>BSBN01000854.1:10305000-15105000 GCA_027924645.1 Cunninghamia lanceolata
GTTCATTGCTTTTAAGGTTTAGGAGTTAAGGTTTAGGGGCATTATTTAGGGTTTAGTGTTTAGAGAGAGAGAGGACCAATAGGGAGATACAAAGAGTGAGGGGCATGTCCAGAGACATAGGAAGAGATAGGGATATAGAGAATGAGGGACATGGCTAGAGAGATAGGGACAAAGATTGATAGGTAGAGGAATGATAGAGATAGGGAGATAGAGATTTAGGGTTACTTGGGTTTAGTGTTTGGGGTTTAGGGGTTTGGGGTTTAGGAATTAGGGGTTTAGGGTTTCTCAAGTTTTATGTTTTAGGGGTTAGGGGTTAGGGGTATTATCTATGGTTTATGGTTTAGGGGTTAGGGTTTAGGGTTTAGGGGAATTATTTATGGTTTAGAGGTTTAGGGTTTAGGGGCATTATTTAGGGTTTATGCTTGCATGTCAAAAGCACTCTCTCTCTCTCTCTCTAAATCCCTAAATGCTAAATAATGCCCCTAATCCCTAACCCCTATCCCATAACCCCTAAACCCCAAACTTGACCAACCCTAAACCTCTATCTCCATATCTCTCCCTTATCTCCCTCTCTCTATCATCCCTTTACCTCTCAATCTCTCTCCCTATCTCTCTAGACATCTCACTCACTCTATATATCTCCCTATCTCTCCCTTTGTCTCCTCTATCTCTCCCAATCTATCTCCTCTCTCTCTCTACCTATCTATCTCTCTCTATCTCTTTCCTCTCTCTCCCCTATCATTCCTCTATCTCCCTATCTCTCTAGACATCTCTCTCAATCTCTATCTCCCTATCTCTCCCCTCTATCTCCTCTATCTCTCCCTATCTATCTCCTCTCTATCTCTCCCTATCTATTAGGATTTGGGGTGTAGGGACATTATTTAGGGTTTAGAGGTTTAGGGTTTAGGGGCATTATTTAGGGTTTACGGTTGCATGTCAAAAATACTCTCTCTCTCTCTAAATCCCTAAACCCTAAATAATGCCCCTAATCCCTAAACCTGATCAACCCTAAACCTCTATCTCCCTATCTCTCCCTTATCTCCCTCTTTGTATCATCCGTCTACCTCTCAATCTCTCTCCCTATCTCTTTGGACATCTCACTCACTTTCTATCTCCCTATCTCTCTCTTTATCTCCTCTATCGCTCCCTCTATCTCCTCTATCTCTCCCAATCTATCTCTCCTCTCTCTCTCTACCTATATATCTCTCCCTATCTCTTGCTTCTCTCTCTACCTTATCATTCCTCTATCTCCCTATCTCTCTAGACATCTCACTCACTCTCTATCTCCCTATCTTTTCCCTCTATCTCCTCTATCTTTCTCTATTTGTCTCCTCTCTATCTCTCTCTACCTAGCTATCTCTCCCTATCTCTCTGTCTCTTTCCTCTCTCCCCCTATCATTCCTATATCTTCCTATCTCTATCTCTCCCTTATTGATGAAGGATATAAAAACAAGAAAACTAGGACTCTCTTTAAATCTCTCTCTCCCTATCTCTCTCTCTCTCCTATATATACCTCTCTATCTCCCTCTCTATATTGCTCTCTCTATCGACCCATGTCTCTAACTCTGTCTCTCTCTCTCTCTATCATCCTATCTCTCCCCTCTCTCTCCCCTCTCTCTCCCCTCTCTCTCCGCTCCATCTCCACCCTCTCCCCCTCTCCCTTACTGACAAAGCAAATGGAAAACAAAAACTAGGACATGCAAAGAGGGATCAAGATATAAATTGGGAGGATGAAATAGAAACAAGATAAAACTAAAGTTCATTGGATGGGAAGAATGATGAGAGGAGAGGTGGAAAATAGTAAAATAGGGAAAATTTGGTGGGATCTAAAGGGAAATTGTCTAGAAAGGAAAAGGAAAACTAGGAAAGCTAGGAAAAGGATTTAACTAGGAGGTAGATAGGTTAGAGAGAGAGAGATTCAAAATTTAAAGAGATGCAACTTTATTGATTGGTTGAAAAGATGTTAACCATGTAATAATAGAAATTCTCAAGTTAAATTGTAAGTTCTAAGCATAAACCAATGAAAAGAATAATAAAAAATACCATTTCTATAGTTCCAGAAACAGATATAACGGATATCTATTTTGGAATGGATATCCATTTTGGGATCCACAAAATGGATATTCATTTTGGTTTAGTATCCAAAACGAAATAGATATTCTTAACATTCCTATGAAAGTCAAAGTTGGCCAATTCATGAATTTGGATAAGTAAAGACATGATTTTTTTTATATTGCTACTGTTTGGCCTATGATGATCCTGAACATATCCTAGTGTTATATGTTGTGCATTGTGTTGATATTTTATGTTTCTGTTAATGCTGTAAAGCTTAAGTTTCAGTTTGCTCCAGAGGGTTTGAGATTTGTTTGAATACTGATTCACTGCCACCCTTCTCAATATTTGACTGTGTTCAACAATTGGTATTAGAGCCAAGTTCCTCAGAAGGAGCTTAACCACTTGAGGAAGGTACGGGATGGCTCATGATGGATCTTACAAGGAACCTAAGTTTGATGGAACAAATTACACCTTTTTGAAGCTAAGGATGGAAGGCTATCTATATTGTCTATGGTTTGGTGTTTGGCAATCTGTTAAGGATGGTTACACTGCTCCTACTGATACTCCTACAAATCCATTTGAGATTAAGTTGTATGATAATAATGGCAAGGAAAAGAATGCTACCATGAGTGGGATAGATGATTTAGAACTTCTAAAGATAATGAATTACAGTTGTGCTAAGGATATCTAGGAAAAACTTAGCAGCATTTATGGAGACACTAAAGTAAAGAAAGCCAAGATGCAAATATTTAAGGGAAAATTTCATACCCTGATGATGGCAGAGGATGAAGACATTGTTGGTTATATGCTCTAGTTGGATGAAGTAGTTAATGCCATAAGAGGTCTTGGTGGAGAAGTGAAAGAAGATGAGAATGTAAAGAAGGTTATGAGATCTCTCCCTGAATCCTATAGTCATAAGGTATCTACTATTGAGGAGTCTAAGGAATTGGATATCTATTCAATAGATCAATTATCTGGTGATCTCATAACCTTTGAAATGAGAGAGTTTGACAAAGATGCTCCAAAGAAGGAAGCAACATTCAAAGTCAGTAAGAAGGTAGAAGACGAAACAACTAATCAAAATGGTGACCTTCATGAGGTAGATGAAAACTTTGTGAGAAGATTGAAGGTACCCAAAAATACCGAGGTAAGTTACCTTTCAAGTGCTTCAATTGTGGGAGAATTGATCATTTTGCCTCTAAATTCCCTTTCAAAGAATCAGAGGGTAGCAACAAAAGAGAGAAGTTCAAAAGAAGTATTTATTCCATGGAGAATAGTTATTATTTAGAAGATGAGGATCATGACAATTCAAATGATG
Organism: Cunninghamia lanceolata; assembly: GCA_027924645.1. Lineage (NCBI taxonomy): Eukaryota > Viridiplantae > Streptophyta > Pinopsida > Cupressales > Cupressaceae > Cunninghamia > Cunninghamia lanceolata. The sequence continues at coordinate 10,308,374 of BSBN01000854.1, forward strand.
AAACACTTTTCATATCCTTGAAAGTTGGTGACAAAGTGAGTGATATTGGAAAATGTAAGAAGTCTGGTACCTTGTAGGATGAATAAGATAATGAAAAATCAATAGTTGTGTGGACTACCTTTCATGCAAAAGAAGAAGCAAATGCTTGGGTAATTGGCAGTGGTTTCTCTAACCACATGATTGGTGACAAGGGGAACTTCATAAGCCTTAAGAAGTGGAATGGTGGAGTTGTCAAATTTGGTGGTGATGAGTCAACACATATTTGTGGAAAGGGTGCTATAAATATTGATGGAAAGAAAAATACTAAGGATGTCCTATATGTCAAAGCACTGAAGCACAATCTCCTTAGTGTTAGTCAGATGTGTAGAAAAGGATACAAACCTTAGCTTTCATTCCAAAGGTGGTAAGATCAAGAAGGCAGGGTCTGAAAGATAAGTTACAAAAGGTACTAGGACATACATAGATATCTATCATCTAAAGGAAGTAAATGGAAGAACCTATTTATTGGTTGAATTTGGTGATTGTTGGCTATCGCACAAGTGGATGGGACACATCAACTTTTATAATATGGTGAAGATAAAAACTACTCATGCGGTGAGAGATATACCTAAGATAACCAAGCCTGCAAACAAATTATGAAAGGAATGTCAAATGGGAAAGCAGACAAAGAAAAATTTGAAGAGCAAGGAGTGTTCTTCTACAATACCATTGGAGCTTATTCAAACTGACCTATGTAGACCTACAAGAACAAAAAGTCAACAATGTGAAAGGTATTTCATGTTGCTTATCGATTATAACTCTAGAATGACTTGGGTTACTTTTTTAAGAGAAAAATTAGAAGCCTTTGATAAGTTTAAGATTTTCAAAGCAACAGTTGAGAATGAAATGTGTGCTAAGATCAAATGCATAAGATCTAATAGAGGATGTTAATTTACTTCAAATGAGTTTGGAAAGTTTTGTGAACATCATGGTATTAGGAGACATCTATCTACTCCTAGGACCCCTCAGCAGAATAGGGTAGTGGAGAGGAAGGATAGGATTGTACAAGAGATGGATAGGGTAATGTTGAAAGATGTAGATCTCCTAATATGTATTGGAAGGAAGAAGTTCACACTATTGTCTACTTGTTTAACAGAGTACAATTGAGGGTCAATAGCACTAAGACACCTTATGAGCTTTGGTATGGAAGCCGTCCCACTATTAGATACTTCAAGATCCTTGGCAGCAAATGCTACATTAGGAGAGATCAAGAAGACCTTGGAAAGTTTGATTCAAGGTGTGATGAAGGAATCTTTCTTGGTTACTCAACCAGAAATAAGGCCTATAGATGCTACAACAAGAGATTGGGAAGGATGATTGAAAACACAAATGTCAAGGTAGATGGAGATTTGTGTCAAATCTCACAAGAACCAAAGGTTTGCGGACCTGATATACCTCCATGCATTGAAGAAGAAGAAGAAGAAGAAGAGAAGAAAGAAGAGAAGAAAGAAGAGAACAAAAAATAATCAGCAAAGACCCCTAAGGCTCCATTAAAGTATGTTCAAAGGTATCATTCAACATATCAGATCATTGGGGATAAGAATGAAGGTATGCAAATCAAGAGAAGGCTTGCAATTGAATTTGTGCTTACTGTCAAAGGTAGAGCCCAAAACCTTTGTTGATGCTAGAAAAGATGATGGATGGTTGAAGGAAGTGGAAGAAGAATTGAATCATATAGGAAAGAATTAGACATGGGAACTAGTTCCCAAACCAATTGATAAGAATGTTATAGGAACAAAGTGGGTGTTCCGGAATAAGATGAATGAAGATGGTGAAGTTATAAGGAACAAAGCAAGATTGGTGTGTAAGGGTTATTCACAACTTGAAGGTATTGATTTTGGGGAAACTTTTTCTCCGGTAGCTAGGATGGAGAGGCAATCAGGATGTTTCTTGCCTTTGCTGCTCACAAGAACTTCAAGGTCTATCAAATGAATGTCAAGTCAGCCTTATTGAATGGTGATTTAGAGGAAGAGGTCTACACTGAGAAACTAGATGGTTTCTGTCTAACAGAAGATCCAAACATGGTGTGTAGACTCAAGAAAGATTTGTATGGACTCAAGCAAGCTCCTAAAGCTCAATATGCTCATTTAGATAAGTACTTACCTTAGCAAGGTGTCAATAAAGGTACTACAGATAGTAATCTTTACATTAAGGTAGAGGAAGACAAGATTTTGATAGTTGTTGTATATGTTGATGACAACATCTTTGGTGGAGATGATAATATGTACAAGAGGTTTGTAGAAGAGATGCAAAAAGAGTTTGAGATGTCTATGATTGGTGAGTTGTCTTTCTTCCTTGGGATTCTAATTATTCAACTAGATGATGGTATCTTTAATTCTTTTAAGAAAACATATTAGTTTCATGGCATAGTAAGAAACAAGATTCAGTATCTTTATCAACTACAGAGGCTGAGTATGTTGTTGAAGCATCTTGTTGTACACAAGTGTTGTAGATGAAGCAAACATTGAAGGATATCAAGATACAATATGATGAGCTTATTCTTATTTTGTGTGATAATACAAGTGCTATGAATATTTCCAAGAATCCAGTGATGCATTCTAGAATAAGAATATATCAATCAAGTATAACTTTTTGAGAGAGAAGCTTGCAGATAAAGAAGTGAAGTTGGAATATGTTTCAAGAAAGGATCAAATTAAAGATATTTTCACAAATTCTCTTGCAAAGGATACTTTTGAGTATCTCTAGTAGAAGTTAGGGGTAATTGTCCCTCCTTGTTAGATGCATAGTTGGTGCATCTGTCCAGGGGGGTTAATTCATGCTATATCTTTTTCCTGGAAGGATGGTGGCTACCTCTTAGGGGGTGTAGGCAGTGGTTTTTGTTGACATGAGGAGGTTGTTAGTTGCTTCAAGAAGGAGTGTATGTACATCAAATGGGGAGAAGGTTGAAAAGGAGAAAATGTGTACTTAGGGGAAGATTTTGTGCCCTAAGGGGGAGAATCCTTTTCCATTTATCCTTGATGTCAAAGGGTGATAATGAGGAGGTGTGTGTTTCCATCAATGCAAAAGGGGGAGATTGTTGCACATATGTTACCTAAGGTTGTCACTGATGTGGTTTTCATTGATGTCAACACTCAGTTTGGGCTTTCATTGATGCTTAGGTTGATGGTATACTATGATGGTGTGCTAATAGTGATGTTGCTAATGTTCATGGTTGGATGTCATGCCTTGTTTAATGTCAATTAAAGTTTACATATTGAGTATGTTTATTTTCAGCAGAGGTGATATCATGATGATATATTAAGATGAGAATTAGAAGCATTAAGATGAGGATTAGAAGTAATACTAATGTTGGGTAGATGTTTTTGGTGATCTGTAGCATGTTTTATTCTCTCTCCTATTGTTATTAAGGAAGTATGTGTTGCTACAAGGAGGCTCTAATCTCTGAATGTTGGTGAAGGTTTGTTGATGCAAGAAGTTGCCTTGAAGACTGATTGGGACAATGCTCCGCATTCCTCCACCTTTGAAGATTCAGTCATGTGGTTCAGAAGTTAAGTTTAGTGTGTTGTGAAGATGTTACATTCAAAGTTTCATATCATTTGTCCCTCCATAGAGAAAGTTGTAATTGATAGAGTGTAGGACTGTATTGTCTGATGATGTGTTTCAGTGTCTATTGACTTGCACCATCTTGTTGCTATATGAAGTGAATTGGCTAGTGGAGAATGACCTTGAGGATCTTGTGATGTTTACTGTTGCTCCACAAGGTATTTTCTAGTTTCTCTGGAACAAGCTGTTGTATGGAATGAAGGTGTTGTTGGGTTATACTTTTGCCTAGCCAACTGAGGTATGTTGAAGGTGTCCACCATAAAGTCTTTATTGTGCAGAGTTCAAGGAGTGTTTAGATATGCTTTATGGGTTATGATGATTCATCTGGGAGAAGTGCAAGTAATTATTAATCTTCCATGAGTACTTCCAAATTGTAATGGTTGACATGCTACAAGCTTCATATTTTCTTTCTTAAGGCTGACCTATTTCAAATGTGTGAAGTGTGTGAATGCTATTCTTTGAAGGTTGATGTTGTGAAGGTGTTTAGGATTAGGTTAAGTGTGTATTAGAATCAACAAGGCATGTTCCTCTTCTTCGTGTTGCATGTAATTCATTTTAGGGCTTGCCCTCTACACATTTAATGTTGTGTGATCTTTAGCCGACTTGTAATTGTAATATTCTTGTTGTCTTTAGCCGACATGTAAAGTAATCAATGTAATATCTTATATATATTGTAAACCTAGTTGATCTAGGTGAGGTACGATTGTGAGTGTGAGTGTAAGAAGTTGAATGTGGATGTGTAATTCATTATGATGTGTGACTAAAAGAGAAAGAGTGGAAGTAATAAATGCTATCCAGATTCATCTTGAAGATATTTTGGAGATACAAGGGAAGTGAAGAGTGTGCCTAACTGATTGTTGGAGGTAGTGAGCCAAAGGAAAAACTTCTTGAAGGTTGAAAGTAGTGAGTCAGTAAGCTACAAAGAAGACATTTAAGCAAGTTGTAGAATTTGTCAAAGAAGAATTACAATCATCAAACGAGAAATGAAAAAGGAGAATTACAATCATCAAAAGGATTGAGCTTCATTGTCAGATTTAGATAGTAGGACTGTCATACTATAGTCATTTTTGAGTTTGTTCTCAGCTAAGGGAGTAGTTGCTTCCTTGGGTTGAGCTTCCTTAGGAGTGACCCTAAAACCTTTCTATAGGGAGTAGTAGCTTCCTTGAGTTGTAGCACTAAAACAAAGTTGTAACTGTGATTCATTTGTGAGGATGAATTAGAACAGTAGCTCCTAGAAGATTTTCTCACTATGGTTTTTCCTCTTTGGGGTTTTTTACATATATCTAGTGTTATGTGTTGTTGTGCATTGTGTTGATCTTTTATGTTTATGTTAATGATATAAAGATTAAGTTTTAGTTTGCCTTGGAGGGTTTGAGATTTGTTTGAATACTGATTCACCCCCCTCTTAGTATATGAGTGTGTTCAACAACCAGTGGTCATCTCTTCACATTGTTGTGGAGCCATGTAGGTACACTTTCTAATTCACACAAGGGTCTATTTTAGGATGTAGGCCTATGGTGTGTGTTCACCATGCCCACAATGAGATCACAATGGCATACTCATGGCCCTGATTAACCAATGGCATACATATACTTCCACTTTACATCTTCCTACAAGTGAGATGATAGTTACCCTAAAGGATGTGTATTGCATCCTTCGGCTTCTAGTGAGAGGCCAGCTAGTGTAGGTCATGGAGCATTGATCTAAGGACTACACTCGCGTGAGCCACATACATTGTCTAGGTCATGTGGTTACACCTCTCAGACGTGGTCACATTCTTCTTCATTGGTTAGAGTAGGGTCATGAAGAAATTCTTCTTGTTCTTCGCATCATGATCACTACCATCATACTTACTATTACACCAAATTGATGAGGCATTCACCTTCACGGGGGTCTTGTTCATACTATCATAGCAATGGAGGAAAAAAGGAAAATTTATGCTTGGAGGCGTAGTATGCTTGCAAATCTTTATTGAGTTTTAGGTCACTATGTGCACTATGAGACATACGGATTGATGATATACACCCTTCTTCAGGTGTGGATGTTTGAGCATATCACGTGTATGCAGAAAATGGGGTATCCAATTGAGCCTGACTAGATGCATCCATGAGTGCATGCATATTCTCTTATCAGGAGTTGGAGATGCGGTAACCTATTGTATTAGAGAGTGGTGATTGATAGACTATAGCCTAGTGACATTAGATGGAGACAATAGCATAGTTCCAGGTCATGGATGGGACAAAAGAGGTAGTTGGTGAGGATATAGAGGGATCAAATTTTATCTGGTCACAGAGATCACATCATCATTTTCTTCTATTTTGATAGAGTGATGTGATAGTTTAGGCACGTGCAAGGTGTTCCTAGCATGCGGCAGAACTATGTACGTTCATCATGCAGCAGACTTAGGGCCATTGATGCTCTGCGACCTATTATTGCTAAGGTTGTTGATAGTGATGATGGTGGTATTATTGATTCAGATACAGTGTTTGAGGTGGATGATATCAGTGTTGGTGCCTACACCTAGAATTTGGGTTTCAAGCATTTGAATCTGTAGGCATTTTTTCATTCAAACCCATAAACATTCTAAGTCCTTTGGCCTTCACTTTTTCATGCATGTGTCTTTGTATATGCATCACTGCTTGTATATACATTTGAATGTACAAGTGCAAATGTGCATTGGCATACCCAAAAAAGAGTTAAATTGGCTTTAGAATGGTGAAAAATGGTTGTATGCATCATTGTATGCATATCGGGCTTGTGTGTGCTATTCAGGCGCTTTTTTGGATGCAGAAAAATGGTTGTATATCACAGATTCTTGGAATATTCTGTGCTTGTATGTAAAGATTTGCATGTATATGTTGTTGTATATTTGATATACAATGGGTAGATACAATGGCAATATGCAAAGGACACATACATCACTAAGATACAAAGGCAAAATGTACATCGCAAAGATACAAGGGTGATATACAAGAGGAAACATGCAAGGGACCATATACAAAGCAGAATATACAAAGGAAAGTGGGGTCCGCTTTCATACAAAAGCGATTGTATATCAAATATACAAAGAGGACACATGCAAAGGACACATGCAAAGACAAGATGCAAAGGAAGAGATACAAATCCTCAGGCCCACTAGTTGTATGATATGTGATTGTATCTTCGTACATACAATCGCATATGCAAGGGGCATATACATTTCTTAGATACAAGGCCTGGACCCGAAGTGAATATGCAGTTTAGTTGATAAAGACAAGTGTTTATTTGCATCTTTATTTGTATGTCTGCATTGTATGTTTGCACATACAAGGGTCATATACAAAGGGAAAACATACAATCTAGACCCGACTGGAGAATCAAATGCAGTGAATAATCATTCTGGGGTCCGCAGGTTGTATATTACATTTGTACATGCAATATACAAAGCGATATACAAGGAATGAAGATACAAGCCGGACCCAAATGTGATTTCAATTTGTTTCATAAAGATTTGGGGTCTGCGCTTGTATGTGGCACTTGTATGTATGTACAATTGCACATACACATGGCATAAAGGTGAAAATGGCAAAATGGAAGAGGGAAAACTCAATGATGGAAAAAGATCACCTACATGGTGCGATCTTATTGGTCGATGACTTTTCAAGGTGGTTTGAAGCCATTGATCTTGGCAATGAAGAGGAAATCAATGGCCCAGTTTCAAAATTTCAGTGAAGGAGAAATTTTTGTGTGTTCGCAACTGCATTTCAAGAGAGAAGAAACTTCAAAAAACATATGAACCATTGCTGCATCCCGAAATCAATAGGATGGCCATAAATGGCAAATTTGTGGAAGTATGGGTCTGAAGGGACAGGCCAGCTACCATTTTTTAAAGGAAAATCTCCAGTCGGCAGCACATTCCCCAATCCCACTTGCTCTTTCCTCTGTTTCTTTTGGTTGCATTAAATTTTTTGGGTGCCATTTTGATGGTGCATTGTGGTGCAGGAGCACCTACCTGACAGCTGGCCTTCATGAGGCAGTTAGTAGTTTTAGGTCTTGTTTGTGTTTCCAAGAAGGTCTGTTAAGACCAAATGCATGTAATAAGGTCACGCTGATCATGATAAGATCATGCTGACCAGGCTTTTACTATTTTTAGTTAAGTTTGTTAGAACAGCTGTCATGCTGTAGGGTCCGGTTGGATCTCCCAGCCGCCTGGAGAGTTCCCAGCTGCTTGGAGTCGGGTCAGTAGTACTCGTAGGGAAATCTATTTAAGAATGAGGATCGGATGGTATTGGATATCATCGACCAGACTTTGCGAGAGTGAGGCAGAGCGAGAGAAACTGATCATTGTATTTACATCTTTTGAAATCAAATAAAGTGTTCCTGTTTGTGTTCATCCTCTGTTGCATTCCATTGCTTGATCGATTTGCTGGTTTGAGAGGTTTCATGGATTTACTGATCCATTCCACCGGTTGATCCGTCTGATCGGTGGAATGGTAATGTACAGTAGGTTAGGTTATAGTTTGTTTGTTTGCATGCAGGTGTGCAGGATCACGGTCGACAGATGTTGAAGACCCTAGCATGGGTATGTGCTAGGTCAAGTTGATAAGTTTGAGTTGGAAGATCACCCTGAGGTTGGATCAGGTCATCCCTGGAGGATCGGCGAAGTGAAATTTTGCTAAGTGAAGAAGTTCGTCAAAACGGCATCATCAGGATATCTTGGTGAATATCCTGCAGTCAGTTTGGATATCGTCATCCGGATAAGTGGAGGAGAGCATGATGCTTTCGATTGCATTAAGTGCAAGTGCGTCAGGGTGATCATCATCTGGAGGAGCCGAGGAGGAGTGCATCGGCATCAGGTAGAAGATCGGGTCATGAAACTGTTGGAGTTTGCATGTTGCGAGTGCATCAGGATGTTTTAAGTCGGACATATACTAAGTGTATATATCGCCGTCAGGATCATCTCTCGGGAGTGCCCATCATCCGCGTATCGCGAGTAGATGCGAGAGTGAAAGTTTGTTTTTTTGACTAAGTGTTGAAGAGGTCATCAGGATATTGGGTGACGTCATCGTCATCAGGATATGACGTCATCATCATCAGGATATTGAGATATCCCCTATGCGAATTTATCCTGCCGTCGTTAAGTGCTTTGGTATCGGCAGAAGGTTGTGTTAACATCATCAGGAGGTTTCAAGGGAACCGGATAAACCATATCATGATGCTGTTGCTTGTGTCGTCGGCTAGCGGAGCATCGAAGGGAAGGTGCTGAAGGTGATCGTCATCAGGATATTTGGAGCAACCGGATATTTGATATCCTGCTGACGAAGGTGGTGTCGCATATCATGATGATGCCGCTAGTGTTTGGCGCCCGATGAACAGTGCAACAGGAGGATGTTTGCGCCCGTTGAGTATCATGATGATGATAGGCGACAGGCGGAGGAGGTGAACAGTAGTCGACAGGAGGATATCGGTCGGCAGGTGAAATATGATGATGATGCTGACAGTGAAGTCAAATATGATGATGATGAGGATGGGCTGCAGACATCCATGCTATATGCGAAAGTTATAGTGTGGATGCCTCTGCATCACATTGTATCTGGCAACATCTTGAAATGACCATGTAATTAATTGTTGAGTACATGTTCTTGGTTTATATCAGAACTGTGTTACTCATTTTTTGGTTATTGAAGACTCGGCAAAATTTTGGTGGGGTAATAAGATACAATTTGGCTGGTGGCTCTATTTGGTGTCTTGTGAGTTTATGAATCATATGTTGTATGTTTTATGCTTAAGTTTACTGGTTTCATGTTGTTTTCATAAGAGAAATGCTTTGTTGCATGTGCTTGGTTATTTGTCTCCAAGTTGTGGGCATCTTTTCTTTTGAATATAAATAGCTAAGGGTTATTTGGGATTCAGGAACATGGATTTTCTGTGTTGAATGTTTAATCTCTTATCTTTGTTCAAGGAACAAATTAAATATTTTAGGTTAATTATTGGGAAAGGTATGTTGCAACAGGGATATCATTAAGTATGAATGACTAAATACTCAGTCTTGGGAAGTATTTGTAAGGCAGATACTAAGAAATTTCCCCTTGAAACTTAGTTATTGATTCAAGTTTATGGTAATCATTCACATGTGTATGTCTATTGACTCTGAGCCCCGAGATAGGCACTAATCTGGTTTTGTATTGAGGTTACAACCCAAGGTCCCAGTCTTGCATCCAAATACAAAATTACAAACTCAAACTTCAAATATAAACCTTTAGGATATTAGAAGTAGTTTTAGGACCAAAATCCTCTATCTCACAACTGAGCATAGGCCCAAAGTTAGCCCCTTTGCACTTATTTCACAGTTTTGGTCTGCATAAGAGAGGACTTATCTTCTTTGTGTCAACATCCCAGTAAGTTCACAGACATATTTTATGGATGTTGAATAGGGAATACCTCCCTTGGTTCTGCAAAGCCTAAAGAAGGAGACGAGATATTTATAGGGTCTATCTCCTATATTGTTGGCCCCTGGCCTAGGAATCCTGTTGATCAATGATGGCTACCTTGTAGGGACAATTGGGAAGCATCCAGTTTGGGAAAAAATCCAATAGATTTGGCGACTCTACTGGGGATGTAATGTCATATCCTTAAAAGTTTGAGTCTAAAAGATTGAAGAATCAGACCTAGAAATACGTTGTTGTAGCAAACTTAAAGTTTTATGTGTGGCTCTACTGTTGGAGAACCCAGAAAGCAAAGAAATGAATTTTTAGCTTCATGTTATTTGAAACTCATTCCTCTACCAAGGAGGTGGCAACTCTACACAAAAAGAACCTGAAAGAGAATACAAAGATGTGTTAGATTTTCATACTTTTAGTCAGGGACAGCAATTTGCAGCAGCTGCAACATATCCAGGTATTTTTATAAGTTTTAAAAGACTCCCTATTTGGTGAAATAGCACTGGTTAAAAGGGAAATATTGGTGAGAGATTGCATGCTTTTGTATTTTCTGAGAATGTAGTTTCTATTTTCAAATGAGGTGTGCAATATTGTTGAAAGGACTCATTTAGAGGACTTTAGGCAAGCTGAAATAGTAGTTTATATTTTAAAGGCCTAAGGTCATTGATTGAAAATCTGAGTTGAGAAGAGGGTTGTAAAAACACATAAAGATGTATTATCAGCCCATGTACCCTTGTGAGGTGTCAAATACACTAATGTATAATAACCAATCCCAACCATATAATAGAAGAAGTTTCAGCATTGACAGATATAAGCCCATAAATTTCAATGGCATTTGTGGTTACCCAAATGCCTTTCCATCCAAGATCAGAAAGTATTTACCTAAATTCAGTGGTGTAAAGGATGAATCAACTGAGAGACACTTGCAACAATTTAGAAATGTTATAGATGACTTTGAGGTTGACCATGAAGATGTAGTTATGAGATTATTTGTTTAATCTCTAGATGAAGATGCAAGGGACTAGTTCTCCTATCTTCCAGCATACTTTGTCAGCTCTTGGCAAGAATTTAAATCTGCATTTCTAGAAGAATATGTTGAACGAATATCTGAATATGTAGTTATCAGTGATTTCATGTATATCCATATTGAAAATGATGAGTTGATTCCAGCTTTTAACCTCAGATTTATGAAGGCATTGAGAAGAATTCCAGAATGTATGAGACCTAATGATGCATTGTGTCTGGTGGTCTATCTGGGAGCATTTGATAATAAGATGTGTTATAGATTAAGAGATAAGGAGCCCACCACATTGCATTAGGCACATCAGTTTGCAATAGACATTGAAACCAATTAGAGGTATGGAATTCAAAAGGGTTATTTCTCTACAAATTTCTGCTGCCCTGCGGTCCCCAATGTTGATGAAAGATATAATTCAGGTGTTGGAGATGAATGTCAAAGCATTCACACCCTAGCTATCCATGTTTATGCATCATTTCAAGGTAATGATGACTCTGCCATAAATGAGGATGCCCAAACTTGCCTAACAAATGAAGCTGATTGTAATGATTTTTCAAGTAATATTTACATGCCAGTCCATAGCAAAGAGCGGTCATGTTTAAATGATCTAGTTATACATAGTTGCGATCATTTGGATCAAGAGTTAATTCCAATTTCATCAGGAAGCATTAGAGGGCTGGAAAGTGATATGGATACTTCAGCTTCAGAATGTACTGAAGAAATAGAGACCTTTGCAATGAGAATGAATCCCCTTTATGATGAGCCTTTAGATGCATTGAATGTTGTGAGTCATTACCTTCATTGGTGCAGAATTAACCCTCTTTTTGAAAATGATGATGAATATGAGGAGACAACTGACTTGGGTGTTGCATTAGTTTGTGATGAAGGGACATATGAACCAGAGGTAGAGGTCTTCAGCTCTTGTAAGGATGATATGAATGATATTGATGGTGTCATATATTCTAAGTGTTTTCAGTTTTTAGATCAGCTGGATGAGTGCCTGGTAATGTGCAATAGCCAGGTAGATAATGAGGAATGCCAAGTGCAATATGATACACTGCTAGAGGAATATAACATATATATGTTACCTAATCCTAAACAATTTTATAGTATGTATGGTTATATGTCTGATCTTGAAGTGCAGGGTGACAGAGGTAACACTGATAGAGGCAAGGTTTCAAAAATGGTGAAGCATGTAATTGACAAGATCAACATGTGGGAAAATTATGTTGATGTTTTTAGTTGTGGTTGGAGTCATTCAGATCAGAATCAAGCATTTGATACGAGAAGATTGTGGTTTTTCATCTTTGGCTGTCCTAGGCTGCCAAAATAGTGTTTAAAAATGTGATTTGTGATGCAAGTTGGTGCAATATTTGACTCTGTTACCCAATGGATAAGGGACTGGTCTGCATCCCAGAGATCTATGGTTCTCACCATGCCTGCAAGAGGCATGCATCCCCAAACAGAGCCAATGTTGGTGCTTGCACCTGGAATTTGGGTTTCAAGCATTTGAATCTGCAGGTATTTTTTCATTCAAACCTATAAAAATTCTAAGTCCTTCGGCCTTCACTTTTTCATGCATGTGTCTTTATATATGCATCACTGCTTGTATATACATTTGAATGTACAACTGTAAATGTGCATTGACGGACTGGAAAAAGAGTTAAATCGACTTTAGAATAGTGAAAAATGGTTGTATGCATCATTGTATGCATATCAGGCTCGTATGTGCTATTTGGGCACTTTTTTGGATGCAAAAAAGTGGTTGTATATCGTAGATTCCTGAAATATTCCATGCTTATATGTAAATCTTTGCATGTATATGTTGTATATTTGATATACAACGGGTAGGTACAAAGGCAATATGCAAAGGACACATACATCGCCAAGATACAAAGGTAGAATGTACATCGCCAAGATACAAAGGTAGAATGTACATCACAAAGATACAAAGGTGATATATAAGAGGAAACATGTAAGGAACCATATACAAAGCAGAATATACAAAGGAAAGTGGGGTCCACTTTCATACAAAGGTGATTGTATATCAGATATACAAAGAGGACACATGCAAAGGACACATACAAAGACAAGATGTAAAGGAAGAGATACAAAGCCTCGGGCCCATCAGTTGTATGATATGCGATTGTATCTTTGCACATACAATCGCATATGCAAGGGGCATATGCATTTCTTAGATACAAGGCCCAAACCTGAAGTGAATATGCAGTTTAGTTGATAAAGACAAGTGTTTATTTGCATCTTTATTTGTATGTCTGTGTTGTATGTTTGCACATAAAAGGGTCATATACAAAGGGAAAACATACAATCCAGACCTGACTGTAGAATCAAATGCAACGAATAATCATTCTGGGGTCCGCGGGTTGTATATTGCATTTGTACATGCAATATACAAAGTGATATACAAGGAATGAAGATACAAGCTAGACCTGAATACGATTTCAATTTGTTTCATAAAGATTTGGGGTCTGCGCTTGTATGTGGCGATTGTATGTATGTACAATTGCACATACAAATGGCATAAAGGCAAAAATGGCAAAATGGAAGAGGGAAAAGTCAGCGATGGAAAAAGGCTGCCTACATGGTATGATCTCATTGGTCAATGACTTTTCAGCGCAGTTTGAAGCCATTGATCTTGGCGATGAAGAGGAAATTGACGAGCCTGTTTCAAAATTTTAGCGAAGGAGAAATTTCTATGTTCGCGGCTGCATTTCAAGTAGGAAGAAACTTCAAAAAACACACGAACCATTGCTACATCCCAAAATTGGTAGGTTGGCCATAAATGGCAAATTTGCAGAAGCATGGATCTGAAGGGACATACCAGCTACCATTTTTTAAAGGAAAATCTCCAGTCGATGGCACATTCCCCAATCTCACCTACTCTTTCCTCTATTTCTTTTGGCTTCATTGAATGTTTTGGGTGTCATTTTGATGGTGCATTGTATCTAGCAACATATTGAAATGACCATGTAATTAATTGCTGAGTACACGTTCTTGGTTTATATTAAAACTGTGTTACTCATTTTTTGGTTGTTGAAGACTCAGCAAAATTTTGGTGGGGTAATAAGATACAGTTTGGCTGGTGGCTTTGTTTGGTGTCTTGTGAGTTTATGAATCATATGTTGTATGTTTTATGCATAATTTTATTGGTTTCATGTTGTTTTCATATGAGAGATGCTTTGTTGCATGTGCTTGGTTATTTGTCTCCAAGTTGTGGGCATTTTTTCTTTTGAATCTAAATAGCTAAGGGTTATTTGGGATTCAAGAACATGGATTTTCTATGTTGAATGTTTAATCTCTTATCTTTGTTCAAGGAGCAAATTAAATATTTTAGGTTAAGTATTGGGAAAGGTATGCTGCAACAGGGATATCATTAAGTATGAATGACTAAATACTCAGTCTTGGGAAGTATCTGTAAGGTAGATACTAAGAAATTTCCCCTTGAAACTTAGTTATTGATTCAAGTTTATGGTAATCATTCACATGTGTATGTCTGTTGACTCCGAGCCCTGAGATAGGCACCAGTCTGGTCTTGTATTGAGGTTACAACCCAAGGTCCTAGTCTTGCATCCAAATACAAAATTACAAACTCAAACTTCAAATATAAACCTTTAGGATATTAGAAGTAGTTTTAGGACCAAAATCCTCTATCTCACAACTAAGCATAGGCCCAAAGCTAGCCCCTTTGCACTTATTTCACAGTTTTGGTTTGCATAAGAGAGGATTTATCTACTTTGTGTTAACATCCCAGTAAGTTCACATGCATATTTTATGGATGTTGAATATGTAATATCGCCCTTGGTTCTGTAGAGCCTAAAGAAGGAGAGGAGATATTTATAGTGTCTATCTCCTGTACTGTTGGCCCCTAGCCTAGGAATCATGTTGATTAATGATGGCTGCCTTGTAGGGATAACTGGGAAGCATCCAGTTTGGGAAAAAATCCATCAATTGGTGTGACCCGAGGTTATGCTACCTAGTGGGACATGGTGCAACCTATTCTAGTCTTTCCTGCCTATCATCCCACTAGTGATCCTTGATCATGGAAGATCATGTGGATGATTCAAAGGAGGAGCCTAATTTTAGTCACTTTGGTGGATACTATGATGATGATGATGATGAGGATGATGTGCCATTGTGCTACCTTTTTAGGGAGAGGCCATGGTGAGGGTAATAGGTGGAGAATGATGATGAGGAGATTGAGGAGAGACCTAGGTCGAGGGGTCATAGTCATGGTCAATGATCTACTACTAGTGGAGTACTGAGTCAGTTCAAGCATGGGTAGATGAGTGGTGCTGCCACATCTATGTCCCCAGCTACAGGCATGACTACAGGTGTTGCTATAGTGACTTCATTATCTGATCCTAATTCATAGGATGGTGATCTAGGTGAGAATGATGTTATTTTTAATTTGATGGTTACTTGATAATGATGATGTCATGCTTATGTATGTTTTTGATGAGACGTTGATTTTATCATTGTGTTATTTTTTACAGTTGGTACCCGAGCATGGCGTGACTTTGTGGGTCATGTCATAGCAGATATAGTACCTACTAGGTCGACAGAGTAATGAGCATGGATGGGTTATTCACCACAACACTTAGTAGGGTGGCACACATATATATTTATGCCATTTATGAGATATAGGGTGGTTATGGAATCTATTGTATATTGTCTTATAGCTGAGAGGGATTAGGCAATCTAGAGGGTAGAGTGTGTGGATACTCATGCAGACCTACAAATACAACAAGATCAAGCCATGACATCTTCTTCATCTGAGATGGATCGTGCCTTTACTCATTATCTATAGATAGAGTTGCATCAAGTGAGATTCGAGAGAGATCGAGCACAGATACAGAGAGAGAGATTGATTTCAATAGTTCTATATGGATTCTCAAGGGGATATGAGAGAGCTTAGAGGTGAGCTTAGGGGTTTACGGTCACGTCTAGTGCATCTAGGAGTCACTCGTGGTCAGTAAAATTGCATGAGAAACCTTCTGTTGCTCATACACCACCAGGTCATGAGGGATCAAGATATTGTGGTCTTGCTTTATGATATATGTTTCTCTTGTGTTGTACTACGACATCCCATTTTGATGTACGAGATGGTTGATTTTGATTTGTACACTTTAATATATATATATGATGTTTTTAATTAATGTCATGATGATATTGTTTGATGTATGAAATGTGATTTATTAAATGTAACAAGTGATAATTGTGATGATCATGTAAGAAAATTTTTAATTCTTTTGTGATTTAAACTAACCAACTTTCGTAGATTGTTTAGTAAATATGCCAATGACTAAAAATTTGAATGAGTAAATGTGATGACATTCTTGGAATTCATGCCAAATTAATGCAATTGTAAAATAACTAAACATAGTTTGATTAGATGCAACAATGATTAATTATTTATGATAAAGATCTTATGCTAGCTTAGAAATTTGTGAAACATATGAAAACAATTCAAAACAAATTAAGACAAAATGCTCTATCTTGTCGAAATTGAAGCAACTAATAACAAAATTGCTTTATAAAGTAATATCTATCATATGATCTTAAGCATGAAATTTCCTCAAATGCATGGCATTAATAGGCTCTTTAAGAGGCATACCTTGTTCATCAGCTAATTTATATGCTCCTAATCTATATGTTTCAATGACAATGTAGGGCGCCAGCCAATTCAGGCTACATTTCCCTTTTTCTCTAGGAGGTGCATTTATATTCCGTTGATTTTCGTAAAGTACCAAATCTCCAACTTCAAATGAACAATAGATTACTTGTTCATTGTATGATCATTGGATACTTTTTTTATGAGCTTTAAGGTGTTCAAGAACGTTGATTCAATGTTCATTGAGTATCTCTAGTTGTTGTAATCTTTTCTCTCTTCCCATATCTTCATCAATAATGTCTCTTAGGGAAACTCACAATGAAGGAATTTAAAACTCTAAAGGCATTATCATGTCGACATCATATACAAGGTTTATGGTGTGGTATCAATAGCCATACAAAAACTTGTCCTATAAGCCCATAACGCATAAGAGAGTTGAGTGTGCCAATCTTTTTAGTGTTTATTAATAGTTTTCCGTAGTATTTTCCTAATAATTTTATTCAAAGTTTTTTCTTGGCCATTTGATTGTGGATAATATGGCATAGAGAAGCGATGTTGAATATACTATTTTTTGAGGATTTTCTTCACATCCTTGATCTTGAATGGTGTGCCATTGTCAGAAACTAAGGAGGGGGGAATACCAAATTGTGAGATTATATTATCTTGTATGAAATGACAAATTACTTTAGCTGCCATGGATCATAATGGAATAACTTTGATCCACTTTGTAAGGTAATTGATGCTAGTAATGATGAAAGTGTGTCCTTGAGAGGAAGGTGGAGAGATTTTTCCAGTTAGATCCAAGCCCCACATAGAAAATGGCTAGGGTGAGACTTGAGCTCAAAGTTCCTAGGTAAGAGCTCAAATTAAGTTGTTATGTTGTTAACACTACTGGCACTTTTTGACAAATGTAAAGGAATCTTGTTCCATGCATTGCTAATAAAAACTCATATGCAAATATTTTGTATGAAAGACTTTCCTCCAAAATGCCCTCCATAGGCATCAGAATGAGGCTCTTCTAGAGTAATTAGGATTTACAATTTAAGACAATGGAAAAGAACACCATTATAGCTTCTTCAATATAGAACATTGGATAGGATGATATAACACACTGTGAGTTTGGTATGCAAACCCGTGCATTTTTAGATGCTGAATTAGGAATGCTACCATCATACAAATATTAAAAATATATAGGAGTACCATTCATATGAGTTTGTGTTGCAAGAAAAGTTGGTATCTAGAGGTGGAGCCTCAGATACTACTAGTGATATAAGATTGTGAATGATGAATTGATAATCTTTAAGAGAATCTTGATGGGATATGAGGGGAGATATACTTGTCATTGCATCCGCATGTCGATTGTCCTTCCTTGGAATCATGTCAATTGTAAAAGATGAAAATTATTTTAATAGTGATAAGGCAAGGTCATAGTATTGAGATAGTTTACATTGTTTTTCTTGATAAGATATGGTGACTTGTCTTATGATTAACTATGAATCAACATAAATAGTGATATTTTTAATATTGAGGGACAAATCAACATGAAGTCTTGCAATGAGAGCTTTGTACTCAGCAATGTTGGTTGTGCATGAGAAGTTTCAATGATAAGATAGAGGAATAAACTTTCTTGAAGGAAGTACTAGTATTACACCAGTACCAGAGCTAGTTCAACATCTTGAACCATCAAAATATAACTCCCATTTATTATCTTTACCCAAAGTTAAAATTTGGTCATCTAGAAATTCTTCTTGATTTTGAATAGAAAATCATGAAGGTGATTCAGCTAAATGATTGGTTAGTGCTTGTCCTTTTATATATTTTTGAGAGATAAATTTGAGATTGAATTCTATTAATAGCATAACCCTTTTAGCTAGGTGACCTAAGAGATTCATTTTAGCAAAGAGGTGCTTCAAGGGATCAAATTTTATGATGACATGAATTTCAACATTTAAGATTGATAGTGTCTTAACTTTTGCATTGCAAAGACAAGAGCTAGGCACTATTCTTCAATCATAGTATATTGCACTTCATAAATGAACAAAGTTTGTCTTATATAATATACAACACAATCCTTTCCTTTTTCATCATATTGTGCTAACAATGCTGCAAGAGCATTAGTAGAAACTTCAATGTGTAAAGAAGAAAAGGTTTTTCTACAACTACAGGTTGCAGCATAGGAGGTTTAGCTAGATAGTTTTTTAAGCCTTCAAAATCTTTTTGGTAATTTGAATCCCATTGGAATTTTGATTCTTTCTTCAATAGTTGAGTGAAATGTTGAGTCCTATCTGTAAGTTGTGATACAAATCGACAGATAACTTGTATCTTCCCTTGTAAAGTACAAAGTTGAGATATGTTTCGAGGAGGTGTCATGTTAACAATCGCATCAATTTTCTTTGTGTCTACTTCAATGCCACAATGTGAAACTATAAATCCCAATCGCTTACCACTTTCTATGCCAAAGATGCATTTATGGGGATTTAAGTGCATGTTGTATTTCTGTATCTGTTCAAATATTTGACTAAGGACTGTGATGTGATCCTGGTGATGAATAAACTTCACTAGAATGTCATTGACATAATCCTCTAAGATGTTATTCATGAAATTATGGAAAATAAGTGTCATGACGCTTTGGTAAGTTGCTCCATCATTCTTTAATCCAAACGACATGACCACCCAACAAAATGTTCCCCATGGGGTGATAAAAGCTATCTCATATTGATCTTGAGGATTGATGAATATTTGATTATAACCCAGAAAATCATCCGTGAAGGAAAGTAATTCATGGCCATTTGTTGAATCAACAATCATATCAATGTCTAGAAGAGGAAAATCATCTTTCAAAGAAGTTAGATTTAAATCTCTAAAGTCAGTTCAAATTTGAATGCAGTTGTTGGGTTTAGTGACAGCCACAATGTTTGAAATCCAAGGTGAGTAATTAATAGGGAAGACAAAACCAGCAAGTGTAAAAGCTTTTCTATCTCATCTTTGACTAATAATGTGACCTTTGGATTCATCTTTCAAATTTTTTGTTTTATCAGCCTGGTATCAGGTTGTAATACTACGTTCTGCATTACAATTTTAGGATCAATGCCAGACATATCTAAATAATTCCAAGGAAATAATTTAGGATAATCATGTAAGACTTTTGTTGTTTCTTCTTTCTCAGATTCTTTGTTTAAGAAATCTCCTATAGGGATAACTTTTTTATGGTTATCCTTCTCCATCAAGACATCTATAGTCATTCCATTAAGTAAAGTATTGTGGTATAGGAGGCTAGAGGAAGGTGACAATTTCGTGGGATCTTCATTTGACGCTAAGGTACCATTTGATGAACAAGTGTTTTTCCCAAAATATGCCTCTGCATTTAAACAATAGGAAAATCCCCAATTATGATGATAATGAGGCAAATTGTCATAGGCTCCCATGGATTTAGCTAATGCTTCATCTATTGAAAAAGTATCTAATGGGATATTTCCTGGCAGACAATCTATGTCTATCATCTCAAGATATATCAAATTGAGTGTTGGACTTGTTGATATAGTGTTAAAATTAATAGTAGGATGACGGTAAGCTTTGCTGGCCTTCAAAGGATGGTACTCGATACCAGCTGAAGAGTTAAATGCAATAGCTTCTAAGGGTACTCTGATTCCTTGCCATTTTATGCCAAAACCATTACCTACATAGTTGCAATTTTTGTAATGGATTTGAAATTCATGACCATAAAGGGGTGCCATCTCTTTAGAAGAAGGTGGAGCCTCATGGGTATCATATTCTATAGTTTAAGTAAGAGTATTATCTCTATTTGTTACTAAATACAGTTTAGGTTCCTTTGGTTTTTCCAAATATTGTTTGGATGAGATCGATTCAACTTTTGACGTTTTGGGATTAGCAAGTTTATATTCCTCCATAAAGGTAGGAGTAAAATCTAATGAACCCCAATCATCACCAAGAAGTTCATTCAATGGTGATTTGGAATCTTGCACAATATTATCTATGGCAAGAGGTACTAATGAATCAACTTTTAAGTTACTTAGAGGTTTGTGAATGATAGCTTGTTTTTGAGCCTCAACTTGTAAACAACTTTCTAGATTTAGGTCCACTTCAATGGTTTGAAGTTTATTTGCATAAATAAACTTTATTAATCGATGAAGGGTAGATAGAACTACCCCCATGGCATGAATCCATGGTCTACCAAGAATGATATTATATGAAAGTGCACCGGGCATGACATGGATAAGGGTGGGTAACATCATAGGTCCAACCTTTAAGGGTAAAGTTATGGTACCCATTGATTGTTTAAAATCATTATCAAAGCCATGAATATTAAGTTCATCCATTTTGATTAAAGATGTGTCAACCTTGATTTTGTGTATCAAATTAATACAACAAAAATTATGACCTTATCCATTCTCAATCATAGTTCACTTTATCAACTTATTATTTATTATGACAAAGATTACAAGAGGATCATATTGTTTCTGAACTTCAATTGATGGTAATTCATGTTTTTGAAACAAAATCCATTTTTGTCGCATGCATACAGTCTAACAGGGATGCTACATCATTTGGCTTAACAGTAGGTGATCTTTTGTAAAGCTTATTGGAGAATTCTGTGGTATGTAGGTGATGTTTGTATAAGTTTCTAGAGAGAGATATTAGTGGCAGTAGTGCAAAGCTTCTCAACAAGGTCATAACCTTGACCAACATTATGAGTAAGACAAGGTGGTTGAGGAAGCATAGGTTGAGAAGTTGGTAAAGAGACTGAAATGTTTGACTATTGCTTACTTTGTTTATTATTTCATGTATTGTATGTGTGAGCAACCACATTTTGATACACTCAATTTTGACTTGTTATTTGTTTAGCATAGTTATAAATGTAACTAGGAGATCAAGAAGAATTTGAAAGACCTCTTACAGTGAGCACTAGTTTTGTTTGTGTTTGAGGCACATCAGAACATGGGTGGACCACTATTTTTGATTTAATAAGTTCTTCTTGGAACATAAATTGCATTTACTAATCTTTAAAGGAATGATAATTTAGGAGTTGTAGTGGAATGTTCAATAGAGATAAAGTCATCTAGGGCTTCATCTAACATATTGAAGTCATCACTACTAAATGGTTTATCATATGCATGAAAATCTTGTAAAAAGAGATTAGACATTGTCACATATTCTATTTTTATCCAAGCCTTAATATTCAACAAGACACTATGCACTTTGCAAAAAATGAAGCTAAGATCACTATGCAAATCTAGATATCAATTATAGCAATAAAATCTCAATTTATGAGGCCTTAATAATTTTTCAATGCAAAGATAGATATCAAACAAAATGTAATGCATATAATATTCATGAAAGGAAATTGCAATCTAAATATGATTTAGAACAACAAAGTCTCTTAGATTTAACAAATAAGGATGCAAATTCTTTGAAATACGAGTTCACCAAAATGTTAAGTAGTGAAAAGGGAAGGACAACTAGCATAAACAAACTAGGTCAAACCTCCTTTTCCACACACAAACATTTGGAATATGAAATGAGCTTAGTCACCACTTCATAGAAGGAATAAGCTAGATGTATCTTATTCCTTTATGTTGTATATGAAAAGATGTTTAAGTAAACTTTTACAAACCCCAAATGAATGGATGAAGTAAAACCCTAGTTTTAAAGATATTGTTCAGACAGACAGATTCTGAAAACAAAAAATGATAGAAAGAATTTAGAAATGGAAATAGACAGCAACAGAGAGTGTGCACCCAAGAAATTTGAATTCCCAAAGGACTAGGGCAGTACTGCCCAAGTCCTTGAAGATTTCTTGATAGTGAACTTTTTGTACCAGCTTGTTAATTCTTTGATGAAGGTCACAGATCCTAGATATGAGTTTACAGTGGACTTGGGTGGTACCATCAAGGTCCCTACACTTATCTGATGACAAATCTAAATCTTGTGTAGCAACTTTGACAGTAATGATTATTTCATGTTCGCTCTTTTTTGTTGGATCTTCCTGAACCTAAACTACACAACAAAAAGATGAAGAAATCTTATTGTGGCTATATAGGAGTTCTCCTTGGTCAAACCCCATTTTGGTATTCCTACCTCAACAATAGCCAATGTGAAAAGATTCAGTTGTGTGTGCTCAAAATCCCTAAGTGAGAGCATAAATAATGCAATACTTCAATTAAATCCAAGATCCTAAATGACTCAAGCATGAAGGAAATAAATCTACACAATGTTCTGCTCAAGGAAACAAACAAATTCACCTCAAGGAGATGATATCAATGAAGACTTACAGAACAAGAAGGTGAGATAGCCATATCCATGGAGGATAATATACCAAAACTCAAGTTAGAGGCTTCAATCCTTCTCCTGATCATACAAAAGGATTTACAAACCCTAGGAAGTGCAAGATAGACTCAAGATTTTGATTCCTAGTCTTCACAACATCCTTCCAAGATAGAGAAGGTCCAAATCTTCAATGAGATTCAACACTTTACAGACCTTCGATAGTAGTTATGGAATAATTTTGTCATAATAAGATTACATAACAATTGCATATGATAAAATGATTTTGAGATCTCCTTAAATATCCAACCTTAGAAACAAAATAAGTCGAAATAAAATGCCAACATCAAGTAGGAGAGGAAATTTGAATTCAGAAAAATGAAACACAAGGCAAAATCTAACACAAAAAGTTTAATTTGCAACCCTCGAGGTTTGTAGAGGGACTAAGGCAGTACTGCCCAGGTCCAACCCCTAAATTAAACTTTGGAACAAGCTTAAGGGTGGCCCATATATCCAAAATCCACAATCTCTTTTCAGGTTTTGTGAGTAGTTACTCCGAAATATGACATTTCATTGAAAGGATAAATGTTGATCATGGTTTAGGTAGGTCCAAAGATGAAAAGGATTAAGGGACACCAAAGGGTAGGAGCTAAAAGTAGTTAAATTGTGCTAATCCAAGCAGGAGCACAATTTATGACATAACAATATGTAAGCCTCTCTAACCAAGGAAGATCAAACTCAAATATACATTCCCATAAACTAGGAATAAGCCCAATCACATCTCCTGAATCCTCATAAATGTCATCATAAATCAACTCATATGCACAAGGACATAACCATTCCAACATCCCTCAAATGAACCCTCTAGAACTAACAACGAAATCTCAAGATACATATCTATGAGAAGATAAAGCATAAGACAAAATGCATCTATAAATAGGATGGGAAATACCTATCACAAGTGTTTAGTGGGAAAAGAGAAGGGTGTTGGTTGTTTGATTTCAAGGGTTTATCTGGAATCCTCCTTTCACACCAAATATTCCAAGGGCATATTAATTGAGTTGAACCTCCAATTTGTGCAGGAGGATTCACCTGTTACATTGGGCTGCCACTTGGGAAGATGTGGAATCTTGGATGTGTCAAACAATACCTCAACTTAATGCTCAATTTCAATCAAAACCCTAAATATGCAAAATAATAAGCAAATTATTGAATCATGATAAATCCTTTCAGACTGAGATGAGGGATAGAGATATTTAACTCACTATTTTTCAAAGTTTGTAAGGAAGAGAAGTTACGGACATGGGGACTAGCACCCAAGTCAAAGGTGTACTTTTTGTCACGGAGCTGAAACTTCTCCTGGCACTGATTTGCACTGCAACTTTTATTTCTGCCTTAGTAAAACTAGAGGACACATGGGCTAGCGCCCTAGTCTAGAAAAAGCTCCAATGCCTAGCTTCTTTTCAGATCCTGAATCCTTGATGTCTGCCACTCCCTTTCTACAACTCCACTCTGTGAAACTCGGTACCTATAACCTACAATTAGAAGGAGTGTGGGCAGGCGTTGTGGTGTTTAGAGGGTTGCCTCGGTTAAGCCTTGGAGAGACATTCAATTATTTTGAACATCATTGTCAGATAAGAGTGCATATTGCAGCAAGATAGAGGCAAAAATCCAAATCATAAATGATTGAAAACACAATAGATATCACCTTGAAGTGTAGATCTCATGGAAGGAAGATCCTCTTCATGCCATGAGGATATGGATATCAAATCTACAAATACAAACACAATAACAACAAAGTACTACTCTATAACACAATGAATATTTTGAATGCTCTATGATAAAAAAAAATATACATCAAATCCATCTAGTTTGCAAAAGAAACCTAATCATGCTTATAGATGCAACTACACACATTCCTGCTAAGAATTTCATTATTCAAACTTTAGATGTTGGCATAGAACCTAAATAATGGTCACTAAACTAACATTTGAAATTAGGGCAGACCCAAAATAGGGCAAGACTAGGGTGCTAGCACCCAAGTCCACCCTACCATTTTTGTTCAAGATTCATCAAAATACAATCCCCTACATCCTATTTGCCATAAGACTTCAGGGTTTTCTCACCAGGAATCAAAAATATCACATAAGATGCTCTAAATGCAATAATAGAACCTAGGAGCTAAACCTTAAAAGGGAAAAGCCCCCAAGGGGACATTTTCTGACATAACATTTAGCCCCTACTTTAATGTATGTATAAATGCAAGGCCAATACATCCAATAAACTATGGTCAATAAACACAGAAAACATGCCAAGCATGGTGAAGACACGCCAAACACATTGAAGATAGTAACATGCATGCAAAACACAGAGAAGATAGTTATAGTCATACAGAACATAGTGAATATAGTGAATGTAGTGATTATTTTCTTTTTCTTTTTCTCGTATATGAAATTTAGATGCAAGTGCAAGGAAAGTAAACACACAACCCAAAATGCAAGAGGGACTCATCACCACCAGTCTTTAAACTACATATGGGGCAACAGACATGGAAAACAAATCTCAGAGTGTAGGAGGGACTCATCGCCACCAGTCTTTAAGACTACACTGGAGAATAAACATGCCATACAAATCAAGCACGCCATACAAATTCCAGAGCATAGGAGGGACTCATCGCCACTAGTCTTTAAGACTATGCTTGGGAACAAACATATAATACACACACACATAGAAGACATGTACAAAACATGGCAGACAAGTGATTGAAGAAACTTATTGCTAGGTTCACAGCCATCTGAAGCACATTAAAGGCACACATCGACGATTGCGCTTCGCCACAACAATTGCCAAAGACACACTTAAGGATTAGGATAGTCTAAGATCTGCTCCCAGCCTACTCGGAGGACTTTTGAAAATGCAACCCCACCTACATCACGGAGATGTCTTACAGTGAAAAGGAAGCATGACATACAACCCCACCTGCATCACGAATATGCCTTACATTGAAAAGGAGGTATGAGTATAAAACCCCACCTTTATCACAGAGATGCCTTATGGTGCAAAGGAGGTATACGAATAAGGTTTCAAGATTGATCAAACACACTTTTCTAGCATCTAGAAAATATATCTTACCTTATACATGCCCCCACCTTAAGGTGGTTGATATCGTGCACTGATATCAAGGACATTAAGGTATGAAGAAAACACACAAGGGAACATGAGCTCTCGCAAATTACATGCACCCCAGAGGTGACATGTACTTTATGATCACCAAATGTTCCCACAAACACACAATTCCCTACAAGAAAAGGTTTTAGCATCCATATAATCATGATAATCACCAATGCATATGATCATTCACATAAAGAACTTAGGAATGCAAGATTCAAGATAGACAAAGTGCATGGAGCAGTAGTATTGTTATATTTTGTAAGTATGATAAGACAACATCAAGATCACACAGAGTGATTCTACTAGCCAAGCGTCAAATAATATATATCAACCCCGTCATCATGTATGGACTAGGTCCATTTTTTTATTAGTCGCTAAAGGGACACTAGGTCCGCATCAGTATAATATGTTTTTCGTCATTTGCCTGCTAGGTAGAACCACTAGAGGAAGGGAAACAATAAATCAAGAGAGGAGAAACAAGTGTCTTAGGGACATTCATGTAGGAGGGTGCTCCAATACACCAACCACAATGCTATGTCTGTAAGACACGACACACAACAATGAAAATAGAAGAGAAGCAATATAGAAGAATGATGATACAAATAGAAGAAGGGTCACAACAGAGGCAGTCTCCTAGTATGCATGACCTTAAGAGAGTATCAAGGGTCATCTTGGGAGACCTAAACAACACATAACACATCATGGGGGAAACACAACATGGAGGTAAAAGGGTTAGAAATACTTACCTGCGGGAAAAATGAAACTAACTGTTGTCACTAGTTAAATCAATATCATTTTCTCGTGGATGAGGTGAATTCTCAATTTTCTCCTCATCCACTTCTATTATTCCAATTATTTCATCATAGTTCAAATAGTCATCTTCATCATCATAAGTTTCATTAAGAGAGTTTTCATACCCATCAGTCTCAATGTGGTGTGTTAATTCTTCTACTTCCTGAGGGTATGTATTCATGAGAGATGTGTAATTGTCTAGATCATATTTAGGCATAACATTATGATACACTATATGCATTAATCCTTGGATTACATTAACACCGTCTTGTCCATCTTTTATAAACTCTCTTATGTTATGAATAACAGGTATAGCTTGGTCTACTATCCTTTCATTTTCCATAAATGCTTGAAAATTGGCTAGGTCATTAGCAAGTTTGTTTATTTTCTCATCAGGTACATGTGTGACCACCTCAATAGTGTTGTCGACATCATGAAATATTTGATCTTCCATAGTGTTTGTAGGAGGTATAATGTCTTTCAAAATTTATGTCTCACCTTTTGTAACGAAGGTATCATTGATTTCATTATCTCTTACTTGTATATCCTCATGGGAAGAATCATTTTTGAAAGAATGATCAGAAGACAAGTTTATGTCATCATCATATGAAGTAGATACTAAATACATAGGATAATTTCTATCACAATTATCTTTTTCATTTCTACTCATGGAGATGAACTTAGTTAATCTTTCTAATATCGTAGGATGATCACTCATGAGGGTTAAAAATTGGTCAAAATTGAGATCTTTAATAAATGCATGCAAATATACCATGGAAAAATGACATGAAGGTGCCATGTGTATGTTTTCAAATCAGTTCCAAATCATATTTCAAATTTTTTTCAAAACTTATGCTAGAACAAGTGCAAAAGTATGTATGAAAATGACCTAAAATGCTTGATTTTTCAACTTTTTTCAATGTAAATCACCAGGAGAAGAGATGTTGTCAAAAATTTCAAGAAGGATAGAAAATAATATGCCTAATAAAAGTCCAATGATGTAGAAATATCTTTCACAACATGCTTTTGATGCAAATCTAGAGTGATGACAAGTCAAGACCTAGTGAAAATGTGCTAAAATATGTAATTCTTCAAAATAATTCAATGCAAATGAGTAAGAGAAAGGGTGTTGTAAGGAAAATTGTCATGGAAATCATATTATAACAGTAATATCAATCACCTAATGCAATAAAATCTGTCACAATAGGCCTATAGTACCAATCTAAGTCAAACCCTAGTGAAAATATAGCTAAAATATGCAAATTTTCACAAATTTTCAATGCAACAGGCTAATAGAAAGGGTGTTGTAAGGAATTTGAGGATGGGAATAAAATAATATCCCTGATAACAGCTAATTAATGCAGAAAAATCCCTCACAACACACTTGGAGTGTAAATCTAGAGAGACGATAAGGCCAAATCTAGTGAAAATGTAAGGTTTTCAAACCCTAGAAATGAAAATTTGCAAGAAAACCACTATGATGCAACATTAAAATTATAAATCAGTCCTAATAAATGTTTTAAAAGAGTAGTAACATCTGAAACAAATTTTAACTACAAACCCTAGTTAATGCAAAACTAGGTTTTTATTAAAAATGCACAATTTCAAGCAATTTTTAACAATTTGAGCATGAAAATGCAATGCAAGTGAATACTAAATGTGAATTTATTTAATTTAAATCAGATATAATGATAATGAAATAAATTTTAGTGAAATTGAATGCCAAATAATTCAAATTATGCTAACATGCAAGACAAAAGTGCCAAATTTTTAAAGTTTTTTGTAATTTTTTGAATGCAATAAGATGAATGAATGAAAATATATCACACAACACTTAGAAAGGTGTTAAAAAGTCCAAAAACATGGGTTCACCAAAATTTTTAAGGTGGCAAAAAGAGGGTGGATTGTTGGGTTGATTTCAAGGGTTTATGTGGAATCCTCCTTTCAAACATTCCAAGGGCATATTAACCAAGTTGAACCCTTCATTTTGTGCAAGGGGATTCACCAATCAGGTTGGGATGCCACTTGGGAAGATGTGGAATCTTGTATGTGTCAAACAATACCTCAAATTAATGCTCAATTTCTATTAAAATCCTAAATGTGCAAAACAATAAGCAAATTATCGAATGACGACAAATCCTTTCAGACTGAGATGAGGGACAGAGATATTTAACTCAATGTTTTTTGAAGTTTGGAAGGCAAAGAAGTCAAGGACATGGGGACTAGCACCCAATTCCAAGGTGTTCTTTTTGTCATGAAATCTGGAACTTCTCCTGACACTGATCTGCATTGGAACTTCTGTTTCTACCTCAGGAAAACTGGAGGACATGGGGACTAGTGCCCTAGTCCAGAAAAAGCTCTAATGGCTAGCTTCTTTTTAGATCCTAAATCCTTGATGTCTGCCACTCCCTTTGTGTAACTCCACTCCATGAAACTTGATACCTATAACCTACAATCACAAGGAGTGTGGGAGGGGGTTGTGGTGTTTAGAGGCTTGCCTCAGTAAAGCCCCAGAGAGACATTCAAGTCTTACAAACACCGTTGTGAGATAAGAGTGTGTATCTTGGTGGGATAGAGACAAAAATCCAAATTATAAATGATTTAAAACATAATAGATATCGCTTCGAAGTGTAGATCTCATGTAAGGAAGATGCTCTTCATGCCATGAGGAGATGGATGTCAAATCTACAAACACAAACACAATAACAATGCTCTGCTCTGTAACATAATGAATATTTTGAATGCTCTATGATCACATTTATATAAATCAAATCCATCTAGTTTACAAATGAAACCTAATCATTCTTATATATGAAATAATAAATTCCCCCTAAGAATTTTGTAATTCAAACTTTAGATGTTGGCATAGGACCTAAATAATGGTCACTAAACTGACATTTGAAATCAAGGCAAACCCAAGATAGGGTAGGACTAGGGCACTAGGGCCCAAGTCCAACCTACCATTTTTGTTCAAGATTCATGAAAATTCAATCCCCTAGGTCCTATTTGCCATAAGACTTCAGGGTTTTCTCATTGGGAGTCAAACATATCACACAAGATGCTCTAAATGCAATAATAGGACCCAAGAGCTAAACCTTAAGAGGGAAAAGCCCCCAAGGGGACATTTTCTGACATAACAAGATGATAATCCATTAGGTAGATGAACAGTGGTGAATGAGAATGCTGTTGCATGATACAACAAGTCACAAAGACTCTCTCCAAGATCAATCTCCTCTAAGGTCGATGAACTCACATCCATATCTAGGTGAAAGGTTCCTGGGTCTTCTTGATAAAACATCCAAAGTGTAACCGACTCAACAAATGTCTCTAATCTAAGAGAACTCTTGCTCCACCCAAGTCTCCAAGTATCCACGAGAAGCTCCAACTGATCAATCCATGCTAAGCTCCAAATGCAACATCGCACTATCATGAAACACTCCAAGGACATGACCAATGTACTCAATACCAAGAGAACCAACAAGATTTTTGTCAAAGCTCCCACTGCACGTCTACATAATCTAGGAACCTGATCATGACATCATGATCTAAGATTTCCTCCTAAGAGATCACATGCATGAATACACACATCCTTATCTCAAGAGAACCTATATCATGCCAATACTCTAATCTAGAATCAAGAGTAAACTAAGACACAATACCAAACATCTCTAAACCAAGGATCAACATCTACAATCACATGAAGACAACTATCTCATAACAATAGTACCCAAGATGTCAAAGCACTCATACTATATAAGAATCATATTACAAGAGTTTGTACATGAAACCTATAAGAAGTACTTGAAGAGACCTTTTCAACACCTATAAGAAGTTAAAAAATTGATAACGTATGTGGATTTTGTGCCCTCAGAAGAAAATTGGATCTATTAGGCTTGAAGGGCAAAATCTAGTGGGTGGTGGGCAGTGACTAGGTAATCCTGTGGTAGTGCCACTGGGGGTGGTTGCTAACATGTAGTAGCTAGGTAATCATGCATCTTGGCACTAGTTGTTATACTCGTGGCGGCTGCACAGTGGTGGCGTTACGCTGGCAGCGTAGCCCACCCATCACCCCTAGGGTCTAGCCTCCTAGACTGGATGTGACTGCTTGCTAAGAAACTTGATTTCTAGGGGCTAACCCATAGCACTAGCCCTAAAATCCTTGGCACTGGTCACCTAGGTGATTGTGGGCTCGGCCTTTCCCACAAGTGCCGGGCTAACATTTATTTATTTTAATTTTGATTTTCAGAAAATTCATATATTTTTAAATTTATTTTCTCTACAAACTGTACTTGTATAAATGAAAGATATATAGAATATTCCTTGTAGATTTTTCTTTCATACGACCATATAGATTTCGTACAGTAGTACGAAATCTTTCTACTAAGATTTCCCTAGGGCTTGAAAAATACTCAAAAAATTTCTATCACCAAAAAATGTTGTGTTATATATGAAGCCATAGGTTTTTGGACCTTTTGGACTCAATGGTGAGCTCTTCTTTGGCCTAGGAGGCCTCTTGAAAAATATCACCTCCAAATCCCCCACACAAAATGCTCTAATAGAAAACCCATCAACCAAAACTCCATCCAACCCTAGATCTACAACAACCCAAGTCTACAAACACACATGTGACCTTGAAAATGCCTTCATTCTCAACTTTCAAGTCCATGGATTCACTATGCACAACAATCAACTCATTGCAATGGTTATAAAACTTAGGAGATCTCCTCCCACAAACTTGCAACCTAGCTTTAATACCACTTGAAAGGAAAAATATAGCCATGAAGCACATTTCCACATAACCCCATGAGAGATAAAAATGAAAACAAACATAGCCATGATAACCATAATCCAACATACAAAAGGAAAGAAAAAACATAGCACGAGGTGACATAAGATATATCCTAGGAAAACCCTCAAGAGGAAAAAACCCAGCCTTGAAAAGCATCGACACTCAATGTATTGTTTAGCAATGAAACATTACAATACACTTACAAAGTTTCCATGAATACTTCTAAACCATCAAGATCCTTCAATACATCCTCCATGTGTCCAATTATGAATCCTCCCACACAATGCTCCACATATGCACTTACAAGAGAAACTCAATACAATGATAACCCACTCAACCAACCAACCCAAACCACTAACCATGTTCTTTCTTTTATAGGCTCAGACTCACACAAATACAACTTGTAGTAATGGGAAAACCATGTGTTTCAAAACTATGAGTACACGAAACCATCGATCCCTAATTTAATTCTTGCAACTAAGTTTTCACTTTATGCTTATATCAGTTAATTAATTATTTTGTCTCACACACAAAAAATAACTAGCCCAATTTTACATATAACTTCACATGTGGCCCCAAATAAATATTTAATGTGGCTAAACATATCTCCTAGATGCACCACAAATAAATATTTATTTTGCATAATGGTGCAGGAGCACCCGCACATGATCAGGATATAGGATAATTGTCCACATGATGACAAGGCATTAGTCTATTTTTAGTATGTTTTCATCATGTAATAAGGTCCATTGGACCGATGCTATGTATTAGTTCAGCCTAGGAGTATGTGTAGGCAGTTAGAGATCGGGATAAGGTAGTCTGAGCTGTCCTCTCTCCCAGCCGCTTGGAAGCTCCCAGCCGCTGGGAAGTGAGTTAGTAGTACTCAAAGGACTTTGCTATAGATACCTTCGATCTGTTAGGGTTTAGATATATTGAGATTGAGATTGATAGATGTATTGGTGTTGTGTTGAGTTGAGATTCAGGAGAGCAGTTCAGACATTGTGAAGCTGTATTCAGAACTTTTGAATTTCATTTGAATAAGATCTCATCATTTGCAGTATCTGAGTTTATCAGTTGTATCTGTTTTGATTTCTTTTCCGTTTGCAAGTTGATGGGTTCCTTCAACCCTTCCACCGGTTGATCCTGTGAATCGGTGGAATGGTCCTGTATTATAGCTTAGTTTGCATTTGTGTTTTCTGTTTATGCATTGCATTGTTCAAGAGATCAGTTAGAAGCATGCTGTGAATCAGCCTAGCATCCTCATGTGCTAGGTATAGAAAGATAAGCTGTTAGATTTTGGTTTGAAGGTGATCCGGCCCGGTCGTCATATTGTCTTTGTGTAATAGTGCGGTTCTGAGTGTTTACATGCAGTGGACGGATATACAGGAGTCTGCATGTGCGTTTCCAGTCGGAACGAGCCGCATCGTCATCTGCGAATGCATCGCCATTAGGATCGGGTCATGAAACTGTTGAAGTTTGCATGTTGCAAGTGCATCAGGATGTTTTAAGTCAGATATATACTCAGTGTATATATCACCGTCAGGATCATCTCTCGGGAGTGCTCATCATCCGTGTATCGCTAGCAGATGCGAGAGTGAAAGTTCAGTTTTTTTGACTAAGTGTTAAAGAGGTCATCAGGATATTGTGTGACGTCATCGTCATCAGGATATGACGTCATCGTCATCAGGATATTGAGATATCACTCTATGCATGTTGATCCTGTCATCGCTAAGGGTTTAGGTATCGGCGTAGGCTCTCGGCAAAAAGTTGTGTTAACATCATCAGGAGGTTTCGAGGGAACCAGATAAATTATATCATGATGCTGTTGCTTGTGTCGTCGGCTAGCGGAGCATCGAAGGGAAGCTGCTGAAGGTGATCATCATCAGGATATTTGGAGCAACCGGATATTTGATATCCTACTGACGAAGGTGGTGTCGAATATCATGATGATGCCGCTAGTGTTTAGCGCCCAATGAATAGTGCAACAGGAGGATGTTTGCGCCCGTTGTGTATCATGATGATGATGATAGGCGACAGGCGGAGGAGGTGAACAGTAGTCGGCAGGAGGATAATTGTGATCATCCGAAATATGATGATGCTGCTGGTGTTTACAGGAAATATGATGATGATGCTGAGCCGATAGGGATTTTTATCATGCTGTTTGTATTATTGGCAGCTCCTTCCTGTTAGTTAGCTCCCGTTGCGTTTCACTCTGCATCATAGTGGTATCAGAGCAAAGGTTAGGATCTTCTGGAAAAGATAAGCAGGATGTCAGACGAAGAAGGAACATCTGAGGTTCCAGCAAGGATGACCAACGCTGAGTTGGCAGTTTTGGTGAAGAAACAGATTGCAGAAAGCAAGGCCGTGAAGGCTCAGAATCAGGAGTTGAAAGATGAGTTAGCAAAGTTGAGGAGCAGAGTAGGTTCTGGTAAAGAAGATGATAGGGAAGAAGAAGAGATCCCTAATTGGAGCGAGGAGGTCGTTCCTGCAGACCAGAGACCACTATTGAACGCCCTCAAGGCCATGGAGAGGAGAACCATGGATGTGAAACTGGATTTGCCAGTGTTTACAGGTAAGATGGACCCTGATTCAGTGATGGAGTGGATAGACTGTTTGAACAATTTCTTTGTAACAGAGGAGATACCAGAACAACAGAGAGTGAAGATAGCACAGTCAAAGATGAAAGAAGCTGCCTTGACATGGTGGAATTTTGTTCAAGATGATAGAGTACAGGAAGGAAAACGTAGAGTTGCCACATGGAAGAAGATGATGGCATTGGTAAAGGAAGCTTATATTCCATTGGATTATAGTATCCAATTACACAAGAGGAAGCAAAACCTGAAGCAGAAGGAGCTAGATGTCAGCTCATATACAGAAGAATTTATGAAACTCTGTATGAAGACAAAGGTGAAAGAAAGTGAAGAAGAGAAGGTAGCCAGATACCTTAATGGATTGAGGTTTAATATTCAGGATGATTTAAGTCTGCATAATCCAGATACAGTCCAGAAATGTTTCCAGTTGGCATTGAAAGTGGAAGAGAAGTTAAAGAGAAAACAAGAACAAAACAATAGAGGAAGAGGATCAGCCCATAGAACAAGGCAAACCAATGAGAGTCAAGAAGACACTGGTAAAGGACAGGGACAGTCTGATTTCAGAGGTGGATGGAAAGGTAATAAAGGAAGATTTGGAGGTGGTAGAGGTTCTACTACATTTTCAGGGAAATGTTACACCTGTGGTGAGTTTGGTCATCCATCTTTCAAATGTCCAGAAAACAAAGGTTCATCATCCAGAAATGATAGAACGAGTGATAAGAGAGTACAACTTGTGCAAGAAGAGAAAGAAGAGAAAAGTGTGCAGAGTCCAAACACTTATCAAAAGGATCAGGAGGCTGATAATTGTGGATACCCAGAAAGTGGAGAATCTCTGCTGATGAGAAAAACAGTGATTACCATGAAGGTACCTGACAAAGAATCCCCACACAGAAGAGCTCTTTTCAAGACCACATGTAAAAGCAAAGGTAAGGTATGTAAGGTTGTCATTGATACTGGTTCAACAGACAACATGGTATCTCAGGAGATGGTGGATAAACTGCATTTGGAAAGGCTTCCACATCCACACCCTTACAAGGCATCTTGGGTGAGTGATAGTCATTCACTTTTTGTCTCTGAATAGGCATATGTGGATTTTCAGATTGGAGCATATCAGGATAGAATTTTGTGTGATATTTTGCCCATGGAATGTTGTCACCTACTGTTGGGTAGACCATGGCAATTTGATAGGAGGGTACTGTATGATGGGTATGCTAATACCTACACCATCCAGAAAGATGGAAAGACTATTAAGTTGATGCCATTACAGGAAGCAGCTGCAGCATAGAAGGCAGCCAAAGTCATTTTAATGGGAAAGAAGGAATTTGTGCAGATGCCTAGAGGAGCAGGCATAAAGGCAGTTCAGGACACTGCAAGGAAAGAAGTTGTTAAAGACAACAAGCTGAAGAAAGTTTCAGTTGTGACTGACAGGGGTCAGCAGCAGGTTCAGAAACAGGTTTGCACACAGCAACCAGTTCAGAAGGATGACAGGGATGTTGTCATAGTTGGGACTATTGCTTGTCCTATAAAGATTGACAGGAAGATAGAGTTGAACATTTCAGAAGTTCAAGAGGCAATTCAAAAAAAGGTTCTGGTCAGGCAACCTGACAAACACAAGGTATGTGAGAGAAAGGCCTACATTGACAGGCATAAGGATTTACTTGCCAGAAAGCAAGTTACAGTTCAAAAGTCTTGGAGCAGCCAAGAGCCAGCAGTGGATAAAGCTGGAACAGGTCAGAAGACTGACAAGGCAAAGTGTAAAGGTGGAGGACTTCCATATCCTAACTCATGGGACATGAGTTATTTTCTTTTGGGGAGTATGGTGCAGGAGCACCCGCACATGATCAGGATATAGGATAATTGTCCACATGATGACAAGGCATTAGTCTATTTTTAGTATGTTTTCATCATGTAATAAGGTCCATTGGACCGATGCTATGTATTAGTTCAGCCTAGGAGTATGTGTAGGCAGTTAGAGATCGGGATAAGGTAGTCTGAGCTGTCCTCTCTCCCAGCCGCTGGGAAGTGAGTTGGTAGTACTCGAAGGACTTTGCTATATATACCTTCGATCTGTTAGGGTTTAGATATATTGAGATTAGATTGATAGATGTATTGGTGTTGTGTTGAGTTGAGATTCAGGAGAGCAGTTCAGACATTGTGAAGCTGTATTCAGAACTTTTGAATTTCATTTGAATAAGATCTCATCATTTGCAGTATCTGAGTTTATCAGTTGTATCTGTTTTGATTTCTTTTCCATTTGCAAGTTGATGGGTTCCTTCAACCCTTCCACCAGTTGATCCTATGAATCGGTGGAATGGTCCTATATTATAGCTTAGTTTGCATTTGTGTTTTCTGTTTATGCATTGCATTGTTCAAGAGATCAGTTAGAAGCATGCTGTGAATCAGCCTAGCATCCTCATGTGCTAGGTATAGAAAGATAAGCTGTTAGATTTTGGTTTGAAGGTGATCCGGCCTGGTCGTCATATTGTCTTTGTGTAATAGTGCGGTTCTGAGTGTTTACATGCAGTGGATGGATATACAGGAGTCTGCATGTGCGTTTCCAGTCGGAACGAGCCGCATCGTCATCTGCGAATGCATCGCCATTAGGATCGGGTCATGAAACTGTTGAAGTTTGCATGTTGCAAGTGCATCAGGATGTTTTAAGTCAGATATATACTCAGTGTATATATCGCCGTCAGGATCATCTCTCAGGAGTGCTCATCATCCGCGTATCGCTAGCAGACGCGGGAGTGAAAGTTCAGTTTTTTTGACTAAGTGTTAAAGAGGTCATCAGGATATTGTGTGACGTCATCGTCATCAGGATATGACGTCATCGTCATCAGGATATTGAGATATCACTCTATGCATGTTGATCCTGTCGTCGCTAAGGGTTTAGGTATCGGCGTAGGCTCCCGGCAGAAAGTTGTGTTAACATCATCAGGAGGTTTCGAGGGAACCGGATAAATTATATCATGATGCTGTTGCTTGTGTCGTCGGCTAGCGGAGCATCGAAGGGAAGCTGCTGAAGGTGATCATCATCAGGATATTTGGAGCAACCGGATATTTGATATCCTGCTGACGAAGGTGGTGTCGAGTATCATGATGATGCCGCTAGTGTTTGGCGCCCGATGAACAGTGCAACAGGAGGATGTTTGCGCCCGTTGTGTATCATGATGATGATGATAGGCGACAGGCGGAGGAGGTGAACAGTAGTCGGCAGGAGGATAATTGTGATCGTCTGAAATATGATGATGCTGTTGGTGTTTACAGGAAATATGATGATGATGCTGAGCCGATAGGGATTTTTATCATGCTGTTTGTATTATTGGCAGCTCCTTCCTGTTAGTTAGCTCCCGTTGGGTTTCACTCTGCATCACATAATTTAAATATTTCATTTTTATGAAAGGTGTACAACACCTTTTTCCTAGCAACTTTGAGACTAAGGCCACTGCACACAAGATTGTTAGAGTAGGATATCTATGGCCAACATTGTTGAAGGATGTTGCTGAAATAGTAAGGAAATGTGGTGCATGTAAAAGGTTTTTAGACAAGCTAAAGTTTGTAGGTGCCCTCCTCTTCATAGCAATTATTGTTGAGTCTCCTTTTCAGCAATGCAAGATTGACTTCAAAAGAGAAATTCAAGAAAGATCTAGTAATGGCTATAATAGATCCTTGTATCAACTAACTACTTCACCAAGTGGGTTGAGGAAATTCCAACCCAAAATTCTACATCTAATGTGGTAGTAAAATTCTTGATGAGCAACATAATAACTAGGTTTGGTATGCCAACAAGGATTATTGCTTATAATGCTATCTGTTTCAAATCCTAGGATACCTCAAATATCTATTTTGAATAGGTATCAATCTAATCCACTCATCTTCTTACCTTCCCCAAAGTAATTAACAAGATTAATCCAACAATAAGAGCATCATGAAGATCATAAGAAGAACTCTAGATGTGAATAGGAAGAGGTGGGATGTTAAATTGGAGTATGCATTATGGGATGATAAGATAACTTACAAACATGATATTGGTAAGAGTCTAACGAACTTGTTTATGGATTAGAAGCTAAAATGCCTATCAACCTAGAATTTCTAGTATATAATTTGTTGCGTAATATTGGAGAAGAAGAAGGTGGTGTAGTTTCTCAAAGGATATATTACATATGATAGAGCTAGATGAAAGTAGGAGATTTGCATACGAGAAGTTCTAATCAAAGAAGTAAACAATGAAATTTTTTTTTGATAAAATGGTGCTTCAAAGGATCTTCCAAGTTGGGGATATGGTTCTCATATGGAATGCTATATTAAATGAAAAAGGAAAGCATGGGAAGTTTGATCCTCTATGGTTTGGGCCATATGAAGTTGTTGATGAGTATAGTTACAACTTTTACAATCTCAAGACTTGGACTAGAGAATTCACGGAGCATCCAATTCGTGGTTAGCATCTCAAGCATTACTTTTATTGAGTAATGAGGTATTTTGACTTGTACATTTTTCTGGTGTGTTTCTATCCATGTGTAATTGTGACCCTTCTTTTGTTGGAAATATTGTCATTGATGTCAAAGGGAAGTTGATGTCATAGAAGAAGAATATGTCAAAGGGAAATGGATGAGACAGAAGAAGAATTATTGATAATCTAAAACTTTCTAAGGCATGATTTCTATCTTTAGTCAGAAAATCACTTGGATCATGAACTCTCAAGTTTGTTGATGGATAGTTTTCTCGACATCCAATGAGCCAATGAAAAGATGACAAAGAAATATTCTAAGGCAAAAATGATTTCAGCCTTCAGTCGGTGAATCACTCGGTTCACAAACTCTTAAGTATGTCTAATGACAATTTACTCTGATAGACAGTTTTCCGATAGGAGAGTTTAGAGATGAAGGCTTGAAGATGAAAGGTTAAAGTTTGAAGTTTCCTTAGTTCTCTAATAGACAATGTAATAGAAAAATCTTTTGTTCATAAACTCAAAAGTTCACCGATAGCCAGTTCGCTGATTGACTCTTTTTTTGACAATGGAAAGTTGGTAAGGTACCGAAAAGGTCTCTAGTTTGTGAACTACTCAGTGCATCAATTTCAAGGTTCACCAACAGGTGATTTTGCTGATAGAAGAAGATTGGTGGTTCATGGTTTTCTCGGTCTACTGACAGGTTCGTGAAAATGCAACTTTGTCGATAAAGCCTATATTGGAAAAATATCAAGTTTGTGAAGTGCCACTTTTTCTAACAAGTTCATAAGTTTTATAAATCTTTGATTCGCTAATAGGTACTCGAGAAAAGTTGAAGTTTGTGGATATGTGATTCAGCCAATAATGGATCAAATGTCCAAAGTTCACAGAAACTTGATTTTTCTGATAAAGGATTTTAAGTTGTGGTTCGTGCAAGTGAACTTTTGCCGATAAAGGATCTTGAGGAGAGGTTTGTGGAAAGCCACTTTTGCTAATAGTGAATAGAGAAGAGTCCCAGGGTCATGGAGATATAAAGTTGCCAAGAGACTTCTCTATAAGGCTGTTAATAAAATACATTGTTTATTCATTTGGGCCGACTCCCTTGGAATTAAAGTGAAAATAGTAATTTGAAATATTTGAATCTAGCCAACTTTCTAAGGAAGATTAAAATAAATATTTAAGTGGTCGACTCAATTTGTTTAAATTGGGCCTAAATTCATAATGTAGGATTTCAGGATTGGCTCGACCTAAGTATACGTTGAAATTCAAGTTATAGAGGCCAACTTTGGAGAATATTTTAATTTGATGCATTATAGCCAATATGAGGATTATATTGTACAGATCAATATTTAATGAAAATCATTGTTCATTTTTAGATGTGGGAAGATATGTGAGCATCAAAGTGAACAAGTGCATATATATATATATATATATATATATATATATATATATATATATATATATATATATATATATATATATATATATATATATATATATATATATATATATATATATATATATATATGTGAATATGAATGAAGTATGAAGGAGATGAATAGAAGATAATTCAGAAATCTCACAGTAAGTATCCATGTTTGCAAGAGCATATTGCTTTATTCTAAATTATAGTACATAAGGGTTGAGAAATGTGACAACAAAGTTGTGAAGTTGGATTGTGACTTGGTTCATCCAAATCATGATTTATCATTCATAGTAGAGGTGATGATTGTATTATGTAAAAGTGTATGTATATAATTTCTCTTATAATCATTTTAGAGATTCGAGAGGTTGGTGCCTCTCTTTATCTGGGTCAGTGATTAGTTTAGGGTATTACAGTCTCCTTTGGGTGGGTGCCCATAAACCTTGCATTAGCTGGGGGATTGGTATCTCCTGAGGGTTGGTGCCTTCAAATCATATCATAATAGTCAATTTTCTTTGTGAGGATGGATTTGGACAGTAGATCCAAAAAGTTTACTCACCATGGTTTTTACCTTCTTGGGTTTCCGAGTAAAATCTAGTGTTATGTTCTCTTGTGTGGGTGTGTGGATATATTTATGTATGCATAGTTCTTACTTAATATGATTGATGTGGTAAAGATCATATTGTTGTAGTAGAATTGAAGTAAAAATTGGTATATATCAATTAAACCCCCTCTCAATATATCTATGTATTCTAAGAATTGGTATCAAAACTAGGTTCC
The DNA here is from genome assembly GCA_027924645.1 of Cunninghamia lanceolata. Taxonomy (NCBI): domain Eukaryota; kingdom Viridiplantae; phylum Streptophyta; class Pinopsida; order Cupressales; family Cupressaceae; genus Cunninghamia; species Cunninghamia lanceolata. The sequence continues at coordinate 10,349,321 of BSBN01000854.1, forward strand.
TTGGTGCAGCCTAACAGTTGAAGGTAGATCTTGGATTTGGATACATGGTAGGTCAAGAAGGATCATCATCTAACAAGGCACCACTCTTTGATGGATCTAACTATGCCTTCTAGAGAATAAGGATGGAAACCTATTTAAATTCATTAGTTATTGATGTTTGGAAATCTATTGTAGATGGTCATATTGTTCTTGCAACTCCTCCAACAGATTAGGCTGGCAAGAAAGAATGTGAGAACAATGCTAAGGAAATGAATGTCATACTGTGTGGTCTGACCAACATAGAATTTTCAAAGTAATGCAGTGTAAGATGGCTAAAGACATATGGAAAAATCTCCATAAACTCTATGAAGGAGATGACAAGGTAAAACAAGCCAAACTATAGACCTTCAAGGGTAAATTTGAAAATCTAAAGATGAAAGAAGAAGAAACATAGCTAACTATCTACTCTAAATAGATGAAATTATAAATACTATCAGAGGTCTTTGTGAATAAGTAAATGATTCAGTGACTGTCAAGAAACTACATAGATCACTCCTTCAAAGATATGATTCAAAGGTCTCTGCCATTGAAGAAACAAGAGATTTGAATAAACTTACAATGGATGAACTATTTGGTTCTCTTACTACCTATGAGATGAGAAAAGAAAGCAATGACATATCTAGAAAGGAAGTTACCTTTAAAGCTACAAAGAGAGAAGAAGTATCCAATCCAAGCAGTAGATCTAAGGAAGAGGAGGCAAACTTTGTAAGGAAGTTAAAAAAGGGTTTAGGTAAGTACAAAGGTAAGCTTCCTTTTAAGTGTTTCAACTATGGTAATGTTGGTCATTATGCATCTAAATGTACTATTGGAGAAAGTGAAGATAACAACAAGGGTTTCAAAAGGAATAACTTCAATAAGAGCAAGAAAAGCCTCTACTCTAAAGAGGGCTACAGTTCATGAGAAGAAGTAGATCGCTTCTCATTAGAAAGTGAAAGGAACGAAGCCCTATTCATGGCTATGGCAGTCCTAGACAACTTAGACATCATTTCTAATAATGAAGAAGACATTATAGTCATTGATGAAAAAGAATGTGAAGTTGATCTTGAAGGTGAACTTAATTTTGCTCTTGAAGACTTGAGATTAGTAAGGAAAGAAAACAAAGAACAAAAGTGGAAGCTTAAAGAATCAGAGGAAATAATTGTTAGCTTCAAGATTAAAGTTGAAGAGGGAAAAATTATTGTAGGCATCATGAACATTGATCTCAACACCAAGTTAGATGAGTGTTTAAATCTGGAAGAAGAAATTATTTCACTGTGAAAAAAAGTTGAAAAAGTATATGCTCAGTTGAATAAGAATATCAAGTTTGGAAAGAGCTCTGAAATTCTGGATGATATAATAAACATTCAGAGACCTCTATTCATAAAATTTGGTTTGGGCTATGATGAAAAAGTCACATAATCTTTTGCTCCCACAAAGAAGACTGACTCAGAGAAGACAATGTCCAATGAAGAAATCCCAATGATGAAAGAAAGTAAGAAACTTGAAGAAGTTGGTTTCATCCTTGTCATCTCTCAAAGAAGAAAATTTAGAAGATCAATTCTTGTAAGAAAAACATTCATGAATAGGTTTAATTATGCTTTCTCTGGTTATTATTTCATTTGCAATCAATATGGTCACAAAGCCATTGAATGTAGATCTAGAATGAGAAGAAGTGATTATGTAAGTAGAAATTATTTTGCCCCTTTATTGCAAGTATGTGCTATTCAGTGTTGTCATTGATGTAAACATGTGTGCGTTGTCATTAGTGTCAACAATGCTCTTGTTTTGTTACTTTATTATGATGAATTAGTTGCTTTATATTGTATTGTATAAGTGTTGAAGATGATAAGAATATGTTCCTAATATTGAGTTTTCAAGTTCTTTTGAGAAAATTTGGTTCATATTGAAGACAAAGTTCTAAAGATGTATTCTGGCTTACAAGATACTGTCTAAGTTTTTGCTCCACATTTCTTCTGTGTTGAAGACTGGAGTGTGAGATTTAGATATGTTTTAGAGAAGTGTTTGAAGATGCTAAATCTATAATTTGGTGGTTCAGATTACTGTGCAGTATATGTTATATTCACCAGTTTGAAGATTGTGCTTGGCAGCATTTGTAGTGTGACAAGGAGAAAGTATTTTGCTCCACATTTCTCTGTAATTTGGTTTTTAGTCTTACAGTGTTGGACATATGTTTATAAGGTCCTTAGATATCTTCATTCCAAAGGATTTGTGATTTGGTGCTCCAGAGAGAAATTTATTGATTAGGATAGTTCTACAGTGTTTGTTGTGAGTAGTTTGTGATATATCCTCAAGTGATATTTGTTGTCTTCAAGTGAGATCTATTGTGGCTAGATTTGTCAACTCCTAGGTGATTTTATGTTGTTTATGGATGTCTCCAGATTGTTTTGAAGGAATGTGCTTGATCCACAAGCTATGATTGAGCTCTTGGAAGCGTGTCCCTAAGTATTCTTGGTGTTTGCACAAGTTTGGCTGACTTAGGTGCTAACACTCTTTTTAGATATGTTTCGTTGATTACAAAAGTGTGTTGAAGCATGTGAAGATGTATTTGGGCTTGAGCTATTCCATGAAGTGTTCTATCTTCATTCATTTGATTCACAAGCTTTTTTAGGTCCAGACCTAATTTAAATTATGTATGTTTACTGACCTTGGCGACTGTTCCAAAGGTTGTAGACTGTATTGCTGACCTTGATGTATGTTCCAAGGTTGATGATTGGTATAGATAAATGTAATGAATCCATGTGTAATGTGGGTCAATCCAAATATGAGTAGATGAATGTGTCTGTGTTGTGAGGCAACGAAGGTGATATGTATTCCTCTTCAATGGAACTAAACTCAGTCATGTTGTAGATGCTATCCTATTAGTTCATGGCAGTGAGCCACCCCTCTGTAGTGAGCCATCCTTTAGTAGTGAACCTTTTTGTAGTCAGCATGCTTTTGGGCAGCAAGCCTTGGGCAGTGACTCCTTTGGCAGTGAGCCTCTTTTGTTGTTCAGTATTGTTACTACATTATATTGTGAGCTAACGCTCATCATGGTTTTTCTGTTTTAGGGTTTTCCACATAAAATTCTAGTGTTCATGTGTGTATGGTGTTGATATGTTTAAGTTTTGTTTCTTCACTTCATATTTAATCTTTACAATAGATTAAGGAGTTAAAGCAAGTGAATGTGAATGTGATTTTGTTTAAAATAATTCAAGGTTTTTGATACAACTGATTCACCCCCCCTCTCATTTCTCTTATGCATTCAACAATTGGTATTAGCACTTGTTTCCTTGGAAGAAATCCTAATGGCTTAAGGTAGATCTGGGATGGCACACAAAGACATTCGTCAGTTTCATTGATCTGACTATGCCTTCTAGAAGGTACAAATGCAAAGTTATATTGTTTCCATTGGTTTTAATGTCTAAAAAATAGTTGAAGATGAATATATAAAATGCCTAATGGTGGTCCATGGACTGCAAGAGAGATTAGGGCCTATGAGATAAATGGAAAAGCTAAAAATACTCTACTAAATGCTTTATTTAACACTAAAATGGTGAAAGTTGTGGATCTAGAAACTACTCGTGAGATCTGGGTAAAGTTGAAAAACATCTTTGAAGGTGATGCATCTATCAAGAAGGCTAAGACATAGAACCTAAAGGCTAGATATAAAACTATGCGAATGTCTGAAGATGAGAACATAACAAGTTACATACAGAAGATTGATGAAGTTGTTAGCAACATCAAGGGTCTTGGTGGAAAGATAGATGATATGGATGTTGTAGATAAGGTTCTCAGAACTCTTCCAAAATCCTATAGGCACAAGGTATCCTCCATGGAAGAATTGCTTGATATGAATAAGCTTTCAAAAGATCAATTGCTTTGTAAACTGACTACTTTTGAAATGAGAGAATTTGGCACTACTGATAGCCCTATCAAAACTGAGATTACTTTTAAGGCCAAGGAAGAAAAGACTACTAAATCAGATAAGTATTCTATGGAATTAGATGAAGAAGACTTTGATGACCTTGAGGCAAACTTTGCAAACATAATGAAAAAGGGATATGGAAAGTACAAAGGTAAGTTACCTTTCAAATTTTTTAGTTGCGGTAAGATTGGCCATTATGCTTCAAGGTGTCTATATAGAGCTTTGAAGAACAAGAACAATGAAGGTAGAGGTAAGATGGTAAGGAAAAGTTACTATGTTAAAGAAAATGAAGGTGTAACTAATGATGAATCTAATTTTGAAGATGGTAATGACAGTGAATGCTTGTTTATTGTTATAAATGAAGAACCTACTTCTGCTAACCTTGCAAGCTATGTGAAGGAAGTGGATGGAAGAAGAAAAGGAGATATCTACATTTCATGCTAAAATTAAAAAGGATGAGTGGGTCATTGATAGCAGATGTTCAAATCACATGACTAGATATAAGAGTAGGTTTGTCAAATTGGAAAAGTATGATGGAGGATTAATTAGATTTGGTGATGATGTAGCTAGTAATATTTGTGGAAAAGGGTCAATTACTTTTGATGGCAAGTATAATATAGATGACGTTATTTATGTCAAATGCCTAAAGCATAATCTTGGAAGTGTTGGATAGATGTGTGACAAAGGATATAATCTGACCTTTAAAGACAATGGATGTGAGATAACAAAAAGCTCTGGAACAATAATTGCTACTGGTAAAAAGACTCATGGTAATTTTTATCATTTGAAAGGTACTGACAATTGTTGTTTGTTGGCTCAGACAAATGAATGCTGGATATAGCATAGAAGAATGTGTCATATTAACTTTGATAATGTGAGAATAAGCTCAGATCAAGTTGTAAGAGACCTACCTAAGATTGTGAAGCCTACTAAGGCCATCTGTAAAGAATGTAAGTTTGGGAAGAAAACAAAAATAAGTTTTAAGAGAGAGGAACAATCCTCTACTAATCTATTGGAGCTTGTGCATATAGACCTATGTGGTCCTACAAGAACAAGGTGTCTACAAGGTGATAGGTATTTCATGCTTCTTATTGATTATTATTTAAAAATGACTTGGGTTACTTTTCTTAAAGAAAAATCATAAGCCCTAGACAAGTTCAAGGCATTTAAAGCAATGGTTGAAAATGAAATAGATTTGAGAATCAGGTGTCGAAGATCTAACAGAGGTGGTGAGTTTACTTCAAATGAATTCAATACTTTTTGTGAATAGCATAGGATAAAGAGATAATCGTCCACCCCAAGAACTCCTTAGCAAAATGGAATAGTTGAAAGGAAGAATAGAATAGTTCAGGAAGCTACAAGAACAATGATTAAAAAAGATGAGCTTCCAGAAGTATATTGGAAAGAAGCTATTCATACTGTTATCTATATTCAAAACAGAGTGTAAGTCAAAGAAAATGGAATAAAGACACCTTATGAGCTATGGTATGGAAGAACTCCTACTTTCAAGTATTTCAAAGTGTTTGGAAGTAAATACTATATTAGAAGAGATGAAGAGTTGGGAAAATTTGATGCTAGATGTGATGAAGGCATATTTCTTGGGTACTCTACTAAAATCAAAGCTTATCGGTGTTATAACAAAATATTAAGGAAGATTATTGAAAGTGCAAATGTGAAGGTGGATGAAGGTATTCAGAGAAAGTGGAAGAAAAAGACAAGGAAGTTCAGATTGAAGTGCAAGATGTTCCAGAAGAAGAAGCTCAAGTTGAAGAACAAGAATCTTTGAAAAGAGTTCCTAAAACCCCCCAGTATGTGCAAAGAAATCATTTTGAAGATCAAATCATTGGTGACAAGAGGAAAGGAGTATTGACAAGAAAAGGAGCTGTAGAAGAACAAGAAAATCTCTTCTTGATTTCAAAGGTTGAACCTAAGACAATTTCTGAAGGATGTAAAGATGAATATTGGGTCAAGGCAATGGAAGAAGAGTTGATGCAAATTGAAAAGAACAAGACTTGGGAACTTGTCCCTAGGCCTGTAGATAAGAATGTGATTGGAACAAAGTGGGTTTTTAGGAATAAGTTAAATGAGATTGGAGAAGTGGTAAGAAACAAAGCTTGACTTGTATGCAAAGGCTACTCAGAATTGGAAGGAATCGATTATGAAGAAACGTTTTCTATGGTGGCAAGATTGGAAGTTATTAGATTGTTTCTAGCCTATGCAGCACATAAAGATTTCAAAGTATATCGAATGGATGTGAAGTCTTCTTTTTTGAATGGTGAATTGGAAGAGGAAGTATATATAGAGAAACCAAATGGATTTCAGTTATCAAACAAACTAGACATGGTATGTAGATTGAAGAAGGCATTGTATGGACTGGAGCAAGCTCCTAGAGCTTGGTATGCAAGATTGGATAGGTATTTGTTGTAACAGGGATTGAATAAAGGATCTATAGATAGTAATCTATATATCAAGGTAAGCAAAGATCAAATCTTGATTATTGACATCTATGTAGATGATATAATCTTTGGTGGAAATGAAGGTATGTGTAAGAACTTTACAGATGAGATGCAAAAAGAATTTGAGATGTTAATGTGTGGTGAGATGCACTTATTTCTTGGACTACAAATTAATCAGACAGATAAGGGAATTTTCATTTCACAATCTAAGTATGTCAAGGAGGTATTGAAGAAGTTTGGAATGGAATAATCTAAACTAGTTTGTACTCCCATGACAACTAGTTGTAAGCTCAACAAAGATGATGAATCTCCTAACTGATCAGAGGAAGTATAGGTCTATTATTAGAGGATTGCTATACCTAACTGCACTACCAGACTTGATATCATGCATGTTGTTTGTCTTGTGGCTAGATTTCAGGTAGATCATATAGTCACATGTTATGGAAGTAAAGAGGATATTTAGGTAGTTAGAAGGCACTCCTGATTATGGTTTATGGTATCCCAAGAACAATGACTTCAACCTAAGTACATACACAGATGCAGATTGGGACAAATATGTAGATGACAGGAAAAGTACAAGTGGTGGTGTGTTCTTTCTTGGTGACAGAGTTGTGTCTTGACAAATCAAGAAGCATGATTTAGTATCCTTATCTACTACTGAGGCAGAATACATTGCAACAACACCATGTTGCACACAAGTGCTATGGATGAGACAAAATCTGAAGGATATCAAAGTTGATTATGAGGACCTAATTCCTAATTTCTGTGATAACACTAGTGTCATTAACATTTCAAAGAACCTAGTGTTGCATTCAAGGACAAAGCATATTTCTATCATTTCTCACTTTCTGAGAGAGAAGGTTGCAGAGAAAGAAGTGAAGCTTGAGTATGTGCCTACAAAAGATCAGGTTGCTGACATATTCATCAAAGCTCTTCCTAAGGACACATTTGAGTATCTTCAAGAAAAGTTAGGGGTTATTGCCCCTCCTTTGCTGAACTAGTTCCATAAGGAAGTACCTTAGTCCAGTATGGTTTAGGAGTAATTCTTTTCTAGACTGATGATGGAGGCTACCTCTTAGAGGGAGCAGGTAGTGATATTGGAGAATGTTGTAGCCTGAAGGAAGCATTTAAGGAAGTTAATAACGAGTACAAGTATGTGTAATGGAAAGAGATATTTTGCCCTTTGCCATTGATGTCAATGGGGGAGAGAGTTCAAGTGAAAAACTTAGAGAAAAAGAAAGCATTCAGTAATCAGAGAGAGTTTAGATGTGTAAAGAGAAAGGGGTAGTTATGATGTAGAGTTGTGTCCTGATGGTGGAACATGTTGTTTAGTTTTTCACATCATATGTTTCCATTAGTGAGAAAAGGGGAGAGTATTGCAAGTATGTGCTAATCGGTGTTGTCATTGATGTCAACATGTTTGTGTTGTCATTAGTGTCAACTTTGCTCTTGTTTTGTTACTTGATTTTGATGAGTTAGTTGCTTTGTATTGCATTGTATAAGTGTTGAAGATGATAAGAATATGTTCCAGATATTGAGTTTCCAAGTGTTTTCGAGAAAATTTGGTTCATATTGAAGACAAAGTTGTGAAGATGTATTTTGGCTTATAGGATACTATTTGAGTTTTTGCTTCGCATTTCTTTGGTGTTGAAGACTGGAGTGTGAGATTTGAATATGTTTTAGAGAAGTTTTTGAAGATGGTAAATACATAATTTGGTTGTCTGGATCACTGTGCAGTAGAAGTTATATTCACCAGTTTGAAGACTGTGCCTGGTAGCATTTGCAGTGTGACAAGGAGAAAGTATTTTGCTATGCATTTTTTTACAATTTGGTTTTTGGTCTTGCAGTTGTGGACATATGTTTGTAAGGTCCTTTACTATCTTCATTCCAAAGCATTTGTGATTTGGTGCTCTGAAAAGCAAGTTATTGATTAGCAGAGTTCGATAGTGTTTCTTGTGAGTAGTATGTGATCTATCCTCAAGTGATATTTGTTGTCTTCAAGTGAGATATGTTGCAGCTAGATTTATTGGCTCCCAGGTGATTTTATGTTGTTTGTGGATGTCTCTAGATTGTGTTGAAGGCATGTGCTTGATCCAGAAGCTATGATTAACTTCTTGGAAGCGTTGCCCAAGTATTCTTGGTCTTTGCACAAGTTTGGCTGACTTGGGTGCTAACTCTCTTTGTGGATGTATTTTATGGATTGTAGAACCATGTTCAAGTGTGTGAAGATGTATTTGGGCCTGATCTAAGACATGAAGTGTTCTACCTTCATTAATTTGATTCACAATTTTGTTTAGGTCCAGACCTAATTTGAATTATGTATGTTTGCCAACCTTGGAGACTGTTCCAAAGGTTGTAGATTGTATTGCCAACCTTGATGTATGTTCCAAGGTTGATGATTGGTATAAATAAATGTAATGAATCCATGTGTAATGTGGGTGAATGCAAAGATGTGTAGATAAAAGTGTTTGTGTTGTGAGGCAGCAAAGGTGATATGTATTGTGCTTCAATAGAATTGAACTCAGGCATGTTGTAGATGCTATCATATCAGTTTGGCAATGAGCTGCCCCTCTTGGAAGTGAGCCACCCCTCAATAGTGATCCACCCTTTAGTAGTGAGCCTTTTTGTTGTCATCATTCTTTTGGATAGTGAGCCTTTTGGTAGTGAGCCTATTTTGTTATTTGGTATTGTTACTACATATTATTTTGAGATAACACTCACCATAGTTTTTCCCTTTTAGGGTTTTCCATGCAAACAAATGGTGTTCCTGTGTGTATGGTGTTGATGTGTTTAAGTTTTGTTTTTGCACTTCATGTTTAATATTCATAACAAATTAAGGGGTTAAAGCAAATGAATGTGAATGTGATTTTATTTAAAAGAATTCAAGGTTTTTGATACAACTAAAATTCACACCTCCCCCTCTTAGTTGTCTTGTGCCTTCAATAGTTTAATTATGTTTTCTATGGTTATTGTTTCATTTGCAATCAGTATGGTTACAAAGCCATTGAATGCAGATCTAGAATGAAAAGTGATTATGTAAGTAGAAATTGTTTTGCCCCTTTGTTTGATTTTAACATAATATCTTATGTTTACAACAATTTTGGGCACATAGCAAGGTTTTGAAAAAGTATCTTGGCAAAGTCAAAATCTCAGATGACTAATCTTGATAACCAAGACAAGAGGATAGACATTCCTAAAAACTAGAAGATAGATCAAAAGAAGGAATGGAAAGTCAAGAAGAACAAGCATGAAGGTGAAAATTCAATTATTGTCCAAATTGCATTTCATGCACAAGGGCAAGCAAATGCTTGGGTTATAGACAATGGATGCTCAAGTCACATGACAAGAGATAAAAGCAAGTTTATTAGCCTTTTAAAATAGAATGGTGGATTAGTCAAATTTGTAGACAACACCACCACAAAAATATGTGATAAAGGTACAATAAGTATTGATGGAAAAACTAGGACAAAATATGTCTTATATGTAGGTCTCAAGCACAATCTTCTTAGTGTAAGTGTACAACAAAGGATACAAACTCATCTTCCATGCACAAGGATGTCAGATTAGAAGAGCAAGCACCAACAAACTTGTCGTAGAGGCAAGCATGATAGAGAATAACTTGTATAATCTTAGTGAAGTCAAGGGAAGGAACTGTCTTCTAGGATAGACAAATGAAAGTCATTTTTGGCATAAGAGGATGGGACACATCAACTTTGACAGTCTTGTGAAGATCATCTCTCAACATGTAGTTAGAGACATACCAAAGATTCCTAGGTCTACAAGCACCTTTTGTAAAGAATGTCAAATTGGGAAGTAGACAAGGACTAGATTCAAGACCAATGAGTACTATTCTACTAAGCCGTTGGAACTGATTCATATAGATTTATATGGTCCTACAAAAATAAGCAGTCTTCAAGGTAAAAGGTACTTTATGTTGTTCATTGATGATTACTCTAGAATGACATGGGTTACATTTTGGAAAGATAAATCAGAAGCTTTTACTAGATTTAAGTTCTTCAAGTCTATGGTTGAGAATAAAATAAATGCTAGAATTAAGTGCTCAAGATTAGATAGAGGTGGTGAGTTCACATTAAATGAATTTGAAGAATTCTATGAAAAACATGGAATAAGGAGACAATACTCTACTGCAAGGTCTCCTCAACAAAGTTGAGTAGTTAAAAGGAAGAACAGAATAGTTCAGGAGTTGGAAAGAATAATGGTAAATGAAGCCAAGCTACCTGATGTGTATTGGAAAGAAGCAGTCCATACTATTGTCTACATTCTTAACAGAGGATAGATAAGAATAAATAACACAAAGAATCCATATGAATTGTGGAAAGGCAGACCTGCAACTGTCAAGTATTCTAGAATATTTGGAAGTAAATGTTATATCAAAAGAGATGAAGATAACTTGGGCAAGTTTGACTCAAGATCTGATGAAGGAATTTTTCTTTTCTACTCAGCAAGAAGCAAGGATTACAGATTCTATAATAAGAGACTATAGACTCTCTTGGATTTGATTAAAATCTGACCACAAGGCAAACTACATGCATGATATCCAGTCTAGTAGTAGTTACGTATAACTGAAAGGAAAATTACAGGATCAAAGTACTAATCAAACATGCAAAGCAGATAAACAACACAAGAGAGATATTACCAGATTTGTAAGATGCACTAGAGACCAATGCCAAGATTTTGAAGGGGGAAAAGCAAAGAAAAACCCCCATGAATATGCAAGTGGCAAGAAGCCAAAAAGAAAGATTATAGAGATATTTGAGAAGCTTCTCAAGGAAAGAAAATGAAGAAGAAAGAGAAGAAGATATCCATGAAGAGAATATGTAGAAAGAGAGGAGGAGACACCTCTTAAATAGAGGTGAAGAATGGACTTATGCATAACTCCAATATGCCACCTTGCATAAGGTGTGTGCCACATGTTTCCTCTTAAGGAGGAATCTATCAAAATAGATCATTCTTGCAAAAGGAATAAAAGAGATGTTTACCAGACATGTGGGGATAAAACACCAAAAATAATAAAATACAAAAATATAAAATAATCTTCACTAAGTAAAGATTAATTTCTAATACCCCCCCTTAAGCTTTACTTGGGGAGATTTACAATAAATCCATCAAAGGATGATTACATGTTACATGAATGGCATTAAAGCCTTTACAATGAATAAGAATATATAATTTAAGAAAGAAGCTTGACATAGAGCTAAGTCTTCAAGTCTTCAAGGAATTGAGTGAACCAAAGTGCTTGTATAGATGCCTTTGAACAATTTGAACATTGGCCTCCTTTAGAGCCAAAAGAAGTGGATTGAAGGTTCATGAACTGCCAAGATATTGAACTTGTTTCATCAAAGAAACCATAACCACAAATAGATTTCCCATCATTGGGATCAACTCCTAAATTGAATTAGTATAATCATAGAAAGAGATAGCATATTGCATAATAACATTGTGGATCAAATGAATCCAAATTTAAGTTATAAAGCCAATAAGGCAAAACTTAGCATGTAGCTAATTTAATGTAGATAAAATAACTTTAAGTCTTGAGTAAGAGTGCTAGTAAAAGATGTAGCACAATTCATGGCTTAAAGCCCAAATTATAAAATACCAACATATAGTCATAGCAATAAAAGTTCTAGGTTGCTTCTCACTACATCATTTGTTGAATTGTAAAGGGAACGTATATCAAATTTAATTATAATAGACTTTGAAAATTAGTCCTAAGATCATAGTGCCATCATTTGAAAATACAAAAATATGGACTCTGAAAAAAAATCCTATAGATGGTTATAAAAACCATAATGCCTTTATAAAATATCAGAGGACTTTGAAAATGGACCGAAAGATGGTATAACAACCATATTGATTTCAACAGAAATTTAGGAACATGATCCCCAATGATCAGTTCATCAAAAAAATATAAGTGTATACCATCAACGTGGATGGAAATATTTTCCATGGGGCCAAAAAAGCACTCCAATGAGACCTAAAGGGCTCCCTATGCAACATTACTGCAAATGCATCTAGCACATAAAAAAGAACTCCATTGAGACTAGATGAAGCATTGGACTTTGCAAAAAAATTGTATAGATGGGATAAAACCATCAAGAAGGTAGAAGCTTCATTGAGATTTTAATATCTCAGATAAATGAGGCACAAAAAATTAGATTCCCTTTATCAAGACAACATAATCATAGTTGAGAAGAAACACTAGACTTTTTTTAAATATTGAGATAAATCAAGACCTAGGTAGAGAAATGATAAAAGTCACAAATTGTGAGAAATGTAATAAGCAAGAACCTAACATTAGGTCATAAATGATGAGTATAAAATACTCAAAATAAGACAATATTCATCCATTCGCGACTACATGAATATCCTCTATTATAGAAGACATGTTCAAGGTTATTGGGTTGATCAAGTCCAATAAAAAAGTACATGTTAAAAATATAGGAAATTTTTTTCAAAAACTTTGAGAAATGTGCCTATAATTAGCATTTGGCTTTTTGAAACAATCACTAGTCTAATGACCATCTTAGTTACAATAATTACAATGCAAATTCTGAGAATTGTGTCGATTATTAGTAGAGTGCTTGCGATTATCAAAAGTATGATTATTGGGAAATTTTGAATGGTAATAATGTTTTGAATTAGATGAATTATAATGTTTTGACATAAAGGCATGCTCATTATTTCTAAGAGTACCAAATTGAATTAACTTAGCTTCTTCTTGTTGTAACAAACTTTGAAATATATCAAAAGATAATTGAGTAGCTAAGGTAGGAATAGCTAATTGAGAATGAATATTTGTAATAAATTGTTGAAACTGACAAGGTAAACATTTTTTAAGAATAATATGAATTAATCTAAGATTGTCAAGTTTAACTCCTAAATCAGTTAATTGAGCATTAATATCATTAAATTTAAGAAGAAATTCATCTATGGTTTTGAAATCTGTATACCTGAGATCTTCGAGTTGATCTTGAAGTTGAATCTTCCTAGATTCATTTTGCATTGTGGTAAATATTTTTAAGAATATCCCATGTAGAATGTGCTTTTGTGCATGCCCCTATGTGAACATAGAGTTCGGGTGACATTGAAATACCTATTAGACCAAGAGCTTCGTCATTTTTTGCCATCCATTTGTCTTTTTCATCCTGAGTTGTTGTAGCTGTAGGTTCTGACTTTGAATCGGTCGCTACATCCAAAAGATGCTTAAATCAAAAAATAAAACTAATGTGTTTCTTCCATGAGTGATAATTAGTCAAATTGAGTTTAATTTTAGGAATTAGGGTCGACATTTTAAAATTGATGAAAAATATACCTTCTTATAAAAAAAATTGCCTAATTACAAAAGGCAAAATTTTTGAAAAATTACCTTTATTTAGATGAAGAAAAGGCAATTTATTTTTTAAAAAACTCTAATAAAAGGCAAAATTTTTTAAAAAAAACCTAAACAAAATTTTTAAAATAATTTTGTAAAAAAAATCCCAAAAAATACAAAAGTTACTATTGTAAATAAATTTTTTTTTTAATTTTAATAAAAAAAACTAAATTAGAATTTGTTTTGTTAAGAAACTAAAAAGAAGGCATGGTAGAATATAGAAACTTTATAAAAATTACAAAGTTAGAAAAAAAACCTTAGAAAATTCTAAAATGCTACGAGAGTGGTTTTTGAAAAATGACAAAAGTGGTTTGTGTCTGATAAAGAGGGGGAGTGGCAGGGCATAGAAGGGCACATGTAGAGGAGGTTCAATGGTCAAAGTGGATCAGAGGACGGGAGGGTAGCCGACGACTGCATAGAACATAGGAGGAGGTTTTGTTGCAGAGCGGTGGTAGGGCAGGAGGTGCCCGGTGGCGGCATGGAGAACACAGTTGCTGACGAAAACCCAAGGCTCAGCAGAGATGGCTGAGTGGAGGCTGTTGGGGAGATGGGCAGGGATGGTATCCCCTTATGTCCATAAAGTGTTTTAAAAATTTTAAGTTCTAAAATGATTTTTTTTTTTAAAAGGTTGTTAATATTTTTTTTTAAAATTTTGAACAATTTTTTTTTAATATTGTTCTATTAAAAGAATAGTTTAAGATTTATATAAGATAAAAACAAGGCCCTTTGGAAGCTCTAATAAATTAGGGTTTATAATTAAAAAGGTTTTAAAAAAAATTAATTTAAAAAAAAAAAACATTGTTTAAATTTTTAAAAGAATAATAAGATTTGCTTAATTTTTTAAAGAAAAACTATAATTTTTTGAAAAAAATTAATATGATGTTTGAAATTTTTTTTTTTTTTAGAACTTTGTAAAAAAAAATTAGAATTTGATTTTAAAAAATAGAAATGGATAGAAGAAGGAGAAAAAAAATTTCTCAGAGATCTAAATAAAATTTTGATAAAGAATTTATATTGATTTTTTTTTTTAAATTTCACATAGAAGTTAAAAAAAATTTCCTCTAACAAATATGATTTGAAAAAGTAGAATAGTATATATTTTTTTAACAAGCTATATTAATTCTTATCTCTGTTTTGTTGTGTGCAGGTCTCCAATATCACCTACAATAGATCTTTCAAAAAGTTTGCACATAATGATTAGCAGTAAGCTCTGATACCATGAAAGGAAAATTGCAGGATCAAAGTACTAATCAAACATGCAAAGAAGATAAACAGCACAAGAGAGATATTACCAGATTTGTAAGATGCACTAGAGACCAACACCAAGATTTTGAAGGGGGAAAAGAAAAGAAAAACCCCCGTGAATATGCAAGTGGCAACAAGCTAAAAAGAAATATTACCAAGATATTTGAGAAGCTTCCCAAGGAGAGAAAATGAAGAAAAACAAGAATATATCTGTGAGGAGAATATGTAGAAAGAGAGGAGGAGACACCTCTTAAATAGAGGTGAAGAATGGAGTTATGTGTAACTGTAATATGCCACCTTGCATAAGGTGTGTGCCACATGTTTCCTCTTAAGGAGGAATCTATCAAAATAGATTATTCTTACATAACATGTGCGGATAAAACACCAAAAATAATAAAATACAAAATTATAAAATAATCTTCACTAAGTAAAGATTAATTTCTTTGATTTGTACTTGCTCTAATCAGCCTTAGGAGATTCATCAGCTTTGCTTAACTTACAACCAGTAGTCATGGGAGTACATACCAGTTTCGAGTCTTCCATTCCAAACTTCTTCAACATTTCCTTAACATACTTTGACTATGAAATGAAAATACCTTTTTCTAATTGATAGATTTGTAACCCAAGGAAGAAATTTGTTTTCCCACACATTGCCATTTCAAACTCTTTCTACATCTCTTTTGAAAATATCTTGCACATACTTTCATTTCCTCTAAATATTATATCATCAACATATACCTCCATAATCAGGATTTGATCTTCTTCAACTTTGAAATACAGATTGTTGTCTATGGTGCCCTTTTTGAATCTTTGTTGCAGCAAGTATCTATCCAATCTTGCATACCAAGCTCTAGGAGCCTGTTTGAGTCCATACAATGCCTTTCTCAATTTTCACACCATATTTAGATCATATGATAACTGAAAGCCTTCCGATTGTTCAATGTATACCTCCTCTACAAATTCTCCATTCAAGAATGCAGATTTCACATCCATTTGATAAACTTTGAAATCCTCATGAGATGCAAATGCTAAAAAGATTCTAATGGATTCCATTCTTGCCACTGGAGCATATGTTTCCTCATAATCTATTCCTTCTACTTGTGAGTAGCCTTTACATAGAAGCCTAGCCTTATTTGTGACTACTTCTCCATTCTCATTCAATTTGTTCCAGAAGACCCATTAGTTCCTATCACATTTTTTCTGTCGGTCTTGGAACAATTTGCTAAGTCTGATTTTTCTCAACTTGCATCAATTCTTCTTCCATAGCTTTGATCCAAAGTTCATCTTTGCATGCTTCAATCACTATTTTGGGTTCTATTTTAGATAGCAAACACAAATCTACATGTTCATTTGCCATAGCAATTTTCCTTCTGGTTAATACACCTTTGTTCATATCTCCAATGATTTGATCTTCAGAATGATTATTTTACACATAGTTTGGAGTCTTAGGAACCCTTTCCAGAGCATCTTCTTCATTAACTTGAATCTCCTCTTCCTTTTCTTCTTCTCATTTTTCTTTCTTGCAAGGGGCTCACCAAATTCATATCCTTCTATCAGTACTGAGATTTGGCATGGTTCTTCATCCACATTGACATTTTTACTTTTGATTAATTTCTTCAGCCTCTTGTTGTAGCATCTGTAAGCCTTACTCTTTGTAGAATATCCAAGAAAGATTCCTTCATCTGATCTTGTATCAAACTTTCCCAAATTTTCTTCTTCTCTCCTAATGTAGTACTTGCTTCCAAACACTCTAAAATATTTTATAGTAGGAGTTCTTCCATACCATATTTCATATGGAGTCTTTGAATGGTTGACCCTTGCTTGTACTTTATTTTGCATGTAGACTATAGTGTGAATGGCTTTTGTCCAATAGACATCCAATAGATTTGCTTCTTTCAAGATTGTCTTTTCTACTTCTCGAGCTATCCTATTCTTTCTTTCCACCACTCCATTCTGCTGAGGAGTCATAGGATTTGACAAATGCCTTTCTACTCCATGATCCTCACAAAAATAATTAAACTCATTGGAGGTGAGCTCACCACCTCTATCAAACCTCAAAAACATGATTTTCATATCAATTTCATTTTCAACCATAACCTTGAATGCTTTAAAATTATCTAGAGTTTCTGATTTTTCTTTGAGAAAAGTTACCCAAGTCATTCTAGAGTAATCATCAATCAACAACATGAAATACCTGTCACCCTAAAAGCTTCCTACTCTTGTAGGTCTGTATAGATCTGTATGAACCAAATCCAGAGGTCTGGTGGTAGAATGCTCTTTGATCTTGAAATTCTTCCTTGTTTGCATCCCAATCTAAAATTCCTTGTAGGTTGCATTGATAGGCTTTGTAATTCTTGGCAGATCCCTCATAGCTTGAGTAGAGTTGATCCTCACTAGATTGTCAAAATTGATGTGACACATTCTTCTATACCATAGCAAACATTCATTAGTTTGAGTCATGAAGCATATACCATTAGTATCTTTGACTTGATATAGATTTCGTTTTGTCCTTGTTCCTGTAGAAACTAAAGCTCTGGAGTTTTCTTTTCTGATTTGATAACCACCATCCTAAAATACAAGATTATATCCTCTACTACACATTTTTCCTACACTTAGAAGATTATGCCGGAGACCCTTAATATAAAGAACATCATCTATATTGTGCTTTCCATCAAAACTGATTAAACCTTTTCCACAGATCTTAGCAGATGCATCATCTCCAAACTTAACAAAACCTCCATCATACTTCTCAAGCTTCACAAACTTATTCTTATCACATGTCACATGATTTGAACACCCACTATCAATTAACTAGTGGTTCTCCTCTTCTCTTGCATGAAAAGCAGTTACCAAAGCTCCTTTGATAGTGTGCTCTGTTTCCAGAGCAATTTCCTTCATTACCCATTTCAGAATTAGTTCCATCATTCAAAGCCATAAACAAGCATTCATTACATTCATCATCCAAATAGTCAGACTCATCATTAGATATGCTATCATCTTCCTTAACATAATAATTTCTCTTGAATGATTTACCTTTATTGTCCTTATATTTGTCATTTGAAATTTTGATCAGACATTTTGAAGCATAATGACCTATCTTTCCACAATTAAAGCATTTGAAAGGTAACTTACCTCTATATTTTCTAGAGCCCTTTTTCAATCTACTTACAATTTTTTCTTGTACTTCATCAAAATCATCTGGATCTAACTTGTCATTATTTTCTATCTTGCTAGCCTTAAAAGTAGTTTCTTTTCTTGAATCATCTAGACCAAATTCTCTTATTTCAAAAGTAGTTAAAGTACCAAATATTTGATCCCTAGAATAATTATCCAAATTTTAAATCTCTTCAATAGCAGAAACTTTAGCACTCTAAGATTTTGGAAGAGTTCTGAGTACCTTCTTTACCACTTCACTTTGCTCCAGCTTTCCACCAAGACCATTGATGGAGTTGACAATTTCATCCACTCTCTGCATGTAGTTTGCAATATTTTCATCCTCTGACATCTTTAGGGTTTCAAACTTGGCCTTCAAATTCTACATCTTTGCTTGCTTGACCTTGTCATCTCCTTCATAGATACTTTCTAGCTTCTTCCAAATCTCATGTGTAGTTTTGTAGCTCATTACCTTCACTAATTCAAAATTAGAGAGACTGTTCAGAAGAGCACTTCTTACCTTGCCATTGTTCTCATAATCTTTGATCTCATCTTCATCATTTAGATCATTAGTAGGTATAGTATATTCTTTTTTCAACTAGCGTCCATACACCATATCTTAATGAGATGATAAAGCTTTCCATCCTGGTCTTCCAAAAAGCATAATTTGTTCCATCAAACACTAGAACCTCTATACCTTTCTTGTGTCCCATCTGAATCTACCCCAAGTGGTTAAGATTCTCTAGAGAACCTTGCTTTGATACCAATTGTTAGAAGCACAAGAAAATAGAGAAGGGGGTGAATCAGTTGTACATTAAAACATTAACCCCTCAAGCTATTCAAATCTTCAAACTCTTAATATGCATTAGCAGAATGTGAACATATGAAGCATCAATGCAAAACACATCAAAGACATAAGAACACTAGATTTACATTGAAAACCCAACAAGGGAAAAACAATAGTGAGGATTAGCTCACATATATATGAATAGAAACACCAAAAACAAATAGGCTCACTACTAAGGGCTCACTACCCAGAAGAAAGACTCACTACCAAGGGCTCACTGCCCAAAAGAAAGGCTCACTGTTTAGAAGAGAGAAGAATAGAAGAAGACTGTTACAGACAAATTCACTATCTCAAAACAACAAGAGAATCCACCACTGCCTCTTCTTACCATCTGTAGCCTTTGGTTCATTGCATCCAGTAACTTCAAGCACACTGAAATGTAGACACCTTCTCCTTACTGCATTCCAGAGTCATAAGCATTTACGATTGCACTCAATTCACTACCCTTTATTCGCATTCACATCATCTTCTCTACCATCCACAACCTAAGATCATCTCAATTAGGTCAGTCCTAATGAAACATATGCACCTCAAATGTGTAACACCAAAATAGGTTGGCAGCAAACACTTTTGCAGTGGAAAGAAGTGAAAGTGAACCACATCAAGGGTTAATTAGGACTCAAATCTCTATCACCAAGTTTCTCATCACATACACAATCCACGAAGTACCTCCATAAATAGCTCTAGCCAGCCAGGTTGGCTAAACCTAAGGTAACGACCACATACATGCTTCTCCAAGTCCAAAAACATCATGCAGACCATAGAGAGACACTCTAAAGCATCCACACACCTTTCCAGTATATTTAGCATCATCAGAATCTTTTGGAATACTACCACAATTACCTGAAACAAAGAATGTCTTCATTTTACACATTAGGATACACTGTTACTAAACACCAACACAAGAACTAAACTTGTGGAGAACCCCAACACTAGAAACTTCAAGGGAACGTAGATACAGACAATATATGCACTTTCCCAGATCCACAAGACAAGAAACCTTAACACAGAGAAATGTGGAGCATTCTCATTTCTCCCAAACAACCTTCTTCACATTCAAACACTCTGTCAAACACATCTTCCACTGCCTCACGATCCAAAACCTGAAACTCTAGATATAACATCTCTGAACACCTCTGTCAGTACTTCCAAACCATACAATCATATCTTCAACTATGAAGAAATGCATAGCATATCACTGAACATACCTCTATCACACTACACACCTTTTTATTCAAATTTTCTCACAAGCACTTGGAAACCAAGTGAACCACCTGCTAAAGGTTGACATCAATGACAACACC
This sequence comes from Cunninghamia lanceolata, assembly GCA_027924645.1. Taxonomy (NCBI): domain Eukaryota; kingdom Viridiplantae; phylum Streptophyta; class Pinopsida; order Cupressales; family Cupressaceae; genus Cunninghamia; species Cunninghamia lanceolata. The sequence continues at coordinate 10,369,662 of BSBN01000854.1, forward strand.
AACAAGTTTCTAACAATAATGAACTCAATCCTGAATGCAATGTTATGTTGTTGATTTGAGCACCTGATGCAACTTCTTTCAGTCATAAATCTTGATGAACAACTGCCATTATTGGTGAAACTAAGTTCCATTCGTGAGATTGTTTGTTGTTTTAAATCATTTGTATGCAACTTTAGGTCAATCAGAGGTATAGTTTAATTTAGAATAAAGGGTTTAATGTTTTTTTAACCTCTTCTAGTACAAATATGTACATCCATATGGAATCTATACTATACTATGTCCATTCTATTTAATGAGGGTGTACTCCATGCAAAGCACTCACAACAACAAATTATAAGCTTCAGACAACAAACACAATGATTTACGTGGGGAAAACCCTTTCAGATGAAAAACCCCACACTCAAAAAGAAACTCAATATATTATTCAGAAACTCAACAAGACTACAATATACTTGTAAAGTGAGTTTTCAAAAGAGTATCTCTAACTAGAGATCTGGATGCAACTCAACATCTATCATACTTTCACACACACAACCTCTATCTTAAGCACTTGATATATAGGAGCTACAATACATGAAACCATCAAACGATATTACAAAACCCTGAGATGAAACCACCCAAAAGTGGCACCCAGATTATATACCAATAAGAGATGCCTTATGTGTGTCTAAACACTCATCAAAACATGTAACTTCCCTTAACAACTCTTTTCTATGTCTAACACATGTTTACATTCTCTAATATAGGAGAACCAACTTCTGGAGGCCATAACTTTTCATCCGAGCATCCGATTGATGAACTATTTGATGTGTTGGAAAGATCATGAAAATATGAAACTCCAAAAAATATCATGTTTAGGGACATTTTGATTTTCGGTCAATTTTTAGGACATTATGGAACCTCTATGTGCCTTAAAATCATTTCTAAAGCTTTTTTCATGAACCTCAAAAATTGAAACTTTAATATCCTGAAATCCAAACGTGATCTTGGGCAGAAATTTACCAAGAATGTTTATGTCTATTCCATAGCTTTGGAGAAAATTTTAGGCCCAAACTCTTCTCAGATGTAGGCTTACTAAAAAAAAGTAAGTCCTAGTATTCTCAGCCTTTCTAGAAACTTTGAAGATTTTGAATCATTATTCAAGAAAATGGGTATTCGTATAAACCAAAATTGAAAAGAATAGAAACAAAATCATTTTTTTTGGTGATGCGAGATTTCCCTACACCTCTAGATTCTCCTACATCAGACACCTAGGGTAATTTGAGAAGTGACATTGTCATGTCTCTAGTGTTTCAAGAAAACCAATGCGGTCAACCTCTACTTTCGATATTTCCATTATAGACACCTAAAATTCTCCAATGCATTTTCACTACATTACATTCACATTACTTGCCAAATTAATTATTCATTCTCTATACTTTCACATTAATTAAGTAATTCTTAATTATTTAATTAAATTCATCCATCATTATTAAAATAATTTTTTCTTATTCTTCCAGATTCATTAATTTTTTTTTTTTTTGCTAAATCATGGGTGATCAAGTAACCTTCTATTGATAAAAAGATAATAACATAGGAAAAATTGGTAGCCTTTGTCAAAATGGCATAGACTAGTAGAATATAGTAGTAGACATAGACTAGTATAGACCAGAATTACAAAATGAACCAATCCAGCACCAACAAAAGGACCAAAAAAATCCATCCAAAAAGGAGGTCAATCATAACAACTTCCAGAAGAACTCTCTAGTTTAGCAGTATCAGTCTTTACCTCTTCCATAGTCAAGAGGCTAGGCTTAGAAGGCATAGGCAGATGCAACAAGGATTCTTCCTTAGCATGTTTTAGTAAGTAGTGCACCGCATTAAAGAGACAATAAGCTTTATCATAAAGAGCAGGGCCAAGTTCATCCTAAATAGAAAGAAGAGTCTTCCATGCAAACTCAACATCATCATTGAGAATACCATGTTTCATTGCTCACAAAGCTACTAACATCATAGGAGAATCATGAAACACATCTTTGGCAAAAACACCTACTATAGGAGTATCGCATGAATCCAAATTATAAGCATCAACTACCACCTCAAGATTAGATAGAGAGAAGATGAAAGGCTGGAGGTAGTAGGTCGCCAAGAAAGAAACCAAATCTTTATCTACAACAATATCCATGAGATGAGAAAGGAAAACTGAAGCCACCTGCAAAAACAGAGTAGAAGGATTTGACTTGAGCCAAGAACTTCCAATCATAATGCACAAGGAATCTTCCACAAGTGGGTAGAGAACAATAAACACCCTCTTAAGCTTGTCACTATCAAACATGAGAGAATCCATCTACTTTTCCCAGAATAGACGCGGAAGGGAGATTCTCCAAAGGCTCTCCATAAAGAAAGAACTAACAGAGAACAAGAAGCTAAGGAATGCCAACCTGAAATCAACTTAAAACACCCAACAAACGTGCTAACTAAAGAGCAAGTAAATACATGGTGTATAGGAATAATCATTTCAGAGTGATCTCTGAATGCCCAAAAAAGATACTTCATAGTGAGAGAAATTGGAAATATGCAAAAATTAAATTTTCACCATGCAAATGAGCCACATGTAATGAGACTGGGAAATGGAGTACACAAAGTATTCAAAAGTACTTGATGAGGCATGTCATGAGACCTGCAAAACTAAAATAGTTAGAGAATAAAAACTATTTGAAGTCCTCTGACTCTGAAAGTGTTAAGTCCGCACGTGCTCCACTTAACAATCACCAAAAGTATCAAGATTCTCAGGAACACTTGTGACATTAGCAGCCAAATCACCCTGAATGTGAAAGAAGCTGAATCAACTGGCATTCAAAAAGGAGTTGTCCATACACTCCCTAGAAAAAATTTGACAAAGATTTGCATCTTCTCGTTCCTTTAAATTATCACGAACAAAAAAATTGATTTGATGATCCGAAGGCCAATTAGCCAGAGCATCAGCCAATTCATTTGCTTGTCTGTAACAATGCCCACACTGAAAAAAGTCCAACCTTTCCAAAAACTTCTAAATTGGATCCATTAAATAATTGAGATGCCAAGCAGAGAGAGATTTCCTAAGCAGAGCATTGATGATTAACAAAGAATCCCCTTCAATGAATAAATTAGTAAAACCCTTCTCAAGAGCCAAGGATAAACCAAGGAAAACAACTTGAATTTCTACCACTTTATTAGAACCAAAAGGAAGATGTTTTGAAGCATCTAATAACAATCTTCCCTTAGAATCTCAGAATACACAACCAGCTCTAGAAGCCCCAGGATTCCCCCTAGAAGCCCCATCAAAATTGAGCTTCACTAGAGAATAAATAGGAGGAATCCATCTCACATCTTTCCTATCCACTTTAGAAGAATTCAAAGACCCAAGAGAAGGAGGAAGCTTTAACAAAGACCATCTATTAAGAACAACTCTATCCCAAGAAGAGAAACAATAATTGGAATAGGGTAATTTGATTACAAAAGACATCACCTTTTCTGAAATAGCAACCTCCAACTTGTTAATGATTAGCAAACCAGGATTAGAGGACTTCTTAAAGTTCTATAGTTCCTTTCTCTCCAAATATACCAAATAACTAAGGGAATAATGTTCCATAAGCAAGCAAAAATTGAGGAATAATAAAGCAAAGGCCAACTTTCGAAGAACAGGCTAAAGAACTAGGAAGAGCCCCCTGCCACTTAAGCTTAGAAAAGACCCAAGACCAAATTTTATAAGCTAACTCACAGTGGAGAAATAGATGGTCTACCGATTCAACTTCTTCACAAAAGGAACATTTAGGGTCAAGTTTCATTCCAAAGTTAAACAATCTATCTCTAGTGAGAACTCTATTATGTGTAGCTAGCCATGCAAAAGCCCCTGCCTTGGGAAGAATATTCATATGCCAACAAAGATTAAGAAGCCATTTCTGTGAGTGATTTTTGGACAAACTGAGGTAGCCTACTTTCACAGAATAAATTCCACACTTATTTCCCATCTAAATCAAATCATCATTTTTGTCTGAAAAAATAATTCTCCTTTTTGCAAGAATTTCCTTCAAAATAACCTTTTGTGAATCTGGAAAAGGACAAGAATCAAAATCCTTCCATTAGGCAGACAAAGAAGAGGAATGTCTATCCATATCTAAATAGTCTCTGACTTTAGAACCCCAATGCTCAGAAAGATCAATTTTAGCCTCTATGAAATCTGATCTAGAATCCAACTTTTCCCAACCATTCCACAACTCAAGCCAAAAATTAGCCAATCTCCCATTTTTTATAACCCAAGATAGTTTAGAAGTTAAAACTGATCTACAAGCAATGATAAAATTCCACAAAGCTAATCTAGCTGGAGAATTTAGAATAGTAAAAATTCTACTATTCTCCAAGGAATCTAGATATTTAGACTGAACCAATCTACACCATTTTGCTCCTGGGTTTGCATAGATTTTCCAAGCCAATTTTGCTCCAAGAGCAATATTTTGTAAAGGCAAACTTCTAATACAAGAACCACCTAAATCTTTAAGCATAGTAACTTTATCCCAGGCCAATAAAGGCATCTTCCTAATCATTCCTTTACCATTCCAAAGAAAATTTCTAAGGATGCCTTTTAAATTTTCAATCACCTTATGAGACATCATATAAATAGGGACAACTGATAGAAATGCTTTGATTAGAAAAATCCTACCTTAAAAAGAGAGCCATTTACACTTCCAACTAGCTAGCTTTGGATTGGTGGAGGAAATAACCTTCTCCCAAAAATCATTTTTGACCTAACCCACACCCACATATGTACTAGGTAGACTTTCTTTCTTTAAACCCAAAAATCTGGAGATTCTGTTCATGATCAAAAGAGGACTATTAAAGAAAAAAATATTTGACTTACTGAAATTTATGGCCCGACCTGAAACTAAGTAGTAGTTGGACAAAGCATTCTTGATCACTTGAGCTTCTCCAAAAGTAGATTAACCAAAACAAAGGGTATCATCTGCAAATAGACAGTGAGTAAAAGGATCTAATTCATTCACCACCTTAATCCCCTTCTAAAGACCTTGAGAATGCAAGGCTGAAATGCTTCTACTTAGAACCTCAGTAAGGATTATGAATAGAAAAGGAGATAATGGGTCACCCTACTTTAAACCCTGAGAGGAAGAAAAGTAGCCTGCATGAGAGCCATTAACCAAAATTGAAAACCTTGTTGTTGACAAACATTCCCACACAAGTTTACACCATCTTTGACAAAATCCAATCCTTTCCATAACTTTTACCAAGAAGATCCAATTTACATGATCATAGGCTTTTAACATATCAATCTTTAATGCCATGGCTTGAATTTTCCTAGATTTTATAGAATGTATGACTTCATGAGCAACTATAATCCACTCTGAAATCTCTTTTCTAGTCACAAACCCCCCTTGTTCACTAGATATGATACCTAAAATGAGCAAGCCCAATCTACAAGCCAAAGCTTTGGTGAGAATCTTATATACTGTATTGCACAAGGATGTTGGTCTAAAATCTTTGAATGAAGATATATTATTAGATTTAGGAATTAATGTGATGAATGTACTATTAACCTCCTTCAAAAGTTTTCTTTCTCTTCTACCTTCCTCCACAGCCTTCAAAACATCATTACCAATAAAATCCCAACACTTTTGGTAGAAGAGAGGGGGAAAACCATCAGGCCTAGGCACTTTAGACCCTTCCATTAAAAAGATTGTTGATTTGATTTCCTCTAGCGTGAAAGGGTGAGTAAGAGATGCATTATGTGAATCTGTAAATAGTTCAGGAATGTTGTCCATAATTTTTTCTTCAACTTCATTAATACTTGAATCAGAGGCTAGGGAAGTCAAAAGATCTAAGCTCCTTCTACCCTTAATCTGAAATCTAAAATCTGTGAAATCTGATTTAAATTATTGTTCAAATATAAAATCTATGAAATCTGATTTAAGCTCCTTCTACCCTTAATCGAAGCATGAAAAAACTTTGTATTTTTGTCTCCATCCCTTAGCCATAGCTCTCTAGACTTTTGTTTCCAAAAAAATTCTTCTCTAGACTAAATTTCCTTTAACCTTTTGATCAACTACTTCTCTTTCAAAAAGGGTTCCTGATTCATACCTTCTAAAATAACCTTACTATTTTAAACTTTAAGCTCATCTTCAATAATCACCTTCTAATGGAAAATGTTTCCAAAAACTGACCTGTTCCAAATTTTTATCTTATCTTTCAGAAATTTTAATTTTTTGCATAACTTATACATTTGAGTACCTTGTATCAAAGGGGCCTCTGACCACCAGATCTTAAGAGGATTTAAAAAGACCTCATCCTTGAACCACATGTTTTCAAACTTAAAGGGACACCACTCTGGAGCTTTATCCTCAAATAGGCAACATTCAATAGGATAGTGATCAGAGCCAGAATAAGGAATAATTCTGCTAATATAACCAACCTTAGATTGCAACCAATTAGGGCTGACCCAAAACCTATCCATCCTTTCAGTAATCAGCAAAAAATGAGATCTCCTATTAGACCAAGTGAATATCCCATTTTGAAAAGGAATATCTACAAGACCAATAGAATCAATAAATTCCATAAAGTCCATCTGAGACTTAGAAGGAGTAGAGACACCTCCCAATGTTTCCCCTGAACTATAAATAGCACTAAAGTCAGCCCCCCAGCAATACAAGATCACCTAAAAAATATCTAATCATAAAGGAAATCAATTGCCATAAAGCTTTTTTAAGAATTGGATTCGCAGTCCCATAAATATTAACCAGCCAAAACTCAAGATCCAAAGAAAGGATTTGAACCTTCCATATCATCCAAGAATTACCCAAAATAATATTATCCACTTTTACCTTTTTAGGGGACCAAAGAAAAGCAAGACCACCAGCTGAACCTATACCATCTATAAAACAACTTTGCCAATGACTCCAAGAACCAAAAATATCCTTTGTTGAGTCACCATTTATCTTAGTTTCTTGTAATAACATAACATCTTCTTTACACTCAACTAATTGACGCTTTATTAAGCATCACCTATTAGGGGCATTCAAGCCCCTAACATTCCAAGATATTAATCTCATTGAGACTTAGGAGAGCACCCAACCCTCCTAGAAGTAGACCTTATATTCCTATCTAAGGTTGATTGAATCCCAGTAGCAACCTCCTCCTTGGTTTTAACAAATTTGGACTTTCTTTTTTTTTTTTTTTTTTGGGATTATTAATCGAATCTTCAAATTTTTTGACTACTTCAGATTGTGAAATAGTAAAGTTACCTTTATCTTCAATTTCAAAATCCTCTAATAGGATACCATCAACTGCCTCCTCGATAAGCTCTTCTCCAACTTTTCGCAAAACATTCTCAGCAAGAGTGTAAGGAAAGCACAGGTGCGGAATATAGCTTCCCTAATGATAATTCAAAGGGGATTATGCAAACAAGTATCTTTCAATTCAAAAAACATAGATGAATACACCAAAAAAAATAATAATAATAATTAAGCCAACACAGAACAACACTAGTTTTATGTGGGAAAACCCTTTCGGGTAAAAAAAACCCACCACCACAATAGAAGCTATCTTTATTACAGTAAACTGAAAGATTACAATAAAGATCCTAGCTCTTTTTGATTAGGTATCGATTCTTTTACAATTATACAAAGTTGTTTAATTCATCTGCATATCTACAAAATAAAATATATAATTCGAATTGTTTCATCAATCTTCAACGACACATGTAGATTCATTTTTATTTCCAGTCATCAAGAGCAAAGACAGTTATTCAACTTTTACCCTAATTGATCGATCTAACTTCCCCAGTGTCGCTGCCTTCAAACTGTCATAACTATTCACATTCTCGTGAGATGTTTAATCCCACATTCACCAGGTCACAGACAATGTTCCAGTTTATATCTCTGAACTCTCAATAATACCATCGTTGGCAATTTTGTTGCCGATGATGCCAAACTATAGCCTCATCAGAATAACCTGTTGGCAAGAGACACATTGTAGCTTCATGATTATTGTCATTGATGGCAACAAAGATCATCCCACACATCCGCAGGACATGGTGTGCCTATACCAGAAGTCAGATTGAAGAGTGTTGTGGTCCGGTAAGCAAGAACAGAGTATGTGGCAAGGTCCGACAGTCAGGTCTGGATCTCTCAGAGGAAGTATCTTTTGAAAGTGTGGACTTGGGGAAGTCAAGAGGAGTACCTTGACTGATAGACTCCAGGAATTGAGCCTCCAGTGATGCAAGAGTAAAGAGATATAAGCATTCAAGTATTGGGGTCCAGTTTGGTAGAATAGACAAAGGAAGAATTGATAGGTAGGGCATCAGAAGTTATTCCAGATGAGATGTTGATGGTGATAAAGATTCTTAAGGTATTATTCATGATTGGCTGACTTGTTAGATGACTTCTATAAGTTTCTTTTAGATCCACATCACTTGGTAAGCAAGGATTTAGTCAACAGACTAGAGTTTGGGAAATATTGACTATTCCGGATGCCGACTAGAAAGAGGATGAAATCCCTTGTGTGGATATATATATACTAGATGGAATTTGATGAAAAGGTCTATGTGTTGTGTTAAGTGCGAAGAAAAGTAGAAGAGTAGAAAGAAAGCAGTAAGGAAGGTCCGGTATATGAAAGGACAACAAAACAAAAGAAGAGGAAGGATGAAGTGCAGCAAATTAGTTTACTGAGCCTAACCAGAACTAAACTCTAGCATGTGTGGATGCTTCACATCAGTTCAAGTATCTTATTATTCTTCTTACAACTTGTAGACAGTGAGTCTCTTGTGAGTAGTGTGCTCGGGCAGTGAGCCCTAATTGGCAAGTGCCATTTTGTATTTTTATTCTTCTAATAGAGAATACAATCTTGGGTTAATCACCTCGTGGTTTTCTCCCCTAACAGGGTTTCCACGTCAAAATATTGTGTCATGTGTATTTCAATTTCATGGTTATGTTTTCTTATTTGAATTGATGTTGCAATAATTATTAAGAAAGTTTAGAAGGCTGAAATAATTAAGATAACTAATTCACCCCTCCCCTCTCAGTTATCAACAATTGGTATCAGAGCCAAGTTCCTCCAAACAGAGCCTAACAGCTTGAGGAAGATCTAGGAATTAAGATGGATGTGTATGGTATGAGGGATCAACTTGAGTCTACCCTATATGATCTTGAGCAATATAATTATGAAGTCAATGAATTGAAGGAAAGACTCAAACAGACTGATGATTTCATAAATGAACTAAAAGGGAAACTAAGTATCTCTATGAAAAAGAGAAAGGAACTACTTTAGCAATTGGCAAGTCGAGGTGAAGCAAATGATACAAATGGAGATCTTAAGGAGAAAACCAAGTTATGTGAAAAATTATCAAAAGAGATCATCATGGTAAGACATGAAATGGAATCAGGAGTCATGAAATTTACCCAAGAAATTGAAGAGAAAAGAAAAACTAAAGATGATCTAAAACAATCTCTTAAGGAGAAATCAGAAGACTGCCATGAGATGGATAGAATAATCAGACATCTTGAATCTGATCTTGAAGATGCTAAAGATAATGAAGAAAAATTAGAAGATCAAATTGTCTCTCTTAAAAGGGACCTTCAAACATAAAATGAATACAAAGAGAAATTCAAGATAAGTTCTGCTCAACTTGAAGTTCTTCTTGAAAGCCAAAAGAGGGTAGATGACAAGAGTGGTTTGGGATATGAGAAAGGTGAGAGCTCCGGATCTGGTCAGAAGAAGTTTGAATCAAAAAATCCAAGAAACATGCCTAGAAGACCTTCGGTGAGGCAACCTAATGCTCAAAGATATCCATCTTTCAATGGATACTGCCACAACTGCAATAACTTTGGTCACAAAGCTAATCAGTGCAGAAGAAAAATGAATTAGACTAACACATCCTTCTCCAGATAGTGTTTTAACTGCAAAAGGTATGGCCACAAATCTCATGAATGCAGAAATATGCAAATGAACAATTCATTCAATGGTAGATGCTTTGCATGCAATAGAATGGGTCATATGGCTAATCAATGTAGATCAAGAGGACATCAATCAAATATGCAAAGAAATGTTGTTTGCCACAATTGCAATAGATCCGGTCATATTTTAAAATTCTGTAGAAGCAAGAATCAGGACAAAAGAGGTGCGGTACATCATAATCAAAATCAAGACAAGGGAAAAGGAAAAGTGAATGCGGATGAAGTTAAAAGTGAGATGAACAAGATTTGGGTGAAGAGAAGTACAAAAAATGTAGGGGATGGATCCGCACCAGAATCTGGTGCTAATATTTCTTCCAGAAATTAAAAGGTGAGCTATGGCTTAGGGGGAGACACAAAGAAAAACATTTTCCCCTAGTGAGTTAATTGGTGCCAAAACTGGCACAAGGAGAGTTGCAGATTAAAGGGTTCACAAAGGGACATCTAAATAAGCTTTGGTTAAAAGATGAAAGATCTGCAAGAAGTTTTGAACAACTTGAAGACTAATCCGGTTCATCAATCATCTGGTGACAAGTAGGTTTTTCACAATTAAATCTAACATGATTCAAACTATGGAATCTTGATTTGCGGATAGATCAAATGATTAAGGAAAGGAAGATAGATTATCACTATTCTCTAAGAAGGACTCTAAGTGTATCTTAGTGATCTAGGAAAAGATCTGTCTCAGAATAAGATGAACAAGGCAACCAGAATGAATTAGGTCATGCATTTATTGTAATATGAAATTAGGGCTTTCCCAGAAATAAAAGAGTTCATTCGTTCGTCATTTGCACATTTACACTTAAGAAGAAAAGAAAAGGAGCTCTGCAACAAATTGTCTCAAACTCTCAAAGATCAACCATTGAAGTCGATTCATCTAGCAAATTAATCCGGTTCATTCAGCGAACCCTAGAAGCGTAAAAGGTATTTTCTGTTGCTAAATATCTCTCTGTAAATCTTTTGAAAATGGCTACTTCGAATCTGGTGAAGATTTCTGATAGGCTATGCCCTAAATTTAAGAAGCATCCATATAAATCTCTAGAAGTTGATCCCCTAGGCACCTTTTCAAGCATTTCGCATGGAATTTTGCATGTAGAAGATGTTAGGGCTTATATTCATGCGAACATTGAAGAATTTGGGGAATCTAAGCTAGTTGATATCTATCACAATTAGTTAATAGATGATTCCTTTGAGCTCAAACCTTAGTTCAAGGCCATCTGGGATAAGCATTTTGCACAGTGCATTCATTTCCCCTATTTTGAAGAAGATGAATGGGTTCGGTATGTGTTGAGCAGAGTGCATGATAACTTCCTATGGTTGAATAGACCATTTAAGATCACCAGGGAGGCAATTAGGGCAGTAACTAGTCTGCACTCATCCGGTGGGATACCTGTTTTTAAATCTATCAAGAATTAGATAGTAAGTGAAGCAACCAGATCAAAATTTGACAAGAGAGCTATGACAATTGAAGATATCACTGATTCAGATATCAAATTTGCATCCATGATAATTGGTTACAAGATTTATCACTCCAGTAGGGAAAATTTAGTACCGGGAACTACAGTTTATATAGCTTATCAGATGCTCAGAGAAAATGTTGACTATGATCTTTGTGAACTTCTTCTAAGCCAACTGTTGGAGAACCTACAAAAGATCAAAAAGGACAAGAAAAACTCATTTAAGTATGGTGGACTGATATTATGTTTATTCTTCTACTTCATGAATGAGCTTCTCAGATCTAGTGGTTGGGTTTGGTAGAATGACAGACCTGTTGCACTTGAAATCAGAGACTACCTACATGGGCTTGGGGATGCTAAGGCAAGAAATACAGCTTTGTGGGGATATTTCAAGAACTTTCAAAGTATGATGCAAGCTAGAGAAAGAATCCCCCAATCTCTGGTTGTGAAGTACAAAGATACAATGTGCTTTATGGTAGAAACTGATCAGTGCCTAATGGAGGCTGTGGAACCAAGAATAGTGTGGATCATGCCAATGGGGTATGAAGTTGATGAGAAAATTGTAGAGCTACATGTTCAACACATGCTAGGTCAGTCCAAGGATCCTAAGGCAGAAAGGTTTGGAACCTTTGAAGAATTAAGTATAAAAATCCATGTGGAGCTCAGACAACCAGAGATGAAGAGAAAAGTGAGAAAAGAGGTAGAAGAATTTGCCAAGAGGCATGGAATCTCAAAAGAGGCACTTGATGCACATAGAGAAAAGATTGAAAGGGCAGAGAAAGAGAAGGAAGAAGCAGAAAAGGAAAGTGATCTGGTAGAAGCCCCCTCCCAGACCAGATCCTCTAAGAGGTGTGCACCTACAACTGCTAAGACCCCAAAGGCATCAAAACCGGAAGCAAAATCATCTGGTAAAGAAGAGAAAAGAACTAAGACGAAGGCCACAAGGTCTTATATCAGTCAGAAGGATGAAGAAGAGACAGAATCAGATGAGGAGGTAAGGAAAATGACGAAAAAGAAGAAAGTATCTGGTGAACCCTCTACCGGTGAAGACAAGGAAAAGATGGCAAAAGAGTTTGGTGAAAGGCCCACTCTATCCATTGATAATGTAGTCAAATCAGTCACTATGGATGGGAATTTGAAACCAATGACTGCATTTTATGAGTACTACAATGAGGTTGATCAGAAGATCCTGCAAGAAGCCACAATTAAGTACCTTAACATTTATAATAAAGCATTCATTGAGATTATATCTTTAATTCCAAAGAGCCTAGAGAAAGAACAAGAAATCGGAAAGAACAATGCCAAGGCCAAGGACCTTGAGATCAGGGAACAAATAGCTATTCAGCTCTATCCCTCAATCACGCAGAAACAAATGAATATGATTTTCAAAGATTGCAAGGATGAGTTCTGGAGCAAAGCTAGAATGAATCAACTTATGCTTGGAGAAACTGACAAAATAGCTAAAGAAACTGAAGAAATCCTCCAGAATGCCTACAAAAGGTTCAACATTCCTATCATAGAGGACATAAGTGATGAGCCCTCTACCATGGACGACAAGGAAGAAACTACTAAGACAATAGTAGAAGAGGTAAAGGAGATATGTGAAGAAAAAGGCAAGGACTTAGATTCCTCTACTCTGGAAGAGGAAGTCCAAGGAGAAGTAAATCTGGACTCTCCAGCAGTCTCCAGATCTAAAGAACAAGAAAGTATAAAAGAAAAATCCAGTCAAGAAGAATAAGGAAAGGAAAGAAAAGAAGAGTCAAGGACAGAAAAAGCTATAGATGATACTGTAAGGCTGCAGAAGGGGAGAAAATTCTATCTCCGGTAAGACACACAGTAGAAGTAGTTAAGGATTTCTTGACCAAAGAGATGATGGAATTTGATGAACCAGAGTTACTTCAAGGTCCATTCAATTTTGATTCCCTCTCTTCGGTGCAAACCATGAAGCTAGCTTCCTTCACTCAAGCAAAGCCAAAAGAAAAAATGCTGAAGTCTCACATGGAAGACTGTGAACTCATAGAAACTACATCCGGTGTACTAGAAAAAATCATGCCATCCTTCCAAAAGGATCCTACAGCATCCACATCTAGTAATCTAAAGTCTCTTGTAAATTCTGTTAGTACACATTTTGATTCTTTAGAGAAAGCAATAGAAGAGAAAGTCTGAAAAGAGTTTTTGGATAAGAGATTCTCGAAGTTACAAGGACTTATAACCAATGATAGGAGAAATATGGATATTGGGATAAAGAGCTTAGAAAATACTCTTAAAGATGGTGGAGATATCTATAAATTTTGTGTATCCTAGTCTAAAGTGACCAAGGATATTGAGAAGAAAGTAAAGGAACAAAAGGATAAACTGTTAAGCTTCTCTCGGAATTTTGATCCTCTCACTATATCCATAGTAAACCAGGAATGTCAAACTATTGTAGTCATGAATGAGATCAATAAACTTGAACATGAGAGGAAGAACATAATAAGTCAGATGGGTGAGCTTAGAGAGATGATCATCCCCAAATTAGAGGCCATGCATGAGGTCCTAACAGATGCCCAGACCACAGCCCAGACCAGTGATCCAACAGATCTCAAGAGGGCAGAAGCTTTTGCATTCCTATTGAGTGGTCACATCTCAATTTTGGACAGGATAAAGCAGAGTTGGGCGATAGAAGTTGTACAGTTGAAGGCAACTTTTGCAGACATATTACAATATATGTAAGTAAAACCTATTTATATACTTATGCGGCTAAGTATAGTTGAATTTTTGGGCAATTTTGGTGTGCGGAACCTACCCTTTGCCATTGATGTCAAAGGGGGAGTAAGGAATAGTGAAAAATGTGGAATCCAGCTAAGGGGGAGCTCCGGTAAAATGTACATTAGAAGAGAGCATCAACCAAGGGGGAGTATAGTATAACACTTAGTCATTTTTCACTAAGTGTTGCCATCAATGCCAAAGGGAGAGATTGTTGGCAAGAGACACATTGTAGCTTCATGATTGTTGTCATTGATGGCAACAAAGTTCATCCCACACATCTGCAAAACATGGTGTGCCTATACCAGAAGTCAAATTGAAGAGTGTTGTGGTCTGGTAAGCAAGAACAGAGTATGTGGCAAGGTCTGACAGTCAGGTTTGAATCTCTCAGAGGAAGTATCTTTTTAAAGTGCAAACTTGGGGAAGTAAAGAGGAGCACCTTGACTGATAGATTGTAGGAATTGAACCTCCAGTGATGCAAGAGTAAAGAGATATAAGCATTCAAGTATTGGGGTCCGGTTTGGTAGAACAGACAAAGGAAGAACTGACAGGCAGAGCATCAAAAGTTATTCCCGATGAGATGTTGATGGTGATAAAGATTCTTAAGGTATCATTCATGATTGGTCGACTTGTTAGATGACTTCTATAAGTTTCTTTTAGATCTACATCACTTGGTAAGTAGGGTTCAACCAACAGACTAGAGTTTGGGAAATATTGACTATTCTGAATGCCGACTAGAAAGAGGATGAAATCCCTTGTGTGGATATATATATACCAGATGGACTTCGATAAAAAGGTGTGTGTGTGTTGTGTTAAGTGCGAAGAAAAGTAGAAGAGCAGAAAGAAAGAAGTAAGGAAGGTCCGGTATGTGAAAGGATAGCAGAACAAAAGAAGAGGAAGGATGAAGTGCAGCAGATCAGTTTACTGAGCCTAATCAGAACTGAACTCCAGCATGTGTGGATGCTTCACATCAGTTCAAGTATCTTATTATTCTTCTTACAACTTGTAGACAGTGAGTCTCTTGTGAGCAATGTGCTTGGGCAGTGAGCCCTAATTGGCAAGTGCCATTTTGTATTTCTATTCTCTAATAGAGAATACAATCTTGGGTTAATCACCCTGTGGTTTTCTCCCTTAACAGGGCTTCCACGTCAAAAATATTGTGTCATGTGTATTTCCATTTCATGGTTATGTTTGTTTATTTGAATTGATGTTGCATTAATTATTAAGAAAGTTCAAAAGGCTAAAATAATTAAGATAACTGATTCACCCCCCTCTCAGTTATCAACATAACCTACTCCATCGGTGAGCACTTCACTTCCTACACTGATTCCATTGTGTCAGTGATGTCTTCAACTTACCACATACATCACATGACATACTATAGCCAGTAATCAAATGTATCTTTCCCCGATGTCACCAGTTTGGCCAGTCATCACTTTGTATCTAACTCAATGTACATTTACAATGTACATTCGCAACATGCTTTTGCAACATACATTCTAAAGATGCATTCTTCAACATTAAAAAAAACTAACCTTTGACCTGACCATTGACCTCCTTTGTATGCCGATACACTTGTACATTCGCAATGTATGTTCACTACATACAATCGCAATATACAATAGCGAGATACACACGATTTGTTCTCAACATACAATTGCAAGATATACATGAATTGTTCACAAGATACATTCATGATATACACATGAATTGTATATTCAATGAAACAAGTGAAATTCACACCGATACATTCATATCATTGAAACCTTGCATATCGTTGTAAAGCTCCCAACTCTCACTGATAGTTAAAGTCTTTCCAACGGTAGACCATTGAACCCAAGATTCATATGAACAACACCAACGACTAAAAAAAGGTTCAAGCAGTAATTTGAGACACCAAGTCTCTTCAATCTCCCACTTGTCAAAGAGATTACTGCTACCTCGTAATCCTCATATGATTACTGAGAATTATGGGCCTGAAGACCCATTCCATCTAACCACCATTTGAACTTGGCTGTGCTCACTGATTTAGTTAAGGTGTTAGCAACATTTTCCAAAGTGTCAACCTTTTCCAGCTTCACCTTCCTGTCTTCTACCATATCACGAACAAAGTGATATTGAACATCAATATGTTTTGTCTTGGCATGAAATGTAGGGTTCTTTTCTAAACATATAGCACTTTGACTATCACAGTGAATTTGTATCTGCCCTACATTAAAACTAACATCAGAACACAATCTTTTCAACCAAACGACTTCTTAGCATGCACGAGTAGCTGCAATGTATTCTGCCTCTGTTGTGGACAAAGCGACTACAGCCTACCACTTGCGCATCCAACTGATAGCACCACCATTTAACGTGAATACATATCCATTGGTGGATCTTCTACTGTCAATGTCCCCTGCCCAATCAGAATCTACATATCCCTGAATGCTGATAGATTTATGAGATCCAATTGAGTTTCCATGATAGCAAATAGCATAATCAGAAGTTCCCTTCAAATACCTCATAACTCTCTTCACAGCATCCCAATGTGATCTTCCTGGATTCGTCATGAACCAGCTCAAAACTCCCACTACTTGGGTAATGTTTGGACTAGTACAGACCATTGCATACATCAAACTGCCAATAACACTTGCATAAGGCACTTTTTTCATATCGTCAATATCATTTGAAGATTATGGACAATCTTCAACAGATAGTTTCATTCCTTGCAAAACTGGAACAACTAACTGTTTAGAATTAGACATATTAAACTTATCAAGAACATTGGTAATATACTTGCTCTGGCTGAGTCAAATATTTCTCTTAGATCTATCCCTTTTGATTTCCATTCCCAGAATGTACTTTGCTGCCCCCAGATTCTTCATTTCAAATTTCAAGGACAACTGAGATTTTAATTCCGAGATCATCCCCTTACCATTGCCAATGAATAACATGTCATCCACATACAGTGCAATTATAAGAATCTGATCACCATTAGTTTTATAATAGACAGAATGATCAGATTTAGATCTCACATATCCCAAAGATAAAACATACGTATCAAATTTTTGATACCACATTCTGGGAGATTGCTTCAAACCATAAAGAGACTTTTTAAGTTTACATACCAGATGTTCTTTACCTTTTACCACAAAATGCTCCGGCTGGGACATATAAATTTCTTCTTCAAGGTCCCCATGAAGAAATGTTGTCATCACATCCATCTACTTAATTTCAAAGTCATATGTTGCTGCAAGTGACAACATAAATCTAATGGATGTCAGCTTAGCTAGAGGAGAAAAGATTTCTCCATAATCTATACCTTCCTTTTGAGAGTACCCGTTAGCAACCAGTCTTGCCTTGTACTTGTCAATACTACCATCTGGACCATATTTCTTTTTAAATACCCACTTATAGCCCACAAGTTTTCTACCTTCAGGCAAGGGCACCAGATCCCAAGTTCCATTTTTCTCTAATGATGACATTTCATTATCCATGGCTTTAAACCAAGAATCTGAATTAGATAAACTAATAGCTTCTTTCACAGTCCTAGGTTCATCAGTATCAGTAAGCAAAGCATAAGCACAACTTGAATCAAGTACTAAAAATCCATACCTATCTGGTTGTCTTCTTTCACATGTAGACCTCCTCAATGGCTGAGGTGCAAGTTCAAGTTCTTTCTCTAGATCTGATTCTTCAGAGCTACTCGAACTCACATCTGAATCATCTACACTTGGTGTTTGTTGTTCCTCTTTTACAGGGGTTAGAGGAATATTAACAACACTCTTTTCTTTCTTCTTTTCTATCTTCTCTAGCTGAGGATTAATAACCAAAGGTTTTAGCTCTTTGAAAATTACATTCCTGCTGTAAATTATATTTTCATTTTCAGGATTCCAAAGCTTGTACCCTTTAACCCCGACTCCATAGCCAATAAAGATACATTTGACTGCCTTGTAATCCAACTTAGACCTTTTTACCTCAGGAATATGAGCATATGCCTCATAGCCAAAGACACAAAGATGTCTTAAAGAGGGCTACTTTCTAGACCACGCTTCCATAGACGTCTTATCAACCAATGCCGAAGTAAGAGAATGATTCAGGAAGTAACAAGCTATAGCAACTGCCTTTGCCCAGAACCTTTGTTCAAGACCAGCATAACTCAACATACTTCTTACTTTCTCCATCAATGATTGATTTAACCTTCAGCAACTCCATTTTGCTGTGGAGTATAAGGTGTAGTCTTATGCCTTTTAATTCCATGGTCTACACAATACTTATCAAAATGTGCATTGCAATATTCACCACCGTTATCCGTTCTCAAGCATTTTATTTTTCTACCAGTCTAATTTTTCACAAAACTTTTTAATTCCTTAAACTGACTGAACACTTTTGATTTATTTTTCAAAAAATATACAAATGCCCTCCTTGAATAATCATCAATAAATGATACATAGTATCTTGATTTAGATAGAGAAGGAACATCAACTGGACCAAAAACATTAGAATGTACATAGTTTAGAATACCAGAAGATATTTGAGAACTAGAGTAAAAAGAAACACTGTCTTGTTTTCCATATATACAATGTTCACAGAAATCAAACTTTAGATTACAATCAATCAACCCATCTACTAGGGTTTTGTTTTTCAAAGTTTTTAAACCTTTTTCACCTATGCAACCAAGTCTATGATGCCAGAGCATTGTTTTCTCTGCAGGAAGTTTAACTTCCATAGAGTTTGCATCATGTGTTATAATAGTAGCTTTTTCAGATTTTACAAAGACACTATTATAGCACACTAGTTTAGCATCTAACCTATTCAGAGTTCCAATGCATTCACCCTTTTCCAGTACAATAGAACCTCTAGTCATCTTACAACCACCATTCATAAAAGTAACTTGCACTCCAACATCATTAAGCTTACTAACAGAAAGTAAATTTTGAGCCAGACCTCGTATGTGTAATACTCCATTCATTCCCTTTATTCTGCCATCCAGGAACTGGATTGTAACTCTTCCTCAGCCAACAATTTCTAGTGTCAAATCACTTGCTAGGAACACCTTCCCACCAACATACAGTTCATACTTAGTGAACCATTCTTTATGAGATGTCATATGAAAAGATGCTCTTGAATCCACCAGCCATACATCTTCAAATGTAGGCGTTGCCAAGGCAGCAATGAAGGCATTAGCATCACTCTGAGAAGAATCGTTGTCAGAGAAGTTCTTCTTCTTCTTCTTTTTCTCCTCTTTGCAGTCTCTTCTGATGTGTCCTTTCTGCCCACAATTCTAGCACTTCACCTTGGACTTTGTGCCAGGAGATTTTGATCTCCCCTCTGATTTGGACTTAGACTTTTTGTCCTTCTTCTTGCCTCTTTCCTTTGATCTACCTTAAATAGACAGGGCCTCTTTGGCCATCTCAGAAGATTTCCTCCACATCTCTTTAGATAACAATGAGGTAACAACTGCTTCATTCATAAACATGGTTGTTGTACTTCTAATAGCCATCACAAGATGATCCCACGAGTCAGGTAAGGAACACAACATAAGCATACATCGGTCCTCCTCTTCTATTTTTACACCTATAGATGTCAACTGTGCAACAATCAAATTAAATGTGTTCAGATGGTTTGCTACAGATGCTCTTTCATCCATTTTTAGAGAGTACAACTTCTTCCTAAGAAAAAGTTTATTCACCAAGGACTTGCCTTGGTAAATATCTCCCAACTTCTTCCAGAAATTTTTTGCCGTCGTCTCCTCATGGATGTTAAATAGAATAGAATCCGCTAAACTTAATCTTATCAGTCCTCTAGCTTTTCTATCTGCCAGGTCCCAGTCTTCTTGCTTCATGGCTGAAGGTTTAGTTCCAGACACAGCAACCCAAAGATCTCTGTCGACCAACATATCTTCAACCTTAAGCTTCCACAACTCAAAGTTTGTGCCATTGAACTTATCAATGTCTATTTTTCCTAATGTACTTGCCATCTTATTTAACAAAATAGACCTCTACAGAACTCCCACTCACTAAACTAACACAAAAAACCCAACCTACCAACAAGGATAATACAACTGGCCAGGCTCTGATACCACTTGTAAGGAAAGCACAAGTGCAGAATACAGCTTCCCTAATGATATTTCAAAAGGGATTATGCAAACAGGTAACTTTCAATTCAAAAAACACAGATGAATACACCAGAAAAAATAAAATAAATAATTAAGACAACACAGAACAACACAAGTTTTATGTGGGAAAACCCTTTTGGGTAAAAAAACCCACCACCACAATAGAAGCTATCTTTATTACAATAAACTGAAAGATTACAATAAAGATCCTAGCTCGTTTTGTTCAGGTATCGATTCTATTACAATTATACAAAGCCGTTTAATTCATCTGCATATCTACAGAATAAACTATATAATTTGAATTGTTTCATTAATCTTCAACGACACGTAGATCCATTTTTATTTCCATTCATCAAGAGCAAAGACAGTTATTCAACTTTTGCCCTAACTAATCGGTCTAATTTCCCCAGTGTTGCTGCCTTCAAACCGTCATAACTATTCACATTCTCACGAGATGTTTAATCCCACATTCACCAGGTCGCATACAACATTCCAGTTTATATCTCTGAACTCTCAGTAATACCATCATCGGCAATTTTGTTGCTGACGATGCCAGACTATAGCCTCATTAGAATAACCTGCTCCATCGGTGAATGCTTCATTTCCTACACCGATTCCATTGTCTCAGCGATGTCTTCAACTTACCACATACATCACATGACTTACTATAGCCAATAATCCAATGTATCTTTCCCCGATGTCACCAGTTTGGCTGGTCGTCCCTTTTTATCTAACTCAATGTACATTTACAATGTACATTTGCAACATACATTCTAAAGATGCATTCTTCAGCATTAAAAAAAAACTAACCTTTGACCTGACCATTGACCTCCTTTGTATGCCGATACACTTGTACATTTGCAATGTATGTTCACTACATACAATCACGATATACAACAGCGTGATACACACAATTTGTTCTCAACATACAATTGCGAGATATACATGAATTGTTCACAAGATACATTTGTGATATACACATGAATTGTATATTTAGTGAAACAATGCGAAATTCACGCCAATACATTCATATCATTGAAACCTTGCATATCGATGTAAAGCTCCCAACTCTCATCGATAGTTAAAGTCTTTCCAATGGTAGACCATTGAACCCGAGATTCATATGAACAACACCAACGACTAAAAAAGAGGGTCAAGCAGTAATTTGAGACACCAAGTCTCTTCAAGGAGAAGCTAGGAGAGTATCATCAGGAGCCTTACCCATACTTTAGTCAGACAAAATTGAACCAACTTTGTTATTCATTTCCCTGATTGTTGATTCTTCAAGCTTTCCTTCTTCAAAATTAATCCTTTCAAGTTTAGAATTAAAAGGATTTGCCATTACCATTGATTGAAATCCTTCAAAATCAAAATTTGCAAAATTGTCTGTAGGAATCTCTCCATCTTCCAAATGAGATTCAACAATAATATTATCCAAAGGGTTTGAACACATCTGACAAACAATTATCCAAATTTGACTTTTCCACTTCCACATTAACCATCTTATCAGCAACAAACAAATCAGGATCTGGGATATTTATATTTGAATTTGACTTATCTACCATCTCATTTGACACTTCAATAGGGCTAGAAAAGGGTAAACTATCTATTTTGCCATTAATTTCTTGAGCAATAAGGGAAGACTAGAGCATACCCATATTAGCTTCCTCAGATCTAACATCACTTGTTTTTCCATTAATCTCTTGAGCATTAGGGGAAGACTATCCAGCATACCCAAATTAGCTTCCTCAGATCTAACATCACTTGAGGCCCAAACAATGTTATTGATATTCCTCTTGCAATCCCAACTATGGTGACCAAAGGTCTTACAGTATATACAAAATGGATCTGGTTTTTCTACATACACTTCCTGATGCCAAACACCCTCAGATGAAATGAGATCAACTGAAATAGGAATTAACTTTTGAGAGTCAGCCAGAATGCGAATATGGGCATAGATACCCACCCCCTAATTATCAAAATTTTCATCAACTTGAATAAAAGAACCTAAGGAATCCCCAATTTTCTTCATTATACTTAAATCCCAATATTCCTTAGGTAAATTGAATAATCTTACCCAAATAGGAACATATCAAATCTATTTAGTATTTAGATCAAAGTTAGGTTTCCAATTGATAACAAACAAGTTTGCCCCTTTATAAGTCTAAATTTTAGATTTGAGAATATTAGATTTAGTATTATCATCATAAAAGGTCACAATGAAAATCCCTTTTTCTAAAAAGCTCAAATACTACACCTCAACCCAATTACTTTTTACCCATTCACTGATATCAGATCTAGATAACCTAATGTTCCAAAACTTTGCAATAACCGCTACTTTCTTTAGCTGCTAAACATTTTCAGAGATAGGGAAATGTAGGAGATCAATAACCAGACTTAAATTTAGGGATTTTTTCTCAGATGAAAGTTTAGACTTGTTCGGGGAGGTAATAAAATCCTTTGCATTTGAATTTAAATGACTCTTCTTTTCCTAGGAGGATATATTTTTCCCAAACCCCCCATAATGGAGATCCTCTTGATTTAAAGAAAGCCCAGAATTAGAGCTAGGGTTACTTACAAGATTCTGACGCAGAGAGTAGTTGTTATTTTGGCGACGAAACTTTTTCCCTCAAAAAGCATCTTGGCCTGAAGATCTAAAATTATCCTCTCCCTCTCTTGATCTGAAACTCCCAGAATCTTGTTTCTTTCCAAACCCTTGCTTACCAATTCCTTTATCCACTTCATCGGCCCATGAATAATTTGCAGATCTTCGATTTCCTTCCCTCCATTGTCTGGATCCATCAATTTATGCCCTAGAGTTTCCTTCGTTGAAGTCTCTACCTCACTCGAAATGTCACTCAGATTCTCACTCCATTGTCCCTTCACATAATGAAGTCCAAAATAAAATAAATCAAATATTTATTTAATTAATAAATCTACATCTTATCTTCTTCTTGATTTCTTTCCATTTCTAACTCATGTGTATCTAATTAATTAAATTAATTTGATAATCTTATCAATTATCCTCTCATTTTTTTGGATTTATTTCCTTTTAAAACAAAAAACAAATCCCTTTTTATATTTTCAAATATTATCTTATTTTCTATATTTATTTCATTTTTTGATCAATAAAGCAAAAATTAAATCTTTATTTCTAAAATTAAATCCTTATCCCTCCATCACCAAGAATCTATAAATAAAGCCTCCTCCAAACCAAAAGGGGATCCAATTTTTATGTAGACTTACTCTGTCAAACTGAGATCTCATCACGCCACTATAACCAAGGTTATGCTTAAGCCTCTTGAGCAATCCACATCTCCACACACCAAGGGATAGATATCATTTGTGGTAATTTGTATTGTTGTTTATTTTAGATTTTTTGACATTTTGATTATCTCTTGTGTTATGTAGGTATTGGATTAAGATTATTATGTTCTTATTTACTTTCTAAAATCTAGCATATACAACCATGATGAATCTTCAATAGGTCATTCTCTCCATTTTACTAGATATTCTTCATACTTCCTATTTCTTGTGATGCTTCCCATACAGCTATCTTAGATTTCTTCATTTACTTCCTTCTCTAAAATAGGTGCTGGGATATTCCACTATCCATCTACTCACCCATCTTCTATATTTCCTTCATGATATTTTATTAAATCAACAATGTTGAACATAGGTGAAATATTGATTCCACTAGCCAACTCAACTTCATAGGCATTCCCTAATTCATGCTTATTCAAAATCTTACAAGGTTCAAATTTATCCATCTTTAGCTTGCTATATGTTCCTACGGGGAACCTTTACTTCTTAAGGTGGACCATGACCTCATCTCCAACATTGAACTCTTTGAATCATTTTTTCTAATGTGCCTTCACCTTATATTGATTATTCATTTTAAGGATATGCTTCCTTACCTTAAAATGTAGATTCTTCATGTGTTCTGCGAAATCTTCTATATATGCACTCCTCTTTCCCTCCTTATACATCTTCCTCAACTCTAAAATGTTTCTACGACTACTTCCATATAAAATCTAGAATGGTGATTTTCATGTACTCTTGTTAACAAAGTTGCCGTATGCAAACTCAACCTGTGGCAAAATCAAGTCCCATCCCTTTGGCTTTACTCCTACCAAACATCTCAAAAGGTTTCCCAAACTTCTATTCACCAAAAATCTATAAATAAAGCCTCCTCCAAACCAAAAGGGGATCCAATTTTTATGTACACTTACTCTGTCAAACTGAGATCTCATCACACCACTGCAACCAAGGTTATGCTTAAGCCTCTTGAGCAATCCACATCTGCACATGCCAAGGGATAGATATCATTTGTGGTAATTTGTATTATTGTTTATTTTAGATTTTTGCACATTTCAATTATATCTTGTGTTATGTAGGTATTAGATTAAGATTATTATGTTCATATTTACTTTCCAAAATCTAGCATATACAACATGATGAATCTTCAATAGGTCATTCTCTCCATTTTACTAGATATTCTTCATACTTCCTATTTCTTGTGATGCTTCCCATATAGCTATCTAAGATTTCTTCATTTACTTCCTTCTCTAAAATAGGTACTGGGATATTCCACTGTCCATCTACTCACCCATCTTCTATATTTCCTTCATGATATTTTGTTAAATCAACAATGTTGAACATAGGTGAAATATTGATTCCATTGGGCAACTCAACTTCATAGGCATTCCCTAATTCATGCTTCTTCAAAATCTTACAAGGTCCAAATTTATCCATCTTTAGCTTGCTATATGTTCCTACGGGGAACCTTTCCTTCCTAAGGTGGACCATGACCTCATCTCCAACATTGAACTCTTTGAATCATCTTTTCTGATGTGCCTTCACCTTATACTAATTATTCATTTTAGGGATATGCTTCCTTACCTCAAAATGTAGATTCTTCATGTGTTTTGCAAAATCTTCTACATATGCACTCCTCTTTCCCTCCTTAAACATCTTCCTCAACTCTAAAATGTTTCTAGGACTACTTCCATATAAAATCTAGAATGGTGATTTTCATGTACTCTTGTTAACAAAGTTGTTGTATACAAACTCAACCTGTGGCAAAATCAAGTCCCATCCCTTTGGCTTTACTCCTACCAAACATCTCAAAAGGTTTCCCAAACTTCTATTTACCATGTTTATTTGACCATCAGTTAGTGGATGATGTGCATAACTATACTTCAAATCTATCTTCATCTTCTTCCACAATGTCCTCCAAAAATATCCAACAAATTTTGTATCTCTATCTGAAACTATACTCATAGGTAGACCATGAAGTCTAACCGCTTCCTTGAAATATATCTCTGCAATATGAACTACATGATTTGTCTTCCGACAAAGAATCAAGTGTGCCATCTTGGAAAATCTATCAACCACCACAAAAACAAAATCATGACCTCTTTGAGTCCTTGGAAAACCAAGTACAAAATCCATGCTAATGTCTTCTCATGGAGTTTTGGGTATAGGTAAAGGGGAATACAAACCAGTATTCTGACTTACTCTTGTTACACACATCCAAAAACTAAGAGGGGGGTGAGTCAGTCTATTCTTAAACTTTTAAATCAATTCCATTTGCAACTTAAACATCAAATCACTTTAAACAAAACTAGAAGAATAGAAAGAAAAGCATGAACCACACAAAGACACCAATATTTTTATATCCAAAACCAATGAGAGAAAAACCACGGTGAGGATTAACTCACAGTATATGAAGCTTATTGCTATAATAATTAAAACTTTATTTTAGGGCTACAACCCAAGGAAGCTACTACTCCCTATTGGACTTGTAGACTAAGGCTACAACCTTAGGGCAAGATACAATGACTTGCTAAAGAGACTCACAATTTGATAGCAGGATACATGAGAATTACAATGAAAACATAAACATGAACTGTGGTGAAAAAGGAATCTATCATATGCTGATATTGTAGTCCCTTATTTAGTACAATTACCCATAACTCTGAATTTACACACTTCATGCTTAACACATTCCTCAATCTCTATTCTTCTTACTCACAAATGATTTTGTTCTTCTATTAATACCCTTCGCAACAACTCACAACTTCAATTAGGTCAGCATCAAGATGATCTTTAGATGAAACTTGTAATACTATATAGGTCAACTGAAAACAAATACAATGTGAGGAGAAAATGAGTTGTGGACCACTACAAATAGAATAACATGGTCAAATACATTACCAAACATCCTTCAAAGAAAACTTAATTAATCAGGATCAACTGTAAATGAAGGGAACCAGACTGTCGGCCCAAACAACATCAACACTGCCCACTATTTATCTTTGTACCATCTAGAAGAGACCAAAAACATCATGCGGACCAAAAAGTAAGCAATATACTTTATCAAAAACATCCTTACAATCTTCTCTTGAAGTGTCTGATCATTATATGCTACTACAAGAAGAGAAACATATTGAACTACTGAAAATAGAGCATCCATGACTGACTGTGATCCATCACAACTTAGGATATTACATTATGGTTTACCAAAACATCTCAAATCCATATGAATTCTCCCCTACACCACTCTAAACATATTCCCAAATCCACATAGTCATATCTATCACTCCAGAGGAATGTAGAGCATTCCAACAATCCTTCATCATTGCTTCATTCTTTTAGAGCACAAGCTAGAACTCTGTCACTTATAACTTTTACTGTAGAAGGTTTCATGACTTGAAAATTAGGATATAACACCTTCACATCTCGACCAACATATATTCTGAACCACAAGACAAAATCTTGCATTGTGAAAGGATGCAAACAAAAACACCATGGATTTCTCTTAGAGTATACACTATGAATGGCTTAGCAAAAACTTCACCAACCTATCTCTAAGTGTGGTACACCACACTGGTAATATGTCGATGTAGGGATACTATAAACATATTGAAACAAGTATATTCACCTCTACATCACACTTAGACATCATACTGATCACCATTCTTCCCTATACTTAAACAATTTCTCTCATTCTGCCAGGTATTTCGGACTGACTTGCCCTAAATTTGCTGACCCCATGTCTCCAACCATGTCAAACCATCTCTCTCAAATCTTCTACTATTCATGAACCTATTTCAAACTATTTCTCAACCTCTTCAACTTCTATAGAAAACTCTATACAAGCTTGTCCTCAAGTTGACACATATTGAATTGACATCAATGAAAACACATATTGCCAACAATCTCCTCCTTTGTCATTGATAACAACATACATTTATCTAAAAAAAATTTCTCCCCCTTTGACATCAATGAAAAAGGGTATAATATTTTTTACTTATAAAACCCATAAACTATATGTACTCCTTACTGTATTATTTCTACAAACAATAGTCCCCCTGAGATGAAGATGCCCAAACACTGATGCTAATAAAACTACAAGCCTCCACAAGTCTTGTACAAAGCCAAAATTATCTTATCTATAATATTCTTACAACTCACTTAGAAGGTAGAATGATTTTGTAGATTACCTTGATTTGAGCAAGAGTGAATACATAGTTTATTTTTGCTGAGGATAGAATGTGACTCTAACATTAAATTTTATGCATAGGTCCTCAACCTCCTCCACACTGCTTGGGATCTTCATTTTTAGATCAACCATTTTTTCTTCAGCTAGCAACCAAAATAATGAAGTAAGTCTCAAATTGATTGTTTCCCTCAGCTGAGCAAAATGTTTCTTTATTTTTTGTCTTTGGTCCTAAAGTTGTCACATCTGTGAATGAAATTTTTCTATTTGTGCCCTGGTTGATCCATCCTTATCCTCATAAGCTAATAATTTTGTACCTTGGGTAGACACATTAGGTTTATCCAAAGGAACTTGTTCCTTAGTAGTTCTTATCCCTCTTCATTTCTTAAAGAATTTGGGTTGTCTTTTCCTCTATCTCTCTTTCCATTCTTTCTAGCTCTTCTTTGTCCTTGCCCATCAGAGTGTTTATTCTATGTTTGGTTCTGAATTCTTGGGCTTATCTTTAAGCTAATTTAACCTTTTCATCATGAGAGATGGAAGAGATGTCTTTCTCTAGTGCTTGTTTCCTCATTTTGACTTCTTACACAATGGCCTTATTCCTCTTATTGCTAAGTGTCTCTACAAGAATTGTTGGAAGCTGATCAATGATTTCATTTAAAGCTATATTGAATCCCATCATTACATAACTATGGCCTTCTCAATTGTGGCTTTGTCAACATGAGACATTTCATCATAAAGATCTTCAACTCCTTTTAGGGCACCATGCTCTAAAATTGCATTTATAGTAGCCTCAAGTTGTAAAGGCACATGTTTAGATACTTTTGGAGGAGCCTTCTTTGTTTTCTTTGTCTTTTCCTTTAGATGTTCCTTCCTCCTCTCCTTGTCTTGTTCTTTTCTACAATATAAAGGATTCCTCTTCATCATCCTCTACATTCACTAGATTTACCTTTCCCCTCTTTGCCTATACCTTAGACCTTGTTTTCTTCATTTCACTAGTATTGGTTTGCACTGGTGATTCAGTAGCATTTCTTCTACTGCTAAGAGATGATTGAATTGGTCGAGAAGGTTTAGGAAAAGTGGTAGTGGTAGATAAAGACCTGCTTGTCCTTCTAGGAATAGGTGTGGCTTCTTTTGTAGGATCCTCAAGAGTATCAAGCATCTTTTCCAAATTTGATTTCATCTTCTCTGTGTTTTCTTATATCTCTTTCTTGTTTCTCTTATTTTTCTATCTCATCATATGTCCCAAATCTCTCAACAGTGGGATCCTTAGGCTTGCTTAGAAAGATTTCAGCATATCCAGTCCAGTTAGATTCAGAGACCTCATAGGGCAATGTGGTTATCCACATAGCTCTTTGTTTAACTACCTCTATGTACCAGTTGTCTTTGTCCACAATAAATGTGATATCATTCTTATATTTCTCCATAATTTGTTGTAGTATCCTCTCCCCCCTTTGCATATTAGTTTGGAAAGTTTTGAAAAAACCCCAAAACTTTGTGTCACATTGTTTAGTATTAGAAAAATTATGCATGTAGTCCTTAATTTGGTGTGCAACAGGGATGTCTCTTCTCCACACCACATTGTTTATACCAGAAAATTCCTTTAGGAAATAGAACATAGGAAAAATGATTAAAAAGCCATACCAGAATTTGTATCGTGTCTCCTTGGTTCTCTTCATGTTGTCCATCAATTCCTACTGCAAGAGTTCACAAAGATCATAATTTATTCCTTCTTTCACTATTTGATGCGCAGTATAGATGGCGGTGGTGGTAGAAAACCCTTCTTTGTTTGTATAATAGACCTTGTATACAATTCCCATTGTGGCATATCAAACCCCTAGGTTAGTGATGTCATCTATAGTAAGGGTTCTTTTGTCAAACTTTGCTCATGTGAGCTTCATAACCTCTTCATTTTTCACAGCTTTTAGTGTAGGCACAGGTCTAAAGGAGCACAATCCAGTCACAACTCCAATGGCTTCTTTTGTGATCATGTAGGGTTGATCAAGGCAAAAGAAATCTTCATGAATCTGACTCAAAGCAATTATAACCTATCTATCATCATAGTAGAAGTTGGGGAAACCCTTCCATATATCTAGCCATTTTGCCTTAACATTTGCATACTCTAGTTTGAGCTGAAAATCATCACCCAAGAGATGATCGATCCTGAACTGTTCTAACTGCAGATGATTGTATTCATCTATATATGAATGGATATAAATGTGGACATCCTTTGTATGCAATACATTAATAGGAATGCAGGAAAACACTCCATCATGATTGGCCTCAGTAGATTTATATGAATGTTTCTTGAATTTCAGTCTTGGCCTTTCAACAACATTAATAACCATAGGTGCTGCCATAATAACTCTATCTAAAGACTAAGGTTTTATAAGCAAACTTAGGAATACTTGTGAAAGTTGTTATTAGAGTTTTCACAAAAGCTTAGCTAAAAACATTCTTCTCTTCCTTAGCTCTTGCACACACTTGATATCATTCGAATGAGATCAATTTTGATCAAGTAGGGAATAAATAAGCTTCACATCTACCCTAGTTGCTCTGCATTAAATGCATTTGACACACATCTTCTTACTATCCTGAGATACCACAGAGATCTATGACCATTCAACAAACTTCTGCAAAGAGTATATTTTCTCTGGAACTTTGAGAAAGTGTCATATTATCACTAGTCAAACATATCCATGTCACATTTAGCCATTATGCTAAAGTTTTCAGCGTCTTATGCTTTACAGGGGTATGAAAATATTTGCAATTGCAACCCCTCCTAAGCCCATGCTTTCTTTTAGTTACTAGTAGATCCATCTGCACCAGGCAGAGGTATAGATCCTTCCTTTGTTTCACTTTCTTCCTTCTTCTTCCACATCTTGTTCATTTCCTTCTTTTGCTGATCAATGTCAATCTTATTTTGAGGAGTAGAAGACCTTACATTGTTTCACTTGTAGAACCTTGCAATGTGTCCTATTTTATTGCAATTATAGCAAGTGATCCTAGATTACTTAGCATAATCACCTCTTCTCACATTATATCTACAATCAACAGCCTTATGACCAAACTTGTTGCATTTGTAGCAGTAACCAGAGAAGGATTGAGAAGTCATAGCATTATTCTTCTTCATGAAACTATTCCTCATCACTTTACTATTGTATTCATTAGCCTTATGACCAACCTTTTTGCAAGCACATCACTGATCATGAAATGAAACAAAACCATATCTTTGAGGCATAATTGGGCTTCTACTCATGCAATTATTTCTTGTTTGCCTAGTTATGTAATCAACAATGTTATGCCCAAAATTATTGCAATAAAAACACTGACCTTGAAAAGATTGATTGAACCTGGTAGGGTCATACTGTCTTGCAGGTGGAGGACCTCTAGCTATTCTTTATCTCTGGATAGGAATGAATCCATTATCTTTTGCATCTCCAGAGGCATTCTTCTTAGGATCATTAGTGCAAGCTTTTTTCTCCTTTGTTTCATACTTTCCTTCTGCTTTGAAGTTATCATATAAGTTTGTAGATGTATTGGTTATAGGACTTTTCCCTTTTTCAAAACCAAGACCAAAATTTTCTTTTAATGGATTTTGAGAGTTAATCAACTCATCAAGAATTTTAGAACCTCCTTTCAGTTTTAGACCCTTTTCAATTTATTCTTTTGCTTTTTCCAATTCTTTTCTCAAAGTGACGACTTCTTCCTCAAGTTTTAAACATTTAGTTGCTTTCTCATTGAGCTTGGTATTTAAGAAGTTTTCAATCCTCTTGACTTCTTCAACTTTGACTTTTAGATTAGAGATCACATCTTCTACCCCCTTGAATTTAATTTCCCATCCTTTGTCTCCTTCTATTTGAGCTTTCAATCTGCCAATTTCTTCTTTTGATTCTCTAGCTTGTGTCTTCAATTTGACAATTGTCTCCTATGATTTTTCAAGCATGACCTCATATTTCATATTTAGTTCTCTTGATTCATCCAGATCTTCAAGAGCTGACTGGAGTTCTCCTTCAAAGTCTACCTCATAATCATTTGGATTTAAGTCCCAACCTTTAGGATCCATTGATTCTAGATCCGGTTTAGGTGAAAACATATCATTGGACATTACTTCAGATTCCATGTGTTCAAGTGTAGGATCTACCTCAACTGCTAGGCTTCTCAAAAGAAGTTAGCTCTACTACCAATTGTTGAACACATTTGGAGAATGAGAGGGGGGTGAATCAGTCTATTCTTAAACTTTTAAATCAATTCCTTTTGCATCTAAAACATCAAATCATTTTAACCAAAAGAAGAAGAATAGAAAGAAAAACATGCACCACACAAAGACACCAAGATTTTTACATGGAAAACCTAATGGGGGAAAAACCATGGTGAGGATTAACTCACAATATATGAAGCTCACTGCTATAATAATTGTAACTTTATTTTAGGACTACAACCCAGGGAAGCTACTACTCCCTATTGGACTTGCAGACTAAGACTATAACCTTAGGGCAAGATACAATGACCTACTGAAGAGACTCACTGTCTGATAGTAGGAAACATGAGAATTACAATGAAAACATAAACATGAACTGCTGTGAAGAAGGCATCTGTCATATGATGATATTGCAGTCCCTTATTTTGCACAATTACCAATCAATCTAACTTTGTACACTTCATTATTAACACGTTCCTTAATCTCTACTCTTCTTACTCACAAATGATTTTGTTCTTCTATAAATACCGTCTAAAACAACTCAAAGCTTCAATTAGGTCAACATCAAGATGGTCTTTAGATGAAAGTTGTAATACTGTATAGGTCGGATCAAAACAAATATATTGTGAGGAGAAAATGAGTTATGGATAACTACACACAATATAATAGGGTCAAATACATTACCACACATCCTTCAAAGAAAAATTAATTAATCAGGATCAATCACAAATGAAGAGAACCAGGCTGTCAGTCAAAACAACATCAACACTCCCCACTGTTTATCTTCATACCACCAGGAAGAGACCAAAATCATCGCGTGGACCAAAAAGTAAGTAATATACTTTATCAATAACATCCTTACAATAATTTCCTAAAGTATCTTATCATTATATGCTACTACAAGAAGAGAAACATATTGAAATGTTGAAAATAGAGCATCCCTAACTGACTGTGATCCATCAAAACATAGGATATTGTGTTGCATTTTACCAAAACATCTAAAATCCATATAAATCCACTAATACAACACTCTAAACATATCCCCAAATATGTACAGCCATATCTATCACTCCAGAGGAATGCAGAGTATTCCAACAATCTTTCATCATTTCTTTATTTTGCTAGAGCGTAGGCCAAAACTTTGTCACTTATAACTTTTATTGTAGAAGGTTCATGACTTGAAATTTTGGATATAACCAACATCTCGACCAACATATATTCTGAACCATAAGACAAAATCTTGCATTGCGAAAGGATGCAGACAAAAACACCATGTCTCTGTCTTAGAGTATACACTATGAATGCTTTAGCAAAAACTTTAGCAACCTATCGCTACGTACGGTACACCACACTAATAACATATCAATGTGGGGATACTAGAAATATATTGAAACAAGTGTACTCACCTTTGCATCACACTTAGACATCATACTGATCACAGGTCTTCCTTATACTTAAACAATTTCTCTTGATTTTCTAGCTATTCCAAACTGACTTTCCCTAAATTTTCAGACCCTATGTCTCCAACTGTGTCAAACCATCTCTCTTAAATTTTCTACTATTCATCAACTTATTTCTAACTATTTATCACCCTCTTCAACTTCTATACAAAACTCTATTCAAGGTTATCCTCAAGTAGACACATATTGAGTTGACATCAATGACAACACACATTGCCAACAACTCCCTCAGCTGTCTGACATACCCTACAACTCTGTACAAACATTTTCACATCCTCATACAACTATGGCCAATAATAGTTCTCACTTATTAAGGAAACTATCTTATCTCTCTGAAAATGTCTTGCTAATCACCCACTATGTTTTTCTTTTATCAAGTTGTCTCTCATGGAACTTCTTGGAATGCATAACTAACATCTGGGTGAGTGCAGGATCATGATGGGATAAACAATATCTCTAAGTGGGAATGAAAATGCTAAAAACATACTTAAGCAACTTTACGTGAAAATTCAAATGGGTTATCTACATAATTGGAAAAATATGTAAAAATAAAACTTGTAGGAAACCAAATGTCGTTTATGGGCTATTATTGATTTTTTTTTTTTTTAAAAAAATTATTTGGTGAAAATTAGATATTTCAATGAGGCATAGCTAAAATTTTTGTAAAAAATAAAAAGTAGGTGTCATTTTGGCCAACCTAAGTATGAGAAAAAAAATTGAATCTTTACATACAAGTAGAGGACACATGCCTGGATGTGACATATTTTTATGAATTTTTTTGTAAGTAAATAATTAGTTATGAATTTTTAACTACAACTTTTTAAAATATTAAAAAGTAACTTTCCAGCCAACCTAACTTGGTAAAAAATTATGAAATTCAATTTTTTTTGGACTTGTAGCTAACGAAGTGTAGAGTGTGACACAACTTTTGGATTTGAAAAAGGTCAGATGGTTTGAATGTTATGGATGTTTTTCAATCAATATGTGTCTCAGGAATTCAAACATAATGTAGGTAGAAAAATATATTAATAATTACTTAATAATATTATAATCAAACATATATTATATATTTAGAATCTTGACAGTGTCCCGAATATACCCTTTTGATTTTATCAAATTTGGATAAAAAAGTCCATCCGTGTCATGGGTGAAGTCGAGGAAAATCTATAAAAAAAAATATCAATTCTTCATTTACGTGGGAAAGGCAGGTTTGGACCAAGCCTAGTTTTTGAGGTGAATCTTTTTTAAACCAAAATGGAAGAAAGGGATATTTGTTTTGAAGAAACAGATATATGTTATGGGAAAATGCTTAAAAAAGCATTTTCCCATAACGGATATCCTTTTCCAAAACAGATATCCATTTTTCCAAAATGGATATCTATTTTGAAAAAACTTACCAAGCCTAGAAAAGTGTTTCACGATTTTGGCTAACACTTTCACATGATTTTTTCTCCATTTCCACTATTTGGTCCATCATGATCTTACACTCACCCTTCCTCTAAATACCATTCCATCTTGGATTATGTAATACAAGCACTCTATTATGTCCATGGTGACAGGCTCTAGGCAAGCTTTCCATGCCTCTTAAAAATTTAGACCTTCTGGATACAAATGCTTGAGTTCTTCAAACCCAACAACTTCAATAATCATCTCCACCAACAAATTCTACCTCCTACTCAAGGCATCTGCAACCCTATTAGACTTCCCACTTCTATGCTTCAACACAAATATATAGCTTTGAAAAAATTTAACCCATTTCAAATGTCTTTGATTCAACTTCACTTGACTATTCAAATACTGTAAAGCTTGATGATCAATGTATAAAATAAATTCCTTAGGTAAACGATAATGTCTCCATTTCTTTAATGCTTGAACAATAGCATAGAATTCCTAATTATAAATAGAATATGTCTTCCTAGCATCATTGAGTTTTTCACTAAAATATGTAATGGGTCTTCCTTCTTGATTTAATATAGCTCCTATGGAATTACCCCTAGCATCACAATCTACCTAAAACACCTTTTTAAAATCTAAAAGTGCTAAAACAGGTTTCTCTATAACTTTTTGCTTCAACAAATCAAAATTCTAGGCTGCGCCTACAATCGATTTAAATTCTTTTCTATCTCCTTTCATTATTTCAATTAAAGGTGCACATATGTTGCTGAAATTTCTAATGAACTTCTTGTAAAAACTAACCAATCCATGAAATGATCTTACCTTAGTAATATTCCTTGGTGTAGGCCATTCTATGAGAGCTCTGACTCTAGATCCATCTTAAGACCCTCAATTGAGATCACAAATCCTAGGTACACTAACTCCTTCACAAAGATGCACTTCTTCAGATTTATCAACAATTTCTCTTCCTTCAACCTCTCAAAAACACTATGAACATGCATCAAATGTTCCTCCAAGCTTTTGGTAAAAAATAGAATATCATCCAAATAGACAATAACAAACTTACCCAGAAATGCTTTGAGTACCTCGTTCATGAGCCTCATGAAAGTGCTTAGTGCATTGGTTAGTCCAAATGGCATCGCTAACCAATCATATAGTCCTTATTTTGTCTTGAATGTTTTATTCCATTCATCTCCTTCTTGTATCCTGATCTGGTGATACCCACTAGATTCAAATCTATCATTTCAAAATACTTCACTTCACTTAGGCAGTCCATGATATCATCCATCCTTGGCAAAGGAAATATGTACTTGATTGTGATTTTGTTAATTTCCCTGGAATCGATACACATCCTCCACTCTCCATCCTTCTTAGGTGCAGACTCAAACTCTCTTTGATTAGTCCCTTTTTCAACAATTCCTAAATTTGTCTATTCAATTCCTCATTTTCTATAGGAGTCATTCTATGGGCTACCTTGTTAGGCAAACTTGCTCCTAGTATCAAATCCATATGATGAATTATGCTTCTCACTGTTGGAAAACCTTCAAGTACATTATCTAAAACAATATCTTTAAATTCATCCAATAGATCTATAATTTTTGTAGGTACATCTTCTGCTTCCTCTTTATTGATTTTAGGAATCAAGGCAGAACACATGTGTTCATGTTTCAATCAAATCCAGAAAAATTCTACCATCTACCAGGCAAATTCTAGCATTACCACATACATTTTCCTCTACTTCTCTCATAGGTTATAATTTATGTCTCACTCCATCTTTTGTCAAAGAATAGTTGTTAGCATCACCATCATGGATAGCATACCTATCATACTACCATGACCTTGCCAATAACAAGTGACATACATCCATTGGCATAATTTCACATAGCACCTCATAATGATAATCTCCAATCTTAAACTTACCAAACATTGTTCATTAACCAAATCTTTATGATCTTTTTGCAACCAAGCAATCCTATAGGGTCATGGTTTCTCTATTCTTTTCAAATTCAACTTTCTCACCATCTCTTCAAAGACTAGATCATCTGTATTTATACTATATATAATCACATAACAACACTTACCTCCTAATTTACACCTTGTTTGAAATATGCTCTTTATTTGTGTTGGTTCTTCTTTTCCCTCTTCATTTAGCAAGTATCTTATGATAACAAGATATTCTCCCCTTTATGCATCTTTTGAATGTTCAGATCTAGCCTCCTCATCAACATGGACAACTCTTGCATTACCCTCTAGTCTTATGTATGTTCCTCCTTGATTTTGTTGACAATCATATACTCTACACCCTTCTTCACTGCATTTGAAACAGGTTCCTCTAAATCCTCCTCTTCCAAGCCTTCTTCCAAATCTACCTCTTCCTTTTTGGTACCCATTATTATGTCCTCGACAATAGTATGAATTATCACCCTTGTTATTTTTACTAGTACATGCATCTTCATTTTTCTTTTTCTCATCTTGTTTTCAATGACCCCCTTATGACTTTTTGCTAGTTCTTCCACCATGACCTCTTCCTCTTTGTTTATTCTCAAATTTTCTATTCAACTTTTTTCTCTATCTTCATTGCAAACTGATAAGTATCTTCAATATTTGTCAATCTCACTAGGCGTAATTCTTCTTGGATACTAGGTTTCAACCCATTAATATACCTAGCTACCTTCTCTTTATTAGCCTCTACGTGACTTGCTTTGATGATGACTTTGTAAAACTCTTCAATGTATTCTTTGATTGTCTTGTTCATTTGTCTTAGACCTTGAAATTTCTTTAGAAGTTCCAACTCATAATCCACAAGAATAAACTATCTCTTCAATTTACCAACTATTCTATCCCATCTGCTGATCTTCTCTTTTCCTTTTTGATTTGTTTCTAACTATACCTCCTTCCACCAAATTCTAGCATGACTTGTGGCCTTGGTCTTGGTAAACTTGACCCTCTCAAGATCTTTTATTTCTTCATATTCAAAATATTGCTCCATATCATTGGATCAAATCTATCAATTCTTATGGATTGAGATTACCAAAAAATGTAGAGATGTCAATCTTTATCCTTTTCCCAATTATTGTTATGGCCTTTAGCAATCTAACATGTTGAAGTTCTTCTTCTCCATCATTTTCTTCAGATTGTGCATCATCTTGGCTTGCATTATCTTCATCTTCACTTTCATATCTCCTTCTTGGTTCAAACCCTTTTCTCAGTTCCTCTTGGATTGCATTAATTTGCCTATACAAAGCTCTAAACCCTTCTTCTATCACAATAGGATTTATACCAACACAGTTTTTGCATGGAGGAATCTTGATTTTCTTGTTTCTTCTTATACTTAATGTTAAATTCTTGATTATGAAGCTTCCTCAAATTGGTGGTAATGTTTCCACCTTTAAACACATGATCTCAAGTTCCTTACACAAACTACCTCTCTGTTTAGTTATCTATTGGCACTCTCAGGAAAGAAATCTCTTTGACACTACTCAATGAGAGTGTACACCATCCAACACACTCACAACAACAAATAATAAGTTTTAAGTTCCACAAACACAATGTTTTACGTAGGGAAAACCCTTTTAGGTGAAAAATCCTAAACTTGAAAAGAAACTCAATATATTATTCAGAAACTCAACAAAACTACAATATACTTGCTAGGAAAGTTTTCACAATAGTATATCAAACTAGAGATCTGGATGCAACTCAACATCTATCATACTTCCACTCACACAACCTCTATCTTAACCACCTGATATAGAGGAGATACAATACATGAAACCGTCAAATAGTATTACAAAACCATGGGCTAAAACTACCCAAAAGTGAAACCCAAATTATCTACCCTTAACAACTATTTTCTATGTCTAGCACATTTTTACATTCTCTAATATAGGAGGCCCAACTTTTGGAGGCCATAACTTATGATCCGAATGTTCGATTGACAAA
The DNA here is from genome assembly GCA_027924645.1 of Cunninghamia lanceolata. Classification (NCBI taxonomy): domain Eukaryota; kingdom Viridiplantae; phylum Streptophyta; class Pinopsida; order Cupressales; family Cupressaceae; genus Cunninghamia; species Cunninghamia lanceolata. Next base: position 10,408,437 of record BSBN01000854.1, read on the forward strand.
CTGTTTGATGCATTGGAAAGCTCACAAAATATCCCATTTGGGGAAATTTTGATTTTTGGCCAATTTTTTGGGCTATTATAGAACTTCTAAGTTCCTCCAAAATTGTTCTAAAACTTTTTCCATGAACCTTGAAAACTAAAATTTTAATATCTTGAAATCTAGACATGATCTTGGGTTGAAATTTACCAAGAATGTTTATGTTTCTATTCCAAAGATTTGGGAAAAATAACAGGTCCAACTGCTTCTCAGATGTAGGATTACTAAAAATAGTAAGTCCTGGTATTCTCAGCCTTTTTGGAAACCTTGAAGGTTCTGAATCATTATTCAAGAAAATGGATATTCACATAAAATAAAATTGAAAAGAATAGAAAAAATCAATTCTTGTTGTGATGCATGATTTCCCTACACCTCTGGATGCTTTTGTATTAGTATTTTTCCACCTAGAAAGGTCTGCACCATTGTCGAACATAGGGTTTAAAAAAAAATTGTTGGTTTTATGGTCTTGCTTATTATTATGTTTTGCACCCATTTTGTCTACCAAATTTGTGCTTGTTTAGCCTTCTATTTTGTGAATATTTAGCCTCTAATTTTTGCACTTGTTTAGTCTCAAATATTTAGTTTTTAAAAATACTATAACTTTTACATATTTTATTCGAGTTTCAAGTTTTTATAGGTGTTGGAAAGCTAGTTGCATGTACCTTTCTGTAATATAGGTAATAGTTTTAGATTTTGCACCAAATTTTTAAAGTTTGATCTTTGTTTATAATACCTTCATGTAGCTATCCTCACATGCCAAAGATAGATTTTCAAAATACTAATGCATTGTCTACAAAACTGAATGTTAAAGACCATTTTTATTACTAATTTAGGAACACTAAAGGAGATTAATCTTTCATCCCATATTTGTAATCAAATTTATTCGTATGCTCTCTCCTCGTCCTTTCGAGTGATCTTGGAGATCAAAATCTGAAGTTTGTTCTATATTTTTGTTTTCCAACCCAAGGAATTTACTATGTGTATTCTCTCTCCCTACACTACAAAGAGATCTTGTAGATCAAAAACACCTAAGTTTCTTTCCTTCTAGCAAGCCTTAGGCTTGGTAATTTCCAATCTAAAGCATAACTCTCTCTCTCTCTCTCAATGAGAGGGAGAGCGAGAGAGAGAGGGAGAGAGAGAGAGGGAGGGAGAGAGAGAGAGAGAGCCCACGATTGTCATTAAACCAAAACGTCAACCCGTTAATTTCTGATACAAATGCCAGAGTTAATGAATCCATGGGAGGCGGTTAGTCCATGTAAAAAATCCCATGGGGAGCATTGATCATTTGCCAACAATCTCCCCCTAGTGTCACCCAGGGGGATTTGAACCCATGACCTTTCTCTCTAATACCAATTGTTGGCCCACAATTGATGTTGAACCAAAAGGTCGACTCGTCAATTTTTAATACAAACCCCAGAGTTAATGAATCCATGGGAGGTAGTTAGTCCATGTCACGAATCCCATGGGGAGCACTGACCATTTTCCAATAGAGAGAGAGGGAGAACAAGAGAGAGAGAGGGGGGAGAGAGAGAAAGAGAGAGAGAGAGAGTAAAAAATAAATAATTTAATTTAAATTAGAAAATAAATAGTCTATTTATTTTCCAATTTCATAATTTAATAATTTAATTAAATAATTTATTTTTTTTATTTTTATTTTTTAAACTATTTAATTATAATTTTGATTAGATTTAATTTAATTATTATATTTATTTTTTTATTTAGAATAGTAAATATATATGTGTTTTTCACCAAAAATCAGGGTCTCTATTCCAAACACATGGAAAAATAGAAAAATCAAGAAAAAATATTCTAAAAAATATCTATGTGCACTAGGTATTAATGTCCTTGTTTCAATCAAAAAATTAATCTGTATATATGCAAAATAAGCCATGCATTATAGAATAAAACTCTGTCTAAATTATAATTAGTCTCACATCACAAATTAATAATAAATAAAATATTCAATGAAAAATTATAAAAAAATATGTGTGCACTAGATATTGGTGTTAGCAACTAATGTTTAAAAATTTATAATTTTATCCTTTTTGTAAAATATGTTATGCATTCTAAAATAAATGTCACTTTTTTAAAATATTATTAAATATAAAAAATAAATTATTATTATTATTGTTAACTATAAGGAAGTGGAAGGAGTGAGTTGAAGAAGCAACAAATTGGAATCTTGAGATAGTGGTGACAGATTGTCTTGGAAAATGAGGGACTCATTTATTTTATTTACCCTAAGAGTTTGATCTAGGTACATCACTGGGCATCAAGGAAATGTGTTATCATGTCTAAGAAAGTGGAATTTGTGGTCTAATTTAGTAGTTTTTGTGTTTACAAGTGTGTGGTTAATAGTCTATAGTAGAGAAAATTAGGACATCTCATCACATTGAAGAATTAGCTTCTATAGTTTGGATTGTGGTTCTATTTATGGTTTATTTATCTTCTATTGAAATTTGAAGTTGATATAATAAGTAAAGGTTAGTAATTTATTTTGTGAAGCATTTGCAGGTTGATATTGTGTTCAATTGGAATTATTTCTAATTATAGAAGGTTTATTTTGGATTTGTACCGAAGGGGGATATTTGAGTTTAGTGTGTAATAAATGTTGTGAAGGTATGTGGTGTACCACATGGAGATTCTCCACCATTTGACCTATTGGGTCCCAAAACCACTGCTCCACTTCCTAGGATGAAATCACACTCACAAGGCCAGGGTTACTGTCATGTAAGTCCAATCAGTCCATCCATAGAACATGGAGGGTTAAAGGTCAACTCTAGGGGAGTGGGTTTCATCCCCTGCATTTCGAGATCAATTTAAACTCTAGAGGATATTCCAATGGGTCTACCTAAAAAGGTATTGAGTTCAAACAACATGAACAACTAAATATAAATGGACAACCAAACCCAACTTGTTGTCTTGGTCCCAAAGACTATCATTGAACCAAGAACAACTGGCTGTCACAAAACCCCCATATAGTTGATATAGACTGTGTGAATGTACATGCACAAGAAAGTTAGTTTTTCCCCTAAACCACTGGTAAATATTTTTGTTTGTTTAAAAGATGTGAGGCTGATAGGAATGGTTCTAGAGCGGTGCCTACTCTATGGGAAATAGAGTCATCTTTCATCAAGAAAATAACAAACTAAAGTCAAAAGGATCAATGAGCTATATATTTGCATACATCACAAAGTATGATATCTTAAAATAAAACATACTTAGTAATCCTAAACATAACTGCATATACCCATATATAATTTGTGACAGATTATTACAAAGCTTGCAATATTTTAAGAATGTTGTCAAATTCATCTGACCCAATATTACATTCATACCATTGAACATGGAAAAGGAAAATACTTGACTGTGACTATGAAATCTTCTTGGGTACATACCTAATGAACTCAACACATTCTACATCAAGAACCATATACAATATTAACTCCTTTGACTTCACATGGCTGCACTCCTCAATGACCTAGATAGATGTTTCAATGCCTGCCCTACAACTTTCTGCACCTATAACTATCTTCTAGATGCCACCCACAAAAACCCAACTTGTAAAACCTCTAAAACATATGCATATATAGCTTTCAACTCACTGTGCAATTCAAAGCACTACACCAAGTCATCACATACAACCATGCTGAATTAAAGTCTAGTCCATCACCTTGTCATACAATCTATCAGATTGGATGGAATGCCCATTCCTTAACAACTCTAAAAATCTATAGCAGAAGATTGCCCACACGCATGGGTACCTTGAGCATTAAAGAGGGTTTTGACACCTATTTTAGTTTTAGGGTTTTAAATTAATCCCCTTAAAAGATTTTGATACTTTTCCCTCAAAACCATTTATCTTGGTTGTCGGTTGCTTAAGTTTTCACTCAAGCCTGTTTAAACCATGAAGTGACCGGCCCCTTTTATTTTCCTTTGTTGTCAAGGACTTTTTGATTTCTAGAACATAAGTTGATGGGTTCGAAAGTTAGAAAACCACCTGACTCCCCAACTTGTCTCAAGGCCTTTTCAAGCCTCTCATTGACGACCCTTTTCAAGGCCTTTATTTTTGGGAGGTCAAGAGTTTTCCTAACTTACAAACTCCTAATTTGTGGTTAGCAAGTTCTAAGATGCCCTGACTCCCCGACCCTGGCCTTTACAAGCTTTGTTTTCACTGAGTCAGGAGTTTCCTAAATTCTGAACTCTCAACTTGTTGGCAAGTTCTAAGATTCCCTGACTCCCTAACCCCGGCCTCTACAAGCTTTATTGTTGCTGAGTCAGGAGTTTTCCTAACTTTAAAAATCCTGACTTGGGGTTTAAAAGTTTAGAAAACCCCTGACCTAGCGACTTAAACTTTTCACTCACCGTTCTTTCTAGTGCCTATACCATGGTGCCACGTGGAGGGTTCATATTTTTCTGCGAGGCCCAAACTAAGATGGCTCTTCACAACACGAGGCAACTTTCTGGAATGCATATTTTTAAAAGGAAGCACAGAAAAATCAAAGGCTCTGGAATGATTGTCTCCCGTCAGCCCATAGAGAATCTTTCCAATGTGTTGATTCCTAGCGGGGAAGTGGGCAGAGGTCCACGTGGGGTTTTTTGCACTCGCATAGAGAAAAGGGGCTAACATCACAATACTTTGGTGAGGCTCCGAAAAGGATGACTACAATGTATATCAGGGGCCCATGGCCATATGATCTAGAACTCCACAGTTTAAAACGATTGTTAGGCATCTTGAGGGTGGGAAAATTGCAGGTGTAAGAAGCAGGAATATTTAGGGGTCAAAAAATAAATATTTTTCATCTTCTCAGCTACCCCTTCTTGATATTTTGTTGCAGTTATTGCTGGTAGATGAACGTCCCTTCCCACCATGATATTTTCTAACATAGCTAGCAGGAGGGAATTTTTATTGCAACTTGGATTAGTGAAAGAAAATTAGAGGCTATATATGCATGAATCAAAGATGTAAAAAGGGTTGCTCAATTCGATATATTTTTTAGGCAGTCAAGTGTAGAGCTCACTATAGGGTTTCAAAACATAGAAAGGTTCCAGTTTTTTAGGATTGAAGACATAGGTCATGAAAGATTATTGTATTGTTTTTAGTTATCAGTGTATGTACTTCTCCTTCTTCTTATGTAATCTTTTAAGGAAATCTTAAATTTCTTTTAGGGTTTCCTCTTGTCACACTTAGTGGTATGACTGTGCCCATTAATTAGATGAATGAACAGATCCTTAAAACATTACATGCTATGTGATGATCTCTTTAATGATTATAATAGATGACTGATTATATCTTGATGGAGGATTATTAAGCATATTGTCTATTGATTGTTGTTTCTTCTTGCATTTGAATATTCAGAAAGTGCATGTTTCATTTCTTTTGTTGTTTTCTTTCTTCTGTTGAACTCTGAACTCCATAACCAAATATATTAGGCGCCGATCTAAAAGTTTCCATGATCACTCACACTCTAAATAATCAAAACATATTCATTATGTGTGAAGTGAGTTAGAGTTAGTTTGTATGTCTTGCAAGCAAACATATCTGCACTTTCCATTATCAATGAAAGTGCACACTTATTAGCTATATATGGTTTATTAATGACAATCAATTTTTTGGGTCTAGTGATAGTCTTTGGGGCCTATAAGGTATTTAAGTTTGGTTTCCCTATTATTTTTAGCTGTTCATCTAGTTTGAACCTAATACATGTTTAGGTATCCCCCTTGGAATATGCCTCTGATTTTAATCTGAGCTCAAAGTGTAGAGGAGTTAACCCACTCCTATAGGTTACCCAAAATCACCTTGAACTTGTTGATAAACCTCTCCCATTCATTTAGAATGACTATCCCTGGCTTAGATGATTTGGGAATGTTTTAGGGTTTAAGGTTGTAGTTATTTTGGGAATAAACACTTTGTGGCTATTGTCAAGGATCTATTTTTATGGTCGAGTTGTTACAACTTGTTAAGCTATTGAAAATTTTAAATAGTTCTTCCCAGCAAGGAAGTGGCGACTCCATTGATCAAACCAAGAAATTTAGTTTTTAGGAATATTGAAATGGATAGAGGAAGAAACTAGGGACAACCTAGACATAGGGAATCCTCTAGTAGTATATGAAATAGAAGGAATTGATATAGGGAAAAAGGCCTCAGAAGTCAATATCAGTATACTTCTGAGGACTCTATTGATAATATACTCAGAACAAGTAGAAGAATGAATATTGATGGTTATGATGTCCAGAGAAACAAAAACATTATTGGTAGAAGTAGGGATAGATCTAATAACCCTACTTGAGGACATTTGGGATGCCCTGTGCTAATGAAGAAACATATCAAAATATCAGGCATCCTAGTTCTCCTACCAGAACAAATGAAAGCCAGCATGATACTGTCCCAAATGAGGGAGATTAACAGTAGAAACCTAATGATGAAGAAAGAGAAAGAAGAATCTAGGATGAACTCAATTTGATTGATCATCTCAGAAACATGCAAAGAGAGATACAAGCCTTGATTGATCAACAACAAGCTCAACTTGTTCAACTAGCCCACCAAAACTTGAATGCCTAGCAATAGGGAAATAATTAGCAAAATTACTAGAAAGACCAAAAGAAACAAAGGCAACAACATCTGCAACGTAATCAGCAAGGCCATAACTTTTAGGCCAATCCTAGACAACAAACGGGACAACAGGGTGTAAATAATGTCCATGCTCAAAATTTGCACACTCACCCCCTACAGGATCAAATGAAACAGCAACATGCCAATATCTATAATGTTAGACCTCCATTCAGAAGACAAGCACAAATATTTCTTCCACATAGACAACCATTGGGGGTTGAAAGGTACAAGTAACTTGATTTTACTGGCATACCCAATTTTCCTAATCCCTTTCCAACTAAGATTAGAGGGAAAATTCCTAGGTTTCAAGGTAATAATGCGATCACTGGTGAGGAACACTTGAGACACTTCATCAATATCACAGATGATTATGAGATTGAGGATGAAGATGTGATGATGAATTTGTTTGTGCATTCATTAGAAGAAAGTGCCAAAGAATGGTACAAGGCACTCCTTGATAACAATATTGACTCATGGGAGGAATTTAGGAGAGTTTTAGACTACAATATGGGGATAGGATTGACCCCAAGTTTTCCATCCATGAGATCACAACAATCAGGAAAGGAACCAATGAAACTATTGCTAACTTCAATGGTAGATTCATTTTGACAATGAGAAAGGTACCTCCTTAGATGAGACCTAATGAATCCATGTGTTTAGTTTTATACTATGGTACCTTTGATTCTAAGATTGGTTATTGCTTAACGGACAAGAGTCCCCAAACACTAAGGGAGGCCTATGTTGTGGCTATAAATATTGAAAGTAACATGAGAGCCATAGGTAAACATGTTAAGAGATATGATGTGAAGATTTCTCAGCCAGACAGGGCAACTTCTAGCAAGCCCCTCACAACTGAAGCAAGTTGGACAAGCTTATGGGGGTTATGAAAGACCTTTCTTACAAAGTTGCAATAAATGATAAAGGGTTACCACCTCAAGGTGCTCCAACACATTTCAATGAAGGTCAAATATTGCATAACATACCCTATAATACAGATTGGTCTAAGAGACCACAATAAAATAATAGACAAACAACTTCTAGGCATGTCAACTTCAAACAACCTGAGAGGGATATGCCTGATCCATTGAGTAAGGATCGAGAAAATTTTCAAGATGATATTGTTTGGAACCAAGTGTGTTTCCTTCCCCATGACCTAGCTAACTATGCAGTTGCTCATTCAATGAGCAAAGATGAGGAATTTCCTAATGAAGAGGGTGAAGCTGAATATTATGAGGAGGAGATAACTTAGTTTGACACCCAGGGGTTTGAGCATATGAGTCATGATGTAAATTATGATAGCTATGAGGATAATGATCATGTTTTGCAATATGATCATAATGAAGGTCATAAGAGATATGAAATTGCATGCTCATGATTTTGGGCACTTGAGGGATCTCATGCAAATGAAGTACAAACAATCCATACCTTCTGACAAGGAGTAAAAGCTCTCACTGAAGTTCAAGGGGGATATCAGTTAAGGAACAGACAAGTGCCTATGCTGAAGTCTCCTATTGTTGAACCAAAACAAGGTAAATTGGATGATGGCAATAAGAGGCAGAAGGAGGATGTGGGACAAAAAGGCAATGTTGCTCCAAAGAAGACTATGTCTGAGAAGAAGAAGCCTCTAGTGCAGCCTATGGTAGTAAAACAAAAATATGTACAAAAGAACCCAACATCAAAGGTGCAACCTATTACTTCACACATTCTAGGAGTCCACTATCCAAAAGACAACAATAAATAATATTAGCCTCAAGTTGAAAAGGAATTAGAAAAAGAGAGAGAAAACAAAGGAAAAATGTAAGGATATCTCATCCTCTCAACTAATACCTTATATTCCTTCTACAAGTGATATAACTATTTCATCTAATACTCCTTTGCCAAATTATCTCCCTATTGACATGGCTCAAGTCTTTAGCCAAATTAGAATTTTTGTGCCAATAGTGGAACTCCTTAGGATCCCTGAGCATAGGGATAGAGCAGGGTCTATTATTATTGCTATAAAAGTACAAAAACAACCTGCTATTGAACCCAGTGATGATGAGACCATAGAAGCCTATCTGGGATTAACTGTTGTTAACAACAAGATGGGAGTTGACCCTTTTTTCACCACATTGATCATAAATGGATGGCTGCTACACAACTGCATGCTTGACTCTGGTGCTTCTAGTAATGTTATGCCTTTGTCTATAATGAATAAATTGGGATTGAAAGTGTCCAAGTCTTTTGGCAAGTGCTTTTCTATGGATCTAGAGAGGTAAATGTGATTGGTCTTGTCAAGGATGTTGAGGTCAATTTAGTTGCTTATCCTAACAAGTCATTTTTTATGGACATAATCATAGTAGATTGCCTAGCCAAGTGGGGCATGATGCTATTAAGAAAATGGGCAGCCTCTATGGGTGGAAATATTCAGATGGATCTCTCATATGCCACTATTCCAGTACAGGGTGTAGAGGTAAAGTTGTATAGGGAATAAAAGGTAGAAGATGAACATATAGAAGATAGATACAAAATAGAGGATGATCACGCCAATTTCTTTGATACTAAAATTGATCACTTTATGGCATGTTGCAATGATGATAATCTTAATTTGGAGGCTTTATCTTCTAACTCTATTGTTCCTGTCTGTGGTGTAGTTGATTTATGGACTCTCTATTTTGATGGTGCATATTCAAGGGAAGGTTCAAGTGCTGACATTGTCTTGATAACACCTAATGGTGATTAGTTTGGAAAGTCTTTTAGACTTGATTTTCTATGCACCAACAATGTGGCTGGATATGAAGCACTATTGCTAGGCTTAAATATTGCTCATAAACATGGAATCACATGTCTGAGAATACTTGGTGATTCAAAATTGATTGTGCAGGAAATTAGAAAGGTATTTTCTGCCAAAGAAAAAAGACTTAGAGGGTATCAAAATGTAGTCTGGGACACAATAGAATTGTTTGATGCTATTGGCATTGAATGGATTGAAAGAACAAAATATGAAGAAGCAGATTCCCTTGCTATCATTGGTTCAAAATTTAACCTTCAAGTGAATCTTCTCCATGACCAATATGTTGTGGAGGTACTCACAAGGCCAACAATTCCTAATAACATTTATAGTTGGCAGGTTTTCAGTGACACCAATCAAATTTTTAGTTTTATGAATTGTATGGATGAATTTGAAAATCAACTAATTGATTGGAAGCCAATGATGGAAGTGACAAATGGTAAAGAAACTCTGTTTGGTATAGAGGTTGTGCAATTAAAGACAAACACTATTCCAAAAGGGCTGGTAGCATTAGAGAAATTATTTGACAATTTAGACCGATGGAAGAGTAAAAGTAAACCTATTATAGAGGATAATGTTGAAGGTGTAAACCTTGGAACTAGGGAGGCACCTAGAATGGTTTACATTGGAAAAAGGTTGAAACCTCATGAGAAACAAATGCCGATTGCTTTGTTTAGAAAATTCAAGGAGTGTTTTGCATGGTCCTATGATGAGCTTAAGGCTTATAGGGAGGATCTATTCCAACATACCATTCCCCTTAAACTTGATACAAAACCATTTAGGCAAAAAAAGAGGCCTATAAATCCTACCATTTCTCCCAAGATGCAAAAAGAATTGTTGAAAATGAAAGAGGGAGGCATTATAAAACCTATTAGACATTCTGAGTGGGTATCCAACCTTGTCCCAGTTAGAAAGAAGAATGGGGAAATCAGGTTGTGTGTTGATTTTAGGAATTTGAACATCAAGTCCCTAAAAGATAACTACCCTCTCCCAAGCATGGAATATTTATTACAAAAGGTTGTTGGTTCAGAGTTGATGTCATTGATGGATGGATTCTCTGGATACAACCAAGTGCTGGTCAAAGAGTCTGAACAACACAAAACAACATTCACTACTCCTTGGGGAACCTATGTGTACCTTAGAATGCCATTTGGTTTAAAGAATGTTGGGTCTACATTTTGGCAAGCTATGGATCTAGCTTTTCCTAGTCTCATTGATGATATCATGGTAGTTTATCAGGATGACTTGACAACATTTTCAAAAGAAAGGGATGAGCACTACAAGCATCTTGAAGTAATTTTTCAGAGATGCCTAGACTATGGGATTTCTTTGAATCGTAAAAAATGTCAGCTTAGAGTTGAAGGGGACAAGTTGCTAGGTCACATTGTGTCAAAAGTGGAGGTAAGGATAGACCCAGAATGAGTCAAGGCTATTGATATCATTCCCCAACCCAAATTAGTTAAAAGGATATAGTCTTTCTTTGGGCAAATAAACTTTGTTAGGAGGTTTATTCCTAATTTTGCAGAGAAGACTAAATCCATTTCTAAAATGTTCAAGAAAGGGAAATCTATTATATGGAAGAAAGAACCATCTAAAACATTCAAGGATATCAAGGAAGTTATCAAGGAGGCACCCGTACTGATATGTCTTGATTATTCTAAACCCCTTCAGCTGTTTTCTTTTGCTTCTTTTTACAATATTACTATTGTTTTACTTCAAAAGAATAAAGATGGATTTGAACAACCTATAGGATTCTTTAGCAAGTCTTTATAGGCTACTGAATTGAATTATTCCATAATGGAGAAGCATGCATATGCATTGGTTAAGGCCATAAATAATTTTAGATCTTACTTTACAGGTGCCAAGATCATAGCATATGTACCATATACACAGCTGTGAAGGATATCTTCATATAGTAGGAAGCTTCAGGAAAGAGGTGTTGATGGATCAATAGGATCTAGGAATATGACATGAACATACAGATCACCAAACTGGTTAAAGGCTAGGGTTTAGCTAAGTTGATGGAAAATTCCAACTTAGAGGCAACTGAGATAAATGAAGAAAGTGTCTATCAATTTGTTGATGTGTGTGCTTTGGCAGATGACCCATGGTACCCGATATTATCTTTTATCTGGTCAACTTACATTACCCCTGAGGAATGACTGTAACTCAGCAAAGGACACTTAAACTCCAATCCCAAAGGTATGTTTTTATCCAAGGTATTTTAATGTGGAGAAATCATGAGGAATTGTTGTTAAATTGTCTAGATCAGGAACAATCTGAGGAAGTTATTGATGACTATCACCGAGGAGTTTGTGGTGGGTATTTTTATGCTAAAACCATAGCACATAAGATCATTAGACCAGGATTTTGGTGGCCTAGTCTCTTCAAAGATGTTGTAACACAAATCAGAAAGTGTGAAGCCTACAAAAGATTTGTAGGTAAGTTGAAGTTTCAAGGTGCCCTTCCCCTTATGAGTATTACCATTGAAGCACCCTTTCAACAATGGGGCATTGATTTCACAGGGGAGATCCAGGAGAGATCAAGCAATGGATATTGATGAATATTGGTGGTAACTGATTACTTTACTAAGTGGGTTGAGGCTATTCCAACTCATAATGCCACATCCAAGGTAGTGATTGTATTTTTGTTGAACAATCTGATAACTAGATTTGGTGTGCCATCTAGAATTGTTGCAGATAATGCTATGTGTTTTAGATCTTAAGACATTGCAAATATGTGTTCCAAGTATGGGATAAGTTTGATTCATTCATCACCATATCATCCACAAAGTAATGGACAAGCTGAGTCTAGTAACAAGAGCCTCATGAAAATTTTAAAGAGGACTTTAGATGAGAACAAAAAAAGGTGGGATGACAAGCTAAAATATGTAGTTTGGGCTGATATGATCACTTATAAACGTGCTATAGGAAGGAGTCCTTTTGAGTTAGTATATGGAAAGGAGGCTAAAATGCCAATGTCACTGGAGTTGCCTATGTATAAATTGCGGCAACAAATAGGAGAAGATGGAGATGATGCTATAACATTGAGAATACATGAGTTAACAGAACTAGATGAAGTCAGAAGGATAGCACATGACAAAAACTTGCTAAGGAAACAACATGTAGAACATCTGTTCAACAAGAGAGTGGTTAAAAGGCATTTTCAAACTGGTGATTTGGTTCTTCTCTGGAATACTAAATTAGAGGAAAAGGGTAAACATGGTAAGTTTGAGCCACTATGGGTAGGCCCATATCAAATTGATGAGAACGCTAGTCAGGACACCTTTTATGTCAGAAACTTGGAAGGAGAATTGCTGGATTTGTGTATTCATGGGTAACATTTGAAACATTACTTCTCATAGATAATGTTTTTTCTTCAAATTTTGTGGTAAAGCCTTGTTATATCTAATATTTTTGACCTCAAGTAATCATGACTATTTTTGGTCTTGATGGTGTTTTATTTTTGTTCCTGTGTCGTTGTTTTGGTTTGATCAGAGATTCTGGATTCTTATTGTGCCACTTCTTGGCACACATCCCCAACTAGAGCCAGTGTTGACACTTGTTTTAGTTTTAGGGTTTTGAATTAATCCCCTTAAAATATTTTCATACTTTTCCCTCAAAACCCTAAGGCTCAAGCAGTCATTTTTCTACTTTATGTTATGTTTCTTCATTGACCATTTTCCTTGGTTGCCAGTCACTTAAGTTTTCACTAATGCCTTTTTAAACCATAAAGTGACTAGCCCCTTTTATTTTCCTTTGTTGTCAGGGAAGTTTTGATTTCTAGAACCTAAGTTGGCAGGTTCAAAAGTTAGTGAACTACCTAACTCCCCCACTTGTCTCATGCCCTTTTCAAGCCTTTCATCGATGACCCTTTTCAAGGCCTTTGTTGTCAAGAGATCAGGAGTTTTCCTAACTGTTGAACTCCTGACTTGTGGTTAGCAAGTTCTAAGATGCCTCAACTCCCTGTCCCTAGCCTTTTCAAGCCTTTGTTGTCACTGAGTCAGGAGTTTTCCTATCTTCTGAACTCCCAACTTGGGGTTCGAAAGTTTAGAAAACCCCTGACCTAGTGACTTAAACTTTTCACTCACCATTATTTCTTACACCTATACCATGGTGCCACATGGAGGGTTCATATTTTTTCTGCGAGGCCCAAGCTGAGATGGCTCTTTGCAACACATGGTGGATTTCTAGGATACAGATTTTTAAAAGGAACCACAAAAAAATCAAAGGCTTAGGAATGATTGTCTCCTACCAGACTGCAGGGAATCTTTTGAAGGTGCTAATTCCTAGCGAGGAAGTGGGTGGAGGTCCACATGGGGGTTTTACACACTCACATAGAGCAAAGGGGCTGATGTCACAATACTTCGGTGGGGCTGTGAAAAGGATGACTACAGTGTATATCAAGGACTCATGGATGTTGGCAAGAGACACTGCAAGGAATGTCATGTGTTGTCATTGAAGGTAACTAAGTCCATCCCACACATCCATAGTGTAGTATCAAATCTTACCAGAATTCAGAACTTTCTAAGATTTATCAAGTTCGGATAGACAAGAACACGGTATATGGTAGAGTTTAGTATTTTGGTCAGTAGATCTCTCCAGTTAATCATTGTGTGTTGTGAATTTGAGGGAGTGTACAAGAATGTTAGGGCAATCTAAATCTAATATCTCAGCCTCCAGTGACAAACGGATTAAAAGTTATGAGCATTTGAGTACCGGGTCTTAATATGACAGAACAGTTCAGTGAAGAACAGGCTGACTTGTGTCAGATTCTTTTGCGGATCTAGTAGAAGTGTAAATCGGTGAGTTGCATATGGGATATTATGTTAGTGGCCAACATGTATGGTGACCTACAAGTGATACTTTTGGTACGCATCAATATTGGTGTATGGATTCAGCTGACAGAACATAGTACTTGTATTATTTGTCAAGTTCTTCATCAGGCTGACAGAAAAGTGATTGAATTTCTTAAGGTGGATCTATATAGCAAATGGATTTGAGTGTATTATAGAGGGAATGAGGAGTGATGATGGATTAAGTGTGAAAAAGGTAGATTAAGGAGCGAAAGAGAAGAGATTTGAGGTCCAGATTATGACAGAGCAGTAAACAGGGAAAAATAAAGATGAAGTGTGTAAGATCTATATTCTGTGCTTAACTAGAACTAAATTCTTGCATTGGCAGATGCTACTCATCAATTCAAACAATTTGTAATCCTTTAAAAATGATTCTTGTAGGTAGTGAGCCTCTCTTGAGTAGTGAGCTCTGGGCAATGAGCCCGAAGGCATGTGCCTTCCCCTTTTGTAATACTTTTAACTGAGTATAATCTTTGTGGGTTAACCCCCACCGTGGTTTTCCCTTAACTAGGTTTCCACATAAAAATCTTGGTGTCAAGTGTGTTATTTGTGCTCCTACTCATGTATTATTGATTCTTGTTTTTCATGATTACATTATTAATCTATTAGTGGTAAAGAAGAATTAAGTGCAGCAAGTTTTTAAAGTTTTAAGACAACTGTTTCACCCCCCTCTCATTTCTCAGCTCTAATTCCAACAATTGGTATCAGAGAAAGGTTCCTTGAAAGAAGTTTAACAACTTGAGGAAGATCTGAGAAGGAATTTCAATGGGTTCACTTAGAGAACTACTTCAATTAGCTTTAGAAGATCTTGATCAGTCCAAAGAAGAAGTAGATGACCTGAAAACAAACCTTAAGGATGTTGATGATTGCATTGACTTTCTAAAAGATAAATTAAAGAAATCATTGGAAAAAAGGAAGGAACTACTTCACCAGCTAGCTAATCTTACTCAAGAAAATGGTATAAATGAGTCTTTGGAAGAAAAAATAAAGGAATGTGAAAAGCTACCCAAAGAAGTTTATGTTCTAAAACATGAGATGGAATCTGGGGTAATGAGGCTAACCAAAGAAATTGAGCAAAGGAAGAAGGCTGAAGAAGAACTGAATCAAACTCTAAAGGAAAGAACTGAAGAATGCTGCAGATTGAACAAAATAGTTGGCCATCTAGAATCTAATCTACAAGAAAGTAGAGACAATGAGAGAGAACTTGAAAGGCAAATTGTCATTCTTAGGCATGACCTAGAAGTTGCAAATCAATACAAGGAGAAGTTCAATATAAGCTCAGCTAAATTTGAAGCAATGCTTCAAAGTCAGAAGAAGGCTGATGATAAGCATGGTCTTAGATATGAGAAAGGTGAAAGCTTTGGATCTGGACAAAGAAATTTTCAATCAAGAAATATGAGAAACAAACCTAGAAGACCTTTGGTAAGATAACCTAATGCTCAAAGGTATCCATCTTTTAATGGAAATTGTTTCAATTGCAGTAGATTTGATCATAGAGCTACTTAGTGTAGAAGTAGAGCAAATCAAAGTGGTCCATCTTTCTCCAGACAATGCTTGAAGTGTAAAAGGTATGGCCATAGATCAAATGAATGCAGAAGTATGATAATGAATAATTCTAACAATAGAGGAAATGGAAACTCTTTCAATGGCTACTGTTTTGCTTGCAATGGATTTGGACACATGGCCAATCAGTGCAGATCAAGAGTGACTCAACAATGAAATGTTGTATGCTTTAATTGCAATAGATCTGGTCATATTGCAAGATTCTGCATAAGCAGGAATAATGAAAGAAGAGGTCTGGTAAACAAAAAACCAGATTTGCAAAGACAAGTCAAAGGTAAGGGTAAAGTTGATGTGAATGAGATCCATAATGAAATGAACAAGACATGGGTGAAGAAAGAT
This sequence comes from Cunninghamia lanceolata, assembly GCA_027924645.1. NCBI lineage: Eukaryota > Viridiplantae > Streptophyta > Pinopsida > Cupressales > Cupressaceae > Cunninghamia > Cunninghamia lanceolata. The sequence goes on from BSBN01000854.1 coordinate 10,424,613, forward strand.
GCACTGAACAATGGTGATGGGTCCGCATCGGAATCCAGTGCTAATAATTCCTCTGAGAATTGAGTCAGGGATTCTGGCTCAGGGGGAGCTGCATTGAAAATCAAATTCCCACAGCAAGTAAGTGAGTTCCTAAATCTAGCATGATGAGAATAGATAATTTGGGTTACTACAGATCATTTAAAAGAATTTCTAGGAGAAAAAAAGTGGATTTAACAATTTGCAGAGTGATTCATAAGTAACTGCATCAAGAAATAGAGCAACCAGATGAAGTTAGGGCAACTTATTTATTACAATGACAAATTAGGTTTTGTGGAGGATAAAAATTCTCTCACTCAATCATTTGAATCACTTTGTATTCGAAGAGAACAAGAAGAAGAGCATTTGATTCAAAAATCCAGAGATTGAAGCATGAAAAATGAATTCGACTGGAAATTGATAAACTCTAACTCTACAGAAGAAAATGGTACTTTTCTTTGAAGCTTTGAATCTTTAATTTGATGATATGGCTACTCCTCTTGTTGTTGATATTACTAAAAGGCCTCATCCAAAATTTAAGAAGCATCCTTACAAGTTAGTCAAAGTCGAACCGTTAGGTGCATTTTCTCGTGCCCCATACGGAGTACTACATGTAGAAGATATTAGGGCATACATCCATTGCAATGTGGATAAATTTGGAAATCAGAGATTGTTGTAATTGTTTGTGAACCATCTAAGCATGATAACCATGATTTGAAATTGGAATTCAAAACCCTAGAGAGCAAACATTTTCTACAAGTCATTAAATTTTTGAGATTTGATGAGAGTGAGTGGGTTCATTACATCTTGAGATGAATGCACGATGAGTCCATATGGCTATTGAAACCTTTCAAGATTACAAAGGATGTTATTAGAAATGTGACTGGGTTAAATTCAATCGGTGGATTACCCATGTTGAAATCTGTAAAAAACCAGACTGTTACTAATGCAACCAAGTTCAACAAAAGGGCAATGACCATCAATGACATTATTGAACTGGATGTTAAGTTTGCCTCTATGGTGATTGGTTACAAGATTTATCACTCTAGTAGGGAGAACTATGTCTCTAAAACTGCCATATGTGCAGTATATCAAATGTTGAAAGAAAATGCAAATTATGACCTATTTGAGTTGTTACAGAATCAACTAATTGAGAACTTGAGCAAAATTAAGGACAAGAAAAACACCTTCAAATATGGTTCTCTGGTCATATGTGTATTCTTCTACTTCATGAATGAAGTGCCTGGAGTGAAAGATGTACAATGGGCTAGTAACAAACCAGTTGCAATACAAATAAGAGATCATCTACACAACATTAGAGATTCTAAGGCACAAAAAACTGCAATCTGGGGGTACTTTAAAAATTTTTAGAGTATGATGCACTCAAGGGAAAGAATCCCCAAATCAATAGTTGAGAAGTACAAGAATGAAATCTGCTTTATGGTAGACACTGATCAGTGCCTAATGGAGGTTATGGAACCCAGAACTGTATGGATTATGCCTATGGGCTATGAGGTTAATGAAAAGATCTTGGACATGTATGCTCAACATCTCCTAAGCAAATCAAAAGACACCTCTATTGAAAGATTTGGAACATATAAGGAGCTAAGTTTAAAATTGCATGTTGAGCTCAGGAAACCAGAGACCAAGTGAAAAGCTCAGAGGCAAGTTGAAATGTATGATGAAAGAATTGGCATCACAAAAGAAGCTGTAAGAAAGAACAGAGAAAGAATTGAAAAGATGAAGAGAAGAACTGAGCAATCTTTAGAAGAGAGGGTAGAAAGTGAACCAGCAGCCGCTCTAGAAGTCACACCTATCTCATCAAGAAAAATAAGAAGTTCTGCAACTATCTCTGAGCAATCCCAATCCATTCCCACTAAGACACTTGAAGCCACACCATCTAGTGAAGGAGGAAAGAGAAAGAAAATAAAGGCCACAAGAACCTATGAGAGAACAAAAGTTGATGAAGAAGAAACTGATTTGGATGCTGAGGTAAAGGAGTCGAAAGCCTCTGGAACCAAAAGGAGAAGCCCTCTAGAAGCAAAAAGGCAAGCAAAAGGCAAAAGACAGACACATATGTTGAGAAGGCCACACTTTCTGTTGAAGATGTAATAAAATTAGTCACTGTGGATGGAAATTTGAAACCCATGACTGAATTTTATGATGAATACAGTGATAGAGATAAGAGGGTATTAGAGGAAGCAACTATTAGATATCTGAATATCTATAATACGGCCCTGATTGAAATAACTTCTGAGATCCCTCAAAGTCTTGCAGACATTTTGGAGTTAAGGAAAGAAAATGCAAAAAGCAATTATTTAGAGCTTAGAGAACATGTATTGATATAACTATGCCCTCAGATCACTCAAGTTCAAATGAATATGATATTCAAAGAAGTGAAGGATGAATTCATGAGTAAGAAGAGAATGAACAAACTAATGCTTGGAGAATTAGACAAAATAGTTAAAGAAACACAGGAAATACTTCTAAGTGCATTGAAGAGACACAATCTACCATTTGTCGAGGAGGAGACTGATGATAGGATTGATTCATCAATCCCGGATATTGAAGAAATGAAAAGTGATGAGCAGCATTTCAAGGTTGATGACTCCTCTGTTCTGGAAGTGGAGCAAATAAACAAGGAAGATACAAAGATGGTGGATAAAACTGATGATGCAGGAGATACTCTAACTCCTCCTAATCAATGCAAAAAAGAAAACAATGTTGAGAATATTGCTGCTACACAAGATCCTTTGGAACAAATTACAAATGGTGAGGACAAAGGAAAGAATCCTCCTCTAGATGACACATAGGAAGGTAAAGAAGAGAAAGAAAAAGAAGTTAAAGGTAAGGAAGATAAAGCAGAAGAAGATGGTGCAAATGTTAATGCACCCAAACAAAATAGTCCTGATACTGAGAAAACTCAAGGAAGGTTGTCTAGAAATTGTGGCAAGAGACACTGCAGATGCAGTGAAGAGTTTTCTGAGTAAAGAGATACTAGAGTTTGATGAACCAGAATTGATTCAAGGACCACTCAACCTGGATACTCTCTTTGGTCCAAATGATGAAGATAGCATCTTTCAAATAGGCCAAGGCAAGAGAAAAGATATTGAAATATCACAAAGAGGACAGTGAGCTATTAGACCTTGCATATGGTATATTGGAGAATATAATGGCAATGTTCCAGAAGAATCCATGTAATTCTCCCTCTAGAAATCTAAAGAGCCTTGTAAATTCTATAAGGACACAATTTGAGTCCTTTGAAAAATTTGCAGAAGTTAAAATTCAAAATGAATTTAATAGCAAAAGATTTGATGCACTTAAAGGCATGATTGGGATAGATAGATTGGTGCTAAATAATAGTATAAAGAGTATTCAAAATGCTCTTTTAGAAGGAGACAGTATATATAAGTTATGTTTATCTACTCCTAATGTCATAGAGGATATAGAAGATAAAATAAAGGACTTCAAACGAAAATTGTCAAATATGTCCCAAGATTTTGATCCATTGAGAGTATCAGTGGTAAGTAAGGAGTGTCTAGCAATCATCCTGATGGAAGAAATAAAGAAGTTGAAATGAGAAAAGGAGAACATTGAAGCAAGAATGGGTGAGCTTTGGGGAGTGATTTCCCCTAAGATAGAAGCAATGTTCAATGCTGTGACAAAAGCCCAAACTGCTACACAAATAGGTGATCCTATTGACCTCCGGAAGGCTAAAGCACAAGCATTTTTATTCAATGGCCACATTTCGACTTTGAATAGTATGAAGAAGATTTGGGATACATAATTGGCCCTACTAAACAACATTTTTGGAGATGTACTTAAGTATATGTAAATATAACTTAAGGATTGGTCGTACATATGTGGTATTGTATACATAATTTTTGGGTGAATTTTGGTTTACGAATTCCATACTTTGCCATTGATGTCAAAGGGGGAGTGAATAGCAGTAAAAAATGAGGAATCCAGCAAAGGGGGAGCTTTGGAAATAGTAGAGAGCACAAGTGTACTGAGTAAAGGAGGAGTGTTCTGACACTTAATCATTTTTGACTAAGTGTTGCCATCAATGCCAAAGGGGGAGATTGATGGAAAGAGACACTTCAAGGCATGTCATGTGTTGTCATTGATGGCAACTAAGTCCATCCCACACATCCACAATGTAGTATCAAATCTTACCAGAAGTCATTTCTACGATTTGTCAAGTCCTGATAGACAGGAACAGGGTATATGGCAGAGTTCAGTATTTTGGTCACCAGATCTCTCCAATTAATCATTGTGTGTTGTGAATCTGAGGGAGTGTAGAAGAATGTTAGGGAAATCTAAATCCAAGATCTCAGCCTCCGGTGACAAAGGGATTAAAATTTATGAGCATTTGAGTACCAAGTCCTAATATGATAGAATAGTTTAATGAAGAATAGGCCGACTTGTGTTAGATTCTTTTATGGATCTAGTAGAAGTGTTTTGTTGAGTTACGTATGGGATATAATGTTAGTGGCCGACATGTATGGTGACTTGCAAGTGATATTTTTGGCATGCATTAATATTGGGGTATGGATTCAGCTGACAGAACATAGTACTTGTATTTTTTGTCAAGTTCTTCATCGGGCTGACATTAAAGTCATTGAATTTCTTAAGGTGGATATATATAGCCAATGGATTTGAGTGTATTGAAGAGAGAATGATGAGTGATGATGGAGTAAGTGTGAAAGAGGTAGATTAAGGAGTGAAAGAGAAGAGATTTGACGTCTAGATTATGGCAGAGCAGTAAACAAGGTAGAATAAAGATGAAGTGTGTAAGATCTATATTTTGTGCTTAACCAGAATTGAATTCTTGCATTTACAAATGCTACTCATCAGTTCAAACAATCTGTAATCCTTTTTAAATCATTCTTGTAGGCAGTGAGCCTCTCTTGAGCAATGAGCTCTGGGCAGTGAGCCCAAAGGAATCTACCATCCCCTTTTGTAATACTTTTAACCGAGTATAATCTTTGTGGGTTAACCCCCACCGTGGTTTTCCCTTAACCAAGTTTCCACATAAAAATCTTGGTGTCAAGTGTGTTATTTGTCCTCCTGCTCATGTGTTATTGATTCTTGCTTTTCATGATTACATTATTAATCAGTTAAAGAAGTGGTAAAGAAGAATTAACTACAGCAAGTTTTTAAAGTTTTAAGACAACTAATTCACCCCCCCTCTCAGTTATCAGCTCTAATTCTAACAATGACCATTTGATCTAGAACTCCATAGTTTAAAAGGACTGTTAGGCATCCCGACGGCAGGAAAATTGCAGGTACAAGAAGCAGAAACCTTCAAGGGTCAAAAAATAAGGATTTTTCATCTTCTCAGCTATCCCTTCCTGATATTTTGTTATGGTTATTATTAGTAGATGAACGTCCCTTCTCACCACAATATTTTCTGACATAGCCACCAGGAGGGAATTTATTGCAACCCGTATTAGGGCAAGAAAATCAGAGGCTATATATGCATGAATCGAAGGTGTAAAAAGGGTTGCTCAATTGGATATATTTTTTCAGGTAGTCAAGTGCAGAGCTCTCTGTAGGGTTTAGAAACATAGAAAGGTTCTAGTTTTTTAGCATTGAAGACATAAGTTATGAAATATTTTTGTATTAATTTTAGCTATCAGTGTATGGACTTCTCCTTCTTATGTAATCTTTTAAGGAAATCCTAAATTTCTTTTAGGGTTTCCTCTTGTCACATTTAGTGGTATGACTGTAACCATTAATTAGATGAATGAATAGATTCTTAAAACATTACATGCTATGTGATGATCTCTTTAATGATTATAGATGACTAATTGTATCTTTATGAAGGATTATTAAGCATATTCTCCATTGATTGTTGTTTCTTCTTGCATTTGAATATTCAGAAAGAGCATGTTTCATTTGTCTTGATGTTTTCTTTCTTCTGTTGAACTGTGAAGTCCATAACCCAATATATTAGGCACCGATCTGAAAGTTTCCATGATCACCCACACTCTAAATAATCAAAACAAATTCATTATGTGTGAAGTGAGTAGTTGTTTGTATGTCTTGCAAGAAAATGTATCTACACTTTCCATTATCAATGAAAGTGCACTCTTATCAGCTATATAGGGGTTATTAGTTACAATCAGTTGTTTTAGGTCTAGTGATAGTCTTTGGGGCCTAGAAGGTAGTTTGGGTTTGGTTGTCTCATTATTTTTAGTTGTTCATCTGGTTTGAACCTAATACCTATTCAGGTATCCCCCTAGAAATATCCCTCCTGAGTTTAAGCTAAGCTCAAAGTCTAGATGATTTAACCCACTCCTATAGGTTACCCAAAATCACCTTGAACTTGTTGATAAACCTCTCCCATTCATCTAGAATGACTATCCCTATCTTAGATGATTCGAGAATGTTTTAGGGTTTAAGGTTACAGTTATTTTGGGAGTAAACAGAGGAAAAGTTAAATTTATGTTCTAGTACATGTAAATCTATTTCATCTATTTTGTCTTCCATTTGTTTACTGGCACATTGAATATTTTTATTATGTCAACCACCTACATAACCTTGGTCTGTAACACATTAATGCTAAGTACAAACATGCAAGTTTCATCCTGCAATCATGGTGGAAATTTAGGAAATCACCTCCCAAATATTTTACAACACTTTAAAAGTGTTTTCCAATTATCACTTACAAGCCCTCTTTAAATCTAGTTGTACCATAAGAATTCAAAATTTTGTTTGATTATCTTCATTTTTACGTCCGCGGGCAAATCTAGTCTACAAGATGCTTAGTTGGCAAACTGTCAAGTTTGTGAACCCTCTGTTTCATCAGCAGAAACTCTTTGCTCCCTTTTTCCTCCTCTATTTAATTTATCATAGAATTCACCTTTCAACGAACCTTGGAAAAGTGCTCCCTTTTCTTGCTTTGTTTCCTAGTCTTCTTTCTCGGTGCCTTTTGGCTTAACAACAAAAATGAAAAATGGTGAACCATCACTTCATCTATCTTTCCTTAGTTTTGTTCACCTTCCCACTTTCCATTGGTAAATATCATGATTCACAAACCAATCTATTTTCCATCATGTTCCTTATTTCCTTCTCTCTCTTTGGCCGATTCCTTCCTCAGTCAGTGAATTTCCCTTATGGTGAACTTGGTTGTCAGTGAACCTAATGGTTTGCAAACCAAGCCTTTCATCGATAAAGACTTGCCTTATCTATTTCTTTATTTTAATTTCTTTCATCCTTTACCACCAAGTTTCTTTGTTTTCCCTTTTCTATTCTCTAACGGAAAATATCCTTGCCGATGAACCATCACTTATCACTTTTTTCCTTTGTTGCAGCCTTTTCCCTTTTATTAGGGAAAACTCATATCAACAAATTCTTCGTTAGATGAACCTCTCATTGGTGAACTCTTTGGTTCATGAACTAAACATTTTTTCAATAGGAGACTCTAATTCTTTTCTTTCTTTACCAGCCCTTTGTCGCTTTGTCAGAAAATCAGTGAAAATACAAAAACATGAACTTGATCAGCATGCTGAACACATCTAGAGACTGAGAGGTGGGGTGAATCAGTCTATACAAAAATTTAACTACTTCATTTCTAGATTAAATCAAATTACGTAGAGAATTGAAGGTAAAGCACGCACCACATTAATTAACACAATAACACTAGGATTTTTACGTGGAAAACCCAAAATGGGAAAAACCATGGTGAGTGTTAGCTCACAATATATAATGCTCACTGTTATAAAGATTTAGAACTTTGTTTTAGGGATACAACCCAAGGAAGTTGCTACTCCCTACTAAGTTGCAAACTAGGGCTACAAACTTAGAGCAAGATACAAAAGACCTGCTGAAGAGACTCACTGTCTAATAGCAGGATACATGAAAATTACAATGAAAACATGGATATGAACTACTAGCGAAGAAGCATCTAACTTATGTTGTTGTTGCAGTCCCCTTTTTTGGCACCATCACTCCATTATACTGACTTAGTGCATTTCATGCTTTAATTCATCTTTGCTTCCCACTATGCTTCATAAAAGACCTTTTTCTTTCTATATATCCTCCACAATAATATAAAACCTTAATTAGGCTGACACCAAAAAATACCTTTAGATGAAATGAGTGATTAACAATCCCAGATGGGCTTCAAAGAGCTATGTGGTAGAGAAGGAGTGCAAAATATCAATATGCATAGTATGATATAATCATTATGGTCCTTGAAAGCATTACCAAAACTTCCTGCAATAACCACTGATAGAATATTGAAAAATTGTTCCTGTATACTGAGCTAGACACATTATTCTGCCTTTCAATACTGCAAAAACATTTTACGAGGATCCAAAACACTTGAAACTTGGATATAACATATAAGACACCTATATGCACCTTCTTTCCAAATCGTAAAGTTTTATCTACAACTGTGAAGAAATGCGGAGCAAAATAAGTTTTCTTTTATGATTGTTTAATTATTGAAGCCCTATTTTCCAAACTGCTAAACCAAAAATACTCTTCTGCAAGTCCAAATGATATGAAACTTGAAACACACATTCACAATGCCATTATTTACCTGTCCTTAAATCTGCAAAGTGATATCTTCAATAGCAGTAAAGTGTAGAGAAAAATACGGATCCAGAGTAACCACAACCCTTATAAAAATATACAAAGTAAATATTTTGAAGTATACAAGATCATGTCTCAACAACTTGAAAATGCAAGGGAGAGCATATATAACAGTCTTCTTCTACAGCATCTATGCAATACTTGTGTCTGAGGGCAATACTCCTTGTGCATGACATCAATATATATCATCAATCTTCAAACATAGTTGATATCAATGACAACCTGTGTAGACAATCTCCAATGTACTTCTCCAGATTGACATCAATGACAATCAAATGTCAACAATCTCCCTCTTTGTCATTGATGGAAACACATGCCAATACTAGAAACTTCTCCCCCTTTAACATCAAGGGCAAAGGGTGCACTATATAACAAAACTTCTCCCCCTATCTCAAAATTGATCTTATCATTTATATTTACATACTCCCCCTAAGAAGTATCTTATATCATTCCAGAATTGAATCTATGTACACAAAATTGATATCTTCTATTCTTCTACTTGTTTACATTGCATCAAGAAATAAAAGAAAAAGGGAGCAAACTCTACTTGTCGACAGGAAGAATGTTCTTGTAGATGGTTTTCAAGTGTAATAAAACAGAGTCCCAATGTTTCCTAGTACAGGTAAGTATTTGCACCTGCCCAAAGATCTACAGATATAAAATTTTTGCTTCTTCAACTAAAGATGATGCAAATGCCATCTAGAGTACCTTATCAGCTTCTATCAACATTCTTGTCAGTGTTGCCATTCTCAAATTTACAATCTCTCTTAGCTGACTTATTTCATCCTTGATCTACACTTTTTGACCCTGAAGCAGCTTAATGAGTGCATGAGATTTTTCAACCTTATCCTTTAATGTGCCATTTTTATCCTTTAATGGTTCATATGTTGCAGAAAGATTGGATATCTACAACACAAGGACATAAATTTGGTCTTTTAGACCATTTGTTGTCACAATCCATGTTAAGTAGAATTGTTATAATACCTTTGCTTCTTCCAGAGTGTGTTGAATGCTCTTTACACTATCTACCAACATATTATGTGCATTGGAACATTTGTCTGATAAATCTATCAATCTCTTATTGTTTATTTGTTCCAATACTTTTTTCTCAACTTCTTTCTCCAAAATTTGAGAGTGATTGTTGAGTGACTCCAATAGTTGTTTCATTTGTTGAGTAGGAGTTAGGGAAACATCCCTATTAGCTCTCAGTACCACTTTCTCAATGGCTCTCAAACCACTTCTTCTAGAAGCTCATTTCCTTCTACTTGAGACTACAATTTTTTTTCTCGAGCAGTGGCTTGGAATACATTTCCCAATTGAAGCTTCAACAGAGGAGAAAAATTAGACAAATTAATTTTTCCATCCAAAGTAGGTAACTGAAATAATTATGGAGAGGCAACATACGGGATTTGTGTTTGTTGTGCTAAGAATTGTTTAATGGAGTCAATTGGGGAGATTGTGAAGTCATGAGAAGAGCTCCCAGCATCCGCATTCACTTGCTCCTTGCCTAAATCAATGACATTATGTGATTCTAAGTTCTATGGAGGGGATTTGTTAGCATCTTTATCTTCTTTGTCCTTGGCATAGTACTCAACATTTTTTGGAGGAAGAGTATTGTCCACAATATTTTCAACTTGTTCATTTTTCTCAGAAATTTCCTCACTCTTTCTTCCTTCCTCTTTACCTTCCTTAACAATGTTCTGTGGAGCAGACTCAACATTTTCTTTAGTGGAAGTGTTTACATCTCCTTGCATATTTTCATCATCTTTCTCCTTTTCAACCTATTTTGTGTTATGTGGGGAAGATGTAACAACATGAAGTGGTGATTGTGGTGGTAAATCATGTGGTTGTTCCACATTCTCTATTTTGCTTACCTCACCAAGTATCTTCTGAGTCATTTCCTTACTTTCTTTTATAATCTTTTCAATGTCTTCATTTCTATTCTGCATAAGAGTATCTTCTCTATGCTTTGTCCTAAGCTCTTGGGCTTGCCTTTTAATCAATTCCTCTTTTTCTTTCTCAAATAGGGAAAAATTAACTTTATCCAAAGCTTCTTGTCTAAGTTTCTCATCTAGGGCAACAACTCCTTCTCTATCCCTTCTTAGCTCGCTTTCTATAAACTTTCTAGTACTTTGGGTAGAACTTCATCAATTATGGAATTTGTATCTCATCATATACATAGCAATTGCCTTTTCAATAGTGGCTTGATCCTTAGGAGGAGCTCGCAGATGAAGTACCACAACTTCAACAAACAAATTAAAGAAAATAATAGCATTGTAGACTACATCTAGAGACATTGATACCTCGGTAGCACCATTCGTGTTCTTATTGAGTAGGGGAGCTGTCTCCTCTTCTTCTTCTTCTTCTTCACCTGCTTCAACACCTTGTTTCTTCTTCCTTTTGGACTTTACCTTGACCCTTGGTTTCTTTTTCTGTTCTCCCTTTTCCCGCCTTTTTAAAATTACTTCTTCTTCATCATCACTATTAATCTCTTCTACAACAATTTATTTCTTCTTCTCTTGCAGTTTACCCTTGGATTTGATCACATGTGTATGTCTGGTAGAGGTTGTCCTTGTAGAAGAGGTAGGTTTTGGACCACTAGTAGAAGATTGAGAAATAGGTCTACCTGACCTTCTTGCTATTTAATTCTTAGTGGTAGGTAGCACATCATATTTTGCAGCATTCTAAGCAGTGAAACATCCTAGTGGGATACCAATCTTTTTGAACAACTTTTATTTGTTCTTCTCTACATCTTCTTTAGCCTTTTTCTTGCACAATTTGTCCTAAATCTCATCATATGTTGCAAATCTCTCACCTTTAGGATCTTTAGGATGACTTAGCAAGATCCTAGCATAATCCTTAACTTCTACATCAGGTACTTCATATGAAATCTTGGTAATCCATGAAGTCCTTAGCTCAATTGGTACCATGTAGCAATGATCCTTATGCACAAGAAATGTTATTTCATCTTTGTATTTTTTGACCAAATCAGAAGAAATTCTATCCCTTTTGTGTATTTTAGTTTGGAAATTTTTGAAGAATCCCTAGAAGATAGTATTATAGCTTTGTAAATCAAAGCTTCTCATATACTCTTTAATTTGTGTTTGTTGCAATCCTATGTTGTAGCCATATTTTTTCCTTTATATCTTGGTAACTCATCCATGAAATAGAATTCCAGACAAATGATTAGGGAACCATACTTAAAGTTGTATCATGTCTCCTTTATTCTTCTCAGGTTCTCTAGTAATTGATTCTTCATAACTTCACATAAATCAAGATCCTTACCCTCTTTAGCCATTTGATAGCTAGTGTGTATGGCTATAGTAGTTGCAGATCCCTCTCTATTGGAGTAATACACCTTGTATGCAATGCCCATTGCTGCATATCTCAAAGTAGGATCAATAATGTCATCAATTGTTAAATCCCTCTTGTCAAATTTGGCACCTGTCAATTTAGTGACCTTTTCATTCATGATTGTTTTTAGCTACAGTATGGGTTTGGTGGAACATAGCCCTACTACTTCCTTAATATATTCTTTTGTTATCTGGTAGGGTTTGTCAAGGTACATGAATTCATCAGGAATTCTACTAAGGATATACCTAACCTAGTCATGCTCATTACAGAAATCCAACAAGTCTTTCCATACATCCAACTGCTTTGCTTCAATGTTGGCATACTCAGGTTTGTAATGAATATCATCATCATCCAACAATTTATACCTCAGGATTTCAAACTTGGCATGGTCTATCTCTTCTAATTTTACATGAATATATATCCTAATATCTTTCATATAACCAAAAATGCATGAACATTAGATAATGCTCTGTTACTGTCAACTTCCCTTGCCTTATAAGGATGCTTATTAAATTTTGGTTGGGGTTCATCAGCAATATTGATCAATTGAGGGGTAAAAGGGGCAGCCATCATAAACAACCGTGACAACAAGAATTAGGGTTAAGAATACCTCTAAAATTTGCTGCTAGGGTTTCACTTTGCTGCTCCAGGATACCAAACGCTCCAAGTGCACCTTTTTTCCTTGGCAAAGATATTTAAACATTTCAAATGTAGAATGAGACTGAATCATATGACAATTGCATATATAGATCCAACTTTTTGTCATAAATGCACTTCCTTTTGGTAGATGCTCTTATCACTGAAACCGTAAATCATTTTGCAATCTGTTGCATTGAAAGCTTTTTCTCTAGAGTATTGGAGAAATGAAACTTCATTGCCTTGCCTATGTCCTCCCTAGAGGGTTCCATGTCAGTCATTTTGTATGACCTACTTCTGTTAAGAGAGGCCTCAGTAGATCAAGGGATTAAGTTAATATATAGTGAATTTCTCCCCTAACCCGTGTCATTTCTTTTTTATCAACAATGAAATCTTCTGCCCCAGGTAGAAGCAATATGTCTTCCAACCTTATGTCATGAGTCTTCTTCATTTTCTTTCTCCATACATGTTTGACTTTCTCTTCTTTTGCCACCTTCTCTTGTTGACAGGATGGTTTCTTGAAACTATTTTTGCAAAATTTTTCTGTGTCCAAAACCATTACACTTGTAGCACACATCATTGTATTTTGGTGATGCACTGGTCTTTTTGTACTTTGTCTTTGATTGACAATCAATAGCCCCATGACAAAACTTGTTGCATACAAAGAAGTATCCATAAAAAGAATGAGAGAATCTAGCATTATGCTTGGGAGATATGAATGAATTATTTCTCATGTTATCATTTCTTCTTTTCTTCGATCTACAGTTAGCAGCCTCGTGTCCATATTTATTGTACGAAAATAATAACAGTGAAATAAATGAGAGTTCACCGCATTGTACCTTGGGGGCCTAAACGAATTTTGACTCATCTTGCTCCTACATTCAACAGCCTTGTGATCAATCTTTTTACAAGCATAGCAATTGTCATTGAAAGCTTAAGAGTACCTGGTAGGAGCAAGTTGTCTTGCAGGTGGATGACTTATAAATTTTCTTTGTCTCTAGATAGGAGTGAATCCATCTTCTTTTACATCTTTGGAGGCATTCTTTGTAGGATTTTTAGTGCAAGCTTTTTCTTCCTTTATTTTAGATTTTCCTTTTGCTTTGAAATTATCATATAAGTTTGTAGATGTACTGGTTATAGGACTTTTCCCTTTTTCAAAACCAAGACCAGATTTTTCTTTTGATGTCTTTTGAGAGTTAATCAATTCATCAAGAATTACAAAACCTCCTTTTAGTTTTAACCCCTTGTCAATTTTTTTTTCTTTTTCCAGTTCTTTTCTTAGATTGACAACTTCTTCCTCAAGTTTTGAACATTCATATGCTTTATCAGTGACCTTGGTATTCAAACAATCTTCAATCCTCTTGTCTTCTTCAATTTTGACTTTCAAATTAGAGATCATTTCTTCTACCTTTTTTAGGTTAACTCCACATCCCTTGTCTTCTTCTATCTAAGCTTTCAGTTTGCTAATTTCCTCTAATTTTCTAGTCTGTCTTCAGTTTGTCAATTTTCTCCTCTGATTTTTCAAGCATGCCTCATATTTCATATTCAGTTCTCTTGCTTCATCCAAATCACTAAGAACTGACTAGATTTCTCCTTCAAGGTCTACCACATCTAGATCCAAGTCCCAACCTTTAGGTTCCATAGACTCTAGATCCGATTATGGAGTAATATCTCATTAGGCACTACTTTAGGTTCCATTTTCTCAAATGCAGGATCTACCTCAGCTATTAGGCTTTTGAAAGGAACTTGGCTCTAATACCAATTGTTCAACACATATGAAGACTGAGAGGGGGCATGAATCAGTCTATAAAAAAACTTAACTACTTCATTTCTAGATTAAATCAAATTACTTAGAGAACTGAAAGTAAAGCATGCACCACATTAAACAACACAATAACACCAAAATTTTTACATGGAAAATCCAAAATGGGAAAAGTCAAGGTGAGTGTTAGCTCACAATATATAATTCTTACTATTATAAAGATTTACAGCTTTGTTTTAGGGATACAAACCAAGGAAGCTACTACTCCCTGCTAACTTGCAAACTAAGGTTTCAACATTAGAGCAAGATGCAAAAGACTTGTTGAAGGAACTCACTGCCTGCTAGAAAGGTACATGAAAATTACAATGAAAACATAGATACAAATTCCTTTCAAAGAAGTATCTAACTTATGTTGTTGTTATATATCATCCACACTTCATTATACTGACTTAGCACACTTCATGCTTTATATTCATCTTTGCTTCCCATTACACTTCTCAAAGACCTTTTTCCTTCTATATATATCATCCACAATAATATAAAAACTTAATTAGTGTTGGGATAAGGTGCCATTAACCTTGTAAATCTCAATATTGTATTTATTCCATTTAGTATATGTAATTTGTAATTATCCATGAGGAGATGTACTAGTTTCATTGGCAGGGGTAATTTCAGAGTAACCAAAGGTAATTACGGAGTGACTTTTACTATTGGAAAATGTAAAAACATAAAGTAAATGAGGGTAGGCATTCTCCCTTGAGGAATATACTATTTTTGGCATGTTTGACAACTGTCATAATGTTTGGTAAGTGAATCTATGACAGCTACAAGTTGTCATAAGATTCTGAGATTCTATGATGCATATGACAGATATGTTATTTTTATATTTGCTATTTTTAGCCCAAGGTTCATATCTTGGAAATATACTCTTTTGTGGAATCTATGACGATTATGATGCATCATAAGATGCTGTAAGAGTCCATATTTAGTCTTGGGCACCCAACCTTTGCATGGCTATTTTTGGACAAGAGTAAGATGCTTTTAAGATGGTAATTAATGTTTACAGGTTGAAGAATCTTAGGAGAGAGAAGATGAATGCCTAGGATGAGTTGGAAAATATTTCTATAAGTATTTTCCATGTTTTTGTTTCTATAATATAGATTTTAGGTACTCAGGTGCTGCTAGAATGCTATTGGATTGAAGACTTGTGGAGAGAGTTGTGTAGTTGATGTATTGTACAATTTTGTTGAGATTAATACAAACTTGTGCCTCTTTCCTGGTGGATTTTTTTACCCGC
Source organism: Cunninghamia lanceolata (assembly GCA_027924645.1). Lineage (NCBI taxonomy): Eukaryota > Viridiplantae > Streptophyta > Pinopsida > Cupressales > Cupressaceae > Cunninghamia > Cunninghamia lanceolata. The sequence continues at coordinate 10,440,281 of BSBN01000854.1, forward strand.
AAGGGTTTTCTCCACATAAACACCATTTCATTGTGTTTAGTTCTTCATGTTTGACATCTTTTATGTAGTGGGTTTTATGTTTGGTTACAATCTCCATTGTTAATGCAAACTTAAGATTGTTGAAATTTATCTCGAGTCAGATTTCCATTGAAGTAGTGTTTCTTTCATTTCTAACATTTGGTATTAGAGCCTAGCCAACTTTGACTCTTGGGTGGTAGTGTGGAAGCTGTAGCTATAGTGGGAGACTTAGTTGCATTTGTTTTGTAGATCTTGTGTTGATATTATGGATGCATCCGCCATTGCATCAACCTCTCGATTGGACATTGAGAAGTTCAACGGAATGGGGTATGAGTTGTGGAAGCTGAAAATGGAAGATTTGTTGGAAGAAAGAAACCAATGGTTTGCTATTCAAAAAGAGAAGAAACCTGACAATGTCTCTCAAGATGAGTGGGATAGACTGGATAAGAAGGCATTAGGAACCATCTGGTTGTGTCTTTCAGACTTTGTCATGTTGAATGTCACAAAGGAGGAGACCACACACAAGTTGTGGAATTAGTTGGGTGAGATCTATCAGGCCAAGAGTATGGTAAATAAACTTTATTTAAAAAGAAAATTGTTTTCCATGAAAATGTGAGAAGGTGAATCAGTTGCAGAGCATTTAAATTCTTTTAATTTGTTATTGAGTCAACTTGTTTTAGTAGATGTTGAGGTTAGTGAGGAAGATAAATTTATCTTACTTCTTTGTTCTTTACCTGAGTCTTGGGAGAATGTTATCCTTTCTATCACTACTAACCTTGCAGATTCAAAGTTGGATGCTCTTGTTTTAGTGCTACTGTCATAGGAATTGAGGAAGAAGAGTTTGGATAGTTTAGGGGATGCTCTCAGTGTTAGGGGAAGGTCTAAGGGAAGGGGACCTAAAGGAGATCAGAAAGGGGCTAAGGACAAGTCCAAGGGTTGGTCTAAAACTCTTGGTAAAAAGAACAGAGTTAAGTGTTGGAACTGTAGTAAAAGGGGACATATAGAGAAGGAGTACAGAAATCCCAAGAAATAGTGGGAAAGTGCTTTGGATAAGTCCTTGAAAGTAGGTGAAGAAGTTTTACTTTCTGCATGTAATCTTGTTTCTAATGATCATTGGTTGGTTGACTCAAGATGGTCGTTTCATATGACCCCGCATAAGGAATGGTTCTCCTCATATGAAGAATATGATAGAGATAATATCTACCTTGGTGACAACTCTTCATATTTGATTGTTGAGAAAGGAAAGGTATTCTTGTGTTTCAGTGATGGGAGGATTAAACCCTCCCAGGTTTTTTGCATGTTTTTGGATTAGCTAGAAATTTGATTTTAGTTTCGAAGTTGAATGATTTGGGAATGCATGTGACATTTGACAAGCATGGCTACAGATTAGTGAGAGGGAACTTGGTGGTAGCGAAAGGGAAGAGATTCGGGAACTTGTTTAAGCTTGAAGCCACTACAGTTTGTAATGCCTCTTATGCTTTTGAGTCTTCTGAAAACACTTGTATGTTGTGGCACCCTAGATTGGGCCACACAAGTAATAATGTATTGAAAACTATTAAGAATAAAGAATTGTTGGATGATTTCTCTTATTCTGATGAGCACTTTGATTTCTATGAGCATTGTGTGTTTGGTAAACAAAACATAAAATCATTTCCTTCAGGAAGCAATAGAGCAAAAGAGAAATTAGAAATTATTCATACAAATGTGTTTGGACCTGTGGATAATGAATCTATTAGAAAATCTTGTTATTTTGTTACCTTCATTGATGATGTATCAAGATATACATTGATTTATTTTATGAAACATAAATCTGAAGTTTTCACTAAGTTTAAGGAATTCAAAGTCTTAGTAGAGAATGAATCAGGTTTAAAGATAAAAATATTAAGATCTGACAATGGAGGGGAATATTGCTCTAAGGAATTTGATGAGTTTTGCAAGCATGCAAGTATAATCAGACAAAAGACAACTCTGTATAGACCATAATAGAATGGTGTTGCAGAAAGCATGAACTGAACAATTATGGAAAGAGCCAAAAGTATACTTAGTGATGCACAGTTGAACTAATATTTTTGGGCAGAGGCTGTGTGTACTACTTGCTACTCGATAAATAGGTCTCCTTGTAAGGCTCTCGATTCGACACCTTATGAAGTGTGGACAAGTAAGAAACCTTTTGTTTCACATTTAAGGGTTTTTGGCTGTAAGCCTTTTGTTCATGTGCCTAAGGAAAAGCAATCTAAGTTGGATCCAAAGGCTGAGAAGTGTACATTCATTAGATATGGTGATAATGTCAAAGGTTATAAGCTTTGGAATCCACTAACCCGCAAGATTATCTTTTCTAGAGATGTTATTTTCAGGGAACTTAGAGCTATTTCTAAACCTGAGTAGCCAAATGAGAGAAGAAAAGGTAAAGAAGGTGCACTTTGATTTAGAGCAGCATGATGCACCTCAGGAAGAACAGAATGATGGATTGTGTGGTGAAGAAGAAAAAGAAGATTCGAGTAGTTCTGATGAAGATGAGTCTGTTGTTAAAGAAGAAGTTGGTGTAGATGATCATGCGGAGAATGATTAGAGTCTATTACTCCACCCTTGAGGAGATCCACAAGACAACAGAATCTAGTTGATAGGTATAGCCCACCAGATTTCTGTTATGTATATGCTTTATTGAGTACTAATGATGAACTTAGATCCTATAGGGAAACTATTTCTGTAGATGATAGTGAGTCTTGGTAGTTAGCCATGTAGGAGGAGATGATTGGCTTTAGACTCTTCTAACACCTAGGATCTTATTCATTTGCCCAAAGGAAGAAAGGCCACAAGAGTTTGGAGCAGACAGGTCATTGGAGAAGTACAAGGCTAGACTTGTAGCCAAGGGCTACTCCCAGAGAGAGGGAGTTGATTTTGGTGAGATATTCTCTCCTATTGCTAAATTGACTTCTATTAGATTTCTTTTAACCATTGCCACAACTTATGATTGGGAGATTGAGCAAATGGATGTTAAGACTATGTTCTTGCATGGAGATCTTGAAGAAGAAATTTATATGCAACAACCTATAGGTTTTGAGGTAAAAGGGAAAGAACATTGGGTTTGCAGGTTAAAGAGGTCTCTTTATGGTCTAAAACAGTCCCCCAAAATGTGGTATCAAAAGTTTGACTCATTTGTTTTGAAATTGGGTTTTGTTAGAAGCGAGGAGGATCACCATGTTTACATTCAATGTGTTGGTGATTCTATACTAATTATTGCATTGTATGTTGATGACATGTTATTTTTCAGCAATATTAAGGGTATGCTCAGTGAGCTTAAAGCCCAACTTTCAGGTGCATTTGATATGAAGGATCGTGGAGCTACCAGGTATATTCTAGGAATGGAGATTAGGAGGGACAGAGTTAACATAAAGCTTTGGTTGTCACAAAGTATGTGAATACTATTTTGTAGAGGTTTAGTTTGTAGGATTGTAACCCAGTTAGAGTTCCTTTACCCATTGGTACTAAGATTTCATTATATATGTGTTCAAAGACTAAGGATGATTTTGATGATATGTCTAATGTGTCATATGCTAGTGCTATAGGGAGTTTCATGTATGTAATGGTTTGCACTAGACCAGATATTGCCCAAGTAGTGGGAGTTTTGAGTAGATTTATGTCTAACCCTAGTAGACATCATTGGAACTATACGAAGAGGGTGTTTAAATATCTTGCAGGTACTCCTGATTATTGTTTGGTTTATTCTGGTACTAATAGTGCTGACAAATCTTTAGACATACAGGGTTTTGTTGATGCAGATTGAGTAGGTGACTTAGACAGTCGAAGGTCCACTAGTGGATATGTTTACTCTGTTTGGAGGTGCAGTGAGTTGGATGAGTAAGAGGCAGCCCACAGTTGCTTTGTCCACCACAGAAGAAGAGTCTATGGCCACTACTCATGTCTCTAAGGAGGTAATTTGGTTGAGGAGATTGTGTACAGGTATTGGTTTTGCTTGTAGGATTATTCAGATTGGTTGTGATAGCCAGAGTGCTACCTGTTTGGCCAAGAATCCCATGTATTATGCTCAGACTAAGCATGTTGATGTTTAGTATCACTTTGTTCAAGAGTTAGTTGGAAATGGAGATATTGAGCTAAAGAAGATAGACAATCAGGAGAATGTTGCAGATTCATTGACCAAGCCTATACAGAAGTTCGTATGGTGTAGAGAGGCCATGGGCCTTGTTTCTAGTGCCTGATTATTTTTCATTTGATTTCCTATGGGTTGATTTACAATGTATAATGTTAAGTGGGAGAATGTTGGGATAAGGTGCCATTAACCTTGTAAATCCCACTATTGTATTTATTCCATTTAGTATATGTAATTTGTAATTATCCATGAGGAGATGTACTAGTTTCACTGGTAGGGGTAATTTCAAAGTAACCAAAGGTAATTACAGAGTGACTTTTATTGTTGGCAAATGTAAAAACTCAAAGTAAATCAGGGTAGGCATGCTCCCTTGAGGAATATACTATTTTTGGCATGTATGACAACTGTCATAATGTTTCGTAAGTGAATCTATGACAACTGCAAGTTGTCATAAGATTCTGAGATTCTATGATGCATATGACGGATATGCTAGTTGTATATTTGCTATTTTTAGCCCAAGGTTCCTATATTGGAAAGAAAATCTTTTGTGGAATCTATGATGGTTATGATGTGTCATAAGATGCTGTAAGAGGCTAGATTTACTCTTGGGCACCCAACCTTTGCATGGCTATTTTTGGACAAGTGTAAGATTCTTGTAAGATAGTAATTAATGTTTACAAGTTGGAGAATCTTAGGAGAGAGAAGGTCAATGCCTAGGATGAGTTGCAAAATATTTCTATAAGTATTTTCCATGTTTTTTTTGCTGTAATACAGATTTTAGGTACTCAGGTGCTACCGAAATGTTGTCAGATTGAAGACTTGTGGAGAAGAGTTGTGTAGTTGCTGTATTGTACAATCTTGCTGAGATTAATACAAACTTGTGCCTCTTTCCTGGTGGAGTTTTTTTACCCGCAAGGGTTTTCTCCACGTAAACACTGTGTCATTGTGTTGAGTTCTTCATGTTTGACATCTTTTATGTAGTGGGTTTTATGTTTTGTTACAATCTCCATTGTTAATGCAAACTTAAGATTGCTGAAATTTATCTTGAATCAAATTTTGATTGAAGTAGTGTTACTTTCATTTCTAACAATTAGGTCAGCACTAAAAAATAGCTTTAGATAAAACGTGTGATTAACAATCTCGATAGGCCTTCAAAGAGCTATGTAGTAGAGAAGGAGTGCAAAATATCAACACATGGAGTAGGACATAATAATTATAGTCCTTGAAAGCATTACCAAAACTTCTTGTAATGACCACTGATAGAATATTGAAAAATTGTTCCTTTATATTGAGCTGGACACATTATTTTTCCTTTCAATACTGCAAAAAACATTTTGCGGGGATCCAAAACACTTGAAACTTGGATATAACATATAAAACACCTATATACACCTTCTGTCCAAACCATAAAATTTTATCTACAACTGCAAAGAAATGTGGAGCAAAATACTTTCTCTTTTATGACTGTCAAGCACTGAAGCCCTACTTTCCAAACTGTGAAACCAAAAAATACTCTTTCGCAAGTCCAAATGATATGAAATTTGAAACATACATTCACAATGTCATTATCTACCAATCCTCAAATCCACAAAGTCATTTCTTCAATAGCAGTAAAGTGTAGTGAAAAATACAGATCCAGAGTAACCACAACTCTTATAAAAATATACTAAGTAAATATTTTGAAGTATACTAGATCATGTCTCAACAACTTGAAAATGCAAGGGAGGGCATATATAATAGTCTTCTTCTGCGGCATCTATGCAATACTTATGTCTAAGTGGAACACTCATTGTGCATGACATCAATATGTACCATCAATCTTCAAACATACTTGATATCAATGAAAACTTGTGTAGAAAATCTCAAATGTACTTCTCCAGATTGACATCAATGACAATCAAATGCCAACACGGTGAAGTTGACAGTTTGTACACTAGCAAATTTGCTGATAAAGGGCCACAAAGTTCAACTTTTTCGCTATCTTTCAGACCTTTCCTTTGCCTCCTTTGCCACCTTATCAGAAAATCAACGAATTAGCAAAGCTGCAAACCCGCAAACTCAATTAGTGAAACTGGCAGTTCATGACCCTATCGATTTGTTGACAAAGCCATCAAATAGACAAATTTTTCTAAGGAAATAAAATAAATTGACAAGGGGAACATCATACTTAGAAATTATGAAGGAAAAATGCCTACATATTGTCTTAGATCAGATCTAAATAGGGGGTTTTGACTGCAAAGGCAAAAGTGGGATATTTAATGGATTTTTGGGGAAAATAATGCATTTTTGGGAGCTGATTTTTTAGGTCCCAACAGTGGTTCTGGTTGGGGATGTGCGGCAAACTTGGCACAGTACGATTCCAGAACATCTCCAGGAATACCCAAAAGAGAAAAACACACAAAGGGAAAACACAAAACATATTCACAACAAAAGTGTATTTACAAAAGAACATACAATTATAAACATGAAGGCACAAAAGGGAAAATGACTATAAACCAAAATTTCAAGAACTTGTAGGTCAAATTTGCACAAAACTGCTTCAACTACTTGCCTCTGTCAAAGAAAAGTTGAATGAAGGAGTTGATCTCCATCAAACGAAAATAATTTGCATCACCCGACTGCAACAATTGAAGTATTTCACTTGAATGCTTCAATGTGCACAAAATTTTCCTAAAATGGAGACAAGTCTCACCATTGAAGATAATGTTGCTACATGGAAACCATAAATAATAGGTTCTTGACCTATTCCATTCCATATCATGCACTTTCATAATACCAAGGAGTGGGAAAACAAAACTTAGGTCAACATTAAAAGAATTGGGTGGGAATAAACATCCATCATCAACTACAACTTCACTATCCCTACCGATCTCTTCTTGCAAACTAAGGAAAGATGAGAATACCTCCAATTCACATGGCAAAGAAAAACATGCTCGAATGCACTGCTGATCCACAACAAGAAACACATCTTCTTGTAAATCAGACTAGAAAAAATCAACTTTTTCATATCCTCAAGTTGGGCAACGACATGATGATCTTCAACTTGGCACTCATGTTGTTTCTCAATATCATTATTATATGTATATTGGGACCAAAAAAGACTCAAATTTAGGCATAACATCATCATCCAAAACAATAGACATTTGACCCTCATTACAAAGGAAACTCTCATGCAAGTGTCAAAATCTTGGATAATAGGATGCCAACATACATCATTTTCACACATGTTGATGTCTTGTTCCACCCTAAGATCAAAGACCTAATCCATATCTTCATTGTCATCAACATAAGAATCATAATGAGGCATTTCAATTGATGGAATGCACCCATCTCATAACCTCTATGTTTCAATCTCTTCTAGGAAACTCGTTGTATTATAGTTGCCACTGCATACATGTGCAAGACTATCCTCCTCCACATCATCACAAAGACTTCTATCTAAAGCCTACATAACTAAATCAGCAATAAAATACTCATCATGGAGGGTCACTTTTACCAATGTTAGCAGTTAAAGGATCATCCAACTGGAATCAATCCACACACAAATCATCAGTAAAGGAAGAACAGGTGTGAGAAATATCACTTGAAGCACAAGACACTTTGACTTCCACATAAGCATCCTAAACACAATCAAATTATTCACTGTCAAAAGGGATAAAACCTGGGAGCTCATTAAATAAAAACTCATCATTGCCACTACTCCCATAGATTGACTCATCCAAATGCAAAAGAGTGCACATGTTGTTCTCATCCTTTTCATTGTCAAGAGATGTTGCATCAAAAACCTTTATCTTCATGTCCTCACTATAGAATTACTCCCACACAATATCATATTCACTAGCATCACAACCCATAGCAAGGTCCTCAAATTGAGACCAAATGTATGCACCTTTACCTATCTTAGATTGGTTTTCATTGGGTGCATACATGCTACTGTCATCTTTAATTTCAAGTTTGGGATCACAAGACAAAGGAACAACATCATCATCCACAAGGGATGATGCATCCAACCAAAGATAGGTAGCTACACTATCTTCACTTTCAAAACAACCGTTATATGATGTTCCCTCACATAACTCCATTCTCCTAAAAACATACTCAACTTGATCTATAGTTTTGCTTCCTGCCACATGCTCATCATTTACAATACTCACCTTAGGGGACAACAATCCAACAACATATTCATTTCTCATTTTAACCAATGCGTCAAGAGCAAGGTAAGCCTATTTCAAATTAGCTAGCCTCAAATCTTCCTATACTAAGCTAAACCCAACTTCATAAGATTCAAAAAACAAAATAATGCAAGCTAGAATAGAAGATTTCAAAGCATCTAGAATTCTAAATAGTGCAACAACAAACTGATGGCTAAAATCCATGCCAGATTCTCCTTCATGGCTTCTGATATTTTCAAGTTCTTGGACAAGAACAACAAGGTCCAAACTACTTGCAAACTTTTCAAATGCAACCACTAAATGATTCCAAGAAGCAAAGTGATGGTCAAGGAAACAAACAAGCCATTTATGTGCCAATCCACAAGGTGACCTAACAAAGAACCTCATCCACATATCCTCATCCTCAAGTTGGAGCTTGTCCATGAAATTTGAAAATGCAAGAATATGTGCCTTCCCATCATAAACATCACACCCATAAAAATATGGCATCTGATAAGAGATCTTATTGGGCATGGACTTCTTCTCATAATTGACCCATGAGAGGTCGAGTTGTTTGTATGTGTTTCCATTAGCAATGGGATGGGGCCAAAAAGTGAGCCATTGACAACAACAAGAAGGACAAATTGCACCCTGGACTGATGTAGCATGATTTGATTTTCCAATTCCTTATCTTGCTACAACAAAGACTCTAAAAGTTGTTTTCCTTGTTCAATTTCATATCGTAGCCTAGCTGATTTTTTTAAATTATAAAAGGGTATTTGACATTGAGATAGCAGAATGAAAGATGTAGGGCAATCTAAGTAATAGAATGAATCATCATCATAAGAATCATAAGCATATTCATCCTCATAATAGATAGGGCATGAGACATAGAATGATGCACAAGAAGGATCTATCCTAGGGCCACTAGCGTGCCAAGAAGCCATGACTACAATTTTCTACCATGTAGGACATCATAAGACTTAATACAATAAATACTTTTGTGCTTTGGAGGAAGTCTAGAATGACTATAAAAGGAAACCATGTCTATTTTAATTTTCCTACTACTACTCATAAAATTGGGATATTTGAATCACCAATAGCAAAACTAGAACAATAGCCAACAAACTTTTGTTCTTTGACAACAAAGTCGCCACCTCTTCCAAAGAGGAATTCCTTGAAGTGCGACTGATCTTCAAGGCTACAAAATAATTTTGGATTCTCCAAACCAACAAAGTCTTCAATTTCCTCTCAACCTAGCAATAATCTATCCCTAGAAATATTACCAATGTATTGGCATAAGTTGACGAGATGCTAACTTCAACACACAACAAACTGCACCTAGCAATGGTTGCAAACTACTTCAATGACTGTGTTACAGAGGTTTTCAAATATGAACCAAGATATTACATCCCCAACAATGGCGCCATTCAATCCATAAACAAAACATGGAGGGTTAAAGGTCAACTCTATAGGAGTGGGTTTCATCCACTACACTTCGAGCTCAGCTTAAACTCTGGAGGGATATTCCAAGAGGTATACCTAAATAGGTGTTGAGTTCAAACTAGATGAACAACTAAAAATAAATGGAAAACTCAACCCAACTTGTTATCTTGGTCCCAAAGACTGTCACTGAACCAAGAACAATTGGTTGTCACAAAACCCGTATATAGCTAATACAAACCATGCCAATGTACATGCACAAGAAAGTTGGTTTTTTCCGTCAACCACTAGTAAATGTTTTTGTTTGTTTAAAAGATGTGAGGATGATAGGAATGGTTCTAGACTGGTACCTACTCTATGGGCAACAGAGTCATAGTTCACCAAGAAAATAACAAACTAAAGTCAAAAGGAACAATGAGTTATGTATTTGCATACATCATAGAATATGAAATCTTAAATTAGAACATACTTAGTAATCCAAAACATAACTGCATATACCCATATATATTTTGAAAGAGATTATTACAAAGCTTAAAATATTTTGAGAATGATGTCACATTCATCTGACCCAATATTACATTTGTACCATCAAACATGGCAAAGGAAAATACTCAGATGCGACTGAGAAATCTTCCTAGGTACATACCTAATGGCCTAGAGATATTCTACAACAAGAACCATATAGAATATTAACTCCTTTGACTTTGCGGGTCTCCACTCCTCAATGAGATAGATTATCATTTCAATGGCTACCTTGCAACTTTTGGCACCTGTAGCTATCTTTTGGAGACTACCCTCAAAAACCCAACCTGTGAAACCTCTGAAACATATGTATATTTAGCTTTCAACTCATCACACAATTCAAAGTGATGCACCGAGTCATCATGTACAACCGCACTGCATTAAAGTTTGGCCTATGGCCTCGTCATACAATCTGTTAGATTAGAAGGAATGCCCATTCCCTAACAATTCTAAAAATCTGCAATAGAAGATTGCCCACACACATGGATACTTGGAGCATTAAAGAGGGAAGGTTGAATTTAAGTTCCAGTACCTACAAATCTATTTAATATATATATTTTCATTTGTGTATTGGTGCATTGAATATTTTCACTATGTCAACCACCTACATAACCTTGGCCTGCAACACATTAATGTTGAGTACAAACTTGCAACATTCATCCTGCAATCATGGTGCAAATTTAGGAAATCATCTCCCAAAGATTTTACAACACTTTAAAAGTGTTGTTCAATTCTCACTTATAGTCCCTCTTTGAATCTAGCCATACTAGAAGAATTCAAAATTTAGTTTGATTATCTACATTTTTACCTCCACTAGCAAATCTAGTCGTAAAGCTGCTTAGTCGGTAAACTATCAAGTTCATGAACCCTTTGTTTCATTAGTAGACACTCTTTGCTCCCTTTTTCCTCCTTTATTCACTTTATCAATGAATTCAACTTTCCACTAACCTTGGAAAATTCCTCCCTTTTCTTCATTTGCCGCCTAGTCTTCTTTCTCAGGCTCTTTTGCCTTATCGACAAAAATGAAAAATGGCAAACCATCACTTCATCTATCTTTCCTTAGTAAATTTTTCACCTTCCCACTTTCCATAGAAAAATATCATGGTTCACAAAAAAATATATTTTCCATCATTTTCCTTATTTCCTTCTCTCTCTTTCGCTGATTCCTTCCTTAGTTGGCAAATTTCCTTGATGGTGAACTTGGTTGTCGGTGAACCTAACGGTTCACAAACCAAGCCTTTTGCCGATAAAGACTTGCCTTACCCATTTATTTCTTTTCCTTTCTTTCATCCTTAACCACTGAGTTTTTTTGTTTTCCCTTTTCTATTCACTATCAGCAAATATCCTTGCTAGCCAACCATCACTTTATCACTTTTTTCCTTTATTGCGATCTTTTCCCTTTTATTGGGGAAAACTCATATTGGTGAATTCTTCGTCGGAAGAACCTCCCATGGGTGAACTCTCTAGTTCAAGAATTAAACATTTTGTCAACATGAGACTCTACTTATTTTCTCTCTTTAGCATCCATTTCATCGCCCTTTGTCACCTTGTTAGGAAATTGGCAAAAACACAAATACACAAACTTGGTCAACAAAGTTGGCAGTTTGTGAACTAGTTGATTCATTGACAAAGGGCCACAAACTTCAACTTTTTTCACTACCTTTCAAACCTTTCTTTCACCTCCTTTGCCACCTTATTGGAAAATCAAAAAATTGGTGAAGCTACAAACCCATGAACTCAATTGGCAAAATCGACAGTTCGTGAACCTATTGATTTGTTGACAAAGCCCTCAAATGGTCAAATTTTTCTAGGGGAAGAAAACACATTAACAAGGGGAACACCATACTTAGAAATTATGAAGGAAAAATACCTACAAACTGTCTCAGATCAGATCTAAGTAGGGAGTCTTGAATGCAAAGGCAAAAATGGGATATTTAATGGATTTCTGGGGCAAAATAATGCATTTTTGGGAGCTAATTTTTCACGTCCCAACATGACCATTGTAATTTGTAGGTTTTCTCAGTTGGTGAGATGTTTCATAGGGTTTTAGGCTTTGTGTCATCTTGAGGTTCATGCGGATCATGTGAGGAGCTTGATAGTGGTATATATAGAGGGTAAATTTTGTCAATTGAAAGAAAGTAAAGAGGACTAGGATGGTGTAGATGTATAGAAGGTAAGTTTAGTAGTGAGGGATTGAGATTTGAGAGGCTACATGTTGTAACCGGATGTATGATGTGGGATACAATCTAAAAATATCAAATGTAAAATGTAGGAATGGTATCTAGGCATGAAAATTAAATATACTTGTACTTGAAACATTGTGCAACCCATAGGACATATTTGTTATAAAATTTTGAGGTTATATTGTGTTGTAAATCATTATGTGGTCACTTGTGGTAAGTTTGGAAGTGGTGTTCCCATAGTTTAGTGACTGTTTTGTATGTAGGGATGCCATGGGGGCAACTGGCCATTTGTTTAATCTTGTTGTATTCAAACGGCAAGAGCTTGGCATGTATGTGGGGCCATTGTGGAAAATCTTGAAGTATTAATTCAGTGATAATCATACAAGTTGTCTAATAAATAATATCTGGTGTTTTATGTGAACCTGTGAGTTTGTGGTAAGTTGTGTGTGAGTTATTATTGTGGGTGGCATGGGTGGATAGTCCTTTGTTGGATCCTACTACCTTGAATGCATTAGAAGCATCAGCAGGTGTAGGGCTAGGAGACGTAGGACTAGAAGGAGGTGGGTGATTAGGAGGTATGTTAGAGAGTGACCTTGAGTAATAACATATCATCAATGCTTACACAATCTAGCTAGTCAATTATTTTTAGTGTGTGCTTGGGACTATAAAGAATGAGCATCTTATTGCATGGGTTGCTTTCCTTGAGTTTTCTTATATTTTTGTTAAACATTAAATAGAATGTCTATTTGGGGTTGAATAGAGCTAGCAGGTGTAGGCTAGAAATAGTTAAGGAAAAAGTTACTTCAAATTGTGAGTGGTTAAAATACACTATGAGTAATAGTGTGCACTACACCATTATGGGGAAGCTTTAGGAACTTATGAATGATTAAGTGAAAATTTCTCATCGTGGTAAGCCATGGTTGTCCCAAAAAAGATAAAAGTTATTTGAGGTAGGAATGATGCTAAGAGGAATGCCAATGGTCCTTGGTCCAACTTGAATGCAAATGGTGATAGAACCCAAGGTAGGGATGGAAAGGCAATCATTTGTGCACATGGAGATGTAAAAATGATCATAGACATCTTGATGTAGTTGGTATACATATAATTACTCCTCAGTCACTACATTGACATACCAATAAGGTTAGCCAAAGAACAACAAATGATTTTGTGGGTCACTTGAGAAGGAATGTATAACTAATCATCATATACACCCATAGGCACATCAATAGAGGATAAGGAGATGGTGGGTTGGAAAATGATTAGAATCTAATGTGCTTAGGGTTGGACATCTACCATGCCCACCATGAAAATATAGGTTGAGGAAGAAGAAAGATAATCATCATCCAGCATAGGAGATGTAGAAGTGAGGTCAACAAAATTTGTGGAAGTGTGTCGAGGAAATGGGTTGGTGTTGATTTCTAAGTTTTCATTTGGTCAGGAAACATATTTATTTATGTTGCAAGTATGAGCATTAAGTGTTGTCGTTGATGTCAACACCTAAGGTCAACATCTAAGGAAGTTATTTTGATGAGTTTGAGCAAGTGTCTAAGAAGAACAATGCATTATTTTTCTCCACATATCCTATAGATTGAATATCTTTATCTATGGTTTGAAAGTTATGTTAAGGGATGTCTGTAGTTTCTATGTTTCAAGTTTGAGCCTCCGATTTGAAGATTTGAGTGAGTTCTATTCAACAGAGTAAAAATTGTGTTTTCAAGTATTCAATGGTGACATGGAGAATGTATTCTGCTCCACATCTCTCTGCATTTAAGTTTTATAGTCTGCGGTTCTGAGATTCATTTTGGGATGATGTTATGTGCCTTTAGTGCAAGTGGTTTAGGATTTGGTTCTCCACAAGCAATCTTTCCTTTATAATAGTGGTTGACAATAATATTTAAGTGCTCTGATTTGAAGAATCTTCTAGATAGAGTGCTTGGGGGTTTGCGGAAGCTCTTGGTGATTGTAACATGCTTGTGGATGTCTCTAGATCGTGTTCCTACTTTTTGATTGGTCCACAAAGTTTAACTTGGATCGTAGTTGAATCCTGTGCATAAAGGTCTTAGTGTTAATACCAGTTTTGGCCAAGTTGATTGTTTTCACTACTTACGATTATGCTTTAGAGATTATGGAAGCATGTTGTTGCATGGGAGATTATATTTGAGTCCTAGCTAAGGTGTGGTGTCATCCACATTCATTCTTTTCCTCTGCAAATCTGTTTAGGTCCAGACCTATTCTAATGTATGTATGTATGCTAACCTCAGAGAATGTTCCAATGGTTGATGATTGTAATGTCGACCTTGATGTACATTCCAAGGTTGATGAATTGTATAAATACATGTAATGAAGTCGTAAATAATGTATGATGTTGCGATGATGCGAAGATAACAATGTTTGTGTGAAGAAGATAGAAAAGAAGAAGAATTAGTGCGCTTCAATGGAACTGAACCTTGGCATATAATATAGATGCTACTATCTCAGTTCACCAACTTTTGGAAGTGAGCCTCTTCCATTGGTAGTGAGCCTTGTTGTAAATTTTGATATATCATTTATATTTTGAGTTAATCCTCACCATGGGAAAAAGTTAATCCTCACCATGGTTTTTCCCTCATTGGGTGTTCCACGTAAAAAATTTGGTGTCTCATGTGTGAATGTGTTTAAGTTTATGATTTCATGCTATCATGGTTAAATCATAATAATAGTGATTAAGTGGTGGATGTGTTGATGTTTAAAATAAGTTAAGTTTTGGTTACAATTGATTCACCCCCACTCTCAGTTGTCTTGTGCATTTCAACAATTTCCTTTAGCATTCACACCTACTACCTAGATGACATTGGATTAAATGAGATCTTGAAATTTTTTCAAGTGAATACTTATTTTGTCATGGCTAGGTACATGGTGGAACTAGAAAAAGGATCTAGAATCACAGTGGGAGAGGTTTGTTTGGGTCAAGAAGTCAGATAGGTGGTAACTAAATCTATTGTTGGAAAGGAGTTGTTGAAGGATAGAATGTAGAGATTGAGATAATGGGGTGAAGTTATAGTTTCATTATTAGCAAGTAGATAAGGCCTTAGTAGATGAGGAAGGTATGGTTGCAGTAGTGTTGCTTATAATAAATACATTATTTTTCAACAAATTGTTATTCTTTTTATAGTTTTTATTAAAAATATAGAAGACCTTAAGGATATAGAAAGATCTTGTGAGGTAGGATTAGGTGCCTCAAATTAGTACAATCTATTGGTAATCATGTAGCTCGCTATGCATAACTATGTGAAAGATGGGTATGTCATTAGTAAAATTTTGTCTTGAATAATAGGCTAAAGGTTTTTTATGAAAACCCTTTCCATGTTAGAGTCAGGAAAGGCATAGGAAATATGTGAAAAGAGTGATTGATAATGAAAGATGAAGTCAAAAAAATTTCATTGGCTCTTTATTTGCAATGCAACAGGTCAGTGAAGGTGACTTAGGGGCCAATGTTTTTATTAGAAGTGTTAAAGGAATTGGCTGACATGCTAATCACAATTAGAGAAAATAGAATGATAAGATAGCGAGTAAAACCAATCTAAAGTAGTGTCTTTCAATTTCCATGGAAATATTTTCACTAACATATTATCTTGAAATATGAAGTCACTGCATAATGTGGAGAATGTGGAGATGTGAGTTTGTGAGTTGCCCTTCCCATTGTATTTCTCAAAATATGGCACCTCAAAGATAACATGGAGAGGTGTAGTTAGGACATCAAGAGATAAATGGTTGTGGCAATAATAGGGTGGGATGTGAGGCTATGATGAAGTGGAAAGTTAAGAAAGTTGTTGTACGTTTCCCATATTTTACATTAGTTGGTCTATGATGGGATCGGTGACATGCAGTGGTTCTATAGACGAGATAGTTGTTGGAATGCCCACAAGAGGTTGTGAGGGTGAAGTTTGTGAAGGTAGAGCAGTGATTTTTTAGTGGCTAATATTCACCAATTGGCTAATAGTTGAAATTGGGGATTCAAAATTTGGCTAATAGTACAAGCTATAAGGTGACATGAATCGCCACATTTTTACAAATTTTATTTTAGTCCTAGTTAAATCGCCAGAATATTTATTTTATTAAAATTTTAAACTAAAAAATTTGCCACCATATTCGATACCTAATTAGACTAGATTCACCTAAATTTTATAAGTTTTAGTAGAAAATGAAATTAATTCACCAATAATATTACATAATTATTGGTTACTTTAGGGCCATATCACCAATTTTTAATCACCATCATTGATTTTATTTATAATCTAACAACAACAGTTTTATTCCATGGGTTAAAATGTACCTATGGAGCTCCAATGCCCATCAAGCCCGAAATTGTATTTGGGCCATTAATCTCAATTTTTAATCTAATGGCTAGGGTTAAATTCCATGGGCCAAAATGTACCCATGGAGGTCCAACGCCCATGGGGCCCAAAATTGCATTTGGGTCATTGATCTCCATTAAGATCAACGTCCCAAATCCAATTTCTGACCCCACGGGCATTAGAGCTTCATAGGTACATCTTGGTCCACAGAATAGAACCCAAACCATTAGATTATAAATAAAATCAATGGTGGTGAAAATTAATTTAGGGCCAATTTAAAATATTCAATGTTTGATTTAAAATATTAAGAAATTAAGGAATTATAGACATGAGCACTACACCTTAAACTAGTTAATCACTTCCACCTTCACACCTTTACTTTTCCATAGGAATTTAATTTTTTTAGGAAGGATTCGCCATGGTACTTAATGCATTTTCCTATTTTTGTCAAGATTCGCTAGGATTTTCTACAAATTTGTAATGATTTTAAAAATTTGCCAATTAAATTAAATATTTTTTCAAAAAAAGGAAAGATTTGCCAATAGAAATCAATTTTTTTCCCAATAAAATGGAAGATTCGCCAAGATTTTATATCTTTTTTCAAGAGGGGTTTCTTAAAGTTATCATTGAGGTAGAGGCTATGAAGCAATGAGGCACATCTTTTGGAAAAATGAATGGCAAGGGTTGAGATGGAGGAACAAGTCCATAAGAATAAATAAGTTTCTCATCTACCCTAAAGAGCAATGATCTGCATGACTAAATTGAGTAGTGGAAGTGGCAACATGCATAAGAATAGAAATCTACATGCTTGGAGTGGGTATGGACATAGAAAGTCTATTTTGCACAATTTTAGAATGGGAATCTTATGTTTTCTTGTAGGTGGCCACTAAGGTAGAAAGATCATTGTTTCCTATCAAGGCTATCCCACGTAAAACATCCAGGCCATCAAGATGATCATATAGCATTGTGTGAAGGGCCTCAATAATAAGAGAAATGGTGTTACATATTGTCTGACTATCACTAAGGAGTGTTTGATAGTCAATGAAACTTTTCCCACACTATACTAGATACAATTATGAAAAGATAAAGTTTAACTCTACTATAGCAATAGAAAGATACATGATAACTAATCTAGACAATTTTTTTTTACTACTTAAACTAAGTAAAAGAGAAATAATGGAAAATAAAAAGAGATCTATAGATTCTCACAAATGTAACTACTAAAATGACAAATAGAGTATAGAATTGAAAACTATAGAGAGGGAGGAACTTTGCATTGAAAGATAGAGTACTTTATCTAAGATTTTGGCATGATGTGCAAACATCCATATGGCGCGCTATCATCCGTACCACATGCTATGGTTTAAGAATAGTGCAAAATCTAAGTTTTAGTGTGACTTTCTAAGTTTTCTACACATAGAAGTTGAAATGACACAACAAGCATATTCCAAAAAATATAGAGATGTTGAAATAAATCTTTGATTTGATCAACAAATCAAATGACAAGGAAAGGGACAAAGAAAACAAAACCTCCATGCAGTTGTGATATTCGAAACACTTATATCTAGAACAATAGGAGAGGTTGGGGCCACCTAGGAGCTTTCCATGAATGGTCAACCTATTTTGGTCTTCCAACCTCCATATGTAGCCAACAGAAATATAATTTGAAATAGTGTTCACTCTTAGCCTATGGGTATCTAGGAATAGAGAAAAGTAAAAGGAAGCTATGAATATCAAGTCCTATGTCTACAAGGATTGATAAACTAGTGTGTATGAGATTACATAAAAGGAAGTGAAAACCCAATAGGCTCCAAGAATACAACAATGGATTTTACAAGTGATAAATAGAAATAAAAGAGAAGGATAGAACATTATTACCTCATGTGATATAGAGAGGTGAAAGTCTACAAAACCCAAGAGCAAGATGTCCTCAACAAAGTAGATATGTGGAGGAAACCATAGTTGGATGTAGAGTGTTCAAAACCTTGGAAAAGTGCTAGTAAAATACTAATGTTTAGATTCAGACGACAAATTATCAATGCCAAGAGCCAAGAAGATTGAGAGATTACTTCTTAGAGACCTAAAGATGCAAGAGATTTGTTTTGATTTATTAGGATTAGGGGTTAATTTTTAGGTGGACATCTATGCTTAAATGCAAAATTAATAAATATTGTAGTTTTTCAAAATTAGTTTTTTCAATTTATTTGTGGGAGCATTTTATAGACTTTAGTGAAGGAGCAAAAACATTCTAGTAATTGTATTAAAACTAGAAACTTTGTACTCTGAAAGGAGAAGAAGAATTAGAAAGAATTGGGATATTTTGTGGTGAAATCTTATTGCTATTTTTTTACTTTCCATTTTTAATCAAAATTTGTTTTGTAGCCTTTCTCTACATGTTTGATTACATCGTAGAATGATGTAAGTCCTTGAGTCTAAGTCTTGTGGTCCATCCTTTAGGGTTGTGGGATATACTTAATTGCTATTTTATTTTTATTTTTATAGATTGCAAAGTGTCTTTGCTGGATCGGCTGTTCGAATCTCATTAATGGGTATTTTATTTTTATTTTTGTAGATTGCAAAGTTTCGTTTTGGCTGGAGAGGCTGTCGAATCTCCTTAATTGCTATTTTATTTTTATTGACTTTCTGTTCTTCTAATTCTTCCTGTATCTAGATTACTTAATTTTTCACGCCTTCAAGCATGTTGGCTTATGATGTTACCAATTTAGTTGACTTTTTAAAAATAAAGTAATTATCATTAACGGAAAAATTAAATAAGCATTGTCGTACCAAGCTATGTCTTGGTATTGGTGAGTCGTGCCTATGTTGCACGTTCTTTCGCTTTTGGAGAAATGGTTATGAGTTTTGAGAGGGATTGCAGTGCTAAAAGATAGGCCCACGAGATATTGCTTTCATTCAACTCCTCATCTCATTCCATTTCCTCCAATGGGCTGAATCCACAAATTTATAAAGTATTGCAAAATGAAACGTGGCAAAAGAGCGGGAATATGCTCTTGTATAGATAATTATTAAACTACACAAGAAGGAAAAGTCGTAGTTGTGTAGCCTCTGTATAAAAGCACGCTCATGGTGTTGTCTTCACTATTGAAGCGACCTCTCCAATTGTGAGCTCGCTTCAATACAAGTCCTATCCTTCCCTACATTACATATCATGGGGTTGGTTGTAAGGTTCGGGGCTATATTGTTCCTTATAATTGCAGTTTTTGCAGTGACAATAAGCAGTGTAGAGGGAGAAATGGCGATGCCATATTCGAGGAGAGCGTTAATGAGCCGGTTTCTTACACAGCAAGTGTCTTCCAAGAGTGCGTCATGTAGCGGCTACACAAATGTATGTAAGAAGAATGACATTGCAGGTAAAGTAAAATCAAAGTGCTGTGACAACCGTTGTTCTAATTTGTTAACAGATAACTACCACTGTGGCTCTTGTGGCAGCCTTTGTTCCTTTGGATATACTTGTTGTAATGGTAAGTGTGTAAACACAGACAAAAGTCACCACAACTGCGGTGGTTGCGGCATAATCTGCGCTAAAGAGCATAAATGTGCTTATGGGATGTGTTCTTATGCACATAGTTAGTTAGTGAGCCATATCACACATTCTTACACTAATAACTATGATAAGGCTTTGTTCATCTAAATTGTAATGTGTCCATTTTATTCTTGATTAGAAGTGTCTGTAATACACATGGATTGTTATTACAAGCAACTACTTGTTGCAATTAATGACAAATCGTGTATTTGATTGATATAGTTTAGTATAGAGCAATTGTGTAGTTGAATGTAATATGTTGTTATGGAGCAATTGTGTAATTAAATGAAATAGTTTATTATGAGCTATTTCAATTAAGGAATAATCATGTAAGTGGTAAAGATTATTTACCATAAATGAAGTTTGACATTCTGTGCAAGAAAAATGTTATTTATTTATTCTGATATGCTTTGAAAAGATTGGTTAGAATTTTGTTTGTATTTTCTTCAAACATTACATAAATATACTACTAAATTGAAAAAGAAGGATTGGGGCACTTAGCTTCAGATGTGTCAACATCACAATGATATGATGAAGTTTGGTTGTATCCTACACTTAGTGATCCAATTTTGGCTTTTTCTATTATACTTGCAATTGTAGAGCCGCAACAATCTAAGAAATGACTTCACTCAATTTGGGTTCAATTGTGCACCTATGGCTCTAATTCACACAATTACAACATAGACCATGCTCACGTGATTCTAATTCTCTTCTAAGGCCTTGATCTTTGCAATCATGATCTTTGATATTCTATTTGCCTCTCATATTTGTGCATGTTGATGCTAATATGTGCTTTTAGAACTTGTAGTGCTCAGAGAGGAAAGTGACTAGCTTCGCACCTTTCACCGTAGTCAAGCCCTTAGACAAATTTAATAGCTTTGAACAAGTTTGAAGATGCACCAAGAAAAAATTCGTATGTCTATGTCCATCTTTATTATTTTTAGATGTTGATTGCATGCTATTTGATGCAAATGAAGCTTGCTAAGTGCTCTTTGATCCCAATAATTAATTCTCTAAATTGAATATGTCATATGCAAACTAGACCATTGTTCTTGAGATAAAGGGTCAAAGTGACTTGCATTCTACAATACTTTTACATTTTTTCCTATCCGTAATTTGTCTATAAACTACTATGAATCATACATGTCAAAGTAAACAAACAATCAACATAAAAATAAATAACATGTGAAAATAAAAGGATACAAATATAGATAATGATCCACACATTCTACTTGTAATTATAATTTCATCTTCACACATGCAAGCATGAGTATAGAATCTGATTGAAATTTTAAATAGGCATAAACAAGTATTTAAATAATGTCAATAAAATATGTGTGAAAGAAAAAAGGTGGGTGTAGGATTTTATGTGTATCACACTAGTCTAAAACAAGCAAGGTAGGGTTATTATGGATCCATCAAACAAAATAAATGTAAGGCTATGAAGGATCCATTTACATAAATGTAGGGATAGAAAGGAGCCATCAACTTACTATGAAGGACTAAAATGTACGATTGCAAAGGTGGCATGTGCATCCAAAATATGGTAAAAAATTTATTTTCAAAGAAGTAACTAAGGTTAAATGTAGTTAGAAGTATGCCATTTTAAGATGATGATACCAGTTATAAAAATAACAAGTGGAAATATATTATAATATAAAATGAAAGTTTGACAATATTCCAATGAAGCACCATACAAAACTATAGTCAAAAGACTCACTGAAGGAGCTCAAAATTATGCTAAAAATAGTAGATATGAAAATAATAGCTCATAAACACAAAAACATATTAAAGAGAATGAGAGAACATATTCAAGAATTTGCATAAGCACTAGGAGAGTAATTTGAACTAGAAGCATCTTGACATTGAAGAAGATCAAAAGATAAACTAGGAGGCTATAGAGGAAGATCCGAGGAAGGTGGTTGGGGAGGAAGTGAATGGAATTAAAAACATGTTTATCCCTTGTCACTAAATCTGTGCCTATTTCTCCCTTATGTGAATTAATAGCATTTGAATTGAACTAAAAGTGAACAATCTTTTTATAGACCTAATTTAATAGCAATGTATACACAAGAAAAACTAGATTCCTTTCAAATTTTACAACATTAATATGTTAAATGTTAAATGTTCAATGTTCTCCTCTTAAATTAATTTTACAAATTTCTAATTAAGTAAGCTTGTCTACATAACTCTTATATGACTTAAGTAGGATTAAGTTCCGTAACCTTTATATATACATTTGACATTACTATGTAATGAAAGAACTTGCACAATAGTTGAATATAATAGTAAATATGCCGCAAATACCTGCTAATAATATGTTTCTTCGAGGAGGAAACCTCCTAATCCACTTCAAGGGGGAAACCTTGAATAGTCTTCAACGAGAACACAATACTCAATATGATGATAATAACTAACCTCTACCTCCTATATATACCATACTTATGCCATAGGTGCCATCCAAGCTAACCTAACTACCTATATAAGGCTATATTAATGATTATATAACTTAAATAAGAGTTAAGATAGCCACAACATGACTACTCATAACCATAGGGTACCCGTAAGAAACTGGGTCCACATATAGGGGAAGTCGCGCGGGCAAAAAAAATGCCGCCGGTAACGGGTACCCGTTTTCAAAGAAACGGGTACCCGTTTAGGAACGGGCGCCCGAGCCTAAACGGGTACCCGTTTAGGAACGGGCGCCCGTTTAGCAACGGGCACCCGAGCCTAAACGGGTACCCGTTACTAAACGGGTACCCGTTTTTGAAAAATTATATATTTTAAAAAAAAGAGCTCTACGGGCTCATTTTCACCCACAGAGGACGACAGTGACAGCGGACACCAAGAAACAGGTACTCGTTGTCAAGCACCAGACAAGGGAAACAACATAGTTTTTTTGCCCTCTCACCTCCTCCCGCCACCTCGTCACCCTCGAGCTCTTCCAAGTTGGTTCTCTACCTATCTTTAGCGTGTTTTAAATGTTTTTTTTTCCTAATTGTAGGGTTAAAATGAAAATTAGGGTTTTATTTGTTATTTAAGGGTTTTACTTGTTATTAGAATTTTGTGATTGTTTGTTACTGCTAACCCTAAAACCAAGTTACTGCAAACCCTAAAACCATGTTACTGCAAACCCTAAAAAACTTAAACTATAAACCCTAAAAAACTGAAACTATAAACCCTAAAACCATGTTGTACTACAAACCCTAAAAACCTAAACTATAAACCCTAAAAAACCAAATTATAAACCCTGAAACCATGTTGTACTGCAAACTCTAAAAACGTCAACTATAAACCCTAAAAAACCAAACTATAAACCCTAAAACCATGTTGTCCTACAAACCCTAAGAACCTAAACCCTAAAAAACCAAATTAGTATATGTAATATAATGATAAAAGGGATAAGTTTGAAGATGAAAATGTATCAAGAGGAGGCATGTAGATGCTTCAGTGTTGATGATTAACTTAGGGGACACTAAATGTATCAAGATGAATATTGAGGAATCATATAAAACTATATACCCTATTTTTTATTTGTCATTGTTGGCTATAAGACTATACCCTATCTTTGATATCTGTCATTGTTGGCTATTAGAAGTTCCTGTCTGATATGCTAGTAAGGTTGCTATCACCAAAAATATAAGACATAAAATCTAATGGACCCAAATCATCTTCTTGTAAAATATTATGATCATTGATCTTAGGGGTTAATTTTGTGTCACTTAATTGTTAGATATATCGAAATTACAAGTATCTAATAATAGTTAAATGATATTCCTTTACATTTATTTGTGAACCTGACCATAGTTTTCACTTGAGTGTAATGTATATGAACCATATTAAACTCCTAGACTCTTTCCATTCTATGAAATATCACATTATTTAAGGGTCCATATTAAAATACAATGATATTTGGTCATATGTATTTAATAATGGAATACCATAAGCCTTTTAAGATCCACATGATACTCACCAAAACTATAAGATATAAATTATAATGGACCCCAATCATCTTCAAGTGTAAGGCACTATGATCATTGACTAGTGGTTCATTTTGTGTAACACAACTGTTAGATGTATTGAAATTGTATCCAGTAATAGTCAAATGGATTTCCTTTACATTTATTAGTGAACTTGACATTCCATCACCTAGGATTTTATAGTACTGGTTTGGCCTTTTTTTAATTACAGTTCTTAGATCTAATTTCTCAAGTTTTTACCTTTTTCTTAAATAGATAAACCTATGGTTTGCATTCATGTCCTTGTTTATCTTTTCCTATCATATCTTGATTAGGGTTTAAGCATGTAAATAGTGATATATACCTTTTCGATTCAACCTATCTAGAAGCTTGGATAATCTTTTGTGACATGTGATCCTTCCATCCTTGATACCTTCATGATACATTTAAATGATGGACCAATGAGGATGTGTTTTCTATAGCCTGTGTTGTTCTAGTTATATACTTGTTTTACCTGCTTCCCTTGAGTGCATAGTGTTTATCCAACACGTTTGATGCACTATGGCCATAAGATTTTAAACTTGGAATAACAAATTTGCATCTATATTTTACTTCAATAAATAATTTTCTCTCCTCTTGTTTTAGTTTCACAATTAAATATGATTTAGATAACATCAATGTATTAACTAGCACCCAATGGTGACATTTGTAGACCTATGCTAATTGTCATTTAGTTTTGGGTCTGGATTCTAGTAGATGGATTAATATATAGTTGCATATCAACATACGGTGTGCAATCTTATATGAAGTTGGGATCATTCCTTGATCCTTCACCTACCCTTAGTTCATTTAAAAATATTGAGGAAAACATTCTTCTAGGTCCTTGACATCCACATTTTATAGTTTCAAATTTACAATTTAGGGAACTTGACATCCACAATTTAGAGTTTCAAATATAAATTTTAGGGTTCTAAAGTAGATGTTTAGGGCTTCACTTTTCACCTTTTAGGGTATCAAAATGATGTATTAGGGTTTGAAAATTCACGTAATAGAGTTTTAAAATGACATTTTAGGGTTTCAAATTCTCATATTAGGGTTTGGAAATTAACATTTAATTTTCTCTCCTCTTGTTTTAGTTTCACAATTAAATATGATTTAGATAACATCAACATGTATTAACTAGTGCAATGGTGACATTTGTAGACCTATGCTAATTCTCATTTAGTTTTGGGTCCATTCTAGTAGATGGATTAATATAGTCGCATATCGACATAAGGTGTGCAATCTTATATGAAGTTGGGATCATTCCTTAATCCTTCGCCTACCCTTAGTTCATTTAAAAATATTGAGGAAAACATTCTTCTACCCTTGACATCCACATTTTATAGTTTCAAATTTACAATTTAGGGAACTTGACATCCACAATTTAGGGTTTCAAATATAAATTTTAGGGTTCTAAAACTTAGATGTTTAGGGCTTTGAACTTTTCACCTTTTAGGGTATCAAAATGATGTATTAGGGTTTGAAAATTCACGTAATAGAGTTTTAAAATGACATTTCAGGGTTTCAAATTCTCATATTAGGGTTTGGAAATTAACATTTAATAAGGTTTCAAAATGATATTTTAGGGTTTTTACACTTCAGCAGAAGGTAACTCATATTGTTGGAATACAATGTTGTAGTATTGGTATAAATGTAGTCTTTAACATGGTCACTATTGTTATAAATGTAGTATTGGTAATAAATGTAGTATAAAAGTAGCATGCAATGTTCAATTAAGTCATAATCTGTACCGCTCTTTTGAGACACATGAGAAGCCTATAGTAAAATTGGAGTTAATATAGGAAGAGAAATAGGAACCTATAATGTCAGGAACCTATAATGTCAGGGCATCACGTAGACATCTTCATGTCACACCATCACAATTGAGCTTAACTTAGAAGCTAGAAGTAGCCTGATTAATAGAGAAATGGGAATCTAATACACTTGGCATGCACTTTTAAATTTGGACTATATAAGGTGTCAAAATGTAACTTCCATTATAATTTTGAGAAAAATGATGATACGACTTGAGACCTTGTTAGGTAGAGTGACACCTTGGTGTATGACTAGGACCTAGAACCTGCAACCTTGTCCACTATGTGAATTTAATGATCTAAAAATTTAGACATAGCTTTATGTTGTAATTTTTTGCATAACTTCCTCTTGGTAATTTTTGTGAGATCTTTTTTCTAATTATTCCATATTTTATCTATAAATACCAATTCTATAGTTCAAAAACCCTCTAAAAAATGGTTAAAGAGGAATGAAGTAGGAAGGAGAATATAATATTTTAGGGAAATGTTGGATTAATTTAAGGAGACATCGGTATGAGGCATCATCATTTGATTGTTCATATTATATGATAAACTTGTGCATGTGTTTAATTTTCAAGTATTATGTGCTCTCTGAATTCATGGATATTTTAAACTAAATCATTTATAGATCTATTCTAGATTAAGTTTAAATTTATAGATATTTGTTTGTAAGTTTTCAATATACATATATATATATATATAAATTGTGAAATTATACATTTGTAAGTTTTTTATATGAATTTGCATATTTGAAAATTTGCAGGAGACAGATCTAATGGATGTCCAAAGTCTAGATGAATTTTTAATAGATGACATTCCTTATGGAACCCCCCCACCCCGTGATCCACCTCAAAACCCCCCACCCCATGATCCACCTCAAAACCCCCCACCCTCTCCACCTCAAAACCCCCCACCCTCTCCACCTCAAAACCCCCCATCCCCTCCACCTCAAAACCCCCCACCCCCTCCATTTGATGAGGCCCGATTGCAGCAAAACATTAATGAAAATATTAATACAATTGAGGAGAACATTAATTTGATTAATAATCAAACTCACTTGATGCCTCCGCATGTGGTTCGGTTTGCATCTTCGATGCAAACCATTATTGATTCTGTTAGGTCTATCGATGCAGACCTAAATAGATTTCAGCTTTGGTGGGAGGAGAGGAGGCAATTCTATGTAGATGGTCTTTCATATAAAGACATCCATGACCTCCACATTACAAAACAAACATTAGCCCCATTTTTTCGTCACCCAAAAACTAATCAACCTATAGCTACAACAAAAAAAAGAATATCAATTAAGTGGTGTACGCATGAGGGGATTTCGAGACATTTTTGGGATCGGTGGTGGATGGTGTTTGATCACCCACCACATGCTAATTGTGAGGTGCCGCTATATTTTTTGAGAAAATTATGGGTGGAATTTCAATTGGGTCAAAAACCCAATTATTTTGATATGAGATATTTTTAGGGTGTTGGTCGTGGCATGCCACAACACAGACCAGGGGCATGAGTTGACCCCAATCGACTTGTTCCTCCTACTCCTATGGTTGCTCCTGTTTTGCCCACGATTCCTGCACCTATTCAGCAGCAGTCAGTTTTGTCGACATTAGGAGCATTGAGTAGACTCTCAGGCAATCTCACTGAACAAGCTGCCCACATGGCAGCTGAATTTAGTGGTGGAGAGCATCATGGAGGAGTCGATGCATCTCAGCATAGAGCCCCAGGCCTGTCAGGGGCACATTTGTGTACAAATTGCAATCAACCATGTTATGGTCCTACTCCTACATCCACATCAGATATAGCGACAGCTGGAGTGGAGTCATACTTGGATCTACTATATTCGGATGATAATCCTACACAGGTACATTGACCACATTTTATTAAATATTTCAAGTGTATAATTTGAACGTAGATCAATTTTTTTATAAATAATTTAATGAATTAATTTATATAATTGTAAACTATTTGTTGTACAGATCTCAAGTCGCTCTAGGGCCACATCATGATTTGATACATTGAGTTTTGCATCGACAGCTGTAGAGGTTGGCACACCTTACAGGGTAAACCAATATATCTTAACCCTAAAACCATATGTATCTAATTCTAGTTTCATTTTTATTTTGAAACTTATCAATATTATATTTTAAATTAACATTTACTGTGTATAATTAAATAAATAACTATATACATACATGTATGTGAAACACTACTATTGCAGCAAGGCTCAGGTCATGTGGCAGTTCCCATGTCTGATCGACCACCTGGCTCAGGTGTTTCTTCCATTGATCCTCCATCGACAGCTACTATGCTTGAGTATTCCCCGGTGTGTGTTTTAAAAAATTGTACTAAATTTGTACTAAGTTTCTTTTTTTGAGATTATATAAATGTATATATGCACCCATATATATGTAAGTGCAGGATGTAGGAGTGAGACTATTGGTCAGGTTGGTACTCAGGGACAAATTCATGAGCCATCTACACATTTTTAGGTCCTAAACTTTACTTTAAAATTTTCTATATGTGCAATTTCTAGGTCTTTATATGCTAATTTTAAATTGTAACTTATTTCAAACTTGCTTTATTTGAAATTCTAGCAATTAGCAAGTGAAACTTTTGGTCATGAAGATGAAACAGTTATACCACCTACACAACAAAATGTGGAAAGTGAGATGGTAATTTAAATGCACACTTTAAAGCCTACATTTAAATATTTAATTTCATATGTCATTTTTAAAATTTTTAAATCTGATTGCAAGTTCTTTCTCTTGTGTGTACAGCATGAGGTAGATCCATCCATTTCACAAGGAAGAAAGAGGCCTCTTTCAGATTTGAACTTGAGTGATGATCATCCCTGACATAGAGTTTTATTTCATAGACTAAACTGTATGATGTGCACATTATTTTTTATATATGCCATTCCAGGACTTTGACTATCTATGTCGAACTTGCTATGACATGTTCTTCTAGATATATTTCAGTATTTCATGAACTGTGATTTGTATTTATTTATATGCTGATGATGAGTAGATGTTTTAAAGTACACATTTCATGGGTCCTACCTAGATATTTTATAGTATTTCATGGACTTATCTAGATGTAGATCTACATGTATATATTATTGAGTATATATGCTTGAATATAGTTTAGTATGTTAAATATGCTTCATTGTTAAATATGTTAAATATGCTTCATTGTTCACTTCTAGATTATAAATTATTTAATTGAGATGTATGTTAGAAGATTTCTCTCTACTACATTTTTAAATTTTTAAGAAGTGATTAAATGCATTATGGTTCAATAGTTTTTCTTGAAATAGTGAACAAAAAGATTGCCAAAAGTTTGGATTTTAGTAACAAAGTGTTTAGTAGATCCATCTATGTTATATGTGTTATCCCTCTCAAATTTGTCTCACTAGAAATGCCAAAAATGGATTCAACCTTAAGGATGTGATTCTTTTCTAAAATAATGTGTCATTGCCAAGAACATACTACCATCAATTTACTAAAGAGTTTCTATTAAAATATGTGAATTGAAACACCACATATCATGACATCAACTATTCCATAAAAGTTTGTGATATCCCTATTATCTCAAACTCCATAAAATATACTATCTATCTTTAAAAAGGTACATACTACAATGACATCAAACATAAACCAATAGGATCATCCAATTTAGCATCAAGATGAAGGTTTATCTTCATTATCGTAGAAATATCCTCCAAGGCTTTGTGCATATGCTCATGCCACACATTGAAGTTGTGGAATTTATCTAAGTAGCAATATAGAAATCCTTAGCCTAACCTTCTACCCCTTCAATGTCATTGTATAGAAGGTAGATACAAGTAACATTTGATAGCCTGGAGGCACAACTTAGGGATTGAGTTGAATACATAACAAAATTATTCTTCCCAACAAATGCTAGATGTCTAGGAGCAATTTAATGATTTCTTCCATTATCTGCCTAGTCTAGAATATAATTACCTTTTCGTTTGATATGTTTGAAGGAGATAGATTTAAACTTATTCACCAAGTTTCTAGATTCCAATAGAATAGTTTCCAATAACCACTTGAGCTTCATCTATGCTTTTTCATATGATCAATGTTGATCTTGGAATCTCCTTCCACACTAAGGGATATCTTGTTTAGTTTCCAAGTCATCTTGAGGCCCTGGATATCATGGCCCTAGAATCTACCATATTATTGTTCTTGACACCAAAATCATAAGCTAAGATAGGTAGAGGTTTTCCCTTATCATCTCTTAATAAACATACTCCTCCTACTTCACTAGGATTACCCTTGGCTACCCATCAAAATTTCAAGCTTAATCCATCCCAATGTAGGTGTGGACCAAAGGGTGTGAATATCAACATGGGTATCTCCTTGTTTTAACCTTATTCAAAGCAACCTTGGCCAATTATGGGCCTAATCAACCTCTTCTAGTATGATCATATATTCCTTTTTACCCCAACAATCACCAAGCTCCTAAATGCACCATATTTCTTTAAAATAGTCCAAAATTTGGGATGCATATTCACATTTCAGAAATACATGATGATTGTCCAGAGACTTCCTTAAATGTGAATATGCATCCCAAATTTTCGACTATTTTAGGTTTGTCACCTTTCCCATTGTATCAATCATTATGCATAGTGAACAATCTATTAACTACCTCACAAACCTAAATTAAGTTTGATGTTACAATTATCTAATGGATAAATTTGGTGTTACAATTATCTAATAGATAAATTTAGGGCACTTTATAACAAGGTAATTTACCTAGGATAAACCTACAAAATCACGATAAAATGATAAGGATGTTAGACTCACCTAGTTAGCCTCAATTGAGATACATGTTCCTTTAAATGATTGTGGTCATCCTTTGATTACAAAACCTTCTTGATATATATCATTTGTATAGTCCTTGAAATTTTATTAATTTGCAACTGAGACTTTGTTATCATCTTTCTTACTTAACCATTATAATAGCCAAAACTTCCTTGGCCTTTGGAAGTTGAATCACATATAGTTTCTCATAAAGGAAAGGAATTAAAGAAGAGATTCCTATGAATATTTTCCCAATTCAAAATTACTTTACATCTTCAACATACCTAGTTCCTAGTGTGGATTTCATATTTGTTTGGTTTAATTTTTTTGAATTATAATATAGGTGTTCTACTTAGGGGACCCATCCTTACTAAATAGTTTAGAAAACATATATAAATGAGTGTGCTAACAACCCAAGACTAGGCATAGCAGTAGAAAGCACAAGATCCCATAAAGGTTTCTAAACTACCCATATGCAACTATATATCAATACCCCAATACATATAGAAAGCACAAAATTCCAACACAACTAATAGAAAGCTAAAAAACAAACAAAACACCAAACCACATCAACATCTTGAGGGAGCTTTGGCACTCCCTAATGCATCGAACGTCCCACTCCTCATAGAGAGATTTCCATTTGTCATAGGCCCTATTGTGCACACCATTCCCAAACACACTTACAAGCTCCACCAAAAGAACCTTTGGACACTTTGCATTCTCTAGTCCATGAAAGTTGACACATTTCTAGACCTCTACACATTGTATAGAACAAATGACAATTAATCCATAAACTCGGGACCATAGCTAGATGCCTCACTTCGATACATCACATATGGATATAAAAATGAGATACTTCCAACTTCCTTTACCTTCAATCAACCACCTCTAATGGCTATCTAAAATGTGTATTAAGAGACTAAGACAACATCTCAAATGTGGAACATTTAAACTTGCATCACACATAAATAAATAGTATACAACACAAGAATTCAAACTTGGGAGAAACTCTCAACTAGGCATAAAATTCTCAAAAAAATGAGCAATGCTTCTAATGACACTAATTCATAATATATAATGGCTTTTACATAGCCTTAACATGACTTAAATTATCCAAATGCACAATTCTCTAAAATGGATCATGACCTACAACTCCTCTTGCAATGGTGGAGAATGAAGGATGAGAGCTCCATGCATGGGTTCTAAACACCACTTAAATAGTAGTCCAAAATTTTATTGCAACAATCCCAATTGACTTTGCATGCAACCTCTCTTCCAACCATAATCAACTATCTAGCTAGTCATAAAGCTTTGAATCTTTATCAACCAACCGGCTTCACAAGCTTTACTGTAAACTTACAACATGGCTCTGGTCTATTTGCAATCTATACCTCTATCAAGGACTCTCAATAACTGTATCGACCTACATATAATCAACACTTTTGCTTTCAAGATGCCACCAACTTTTCTAAGCTTTATCTCCAAAAGACATCATTCTTTGTGGACTTCAACCATGTATGGCTCTGTCTAATACAACCTACTTTAAATGACTCCAACACTATACTAATCACATAGCTAGTTCTGTGCAACAACCAACCAATACCTATATTAAGTCTCTAAGCTCTGCCCAAGCATGTTCAACAAAGTTCAACCATGAATGGCTCTTTGCAAGCCTCCATCACAAATCTCAAACAATTCAAATCAAGAAGAAACTAAAAGGTTCAATTCAAATCAAGTATCCACACAATATAAGCTACAAAAAAAATTATCACAATTTGAAATTATTCAAGAAGTAGCATTCAATTCTTCTAGAGAAACTAAATCTTTTAAAGAAGAAACTATCTAAGGAAATTCATTTAAATCTTATCCACACAATATAAGCTACAAAAATTTTTATCACATTTGGATTTAATTATTCAAGTAGTATTCAATTCTTGTAGTGAAACTAACTTTTTTAAAGAAGAAACTACAAAGAAATTCAATTTTCTTATCCACACAATATAAGATACAAATAAATTTATCACAATTTGAAATTATTCAAGAAGTAGCATGAACAATTCTTGTAGAGAAACTAGAACTCTTTTAAAGAAGAAACTATCTAAGGAAATTCATTTGAATCTTATCCACACAATATACTTGATCATCAATTACTGTGAAAACCTCTTGACTAACATTAGTTTGACATGACTACAAAATTGATCTACAATTTACATTATGATCAAATCTTGTAGTGGCAATCATGGAAAAATCTACTTGTAGGATACACCTGCAAGAAATAATGAATGTAAATGAGAATGAAAGAATATGTACCAAAAACACAAAATATTAATGCAATATGTACTAAATAACAAAAAAGAGGATACAACTTGACGATGGCTTAAGGGGAGCTAAGAGGATGTCTTAAGGGGATACATAAGAAGATGGATTTAGGGGATGTATAAGATGATTAATTCAAAGGGGAGCTAGAAGAGGATGTCTTAAGGGAATACAAAAGAGGATAGCTTACTTGGAGAGATGTACACTAGTCAATTTACAAAGTATAAAATAAAACTTGATGGCTTAAGGGGATGGAAGAGGATGGCTTAAGGGGATGTACAAGCGGGTGTCTTTAGAGGATGGATGATAAATATTTGAGTATATATATATGTAATTACCTAATTTGCGTTCACTTTTAGTTGAAGATTACAAAATTGACCTCACATACTTGTATGGTGATAACTCCTATTGACAATCATGCACATTTGACTACTTGTCTAGGATACACCTGCAAAAAGTAATGTTCAAATGTACAAGTAAATTAACTATATATTTCCATGGGTCGATACAAAATTTAAGACAAGGGGAATAATATAGAAGCTAAAATGGGAATGAAAGAATTTAACTTGGGGATGTAAGAGTATTGTTTACTTACCTGAAAATTTATTCCATTGTACCATCTGCATCCTTATTTTTTTGTAATGCATCTATAATTGACTCATGTTCTTCCATCGAAAGTGTCCATAACTGTTTATTAGAAGATTTGCCTTGATATCTGACTAGTTTTATATTTGTTGCCACAACCAAATGTGAGTAGTGTATGATCTTCTTATGTGTTTCATAATCTTCAAATGCAGGCACACCATTCCTTCTTATTAGATATTTTCGTAGCCAAGTGCCAACAACAACCACAGAACCTGTTGGATACTCCATGTTATCATCATCCACTCTAGGATGTAACAACTTTTGTTTTGTCTCAAGACATCAAGCCAACCAATACTCGGTTTCCTCTTCATTGCCCTCAGGTGCAATAACAATATAGACATGTCCTACAAAAAAATTATGTAATTCAATAAAGTGACATGACATGTACCTAAATCACATAAATTTGTGGATGCATACATATATAATTAATTATATACAGGATGTACAAAAAATTGACAATAAAAAAAATTGAAAACAAAAGTACCTTCTTGTACAAGGTCTGAAACACGATCATAGTCATCTGATGCAAATATTTGATTATCATCTTCAATTGTTGTTTCAAGTTGATCTTGTGTTTCTGTAGGTGTCAAGGATCTTTGTTTCCATTCTTCAACCCATTCTATATTTTCACATGCTCCCCAATCACCTGTAATACAAAATTGACAAAAACATGCAAGCTCCCTAGTCCATATAGTCCATGTGCTTGCATTTGAACTCTTAAATGAATGCCATTTTGTTGATCCAGTTATTGTCTCACAATCAAGTCGAGTAAGAATATTCTCTTCTTCAACTAACCAAAAGAATCATCGAATTGTAGAGTTCTGACTTGATCCCGTAGATAACTTTTCATTACACCAATCCACAATTGCACGTGCATCTCTAAATTTGGCTATATCCTCAAATTTTAGTTGCTCTCTAGCAAGAGCTCTTTTCACACATGCTCTAGCTCCATCATGTTCTCCTTTACCATGTCCAGCTTCAAAAAACTCCACATATGTTGGATATTGATTTCTTTGTGAGCCCTACATAGCCAATAAAACATTCTTGCATTTTTGAATTTCCCTATACAATTATCTGACCATATGAAATGTTGTGTCATCTGGATTCCTCTTTCTTTTAAACTTTCATAAAATTTTGTGAAACAATATTGCACAAACTCTGAAGAGTGTAACCGGTTATCACTCAAATAGAAATGATACTCCCTCAAAATTTTTCTATTATCTTCTGTACTATCATCTGCATGTCTGTATACAATATGAACAAATATGGCCACCTGCACTGAATTATAATACTGAGATTGAATTTCCTCTTGTGGAGCAAGAGTATAGTTTTCTGCAAAGTCAACCACTGATAGGATAGTTCCAATTGGAAAGGTGTTTTTACATGAACGAAATTGTCCATCAAGCCACCGAGCATATTGGGAGTGTTTGACATATTTGGATACAATATTATCCTTAAAATCTTTGATGAATGCATGCACACAAATTTTCTCAGTGACTAACTCACAATGCTTTCCAATTTTTCCATCTTTTAAAGAATATTCAACATTCTTGAATCTTTTCACATCCACTAATTGTTGTCCAAATTCATGTGAAATATTTTCATGCATACATTCTCCTAACAATGAAAAGTTGCCACATCTATTGCATTGTCCAGAAATACATGCTTTTGAATAAAATAAGTATCCAGTAGATGTTTCACAAAACAAACCTGCTACAAACTCCTTAATTGTTTGAGGTGGCATATTAATACCACATTCCTGCATAATTTCGTTAGTATGCAAAGTAGAACGTATATATCGAAAAAGATCATAATAATAACGAAATTGCACATGAGTTTTACAACAACAAGAGATTCGCTGTTTATTAATTTTCACATACCAAGGTTTACATTTCTCAAAAGATCTTTGGCTTATGGTAATATTAAAAGGTTCTAACACTAAATCATCTAAGAATTTTTTATATAATTCAGTTTGAGTCATGTCTAATAGATGTTTTGGATGAGGATCACGAATTTTAGACCCCACTTGTAATTTTAAAACATCTCTAACATTAGATGATACCCTTGTATTATCATGCCAATATTTTTCAATTAAAAATTTGATTTCACTATTTAATTTCATGTCATACCTTGGGAGTCTACCACTAAAACTCCAACATTGGTTAATTGGATCTTTTTCAATAGATTCTCTTCTCTTTGCTGCTCTTCTCAAAGTTTTAGGATTTATCTTTAGAATTTCACTTGTCTTACTTATCATTCTTTTATTAGAAGATGATTTATTGACTAAAGCAGTTGTTATAGCTCTTCGTGCTGCATTGCTATCTTTAAATCGACTCTTTTTACCAATAGAATCAATAGCATTAGCAACACTAGATAAAACTTGTTTCATTGATTCATCTTTTTTTTTAGGTTTTACAAATATGCCTAACTTTTTCATTACTTTTCGCAATTTCCACATCTTCATCAATTGCATCATAAGTTGACATTGAAATCCAAGACTTTTTCTATAAAAAAAGTCTTTATATAATCTATTTGCATGAGTTCTCATTTGCCTCCAAGAAATCTTACCAGGAAGATTATCTAAGACATTTCTTTCAATCTCAAATAAAACATTTTCATTTTCACTCCTAAAAGGGATATCATTCTCATTCATATCATCAATAGGTGGGTTTGAAAACATACCTGAATTTGTTTCTATAGTCGTGTTTTCCATATCATTGAAAGTTGGCTCCGAAGACACACTTGGATTTGTTTCTATAGTCGTGTGTTCTATATCATTGAAAGTTGGCTCCAAAGACACACCTGGATTTGTTTCTATAGTCCTGTTTTCCATAACATTAAAAGTTGGCTGTGAAGACATACCTGGATTTGTTTGTATAGTCACATTTTTCATATCTTCGAAAGTTGGGTTTGAAGACATACATGCATTTGTTTCTATAGACACATTTTCTTCCAAATTCACCATTTCCGCATTTGCATCATCTAGATTCATCCCATCATTTTTACTCTCTTGAATGTCTTTCTCTTCAATACTCATGGAACTAGATGCTTCAATATTCTTCATCTCTTGAATCCTTGCTCTTCTATCTCTTTGCCTTTTGGCTTCCTTCTCTCTATTTGCTTCAATTTCTTGAGGTGTCATTACCCTCCTTTATTTTTTTCTTTGACGTTGATTTGATCCCATGATTACCAAGCCCTCTTGATAAAATAACAATTGATACTTAATCCAATTTCATAATTGATGTCCTTATTTGAACTTTTGAAGTAGAATTAGATGTAGATCCTTTGTTCCATAGATTTTGAAGTAAAAGGTAGATGTAAAAACAAAAACTCTCTTGCTTTATTCCTCTTGAAAATAGCTCATGCACTTGATTTCACTTCAGAATTGTTCATATGATTGACTCCTTTCAAAATCTGAATAGAATATGACCTGTGAAGAGATTCCACAAAATAATTGTAAGTAAAAAAATGCACAAATTGTCGCTGTCGCGCCATACGTATCAGACTTGCAAGTTGCAGGGATACAGGGAAAGTACTTTTTTCCCTAATATGGGAAATAACGGGTATAATAGAAATGGGTACCCATTATAAAATAGGTACCCGTTATAACGGGTACCCGTTATTTAAATAACGGGTACCTGTTTTATAATGGGTACCCGTTATGTAATGCGTACCTGTTTTATAACGGGTACCCGTTATGTAACGCGTACCCGTTTTATAACAGGTACCCATTATTTGAAATTAGAAATCTCCGCCGCTTTTTCCCTGACCTTTGCTTGGGTTTTAGGCTCGGGATAGGCATGGTTCACCGACCTTGAGGCTTGGACCTGCAAATTTTTTTCTAAGTACAAAACAAGAAGAAACACTGAGTTTACCTATATGGCTGAGGGCTTTTTTGTTTGAATTTTTTTACGAAATGAAAACCCATTACAGATGACATTGTCTAGTTTTCAAATATATAATTTTTTTTGTAATTGGTCATGTTCTTCTATTTATTATTTAATTTATAAGCAAACTAGTCCAAAAACTTGAAATGACAGGTGTTTGTATTTTTTTAATAACTTTTCATTTTTAAATTCAAAAAAAAAAAAATTATATGTCATCAATCTACACATCATTCTTTACACAATTAAAAAAAAAATTAATTTTATGATTTTTTTTGCTCAAATTATGGTGGCCGTACATGAGGGGTTTTCAAAAGTACCAATTAGGCCTAATAAAAAATTAATAAAAAAAAATTATTTAGAAAAAAATTATAAAAAAATATCCTCATCAAACTTCACTGTACTACACATGTTTTCCCAAAAGGATTTTGAAAAATAATTTTATTTAGGTCAAATTATGTTGGCCGTACACGTGCATGGTATGGTAAAAAAAAAGTGACTTTTAAATAGTGGTTTTTAGAAATGCCTATTGAAAATTAATTTGTATCATCCGGGTATTGAAAAAAATTACATATTTAGAAACTAGACTCCGAGTACTACATTTTATATTTAGTGACTTTTTCAAAGATTCTATTTCTAAGTGCTTCAAATTTTAAGGTCAAATGCGACAAATTCTGAAAATCAGGGAAAACACTTCCACTTTTTGGCCAAAAAGTGGACCCAACTTCTTGCACTGACCCCATATACAACTATATAATTAAGGGCACAACATGCCCCCCACTGTGGTAGTTTCTTGATATAATCTGCATCATCCCACATGGTAACTTCGACTAGAAAATATTTCCATATAATGAGGTAATTTAGAATTGTCAATGTCCTTAGCTTCTTCATGTGTGTCTGGAAATCAGAGCTTTGTTGCTTGGTTTTGGGAGGATATCCCTATTTGATAAAATCCTTGTTTGTAATGTCATATACAAGATAATCTCTAAGGTGGTTGTGATTCGGTTGGCATCTGTATTGTTAGGAATCATCTCAGAGGAGTAGAGAGGTTTTGTACCAGGGAAAGAAACAACTAAAGGTGTAATTTTAATTCATAAGATTCTTCACTCAATCAAGCAAGGGAAGGAGCCAAGTATGGTTATAAAATTAGACATGACCAAAGCATATGACAAGGTGAACTCAGATTTTTTGTTTAGCATTCTAAATTTGGTAGGATTTTCTAAATAGTGGATCAAATGGATATCGGTGTGTGCCACAGGGGTTAGCTTCTTGGTTCTGGTCAATGGCATGGAGACAACCCCCTTTGAATCATCTAGAGGATTAATGCAAGGGGTTCCTATTTCTCCGTATCTCTTCATCTTAATGGTAGAAGCATTATCATGGACTATTAGGGAAAGAAGAAGTTTGAACAGATGGAAAAGGATAAATCTGAAGATTTTGAATGAAGCTTTCTCCCACGCCTTATTTGCAGATGATATGATTTTGTCTGGCAGAGCCTCCAGGAAGGAATCGAAAGCTATAAAGCGGGTCATTGATTCATATTGTGAAGCTTCAGGTCAAAAGGTCAATGAGAAGAAATAAAAAAATTACCTCTTTTATACTAAAGAAGAAAGGCAGGAGGAGATTTCAAGGATCTTCAATTTCAAAGTGGAATCGTTACCTAGAAGACATCTTGGGATTATGTTGTTTAATAGATGGTGCAAGAAAGAACTATGGAAAGGTTTTGTTGGAAGTATGGCACATAAAGTAGGCTCTTGGAAGGGGAAATGATTGAATTTAGCTGGTAGATTAACAATGATCAAATTTGTTTTAACAGTAGTTCCTCCTTATATGTTGTCCACTTTACAAATGCCTAGATGCATAGCGAATGAGATAGGGAAAATGTATAGAAAGCTTTTATGGTAGGGTCCATGGATTCAAAAAAGATTCATTTAATTTCATGGGAAAAGGTGTGCAAACAAAAATTTCAAGGAGGGGCAGGTGTTATTAATCAAGAGTTGTAGAATCTAGCCTTCAGAGCAAAATTGGCATGGAGAATGTGCAAGAGGCATCACACAAAATGGGCCAAGCTGATGCAAGAAAAATACTTGGATAGTAGAGACCCAAAGAGTATCTTCATAGTAGCAAATCCACCATGGGGCTCATCAATATGGAACTTCATAATGAGGATCAGAGAAGTTATCTTAGCAAAGCTTTCGTGGACTATGCATAATGGAAGAAAGGCTAATTTCTAGGATGACTCGTGGAATGGGTGGCCTAAGCTATCATCTAGGAGAGATTTAAAAGAGGCATAAGTTTATCTTAAGACTCTATGGGGAGTGAAGTTCTATAATTATTATTCCATAGATACAAGCTACATTCCACATAAGGTAATTTGGAAAAGCTTTGATGATTGTAATTTCCCTCAAAAGAAGAAAATTTTGTTGAAAGATATTTTGAGTGAGAGAATTGTATATTTTTCTTATAAGGAGGATGAGTTGATTTGGATTGGGGATGGGTCTGGTGAGTACAAGGTGAAGCAAGGGTATAAGTTGTTAACGTTAGGAGAAAAAATAGACTAGCCAATGCACTTATGCTAGTCGAATGCAATATTATCCAAAGCGAGTCTATTTACATGGTTATATCTTCATAGAAAAGTCCTAATGGGAGAGAGGATTTCAAAGATGACAATTGGGGCAAGCTTTAATTATGTCTTATGCAAGGAGGTTGAGGAGAGCACCGATCACCTTTTACTCCACTGTAATTTTAGTAGAGACTATTGGAGTTGGCTACTCAAGCAGTTGAATTGGAGCACACTGTTTTCAAAAACATTGGTACAGTTTTTCAAAAGCTAGCCTGATCCTTTTCCTAAATTGACCATGGAACGTCTTTGGACTATTAGTACATCAATGGTTATATGGATTTTGTTGAAGGAAAGAAACTTTAGAATCTTTTGACATAATTTGAAGACTATTCAAGAGGTTTGGATTGAGTTGGATGTAGCCATTGTAGAGGTTGTCAATGCCAAACTTAGAAGAGTAAATAGTAAGAATGCTAGGTGGACAAGTTGGGATGGACTTATGGTAAGAAACTGGAAGAATTTGGATAGGACTTTATGTGGTTCAATATCCCAAGGTGTTAACAAGATAGTGGGTAGAAATAGTGTCAAATGGTGCTCGTTGATACAACCGTATGTCAAGTTGAATTTTGATAGAGCTTGTCGTGGTAATCCGGGGCCCTCAAGTACACGATGTACAATTAGGGACCACAAGTGGAAGCTTTAAGTAGCTAAATCATCCAAATTGCCTAAAAGGACAAACAACATTGTAGAAGCATCTACACTCGTTCATGGTCTTCAACTAGCTTTAGAACATGGATTCAGAAACATATGGATTGAGGGATATTCTCTAATCATCATTAGAGACGTTTAGAACAGGAGGATGAAGAATTGGAATATATAATATATCCTTCTTCAAGCATCGGAATTATTGACGAAGTTTGAGTCCTTCAAGATTTTGCATTGTTATTGAGAGGGTAATAAGGTGGTGGATTTGTTGGCCAACAGAGCAATTGACCAATTACAACTGGAAGTTTTGTTCGATCAATATGAAGTTAATTTGCCAGAGAAATTGACATCCTATATTAACAATGACAGGGAAGTTTTATATAGGCTTTGATTACGTGGGCTGGGAGAGTTCTTTAGTAGGGTTGCTGATGTATCGGGTGGAAAGTGGAGCCAAGTACAAGAGAAATTGGTCGTTATGATCTAGAGTTGGCCACACACGGTTTCCTTCATAAGAAGGGACCTTCACAATGTCCTTTAGTTATGTCTTATCAGATGGCAAGTTATCTTTCATTATACAGAAGGGTAGATGAAAGTATAAATCTACATTGGTTACTTGATAACACTAGATTGTGATTACATTCTAGCAGGAGGTTAAAGTAAATTCTTTTCAACATCATATGTTCTTTGTGACACTTAAGAGAAATGGGGTGGTGGATCATTTATTAGGAAAGGACAACCAGTTGATCATTATATGCTAGCAGCAGAATTTAATTTCAGGCAATAAATTACATATCTTGCAGGATCAAGTTTCCCCACTTGCTAGAAATAGATGTCAAATCCTAAGGAACATTGTTTGAAGTTGTGGGCAATGGATTGAGGATTTGAGCAGCCTCTAGTGAGTTCAGGTGATCGTATCACATATTAAATCAAGGTTTTCATCGTAAACTATATGTCATCATTCCTTTTGTGGACAACCGGTCTGGGGAATTCTAAATGTTTAATTGTCCTGTGCGAATTGATTAAGGATGCGACTACTCTGTAGTTCCTTCAATGCTAATTTCAAGTGAAATCTTACTAGATTATGAGAGCAGTACTACGATGAAATATTGGTTTGTTCGCAGTAAGGAAATCCTGCATATTAATGAGAAGGCATTGCCGAAGGCATTATAAATATTAGTTTGATTAGTAGGATACTTACAGACCTTGACTTTCCTTCTTAGTTCTTGTGTGACTGCTTTTGTACCTATGGCTAGTTCGATTCCAAACCTTCGAATTTTGTTACCTCCGGTCGATGGCGAACCGGTGTACCAGGAAGCCATGAGTACTGTCTTTCTTAGACAGATCTTTGAGGTGGAGTGCAACAGTGTGGAGTTTGCTATCCGCTGTGTCCTTGGTTATTTTCTTTTCCAACCAACTGAAAGGAAGATTAGGGGTTTTGAGATTGTAGGATCCTTAATCTCAAACTTGTTCGATTTGACATAGGATCAGGAGTATTCATACACCATTGGTTGTGCAATGATCAAAGACGCCTTCACCAGTGCAGAGAAATGACATGCAACGGTAGCTGTGTATGATTTTCAAGAGGGCGAGGCTAGGATTGGAAAGATTTTTGATAGGCAACTGCTGTAGATATCGCATCATGCGGTGTGTGTTTATACGGGCATTCAGAGGTGTCTCCATTTGGACTTTTATAATGCTTTCAATCATAATTTGAATGCCCACAGGTTCAAATTTCTGAGTGAAGGAAGTGTTCAACGCCATCAGGTTTCTATGCCTGGATGCTCCTGCCTGAGCCCTAGGACCTCCTCGTGCACCAGATACTCCTACTCATGCAATTCCATTCCCCATGCATCCTCCTGAAGAACACCATGACTCTAACTTTGACTAGTTGTGTTTATGTATGGTGACATGTTTTTGACTGGTTTTTGGTTGTATGTACATGGATTTTTTTGTTGTTTTTCTAACCAAATGATACATTCCTAGTTCTGTTTTGTAATTACTCTTTTTTATTAATATAATGTATGGGTGGTTTTACCACCTTTTTCGTTTAAAAAAATTCCCTAATTATGAGTGGTTTTTTGTGTATAGTGGAATCCATAGTTTTGCAGGAAGAAATGAAGGCATTTTTAGGGTTACAAGGCTGCTTGTAAACTTGGGTTGTTGGAGATTTAGGGTTTGATAGTGATTTGTCAAATAAGTTCTTGTTTTGGGCTCTTTGTATGGTCGATTTTGGAGGTCATCTTTTGCAGGAAGCCTCCTCAGTAAAACCAGACCCTGCCATTACTTTTAGGAGGTCCTACAGGCAAAGAAAAACATATAAGTCTCATATATTCAGAGACAGGAAATATTTGCGTTATTTTGTGCCCTAGGGGATCTTGTAGGGAATCTATAAGATTCTGTACAATCACTAACGAAATCTATGGTACAATGTCGTTAGATTCGCACTGCGTCAGTGTAGGTATGGCATCTAAAGAATTTTTTAATAAATTTTTTCTTTCTACTTTTTGCAAATGTTTATTTTTTAAATTAAAAAAATAATGTTTTTTTAGGGGGTCATACCTCCACCCCTACGCCAGCCAGCACTAGGACTACACAAGTGCATGGCCTAGTAGGCTAGTAGCACTATCAGCATCGATGGCACTGCCAGCCTGTGTCGGCAGGGCCCAGGCTATAGGCACCGGCACCCGTGGGGCTTGGCCAAAGGGCTCGGGTCCCCGGTCTCATGAGGAACTAGGCCTAGCATCCACTGCCCAGCCATTGGGCCATTAAAGTATTTAAAATAAAAAATTTAAACCTTTTAAAATCTTCTTTCAAATCCACCCCTGGCGGGCCGCCGACAGGCCACCGCCTGTCCACCACAAGGCCAGCAGAGGGCCATGTTAGGGACTATTTTTTAAGCCTAATAGGGCAATTTTTTTCCAAGGGGTATAATGTTCACCCAGGATGTTAAAAATTCAACTTATTATAGTTTACGAAACGCTCCTTCCGTTTACTATGTTATGATGATATATATTTTCATAGATTTTTCATTTTGACAAAGTTTTGCCTATTGGAAGCCAAATGTATGGTTTGAGCTTTGATTGAGCATAATTTGTGCATGCGGAGTTCGATTTTAGACTTCTTATAAGTGTTGGAAGGTATTTCTAAGCATTACACAGTGGAGTAGGTTTTGAGATGATATTATAAGGCTTGTTTAGTTTGTATCAGTTTGATCTCGTTTTGGTCTCTTTAACTTATGGTGCATTTTTGAGTTGATGGCAAATCGAATCTGGGATGATTTGATGTTTGAGTCATTGCTGAATTACAAGTTTATCTCTAATTATTCTTTGTTGAAAATGTTATACATGTTTTTTTTATTTTGCATGTTGCATTATGAAATCTAGAGTTTGTGCATTGTTGTAGGTTGTCTATGCTTATAGATTGCATATATGACTTGGATGTGGGTTGTCTATGCCCATAGATCTATTTTAGTGTTGATGCAGATTTTGATTTGTGGCTTGGTTTAGTCACATATTGCATTGGTTTACTTGTCATTATGAGATATAGAGAGAGATGATATTACCTGATATAGTCATAGAATCGGATCTATGTTTGTTGACTATATGGTATAGTTGTGTGAAATATGATGGGAGTTTGGTATAGGTGCATTGGGTGATGATCATGGTGTCACAGATGTTCCTTGTTTGGTTAGGACTTTGGCATGAAATGATTGTTTTACAGGT
The DNA here is from genome assembly GCA_027924645.1 of Cunninghamia lanceolata. Taxonomy (NCBI): domain Eukaryota; kingdom Viridiplantae; phylum Streptophyta; class Pinopsida; order Cupressales; family Cupressaceae; genus Cunninghamia; species Cunninghamia lanceolata. The sequence continues at coordinate 10,485,063 of BSBN01000854.1, forward strand.
ACAGTTTTGGTGGTGGTGGATTGATGTTTGGTTTACAGGTTTTGTTGATCTTCTTGGTTTGGAGATTATGGTTTACTCAACCTTTCAGGAGTTGTGTCATTACAATGGGATTCTTTGATTGTGTTGGGGACATGGATGATCTTCATGTAGTAGATGGTTATCACAATGTCATGGATAGATAGGTTACATGTTTCGGTGGGAGCTTTTGACAGTGATGGTTTGATGTTTATGTTGTTTCCATGTATAGCTTGGTATCACAGTTTAGTGCCAACTTTGGTAGGATATGGTTATCTTCATGTGATTTAGAGATGTTGATCCTTAGTTTAGAGATGTTGGTGTTATGTCTTTGTTTACTTTTGATTGTTGATTAGAGTGTTGGCACGATACATGTTCTCTTGGGATAGGATGTATGCATTAGTGCATGTGATCTTTGTTTGAGGAGATGATTAGATCATGATGTAATGATCTATTCCTTGGTTATGCATATGTGCAGTGGCAGCTTTGACTATGATCATGATGGTTCTCTTGGTATTCGGTACATTGGTCATGTGCTTGGGAGCTTCATGATGGTGTGGTTTTGCATTTGGTGTTTAGCATGGATTGATCATGGAGGTACTCATAGATACTTGGAGACTTATGTGAGGCTTGAGTTGTCTTGGGATTAGCGACATGTGTTGAGATGGTTACTCTTTGATGAGGATTTCATTCACACGACCGAGGAGCCTAGACCTTGGTTGGATGTGAGTCCAACATGCAAATGTTGAGGTGATTATTCTTGGAGAGATCCTTCGAGGCTTGGTGCATCCTGGTGGAGCAATCTCATTCCCACTCATGTTCCACTCGGTAGTGAATGATTTGATAGGTATGCCCACCTATTATTCAAATGAATTCTTTTCTTTGTAACTTGTCTTCTCATGCTTAAGTCTTGAGATATGGATTATGGTTGTGAGGACTTGTTTCAGGAGTAGATGCATGGTTCTGATTAGTTATCTCATTATGTTTGATTGTGAGATGTTATGAAATCATTGTGTGTAATGGAGATGGTTAGTGGCTTTGGGCTTACTCCTTTTGGATTGTTTGGAGTTTGATCTACCTTTTGATTTGAGAGGCTTGCATCTTGCTATTGGATGTTGAGGAGGCTTCTTTTTTTGGATTGTAAAGGAGACCATACTTTTCACATCTATAGCACATTACTGTGGATAGAAGGACATGGTTATGATTTATAGGTTCTCTCTTGATTGGTCTTATTCTTCTACCTATATATTTGTGTCCACATGACATTGGAGTTGAGATGTGTATGGAGCTTTTGAGTCTCTTTGACTTCTTCTCTTATGATGTGGAGGATTTGGGAGAGATATGGACTTGAGGAGAGTTATGTTGCATCTATTTAGTTTGCAAATTTTGCATATCTATTTGTGTGTTCTTTGACGCTATGTGATATATGATTTAGTCACATCTTCTATGTGTGTGCTATTAGTGGATCTTTGGATTCCTTGATCTATTTTCAGATTTGACATTTACTCATTCAGTGAGAGTTGCACAATGTATATGATTCCTTTGTTGGATGTTCTCATTATGCTATGTTATGGAGGGTCTTGAGGGTTTATATCACATTTTGTGTGTTGTTACCTTGGAGGACTTCTTTATCAAACATTGATTATATGTAAGGGCTTGTTATCATTGTTATTTGAGTTGGATATGTTATTAGCATAAGGTCTACTTGTTATCTTTTGTATACCTTGGTTTGGAGGTATAGTTAGTTGATGCATTAGCAACTAGCTGTGGTTTCTATTTTAGATATGGTGATTGATTCTTGTCAAATTCTATAGCCTATTTGTTCCCATTGGATTTGGTGCTTGTGTTTGGATATTAGTTGATGTAGGTTTCTTTCTTCTATGTGATAGTTTAGTGTGACATCTCTTTGCAGGATCTTATTCTTCATGGTTTGGCTAGATGGTGGACACCTTGATTATTGTTGTAGATATCTTAGAGGACATAGAACACATGGATATTTATATGGTACATGTTTGGCATATGGATGGTTTCCCTTGATGTTTTGAGTTTACTTGTTGATCCCTAATGCAATATATACAAGTGGGAGAATGTTGAAGTAGGTGTGTTGTACACCTTGAATAACATTGGTATTATTTTATTATGTAAAATAAATATTTATTTGTAGTGCATCCATATGATATGTTTATCCACATTAAATATTTATTTGGTGCCACTTGTAAAGTTTTATGTAACATTAGGTTAATTATTTATTTGTAATTATTTGATTATTTGGGAAAACTTAGTACCAATAATAAAATGTGAAGTCAATGGTTTTGTAGAGTCATGGTTTTGGGGAAGATGGTTTTACCATACCTCATATTGTATTTGTGTGATCTTATGTTTATAAAAGAAAACACATGGGTTGTTGTAGATGCTGAATGAGGTTGCCTGTTTCAGCTTGTGAGCTTGTTGGTTGGGTTTGAGCATCTCTTGCAGGTTGCATTTGTGAGGGTTTGAAGCATGGCATTTGATGTATGGTTACATGCTTGTTCACATGAAGTGCAAGTAGAGAGCTTGATGATTCAGAGGTGATCTCTACATTTGTATTGTGATTTTATTGCTGAATAATACATGAGAGATGGATGATTTTGGAGGCTAGGTTTTTCCCTCATGGAGGGTTTTCCTAGGCTATATCTTGTGTCACCATTGATGGTATGATTGGCTATTTCTTTTTCATGTGGACTTCTAGTTATTGTTGCACATTAATCTCTTATTAGGTTATGAGGAATTAGGCTTTATGGTTTCATATTTCTAACAAATTTTTCCTATAAATTACCAAGACTTAGATCTTTCTTGTCTGAAAAACTCTCCAAGAAATTTGTTAATTTACAACCTTGAGAATAAAATTGGTGGAAACCCTAATTATGTAATAACTCACTTAATTCTACTCCAAACACTCTGAAATCTAGACTATTAAGCTTAAATATGTCCTTGAGAAGCCCTTTAAAAATCATGAAAAGATTGACCAAAATGAGAGATATATGTGTTTCACAAGAAATAATGGTAGAAACTAGCCCGTTCTAGAGGTAGATTCAGGTTGAATTTTGACGAGGCCTCTAGAGGTAATCCCAGGGCCTTTGGTACAAGGTGCATCATTCATAATGAGGTGGGAGTCCTCATATGGGCATCTTCAAATGTTTTTTGATCTGGGTACCAACAATGAAGTAAAAATGGAGGCTTTGAGTGTAGGATTAGAAATATGTGTTCAGAAAGGCATTACAAAAGTAGATATTGAGCTTGATTCAATGATATGCATTAATTCTATTAAGAAGAAGGTGATATCAAGTTGGAAATTGTAGAACTTAGTGATGGAGATTTGGGAAATTTTGGATAAATTAAGAAAGTTTTTTGGATAAATTAAGAAAGTTTTCTTTGAGCCACATCTATAGAGAAGGAAATGAAGCAGCAAAATATCTCATGAATCAAGGTATAGAAAATATGGAAATATTGAAAATATCCTCCTTAGATTAAGACTGGTAGGGATTGGAAGTACTTTAGAAGAAAGCTAGTAAGATGGAATCATGATAGTATCCTCCAGACTTGGTGGAAAGCATTTCAAGTACTCATTTTGACAGAAGAATAATTGGTGATCGTGAGCTCACTATCCACAGTGTCCCTCTAAATACTTCATGGAATGAATGGACAGCCACACAACAAAATGGTAGAGAAAATGATATGTTTGTGTCACTATAAATGCTAAGTAGATTCAAATGTGGAAGGGGAAGAAAGAGAAGAAGAAGAAGAAGAGGAGGAAGGTGAGGAAAATAAAGAGAAGGAAGAAGAAGAAGTGGAGGAATATGTGGAGGAGCAGATACGAAGGATCTTTAGAGCTGAGAGTGGAGATATTGTGAATGCCATTAAAAAGGTGATCGACCACCATATCTTTAGTGAGGAGCATGTTTATGATGGCACTTTATATGAGGAATTCTTTATGATGGGGAGGAAGTATGAGAATCTTATGACATAAAATTTCCTCCTGAGTGAGTAAAGGGAAATGGCAAACTCAGCCATATCTGATTTCAACAAGAGACCAATTTTTGGGATGATTGGCAGAATTTTTGATGTGGATGCCATGAGGAAAAATAGATTGACTACTAAGGCATTGTGTTTATTTCACGATGGGATAAATCATGACAATATGAAAGTCTTCAACTTCTTTCTTAGATAGTATGGAGATCTATTATCTCCACCATAGATTGAGAGGGGTTTTTAGCTCTCCTCAAGGCTCTGTTACCTATGGAACTTAAGGAGGACAAGTGCTTGAACATTGTAATCCTTGCATGCTCACTTGAGCTAGTAAATTCTATATGTATTTTCTTTTTGAATACTTCAATGCAAAGGGAGCTACTGCCTATGGTAAAGCTTGCTGATAAAAAATCATAGAAACCCTAATTCTTGTATAACTCACTCAATTCTATTCCAAATACTCTAAATTAAGGATTGTAGTAACTTTAATATGTCCTTGAAAAATCCTTAAAAATATTCTCTAAAATTAGAGAGATATGTACTAACCAAACTAACCTCCAAATCAAAAAAAATTCACCCAATTTTTGCCTTCATGGTGCACAGATCATGCTCTGATACCACTCGTAATGAAAAAACTTGCACAATAGTTAAATATAATGGTAAATATGTTGCAGATACTTGATAATAATATGACACATCGAGGGGGCAAGCTCCTAATCCACTTCGAGGGGGATAACTCTAATAGTCTTCAATGGAACACAATACTCAAAATGATGATAATAACTAACCTCTATCTCCTATATATACCATACTTATTCCTTGGATGCCATCTACACTAACCTAAATACCTATATAAGACAATATAAATGATTATATAACTTAAATAAAAGTTAAGGTAGCCACAATCCAACTACTCATAACCATATGCAACTATAGAATTAAAGGCATAACATGCCCCCCACCTTTACAAAATTATTGTCCTCAATGCCAATGAATTGTGGTACTTTCTTCATGTAATTTGCATCATCCCACTTGGTAACTTCAACTCGAAAATATTTCCGTATAATGGTGCATAATTTTGAATTGTCAATGTCCTTAGCTTCTTCATTTGTATCTACAAAATTAACTTCAACTCCTAGATATGTCTTCCCTCAGCATATAGCTCTTGATGACATTGAATGCATTCTTCCATTTCTCTAAACTTTTAGTGCACCTTAGAGGAAGAGGTGATGAATGGTAGATGGTACCCTAGAATTGTTTGAATAGCTTGATTACTTTTTCTTTTTTTTTTGTTTCATCATCATCATCATCATTTCTTCTTCTATAACAAGTTTTGAGATCTCCTTTGTAGAAAGGAATACATGTTCTTAGATAATTCCTTGATTTTTGAGTTCACTAATGAATTACCCTCATCTAACTCAATCATTTTCTCATGTAGATCCTTAGTATAATTCTCCCCACTTTCTGTACCTACCTTGTTTGGATATTTTCTAGGTGTGACAAGATTCTTTTGGCTTCTTATATCTCAGCACCCTCCATGATTAGGAAAAATAATTTTACAATAAATCAAGCAAAATGAATCGAATTAATCTAAAAATTTTCGTATAAATTACCAGGACCTAGATCTCGCTTTTCTAAAAAAATCTCTAAGAAAAGCCCTTAAAAAATCTTGAAAAGATAATTCACTAAAATGAGAGAGATATGTGCTACCCAAACTGACCTCCAAATCAGAAAATAAATCACCTAGTTTTTGCCTTCACAGTTCCAAGATCATGCTCTGATACCACTTGTAATGAAAAAAAATGGACAATAGTTGAATATAATAGTAAATATGCTACAAATACTTGATAATAATATGCCACTTTGAGGGGAAAACCTCCTAATCCACTTTCATCCTAGGGATACCTCCAATAGTCTTCAATGAGAACACGATATTCAATATGATGTTAATAACTAACCTCTACCTCCTATATATACCATACTTATGCCATGGATGCTACCAAGGCAGACCTAACTACCTATATAAGCTTATATTAATGGTTATATAACTTAAATAAGAGTTAAGGTAGCCACAAGCTGACTACTCATAACCATATACAACTATAGAATTAAGGACTTAAAATGCCTCCCACCCTTACAAAAGCATTGTCCTCAATGATAATCAATTATGGTAGTTTCTTCATACATGATCTTCATCATCCCACGTGGTAACTTTGACTAGAAAATATTTCCATATAATGATGTAATTTTGACTTGTGAATGTCCTTAGCTTCATCATGCATGTGTAGAAAATTAACTTTAGCTCCAAGATGTGTCTTCCCTTAGCATATAGCTCTTGATGGCGATGAATGCATTCTTCCATTTCTCTAAACTTTTGGTGCACCTTAAAGGAAGTGGTGAGGAATGGTAGATGGTAACCTAGAATTTGTTGAATAGCTTGGATAGGAACTTCTTCTTCTTCTTTTTTCGCTTCTTCTTCTTCTTCTTTTTTTGCTTCTTTTTCTTCATCATATTTTTATTTTTATTTTTTTTCATCATCATCATCATCATCATCATCATCATCATCATCATCATCATCAGTTCTTCTTCTTCTTCTTTTTTTGAGATCTCCTTTGTAGCAAGGAATACATGTTCCTAGATAATTCCTTGATTTCTGACTTCACTAATCAGATACCCTCCTCCACCTCAATCATTTTCCCATCTATCTCCTTAGTATAATTCTCCCCAATTTCTATAAATACCTTGTTTAGAGAATTTTTAGGTGTGATAGGATTCTTTTTTCTTCTTATAGAAGGACACTCCATGATTAGGAAAAATACTTTTGTAATAAATCACACAAAACAAATCCAATTAATCTAAAATTTTTCATATAAATTACCATGACCTAGATCTCACTTCTTTGAAAAAACTCAATGAAATTTATTAATTTTTAGCCTTGACAAAAAAATTGGTGGAAACCCTAATTATGCAATAACTCACTTAATTCTTCTCCAAACACTTTGAAATCTACACTATAGAAGCTTCAAAATGTCCTTGAGAAACCCTTTAAAATCATGAAAAGATTCACCAAAATGGGAGATATATGTGCTTCATGAGAAATAAGAGTAGCAACCCTAATTTTGCTATAAATCCCTCAATTCTACTCCAAATGCTCTAGATTCTAGACTTTAGTAGTTTTAATATGTTCTTTAATATGTTATTGAAGCATAGGAGTGGAAAATCAAACAAAGTTGTAGATGCATTGATGAAGGGGTAAATCATAAAACACACAACAATAAAAATGACACACAGAAAATAGAATATTTCTTATTAATTTGGATAACTCATTACATTATAGAAGCTTGATTACAATTAGAGGAATCAATCCTCCACATGCTGCAACACACTATAGCTACACATCACCATGCTCTAGAATCTTCTACCTTTTGTAACCCCAAATTAGCTAGGGTTTCTATTTTCCCACCTATTCTTGACTATGCACTTTCCCCCTTATCTCTACTACTACCCAGGGTTCCCAAAAATAGTCATAAATAGTACTTTTTGGCGGCCTCTAGCTAAATTTCAAAATTTGCAACTCCCTCCAAAAGTAGGTCAACTTCCAAGAAGCATAACTTTTGATCTGGGTGTCTGATTGACGAACCGTTTGAAGTGTCAAAAAGCTTGCGAAGTGAAATATCATGCTAAAATTTTGTAACTAGATTTCTATCAACTTTTTAGGATGTTATGGGATGTTTTAGTGCCTCATAACTGGTTTTAAAATTTTTTAGGGGTTTTCAGAAAACAACAACTTAAATATCTTTCAGCTCACAAATGATCTTTACTTGATTCGTTTGCCAAAGGTCTTATATTTTAGTTACAAATCTTCCTATCAATTTTCACTTCCATCCATGCCCAAATGCAAACTTTCCTAAAATGGCAGTTAAACTTTCTAAAACTGGCAGTTTGCTATTTTTAGCAGTTTGGAAAACTGAAAGTCCTAAATCATTATTCAAGAGATTATGGAACCAAAAACACTAATTATGAAAATAAATGAAAACAACTGCAATGATTTTGTATCAACTTCTTTTTCGGTGATGCAAGATTGCCCTTACACCACTAGATGCTCCTGCATCAGACACCCAGGGTAATTTGGGAAGTGACCCTATCACGTCTCACATGTTTGTTTGAGGAAAACCTAAACGGTCAACCTCAGCCTTAGACAACCAAGAAGAATCTTCAATAGGCCTTCCTTTCCATTTCACTAAATATTCTTCATATTGCCTATTCTGAGTACTTCTTCCCACATGACCATCGAAGATCTCTTCTATCTCCTCTATTGAAGTAGATGCTAGAATACTCCACTGTTCTTGTGTTGGTCCATCCTCTATTCCACCTACATGATATTTTGTTAAATAAACAATGTTAAACATAGGGAAAATATTGATCCCACTCAGCAGTTCTACCTCATATGCATTTCTTGAATCATGTTTCTTTAGAATCCTACATGGTCCAAACTTCTTCATTTTTAACTTATTATATGTTCCAACTGGGAACCCTTCTTTTCCCAAGTGAACCATGACTTCATCTCCTACCTAGAATTCCTTATATCTCCTCTTCTAATCTGCCTTAGCGTTATACTGAAGGGTACCCGCAAGAAACTCGGTCCACATATAGGGGAAGTCGCGCGGGCAAAAAAAAAGCCGCCGGTAACGGGTACCTGTTTTCAAAGAAACGGGTACCCGTTTAGGAACGGGCGCCCGAACCTAAACGGGTACCCATTTCTTAACGGGTACCCATTTAGTAACGTGCACCCAAGCCTAAAACGGGTACCCGTTATTAAACGGGTACCCGTTTTCAAAAAATTATATATTTTGAAAAAAGACTTCTGCGGGCTCATTTTCACCCACAGAAGCCGATAGCGACAGCGGACAGCCAATAACGGGTACGCATTGCCAAAGCCCAAACAAAGAAAACAACAGAGTTTTTGTTGCCCTCTCACCTCCTCCCGCCACCTCGTCACCCTCGAGCTCTTCCAGGTTGGTTCTCTACCTATCTTTAGCTTGTTTTAAATTTTTTTTCCTAATTGTAGGGTTAAAATGAAAATTATGGTTTTATTTGTTATTTAAGCATTTTACTTGTTATTAGAATTTTGTGATTGTATGTTACTGCAAACCCTGAAACCATGTTACTGCAAACCCTAAAAAACTTAAACTATAAACCCTAAAACCATGTTGTACAGTTACAAACCCTAAAAACCTAAACTATAAACCCTAAAAAATCAAATTATAAACCTTGAAACCATGTTGTACTGCAAACTCAAAAAACGTAAACTATAAACCCTAAAAAACCAAACTATAAACCCTAAAACCATGTTGTCCTACAAACCCTAAAAACCTAAACCTTAAACCCTAAAAAACCAAATTAGTATATGTAATAATGATAAAAGGGATAAGTTTGAAGATGAAAATTGTTGGCTATAAGACTATACCCTATCTTTGATATCTGTCATTGTTGGCTATTAGAAGTTCCTGTCTGATATGCCAGTAAGGTTGCTATCACCAAAAATATAAGACATAAAGTATAATGGACCCAAATCATCTTCTTGTAAAACATTATGATCATTGATTAGGGGTTAATTTTGTGTCACTTAATTGTTAGATATATCAAAATTATATCCAATAATAGTTAAATGATATTCCTTGACATTTATTTGTGAACCTAACCATAGTTTTCACTCTAGTGTACATATGAACCATATTAAACTCCTAGACTCTTTCCATTCTATGAAATATCACATTATGTAAGGGTCCATATTAAAATAGAATGATATTTGGTCATATGTATTTAATAATGGAATACCATATAAGCCTTTTAAGATCCACATGATACTCACCAAAACTATAAGATATAAATTCTAATGGACCCCAATCATCTTCAAGTGTAATGCACTATGATCATTGACTAGGGGTTCATTTTCTGTAACACAACTGTTGATGTATTGAAATTGTATCCAGTAATAGTCAAATGGATTTCCTTTATATTTATTAGTGAACTTGACATTCCATCACCTAGGATTTTATAGTACTGGTTTGGCCTTTTTTTAATTACAGTTCTTAGATCTAATTTATCACTTTTATCTTTTTCTTAAATAGATTTACCTATGGTTTGCATTCATCCTTGTTTATCTTTTCCTATCATATCTTGATTATGGTTTGAGCATGTAAATAGTGATATATACCTTTTTGATTCAACCTATCTAGAAGCTTGGATAATCTTTTGTGACATGTGATCCTTCCATCCTTGATACCTTCATGATACATTTAAATGATGGACCAATGACGATGTGTTTTCTATAGCTTGTGTTGTTCTAGTTATATACTTGTTTTACCTGCTTCCCTTGAGGATATATCTATTAACCCACAAAATGTTGAACATATTTTGGTGCCTAATTTTGAGAATGCATATAAATGGATTGAGTAGAATACTTGTATAATTGGTTATTTTTTGGTTTCATGCCATCCAAAATGTAACCAAAGGCTTCCTTTTCTTCTCGTTTGTGGAATCCAACCATGCAAACAAACTCCTCCACAATGGACCCAACTACATGCATAGATCTTTACAAGTTTGTTCTCCCTAAATAAGGGATTTCATCATGTCACATAGACTACACTCTAGCTACACACAAGCCTAAACTAACCTCCAAGCTAGATGTTGAGGCAATAAAAATTTAATTTGGGTGGACTAATGTAAAAAAATATAGAAATGTTCATAATAAGGATAAGAGTAACTATCTAACTTCCAACTCTACTACATGGCTAGCACATTTAACAAGTCCCACATGGCCTTAGGATAATGACAAATCAACATAACCCGTAAAATCCTCTTAGCTAAGGCCAATAATAAAGCAAAGCAAGTAGTTGATTCATAATCAACTCTTAGGTCGATATTCCTTTAGTGATTCCTTCAAAGAGTTTAGTAAGCCAAGTAGTTCTTAAGAAAGTTCCTCTTCTAGTGAGTGTTATTTTCTCATTGGATTTGGGAGTTCCAACTATGTCACAACCAAATGGAGGAAGACAGTCTCATATAGTCCCCCCTAGGAGGTTAAACAAGGATAATATGATCTTGAGAAATGATAGATGCAATTTGGAGCCTTTTCTCCAAAAAATGTTAGATTAGATTTGAGTAGAATATTTTTTTGCATTGCAATGGTTGGACTACAAGGAAATATCCTTAGACCCTCTTGCCTTATGAATTAATGGAGGATATGGTGTCGGATTTTTGATATAGATTTACCCCCTAGACATTCTTTGTCTTCAAGAGGTTAAACTTTTCTTGGATTTTTACTTCCAATAATGTGATGTGTCCTATGGCAAGATAATATTTTTTAATCAATAATAATGAGCAACTTCATGGTGGCACTTAGAACATTTGTTAATTCCAATTGGCAACCCCACTATTTTACCCATACTTGTGACCCATATAACAAAGTAGGTTATGGGTCCTTTTCAATATTGAGAATCAATGTTTTAGTGTGTCAATATCTATACCTCAAATGATGTGACTGAAAGGATGTTACTTTAGTGGTGGCTTGCTTATGACATTCTACTAGTATAGTGGTTTATTAATGGCAACTTAAACCTAGTTGGTGGCATCTAAGAGACGCTTGGCCATTTTCCTATGCAATGGATAGAAAAAAAGAGACATGTGTTTTTATATGCACAATAAATTGTGCATTTATGACCCAAGTCTTTGTTTCCAAAGTTCATCTCTAATTTGGTACTCTTGATCCAATCTGCATAGTGGTTCTAAAAGATACATTAAGAGAATTGCTTGTGTTATGATGTCAAAGAAACTAGACACTTTTCCTTCACCAACTATTACTCTCTTCATGTTGAACCCATGCTAGATTGTTTTAGTTTCACAATTAAATATGATTTAGATAACATCAATGTATTAACTAGTGCAATGGTGACATTTGTAGACCTATGCTAATTCTCATTTAGTTTTGGGTCGATTCTAGTAGATGGATTAATATAGTTGCATATCAACATACGATGCACGCAATCTTATATGAAGTTGGGATCATTCCTTGATCCTTCACCTACCCTTAGTTCATTTAAAAATATTGAGGAAAACATTCTTCTACCCTTGACATCCACATTTTATAGTTTCAAATTTACAACTTAGGGAACTTGACATCCACATTTTAGGGTTTCAAATATAAATTTTAGGGTTCTAAAGTAGATGTTTAGGGCTTCACTTTTCACCTTTTAGGGTATCAAAATGATGTATTAGGGTTTGAAAATTCATGTAATAGAGTTTTAAAATGACATTTTATGGTTTCAAATTCTCATATTAGGGTTTGGAAATTAACATTTAATAAGGTTTCAAAATGATATTTTAGGGTTTTTACACTTCAGCAGAAGGTAACTCATATTGTTGGAATACAACATGTTGTAGTATTGGTATAAATGTAGTCTTTAACAAGGTCACTATTGTTATAAATGTAGTATTGGTAATAAATGTAGTATAAAAAGAGCATGCAATGTTCAATTAAGTCATAATCTGTACCGCTCTTTTGAGACACATGAGAAGCCTATAGTAAAATTGGAGTTAATATAGGAAGAGAAATAGGAATGATAGCTCTAGCAAATTGAGTATAATGCTATTAATTAGAAAATATAACTTTTCTAAGTTAAGAGCAATAAATGAATAGAAATGAAATACTATTTACAAAATTGAGCTTAACTTAGAGCCTATAATGTCAGGGCATCACGTAGACATCTTCATGTCACACCGTCACAATTGAGCTTAACTTAGAAGCTAGAAGTAGCCTGATTAATAGAGAAATGGGAATCTAATACACTTGGCATGCACTTTTAAATTTGGACTATATAAGGTGTCAAAATGTAACTTCCATTATAATTTTGAGAAAAATGATGATACGACAAGACCTTGTTAGGTAGAGTGACACCTTGGTGTATGACTAGGACCTAGAACCTACAACCTTGTCCACTATGTGAATTTAATGATCTAAAAACTTTGATATAGCTTTATGTTGTAATTTTTTGCATAACTTCCTCTTGGTAATTTTTGTGAGATCTTTTTTCTAATTATTCCATATAAATTATCTATAAATACCAATTCTATAGTTCAAAAACCCTCTAAAAATGGTTAAAGAGGAATGAAGTAGGACTTGGAGAATATAATATTTTAGGGAAATGTTGGATTAATTTAAGGAGACATTGGTATGAGGCATCATCATTTGATCATATTATATGATAAACTTGTGCATGTGTTTAATTTTCAAGTATTACGTGCTCTCTGAATTCATGGATATTTTAAACTAAATCATTTATAGATCTATTCTAGATTAAGTTTAAATTTATAGATATTTGTTTGTAAGTTTTCAATATACATATATATTTATAAATTGTGAAATTATACATTTGTAAGTTTTTAATATGAATTTACATATTTGAAAATTTGCAGGAGACAGATCTAATGGATGACCAGAGTCTAGATGAATTTTTAATAGATGACATTCTTTATGAAACCCCCCTACCCCGTGATCCACCTCAAAACCCCCCACCTCGTGATCCACCTCAAAACCCCCCATCCCCTCCACCTCAAAACCCCCCATCCCCTCCATTTGATGAGGCCCGATTGCGGCAAAACATTAATGAAAATATTAATACAATTGAGGAGAACATTAATTTGATTAATAATCAACCTCACTTGATGCCTCCTCATGTGGTTCGGTTTGCATCTTCGATGCAAACCATTATTGATTCTGTTAGGTCTATCGATGCAGACCTAAATAGATTTCAGCTTTGGCGGGAGGAGAGGAGGCAATTCTATGCAGATGGTCTTTCATATAAAGACATCCATGACCTCCACATTACAAAACAAACATTAGCCCCATTTTTTCGTCACCCAAAAACTAATCAACCTATAGCTGCAACAAAAAAAAGAATATCAATTAAATGGTGTACGCATGAGGGGATTTCGAGACATTTTTGGGATCAGTGGTGGATGGTGTTTGATCACCCACCACATGCTAATTGTGAGGTGCCGCTATATTTTTTGAGAAAATTATGGGTGGAGTTTCAATTGGGTCAAAAACCTAATTATTTTGATATGAGAGATTTTCAGGGTGTTGGTCGTGGCATGCCACAACACAGACCAGGGGCACGAGTTGACCCCAATCGACCTGTTCCTCCTACTCCTATGGTTGCTCCTATTTTGCCCACGATTCCTGCACCTATTCAGCAGCAGTCAGTTTTGTCGACATTAGGAGCATTGAGTAGACTCTCAGGCAATCTCACTGAACAAGCTACCCACATGGCAGCTAAATTCAGTGGTGGAGAGCATCATGGAGGAGTCGATGCATCTCAGCATAGAGCCCCAGGCCTGTCAGGGGCACATTTGTGTACAAATTACAATCAACCGTGTTATGGTCCTGCTCCTACATCCACATCAGATGCAGCTACAGCCGGAGTGGAGTCATACTTGGATCTACTATATTCGGATGATAATCCTACACAGGTACATTGACCACATTTTATTAAATATTTCAAGTGTATAATTTGAATGTAGATCAAATTTTTTATAAATAATTTAATGAATTAATTTATATAATTGTAAACTATTTGTTGTACAGATCTCAAGTCGCTCTAGGGCCACATCACGATTTGATACATTGAGTTTTGCATCGACAGCTGTAGAGGTTGGCACACCTTAGGGGGTAAACCAATATATCTTAACCCTAAAACCATATGTATCTAATTCTAGTTTAATTTTTCTTTTGAAACTTATCAATATTATATTTTAAATTAACAAACTATGTATAATTAAATAAATGAGTGTGCTAACAACCCAAGACTAGGCATAGCAGTAGAAAGCACAACATCCCATAAAGGTTTCTAAACTACCCATATGCAACTATATCAATACCCCAATACATATGGCAAGCACAAAATTCCAACACAACTAATAGAAAGCTAAAAAACAAACAAAACACCAAACCACATCAACATCTTGAGGGAGCTTTGGCACTCCCTAATGCATCGAACATCCCACTCATAGAGGGATTTCCATTTGTCATAGGCCCTATTGTGCACACCATTCCCAAACACACTTACAAGCTCCACCAAAAGAACCTTTGGACACTTTGCGTTCTCTAGTCCATGAAAGTTGACACATTTCTAGACCTCTACACATTGTATAGAACAAATGACAATTAATCCATAAACTCAGGGTAGCTAGATGCCTCACTTCGATACATCACATATGGATTTAAAAATGAGATACTTCCAACTTCCTTTACCTTCAATCAACCACCTCTAATGGCTATCTAAAATGTGTATTAAAAGACTAAGCCAACATCTCAAATGTGGAACATTTAAACTTGCATCACACATAAATAAATCTAGTATACAACACAAGAATTCAAACTTGGGAGAAACTCTCAACTAGGCATAAAATTCTCAAAAGAGTGAGCATTGCTTCTAATGACACTAATTCATAATATATAATGGCTTTTACATAGCCTTAACATGACTTAAATTATCCAAATGCACAATTCTCTAAAATGGATCATGACCTACAACTCCTCTTGCAATGGTGGAGAATGAAGGATGAGAGCTCCATGCATGGGTTCCAAACACCACTTAAATAGTAGTCCAAAATTTTATTGCAACAATCCCAATTGAATTTAATTATTCAAGTAGTATTCAATTCTTGTAGATAAACTAACTCTTTTAAAGAAGAAACTACAAGGAAATTCAATTTTCTTATCCACACAATATAAGATACAAAAAAATTTATCACAATTTGAAATTATTCAAGAAGTAGCATGAACAATTCTTGTAAAGAAACTGGAACTCTTTTAAAGAAGAAACTATCTAAGGAAATTCATTTGAATCTTATCCACACAATATACTTGATCATCAATTACTGTGAAAACCTCTTGACTAACATTAGTTTGACATGACTACAAAATTGATCTACAATTTACATTATGATCAAATCTTGTAGTGGCAATCATGGAAAAATCTACTTGTAGGATACACCTGCAAGAAATAATGAATGTAAATGAGAATGAAATAATATGTACCAAAAACACAAAATATTAATGCAATATGTACTAAATAACAAAAAAGAGGATACAACTTGACGATGGCTTAAGGGGAGCTAAGAGGATGTCTTAAGGGGATACATAAGAGGATGGCTTTAGGGGATGTATAAGAGGATTAATTAAAAGGGGAGCTAGAAGAGGATGTCTTAAGGGAATACAAAAGAGGATAGCTTACTTGGAGAGACGTACACTAGTCAATTTACAAATTATAAAATAAAACTTGATGGCTTAAGGGGAGCTAAGATGACATCTGAATTAAGGGGATGTACAAGTGGGTGTCTTTAGAGGATGGATGATAAATATTTGAGTATATATATATGTAATTACCTAATTTGCGTTCACTTTTAGTTGAAGACTACAAAATTGACCTCACATACTTGTATGGTGATAACTTCTATTAACAATCATGCGTGCATTTGACTACTTGTCTAGGGTACACCTGCAAAAAGTAATGTTCAAATGTACAAGTAAATTAACTATATATTTCAATGGGTCAATACAAAATTTAAGACAAGGGGAATAATATAGAAGTTGAAATGAGAATGAAAGAATTTAACTTGGGGATGTAAGAGTATTGTTTACTTACCTGAAAATTTATTCCATTGTACCATCTGCATCCTCATTTTTTTGTAATGCATCTATAATTGACTCATGTTCTTCCATCGAAAGTGTCCATAACTGTTTATTAGAAGGTTTGCCTTGATATCTGACTAGTTTTATATTTGTTGCCACAACCAAATGTGAGTAGTGTATGATCTTCTTATGTGTTTCATAATCTTCAAATGCAGGCACACCATTCCTTCTTATTAGATATTTTCGTAGCCAAGTGCCAACAACAACCACAGAACCTGTTGGATACTCCATGTTATCATCATCTACTCTAGGATGTAACAACTTTTGTTTTGTCTCAACACATCGAGCCAACCAATACTCAGTTTCCTCTTCATTGCCCTCAGGTGCAATAACAGCATAAACATGTCCTACAAAAAAATTATGTAATTCAATAAAGTGTGACATGTATCTAAATCACATAAATTTGTGGATGCATACATATATAATTAATTATATACAGGATGTACAAAAAAATGACAATAAAAAAAATTGAAAACAAAAGTACCTTCTTGTACAAGGTCTGAAACACGATCATAGTCATCTGATGTAAACATTTGATTATCATCTTCAATTGTTGTTTCAAGTTGATCTTGTGTTTCTGTAGGTGTCAAGGATCTTTGTTTCCATTCTTCAACCCATTCTGTATTTTCACATGCTCCCCAATCACCTGTAATACAAAATTGACAAAAACATGCAAGCTCCCTAGTCCATATAGTCCATGTGCTTGCATTTGAACTCTTAAATGAATGCCATTTTGTTGATCCAGTTATTGTTTCACAATCAAGTCGAGTAGCAATATTCTCTTCTTCAACTAACCAAAAGAATCGTCGAATTGTAGAGTTCTGACTTGATCCTGTAGATAACTTTTCATTACACCAATCCACAATTGCACGTGCATCTCTAAATTTGGCTGTATCCTCAAATTTTAGTTGCTCTCTAGCAAGAGCTCTTTTCACACATGCTCCAGCTCCATCATGTTCTCCTTTACCATGTCTAGCTTCAAAAAAACTCCACATATGTTGGATATTGATTTCTTTGTGAGCCCTACATAGCCAATAAAACATTCTTGCATTTTTGAATTGCCCTGTACAATTATCTGACCATATGAAATGTTGTGTCATCTGGATTCCTCTTTCTTTTAAACTTTCATAAAATTTTGTGAAACAATATTGCATAAACTCTGAAGAGTGTAACCGGTTATCACTCAAATAGAAATGATACTCCCTCAAAATTTTTCTATTATCTTCTGTACTATCATCTGCATGTCTGTATACAATATGAACAAATATGGCCACCTGCACTGAATTATAATACTGAGATTGAATTTCCTCTTGTGGAGGAAGAGTATAGTTTTCTACAAAGTCAACCACTGATAGGATAGTTCCAATTGGAAAGGTGTTTTTACATGAACGGAATTGTCCATCAAGCCACCGAGCATATTGGGAGTGTTTGACATATTTGGATATAATATTATCCTTAAAATCTTTGATGAATGCATGCACACAAATTTTTTCAGTGACTAACTCACAACGCTTTCCAATTTTTCCATCTTTTAAAGAATATTCAACATTTTTGAATCTTTTCACATCCACTAATTGTTGTCCAAATTCATATGAAATATTTTCATGTATACATTCTCCTAACAATGAAAAGTTGCCACATCTATTGCATTGTCTAGAAATACATGCTTTTGAATAAAATAAGTATCCAGTAGATGTTTCACAAAACAAACCTGCTAAAAACTCCTTAATTGTTTGAGGTGGCATATTAATACCACATTCCTGCATAATTTCGTTAGTATGCAAAGTGGAACGTATATATCGAAAAAGATCATAATAATAACGAAATTGCACATGAGTTTTACAACAACAAGAGATTCGCTGTTTATTAATTTTCACATACCAAGGTTTACATTTCTCAAAAGATCTTTGGCTTATGGTAATATTAAAAGGTTCTAACACTAAATCATCTAAGAATTTTTTATATAATTCAGTTTGAGTCATGTCTAATAGATGTTTTGGATGAGGATCACGAATTTTAGACCCCACTCGTAATTTTAAAACATCTCTAACATTAGATGATACCCTTGTATTATCATGCCAATATTTTTCAATTAAAGATTTGATTTCACTATTTAATTTCATGTCATACCTTGGGAGTCTACCACTAAAACTCCAACATTGGTTAATTGGATCTTTTTCAATAGATTCTCTTCTCTTTGCTGCTCTTCTCAAAGTTTTAGGATTTATCTTTAGAATTTCACTTGTCTTACTTATCGTTCTTTTATTAGAAGATGATTTATTGACTAAAGCAGTTGTTATAGCTCTTCGTGCTACATTGCTATCTTTAGATCGACTCTTTTTACCAATAGAATCAATAGCATTAGCAACACTAGATAAAACTTGTTTCATTGATTCATCTTTTTTTTAGGTTTTACAAATATGCCTAACGTTTTCATTACTTTTCGCAATTTCCACATCTTCATCAATTGCATCATAATTTGACATTGAAATCCAAGACTTTTTCTATAAAAAAAATCTTTATATAATCTATTTGCATGAGTTCTCATTTGCCTCCAAGAAATCTTACCAGGAAGATTATCTAAGACATTTCTTTCAATCTCAAATAAAACATTTTCATTTTCACTCCTAAAAGGGATATCATTCTCATTCATATCATCAATAGGTGGGTTTGAAGACATACCTGGATTTGTTTCTATAGTCGTGTTTTCCATATCATTGAAAGTTGGCTCCGAAGACACACCTGGATTTGTTTCTATAGTCGTGTGTTCTATATCATTGAAAGTTGGTTCCAAAGACACACCTGGATTTGTTTCTATAGTCCTGTTTTCCATAACATTGAAAGTTGGCTGTGAAGACATACCTGGATTTGTTTGTATAGTCGCATTTTCCATATTTTTGAAAGTTGGGTTTGAAGACATACATGCATTTGTTTCTATAAACACATTTTCTTCCAAATTCACCATTTCCGCATTTGCATCATCTAAATTCATCCCATCATTTTCACTCTCTTGAATGTCTTCCTCTTCAATACTCATGGAACTAGATGCTTCAATATTCTTCATCTCTTGAATCCTTGCTCTTCTATCTCTTTGCCTTTTGGCTTCCTTCTCTCTATTTGCTTCAATTTCTTGAGGTGTCATTACCCTCCTTTGTTGTTTTCTTTGACATTGATTTGATCCCATGATTACCAAGCCCTCTTGATAAAATAACAATTGATACTTAATCCAATTTCATAATTGATGTCCTTATTTAAACTTTTGAAGTAGAATTAGATGTAGATCCTTTGTTCCATAGATTTTGAAGTAAAAGGTAGATGTAAAAACAAAAACTCTCTTGCTTTATTCCTCTTGAAAATAGCTCATGCACTTGATTTCACTTCAGAATTGTTCATATGATTGACTCCTTTCAAAATCTGAATAGAATATGACCTGTGAAGAGATTCCACAAAATAATTGTAAGTACAAAACAAGAAGAAACACTGAGTTTACCTGTATGGTTGAGGGCTTTTTTTTCTGAATTTTTTTACGAAATGAAAACCCATTACAGGGTACATTGTCTAGTTTTCAAATATATAATTTTTTTTGTTATTGGACATGTTCTTCTATTTATTATTTAATTTATAAGCAAACTAGTCCAAAAACTTCAAATGACAGGTGTTTATATTTTTTTAATAACTTTTAATTTTTAATTTTTTTTTTAAAAAAAATTACATGTCATCAATTTACACATCATTCTTTACACAAAAAAAAAAAAAATAATAATTTTATGATTTTTTTTGCTCAAATTATGTTGGCCGTACACGAGGGGTTTTTAAAAGTACCAATTAGGCCTAATAAAAAATTAATTAAAAAAAAATTATTTGGAAAAAAATTCTAAAAAAATATCCTCATCAAACTTCACTATACTACACATGTTTTCCCAAAAGGATTTTAAAAATTAATTTTATTTAGGTCAAATTATGTTGGCCGTACACGTGCATGGTATGGTAAAAAAAAAGTGACTTTTAAATAGTGGTTTTTAGAAATGCCTATTGAAAATTAATTTGTGTCATCTGGGTATTGAAAAAAATTACATATTTAGAAACTAGACTCCGAGTACTACATTTTATATTTAATGACTTTTTTAAAGATTCCATTTCTAAGTGCTTCAAATATTAAGGTCAAATGCGACAAATTCTGAAAATCAGGGAAAACACTTCCACTTTTTGGCCAAAAAGTGGACCCAACTTCTTGCACTGACCCTGAATATTCATCTTATTAATGTGCTTTCTCACCTCTTCATGCAAATTCTTCAGATGTGTGCAAAGTCTTTGGCTTCGCTACTTGTCTTTTCTCCCTTGTCCATCTTCTTTAAATCTAAAGCATTTCTTGGACTATTGCCATATACAATCTAGAATGATGATTTACTAGTACTCCTACTGACAGAATTGTTGTAAGCAAATTTTGCCTATGGTAAAATTAAATCCCATCCATTGGGCTTATCTCCTACTAAGCATCATAGCAAGTTACCCAAACTCCTATTCACCACTTATGTATGTGCATCAATATGTGCATGGTGTGGAAAACTAAAGTCTAAATTTGTCTTCAACTTCTTCCACAATGTCCTCCAGAAATAACCAACAAACATGGTATCTCGATATGAAACTATGCTCTTATGTAGACCATGTAATCTCACCACCTCTTTAAAAAATAATTCAGCGATATGAACAACATCATTGGTCTTCTTACAAGGAATAAAACGTGCCATCTTTGAGAATCTGTCCACCACCATAAAAATGGAATCATGTCCTCTGTATGTCCTTGGTAAACCAAGAATGAAATCCATATTAATATCATCCCATGGCTTCTCTGGTATAGGTAATGGATGATATAGCCCTGTATTCTGACTTGCTACTTTTGCCACCTGACACAATCTGCAACTCTATACAAATTTCCTCACATCTTGCTGCAACTGTGGCCAATAATAGTTATCACCAACAATAGCAATGGTTTTATCTCGACCAAAGTGTCCAGCCAATCCCCCACTATGCTTCTCCTTAATCAGGTTCTCTCTCATGGAACTCCTTGAAATGCACAATTGGCTTCCTCTAAACAACATGCCATCTTGGATTATAAAATTCAACCATTTTGTCATGTCTAAAGTAACAGGTTCCAAACAAGATTTCTAAGCCTCTACAAAATCTAGATCTTCAGGATACAAACTTTTGAGCTCATCGAACCCAACAAC
Source organism: Cunninghamia lanceolata (assembly GCA_027924645.1). Classification (NCBI taxonomy): domain Eukaryota; kingdom Viridiplantae; phylum Streptophyta; class Pinopsida; order Cupressales; family Cupressaceae; genus Cunninghamia; species Cunninghamia lanceolata. Next base: position 10,507,062 of record BSBN01000854.1, read on the forward strand.
CTCTATCTTCATTTTTGTCAACAAATTTTGCCTTTTGCTTAAGGCATCTGCAACTCTATTGGACTTCCCACTCCTATGCTTCAAAACAAAAGTATAACTCTGTGAAAACTCAACCCATTTTAAGTGCCTTTGGTTCAACTTTCCTTGACTATTAAGATACTGCAAAGCCTGATGATCAGTATATAAAAAAATTTCTTTTGGTAACAAATAATGTCACCATTTGTTTAAAGCTTGAACTATTGCATAAAATTTCTGATCATAAACATAATAATTTTTCTTGGCATCATTAATTTTCTCACTAAAATAGGCAATGGTCTTACCTTCTTGGCTCAAAATAGCTCCTATAGCACTACCACTAGCATAACAATCTACTTGAAATACCTTATTGAAATCTAGAAGTTCCAAAACAGGTTGCTCTGTGACCTTCTGCTTCAATGTATCAAATCTTTTGTCTTCTCCTTTAGTCCATCTAAACTCTTTTCTATCCCCTCTCATTGTCTCAGTGAGGGGGCACAAATGCTACTAAAATTTTTAATGAATTTCCTTTAAAAACTTGCCAAACCATGAAAAGATCATACCTCCATAGCACTCCTTAATGTAGGCCATTCAATGATAGCCATTACTTTTTCTGGGTCCATCTGAAGACCTTACTCTAAGATAACAAACCCCAGGTATACCAACTCCTTTGCAAAACTACATTTCTTCATATTAATAAGCAACTTCTCCTCCCTCAGCTTCTCTAAAACTCTTCTAATATGCATCAGATGCTCATCTCAAGTCTTACTAAAAATCAAAATGTCATCTAAATAGACAATAACAAAACTTTCCAAAAATTCTTTGAATACCTCATTCATGAGACACATAAATGTGATCGGTGTATGGTTAGCCCAAATTTCATGACTAACCATTCATACAAACCTTCTTTGGTTTTGAAGGTTGTCTTTTATTCATCCCCTTCTTTGATTCAGATTTGGTGATACCTACCCTTTAGGTCAATCTTTGTGAAGTACTTGGCTCCACTCAAACAATCTATTATGTCATCCATTTTGGGAAATGGAAATCTATACTTGATTGTATTTTTTTGATGGCTTGGGAATCTGTACACATTCTCCACTCTCCATCTTTCTTTGGTGCTAGAACTATAGGTACAACACATGGACTTAGGCTCTCTCTTATCAGCCCCTTCCTTAACAGTTTGTGAACTTGTCTGTTTATCTCTTCATTATCTGTAGGAGTCATTCTATGGGCTACCTTATTCAACAAACTAGCTCCTGGTATCAAATTCATTTGATGACTTATCTTCCTTACTCGTAGTAAACCTTCTGGTACATTATCAGAGATAATATCCTAAAATTCTTCCAACAGAATTCTGAGACTTCTGTTGGGACATCTTCACATTTCTCTTAACTAATCTAAGGAATCAATGCAAAGCAATGATGCTCATGCTTTGAATGCCCTCCAAAAATTTCCTACCATCTACTAAGAAAATTTTGGAAGTACTACATACCTTTTCCTCCACCTCCTTTAAGGGCTTCAACTTATGATGAACTCCATCCTTTGTTAGGGAATATGTGTTTGTACGGTTATCATGGACAGTGCTTCTATCATACTGCCATGGCCTCCCCAATAACATATGACATGCATCCATCGGTATGATGTCACACAACACCTCATCATGGTAGTCCCCACTCTTGAACTTCACTAAACACTACTCATTGACCAAAGTTCTATGGTCCTACAACCATGGAATTCGATATGGATGTGGATACTTTCTTTTTGTCAACTTCAACTTGTCAACCATCTCCTATGAAACAAGATTGTCAGTGCTTCCACTATCAATAATAATATCAAAACACTTACCTTCACATTTGCACCTTGTACAAAATAAACTCTTCCTCTAATTTGGTTCTTTCTTCTCATTCAACAAAGTTCTTTTGACAACTAGGGTTTCTCACCTTTTAGCATCTTCAGAATGCTCAGACTGTGCATCTTCATCTACATGTGCAACTCATGCATTACCTTCAGGTCTTTTATGTTGGTAAGAGACACTATGTGGCTTCATGAGTGTTGTCATTGATGGCAACAAAGTCTATCCCACACATCTTCAGTACGTAGTATGCCTATACTGAAAGTCAGATTAAAGATTGTTTTGGTCCAGTGAACAAGAATAGAGTATGCAACATGGTCTAACAATCAGGTCTGGATCTCTCAGATGGTGCAACTCAGTAAGTTGCATACTTAGGAAAGTCAAGAGGGGTATCATGACTACTGTATTCCAAATATTTAGCCTCTGGTGATAAAGCAAAGAAAAGATATGAGGATCTGAGTGTTGGGTTCCAGTCAAGCAGAGCAGATTGAGGAAGAACTAACCGACAAAGTATCAGACTTCAATCTGGATAAGTAAATGATGTTGGTCAAGTAATTTATGGATCATATATTGTTGGCTGACATGATTAATGACTTCTATATCTATGTCTTTGATACGCATCACAAATCAAGGATGGATTCAGCTAACAAAGTAATTACTTGTAGTGTTCTTGATGCCGACTAGCAAGTTGATAAAAATCCTTGATGCGGATATATATACCAACTAGATTTCAGTATGTGAAAGAGGAAAGCAGACAAGTGATGAAGTAAAGGGTGAAGAAAAGTAGAGATGAGTGTGGGAACAACTATCCAAGCCCGGTATGTGACAGAACTCCAACATTGAGTAGAGGAAGGATGGAGTGCATCAGATCAGTATATGTTGCCTAAACTGGAACTGAACTCTTGCATTTGTAGATGCTTCTCATTAGTTCAAACACTCGATTACCTTTTGTAAGTTTTGCAGACAGTGATTCTCTTGTAGGCATTGTGCCTTTTGTGAGCAGTGTGCTTGGGCAGTGAGCCCTAATTGGCAAGTGCCATTTTGTACTCCTTTATTCTTTTAATAGAGAATACAATCTTGGGTTAGTCACCCCGTGGTTTTTCGCTTAAAAGGGTTTTCCACGTAAAAATTCTTGCGTTATGTGTGTTGATTTTATTTTTGCTCTCAGGTTTATGTATGCTTATATGTTTTGATATGTTTTTCCCTTAACAGGGTTTTCCACGCAAAAATCCTTGTGTTATATATGTTGATTTTATTTGTGTTCTTATGATCACATATGCTTATATAATTTCATGTTGCACTAATTATTAAGATAAGAAAAGAAAAGAAAGTTATGGAAATTTTGAGATAACTGATTCACCCCCCCTCTCAGTTATCTGCCTTGTTTCCAACAATTGGTATTAGAGCCAAGTTCATCTGAACAAAGCCTAACAGCTTAAGGAAGATCTAGGAATCTCAATGGATGTATATGGTATGAAGGAACAACTTCAGTCTGCCCTAGATGATCTTGAACAATCTCATTCTAAAGTCAATAATTTGAGAGAAAGACTCAAAGAAGCTGATGATTTCATAAAGGAGCTAAAAGAAAAACTTAGTATCTCTGTGAAAAAGAGAAAGGAACTACTTCAAAAATTAGCCAATCAGAGTGAAGATAATGATACTAATGAAGATCTGAATGAGAAAAATAAGCTATGTGAGAAGTTGTCAAAAGAGGTCATTATGGTAAGGCATGAAATGGAATCAGGGGTTATGAGATTCACCCATGAAATTGAAGAAAAAAGGAAAAGTGAAGATAATCTAAAACAATCCCTCAAGGAGAAGACAGAGGACTGCCACAAAATGGATAGAATAATCAGGCAATCTTGAATCTAATCTTGAAGAAGCTAGAGATAATGAACAACAACTTGAGAATCAGATAGACACTCTTAAACAAGATCTTCAAACAACAAATGAATACAAAGAGAAATTCAAGATAAAATCTTCAAACAACAAATGGATAAGTTCTTCTTGAAAGCCAAAAGAGGGTAGATGATAAGCGTGGCTTGGGATATGAGAAAGGTGAAAACTCTGAATCCGATCAGAAGAACTTTGGATTAGCAAACCAAAGAAATAGGCCTAGAAGACCTCTGATAAGGCAACCAAATGCTCAAAGATATCCATCCTTCAATGGATATTGCTTAAATTGCAACAATTTCAGTCATAAAGCAACTCAGTGTAGAAGGAGAATGTATCAGACTAATCCATCCTTCTCCAAACAATGTTTCAACTGTAAAAGGTATGGTCACAAATCTCATGAATATAGAAATATGCAAATAAATAATTCATTCAATGGTTGATGCTTTGCATGCAATAGAATGGGACATATGGCTAATCAATGTAGATCAAGAGGATATCAATCAAATATGCAAAGAAGTGTTGTCTGTTACAATTGCAATAGATCTGGTCATATTACCAAATTTTGCAAAAGTAAAAATCAGGATAAAAAGGGTCCGGTGCAACATAATCAAAAACAAGATAAGGGTAAAGGTAAAGTGAATATAGATGAAGTTCAAAAGGAGATGAGTAAGATTTTGGTGAAGAAGAGTATAGAAAATATTTGGGATGGATCTGCACCAAAATCTGGTGCTGATATTCCTTCCGAAAACTAAACAAATGAGCTCTAGCTCACGGGGAGCCATAGAGAAAAACAAATTCCCCTAGCCAATCAATTAGTGCCTAAATTTGGCACATGGAATGCTGTAGATTAAAGGGTTCTTAGAAAAATATCTATATAACCCTCAATAAAAATATGAAAGATCCGCATGGAGTTTTGCAAGAGTTTAACTACTCAAGTTGATCTGGTTTGATAGCCATCTGGTAAAATAGGATTTTCATAGACAGATCCAGTATGATTTAGAATTAAAATACTTTGATCTGTGAACCTATGGCATGTTTGAAGAAAAGAAGATACATTGTCAATCTTCACTGACAATGATTCTAAGTTTAGCACAATGATTCGAGAAGATCTCTCTCAAAATAGGGCAACCAGATAACTTATGTTGTTCATTTATTACAAAAGGAAATTAGGGTTTACACAAGAATAAAAGGGGTCATTCACTCATTATTTGCACATTTGCATTCGAGAAGAAGAAAAGAAGAGCTCTGCAACAAGGTCTCTACAATTCACTCAAGATCAACTAGAAAATCAAATTCAACCAGTGATTTGTTCTGTCTCCTATTTCAAACCCTAAAAGCATAAAAAGGTATTTCTATTATGAAAATCTCTTTGAATCTTTTACAAGATGGATACTCCAATGGTTGTAAAGATCACTGATAGGCTGTGTCCTAAATTCAAGAAACACCCCTATAAATCTCTAGAAGTTGATCCTTTAGGCACATTTTCTAGCATTCCACATGGGGTATTGCACGTAGAAGATGTTAGGGTCTATATCCATGCCAACATTGAGGAATTTGGAGACTCTAAATTGATGGACATCTATCACAAACAACTAATAGATAAGAGTTTTGAACTCAAACCTCAATTCAAGGCTCTCCGGGATAAACACTTTAGACATTGCATACACTTTCCTTGTTTTGCAAAAGATGATTGGGTCCAGTATGTCCTAAGCAGGATGCATGATAATTTCATGTGGTTAATGAGGCCCTTCAAGATAACAAAAGATGCCATCAGGGCAATGACTAGACTGCATTCTTCTGGTGGGTTACCTGCACTTAAATCTATCAAGAACCAGACAGTAACTAAAGCCACCAGATCTAAGTTTGACAAAAGGGCAATGACCATAGATGACATCACAAATCCATATGTCAAGTTGCCTCAATGATAATTGGATACAAGATCTATCATTCTAGCAGGGAGAATTTTGTGTCTGGGACTATATTATATGCAGCATATCAGATGTTAAGGGAAGATGCAAATTATGACCTATGTGAACTTCTCCTAAATCAACTGTTAGAAAACCTACAGAAGATCAAAAAGGATAAGAAGAATTCATTTAAATATGGATGTCTATTACTGTGGACCTGTTCTTTTATTACATGAATGAGCTACTCGGATCAAGTGGTTGGGTATGGCAATATGACAAACCGGTTGCAATCTAGATTAGAGACTATATGTATTGACTTAGTGATGCTAAAGCTCAAAACACAGCTCTATGGGGTTACTTTAAGAACTTCCAAAAAATGATGCAAGCCAGAGAGAGAATACCTCAATCCATAATTGAGAAATACAAGGATACAGTGTGCTTCATGGTTGACACTGATCAATGCCTAATGTAGGCAGTTGAGCCTAGAATAGTGTGGATAATGCCAATGGGATACGGGGTCAATGAGAAAATCTTGGAACTACATATTCAACACCTGTTGAGCCATCCTAAGGACCCTGAGGAAAAAAAGTTTGGAACCTTTTAAGAACTAAGTGTAAAAATACATGTTGAGCTAAGACAACCGGAGATAAAGAGGAAAGTTAGAAGGGAAGTTGAGGAAATTGCCAAAAGATTTGGCATATCAAAAGAGGTAGTAGATGCAAACAGAGAGAAAATGGAGAAGGTTGAGAAAGAAAAACAAGAAGAAAATATAGGAGAGGTTCCAGCACAAGCTTCCTCCTAGACTAGATCCTCCAAGAGCTCTGCACATGCCGCTCGTAAAAGCTCAAGGGCCACCAAACTGGAAGTCAAGATGTCTGAAAAAGGAGAAAAGAGGATGAAGACCAAAGCCACAAGATCATACATAAGTCTCAAAGATGATGAAAAAATAGAATCTGATGAGGAAATTAAGAAAATGAAGAAGAAGAAGACATCTAAGGAATTCTCTGCTAGTAAAAACATAGAAGAAAAGGCAGAAGAATTTGTTGAAAAGGCCACTCTTTTCACCGATGACATCATGAAGGCATTTACTATGGATGGGAACCTGTAGCCAGTAACAGAGTTCTATTATGAATACAATGATACCGACAAAAGGATTTTGGAAGAAGCTACTGTCAGGTACCTGAATATTTACAATAAATTTTCATTGAAATTGTATCCTTAATTCCTAAGAGCCTAGAAGAAGTACTTGAACTGAGAAAAGAGAATGCCAAGGCAAAAGACTTAGAGATCCGGGAACAGATAGCAATTCATCTTTATCCTTTTATCACCCCAAAACAAATGAAAATGATCTTTAAGGACTGTAAGGATGAATTCTAGAGTAAAGCAAGAATGAATAAACTTATGCTTGGAGAAACTGACCAAACAACAAAAGAAACAAAAGACATCCTCTGGAATGCTTTCAAAAGATTCAATCTTTGTCTTATAGAGGAAATAGATAAATAACCTTCCACCATGAATGTTGAAGGATTAAATGTAACCAATGAAGAATCTTCTGAAAAAGATGTAGAAGGATTAAAAGAGCTAGATGAAGAGAAGTCTACAGACTTGGATTCCTCTATTCCAGAAGTGGAAGTTCATGAAATAGTAATCTTAGGTGATATCTCTCCTTCGGATCCCACTGCAGACATTCCAGACTTAGGAGCTGAAGGAGAAGGAAGAAAAGAGGAGAAAGTGAGTCAAGAAGAGGAGGTTAAGGGAAAAAAAGAAGAACAAGAAGATAAGACAAATGATGACTCTTCTGATATTTCAAAGAAGACTCAATCATGAGCAAGAGACACTACAGAGATAGTAAAGAACCTCTTAGACAAAGAGGTGGTGGAATTAGATGAACCAGAGCAGTTTCAAGGGCCCCTAAATTTGGATACTCTCTCTAGTATAGATGATGAAGATAGCATCTTTTGCCCAAGCCAAGGCTAAACAAAAACTCTTGAAATCTCACATGGAGGATTGTGAACTGTTGGAGATTATATCTAAGATGCTAGAGAAGATAATGCGATCCTTCCAAAAGGATCCTTCGGCCTCTCCATCTGGTAACTTGAAATCTTTGGTTAATTCTGTTAGCACTCATTTTGAATCTTTAGAGAAATCGGCAAAAGCAAAGGTCCAGAAGGAGTTTTTGGGAAAAAGATTCTCTAAGATGCAAGGACTAATTACTAACGACAGGAGGACCTTAGACATTGGAATAAAGAGCCATGAAAATGCTCTTAAATATGGTAGGGATATATACAAATTTTGTTTATCTTGGCCCAAAGTAACAGAGGACATTGAGAAGAAAGTGAAAGAACAAGAAGGTAAACTATCACGTTTATCTCAAATTTTTGATCCCCTCATTACCTCTTTAATGAATCAAGAATGCCAGCGATTGTCATCATAAATGAAATAAAGAGGCTGAACAAAGAAAATAAGGATATAATAAATAGGATGAGTGAACTCAGAGGGATAATTATCCCAATGTTAGAGGCAATGCATGAGGCCTTGATAGATGCCCAGACCACAACCCAGACCAGTGATCCGACAGATTTAAAAAGGGCAGAAGCATATGCATTTTGGTTGAGTGGTCACATCTCCATTCTAGATAGGATGAAGTAGAGCTAGGCCACAGAGTTTGTATAGTTGAAGGCCACTTTTGCAGATATACTTAAGTATATGTAAGTATAACTTATGATTCATATATACTTATGTGGCCATGTATAGAGTATTTTTTACAAATTTTGGTATGTGGATCCCGCCCTTTGCCATTGATGTCAAAGGTGGAGTAAAGAGTAGTGAAAAATGTGGAATTTAGCTAAGGGGGAGTTCTAGCATAACAGTACAAAAGATAGAGCATCAGCCAAGGGGGAGTTACTATGATACTTAGCCATTTTTCACTAAGTGTTGCCATCAATGACAAAGGGGGAGATTGTTGGCAAGAGACACTATGTGGCTTCATGAGTGTTGTCATTGATGGCAATAAAATCTATCCAACACATCCGCAGTACATAGTATGCCTATACCAGAAGTCAGATTGAAGATTGTTTTGGTCTGGTGAACAAGAACAGAGTATGCAACATGGTCTGACAATCAGGTTTGGATCTCTTAGATGGTGCAACTCAGTAAGTTGTGGACTTAGGAAAGTCAAGAGGGGTATCATGACTACTGTATTCCAAAGATTTAGCCTCTGGTGATAAAGCAAAGAAAATATATGAGGATCTGAGTGTTGGGTTCCAATCAGGTAGAGCAGACTGAGGAAGAATTGACTGGCAGAGTATCAGACTTTAATCTAAGTAAGTAAATGATGTTGGTCAAGTAATTTATGGATCATATATTATTGGCTAACATGATTAATGACTTCTATATCTATGTCTTTGATACACATCACAAATCAAGCATGGATTCAGCTGACAGAGTAATTACTTGCAGTGTTCTTGATGCCGACTAGCAAGTTGATAAAAATCCTTGATGCAGATATATATAACAAATAGATTTCAGCATGTGAAAGAGGGAAGCAAACAAGTGATGAAGTAAAGTGTGAAGAAAAGAAAAGATAAGTGTGGGAACAGCTATCCAAGCCCAGTGTGTGACAGAACTCCAACATTGAGCAGAGGAAGGATGAAGTGCATCAGATCAGTATATTGTGCCTAAACTGGAACTAAACTCTTGCATTTGTAGATGCTTCTCATCAGTTCAAACACGAGATTACCTTCTGTAAGTTTTGTATGTAGTGAGTGTCTTGTAGGTAGTGTGCCTCTTGTGAGTAGTGTGCTCAGGCAATGAGCAGCCCTAATTGGCAAGTGTCATTTTGTACTCCTTTATTCTTTTAATAGAGAATACAAACTTCCATTAGTCACCTTGTGGTTTTTCACTTAACAAGGTTTTCCACACAAAAATCCTTGTGTTATATGTGTTGATTTTATTTATGTTCTTATGATGACATATGCTTATACAATTTGATACTGCACTGATTATTAAGATAACAAAAGAAAAGAAAGTTAGGGAAATTTTGAGATAACTGACTCACCCCCCCTCTCAGTTATCTGCCTTGTTTTCAACATTTTATTTGTCCCTCCTTGATGTTGTGGACACTCGTATGCTCGATGTCCTTCTTCTCCACATTGAAAATAGGTTCCTCTAAAACCTCCTCTTCAATGTCCTTGCCCAAGTCTGCCTCTTCCTCTTCCTCTTTGCTCACCATTGTTCTAGTCACGGGTGTGATAGGTATTATCTCCTCTCTGATTTCAACTGGTGCCAGCTTTTTCACTTTTCTTTGGATCTTCATTTTGGCCTCCATAGGGCCTTCCACCAATCCTTCCACCTTGACTTCTTCCCCTTTAATTGATGTTGAATCTTTTATTCAGATTCTCTTCCACCTTCACGGAAAACTGGTACACATCAAGTCTATGGTGGTCATTCTGACCAGGCTCAACTCCTCTTGAATACTTCACCTCAACCCATTAATGTAATGGGCTACCTTCTCCTTATTGGCCTTAGCATGGCCTATCCTAATAGTAATCTTGTAAAACTCTTCTATAGACTCCTTGACAGACTTGTTACCTTGCTTCAATCCTTGCAGCTTCTTTAGCAACTCCATCTCATGGTCCACAGTAATGAACTGCTTCTTCAGTTTCTCCACCATTTGATCCCATCTGGTAATCTTTCCTTTTCCTCTTCTATTTATCTCCAATTGGACCTCCTTCCACCAAATACTGGCATGGCCCTTTAGCTTTGTCTTTGCAAACTTGACCCGATCTGGGTTCTCCACATCTTCATACTTGAAATATTCCTCCATGTCACTAATCCAGTCAATAAGTTGTTCTGGATTCATATCTCTAGAATAGGTAGAAACTTTGATCTTGTGCCTCTTTCTAATCTTCAAAATGGCCCTTAACAACCTAACTTCTGCAAGATCTCCTGCAACTTCTTTTTCTTCCTCAGATAGCTCTTCTTTAGCTTCATCTCTGGTCTCTTCTCTTGTTCTTGGCTCAAACCCTCTTTGTAGCTCCTCTTGCAATGCATCGATTTGGCTTTGCAAGGCTCTAAAACCCTCTTATGTCAAAGCATTCCTCCTAACATGATTTCTTCGTGGAGGCATCTTGATCTTCACAACAAACCCACATCCTCAGGTCCTGGTGCAAACTACCTCATGATCGGTGATCTGTCTACACACTTCGGAACCCTTGCTCTGATACCACTTGATGAAGTGGGTAAATCATAAAGCACACAACAACAGAAATGGCACACAGAAAATAGAATATTTCTTTATTGCTCTAGACAACGCATTACACTACAGAAGCTCAATTACAATAAGAGGAATCAGTCCTCCACAGGCTTCAACACACTACAGCTACACATCACTAGGATCTAGAATCTTCTGCCTTTTGTAACCCCAAATCAACTAGGGTTTCTATTTTCCTGCCTATTATTGACTTTACACTTTCCCCCTTATCTCTACTACTACCCAAGGTTCCCAAAAAGAGTCATAAATAGCACTCTTTGGCAGCCTCCAGCTAAATTTTGAAATTTACAACTCCCTCCAAAAGTAGGTCAACTTTTGGGAAGCATAACTTTCGATATGGGTGTCTAATTGACGAACCGTTTGAAGTGTCAAAAAACTCATGAAGTGAATTATCATGCTGAAAAATTTGTAAGAAGATTTCCATCAACTTTTAAGGATGTTATGGGATGTTTTAGTGCCTCATATCTAGTTTCAAAACTTTTCAGGGTTTTTTCCAAAAATAGAAACTTTAATATCTTTCAGCTCACAACTGATTTTTGCTTGATTCCTTTGCCAAAGGTCTTATATTTTAGTTAAAAATATTCCTATAAATTTTCAATTCCATCCATGCCCAAATGCAAACTTTTCCTAAAATGGTAGTTAAACTTTCCAAAATTGGTAGTTTGCTAGTTTTAGAAGTTTGGAAAAACTGAAAGTCCTGCATTATTATTCAATAGATTATAGAACTATAAACACTAGTTATGGAAAGAAATGAAAACGACTGCAATGATTTTGAATCAACTTCTTTTGAGGTGATGCAAGATTTTCCTTACACCACTAGATGCTCCTGCATCATGTATTCAGTAGGAGAAGGAACTTGTTGATAGAGATGAGAGTTGAAGTGTTGGGATTTGAAGAATTGAAGAACATGTATGAGGAAGATCTTGATTTTGCATAACCTTGGAAAGCATGTAAGGAACCTATTGTGATAGATAGGACTAAGTGGTTGGAATATTTCATTCAAGAAGATATGTTGTTCAGAGGAAATTAGTTGTGCATACCTAGAGGTTCAATGAGAGATAATTTGATCAAGGAGAAACACAGTGGTCGATTGGTAGGACATTTTGGCATTAATAAAATAGTGGCTTTGGTGAGTTAAAATTACTTTTAGGCTTAGATATGTAAGGATGTTAGGAAATTTGTGTAGAGTTGTAGAGTTTATCAAGTTGCAAAAGGGAGTAGTCAGAATACTAAATTGTATTAACCTTTGATAGTACCAGAGAGACCTTGGGAAGACATAAGTATGGATTTTGTAATGGGACTATCGAAGACACAAAGGGGACATGATTCATTATTTGTAATAGTAGACAGATTTTCAAAGATGGCTAATTTCATACCTTGTAAGAAGACAATTGGTGCAGTACATGTAGCTGGCCTATTTTTCAAGGAAATTGTGAGATTGCATGAATTACCTAAGAGCATAATTTCAGACAGAGATACAAGATTTATTTGATATTTTTGGAAGACACTTTGGAGGAAGATGAAGATAGATTTGAAGTTTAGTTAAACATTTTATCCATAGACTAATGGACAGACAGAGGTAGTGAATAGGAGTTTGGGAAACTTGTTGAGATGTTTGGTTGGAGAGAAGACAAGAAGTTGGGATTTGATTCTTTCACAAGTAGAGTTTGCGTACAATAATTTAGTGAATAGGAGTACTAGAAGAATACCTTTTGAGACTCTTACCAGAGTAAACCCTAGAGGAGTAGTAGAGTTGAGAGATATTAGTTGGAAGATAAGAGAAGTGCAGAAGCATAAGAATATGAAGAACATATGGGGACAATGTATAATCAGGTGAAGAAACATTTGGAAGAGATGAACAACAAGTATAAGGAGAAGGTAGATGAGAAGAAGAGATAGAGAATTTACAGTCGGAGATGAAGTGATGGTGTGCTTAAGAAAAGAATAATTTCTAGTTGGGATAGATAACAAGATGAAGATGAAGAAGTTTGGATGTTGTAGGATACTCAAAAAGTTTGATTCAGGAAAGGCATATGAACTGGACCTACCAGAGACATTGGGCATATCACCTATTTTCAATAAATGTAAACCTATATCAGTATCATGAAGCAAAGTTCAGTGGCAACATTGAAGAAGACTTGAAGAAGCAATTACCACAACAAGCACCGTAGTAGATTGAAGACATTTTGGATAGTAGAGTTGGACATGACACTAGATGAAGACAATACAAAGAATACCTTGTGAAGTGGAAAGGCATATCGGTTGAAGATTCATCATGGATTTCTCAGGCTAAGGTGGACCGTCTTGCTTTTCTTCCAACCCCAGCAAAGTGAGGGACTCACTTTTTTAATAACCCCAGATGTCTGATGTAGGAGCATCCCTGTATCAAGAGCAATCCTGCATCAACCAAAAACATTTGCATTTTAGTTTGTTCACATTTCAGTTTATTTCTTTTCAATTTCTAGTTTAGTTCAGTCAGTAGTAGTTTCTATATTTTGGTTTGCATTCTATCATAGTTACATTTTAGACCCTGCAAAGTTGGACTTAGCATCTAGATTCATTCATGCACATCATATCCAAATCTCAGTTCATTTGGATTAGGTACCAATAAGATATCACTATTAGAAGATTGACTATTTTCTTAGAATAGTGCATCCTGACAGTCTCAAATAATCAGCTCAAGAAGAAGACCTGCGGAGCATTTCATGGCTTGTGAAGTTAAAAGAAACATCATTCGAAGTTGTTTGGTTTGTGGCTGACCTTCCTTGTAATCCGCACATCATTCTATTCATTTGCGGAGGAATTCTTTTCATTTAGGCCTGACCTATCCATGTACACACATTACAGCTCTTCATTGGAGTTTGTGATCTTCCTTGGCTGACGCAAAGGAATCATATGTTCCAGAGATGATATAAATTGATGTAATAGATGCCTAGGAATATAGAATTCAATAGTAAAATTCATATAGATAGTTGATAGTTTGAAATTCTTGTGAAGGATCTTAAAAGCTACATCTTGTGCATATTTTGCAACTCTGTAATTAGCCCTGTGAGCCCTAATTGTAAGCCTACATGTTGCTGACCAATTTATATTTGAATCCTATGATATATTGAATGACTAAATATGCATTTGTTTCATATCTTGAGTTGTTTCCATTGTGTTTACTCTAGTTGCACGGCCTGGACAATTCACTTTATGGACCCTCCTAACTGTGACTACACCGATTATCCTTATCCATCTTCAAATTTTATCCTTATCAATCCATCAGAAAAACTATAAATTAAACCCCTCACAAGCCATAATCATCCCAATCATGAATGCAATGTTATGCTATTGATTTGAGCATCTGACATTACTTCTTTCAATCATAAATCTTGGGGTACAAATGCCACTAATAGTGAAATAAAGTTGCATTGGTGAGATCATTTATTGTTTTCAGTCTTTTGTATACAACTTTAGCTCAATCAAATGTATAGTTTATTTTATGTCAGAAAATGCCTTGGGGGATTTTTCCTCTTAAGGTTTAGCTCTCGGGTCTTATTAGTGCATTTCAAGCATCTTGCATGTTATTTTTGACTCCCGATAAGAAAACCCTGAAGTCTTATGGCAAATTGGACCTAGGGGATTACATTTTGATGAACCTTAAACAAAAATGGTAGGGTGAACATGGGCTCCAGCACCATAGCCCTGCCATATTTTGGGTCTGCCCTAATTTTAAATGTTAGTTTTATGACCATTATTTAGGTCCTATGCTGACATCTCAAGTTTGAATTATGAAATTCTTAGACAGAATCTTTGTAGTTGCATATATAAGAATGATTAGGTTTCATTTACAAACTAGATGGATTTTATGTATACTTGTGATCATAGAGCATTCAAAAAATTTATTGTGTGGCAGAGCAGAGCATTGTTATTATGTTTGTATTTGTAGATTTGGTATCCATCTCCTCATGGCATGAAGAGCATCTTCCTTCAATGAGATCTTCACTACAAGGTGATATATATTGTGTTTTCAATCATTTATCATTTACATTTTTTCTTCTATCCCACTGGTATATGCACTCTTATCTGGAAATGGTGTTTGAAAGACTTGAATGTCTCTTCGAGGCTTGATTGAGGTACCAAGTTTCACAGAGTGGAGTTGCAAAAAGTGAGTGGAAGACATTAAGGCTTTGGGATCTAAGAAGAAGCCATACATTGGAGCTTTTCCTAGACTAGGGCACTAGTTCCCATGTCCTCCGGTTTTCCTAAGGTAGAAATGGAAGTTGCAGTGTAGATCAGTGTCGGGATAAGTTCTAGATTCCATGACAAAAAGTACACCTTGGACTTGGGCGCTAGTCCCCATGTCCCCATTTTCTCCACCTTCTGAACTTCAAAAAATAATGAGTTAAGTATCTCTGTCCCTCATCCCATTCTGTGTCCCTCATCCCATTTTGAAAGGATTTGAAGTGATTCGATAATTTGCTTATTGTTTTGCATATTTAGGGTTTTAATTGAAATTGTACATTAAATTGAGACATTGTTTGACACATCCAATATTCCACATCTTCCCAAGTGGTAGCCCAACCTAATAGGTGAATCCTCTTGCACAAATTGGAGGTTCAACTCAGTTAATATGCCCTTGGAATGTTTTTTGTGAAAGGATCATTCTGCATAAACCCTTGAAAACCAACCAACCCCCATTATCTCCTCCTCTTTTCACCTACAAAATATTTTGGTGAACTCATGTTTTTGGACTCTTTGGCACCTTTCTGAGTGTTTTTTGATAGATTTCATTATTTCATCTTATTGCATTCAAAAAATTACAAAACAAATGAAAATTTTGAAAAAATTGGCATTTTTGGCTTGCACTTTATCATAGTTTGAATTATTTGGCATTTAATTTCATTAAATTTCTATCATTTTCATCAAATATGATTTAAATTATATAAATTCATCATTTAGTATTCACTTGTATTGCATTTTCATGCTCAAATCGATAAAAAATGCTTGGAATTGTGCATTTTCTATAAAAACCTTGTTTTACACTAACTAGGGTTTATAGCTAAACTCTTGTTTCACATTTTACTACCATTTTTAAACACTCATTAGGACTGATTTCTAATATTAGTTTTGCATGATAACTTGGTCTCCTTGCAAAATGTCATGTCTAGGGTTTGAAAACTTTGAATTTTCACTAGATTTGGCCTTATCGTCCCTTTAGATTTGCATCATAAGCATGTTGTATGGGATTTTTCTTCCCTAATTGGTTGTTAATAGGGTTATTATCTTCTTCTCCTCATCAAATTCATCACAACACCCCTTTTACTAGGCCTTTGCATGGAAAATTTGTGAAAATTGTATATTTTAGCACATTTTCACTAGGTTTTGACTTGTCATCACTCTAGGTTTGCATTAAAAGCATGTTGTGAAAGATATTAATAAATAATTGGACTTTCATTAGGCATAATATTTTATTTCCCTCTTGAAATTTTTCACAACACTTTTTTTCCTAGTGGTTTGCTTTGGAATAAGTTGAAAAATCAAGCATTTTAGGTCATTTTCATACATATGTTTGCACTTGTTCTTGTGTAAGTTTTGAAAATATTTAAAATCTGATTTGGCACTCATTTGAATACATCCACATGGCTTCTCAATAAAACAATATTGCTAGGCTTCCTCCTAGGCCTCATTTGAAAAGAAGAGCTCCTGAATTTGAAATAACATTTACACCTCATGACAAAGAAATGGTAGATACTAAAGGGCCTCCTTATTTTACAGTGAAAATAATGGAAATACCTATGGATGGAACACTTATAGACCCTAATTGCATGACTAATGTGGTTACAAAATATTTCCTTCTTAAACATGATTTGGCACAAAACTATTATGACTCATCGGATTTGAGAATTAAAACACATAATGGATCTTTGATGAAAATATTTGGATTGATAAAATTGCTAGTCTTAGTTTATGATAAAGTCGTGGATCAATTATTTGATGTTATTCCCTTATCTAACATTTTCTTTGTAAATCTTGGACTTCCTTGTCTTAAGGCTATAAATGTCATTCCTTCAACTATTCACAAATGTCTAAAATTCCCTTTGCATGGAGAGATCCGTACTATCTATCATAATACATATCAACCTTCAGATAAGAGCAAGAATTTCACCCTTGATTACTTTTGGCTATAACCTCAAACAAAACCTGAGCCATGAAGAGACCAATCCTTCCTAAATTATACATGATACAAAGAAAAACTAGCTACAGTGGCCAGGTCTCCTTTACAAACAATGAGGGAAGAACAACATGTGTTTGAAGATCCTCTTAGAGCACAAGGAAAATGGCAAAGTGACATAAGAATTACACAAGACTACTATGAATATGATGAGATAATTGGCATGGTAGATGTGGATAAGGAAAATTTTCATAACTCATCTCATCCATGGAGAGATGGTATATATGTTGAGGTCCCTCCTCCGTCATCCTTACAATGATTGGGGGTTTTTCATCGACAACAAAACATTCCACCAAGACCAATGAAATTTGAACATGGTGCTTCCTTCTCTAATGTGCAAAACCCCATAGAAAAACATGATAATGCCTTTGAAGAAAAAAGTAGTAAAACAAGAAGGAATAGACAAGCAAAAGAAAGGAGGAGGAGAAGACAAGTTTTTGCCCAACGATTTGCCACTCAACAAGAAAACATTTAACCTAACATTGAATCAAACATAGAAAACCTCAACACTGAACAACTGGAGGATAAGAACAAAAGTTGGGCTATGATACGTTACACACCTCTTTCCTCTAGCATCCAAGATAGGGAAGCAGATGATTTTCTCGATGACAACCCTTAGTTTGGTTGCCCCTACAGGTAAGTATTTCTAACCCTTTACCTCCATGTTGTGTTTCCCCCATGATGTGTTATGTGTCATTTAGGTCTCTTAGGATGACCCTGGATACTCTTGTAAGGTCAGGAATATTGGGAGACCACCTTTGTTGTGACCCTTCTTCTATTTGTATCATCATTTTTCTATATTGCTTCTCCTCTATTTTTCATTGTTGTGTGTTGTGTTTTATGGACATAGCATTGCGGTTGGAGACATGGGGGCACCCTCGTACATGACTGTCCCTAAGGTACTTGTTTCTCCTCTCTTGATTTATTGTTTCCCTTCCTATAATGGTTCTACCTAGTGGGAGGATGATGAAAAATATATTATACTGATGCGGTCCTAGTATCCCTTTAGAGAGTAATAAAAAAATGGACCTAATCCATACATGACGATGGGGTTGTTATATTTTATCCAATTCTTGGCTAGTAGAATCACTCCATGTGATCTTGATGTTTTCTTATCACACTTACAAAACATAACAATACTGTTGTTCTGTGCACTTTGTCTATCTTGAATCTTGCATTCCTTGGTTCTTTATGTGAATGATCATATGCATTGTTGATATCATAATTATATGGATGCTAACACCTTTTCTTGCAAGGAATTTTGTGTTTGTGGGAATGTTTGGCGATCATAAAGTACATGTCACCTCTGGGTGGCATGGGTTTTGCAAGAGCTCGTGTTGCCTTGTGTGTTTTCTACCTACCTTAACATACTTGATACCGGTACATGATATCAACCACCTTAAGGTGGGGACATATAAGGTAAGTTGTCTGTTCTAGATGCTAGCAATGTGTGTTTGAACAATCTTTAAATTTGTTTCGTATACCTCCATTGCACTATAAGGAGTCTCTGTGATGCAGATGGGGTTGTATACTCATACTTCCTTTTCATCGTAAGGTGTCTTCGTGATGTAGGTGGGGTTGTATGCCATGCTTCTTTTTCACTATAAGGTGTCTACGTGACATAGGTGGGGTTGCATTTTCAAAAATCTTCCGAGTAGATAGGGAACAGATCTAAGACTATCCTAACCCTTAAGGATGTCTTCGGTGATTGTTGTGGCGAAGCCCAATCATTGGTGTATGCCTGTAATGTGCCTAAGATGGCTGCAAACCTAGCAATAGGTTTCTTCCATCACTTGTCTGTCGTGTTTCCTCTGTGTCTTCCATGTGTGTGTGCATTGCATGTTTGTTCCCAAGCATAGTCTTAAATAGTGGTCGTGATGAGTCCCTCCTATACTTTGGGATTTGTATGGTGTTCTTGATTTATATGGCATGTTTATTCTCAAGTGCAGTCTTAAAGATTGGTGGCAATGAGTCCCTCCTACACTCTGAGATTTATTTTGCATGTTTGTTCCTTCATATGGAGTCTTAAAGACTAGTGGTGATGAGTCCATCCTACATTTTGGGTTGTTTGTTTACTTTCCTTGTACTTGCATTCTGCATTTCATATCCAAGAAAAAGAAGAAGAAAATAACCATTGCATTCACTATATTCAATGTGTTTTCCATGTCTTCAATGTTGTCCTCCCTGTGTTTTGCATGACTGTAACCGTATTTTTCATATTTTGAGTGCCTATTACTATCTTCAATGTGCTTGGCATGTCTTCACCATGCTTAATGTGTTTGTTGTGTTTGTTGATCATACTTTAATGCATCTATTGGCCTTATGGTTATACATACATTAAAGTGGGGAATAAACGTTATGTCAGAAAATGTCCCCCTGGGTGCTTTTCCCTCTTAAGGTTTAGCTCTCAAGTCCTATTAGTGCATTTAGAGCATCTTGTATGTTATTTTTTACTCCTGATGAGAAAACACTGAAGTCTTATGGCAAATTGGACCTTAGGGATTACATTTTGATGAACCTTAAAAAAAATGGCAGGGTGGACTTGGGGACTAGCACCCTAGTCCTACCCTATTTTGGGTCTGCCTTAATTTCAAATGTCAGTTTTATGACCATTATTTAGATCCTATGCTGACATCTCAAGTTTAAATTACTAAAATCTTAGCAGGAATCTTTGTAGTTGCATATATAAGCATGATTAGGTTTCATTTACAAACTAGATGGATTTGATGTATACTTGTGATCATAGAGCATTCAAAATATTCATTGTGTGGCAAAGTAGAGCATTGTTATTGTGTTTGTATTTTCAGATTTGGCATCCATCTCCTCATGGCATGAATAGCATCTTCTTTCCATGAGATCTTCACTACAAGGTGATATCTATTGGGTTATCAATCATTTATCATTTGGATTTTTACATCTATCTTGTCAGGATATGCACTCTTATCTGACAACGGTGTTTGGAAGACTTGAATGTCTCTCTGGGGATTGACTGAGGCAAGCCTCTAAACACCATGATCCCCTCCAACACTCCTTGTGATTGCAGGTTATATGTACTGAGTTTCACGGAGTACAGTTACAGAAAGGGAGTGGATGACATTAAGGATTTAGGATCTGAGAAGAAGCCAGACATTGGATCTTTTCCTGGACTGGGTGCTAGTCCCTGTGTCCTCCACTTTTCTTGAGGTAGAAATGAAAGTGACAGTGCAAATCAATGTCGAGAGAAGTTCTAGATTTTGTGATGAAAAGTACACCTTGGAATTGGAAGCTAGTCCCTGTGTCCCTGACTTCTCCACCTTCTGAACTTTGAAAAGTAGTGAATTAAGCATCTCTATCCCTCATCTCAATCTAAAAGGATTTGCCATGATTTGATAATTTGTTTATTGTTTTGCATATTTAGGGTTTTAATTGAAATTGTACATTAAATTGAGATATTGTTTGATACATCCAAGATTCCACATCTTCCCAAGTGGCAGCCCAACCTGATAGGTGAATCCTCTTACACAAATTAGAGGTTTAACTCAGTTAATATGCCCTTGGAATGTTTTCTGTGAAAGGAGGATTCTACATAAACCCTTGAAAACCAACCAACCCCCATTATCTCCTCTTCTTTTCAACTACAAAATAGTTTAATTTAAAATAAAGGGTTTAATGTTGTTTTGAAGCTCTTTGCATTCTATTCTAAATTACCCATATATAGTTATATAATTTTTTTTATCTAATGTTTTTTAGTGTTTAGAAAACATCTTTACCTACCCCTTGTCTATGAGGGTTCTTTCAATTTGCACCAATCTCTCAATAATATCATTGAAGGTAGTAACATAACGAACTTACAAATAAAATGCCATTTCTTAATTTAGATTAACAGTGAAAATGTTGACTAGTTTTTTCTAGGAATAGGTCATTGGAGAAAAGAAGATAACCTTCACCCATTATTTTGTTTTGTATTGCATATATATGCATTATGGTTAATTCATGCTCCATGTTGTATAAATTTTTTTTCACAAATATTTCCACTAAATTATATTGAATAGTTCTTTTCTATAGTTATAGAATAAAGAAAATAGAAAGTTGTAGATGTTTGTCTGGTGATCTTGTGATAGGTCAAGTTGATATTGAATGTAAATGTTTGGTTTCTAATCTTCAAGTGTTTCATTGCTAATGTATCCCTTGAAGGAATGAATCTAGTCTATAGTCAATGACTATTTGAATGTCTCCATGAACATTTTGTAATATTTTGATAGGCCTAATGATCCTATTGTTCACATATGCTTATCTGAATATTTTCCTTAACTAGTTTGTCAGCTAGAAGACTATAAAAATCCTTGAAAATAATTTTGTAAGACATCTTATTAAGGAAATATAGGAAGTTTACAAGCTTTTTTATGGATTATCTAGCTATAATACAACATCATCTACTTCAAGTATCTATGTATATAGCCTAGCTTATGTATAGGGTTGTAAATGTAATCCTTGCTATCTTCATTAAGGTGCATTCTCCTAGCTTTCTCTTGTAATGTTCTTTGGTCTGGGAGTCAGACTATATAACCCACTCAACATAAAGGCACCCATTTGCTATATGTTCAACCTCTTATCATTTGGGACTACATATAAAATAAAATAATTTAGTCCTTAATAACAATAATGGTAGTTATTGATCTTTCACATTGCAGGATCCCATTTTTTACTAGTATAAACTTTTTTCTATTTCTCAAATATCTTTCATAGTGAGATTGCATTGTTTCTCTTTCAACACCCATGTATGAAGTGAAATATCATGTTGAAAATTTTAAGGGATTAGGAAGAAAGCTTATTTAGTCTCTACATGGTTTGCATAGCTACTTATAAAGGTGTGAAGTTCTTGTTTAATGATAGACAAGCATATAGGTGCTTGCGATAGTAAAATAGGAGTTTCTTATGTATTGGGTATGGTTTGTCTCAAGGTCTATTCTATCACCATTTGTCTTTAGTTATCTCAAATAAACACCTTAAGGAACATCCCTTAGGCCTAGCAGAACTTGAAGTACGATCTACCCATCTTTATTAAGTGATCCATTGTTGTCATATCTTAGTCATATGGTGTAAGATGTTTCTCACTCCTAGCACTTAGGTATAGCTTATCTTTAGGGATTTGTGAATCCAAAAACTCTAGGAACTAGTAGAATGGTGCTATTATTGAGGAGATCAACCTATGGTTCATATTTTATAGACCATTGCAACCCAACCATTGAAATTAATTATTTACAATTGTGTCATTTTTCTTGTATGTATTTGATAGTCCATCAACCTACAACAATAAATTGATGAAACTTCCAAAGTTAGTTTGAAGATTTTTACTAGGTGAAATGTTGGTCTTGTGCTCACTAACAATTATTTCATCTCATAACTTACCAGAGATTTTTTTAGTGGTGAATATTTGCCAATTGGTGAATATCGCAAATCAACCAAGTTAGAATTGGTGAATAAATCACATCCAATAGGGTGGTCAAATCTCTACAATTTTACGTATTATTGGTCAAATGCATATCCATTCACCATCGATTCATTTTATGAGAACCAATGAAGTAATATTTTCTCCATAACAAACTACGAGTTTTAAATGGGGCAACTAATATTTTTGTCTGGAAATTCAGAAGCAAGTACTAAATCACCTATATATTTGCCAATACTATTAAAACAACATTGTTTATTGGAACACATTTCACCAACACCATTAAATGGTCACTATGCATGAGAGCCCATTTTGCCTATGCCATTAAATGGTCATTGTGCGTGAGGACCCATTTCACCAATTAAAATTTACAAGTAGTTGATTATGAGGGGCCATTTTGCCAATTTCCATGACACCTTCATGCTAATCATAGGGCCATATTCCCATTGGAAATTACAAAGTATGTAGTTCATTGAGGTTTTATTCACTAACACTTAAACTTATTCCTTATATAATCACATGGGATTCACCAAATTTTTTAAGATACCATTAGGAATGCCCATGGAATTTACCAAATATAGATTGATATAAATACAATTGAAACTCTGATTTATTCTTACATATTTTGTTCAGTTCTAAACTTGTGAGCTCTCGATTCAGATTTCAGAAGTTAGAGTTGGAACCTTGAAGTTGATTGTAGGCAAAGTTACAAACTTACAACATAGGCATTCCTGCATTAATAAATAGCAAGTCAGTGAAAACCTAAACTTAAAGGTGAGTAATCATTTCTTCATAGTATTAGTGTTATAAGATTTTTTTATCTCTTTTCCTTTCTTGCTCCAATCTTAAGGAAGATATTTAGTAGGGAATGGGATCTATATCCTATGAGTATGTCCTTAAACAAGAAGACATTTTTTCTAGCTTTTATTTGAAATGAGAGATCAAGATGTTGAACTGCAAGTGTGACAAGGGTAAGACTCCTTAGGGTGGTGAAGGGACTGGGAGGCCATCAAAATGCCGAAAACATGGAGTTAGTATATAGTCTTACTTTGGAATTGGAAATTTTTCTAATCCATCAAATCAAGATGGAGCTACATCATCAAGTCTTGCACCAAATATTAATGAAGAATCCATTCGCAATACCTCACCACCACTAGAAGGTGGGATTGCCATTGAGTCAAATGAGGATGGCAATACCATAGAAGATGT
The DNA here is from genome assembly GCA_027924645.1 of Cunninghamia lanceolata. Lineage (NCBI taxonomy): Eukaryota > Viridiplantae > Streptophyta > Pinopsida > Cupressales > Cupressaceae > Cunninghamia > Cunninghamia lanceolata. The sequence continues at coordinate 10,530,858 of BSBN01000854.1, forward strand.
TCCAAGGGATACCCTAGTTATCCAAAATGAGGATGGAAATGCCACAGAAGATGTTCCAAGGGATACCCTGGTTAGCTAGAATGAGGATGGCAATACCGTAGAAGATGTTCCATAGGAAGCCCTGGTTAGCTAGAATGAGAATGGAAATACTGTAGAAGATGTTCTAAGGGATATCCTAGTTAGCTAGATTGAGATAATTGACTTGGATGAAAATGCTAGTGATGTAGATGATGTTGGTAAGAAGAAAAGAAAAGGCAAATCAAAACTGGGGCACGAGCGGGAAATGTTAAGGAATTTTCAGCTTGATTGGGTGTCAAAGTACCCATTCATTGAACCAGTGGAGAAAGCAAACAAAGATGAACAACCAATAGAATTGAAGTGTATGATTTGTAGTTGGAAATGTAAAAGAGACAAGAAATTGCAGCTAAAGCTTGACATTATAGGAAAGCATATTAGTAAAGTTTATGAAAAACAAATCATAGATGGAAAGGAAACATCAGTAGTAAGATGGAAATCAAAGGAAGAATGTCTTCATGTGAAGTATGCCACAGGATATGATGAGTATAAGAAAAGAATGATCAAGCTTGTTTCAAGTGGAGGTACAATCAAGGCTCAATTTGGAAAACCAATGGAAGGAGCACAATTGGTAAAAACTATTCAGATGAGTGTTGTTTCTCATATTTTGTCTAGAAGGTGTCCTATGACAGACTACCCAGAGTATAGTAATTTATTATCTTTTTTGAGTGTTCCTCACTATCCTAGCACACATTGGTCAATAAATGCTAGATGGGAATGGGCAAACTGTCTCACTGTGGTGGAAAAGCAAGATTTAAAGGAGAATGTAAAAGAGTCAAACTTTATTGCATTATCTTTAGATGAGGTTACTATGGTAGATAATATTTCTTGGATCCATATGAATGTGTATACTGTAAAAGAACATGTCTGTTGAGCTCATCTACTTTGTGTTCATAAAATTAAGGACAATTCAACATCGCAAAATCTATTTGGACTAGTTAAGAAGTATTTGAATGAAATTATAGGTATGGATGACTTGACAATTGTCACAAAGTTGGTGTGTGTAGGAGCTGATGGAGCTATAGTAATGTAAGGTCATAGGACCGGTCTTTGTACAAAATTACAAATTACTTGTGCCCCATACATGCTTGGCATTCACTGTATGGCCAAAAGAATGGATTTAGCATTTAAAATTGTAAGCAAGTTTCCTACAGTATCAAAAGTTGAAAATCTAGTTCGTGAGCTCCATGCATACTTATGTCGAAGTCCCAAACGTTTTGCAGAATTTCAAAATTTTGCTAAGGCAATAATAGTGAGAAACAAGATTCTTAAGGATGTTGATACCAGATGGATCTCCTTGCATGGACCAGCTCAATGAGTTATTTCAAAATATCCATCCTTGATTGGAATAATGTACGAACATCACAATATAGTAGACAAAGCTCCTAACCTCTTACGTAGGTTAAGTGATATAGAGACAATCTTAACTTTATCTAGTCTTCTCCCCATGCTGGATGAAATGAACAATCTTGTGAAGAAATCCCAAGATAGAACTATGTATATCTATGAGTATACCAAACTATGTAGAATGACATGCATGGCCCTTGATAATCTATATCTAGATCTAACTTCTTAAAGCCCAAATTTTTATAGGTGGCAGATAATTATAGATTTGAGTCATACTAAAAATTATTTACAGTTTAATTCAAGCGGGGAGTTATGTGCCTTTGTACGTGGATTTGAGATACCAATGCACCATTGTAAGATGGTCAGGCGCTCTATCAAGGAAGTACTTGTTAGAAAGGAAGATTTTGATGGCATTGTTGAATCTGTTAGTAATAATTTGAAGGAAATTGCAAAGAATCTTTCAATAGAGATTTATAATTGATTCCCTTGAGAAGAAATACTTGAAGCCATGTCTATTGTGTATCCTCAATTTTGGGTTCAAGCCTAGCGAGATAGCCCAAGCTTTTTTCATCAAAAAGTAACTACCTTGACTGAATACTTTTTGAACAGTGCAGAATGCAATGGATAGACAATAGAAGGAATTATAGATGGAAATAAGCTTAGACGACAATGTAGTCAGTTTGCAAAAAGTATGATAGACCAGTTTAATTTCATGGAGAATCCCTTTGAAGTGGGATCAATAACAAAAGCTTGGAAAAATTTGGGTTAGAGTGAAATATTGCGTGACTCAATATCACATATTTCAAACTTGCTAATTTATGTCAAACAATGATATTGGGTTTAGTTCCAAAAGATGAGAGAGTTTTTAGTGCATTGGGGTTTTTGAAATCAAAGATAAGAGACAAACTAGACAAAAATTTGGGAAATTGCTTGAGGGTGTTAGGAAGTGCATATAATGTCAAAAATTTTCCTTATGAAAGGGCACTCACAATCTAGAAGTCCATATGCAAAAGAAGAAGGTTGTGCAACATTTCAAGTTCAAATGCTGGTGGTGGTAGGACAAATGACATTGACATAATGACTGATGAATTTGAGACTCAGAATCAAGATGAAGAAAATGAAGACCAGACACAAAATCAAGATGACTCTTTTACTTTATCTGAATGTCAGTTTGAGGACCCTGACTTGATTTAGCAAATGGAAGTGAAATAGTAGTTTTTAGGTATTTATACTACATTTCATGAATCATATTACAAAACTGTAGTTGATGATATTTTATATTGTATTCCTTGAAATTGTGAATCAAATTGAATACATTAACATATTATTAATTATATCATATTTTAATTGTGTCATACTAATAAGTTTTACATGTACTCAGTGATTCATCATTCAACTGAATGCTTAATATTTCCTTACTAAAGTTGATTTGTGCATAAAACATAAAACAATTTGCAGTAAAGTAGAATTTTGGTTTTTGATTTGATATGTGATTCTGCATCATTTTTCACAGTTTATGAATTATTTTGATCAGTACCTTATCCACAACTAGGTTAGAAAATGAAATATACTTGTACAATTTAGACCATTTGATCTACTGGTTAGGGTTTTAGGTTTAGGGTTTGTCTTCAATTCATATATAAACCTAACCTTTTAGCCTTTTGCATTATAATTTTAAGTTGACTTGTTACCATTAGTTCCTGGTCATCCAAGTTCACACTTAAGCCATCAAACCCGTCGGTATTATTGGCCCCTTTGCCTTGTCTAATCAATCACCACTTGGTTGTGAACATTATGTGTCAAAATGTTTAAAGGGGTTAAATGTTTCATCTTTTATCTTAAGTCTTGACACCAAAATTTTTTGTGGCCCTTTATCCTGTCAACCTAGGGATGTCAACTTTTAAGTCAAAAATAATTCACATGTGTATATTTGAACATTAATGGGAGCAACTGGATCTCGCAGATTGAATCCTGACTGCTTCCCACTAGCCCGCTTGAATAAAATAATGTTTTAAGAAATCCAAAGTGATATAGGGCTAGTGACACATGTTGCTTGTCAAAGTTAGACCCATCGTCCACTATAGGTATTAAACGTCAAAGCATTGAAAATCAACATCTTTAGAGTCAATCTAGGTCATTCCCCGCTAGCCCACGGGGGGCCCACCAAAAGCTTTCTTCTCTTAGAGGGATAGCAGGGAGATGACACATATCTTAATCTGGACCGTTGAAGAGACTTTAGAAGACATGACATGAAATTTTTTGTCAAATATTTTGAAGGAGTTGTATTGGGTTTTAAGCAGTGAGCTACTTAAAGGAATTATAAAGCACATGGGCAAATATGTCGTAAGATGTTTTAATCTTAACCTTTTGATGATAAAAAAGTTAAGCTACTAGGCGGATGACTAACGAGGTTAAATAGCATGCAAGTTGATGGGCCCAGACTTGATCTAGACCATTCCTCGCTACACCATTGTCGTAGATCTAAACACTATTGAAGCCAGAGGGATAGTGGGTGGTCACAATGGCATGTTAAAAACACATTTGAAATGGTAAATAACATTAGCTTAACATATTAACAATAGTAGCATATAGAAAAATGAACATCAACAATCATAGAATGTGTATCTAGTAGTTGAAACCAGAGTTTTTATTCAATTGATAAAATAAATAATACAGATAATTGAACATCAACACATTACTGAATTTGAGTTTTCTATTGATTTTCAAATGAAGGGATACATAGAGGCAATGTAAAATCTTGGTCAAAGACAACTCTGTACATAGCTGAGTTAGAACTTGGAAACTCGTATTATCAATATCAAATCATTCTAATAGTTTTTTTAGCAAATTCCACTATTCATGTGGTTGAATTGTCATTTCATCTAGATGATGTTATCTGACTTGAATTTTTGTTAACAATGTATGATCGAATTTCAATTTGGATCCTGACTTGAATGTTTCAACCAAAGATGCATTCAATATTATCAGTGGTTTGATGGAATCCAAAAAGTTTGCCTCATCTGGGTTCTAAGGAAACTGGTCCAAATCAATCCTCGTTGCATCCTCCATCTTCTTTATGAAATCATCCTTTCCAATGAATCGCTCATTTGTGGCAAACCAAGCTTTGTCAAGTTCCTTACCTTTTCATCCTCCTTAATCTTTGTTGCAGCCTCAATCACAAATTCTATTGTTTTAGGCATTCTTGAATACTTTTGAATGATATATGTCACCTTTATTGAGGCTTCAATCTGATTAGTAATGCCTTTTGACATCAATTCATTGTCACTAGCTTTGTAGACTGTTTCTAGAACTTGATTTGCAGATTTCTCTTTTGCCTACAGTTGCACATCTTTATTGTCCATTAAATATTTTCTCAACTTCTTATGATGTAGTCTCATGGCATCAATCAATTGAAACAATTCACACAAATGATCAATCCTCTGCACTATTTCCTCCTAGATCTTTTGTTTCATGTGCCTCATTATTTGTCTACAAAATCTAGTTAGCTTATTTTGACAAGATTTTATTTCATTTTTTTCTTCCATAAGCTCTATGGCCAATGTTTCATTTTTTTTTCTCTCTTTCTCCAATTTTTGTTCCCACTGTTCATTTGCTTTCCCAATGCTTTGTCTTAATTTTTCTGAAGTGGATTTTTCCTCATCATATTTCTTTTTGCTCTCACCTAACCTTTCCTTTAGTCCATTCAATTCCACCTCTATTTGTTTATCCTCTTTGCTTGTTGATGTATAGGTAGATTTCTTATTCTTTTTTCTAATTTATTGCTCTTGTTATCTACTATTTTCCTCTTTGCTTTCTCATTTGCTAAGTCTGCCTATAATTTTTTTATTTGATTTTGCAACCTTTTTTTTCTCTATCATTCTTTAGCAATGATATGTACACCAATTCATTGTTTTTCTTTGATATATTAATTTTGTCAATAATTTTTAATCTAGAAAAATCAAATTGCAAACTTCTCACCTAAAATTTAGATCGATCCATCTAATTTTTTGTTTTATTTTGAACTGTGGGAAAAACAATCATGTGCTCCATGATTTCTGAATTTGTGTCAAATGTGGGTGATATCATGGTTGTTGCAGGCTTTGAAGTTACAACAGACACACTCTCCATTAGTTGCTTCTTTTCTTTTTTATACAATTCTAATTTCTTTTTAAACTCTTGAATGCAATCAAAACTTGGGGATGCAGGAATAAGGGAATGCTTGAATGGTGAAGGAATATGAGTACTTGCAATTTCTGTTGTAGCCACACTAACTGAGGGAGTGCATGGAAATAACTCTTTTAGGGTGGACCTAGTAGTTAGACTTGGACCTATCATAATCCTGTGTCTCTTCTATATCCCTTTATCACTAAGTGTTTGTGCGGTATCTTGTATTGGTGTCCTCTTGTGTGTAATTTGGTGTTTGGACCTGTTGTTCTAGCACATGTTGACTAAGTTCTCCACTAGTGGTAGTGTCAATCACACTAGGCTCTCCACCATGGGCATGTCCAAGCTGTGATTGCATCTGACCATGAGGATTAGGATTTGAAGCTGTAACAAAATGAATTCTTTTAGCTGTACTTGTTGTCAATCAAAGTATGCACCCAATGCTAAGCTATCAACTTAGCTACCTGTTGACACATGGGAACAGTCCTAGGCCTGTGGGTTGCCTAAAACTTGGAGTGAACCTTCAGAGTGAGCTGGTTCTCTTGGAAAATTCACCTAATCTAAATGACTTTCTAAGGAAAAGGTTAGGAAGATAACTAAAATTGATATTCTAAAATCTAAGGATGTTTTACAAAAAAATTAACTTATTCTAATGATCTCACTCACAAACAACTTCTCAGGACAATGACTTTCACAATCTCACATGTGCATACAACTCAAAAATGATTTGCATGAAGGTTTGAAATCAAACACAACATGCAACTTATATTATATGGACTTTTGCACCCACACCTGCAATAGAAGGACATACAAAGGATCTAAAAGAAAGTATCACATTGATAACATCAAACTACCACTGCAAAATGAGACAAAAATTGAGATAGGAATGCTTTGTTGTTTCTATTGAACTGAAAGGAGTATAAAGAATGAGAATCTAAGTACAAAAGTGTTTACAAGCTCTCTGTAGGTGAACAAGAGAGAAGAAACAATAATCTGAACTAAAAAAAACTAAGTTTTTCTTCCCATATATGCCTCCAATGTTTCCAAGATGGAAAAATGAAAAAACTCTGCAAAAATCTCTCCAAAAGCAACCTTCCAAGACATTTTTGAGATCCATAAAAAAGCCTTCAAAACCGTGCCCAAAATATCCCCAAACTAGGTGTAAAAGCTACCAAAATGCTATCCCAAGTGGTCCCACCAAAATCTCCTCAAAATTAGGCTTTACTTGATCAATAAAAGCCTCCTTTTTGCCCATATCTTCTTAATTTCACCCAAAAGAAAGAAAATCCAAAAATAGAAGAATCTCCTTATATCTACTTGCTTTAACTACATTAAACTAGTAATTATTTAAAAGCAATTTATAAAACATTGCTTTAAATAATGATTTATAATGGATTTGCAATTTTGTCTCCTGATTTGGCTCGATTTGATTCTTCACAAATAATACAAGGCTTATGTGATTATTTAGCCAAGTATGATACATTTTATTTTGAGCATTTGATCATAAAATTTTAAAGGCACTATTGAAAGATTTTTGAAAAAATAAAAGACCCCTAGGGTCTGTCCTCCATTTGGTTTGCAAAATATCCTAAGGCATAGTTGTCATTGTTATGGACTTACCTTCAAATGGCAAAGGGGCCATCGAGGTCTTAAGGTATATCACTAGGAATCAAACATGTCTAAAGGGACATAATACCCCTGAGGGTATTAGCCAAAGCTTTGAAAAATTAATTCGATGTGATAAAACACTATCGAACTAGGGATTCAATGAAAACCCTAACACAAAACAACCCAAGCCCTAACATTTTATGCTCATTTTGCATTTTGACTATTTTGATGGAATGAGATTTGCCTCTGGCTGCCATGGAAGCTAGGGTTTAGAGCAAAAAGCCCTCGATTCTTATTGTCTTTAAGCACATTTTTTGGAGATTCTTGTAGAAAACTAAGAGGTAAACACTTCTATCATAGACTTGAACCATATTTTACACTTATGAGAGGTTTTATTTTTCTTTTAAAGCCATGACCATCACATGTTTTCTGATGTATTTCTTTGAATCCTCACTGTGGTTTATTTTCCTCTGTTTTGGAACTGCCATGAATGACTAGTTAGAGCTCATTTGGAGACAATATATGAGCAAAACATCCACGGCCTCCATGTATTCATATCTTCACTTAGGAACAAAGTAAGGTGAGCTTTCATCTTTTGAGCTTTACAAAAACAAAGTTTCATTATTGTTAAAAGCCACGACCATCAAACCTTAGGTTTTGATCAATTTACTATGACACTTCTGTATAATTCCTTTGTTGAGGCCGCGACCATACTTGGTACTCTTCCTCATTTTTGAGTGCTAACAAACCCTCATGGGCTCAAACTCTCTATCTTCTCCTGTATTTCTGATTCCTTAATGAATATTGATATGGGTTTTTTAATATTTTGTGAGAAAAACTGTATTCCAGGCCGTGGCTGAAAGTTTAATAGTTGTATCATGAGTGTCTTCACCACTCGAAACCCTACCTCTTATTTACTTGTAGCTATCTTTCTATGCTATTCCAAATGTGTTATGATATATACTGTATATAGCCTCTTCATTTCACTCTGTATAGCACATACATCTTTGAGTATGGGATTTCTTTCATAGCTTCAAAACTATACTCTAACACTTTCTTTTACAAATGCTGCTATCCACATGGCTGAAACAATATGTCCATTTGAATAATCTTCATGTGCTACCTCTTGTAGCTTCACTTGTAAATTATGACTATGGCATTTACACTGTATATTATGACTGATATGACAGTCATGATGATGACTAATTTTGGATCTTTTGCAGTTGTTCATGCATTGAATTATAACTTCATAGTTCATGAAATGATAAATACCTGATGTATTGTTGTCCAATTGCTTCTTTGATGATGGTTTGAATGAGTCATGTGTGTTGTCACTTGTTGTACATTGCAATGCACACTTGGAGACTACTTCATCTAATTCCTCTTGTGAACAACATACTTCTCACTATCTCTTAATGTGCACGGACCATGGGAAGAGTACTTTAATGAATATATTATGATGCATCTATCATATTGGCACTAGATGCCATTTTTTATTAGCACAAGAGTGCTATCCTTTAACATGTGAGTACTTTTATTAATGAAGGATGCATTCTATAATGACCCTTATTTGAAATATTTCATCATCTGAAAGGCTGCATGATGAGATTAGACTATTACTTCTGAGCATCTTGAATTCATGATAAATGATAATGAGATAGACAATGAATGTAACCATGATGTGACAATGCCTCTTACGAAAATCATTGGGCAGTCTTGAAAAGAGCTCAATGCTCTAACTTGATGTAGTACTCCTTTAGTTGAATAGGTTCTATTTGAGCACAATGAATATGAATTATTCCCTCCTAAAATTTAGGGGCAGCATGCTGGGCTCAACCCTTGTGGGAGCCCACTTTGCACCACATGCTGAAATGTCTTCAAACTAGCAACATAACTTCTTCTATACGTACACAGGAAACAAACACATGTTAGCTTAAAAAATAGTGAAGCTCAATGATGTTTCATCTTTTAGGCTCTCTTGCATATGGATGTTTTGATCATCTAATTCAGTGCATCATAAAGAATGTATTATGTTTCTATTTGATGAAGTACTTAGGGTAAATCATATCTGGAGCTCTAACATATCTCTCTCCATCACTGCAGGTTCATTCAAAGGTCGGTAGCAAAGAGGAGCTAGCTGCAATGAGGGTCAACTCAAGACTCCAATAGGCAATGATCGATATGCCTTATCTTATCTGCTTCATTACTTTAGTTTTCCTTAGATGCATAGTATATTCTTTTTCATGTATTGGTTCAGCTACTCCCATGGCTTGTGTGGGACATTTGATCTTTCTTGCTTTCATTCAATGTGATACTTGTTCATCTTGTGTATATCTCATTTGTCAAATAAATAATCATTGCAATATGAAATGAAATAACTTCTTTTTTATCCATGAATACTCTGTAAAGGAATGATAAACTAAATTTCTCTCTTCTGTTATAACAATGGCATCATAAAACTGAACCTTTTCTTTTCACTTTAAACTATGCAAAAGCCAACATAGCAGAAAATGTTAAGAGCCTTTCACCTAAAAATGAAACAAATATTTCAGCTCTGCCAATTTGAGTTGTAGGTGAAAAATTGGTAATATTTCTGGTGATTTCTATTAAATGCCTGCCTGCTAAGCATTAAGACCAATTGCCTTAACTGTCCATTGGGCATGGAGTCAAACTCTGCTCTTCTCAAACTCAGAAAACAATGAAACTCAACTGCAAACTACTCCAAATAGTAGTAGAAAACCAAACAAAACTAAACTGAAAGCAAACTAAAAGGCCTTGGTGACCAGAAAACATGTGCAGCAACACTTAGTGAAAGAAAATAAATGTGTGAATAGCACTTATTGACTAAAAACACTAACTCTAACCTACTCTAACGAGCCAAAGAAGTTGGTCAAACAAACCCATTCACTGGTTGGGTGAAGTAACTACCCCTCCTTTGCAATCTACAAATCTCCATAAGTTTGTCAGCCAACCAAAAGAGTTGGAGAAAAATCAAATATCCAGTAAATTGTTGCAACACCTTTCCAAGAAGGAAAATGCAATCACTTACCCACCTAACTTGTTTGGCGAGCTGATCAAGTGAGCAAGTAGACTTGTTATGCTTAGCTTGATACCCTTCTTGATGATCTGGTTCAGTGTCACTATGAGGATGCTCCTTTTTGTTTACTTCCAACCTAGCCAGATGCCTAATAGGACATCCCCTTGAAAGCTTTGGACTAGAGAGAAAGTAATTTGAATCATTAGAAACAACAACATCACCTTCACTTTGCATGATAGTTTGTCATTTTGCTTCTTCCTCCATAGTCAATGGGCCATCCTCCTCTGTTAGGGTAGCTAATAGCTCATCAAAGCTATCAACTCTTGGAAGGCTCTTAGCAATAGTTGAACTAGGCTCAAAATACTCATTATTACTCAAGGAGGTACATTCTGAAATAGGAGTCTCTTCTTCAGTGAGTGAAGGCAAGTGTTCAAATAATGAGCTAGGCTCTTTCAACAAACCATCAATTTGAGCATCAGCTTCAAGGTCATCTGTACAATAGAAAGGTAGCTCCTCTAACCAATCAAGATCATGCTGCTAGTTAGGGTACTCCATAACTAGTGACTTATTCAAGAATACAACCACTTCCACCTCTTTCCTTTGCGGTTCAAGATAAGCCTCCTCCAAGGATGCTAGCATAACCTCTAAGTGTGAGCAGAAAAGATCAATTTCAGCTTGAAATAGATCCTCCTTGAGCTCTTGAGCATTCAAATTAGGACTTCTTTCCCATATCTGTTCTTGGATCAACACCTTATCTAAATGGTCCTCATCACTATGGCGATTAGAACTTGGCATAGCCATGCCATTTTCACTTTCATACTCAAAGTTAGGAAGCTCATCAAATAGATTAACTAGAAATTGAGGTTCAATAGAAATTTCTTGCACATTATCTAAGTTTGTAACAGAGACCTTAAGATCATTCCAAAGAAATTTTTTTTCATAGTTTTCCTAGCTTTTTGATGAAAAGGGGATGTCCTTTACCTCATGATAGCTTTCACTAAGCCTATTGGGCTCCAAAATAGGTTCTTCTTTATCCCCTTCCTCGTGATTCAAGGTTCTATTATCATATTGATGATCTTCACTTAGCAACTCACCACAATATTTGACATCTTTCTACTCTTCATCCTCCTTATCGCTGAACCAACTGGATACCTCACAATAGTTATCAATATACTGATGTTCCAATGAACCAACCTCTCTACACATGCAATATTCTTATGTTTAGCTGCTAAAATGGTACAATCAACATCAACCTCTTTCTTTATATCCTATTGTGCTGGTTGATCTTCTGAAAAACGTGCATCATCTTCCATAAAAGAAGGAAGCTCATTAGTGCAAACATGGAAAGATTCATCAGGAGAAGTCTTTTCTTGTTTGATCTTCTGTTGCTGCAAATGGTAAACTTCCAAATATGAACGCATTGGATTTAACTTTCTAAGCTCCTCAATGAAGAGTAAGGTATTCTGATCAAAGGGGTCACCCTTGGATCCCTCAGGTGGGAAAACTTGGGGAGCTTCATGGATTTCTTGCACGGAAAAATGTTGCTCAAGGGGCTGATCTGCAACTACACTAGGCTAAAAATGATTATTTTCCTCAACTTGCAAGGGATGAAAGCTTTTGAAACTTGGTATTTCAAGATTAAGATGTTGGCTTGAGGAATAAGGACTTTATTCTACCTAAAACTCAGAATCTCAACTTTAGGAACACTAAGAAGCTCATTCTGTCTAAAACTTGGAAACTTATACATACGAACCTCCTCTTGAATAAGCTATTTTGGAATGACAGGAGCTGCTTGGGCTTCGTGCCTTTATGTTTCTGACCCTTTCTCATAGAGATAGGCCTGGCAAGCCATCTTTTTTTGTTGTTGATTATACTCATGCTACCTCTTGATCTCCTCTGACTGTTGCATGAAGTCAAACAATATACCCTTTATGCTTGCAATCTCCTCCTTTTCATGCTCTTAGAGCTGGCTTTGAGTATATGAGGGTTGAGTAGGGGTGGGTGGGTGGTAATCATCTTGAGTAAGCTAGTAGCTTGCTGTAATAGGGTTATTTGGACTAAAACTAGCATTGTGACTACTTGGGTATGGTTTGTTAACAGTATTTTCATAGTATGGGGTTGGGTATACATATTGACTATGAAAATTTGACATTTCTACTCATATGAAGAGATGGAAAAAAGATTAATTTTTTGAAACATACCAGCACCTGATCTATTAAAACTAGTAGATCTTGATTCAGAGTCGCCAGATGTGTTTCAAGACCTTGCCTCCAAAGGCTGAGATTGCTGGTGCACACACCAAGAACTAGTAATGAAATGATGAGCTTTGAACTGTGAAAGTTCAAACTGTCCCACCAGGTGTACCAAAAATTGTTGTCAATCAGATTATGCACCTAATGCTAAGCTATCAACTTAGCTACCTATTAACACATGGGAACACTCCTAGGCTTGTGGGTTGCCTAAAACATGGAGTGAACCTCCAGAGTGAGCTAGTTCTCTTGGGAAATTAACCTAATCTAAATGACTTTCTAAGGAAAAGGTTAGGAAGATGACTGAAATTAAAATTCTAAAATCTAAGGATGTTTTACCAAAAAATTAACTTATTCTAATGATCTCACTCACAAATAGCTTCTCATGACAATGAATTTCACAATCTCACATGTGCATACAACTCAAAAATGATTTGCATGAAGGTTTGAAATCAAACACAACATGCAACCTATATTATATAGACTTTTGTACCCACACCTGCAATAGTAGGACGTACAAAGGATCTAAAAGAAAGTATCACAATGATAACATCAAACTACCACTGCAAAATGAGGCAAAAAATGAGATAGGAATGCTTTGTTGTTTCTATTGAACTGAAAGGAGTATAAAAAATGAGAATCTGAGTACAAAAGTGTTTACAAGCTCTCTACAGGTGAACAAGAGAGAAGATTTACAATAATCTGAATTGAGAAAAAAGCTAAGTTTTTCTTCCCATATATGCCTCAAATGTTTCCAGGATGGAAAAAAAAAACTCTGTAAAAATCTTTCCAAAAGCAACCTTCCAAGTCATTTTCAAGATCCATAAAAAAGCCTTAAGAACTATGCCCAAAATATCCCCAAACTGGGTGTAAAAGCTACCAAAATGCTATCCCAAATAGTCCCACCAAAATCTCCTCAAAAGCAGGCTTTACCTGATCAATAAAAGCCTCCCTTTTGCCCATATCTTCTCACTTTCACCCAGAAGAAAGCAAATCCAAAAAAAAGAAGAATCTCCTTATATCTACTTGCTTTAACTGCATTAAAATAGTAATTATTTAAAAGCAATTTATAAAACATTGCTTTAAATAATGCTTTACAATGGATTTGCACTTTTATCTCCTGATTTGTCTCAATTTGATTCTTCACAAATAATACAAGGGTTATGTGATTATTTAGCCAAGTATGATGCATTTCATTTGAGCATTTGATCATAAAATTTTGAAGGCAATATTGAAGGTTTTTTTAAAAATTAAAAGACCCCTAGGGTTTGTCCTCCATTTGGTTTGAAAAATATCCTAAGGCATAGTTGTCATTGTCATGGACTTACCTTCAACTAGTAAAGGGGCCATCAAGGTCTTACGACATATAACTAGGCATCAAACATGTCTAAAGGGACATAATACCCCTGAGGGTATTAGCCAAAGCTTTGAAAAATTAATTCAATGTGATAAAACACTATCGAACTAGGGCTTCAATGAAAATCTTAACACAAAACAACCCAAGCCCTAACTTTTTGAGCTCATTTTGCATTTTGACACTTTTGATGGAATGAGCTTTGCATCTGGCTACCATGGAAGCTAGGGTTTAGAGCACAAAACCATTGATTCTTACTGTCTCTAAGCACATTTTTTGGAGATTCTTACATAAAATAAGAGGTAAACGCTTCTGTCATAGACTTGTACCATATTTTATGCTTATCAGAGGTTTTTGTTTTACTTTTAAAACCACAACCATCACAGGTTTTTTGATGTATTTGTTTGAATCCTCATTGTGGTTTATTTTCCTCTATTTGGGAAGCACCATGAATAACTGGTTGGAGCTCATTTGGAGACAATATATGAGAAAAACATCCATGGCCTCCATGTATTCATATCTTCACTCAGGAACAAAAATAAGGTAAGATTTCATCTTTTGAGCTCTGCAAAAACAAAGTTTCATTATTGTTAAAAGCTATGGCCATGAAAGCTTAGGGTTTGATCAATTTTGCTATGACACTTCTATATGATTCATTTGTCGGGGCCATGGCCATAATTGGTATTCTTCTTGATTTTTGAGTGCTAACAAACCATCATGGGCTCGAGCCCTCTATCTTCTCCTGTATTTGTGATTCCTCCATGAATACTGATATGGGTTTTTTGATATTTTGTGAGAAAAACTGTATTCTAGGGCGTGGTTGAAAGTTTAATATTTGTATCATGAGTGTCTTCACCACTTAAAATCCTCTCTTCTTTTCTTGTAGCTATCTTTCTTTGTTGTTCCAAACGTGTTCTGATATATACCATAAATAGCCTCTTTATTTCACTTTGTATAGCACATACATCTTTGAGTATGACATTTCTTTCATAGCTGAAACTATACTCTAACACTATGTTCTACAAATTCTGCTATCCATATGGCTGAAACAATATGTCCATTTGAAAAATCTTCATGTGCTACCTCCTGTAGGTGCACTTGTAAATTATGGCTATGGTATTTACATTGTATATTATGACTGATATGATAGTCATGATGATGACTGATTTTGGATCTTTTATGGTTGTTCATGCATTCAATTATAACTTCATACTTCATGAAATGATAAATACCTGATGTACTATGGTCTAATTGCTTCATTGATGATGGTTTGAATGAGCCATGTGTGTTGTCACTTGTTGTACATTGCAATGCACACTTGGAGACTACTTCATTTGATTCCTCTTGTGAACAACATACTTCTCACTATCTCTTAATGTGCAAGGACCATGGGAAGAGTACTTTGATGAATATGAACAATGATGCATCTATCATGTTGGCACTAGATGTCATTCTTTTACCAACACAAGAGTGTTGTCCTTTAACATGTGAGTACTTTTATTAATGAAGGTTGCATTCTATCATGACCTTTATTTGAAATATTTCCTCATCTGAAAGGCTGCATGACGAGATTAGACTATTACTTCTTAGTATCTTGAGTGCATGATAAATGATAATGAGATAGACAATGAATGTAACCATGATGCGACAATATCTCTTACTCAGACCATTGGGCAGTCTTGAAAAGAGCTCAATGCTCTGACTCGATGTAGTACTCCTTCAATTGAATAGGTTCTATTTGGGCACAATGAATATGAATTATTCCCTCCTAAAATTTAGGGGCAGCATGTTGGGCTCAATCCTTGTGGGAGCCCACTTTGCACCACATGCTAAAATGTCTTCAAACCAACAACATAACTTCTTCTATACCTACATAGGAAACAAACATGTTAGTTTAAAAAATAGTGAAGGTTGATGATGTTTCATCTTTCAGGCTCTTTTGCATATAGATGATTTGATCATCTGATTCAGTACATCATAAAGAATGTATTATGTCTATGTTTGATGAAGTACATAGGATAAATCATATTTGGAGCTCTAACATATCTTTCTCCATCATTGCAGGTTCATTCAATGGTCAGGAACAAAGAGGAGTTAATCACAATGATGGTCAACTCAAGACTTCAACAGGAAATGATAGATATGCCTTATCTTTTCTACTTCATCACTTTAGTTTTCCTCAGATGCATAGTATATTCTTTTTGATGTATTGGTTCAGCTACTCCCATGGCTTGTGTGGGACATTTGATCTTTCTTTCTTTCATTCAATGTAATACTTGTTCATCTTGTGTATAACTCACTTGTCAAATGAATAATCATTGCAATATAAAATGAAATAACTTCTTATTTATCCATAAAAACTCTGCAAAGAAATGAATGATAAACTAAATTTCTCTCTTCTGTTATAACAATGGCATCATAAAACTAAACCTTTTCTTTTCAAGCACTTTAAACTGTGCAAAATCCAACATAGCAAAAAATGTTAAGAACCTTTCACCTAAAAATGAAACAAATATTTCAGCTCTGCCAATTTGAGTTGTAAGTGAAAAAATTGTAATAGTGCTTCTATGCCCTTGATCTATTTTATCAGCTCATTGAGCTCCAAGACCTCATTTATTAATTGGTTTTCTGGTGACTAAATCTATTGGGTTCCAAATGCCTTGTCCTTGGAACCCCAAACTACCACCATGATAGCCCTTATTTTCAGCTATGGCTACTCCTGAAGTATATGCTTCTTTTGTGGCCTGACTTAATCCAGGTTTGAAATTGCTTTGTTCATCCCTATCATCATCAAGTTCATTATCAGCTTCTTCATCTTCATGTTCATTGGGATGTTGTATATTCTACAATTTGCTAAACTCATCATCTTCATCGATTTCTCTATACTCTACAACAGTTCTTGGTTCACCTAGCTCCTTCCTCATAGACCAAAAGGTAGTAATTTTTTATCGTGACCAATTTTTACTTGTAAGAGACATATCTAGAGATTCTAGCATTTTTACTCTAATAGATGGTTTATCACTTTTTTCATAAAAAATGTTGTACCTCTTGATTTGATTCTCTGTTGGAGCTCCTATATTTTGGTGCGGTACCATAATTTCTGCTGATAATTGTTCAAAACAAATACCTTTCTCAACAATAGTTTTCTCCATTGCTATTTTGACATCATCCCAAGAATCCTTGTTTCTCAAGTTTTCAAGCAAGGGTTTACTTTAATGTTGAATTCTACTTACAATAGTCCTATTGGCAATCATTATTTTAATGGTGTCACATGGATCATACAGTCAATGACAGACATAATAAAAATTAAAAAATTTCAAAAGATCATGTACCACCTTAAATGCTTTTCTCTCCAATGTGAACCCTCCACATCAAATAGGTAAAGAAGGAAATAAGGTCTTCTTTTGCTAACCGCCAAAGTGTAGTCCATGAATAATCTGTATCTATCATAATTGTGGGCAAAGACCATGATAAATTCTAGGCAAGGAAAAACCTCATGTAACATCATGCACCCTAATCTAGTTACCCACGGAGCATTGATACTATTAACTTCATTTTGGTTTGCAACCTTATTCTCACATGAAAATCTAAGTTCTGCGGTAAGTTTACCATAGATTTTAGGATCATAAATATCATGGTATTCATCAGTCAAACCTGAGGTTTTAAGCAATCTAGAACAATCTATTTTTCTATCTGAACTTGCTCTACCTTTCCCAAAAA
Source organism: Cunninghamia lanceolata (assembly GCA_027924645.1). Taxonomy (NCBI): domain Eukaryota; kingdom Viridiplantae; phylum Streptophyta; class Pinopsida; order Cupressales; family Cupressaceae; genus Cunninghamia; species Cunninghamia lanceolata. The sequence continues at coordinate 10,548,412 of BSBN01000854.1, forward strand.
CTTTGTCTAGTCTACTAGTGGTGGTAGACATGCTTATACAGTCTGAAATTGTGAATTCCCTCTTAAGTCCTTAATTTTTCTTAAGTCTCTCAACACTAAACCCAAAGTTTGACAAAATAAGATTTTAAGAAATGATGAAACGTAGCCTAGGAATTTAGTCTTTTGTCTTACCTACTTTGTTGGAAGTGGCACTTCAATGAGCAATCTAAAATTTCCTTGGTGCACTGCAATGAGAAATCTAAAATCTCCCTGTGTACTGACCATCTCACTTAAAAATAAAATCACTTAGCAGTAGAAAGTTTTCTTTTTTTTATAAAGTGATTTTTTTTATGAACATTAAAGTGAATGAAGTTACATCGAGTCAACATGTTGCTTCCAAACTACACAATTAGTACATGGTTGATAGTTGTCCTGCATTGATAGCTCACATCAATTTCTAAACAATTGATCTTTGTAAATCTAACAGTTATAAGGTGATTCCAAATATTTAAGTTTGCAAGCCTAGAGCTCTGTGTATTTCATTCCGAAATGCAACTATAACCATCCATCAAATGTTCATCAAACGATCGAGTAATTTATGATATAAACAATTTATAATGTAATTTATCAATTTGGTGGCAACTTTATTTATTCATTTGTATTGATTTATGTTTTAAATCTACATGCAAATATCTTTTTTGTTTTGAATCTACAAAGTGGTCCACAAGGCTTAAATTTGACAGTCGACCTTACCTGTCAAGTAATTTTCTTATGATAGTAATCTATTCAATGTTGCCTTTAAAATACTATGCCATACATTAGTATAAGTAGATTATGTAGAAACCATATATATATAACCATAATCCTATATAAATTTTGATAGCTTGTCGAAAATCTCTCCTTTCATATGATACAGTCTTTTTAAAAATTTGATTGTATTTTACAGCTAAAATGCCTAAATACATCTATACAATTAATTCAAAAAATTCTTACAGTTGGGGGATAGCTACGCCCTTGGCATATTCTAACAAAATATTCCCATGTATTACATAATCTTTCCCAACCTATATGATAATATTACACCAAAATTACATAGCAAAAATCAAAACACTAGCTAAGGGAAACCATAGAAATCGCCTATTTCCACTAGCTCCGCAAAGCACATCACCCATTCCAGATTCAACTCCATGTCGAGAGCTCGAGTGCGCCTTAGAAAATTTTGACTAATGGTGGCCCAGTGATGGTGGCGGGTGAGAGCACCATTTGTCATGTTGAGAAGGAAGGGAAGCCGCATAACCACCACACCCATCTCTGTACCAAAAACTACCATTGATAGGTCAGAAGACTATGGAATCCCCACACCCATCTCTACCCCAAGAACCACCTCCAAATCATTACCAAAAAAATTTGGCTTGAAAATTTGTCACAACATAATGAGAATATCCACCTTCACACCTCCAAGGTCCAGCAATGACGTCAAGAACCAAGAAGCTATGTCAGAATTCACTCTGTATTTGTTCCTATCTATTAGGAAATCCCTCCCAAGCACCATTTTCATGGCTTCCAACTCTAGGAAGTGCAAACAGGTAATTCTATGAGGCTTTGTTATCACTTTAAGCCTCAAGTTTGTGATGAATCCCAAGAAAGCAATTTGCCTTCGCAACGCTATAAGGAAAATTGGCGTATCCATTTTCTTTGTTAAGCTAGCTTCAATCTTTCGTATGAGAAAGCATTGTTAGGCTCCATTAAATAGAGCTAGGCTTCATTAATGGTGCTCAGCTTCAAAGCTTTGGGATATCTTTTCAAGCATGCCAATATTTAGATGATATGATATATCTGTTAATGTGAATTTAATCTACATGCAAATATTTATACTTGATTTGACTTAAGTATATAGATAATACTTAATAGAGTTTCCAAACTATGTTCCATGTATGAAATCCATGACACATGTCACCAATTTTGAATTAAAAGGAGCACAATATTTGTAAATTGATATGTAAGATCCGACCAATTTTATATACAATAAACTAATAATAAATACTATAAAAAGAGGGAAATATTCTTTTTTTTCCTAATTTCAACAAAATCATCTTAGATCAAATATATTCAATAAATGAATAATACAATAATCACCAAAATATTAACATTTACATATACTTCAGCACTTTAGAAATCTAAAGTATCAACATAATTGGACCTCCATAGCTGATACTCCTCTGTTGGCCAAATGAAATTGACAAGTTCATCTGCTTTGGTCCTATAGGGTGTGTACTTGATAACCACTCGATTAGCTTCCTTGTGAAATTCCTCTAAGAAAATGCCAGTGTGAATCAGTTTATCCATGCTGCTTCTCAACATATCTAAATCAACATTGTCACACATGAGCTTAGCTTGAGCAGATATTATTTTTTTTCCTAGTCCTTCCACAATTGTAGAGGTTTAAACCCACCATTTTCACTCAAAATAATAGGAAGCAAACTGAAATTCCATTCATCAAACTTTTTGACAAGCTCCTTGATATTTATTTCTAAAGGACCTACTACCCCCTAAAACTCCTTAATTGAATTTACAAGCCTGAGAGTTGGGACAATGTTATTAGGTGCATCCTTGACATGCTTGGTTGCAATTGTCATGTCTCTTAATGCCTAGGCTCTAGGGATCCATGTATCCATTAATGATGTTACAACATCTTTATTCTTATCGAAATCCTTTATGGCATCAAACATAAAAGAATAATTTGAATGAATGCTTATTAATCTCCTTTCAATTCCTTTATTCAAGTGTTCAAGAACTATAGTAACAATCTTCATATTACTTGAATAAATTGATTCATTGATCTATGATAGCAATTTCTTGCATGCCTCAATTTTATCCAATAATTCCTCTTTAGTAGGCTCACTAGATGGAGTTGCACTTGATGTGCTTGGCTCCTCAACTGCAAGTGGTGCATCTCCAAGATTGTATGGAATGATTTCCATTGAAACTTCTAGAAGGACAACAGAGTCAGTTTGTGTTGGGGCATTGTTGATCATGATGTTACTCACAAGTAAACATAAAATAAAAGTTACACAACAACCTTTATTTATCTTGAAAGATATGATGAATTCAAAGAATTCATGATCCCAAGTCTCCGTTGATTAGTTCATAATCTCCTGACATTACTCAGTGGTTGATGTGTGTTGTTGTTTTCCATTTCAAGGGGCCTTACGTTGATCAATAGATTCTGTTTCCTATAGATTTGTTGCACAGAGAGGTTATTTCTACTCTATTTACTCAAATAATGTGTCTATAAGTAGGTCTTTGCATGATATTTATCAATTGAACATGCTTTAACTCTAAACATGCTATGTATTTCCAATTATCTATGAGATGTTAGCATATTTCATGTTGTTTGCTTTTAATTCTCTGTTGTATGCAATTATGCTAACAAATTGTTATGAAATTGAAAGAAATTTAAAGAAATGTTTCTAATTTTGGTGAATCTTTAGCTATTGAGCCACATACATACAAGATACGTTCATTAAGAGAAGAAATCAAACCATATTTTCACCAGGATGTTCCACAGCTAGATACAGATGATGCTAACTTCAAAGGATAAGGAATGAAAACAACACATGTAGACTGATAAGCACTCCAAGGGATGCAGCTAATCAAAGCATGTATCAAGATTTCAAACATAGATTACTCAGGATTTATGATGATTTGTAATCAAATTGTCTTCTCTTTCATTAAGTATACAAAATATGTATGTTTACAACAACTTTGAAATCAGTCCTGATATTTCAGCAATCAAATTTCAATTAAGCTTCTGAATATTCAAAATATGACACCCATGCACCTTTTATAGAATAAGGTGAGGGAGTGGTTACAAATGACCTACGGTCAGGATTTGTCAATTAAGATCAACGGTAGATATTCCTTCTTTTACTTAGTCAAGTATCCTTCGTAGCACAGGTTACTAGCTGGAAACCATCTGGATGACTTATTATCTTATAAGTACCTGATGCATATGTCACTTTGGGGATGCATCTTATTTTCATTCCTTGGGTTCCTCTTCTTTATCTCCTTCTTCTTCATCATGATCATGCTCTGCATCACTTTGTCTATCGCTATCACCCTGATGAACATCATCTTGTATATAGACCTTCATTGCTGGCCTAATAGTTTCATAAGCTTGTACTATTTTGTCTATCTCCCCACCATCTTGAGTTTTGGCTTTAGTGATAGCATGCTTGTGAGCCTAAAATTTATCTTTGACTGCACCTAGCTTAGCTCTTCTTCTATTCCGTGTCTCATTGTAATTCTCCACCTTAACCTTGATCCTCATGATCATATTCATCACCTCCTTTGTCAAGTGGGTGAGGGGCTCATCAGCCACTGGCTAGAAATTATCATGCAGTGCCTTGATGGCAAAATCTGCATCTTGGTTTTCTATTTTCCCCTCTACTTTTCCTTCCAATGCTTCTAGTATCTCTGCTTCATACACCATCATACTGTGCAACTTTATATTGATATCTCTAAGCTTGCCACTAGAGTTCTTTAGGATATCACATTCAAATCTGATATCTTTATACCATACATCTACTAGCAGGGTTGTGTTATTATTTAATATCTGATTATTTATCAGGACATGAGGATCAATCCTGTCTATTTCACTTAGAGCATTTAAGGCATTTTCCACCTGGAATGATCTCTTTCCTGTTTCATTCTGCATTTTATCCACTTTCCTATTCAAAGTTCTCAAGGAATTCCACATCTGTAGAGAGGTTCTCAATACATCTTCCGCCCCTGTAAGGGTTGTCAGCATCCATTTATCCATGATCATGGCCTGATGCTTCATGAGTTCTAGCTTATTAACTTTCTCCTATGATATAACAGTCAATGGGACTGCAGGATCTATTCATGTACTATCATGGTTAATTAACCCCTTTATGTATGCATGCAGCTGAGCAATGTGCTCTTTATGCTGTTTATTTTTCTCCTTCTCTTTCTTTACCCTTTGAGTTAAAGAATCAATGATATCCTTCCCTTCTTGACCTTCCTGGTCTTCATTAAAAAAACCCAAGTCAACTGTGGTGATCTAGAATTCCTCCAGGGTGATTTTACCTTTTTTCCTTTTCTACTATGGGAAGTGCTACTTGGGCTATTCTTCTACCTGTAGCAGGATCTCTTGTAATAGCTGAGGTCAACCTAGCTTTCCTCTTAGGTTTCATGATGGTCTCTACAAACAAGGTAGAAACATCAAATTCTTGAATTTCAAAACCTTGTTCCGTACCTATTTCTTTCTCAACCCACTAAGGTACTTCATCTCCTGATCCTTGTGGTCTTTTGTCATCATCATGTTCACCCTGATCTACAATATTTGTCTCTACTCGGGGTGGAGAAGGTGATTTCTTGATTTCTTCCTCATGATGTTCCTCATAAGGGGGATCTTATTGCATCGCTTCTTCTTGAGGGGCTTCTTTCTGTGGGGGAGGATCTTGTGGAATGTCCACCAAATGATCCTACACTTGATCTTGTATTCCCTCTTTCTGTGTCTCATCCACCTTGGTATTTTCCTCATCCTAAGGCATATTTACATATGTGGATGCATGGGTTTCTAGGCCTTGTGAATGACCCTAATCCTGGGCAACCTCATGTTGTACACCTAAGGTACACACATCTTGTGTTTTGTGGTCTTCATGCCCTAATATATCTTTATCTCCTATGGCTTGTTGAGTCTGGGTGGCATCATCACCTAATGTATTCTTATCACCCTCGCCCTTTTGCTGGACTTCTACTATCTTAGGCTCAGCATGTATCTCGTGCTATTGCTGGCCCATATCTGGAACATTGCTTTCTATTTCTGCTTGCTTGGCTCCTTCAATATTTTATGTTCTATCAGGTGCACTTGCTTTGTCTTCGGGGGTCATATCCTCCTTGTATGTCAAATCTATTACTGCAGGGCTATTTACCTGATCTACCAACTTATCAAGCCCAATTTGTTGGGCTGCCCTTTCTGTGCTACCTTCTTTCTCTTCTTGAGCTATTTGCTTCAACTCTTCCAATACCACCATCTATGCTGATGGGGTCCCATGTGGGGTCATATGGGTACTGGAGGCAAGGGTATCCATCTTCTCAGAGGCTACACTTTGCACAACATCATCATCTGAGAGGTCTACGGTGTCTTCCAAGGAGAAAGGACCACCATGACCTACTTTGGAAGTCTCTTTTACTTGTTTCTCTACTTTCTTTGTCTTGAATTTGATAATAGTGGGAAGTGGCACATCATGCTGCATTTCTTTTCTAAACACTTCACCACCAGCTCCCCTTAATACTATGGGATCAGTCCTGATCTCACCCCGCATAGATGTTCTTTGCTTCTTGGGTGGTGACATTAGGGATGCCGCCATCCTCTTCTAGCTGACCATCCTCGGGTCATCACCTGCAGGCTCTTTACTTATCAGCTCTTCCTCAAGAGGGATGTCTTCCTCCACATTTTATTGTGAAGCTTGGCCTTCATCCTTTACTTCTACAGTCTCTATAGGTGGCCTCAGGATTCTTTTGGTCTTTGGTTTATCCATTAGAGGTGGTGCCGATGAGGCTGACGCCTATCCTGATGTTGATGCACCTGCAACTGTTATGGTAATTCTCTCGATTATCACCCCCTTAGGTTCATCATCAGTTTTCTTTCCTCTGGGGGGTCCTTTCCTTTATTTTTGTGCAGGCAGCCTTTCTCCATTAGATTTTCTTTTCTCACCAAGAAAGTCATCATATTCTTCATCAGGGATCTCTTGTCTTTTCTTCTTGGTGTCTACTGTGATGGCCATACCTCTCTTCTTTAGTCTGTTTATTTGTTCATTTACCCATGCCGGGGTTAACTGCAGTACCCCACTTGTAAACTAATCCAAGGAGATATCCTCCTGTTGTGTTAGATCAGGGGCTGAAATGGTGTCATTATACACCTTTTTATCTTCATATTCATTTGACATGGTTCTGCCATCATCCTTCTTCAACTATGCAAGCACTGGTATGAAAGCAAATGTCCTTATCTAATCTAAGGTGAGCCTTTGATATTTTCTTCTTCTTACCTCTGCTTCATCCTCACAATCAGTCCAGAAATCTTCTAGGTGTTTCTGATGTATAGGCTTCCCCATTATTTTATGCATTCTACCATAGGGATCATAAGATCTAGCCAATGGAAATGGCTGTAGGTACATCAGGTTCAAACTTCCTATGACATCCTTTATGCTCTATGAATCAGGGCAAATGTACCATCCCATAGATATTGGAAATAGTACTGGGGGAATCTTCTTTTGTGCTTTGTATGCATCCAGTATGGTAGATATTGGTCTCAAAAATTCCATTAGGACTACCCCATCAGTAGGGTACTTGGGTAGCATGAAGGGTTGTTCTTCAAATCCTTCTATTCTGATATATGAGAAAGTGGCATACTGGATGAACCAGACGCCATGTTTGTATACAACTTCTTGAGCTTCCATGCTCAATCTCTTAGTTCTAACCAAATGCATAGAGAATGCATCATTCACCAGCTTGTAATCAAAGAGGTAGTTCCTTCTCTGTAATTGAGGATAATGATCCCATATATGGGCATCATCTACACCACCACCAATCTTTCCAACTGTAGTCAGTGCATCAAATGTTCCTTTGTAGGCACATGAATACACAACATATGAGGTCATGTGGAATGAGCATTCCAGACCTCCCAGGTTCCTCATCTGTTCATCTAGTGCATCACTGATGATCTTGGCCCATAATGGCTTGTTATCTCTATAGAGGGCCATCTGGATGATTCCAAACATCTAATTCTTGGAATTCCCAGCATGAGGCTGACCTATCATCTCGCTGAGCAGGGCAATCATGTACTAATATTCATCATCAAAATCAAATTTGTATAGGTGCACTCCCAACTTAGCAGAAGCAGTGTAGGTGCTGTTCTTAGACCTCCACTGGTATATCCTCTTCTTGGCATTCTTCTTATTGTTTTCATACTTTGTCTCCAATTTGTGCAGATCCACACTAACTACCTTCCTTCCAACTGGGAGATTGAAAGTAGATGTGATCCCCTTAATTGAAAAGTCTACATAAACCCTTCCATGTTTCTCCACCCGCCTTGTTTGAGGTTATAGTTTTTGGTGCATTCTACTACCAGTTCCAGGGTTTCCATGGCATAGGGAAATCTGGCTACATGCCACATTCCTGACATATTAATGGCATCCAATAGGGTATTGTCTTTATCATTATGCATCCTGGATGACCATGCTACTAAATTTGTTTCTCCTTGGTGAGTGTCAGCAATGACACCATATTTGAATTGTATTCCTTTGGGTTGAATGTACATGGGCTTAACAAATTATGCCCTAGACTTATTCTTCCTAATGTCTGCCATGGATTCCTACAATAAACATGACTAGTCTTACCATAATATTCATATTCATTCATACACACTATATATCTATAGCATCATGCATACTATATTTATTAATCTCTATTTCATCATGATGTGCACATTTACAGATTCAAACCACTGGAAAAGTCATACTATCTGGACATGCAGAAAATGACAATAGGAGGGTTTTTTAATTACTTACCTGATAATGCTTTTCTCCTGGATTAGGTTGATGATTACGAAGAAGGATAGGAAATACTGATGATCACCTATTCTGTTATGCTACAAGCTATAGTCCATTCATAGGTATCTCGTATGAGGGTTTGACTCTCTGCACTGTAAATTCTTGTTTTTTCACAAGGTGAATGAGAATAACCTTAGAAACTTACCTTTAAACTTATCCGTAGAGTAAATTAGGGTAAAAGTGGGTTAAATCATTTAAATCCATTGATCTTCTGCAACAAATCCATGGATGTTGCCAAGTGTTTGGATCGTATTCCCAGTCGGCGGGAATCCATCTACCGCATTTATATCCATTTAATGTTAGGAACACAGGGAGGAGGGTGGTGAGCTTTAGAAGATTAGGTGATATTAAAAATATGACGCCCTCGAATGAAATGACCTTCCGCCTTTGAGTGGCAAAACTAGTGCAAGAGACTCGAGTGATGTGGTCAAAGTTTGACCATATGTATACCAGGTCATGAAACTAAGATCAGGGGATGCTTAAAATATGACCCCCATGAATAAAAGACCTTCTTGGAAAAGATCAGGGTGACATCACCTTGTCAATGACTTCATTTAAGCGTTGTGTTGTAATGACGTCACCATCATGTTTGTCGAATATGGTCGGCATCAGATATATACCTCCGTAAGGCAAAAGAATGATGATGTCATCATCAGGGTGATTTCCTTTGTTCATTAGGCTTAGATGACATCATCATCCTATCGACATTGGGGTGATATTTTGTGATAGGGTGAAATTTGTAAGATCAGGTGATATTGACAATATGACCCCCGCAAAATGTATGAAGTTGTTTGATTGGCTGATACAGTTACCACATAAAAATTGGCATTTAGAGTTTGAGGACCAAGTGATTATCAAGTGATAAACTGATATCGGGGTGATCTTACACAAGGTGACTGATGTTTGAAATATGACCCCCCCTTCGGAATATCAGGTTTGACTGAAACTTTGACTTGTCATAACTTTCTCCCCTTAAGGAATATCAGGGTGATCCAAAGGGCAAACCTGCATGGAATTTTATTCTCTTTCAAACTATGAGGTTAATGCTATGGAATATTGACTTTGAAAACTAGCCTCATCATGGTGACCTATCAGCACACTTACAGGGCTATCTGCATGACTTGCTTTTACCAGACCGCCAAAAGCAGAAAAATAACAAGTGAAAGCAGCAAAAAAGTTGGGTCCCTATTTTGTCAAGTCAAAATGGGGCATGTTGTGTAACCACACAACAACTTGCCACCAAAGAAAACAACTAAATTACAATGATTCAAGTGATGTGATCACATTCTAACATAGTATTCTAACTCTTTCTAAGTAGAAGCATCACAATCTTTCTGAATGACAAGGTTCTCATCATGGCAACAATGCTAACAAAGGATCAGGTGTTTGCAAATGATTAATTATCCTCATCTTGAAAGCAGGTTGAAAACATGAGTAACTAATGTTAAGCTACATAGTTTGGGAGCATCCCTCATAGCCAACCTAGATAGAGCATTGCTGCTAACAGGAGTCCATAGCCCAGGCAAGGTTATCTATACAATCCCCCTAAGCAGAGCCCCACTGCCAGCAGGTGTCCATAGCCCCGGTAGATTTACTTAAATGGCCTAGTTTTTTTTTCTTTTAGACTTTTCAATATTGATCTCTATATTCATATGATGTCATCATGTAATCTTAGTGTGCAAGGTATGGTCACTTGCTGATTTAGGTTGGAGATTGCATTGGTAGCAAGGGAGTCCCTTTAGATTTTTCACTTAACACCTATACTTGTGTGTTCAATAAACCCAAGGCTGTTCGCTGAGTCATTCTGAAAGAATCACTTTGGTCAAGAAAAGGCACCCTGATGAAAAGATATCACAGACCTGGTCACCAACACTTCTCAAAATGAGTCATAACCTATATATGAATTTGTTCTCATCACTTGAATCTTAACAATTTGGTTATTTTCTATGGGTGATGAGCTGCATCATCTTGACTAACCAAAACAAAACTCAATAAGAAAATAAACAAAACAAAACCAAAACTATACAAACAACTATACAAATATGCACACTATGATACACATGACTTGAATGACACTGTTTCAGGCTTGAAAATAGTGTTTGAGAAACTGTCCATTAACTGGTAATGGAACATCCTCACCGGTTAAGGTCTTAAGCTTATAGGTGTTGTCTCATAAAATTTCTGAAACTTGGAAAGGACCTATCCAAAGTTTATCAAACTTACCATGATCTCCTTTCCTTTCATGTGCTTTGTCACACATCAGGACTAAATCTGAGATTCTGAAAGCCTTAACTCTGGCTCTTTTGTCAAACCAACATTTGACAACAGCCTGATGTTTAGCAAATTGGTCAATTGCCTTCTTTTTGCTTCTAGGTGCATCAACTAAAGCAACTTGACTTCTTGTTTGTTATCTATGCCTAGGTACTCTTGTACAAACTGCAGTGTGGGGATCTTTAGGTTAACAGGGAGGATAGGATCCACCCCATATACTAGGTGAAAAGGAGAATTTCCTAATGCAGCTTTCATCCTGGTTCTATCTACCCACAAGGCATATTTCAATAGGGTGTTCCACTCCCTTGGGTTCTTTTCTATCAAATTTTTTATGATGTTCAGTAAATTCTTGTTTCTGGATTCTACTAATCCATTCCCTTGGGAATAGTAATTTGAGAAGAATTTCAAGATGATTCCATAGTCAAAAGCCCAACTTGATAATCTTATTGAAGCAAAGGCAGACCCATTATCACATACCAAAGCATAAGGAACCCCATACCTGGTCACTATATTGTTTTCCAAAAATTTGATGACATCCTCAGCATTACATGTCCTACTGCTGACAGCTTCAGTCCACCTGGTACAGTAATCAGTAATAGTCAAAACATACCTATGGCCTAAAGATGATGGAGGATTGATAGGTCTTATGAAGTTCATTCCCCATTGACCAAATGGGTGCATCTCCATCACTAGCTGCAAAGGTTGAGCAGCTTATCTTTCTTTGTTTGCAGCAACCTGACACATGACAACATTTGATGTGTTCAACAGTATCTTTAAAAATAGTGGGCTAGTAGTATCGTGCCCTGAGGATAGCATGAGTGGTGGCTAAAGATGATCCATGTGTAGTTCCAAACTTGTCATGCAACTATAATAGCACCTTGTCTCCTTCTTGCCTTTCCAGGCATCTAAGGTATATCCCCTCATAATTCTTCTTGAAAAGGACTACTCCTTTTATCATGTATTTCTGTGACCTTATCTTTAAGGGTCTCCTTTGTGAGGCCTATAATCTTGAAGGACATCTTCCAGTAATCAGGATGTACCTGATGTCTGAATACCATTCTCCATCTTCTCTTGCATTTATAACATATTGTTGGCTCATGATGTTAGGATCAATTTCTGATATCATCTGGCTCAAGGCTTGTCCTCTTACTAATTTCATGGGTATTATGTCCATATCATATGCTTGGAGGATAGTGATCCATTTAGCTCTCTTCTCACCTGGTTCACTTTGCATTAAAAGCATCTTTACTACTGCATCAAGTACTACAACTATCACCTTACTTCTCAGGATGTAGTGCTTGAACTTCTTAACTATTCGAACCAAAGTACGTGCCTATCTTTCAACATCCATGTATCTAAGTTCTGCATCTCTGAAAGGACAACTCATGAAGGCTATAGGCTTTTCATCTTTAGCCTCATTTCTCTATGTCAATACTGTTGTAGACATACGCTCTGAAGCAAATGAGTACATGTAAAAAATCCTTGATATAATCTGGACTGATTAGAACTGGAGCATTAGATATGGCTTTCTTAATATCTTCAAAAGCTACTCTAGCTTCAGGTGTCCACTCAATTTTGGTGTCCTTCTTGAGCATGGCATTCAAGGGTCTGACAATCTCTACAAAGCCAGTAATAAACTTCCTAACAAAATTAATCTTACCAAAGTAAGATTTGAGCTCTTTCTTACTTCCAGGAAGTTGTATCTTCATGAATAATTCCACCCTGTCAGGGTCAATGATGATCCCATTTTCTGTTATCAGGTGGCCTAATAATTTCCCTATGGTTACCCCAAATATGCACTTCTTAGGGTTTAAGGATATCCTATATTGTTCACATTTCTTTAGCACCTTCCTGAGGTCATCTACATGATTTCCTCTTTCTTTAGAGAAAACTGTCAAGTCATCCATGTATATGACTATGCATTTACCAATCAAGCCTCTAAAAGCTATGTCCATCACTCACTGAAATGTGGCTCCAACATTTATTAGCCCAAAAGGCATGCGCCTGTAGGCGAATATTCCCCACTTTGTGGTGAATGTAGTTTTCAATCTATCTATTTTGTCTACCATCACCTGGTTGTAACCAGATAAACCACCTAGAAATGACATCATCTTAGCACCATTCACAATTTGTAAGACCTCTTCTAGAGAAGGCAAAGGATAGTTATCCTTCTCAGAAGCTCTATTTAAGTTTCTGAAGTCTACATACAATGTGATGTCACCATTCTTCTTCCTTACTGGGACCAGGTTTGCAACCCATGTGGAATGTCTCACAGGAAATATGATCTTGGCATTGAATAGCTTCTTAACTTCCTCAAAAATGATGGGCTCCAGCAGAGCATTGACAGGTCTCTGTTTCTGTCTAAAAGGCTTGACATCTAGCTTCAAAGGTATGATATGAGCAATGATTGATGTGTCATAAGTCTTCAACTCATCATATGTCCAGGCAATGACATGGATATAGTCTTTGAGAGCTTGGGTTATTCCTTCCAACTCCTCTTTTGTATAGACCTTTCCAATTAGGACATTTCTTTTTTCATCATTTGGTCCTATGTTGACTTGTGAGTATTCTCCTCCATCTGTTTTGGGGAGATCCTTTTGTTTCAACATGTTGTCCAAATCAAATGCTCTGTCTAGCTCTATCATTCTCTTGGGAATCTTGTTACTAGGGAACTCTATGATTTCTTCTTCCTCCCAGATATGATCCTCCACATTCCTTTCATCTATGATCTATGCATCAAAAACATCCCTGTTGGAAATGAAGTCCAATATATGCTGATCATCATCAAAAACTTGAAGGTTAGTTACATTATCTGGCATAGAAGGCACTGATACTAATTCGACTAAAAATCTTTTCAGACCAGACATGGACAGTGGTTCTAAAGTGCTGCCAGCTTGAGCTAAGGCATCTGCCCTATGATTTTGTTCTCTAGGTACATGGGTGATGTTGAATGCATCAAAATCTTCTATCAAGTCCCATACCCTATGTCTGTAATTGGACAGTTTCTTGTAATTGCAAGAGTATATACCTCTTACCTGTCTCACAACAAATTCTAAGTCTCCATAGACATGCAGAACCTTCACTTTCTTTCTTAGTGCAAAAAATATCCCATGAATTAGAGCTTCATACTCTGTCACATTGTTCGTGCATGGGAATTGCAATTTGTATGCTGCTATGTAGGATTTTTCAGATGGATCAATAAGATCAATTCCTACTCCAGCCGCTTGTTTTGATTTGGATCCATCAAACCTGAGGACCCATGGCTTATCTTCAGTTAAAGGCTTATCTAGGCCTTCCTTTTTCTTTTTAGCTCTGGCAACTACACCATTTGATATCCATTTTAATTTTGGTGCCTCAACTTTTTCAAATTTCACCTTTTCTGCTTTATGTGAAGCTGATATTTCTTCTTTTCTTTTACTATCAGAAGGAAAATCCTCTAGACTAGGCAACATCTGCCTTTTTAGAATATGCAGACACAATGAACAAGCAGTTTCTGAATGAGGTACTTCATGTAACCTGCACCACCCCTCAATCAAGACATCTTGTGGAGCTCTCTATTGCTGTGTCATCTTTTGAATCTCTTTTGACAGAAACTCTTCAAACTTGGATAGATTACTGCCCCTATCTTCATCAGATAACTCATAATCTGATTCAACTAAACAATCACTCCCTAGGGTGATTTTCTTGTTTCTTTTAACATTACTCTTGTTACATACCAATATCTCCTCTTTTTGAATGGAACTTTCATCCTGATATGTGCATTCTCCTGTTCCTATAGACGACAAACAACAATTAGTATCACTATCACTATCTACAAAACTTACCATGGATGATGATGATGATGCCTCGCTGCATGCTTGTTCTAGCTCCATCATGTCTAAGCAAGTATCGCAAGTCTTTTCAGAATGTGCCTCATCATGTAACTTGCACCATCCTTTAATTAAAATATCATGAATAGACATTTTTAACAATTGACATTTTTGCACCTCTTTGGACAGGTGCATCTCAAAATTCTTAAAATGATCTACCTTAGTTTCAGGGTTACAATCAGATTCTAAAACTATTTTATCATCCTAAATGTTATCATCATGACGATGAACGTCATACATTAGGATTTCCTATATCCTGAAAGTCTGGGGTCTGATGGAGTAAACTCTGGGTTCTACATCCACATACATGATCTTGTTGGTTTTGTTATATTCAGTGATCATGTGCTTCATGTGAGGTTTAGCATCTATTCTTATTTGGTTTGGTATTCCTTTCCAGGGCAACCACATATGACTGAAATTAGTGGCCATGTATCCATTAAAGGTTTTCAACCAGTCTCTGCTGAGTAGCATCCCATATGTATCAGGTATATCAACCACCTGAATATCAATGTAGTACTAGATTCTAGGATCTGATGCTAGCTGCATATGAATGTGAGTTAGTTCTCCTACCATGCTCACCTCTGTTTTGTCTAATTGTGTTACTTTCTTTAGTGACTTAGCAGGATGCAACTCTAAAGCATTGCATATGGATAGGGGCATCACATTGGTAGATGCTCCTGGATCTACTAAGCAGTTGTGCAAGTTTTTACTAAACATCCTTATGGTAAGCAGAAAAGGAAGTGACTCACTCTTGTCTCTGTACAGGGTCATGTGGGAAGTCTTTGCAGCTTGAACAGTAGCTGGCACTTTCTGTTTAACATTAACATCTCTAGCAGCATGATCTTTATTTCCAGACTGACCTAAGGTATGACTATCCTCTTTTGGAGTAGGATCATCTAATGATTTCATGAATGCTTTATTGATAGCAGGGGTTTTACACAACTTTGATAATTATAGGCTAATTTTAATCTTTTTCATTTCATCTACCATATATGTGACCAATTTATCAGACTCAGGAGGCAAATTACCAGCTTTTGGTGCTGTATTTGGTGATGCTAAGTATTGAGCATTAACCTTGGGAAATCCAGGGTTATTATTTGCCTTGGGATCAGGTGGAGTATTGAAATTGTTTGGAGGCAAGGATGTGGTCAAAGGACCAACAGGTTTGTTTGAGTTATTCCTCAAGTTATAATTATGCCTACCCTGATATTGCTGTTGATAAGCATGTACCTCCTCATGTTCAATTGATGGCTCATTTTCATCTTCAAATGGAAAAACATAGTTAGACTCAAAAGCCATGGTTGATTCTTGACATGCTAGGGTGTAATCTTGGTAAGAAGACACTGTCTGCTAATGAGGGTGATGTATGAAACTTTCTAGCACTAAGGCAGAATCATATCCACAAGGGACAATTTCATTTCCTTCTACATGAGGTGGATTTCCTGAAGTATTGGACACTTTAGTCTAGAATATACTGGCAGCAATCCTAAATTGAGGATAGTCTAGCTCTGCATGAGCATTGGTGTTATGTATCCTACACCAGTTTGTGAGGGCTGCCTCTACAAGGTTGACTCTAGTGGTTTGCTTAGGTTCACTAGGAGGCTGATTATCTAGGGGTGATGGCAAAGAACCATTATTTGGCCTAGTGTTCCACACTCTAGGTTGTCTGGGAGGATTATTGTTGCCATTATTATTGTAGTTATTATTGTATCCCCTATCAAGATAATTAGGTCGGTCATTAGCATATCCTTTATTCTGATTAGGCTAGGAATAGAAGTTCTGACTCCTCAAGTGAGTGATCTCAGTAGCGATTTTTCTTAACTGTGCTGATATTTCCTTAATTTCTTCTTTCTCTTCCTGAACCTTGGCCACAACATTCTTAGTCTAAGGATTGAAAAAGGAAGATCCATTGTTATTATTAGTGGATTGTTCTAAACCCTGAGGTACCTGTGTTTGTCCTGGATATTGTAACATCTGGCCATTTTCATTCGGAGGTGGCATGATACTAAGTGGAGGTATCTGTAAAGGACTTGGCATCACAACTAGAGGCATCATGGCTCCATTGGTCTGTTGTTGAGAAAGATATGTAGGATAACTAGGAAGTGTTGGGAATGCAATGTTTGGTGTAGGAGTAGGGACCAATTGCTGACTGATTTTGACAGCTTCTTCAAAAGCTCTTGTCAAGGTTGTTACACTAGGATGTGCTCTCCTGATAAACATAGAAGTCAAAGGATCTAAAGCTGAGTAATATATGATCCTAGTAGCTTCATTTGCTACAACATAAGGTGCAACTAACTTTGATAGCATCTTCTGGAATCTTGCATTGAAGTTGGCAATAGGTTCTCCTTCAAATCTCTTGATCGTGGCAAACAAATGATAATTCATTGAAGGATCTATAGGTATTTTGAACCTATCCTTAAAGGCTTTCTCCAAGGTAGCCCATGAACTATCTGAACCTTGACCAAGACTAATATACCAGTTATAAGCCTCTTCCCATAAGGAAAATGGAAATAATTTGCATACTACATCTTGATGCTTAATTCTAGCCCTACAACAAGCTTCCTTGAAAGTTGTGATGTGATCATCAGCATCCTGATACGGATGATACTTAGGACAAATTTTATCAAGATTCTTAGGCAAAACATGATATGCATTGAAGGTCAGAGGTGACTCTGCTATAAAGAATGACATTGCAACCGATGGAGGTTGAACCTGAGGTGTAACAAGTGGAGGTTGGACCTAAGGTGTGATGGGTGATCCTGTAGGTGTTTGTAACCCGATAGGAGTTATAGGAGGACGTTCTAGTGAAGCTCCTGAGGCACTTGAATTAGGAGAGTGATGAATATCTACAATTCTAGGTCTAAATCCATGGATAGGTAATTCTTCCAAGAGTCCACTGGATCTAGACCTGGTATTTGGCCTAAGAGCTAGGATTTCTTAAGTTTAAGGAAATTTGGCTGGTTTATTGTAAAGATCAATTGCAACTTTCCAGCAAAGGCTGTATTTATGATGAGAAACATAAACTAACTAGATATTTATAGACTATTTGCATAAATGATGCAAATATGAGGTGATATGATCTCGGTGACACACGCAACTTGATATCAGGTTTCTTAAGCAGGTTACTTCAAAGCTTTAGCAAATTTACCTGAAATAGAGCTTATCCTTGAAAATTCATGGTAATCGACCACAAAGCTCACAATATTTATGCTTAATTTTAAAATCTTCACAAAGGATTAGTGTGTACAAACTTAAAATAGCAAATGTTTGCATATGACTTGAAATACAGAGGTATATGAGTGTTACCTTTCTATCTACACCATCAAATCAGACAACACTTTACTGATAATGAGGAGGCCCTCCTTCTAGTGCCAATTTATGTTGATCATGATGTTACTCACAAGAAAACATAAAATAAAAGTTACACAACAACCTTTATTTATCTTGAAAGATATGATGAATTCAAAGAATTCGTGATCCCAAGTCTCCGTTGATTAGTTCATAATCTACTGACATTACTCAATGGTTGATGTGTGTTGTTGTTTTCCATTTCAAGGGGCCTTACGTTGATCAATAGATTCTGTTTCCTGTAGATTTGCTGCACAGAGAGGTTATTTCTACTCTATTTACTCAAATAATGTGTCTATAAGTAGATCTTTGCAAGATATTTATTAATTTAACATGCTTTAACTCTAAATATGCTATGTATTTCTAATTATCTACAAGATGTCAACATATTTCATGTTGTTTGATTTTAATTCTCTGTTGTATGCAATTATGGTGACGAATTGTTATGAAATTGAAAGAAATTTAAAGAAGTGTTTCTAATTTTGGTGAATCTTTAGCTATTGAGCCACATACAAACATGATACATTCATTAGGAGAAGAAATCAAACCATATTTTCACCAGGATGTTCCACAGCTAGATACAGATGATGCTAACTTCAAATGATAAGGAATGAAAACAACACATGCAGACTGATAAGCACTCAAAGGGACATAGCTAATCAAAGCATGTATCAAGATTTCAAACATAGATTACTTAGGATTTATGATGATTTTTAATCAAATTGTCTTCTCTTTCATTAAGTATGCAAAATATGTATGTTTACAACAACTTTGAAATTAGTCCTAATATTTTAGCAATCAAATCTCAATTAAGCTTCTGAATATTCAAAATATGGCACCCCTGCACCTTTTATAGAATAAGGTGAGGGAGCGGTTACAAATGACCTATGGTTAGGATTTGTCAATTAAGATTAATGATAGATATTCCTGCTTTGACTTAGTCAAGTATCCTTCGTGGCACAGGTTGCCAGCTGGTAACCATCTGGATGACTTACTATATTATAAGTACCTGATGCATATGTCGCTTTGGGGATGCATCTTATTTTCATTTCTTGGGTTCCTCTTCTTTATCTCCTTCTTCTTCATCATGATCATGCTCCTCATCACTTTCTGTATCTCTATCACCCTGATGAACATCATCTTGTATATAGACCTTCATTTCCACTCTGATATTTTCATAAGCTTGTACTATTTTGTCTACCTCCCCGCCATCTTGAGTTTTAGCTTTAGTGATAGCATGCTTGTGAGCCTAAAATTTATCTTTGACTACATCTAACTTAGCTCTTCTACTATTCAGTGTCTCATTGTAATTCTCCAGCTTAACCTTGATCCTCATGATCTTATTCATCACCTCCTCTGTCAGGTGGGTGAGGGGGTCATTAGCCACTAGCTAGAAATTATCATGCAGTGCCTTGATGGCAAAATATGCATCTTGGTTTTGTATTTTCCCCTCTACTTTTTCTTCCAATGCTTCCAGTATCTCTTCTTCATATGCCATCATACTGTGCAGCTTTATACTAATATCTCTAAGCTTGCCATTGCACTTCTTTACGATATCACATTCAAATATGATATCTTCATACCATACATCTACTAGCAAGGTTGTGTTATTATTTAATATCTGATCATTTATCACGACCTGAGGATCAATCCTCTTTATTTCACTTAGAGCATTTAAGGCCTTTTCCAACTGGAATGATCTCTTTCCCATTTCATTCTGCATTTTATCCACTTTTATCTTCAAAGTGCTCAAGGAATTCCACCTCTGTAGAGAGGTTCTCAATACATCTTCCGCCCCTGTAAGGGCTGTCAGCATCCATTTATCCATGATCATGGCCTATTGCTTCATGAGGTCCAGCTTATTAACTTCCTCCTATGATATAACAGTCAATGGGACTGCAGGATCTACTGGTGTACTATTAGGATTAATTAACCTCTTTATGTATGCATGCAGCTGAGCAATGTGCTCTTTATGTTGTTTATTTTTCTCTTTCTCTTTCTTTACCCTTTGGGTTAAAGAATCAATGATATCCTTCCCTTCTTAACCTTCTTCATCTTCATTAGCAAAACCCAAGTCAACTATGGTGATCTGGAATTCCTCCAGGGTGATTTTACCTTTTTCCTTTTCTACTGTGGGAAGTGCTACTTGGGCTATTCTTCTACCTATAGTAGGATCTCTTCTGATAGCCAAGGTCAACCTGGCTTTCCTCTTAGGTTTCATGATGGTCTCTACAAACAAGGTAGAAACATCAAATTCTTGAATTTCAAAAACTTGTTCCGTACCTATTTCTTTCTCAAGCCATAGAGGTACTTCATCTCCTGATCCTTGTGGTCTTTTGTCATCATCATGTTCACCCTGATCTTCAATATTTGTCTCTACTCTAGGTGGAGAAGGTGATTTCTTGATTTCTTCCTCATGATGTTCCTCATGAGGGGGATCTTGTTGCATCGCTTCTTCTTGAGGGGCTTCTTTTTGTGGGGGAGGATCTTGTCGAATGTCCAGTAGATGATCCTATGCTTGATCTTGTATTCCCTCTTTGTATGTCTCATCCACCTTGGTATTTTCCTCATCCTGAGGCATATTTACATCTGTAGATGCATGAGTTTCTAGGCCTTGTGCATCGCCCTGATCCTGGGCTACCTCCTGTTCTGCACCTGAGGTATACACATCTTGTGTTTTGAGGTCTTCGTGACCTAATATATCTTTATCTCCTATGGCTTGTTGAGTCTGGGTGACATCATCACCTGATGTAATCTTATCACCCTCACTCTTTTGCTGGACTTCTACTATCTTAGGCTCAACAGGTATCTCGTGCTATTGCTGGCCCATATCTGGAACATTACTTTCTATTTTTACCTGCTTGTCTCCTTCAATGTTTTCTGTTCTATCAGGTGCATATGCTTTGTCTTCGGGGGTCATATCCTCCCTATATGTCAAATCTATTACTACAGGGCTAGTTACCTGATCTACCAACTTATCAAGCCCGATTTATTGGGCTGCCCTTTCTAGGCTACCTTATTTCTCTTCTTGAGTTGTTTTCTTCAACTCTTCCAATACTGCCATCTATGCTGATGGGGTCCCATGTGGGGTCATGCGGTTACTGGAGGCAAGGGTCTCCATCTTCTTAGAGGCCACACTTTGCACAACTTCATCATCTAAGAGGTCTACGGTGTCTTCCAAGGAGAAAGGACCACCATGACCTACTTTGGAAGTCTCTTTTACTTGTTCCTTTGCTTTCTTTGTCTTGAATTTGAGAATAGTGGGAAGTGGCACATCATGTTGCATTTATTTTCTAAACACTTCACCACCAGCTCCTCTTAATACTATGGGATCGGTCCTGATCTCACCCCGCATAAATGTTCTTTGCTTCTTGGGTGGTGACATCAGGGGCGCCGCCATCCTCTTCTAGCTGACCATCATCGGGTCATCACCTGCAGGCTCTTTACTTATCAGCTCTTCCTCAAGAGGGATGTCTTCCTCCACATTCTATTGTGAAGCTTGGCCTTCATCCTATACTTCTGCAGTCTCTACAGCTGGCCTTAGGATTCTTTTAGTCTTTGGTTTATCCATTAGAGGCGGTGTAGATGAGGTTGATGCCTGTCTTGATGTCGATGCACCTGCAACTGTTATGGCAATTCTCTCAATTATCACTCCCTTAGGTTCATCATCAATTTTCTTTCCTCTAGGGGGTCCTTTCTTTTGTTTCTATGCAGCCAGCCTTTCTCCATTAGATTTTATTTTCTCACCAAGAAAGTCATCATATTCTTCATCAGGGATCTCTTGTCTTTTCTTCTTGGTGTCTACTGTGATGGCCATACCTCTCTTCTTTATTCTGTTTATTTGTTCATCTACCCATGCCTGGGTTAACTGCAGCACCCCACTTGTAAACTAATCCAAGGAGATATCCTCCTGTTGTGTTAGATCAAGGGCTGAGATGGTGTCATTATACACCTTTTTATCTTCATATTTATTTGACATGGTTCCGCCATCATCCTTCTTCAACTATACAGGCACTGGGATGCAGTCAAATGTCCTTATCTGATTTAAGGTGAGCCTTTGATATTTTCTTCTTCTTCCTCTGCTTCATCCTCACAATCAGTCCAGAAATCTTCTAAGTGTTTCTGATGTATAGGCTTCCCTATTATTTTCTACATTCTACCATAAGGGTCATATGATCTAGCCAATGGAAATGGATGTAGGTACATCAGGTTCAGACTTCCTATGACATCCTTTATGCTCTATGAATTAGGGCACATGTACCATCCCATAGATACTAGAAATAGTACTACGGGAATCTTCTTTTGTGCTTTGTATGCATCCAGTATGGTAGATATTTGTCTCAAAAATTCCATCAAGACTACCCCATCAGTAGGGTACCTGGGTAGCACGAAGGGTTGTTCTTCAAATCCTTCTATTCTAATATATGAGAAAGTGGCATACTAGATGAACTAGGTGCCATGTTTCTATACAACTTCTTGAGCTTCCATGCTCAATCTCTTAGTTCTATCCTCTTCCATAGTTCTAACCAGATGCATAGAGAATGCATCATTCACCAGCTTGTAATCAAAGATGTAGTTCCTTCTCTATAATTGAGGATAATGATCCCATATATTGGCATCATCTACACCACCACCAATCTTTCCAACTGGAGTTAGTGCATCAAATGTTCCTTTGTAGGTACATGGATACACAACATATGAGTTTATGTGGAATGGGCATTCTAGACCTCCCAGGTTCCTCATCTATTCATCTAATGCATCACTGATGACCTTGGCCCATAATGCCTTGTTATCTGTATAGAGGGCCATCTAGATGTTTCCAAACATCCAATTCTTGAAATTCCTAGCATGAGGCTAACCTGTCAGCCTACTGAGTGGGGCAATCATGTACTGATATTCATCATCAAAATCAAATTTGTATAGGTGCACTGGCAACTTAGCAGAGGTAGTGTAGGTGCTGTTCTTAGACCTCCACTGGTATATCCTCTTCATGGCATTCTTCTTATTGTTTTCATACTCTGTCTCTAGTTTGCACAGATCCACACTAACTACCTTCCTTCCAACTAAGAGGTTGAAAGTAGATTTGATCCCCTTAATTGAAAAGTCTACATAAACCCTTCTATGTTTCTCCACCCACCTTGTTTGAGGGTTATAATTTCTGGCACATTCTACTACCAGTTCTGTGGTTTCCATGGCATAGAGAAATCTGGCTGCATGCCACATTCCTAAGACATATATGGCATCCAGTAGTGTATTGTCTTTATCATTATGCATCTTGGATGACCATGCTACTAAATCTATTTCTCCTTGGTGAGTGTCACCAATGACACCATATTTGAATTGTATTCCTTTAGGCTGAATGTACATGGGCTTAAGAAATTCTACCCCAGACCTATTCTTCCTGATGTCTGCCATGGATTCCTGTAATAAACATGACTAGTCTTACCATAATATTCATATTCATTCATACACACTATATATCTACAGCATCATGCATACTATATTTATTAATCTCTATTTCATCATGATGTGCACATTTACAGATTCAAACCACTAGAAAAGTCATACTGCCTGGACATGCAGAAAATGACAATAGGAGGGTTTTTAATTACTTACCTGATAACACTTTTCTCTTGGATTAGGTTGATGATTACAAAGAAGGATAGGAAATACTGATGATCACCCATTCCGTTATGCTGCAAGCTATAGTCTATTCACAGGTAGCTTGTATGAGGGTTTGACTCTTTGCACTATAAATTCTTATTTTTTCGCAAGGCAAATGAGAATAACCTTGGAAACTTACCTTTAAACTTATCCATTGAATAGATTAGGGTAAAACTGGGTTAAATCATTTAAATCCATTGATCTTCTGCAACGAATCCATGGATGTTGCCAAGTGTTTAGATCATATTCGCAGTCGGTGGGAATACATCTACCGCATTTATATCCATTTAATGTTAGGAAACAGGGAGGAGGGGGGTGATCTTTAGAAGATCAGGTGATATTCAAAATATGACCCCCTCAAATGAAATGACCTTCCACCTTTGAGCAACAAAACTAATGCAAGAGACTCGGGTGATGTGGTCAAAGGTTGACCATCTGTATATCGAGTCATGAAACTAAGATTAGGGGATGCTTAAAATATGACCCCCACAAATAAAATGACCTTCTTGGAAAAGATCGGGGTGACGTCACCTTGTCAATGACTTCGTTTAAGCATTGTGTTGTAATGACATCACCGTCATGTTTGTAGAATATGGTGGGCATCAGATATATACCTCCTCAAGGTAAAAGAATGATGACGTCATCATCAAGATGATTTCCTTTGTTCATCGGGCTTAGATGACGTCATCGTCATATTGGCATTAGGGTGATATTTGTAAGATCAAGTGATATTGAAAATATGATCCCTGCAAAATGTATGAAGTTGTTTGACTGGCCAATATAGTTACCACATAAAAATTGACGTTTGGAGTTTGAGGACCAAGTGATTATTGGATGATAAACTGATATCGAGGTGATCTTACACAAGGTGACTGATGTTTGAAATATGAACCTCCCTTCAAAATATTAGGTTTGATCAAAACTTTGACTTGTCATAACTTTCTCCCCTTAAGGAATATCGGGGTGATCCAAAAGGCAAACTTGCATGGAATTTTATCCTCTTTCAAACTATGAGGTTAATGATATGGAATAATGACTTTGACAACTAACCTCATCATGGTGACCTGTCAGCACCCTTACAAGGCTATCTACATGACTTACTTTTACTAGACTGCCAAAAGCAAAAAAATAACAAGCCAAAGCAACAAAATAGTTGGGTCCCTATTTTGTCAAGTCAAAATGGGTCATGTTGTGTAACCACACAACAAGCATGAGCATGCATATTTTGCAATTGTTGCTTTAACAATGTCACTTTAGTTTCCAACTTGGCAAACTTTTGTTGACTCTCATTATACTCTACAACCATGTCATTATACTTGGTTCTATATTGATCTCTTTCCTCAGTGATATTCTCTACTGTTGCCTTTGTGAATTTGGCAATGTTCACTGACATGTTTGCTGTCTCAATTGTTGGGATATCAGACACTCTCTTAATAATTAGCCCTCCACTTATTTTTGGAGCAAGCTTAGCAACTGTAGGTTTCCTTGCACCTGGGGCCAATGCCCAAATAGCAATTACTTCCCATTCTTTGTTGAACACAGACCCCGACAAAGCCAATTTTGCTTTCTCCTTTGTTTGATACAAGGGTCTATCATGTCTGCTCACTGTGTCAAAAGCAATTGCTGAGGCTAAATCCCACTCTGGAAGTAATAAAACACCACTTTCCTTCACCAACTCTCTAGATTTTTTAGTGGTTATCTTCTGAATTTTTTCTTTCATTTCATTTCTAACCTCATCCTGAATAATTGCTTCTGGTAATTCAGGGTGCAAGGTTTTCTTTTTGGCAACATTATTAACATATTCATCTCTTTTTTCCCTCCAGGCAAACTCTCTAAAAGTAGGGGTCTGGAAAAATGAATCATCTGTCATGAAGGTCTTGAAAGCTTCCTCCCTAAGGTCATCTATGTTACTCATCCCCTTGAGGTCTACCTTGCCCAACCTGAGGCTACTTTCTGCTTCTATTATCTCCCTAGGGAGAGAGGGCATTCCCTGTCTCATATCCTCCTCAGTGACAATGATATCATCATTTGAGTCATCTAGATAATCCACCAAGCTGCTTTGTTCAACCTTTGCTTCTTTGGTAGTGGTTGTCTTAGAGGTGAATCCACCTCAATCACTTGTTGAGTTCCTTTCCTTGGGGGAGATAGTGGTGGCATTTCATGCAATGGTGAGGAAGCTCTTGACCCCTCAAGCTCATAATTCTCAGATGTAGTTGGGGTGGCAATAGATTATTGTTTCCTCACAATACATTTTCTCCTTGTAAAGACTCTGATCTTTTTTGTGGTGGTTGGTATGTAGGCTTTTCCTCCAACACTGGGGCCTTCCCCTTATCCTTTTCCTATTCTTCCCCAACCACAACCTTTCCTTTGTCAACAACCAATCTCTCTCCTTTCATCTTGTGAACCACATGCTAAAAATTTTGGAGCATATATTCAACTTTTTGTAATTCATTTTTGAATTGATGCAGCTGCAGGGAGTCATATTGGGGATCAATCTTCCATTTTTCCCTTACCATCTTATCATAGGCGACCCATTTTGCCTTCTTGTCCTCCTATATTTGGTAACTAAAGATGTTCCTAATAACATCTTTAGGGAAATAAAAGTTATGTATAAATTGTCTACTTCTAATCCTCACTTTCAATGTAGCCATGAAACCTTCAAGATCATTATTTCTTGGGCACATTCTCCTCATGTTGTATGGTTCAAGAAATTCATCCATTTTTCTCCACCCTCTACCAGTCATCACAAAGTCTACAAAAACTTTCCATGTTGGGAAGAAGGTTCCTTTCCTCATGTTTAACAAGTGGCCATCTTCAACATTACCCAGCTACCAAATGACCTCAAGGAATCCAATTCTCAGTGGCACATCTCTTCGGAGAACATGTGGTCTAACCATAGTGCCATATACTCTGAGAATAGTACAATCTAGATAGGGGATGACATCTCCCCAGTTGTGATCAATTTTTAAATTAGACCTCCTTTCTTTTGGCCTTATAAAATCATGTTGTTCAGTTTGAATGCTTGGTGGATTCAGGATTAGGTCATTCCTCAACATTGATACAAAGTCATTTTCAAACACCACAAAATCAAACTTTATATCATCCTTGTCTAGAATTCTTGTCCAACATTAGACAGATAGATCAACACCATCCTCCTCCTTTTCCAACTTCATATCATTTTCAAAGAATTTTTACCCTTTCGAATAAAAACATGTGCATTAATAGTGAGTACCACCAAAACTGAACCTAATTTTCACCATTCTTTAATGATAATAAACCCTTATGAATGTTATCTTCTAGGTACGAAGCAAAGTCATATACTATGTTGTAAGTGGGGTGTTGGATATGAGCAGTCATATACATGAAACCCATTGGTATGCCGGAAGCAGGATCAAACCCCAAGATTTGACACAAAGAATAGAAGGTTTTTTGAAAATATGGAGCAAAATTCTCTATTGGGAAGGGTTCCTTATCTGATGGACCAATAACAATTCTCCCCTTTCGCTTTCCAACTGATGCTAGATGATTTGGCAACATTGTGATTTTAAAGGTGTGTCTTGTCTTCTCGTATTCACTTTTAAAGGCTTTCAAATCAATTTTTACCAAATCCTCATTCCACTCATGAAGTTGGAAAACTTTAGCAATCTCTTCCCTATTGATCTTTACCATTTCAATCTCATTATACATCATGATAACTCTAGAGATAGGATCATATCTAGCTACCACAACTTTTCACAAGTCCACATCCATGTAGACATTTGGGACAACCAATTTCTACACATTCAATCTCTAGGGGTTACATATAGGAGCACTCAAATTCCTGTTCCCAAACCAGTTCTTGAACAATGACTATCATGTAAGTGGTGTGGTGGCATCCTTGATATGGATATGTTTATCTATGAGGCCTTCTTTAATTTTAGAACCCTAGAACAAAAGTGAACCTTTTACTTTGTCATTAGTGGAGGGCTTTAATTGATTAAGAATGTCCTAGAGTATGGGCCTTTTCATCTCTCCAGAGCTTGAGGTTTGGGCTCGTGTGCATGCCATTATGGTGAGAATTTTGTAAATTAGGGTTTTAGTTTAGCAAGAATTGTATGTTCACAGCTAGGGTTCTAACTTATAGCAATAATAAAGCTCAAATTTTGTAGTTCAACAATCTAAGAAGGCAAACCTCTAAAAGAAATGAAAATTTATGAGTAATGCCTATTGACAGAACCATGATAGTGAGCACAAGCAGTGAATTTTAGAAGGCAAGATTTTAACTTACATCTTTGAATGCTTTGAAAACCCTAGTTTTGATTGCCAACAGATTGACATTGCATCGAGAGATTGAAATTGCCTCGAGAGATTGAAATTGGCTCCAGATGCTTTAAAACACTTAGACAGATTTCAATTATGCAAAAAGACTGCTTTTATGGCATTAAAACTACTATCACTACTCGCTCACATGAAGCAAAATGACTCCCATGGCCACTTTCTCAATTTCAAACTCTAGCCATTGCTCTCTTGATGAGATGGCAAGATGGACAGCCATGTTGAAGTTGTAACACCCAGTTTTGATTTCACCCTAAAAACTATGTTTTAACCAAAGGTAATATTTTTTTTTTTGAAAGTTTAAAACAGAAAAGTAATTTGTTTCCAATTCTTATAATCCAAGGAGAACATCAATTGACTTACAATATTCATGAAATTATAAATTATGCATAAGATTATATCCATCTACTACATTTAAACAATATGCTGTAAACAGTCACTTGGAACAAAACCAAGATAGAAACTTACTAAAATCACTGCATCTCGATTGTCGACCATCCAAATTCAAGTCTCGACAATCCTCAAGAATAAAGAAGAGAAAGTATCTTTAAGGAGCTTAACCTCCAACCACAGACCATCGGTCTCCCACACTCCTTCCTATCCAGAACTGAGCCCCCTACTCAAACAGGATAGACTTAGGATAACTAATGGTGTTTGCTATCTAAGATCTAGTGTTGTGACCTACATAACTTGTTTTCATGCAATCCCCTAGATACCCTTTAGTCAAGCATGACCACTCCACAAGCTACGCCATCCAATCACAGTGAACTATCAATGCACTTGAGGATCATGCATTACCTTGGCTAAAGGATTTGAATATAATTAATGTTGTAGCAACACAAGTAATAAGTTCACCCATCCCACTCGACTCGAATTAATCGCAATCCTACAGTCACCTGTATATAAGTTCTATATAACAACCTCGATAACCTCAAGGTGATTGAAATTCATCATGCATTAATGCATGGAATTGAGGTTTACTCTCTCTCTCTACAAGCTCATGGAAACATCTCTGTCTACATGATAAAAGAATGGTTTCCTAGCATATCAATTTTTTAGATAATGCTAAAAGTTATTACATTGATCTCTAAGTCAGCCCATTGCTTAATTTATCCACTCAAGAGTGGTCATTAAACTCATCTTTGTTGTTTTCGGAAGGTTTCACTAAAAGCCAATTTAAAGTATACAATGTTAGAAGACCCTACGATAAAAGTTAACACTCAAGATTCTACTTCGACTTGTCAAAATCTTTGACATAGCTTAAACTTTGTCGTTCTAAACTTTAGAAAACCCTGTCATATTGGTTCTTCTAGCAATAAGATTGCATGCAAGTCTAAGCTTGAAACTTGACAAAACACTCATTACATTGTTTGTAAAACTTCATAATATTATTTGGTATGACTGTAAGGTCTTCTCTCAGAAAAATAATAGTTTAAATACTTCAATAGTAAAAGAATTACCTTCAAAGCATATAGTCTAAAACTTGTTATTATTCACTAGGTTAATAATTCCACCATGGTCGACCGACCAGGTTTTAACTCAAGAAAAGAGGATGACTATGAAGTCTTGCATGTTACGATTTGCACCTCTCACTATTGATAATCCTCTGTCGATGGTTGACACAAACAAATCTTTTACTCTAATACTAGCTGACCTTTAAATTTGATAGAGTCAAGCATTAGTATTCGACTATCTAAAAGAGATCTTATTCTCTGTCGATAAATGTTTTGCCACTGCGATTGGTATTAGCTGTGAGGTGTTTTACATCCATACACTAATCTCTAATGCACCTAACACCAAACCAAATAAACTCCTAAGGAAAACATTACAATGATTTCAGAAGTGCAACTGTGGTGCGGTGTAGTGTAGAAGATAATTCATTGATTCCATTTAGACAATGATAAAACACATTGGTTACACCTTGCACCTTTAAGCAAAACTAAGTTATTTTGAAATGCAAGAAAAGACATTACTTATTACATCATAACAGAAAAACTACGACTACTCAGAGATAAGGTGAAGAGAACCTGAAGTTATTCTCTAGTGTCTACTCACCAACCAATCCAAGGTGTTTGATCTTCCTTTCGTCATTCACCTTGTTGCTCCTTGCTCAGTCTTGTTTTGCTTCTCCTCCGTGTTCTCTCCTCCAAAACTAACCCTTACTACCCTTGTCTAACTGCGAAGGATAACTATATCCCCCACTCACAAGACCATGCCTATAGATAAGGGTAACTACCCGGCATACAAAAATGTTTCCACCTTACGTGACCTCAACCAGAAAATGGTTTGGCCACTCCCACACAATTCACGATCATTCTCCAAGATGGAGCTCCACATTAGGTGAGGTGGCAGTTGGTAGTTTAAACAAACTGTCTTACTACTCATAGCTGCTTATGAGTAAAATCAAATGCATGGACTACAAAATAAAAACTAGACCAACGACCATCATGAGGTCTAAAGCTTGAAGACAAAAAGACTATTCGAAATAAAAGACATCTTAGAAAGTCCTTAAGTGTGTACCTCTCGAGCCTTTGCCCGATTACTGACATTACTAAAGAATTAAGGAATTATCTCAAAATGACACTTTAAATATAACTAACAGTAATATTACATATTCCAATATCATACGACCAAGGGTACTACACACCATGGTCTTTAGATTTTAAAACATTATTTAAACCCTTTAATATTCGATAATAGCCCAAAAAGAACAATTCAACATCCGTCAAATTTCATAAGGAGACGTTTACGTCATACGCTCATAGCATTTTACGATAATAATGACGAATTGAGCACAAACCCAAAACAAGGCTTGGGATCGACTTATGCAAAACTTTCAATTTTTGCACCGAACCAAAAACAAGACAAGACTTACAGTTTGACCACAAGTATATACATATATTTACATATAAACAATATATCAGTCGTTCATAATTGACGACATGATACAGAGTATTACGACACTGATGTTGATTTCCCATACTCAATACGACAACTTACAAAAGGAGAAAGACCTATTCTTGCAAACCTCGACTCTCGACTAAAAAATGATTTGGCCCAAACTCAAAGCATCTAGGTTTGTCTACCTATTCTTCAATGGCAAGCACCCATGGTTATTCCAGAGTCTGTTCTCTCTTTCTCAAAGATACTTTCTCTTCTTGTTCTTTCATGGTGAACATGTTCCTTCTATTCCTGTCATTGACAATCTCACATACAATTTGTGGTCAGAGTACCAATGTTCTGATCAAAACATATTTATATCAAATCATTTCATTTTCATAATTTCATGAAATTAACCTTCTCTATTCATATCATTAGTTCCTATGATGTTAAAACGTATCCACATATCTGTACTAGTTAAGAAAAAGTAAATAGTAATATTGAATCCAAAAAGGGGATGTAACATATCTTTCCCCTATAGAATCATCGTCCCTGATGATTGAGTTTACCAAGCAAAATTTTAACATAAAAAAAACTTTAATAGTTTAACATTAATGTTTTTGAAAAGATAAGGAAATCTTTGGTAGATGTTATTATAGTCTTCCCAAGTAGCGCTATCCTCGCCATATTGGTCCCACTGAATTTTGCATTGCAAAACCTCTTGATTACATAAACGAAGTTGATGCATTTCGAGCACCTTGAGTGGCTTGATCACAACCACTCCTGGCTCTTGTATATGTAAAGAATTCCATTTAAGAATGTGGTCATTACCTACAAAATATTTCTTTAGGTATGAAACTTGAAAAACATTATACATTTTGGACAAGACTGGAGGTAGAGCAACTTTGTAGGCCACTGGATTGATAATCTCAAGGACTTCAAAAGGTTTGACATATCGAGGAGCCAACTTGGATGATTTACCAAATTTGATTGAGCTTTTATGGGGTTTCACTTGCAAAAGAACTTTCTCACCAATAGAGAAATGTCTAGGCACCCGTTTGTGATCTGCCTAACTTTTTTGCCTGTCATTGGCTTCTGCCAACCTTTTCCCAATCATTTTCACTTTTTCTTCCATATCTACAAGCATTTCAGGTCCAATGCTTATCCTATCTTCTAGCTTATCCCAGCTTATAAGAGTTCTGCATTTCCTTCCATATAATGCTTCAAACGGTGCCATTTTAATGGCAAAATGATAGGAATTGTTATAGGCAAATTCAACAAGAGGTAAATATTCCTCCCATTTGTATTACTGATCCATGCAATACATTCTTAAAAGATCCTCTAAGACCTAATTAACCCTTTCTATTTGTCCATCGGTTTCAGGATGGTAAGCGGTGCTCACATTGAGTTTAGTTCCTAATGCTGAAAATAAAGTTTGCCAAAACTGAGAGGTTATTCGAGCATCTCTATTAGATATAATCTTTTCAGGTACCCCATGCAATCTAAATATTTCTTGCACAAATTTCTGAGCCAAAATATGAGCTCCATCTGTCAAATTTCCCAGTATAAAATGTGCTACCTTGGTTAGTTTATCTACAACAATGAATATTGCATCATGCCTATTCTTAGACATTGGTAACCCTTAAATAAAATCCATACTAACAACCTGCCATTTCCATTCTGAAATATCATGCGGGTATAACAATCCAGTAGGATGTTGGTGTTCTACCTTCATTCTCTGACACTCCAAACAACTTGCCACAAACCTTGTAGCGTTGCTTTTCATTCCTTTCTAGAAATATAGCAGTTTGACATCAACTAAAATTTTTGTTACTCCTGGGTGTTCAGAATAAGGTGCATAGTGAACTTCCTTCCAAATAAGGTTTTTAAGTTCTACTGAATTAGGAATGTAGATTCTTCCCTTAAATCTCATCAATCCATCTGACTCAAAATAGAATCCATCATATCTTGGATCCTTAGGGTTTAATTGCAGAGTTTACTTCACCTGCTCGTAATATTCATCTCCAGATAAACTTTGCAATACTAATTCTTTAAAATTAGCATGAATTGAGATTATAGAAGCTATGTGTCTTCTTCTGCTTAAAGCATCAGCTACTTAGTTTTCTTTACCTTTGATATAAGAAATCTCAAAGTCATAATCTGATATTAATTCTAACCATCTCCTTTGTCTTGGATTGAGATGGGGTTGTGTAAATATGTAACGAAGACTTCGATGATCTGATTTTAGTATAAAAGTCTTTCCCAACAAATAATGTCACCACATCTGAAGGGCATGAATCACTGCTGCCAGTTCTAAGTCATGAGAAGCATAATTCTGCTTGTAGTTTTTCAAATTTCTTGATTCATAGGCTATTACACACCCATCTTGCATAAGCACACCTCCTAACCCTTCTCCCAAGGCATCAATAATAACCTCAAATTGTCCTTCAGGATTAGGGACTTTCAAGATTGGTGTTACTGTTAACTTTTCTTTTAACAAATCAAATGCCTTTTGACATTCTTCAGTCTAAACAAACCATTTTCTTTTTCTCTGCAAAGAAGTAATTCGATTAGCAATACTTGAGAAATTCAAAACAAATTTTCTATAATATTCGGCCAATCCCATAAAACTTCATACCTCTGAAACATTGGAAGGTACAGGCCATTCCATAATAGCCTTAATTTTAGCTGGATCAACTGATATCCCTTCTGCTGATATAGTATGTTCCAAATACCACACTTCTTTCTGAAAGAAAGTGCATTTCGAGAGTTTCGCATACAATTTGTGTTCTCTTAATTGTTGCAAAACAATTTGAAAATGTTGTCTATGCTCCTCCTCATTTTTGGAATATATCAGAATATCATCTATGAAAACTAGGACAAATTTATCAAGGCAATCTCTAAAAACACTATTCATGAGATTCATGAAAGTGGCTGGTGCATTAGTTAATCCAAATGGCAACACAGTAAACTTAGAATGACCATATCTTGTTCTAAATGTGGTCTTGTGAATATCTTCATCTTTCAACCTCAACTGATGGTATCTAGATCTCAAATCTATCTTAGAAAATACTGATGCACCACGCATTTGGTCAAATAAATCATCAATACATGGCAATGGATACTTATTCTTTATTGTTGCCTTATTTAGCATCTGATAATCTATATATAGTCTAAGGGTTCTATCTTTCTTCTTGATGAAAATAACCGGAGCTCCCCATGGTGATACACTTGGCCTAATTAGATCTTTAGTCAATAGCTCCTGCAATTGAGTGTTCAATTCCATAAGTTCAGTAGTGGTCATACGATATGGAGCTTTAGATACTGGCTCAGATCTTGGTTTAATATCAATGGCAAAATCAAAGGTTCTTTTTGGAGGCAAGCCTAGCAGTTCCTCAGGAAATACATCACCAAAATTGCAAAGATACGGATATTTTTCCTCAAATGTTTGTTTTTCTAAGGCTTCCTCTACTAGGTCCATTTTGACTGCAAAAAGTTGACATCCCTTATGCCTAGCCCGCTTTAATTATTTTGAAGAAATAGATCTGATCCTTATTTCCCTTTGAATACCTTGAAAATTTACTTTATTTCCTTTATAATCTAGACACTCAATTATTTTATGAAAACAATCTACCTTGGCCCTATGTCTCCACAACCAATTCATTCCTAAGATATCGTAGGACCCTAAAGGTGCTACATACAAATTTACCTCAGTGGAGAAGTTTGAAATTTCAATCTTAACTTCGAACAAACATTGCTCTTCCTGAACCTTTGAGTGATTTGCATACTCAACTATCCACGGTTTTGACATAAAACTAGCTCTTCTAAGAAATTTACTTAAGACTCTGGATGACACAAAATTTTATGTTGCACCAGTATCAAACAAAATAGAAACAAGAACTCCAAATAGTGTACCTGTCATCTCAATGGGAGTAATTTGATATTCAGTTTGTTGATTGTCAAGGGCGGCATGAATCCTTTGTTGAAATGCTTCCTGCTATGAAGGAAGTACCGTGTTCCTAAGCTGCCCATTCTGTTTTTGTTAGGACAATGGTTAGCATAATGATCTCCACCACAAGAAAAACATCCTCCAATTGGTCCTCTCTTCTTGGATGGTCTACTCATAGCATCATCGTTCTTCTTAAAATTGTCAAATGTTTTTCTTATAGTCTTCATTTCTACGTTCATTACCAAATCCCCCTTTGTTTTTCTGATTTCCTTTATCAAACCTCCTATTTCTGTATCCTTTATCATTCTTCCTTTTATATGTCTGATCATTGAAGTTCTTATCAAATCTCTTATGTTTCTTTTCACGGTAAGCAAAAATGGATTTGATCTTTTGTTCCTGCTTAATTGCTTTCTCATATACCTGGTCCATTGTGTTTGGACCATGTACCTCCACCTCACCACCAATTTGAGGATTGAGTCCCATA
This sequence comes from Cunninghamia lanceolata, assembly GCA_027924645.1. Lineage (NCBI taxonomy): Eukaryota > Viridiplantae > Streptophyta > Pinopsida > Cupressales > Cupressaceae > Cunninghamia > Cunninghamia lanceolata. The sequence goes on from BSBN01000854.1 coordinate 10,583,806, forward strand.
ATAAATTTTGTTATCTGAAATCTTTCATCCTTTTGATATTGAGGAACATACTTCAACAATCTAGTAAATTTTTCTACATATTTAATCACAGACAAGTCACCTTGCTTGAGCTTTTGAAAATCTGTTAGCTTTTGATCAAAATATAGCTATGGTAACCACCTCCTTTGGAAAAGTTCCACAAATTCATTCCATGTCACCTTCAAGGGGCTTAATTCTAGCTCCATATTCTTGTTCATCCACCAAGTGGATGCTTCTCCAGATAACTGATATGCTCCCCACACTACCTTTGTAATCTCAGAGTAATTTCTGATTTAAAAGTATTTCTCCATTTCTGTTAACCATGCTTCTGCTGCATCACCAGTTTTCATTCTGTCAAATTTGGGAGGAATAATCTTTTTCATATCCTTAGATAGTTCTAGTGCAAGTTTGTCTTTCATCTTCCTCTATGTTTCACTATCATCTTGATTTTCACTTGACGTGCCATGATCTCGTTGTTTACTTTTACTTGCATTATTAGAATACTCATTTTCACCCTCCGTATTCCTGATTTCGTTCACTTTCTTTTCCAATTTGCCCAACCTTTCCTTAGTTTCAGTAAGCATATTAAGAATTATGTCCAATTTATCGGTGGAGTTTTCTTGAGAGTTGTGACCTTCTTGATATTCTCTCTCATTAAACTCTGATTGATCCATGATTATTTGTTTTCTCACCTGATTAAGCAAGTACTAATCAGTTCTATGATTTATCATTTGGTATATTATCAAAACATAACAATTGCTCATAACCATAGTTATTCTCAAACCAAAATTTGTCTTTATTATACTTTGCAAAACTATATATACATTCTTTAAAGATAAACATATCTCATGTTTCACTCAGTATTTACAAGTGGGGTGTAACCTTTGGATTCATTGTCTGACACATATTCACGAGGTGTATAACCCTCAGACTCACTATTAGATGATAGTACAATGATTTTAGCTCTAGGTGGTATACGGGGATCCCTAGTGATCATGGGTACACTAATAGGGCAACAATTGACCATAATCTGAGCTGCCATCCTAGCTGTCTCTAGGAGTTCTGTTTTCATTCATTTGAATCGTGAGAAAGTATTGGCAAAAGTTTCCACATCATCTAGCCAAATGTCATTTTCATCATTCGTTTTCTCAATAGTCTTGATCATCCAAGTTGTTTCTGCTTAGATTGCAGATAACATTCCTTACCAGCGAAGGACTTCCTTGCAGTTTTCTTGATACGTACCATCCTGGCACAGTAAATCAAATCATTTGCTACCTGCATAATGTTGATTCCTATTCAGGTTAGTGGACTCATCAGCCCTAGTGCTAAACCTGGTTAGCTCTGATACCATATGTAACACCCAGTTTTGATTTCACCCTAAAAACTATGTTTTAACCAAAGGTAATAATTTTTTTTTTTAAAGTTTAAAATAGAAAAGTAATTTGTTTCCAATTCTTATAATCCAAGGAGAACATCCATCGACTTACAATATTCATGAAATTATAAATTATGCATAAGATTATATCCATCTACAACATTTAAACACTATGTTGTAAAAAGTCACTTAGAACAAAACCAAGATAGAAACTTACCAAAAGTCACTGCATCTCGATTGTCGACCATCCAAATTAAAGTCTCGGCAATCCTCAAGAATAAAGAAGAGAAAGTATCTTCAAGGAGCTTAACCTCCAACCACAAACCGTCGGTCTCCTGCACTCCTTCCTATCTGGAAGTGGCCCTACCCTACTCACAAAGGATAGACTTAGGATAACCAATGGTGTTTGCCATCTGAGATCTGGTGTTGTGACCTACGTAACTTGTTTTCATGCAATCCCCTAGATACCCTCTAGTTGTTGATAACTGAGGGGGGGGTGAATCAGTTTTCTTAATTATTTCAGCTTTCTAAACTTTCTTAATAATTAATGCAATATCAATTCAAATAAGCAAACATAACCATGAAATGGAAATACACATGACATAATATTTTTGACGTGGAAACCCTGTTAAGGGAGAAAACCATGGGGTGATTAACCCAAGATTGTATTCTTTGTTAGAAGAATAGAAATACAAAATGGTAGTTGCCAATTAGGGCTCACTGCCCGAGCACACTGCTCGCAAGAGGCTCACTACCTACAAGTTATAAGAAGAATAACAAGATCCTTGAACTGATGAGAAGCATCCACATATGCTGAGGTTCAGTTCCGGTTAGGCTCAATACACTGATCTGTTGCACTTCATCCTTCCTCTTCTTTGGTACTGTTGACCTGTCACATACTGGACCTGTCTTACTACTTTCACACTATTCTTCTACTTTTCTTCACACACAACAACACACTACAACAACAACTCTCATCGAAATCCATTTGGTATATATATCCACACAAAGGATTTCATCTTCTTTCTAGTCGGCATCTAGAATAGTCAGTGTTTCCCAAACTCTAGTATGTCAGCTGAATCCTTGCTTACCAAGTGATGCGGATCAAATAGATACTTATAAAAGTTATCTAATAAGTCAGCCAATCATGAATGATACCTTAAGAATCTTGATCACCATCAACATCTCATCCGGAATAATGTCTAAAGCTCTGTCGGTTAGTTCTTCCTCTATCTATTCTGCCAAACAGGACCCCAATACTTGAATGCTCATATCTCTTCACTCCTTCATCACTGGAGGCTCAATTCCTGGAATCTATTAGTCAAGGTACTCCTCTTGACTTCCCCAAGTCTGCACTTTCCAAAGATACTTCCTCTGAGAGATCTGGACCTGACTATCAGACCTTGCCACATGCTCTGTTCTTGTTTACCGTACCTCAACACTCTTCAATCTGACTTCCGGTATAGGCACATTATGTCCTGCGGATGTGTGGGACGAACTTTATTGCCATCAATGATAACATTCATGAAGCTCCAATATGTCTCTTGCCAATAATCTCCCCCTTTCGCATTGATGGCAACACTTAGTGAAAAATGACTAAGTGTTATACTATACTCCCCCTTGGTTGATGCTCTCTGCTAATGTACACTTTTTCAGAGCTCCCCCTTAGCTGGATTCCACATTTTTCACTGTTCCTCACTCCCCCTTTGACATCAATGGCAAAGGATAGGGTCCGCATACCAGAATTCTAAAAAAAATCAACTATACTTAGCCACATAAGTATATAAGCAGGTTATACTTACATGTACTATAGTATGTCTACAAAAGTTGTTTTCAATTGTACAACTTCTGTCACCCAACTCTACTTCATCCTATCCAAAATTGAGATGTGACCACTCAACAGGAATGCAAAAGCTTCTGCCCTCTTGAGATCTGTCAGATCACTGGTCCAGGCTATGGTCTGGGCATCTGTTAGGACCTCATGCATGGCCTCTAATTTGGGGATAATCATCCCTCTAAGCTCACCCATCCGATTTATTCTGTTCTTCCTCTCCTTTTCAAGCTTCTTAATCTCATTTATGACTGCAATAGTCTGACACTCTTGATTTATTATAGAAGAGGTGAGGGGATCAAAATTCTGAGATATACTTGAAAGTTTTCCCTCTTGTTCTTTCAGTTTCTTCTCAATATTCATCATCACTTTAGACCAGGAAAGACAAAATTTATATAAATTAATGCCGTCTTTAAGAGCATTTTCTAGGCTTTTTATTCCAATAGCCATATTTCTCCTATCATTACTTATAAGACCTTGTAACTCAAAAAATCTTTTATCCAAATACTCCTTCTGGACCTTTTCTTCTATTGCTTTCTCTAAAGAATCAAAATGTGTACTAATAGAATTTACAAGAGACTTTAGATTACCAGATATGGATGCTGTAGGATCCTTTTGGAAGGATGGCATGATCTTTTCCAGTACACCGGATGTAGTTTCTATGAGTTCATAGTCTTCCATGTGAGACTTCAGCATTTTTTCTTTTGCCTTTGCTTGAGTGAAGGAAGCTAGCTTCATGGTTTGCACCAGAGAGAGGGAATCAAAATTGAATGGACCTTGAAGTAACTCCGGTTCATCAAATTCCATCATCTCTTTGGTCAAGAAATCCTTGACTGCTTCTGCTGTGTCTCTTGTCAGAGACATAATTTTCTCCCCTTCTACAGCCTTACCACTATCATCTATAGCTTTTTCTGTCCTTGACTCTTCTTCTCTTCCCTTTCCTTGTTCTTCTTGACTGAATTTTTCTTTTATACTTTCTTCTCCTTTAGATCCAAAGACTGCTGGAGAGTCTGGATTTACTTCTCCTTGGACTTCCTCTTCTGGAGAAGAGGAATCTAAGTCCTTACCTTTTTCTTCACCTATCTCCTTTACCTCTTCCACTACTGTCTCAGTAGTTTCTTCCTTGTCATTCATGGTAGAGGGCTCATCACTTATGTCCTCTATGATAGGAATGTTGAACCTTTTGTAGACATTCCAGAGAATTTCTTTAGTTTCTTTATCTATTTTGTCAGATTCTCCAAGCATAAACTGATTCATTCTAGCTTTGCTCCGAAACTCATCCTTGCAATCTTTGAAAATCATATTCATTTATTTCTGCGTGATTGAGGGATAGAGCTGAATAGCTATTTGTTCCCTGATCTCAAGGTCGTTGGCCTTGGCATTGTTCTTTCTGATTTCTAGTTCTTTCTCTAGGCTCTTTGGAATTAAAGATATAATCTCAATGAATGCTTTATTATAAATGTTAAGGTACCTGACTGTGGCTTCTTGTAGGATCTTCTAATCAACCTCATTATTGTAGTCATAAAATTTAGTCATTGGTTTCAAGTTCCCATCCATGGTGACTAATTTGACTACATTATCAATGGACAGAGTGGGCCTTTCAGCAAACTCTTCTGCCATCATTTCCTTGTCTTCACCAGTAGAGGGTTCACCAGATACTTTCTTCTTTTTCCTCATTTTCCTTACCTCCTCATCTGATTCTGTCTCTTCTTCATCCTTCTGACTGATATAAGACCTTGTGGCCTTTGTCTTAGTTCTTTTCTCTACTTTACCAGATGATTTTGCTTCTGATTTTGATGCCTTTGAGGTCTTAGCAGTTGTAGGTGTAGACCTCTTAGAGGATCTGGTCCAGGAGGGGGTTTCTACCGGATCACTTTCCTTTTCTGCTTCTTCCTTCTCTTTCTCTGCCCTTTCCATCTTTTCTCTATGTGCATCAAGTGCCTCTTTTGAGATTCCACACCTCTTGGCAATTTCTTCTACCTCTTTTCTCACTTTTCTCTTCATCTCCGGTTGTCTGAGCTCCACATGGATTTTTATACTTAATTCTTCAAAGGTTCCAAACCTTTCTGCCTTAGGATCCTTGGGTTGATTTAGCATGTGTTGAACATGTAGCTCTACAATTTTCTCATCAACTTCATACCCCCTTGGCATGATCCACACTGTTCTTGGTTCCACTGCCTCCATTAGGCACTGATCAGTTTCTACCATAAAGCATATTGTATCTTTATATTTTTCAACTAAAGATTGGGGGATTCTCTCTCTTGCTTGCATCATGCTTTGAAAAATTCTTGAAATAGCCCCAGAGAGCTATATTCTGTGCCTTGGGATCACCAAGCCCATGTATATAATCTCTGATTTGAATGGCTACTGGTCTATCATTCTGCCATACCCAGCCACTAGATCCGGGAAGCTCATTCATGTAATAAAAGAATAGGCAGAGTATCAAACCACTGTATTTGAAAGAGTTCTTCTTATCCTTCTTTATCTTCTGCAGATTCTCCAAGAGTTGGTTCAGAAGGAGCTCACAAAGATCATAGTCTGCATTCTTCCTCAACATTTCATAGGCAGTATATATAGCAGTTCTGGATACTTAATTCTCCCTGTTGGAGTGATATATCTTATATCCAATTATCATTGATGCAAACTTGATATCTAGATTTGTGATATCCTTAATAGTCATTACTCTTTTATCAAACTTCGATCTGGTAGCCTCACTTACAATTTGGTTTTTGACAAATTTGAGAATAGGTATCTCACTAGTTGAGTGTAATCTAGTTACAGCCTTAATGGCATCCTTAGTGATCTTAAATAGCCTGTTCAACCACATGAAATTGTCATGCATTCGGCTTAGAATATACCGGACCCATTCATCTTCCAGAAAACAGGGGAAATGAATGCATTGTGCAAAATGTTTGTCGTAGATAGCTTTATACTGGGTTTTGAGTTTGAATGAGTCATCTATCAATTGCTTGTGATAGATATCGACTAGCTTAGATTCCCTAAATTCTTCAATACTCGCATGAATATATGCCCTAACATCTTCTACATGCAGAACCCCATGCAGAATGCTTGAAAAAGTGCCTAGGGGATCAACTTCTAGGGATTTATATGGATTCTTCTTAAATTTAGGGCATGGCTTATCATAAATCTTCACCACATTTGGAGTAGCCATCTTTCAAATATTTACAGAGAGATATTTAAGAATGCAAAATACCCTTTAACCTTCTAGGTTTCACGAAGTGAGCTAGATCAATTACTAGATGAATCAACTTCTGCAGATGATCTTTGATGGGCTTGAGGAGACTTGTTATAGAGCTCTTTATCGCTTCTTCTTGAATGCAGAATGAGCAAGTGTTTGATAAGAAAACCCTTATATTATTTTGCAAACCCTAATACCAAGTTGCAATAAATGCTTGACTTACGTCATTCCGGTTTACCTTGTTTTTCTTATTCAGATGACTTTGATGAACTGGATCAATCTTGTTCTAAACATCTTGTGGATCTTCCATATCTTAAACACAATTTATTTAGATGTTTCTCTATAAACCCTTTAATCCGCAACTCTCCTTGTGCCAATTCCAGCACCAATTAATTGGCTGGGGGAAAAATGTTTTTCCTTGTGTCTCCCCCTGAGCCAGAGCTCACTTTTTAATTTCTGGAAGGAATATCAGCACCAGATTCTGGTGCGGATCCATCACCTACATTTTATGTACTTCTCTTCACCCAAATCTTGTTCATTTCACTTTGAACTTCATTCACATTCACTTTTCCTTTTCCCTTGTCTTGATTCTGATTGTGATGTACTGGACCTCTTTTGTCCTGATTCTTGTTTCTATAGAATTTGGCAATATGACTGGATCTATTGCAATTGTCGCAAACAACATTTCTTTGCATATTTGATTGATATCCTCTTGATCTGCATTAATTAGCCATATGACCCATTCTATTGCATGCAAAGCATCTACCATTGAAAGAATTGTTCATTTGCATATTTCAGCATTCATGAGATTTGTGACCATACCTTTTGCAATTAAAACACTATCTGGAGAAGGATGTATTAGTTTGATTTATTCTCTTCCTGCACTGATTAGATTTATGACCAAAGTTATTGCAGTTGTGGCAGTATCCATTGAAGGATGGATATCTTTGAGCATTAGGTTGCCTCACCAGAGGTCTTCTAGGCCTATTTCTTGGACTTTCTGATTCAAACTTCTTCTGACCAGATTCGGAGCTCTCACCTTTCTCATATCCCAAGCCACGCTTGTCATCTACCCTCTTTTGGCTTTCAAGAAGAACTTCAAGTTGAGCAGAACTTATCATGAATTTCTCTTTGTATTCAATTGTTGTTTGAAGATCCCTTTTAAGAGAGACAATTTGATCTTCTAGTTTTTCTTCATTATCTTTAGCATCTTCAAGATTGGATTCAAGATATCTGATTATTCTATCCATCTTGTGGCAGTCTTCTGATTTCTCCTTAAGAGATTGTTTTAGATCATCTTCAGTTTTTCTTTTCTCTTCAATTTCTTGGGTAAATTTCATGACTTCTAATTCCATTTCATGTCTTACCATGATGATCTCTTTTGATAATTTTTCACATAACTTTATTTTCTCCTTAAGATCTCCATTTGTATCATTTGCTTCACCTTGACTTGCCAATTGCTGAAGTGGTTCCTTTCTCTTTTTCATACAGAGACTTAGTTTCCCTTTTAGTTCATTTATGAAATAATTAGCCTGTTTGAGTCTTTCCTTTAATTCATTGACTTCAGAATTAGATTGCTCAAGATCATCTAGGGCAGACTGAAGTTGCTCCCTCATACCATGCACATCCATCTTAATTCCTAGATCTTCCTCAAGCTGTTAGGCTCTGTTTGGAGGAACTTAGCTCTGATACCAATTGTTGATAACTGAGAGTGGGGGTGAACCAATTATCTTAATTATTTCAGCTTTCTAAAATTTCTTAATAATTAATGCAGCATCAATTCAAATAAGCAAACATAACCATGAAATGGAAATACACATGACACAATATTTTTGACGTGAAAACCCTGTTAAGGGACAAAACCATGGGGTGATTAACCCAAGATTTTATTCTTTGTTACAAGAATAGAAATACAAAATGGAACTTGCCAATTAGGGCTCGCTGCCTGAGCACACTGCCTACAAGTTATAAGAAGAATAACAAGATCCTTGAACTGATGAGAAGTATCCACATATGTTGAGGTTTGGTTCCACTTAGGCTCAATACACTAATATGCTGCACTTCATCCTTCCTCTTCTTTGGTGCTGTTGACCTGTCACATACCAGACCTGTCTTACTGCTTTCACACTATTCTTCTACTTTTCTTCACACACAACAACACACTACAACAACAACTCTCATCGAAATCCATTTCGTATATATATCCGCACAAAAGATTTTATCTTCTTTCTAGTCAGCATCAGGAATAGTCAGTGTTTCCCAAACTCTAGTCTGTCGGCTGAATCCTTGCTTACCAAGTGATGTGGATCAAATAGATACTTATAAAATTTATCTAACAAGTCAGCCAATCATGAATGATACCTTAAGAATCTTGATCACCATCAACATCTCATCCGGAATAATGTCTAAAGCTCTGCTGATCAGTTCTTCCTTTGTCTATTCTGCCAAACCGGACCCCAATACTTGAATGCTCGTATCTCTTCACTCCTTCATCACCGGAGGCTCAATTCCTGGAATCTATCAGTCAATGTACTCCACTTGACTTCCCCAAGTCTGGACTTTCCAAAGATACTTCTTTTGAGAGATCTAGACCTAACTGTCAGACCTTGCCACATGCTTTGTTCTTGTTTACCAGACCACAACACTCTTCAATTTGACTTTCAGTATAGGCACATTATGTCCTACGGATGTGTGGGATGAACTTTGTTGTCATCAATGACAACAATCATGAAGCTCCACTGTGTCTCCTACCAACACTAGTCAAGTATGACCACTCCACAAGCTACACCATCGAGTCACAGTGAACTATCAATGCACTTGAGGATCATGCATTACCTTGGCCAAAGGATTTGAATATAATTAACATTGTAGCAACGCAAGTAATAAGTTCACCCACTCCACTCGACTCGAATTAATCGCAATCCTACAGTTACTTATATATAAGTTCTATATAACAACCTCAATAACATCAAGGTGATTGAAATTCATCATGCATTAATGCATGGCATTGAGGTTTACTCTCTCTCTACAAGCTCATGGAAACATCTCCGTCCACATGATAAAAGAATGGTTTCCTAGCATATCAATTTTTGGGATAATGCTAAAAGTTATTACATTGATCTCTGAGTCAGCCCATTGCTTAATTTATCCACTCAAGAGTGGTCATTAAACTCATCTTTGTTGTTTTCAGAAGGTTTCACTAAAAGCCAATTTAAAGTATACAATGTTTGAAGACCCTATGATAAAAGTTAACGCTCAAGATTCTACTTCAACTTGTTGAAATCTTCAACATAGCTTAAACTTTGTCAATCTAAACATTAGAAAATCCTATCATATTGTTTCTTCTAGCAATAAGATTGCATGCAAGTCTAAGCTTGAAACTTGACAAAAGACTCATTACATTGTTTGTAAAACTTCATAATATTATTTGGTATGACTATAAGGTCTTCTCTCAGAAAAACAATAGTTTAAATACTTCAATATAAAAAGAATTACCTTCAAAGTATATAGTCTAAAACTTATTATTATTCACAGCTAGGTTAATAATTTCACCATGGTCGACTGGCCAGTTTTTAACTCAGGAAAAGAGGATGACTGTGAAGTCTTGCATGTTACGACTTGCACCTCTCACTATTGATAATCCTCTGTCAATGGTTGACACAAACAAATCTTTTACTCTAATACTCGCTGACCTTTAAACTTGATAGAGTCAAGCATTGGTATTTGACTGTCCAAAAGAGAACTTATTCTCTCTCAACAAATGTTTTACCACTGTGGCTGGTATTAGTTGTGAGGTGTTTTATGTCCATACACTAATCTCTAATGTGCCTAACACCAAACCAAATAAACTCCTAACGAAAACATTGCAATGATTTTAGAAGTGCAACTATGGTGCAGTATAGTGCAGAAGATAATTCATTGATTTCATTTAGACAATGATAAAACACACTGGTTACACCTTGCACCTTTAAGCAAAACTAAGTTCTTTCGAAATGCAAGAAAAGACATTACTTATTACATCATAATAGAAAAACTACAACTGCTCAGAGATAAGGTCAAGAGAACCTGAAGTTATTCTCCAGTGTCTGCTCACCAACGTGTCCAAGGCATTCGATCTTCCTTTCGCCATTCACCTTAGTTCTCCTTGCTCAGTCTTGTTTCACTTCTCCTCCATGTTCCCTCCTCCAAAACTAACCCCTACTACCCTTGTCTAACTGCAAAGGATAACTATATCCCCCACTCACAAGACCATGCCTATAGATAAGGGTAACTACCCGGCATGCAAAAATGTTTCCACCTTATGCGACCTCAACTAGAAAATGGTTTGGCCACTCCCACACAATTCGTGATCTCCAAGATGGAGCTCCACATTAGGTGAGGTAGTGGTTGGCAGTTTTAACAAACTGTCTTACTACTCATATCCGCTTATGAGTAAAATTAAATGCATGGACTACGAAATAAAAACTAGACTGACGACCATCATGAGGTCTAAAGCTTGAAAACAAAAAGACTATTTGAAATAAAAGACATCTTAGAAAGAGCATAAGTGTGTCCCTCTTGAGCCTTTGCCCGATTACCGACATCACTAAAGAATTAACAAATTATCTCAAAACGACACTTTAAATATAACTAACAGTAATATTACATATTCCAATATCATATGACCAAGGGTACTACACACCATGGTCTCTAGATTTTAAAACATTATTTAAACCCTTTAATATTCAATAATAGCCCAAAAAGAACAATTCAACATCCGTCGAATTTCACAAGGAGACGTTTACGTCATACACTCATAGCATTTTACGATGATAATGATGAATTGAGTGCAAACGCAAAACAAGGCTTGGGATCGACTTACGCACAACTTTTGATTTTTGCGCCGAACCAAAAACAAGACAAGACTTACAATTTGACCACAAGTATATACATATATTTATATATAAACAATATATTAGTCATTCATAATTGACGACATGATACAGAGTGTTACAACACTGATGTCGATTTCCCAGACTCAATACGATGACTTACAATAGGAGAAAAACCTATTCTTGCAAACCTCGACTCTTGACTAAAAACTGACTTAGCCCGAACTCAAAGCTTAACTCAAAGCATCTAGGTTTGTCTACCTATTTTTCAGTGGCAAGTACCCATGGTTATTCCAGAGTCTATTCTCTCTTTCTCAAAGATACTTTCTCTTCTTCTTTCATGGTGAACATGTTCCTTCTATTCCTATCATTGACAATCTCACATACAATTTTTGGTCAGAGTACCAATGTTCTGATCAAAACATATTTATATCAAATCATTTTGTTTTCATATCGAAAGACATTTTAATTCATAACATCAAATTGATCATAATCAAGTAGATTCCATAATTTCATAAAATTAACCTTTTCTATTCATATCATCAGTTCCTATGATGTTAAAACGTATCCAAATATTTGTACTAGTTAAGAAAAAGTAAATAGTAATATTGAATCCAAAAAGGGGATGTAACAGAAGTTTTTTGATACACGGAATTGCTTACTCATCTTTCGGTGGACCTCACCTTCTCTTTAGGCTGCGAAGTCTTCTACATTGTGTTCGCCTGTTAGCCCATTGGGTTTATCGCTGGTGTATCCTCTGACAATGGACTAGCAGGAAACAATTAGGATTAACATGGGCCCTCCAACCAGATCACACATTAACTTCTCAAGCCATCTACTATCTGCTTAAATTTTTCAACATTGGATGGTTAAGATTAAAACATCTTGCCAAGGAATTTCTCGTGTGTCTTATTTAAACCTTTAATAGCTCACCCCTTAAGTCTCTTAATGCTACTTTGAAATATTTGCTAAAATGTCTTAAACTCTAGCCATTGATCTCTTGATGAGATAGCAATATGGATGGCCGTGATGAAGTTTTCTGCCACATGGATTTGCTTACTCATCTTTCAGCGGACCCCACCTTCTCTTTAGGCTATGAAGTTTGCTATGTGGCATTTGCCTATTATCCCATTGGGTTTATTGCCCGTGAATCTTCTGACAACAGGCTAGCAAGGATTGGTTAGGATTAACCTGGGCCATCCAACCTACTCGCACATTATCTTCTCAAGCCATTCGTTGTCTGCTTTAATTCTTCAACATTAGACAGCTAAGATTAAAACATGTTGCTGAGGTATTACCCATGTGTCTTATTTAAACCTTTAAATGCTCACCCTTTAAGTCTCTTAAGGCTACTTCAAAATATTTGCTAAAATATTTCATGTTCTTCTATAGCTAGGATTTAAAAAGTGGACCCTACTACGTTAACGTCGAGACTTAGACAATAGATTAAATATTTTGACCTGTTCCCCACCAACTAGTAACCGACAAGACTAGGCATAAGGGGTCGGTAAACAACATGATTTTGATGGCATAGGTTTCAACTTAGACAACCAACAACCAGATGTAGCAAGTCAACATAAGATTACGTAGAGGGTTAAAAGCTAGGTTTCTCATATGAAATGTCAACCATTGATATTTATAAATCTAAAGGTTCAAGTGTTATTATAGAGGTTTGAAGTCATAGGTCTAGTGTTTCAGGCAGTTTCTTCTAGAATGCAACTACAGCCATCCATAAAAAATTCATCGATAGATCATCGATGATATTAATTTGCACTGACATTTTGCTTCAAATATAATAAATATGTTAACACTTGTCCCCATTCTAGACACTTTATGATGGAATTTAGATGTCTGGAAAATTTGTCCTGAAATAGAACTTTTGCCACACACAGTATGATTTTTTATTGGCATAACAGTTTATTTCGCCAATTTATTTTTTATTGGTTTAAAACTATACTTAATTTGCCAATGATTTTTTTATTGGTTTGAAAATTGGTTTAATTCGCCAATGAAAATATTTTTTTGGGTTTGAAAATAGATTTTAATCGCCAACAAAAATATTTTTTTAATTAGAAAGTAGGTTTAATTCGCCCACATAAATATTTTATTGTTTGAAAATAGCTTTTAATTTGCCAACAAAAATATTTTATTGGTTTGAAAATAGGTTTTAGTCACCAATGAAAACATTTTATTGGTTTTAAAAAAATAAAAATCCGCCAGGGTTTTCCACAGACCTCTAGTGATTACAAAAGATTTTCCAATTGAGATTACTTTTTTCCCTAGAAAAATGAAAAAATTCACCAATAAAATTAATATTTTTTCTTGGGAAGTATACACAATTCACTAGGTTTATACACCTTCTCTGAGGGGGGGTTCTTAAAGTTATCCCTGTAACTTACGATAGGAATTATTTTCTCTTCTAACTGAAGAGAACTTTGTTGAACTAAACATAGTCAAAGAACATATTAATGGCTTTAAAATGGAGAGAAGGAGATAGTCAAGTGATTCTCAAGAACATCAAGATACATAAATGCATGCAAAATTGTAGCAAGCTACATGGAAGGATAAAAATATAGGTAAGTTCACTAGACCTTCTCCTTAAGAAAATGAAGCTAGTACATCTGGTAGAGATAGAGTGTTTATTTATTTAAGGGATCCATATCAATACACATTATATCATAGTCTATTGTTAATATGGTTAAGAATCATAGAAGAATTCAAAGATATGATTATACTGATCAAAGAAAAGCTATGCCTAGATGTGTAGGGGAAATGGATATGCCTATGTTTATAATTTAGGTATACTTGATGAAAGATCCCTACATACTATCTCACATCCTACCTCCCCTAGTCCTTCACATATAAATCAAAATGAGAATGATATAACATTACATGATGCAAGTGAACCTAGTCATTTAGAAGGTGATCATAGTGAGATACATTGACCAATAACTAGACTTTCTTGATCACCTTAGATAGAGGCATCAAGAAATTCAAGAATAAATAGAATTGTAGCAAGCTTAGCTAGCTTAGTAGGCCCAAATCTATTCCTATATTTCTCATTATGAATATTACAACCATGGTTATAATCTGAATTAGCTAGTGCCAAATCGATACCATAATCCATAGTTCAATAACCCTCCAAATGTAAGAGCTCTACTTAGGATGTAATCTTGAAGATTCCCACAAGTAAGATAGTCCTTAGGAGTGGACTAGTATAGACAACTAAATTTATTTAGAATCCTAGATTACCCTAATGCAATTTTGAATGAAATAAGGGGAAAATACCTATGTTTTAGGGTAACAATGCAGTTGCAAGAGAATAACACCTTAGGCACTACATTAATGTTACAAATGATTATGAAATTGATTATCAGGATGTCATGATGATATTATTTGTATTGTCTTTGGAGGAGAGTGAAATACTTGTCAAAAAAACTTCCCAAAAATGGTATTGGTATTTTTTTGGTAGTGTACTTGATCAATAAAGGCTCTAGAGTAAAGAAGAGTATTTAATGCATTTATGAATGGTATTAGAACTATTAAAAAAAGGTTCTATGTAAATTTGGGGACATGCAATTTTATGAAGAAGAGTTTGGTATTCTTGGGATTTTTCATTTTAGATGATGGAATAAGAATGGATGAAGAAAAGGTAAAAGGTGATGTTGAGTGGCCTACCTTGAGGAGAATATCAAGGACTATATCAAAGGTGACAAGTTTCAATGGCTTAGCAACCTTTTATAAAAAGAAATTATTCAAGAATTTTAGTATTGTTGTACCAATAACAAATTGCATGAGGGGAAAAGAATTCAAGTGTGGATGAGGGAAATAACAAATAATTTTCAATTGCTAAAAAAAGGTAATAGAAGCACCTATTTTATCTTTACTAGATTTTAGCAAGGTGTTTGAGGTGGATTGTGATGTTGCACATGTGGTAGTTGGAGCAATATTGAGAAAATACTGAATACCAATAGCATTTATAGTGAGAAGTTGAATGAGTTAAGGAAGAAGTATTGATGTTGAATTTTGTGTCATTGTACAAGAAATATGAAATTGAAGGCATTACTTAGTGCCTAAATATTTTATCTTATTTGCAAATCATGAGGCCCTAAGGTATGTTAACACTCAAAAGAAGTTAAATAATAAACATGCAAAGTGGGTTCCCATTATGCATTGATATACCTTTGTTTTGAAGTAGAAGTTAGGAAAATGGAACTGAGTTGTTGATGCTTTGAGTAGGCATGTGACATTATTGGTTACCATTGTGAGTGAAGTAGTTGGGTTTGAGACTATAAAGTACTTGTATGATTTTGCATCAAATTTTTAAAATGGTTGTTGAACAAGGTAGGAATAATTTAGTAGGTGAGAGTCCTACCATCAATGATGATTATTTTATGCAGATGGTTATCTACTTAAAGGAAAATAACTATGTATTCTATCTGGGTGTACGAGATACAATATTGTGAGAGAACTTCATAGTTGTGGTTCAGGTGGAAACTTTAGTGTAATTAAGAATATAGCTTTGGTATCTAAGAGAAATTATTTTGGCCAAAGATGAAGAGAGATGTAGCAAGTCATGTATCAAGATGCAAGACATGTAAAGTAGCTAAATGCCATGTAGAAAACACAAGGTTGTACATGTCATTAGCAGTGCCAAACAAACCATTGATAGATTTGAGTAGGGACATTGCATTTGGGTTGCTATACACATTAAGAGGTAATAATTCAATTTATGTTGTTGTGGCAAGATTTTCTAAGATGGTTCATTTTATTACTATTATCACCAAGATTTGCACCCTTTGCATGCAGCTGTGAAACCTAATGCAATCTGGAGTAACATGGGAATGATCTCAAAAGTGTGGGACCTTGCTAAATGAGATCAGACCTCTGAAGAAAGCTGGCTTCCTCTTTCTAAGCCTAAAGCTTAGAGAAATACATCTAAACCTAGTGCTAATGCTTGCAGGGGAAAAGGAGTAGAAGGAAACTGAAATGAAATGTTGAAAGGAACTAAGTGATACACCAGATTTAAAAGTGTTTGGTAGAAACTGAACAGACACAGTACTAATCTCACAACTGGAAGGACATTACATAGTCTTATATTAATTCTAGAGAGGTCCAGAAAAGAAGACACAGTGCTAAAAATAACAAAAGAGAGGCAAAAATACTAGTTTATATTGATTATAGAGGCCCAGTAGCCATTACAAAGAATAGCCTAGAAGAACTACCAACCACATATACATCAGCTTTACATGTATATATAGTATTTTACATTTTGACCCCAGTCAGTACCGAATTCACTTAGAGAGCTACATCCAAAAGATATTTCCTAAAGGGACGTCCACCTGCTAGGAGTAATGGCACAAAAGATCTAGAATAGGGGCAGGTGGGAGATATTTTGAGTCTTAAATGCAAATAGCCGCGTCATCGATCTGATCCTCAGAAATGATGGAGGATAACCTAGCATTGAATGCTAACAGCTACTTCTGACAGTTCTCAACAATTAGGCGGTGGAGAAAAGATTGGAAAGGAAGCAGTGGCGGGATATTTTGCCATTAATGCAAGATGCTTGCTATGTTTGCTGTAATGAATGCCCCAAAAAATCTCCATCTATTGAAAAGTGACAAAACCTCCTGAAACACCCGCCAAATGAAAGAGGGGTGAAAACATACAACTTTGCTTTTTACAGCACCCTAAAATTTGACCAAATGAAGAAGTTATTCATGGTCAAAGTTTCAGTCAACATACAGTTCAAATGGGCATTTGGCGGGCTTGCAAAATTCCATCGGCCTTTAAAAATGATCACCACAGAACATGCCACGTGTCAGCAGTGGAGAGTAGCCCCTCAAAGTTTCAATATTGCCACGGAAGACACCACATGTCGGCTTCCGCCAGAGTTTCATCACAGTTTCTAAAAGTTTCAAGGAGTGCGCGGAAGGCAGCACGTGGAGGCACCTGAGAGACACAAAAAAAGTAACTCAAGAGCCCCACAGATAGAGATAGGTGGTAGCCTCCACTTATGTTTCTAAAAGTTTCACAGCCTCTGCCCAAGTTTCGCGAGCCCCTTTTATAAAGTTTCTTAGTGTGTGGAAGCCGACAAGTGTCAGCGGCAGAGAGTCCCTGTATTGTTTCTCAGAGTCACATGGAACTTGCCACGTGTCGCGTTCCGCTGGAGTCTCTTCTATGTTTCTAAGATGGGGCGGAATGCTCCACGTGTCCCTTGTGGTTGCTACGGAAGCTGACAAGTGTCAGCTTCCGCATGAGTTTCTATTTTCAGTGCTACACTAAGAGAAGAGGTGGGCCCCTGTATTGTTTCTCAGAGTGAAGCGGAACTCGACACGTGTTGGCTTCCGTGTGAATCTTAAGTGGGTCTAAAAAAAGGTTTCTATCTTGTTTCTCACTGCGTGGAAGGTGCCAAGTGGCGGGCTCCACCCAAGTTTCAAAGGGCCCCTTTATATGTTCTAAGTGTGTGCGGAGGGTGGCATGTGTTACCTGCAGGGGGTCTCATATGTTTCTCAAAAGATAAGCGGACGGCGCCAAGTGTCACTATCTGTTGCAAGTTTCAAGACCCTGTTGATGTCTCAAGAGTAACGCTATGGATGCCACGTGTTAGCTTCCGCGTGAGTCCTAGCTGAGCCTCTATTGTTTCTCAAGAATGCTGTGGAGCTTGCCACATGTCGGCTTCCGCGTCAGTTTCCGGCAGTGGCTTCTCAAGGGTCAACATACAACCCGGACCCGACGGTATTTTTCAATAGCTTCATAAGGAGCTTTGGGTTTGCAGCTTGCATATCAAGTTTGTATATGCCGATATACAAACAGAAGACACAAATGCAGAAACGATATATACAGGCAGTTGACCAAAACTTTGACCACCTGTATCTCCTCTATCTTAGCAAATTTTCACATGCTGTAACAGGCAAAGTTGTATGTTTTCATCCCCTCTTTCATTTGAAAAAAACTGTTATCACCTAGATTTGCACCCTTTGCATGTAGCTGTAAAACCTCATGCAATCTGGAGTAACATGGGAATGATCTCGAAGTGTGGGACCTTGCTAAATGAGATCAGACCTCCGGAGAAGGCCGGCTTCCTCTTTCTAAGCCTAAAGCTTAGAGAAATACATCTAAACCTAGTGCTAACGCTTGCAGGGGAAAAGGAGTAGAAGGAAACTGAAATGAAATGCTGAAAGGAACTAAGTGATACACCAGATTTAAAAGTGTTTGGTAGCAACTGAATAGACACAGTACTAATCTCACAACTGGAAGGGCATTACACAGTCTTATATTAATTCTAGAAAGGTCTAGAAAAGTAGACACAGTGCTAAAAATAATAAACGAGAGGCAAAAATACCAGTTTATATTGATTATAGAGGCCCAGTAGCCATTACAAAGAATAGCCCAGAAGAACTACCAACCACATATACATCAGCTTTACATGTATATATAGTATTTTACATTTTGACCCCAGTCAGTACCAAATTCACTCAGAGAGCTGCATCAAGAAGATATTTCCTAAAGGGACGTCCACCTGCTAGGAGTAATGGCGCAAAAGATCTAGAACAGGGGTAGGTGGGAGATATTTTGAGTCTTCACTGCAAACAGCCATGTCATCAATTTGATCCTCAAAAATGATGGAGGATAACCTAGCATTGAATGCAAATAGCTGCTTCTGACAGTTCTTGACAATTAGGCGGTGGAGACAAGACTGGAAATGAAGCGGTGGTAGGATATTTTGCCATTAATGCGAGCTGCTTGCTATGTCTACTGTAATGAATGCCCCAAAAAACTCCATCTGTTGAAAAGTGACAAAACCTCCTGAAAAGCCCATCAAATGAAAGAGGGGATGAAAACATACGACTTTGCCTCTTACAACATGTGAAAATTCGCTAAGACGGAGGAGATACAGGCAGTCAAAGTTTTGGTCAACTGCCTGTATATAACATTTCTGCATTTGTGTCTTCTATTTGTATATCATCATATACAAACTTGATATGCAAGCTACGGACCCGAAGCTCCTTATGAAACTATTGAAAAATGCCATCGAGTCCAGGTTATATGTTGACCCTTGAGAAGCCCCTACCAGAAACTGATGCGGAAGCCGACACGTGGCAAGCTCCGCAGCATTCTTGAGAAACAATAGAGGCTTAGTTGGGACTCACGTGGAAGCTGACATGTGGCATCCCCCGCGTTACTCTTGAGACATCAACAGGGTCTTGAAACTTGCAACGGATAGTGACACTTGGCGCTGTCTGCTTATCTTTTGAGAAACATATGAGACCCCCTGCAGTTGACACATGGTGCCCTCCACGCACACTTAGAACATATAAAGGAGCCCTTTGAAACTTGGGCGGAGCCTGCCACTTGGCACCTTCCACATAGAGAGAAACAAGATAGAAACCTTTTTTGAGACCCACTTAAGATTCACGCGGAAGCCGACACGTGTCGAGTTCCGCTTCACTCTCAGAAACAATACAGGGGCCCACCTCTTCTCTTAGCGTAGCACCAAAAATAGAAACTCACACGAAAGCTGACACTTGTCAGCTTCTGCAGCAACCACAAGGGACACATGGAGTGTTCCGCCCTATCTTAGAAACATAGAAGAGACTCCAACAGAAAGCGACATGTGGCAAGTTTCGCGTGACTCTGAGAAACAATACGGGGACTCTTCGCCACTAACACTTGTCAGCTTCCGTGCACTGAGAAACTTTATAAAAGGGGCTCGCGAAACTTGGGCAGAGGCCATGAAACTTTTAGAAACATAAGCGAAGGCTGCCACCTGTCTCTATCTGCAGGGCTCTTGAGTTACTTTTTCTGTGTCTCTCGGGTGCCTCCACGTGGTGCCTTCTGCGCACTCCTTGAAACTTTTAGAAACTGTGATGAAACTCTAGTGGAAGCCGACACGTGGTGTCTTCCATGGTAATATTGAAACTTTGAGGGGCTACTCTCTGCCACTAACACATGGCATGTTCCGCGGTGATCATTTTTAAAGGCTGATGGAATTTTGCAAGCCCGCCAAATGCCCATTTGAACTGTATGTTGACTACAACTTTGACCATGAATAACTTCTTCGTTTGGCCGAATTTCAGGGTGCTGTAAAAAGCAAACCTACCTTTTTTTTCTAGCTCTTTCCAATGGTAAGGTTTTTTAGGCAAGGCTTCTAGAAATTTTGGCACTTTGCTTTATAGGGACCTTTTCAAAGGGATTTCCAAGGAAAATACCATGTTAACTGTTTGGCTCTAGACAGGGGGGAATAAAGTTAACATCTTTGGCGACCTCTATGGGATGTTTGCCTACTAAACATGAGATCAGTGGCCTCAAGCATCCATTGGGCATGGAGTCAAGTCTAAAATATGCTGGGAAACTAAGACCTGCATCTCAAAACACAAAAAGGGGGAAGGCCTGCTCTCTCCTAATGACAAAGCAGCCTGTGCAAAGGCACTTAGGGAAAAGAAAAACTAAAACAAAAATGAAACATACTCTAATCTAAACTAACCAGTCAAAAGTGACCTTAAACAAAGCCATTAACTGGTTCTTGAAAGTAACTGCCCTTCCTGAATAATTTGCAATATTCATCATGCATATGGGCAGTTAAAAAGGGATGAGGGGGGAATAGGCATATGACAAACTGATAAAACACCCCCCAAAAAATGGAGATTAACTCACCTATCCACCTGAACGGATTGTTGATGTTGTTAGCTTGTGGTGAATAAATTGGTTGATCCCACTCATTTTGATGCTCAACTTCATTCTTAGAGGTAAGCATGGCAAGTGGTGACTCTTCTTGATGTGTCTCCAGCTGGGCTAGATGCCTAATTGGGCATCCCCTTGAAATGAGATGCAAATCAACATGTCTGATCTCATGTCTTTGCTCTGATTTCTTCTCTTCTCGCTGGTCTGAAAACCCTAGCTCCTCGTTTGGTATGATGGTGACCTCCATTTGACCCTCATGTTGCTCTTGTGTATGGAACAGCTGAGTTGGGACTTCACTATTTTCTTCTTCTTGCTTCAAGGAACCCAAGAAGACTGATATAATTTCATGATGGCTACATTCTTTCCCTTCTTGCTGGACTAAAACTTCTAGCCCCTGTGATTCTATTACAAATATGGTTACCTCCACCTTATGAACAAGATGTTCATGATTTTCTAACTTAGGCTCAAAAATTGAGCCATGCACATGCTTAGAAGAGATGACCTCCTCATCAAGAAGCTGATATACCTGCCCTTCCTCACATGTCAGCAACTCACAATCATGCTCACTACCTCCAAATCCTTTTAGGTCTATTGGCAGCCTACCTTCATCTTCATTTTCAATGTGGCTAGGGAAAACATCAAACAAGGCAACATCATCTGCTTTCTGAGTAAATTCAGCAATAGCCTCCACCATAGTGCACTCATCCCAGAAAAGAGATTCCTCCAAGTCTTCAAGGGATGGAAATTCACTGCCATGTTGGGCCTCCATGCATAACAGGTTATCATTATTTTCTAGGTCCTCTTGTTGCTGTATATCCACAATCAGCTGCTCATACTCTCCTTCTTCAACATACTTAGGTAGCTCATGAAGTAGGGTAGCATCATCCACCTTTGCAGTGATCTTTACAACTTCTTCTGCTAGCTGGATACTAGAGTATGCTTCCATTTGGGTGTTTGGTGGAGGGTCTTCACAGGGCAAAAAAGATGGCCCCTTCCAACTTGGAACCATAAAGGTAGAAGGTTGCCTGAAACTTGGAACTATGATAGGCATGGATTCTACAACTTTCTCTTCCTCTTGATTCCACAATGGTATGAGAGGATTGGCCTTCATAAGGTTTGGTATCTTATAATCAGGATGATTGGCCCAAGAAGGCTGCCATGATAAAGAAGTTTGAGCCACTTTCATAGATTCACTTTGGTTTGAAGGATGGATGTGTTTGAAGCTAGGAACATGCTCCTGTGAAGGCTAAGGACCTCTAAAACTTGAAGTTTTAAAATTGGGAGGTGGCCTTGGAGGCACAGATGGATTATCCTGCCTGAAGCTTGGAATGTTAATTTTTTGAGCTTCTTTAGTAGTAGGCTGAATAGGTGTCGTTCTTGTAGCAAGGCTTTCCTGAAAAACCTCTCCTTGTGCTTCTTGCTGCTGGCCACGTTTTAGCATTTCTATAAAGTCATCAGCCTCCCCTTTTGGGTTTAGGTACAACCTCTTAAGATCATACAAGCTTATGATACTGAGGTCATAAAAATGTTGAGGCCGATAGTACCCTGCTTGTCTTTTTTCATTTTCCAAAAGTATGTCAAGCTTTAGGAAACTGCTCACGAGCTCATTGAATGCATTACCATTCTCATGGGCAACATTAGGGGTAGGAGGAAGGTAAGCATCATGAGGATGCTGATATTTTGTAGTGATAGGGCTATATGACATAAAATCAGAGGCATTTGGGACCTGGTGTTGCTGATATGAGGGCCAATAGCCTATATTTGGATTAGGGGTAGGGGAATAGCCATGATTCCTATAAAATTCTGCCATTTTATAGCATCTAAATGCTGGATATTCATGAAAATGTCAAAATAAGAGCAAAATAGGTCTCCAACCAAGGAGAAACTGGATACATACCAGAGAGGGAGTCACTAGGTGATTGAGATGCTTCTGGAAGCTGAAAGGGCTAGGAAAATCACCAAAATCCTAACCTTTGATAAAATTTTAGGTACTTGGGCTGCTGGAACCAGCTGATTTGACCAGTAGAATCGCCATGGTGTTATTTGTACTACCTCCAAAGGCTGATGATGCTGGGAGAAACACCAAATCTCTCAGTATTTTGATAATAAGTTCATCATACTGGTCCCACCGGGCATGCCAAAAATGGTTATCACCTAGATTTGCACCCTTTGCATGCAGCTGTGAAACCTCATGCAATTTGGAGTAACATGGGAATGATCTCGAAGTGTGGGACCTTGCTAAATGAGATCAGACCTCCGGAGAAGGCCAGCTTCCTCTTTCTAAGCCTAAAGCTTAGAGAAATACATCTAAACCTAGTGCTAACGCTTGCAGGGGAAAATGAGTAGAAGGAAACTGAAATGAAATGCTGAAAGGAACTAAGTGATACACCAGATTTAAAAGTGTTTGGTAGTAACTCAACAGACATAGTACTAATCTCACAACTAGAAGGACATTACACAGTCTTATATTAATTCTAGAGAGGTCCAGAAAAGCAGACACAGTGCTAAAAATAACAAAAGAGAGGCAAAAATACCAGTTTATATTGATTATAGAGGCCCAGTAGCCATTACAAAGAATAGCCCAGAAGAACTACCAACCACATATACATCAGCTTTACATGTATATATAGTATTTTACATTTTGACCCCAGTCAATACCAAATTCACTCAGAGAGCTGCATCCAGAAGATATTTCCTGAAGGAACGTCCACCTTTCAAGAGTACTAGCGCAAAAGATCTAGAACAGGGGCAGGTGGGAGATATTTTGAGTCTTCAATGCAAATAGCCACGTCATCGATCTGATCCTTAGAAATGATGGAGGATAACCTAGCATTGAATGCTAACAGCTGCTTCTGATAGTTCTCGACAATTAGGCAGTGGAGAAAAGACTGGAAATGAAGCGGTGGCGGGATATTTTGCCATTAATGCGAGCTGCTTGCTATGTCTGCTGTAATGAAAGAGGGGATGAAAACATACAACTTTGCCTCTTACAGGATGTGAAAATTTGCTAAGACGGAGGAGATACAGGCGGTCAAAGTTTTGGTCAACCATCTGTATATATCATTTCTACATTTGTGTCTTCTGTTTGTATATCGGCATATACAAACTTGATAGGCAAGCTGCAGACCCGAAGCTCCTTATGAAACTATTGAAAAATGCCGTCGGGTCCGGGTTGTATGTTGACCCTTGAGAAGCCCCTGCCGGAAACTGACGCGGAAGTTGACATGTGGCAAGCTCTGCGGCGTTCTTAAGAAACAATAGAGGCTCAGCTGGGACTCACACGGAAGCTGACACGTGGCATCCCTCGCATTACTCTTGAGACATCAATAGGGTCTTGAAACTTGCAACGGATAGCGACACTTGGCGCTGTCTGCTTATCTTTTGAGAAACATATGAGACCCCCTGTAGCTGACACATGGCACCCTCCGTGCACACTTAGAACATATAAAGGGGCCCTTTGAAACTTGGGCAGAGCCCGCCACTTGGCACCTTCCACGCAAAGAGAAATAAGATAAAAACATTTTTTGAGACCCACTTAAGATTCACGCAGAAGCCGACACGTGTCGAGTTCTGCTTCACTCTGAGAAACAATATAGGGGCCCACCTCTTCTCTTAACGTAGCACCGAAAATAGAAACTCACGCAGAAGCTGACACTTGTCAACTTCCGCAGCAACCGCAAGGGACATGTGGAGCGTTCTGCCCCATCTTAGAAACATAGAAGAGACTCCAGTGGAAAGTTACACGTGGCAAGTTCCATGTGACTCTGAGAAACAATACAGGGACTCTTCGCCACTGACATTTGTTAGCTTCCATGCACTGAGAAACTTTATAAAAGGGGCTCGCGAAACTTGGGCGGAGGCTGTGAAACTTTTAGAAACATAAGCGGAGGGTGCCACCTGTCTCTATCCATGGGGCTCTTGAGTTACTTTTTCTGTGTCTCTCGGGTGCTTCCACGTGGTGCCTTCTGCGCACTCCTTGAAACTTTTAGAAACTGTGATGAAACTCTGGCAGAAGCCGACACGTGGTGTCTTCCGTGACAATATTGAAACTTTGAGGGGCTACTCTCTGCCGCTGACACGTGGCATGTTCCGCAGCGATCATTTTTAAAGGCCAATGGAATTTTGCAAGCCCGCCAAATGCCCATTTGAACTGTATGTTGACTGAAACTTTGACCATGAATAACTTCTTCGTTTGGTCAAATTTTAGGGTGCTGTAAAAAACAAACCTGCCTATTTTTTCTAGCTCTTTCCAATGGTAAGGTTTTTTAGGCAAGGCTTCTGGGAATTTTGGCACTTTGCTTTATAGGGACCTTTTCAAAGGGATTTTCAAGGAAAATACCATGTTAACTGTTTGGCTCTGGACAGGGGGAAATAAAGTTAACAATTACATGCAAAAAATTGAATGATGCCACTAGAGTACTAGATCTATTTTTCAAAGAAGTTGTTAGTTCGCATGGTGTTCCAAGGACCATTACTTCAAATAGGGATAAAAAAATTCTAAGTCATTTTTGGATGACTCTGTAGAAGAAGTTGGGGACTAAACTACAATTTAGTAATACATACCACCCTCAAATAGATGGGTAGCCTAAAGTAGTAAATAGAAGTTTGGGAAACCTATTGAGATGCATTGTTGGAGACAAGCCTAAGAAATGGGACTTGGATTTACCGCAAGATGAGTTTACCTATAACAGTTCAACAAATAGGTCCATAGGAAGATCACCATTCTAAATTATTTATGACACAAACCCTAAGAGTGTTTTAGAATAGATATAGTTGCTAATTGTAGAATAGGTAAGTGGTGAGGGAGAGGCATTTGCAAAGCACATACAATACTTGCAAGATGAAGTTATGGGGAAAGTTACTAAACAATAATGAGAAATATAAGGTAGTAGGTAATAAAGAAACAAGGTTAAAGGTGTTTATAGAGGAAGATTTAGTGGTGGTATATTTGAGAAAGAAGAGATTTCCTTGAGGGATGTACAACAAGCTAAAGTATAAGAAGATTGATCCATGGAGAATCCTCAATAAAATAAATGACAATGTTTGTGAGGTAGACTTGCAATAATTTTTTGGTATCTCTCCAATATTTAATATTTTTATTTATATGCAATCCAAAAAGAAGAAGTGAATTGAGAATAGTAGGCACCAAGAAAGAAGAGAGAAAATATAGCATAGGTTCTAGACATGAATATAGTGAACACAAGAGAGGATAACTACAATAGATATTTGGTACAATGGGGAGGATTACAACAAGAGGATAACACTTGGATCTTAGAATGGGAACTAAAAAAATTTGATCGGAGAAAATGGTAAGAGGTTAATTAGAGCAACTTGCAGAAGATAAGTTTCTTTGAACTAGAGGACAATGATGTTGGAGCCAAAACTTGTGGGGACTATAACTTTTGATTCAAGAAGCCATTTGAACTTGTTTCTTTTATATTGAAGATCTCATAGAGGTTCACATAACCATAACCTACCCTAGTTGGTTACAACCCATTTTGACATATTTTGGGCCCAAATTTGACCATCTAATCCATGAAATAGAATATATATATATCTCCACCTAAAAATTAATCCCTAACCCCGACAAAACTAAATGAGTCTTACTATAATAAGACTCGTTTAGTTTTGTCGGGGTTAGGGGTTTATTTTTAGGTGGACATCTATGCTTAAATGCAAAATTAATAAAAAATTGTAGTTTATCAAAATTTCATTTTATTTGTGCGAGTATTTTTTTAGGCTTTAGTGGAGGAGCAACAACATTCCAAAATGTCGAGGAGTAGTAATTGTATTAAAACTAGGTACTTTATATTTTGAAAGGAGAGGAGGAATTAGAATGAATTGAGATATTTTGTGGTGAAATCTTATTGCTATTTTTTTACTTTGCATTTTTAATCAAATTTTGTTTTGTATCCTCTCTCTACATGTTTGATTACATCATACACCGATATAAGTCCTTAGAGTCTAAGTCTTGTGGTCCATCCTTTAGGGTTGTGGGATATACTTAATTGCTATTTTATTTTTATTTTTATACATTGCGAAGTGTCTTTGCTGGATCGGTTGTTCGAATCTCCTCCTTAAGGGGTATTTTATTTTTAATTTTATACATTGCAAAGTGTCTTTGGTGGATCGGCTGTTCGAATCTCCTTTAATTGCTATTTTTTTTCTATTGACTTTCTGTTCTTCTAATTCTTCCTGGTATCTAGATTACTTAATTTTTCACGCCTTCAAGCATGTTGGCTTATAACACCAATTTAGTCGACTTTTTAAAAATAAAATAATTATCATTTACGGATAAGTTAAATAAGCATTGTCGTACCAAGCTATGTCGTGGTATTGTTGAGTTGTTGCACGTTCTTTGCTTTGGGAAAAGAGTTATGAGTTTTATTAGGGATTGCAGTCCTAAAAGATAGGCCCACGAGATCTTGCTTTTATTAAACTACTCATTTCATTCCATTCCCTCCAATGGGCTGAATCCACAAATTTATAAAGTATTGCAAAAGGAAAAGTGGAAAAAGAGCGGGAATATGCTCTCTTATAGATAATTATTAAACTACACAAGAAAGAAAAGTCGTAGTTCTGTAGCCTCTGTATAAAAGCACGCTCATGTTGTCATCTTCACTATTGAAGCGACCTCTCAAATTGTGAGCTCGCTTCAATACAGGTCCTATCCTTCCCTACATTACATATCATGGGGTTGGTTGTAAGGTTCGGGGCTATAGTGTTCCTTATAATTGCAGTTTTTGCAGTGACAATAGGCAATGTAGAGGGAGAAATGGCGATGCCATATTCGAGGAGAGCGTTAATGAGCCGGTTTCTTACACAGCAAGTGTCTTCCAAGAGTGCGTCATGTAGCGGCTACACAAATGTATGTAAGAAGAATGACATTGCAGGTAAAGTAAAATCAAAGTGCTGTGACAACCGTTGTTCTAATTTGTTAACAGATAACTACCACTGTGGCTCCTGTGGCAGCCTTTGTTCATTTGAATATACTTGTTGTAATGGTAAGTGTGTCGACACAAACAAAAGTAAACACAACTGCGGTGGTTGCAGCATAACCTGCGCTAAAGAGCATAAATGTGTTTATGGGATGTGTTCTTATGCAGATAGTTAGTTAGTGAGCCATATCACACATTCTTACACTAATAGTTTTGATAAGGCTTTGTTCATCTAAATTGTAATGTGTCCATTTTATTGTTTGTTGATTAGAAGTGTCTGCAATACATATGGATTGTTATTACAAGCAACTACTTGTTGCAATTAATGACAAATCGTGTGTTTGATTGATATAGTTTAATACATAGCGATTGTGTAGTTGAATGCAGTATGTTGTTATGGAGCAATTGTGTAATTAAATGAAATAGTCTATTATGAAGCACTGGTGATCTTTGAAATTCTATTTGCCTCTAATATATGTGCATGTTGATACTAATATGTGCTATTACAACTTGTTGTGCTTGGAGAGGATAGTGACTAGCTTCAACTTTCACCTTAGTTAATCACTTAGATGAAATTAATATCTTTGAACAAGTTTGGAGATGCACCAAGAAAAAAATTGTATGTCTATCTTTATTACGTTTTAGAAGTTGATTGCATGCTATTTGATGTAAATGAAGCTTGCTAAGTGCTCTTTGATCTCAATGATTAATTTTCTAAATCGAATATGTCATATGCATACTAGACTATTGTTATTGAGATAAAGGGTCAAAGTGACTTGCATTCTACCATACTTTTACATTTTCCCTCTCCCTAATTTGACTATAATCTACTATGAATCATACATGTTAGAATAAATAAACAATCAACATAAAAATACAGAAAATGTACAAATAAAAAGGATACAAATATAGATAATAATCCACACATTCTACTTGTAATTATAATTCCATTTTCATGCATGCAAGCACAAAATTCCATGAGTAAAGCATCTGATAGAAATTTTAAATAGGCATAAACACCTATTTAAATGACATCAATAAAAAATGTGTGAAGAAAAAAAGGAGGGTGTAGGATTGCATGTGGATCACACTAATCTAAAAAGAGCAAGGTAGGGCTATGAAGGAGCCATCAAACAAAATAAATGTAAGGCTATGAAGGAGCCATTTACTAAAATGTAGGCCTACAAAGCAACCATCAACTAAAATGTTAGACTATGTAGGACTAAAATGCAGGACTGCAAAGGTGTCATGTGCATCCAAAATATGGCTAAAATTTTTATTTTCAAAGAAGTAATTAAGGTACAATATAGTTAGAAGTATGCCATTTCAAGATGACGGTGCCACTTATAAAAATAAAAGGTGGACACCACTTATAATTATATTATAATATAAAGTGAAAGTTTGAGAGTATTACAATGAAGCACCATACCAAAAATAGTCAAAAGGCTCATAGAAGGACCTCAAAATTATGCTTAAAATAGTAGATATGGAAATAATAGCTCATAAACATAAAAACATATTAAAGAGAATGAGAGCACATATTCAAGGATTTGTAGAATCACTAGAAAAGTAATTGGAACTAGGAGCATCGTGAGGTTGAAGAAGATCAAAAGATAAATTAGGAGGCTACGGAGGAAGATCCGAGGCAGGCGATTGGGGAGGAAGTTATTAGAGTTGAAAACATGTTTAGACCTTGTCACTAGCTCTGTGCCTATTTGTCCCTTGTTTGAATTAATAGCAAATTGAATTGAAAGTGAACAATCTTTCTATAGACCCAATTTAATAGAAATGTATACACAAGAAAAACTAGACTCCTTTCAAAGTTTACACCATTAATTTAAATATTTAATGTTTTACTCTTAAATTAATTGTACAAATCTCTAATTAAGTGAGCTTCTATACATAGCTCTTAGATGACTTAGGTAGGATTAAGTTCCCTAACCTTTATATACATTCTCTTTTAATGTATGTGAAAGATAGTCAAGTCCAGCTAGCACAATGTTAAATGATTAATTATTAAAAATAAAGCTTCAACTTAATCTAATTTACCCTTTACTATTCATACTATAATATTACAATAGAATAATTTCATTTCATTTTCCCCTCACTATTCATACTAATTTGCACATAAATAAATCACTTTTCCAATATACATAAAATAATCAATGACTTAGTTGGTACGTTACAATAGTAATAAATAAATTGTAATGTTTCTAGCTTCCATTAATTTCAAAACAAACTCACAAGAGACAATATTCATGGGAGAATCCTAATCATGGGTTATCAAGACAATCCCAATCCCCTTCCTAGGAACAAGGTGAGGTCCAAGTGATGATTGGAAACAAAACAAAGAAGCTTTTTTATTTTACATTCTCTTCATGTTATTTTACTTCTAAAGCATTTGAATTACTCTCTCGGAGACTAAATCTATGCTGCTATTTTGATTTTGTATCACTTGAATTCATAGTTTAATATCTATTTGCAACACTAGTTTTCTGCGTTATTCATCTTTTTAGATTCTAATATGGTATCAGAGCTATTCTCATGCAGAATAGATATTAGTTTTATTATTTGAGAGATATCATGGTGGATCTTGAAAAGTTGAGTATGCTCTTCTCTTGCATCGAATGATTACCTAGAGAAAAAAAAAACCATGATAGAAATACTAGATTTATGAGTGTTTCTTCTTTGTCGCATTGTATTACAAGTTGTAGCATGCCTTTGCTTCTCTTAGGTGGTTGATTCATCTTCCACATATCATGTTTTTATTGTTGGAGGTATTTTTTGTATTAGATTCACATCTTCTACACCTTAGAAAGAAAAATGCTTTCTGGGTTTTAATCGTAGCATCAAAAAACTTTGTGTAATTGTTAGTTTTTACAAGCAACAAATAGATCTTGTGGAAACTTAATCAGAAAGTTTTATAGGCCACCTCTTCATTGGGAGGCTTAATTTTCCAAGTAAACTTTGGAGGCTCATTTCTTAGGCTCATGACCTCCTTTTCTCAAGCATTTTCTTTTATTTGGGCTAAAATTTTGCAAGCTTCATAGTGGTGTAGACGGATTTTGATTTTGGTGCCTAGTTTTTTCAAAAAATCTCATTTTTCATCGCTATCACCGAGTAATTCCCATTTTCATACCTTCTGAGGCTCCATTCAAGCTCATAAGTAACATTTTTGGTGAATTTTTTTTGAAAGCGCATAATTTTTCAAGTACTTCTCAGATCTGCAATTAGTTTGATCAAGTTTTTCTCATAAATTGTACTTTTAGTTATAGCCCAATTTTAGCATTTGCATTGTACCAAAATCAAATATGACTTTGTTAATTTTGCTTGTAGCAATTGTAACTGCACTAAATTATAAAGTGCCAACCTTGTATCTTCTAGGGGGTCTTCTTTGTCCTCTCACTAAGAGTCTTGCCTCTGTCTACTCTGGGGGTCTCTTCTCTCTATTTGAGGGGGCTATTCTCTCTTTTGTTGGGGGGATTCTTCTCTTTGAGGGGGATTTTTATGTACATGGGTACCTCATCAAGCTTCACTTGTCAGGACCCATCTTTTCACCCATCTAAGTTGCACTTAAGGGGGGATGTTAGTGTAGGTTTTTATTTTCCTAGTTGGTTATTTAATTTTCTATTCTTAGGTTTTTACTACACATATAATTAAGCTTGCTTAGGATTAATTAAGTATTAGTGTGTGTGGGTGAAATGTGCTGGCATATTCCATGGGAGTTACACTTCCCTATTTTAGGATACTATGGTGGACTCTTCCCATTAGTTATACTTGCCACCTCTCCCTTCTCTCATATTCTATATATACTCACCTCCTAGATAGTCTTGGGTACATTGTATTATGCATCTTTTGCTTTTGTATTCTCTTAATGTTATTTTTCTTCTGGAGCATTTGCATTACTCTCTTGGAGACTAACTCTATGCTGATATTTTGATTTTGTATCATTTGCATTCAGATTTTAATATCTATTCATAGCACTAGCTTTCTAGGTTTCTCATCTTTTCAGATATACCATGTAAGAGTCATCAATGGACTCAAGACAACCTAGGATAACCTGCAACCAAAACAACTTTCCACACTAAAAGATAAAAATAATAACAACACTTTTTATTACCAAGAATAATGATGCATAAAATATACAAGATGTGAAGCTTGACTTGATACACTACATTGCATAAAATGTACAATGAGAAACCTTGCTTATATAGGCAAGGATGAGAGGTAGGAAAAAGGTTAACATAGACACAAATTTAAATGACAACTAGAAGATAATAATATGCCTTCTAGATGACACATATACTAAATGTCCTAACCAGCTATGTAAACTTAACATGTGAATAGGTCACAATATAGAACTAGTTAGGTAATAGACCTCATTCACACCAGCATACCATTCCATCCCACTTTCTATCCAAGTCTTTAATAACATCCATATCACATAGTCAACCTTGGCATACATTGGGAGTAGTGGATCTTTTCTCTAGAAAAGGGTTTTTGACATTCTTTGTGTTGAATATTCACAATCCTAGCTACGTATCTTTCTTAATACTAAGATTCATGCACTTCCAAGTATGATGATATCATGTTCCTTACACCTAGAGATTCTACATCTAAAAAACCACGTTTAAATTTTGAATCAAAGGCCTTTATTCAACCGTGATCACATATACTTCTTGACTGAGCTCACCATGGTGACATTCTTGGTTCTACTTTTACCTTCAAACAATACATCATTCTCTATATCTAGCATCATCATTATAATAATCATTGTCCTTTACAACACTTTAGCAGGAGGTTAAATCTTGAATTATGATTGACCATTGATTTTGTTCTTTATTTATTTTTACCTTTCACTATACCTCCTCACTATCACCATGATCATTATATCATGGTGTGTCTAGATTGGTATATACTAGAGCATGAGTCTATTATTTTATGTGTTGTGTTTTCTAGTTGTCCCATCACAGTTCCCACCATGGTCATCATATGCCTTGTGATGTGTTGGGGCATCCTTTTATTTGCATCAGTCCTTGCAGTGTACCACCACAACAACATCATGGTCTTCCATATCATGGTGCCATAAGGAATATGTTTTCTCATGACCTTTTTCTTTTGAGTCAGTTATTTATGCATGAGACTCATCATCACCATGGTCTTTATAACTTGGTGCATAACATCTAGTGTTATATCAAACTCAATGGTTTCTCACCTAATACAACATGATGTATCATTCACCCATCTCATTTGTTACCTCTCTTTCCTCCATTCCCTCAACAAATAAAATTTGTCCATTTCAAGACCATACATGTGTTCTTCAAACCCACCTATCCTCTCAAGGGGGCATCCCATCCCTATATCATTCCTCCTTGTCACTCATACTCCAAGTGGCTTGAGCATCCATTTCCAATAACTATATCTTATCTTTTGAAATGATGCTACTTATCTTAATCACAACACCATTCTAAACAAGGGAAAACGTAGACATGGGTAAGTGAATGGAAATGGGGGACAAATTAGTGGCCAATCTTGAGATTCTCAGTAAAACACATTCATCTTATGAAAACATAGAACATGAATGGTTTAACATGTATGCATTTTTAATTCCTTGAGTTCAATATTTGTATTCAATCCATCTCATTTGGGGCTTGGATTCCCAAGCCTAAGGGCTGGACATATTTTGTGGATCCTAAATTTGTGTTTTTAATATAAAACAACTTGAATTCAAACTTTGAGCTCACTCGGTTTATACATTTTGCAATAACATTTTACAAAAACACCACCAAAATAAAGAGCTACTTATTATATTTCTAACCATAAATATTTTTTAATATTTTAATATGTTAAGGTACTTATTTTGATTTTCTTTGAAGAGTGCCTTGAGTGATTTTTTCAATAACTTTTTACCCACTTATCCAAATTTCAAAAAACATATATAGGATTCTTATATTCTTCATTTTATGCACATTCAAGAAAAAAAGTTACAGTTTAAATTAGTTATGTGCAAGTTATGTGATGTGTACACTCAGTGATGCAATTTTTAGGATGTATCCACTTATAAAAATCACAAAAAAATATTCAATAAAAAATATACTTGACTTTTAGTATTCACTCTTCACTATATTTCCACCA
The DNA here is from genome assembly GCA_027924645.1 of Cunninghamia lanceolata. Taxonomy (NCBI): domain Eukaryota; kingdom Viridiplantae; phylum Streptophyta; class Pinopsida; order Cupressales; family Cupressaceae; genus Cunninghamia; species Cunninghamia lanceolata. The sequence goes on from BSBN01000854.1 coordinate 10,617,857, forward strand.
ACTAGTTTTAAAAAATTCCTAAGGTAATAAAAGAATAGGGGCTTGCACACCAGACACTATGTTATATTTTAGTGATAAAAATAAGAACACTTCTGTGTGCGCTCACCATTTAACCCCTTTAACCTTAACAATTTTATAAAATATTTAGTATTTTATAAATTAGATTAAGAGTACTACAATTCTTGTTCTTATCATATCTTCAAATATTGAGTGTATGCATCTTTAATTACTTGTAAGTTCATTTTTAGCTAATTTTAGAAAAAAGTGGCCACTTTTGACCCTCTTTTTGTCTCACATTACCATGCACTTACCCACATCTAAAATTGACCATATCACTTTCGACACCATCCTAGTCACATCCTAACTGCATATGTCTTAATAGTAATTAATTAGATAAATCATATTTAATTAATTAATCAGGATTGTACCTTTAACATTTCACCCATTATCAAATTATATTTATTTAATTAGTCTATTTTTCCCAAATCCCTCTCCATTAATTAATTAAATAATTTTATAATTTGATTAATTTGTCTAAAAATCACAAATCCTAGTCTAATCCCCCATTTACCATAATTAAATCCCATCCTTATCCATTATATCCAAATAGATAAATTCAAAATTCAAAAAAGTCACATGACTAGCTAAGAGTTATCTAGATTCACTGAAACTAGACACTTCTACAAGATTCAAACTAATTTTATATCTCCACCATCCATTCACATACTACATCTTTTAATTTTAGCCATTCACATAGGAATAAGCCCTAGAAGATTCCATCATTTCCCTAATTCTTCTCATGAAATCTTATCCATCAATCCATGTTTAATCTAAACCATCCATCCTTATAGAATGCCCTAGAATATTCTAAACTTACCCTAATTTATGTCATTCAATCCTAGATGTTCATTCTAATAAAACCTTAGCCCTCCATCGTATCATCCAAAAATGTATAAATCAACATTCAACCAAGCCATTTGTAAGAATGAAGCTTTTGGAATGGAATGCCATGTTGTCCAAGTGAGCAACCAACAATCAAGTTCAACATAAAAAATCTATTAGAGCACAACCAACATTGGTGGTGCAACAAGGGCTAGTTTTAGTGAGATCTTTCTAGTTTTCATTGATTTTTTACTAACCCTTTGCACAATATAAGGTGTTGTTAGATATTGAATAGGTGCTTTGTTTTGATGCACTGTTCCTCATTTTGTTTCATATTTTAGCATACACACTACCTATGACATGAACTTCTAATTTTCTTCTTACTATCACCCGAGGCTTAACTTACTTGACATAAGTAGTACAGACCTTAGGCCTACATTTTATGGGCAAGATTATTCTTCTTCTAATCTTTATTCTTTTATCATAGAAGCTTCTACCATCTTGTGTTTGAATTATATATTATGTTTCTTACCTCTTCTACTATTTTTATCCTTCTTTTGGGATTCTCATTAACACTTTGGCACCATTTAATGCATTAGAACCTTATATTTCTTTAGTTCTTGTTCCCTGTATGCATCAATTCTTCTAAAATTATGTGCTTTGGAACAATTCAATGCATTGTGCAAATTGTCACCACAAAATCCACAACCTAGTCTTTCTCCTTTATTTTTCCTTCTACATTCATTAGCATAGTGATCCATCTCACCTCAATAGTAGTAGATTAGTCTCTAACTTCTTTCTCTACCTCATCCACCTCTTTAGTTGTTATGATATCCTCCTCTACCATATCCCTAAGAATAATCATTGATTTGTCTTTGGTTTCTCCTTCATTATGGTTCATAGTAGACATGTGTTGTGTAGCCATTTAGTACAGCTAAAGCTAATCCTTGTTCCTTGGCCATTCCTCTATCAATAAATGATTCTTATTTATCCATTCCTCTAACCAATAATATGGGCTATTCATCTATTACATGTTTCTCCCAATGTTTGCATATGCTGAAATAAAAAGTTAATATTCTTCCTAAAAAAATATTTAATTTCTACTCTTAGTGCAATGGTTCATTTTGTGCCTTCAACAATTGGGGATTTATTTTTTAGGAGTCCTACTTTACTACAATAGGTACAGCATATGTTGGTCCTCCTATCTAAGAGAGAAATTTCATACCTCATCTTTTTTCTAGAATTTCCTATTTTAATTTTAATTTTTCCAATTCTAATTTTAGTTTTTTATTTTCTTCACTTCAACTGAAGCCTTCCATCCTAGTTTTGAATTATACCACTTCAATATATGTGGTAAACACTCTTCCATCTACCACAAATCTAATTTGTGGCATTAAACCAATTGTAAAATTATTCTATCCTCTATTTCTCTCTTAAATGTTCTAATTTATGGATGACACTTTTGAAATATTGTTTGCATTATTTAACTATTTCATTCTTTCATTGTGTCATTTCTCTCATTTTTCTTGCACTGTTAGTTAGACGTTTAGGTCAATAAAAATTTTCCAAAAATAGATCACTTATTTCTTCACATTTCTTGTCATGATTCAGGCACACCTTAGTGTACCATTTCAAATCTTCATTCCTAACAATCTCTAAAAATTCATACAACCAAGCCTAGTCCTCATATATGCTCACTCTATGCCAATGAGATTCCAATATGACTATATGCTTACTTGCATCTTTAGTATCCTCACCAAACACAACGAGGTTAGTCCTATTTATGACCATCTTTAAAAAGGTTGTTAGTTCTTTGATTTATCTTTTTGTAGTTTGGGTCTTGCCCTTTCTCCTAACTTACATTCTTTTCTTAGCTCTCTTGTCTTATTTTCTTCTAGTCTTTTTTCCTTAGTTTTACATTCTTTGCATTTAATGAATTTTCCTCTTATGTATTTATCTCTTTGCAATTGAATCTCAAAGTACTTGACAACTAATACCTCTTCAAAATTCTTCACACAATCTCTTCTTTCTCTTGCTCTTCTTATCCTCAACAAGGATTCACTACCTCTCTCTTCTTTGGATATTCTTCTTGATTTTTTTGGCATAGGGGTTGACTCTTGGTTTGGTGGTTCACCTCTTTAACGTCTATTTTCATTCTAGAAAATACAAATTTTGATAATTTGTCATTAGTTAATGAAATTTTATGAAATAATGTAGGGCTTTCCCATCCTTCTTCAACTGTTCCAATTGTATAATGGCTAATTCATCACATATTTTCTTATATCTTCCCTTTCCACATTCCTTTTTCACACTTGTAAATTATTTATCTTTTTCTTTTTGTAAGTATACACTTTTACTTACTATATTGTCTAAATATTCTTTTTTCAACTTTAGAGGTTTTAGTTTTGAAATTTCGGTTAATAGGACCTCAAATTATTCATTAATTGTGACCCTAATATTTGACAGATCTTCTTCAAAATGTAGATTTGTAGTTAAAAATTCAACTTTTGGAGTACCCTTGCTTCTACTCTTTAGAGTCAGAAATTAATTTGTGGAGCACCCTAGCTTCTACACTTTGGCTGAAAACTATTTCTTCCTATGTCATTTCTCTAATCACTCCTTAAATTCATCATATTATTTTATCTTATCTTCTAATCTAGTTAAATTTTCTTCTATACTCTTTTTATGTGGATAGTTATTTTCTCAAATGTTTCATTTTTATTGAATAGTACCATAACTATTTGTCTCTTTATTGGTGGATTCTCATAATTTTTGGTAACAACCCTTCTAGAATGCTCAATTAAGGCTTCTCTAGACTTCTACATTCTTTGTAGTATCTTTCATGTCTTTCTTCAAACTTTTTACCCTCCTTTCTTTATCCATGTGCAATAATAAGTCATTTTAATCTCTTACAAAAAAATATCAATATTTTGCTATCTCCTTTTTCCATAGTTATTTTTGATATACAATTACATTAATGATTTTATTTATCTTTAGTGGCTCACTCTAGACCCACCTTTAGTGGTTGTATATTTTTAGGAAATTTTCTAGAAACCCTCTCCCATTCCATTTATCAACCCTTGGATCCCTAACCCCTCTCACAAGATAGGACATAGTGGGTATTACCACACATCTCATTTATTGCAATAACTATTATTAAGTACTCCTCATTTTTTATATTATTCTTTACTACTAAATTTTTCCCTTATTTATGTAATTTCTCTTCTTATACACCAATAAATTGGGGTCCTAACAATGGAACCAAACTATTGACAATAAAAGGAAGCCCTAATGTCTAGATTATTTATGTCAAACAAGTTACCTTACGTTGAGGCAATAAGAAGGAAATCCAAATAATGTGATAGATACCATATGTATAATGTAAACATTAAGATAATATTACACATCTATAGACACCATAGGATAGGTATTCTCATATATATATATTATATATCCTTCATACAATGTACTTTCCCTACTGCAAGCATAGATATACACATCACATATGCTTGGGTAACATCTATTACATATCTTCACATATTATTGCATATTCCTTTGCAATGGGGCTAAATGCTTATGTATCCTTCTTCTAATGTGGGATGTGTCCTTTAATATATTCTCATGCCTTCTTGTCCTTAAAGAGGCACCACATGATGCTATTTTCTACCATGATGCTACACATGTGGGAGTTGGAGTAGTATTGAACAAGGACTAATGACCAATAGAATTTTATAGTGAGAAGTTGAATGAGGTAAGGAAGAATTATTGATGTTGAATTTTATGTCATTGTACAAGTACTATAAAGTTCAAGGCATTACTTAGTGCCTATAGATTTTATCATATTTATATATCATGAGGCCCTAAGGTATGTGAACACCCAAAAGAAGTTAAATAATAAACATACAAGGTGGGTTTCCTTCTTGCAAAGATATTTTTTTATTTTGAAGCATAAGTTAAGAAAATGGAACTAAGTTTTTGATGCTTTGAGTAGGCACGTCAGATTACTGGTTAACATTGTGAGTGAAGTACTTTGGTTTGAGACTATTAAGGACATATATGATTCTGATCTACTTTTTCCAAAGGTTGTTGAACAAGGTAGGAATCATTTAGTAGGTGAGAGTGATACAATTCAAGATGATTATCTCTTTAAAAGAAAGCAACTATGTATTCTAGGTGGGTCTATGAGAGATAATATTGTGAGAGAACTTCATAGTGGTGGTTTGGGTGGACACTTTAGTATAATTAAGATAGTATCTTTAGTGGAAGAGAAATATTTTTAACCAGAGATGAAGAGAGATGTAGCAAGTTCTGTATCAAGATGTAAGATAGGTCAAATAGCTAAATGACATGTACAAAACACAAGGTTGTAAATGCCATTAGTAATGCCAGAAAACCCATTGATAGATTTGATTATGGACATTATATTAGGATTGTTAGACACAAAGAGAGGTAATGATTGAATTTATGTTTTTGTGGTTAGATTTTCTAAGATGGTTCATTTTATTGCATGTCAAAACCAACGATGCCACTAGAGTACTAGATCTATTTTTCAAAGAAGTTGTTAGATTGTGTTGGAGCCCAAAATTACCAGTTCCAAAATGCCGTTATTTTCTCCCAAAAATCTAGAAAATCCATCTTTTTCCCCATTTTTACCTTTGCAATTGAAATCCCCTATTTAAAACTGATAGGAGAGATATTTTATGGGGATTTTTAGTTCAAAAATTGACTAAGTATCATTCTCCTATGTTTACCCTTTTTTTCCATTTGAAAATTTTGTAATTTGTGCCTTTAGTTGGTGAATCGATAAATTTTCAAACTAGAAAACTAGTTCAGAAGTTCACCAATTCCCTGACTAGCCGATATAGCGTTAGGAATGACCGTAGAGCTGAAAAAGATAAAGGTCGTAACAAAAAAATGAGTCTTTAGTCAGTAAAATTGCAGGTTCAGAAACTCATGAGTTTGCTAACTATGTAGTTTGGTAGATAGGTTATTTGCCGATAGAGAAAAAGGAAGAGCTTAGGTTCAGTTCACAAAATGGAAGAATTGTCGATAAGGAGAATAATGAAAGATGAGCAAAGTTTAGCCTAGGGCATTTTCGCCAATAGGGTTAGACAGGGCCAAAAGGGGAAAAGGGAAAGAAAAAAGAATAAGGTAAAGAAAGAGTAAGAGTTCGGCAAAACTCATTTTTGCCAACAAATGTAAAGTGAAAAGAATCCATCTAAGGCAAGGGGCTTTGGCAAGGAATCCACAAAGTCCCGAACCTCATAAAAGTTCTGTTTTCTCCTAGTTTGTTGATAGGGAAAAATTGCCGACAGGCCCAAAGAAGGAAAAGGAGAAGCAGAATGTGGTTCGACAAATGGCATTTTTACCAATAAAGCAAAAGAGAGGAAGAAGTTGGCCTAGTTCATGAAAAGAAAAATTTGCTGACTAAAGGGGGCTAGTTCAAAATGTGGAGGAATCGCCAACAAAGATGGATTGGTTTAGGAATTTTGATTTTTTCTGACTAAGGGCTAAGAAAGCCTTAGTTTGTAAAAGTTTCAATTCACTGACAAGGTAGACAAAAGGAGGGTGTCAAGGGTGAGGTTTTGAAAAGATGAAAATTGTTGATAAAGCGAGGAAGCAGATGGAAAAAGAAAAGACAAAGCGGCAACAAATAAAAGTTTGGAAAATCAAAAAGTTATCGACAAGGGAAAGATGAAGACAAAAGAGGCGCTAAGGGCTTGGTTCAAGGAAGGAATAATTTGCTAATGAGGTGGATAGGGAAGAAGTTTAAAGAAAGAGAAATTCGCCAATAAGGTGACCAAAGGAATAATTTCCTCTAGAGTTCAAAAAAAGAAGTTGTTTGCCGATAAAATGGGCAAAAGGAAGGAGAAAGAAAGGTTTGAAAAGAAGAAATTTTTTTGATAAAGAAGAAAATGATAAATGCAAAGGAATTGAAGAAAGAGCCCGCCAAGTAAGGAAAAAGATAGAAAGAAGAAAAGTTCACCAATATGTGGATTTGTCGACTAAGGTGATAGAGATAGCATTTGGCAAATTAAAGATTTTCTGTTAGAAGCCAAAATGGCTTAGTTAAGCAAAATCACCTTTTGTTGACTGAAGTGTGAAAAGAGGAGAAAATGCAAGAAGCAAGAAGAAGAACTGATTTGATGATGGAAGTCCTAGAAATGCAAAGTGGTGAGTCCATGATGACAAAACTCTATTGATTAAGAGAGGTTAGGCATAAGCCATAATTGCAGGCATCAGGGTACCTTGCTGGTGGATGGAATAGTGTATACATAGGTACTAAATTTAATGGGAGGATTATGTATTCCAGTATCCATATCTTTTACATTACCCTCAAGGATTGAAATTAATATGTAGGGCATGGGCGCCCAAAATATCCACTGATTATTCTAATGAATGACCATGTGCCTCATTCATTACAGTGCAGTTTCTTGTTGGCTAGTTTTCCACACCGTGTGTTGCACTGTATGTGCTAAATTGCTATATATACGTGAAATGGACACATTGTCAAGGTTGATCACTAAGCCAATTGTCTAGTCTGGGAGAGCCTAAGGATTTTCTTTGGCATCAACACACGATTTGTCTAGTCTGTAAGTGAAGGGATATGTTTAGTATAGAGTAGGAAAGTTATGTAAAGCATATTCAAATGTAGTGATATGTCTCCATGGGAGTTTGTAGTGATTTTGGTAATTTTATAATCAGAGTTATGTATTTTCCTTTGCCACATTTACTAGTATGGTTGTAGCAGATGTATGGAGATGTGTAACAATATCCAAGTTAATACAAGACTTTGTATTTTCCATCCTTTCTTGCAAATAAATCATTACAGTTCTCTTTTGTATTATTAAGTACATCCATTATATGAGGACCTATTGTGTCATATATGTTAATGTATGTCTAGTTCTATTGATCCTATGCTGTCTATTTTCTTTCCTTCTTACATTCTATGAGTCTGTTGCCCAATGGAATAGACACCAGTCCATATTGGAGAGGGACTAATCACTCTTGAAAATCAAACAAATCATTTAGATGTGGTTTAAGGGAAAAATGATCTTTCTAGTGCATGTACATTTGCACAGTTGAATCAACTATATAGGGGTTTTGTGAAAGTCAGTCGTTCTTGACTTAGTGATAGATTTTGGAGTCAAGATGATGAGTTGGGTTTGGTTGTTCATTTATTTTTAGTTGTTCACCTGGTTTGAACTTAATACCTATTAAGGTATACCCTTGTGGAATATCACTCCAGAGTCTAAATTGAGCTCGAAGTGTAAAGCAGTCTAGCCACTCCTATTAGTTGGCCAAAATCCCCCTTAACTTGTTGATAAACCTCTTCCTATCACCCTGATGACAATCCCTAGCCTAGGTAATTTAGGATTGTTTTCGAGTTTTTGGTTGCTGTTATTTTGGGTACCAACAGATTAACACCATTGCCGAAGAATGAATTAAATGGTTGAATTATTATGAATACTCCTATAATAGTGATTTGTAGTTGTGCATTTTGTTTGGGTAAGTTTGACATACTGTCAACTTATGCGAATAGATTGGCGTCATTGCAAGGGAAGATTTGAAAGGACGAAGAATTTGAAAACCCATGTAACAACTATTGTAATTGTGTAGTTTGTTGTTGTGGGTAAGTTGGTAGCCCTTCAACTTATGCCAACATATTGGTACCGTTGTATTGCTGGGTTAAAAAATTTGAAGACTATGCTAGTGTGAGCAACTCAAAATTAGTTTTAAATCCTTGACAATTTTCATGCTTAAAGGAGTTTCCTCATTAATGAGGTGGCGACTCTACTGTCAAATGAAAACAAAGCATTGTTGTTGTGTGCATGTTTCAAGGATATTACAATTGGTTAAGGTACATGTTCTTCCTGCCTTGACCATAGTTTCTTTCTCAATAAAGGAACATGTTGTTTACTTTCCTTTGTCCTGCACAAGTGGTTTGTAGTTGGTAATGGTCAATTGATATGAACATGGATACCCTAGGGATGATTCTTCTTCTATATCTTCTTATATTGCAGACCCTAGGAACTTTGTGGTCTTTGACCATCCTGACAATGCATTTTCTAATCATAGCCCTGCCAATTTTACAAACCCAAAATTTTTTGACCCCTTGCATGATAGAAATGAGTCCACTAGGCTGCATTATGAAATTGAAAAAGAAAAGCATTTGCTAGAGTCTTTGATGCAACATGAAAAAGAATTAGAAAACCAAATCAAGCTACATCAATCTAGGCCATAGTGTAATCCCCCTCCTGTTGTTCCCAATTTCTCTTTTCCTCGGCCTCCCCTATTGCAAATGAAAATATGTACAAACAACTAGACCTCTCATGGGTCAGTTATGAGTAGCAATCCATGCCCAAGAAGATTTATAATCAGGTGTCGTCATTTGATGGGTGTGAGGTTAGTGATGGGAAGGCACACATTGAGGGATTTTAAGACTTCATGAAAAAATTTCAATTTGAAGATGAAGATATGTGGATGAGATTTTCTATTAGATCTCTATGTGGAATAGCATAGAAGTGGTTGGTTAGTTTCCCTGACCAGAATTTTGCTTTCTGGGATTGATTGGTGGTTATATTCGATGACTATGCAAGAAGTCTAGACCATGTTTTTCTTGTCTAAGAACTAGAAGATAGTAGAAGGCAAAAAGGAGCGTCTAGCATGGAGGTCAGCCATAGATTTGTAGTGGCCCTATCCCACATCCTAGAAAATTTTAGACCAAATCTTCCTATGTGTATTGACACGTATTTGAGGTCTTATGATATTAACTTAAGCTCGAGTTCTATATGGGAAGAATTCAATCTAGTGGGTATGCAACAGGCATACTTGTTCATTAATTATGTTGACAAAGTTAAGCGGGATATGATTTCAAAATACTTGTCCTTAAATGCAGATGTGGTTGGTACAATGAACATATTATTGTACACAACAAGGCTGTGAATGTTTCATGTGATCCAGACACAATATCAAGTGATGATTGTGTATGTAGAATGGTAGAGAAGATGCTAGTGCAGTGTATGATAGCAATTCAAATCAAAATAGTAGTGATTGCACTTGTATTCAATTGGATCAGTTATCAGTGGAGGATGAAAATAAACAAATTAATGATGCCTTCCAATCTAGTGAAGAAATTTATGACCGTGCTGCATGTTGTAGTATTGCAGACTACCTAGAAGGTATGTATGCAAGTGAAACATTGAATGCTTCAGTTTATGTGGTTGATTATATAGAGCATACATATATTGATGAAGCAAGTAATGATGAAGGGATGAGCATAAGGGATGATGCCTTTTATGAAGACCATGCAAGTCCATCAGATAGCAAAATTTGTGTTTTTTATTGGTGCATGAATAATACTCTTTTTGAAGATGACTTTGGGCTCAGTGAATTTCAGCTATCACCTTTGGAGGAGGAGATTTTTATGCAATATGACATGGCTACCTGTGCATAGCAAGTGGGTCTCTTATTTAGTGTGTTACCCTTATGTTGGGTGAATATTTTTTTGTTAACTCACTAATGGTAAAATAGTTATATCAACCATAGCTATGATGAGACAAAGTCTCTCCTCTCAGCAAGGGGATGCTCCCTTCTTATTGTTTATTGAAACAAAACTAAACTACTTTAAGCTAACAATATTTACACTAGCTCTAACCATGTAGGGGGTGTGTTACATTCATCCTTTTCTCTACTTTCAGAAAAGATGTTTACAATGTTTCAGAGTAATATTCAATAATGTGTCTACACCTCTAATATTAACCTAAATAGTAATCACCAATATTCTTGACTAAGCATGTGAATAATCAAAGAGTAACAACATAAATATGTGATAAGAGACTAGAAGACACGCAAAATCACAAAGTCTTTTTGCTGCCTTTAATGAGAGTTTTATAATAACCAATGATGTAAGTTGAAGCACAAAGTCTTTCCACTCACTTCACAAAAAGATTCACAAACCAAGGGAATAATCTCAAGCACAAAGTCTTCAAACTATCCCCAAAAAGATTTTGAAAGTAACCATATCCCGAAATGGAGCACAAAGTCTATCAACTAACAATACCATTGATCCACGCGAATGTAATTGAAAATTATAGCACAAAGTCTATAAGTTCTCAACATGATTCATATACAAAGTGAACAACTACAAGCTCAATGTCTTTATAATTCTCCACTAAGAAACACTTTCCACACACATAGATTCAAGGAAATAATATAACAAAAAAGTTTATATAACTTATCTTGAACGTCCTCCAATCATGATAACCAAACACCACTTTATCCAATCAATTAATAGGAGAAATCAGCAAAAATGCCATATGTACATCCTCACTCATACAAATTTGATTCAAAACAAAGTTTGATATCAAAACTTGCCTTCTTTATTGATTAGAATTCATCATACAATTTGAACACAAAGTCTCAAAGTTGAGTATCAACTTGGGTAGCACTTTGTTGCATAAGATTGAAAGATAAAATTACAATAGATGCCCTCTTTATGTATAGTGAGAGGCCTTGAGCTAATCTAGGAAAAAGTCTAACTACATTGAATTATTCAACAAAAGAGTCCTTTTTGACTTAGGACTTCCTTTGTTCCACATGTAATTACATTTTAGAAAAATACATATGGATATGTCTAAAATTGATTACAAATTATATATACAAATATTAGGAAAAATAAACTAAGGCATTGAAAAAAGAATATCCACTGCCACTATCATTCTTCTTCAGAAAATTGTGATACATGGCCTTTACTGCTTCCATCTCATAAATGTTTGGTCCAACTATATTGTCTGAAACAGCATGAGCTTTCACAATTGTATCTTTCACCACCTTTATCACATTTTCACGCTTCCCAAGATTGTCCTTCAAATTATCAAGGGTTGATTAATAATCTTAGAGTTTATCCATTGAAGCAATTGAAAATGCTTCATCTTCATAGTTCTTCTGGATCATCTTTTCAAAGGCATCGACCATCTCTTCTGTAGGAAGAAACTTGCGATATTCAGCTATGAAGGTACATGGGAACTCTTCAATCCTATGCAAAAGTGTCAGATCATTGTCTTATCTTTGGACAGAGATGGCTTGGACATCAGCGTTTGAAGGAATCGCTAAAACTGGTGTTGACAACAGTTGTTGCTTGCAGAAACTGCAAAAAATTCACGATCTCACAGTAGGGGAAAAATTGGCATATTGGGAAAACTGTGTAATGTTGATCATGTTCACAGGGATGAGCTTAAAATGGCTAGAGCATACGCAAGTCAAGAAATCAAGTGAAAGCGGGCCAAAGGCATCATTTTCAAGAATTTCATAGTGTTAGGAAATTTTAGAGGAAGACATACACGGGCGGTCATTTTGACCACTCCTACAGGTAGCAGATTTGATTTAGGTGTAAGGGCAGTCATTTTGCCTGACATTGCATGTGTTTGATCAAATTTCTATTGAAGTGTAGAGGCAGGGGTATTAACTGACTCTGCACTTAGGTGTTGCTTTTATTTTTCCTGATGCATAGTCAGGGCTTTATACCAACTTTGCATATTAAGAAAATCAAATGATGTGCCTAGGTGGGGTTTTTAACTGCTTTTAAATCTGGGTTAATGTTTTGTGACTAAATATGCTCAGGTAGTCAAAATGATTGCCCTTGCATATTTCTTCAAAGGGTAGAACTCATTTTGACCCAAACTGGTTTCAACAAACACGAAACAAGAATCCATTCAAATCAATGGTGATTGAAGGATTTGCTCACCAAAAATGATAGTGAAGGGAAAATTTTAGAAAAAGAGAAAGAAACAAACAAAGGAAGGAAACCCTATATAGATGCAAATACTAACTAGGGTTTAAACGCAATAATAATGAAAGACTCATAACACGTAAAAGAAAGAAAATAGGATAAATAAACTCATAACACGTACAAGAAAGAAAATAGGAGAAATAAAAAGTTTAAACAGAAACCCTACCTGACAAGGATCAACATTGATGATGCTTAATCCAGTGAACATGATGTTATCCATGAATGATAAGAGGGTTTGAAAGCATGAGAAATCGATTTGATGAGTAACAAACAAGAAAAGTGGAGATAAACAAAACAAAATTGATTTAAAACACAAAACTCGAGTGTATTAATTACACTTGGAGTTTGCAATTAATATGCGATAGCAGCCAAATCTGCCGCTAAAACACATTTTTAAAAGAAACATGCATCGGCGATGGTTTTGACTTCCTTTGCATACTTAAAATGAAAGGACATGCTGAGTCAGTGGTTTCAACCGCCTATGCATGTAAGACAAAGGAATATGTCCAGGCGATCATTTTGACTGCCATTACAAGTGAAACAAAACTAGACACATGCATGAGCAGGGATTTTGACCACCCTTGCATGTTGTCTATAAAAAATTTCTAAGACTAAAAAAGGGTCTAATTTGATGATTTGACAAGATTGAAACCCTAGTCAATTTTCATGAATTTCGAGGAACCAACCTAGGCAAATGTTACAAGCCACTCTAAAGTATCATATGACCATGCACGAGGTCGAAATGTCTAGCCTCAAAATGCATGTTTAGAGTGTAGGATACGGAAAGGATAAGTTTCATAGGGGTTGTTCTACAAAATGGGCACAGCTAATTTTGAGGACAACACCTGGCTCTAACTAGGGAGCTTCCTTCAATCATTCTTTGAAACAATCAAAGGGAAAAGAAGTCCAGTCTCTAAGTGCCTTCATCAATGCCATTGGGGCATAGAGTCAAGTGAACAAAAAAAAAAGATACAAAAAGACTAAAATGAAAAAGAAAAACACAAACTGTACAAATATTCACAAACTTATCTGTCACTTCATTTTGAGAAAAGCTTTAGATGATGTCTAATGTGATGCAGCAGAAATGATATTCCCTTCTTTTTTTACTATTGAAATAATAACATTTCCCAGTATTTGCCATTCTGGGATCTTCTTCTACACCTAGTTTGAATTTCCCAACTTCTGCTGATGAATTTGGTCCCAACTATCATCGCCGTTTGACAAATTGATCATGCTCATAAAAAATTTTCTCTAGCGAAAATAATTCTTTGGAAATTCTATTTCCTTTCAGCTACAAAATCTCTTCGCTTGAAGAAGACAATTCATCTATTTCTTGACCCTTATTTGAAGTATTATCCAATGACTCTGGATCTTCATTAGTGGTCAAGGAATGAGGACCCATATCAAAAGACTCAAAGAGAATCTAAGCTTTTGGATCCTCAGATTTTACCACTATGTACTTGGCCTCCCTTTCAGAATGAAGTTTTTGCATAATACCCTTAACAAGTATTCTTGCCTCAGGCATTTGAATATGTGTCTCCTCAGCATGATCCATGATACCAACAAGTTTATATGGACTTGCTATAGAAGACAAAAAAATCTCATCTTGAGGTTTTATATTGGGGGTACTAGTCTTAGGAACATGGAGTGAAGTAAGAGTATATGATGTACTTACTTGTTTGCCACCAGCCACATCTTTATGATCCTGTGACTGTGTGAAAGAAGCATAAGATTCACCAAATGTAACTTCTTCTTGCTCCATCTCATATTCCAAGTTCAAGAACTTGATGGTAGAGTCGCCAACTAACTACTCTTCACTTTCTATGAAAAGATTAGCATCTTCTTCCTGATCATATTCTTATTGAAGAAGATTGTCTTACTCTAATTCATAATAGAAGACTGCTGCATTCACAGGAGGTACCTCTAAAGCAAGTATTCCTTGTGGTGGAGGAAGCCTGTTTTGATTTTGATTCCTTGAAGCTCAACCTTGGTAATCCAGAGCATTGGGGAAGGTACTTCTTGGTATGTCCTTGTAGAGGGGAATCTACAAAATCTACGACATCTATTTTTTCAGAGCAAACAACTCATCAGCCAACTTTTGCACCATAGGATCCATAGTGCTAGTAGAAGATAAAGCCAAAGGGGTCTACCTAATGTGTCTAATAGAATCCTTCTTCAACTTTCCCACCAAGATCAAATGATCCTCCACTTCAACTGCCAAACTTTGAGCAATTGCAAGATCAACTAGTGCTACTCATCATAAAAGAAAACTTATTTCTGGCAATTGTGAATTGATGAAGAAGCATTTTATGTTCTCAGCTTTGGGTTGAGCAATAGTTGGGAACCTGTTCTTTAGCTTATTGAGCTTTTCCATGAACTCACACATGGGCTCATGTAGTTCCTTTTTTATTTGAGTAAGTTGGGCCAACAAGATGAAAGCATCTTCTGCTAGCTTGAATTTGGCTTCGAACTAGGTTTGAAGTGTATTCCATCCAGTGATAGATCTAGGTGCAAGGTGATAGAACCAATCAGTTGCAACACCTTGGAGTGTTTTTACAAAGAGTATCACAGAAACATCTTCATATTCAATTATGAGAACACTGCATGCAATGTAGAATGTTGCAATGTGCTCATCCAGATGTTGTTTATCATCCCTGTAGAACTTAGGAAAGTTCTTATGCGAACCCTGAGGTAGTTCATGTAGAGGTTAAGAAAAATTTAAAAGACCAAATGCATTTCCCTACAGACCTAGGGTAGCCATACTCCTTGATAAAAATTTAGAGAAGATATAACAAAAATATATTACAAAAGATGAGACTGGTATGCTTCAACCAAAGGTGAGAGGCTCTTGGTTGCATGTTCGATCGAATATTTTGTCACTAACTCACTAACAGAAAAAATGTCATATCAGCCACAGCTGTGATGAGACAAATTCTCTCCTCTCAGCAAGATGAGGCTCCCTTCTTACTATTTATGGAAACAAAACTAAACTACTTTAAGCTAACAATACTTACACTAGCTCTAACTATGTAGGGGGTGTGTTACATTCATCCTTTTCACTTCTTTCAGAAAATATGTTTACAATGTTTCATGGTAATATTTAATAATGCTTATACACCTCTAATATTAACCTAAACAGTAATCACCAATATTCTTGACTAAACATTTGAATAATCAAAGAGTACCAACATAAATATGTGATAAGAGACTAGAAGACATGCAAAAGCAGAAAGTCTTTTCACTGCTTTCAATGAGAGTTTTATAGTAACCAATGACATAATCTCAAGCACAAAGTCTTCAAACTATCCCTAGAAAAATTTTAAAAGTAACCATATCACCAGTTGGAGCACAAAGTCTGTCAACCAACAATACCACTAAACCATGTGAATGTAATTGAAAATTATAGCATAAAGTGTACAAGTTCTCAACATGATACATATACAAAGTGAACAACTACAAGCTCAAAGTTTTTATAATCCCTCACTGAACACTTTCCACACACATAGATTCAAGGAAATAATATAACACAAAGTTTATATAACTTATCTTGACTGTCCTCCAATCATGATCACCAAACACCTCTTTATCCAATCAATCAACAAGAGAAATCAGCAAAAATGCCATATGTACATCCTCACTCATACAAATTTGATTCAAAAACAAAGCTTGATATCAAAAATTACCTTTTTTATTGATTGGAATTGATCATACAATTTGAACACAAAGTCTCAAAGTTGAGTATCAACTTGGGCAACACTTCATTGCATAAGATTAAAAGATAAAAATTACAATAGAGGCCCTCTTTATTTATAGTGAGTGGCCTTCAGCTAATGTAGGAAAAAGTCTAACTACTTTGACTTATTCAACAAAAGAGTCCTTTTTGACTTAGGACTTCCTTTGTTCCACATGTAATTATATTTTAGAAAAATACATATGGATATGTCCAAAACTGATTACAAATTACATATACACAAATTAGGAAAAATAAACTAAGGCACTGAAAAAAGAATATTAGCTGCCACTATCATTCTTTTTTAGAAAATTGTGATACATGGCCTTTACTGCTTCCATTTGGTAAATGTCTGGTCCAACTGTGTTGTCTGAAACAACATGAGCTTTGATGATTGTATCTTTCACCACCTTTATCACCTTTTCGTGCTTCCCAAGATTGTCCTTCAAATTATCAAGGGTTGATTGATAATCATGGAGTTTATCCATTGAAGCAATTGAAAATGCTTCATCTTCAAAGTTCTTCTGGATCATCTTTTCGAAGGCATCAACCATCTCTTCTGTAGGAAGAAACTTGTGATTTTCAGCTTTGAGGGTACATGGGAACTCTTCGAGCCTATGCAAAAGTGTCACATCATTGTCTTAGCTTTGGATAGAGATGGCTCAGACATTAGCTTTTGAAGGAATTGCTGAAACTGGTGTTGACAATAGCTGTTGCTTGTAGAAACTGCAAAAAAGTCATGATCTCGCAGTTAGGGGAAAATTTGGTATTTTGGGAAAACTGCGTAATGTTGATCAGGTTCACAGGTATGAGCTTAAAAGGTGTAGAGTGTGCACAGGTCGATAAATCAGGTGACAAGTCAAGAAATCATGCAAAAATGGGCCAAAGGCATCATTTTCAAGAATTTCCCAATGTTAGGAAATTTTAGAGGAAAATATGCACGGGCGGTCATTTTGACCACTCCTGTAGGTAGGAGATCTGATTTAGGTGTAAGGGTAGTCATTTTGCCTGACATTGCATGTGTTTGATCAGATTTGTATTGAAGCGTAGGAGCAGGGGTATTGACCGATTTTCTACTTATATGTTCCTTTTATTTTTCCTAATGCATAGTCGGGGTTTTATACTGACATTGCATATTAGGAAAATCAAATGATGTGCCTGGGCAGGGTTTTTGACCATTATTACATCTTGTTTAATGTTTTGGGAGTAAATATGCTCAGACGGTCAAAACGACCGCCCTTGCATATTCCTTCAAGGGGTAGAACTCATTTTGACACAAACATGAAACAAGAATCCATTCAAATCAATGGTGATTGAAGGATTTACTCACTGAAAAGGATAGTGAAGGGAAAACTTTTAGAAAAAGAGAAAGAAACAAACAAAGGAAAGAAGCTCTATATAGATGCAAATAATAACTAGGGTTTAAAAGCAACAATAATCAAAGACCCATAACATGTAAAAGAAAGAAAATAGGAGAAATAAAAAGTTTAAACATAAACCCTACCTAACAAGGATCAACGTTGATGATGCTTAATCCACTGCACACAAAGTTATCTGTGAGCAACAGGAGGGTTTGAAGGCAGGAGAAATCGATTTGATGAATAACAAACAAGAAATGTGGAGATAAACAAAACAAAATTGATTTAAAACACAAAACTCGAGTGTATTAAATACACTTGGAGTTCACAATTAATATGCAATAGCGAGCAAATCTGCCACTAAAACACATTTGAAAAAGAAACATGCATCGGCAGTGGTTTCGACCACGTTTGCATACTTAAAATGAATGGACATGCTGAGTCAGTGGTTTCAACCACCTATGCATGTAAGACAAAGGAATATGTCCGAGAGGTCATTTTGACTGCCCTTAAAAGTGAAACAAAACTAGACACATGCATGAGTGGGATTTTTGACCACCCTTGCATGTTGTCTATAAGAATTTTCTAACATTCAAAAAAGGTCAAATTTTATGATTTGATAAGCTTGAAACCCTAGTCAATTTTCACAAATTTTGAGGAACCAACCTAGGCAAATGTTACAAGCCACTCTTACATATGAGATGACCACACATGAGGCTGAAATGTCTTGCCTCGAAATGTATTCTTAGAGTGTAGGATACGGAAAGGACAAGTTTCATAGGGTTCGTCCTACAAAATGGGTGCAGCTAATTTTGAGGACAACAACTAGCTCTAATTAGGGAGCTTCCTTCGATTGTTCTTTGAAACGATCAAAGGGAGAAGAACTCCAGTCTCTAAGTACCTTCATCAATGCCATTGGGCCATAGAGTCAAGTGAACAAAACAAAAAGACACAAAAAGACTAAAAATGAAAAATAAAAACACAAACTATACAAATATTCACAAACTTATCTACTGCTTCACTTTGACAAAATCTTCAGATGATGTCTGCTGTGATGTAGCAAAAATAATATTCCCTTCTTTTTTTTTACTATTGAAAAAATAACATTTCCTAGTATTTGCCATTATGAGATCATCTTCTGCACCTAGATTGAATTTCCCAACTACCGTTGAAGAATTTGGTCCCAATTGTCATTTCCGTTTGACAAAGCGATCATGCTCATAAAAAATTTTCCCCAGAGAAACGAATTCTTTTAAAATGCTATTTCCTTTCAGCTACAAAATCTTTTCACTTGAAGAACACAATTCATCTGTTTATTGACCCTTATTTGAAGTATGATCCAATGACTCAGGATCTTCATTAGTGGTCAAGGAATAAGGACCCATATCAAAAGACTCAAAGAGAATCTAAGCTTTTGAATCCTTAGATTTTACCACTATGTACTTGGCCTCCCTTTTAGGATGAAGTTTCTACATAATACCCTTAACAAGTATTCTTGCCTCAGGGATTTGAATATGTGTCTCCTTAGCATGATCTGTGATACCAACAAGTTGATATGGACTTGCAATAGAACATGGAAAACTCTCATCTTAAGGTTTTATATTGGTGGTACTGGTCTTATACTTACTTGTTTGTCACCAGCCACATCTTTATGATTTGATTGAACCTATGACTGTGTGAAAGCAGCATAAGATTCACCAAATGTAACTTCTTCTTGCTCCATCTCATATTTCAAGTTCAAGAACCTGATGGTAGAGTGACCATCTAACTATTCTTCACTTTCCATGAAAAGATTAGCATCATCTTCTCCCTGATCATATTCTAATTGAAGAAGATCGTCTTGCTCTGATTCATAATAGAAGACTGCTACATTCACAAGAGGTGCCTCTAAAGCAAGTATTCCTTGTGGTGGAGGAATCCTGTTTGATTCTGATTCCTTAAAGCTCAACCTTGGTAATTCAGAGCATTGTGGAAGGTACTTCTTGGTATTTCCTTGTAGAGGGGAATGGACAAACTCTGCGACATCTATTTTTTCAGAGCTAACAACTCATCAACCAGCTTTTGCACCATAAGATCCATAGTGCTGGTAGAAGATAAAGCCAAAGGGGGCTGCCCACTAGGTCTAATAGAATCCTTCTTCAACTTTCCTGCCAAGATCAAATCATCCTCCACTTCAACTATCAAACTTTGGACAATTGCAAGATTAGCTGGTGCTGCTCTTCGTAAAAGAAAACTTATTTCAAGCAATTGTCAATTGATGAAGAATCATTTTAGGTTCTCAACAGTGGGTTGAGCAATAGTTGGGATCCTATTCTTTAGCTTATTGAACTTTTCCGTGAACTCACACATGGGCTCATGTGATTTCTTTTTCATTTGAGTAAGTTGGGCCAACAAGATGTAAGCATCTTCTGCTAGCTTGAATCTGGCTTCGAACTAGGTTTGAAGTATATTCCATCTAGTAATAACTCTAGGTACAAGGTGATAGAACCAGTTAGCTACAACACCTTGGAGTGTTTCTACAAATAGTCTCATAGAAACATCTTTATATTCAATTATGACAACACCGCATGCAATGTAGAATGCTACAATGTGGTCATCTGGATGTTGTTTACCATCCCCGTAGAAGTTAGGAAATTTCTTATGGGAATCCTGAGGTAGTTCATGTAGAGGTTGAGTCAAATTTAAAGGACCAAATGCATTTCCCCATGGACTTGGGGCATCCATACTCCTTGATAAAACTTTAGAGAAGATATAACAAAAATATATTACAAAAGATGAGACTGGTATGCTCTAACCAAAGGCGAGAGGCTCTTAGTTACGTGTTTGATCTTCAGTAGAGTCACCAAGAAACCATTGGGTGAATGTTTTATCATTAACTCACTAACAAAAAAAATGATTATATTAGCCACAGCTATGATGAGACAAAGTCTCTCTTCTCAGCAAGGGGAGGCTCCCTTCTTACCATTTATTGAAACAAAACTAAACTACTTTAAGCTAACAATATTTATACTAGCTCTAACCATGTAGGGGGTGTGTTAAATTCATCCTTTTCTCTTCTTTTAGAAAAGATGTTTACAATGTTTCATGGTAATATTCAATAATACTTCTACACTTCTAATATTAACCGAAATAGTAATCACCAATATTCTTGACTAAACATGTGAATAATCAAAGAGTACCAACATAAATATGTGATAAGAGACCAGAAGACACGCAAAAGCACAAAGTCTTTTTGCTGCCTTTAATGAGAGTTTTATAGTAACCAATAACGTAGGTTGAAGCAAAAAGTCTTTCAACTCACTTCACAATAAGATTCATGAACCAAGTGAATAATCTCAAGCACAAAGTCTTCAAACTATCCCCAGAAAGATGTTAAAAGTAACCATATCACTAGTTGGAGCACAAAGTCTGTCAACTAACAATACCACTGATCCACGCGAATGTAATTGAATATTATAGCACAAAGTCTACAAGTTGTCAACATGATTCATATACAAAGTGAACAACTACAAGCTCAAAGTCTTTATAATCCCCCACTGAGAAACACTTTCCACACACATAGATTCAAGGAAATAATATAACACAAAGTTTATATAACTTATGTTGAACGTCCTCCAATCATGATAACCAAACACCACTTTATCCAATCAATCAATAAGAGAAATCAGCAAAAATGCCATATGTACATCCTCACTCATACAAATTTGATTCAAAACAAAGTTTGATATATAAAAACTTGCCTTCTTTATTGATTGAAATTGATCATACAATTTGAACATAGAGTCTCAAAGTTGAGTATCAACTTGTGCAGTACTTCATTGCATAAGATTAAAAGATAAAAATTACAATAGATGCCCTCTTTATTTATAGTGAGAAGCCTTCAACTAATCTAGGAAAAAGTCTAACTACTTTGACTTATTCAACAAAAGAGTCATTTTTGACTTGGGACTTCCTTTGTTCCACATGTAATTATATTTTAGAAAAATACATATGAATATGTCCAAAACTGATTACAAATTACATATACAAAAATTAGGAAAAATAAACTAAGGCACTGAAAAAAGAATATCAGCTGCCACTATCATTCTTCTTCAGAAAATTGTGATACATGGCCTTTTCTACTTCCATCTCATAAATGTTCAGTCCAACTGTATTGTCTGAAACAACATGAGCTTTGATGATTGTATCTTTCACCACCTTTATCGTTTTTTCATGCTTCCCAAGATTGTCCTTCAAATTATCAAGGGTTGATTGATAATATTGGATATTATCCATTGAAGCAATTGAAAATTCTTCATCTTCAAAGTTCTTCTGGATCATCTTTTTAGAGGCATCGACCAGGTCTTCTGTATGAAGAAACTTGTGATTTTTAGCTGTGAGGGTACATGGGAACTCTTCAACCTTATGCAAAAGTGTCACGTCATTGTCTTAGCTTTGGACGGAGATGGCTCGGACGTCATCTTTTGAAGGAATCACTCAAACTAGTGTTGACAACAGTTGTTTCTTGCAAAAACTGCAAAAAATTCATGATCTCACGATTAGGGGAAAAATTGGCATTTTAGAAAAACTAGATAATGTGTATCATGTTAACATAGATGAGCTTAAAAGGGCTAGAGCATGCACAAGTTGAGAAATTAGGTGAAAGTGGACCAAAGGCATCATTTTCAAGAATTTCCCAGTGTTAGGAAATTTTAGAGGAAGACATGCACGTGGGTGGTCATTTTGACCGCTCCTACAGGTAGGAGATCTAATTTAGGTGTAAGGGCAGCCATTTGACCTAACATTGAATGTGTTTGATCAAATTTGTATTGAAGTGTAGGGGTAGGGGTATTGACTGACTCTGCATTGATGTGTTGCTTTTATTTTTCCTGATGCATAGTCAGGGTTTTATACCAACATTGCATATTAGGAAAATCAAATGATGTGCCTGGACAAGGTTTTTAAACTGCTATTACATCTTGGTTAATTTTTTGGGAGTAAATATGCTCAGGCAATCAAAATGACCACCCTTGCATATTTCTTTAAAGGGTAGAACTCATTTTGACCCAAACCGGTTTAAACAAACAGAAAACAAGAATCCATTCAAATCAATGGCAATTGAAGGATTTACTTGCCAAAAATGATATTGAAGGGAAAACTTTTAGAAAAAGAGAAAGAAACAAACAAAGGAAAGAAACCCTATATAGATGTAAATACTAACTAGGGTTTAAACACAACAATAATCAAAGACCCATAACACGTAAAAGAAAGAAAATAGGAGAAATAAAAAGTTTAAACATAAGTTCCCTACCTGACAAGGATCGACACTAATGATGCTTAATCCACTGAACATGAAGTTATCCATGAGCGATAGGAGGGTTTGAAGGTAGGAGAAATCAATTTGATGAATAACAAACAAGAAACGTGGAGATAAACAAAATAAAATTGATTTAAAACACAAACTCAAGTGTATTAATTACACTTGGAGTTCGCAATTAATATGCAATAGCAGGCAAATCTGCCACTAAAACACATTTGAAAAAGAAACATGAATTGGTGGTGGTTTTGACTGCCTTTGCAAAATGAAAATGAAAGGACATGCTGAGTTGGTGGTTTGAACTGCCTATGCACGTAAAACAATGGAATATATTTGGGCAGTCATTTTGACCACCCTTACAAGTGAAACAAAACTAGACACATGCATGAGTAGGGTTTTTGACCACCCTTGCATGTTGTCTATAAAAATTTTCTAACACTAAAAAAGGGTTAAATTTGATGATTTGACAAGCTTGAAACCCTAGTTGATTTTCGTGAATTTTGAGCAACCAACCTAGGCAAATGTTACAAGCTACTCTTAAGTATCAGATGACCATGCATGAAGTTTAAATGTCTTACCTCAAAATGTGTGCTTGGAGTGTAGGATACAGAGAGGACAGGTTTCGTAGGGTCATCCTACAAAATGGGTGCAACTGATTTTGAGGACAACACCTTATTTATCCTTGATGGTGATATTGAGGTCATTGGCACTTGTATGCATGAGGATGTTGCGTATCATGTTTCAACTAGACATCATGATGGCACTACTAACACTACAATTCATTTTAAGGTAACGGTTTCCCATTATGAAGACCATGTGATAGATGATTTCCTAGAGCTTTGTTTGGGCTAGTTATCCCTTATTGATGTGAATCATGTTGAGAGCACATTTTTGAGCTCATTAGCTGGGTCTAATAACATTGAGGCTTGATTTTCTTGTGTGGGTCAAGTTTTTGATTTGTAGGGTGAAGATAAAATCATTGGTGATTTTCTTAGCAACACATTTTACATAGTAGTGTGTGTCAAGGATTACAAAATAGAGAGGTAACTTGAAGATTTTGACTCTTAACTTGAAGTGCCTCAAGTTTTTGACTTATATGCTAATGGTGTAGATTTAAATCTAAATCATGCCTTTGATCTAGTCACAGAGGGGTACATTAGCATTTGTAGTGCAGCTAGACCACAAGAATTAGAACAATTATATGACCTAGCCCAACATGAAACCACACTTGGGCTGAATGATTATTAGTTTGATAATTTTCTCCATGTTGATATTTATGCAGACCTAGAAATGCATCATGTTAACATGAAACTTGAAAGTGAGTATTTCTATTTGAGTCAGCATGTGATGATGAGCCATATTATCTATGGATGCCTTGCCTTGGTGAAATTCTTTTCCATCTTTAGCATGATGATATGAAAGTCTGTATTTTATATGTACATGCATGCAAAATGTTTTTATTGTTGATATTGGGTGATCAGTGCATAAAAGGATTCAGGGGGATCAACTCCTTCAATAGGCTTGTCCTTGACAGAGGCAAGTGTTGATGGTGGTTTTAGTACACAACAACGTAGGTGAAATACAGGTATCTCACCTCTTGAAAAAGGTATCATATCCAAGATAGGACTGCCCTAAGGATAATATATCTAGGTCTTAGCTTGCTTGGAATAACTTCAGTGGAATGTACTAGCTATACCAATAAGGGGACTTACATTTGATAGGGTTTATAAGATAAGAAAGCAATATGTATGCAAAAACCTTATGATTCTTTCAAAAAATTTGTAATGTAGATGTTGCTTATAACCTAACCTAACAAAGGTTGATTAAATAAAATGCAAAAGATAAAAGGGGGTAGAGAAGATGTATAATAGATCCTATAGACAATTATAGAAATGATCAACACATAGATAGACAGATTCCCAACAACAAACAAATCTCTGCTTA
Organism: Cunninghamia lanceolata; assembly: GCA_027924645.1. Taxonomy (NCBI): domain Eukaryota; kingdom Viridiplantae; phylum Streptophyta; class Pinopsida; order Cupressales; family Cupressaceae; genus Cunninghamia; species Cunninghamia lanceolata. The sequence goes on from BSBN01000854.1 coordinate 10,642,858, forward strand.
ACCAGGCAACCCACAATGCTATAGAGATTGCGTAATCTTCTAAGGAAATGTAATAATTTTCAAATTGTAGAGGGTTCATTAAACACCCAATCCCTAGTGCAGCTCAATGAAATCATACAATCAAACCTAGCTTATAAAATTCTAATACATACAATCAACAAGCCATCAATGGTATGGATAGGAAATCTATTGAATATCTGAATGATTAATCAATACAACTGAATATCAACTAATTTCATATTGACGTGAACCATGAAATCCAAAATGAGACAACACATAAACACAAATTCCCAGCAACCTGCAAAACTTGCTTTGTATTGACTGTATTTTGACAGTCTCAATAATTCATTATCAAATCTTACTAACAAATGAGAGAAAAGGATGGCTCTTTTATAGTCAAGGCACGATACTGAGTTTCTGAATGCATGGTGGAGATTAACTCAACACCAATGGTCCAGATTACATGTCATTTAATGAGATACATCAGTTTGTTGCTAATGCAGTCAAGGTAGGAGAATCTAGTGAGGGACTGTCCAGCCTTGCAGCTTAATTATCTAACACCATGATCATAATGGTTGTGCAATGGAAGCTAACCACTAATCAATAGAAAGATAAATATACTCATTAACACATAACACAAGATGTATCCTGGGAAAACCCTAATAGGAAAAAACCCATCCTTCAATGCTCATTCCTCTTATATTATAACTTCAAATCAAATCACACATGCCTCAAGAGCTTTATAGATGCTAGGCCATAGCCCAGGAATTACAAAAGATTCATACAACAATATTCTTTCATGATTTCTTTCTTCTACATTTCAATTCTTTGTTCTACAACTCATTCTGCATCTTGCTCTGATTTCTACTCTGTTCTGCGACTCAATCGGATCAAAAAAAGTCAAGATCTTGCTTCATATATTTGTCTACTTTCTCATTTCATCATTGGTGCCTTGTAACTAATCATTATCTTTTATTTATATCCTCTACAAGCCTTCAAATCATTATCAAGTTGACCTAATTCCAACAGCTAGTTAGGGTAATGTGTACACAAAATAGGTTGGGCCTAAACGTAAGGCATTATTCTGCAAGTACATAGAACTTTGTATAGATCTCCATGAAGGTTGGATAGGTTCTATACTACATTGCATAATATTTCTTTAGTCTCCATAAGTCATGAATTTACTCCGCAAGTTGATTAGATTTCACTGAACACTATCGGCTCTGCTCTATCAAACGTGCAACAACAGTCAATCTTGTTATAGCGATATCTTTCTAGAATCAAAGCCAAATGATCTAAATTCTTGATATGTTGTAGCTTCCTATGTCTAGATGCTAAGTCAAGCTCCGCAACCTCTTATACTAAAATTTGGTAAAATGTAGTATCTCCCCAGGTCACCATCTCAATATTCTACAACTCACTATCAACTGTCTCAACTATTTTAAATTCTTCTGGATGATCCTACATCAGACTCTTGGGGTTATTTGAAAAGTGAGCCTCTTCATTTTGCTCTATATTATGCCAAAATTAAATAGGTTCAGAGATCTATCTTTAGGTACTTGCAACTACCTCTAAGTCGGTAGTCTGTTCAAGTCCACCCTGTAAAATTGCCTTCGGTTCTTCTAGGTTCGACATTCTACTTGCAAGCCTTGCACTACCTCAATGATCAGCGATTTGAGCAAGTCTTCTCTGTAAGATGCCTCAAATTCTTCATCTTGTCATGGTCTAGGTTTGGTAGTCTACCTACAAGCCTTGCACTACCTCAATGATTGGCGGTCTGAGCAAGTCTTCTTTGCAAGTTGCCTCAAGATCAATGTTTGAATTTTCTCTGCAACTTTGTCTAAGTCTAGGTTCCTATCATAACTTCCTCTGCACACATCGAAATCTCACAGTTTCCTCTTTGTATACACTTTCCTTTTACTCATCATTGTTTCTTTATCCATATTCACTCCATTCCAGTACATTAGCTTTCTCATCTAATAGAATATTTTATCATTCCTTCTTTCTTTGAAGCATAAATTTCCTTTCTCTACTATGATTCATACTTGTCCACACACAAACTTTCTCTATACTACTTTCTTAGATGATTACAAACTTTTTGTTGCACTAGTTTCTCAGATGATTAGTCTATAATAGAATTCTTCTTAAGATCAATGCTTCACCTTCTTTTGGTTTCTCTATATATTCTAATGTCTCAAAAGGTTCCTTTTCCTCTACATAAACTACCTCTATATCAACAGGCTTTTCTTCTTCTGCATAAATTATCTTTGTATTAAGAGGCTATTCTCCCTCTATACAAACTGTCTCTGTATTATTGACTGCTTCTCCTTCATTAGCTTCTTTTGTAGTAGGTTCTTGATGACTTTCATTGCTTGATTCTTTTCTCCTCCAAACTTGAAAACATGTTCTTCTAAATGGTCTTCTATCAAATCCTCTTACATCTCTTTTGTATCCTTCATTGCAATAAGACTTGTGACACTTGTCATTTCTCCCTATGTAGAATAAATTATTGTCCTTGTTCTACTTTGCATAAGGTCTTCTATCTCTGCATCCTGGTCCAACACATGAATACTTCAGTCTATACCTCCCTCTGAACATACAAGTAACATGTTTCCATTCTTGTCCATCAATCCATCCATAATTCTTCTGTATACAACCTGCCATAGATTTTCTCCTCCTCATTTTATCCCAACACATCATTTCAGAATAATTCCTTAATCCACAAAAATTACAAGGGTATAGATCCCAACACAATTCCTTTTCATGCCCATGTCTATTACAATGTGAACAATACATGCCTCTTCTTCCCTAATTTGATTTGTTTGAACTTGCAATAACATCCTTACCTCTATCATACCCAAGGCCTTCACTTCTTGATTGTATTACTGTTCAATAGGTTCTATAATTCCTTGTTGATGCTTTCCCAATCCTTGTCCTTCATATCCCATTCTTTGCATGATTTTGAAACCAATACCATCACCAACAACTGTAGGTTCAGTTACACTATTATTTTCAATTTCACTTTCTAAAGAAGCTTCTATAGCATCACACAAATCATTAGTATCACAAGAAACATCACAAATTTTAGGATTAGATCTCAGACTTGTTACAAGTATGGGCCTAACTAGTGTTTTCATTGATGTCAAGGATTGGATGAGTTGTGTGCTGAGGATATTGAGAAAATTAGTCCTATTAGAAACAGAAAAGAACAGTGAAGACAGTGAAGCTCTATGAAGTGAAGATCCCAGCTAGATGAAGATCAGAGAATACACATCAAAGGGTTTATAGATATGTGCCTGAAGATGATCTAGTCACAATTTTAGGGGTCCACATGAAAATGTGGAGGAGTTATGGCCATGAGAATAAAACTAGTTTTGGCAACTATTAAGAGGTGACAGAGTAACAAAAATAGGTCCGGTGAGATCTAGAAATACAATATCATGTTCTACGGATCTGGTGGCATGTTTGGGAGACTAATGTTATTTGACAACTCAATTGGTTCATGGTTTGGAGGTCTACAAGCAACCCTTCTAATGTGACAGCGATGACCGACTATGTTCTTGAGATTCTAGATGAAGATGCAAATGTTCTTCGTGATTCAAGCAAGCTTGTGAGGTCTCTAGATTGTGTCCATTTCGTTTTGGCGGTCCGCATTAAAGATTGATCTTGTAATTGAAGATTTACCTTTGGGTGATGGCGTTCTTCCTAGTCTTGGTTGACCGGATGATTTGTGCATGTTGCAGACAATCTTGAAGATGTTTTGAGAAGCATGACGTGTTCCTCAAAGAAGATTGAAGTCCCAGCTATGTGTGGCCGACAGTGTAGTGATGCACATGAAGTTTTCGTAATAAGTCAAGTTGTATTTTTTGTAAATTGCTTTGTAATAATATAAGTGTATGTTGTACCAACTTTGATGATCTTTCCAAAGTCAATGTCATCTATAAATAAGAGTTGCGAAGTCATTCAAAAGAATCCTAGTGGTCATGATGAGAAGGTGGTAGTCAAGAGGAGTGAAAAGAAGAGCAAAGGTGTTGAGCTTAAATGGAACTGACTCAAGCATAGTGAAGATGCTAATCTCTAGTTGAAGTATGTAATACTCATATTCTTCTATAGATAGTGTGTCTTCTAAAGGCAGTGGGCCTCTTATGAGCAGTGTCCTTGGGCAATGAGCCCTAACTGGAAAGTGCCATTTTATTTTTCTTATTCTTTTACCAGAGAATACAATCTTGGGTTAGTCACCCCATGGTTTTTCCCTTAACTAGGTTTTCCATGTTAAAATCTTAGTGTTATATGTGTTTAATATGTTTCTACTTTTAAATTATTGCATTATGCTTTCATGATTAAATCATTGATATGCTAAGAAGGTTTTAAGTGAACAAGGAACAAAATTTTGGAGACAACTTATTCACCCCCCCTCTCAGTTGTCTGTCCTAATTTCAACAATTGGTATCAGAGCTAAGTTCCTCTAGAACAAGCTTAACTGCTTGAGGAGATCTAGGATGTCGACCTACAAGGATAGTCCAAGGTTTGATGGAACAAACTACACTCTCTGGAAGAGCCACATGGAATGTCACTTACAATGCATGGGAGATTAGTATTAGAACATAACTACAACTAAATATGTTCCCCCAAGGAATGGTCCAACAACTATAGATGAAGTTAGAGATGGAAACAATAATCTTTGAGCTAAAGAAGCCCTACTAAGTGCCTTGAGTGATTCAGAGCTGACAAATGTTATGGGATTGAAGACTGTTTATGAAAGTTGGACAACGCTGGAAACTCTATATGAAGGAGACAAATATGTTAAGTGTGCCAAGTTGCAAAGTTTGAAAGAAAAGTTTGAAAACTTGAAGATGAGTGAAGATGAGAATATCACTTTATTTATGTCAAAAGTAAATGAGCTTGTATGTGGCATTAGATGTGCTGGTGGAATATTGGATGAAGATGAGATTGTTGCCAACATTCTCAGATCTTTACCTCCTACTTACAAACACAAAGTTGCTGCTATTGAGGAAATCAGATCTTTAACTACTATTACAAGGGATCAAATGGCTAGTAAGATTTCTGCATTTGAGTTGGCTGAGTTTGGTGATGCACTTCCCAAGACTGAATCTGCATTCAAAGCTAGTGCCTCTATAAAAGGCAAACAAAGATATGATCTAGGAGAAAGTTCCTCAAGGAAATCAACATGGTATGATAAAGCAAGGAAAGATTTGGAAGAAGATGAGTTAGAAGCTGAATAATTTGAAGCCCTTATTGCAAAGAGACTGCTAAGAGAATTCAGTAAGTATGAATGAAAATTACCTTTCAAATGTTTTATCTACAATAAGATTGGTCATTTTGCCTCAAGATGTCTGGAAAGGTTTTCAAGGACAAACCTTAATAGGTCAATGTTTCAAAAGAAGTGTTACTATGTTTAAGAAGATGATGATGAAGGAGTAACAGATGATGAATCTGAGATAGGAAACAAACCCAGAAGTGACTAGGTGTTTATTGCCATCAAAGAAGAAGATCCAATGCCTATTGAATCTACCAATCATAAGATGATAGAAAGTGCTTTGGCTTTTTAGGTTGAAGAAAAGGATGAATGGGTTATTGATAGTGGATTCTCTCACCATATGATTGGTGACAAGAGTAAGTTCTTAAGCTTGGAAAGATATGAAGGTGGAGTTGTAAAGTTTGGAGATAATTCTACTAGAAGAATTAGAGGTAGAGGAACCATTTCTTTTGATGGAAAGAATAAAACCAATGATGTTCTATATGTTGAAGGTCTGAAGCATAATCTTCTCAGTGTTGGACACTTGGTGGACAAAGGCTATGATCTTTGATTCAAAAATGGAAAATACAATATCTTTGAAAGCACAGGAACTGAGATTGCATCTGGTGCATAGACAAAAGGTAACATCTTCCACTTAGTTGGTACTGGAAAAAGTTTCTTATTTGTTCAAATTGATCAGTGTTGGTTGTGGCATAGAAGAACGTGTCATGTGAATTTTGATAATATCATCAAGATAAGTAACACTCAGGCTGTAAGAGATCTTCTAAGATTGGTGAAACCTACTAATAGTTTGTGCAAAGAATGTCAGTTGGGTACACAGAACAGAGTCTCATTCAAAAGTAAGGAACAATCTTCAACTGGACTATTAAACTTGGTGCACACTGATCTATCTAGTCTGGCAAGAACCAGGAGTCTACAAGGAGATAGGTATTTCATGTTGCTGATTGATGACCATTCCTGGATGATGTGGGTAACTTTCAAAAAAGAGAAATCTGAAGCACTTGAGAAGTCCAAAATATTCAAGGCTATGGTAGAAAAAGAAACTAGAATAAACATAAAATGTCTCTAGTCTGATAGAGGTGGAGAATTCACATCTGGTGAGTTCATAACATTATGTGAGAAACATGGGATAAAGAGACAATTATCTACTCCAAGGACTCCACAACAGAATGGAGTAGTGGAGAGAAAGAACTGGACCATCCAAGAAGCATCTAGGACCATGATGATGGAAGCAAATGCTCCTCAGATCTATTGGAGAGAAGTCGTAAGCACTGCTATCTATACTCTTAATCAGGTACAAATCAAAAGCAATACTGGTAAGACCCCTTATGAACTTTGGTTTGGCATCACCCCTACAGTGAAGTATTTCAGAGTCTTTGGTAGTAAATGCTATATTAAAAGAGATGAAGACCTTGGCAAGTTTGATGTTAGAAGTGATGAAGGAATATTCTTAGGATATTCTACTCAAAGCAAAGCATATCGGTGTTATAACAAGAGATTGAGAAAGATTGTAGAAAGTACAAATGTGAAGGATGATGAAGGCATGGAAAGTCCCTCAAGGTATTATGAGTATGAAGTAGATCATCAAAATAATGTCTTAGACCAAGGAGAACAAGTCCCAACTCCAGTTCAGATTCAGACTAATTCAGAGAATCCTGAAATACAAGAAGAAGAGACAAGTTTGGATGAACATGTCCAAGAATTAGAAATGCAAGAGAATCCTAAAACTCCTAGGTATGTAAGACTAAATCATTCTAAAGATCAAATCATAGGAGATAGAAGCAAAGGTGTTCAAACAAGAATAAAAATTTCTCAAGATTCAGTGAAGTATTATTTGATTTCAAAGATTGAACCAAATATAGTAAGTGAAGCATGTAATGATGAAAGATGGATTAAAGCAATGGAGGAAGAATTGATGCAGATTGAAAAGAATCACACTTGGGATCTTGTTCCAAGACCTAAGGACAAAAATGTGATTGCAACTAAGTGGGTCTTCAGGAATAAACTAAATGAAGATGGTGAAGTAGTAAGAAACAAAGCTAGATTGGTCTGTAAGGGTTATTCTCAAGTAGAAGGAGTTGACATTGAAGAAACTTTTGTTCTAGTGGAAAGAATTGAAGCAGTCAGATTATTTATTGCCTTTGCTGCCTTCAGAGATTTCAAAGTATATTAGATGGATGTCAAGTCTACTTTCCTAAATGGTGATTTGGAAGAAGAGGTATACATTGAGCAACCAGACGGATTTCAATTGTTTGATCATGGAGATATGGTCTGTAAGTTGAAGATGGAATTGTATGGACTCAGACAAGCCCCAAGAGCCTAGTATGAAAGATTAGACAAACATCTTTTGAAGATTGGTTTCAACAAAGGTACTGCTGACAGTAATCTATATTTTAAGATTGATCATGGAAATATCTTGATTGTTGAAGTATTTGTTGATGATATCATTTTTGGAGGGAAAGATAGTATGTGTAAGACTTTTGCAAATCAAATGCAAAGTGAATTTGAGATGTCTATGTTTGGGAAATGAATTTCTTCTTGAGTCTACAAATCACTCAAACAAAGAAAGGAATCCTCATATCATAGACCAAATATGTGAAAGAATTGTTGAAGAAATTTGGGATCGAGGATTCAAAGGCAATGAATACCTCCATGGCAATTGGATGTAAGCTGAGTAAAGATGATGAATCCCCTAAGGCTGATCAGAAAAAGTACATGTCAGTGATTGGAGGACTACTCTACCTTACTCAAACTAGATCTGATATTATGAATGTTGTTGGTCTTATTGCCAGATTCCAAGCTAATCCTAGAGAGTCTCATGTCATGGCAATCAAGAGAATTCTCAGATATTTGAAGGGAACAATTGAGCATGGATTATGGTATCCTAAGGATCATGATTTCTCTCTTCATGCATATACAGATGATGATTGGGCAGGAGATGTGGTGGTGCATTCTTTTTGGGAAAAAGATTGGTTTCTTGGCTAAGTAAGAAACAAGAGGCAATATCTCTATCCACTACAAAAGTAGAGTATATTGTTGTAGCAGGTAATTGCAAACAAGTATTGTGGATGAAGTAAATGCTAAGAGATATCAAAGTGGAGTATGAAGAACCTATCACAATCTTTTGTGATAATTCAAGTGCAATAAACATATCAAAAAATCTAGTGTTGCATTCAAAGACAAAACATATATTCATCAAGTTCCACTTTTTGAGAGAGCAGGTGAACAAGAATGAAGTCAGATTGGAGTTTGTGCCCTCAAAGGATCAAATTACGGACATTTTTACTAAACCTCTACCTAAGGACTCTTTTGAGTATCTCAGGGAGAAGTTATGGGTTATTACCCCTCCAGTTCTAAATTAAGGTGCATTGATGTGCATCAATCTGGTGGATCCCACAGTCATATCTTGTGATCTGGATTGATGTTAGGAGGCTCCTACTCAGGGGGAGCAGTTAGTATGATTCTGAAGAATGAGAAGTGGTTGCAAGTATGTTCCCTTTGCCATTGATGTCAAAGGGGGAGAGAAGACATGTGAAAAATAAAAAGTGGTTGCTGATCAAAGGGGGAGCAATAAAGAAAGAGACAACATGTGAATGGTTGATGTTGATAGGGGAGCCATGTCAGTCAGTGAGGAGAAGTTCTTGTCTTGATGGTTAAAACAATTTTTCACATTATATGTTGCCATCAATAACAAAGGGGGAGATTGTTACAAGTATGGGCCTAACTGGTGTTGTCATTGATGTCAACATACTCCTATTGCATTGATGTCAAGGATTGGATGAGTTGTGTGCTGAGGACATTGAGAAAATTAGTCCTATTAGAAATAGAGAAGAACAGTGAAGACAGTGAAGCTCTATGAAGTGAAGATCCCAGCTAGATGAAGATCAAAGAATGCACATCAAAAGGTTTGTAGATATGTGTTTGAAGATGATCCAGTCAAGATTTTAGGGGTATGTATGAAAATGTGGAGGAGTTACGGCCATGAGAGTAAAACCGGTTCTGGCAACTGTTCAGAGGTGACAGAGTGACACAAATAGGTCCAGTGAGATCCAAAAATACAATATCATGTTCTGCAGATCTAGTGGCATGTTTGGGAGACTAATGTTAATTGACAACTCAACTGGTTTGTGATTTGGAGGTCCACAAGCAATCCTTCTAATGTGATAGTGATGACCGACTATGTTCTTGAGATTCTAGATGAAGATGCGAATGATTACAGTAAGAAGAAGTGGTGAGAATATTCTTGGTGATTCAAGCATGCTTGTGGGGATCTCTAGATTGTGTCCAGTTCATGTTGGTGGTCCGCATTGAAGATTGAGCTCGTAATTGAAGATTTACCTTTGCGTGATAATGTTCTTCCTAGTCATGGCTGACTAGATGATTTGCGCATGTTGTAGACAATCTTGAAGATGTTTTGAGAAGCATGGCGTGTTCCTCGAAGAAGATTGAAGTCCCAGCTATGTGTGGCCGATAGTGTAGTGATGTACATGAAGTTTTTGTAATAAGTCAAGTTGTATTTTTTGTAAATTGCTCTATAATAAAATAAGTGTATGTTGTACCAAATTTGATGATCTTTCCAAAGTCGATGTCATGTATAAATAAGAGTTGCAAAGTCATTCAAAAGAATCCTAGTGCTCATGATGAGAAGGTCGTAGTCAAGAGGAGCGAAAAGCAGAGCAGAGGTGTTGAGCTTAAATGAAACTGACTCAAGCATAGTGAAGATGCTAATCTCTAGTTCAAGTATGTAATACTCATATTCTTCTATAGACAGTGTGTCTCCTATAGGCAATGGGCCTCTTGTGAGCAGTGTACTCGGGCATTGAGCCCTAACTAGCAAGTGCCATTTTATTCTTCTTATCGTTTTAACAGAGAATACAATCTTGGGTTAGTCACCCCATGGTTTTTCCCTTAACCAGGTTTTCCACATTAAAATCTTGGTGTTATATGTGTTGAATTTGTTTCTGCTTCTGAATTATTGCATTATGCTTTCATGAATAAATTACTGATATGCTAAGAAGGTTTTAAGTGAACAAGGAACAGAATTTTGGAGACAACTAATTCACCCCCCTCTCAGTTGTCTATCCTAATTTCAATAAGACTTTCATTCTCTTGTTTGAATGCTACAAGTAACTGCTCCAACTGATTAACTTGTTCCTTTAGTCCTGATATTTCACTCTTCTACAAATTGTTTTCCTTTCTCAATTCTTCCAAACTTTCTTCAAGATCTCTATTCCTTTGTTCAACCTTCTGAAACAACTTGAATCCTTCTTCCACTTCTTCAAATCTCTTTTCAACATCTTCAAACAATTTTAGTTGTGCCTCTAAATCTTTATTCCTCCTCTTTACATTTTTTTTAGTTCTTCTTCAAGAGCATCATAGTTATCTTCTCCTAGTTCTTTCATCTTTCTCGTCAACTCTGAATTATACCTTTTGACTTCACACAATTCTTCTTCCAAAATATCCTTTTCTCATATTAGGGTTTCATTTTATTTCTTCATCCTCATTCCAATCTTCCCCGTCTGAAACAAATTAGATGAACAACTAAATTTGAAAAGCTTACCCAAATCTTCCTTGCCTTGATCTTCTTAGCAGTGATAATTATTACTTCTAGCATTTCATACTTCTTTCAACACTTTTATCTGATTCGCCACCTTCTAACAGATTCACAACCAGCCTAGCAGATTGAAACCAGCTCTGATAGGGACTATCTAGCCTTGCAGCCTAATTATCTAACACCATGATCATAATGGTTGTGCAACGGAAGCTAACTACTAATCAATAAAAAAAATAAAGATATTCATGAACACATAACACAAGATGTATCTTGGGACAACCCTAACAGGGAAAAATCCAGCCTTAAAAGCTCATTCCTCTTATATTATAACTTCAAATCAAATTACACATGCCACAAGGGCTTTACAGATGCTAGGCCGCAATCCAAGGATTAAAAAAGATTCATACAACAATATTCTTTCATGATTTCTTTCTTCTACATTTCAATTCTCTATTCTGCAACTCATTCTGCTTCCTGCTCTACTTTCTACTCTATTATGCGACTCAATCGGATCAAAACAACTCAAGATCTTGTTTCATATCTTTGTCTACTTACTCATTCCATCACTTGTGCCTTGTAACCAATCATTATCCTTCATTTATATCCTCTGCAAGCCTCCAAATCATTATAAAGTCAGCCTAATTGTAATGGTTAGTTAGCGTAATGTGTACACAAAATAGGTTGGGCCTAAACATAGGGCATTTTTCCGTAGGTACATAGAACTTTGCATAGATCTCCATGAAGGTTGACCAGGTCCTACACTACATTACATAATGTTCCTTTAGGTTCTGTGGGTCACAGATTTGCTCCGCAAGCTGATTAGACTTCACTGAACACTATCGGCTCTATTCTATCAAATATGCAACAATAGTCAATCTTCTGATAGCGATATATTTCTAGAATCAAAGCCAAATGATATGAATTCTTGATATGTTGTACCTTCCTATGTCCATATGTTAAGTCCATCTCTGTAGCCTCTTATAATCAAATGTGGTAGAATGCGGTATCTCCCCAAGTCACCATCTCAATATTCTGCAACTCACTGTCAATTGTCTCAACAGTTTTGAATTCTTCCAGATGCTCCTGTATCAGTTGCATTTTTGGATTTGGTTTTGTCCTTTAGGAAGAAGACAAAATACAACTCCCAAATACATTGAATCTGGACAAAATGGACACCCATTTGGATATACATGCCAAAGAACCACTTTCCAAGGTGGAAGGAAGTCAAAATGAAGTCACATGACATGTGAAAACTTGAGTTGATGTGGCTTGACGGGATTCCAAGTGCTATCATGAAAGAGGCATGATCTTCAATGTCTTCCAGCTCCTAAGACCTCTATGTGTTCATCCTTCTAAGACAGCTCTAATTGGATCATGTGCTCGTTTAGACCAACAATTCACCATGCAAAGCAACAATTTCATCTTAAACAATCATTTTACATCATTTTGAATCAAGATATGTCCACTTGCAGCCATAGATTTAGTCTAGGACAGCCCAAACTCAATGTCATCTTCTTATGAACAACCTCGTAAATCTAGTGATTTTTGCATGATTTTCTAAATTTTTTACCATTTTCAAGTACCCATTTGGCCAATATATTGATCTGGGAAGTTTTTGCAGTCACTAGGATCCATTTGGGGACTTTCATTTCACATTTTTTATAGCCTTTTTGTAAAAAGCGAGATTTTTGGGGGTACTGACTTTTCATATGTAGTAGCATTAATTATTGTAAAACATGCCCAAAATCCACACAAACATGCTAAAAATATCCATCATGATGTGAAAAATAGATATAGAATCAAAATCCACCAAGAAAATCTAATTTGCACCTTGGAAAACTCAATTCTTAGGCTAAAATGTTCAAAAAGCATTGATTTTAAGGGTCACTGACCTTAGTGCAGATTTCGGGGGTCACTGACTAAAAGTCAGTGAAGGTGGTTTTTAGCATAGGTTAGAGAGGTCTTTTTTTGGCACAAAATGTTTTAGTGCTACTTTTGGTTGTCGCTGACTTGTGTGCATTTTGGATGTCATGGACTAAAAGTCGGTCAGGATCGAATTTAGCGCAAGTCAGAGGGTGCCTGTTATAGCGCTAGTGCTAATCTGAGGTCCGACTGACTTAGCGTGACTTTTGGGTTTGACTGACTTAACGGTAGCTTAGAGGGAAGTCAGTTGAAGGTGAATTTAGCACCAAAGTCCGTGAGTGATGTTTTTAGTGCAAAAGTTGGTAGTGATCAATTTTGGTGCAAAGTCAATGAAAGGCATTTTTAGTGCAAAGTTAGTGAAAGGCATTTTTAGTGCAAAGTCAGTGAAAGGTATTTTTAGCGCTAGTTTTTTGAAAGCCCCAGGGTGATAGTATATTTCAATATACTTTAAATATTTTTAAATATACTATCAAGATGTTTGAGATAGGTCCCATATCCATAGGATTTGATATGTAGATTCTTGATTTTTGAAGTTCCACTAGATTTAAGACTTAGTTATTTTTCAAGATTTTTAGGGTTTCAGACTTAGCCAAATTAAGGTGCCAAGAACATGCATCAGGGTAAAAGTATATGGACCCCTTAGTTAAACCTTGTGGAATTGGATGCAATTTTAAAACTCTAAGCTCTGGAAACTAGGAATTACAACATGACACATCCTATAGAACTAGTTTCAAGGACAACATCCAGTGACATAGGATTTTTGAGAAAAATTCTATAACACCCAATTTCAGTGCAAAAGGCAACAAATGGCTATCTCTCAAGCACAAGACCACTCAAGACACTTCCAAATCAATCACAAAAGATGTCAAATCACTCCAATCATGCAAAATACTCAAATCTGTAACAAATCATACACTCTAAGCAAAAATTCACCTTCTCATCATCATAAGGAAGAAAGGTTGAGACTCCAAGCCAAAACAATAGAGGGGGTCTCCATTTGGCAAAATAGGGCGTGTGTGCAAGACATAACAACAAGTAGCTTCATCAAGTTTTCTGGAGGGGTGGCCTACAGTGTCCCAAAATTTTGGCTACAATCTTAAATGACTGTGTGTTTCTTTGTAAATATGTTTTATGTTTTGTCCCTCCATGTGTTTTGTGTTTTGGTTTTCCCAGACATATTTTGTGGTTCTCACTATGCCATACAAGTTTGCCACACATCCCTAACTAGAGCCAATATTGGACCCCAAAATTACCAGTTCAAAAATGTCATTATTTTCTCCCAAAAATACACAAAATCCATCATTTTTTCCCATTTTTGCCTTTACAATTGAAAGATCCCCTATTTATAACCAATTAGAGAGATATTTTATAGGGATCTTTTGTTCAAAAATTGACTAAGTATCATTCCCCTATGTTTCCCCTTTTTCCCTTAGAAAATTGTCATTTTTGCCTTCAATCGGCGAATCAATGAATTTATGAACTAGCGAACTAGTTCAGAAGTTCGCCAATTCCCTAACTAGCCAATATCGTGATAGGAAGGCCCACAGAGTTGCTGTGAGTTTGCTGACTATACAGTTTAGTAGATAGGTTATTTGCCAATAGAGAAAAAGGAAGGGCTCAGACTCAGTTTCTTAAAATGGAAGAATTGTTGATAAGGTGAATAATGAAAGATGAGCAAAGTTTGTCCTAGGGCATTTTTTCCAATAGGGCAAGGTTGGCCAATAAGGCCAAAAGAGGAAAAGGGAGAAAAAATAAAATAAGGCAAAGAAAAGGTAAGAGTTTGGAAAAACTCATTTTCGCTGACAAATGTAAAGTGAAAAGAATTTAGCTAAGGCAAGGAGCTTTATTGGGGTATCGGTAAAGTTTCGAACCTCATAAAAGTTTAGTTTTCTCCCATTTTTCTGATAGGGCAAAATTACTGACATTGCCAAAGAAGGAAAAGGAGAAGCAAAATGTGGTTCGGCAAATGGAATTTTTTCCAATAATGCAAAAGAGAGGAAGAAGCTGGCCTAGTTCATGAAAGGCAAAATTCATAGACTAAAGGGGGCTAGTTTGAAATGTGGAGGAATCGCTGACAAAGATGGATTGGTTCGGGAATTTTTATTTTTGCCGATAAAGTGCTAAGAAGACCTTAGTTCTTAAAAGTTGCAACTCACTGATAAGATAGACAAAAGGAGGGCGTCAAGGGTGAGGTTTGGAAAAGATGAAAATTGTCGATAAAGTGAAGAAGTAGATGGAAAAAGAAAAGATGAAGTGGCAACAAATAAAAGTTTACAAAATCAAAAAGTTACCGACAAGGGGAAGATGAAGACAAAAAGAAGCACTAAGGGCTTGGTTCAAGAAAGGAATAAATTGCTAATGAGGCAGATAGGGAAGAAGTTCGAAGAAAGAGAAATTTGCCAATAAGGCGACCAAAGGAATAATTTTTTCTAGAGTTCAGAAAAGAAGTTGTTTTCCGATAAAGTGGGCAAAAGGAAGGAGAAAGAAAGGCTTGAAAAGAAGAATTTTTTTTGATAAACAAGAAAATGATAAATACAAAGAAAGTGAAGAAAGAGCCCGCCAAGTAGGGAAAAAGATAGAAAGAAGAAAAGTTCACCAATATGTGGATTTGTCCACTAAGGAGATAGAGATAGCATTTAACAAATTAAAGATTTTTTGATAGAAGGAAAAATGGCTTAGTTTGGCAAAATCACCTTTTGCCGACTGAAGTGTGAAATGAGGAGAAAATTCAAGCGGTAAGTAAAAGAAGTGATTTATCGATGGAAGTCCTAGAAACACAAAGGGGTGAGTTTGTGATGAGAAAACTCTGCCAATTGGGAGAGGTCAGGTATAAGGTGTGATTGCATGCGTTAAGGTACCTTGTTGGTGATTGGAATAGTGTATGTGTAGGTACTAAATATAATGGGAGGATGATGTATTCTAGTATCCATATCTTTTGCGGTACCCTGAAGGACCAAAATTAGTATGCAGGGCATGAGCACCCAAAATATCTGCCTATTCTTCTAACGGATAGCCATGCACCTCATTCATTGCAGTGCAGTTTCTTATTGACTAGTTTTCCACACCCTATGTTGCATTGTATGTGCTAAATTGCTATATATACATGAAATGAAGACATTCTCAAGTTTGGTTGCTGAGCCAATTGTCTAGTCTGGGAGAGCCTAGGGTTTTTCTCTGGCATCAACACATGATTTGTCTAGTGTGTAAGTGAAGGGATATGTTCAATATAGAGTAGGAAGTTTATGTAAAGTAGATTTGAATGTAGTGGTATGTCTCCATGGGAGTTTGTAGTGATTTTGGTAAATATATAATCACAGTTATATATTTTCCTTTGCCACATTTGCTGGTATGATTGTAACAGATGTTTGGAAATGTGTGACAACATCCAAGTTAATACAAGGCTTTGTATTTGACATTATTTGTTGCAAATGAACCATTGCAGTTCTCTTTTAGATTATTAAGTATGTCTATTATGTGAGAAGACAAGCCCAAGCACTGGGACTTGGATTTACCACAAGGTGAATTTACCTATAACAGTTCAACAAATAGGTCCATAAGAAGATCACCATTCTAAATTATTTAATATAGAAATCTTAAGGGTGTTTTAGAACTAATATAGTTGCTAATTTTATAATAGGTAAGTGATGATGGAGAGGCCTCAACAAAGCACACACAATAGTTGCAGGATGGAGTTGTGCAAAAAGTTATTGGACAATAATGAGAAATATAAGGTAACTTAGCTAATAAGTAATAAGGTTAAAGGTCCTTAAAGAGGGAGATTTAGTGGTGGTATATTTGAGACAAGAGAGATTTCCCTGAGGGATGTACAACAAGATAAAGTATAAGAAGATTGATCCATGGACAATCCTACATAAAATAAATGACAATGCTTATGATTTAGACTTGCTATAAAATTTTGATATTTCTCTTGTATAAAATGTTTTTAATTTATATGCAATTTAAAAAGAAGAAGTGAATTGAGAGTAGTAGGCACAATAAAAGAAGAGTGAAAAGATAGCATATGTTTTAGACATGAAGATAGGGAACACAAGAGAGGGTAGCTACAATAGGTATTTGGTACAATGGGGAGGATTACAAGAAGAGGATAAGACTTGGATTTTAGAATGAGAATTAAAAACAATTGATAGGAGCCAAAACTTTGTACAATGGTGAAGGGATTGTACAAGATAATGATGCTAGAGCCAAAACTTGTAGTGACTAGAAATTTTGAGTCAAGAAGCCATTTGAACTTGTTTTTTTTAGATTGAAGATCTCTAAGAGCTCCACATAACCATAACCTACCCTAGTTGGTTACAACCCATTTTGACATTTTGAAGATCTTATATATATATATGTTGGATCTTGGATTGCAAGATAGTCATAAGACTCAAGACAATCATAAGACTCATTTAGTTTTGTAGGGGTTAGGGGTTATTTTTTAGGTGGACATCTATGCTTTAATGCAAAATTACTAAAAAATGTAGTTTTTTTCAAAATTAGATTTTTCAACTTATTTGTGGGAGCATTTTTTAGGCTTTAGTGGAGGAGCAACAACATTCTAGAATGCAGAGTAGTAATTGTATTAAAACTATAGACTCTTTGTATTCTAAAAGGAGAGGAGGAATCAGAACGTGTAGACATCTAAAATTGACTCCACCTTCACCATCACTCTCAACATTGTCCTAACACTATCCTAACATCACCTTTATATCCTAACATGTCCCCTTTACCATGTTCCCTTCTCAATTAATTAATTAAAATTTTCTATTTATTTAGTTAATTATTCCTTTATCTCCATCACCTAGATTAATTAAATATTTTTTATATAATTAATTAAATCCTTGTATCACAAATCTCAAATTAATTAAATAAATTATATTTATTTAAATCTATTACTCCCCATAGCCATGATTAATTAAATAAATAATTTATTTATTTATTTAATTTTATCCTCATATACCCTCCCTCTCCAATAATTAATTCAATAATTCTATTTAATTAATTATTTTTACATTTCTCATCCTCATCCATTTACAATAAATAAATAAATTTTAAAAAAAATCTAACTCATCACATGACTAACTAGAAACTTCCATCTTTATTCTATCTTTATCTCATAAAATCTATTTATTTTTTATTTTGTCCTTTTTTCTTTTTAGAAAGCCCTATAAGCTTCCATCCTTCCTTATCCTTATCCCTATCATGAGTCTTCCATCCTTATCCTTATCCATATCAAGAATCTATAAATCTAGTCTCAACAAGGACATTATCATCAGATGGGAAAGTAATGTTATGCTACAAGTTTCTAGAGCAATCAACATATCTCTATCTATCAAAATCATTGAGCATAGCCATTAAGGTAGTGGGTGCAAGTTCAATTTTCTCTATCAGAGGAGAAAAAAAAGTCTAAGGTGAAGGTATTGCATGTTTATTGTTTATCTTCTTGTTATTTACCTATCATTTTTCTTGTCTTCATTTTGGCATGCCTAGTGGGACCCCCTATTGGTGTATATATATTTCATATATTTGTATACACTTAGGCATAAGCCTACTTAGGTGTGACCTTACACAATCTTGTATACACTTAGGCATAAGCCTACTTAGGTGTGACCTTACACAATCTTGACACATGCCTCATTGAGGTGTCAAGGTTGTTGGGTGGTTAGGAGAGGGGTCATCAAGTTTCCCACTAAAATAGTCACTCACACTAGTTTTGAGGAGTCCTTCCCTTAACTAACTAACCTCCTCTCATCAGCTATACATACAAGCTTATTTTGAAACTCATAATCTACTCTAGATTTGATACTTGCATTCATCTCATTGATCTTGTCTCAATTCTTCATGGTATTAGAGCCGTTGGAGCTCATCGACAGGTCAAAGAATGCTTGTTTTTTATTTGCACAACTATGTATTTCCTTCAGTTGGTTTTCTTTGTATTATTCTATTTGCAGGAGGCTGACTGAAGGCTCAATTTTCTTAGCTGTGTAGAGGGTTTGTTCGCAGGAGGAAAGTTAGAGGGAAAGGCATTAAAACACCCCTGTTGTTGGCACAATTCTTCCCATAGCTAAGCCTAATACCCATGCCATCCTACCCATAGGTAGGCCTGATGCCCATGCCATTGTGTCTCTAGGTAGGCTCGGCCCATTCCCACATTCTAGCTGATGTATTCTCTCTAGTCAATGATACTTGTGAGGGCAGATTTGGATGCCATATCTTAGATGGCCCTGCCATGCCCTCTTACCTCTATTCGAGCAAAGACATAGGTTGTGATGCCCCTATTCAGGCACAGAAACACGAGGATGGCCACCAATTTTCAAAGTGTGGAGTCTCCCTTTGCCATCGAATTCCTCTTTGCCATCGACCATCTCTGTTATGGCCAACAATTGAGGATTTCCCTCCTAAAATTTTGGGCATACTGCCCTAAAATTTGCCCTATTTTCTAGTTCATCCCCAATCTGAAATCTTTCCCAACTCTCAATTGGGCTTTGTAATTTTGGATTTTCTAAAGTTTCCTTTTTTAATTTTTTGCAAAAAGACATTTATATAAATGTTAACCTAGGCATTTTTTTATTATTGTCTAAAATGAACTAAAAAATATCAAAGGCAAATCTTAGGGGGAGTTTTATGTTTGGACAAATTTTCTTCGGACAAATTACTGGTTTTTATAAGATCTTTTATCTTTGTGAGACGAGGACGAAGGGTGAGGCTAGGGTTGGTAGGAGGCCAATTCCCCCTCACAAATAAACCATTGTATTCTTCAATCTATGTCAACTCCAATGAATGGTTGGACAGCTAGGATACCTCTTGACTTAGGTATTTTTTTCTTTTCAGTGCAAAAGTATTAAAATAGGTCATTTACGGGAAATTAATTATGTAATAATTTTTTCTCGGTAGCTCAAAATTGAGCACCACTTTTTGTAAAAGTTAATATTTTTTTTATTTTCCATGCATTGAACCTACTGGCATTATAAAACACACTAATTTATAAAGTGTCAAAACTAGGGGGGTCACCTAATCAAGGGGGTTGTTTAATGTGTTGATTTCTATTGTCTAACGAAATTAACTTGTTCTAAATCATGGGATATGAAACTCACTCTTCTGTAATCAACCTAAATAAGGGAAACTAATCTCATACCCCATCTATATGGACTTGTCCCTGAACCTAAAAACAATCTCAAAAGGCTAAGTGGTTAAATCATTGTGATCACATTGTTGGATTTAATCAAACGTTTACATATTCTAGATGATGCTTTGTATGCCATCATGGATACTGACTGTCCACATGCATTATGGATCAAATTTTGGGAGATATATGGAGACTCCAATGTTTATCCATTCCCACATGATCCTGCTTTGATCACAACTCACATCCCTGATCATGATATTGAAACAAAATGTTCCATTGACATAGAAGAAGTCATCACTCCTACTCTTGCTTCATCAGATCTCAGCATCACTCCTTCGAGAACTTCCAACACTTCTTTGCAATAGGACATTAGTCTTTTTAGCATTGTTGATTGGGACAGATTTCTACCTTACATCACTTATTTGTTTGTAGAGTCCCGCATTGCTGACTTGGAAGCACACATTGAGGACATCAGTGTTCTCTTCGATGGCTATTTCGATGAAATTGCATCACCATTATCCTCTTCAAATATTCATGCTCTACATCAGTCTACACATGGTTTTGGATCATCATCATCCTCATCTATTAGGCATGCACCTAATTTGATTATGGCATCCTTCAACATTGACATGGGGACAACTAAGAATTCTTTGAAGAAACCATGATGGGCCCATCAACGTTTGATTAGCTTCTGCATGATTCAAGATCATACATGCATCTTCTTGCATGGGAAGATATTCTACATCTTCAAGTTGTTTCATTTCTTCTGAAGGGAAGGAACATTGATCAGCATGCTCAGATCTACATTTGCATCCTTTATCAACTATCCAGTTTCACTGCAGTAGGACATGTATTATGGGGGTCTCATAGACCTTCTATGATTTTATCTCCTATGGGGGGAATCTCATATTGTACTTAGTGAAAGAAGGAGTGCTTCTTCACTTGTATAATTTCATGTATCTTATCTCTCTTTTGGAGGGTAGTTTTTTCTCCCACAGCGTTTTCTACCTTCATTTATGAGAGATTGCATTATTTTTGGGTACCTCATCAGGCCTAGTTGCCAAGATCCAATTTCTTCTTTGCATTGTACATGGGTACCTCACTAGGCCTTGTAGTCAGTACCCATTTCACTTGTGCCCACCTAAGCTATGCTTAAGGGGGGTGTTAGTGTATATATATTTTATATATTTGTATACACTTAGGCATAAGCTTACTTAGGTGTGTCCTTACACATTCTTGACACATGCCTCATTGAGGTGTTAATGTTGTTGGGCGGTTAGGAGAGGGGTCATCAAGTTTCCACTAAACTAGCCACTAATGCTAGTTTTGAGGAGTCCTTTCCTCAACTAACTAACCTCCTCTCATCACCTATATGTACAAGCATATTCAACTCATAATCTACTCCAAATTTGATACTTGCTTTTGTCTCATTGATCTTGGCTCAATCCTACAGTCCCATCCCTTGATCTATCTTGCTTTTTGGAGGATTTGTTAGCTTTTTTGTTGTAGTTTTATGCTCTTTTTGGGAAAAATTTGAGAGTACACTTTCATAAAGAGCTTTGTAACATAAAACGGACCTCATAGTTGCATCTAGAAGGGCCAAGAGGTGAAGAAAAACATATAATTTGACCCTTTTTGTTGTAGGTAAAATTTGAACAAATGTTTGTAGGGAGATGAACAATGTTTCTAATGGTGAATAGTATTTTCATCAGTGAACAATGCTTCCTGCAATGAATAGTGCTTCTGACGGTGAAGAGTATTTCTGGCAGCAAACATTATTTCTGACGGTGAACAATGTTTTTAGTGGTGAATAGTATTTCCAATTGTGAATAGTGTTTCTGGTGGTGAATAGTCTTTCCAATGGTGAACAGTGTCCTCCAGTCATGAATATTGTTCTTTGGTAGTGAACAGTGTCCTCTAGCAGTGAATAGTGTTTTAGGCCATGAATAGTGTTTTTAAGGCTTAAAATAGTTTTCTTTTTAAAAATGCTATAACTTTTGCATGTCATGTCAGATTTTTAAATTTTTACAGGAGTCAAAAAGTTGATTCACCCAACTTCATAGTAGTATAGGCCTCATTTGTAGATTCAATAGAGAATATTAGGTATTATTAGTCAAAATCAACATTTCTTTCCAATCTGCATTTGCTCATAACTTTTGCAAAATTTAACAAAATTTCATGTAGAATCTACTCATCTAACTAGAATCTACTCATCTAATCCATTTTGTTGTATCAATCCATTATTTTCTAGTTTTTTAAGAATTCCATCATTTTGGTCTAACCCTTGTTTTGTAACTTTTTCACTTGTCAAGATCAAATCATTGAAACTACTAACAAGTTGTAGATTTGCATGTCCAAGACATCTTTTTATCACTAATCTAGGCACTTAGTCTAATCTAGGGGGATAGTAATTGAATATTGTTGGCTTTGCTTTAGATTTTGAAAAGGGTGTATGCTCTCTGCTCGCACCTTTTGGTGATCTTGGAGATCAAAAACCCCTTCATTATTCTTGTGTTTATTTGTTCAATCCTAGAAACATTATCTCACGTATGCTCTCCTCTTGTGCTATGTGAGATTTTGGAGATCAAAAGTGAATAATGTTCCTTCCCTTTAGGAGGCCTGCTAGAAGATTTAGAAAGAATTGGGATATTTTGTGGTGAAATCTTAGTGCTATTTTTTTTTATTGCATTTCTAACCAAATCTTGTTTTGTATCCTTTCTTAACATGTTAGATTAAATCATAGATTAACATAAGTCATTGATTCTAAGTATTGTGGTCCATCCTTTAGGGTCGTGGGATATACAATTTTAGGAACAAACAAATTCGCTAAAATTTCTAAAAATTTTTCAAAAAGATCATTTTTCTCAAAGTATACCTTAATTCATTAGTTTTAAATTAAGCTATGACCAATTAATTGGTACAATACTTGAGGATTTTTTGATATGGCATTGGCTACTTTAATTAACTTTAAATTAAGCTCTCGCCAATTAAATGAGTACAATACTTCAAGGATATTTTTGGTATGACATTCCCTCCAGATGGCAAGCGTATAGTATTTTCACCATTACAAACGCGTAAAAGCCGTCAATTTGAGAACAAATCAATGATAGATTGCAAAATGTCTAAATCTAATCATGACTTAAGTTTTCACGCCTTCAAGCATGTTTGCTTATAACACAAATTTAGTCGACTTTTAAAAAGTAAAATAATTATCATTTGTGAAAAAAATTAAATAAGCATTGTCGTACGAAGCTCTATCGTGGTATTGGGCGAGTCGTGCCCATGTTGCATGTGCTTTGCTTGGGGAAAATGGTTATGAGTTTTGAGAGGGATTGCAGTGCCAAAAGATAGGCCCACGAGATCTTGCTTTTATTAAACTACTCATTTCATTTCATTCCCTCCAATGGGCTGATTCCACAAATTTATAAAGTATGGCAAAATGAAAAGTGGCAAAAGAGTGGGAAGATGCACTTCTATAGTTAATTATTAAACTACACAAGAAAGAAAAGTCGTAGTATTTTGGGAGACGCTGTGTACGGCCAGGCTTGGAATTTGATGGTCTATTTGGCCGTTTTTGGCATTTTAGACTGTATTTTACAACTTTAAAACTTATTAGACCGTATAACTTGACTTGTTAAATTTTTAAATAACCGTATGTATGACACTTTAAATTATTCATAAACCGTAAAATTTTATTATAAGGTAATATAATATAATATTATTAGTAATATATATTATTTTATAATAATTTGTTATAGAAATATAAATGATGTTTTCTTTTACAATGGTTATCTTTAACTTTTTTAAAATTGATATAGAAATATATATTAAATTAGAATATCTTCAATAAATTTTAAAAATCAATTTAGAAACATATCTTTGCTTTGTTTTATTGTTTTTTATTTTTAAAAATCAATTTAGAAACAATTCTTTGCTTTGTTATACTTGTTATTTATTGTTTTGTTTTTTAATTTTTAAAAATCAATTTAGAAACAAATATTTGCTTTGTTTATACTTGTTAATATATGTTATTCATTGTTTATTATATATGGAATAAGTACAACTTTGCAAATTACAATTAAGAGCTGTAAATGTTGACTTATAATTACAGGATAAAAAAATTGCTACTATTTCCTCCATTGTGATTCAATTCGCTAAGGTCACTTTTTTATCAACGCACCAAGATACCTAGTGAAAGCCAAATTGGAGGGGTTTGAAAGTTCTCTCCAAGTTCAAAAGGAGGGCAAGTTGGTTTGTGGAGTGGATGGGCTGCTATTAAGGTACAACCAATAGTTTTTGAAACTTATTTCTTTCTATCTTTTTGAAATTTCGTTTGAATGATTGCAATTTACAAGTGTTTGGTTCAAGAAAAAAGAAATCCTTAGTGTTTCTTTTCAATATATAATTATTGATTTTTTTAGAACTTCAATTTACACAATAGAAATGAATATATATGCCTTTATGTCCCTTTTGATAGCATTCAATGTCCACAAAAAAAAAAAAAAAAAACATTCTACATTGAAATGACAACAGGTGGCTGTAATATTTTTTATGGCACTTTCATCTTTTTAGTTGTTGAAATGGTTGGGAGTTGTTGGTCTTCCTATTTGTAGATTTCTTTGTGATTGTGTTGTTGATTGTTGTTCTATTTCGCAGTCTTTAAATTGTTTTTGTGTAACTTGCATTCTTTCAATATAAAAAAAATTCACTCAACATTTTTGACAACTTATAGTTTTCTTAAAACGTCAATTGAAAGGTAGTTAAATGACCAAATCGTCATAAAAATTTTATATGACAGGCAGGGGTGACCGTCAAATTCCAGGCCTGTGTGTACCCTCTATAAAAGCTTGCTCATGGTGTTGTCTTCACTATTGAAGCGACCTCTCCAATTGTGAGATCGCTTCAATTCAAGTCCTATCTTTCCCTGCTTATCAACAGAGCTACATTATATATAATGGGGTTAGTTGTAAGGTTCGGGGCAATAGTGTTCCTTATAATTGCAGTGTTTGCAGTGATAATAAGCAATGTAGAGGGAGAACTGGCGATGCCATATTCAAGGAGAGCGTTAATGAGCCGATTTCTTACACACGAAGTGTCTTCCAAGAGTGCATCATGTAGCGGCTACACAAATGTATGTAAGAAGAATGACATTGCAGGTAAAGTAAAATCAAAATGCTGTGACAACCGTTGTTCTAATTTGTTGACAGATAACTACCACTGTGGCTCCTGTGGCAGCCTTTGTTCCTTTGGATATACTTGTTGTAATGGTAAGTGTGTCAACACAAACAAAAGTAAACACAACTGCGGTGGTTGCAGCATATCCTGCGCTAAAGAGCATAAATGTGTTTATGGGATGTGTTCTTATGCACATAGTTAGTTAGTGAGCCATATCACACATTCTTCCACTAATAACTATGATAAGGCTTTGTTCATCTAGATTGTAATGTGTCCATTTTATTATTGATTAGAAGTGTCTGTAATACATATGGATTGTTATTACAAGCAACTACTTGTTGCAATTAATGACAAATCGTGTATTTGATTGATATAGTTTAGTACAGAGCAATTGTGTAGTTGAATCCAATAAGTTGATGTTGTTATGGAACAATTTGCATGTGTAATTAAATGAAATAGTTTATTATGAGCTATTTCAATTAAGGAATAATCACGTGAGTGATAAAAGATTGTTCACCATAAACGATGTTTGATATATAGACATGAGACATTCTGTGCAAGAGAAATGTTATTTATTTATTATGATATGTCTTGAAAAGATTTCTTAGAGGTTTGTATTTTCTTCAAACATTACATAAATATACTAGTAAATTGAAAAAGAAGGATTAGGGCACTTAGCTTCAGATGCATCAACATGATATGACGAAGTTTGGTTGTATTCTACACTTAGTGATCCAATTTTGGCTTTTGCTATTATACCTGCAATTGTACAAACACATCAATCTAAGAAATGACTTCACTCAATTTGGGTTCAATTGTGTTAACTGTGGCTCTAATTCACACAATTACAACTTAGACCTTGTTCATGTGGTTCTAATTCTCTTATAAGGCCTTGATCTTTGCACTCATGATCTTCGAAATTCTATTTGCCTCTAATATATGTGCATGTTGATGTTAATATGTACATTTAGAACTTCTTGTGCTTGGAGAGGAAAATGACTAGCACTGCACCTTTCACATTAGTCAAGCCCTTAGACCAATTTAATAGCTTTGAACATTTTTGAAGATGCACCAAGAAAAAATGCATATGTCTATGTCTATCCTATTATCTTTTAGATGTTGATTGAATGCTATTTGATGCAAATGAAGCTTCCTAAGTGCTCTTGGATCCCAATGATTAATTCTCTAAATTGAATTTGTCATATGCACACCAAACCATTGTTCTTGAGATAAAGGGTCAAAATCACTAGCATTCTATATAGTTTTACATTTTTCCCTCTCCATAATTTTCCTTTAAACTACTATGAATCGTACATGTCAAAGTAAACAAACAATCAACATAATAATAAATAACACATGCAAAGAAAAATGATACAAATACAGATAATGATCCACACATTCTACTTGTAATTAGAATTCCATCTTCATACATGCAAGCACAAAATTCCATTAGTAGAGCATCTGATAGAAATTTTAAATAGGCATAAACTATTTAAGTAATGTCAATAAACAATGTGTGAAGGGAAAAAGGTGGGTGTATGATTGCATGTTGATCACATTAATCTGAAAATAGCAAGGTAGGGCTATTAAGGAGTCATCAAACAAAGGTTGTGAAGGAGCCATTTACTAAAATGTAGGACTACAAAGGAACCATGAACTAAATTGTTAGACTATGAAGGACTAAAATGTAGGGTTGTAAATGATCCATGATCTAAAATGTAGGACTACAAAGTTGTCATGTGCACCAAAAATATGGCTAAAAATTTAATTTTCAAAGATGGAATTAAGGTACAATGTAGTCCAAAGTATGTCATTGTAAGATGGTGACATTTTTAAATAAAAGGTGGATACCACTTATAAATATATTATAATATAAAACAAAAGTTTGAGAGTATTAAAATGAAGCACCATACAAAAATACAACTAAAAGGCTCATAAAAGGAGCTCAAAATTATGCTAAAAATAGTAGATATGACGATAATAGACCATAAACACAAAAACATATTAAACTTGGGAATGAGAGTACATATTCTAGAACTTAGAGAAGCACTAGCAGAGGAATTGGAACTAGGAGAATCTTGAGGTTGAAGAAGATTTGAAGCCAAAGTAGGAGGCTATGGAGGAAGATTTGAAGTAGGTGAATGGGGAGCGAGTGAATAGAATTGAAAATCTATTTAGCCCTTGTCACTAGCTCTGTGCCTATTTATCCCTTATATGAATTAATAGTAAATTGAATTGAAAGCAAACAATCTTTTGTAGAGCAAATTTAATAGCAATGTATAGACAAGAAAAAGTAGATATATTTCAAATTTTACACCATTGATACCTTAAATGTTAAACATTTTACTTTTAAATTAATTAGACAAATCTCCAATTGATAGAACTTGTATACATAATTCTTAAATGACTTAGGTAGGATTAAGTTCCCTAACCTTTATATATACATTTTCTTTTAATGTGTGTGAAGAACAATCAAGTCCTACTAATACAATGTTTAATGATTAATTATTAAAATTAAATATTTGACTTGATCTAATTTACCCCTCACTATTTATAGCTTAATATTAAAATAGAATTAATTAACTAATTATTGAACTATTATTTTGATAAGTTGTAAAGACAATTTAAAATAACAAGGTAATAGTCAAATCAAGCATCATATTTATACAATCACTATTTGGTTATAGTTAGCTATGTTGCCTAGTTATTAAAGTATCTCTTACCTTACAAAGTCTTTGTTCTTTATTTAATAGTTTATTAGTTGAGAATCTAATTACCATTCGTGAGATTGCCATATATGGTTGCCTCGGGATGACTTATTTAGATAGTATTCGCTTAGAATTTTTTTTACAAAAATTTAAATATTATAAGTTATTCAAACTAAGTATAAATTAAATGATATTGATCAAGAAAAAAAATATTACATCATTGTCATATTCAAACTCATTAGACAAAGCGAATAATCAAGACGTAAATTAATAGTTTTAGTGGCAAGGTGTGATAATTTTGTTTAGCAGATTAACTGTGTTTATATTTATGATATATATAAAGTTCATAAAGACCTTAATCTTATAATTAACTCATTGTAAAAATTTTTTAAAGTTAATAGTATAACACACATGTAAATAATTAATCCATGTTACAAGTATAATCAACTTTTAACTAATAATTTATTTTAAGAGAATCATTCTATAGAACATAAAATGTACAATATTCTACTTTATCAATCATCTAACATTGCACCTATCTATAGAATTTCTAAATTTATAATAATTAGGTCCAAATAAATTTGCAAATAAATAAATTACTTTTCCAATAGACATAAAATAACTTATGACTTTCTCGCTACCTTACAACAGTAATAAATAAATTGCAATGCTTCTAGCTTCCTTTAATTTTGTAGTGACAAACTTGGAAGAGACAATATTCATTAGAGAACCCTCATTACGGGTTATCAAGACCATCCCAACCCCCTTCCTAGGCACAACGTGAGGTCTAAGTGATAATTTGCAACAAAACAAAGAAATATTAACCAATAGGGATATAAAGATTAAACCATTCTTATAGAGAACTAACTCCCAACTATTAATATCCCTGGAGTAGAACTCATTACAAGGGTTTAACCATTACAATCTTAGAAATCATTTTAACAAAGACTTGTCATATCTTAACAAGGTAAATCCTAGGGTCGACATAAATAATTATTGAAACATTTTCTATTTAAACTCTAGAAATGGTTTTTAAGACTCCTTAAACCCTTGCAAGAATTCAACTACTCACTGACTGTTGAGTATTAACTATCCCTATTGCAAATAACTAATAAGTTGTGATAAAGAAACTTAAGATTATATGATAAAAAATAGTAAATACTATTAATCAATCTATTTAACAATGCTGACAAAAGAAAATGAAACAATATGTAAACACATGATTACATGTGAAACCAATGCTTCCATGGGAAACCCTCATAGCAGAAGACCCACAACCAAAAGATAGTCACCATTATATTATTTAGAATCCAAAGATTCAATACAACATGTCTTTTATAGAGTCTCAATCTATAGTATTATAACATACCCTTCTTCTACAATCAATCCTCCAATGGCCAACCTTTTGTCTATTCAACCTCAGTCTAACCTTAGCACCTTCACACAAAAAGATACATATAGGCATCATCTTAGAATACCAAAAATCTAACTATCCAACCAACTCATGGAATACCAAGAATTAAACAACAATATATTGATCGTACCATGAGTTAGCATGCTACACATATTACTAAACATCATCTCTCCACATGGATAATCACCATGTCTATGTACCCACTGCCATGCACTAACAGTCAATGGTTTCTCACTAGGCACTACCAATGTACATACATGTCTTCAAGTATAGCTACCACTACAAGCTCCAAGATTGTAGTAACCCATATAATTATTTGATCATTTCTAGTTGTTTGTGGTACCTCAAAACACCTCCTAAATATAACCATGTACCTAGATTATATTACATGGACTTCATCTCTACCATAAGTGCACCTGCATTACCATTCATGCTTTCAGTAACACTAAATTTAATATGTGGTAGTGAGTTCTCCTCCAAATTACTTGCATGCCAAATCATTACCACATGTAAATAAACATGCATACTATACCACAACATATAAAACTCACTTCATCTTATTGCATTGCATTGAGTGGTTTCTCACCAATATACATATAAACTCTTTCTTCAGCAACTCTTCATAGGTAAATAACACACCCAAGTCCCACCATTCTCCTAATTTATTGATGAAGGGGGTAAATCATAAAACACACAACAAAAGAAATTGCACATAGAAAATAGAACTTTCTTTATTGATTTGGACAACTTATTAAATTATAGAAGCTCCAATACAATCAGAGGAATCAACCCTCGACAGGCTGCAACACATTACAGCTTCCTATTCTTAGACTCTAGAATCATCTACCTTCTGTAACCCCAAATTAGCTAGGGTTTCTATTTTCCCACCTATTCTTGACTCTACACTTCCCCCCTTAACTCTACTACTACCCAGGGTTCCCAAAAAATAGTTATTAATAGCCTTTTTGTCAACCAACAACCTAATTTCAAATTTTGCTTCTCCCTCCAAAAATAGGTCATCTTCCAGGAGCCATAACTTTCGATCTTGGTGTCTAATTGACAAACTGTTTTATATGTCACAAAGCTCACAGAGTGCTCTACATGCTAAGAACCCGTTCTGCCAGTTCTGGCCATTTTTGGGCCCGTACAGGGCCGTTTAGTTCCTCAAACCTAAGTTTGAATAATTTCCAGGCATTTTTTAGGAACCAAAAACTTTAATATCTTTCAGCTCGCAAATGATCTTTGCATGATTCCTTCGCCAAAGGTCTTATTTTTTAGTTATGAAACTTCTTGTAAAATTTCACTTCATTCCATGCCCAAATGCAAACTTTCTAAAAATAGCAGGTTGTTATTTTTAGTAGCTTGGAAAAACTGAAAGTTTTACATCATTATTCAAGTGATTATGGAACCAGAACTACAAATTTTGAAAAGAAATGGAAAGAACATCAACAATTTTGAAACACATCTTTTTTGGGGTGATGCAAGATTGCCCTTACACCACTAGATGCTCCTGCATTAGACACCTAGGGTAATTTGAGAAGTGACCCTGTCACATCTCAGGTATTTATGTGAGGAAAACCCAAACAGTCAACCTCTACCTTAGACAACCAAGAAGAATCTTCAATAGGCCTTCCTTTCCATTTCACCAAATATTCTTCATATTGCCTATTCTGAGTACTTCTTCCCACATGGCTATCCAAGATCTCTTCTATCTCCTCTGTTGAAGTAGATGCCAGAATACTCCACTATTATTGTATTGGTCCATCCTTTGTTCCACCTTCATGATATTCTGATAAATCACCAATGTTGAAAATAGGGGAAATGTTGATCTCACTCGGTAGCTCCACCTCATATGCATTTTCAGAATCATGTTTCTTCAAAATTTTGCATGGTCCAAATTTCTTCATTTTCAGTTAATTGTATGTTTCAATCGGGAACTTTTCTTTTCTCAAGTGAACCATGACTTCATCTCCTACCTAGAATTCCTTATATCTCCTCTTTTGATCCACCTTAGCCTTGTACTAAATATTCATCTTATTAATGTACTTTTTCACCTCTTCATGCAAATTCTTCATGTGTTTTGCAAAGTCTTCAACCTCGGCACTTGTCTTTTCTCCTTTGTCCAGATTCCTAACCTCTGAAGCATTTCTTGGACTATTGCCATATACAATCTGGAAAGGTGATTTACTAGTACTCCTATTAACAGAATTGTTGTAAGCGAATTCTACTTGTAGTAAAATCAAATCCCATCCCTTGGGCTTATCTCCTACTAAGCATTGTAGCAGGTTACCCAAACTCCTATTCACCACTTCTGTCTATCCATCAGTTTGTGGATGATGTGCAGAACTGAACTTCAATTTTGTCTTCAGCTTCTTCCACAATTTCCTCTAGAAATAACCAACAAACTTGGTAACTCGATCTAAAACTATGCTCTTTGGTAGACCATGTTATCTCACCACCTTTCTGAAAAATAATTCAACAATATGGACAACATCATTAGTCTTCTTGCAAGGAATAAAATGTTCCATCTTTGAGAATCTATCCACCACCAAAAAATGGAATCATGTCCTCTCTGTGTCCTTGGTAAATCAAGAACAAAATCCATACTAATATCATCCCACAGCTTTTCTAGTATAGGTAATGGTTGATATAGACCTGTATTCTGACTTGCTCCTTTCGCCATCTGACATACTCTGCAACTCTGCACAAATTTCCTCACATCCTGCTATAACTGTGGCCAATAATAATTTTCACCAAAAATAGCAATGGTCTTATCTCGACCAAAGTTTCAGGCCAATCCTCCACTATACTTCTCCTTAATTAGGTTCTCTATCATGGAACTCCTTGGAATGCACAACTGGCTTCCTCTAAACAACATGCCATCTTGGATTATGAAATCCAACCATTTTATCATGTCCAAAGTAACAGGTTCCAAACAAGCTTTCCAGGCCTCTGCAAAATCTGGATCTTCAAGATACAAACTTTTCAGCTCATCAAACCCAACAACCTCTATCTTCATTTAGTCTACAAATTTTACCTTCTACTCAAGGCATTTGCAACTTTGTTGGACTTCCCACTCCTGTGCTTCAAAACAAAAGTATAGCTCTGCAAAAACTCAACCCATTTTAAATGCCTTTGGTTCAACTTTCCTTGACTATTAAGATACTGCAAAGCCTAATGATCAATATATAAAACAAACTCTTTTGGCAACTAATAATGTCTCCATTTCTTCAAAGACTAAACTATTGCATAAAATTCTTGATCATAAACATAATACTTTTTCTTTGCATCATTAATCTTCTCACTAAAATAGGCAATGGGCTTACATTCTTGGCTCAAAATAGCTCTTATACCACTACCACTAGCATCACAATCTACCTGAAATACCTTATTAAAATCTGGAAGTGCCAAAACAGGTTGTTCTATGACTTTCTGCTTCAATGTATCAAAGCTCTTGTATTCTCCTTTAGTCCATCTAAACTCTTTTCTATCCCCTCTCAGTGTCTCAGTTAGGGGTGCACAAATGCTACTAAAATTCTTGGTAAACTTTCTATAAAAACTTGCCAAACCATGAAAAGAGCATACCTCTGTTGCACTCCTTGGCATAGGCCATTCAATGATAGCCCTCACTTTTTTTGGATCCATCTTAAGACCTTCCTCTGAGACAACAAATCCCAGGTATATCAACTCCTTCTTTGCAAAACTGCATTTCTTCAAATTAATTAACAACTTCTCTTCTCTTATGTTCTCTAAAAGTCTTCTGATATGCATCAAATGCTCATCCCAAGTCTTACTGAAAATCAAAATATCATCCAAATAAATAATAACAAAACTTCCCAAAAATTCTTTCAATACCTCATTCATGAGCCGCATGAATGTGCTCAGTGCATTAGTTAGCCCAAATGGCATGACTAACCACTCATACAAACCTTCCTTTGTCTTGAAGGATGTCTTCTACTCATCTCCTTCTCTAATACAGATCTAGTGATACCCACTCTTCAGGTCAATCTTCATGGAGTACTTGGCTACACTCAAACAGTCTATTATGTCATCCATTCTGGGCAATGAAAATCTATACTTGATCGTGATCTTATTGATGGCTCGAGAGTCTGTACACATTCTCCACTCTCCATCT
Source organism: Cunninghamia lanceolata (assembly GCA_027924645.1). Taxonomy (NCBI): domain Eukaryota; kingdom Viridiplantae; phylum Streptophyta; class Pinopsida; order Cupressales; family Cupressaceae; genus Cunninghamia; species Cunninghamia lanceolata. Next base: position 10,676,171 of record BSBN01000854.1, read on the forward strand.
TTCTTTGGTACTAGTACTATAGGTACCGCACATGGACTTAGGCTCTCTCTTATCAATCCCTTCCTAAACAACTCCTGAACTTGTCTGTTCAACTCTTCACTCTTTGCTGGAGTCATTCTATGGGTGGCCTTATAAGACAAACTAGCTCTTGGTATCAAATCCATTTGATGACTTATCTTTCTCACTGGTGGTAAACCCTCTGGTACATTATTAGAGATAATGTCCTGAAATTCTTCCAACATATCTGAAACTTCTGCTGGTACATATTCACATTTTTCTTGATTAATCTTAGGAATCAATGTAAAACAATGATGCTCATGCTTCATACCCTCCAAAAATTTTCTACCATCTACCAAGCAAATTCTGGCAGTACTACATACCTTTTCTTCCACCTCTTTCAAGGGCTTCAATTTATGATGAACACCATCTTTTGTTAAGGAATATGTGTTTGCATGGCCATCATGGATAGTGCTCCTATCATACTGGCACGGCCTCCCCAACAACATATGACATGCATCCATTGGTATGATATCACACAACAGCTCATCATGGTAGTCTCTAATCTTGAACTTCACTAAACACTGCTCATTGGCCCAAGCTCTATGGTCCTTCTACAACCATGCAATCTAATATGGATGTGGATGCTTTCTACTTGTCAACTTCAACTTGTCAGCGATCTACTCTAAAACAAGATTGTTAGTGCTTTCACTGTCAATAATAATATCACAACACTTACCTTCACATTTGCACCTTGTACGAAATAAACTCTTCCTCTAATTTGGTTCTTTCTCCTCATTCAACAAGGTTCTTCTGACCACTAGGGTTTCTCCCCTTTTAGCATCTTTAGAAAACTCAGATTGCGCATCTTCATCTACATGTGCAACTCGTGCATTACCTTCAGATCTTCTATTCATCCTTCCTTGATGTTGCAGACACTCGTATGCTTGATGCCCTTCTTCTCTCTGAAACCTCCTCTTCCAGGTCCTTGCCTAGGTCTTCCTCTTCCTCTTCCTCTTTGCTCACCATTGTTCTGGTCATGAGGGTAGCAGACGTTATCTCCTCTCTGAATTTGACTGGTGCTGGCTTCTTCACTTTTCTTTAAATCTTCATTTTGCCCCCCATAGGGTCTTCCACTAGTCCCTCCGCCTTGACCTTTTCCCCTTTGCTTACTATCAAATCTTTTATTCATCTTCTCTTCCACCTTTAGGGAAAACTAGTATGCATCTTCTATGGTGGTCATTCTAACTAGGCTCATCTCCTCTTGAATACTCACCCTCAACCCATTAATGTAACGGGATACCTTTTCCTTGTTGGGCTCTGCATGACCTATCCTGATAGGAATTTTATAAAACTCCTTTGTATACTCCTTAACAGACTTGTTACCTTGCTTCAATCCTTGCAGCTTCTTCAACAAATCCATCTCATAGGCCACAGGAATGAACTGCTTCTTCAGTTTCTCCATCATTCGATCCCATCTGGTGATCTTTCCTTTTCCTCTTCTATTCCTCCCTAACTGGACCTCCTTCCACCAAATATTTGCATGGCCCTTCAATTTTATTTTTGCAAACTTGACCTGATTTGGGTCTTCCACATCTTCATACTCAAAATACTCCTCCATGTCATTGATCCAATCAATAAAATGTTCTAGATTCAAATCTCCAGAATATGTAGAAACTTCAATCCTAGGCCTCTTTCCAATCTTAGAAATGGCCGTCAGCAACCTAACTTCTGCAGGATCTCCTGCAACTTCTTGTTCTTCCTCAGATATCTCTTCTTCAGCTTCATCTTCGCTTTCTTCTCTTGTTCTTGGATCAAACCCTCTTCGTAGCTCCTCTTGCAATGCATCGATTTGCCTTTGTAGGGCTCTAAAACCCTCTTCCATCAAAGCATTCCTCCCAATAAGATTTCTTCGTGGAGGCATCTTGATCTCTATAGCAAACCCACAACCTCAGGTCCTAGTACAAATTGCCTCACAGTCGGTGATCTGTCTACACACTTAGGAACCCTTGCTCTGATACCACTTGATGAAGGGGGTAAATCATAAAACACACAACAACAAAAATTGTACACAGAAAATAGAACTTTCTTTATTGATTTGGACAACTTATTACATTGCAGAAGCTCCAATAAAATCAAAGGAATCAACCCTCCAGATGTTGCAACACATTACAACTTCCTATTCCCAGACTCTTGAATCATCTGTCTTTTGTAACCCCAAATTAGCTAGGGTTTCTATTTTCCTGCCTATTTTTGACTCTACACTTCCCCCCTTAACTCTACTACTGTCCAGGGTTTGCAAAAATGGTTATTAATAGCCTTTTTCGTGACCAACAACCTAATTTTGAAATTTGCTTCTCCCTCCAAAAATAGGTCAACTTCTGGGAGACATAACTTTCGATTTAGGTGTTCGATTGACAAACTGTTTTATGTATTGGAAAGCTCGCGGAGTGCTCTACGCACTAAGAACCTGTTCTGCTAGTTCCAACCATTTTTGGGGCCGTTTAGTGCCTCAAACCCAAGTTTGAATAATTTTCAGGTGCTTTTTAGGAAACAAAAACTTTAATATCTTTCAGCTCGCAAATGATCTTTGCATGATTCCTTCGGCAAAGGCATTATTTTTTAGTTATGAAACTTCCTGTAAAATTTCACTTCATTTTGTGCCCAAATGCAAACTTTCTAAAAATAGCAAGTTGCTATTTTTAGTAGTTTAGAAAAACTGAAAGTTCTACATCGTTATTCAAGCGATTATGGAACTAGAACCACAAATTTTTTAAAAAAAATAGAAAGAACATCAACAATTTTGACACACATTTTTTTTGGGTGATACAAGATTGCCCTTACACCATTGGATGCTCCTGCATCATTTATATTTACCATAAATGATAATGTGGTATTTATCCCAAAAAATTAATCTCATGTATGGGAATGTGATAAACCTATCTCAACCATGCACAATATAAACCTGGTAGCATTTATAGGTTTGTTAAAGGATCAACATTTAGCTAAGTGTTAATATTCTCCATCTAAACTTTCCTAGTTTAAACCACCTCCCTTATAAAATGATATTGCATGTCAATGTGCTTAGTTCTAGCATGGTAAACAAGATTTCTTGCTTGATAAATTGGACTTTATGAATCACAATTCAACATTATATTAATTCTTAAAACAAAAAAATATTGCATAAACATTTTAACCAAAATTATTCTTTACAAGCATGTGTTGTGGCCATATATTATTGACGCAGGAGCATCCCAAGTGAACAAGCAATCCTATGTCACCAAAAATATATTTTATATTCTAAGTTCATTTTTGGCTTTGTTTTCTTTGGAGTGTTGGTTTTGTGTTTCTAGACAAAATTAAGATTTGTTTGGCCAAACTAAGGGCACCATCTTGTTAAAGACCCAATTGGGTATCCCCAGTTTCATTTTGGTGAAGATTGGGTGAAAATTGGCTGTTATAGCCAGTCAACGATTTCTTCAATTTACGAACTACTTAGTTTTTTGACCCAGCAGTTCCCTGATCTAACATTTTTCTGATAAGAATTTTTTTTCCAAAAATTCATAAAGGAAAGTCACATTTCCAAATTTGGTCAAAGGATGCTTTGTCAGGAAAATTCTTAGTTCACAAACCCTTCAGTTCAACAATCACTTAGTTCGTCGATGGGTGATTTCTCTGACTCAGCTTAAGGGCAAGTTTGCAAGTGCTTAATTTCATTGAAAAGGAGTCTTCATTTGGCAAAAGTTTGAAGTTGCAAACTCAGTTGGCAAAGTCACTAGTTTGTGAGCCCTTAGGTTTACTGATGACTCACTTCGCCGATGACTCACTTCGTTGATAAAGGCTTTCAAAGTTGAAGTCAAAGTTTCTTTGATTCACGGAATTAGAATTTCACCGATAGAAGAAAAAATTCAAGTCTTCAACCAGTTCACAGATTCCAAAAGTTGTTGATTCACCGATAAACCTATGAATGGAGATTTTGAGGAGAAGTTATAGAATTCGTAAAAGACAAGTTTCACTGATAAAAGAAGTTGATGCCTTGAGACTTTGTATCGGCAAAATTTTATGTTTGCGAACTAGTTCATGGTTCTCAAAATTTGTCGATAAGCCAATAAAGGTTTAGAAAAAGTCAATTTTTCTGACAAAGGGGCATGGTCGCTAAAATCTTGTATTGACAAACCTTCTAGTTTGCAAACTAACAAATTCACCGATAGCATGTGATGGCAAACTTTTAAGTTCGTGAAGTTTAACTTTTGTTGTAACTTTTCCTAGTGGTGTGTCGGGGAATGTTTGAGTTTGAAAACCTAATGAAATATTGATAAAGATGATTTGGGGAAAGAACTCGGTGGTTCATGGAAAGGGCATGCTGATGACTGTCTTAAAGCCTGCAGTATGTACACAATGGTGATAGTTATGCCATCATGGATGTTTGAGGTGACGGTTTAATAGTATAACTATTCAATTGCTTGGTGGTTATTCAACTATTTGGTAACTATTAGGATTCAGTTATGAAACTGTCGACTTTTCATTTTATTGCCAGTCTGTGTATAATTGGGAAGTCCTTGCATATTATTGGGGTTCTTCTTGGGCGATAGATGAGTCTATTGTTTATTGGAGATTCCTCTCAAAATAGAGGTGAGACAATAGTAGATTGGGACGATCTCTGTATTTGTTGGAAAGTGATTTGGTGTTGTAAGCACATAACCTATTGACTATTGTAGTGTAATGCTTAATGATGAATCTTTGGAAGGCCAATGAGTTTGTAAATGTTGGTGCTTGATGATAATAAAATATTTTTAGATTTGTGAATGAATTTGTGCTTTTGTTGTGTGTTACTAGCTACATGACTAGGTAGTTTGATGAAACCCCCTAGTCTTTACTACATCAAGTGGTATTAGAGCAAGGTTTTCTTGCTGGGAGGAGATACATTGCGGAGAAGACAATGTGTTGAAATATTGTCTCAGAGGGATTGAGAGGGTATTTGCAGGTGTTAAGAGAAGTCCCATGATTACTAAGTGATGAAGGAGACATTGGAGTTGTGAGGAAAGGAGGATTTTATTTCCACAGTGTGTGTGGATAAAAAATAGTGGCAATTGCAATTTGAGAAGATGCCCCCAAGAAGAAGTGTTCCTAGAATGGAGGATATGTTTGAACAATTTCGTGTTGAAATGAGGAATGAATTGAGAAATTTAGTGGTTGGATTGAGAAGAAACCTAGATTTTATGGAAGATCATGCTAATGATGAGGATGAAATTGTGGAGGATGAATGAGAAAGAGAAAATCAATAGCCAGTAGATGTTGGAGAAGAATGGCTCATGAGAACACTTGCTAGAGCTGGTGGAGGTGACAAAATAGAAATTTCTAATTTTTCTAGAAAATTGAATCTTGAAGAATTGATAGATTGGATAGGAGAATTAGAAGAATATTTTAAATATGAAAATATCCATGACCCTCAGAAAGTGAGATTGGCACAAACAAAACTTAAAGGACATGCTGCCTTATGGTGGAGGGAGTTGCAAAGAGAAAGAGTGACTAATGGGGAAATGAGAATAACCCAGTGGAATCTAATGGTTACCTAATTGAAAACCAAATCTATTCCTGGAGATTATTAGTTGGAGATGTTTGGAAAATTCAGAATTTGAAGAAAAAATATATGATCATAAAGGACTATACTGAAGAGTTTTATAAAATGGTAATCAGATTTGGGCATCATCAAATGGACAAATAGAAAGTAGCTAGTTATATCAATGGGTTGAGATTTAGTATACAAGATGAGATGAGTATGTTGAAGATTTCTACACTAGAAGAGGCATATCAATATGGTTTGAAAGCCAAAGAAAATATAGAAAGAAGACAACAGAGTAATGCAAGAGGAAAAGGAAAATTCTCAGTTAGGAGATGACAAGGAAGCAATGGTAAAGGCAAACAAGTTCAGGAAGAAGAAACAAATTCAAAATGGAATAAAGACTCAAGTCAAGGAATGTGAGAATGAGAATATTCTATAGGAGGATGTGGTAGCAGCAACAAAGGGTTCCTTGGAAAATGTTTTTAGTGTGGTGAGATGGGACATAGAGTTTATGAATGTCCACAATTACATTAGGAGAAGAATAAGAAAAGTGTGGCTAGAAATAACATGGCACAATAAGATGAAGAGAGTGTGGCATCACTGAAAGTAGAAGATCCTAAAGAAGGAGAGTCTATTATGTTCAAGAGAGTGTTGATAACACTAGAAGTGAAGAAGGATGAAGCATCTCATAGCAGAAAACTTTTCAGAACTGTATGCAAGTCTAGAGGTAAGTGTTGCAAAGTAATTGTAGATAGTGGTAGTACTAATAACTTAGTCTTAGAGGAAATGGTAGAAATGCTAGGTTTGGAAAAGAGGAAACATCCTAGTCCTTATAAAGTTACCTAGTTGCAAAAGGAACATGAATTAGTGGTGAAAGAGAAATGCATGGTTAGTTTTTAGATTGGGTCATATAAGGACGAAGTCTTGTGTGATGTTACGTCAATGAGTTTCTATCATGTTTTGTTGGGTAGACCTTGGCAGTTTGATAGAGAAGCGCTCTACGATGGTAAAAGGAATTTGTATACCATTGTGAAAGATGGGTAGAAGTATGTATTGAGTTCGGTCAAAGAGAAGGCACTTCATTGAAAGAGAGTAGTTCAATAGTTTTTTGCAATTCTAACAAACAATTGCTTATGGTGACAAGAGAGATTAAGAGTGGTTTAATGAAGGTCCCATGAAGGGGACTATAGTTGAAAATAAAGGTAGTGGTGTTGGTTTTGTGTAACAATAGTAGAAAGTAGTTGTAAATAGTGTAAAGAATGTGAATATTGAACAAGGAAGTGGTGGTTTGGAGAGGAAACAACACAAGTCACAATTTGGACATTTTCTCATGAGAGGTGTAGCCCAAGAAGTGTAAGTGGAGTTGAAGTATTTTAGCAAGGGATGAAGAGGAGAGGTCAAGTAGATAAAGAGGAGGTTTGGATAAAGAACAAACATGGGATCACCATCCCTAGCAATTTCAAATATTCATGAGTTTTTTTAACTCATGGAACATTTCACTTACCCATTGTGTTTGATGCAAGAGCATCCTGGGTGAACAAGCAATCTTGTGTCACCAAAAATACTATTTATTTTCTAAGTTGGTTTTTCACTTTGGTTTCTTTACAGTGTTGGTTTTGTGTTTCTAAAAAAAATCAGATTTGTTTGGCCAAATTGAGGGCACCAACTTGTTAAAGAACCAATTGGGTATCCCCAATTTCATTTTGGTGAAGGTTGGGAAAAAAATGGCTAAGTTATAGCTAGTTGGTGATTTTTTAAGTTCGTGAACTACTTAGTTTGCCGACCCAACAATTACCTGATCTAATAGTTTTCTAATAAGAAATTTTTCCAACAACTCATCAAGGAAAGTCACATTTTTAAAGTTTGTCAAAGGAAGCTTTGTCAGGAAAGTTCTTAGTTTAGAAACCCTTCAATTCGCCAATCACTTAGTTCACCAATGGGCGATTTCTCCAACTCAGCTTAAGGGCAAGTTTGCAAGTGCTTAAGTTCATTGAAAAGGAGTCTTCAGTAGACAAAAATTTGAAGTTGCAAACTCAATCGACAAAGTCACTAGTTTGTGAGCCCTTAGGTTTGCCGATGACTCACTTAGTTGATAAAGGATTTCAAAGTTAAAGTCAAAGTTTCTTTGATTCATAGAATTGGAATTTCATCAATAGAAGAAAAGTTTCAAGTCTTCAGCTAGTTCACAAATTCTAAAAGTTGTCGATTCACTGACAAACCTATGAATGGAGCTTTTGAGAAGTTATAGAGTTCATAAAAGATAGGTTTCACTGATAAAAGAAGTTGATGCCTTGAGACTTTGTATCAGCAAACTTTTAAGTTTGTGAACTAGTTCATGGTTCTCAAAATTTGCTGATAAGCCAATAAAGATTCAAAATTTGTGAACTTTTGTTGATAACTCTTCCTAGTTGTGTGTCAGGGAATGTTTGAATTTGAAAACCTAATGGAATGTTGATAAAGATGATTTTGGGAAAGAACTCGGTGGTTCATAGAAAGGGCATTTTACCAATGACTATCTTAGAGGCTAAAGTATGTAAACAATGGCAACATATATGCCATCATGGATATATGAGGTGATGGTTCAATAGTATAACTATTCAATTGCTTGGTGGTTGTTCAACTATTTGGTAACTATTAGGATTCAGTTATGAAATGGTCGACTTTTCAGTTTCTTGCTAGTCTATGTATAATTGGGAAGTTATTGCATATTATCAGAGGTTCTTCTTAGGACATAGATGAGTCTATTGTTTATTGGAGGTTCCTCTTAGAATAGAGGTGAGATAATAGTAGATTGGGGCGATCTCTATATTTGTTGGAAAGCAATTTGGTGTTATAAGCACATAATTGATTGAATATTGTAGTGTAATGCTTAATGATGAAGCCTTGGAAGGCCAATTAGTTTTTAAATGCTGATGTTTGATGTTAATAAAATATTTTTAGATCTATAAATTAATTTGTGCTTCTATTGTGTGTTACTAGCTGCATGACTGAGTAATTTGATAAAACCCCCTTGTCTTGACTGTATCAGTTATCCTTAATTTGTGGATAGTGCAACTATCTACTACCACTTGCTTGAATCCAGCTAACTACTCCTCCAAATAGAGTAAAATTATAGTTTCTTGTTCACCTTTGATTATCTAGATCTCTATCCTAATCAAAATCCATAAATACAAGGTTTTCTAAACACTCACTCACATCATTAGCACTATGATAAATCAAATAGTAATTCAATGTTGCTCTCAAGTACCTGAAACTCCCACTACTTGAGTGATGTTTGGTCTTATGTAGACAATTACATACATAAAACTTCCTATTTCATAGGCATGTGGAACATTTATCATGTCCTCCAATGCCTCCATAGACTTTGGACATTAATCCAAACTTAATTTTATACCAACTAGTAGGGATGTACTTACTAGTTTATTGTCCTACATTCTGTTAGGTCTCAAAAATGCAGGTTGCTAATCCTAAGAGGATGATAGGCTCTATGCTCAAATTAGCAACATTTTTGAACTAACTTGATGAAATCAACCTTTTGGGTCTGATGATTTCCTACACTTTAGGTCATGCTACACCTAGGTGGGTAAACCTTGGAAATTAAAGCAAATTGAATGCAACTATTTTATCTAAGTAAATGGATCTAACTACAGTGGCAAATGGTGTAGACTAGATGAAGGCTTGTTGAACAATCCTAATATCTAATGTATGGTTGGTATAAATTGTACAAGCAATATCAAATTGAATAAAAGGATTTTAATGGTGAATTGAAATAACACCAGTGCCTTGTTGGGTAAACAGAGTCAAATGAAGGACTAAGACTAGTGGCTTATAATGGGTAATATATCTAATTGTTTGGCACAATTTTAGTTTATAACTTGTATAAACGTGCAGGGAGATGACTGACAAACTCTTCTTAATAATCCAACCAATATAATTAGATTTCTTGTTATTCACCAGAAGGTAATTTAATCCTTTCTTGAAGGAACCAATTGAATGAAATATGCAAGAATAATAGATAATATTAATTTGGAGATAGAATGGCAATCCTAATTATATGGCTCTTCTTATTAATCCAAACTAACACTTCCAGGTTACTGTGATTGATCAGAAGGATTTTAATTCCTCTAATGGAAACCAATTTTTTCAATCACACAGATACAGCAAATGTGCATTGACAAATTAACTATATACTTGATATATTAATTTGAATAACAAGGAAGAGAAAACCACACAATTGAGTAACTTTAACAAAAAATTGATGACAGAATAAAACCACAAAATCAGAGAACTCCAATTTACTTCTTCAATAATATACTTGCAACATGGTCTTTTGGAAACATTGTAAACTGTATGTATTGTATTCTATTGCTGATGATCCTTTATTTCTAGACTTGGGTCCCCTTATACATGTTTTGTAGTTGTAGGGTTATGACTCTTCATACATCTTGTGCAACCTTTTGTCATTTTAATCTCCTTCAATAACAAAATTTTAATCTTGACCTTCTTACTATTAAAATGCTTTGGTCATTGCAAGTGGGATACCCTTTTCCTTTGTATTGTAGTGTATTCGTATATCTCATGTATTTGTAACATACACCTGAGAAATCACTGGATTTGTGACTCTATATATATATAAATCTTTTGTATATCGCATACATTTTCTTCCATATACAAGAGTGGGCCCAATGAATTTAAAATCTCCTTCAAATCCGCATTTGTATCATCTCTTTGTATATCGAATGCATATGCTTTATACACAATAGCGGATCCTAGCTAAAATTCACAATATTTAATCTGTCATTCAAATTCGGGCTTGTATAAATCTGTATATCCATTGGTGATGGGGCCCATGTGGTGTTTCATGCATATACATTTCCTTTGTATCTCGAATATGTATATCATAAACATGCAAGCATTTTAACATACAAACACTTTTCTATATTGAACTTCTTTTGACATCCGGCTTGTATCTTTAACTTGTATCTTCGCTTGTATATTGGCTTATATATCGAAGATATACATTGTTATTATACAAGCCCAATGTGCAAGCGGCGAGACCCACCTTATACAACATTACTTGTATCCGACCTTCATATACAATGCCTGATACATACAAACTCAATTGTATCTCCTTTTTGGACTTGTTGCTTTTATGAACCATAGTTCATTTATTTTCGGCTCCGCCATGTATATAAAGTGGAATGCATCTTTCGATATGCATTAAGTCCCGATGCATCCCTTTAACTAGATTTAAATCTGTCCTAAGTTCCGCCTTACATGTGTACCACAATGTATAACCCGAAACATACATCCAAGGCGCGAAACATACAACAATTACTCTTTATTTTATAAATATTTCGATTCTGCGTTGTATGTACACTGCAATGTATGTATCCGAAATATACACCAATAAAACTGTATTTCATATCCCTTTTGGTTCCGCAATGTATATTACTATTGTATATCCCCTTGTATGTTTTATACAAATGCATTTGTACATGCATTTGTCAGCTTTGTATTTCGAATGCTTTATGCATTTGTATCTTCTCACTATTTGTATCTTGCATACATACAAATAAATATACAACACCTTCGACCATTCACCTTTGCATCTGGTATACATGCATTCTAACCAACATGCATTTTGTTTTTAAGGATCTTGATTCCTCTATTTTCTGCTTCAAATCTCCACTCTATTGGGTGATCGGTGAGAGTCTCACCGAGCTCCTCCATCGGTGATCATTAAAATATTCTCGCCGATCCTTATTATCATGTTGATAGTCTTTTTATCTAGTTTCTCATGGATCGATGTAACAATAATGAAGTCTTGCCGATATTAGGGGATTTGAATCCTCTTATTAGTATGATTTTGGGCATAATTTTTTATGATTTGGTTGGGTATGGATGAGTAAGAATACATGAAAGTTTTTGAATTTTCCTGTCCCAACAGTGGCTCTATTTGGGATGTATACTCCTTGTGAGTATAACAAGAATTCAAATCTCTTAGGGGAGTAGACCATATGTTTTATTCATTTGGAATGACGGTTTTATGAGAATTGTATGAGAGTGGTGAATGGGGGTGATAATGATGGGGAACGAGAATGATCCTATACTACTGTATATGGAAAAGATTATAGATATATATATATAGAGAGAGAGAGGGAGATTGATAGGGTTGTCCATGTATTGGCATGTCCTAATCTCCTTTTGATTATCCTAAACTACTGTACATGGAATAAAAGTATTATGAGAATTATTCAAGAGTCGTCCATGCACTGGTAACACTCAATCATCTTTGTACATGATTATGAAAAGAAAGGCTTCAGATATTGCCCATGCATAGGCAATTCTTGCTCTTCTCCGGACATGTTTTGCAAATAGTAGGAATCATCACCTCCTTTGCCAGTTATAACAAAAAGACCTAACCATAAAGCTTCAAACTTTTCGTGTTTTTCTTTCTCTTGGTACCTAGCATTCCACATCAGCACTAAGTCATTCATCATTGACAACAGTTGACATCCAGCAACCTTTTGTAATATAGCTTCCATATTGGGGAGGGGGTAGTTATCCTTAAGAGAAGACTTGTTTAAATTCCTAAAGTCCACACATAGTCTAATATCACCATTCTTTTTCCTGACATGCACCAAATTAGAAACCTAGGAGGAATGTTTGATGAGTTTAATGATAGCTCCTCCATCCCTTAATTTTGTAAGTTCTTCTAGCATCTTAGGAGCTAATGTATGATTGATAGGCCTCTGTTTTTGCCTAAATGGTTTAGCATCTAGTTTTAGTGGTATTTCATGCTGAAACAGATCCTCTCTATATGCTTTTAGGCCATCATATGACCAGGAAAATATGTGTCTATATTTTCTAAGCAAGTTGATGATCCTGCCCATGATTTTGGGGTCATGATTCTTTCCAATATATACATTCTTCAGGGCTGCCTGTGTCCCCAAATTAATCTCCTCAAGATTATTTTATACCACTGGTGTGTCTTTCATTTTAAATCTATCATGTCCATCAAATGCCTTTTCCAATGCTATAAGTCCCTTAGGTATTTCATTTGTTTTCAACTGAACTATCTCTTGACCAAAAAGGGTTTCCTTCCCATCATGTTCTTCTACAAATGCACTGAAATCAATGTCTTGACTTTCATAATGATTAGCACAATGTAGGAAGTTGATTATATCAGCATCATTGTCAAACACTTGCCAATTATGTATATTATTTGGGATGGTGGGTCCGGTTTTGAATTCAACCTCTGTAATGCCTCCTAATGTGACATCATCCCTTTTTAATTCGATGTTCGCTAGAAAATCTGCCATAATGTTTTTTGACCTATCAATCCAAGGGATTGAAAAGGCATCAAATAATTCAATATCATCCCAGACTGCATTTCTATATTGTCTCAACCTCTTGTTTTTTGATAGGTATTTCTCTCTCACTTGGGAAGTAACCAATTCAGAATCACCATATATAGCTAACTTCTTTATCTTATGCTTTGTGGCTATGTTCAACCCAATGAGCAAAGCTTCGTACTCTGCTACATTGTTTGTGCATTCAAATGTTAATAGAAAAGAGTATTTGAAAGTTTTGCCTCCTAGTGAAATAAATACTACTCTGGCCCCACTTCCTATTTTGCTGCATGCACCATCAAAATACATCTTCCATACATCATTTTCTTCTTTCTTAGACTCAATATGTATTGGATTAGTTTTCTGCAATTCTGGCTAAATTTTCTCAACCTTGAAGGCTCCCAAATCTGTATCACAAAAGAAATTTATTTGATGTTGATCCAGGCGTTCCATAATATTTTCATACCTTAGCTCCCTACATAGCTTAATTTCTTTACCTCCAACTGGTATGGTGGCATATGATAAGTCCAATTGGACATTCCCTCCTACCATGGCAGCCCATTATCCCGATAGAAGCATTCCATAATATGGTGGGATGTCAACCATAGTAATATCAATGTTATAAGTTTCTTCACGGTATGAGGAAAGTTTTATCTCCACATCCCTCATAATACCGATGACTGGGATGGATCTGTTATCCATTGCATAACACCTACCATATGTAGTGTCAACCCACATTCCTAGCTCTCTCATAACTGCTATTGGCATGATGTTCATGGTAGTACCTGAATCAATCATGCAATTCCTCACTATCCTATTTTTGATCAATAATGTAGTGTAGAAAGGGTCCACCAGTGAGGGATTCTTTGTCAATGTATCACCTAGGTATACCTTAGGCATTTGGAATGTTTCTTGATGAACATTGTTTGTTCTATTTTCAGATCCTTTATATTTCTGATTTGGTATATCTAAAATTAACTTGACTACTGTATCTCTGTATTTATCGATTTTCATCATTTCTAGAAGTGGAACTGATATCTTTACCTGAGATACTGCATGAGCAATGTCAAAAGAATGGGCCATAGTCTAGTCATTCTTTTCTATCTTTATATTTTTTTTTTCTTGATTTTGTGATTTTTCTTTTGTTTTACTCTTACCACCCTTTTCTGGTTCTTTGAATGATGACTTTGCATTATTCTTTTTTTAATTCTGATATTTTATGAACACACGCCCAGGTGTTCTTTGTTCAACATTCACTGTCCTATTCCTCAAGTTATAAGCATTTTTAGCTTGAGCTATTGCAGCTATTGTACGAGCTTCTCTTTCATTTTCTGTGGGCTTTCTCCATTGATCATATGGTTGATTGTTATAATAAGTGGGTTCCTCGTAACCATCCTCCTGATCTAAGAACACTTCTTGTTCTCCCATATTGATATGATGTTTCTGGTTTTCCACATCATATTCATATCCCTCTTCCTCTGTAGAAGAATAGTCTTCAGTCACTAAATATGGTGTATCTTGCATCATGTTTATGGTGTGATTATCTTTGTTATAATTATACAACATTTCTTCTTGTTGTACTATTTTAGCCACCTCACAATACTTAGGTGAATGTGGTAAATTGCACACCAGACACCAAGGTTTATTCTCTACCATATGTGCCATATTTCTTTTTAGGGGGTCAGGGGTATCCTTGCCATAATGTTGCTTTATATTGTTATCAATGGGTGTCCCATCTTTCTAATTTGTATTATACAACATATCGTGCAACCTGGGCCTTTCATGCCTATGCTGACCTTCTTATTTAGTCTACTGAATGTTTGTGTTCTAAGCATTTCTAGGGTTATCTCTCCTGCTAACCATACCTGCAGCTTTCCTATTGTTTTCAATAGTTAATTCCACTTTCTGTGCTTCAGCCAGGGTAGTAGGGCACCAGTTTCTAAGTTCATACCCTGTCTTTGGATCAAATGCTTTCATATAAATACTCAATGTTGCTAGATCAGACAGTTTGGATCTGTGTGATCTATTGTGTAATTTGGAAAATTTTAGATTGAAATCGTACACTGATTCATTTTGGTATTTCTAGATACTTATAAATTCATGTAATGCAAATTCAGGGGCATATTGATTGCCATACTATTCTTTGAATTGATTGTGGAAATCAGTTATTGAACTGATTGAAGCATTAGGTAAACTGTTGAACTAGTCTCTTGCATCTTTAGTCAGGGACATCATGAATAACCTCATTCTAATATCTTCCCAGTCCATACCAATATCTTGTACGAAAGCATTGAAGCTTCTGATGTGATCTTCAGCTGATATTGTGTTGTTCCCAGTAAACTTGGGAACCATATTTCTCAGATTACTATCCATAGGGTATGGATACAACTGATACCCAGTCAAATCAAATTGGCTACATATATTTACGAGGTTTTGAGGTGGAAAATTCATGGGTGGTGGATTGGGATAGTAATTCTATCCACCTGGAGGCTGATGATAGGCATATTGTTGCTGTGGGTTTATTTGGGGATTTATGTAAGGATTTTGTGGTCTATAATATTGTTGGCTAGGGGGTGGGTAAGGATTAGCCATATACTGAGAGGTGTTTTGTATGGGAGGTGGTCTAGGAACTTTAGGAATAGTCTTCTGATGAATTTCAGACGCTTGTGTATTTGAAGCACCACCTGTATTTTGATGTAGATTTTGTTGTGGATTCCTTGAAGTGTTTCCCCTATGTGGAGGTACATATTTTGGGGGGGCTGTCTTGGCCCTATTTTTTATCTCTTGAATCTCCTGTTGCAACAACCTCTTAGTCTCCTGTATCTTGAACATTTCAAGTTCTTTCTGAAGCCTAATCACATCCTGTTGTTCTTCACTCATACTTCTTGAATTCTTTAGGTTCTCATTTATTTCTTGATTTGAGAACTCATGTTTTACCCCTTCTCCCTGATGTAATGACATCTTGAAATCATATTCATCTTGTCATTGGTCAATTTCCCTCACGGCCCATGCTTCACACTCAAGCTGTTCTTGAGGATCAGGTCTATATTTAGCCAATATGTCATCAATTACTCCGTTGAGATTTTCATTTGATTCATGCAGAGGTGTAAATTTATTGTGAATTTCAATAGTTTGCTTAGCATTATCTTCTTGAGTCTCTTGGTTATTATCCTGGTGAGAATAATTTGAAGCTCCATTTCTTTTGGATATGTTTCTAATTGGTGGAGATGATTTCAATTTCTTGCCCTCCATCGTGGATCTCCTACCATCCATTTGGTATCAACTTTTTGTTATAACAGTCACTAGAGTCGCCACCTATTTTGTAAATAAGAAAAGTTTATAATTTATCTTTCTGGATTCTTCTTGCCAGTAGAGTTACCAAACTAAAGTTTCTGAAATGACTCTATGATAGGAATGGTTTATTACTAAGGTCTTTTATCTGAGGTCCCTAGTAGAGTCACCAATTTGTTAGGTCTCAAAAATGCAGGTTGCTAATCCTAAGAGGATGCCAGGCTCTACGCTTAGATTAGAAACGTTTTTGAACTAACTTGATGAAATCAACCTTTTGGGTCTGATGATTTCCTACACTTTAGGTCCTACTACACCTAGGTGGGTAAACCTTGGAAATTAAAGTAGATTGAATGCAACTATTTTAACTAAGTAAATGGATCTAACTATAGTGGCAAATGGTGTAGACTAGATGAAGTCTTGTTGAACAATCCTAATAACTAATGTATGGTTGGTATAAATTGTACAAGCAATATCAAATTGAATAAAAGGATTTTAATGGTGAATTGAAATAAGACCAGTGCCTTGTTGGGTAAACAGAGTCAAATGAAGGACTAAGACTAGTGGCTTATAGTGGGTAATATATCTAATTGTTTGGCACAATTTTAGTTTATAACTTGTATAAACGTGCAGGGAGATGACTGACAAACTCTTCTTAATAATCCAACTAATATAATCAGATTTCTTGTTATTCACCAGAAGGCAATTTAATCCTTTCTTGAAGGAACCAATTGAATGAAATATGCAAGAATAACAGATAATATTAATTTGGAGACAGAATGGCAATCCTAATTATATGGCTCTTCTTAGTAATCCAAACTAACACTTCCAAGTTACTGTGATTGATCAGAAGGATTTTAATTCCTCCAATGGAAACCAACTTATTCTATCACACAGATACAACAAATGTGCATTGACAAATTAACTATATACTTGATATATTAATTTGAATAACAAGGAAATACAGAACTAGAGAAAACCACACAATTGAGTAACTTTAATAAACAATTGATGCCAGAATAAAACCACAAGATCAGAGAACTCCAATTTACTTCTTCAATAATATACTTGCAACATGGTCTTTTGAAAACATTGTAAACTATATGTATTGTATTCTACTACTGATGATCCTTTATTTCTAGACTTGGTTCTCCTTATATATGTTTTGTATTTGTAGGGTTATGACTCTTCATACATCCAGTGCAACCTTTTGTCATTTTAATCTCCTTCAATAACAAAATTTTAATCTTGACCTTCTTACCATTAAAATGCTTTGGTCATTGCAGGTGGGATGCCCTTTGCCTTTGTATTGTAGTGTATTTGTATATCTCATGTATTTGTAACATACACCTGAGAAATCACTAGATTTGTGACTCTATATATATAAATCTTTTGTATATCACATACATTTTCTTCCATATACAAGAGCGGGCCCAATGAATTTGAAATCTCCTTCGAATCCACATTTTTATCATCTCTTTGTATATCGAATGCATATGCTTTATACACAATAGCAGATCCTAGCTAAAATTCACAATATTTAATCTATCATTCAAATCCAGGCTTGTATAAACTTGTATATCCATTGGCGATGGGGCCCATGTGGTGTTTCATGCATATACATTTCCTTTGTATCTCAAATATGTATATCATAAACATGCAAGCATTTTAACATACAAAAACTTTTCTATATTGAACTTCTTTTGACATCTCGCTTGTATCTTTAACTTGTATCTTCACTTGTATATCAGCTTGTATATCGAAGTTATACAATATTATTATACAAGCCCAATGTGCAAGCAGCGAGACCCACCTTATACAACATTACTTATATCCAACCTTCATATACAATGCCCAATACATACAAACTCAATTGTATCTCCTTTTCGGACTTGTTGCTTTTATTAACCATAGTTCATTTATTTTCGGCTCTGCCATGTATATAAAGTGGAATGCATCTTTTGATATGCATTAAGTCTCGATGCATCCCTTTAACTAGATTTAAATCTCTCCCGAGTTCTGCCTTGCATGTGTACCGCAATGTATAACCCGAAACATACATACAAGGCGCAAAACATATAACAATTACTCTTTATTTTATAAACATTTTGGTTCCATGTTGTATGTACACTGCAATGTCTGTATCCAAAACATACAACAATAAAACTGTATTTCATATCCCTTTTTGGTTCCGCGATGTATATTACCATTGTTTATCCCCTTGTATGTTTTATACAAATGCATTTGTACATGCATTTGCCAGTTTTGTATTTTGAATGCTTTATGCATTTGTATCTTCTCACTATTTGTATCTTGCATACATACAAATAAATATACAACACCTTCGACCATTCACCTTTGCATCTGGTATACATGCATTCTGACCAACATGCATTTTGTTTTTAAGGATCTTGATTCGTCTGTTTTCTACTTCAAATCTCTGCTCTATTAGGTGATTGGTGAGAGTCTCACCGAGCTCCTCCATCAGTGATCATTAAAATCTTCTCGCCGATCCTTATTATCATGCTAATAGTCTTTTTAGCTAGTTTCTCATGGATCGGTGTAACAATAATGAAGTCTTGCCGATATTAGGGGATTTGAATCCTCTTATTAGTATGATTTTGGGCATAATGTTTTATGATTTGATTGGGTATGGATGAGTAAGAATACATGAAAAATTTTGAATTTTCCTATCCCAACACATTCCACTCCTCTACAAACATTCTAAACCTCCACAAAATAATTTCAAGATACTTCATCTAGAATTTGGCCATAATTTTCTATTAGTCTTGTACTTTCTATATCCATACCAAGTATGTATCTAGTAATACATAAGTCCTTGATTTCAAACTTACAAGACAATTGAACTTTAAATCCCTTAATTAATATCTTGTTGTTTCTAATGGTTAACATATCATCAACATATAAAACAATAATCAAAATTTGATAATTTACCTAATTTTATTAAACACAAAAATCAACATCACTTCTAGAAAAGTTCAATCCTAAGACATATGAGTCAAACTTTTGGTTCCACATAGGTATAGGTACTACCTTAATTCATATAGTGACATTTTTAGCTTACAAACTAGTTTCTCTTTAACTTTCACCTCAAATCCTTCAAGTTTTTCCATGTAGATTTCCTCCTATAAATCATCATGAAAGAATGTTGTGTCCTCACATCCATCTACTTGATATCAAAATTATATGCAATAACAATGGACAACAACATTCTAATGGAGCTTAACTTAGCTACTAGAGAAAAGATCTCATCAAAATAAATTCCCTCTACATGGGAATATCACTTTCCCACTGAATGCCCCTTATAATACTTAAGTGATCCAATGGATTTTCTCTATTCAAAAAAGCTTACCAAGTCCCAAGTCTTGCACTTCTTTAAAGCCAACATCTAATAACCCATGACATTTTTCCAAGACTTCTCTTTTTAAGAGAGAACTTCTTTTCTCCAACTTGGTTCACAATCAATACTTTTTAGATCAAAAATAAAATAAAAATTTGGCAGACTATACCTATCAAGTGATCTTTGTTGCCTTGTAGATATTATCACAATTACCATTGAAGAATTTCATACCTCATTTGTACTATTTTTCTTTAGAGTTTTTTTTCTATGTTCTTGCCTCATGTTCATTCAAACTATCATGTCCACATAGTCGTTCAACTTCTAGTCCATTTTACCTCTCTAAGTCTAATTCAAAACTCATCATCTCATTTTTTTACTTCTTTGACTATTCATCCCTAAACAAGACTCTAAGTTCCCTAAAAGTGGCATCCCTTGAATAGAGAACTTTCAATGTTTGAAAATTCCAAAGTTTATATCCTTTCACATTTTCACTACACCCAATGCAAAAACACCTCTTTTCCTTGAAATCCAAGTTAAATCATCTTTCCTTTAGAACTCAAACATATGCCTCATAGCTAAAAAATTTCAAATTTGTTACAACTAGTTTTCTACTAGTCCACATTTCATATGGATTCTTATTATACAACACAATAGGAGACATATTCTTAAGGTAGCATGTAGTAGTTACTAATTTAGCTGAAAACTCATGTCCTAGACTAGAACTACTTAAAATACTTCTATCTTGTCTAGCAAGGTTGTATTTAACCATTTAGCCACATCATTCTATTGTGGTTTATAAGGAGTTGTCCTCTGTTTCACAACTATAGTGTGTTTATGGAATCTGTCAAATTCCTTTAAGTAGAATTCTCCTCCATTATTTCTCTTAAGCACTTTGATTTTTTTATCAATTTAATCCTCAACTAGATCCTTAATCTCAATAAACTTGAGAAATACATCAAATTTTCTTCTAAGGAAATAAACATAAGAGTACCTAGAATAGCCATAAGTTAAAGAAACATAATATAGATATTTACCAATGCAATTAACATCTGCAAAATTGAAAACATCATTGTGTATCACCTCGAAAATATCCTTTACCCTTCTATTTTAAACATAAACCATATTGTGTTCTATTTTCTTAACACAATGTTCACAAAGTAAAATCTAATAGAATAATCAACAAATACATCTACCATATGTTTACTCACTAGGGTTTTTAGACCTTTTCAACTTACCATGTGATCCATCCTATGATTCCACAACAACTCTAATTTAGATTGAGTTACATTGGCACACTTGGAAATGTTGATGCATCTAACCTATATAGAGTACCAAGTCATAGTCCCTTAGCAAGCACCAAGATGCCTCTTGTCAACCTGTAATCTTTATCACCAAAAGTATCATGTATTCTAGAGTTAGTCATCTTGGACATACATAGGAACCAATAGGTTTTCATCCTTTAGGATATAGTACTAGATCCCATGTATCATTATTTTTCAAATCCTCCATCTCTTCATTCATGGAAATCTTCTAGGATTCTTCATCATTCATACCTAATGCCTCTTCTATAGATCTTGGTTCATCCATGTTAGTATTCAATGCAAAAATACCTCTATAGTCATCAAGTGAATGCCTTTTAGGTGGTTGTCTATGCCTTGTAGATCTTTAAATAAGCTAAGTTGGAGGTTCTTCCTCCTCTTCTGAAGATTCAAAGTTAGATGAGCTCTCATAAAATTCTTATATATCTAGGGGCCTTGATTCAAATTTCTCAAGTATGGAAGTAAGTTGAATTACATCTTTCTATTCACTTTGTTTTGGTTACAATGTAATATAAGAAGGCTTATTTTCTCTAAAAATTACACTTCTAATATATATTACCTTCTGTGCAATAGGATCAAAAAGCTTCTATCCTTTGACACTATATCTATACCCGATGAAGATACATGTGCATATGCCTTTCTTTGTTCACTTCTCCTTTGGAACATGTGCATATTCCTTACAACCAAAAACTCTAAGATGTTTCAATGAAGGCTTATGACCTGACCACACCTCCATAGGCATTTTATCAACAAGAGCTGATGTAGGAGACCTATTAATCAAGTAGCAAGTAGTGGCAATAGCTTCAACTCAAAAACATTGTCCTAGACCAAAACCACTAAGCATACTCTTAGCCTTCTTCATTCGTGTCCTATTCATTCTTTATGCAACTCCATTATGTTGTGGAGAATATAGAGAACTATATTTTATCTTTCATTGCCACAATTTTTATAGAATCTGTCAAAATAATTAGAGAAAAATTCACTACCATTGTCAATCCTGAAATATTTTATTTTCTTTCCAATCTACAATTCAACCATAGATTTAAATTCTTTAATTCAATTGAAATCTTTAAATTTACTCTTTAGAAAATATATCCATGTCCTTTTGCTATAATAATCAATAAATGAAACAGAGTATGTGGATTTTCCAATGGAATGAATATCTATAAGACCAAATACATCAGAATGAATAAGATCAAATAAAACATAAGGTTTATGAGAACTTAAGTAAAACTAAACATAGTTTTGTTTCCCATATATACAATTCCCACGTAAATCAAAATCAAGATTACAATAAGTCAAACCTTCAACAATATTTTTTGTATTTTTCAATGTCCTTAGACCCTTTTATCCAATGTGACCTAGTTTCTAGTGCCATAACATATTCTTCTTTGTAGGTAATTTTGATTCAAAAGAAAGAGCACCATTAGGTACTAAGAAGCCATGACCATCTACTAAAGAGGAAACCCTCACTTTTTCCAATGAAGTAGTCATAGACTTGCTTTTCATAGAAGTACTATTTCACTCAATAATGTATGCTTTAGTCTTATACAATGTGCTAAATCCAACATATCTAGATATCACCATAGCACCTATAAAAATCTTGCATCCAACATCATAAAAGACTACCCAGACACTCACATCTATTATTTTTCTCATAGCTAATAAATTTTGTGCTAATCTAGGGATATATGCAACACCATTAATCCTTTTCACTCCACCATCAGGAAATCTAACTTTAACTTTACCATGACTAACAATATTTAAACAAGAATCATTACCAAAGTACACCTTACCTCCATCAAATTCTTGATATTCAAAAAATTAATATCTATTAGGGGTCATATGGAAAGATGCACTTGATTCATTTAACCGTGCATCATTCCTTGCATGAGTGGTCAAAGCTGCAATGAACACATAATTATCTTCCTTCTGAGATTTCGAATTAGAATCAAATTTCTTTGTTTTTTTTTTATCTTTTCTTCTTTGCACTCCTTATGAAAGTATCCAGCCTTACTGCAATTCTAGAAAATAACTTTGGACTTTCCAAGAGATTTAGATCTCCCCTTGGAATTGAATTTTTCACTCTTCTCACTGTTAGTACCTTTTTGTTTAGATCTTCCATGAACATTTAGGGCCTCTTTGGCACTAATGGATACCTTCCTCCTCATCTCTTTAGAAATAAAAGAACCAACAATATCTTCAACTTTCAAGACAACATAAGTACTCCGAATATCCATAACAAGAGAATTCCATAAATCAAGCAAACAACAAAGTAGGATCTACCATCTCTCCTCTTCATCCATTTTTCAGAAATACAACTTCTTCCACAAATTGATGCCAATTGAGCCACTAACATATTGAATTCTTCCAAGTGGTCAGAAATTCATCCATCATCTTACATTCTTAAAGAATACAATTTCTTCCTCAAGAAAATCTTATTCAATAAATATTTGGCTTGATATATCTCACCAAGTTTTTTCCCTAGTTTCTTTGTACAAGAGTCTTCATGGACATTGATTAAAATAGAGACTGGCATGCACAATCTGATTAGACCCTTGCCTTTATAGTCTATAACATCATATTGAGCAGTCAAAGTAGCATATTTAGGCCTTCAAACATGCTCATCAACAACATCCCATAGATAAAAAAACAATTAACAAATCTTCCTTGTTTAGCTTCCATATCTCAAAATTGTTACAAAAAAATTTCTCTACCTCTATTCTCCCTGATGTACTCACCATCTAAAATTTCTGCAACAAGATCACAAAGTATCTTATGTACAATCTCCCACTCAAAACTAGATTAGCTCAAAAAACCCAACAACCCACAATTGAAACCAAAGGTTATCAATCTCTAATACCACTTATATAAGGAAGCTAAAGTAGAAGAATAACTTCCTACACTAATATTGAGAGGAGGGTTATGAAAAACTTGTTAGATCTTTACAACAATTACATAAATTATACATAAATAAACATAAATAGCAATCATACCACAACACAATGGTTTATGTGGGGAAAACACTTTCGAGAGAAAAACCCCACACTCCAAAATTTAGCACAATATATTATTCACAAATTTCAATAAGATTATATTACATTTAAAAAGCAAGATTTCATAAGAGTATCACTATCTAGAGAATTGGACGCTATTTAACATCATCTCTAAGACTCTTACACTCAACCTCCATCTCAAGCACCTAATATAGAGGAGATACAACACATGAAACTATGAAATGGTAAATAGAAAACCATGAGCCATAACTACCCAAAAGTGGCACCCAAATCCTTAGGGTTCCATTATCTCTAATCAAAGATAACTTAGGTTGTGTCATAACATGCATCAACACGTGCAACTTTCCCTTACAACTCTTTTATGTTTCCAACACCTTTTTACATTTTCCAATATAGGAAGCCCAAATTTTGGAGGCCATAATTTTTTATCCAAGAGACCAATTGGTATTTTTTTTAATTATAGAGATCAAAGAGATGTACACACTAGGCACCCCTACAAGTAGTGCAAAATAACATGAAATTTTTCATTTTGGCTAAAAACTAACACTATAGCCTAGAAATTGAGTTTATTCAATTTAATAACTAAAAAATCACACTTTTTGTAGTTGTAAAGTTGAGACACCTTTCCTAAGAGTTCCTTGTCCTATCATGGGTGACATGATGTGAGAAATTCTTGCTTGAGATGGTGGTTATCTTGGTCATTATTATGGGTATCTTGTTGGAGCACAAAAGCATGTTGAAGAATGAACCATACATGGTTATCTAAGGGGTGTTTTTCCCTTGTTGGTTATTCCTATGGATATGTGTTTACAATCTATTATGTCAACTGGGAGAATGTTGGAATTGAGGTTCCATCAACCATGTAAATCCTATGACGTGGTTTCCACTATTCTTGGAAAGTTCTAAAGTTCTTGAGGAGTTCCAACATCCTTGGAGTTAGGGTGTTAAATTTGTAAATTTATTCACAAGGGATGAAGGTTCAACTAATATTAGTTATATTATTTAATTATTAGTACTGGTACTAGTAACAATGTATCATTTATTGTGGTATTTATTTTTTATGACAATACTAACAATCTATAGTAAATAGTAATTGCAATAATGTGAATTTTACCTTGGGAAGGTAATAAGTAAAATTGGGATGCCCAGGTCTACTATTGGCTTATGACATGTTGTAAGAGCATATGTTATTATTAGTCTCTTACATGTTCTATGGAATTAATTGATTTTAGTACTATCTATTGATAGAAAATTATGAGAACCTGTAAGACATTTTAGTTGAAGCTATTTTTGGATTATTTGAGATATTCCCAAAGGTGGGCATTAGATTTCCCAAGTTGGGCACAATTCTCCACATACCATATGTAGAAACTAGGAACATTAAGTAAATGCAAGTATTGAAATAAGCCACTCGAGACAAATAAGACCACGCTCAAACTGCAAGAAAATAAGTATTAAAAACAATGGAAAATAGGAATGCAATATATGGGATTATGAATTAGCTTACAAGATGTAGTACATATAGGGCATAATCGACAAAGAATAGCCAACCCAAAGATTAAAAAAAGCTCACTAAGAATAGTGGGGATGCATGTATTGGAAAAGCAACTACTTAACTTAGTTAAGCTAATCTAGGCATGCCAAGTATAGCTCGAGGCTAAACATAGACTGATGTGCACACCTAAGTAAGATTAATATACACCAACAACCCCACTTAAGCATAGCTTAGGTGGGCTAAATGAAGATGGGTCCCAGCAACTAGGCCTAATCAGGTACCCATGCATAATGTAATCTCTCATAAAAAATAGAGAAATGAATAAAACCACCTTGGAAAAACTCCCCTCCAAAAAGAGAGAAAAAGATAAAAGAAGTGGACTAGGAAGCCTCCTCGAAGATGATAAGTTTGTACCAAGCCCAAAACCATGTCGTTCTGACTATGATGATGTAGATAGCTCCCCCATGAGAGAGAGAGAGAGAGAGAGAGAGAGAGAGAGAGAGAGAGAGACTATGTAGGCCCCCACAATGAAGTAGCCCCTATACCAAAAGAGAATGCCTATGTATGAATGCTGAAAATGAGCCATTTGTGGCAAATGACATTTCTCCCCATAGGAAGAAACAAATCTAATGGTGAACTCTCAAAGAAGCAAGGTGAGGTGGTAAGTCTCATAATCTACCATGCCTCATAACACAGCTCAAATGTCATCATGATGATGTTGAAATAAGTCACAAACAAATTAGAAATCCTAGGCCTAACTAAAACAAGTGACCTCTCAAAATCATGTGAAAACTAATGAAGAGAAGGATCTAAAGAATAGATGTATGGATGTGGAATGTTAATGAATGCCATATGGCTACAATGTAAATTCCATGAGATGTCCTACAAAGAATCACTGGAAGCCCTCAATGAAGTCCTACTAAACTCTATATTAGTAGTAGGTGAAAGATAACTATCATTAAAGAGAAAGACAAGATCCTCCAAAGTGTTATCAAGATTTGAAATGTGAGATTCTGCAAACAACCAAGAGATGTCTTGTAGAAGTGTTTCCCAATTGGATATAAGACCATGCGATAAAGAATTACTGGAATCTCTCAGAGAAGCAACTCTGAACTCTGAAGTGGAGGCATAGAAACCATGTGCCCTATAATGTGATGATGTATGTCAACCATCATCTAGATTCTGTACCCAAGTATATGCACTCTGAAGTGGCTACCTAGCCAAAAGAGAGTTTAATGTGGGTGAGTCATATGTTGAATCCTCATTCTCCAAAATGAGTCTTAAGATGGATGGAGATGGCACCCCATCACTATCCTCACTGTTGGAACTAGAAGAAGAAGAAAAATCTACCTCAAGAATCTGTTGCGAGGCAATAGTAGATGAAAGAGAAGAATTCTTGATGTCCTAATGCAAAAATTCATTGGGGGCTCTCAAAGGAACAACTTGGTACTCTGATTAAGCAACAGGTGCTTGAGGAGATGTGATATCAATATGTTGTTGTAAAGAATCATTGGAATCTCTCAAAGCAACACCATTGAACTCTATTGAAGCAACAAGTGTGAAAGCATGAAGAGAAGTTTGTATGTCATCTAACAGTCTACGACTGGCAATATACTCAAACTCCTCTAAAGTATCATCATCAAAGGGTATGTTTTCTATTTTAGCAAGAGGAAGAAGACAATATGTAGTAGAATCATCTGGGAATGGACAGATATGAGGATCTTTGTAAATCTTTTAGATTCTATTCCAAAGTGTGTGAGGACACTCAATATTTGAGAGTGTCAGGATCAATACTAAGACAAATCGAACCTACTACATGTTCAATGATATTTCCCTAAGCTAATTTTCTCCCCAGTGTGTCTAGTTTAGGTATGAGTCCATAGAGGTAAGGGAAAAGATTAAGCCATTTGAGGTGTGTCAAAATGCCTTTTTTCCAAGACCCATAATTGGCCTTCTCCAGGATTACTACAGAAGGATGAGCAGTGAAACCCATGATGAAACCGAGACCAATAATCTCAATGCACAAGAAAAGTGGGAAAGTAGAAAGTGCTCAAAGACACGATTCACAAGACCACCCTTGGTTCAATTTTTTAAACACCCCCCCCCCCCCCCCCCCGACCCCCCACTGAATTTTGGCACTTTATAATTGAGTGCTTAAGCAAAAACATCCAATTTTGGGTCATTTAGTGTCACTTTAAAATTAGTGCGATTCAGCCCAAATTGGTTACAATGTATTTTAAAATTTGGCACTCCAGTCAAGTTGCCTTTTAACAAGATTACAATTTTTTCGTAAAATAACTCTAATTTAAATGCTCTCTAAAATTAGCCCTTTTTCGTTTAAAAAAACTATTATATTTTAATTTTTAAAAAAGGCTTTTTCAATAGAAGTCAAAAACCCAATTTGGGCGTTCTTTTGAGCAGAGATTTGTGATGGATTCAAGCCATGAGTTTTGCAGACCAAGTCGTTGGCCTTCAACAGGCCATGAGCTTTGGAAAACAGTCACAGGTCTTCACAAAATAGGGTGTGGGCCTTCTCCAGGTTTCCACGCATTCAACACGCCTTCAAACGGCTAGATCGGGCTTCACACATCCTACAAATGTCTTCAACACCTGGATCGAGCTTTCCTAGCATGCAACCAAACAGATCGCAGCCAAACCCCTATACTATAGCGACTCGAGGTTAATGCTGCGATAGAGATGAGGTAAAGAATTTGTGAGCTGAGTTTCCACCATTCATTCAACCATGCACACCGAAGACGGACAAAAAACAGAAGGGTACAAAACCTCTCAAGATTTTTGAGAAGTTGAGGTGGAGCCACTTTTTAAAGAGTCACTTTTAGACACATCAAAATTGTGGCTAATTCAAACATGCCTCTAACTCAATTTGAACCTGCAGTCTTCAAGGGGAAAGAGTTATCACTTAAACTGCCTGAAGCAGATGGCTGGATGGGATGTTTGGAAAATTCCCATGGAAAGTCATATGATAATTTCTATTTAGGTAATCAGGGAACGTAAACTTTTAATTTTCTGCCAAGATTCTCCACATCTATGGGACTTCGAAAGATTTCCCGTCAAATTTGCCTTCTACATGCTAACAAATAAAACAGATTGGCCCTCTCAATCAGGTTGCAGATCCACTCAAAGGGATCGCACCTCCTTGTAAAAACAATGGATTGGCCGAATCAGCCCTCGAAGCAGATTCAATCAACCTCCAAAATGAGCTTCTCATAGATTCGATCAGCCTGCAAAAGCAAGCCGCGGGTTGGCCCTTTTGGATCGCGACCCTTCAAAGCCTCTATGGATCTACTTGTATTGCACACCACAAAGATGAGTGGGATTAAATCACCTAGATCAGGCAACAAATAAGGGCGACACAAAGGTTTTAATTGCCTCTGACACAGATAGAAAACAGAGGGGAAACAAGGGTTGCAGTCGCTTCTCTTGGATGCCTTCTCACGTGAATCAAGGATGAATCCAACCTCTCTCAGCCTCTGCATAGATGTCAACCTCCTCTACAAATAAAAATTCCCTCCTTCACTGTTGTTCAACTAGGGTTGAAGGCATTTCTCTGCCCAAACAGGGGCATTCTTGCCTTAATCCTTTCCACTAGACCAAATGAAGATTGGTTTTATACAAATTGACCTTCTTTGGATCTGGGCGTTGCTTGGAAGAGGGATCCCACAAGAACACTATTAAGAAATCATAGAATTTGAACAAACATCCACACAATCCCGCTCTGATACCATGTAGAAACCAGGAACATTGAGTGAATGCGAGTATCGATTCAAAACACTCGAGACAAACAGAAGCATGCTCAACCTTCAAGAAAACAAGTATTGCAAACAATGGACAATAGGAATGCAAAATATGGGATAATGAATTAGCTTACAAGATGTAGTACGTATAGGGCATAATCGACTAAGAATAGTCAAGCCAAAGATTAAGAAAGCTAACTAAGAATAGTGGTGCTCCAAGTATTAGAAAATCAAGCACTTAACTCAGTTAGGCTAATGTAGGCACGCCAAATATAGCTCGAGGCTAAACATAGACTGATTTGCACACCTAAGTAAGCTTAATATACACCAACAAATCATGCTTGTAATATATATTAAATAGAAGCATATTGTGTCGGGGTTTGAGACAGGAAGAGTAGAGAAAGAATAGTGTTGAATATAACACTCAAAAAGAAGGTTGCAGTTATAGGATTGATGAGATGCATTGAGATCAATTGTTCATAGGTACATAGACCGTGTACTATCAGATTGGAGAGTAAGGAGATTAGGAAGTATGGTTGTAGTGTAATCTTTTTCTCAAAATTAATGCAAGCCTATCCTCTCTTCTATGTGGATTTTTTCTTGCAAGGGTTTCTTCATAGTAAATTCTATGTTATGTGATGAATAATGCTCTTTGCTAATTTCTTCTCATTTCCTAATTTAAATCCATTAAATCTCTTCATGGTATAATTTCAATGATTAGAAAAATGAATTTTAGTTTTGCATATAATTTTTAGATTTCTATTTTATAGTAGTCAAAGCCTTGTATCTCATCATTTGAGAAAATTGGATTTGAAATTAAAAATTCCCAACATTAAAGTTTGGCCTATTATGTAGCTAACATTACTACATGTAATTGATCTTGATCTCCCCTAAAATATTCTTCTTGGTCATCCATGGATTCATGCAATGCAAGCCATTCTTTGCACTTTCTATCAATGCATCAAATTCCATTATTTAGGAATAGAATTAACTATTCTCATTGATCCTCAACCGTTTCAATATTACGAAATGTTGGAAGGGCACTATCAAAAAACCAATCATTGCCCCATCATTGAAGCATCTCAAATACTTGAAGAAAAAAATCATCCTACATAGATCCAAGTGACCTTGCATCCACATCCACCAATTTGAAGCCTAAATCCCATATCAAAAGAACATTGACAAAGGTTGTGGAGAATAAATTATCCAAAATGCCTTTCATATAGGAAAGATTCCCTTTTCTCCCTAATCTCATGGTAGTTCTAACATAAATAAGAAGAAAGAAAAAGCCTCGGTATAGTATTGATCAACTACTTTTCTTCAGCATGGTTTCGTTGTAGATGAAAAGATTAAAGGTGCAAATAATTCTTGGCTATATGATGATGAAAAGATAGCACCTTTCCTAAAAAGTAATGGATATTTTGTAGCTAAGAAAATATGTGAGAAAATAAATTATAAAGGAAATGGCCTTGGGATTCATGAGCAAGGAATTATAGAACCTATACCTATTTATGAAAATCTTAGAACAAGGGGCCTAGGAGACATTTCTCCTAATGAGAAATCTAATGATGTTAGTGATTCTTCTATGGTTTCTGAGAATGCTTCTTGTAACATTGAAAAAATTAAAATTGGGTCTATCCATAGCCTTTTATGAAGTCTTGCTTCCACCAACCTCCTTAATGTACTACCATCCTTAACATCAAAATTGAGCTCCAATACTCTAAACATATTGCTTGAGACCAACAAGATCACATGTCATCAGATTTGTTTCAAAATGACACAGGTATCACAAAACTCTAAGATAATATCTTGCTAGAGGATCATCAAAGCAACTCTAAAATCAATCTAGATGCATTTACATATGTTGAGGAGTGCAAAGAATTTTAATGAAAATGAACTGAAGTATCTACATAAAGTAAAAGATCAAAATATAGAAATGAATCCAAATGATGAAAATAATCACAACAAATCAAAAAATTAGAAAAACTAAAGAAATAAAAATCTAAGAACCCTAGTGAAAACCTCTTTGAGGACGTAACAGTTTACAAAAGGCAAAGTAAAAAAGTTAAATATGATTCTACTGGTGAAAGTCTATTTGAGACATTAATAGACAAGAAACTCAATTTTCCATTATATTAGCACAATTATAAGATGCAATGAATGTCAATATTGAAGTAGAAAACAATCCTAAAATTATCAAAAGTGTGGATACTCTTGATCTAGGGGCAAAAGAAACTTTTTTCAGCTCATAAATATTATATTTTGATAGGATCATATAGATTTTTAGTCCTTATCCTGAATCTTAACTCAAACTCACCATCTAATATCCCAAATCTAGAATCCAAAAATGTACAAGTTTAAAATTTAAAATTTAAAATTCCAATCCAAATTCAAAACCCTTCATCCATCAAGACTCTCACTTCACCTACCTTGGTGGCACCCTCTATTTTAGGGGCTATGATAGTACCTTCTTGAGATATCTAAATGTGAAAGGACTCACCTTAAGTATCAAAGATATTCACAACAACATCTATAGAGTGCACACTAGGAGCATGAACCTAGTGAAGGAATTGTGTAGAATAGGATACCACTAGCATAAGTTAGCCACACTCGATGGTTAGGAGATAGAATAATCCATGGACATCATGCACCACAAGTGTTTTCATGCTTGAAGCACTAACAATCACAAGTCAGCAAAAAATGAAAAAATACAAAAAAAAACTTGAAAATTAAAAAAAAAAATTGTAAAAAGAAAAATTGCCCTCTCCTAAAAACCATTTCAATTGTGCCTTGGGAAAGTACCATGATGAAAAGCTTTTTGTGGTGCCATGTGTAGTGTACATGATATCCTTTATCTATGGGTTCCCTCTACACTTTGGGGTAGGTTTGATCAATCCATCCCATCCATTACATATTGTTTTGCAACCCATCACCTGACATAGTCATTTTGCATTCATAAACCTTGATCTCTTTTTTATTTCTCTAGGGATTTGGACAAAACATTGACTCATGCATCTAAAAATAACTTTTTTCTCTCTAGTGTGCACCATTGGAATCATTGCATGCACTCTTGTATAGCATTTACACATACATTACACTTTAAACATGCAAACAAGAAAAAACTTAGACATCATTGCATCCAACCTTCACACAAAAATACCTCTCAAACTTGGGAACATAATCAAATGTCAAAAAATAAATCAATCAACTCATATAGGTTTTCCCCTAACCATGGTGACATGCTTTTTTAGAGTTAATCAATCATTATATCATCCATTTGGATACATCATTCCCAATCTAACATCACTTTATTGGGATGCCTCATTCCCAATCAAGCATCGCTATAACTATCATGACACTCAAAATCTTGGTTTCCACTTTGGTGAGAGGTAAATCTAGGTGTGTCTTTCTCATTTGTCTACATATTCTTTGATTGAATGTTGATATTATACATGTATTTTTATCATCCCATGACATATTCCTCCAAGGTCATCATGGTCCATTATATCATGATGTGTCTTGACAATATGTTCACAACGAAGACTTCTAGTTTGTATTTTTTACTGCATTTATGAGTTAGCTCCACACATATGGAAACATTGGCATCATGGTTTGTGCATATCATGCCGCATCTTGTCGTATGCTAAAGGAAACACCAAGTTTCTTATAACATTTAGAATGTCTTCAAGATCACTAGGATGCACCTATCCATTCCATCATTCATCACATTTATCTTCCTTTAAAGACATTCCATTTCCATCCATGTTCATTCATCACCATGATCACATTTCAAGATTCCACCCATGTTGTTCATACCCACCTTCTCTCTTAAGGGGGCATCTCTATCCATGCCTAATCCAATCCTTATACTTATGGAATCATATCCTATTTTTCTTTCAAACATCATTACTTCTTTTAGTCATAATGCCATTTCAAAGATGGGAAAATGTAGACACCTATAATTTATTAGATCTAAAAAATAATTAATTAATTAATCCATTCACATCACTAATTATCTAAATTAAATCCATTTCTATTTTATTATTTAAATAAATCAAATCCACTTTCATTAATTATCTAAATTAAACAAATTAATTTAATTTTCCATTTCCATTTCATTATTTAAATAAGTTAAATCCACTTTCATTATTGAAATAAATGAATTGGATTCATTTCCATTTTCATCACATTAATAAAATTAATTAAACTAATCATTTTCTGCCTCACTATTGAAATAAATCTACACCCATCCACTTAAAATAAATAAATAAAATTTAAATAAAGCTCTCCCTCCAAAATTCAAATAAATAGGTCCACATCATTCCCTCCCCAATAATCAAATAGAAATAAATAATTTAATCCTAGTCATTCACTTTCACTAATAAAATCTCAGCCATTCACATCCTCATGCAACCACCTATAAATTCACCCCTAAATAATTCATCTTGCCTCCTCCTACACACATATAATGAATTCTACAAGATAACATTATATGCTTATGTGGAAAATGTTGAATTCGAGGATCTTTTGGATAGAATACTGACACTAGAATGGGGAACGAATGACAAGCAATCACATGCCCTGAAAGTTACAAGAAATATAAAATATTACAAAGAAAATAATAGGCATGAAATTTGAATGCGTTGAACTAATAAATATTATGAACAAGTTTTTACATATAGGTGAAGTGTTTGAGTCGCATAAGAAGTCAACTTATACAGACTAATAGTGGTGGCGAGCTTGTTCCTCCAAAATAGTAAGAAGTTGCACCACATACCTTGGATGAGTTTGACCAACTCTCCAACTTGCCACATAGCCACCTAAGATGGCTTAATGCCAAGTCCAGAAATACATGTGTAATTACTTAATAATGTTCTACACAAACACCCCCCTTAAGCAAAGATTAGGTGGGCACAAAGAAAGATGGATCGCGACAACTAGGTATGATGAGGTACCCATGTAAAATGCAATTTGTCATAAAGTGGAGAAAGGAAGAAAACCTGGTAGTGGGAAAAAACTTCCCTCCAAAAGAGAGAAAAAAGAGAAAGTGAACTTGACACAACACAAAAAAATCAAATATGATAGTCTTGAAATCCCTACAGGATAGCGCCCATGCATGCCTCCATAAAGAAGAGAAAGAAAGTCAACACAGAATCTCGCATGCCTCTTGCTTTTGGAAGATAGAAACCCTGAGCTGTCAAATTGTTGAATTCCCACTCAAGTGGAATGTATGAAGGAATCAAGATGTATGGTTCTCAAAGCTACTCATGTTTCCCAATGCTAATGCTGAAATGAGTTGCAACCAAATCAGATGCCTTAGAACTAACTGAAATAAGTGACCTCTAAAAGTCATGTGAAAACTGATGAAGGGTAGGATCCGAAGAAGTGATGTGTGGAATGTCAATACATGTCATGTGGTTGTCATCCAAATCCCAAATGAAGTGCTTTTATAAAGAATCTTTGGAAGCCCTCAGTGAAGCCTCTCTAAACTCAATAAAAGAACTATCATCAAAGAGAAGACTTATATCCTCAATAGTGTCATCTAGATCTGAAATGTGGGACTCTACAAACAAACAAGAGATGTCTGGTAGAAGTTGGTAACAATTAGGTGAATCCAAAAAATGATAGGATGGTATAATGAATGACTGGAAGCCCTTGAAGAAGTAACTCTAAACTCTAAAGTAGCAACATGTATTGTAGATGGGGTATCATTGTATGTCAACCAAATAAACTGATTATCCCATAAGGATGTGTCCACACAAGATGGGTCAACATAAGTCTCACTATTATCCACAAGTGCCTAGTCATCCAAGGAAACATCACTATTAGATGAAGATCTGAAGTCTCCATACATCTACTAGATGATGGTCCAAGTAGTGAAAGGGCACTTAGTATGCTCTATGATGTATAAAATCCCTAGAAATAGTAAGACCTATTAGCCCATAGACCATGTCATTTTTGTAAAACCATGCATTCTTCATTTTATTGTTTTTTGGCTCACGAATGAGTCCAAGGAGATAGGGAAATTGATCCTACTCAAGACAGTGATTCTTCATCCCTTGTTTCTAGGACAAACAATTCTCTAAAGCTAGAATGACAATAGAAGGATGGAAAAAACCATGGTGAGCCCCCTTTCATTTTGGAACTTTAATTTTAGTGCATATATGAACAACCCCCAAAATTGCTCAATTACCTCAGACTAAAAATATAGAAAGAAGTGTGGAAATAAAATGTTGAATGAAATGCGGAGCTACACTGGACATGACACAATAGAAGTGCACTAGACATGACATAATAAACCCCACCCCATAGTTCAATATTTTTATCCCCCTAAATTTTTGGCACTTTATAATTTTAGTACATAGGCTAAACCAATTTGGAATGGAAAATGACACTTTATAACAATAGTACAAAATCATGTCCAATGCATTGGGCTCGGAAAAATAACCACTTTCAAAAAATGGTGCTCAAACATGAGTTGCCTATCAAAAGTTATTACAATTTTAATTTTTCTTGACTTGCTTAAAGTTGCCCTATATAAAAAAATTTAAATGTCTTTTGACAATTTTTTTTTATAAAAACTTTGACAAAAAAATTAAAAAATAGGACATAATGAAGGTGGAGTTAAGCCCTTGCCGATGATGACATGGTTCGGTGGTTAAGTCGCTCGGTTGTAGTGGAGGCCACCAGAGTTCAAAACCCTGCTGGCCCAACGAGCTCGCAAGGCTTTACGCCTTCGCTGAGCCAATGAGCTCGCGGGTTTGAAGTGTTCTTCCTAGGGGATGAGGTCCCCCATGTTGTGGCCTCACTGGTTCATTGCTCCGGGAAAAAGCATTCATGTGGAGCCGAAGGGCGTGTTGCACCAGCGTCGTCGGTCACATTAAAAAGTTTACCAGGCACATTAAAAAAAAGGTGGAGTTAAGCCCCCTCTGGTTGGATGTGACCACCCCATATGACCAGGGGGCTAAGAGATTTGGTGGCTTGGACAAGTTTTACCAACTCTCCAAGTCACCACATAGCCACCTAAGATGATTTAATTCCAAGTGTAGAAAGTAGAAATACACGCAAAATTAATTACTTAATAATATTCTACACTAGCATAGAATACATCATTCAACAATGTACATGCTACCAAGATCTTGAAGACTCCAATCTGAGCAACTCCATCACTCATATCTATGATTGAATCCACTCAACAAAGGAGATCTCTTGCTTGGTAAGTGATGGTAAGAATTATTTCATTTGATCTTCTTTATGTTCAATCTGTTGGTAATCATTTATGTTTAGGGTTTTAGGCCAGAGCCACTGGTGGTGCCTGTATAAGCAATCAGGTTTTAAGTATTTAAATATGCAGGCCCCTTCCCAAAAATCTAAAAAGTTCTATCTCTTTTGACCTCTGCAATGCTAAAAAATGCAAAAAATCAGTCATATGCATGTGTCTTTGTGTATACAAAGGTGTTTGTATATACATACAGGTCAAAATGTGCATTGGCAGGTCAAAAATCTCTATCACCCTTTGAAAAATTGAGTTAGGTGCATTTCTGATTGTATATCGGGCTCTAAAAGGTGCATATACAAAGGGGGAATCTTTTGCAGATTCTAGAGAATATTCCCACATTGTATATCAGGTTATATACAAAGCAAAATATACAAGGAGGTGCAAATATACATTTGCTATAGTGGCGAGGCAGAGATGCATGTGGTGGGGCCCGTGGCTATACAAGGTGGAATGTATATGCAATATACATTTGGGCACACATACAATGGTTAGATACATTGCAGGAATATTCTGGAGAAGATTCCTTGTTTTGTATGTGCAAGGGAATGTAGATTGAAAATTATACAAAGACTTGTAGCATGCAAAGTGACCAATGCAAAGGAGAGAGAAAATGGTCGGGCCCACCAGTTGTATGTGCATTCATTTGTATGTTTGCATATACAAGCCAATATACGAAGAAGAAATATACATTTTGGACCTGAAGAGGAAATCAAGTTGCAATAGATAGATTTTTAGGTCCGCAGGTTGTATATCGCGTTTGTATATACAATATACAAAGCAAAGATGCAAATGAACGAGATACAAGCCGGACTTCAAAAGGAGGTACATTCTGATGCATAAAAGTTTTAGGTCCGCCTTGTATGTTGAGCAGTTGCGTGTATATGCATCCTGCATATACAAAGATTTAAAAAGGGATTTGTATATGCATTCGAACATGCATATATAAGCGGTGAAAAGGCAAAATACAAGGGGGAAAAGGCCAATGATAGAATCATGGGATGCCTACGTGGCACGTTTTCACTGGCCGACGACTTTTCAACATTTTTGAGTGCTGTGGATCTCAGCGACGGGAAGTAGATCAACGGCCATGTTTTGGACCTTCGGCGGTGGTTTTTTCCTGAGCATGTGCGGCCATTTTTTGAGTGGAAAGATCTCTAGATGTACCTGCTATTGCATCCCGCGAGTGGATGGGGCTTTAATGGCAGATTGTGTAGGGAAGTATGGGTGAGGCGACAGGTGAACTACCAGGCTTATGAAGAGAGCCTTCAGGCGGCGGCCCAGATCCTGATTCCATCTACTCCTTTCTCCTTGTCCCTCTTCTGCATTAACTATTTTGAGTGCCAATCTGATCATGCATTGTATCTGGCAAATTTTTGATTTACCTTGTAATTAATGTGTTGAGTACACTTCCTTGTTGTATAAGGAGGACTGTGTTACTCATTTTTGTTGTTGGAGACTTGGGCAATTTTAGGGGAAAGATAACAAAATACAGAGCATTTCCTTGCTGTTCTATCTCATTTTGGAGTTTATGTATTGTATCTGTGATGTATCTTGCACATATGTTCAGTTTCAGTGTCAATTTTATATGAAAAATGCTTCTTGCATGTGTTTTACCATCTGTCTCCACTTGTTGTATGCATCTCTTCTTCTGAATTTGGTTGCTAAGGGTTTCTCAAATTCTAGAATACAGATTTATGTATTGCATACTTGATCTTTAACTTCCATTCAAAGAGTGGATTAAATCATTTTAGGTTAAGGTATGGAGAAGATTGTATGTCAGCTGGGATATCTGTAAGTATGGATAGTCAAATACTTATCCTTGGGTGATGTTTGTAAGACAAGCATCAGTCCTAACCCCTTGAAACTCGAATGCTAGTTGCAAGCCATTCTTATGTATATGTCTATTTGACTCCTTGCCTTAAGATAGGCACCGGTCTGTTCTTGTGAAGTAGTTATGATCCAAAGCCCCTATCTTGCATCCAAACCATCAAATTCAAATCCATTCATATTTCCAACCTGTTAGTTGTAGGAGTAGGAATAGGAACCCCTGCATACTCTCATCCTTAACTAGACACATATGTCAAAGAATGTTGCTAACCTTGTGATTTGTCACACAAATCTTGGTCCTAAAATGAGAGTATTCTGCCTGTTATCACAAAGCTAAATCTTAATGTCATTAGGTGAGTCAAAGTGTCAAATCTTTAGCAAATAGGGATATCCCCCTTGGTGCGGCAGAACAAGAAGTGAAGGGGAGGCAGCTCACACAACCTCCCATTTCTGTTGGCTGGATCTGCTCATCCATAGGAACTGGCAAACCCTTTGCCGATCTGGGAAAATAACCAACAAAATTGGCGACTCCACTGGGAAGTTAATGAAAAAGAATAGTATCTGTGTGCCCATCCAAGTAACCAACAGAATTGGCGACTCTGCTGGGGAGTTAATGAAAAAGAATAGTATCTGTGTGCCCATCAGAGTAACCAACAGAATTGGTGACTCTGCTGGGGAGTTAATGAAAAAGAATAGTATCTGTGTGCCCATCCGAGTAACCAATAGAATTGGTGACTCTGCTGGGGAAAGAGAGAGTCAAGTGATTTGAAGGATGGAAAATCTAGTTTCTAGTGAAGTTGTTGTAGCAAGATCAAAAAATGACCATGTGGTGCTCTGCTGGCGTGGTGAATCCAAAAAATACATGTGCCTTGTTGATTTTCTTTCCTCTCTGTGAGAGGTGGCGACTCTATTGATTGAACCTATCAAAGCTATAACATATTTCTAGGTATTCAATCCTTTTAAAAATGATGAGTTTAGAGCAACAATCCTAGTTGTGCTCTTAAAGAAGACCATTTGTTATTGAAAGGCCTAAAGCCCTAAATTTTAAAGGAATATGTGGTTACCCAAACATTATTCCCAATGAAATTAGAAAATGTTTGCCAAAATATAGTGGATCAAATTCTGAATCGGCAAACAAACATTTGCAAAAATTTTGTACTTTAATAGAAGATTATGAGGTAGAGGATGAAGATGTTGTAATGAGGCTCTTTGTTCAGTCGTTAGAAGATGATGCTAGAGTTTGGTTTTCAAACCTACCTGTATTTCCAGTGTCTTCATGGATAGATTTAGAAATTGCATTCCTAGAGCAGTTTGGTGAAAGATTTGATGTGGCCTCATTGATCATACATTTTATGAATATCCAAAAGGAAGATGAGGATTCAGTTCCAGCTTTTAATCTTAGATTTATTAAGTTGCTTAAGCAAATCCCTGAATATATGAGACCCAATAATCCATTGTGCTTAGCAATTTATTTGGCTGCATTTGATGAAGAAATGAGTTATTCATTGAGAGATAAAGAACCAGTCACACTTCACCAGGCCTACCAATTTGCTATGAATATAGAAAACAATGAGAAATATGGAATGCCAGTAGGTTTCATGGCCGCAAGTTGTAAAAATAGTTATCAAACTGAATATTTCTATTGTTCCAGTGTGTTCATTGATAAATGACTATGTAGAGGGAAATATATTTCAAAATAATGTGTGTAGTCATGATGTGATGCATGAAGAAAATGTTATAGGAGATGTAGGCACATTTTGTAATAATGAAAACGAAGACTGTTATCAGCCTCTAGAAGAGAAGCCTGCAGACACAAAATGTCCTTCAACTAATCAAACAAAAGATATACATGAAATTGTGTCTTGCAGTGATAGGCATATCCCAGATATTTCTGAATATTTATACGAGGTGGATATGCAAAGCTTCACTCTGAATATAGAAGATGTTGCTTCAAGGGATAATAGTGAATATGTTAGTGACTGTTAGCATTCAGATGCATGTGTGAGCCTTTCAGATGGTGAAATATATATGGATGCTGAATATAAGTGTTTCCTTGAAGATTTTGACCACCTTCATAGTGCAGAGGTTGAAAAATTTGATTTTAATTATCAAGGCATTGGTGAAGAGGGAAAACAGGGTCACTATTCAGAGGTGAATGGATAGATTGCAGATGTGTGTGCTCATACAGTTAGGGATAGTGTTGATTACAGGGGTAACTATGAAGTTTTTAATGTAGGGTTGCATTTTGAGCTATTTATGCCTTCTTTTGAGACATTCCAGGTGGACATAAATGATATGATTGTTGAGCACAGTAATGGTGAATATCTACATGTCTATAAAGATAAAGTTGATTATGAGATGTTGCTTGTGCCTAAATATTACATGTTTGATACAAAGGAGCTCTTATTTTCTGAAGAAGGGCAAAATTTTGATGCGGATTCATTTGTTTCATGTGAGTCTGTCATTTTCCCAAGCAACATCAATGACTCATATGATGATGACATTCTACAACTCATGATAATGTACACTGATGAGGCTTATTGTAGATTTGTCAATGAAAAAGAAAGGAGCAACAGCACAAACAATTGCAATGCTGAGTGTTGCAAGTGGTTAAGTGTTGCAATTAGTTAAATTATGTTGGTTATTTTCCCAGATCAGTAGAGGGTTTGCCAGTTCCTATGCATGGGCAGATCTGGCCAATAGAAATGGGAGGTTACGTGAGCTACCTCCCCTTCACTTCTCGTTCTGCCACACTAAGGGGGGTATCCCTATTTGCTAAAGATTTGACACTTTGACTCACCCAATGACATTAAGATTTAGCTTTGTGATAACAGACAGAATACTCTAATTTTAGGACCAAGATTTGTGTGACAAATCACAAGGTTAGCAACATTCTTAGACATATGTCGCTGGTTAAGGATGAGAGTATGCAGGGGTTCCTATTCCTACTCCTACAACTAACAGGTTGGAAATATGAATGGATTTGAATTTGATTGTTTGGATGCAAGATAGGGGCGTTGGATCATAACTACTTCACAAGAACAGACCACTGCCTATCTCAAGGCAAGGAGTCAAATAGACATATACATAAGAATGGATTGCAACTAGCATTCGAGTTTCAAGGGGTTAGGACTGATGCTTGCCT
The DNA here is from genome assembly GCA_027924645.1 of Cunninghamia lanceolata. Taxonomy (NCBI): domain Eukaryota; kingdom Viridiplantae; phylum Streptophyta; class Pinopsida; order Cupressales; family Cupressaceae; genus Cunninghamia; species Cunninghamia lanceolata. The sequence goes on from BSBN01000854.1 coordinate 10,717,572, forward strand.
TACAAACATCACCCAAGGATAAGTATTTGATTGTCCATACTTACAGATATCCCAGCTGACATACAATCTTCTCCATACCTTAACCTAAAATGATTTAATCCACTCCTTGAATGGAAGTTAAAGATCAAGTATGCAATACATAAATCTATATTCTAGAATTTGAGAAACCCTTAGCAACCAAATTCAGAAGAAGAGATGCATACAACAAGTGGAGACAGATAGCAAAACACATGCAAGAAGCATTTTTCATATAAAATTGACACTGAAACTAAACATATGTGCAAGATACATCACAGATGCAATACATAAACTCTAAAATGAGATAGAACAGCAAAGAAATGCTCTGTGTTTCGTTATCTTTCCCCCAAAATTCCCCATGTCTCCAACAACAAAAATGAGTAACACAGTCCTCCTTATACAACAAAGAAGTGTACTCAACACATTAATTACAAGGCAAATAAAAAATTTGCCAGATACAATGCATGATCAGATTGGCGCTCAAAATAGTTAATGCAGCAGAGGGACAAGGAGAAAGGAGTAGATGGAATCGGGATCTGGGCCGCTGCCTAAAGGTTCTCTTCATAAGCTTGGTAGTTCACCTGTCGCCTCACCCATACTTCCCTGCACAATCTGCCATTAAAGCCCCATCCACTCGCGGGATGCAACAGCAGGTACATCTGGAGATTTTCCCACTTAAAAATGGCCACACACGCTCAAGAAAACCCACCGCTGAAGGTCCAAAACATGGCCATCGATCTACCTCCTGTCACTGAGATCTGCGGCACTCAAAAATGTTGAAAATTTGTTGGCCAGTGAAAACGTATGACGTAGGCATCCCATGATTCTATTGTTGGCCTTTTCCCCCTTGTATTTTACCTTTTCACCCCTTGTATATGCATGTTCGAATGCATATACAAATCCCTGTTTAAATCTTTGTATATGTAGGATGCATATACACGCAATTGCTCAACATACAAGGTGGACCTGAAATATTTATGCATCAAAATGTACCTCCTTTTGAAGTCTGGCTTGTATCTCCTTCATTTGCATCTTTGCTTTGTATATCGCATATACAAACGTGATATACAACCCGCGGACCTGAAAATCTATCTATTGCAGCTTGATTTCCTCTTTGGGTCCAAAATGTATATTTCTTCTTTGTATATTGGCTTGTATGTGCAAACATACAAACAAATGTACATACAACTGGTGGGCCTGACCATTTTCTCTCTCCTTTGCACTGTTCACTTTGCATGCCGCAAGCCTTTGTATAATTTTCAATGTACATTCCCTTGCACATACAAACAAGGAATCTTCTCCAGAATTTTCCTGCAATGTATCTAACCATTGTATGTGCGCCTGAATGTATATTGCATATACATTCCACCTTGTATATCCACGAGCCCCACCACATGCATCTCTGCCTTGCCACTGTAGCAAATGTATATTTGCACCTCCTTGTATATTTTGCTTTGTATATAACCCGATATACAAAGTGGGAATATTCCCTAAAATCTATGAAAGATTCCCCCTTTGTATATGCACCTTTTAGAGCCTGATATACAATCAGAAATGCACCTAACTCAATTTTTCAAAGGGCAATAGAGATTTTTGATCCGCTAATGCACATTTTGACCTATATGTATATACAAACACCTTTGTATATACAAAGACACATGCATATGACTATTTTTTTGCATTTATTAGCACTGCAGAGGTCAAAAGAGATAGAACTTTTTAAATTTTTGGGAAGGGGCCTGCATATTTAGATGCTTAAAACCTGATTGCTTATGCAGGCACCACCAGTGGCTTTGGCCTAAAACCCTAAACATAAATGATTACCAACATAGGCTCTGTCTGGTGACGCATGCCTCTTGCAGGCATGGCGAGAACCTTAGATCTCTAGGATGCAGAGCAGTCCCTTATCCATTGGGCAATAGAGTCATGAAGTCACAATGATCTGCATCACAAAACACATTTATTTAAAATTTACTTGGCGGCCTAGGGCCACCAAAAAGGAAAAACTAGAGTTTTCCTTTGTCAAACACTTGATTCTATTTTGATTTCTTCAAATGAAGCCTGAAAGCATTTAACTACTTGCAACACTCAGCATTGCAATTGTTTGTGCTGCTGCTCCTTTCTTTTTCATTGACAAATCTACAATGAGCCTCATCAGCGTACATTATCATGAGTTGTAGAATGTCATCATCATACGAGTCATTGATGTTGCTTGGGAAAATGACGAACTCACATGAAACAAATGAATCCACATTAGAATTTTGCCCTTCTTAAAAAAATAAGAGCTCTTCTATATCAAACATGTAATATTTAGGCACAAGCAACATCTCATAATCATATTTATCTTTATAGATATGCAGATATTCATCATTACTATGCTCAGTAATCATATCATTTATGTCCACCTGGAATGTCTCAAAAGAAGGCATAAATAGCTCAGAATGCAACCCTACATTAAAAACTTCATAGTTACCCCTATAATCAACACTATCCCCAACCATATGAGCACACACATCTGTAATCTGTCCATTCACCTCTGAATAGTGACCCTATTTTTCCTCTACACCAATGCCTTGATAATCAAAATTGAATTTTTCAACCTCTACATTGTGAAGGTGGTCAGAATCTTGAAGGAAACACTCATATTCAGCATCCATATATATTTCACCATCTGAAAGGCTCACACATGCATCTGAATGCTGACAGTCACTAACATATTCACTATTATCCCTTGAAGCAACATCTTCTATATTCAGAGTGAAGCTTTGTATATCCACCTCGTATAAACATTTAGGAATATCTAGGATATGCCTATCACTGCAAGACACAACTTCATGTATATCTTTTGTTTGATCAGTTGAAGGACATTTTGTGTCTGCAAGCTTCTCTTCTAGAGGCTGATAATAGTCTTCGTTTTCATCATTAAAAAATGTGCCTACATCTTCTATAACATTTTCTTCATGCATCACATCATGACTACACACATTATTCTGAAATATATTTCCCTCTACACAGTCATTTATCAATGAACACACTGGAACAACAGAAATATATTCAGTTTGATAACTATTTTTATAACTTGCGGCCATGAAACCTACTGGCATTCCATATTTCTCATTATTTTCTATATTCATAGCAAATTGGTAGGCCTGGTGAAGCGTGACCAGTTCTTTATCTCTCAATGAATAACTCATTTCTTCATCAAATGCAACCAAATAAATTGCTAAGCACAATTGATTATTGGGTCTCATATATTCAGGGATTTGCTTAAGCAACTTAATAAATCTAAGATTAAAAGCTGGAACTGATTCCTCATCTTCCTTTTAGATATTCATAAAATGTATGATCAATGAGGCCACATCAAATCTTTCACCAAACTGCTCTAGGAATGCAATTTCTAAATCTATCCATGAAGAAACTGAACATACAGGCAGGTGTAAAAACCAAACTCTAGCATCATCTTCTAATGACTGAACAAAGAACCTCATTACAACATCTTCATCCTCTACCTCATAATCTTCTATTAAATTAGAAAATTTTTGCAAATGTTTGTTTGCCGATTCAGAATCTGATCCACTATATTTTGGCAAATATTTTCTAATTTCATTGGGAATAATGTTTGGGTAACCACATATTCCTTTAAAATTTAGGGCTTTAGGCATTTCAATAACAAATGGTCTTCTTTGAGAGCACAACCAGGATTGCTGCTCTAAATTCATCATTTTTAAAAGGATGGAATACCTGGAAATATGTTGCATCTTTGATAGGTTCAATCAACAGAGTTGCCACCTCTAACAGAGAGGAAAGAAAATCAACAAGGCACATGTATTTTCTGGATTCACCACGCCAGTAGAGCACCACATGGTCATTTTTTGATCTTGTTGCAACAACTTCACTGGAAACTAGATTTTCCAGCCTTCAAATCACCTGACTCTCTCTCTCCCCAGCAGAGTCGCCAATTCTATTGGTTACTCGGATGGGCACACAGATACTATTTTTTTTTATTAACTCCCCAATAGAGTCACCAATTCTGTTGGTTATTTTCCTGGATCGGCAGAGGGTTTGCCAGTTCCTATGCATGGGTAGATCTGGTCAACAGAAATGAGAGGTTGCATGAGCTGCCTCCCCTTCACTTCTGGTTCTGCCGCACCAAGGGGGGCATCCCTATTTCCTAAAGATTTGACACTTCGACTCACCCAATGACATTAAGATTTAGCTTTGTGATAACAGGCAGAATACTCTCATTTTAGGACCAAGATTTGTGTGACAAATCACAAGGTTAGCAACATTCGTGGACATATGTGTCTGGTTAAGGATGAGAGTATGCAGGGGTTCCTATTCTTACTCCTACAACTAACAGGTTGGAAATATGAATGGATTTGAATTTGATGGTTTGGATGCAAGACAGGGGCTTTAGATCATAACTACTTCACAAGAACAGACCGGTGCCTATCTCAGGGCAAGGAGTCAAATAGACATATACATAAGAATGGCTTGCAACTAGCATTCAAGTTTCAAGGGGTTAGGACTGATGCTTGCCTTACAAACATCACCCAAGGATAAGTATTTGACTGTCCATACTTACAGATATCCCAGTTGACATACAATCTTCTCCATACCTTAATCTAAAATGATTTAATCCACTCCTTGAATGGAAGTTAAAGATCAAGTATGCAATACATAAATCTATATTCTAGAATTTGAGAAACCCTTAGCAACTAAATTTAGAAGAAGAGATGCATACAACAAGTGGAGACAGACAGCAAAACACATGCAAGAAGCATTTTTCATATAAAATTGACACTCAAACTAAACATATGTGCAAGATACATCACAGATGCAATACATAAACTCTAAAATGAGATAGAACAGCAAGGAAATGCTCTATATTTCATTATCTTTCCCCCAAAATTGCCCAAGTCTCCAACAATAAAAATGAGTAACACAGTCCTCCTTATACAACAAGGAAGTGTACTCAACACATTAATTACAAGGCAAATCAAAAATTCACTAGATACAATAAATGATCAGATTGGCGCTCAAAATAGTTAATGTAGCAGAGGGACAAGGAGAAAGGAGCAGATGGAATCAGGATTTGGGCCACCACCTGAAGGTTCTCTTCATAAGCCTGGTAGCTCACCTGTCACCTCACCCATACTTCCCTACACAATCTGCCATTAAAGCCCCATCCACTCACGGGATGCAACAGCAAGTACATCTGGAGGTTTTCCCGCTTAAAAAATGGCCGCACACGCTTAGGAAAAACCACCGCTGAAGGTCCAAAACATGGCCGTCGATCTACTTCCCCTCGCTGAGATCCACAGCACTCAAAAATGTTGAAAAGTCGTCGGCCAGTGAAAACGTGCCATGTAGGCATCCCATGATTCTATCGCTGGCCTTTTCCCCCTTATATTTTGCCTTTTTGCCCCTTGTATATGCATGTTTGAATGCATATACAAATCGCTTTTTAAATCTTTGTATATGCAGGATGCATATACATGCAACTGCTCAACATACAAGGTGGACCTGAAACTTTTATGCATCAGAATGTACCTCCTTTTGAAGTCCGGCTTGTATCTCCTTCATTTGCATCTTTGCTTTGTATATCGCATATACAAATGCGATATACAACCCACGGACCTGAAAATCTATCTATTGCAGCTTGATTTCCTCTTCGGGTCCAAAATGTATATTTCTTCTTCGTATACTGGCTTGTATGTGCAAACATACAAACAAATGCACATACAACTGGTGGGCCCGACCATTTTCTCTCTCCTCTGCACTGTTCACTTTGCATGCCGCAAGCCTTCGTATAATTTTCAATGTACATTCCCTTGCACATATAAACAAGGAATCTTCTCCAGAATATTCCTGCAATGTATCTAACCATTGTATGTGTGCCCAAATGTATATTGCATATACATTCCACCTTGTATATCCACGGGCCCCACCACATGCATCTCTGCCTTGCCACTGTACCAAATGTATATTTACACCTCCTTGTATATTTTGCTTTGTATATAACCCGATATACAAAGCAGGAATATTCCCTAGAATCTGCGAAAGATTCCCCCTTTGTATATGCACCTTTTAGAGCCCGATATATAATCAGAAATGCACCTAACTCAATTTTTCAAAGGGTGATAGAGATTTTTGACCCGCCAATGCACATTTTGACCTGTATGTATATACAAACACCTTTGTATATACAAAGACACATGCATATGACTGATTTTTTGCATTTTTTAGCACTGCAGAGGTCAAAAGAGAGAACTTTTTGAATTTTTGGGAAGGGGCCTACATATTTAAATGCTTAAAACCTGATTGCTTATGCAGGCACCACCAGTGGCTCTGGCCTAAAACCCTAAACATAAATGATTACCAACACAATCTAAAGGTATTTTGTTTGATTTAGAAGAAAAGTTTAACATGGATTTAATCTCTTGCATTTGGTTCTAGACCTATAATCATACAACAACTATTCAAACAACTTGCCTTTTGTCATCTCCAAACATTAAAATATAGCACTTGTCCATTATAGATTTTGGAAGGCGATTCAAAATTGTGTCTAATCATTATCAAGTAGTCCACAAGGGTCATACAACACTTTGGTGGAAGATTAATACCATGGAGAGGAGAAATCCACCTAGGATCACACAAATTTTACATCATAATGGCAAACAAGCCACACCCTCATAACTATGGGTAAGAAGGTACAACCAATGACACGTGAAAACCTTTAAATTTTGTGTGAAACCACCAAAGATATGACGACCAATCAAATCTTGTAGGCCTTTATTACATCTCCATGTCGATGAAGAGCAAAACAAGATAAGAAAACTCTACCATTCAACCTCGTACATGACTTAAGATGAGCAATCAGATCAAACACTACCATTGAAGATCCTCACAATGGCCTCCAAGAACAACACCAATGCTAAGAAGAATTCCAACCATGGAAAAGGTAACCATAAAGATGTTTTCAAATACAACTTGAGAATTCTAGAACAGAGTTAGGCAGGTGGGCAAACAATGTTTGGTGCGTAGGATAGTTTTTTAAATTTTTGGAATATCCATTATCCACATGGAAGCATGGGACGTTAGATGGTTAATGATACATTGAAAAGGGTGTAGATGCACACAAGGATGAAGTGATGCAAGGGCCCTAGACAAATAAACCTTAAGGCATTATTAAGGTTACCACTAACACATCATCCATACGAATAGGAATGCATATGTGTTGATGAATCTACCACAAAAGTGCACACAACCATGGTGGTACCTATGACCATAAAAAAGAGGTAGAATGTAACCTTGGCCATTAATCCTTCATGAGAGGTCAACAAACATGAGAAGTGACCACCATGTGCAAGGAATACACTAGTAGGGAAAAAGGAAACTATCATGGACGCATCACTTCCACCTCAAGGAAGACAGGCCTTCATAAAATGAATTGAAACAACTATCTCAATTGTACCACATAAGATGACAATCCCATCACAAAAGGGGCAAACTCATAACAACCACTATAGACAACACCTAATCTCATATAAGCACTCTAGGAAGCATGTTCACAAGGATGTATCATACTTGAATTTTAGGAAGATGATTATCTTAACATCACCATAAACTCAAGCCAAAACAACTCCATGATTGCCACAAAGACCATGAAGGCCAAGGGAATGACTCCATAACTTGGGATCATACCTATAATAACATATGTAGCCACCATAGACCTAGGGAAGTCATCACATATAGAAGGATCCACTACAAGGAAGACAAATAAGATAAGTAGCTAGAATATTTTTCCCTTGCAATGAAAATGACAAGATTAAGAATGCTTGAGGTACTAGCAACAAGCGAGAACAAGCAACATGAGGTCACCACAAGACAACATGGGGGAATTGTAACATAAGATATGGTACTGTAACACCTTGAAAGAAAGAAGAGATAGTAGCATAATTCACCAATGAACACCACAAGTGAAGGACAACACATTTTCACCTGTTGTAATGAGCAAAGACATAAAACATGACCTATAGAAGACATCTAGACTAATACAATGATGCTACAAGAAACAACTACACTAGATTTAATCATAATTTTGGCACAGGCCAATAGTCTCATTGAGACAACCTCCCTTGAATTGATATGTATGTTTATTTTATGATGCTACTTATGTTGAAGCATTATGATATATGTGTTAGAACTCTCATTTATTGTGAAATGACATGGATTTTGGTTTATATTTCTTGTTCTTGTACACAATCATGTGTCAATGTAAATGTTATGGAAATAATAATCACTACAAACAAATAATATGGTAATCAATGAACATTAAATAACTTGTAACAGAATCTGTATAACATAAATCAATCAATGCACTAAAAAGAATCTTGTAATCATGAACTATATCGAGAGTATTATCTATATGAATAGATGAAAGACATGATCAATACAATCATGGATCTACTATGTGTTTTCCACCTTTTTTTTTTCTTTTAACTATTTCTTCGTATCTTCAAACATATAACTAGTACCATAGTGTTTGATTGGCTCATGTTTACCATCATCATATCATTTAAACCCTTTTCCTTTATAAGCAAGTTTTTAGATAATTATGAATCTAAAACATAAGGGAAAAGACAATGCATATGTTATTTTCACCATTACAAGTGCATAAAAGCTATCACTTTTATTATTTACTTTTTTTAATTGGCATTCATGTTGGTCCAATTTTTTTTACATATAGGCAAACATTACTTTTGATACTCAGAGCATGTAAAATCTTCATGGGAACAAGTGCTTATGCCTTGTCTATGGGTTGTGGAGGGTTCCTACTCTTTTATGATTGTCTATTTTTTTTTTTTATTGTTTATTTCCAGTTCATTTGGATTTTCTAGATTTTCTAGAACTGGTATGCTAGGAGTCTTTTTAAGATTGGCAGACCCAATTTATAATTAGTTGTTGTTTTAATATATTTTTCTCCTTTATGCCTAAAAAAGCAGTGAACTTGAGAACAAATCAATGATTAAAATGTGCCTTTGATTGATCGTTGGCTTCGAATCTCCGTAATTGTTATTTTATTTTTATTGACTTTCTCTTCTAATTCTTCCCGGCATCTCATGAATGACGTTTTCACGCCTTCATGCATGTTTTCTTACAGCACTAATTTCGTTGTCTTTTTAATAATAAAATAATTATCATTTATGGCAAAATTAAATAAATAAGAATTGTCGTACAAAGCTATATCGTGCGATTGGTGAGTTGCACGACCTTATGAGTTTAAATAGGGATTTCAGTGCTAAAAGATAGGCCCACGAGATCTTTCTTTTTATTAAACTACTCATTTCATTTCATTCCTTCCAATGGGCTGATTCCACAAATCTATAAAGTATTGCGAAAAGAAAAGTGGCAAACGAGTGGGAAGATGCACCTTTATAGATAATTATTAAACTACACAAGAAAGAAAAGTCGTAGTTGTGTAGCCTCTGTATAAAAGCACGCTCATGGTGTTGTCTTCACTATTGAAGCGACCTCTCCAATTGTGAGCTCGCTTCAATGCAAGTCCTATCTTTCCCTACATTACATATCATGGGGTTGGTTGTAAGGTTCGGGGCAATAGTGTTCCTTATAATTGCAGTTTTTGCAGTGATAATAAGCAATGTAGAAGGAGAAATGGCGATGCCATATTCGAGGAGAGTGTTAATGAGCCGGTTTCTTACACAGCAAGTGTCTTCCAAGAGTGCGTCATGTAGCGGCTACACAAATATATGTAAGAAGAATGACATTGCAGGTAAAGTAAAATCAAAGTGCTGTGACAACCGTTGTTCTAATTTGTTAACAGATAACTACCACTGTGGCTCGTGCGGCAGCCTTTGTTCCTTTGGATATACTTGTTGTAATGGTAAGTGTGTCAACACAAACAAAAGTAAACACAACTGCGGTGGTTGCAGCATAACCTGCGCTAAAGAGCATAAATGTGTTTATGGGATGTGTTCTTATGCAGATAGTTAGTTAGTGAGCCATATCACACATTCTTACACTAATAATTGTGATAAGGCTTTGTTCATCTAAATTGTAATGTGTCCATTTTGTTGTTTGTTGATTAGAAGTGTCTGTAATACATATGGATTGTTATTACAAGCAACTACTTGTTGCAATTAATGACAAATCGTGTATTTGTTTGATATAGTTTAGTACAGAGCAATTGTGTAGTTGAATGAGATAATTTATCGTGGAGCAGTTATGTAATTAATTGAAATAGTTTATTATGAACTATTTCAATTAAGGGGAAATCGTGTAAGTGATAAAGATTGCTCACGATAAATAAACTTTGATATATAAACATTAAACATTCTCTGCAGGAGAAATGTTATTTATTATTTATTTATTATTTATTTATTATGATATGCCATGAAAAGATTTCTCAAAATTTTGTTTATATTTTCTATATGTCTCAGAAACTATAACTTTTACTTCAAAGACACCTTCAAACCCCTTCAAGTTCCTAAGTTGTTTATATAATGCTCCTAAAAGTCCATTGGGAATCGATGTTAAAGTTTAGCTTCCAAAAAAAAATAACAAACTAATCTAAATGAGTAACGTAGTGGTTCCTTGGAGGAAGGTTTATTTATTTTTTCTAAAATGACCTGGAATTTTAAATAGCACAAGAGAATAGAGGGGTACCACAAGACAAAATATATTTATAAATTGATTTTAGACATCTAAGGAAGTGGAGTTTACAAAGTGTCTTAGTTTGTATCCAATAATTTTTTATTAAATAAAATGGAATTTTATGTGTAGAGTTCGTGATGGCCTCTTAACTATATATTTCATTTCTCCAAATAATTGCACATATCAATGAAAATAAATTAAAGATTGTTTCCTAATTATTTACAATAAAGAAATGTAAACAATTAATAATAATCAGATTATCATAAAAAAAAAAAAGATCGATCTTGATATATTATATAAATATGAAAATTAAATTGATAAAGAAGGATTATGATACTTAGATTTAGATATGATATCATGCAATTCAATTATATTTTGCACTCAGTGATTAAATTTTAACTCTTACAATCATACTTAGAAAGCCCCAAAACACTAACAAATGACTCATGGTCAATGTGCGTTAAATCATGCACCCATAGTTCTAATCGCCATAACAATAAATTTGACCTGTTTTATGACCTTGATGTCTACATTGATGATCTTTGAAAATCTATTTGCCTCTACTATCTATGCATGGTGGTGTTGATATGTACCATTTTCTGCTAGGAGAGGAAAGCATCTAGCTTTACACCATTCACCTTGATCAAACCTCTAGACCAATTGAATAGTTTTAAACAATGTTAGGGACAAACCAAGAAAAAATGCATATGTCTATGTTTAGATCTTGATTATTTTGCAAATGTTGATTGAATTCTATTTTAGGCAAATGAACCTTGCTAAGTGCTCTTGCATCCGAATGATTAATTATGTAAAATGAATATTCCATATGCACACAAGACTATTGTGCTCAAGACAAAGGGTCAAAATTACTTGCATTCTACCATACTTTTATATTTTTGCCCCTCTTTAACTTCCTTGTGAACTACTTTGAATGAATCCCAAAGTAAACAAACAATCAACAAGAAAGTAAATAACATGTATATATATAAAAGGAATATGGATACAAACAATGATGCACACAAACTACATGTAATGATAATTCTACCTTCATATATGTAAGCACAAAATTCCATGAGTAGCATCTAATTGAAATTTAAAATATATGCATAAACCACTACTTAAGTAATGCCTATAAACAATGCATAAAAGTACAAAGGTGGGTGTAGGATTACACACATGGTTCACTTTAATCTAAAAATAGAAAGGTAGGTCTATGAAGGACCTATCAAATAAAATAAATGTGAAGCCGTGAAGGAGCCATTTACTAAAATGTAAGGCTATGAAGGAGCCATCAACTAAAATATCAGAGTATGAGAGACTAAAATGTAGGACTTTATAGAAAGCATTGATTGAAATAAAGGGGTATGAAGGAGCCATCAATTGAAACAAAGAGCTACAAAGGAGCCATGAATTGAAATGTAGAGCTATGAAGGATCCATAAAAAAAATTAGGGTAATAAAGGAACCATCATTATATCCATTGTCATGAAAGGAATTTATTAATATTGTATGCTCCTCCAATTGGTTGCATATGAGTGATGCAAAGAATTGGAAGAGAAGAGAAAAAGTAACACATGTAAAATATATGGTTTAATGTTAGCACAATAATCATGTAACTTATAACATACAAAACACATTTAATCATGTAGGCTCAAGAATCATGCAACAATGTCCTATACATCATTTTGTGACTATCTTGTGATAATAAGATGTGATTTTGCACCATCTAGAAAAAGTGATCTTATAGGACACTAGTCTAGAATGTCTAGCTTCAAAAGGAGAAGAAGTTCTATTATATCCTTTAAAAAACTATTCTAGATATTCCAATTGTGCTGTTAATAAAAAAGTTAGTTTTTCTAAGATAGCAATAGAAAAGAGCAAAAATGAAATGTTGTTTACATATATCTTAGTTGACTTTTTAGAAAATAAAAGGTTGATCTAGAAAGTAGAACAACAAATTAATTTACCACCAAAAATACGAGGCCTCAACTAGGGATTATAGCATGCCGAATTGATGATTGTACTAAGCAATATCATCTTTATAGTGTTATATAGATGATAGGATTTGGTGGGACTGTTCAATGTCTATCTGGTAGTATTCTTCTCTATTTGTATGATTCATCAATCAAATTGCATAGTACAACGAAGTAGAAACACAACTATAATATCTAGATATACAACCGAAATCAAATAGATATAAATGATAAAATCTAATGTACAGAGGGTCAACACAAGCAATCATCCATGTGAATGATATTTCCAAATTACCTATTACAATGAGGTAAGAAGAAATCTTTGTACTACAAAGGAGTTTTTTGAGAATGGTCAAACCCCTATTTTCATCTTTTCATGTCCTCAAGTAGTCATATGATAAAGAGATTTTTAGAATAGTTGTGTGCACCTAAGTGTGACTAGGTTGAAGTGAAAAATGTGATTCCTACTTGAGTGTCTCTCTGGTCTACAAAGAGGATACTAGGCTTAGGATGCTATAATGATATGTATGGCAAATAGGGTATGGGAAAGTGAACAAGGGTTTTGCAAAATTTTCTAAAAGTGAGAGAATGCTCAGTGAAGAGGAGTCTACTCCCCTAGATTCACTTCTAGTTCTCTATTAAGAAAGTTTGGAGTTTCTTGATTCATATGCAATTTATACATAGGATTACAAATAACACAACATATTACTTACTAAAATGCACAATGATAATGGATTTTCCTAGAAAATGAAGGTGAAAAAATTAGCAAAATCCTAGGAGAAGATCCAGATCTTTAATTATTATACACAAGCTATCATCTCCTCAGATTCAAATTGTAACATCATAAATTATGCTTGCCCACAATTTCACATTATGTTTGGTACTCACTTTAGTGTCCATGCCTTAGTGTGTTTTTAGGATCATTTATAGACTTAGCCTTACCCTCAACCCACAAGAGATGCCTTACATTGCCTCAGCCCTTTATGCTGATCATAACTAAAAACTGCAAAAGTGCCTAAATCCTAGGTCTATCCCTAGGGAATTAGATAGGTTAAGATTTGTATTTTCCACGACTCTACCACTTAGAGTGGATGTATACCCCATGCACTAACATCTCGATAACCTCTATCAGTCCTGTGATCATTTCTATAAGTTGCCTTTTCACTTGCATGATTTGATGAGATTTTCTAAGTCCTTATCCACTCCCAAGCAACTCTTATCATTGATTTTTCATCCTTACATTCTCTATTTAAGCATGTGTATTTGTCATTGTAAACGATCAATTCCTTTTGTAGTGAAGCTTTGTCAAAATTGCAAATGATTTGACTTTCATGATAAAACTTTGTAAAAATTGGAGAACAAGTATTATTTAGGTTATTTTATCAAGATTTCACAATGCCCTTACGATCAAAGCTTGATGAAATCTGAAGAATCTTGATTAGAATCATTGCCTACTAAGTGACTTTCACCTCCTTGCTGTGAGGTGATAAATTTTCAATAGATCTTGTTTTTGTGCTTTGATTATTCACATTCCTTTTGATATATTCTGCATATCTTTTATGGATTGTTTACACTACCATTTTATCTCTTGCATGTAGAAATAATTGTGTAAACCTTCTCTAAGTCATTATGTAGGTTTTATTATATTGTTGTTTAGAGCATTTACTTCTTTGTCACTGTTCACTACAATCTTAGACACACTTAAGATTCATTTAACACACACTATTTATCTATTTATGAATCCAGTTGTCGTTGAGGTGGAAACACTGAAATGGGGTTTGACTAAGGCAAGCCCCTATATTGCCCAACCCTTTTCCTCTATCTCTATATTTACAAGTTTCATCAAGGAATATAATGATCCTAGGAATGATTGAAAAGACCAGTATGAGGATCAAGAACTGGAACCTATATAGTACAACATCATACAGATGACAACATTACAAAAATGTTTGCACCAACTTCTATCATCCTTGGTAGTGGGCTGCACCTTCTAGTGCCAAGTTCTCCCTCATTGTGGCTTTTTGTTTCTGTATTTCATTTCTTGAAATATTTCATATATCACTGCATTTTTCTAGTTTTAGTTAGTTTAGTTACCTATCTTATCACTTGATTGCAACAAAGGGATATAGCTCAAATCATTTCACCCTCCTTGATTAGACAGAGGCAAAATATACATCTTCGTCAGCTAGTGCCCTAATGTTCAATAGAAAATTATTTTCATTATGAGTACATTAGTTAGAGTAATTTTTCTATTAAACATTTTGGTGAACTTGTTTTATTTCTCTTTGTACATTTTAATAACATATTGTCATTTATTGTTTGGAATTAAGTAAGTGTTTGATTATGTCAGATTTCTTTCTCTAAACCCTTAGCACTAATGACAAATCAGATTAGAGTGATGATTTCTACATGTTAGATGAAGCCCTTAATGACTTCATCTCTATTGAATCTTCTACCATGGATCCTAAAACATCTTTCTTCATGAAATTGATTAACATGATTTATGTTTCTGGTTCCCAACAAGAACTTGTGAAAATAAAAATCATGGTTCATCTTCGTTTTGAAACACAACAATAACTTATAAACCAGTAATCAATGTTCAAGGTGCTCAAAACCCACTTCAACCTCTTGATTACTTCACCAATGTTGCAAGCTCAATTACTTCAAATGTGTCACAATCACCTCATTACCATGCGGTCTCTCACACATACAACATAGTAGACTTAACAAAAAGAGTAAATAGTCTTCTTTTATTCTTGCTTCACTCCTAGTTTCTACACCTCTTCTTCATCCAACTCCTCACATTCCTCAAAATACTAGAAGAGAGTAAGATCTAGTAGAGCATCTCTGCACTACTCCAGCTAAGATTTGTCTAGGATTTGATTCAAAGATCCCCTGCATACCACAGAATGCTCCAAGAGGATTTACAGAAGGTTGTCATTCTACTTTCCATCAATCTAATTGATGTAGCATATTTGTTAGATTGTATGCATACGAATACTTTAAACATTATCTTTCAACAACATGATGTACCTTCCATAGAGGTCCAAAATTGAAATGATCCTCTTTTAACTATTCTAGTCATCAACAATTATGGAGTGAAACATACACTTATCAATAATGGATCAGGTCTCAAATTTTGTGGGATAGAACTATTACATAAACTTGATACAGATACGTCTTATATTTCACCTACCACTCCCTCTATCCATGTCTTTGACAATGTCGATAGATAGATTATTGCCACAATCACATTACCGATTGTATTGGGCCCTGTAGTTTTGCCTACCATTATACATGTTATGCCCAAAGCTCTGTCCTACAATATTCTTTTTTGTAGACCATGGATTCACACCATGGGTGTAGTTTCATCTACCCTGCATGGTTCGATAAAATTTGTTCATAACAACAAAGCTTATATAGTCAAGTTTGATTTGAATCCAGAATCTTGCCAACATGTGGATTCTGGGAATCAACCTATGGTATCTCAAACATTGCATAACTTAATCGAATCTTCAACAAGAGTTGATTTGCAATCCTTCATTGTGTATAATAATACCCGTAAGGAAAGAAATTCATCTCCAAATGAATATCTAGGTGACAATTGGGCTCATTGGACTTTCATCCTTCATTTGATTGAGAGTATAAAGTCCCACCATCTAAACTTGATATCCTGAGAGTAGTTTCAACTTCTACTTCTTCCCAACCTATTTCTTCTAAGAAAGCAGAACCTTCTACTCCTTCTACTTCAACAAACACATGTGATTATACGTATAACATTGACTATGCCACTAATGGTTATGGACCACCACCTTTCATGGAAATGGAATCATGTTATGGCTATGGTTTTCACATTTTGTCTCAAATTGGGTATAGAGGCAATGGATGGGGCTAAAAGGAGCAAGGCATCAAAGTCCCTTTGGAAGCTAATCCAAATAATTACTCCAAAGGCCCCTCAAATACCATCCTTCTCAACCCTTTCATACCTCTCATCACCCCTCTTTAAATGTTAACATGATAACTTCTTCTTCTCTGACTTCGTCTTCTCTCTCTTTGGTTCATCTTTAGATGATTGAATCTAGTTCTGATTATAACACTATCTCCCTTGATTCTTTCTCAACAGGTGAGGCTTTGGCTGAATTCTTAGGTGTCTATGACCACATGCCCAAATATCATCATGATCAATGTTTGCCCTACGATTTAAATGCTCATGCATACTTTGGAGAAACCTCTAATTTATCAGATGACATCCAAGCATCTCACAACACATCTCAAGAAACCACTCATCCACCTGATATCCCAAACTGAAGTACTCTCCTAGTTGGAGACATTGTCGATGTCTTGATGGATCGAGACGATAAAGAAAAATTCATTCAGATAGGAAAGTGTTTAGATTTTGAAGAATAATAAGATCACTCCTCTCTTTTACATGAATTTCTCAAAATCTTCGCTTGGTCATATGAGGACATCCCTGATATTGACTCATAGATTGTGACACACAATATCCACTCATACAACATTGCATCCAAGCTTCACACATGAATATCTCTAGAAATTGGGTAGATAATCAAATGTCAAAAACAAAACAAATCAACTTATATAGGTTTCCCCTAGTCATGGTGACATCC
Organism: Cunninghamia lanceolata; assembly: GCA_027924645.1. Taxonomy (NCBI): domain Eukaryota; kingdom Viridiplantae; phylum Streptophyta; class Pinopsida; order Cupressales; family Cupressaceae; genus Cunninghamia; species Cunninghamia lanceolata. The sequence continues at coordinate 10,734,867 of BSBN01000854.1, forward strand.
ATGTTTAGAGTTAATCAATCATTGTAGCATCCATTAGGATATATCATTCCCAATCTAACATCAACTTATTAGGATATATCATTCTGAATCAAGCAACACTATAGCTATCATGACACTCAACATCTTGGTTTCCACTTTGGTGAGAGGTAAATCTTGGCATGTCTTTCTCATTTGTCTACATATTGTTTGATTGAATGTTGATATTATACTTGCAGTTTTTTCATCCAATGACTTATTCTACCAAGGTCATCATGGTCCATTATATCATGATGTGTCTTGAAAATATGTTCCAAAGGGCATCTTACAATTTGCATTTCTGACTGCATTTATGAGTAAACTCTTCACACATATGGAAACATTATCATCACATTTTTTGCATATGATGGTGCATCTTGTCCTATGCTAAAGTAAACACCAAGTTTCTTAGAACATTTACAAGCTCCTCAATATCACTAGCATGTACATGTCCATGCCATTATTCATGGTATCTATTTCCCTTTCAAGCCATTCCATTTGCATCCACATCAATTCATCACCATGTTCACATTTCATGAGTCCACCCATGTTGTTCATAACCACCTTCTCTCTTAAGAGGACATCTCTAATCCACCCCTAATCCAATCCTTGTATTTGGGCCATCAAATCTTATTTTTATTTTAAACATCATTACTTCTTTTAGTCATTATACCATTTCAAAGATGGGAAAATATAGACACCTAAAATTCATTACATCTAAAATAAAATTAATTTATTCATTCATTCACATCACTAATCCACATCACTAATGGATTAATTTATATTTCTTGTTCTTGTATACAATCATGTGTCTATGTAATTGATATGGAAATAATAATCACTAAAAACAAATAATATGGCAATCAATGAACATTAAATAGCTTGTAATAGAATTTGTATCACATGAATCAATCAATGCATTAAAAAGAATCTTGTAATCATGAACTAAATCAAGAGTATTATCTATATGAATAGATGAAAGAGATATGATCAATACAATCATGGATCTACTATGCATTTTTCACCTTTGTATTTTTTTCTTCTAACTATTTCTTCGTATCTTCAGACATATAACTAGTACCATAGTGTTTGACTAGCTTATGCTTACCATGACCATCTCATTTAAACCTCTTCCTTTATAACCATGTTTTTAGATAATTATGAATCTAAAACATAAGGGAAAAGGGCATGCGTATGTTATTTTCATCATTACAAGTGCATAAAAACTATAGCTTTTATTATTACTTTTTTTAATTCACTTTCATGGTGGTCAATTTTTTCTAACATATAAGCAAACATTACTTCCAATACTCATAGCATGTAAAATCATCAGGAGAACAAGTGCTTATTCCTTGTTTGTGGGGTTTGGAGGGTTCGTCCTCTTTTATAATTATCTATTTTCAGTCCATTAAATTATCTAGATTTTCTAGAATGGGTATACTAGAATTTTATAAAGATTAGCAAACCCACTTAGTTGTTGTTTTAATACATTTTTTTCCCCTTTACGTTAAAAAAAAGCGGTCAACTTGAGAACAAATCAATGATAGATTGCAATGTGTCTTATATTGATCCTTGGCTTCGAATCTCCGTAATTGTTATTTTATTTTTATTGACTTTCTCTTCTTCTAATTCTTCTTGGCATCTCATGAATTAAATTTTCACGCCTGCGTTTCGTTGACATTTTAATAATAAAACAATTATCATTTATGGCAAAATTAATTAAATAAGCATTGTCGTACCAAGCTATATCGTGGGATTAGTGAGTTGCATGACCTTATGAGTTTTAATAGGAATTGCAGTGCTAAAAGATAGGCCCACGAGATTTTGCTTTTATTAAACTATTCATATTTCATTTCATTCCCTCCAATGGGCTGAATCCACAAATCTATAAAGTATTGCAAAATGAAAAGTGGCAAAAGAGTGGGGAGATGCACTTTTATAGATAATTATTAAATTACACAAGAAAGAAAAGTCGTAGCTGTGTAGCCTCTGTATAAAAGCTTGCTCATGGTGTTGTCTTCACTATTGAAGCGACCTCTCCAATTGCGAGCTCGCTTCAATACAATTCCTATCTTTCCCTACATTACATATCATGGGGTTGGTTGTAAGGTTTGGGGCGATAATGTTCCTTATAATTGCGGTTTTTGCAGTGATAATAAGTAATGTAGAGGGAGAAATGGCGATGCCATATTCGAGGAGAGCGTTAATGAGCCGGTTTCTTACACAGCAAGTGTCTTCCAAGAGTGTGTCATGTAGCGGCTACACAAATATATGTAAGAAGAATGACATTGCAGGTAAAGTAAAATCAAAGTGCTGTGACAACCGTTGTTCCAATTTGTTAACAGATAACTACCACTGTGGCTCCTGTGGCAGCCTTTGCTTCTTTGGATATACTTGTTGTAATGGTAAGTGTGTCAACACAAACAAAAGTAACCACAACTGCGGTGGTTGCAGCATAAGCTGCGCTAAAGAGCATAAATGTGCTTACGGGATGTGTTCTTATGCACATAGTTAGTTACTGAGTCATATCATACATTCTTACACTGATAAGGCTTTGGTCATCTAAATTGTAATGTGTCTATTTTATTGTTGATTAGAAGTGTCTGTAATACATATAGATTGTTATTATAAGCAACTACTTGTTGCAATTAATGACATATCCTGTATTTGATTGATATAGTTTAGTACAGAGCAATTGTGTAGTTGTATGAGATAATTTATTATGTCCAGCAGTTATGTAATTGACTGAAATAGTTTATTATGAACTATTTCAATTAAGGGGAAATCGTGTAAGTGATAAAAATTGCTCACGATAAATAAACTTTGATATATAGACATGAGACATTCTCTGCAAGAGAAATGTTAGTTATTATTTGTTTAGTATGATATGCCTTGAAAAGATTACTCAAAATTTTCTTTATATTTTCTGTATGTCTCAGAAACTACAACTTTTATTTCGAAGACACCTTCAAACCCCTTCAAGTTCCTAAGTTGTTTATATAATGATCCTAAAAGCATATAAAATAATAAACTAATCTAAATATGTAACCTAGTGGTTCCCGGGAGGAAGGTTTACTTATTTTTTCTAAAATGACCTGGAGTTTTAAATAGCACAAGAGAATAGAGGGGTCCCATAAGATAAAATATCTTTATAAATTGATTTTAGATATTTAAGGAAGTCGAGTTTACAAAGTGTCTTAGTTTATATCTAATAATTTTTTATTAAATAAAATGGAATTTTATGTGTGAAGTTAGTGTTGGCCTCTTAATTATTTATTTCATTTCTCAAAATAATTGCACATATTAATGAAAATAAATTAAAGATTATTTTGTAGTCATTTAGGATAAATAAATGTAAACAAGTAATAATAATCATATTATCATAAAAATGGGTCAGGGACCTAGCTCAATTGGTTAAAGAATTTTGTTGTAGACAAGAGGTCACGAGGTCCAATCCCTCAGCCCACGTGGTACTGGAGGGCATGTCATGCCAACGCCACCAGTCACGTTAAAAAGTTTACCTAGCACATTGCAAGTGCAAGTTATAGGGGGATATGTTGATTGAAAAAGATTGTCATAAAAATAGAGATCAATGTTGAAACATTATATAAATATGAAAATTAAATTGACAAAGAAGGATTACGATACTTAGATCTTTAAATATGATATGAAGCAATTCAATTGTATTTATCACAAATTGTATTTGCCTCTACTATCTATGCATGGTGGTGTTGATATGTACCATTGAAACTTGTGCTAGGAGAGGCAAGCTTCTTGCTTTACACCTTTCACTGTAATCAAACCTCTAGACCAATTTAATAGTTTTAAACAAGTTTAGAGACACACCAAAAGAAAATGCATATGACTATGTATAGATCTTTATTATTTTTCAAATGTTGATTGAATTCTATTTGATGCAAATGAAGCTTGCTAAGTGTTCTTGTATCCCAATGATTAATTATCTAAAATGAATATATCATATGCACACAAGACCATTGTGCTAAAGGAAAAGGTTAAAATGACTTGCATTGTACCATACTTTTACATTTTTACCCCTCTAAATATCTTTCTTGTGAACTATTATGAACGAATGCCAAAGTAAACAAACAATCAACAAGAAAGTAAATAGCATGTATATGTATAAAAAAGACATGGATACATACAATGATCCACACAAGCTACCTGTAATGATAATTCTACCTTCATACATGTAAGCACAAAATTCCATGAGTAGCATGTAATTGAAATTTGAAATAGGCATTAACTACTTAAGTAATGTCAATAGACAATGCATAAAAGTACAAAGGTGGGTGTAGGATTACACATGGTTCACTTTAATCTAAAAAGAGAAAGGTAGAGAAATGAAGGGCCTACCAAACAAAATAAATGTGAAGCTATGAAGGAGCCATTTAGTAAAATGTAGGGATATGAAGGAGCAATCAACTAAAATATTAGACTAGGAGAAACTAAAACATAGGATTACAAATGAGACATGAACTAGAGTGTAGGACTTTATAGAAAGAATTGATTTAAATAAAAGGCTATGAAGGAACCATCCATTTAAACATAGAGATACAAAGGAGCAATCAATTGAAATGTAGAGTTGTGAAGGATCCATCAACACAAATTTAGGGTAAGAAAGGAACAATCATTATATCCATTGTCATGAAAGGAATTTAGTAATATTGTATGCCCCTCCAATTGGTTGCATGTGAGTGATGCAAAGAATTGGAAGAGAAGAGAAAAAGAAACACATGTAAAATATATGGTTTGATGTTAGCACAATAATCTTGTAACTTATAACTTGTAAAACACATTGAATCATGTAGGCTCAACAATCATGTAACAATGTCCTATACATCATTTTTTGACTACCTTAAGATAATAAGATGTCATTATGAAATCACGTGTAATTGTAGCATATAAGATACCAACTCCACCTAGAGAGTTGCATCCTCTAGATGTAATGATCTTATAGGACACTACTCTAGAATGTCCAACTTCAAAAGGAGAAGTTCTATTTTATCCTTTGAAAAAAAATTCTAGATATTCCAGTTATGCTATTGATAAAAAATTTAACTTTTCTAAGGGTAAGTACAAGAAGATGAGTTCACTTTTTGGCCAAAAAGTGGAAGTGCATTTCCTATTTTTTAGATTTTGTTGTACTTGGAGTGACAATTTGAAGCACTTGCACATAAAGTATTAAGATTATGTAAAAATAAGAAATGTAGGATTTTGTTTCTAGTTTTCAAATATATAATTTTTCTAATACCCAGATGATGCAAGTTGGTTTTTTATTGGATGTACAAAAAGTGGCTTTTTAAAAGTCCCCTGTTTTTTGCAAAAGTGTGCATGTGTACGACCAACATAATTTGACCTAAATTAATGTATTTTTCTAATTCCTTTTGTGGAAAGATTCTCAGGATGTTGAATTTTGGTTAGGATTTTTTTTGTAATTTTTTAATAAATATTTTTTTAATTATTAAATTTTTAATGGCCCTAATTAGTGTTTTTTAAAACCCCTCATGTACAACCAACAAAATTTGAGCTAAACTAATCAATTAACCAATTTTTTTTTTCATCATGTAGAGAATGATGTCTAATTTGGTCAGACATAATTTTTCTTTTCAAGAAACTTTCAAAATCAAAAATTATTAAGAAAATAGTAACCTATATTATTTCAAGTTTATGAGTTAGTTTGTTTGGAAAATAAATAATAAATAGAAAATTATGTTCAATAGTATAAAAAATTACATATTTGAAAACTAGACTTTCATATCTATAATGGGTTTTAATTTTGTTAAAATATTCTGAAAAAAAAGTCGTCAGCCATAGTGGTGAAACTAGTTTTTTCTCTTGCTATTTTCATGGTGTCCTAGTTGCAAGTCAAAAATTAAGGCTTGGGTTTCCAAGCCTAAAACCAATGCAAATTGGCGGATTTGAAATTTTAAAATTTTAGAAATGGGTACCCGTTTTAAAAATAACGGGTACCCATTTCTAAAAAATAAGAAAATTAGCCATAGGCATGTAAAAAAAACAAAAAAAACTACTTTTTGAAAAATGGGCACCCATTTTAAAATATGTACCTATTTTGCTTCGGGTGCCCGATCCTAAATGGGTACCCATTCCAAGTGGCATTTTTCATCTGCGGGAGACTTCTGCAAAATGTATACTCAACTTCTTGCTTTAACCCCTAAGCTAACAATAGAACAGAACAAAAATGAAATATTCTTTATAGAGTTCTAAGTTGAATTTTAAGAAAATAAAAAAGCTAATCTAGAAAGTACAACAAATTAATTTACTTGAAAAAATAGGAGGCCTTGACAAGGGATGATATCTTGCTGAATGGATGTTTGCACTAAGACTATCATCTATACAATGCTATACAAATGATAGGGTTTGGTGGGAGTGTTCAATGTCTATCTGGTAGTATTATTTTCTATTTGTATGATTCATCGATCAAACAGCACAACACAACGAAGTAGAAACACAAGTGTAATATCCAAATATACAAGTGAAATAAAATAGATATAAATGATAAAATCTAATCTAAAGAGGGTCAACAGAAGATAAAATCCATGTAAATGATATTTCAAAATAACCTATTGCAATGAGCTAAGAATAAGTTTTGGGACGACAAAGGAGTTTTCTGAGAATGGTCAAGCCCCTATTTTAATCTTTGGACCTCCACAAGTAGTCATATGATAAAGAGATTTTTAGAATAGGAATGTGGACCTAAGTGTGACTAGGATGAAGTAAAAAAATGTGATTCCTAAGAGTGTCTCTCTTGTCTGCAAAGAGGATACTAGGCTTAGGATGTTATAACAATAGGGATGACAAATACGGTATAGGAAAGTAAACAAGGGTTTTGCAAAAGTTTCTAAAATTGAGGGAATGCTTAGTGAAGAGATGGAGTCTCCTCCCATAGACTCACTTCTAGTGCTCTATTAAGAAAGTATGGAGCTTCTTGATTCATATGAAATTTATACATAGGATTTCAAAGAACACAACATACTACTTACTAAAATACACAATGATAATGGATTTTCTTAGAGAATGAAGGTGACAAACTTAGAAAACTACTAGGAGAAGGTCCAGATGTTTAATTCTCATACACAAGCTATCACTCCTTGGATTCAAATTGTAACGTCGTAAATTATGCTCGCCCAAAATTTCACGTTATTCTTGGTAGTCACTTTACTGTCCATGCCTTAGTGTATTTTTAGGATCATCTCTAGGCTTGTCCTTACCCTCAACCAATGATAGATTCCTTACACAACCTTGACCCTTTATGTTGATCATATCCAAAATCTACAAAAGTGCCTAAATCCTAGCGCTGTCTCTAGGGAATTAGACCTTTTAAGAACTATATTTGCAAGGACTCTATTGCTTAGCACGACTGTCTACACCACACACTGCAATCATGATAACCTATGTCAGTCGTGTGATCAATTTTAGAATTTGTCTTTTCACTTGCACAATTTGCCAAGATTTTCTATGTTTTTATCCGCTCCCAAACGACTCTTATCCTTGATTTTTTGTCATTGCATTCTTTGTTTAAGCAAGTACATTTGTCATTGCAAAGTGTTGTTCCTTGTACACATGCCCCACATTTTGCATGAGCAAAGCGGGGGACCCCTCTTGTTTTGTTGGACGTGGGTTTTAAATAGGTTTCGACTTATGTACCCGCCTTTGAGAGATTTGTGAGTTTTGGGCTTTGGGTATTGAATTAATGGTTTGATCTTTATGTCTATAAGTCACATATTTGCCTTTGAAAAAACCTTTTCCTTGACTTCACTGATGTATTTGCAGAATTTGGTTTTCATTTGCATGTTTGATCATCCTTAGAAGTTGTTAGTTTTATGCCTTCGCGGGAGTGCCTACCTCAAGTACGCATTGCGGGGTTTTTTATGGTCATTTGGATATATTTAGATACACCATATTATCCCGCATTCCTCCAAACCCCGTATTCGTTTGACGAAACTCTTTGGTGGAGCTTTCATTTGATACTGGGTTTTATCCGGTCAAGCTTAGTTTTCCCGTTTCTCCAGTTGGGGTGTTTCTCTCCGCTTTTGAGGTTAATGTATGCTCGGTTGTGTGAGTTTTATGTGATGGGGATTTTACCCGCTTGAATCTCATATTCCTTGCTATCCACTTGGTCATGATATCCCTGCCATCTTCCCCTGCAAAAGTAACACTTAAAGCTTTCAAGAGCATGTGGCAGAGACCCAATGTCCATCCATATATATATATATCTAGTAGGACCTTTGATTCCTGAAATATCCTGTTGAGTTTAAAAGGTCCATAAAGTATTTTGACTAAGACCTGGGAGAGATTCTTATTAACAAAATTTGTGGAGATACGATATCCACACAGATATATCTTATAGCACTGTAAACCTCCGCAATCTCCGTAAGATTCAAAATCTCTGCTATATCTAGATGAGTCATTTATTCCCGCAATCTCTACTTCCTTTTGCAGAATAATGGCTGGCTTCTATATATGTACCATTGAACATAAAACTCTTGGAAATGTTTTTACGAAAGGCTTTATTTAATGTTATTGAATGTTTGGAAACCATTTATCGGGATCCAGTCACCATACCTCAAATACCGAAAAGCTCTTTCAATATCTTCACAAATTACTCCTGCGGGACATTACCACTCAAGTGGATATATCTAGTATGGCATCAATCACCCGCATATCTGCTTAGCCATCTTTCTTTTGCAAAATCTACTTCACATCCACATTTTCGCAAATTCCCGACGATCTCCAAACCCCCGCATCCACCTGAAGCTCCATCTCCCACATAATTTGCATACACACCTGCATGAAATGGATATCCATCAAAGCATGAACGATAAAGGATTTTCATCAGATGTTATGGTCGTGCCATCCTGGGAGAGATGTATGTAAAATGGTGAAACATAGACGAGGCACATGAACTGTTAGATAGAATTCTTCAAAGGAATGTGATTGTAAGTCACAGTAAAGAAGAAAAATAATTGGAAACCGATTACTCAGGCAAAGTATATCAAATTACAAGATTTGAGGTGAGATGCAGAGGAGTGCGAACATAAGATCCACCCACTGAGGAATTCACTAGTAGACACTAAGAAAAAATGCCACTGGCATATCAGCACACCACATGCCGCGACTATAGCGAGCAAAAAGGTGTCATCTTATAACAATTTTGAAAGGAAATATAAATGATTTTGGATAAACTGAAACAGAGGTCTCAAAAGGTTTTCGGGAGTTTGACTGGATATAGGATAATATCCAGTTGATGGTGTTTCTCCCGCATTATCCCTTTGATGCCTGATCTCCTGCAAACCTTTTCAAATAAGCTTATGTATATGTCTATCGAACACGGAAGTCTGGTGGATGCCTGTAAAGTGTTTTCCTATGTAAAATTGTCTAGTGGAATATCATTGTTGCAGTCACGCTATGCTTCCATGTAAATATCCAGCTCAAATGGGGGGTTTGAGACAAGTTATAGACATTCATCAAAGCATTGAGGATAGAGGACTCTTCTCTGATGTTTTAATTGCGCTTCCTTGATGGACATGTATGCAGAGGTTGGAAGCATCTAGACAAGGCCATTAAACTCTCAGACATAATGAAATATGTTCCATGGAGCCATGCATAGGCAGATCCTGTAGACAATAATCATTGAAATCCTAGATTGCTGCAATACTTAGAATAGTTTGTTATAACCACATCCATTGCACCACCCACAGTTTTTCATCACAAACATTAGGCATTATGATTGTTGGAATTGATTTGCAGGTTTGTCAAAAGTATGAAAGGGGCTATTATGAGAAGAATTCATGAAGAGGGAAACTACATGTGTGGGGGATACTTGTCATTCAAAATTATCACATCAAACCATACCCTGATCTAGGATAGTCATGGAGGGGCAGTTAACTACCGTATCTCTTTTGGTGATTCTTACAAACAATGTGGTCATAGTTTCTATTTGGTATCCTCCTTATTTTGTATACAAGGATTGCTATAAACTTTATGCATCTAAACCTTCATCGGCCAGTCATGACTTCTTTTATCTCTATATAAGGTATTTTGAGGATCTAAGGTTGCATAGGGGATAAGGATATCACACATAGGGCCCTTCTAGGGTTGGTATAATGGTGAAGAGGCTTAATTCTTGAGAAGGGTCTTAAGTTGCATGTCAAGAAGACTGTCTTGACCTTAGTAAACAAAACTATCATTAACTTAAAGGCAACTAGAGATCTGTTTCTTAGACTTGTCATCTTAGACTTGTGACCATTTGCATCGGGTGTTGTGTGTAAGGTTGAAAGGATGGTATTGAACAGGTTTTTGCAGACCTAAATGAAGCGACATACATTGTCATAGTCTAGTGCGATAGTCAATTAGGTTGTCTGTTATGGCAGTCACAAAACATTGTCATACTTATTTTTTATCGTGTGAGATGATGTTATTTAATATCTTTTATTGGAGCAGTGAAAAAAATTAGGGTCTCCTTTTTTCATAGCAACCACATTGCATCAAAATGTTGTGAAAAGGGCACTATCATAAGTATATATAGTCATGGCAAACATGGGAGGAACCATCATGTATTTTAGGATTGAATTGTGGTGTACAAGATTGTCACAATTGAGATCATGTTATTTGAGTCGGTTATGTGTGAAAAAGGTGAATGAAGAAGACTAGCATGCATACTAGATCAAATCCTCTTCCACAATAACATTTATGGACAAGACCGATCCAAATCACCACTAAGTCAGGGTGGACTCAACTACAGATCTTGTACTCAGGAGTGCTATGGAAATCTCTGATTTAATCAAGCCTTTTTATCAAACCCTAGGTCAAATATGCACTACACCCTAGTTCTATGATGATTTGAGTGTAATAGACAAACAAAGATAGATACAGACAATCTGAAAGAAGCACAAAGATCTGTGAGCACAAGAGAACCTAATTCTAGAAGAAGAGATGTCAAAGGACGAATTCTGGGACACCCAAGTCCTTGAAGTGAGAATCTACCGAAGGTTTGTACTGAGAAAATGCTATAAAGATTGCCCTGGAGCTAGATCCAAACCCTGTTAAGGTAGAAGGACCATTTTGCAAGCATCCAAGTCCTACATGGAGAAATATTCTTGAAATATTGTTAGATCCTTAAAACTTGATCCCTACTCAGTCTTCATGTACCTTCATATCCCAGATTCCACACCTATAACCTGTACACAAGAAGAAGAGAAGGGGTTTGGGGGTTATGGTTTTTAGGGACTTGCCTCGGTCAGATCCTAGGATAGCATTCAAGCTTCCCAACACCGTTGTTTGATAAAGAGAGAGTGCTCTTGTAGGGTAGAGGCTAAACACAAATCAATGAGATGAAATCAAATGATGATGAACAATAATGATATCACCTATGTGATGGAACCCTTAGAAGGATGAATGCTCTTCAACTCATAAGGAGAGATAGATGATATCTTCAAAACCTACAATAACACACAATGACAATACAAATCTACTCTAACATCACAATGAATGCTTGGAACACTCTTTACTCCAATGCTTTAAGTTGGCTATCTCTATCTAGGTTCATAATGAATTCAAAAATACACTTATATATATGCTTTCCTGCTAACATTCATGAAATTAACCAAAAGAGCCGACAAGGAGAAACCCTTTTAAAGGTCTTATGCTGACATGCATTTAAGTTTACCCTGACCAATCAGGGAGGACTTGGGTGCGGGTACCCAAGTCCCAAGACAACCTTTTGGTCCAAGGTTAGGTAGGATATGGACCACTTTTTCCTAATTTGCATTCATTTTAGGGGATTTTGCATCGAGATGAATATTTGGAATGTATAATGTAATCACGGGGACCTAGGAGCTAAACAAGGAGGTAAAAAGTTATGTGTCCAATTTTTACTCCATAATAGAGTCAAACTTTAGGCATTAGAGTTAATAGAATAAAATTATGAGATGATGCTAAAGGAGTTATGATGCCACCCTAAGCTTCGAAGATCTATAGATATGCACGATAATGGGAGAATTGAGAAATACAAACTTCTCAAGCTTTGTTGTATTTTCACGTAATTTGTGAAGTTAGGAGATGAGGGTAGTTCGTTGTGTTGTCTAAAAGGATAATATTTTCAAGGATGCAATAGAGACTAGTTCTCATTTAAGTAATCATGAAATTGTAGAAGAACCTCTAGAGTTTTTATTGTGCCAAAGGAAACAAGAAATGTTTTGATCATTTTGATACCTTGATTTGACCAAATCTGTTGAGATCTTAGAATTCACCAGGATGAATAATAATATATGATTTCAAGAATCTTGAAATAACATGTGTGGTGCCATTGTAGGTTTTCAATTTGATGAAATGGATGAAATTTGAATACAATGTTCTGGTGAATAGATGAATTGGATGCATAATTTTTTGCAAATATTTGGAGGTGACACCAATATTGCTTTTATGACAAAATTATTTTGATTTTATACTGTAAACTAGAAAGGTTTCTTATTGTGAATTTTCTATCATAGGTCAAATAATCAAGCTGGATGATGAGGAGCACAAGGAGAACTGATGCTTTAGGGAATTTCCTAGATTGAAAAGAATTGCTATATCCAACATTGGGAGATTGTTGAAGTTCTTCAAGGCTCCAAGATCAATGAAAAGATATAGAGAAATACAGTGGAAAAACTTCTATTAAAGATGGAGGTCATGCCCAGTTCCAACCCAGTTCCAACATGTTCCAGTCAACGAATCAACCTAGAAATCTTCTAGCTAGATGTGCCTCTTCATAAAAACATGCCACATATATATTTTGACTTGTCAACTCAGTAAAAACAAGATTTGTCTCATTAGATATATCAAAAAGGTGCTATTTCATCTTATTTGTACAAGATTCAAAGACATGTTTTTGTCTTTTTCCTTAAGGACAAAAGCAAAACCGAATTTGTAAATGCCCAGCTACTCAAATTAAATGTTGTTAAATCTAAGCCATTGGTGTTTGTTTGATCCTCACGATTCATTGTAAAACTCACTATGCTTGCCTCTCTATATAAGGGCAACTATTCTCTCATTGTAAAAGAAGGAAGGACTAAACAAAAAAGGATTGTTGAAACTCTACTAATTTTTTAAACCATTACAAATAGAATTTCATTTTCTAATGCCATATGGGTTCATTTTATTGGTTGAATTTGGTGTTCATGGTTCCTTTTAACCATCTGAGTAGTTATTCAGTTGCATTTATGGTTGATTCTTCAGATATTTGATGGATTTACTATCCATACCATTAGTGGCTTGCTGATTGTAGGTTGCTTTACATGGTTAGTCTGGACATATTTATATGAGAAAATTTTGACTGTGGGAGTTGTTTGGACTGCGCTAGAAATTGGGTGTTGAATGAACCCTTCACAATTCGAAAATGCTTTGTTTCCTTAGAAGATTGCACAGTCTTTGTAGCATTGTGGGTTACCTGTTTAAGCAAAGATTTGTTTATTGATGGGAATCTATCTATCTGTCTATTGATCATTCCTATAGTTGTCTATAGGATTTCTCTATCGTTTCTCTCTCCTCTCTTTCTTTTTCATTTTCTTTATCAGATCGTGTTAGATTAGGTTTCATAGACTTGCACATTGTTGTTCTAGAATCCATATTTGATGAATACGAGTTAGTAGATTGCTTGATACAGGATAAAATAACATATTTTATGGCAATCTAAGTGTATATCAGTTCATCTATACTCTGCTAAATCAAAAAAATAATGAGTCTATGTTTAATCAAACCCTAATGCACTAAAGTTTGTCCAGATTTCATGTAGGCCCCTTGATTGAAATGACAAAATACATATCCAACTAAGTTATCTCGCAAGTCAAGACCTGATAGTGTAAACATTGGGGTAGCCTTTTCCTAGGTTTTTCTAGGACTAGATTCCTTTCAAGAGAGGTTGAATACCTAGAATTTCATCTAAGTTGTTGCATACAAAAAAAAGAGTCAACACAAAGGATCAATTCATTTTGGTAGTGAATCTTTTCCGAAATTGTAATTGATTTGACATTCATGATATAAAGCTTTGCAAAAATTGGAGAACATGTATTATTGAGGTTATTTTATCAAGCTTTCACAATGCCCTTACTATCAGAGCTCAACAAACTCTGAAGAATCTTGATTAGAACCACTACCTTTTGAGCGGCTTTCAACTCCTCGTTGTGAGGTGGTAACGTTTCAATAAATCTAGTTTTTATGCTTCAATTATTCCCAACCTTTTGATAAATACTGCATATCTTTTGTTGGCTATCTACACTACCATTTTATCTCTTGCACGTATAAATCATTGTGCCAACTTGCTCTAAGTCACTGAGTAGGTTTTATTATATTGTTGTTTATAGCATTAATTTTGTTGTGTCACTATTCACCACAATCTTAGACACACTTAAGATTTAGAACACACACTATTTATCTATTTATCAATCTAGTTGTTATTGAGGTGGAAACACCGAAATAGGGTTTGACTAAGGAAAGCCCATATACAACCAAACCCTCTTCATCTATCTCTGTATTTGCCAGTTTCATCAAGAAATCTGATGATCCAAGGAATGATAAAAAAGACTGGTATGAGGATAGAGAATTGAAACCTGTCATACAGTGTTGTATAAACCATAGTGTGATGTCATAGATATCTACACCAAACACTGTCATCCTTAGCAGTGGGCTCCACCTTTTGGTGGCAAGTCCTCCATCATTGTGGCTTTCCATTTTTGAAATATTTCATATATCATTGCATTTTTTTAGTTTTAGTTAGTTTATTTACCTATCTTATGACTCATTTGCAACAAAGGGACATAGCCTGGACCATTTCTCCCTCCTTGATTTGACATAGGCAAAATATATGTCTTCATCGACTATTATTCTAATGTTTAATAAAGAATTGTTTTGATTATGAGTAGATTATTTAGACCAATTTTTCTATTAAACATTTTGGTGAACCTAACATATTTCTCTTCATACATTCTAATAATGTATTGTCATTTATTGTTTGGAATTAAGTAAGGGTTTGATTATGTCATATTTCTTTCTCCAATCCCTTAGCACTTATCAGGAGCCGTATTGCAGTAATGATTTTGACATGTAAGGTGAAGCCCTTGACAAATTTATCTCTGTTGAATCTTCTGCTATGGTTCCTAAAACATCTTTCTTCAAGAAATTGATAAAAATGATTTATATTTTGAAGATGATTCCCAACAAGAACCTTGTAAAACAAAAAACATGGCTCATCTTTATTGTTAAATGCAACAACAATCTAAACTAGTAATAACTATTTGAGGTGCTCAACACCCACTTCAACCTCCTAATTACTTCACCAATGTTGCAAGATCAGTTACTTCAAATGTGTCGCAACTACCTCATTACCATGTAGTCACTAACACATACAACACTAGACATAAGAAATAGAGTAAACAATCTTCTTTTATTTATAATTCACTCATAGTTTCTGCACCTCTTCTTCCTTTAGCTCCTCAGATTCCTTAGAATGCCATAAGATAGTATGATCTAGTAGAGCAACTCTACACTACTCTGGATAAGATCTCTCTCCAGGAGTTGATTCAAACATCACATGCATACCATTGGATGCTCCAAGAGGCTTTACAGAAGGTTATCATTCCACCTTCCATCAAGTTGAATGATGTAGAATCTTGGTTAGACTATATGCATATGACTGCTTTAGACATTGTCTTTCAACAACATGAGTTACCTTTGATAGAGGTCCAACATCAAAATGATCCTCTTCTAATCACTGTGCTCATCAACAATTGTGGAATAAAATGTACACTTATTGACAATGGATCAGGTCTCAACATTTGTGGGATAGACCTATTACATAAGCTCCATATAGATACATCTTATATTTCACTTGACACTCTCTTTATCCATGGCTTTAACAATGTTGACAAACAAACTCTCGACATGTAATAACATTATTGATTTCATTTGCCCCTATAGTTTTTCCTAGCATTGTACATGTTATACTTGGTGCTCTATCCTACAATCTTCTTCTTGATAGACTGTGAATTCATGTCATCCCTGTAGTTCCATCTACCCTACATGGTTTGATAAAATCTATTCATAAAAAAAAATCTTATACAATCAAGGCTGATCTGAATCCAGAATCTTGCCAACATGTGAATTTTAGGAATCAACTTATGGTATCCCAAGAGCTGCAGAACTTAATCCCATCTTCAACAAGAGTTGATTTGCAATCCTCCACTATTGATAATAGTTCCTATAAGGAAAGTGATTCATCTACAAATGAATATATAGGTGATGATTGTGGCTCATTGGACTTTACTCCTTCCTATGTTGGAGAGTATAAAGTCCCACCATCTAAACCTAATATTCTGAGAGTAGTTTCCACTTCTTCACAAGCCATTTCTTCTAAGAAATTGAAACCTTCTAATCCTTCTACTTCAACAAACACATGTGATTATATGTATAACATTGACTATGCCACTAATTGTGATCCACCACCTTTCATGAAAATGGGATCATGTTATGGTCATAGTTTTCACATTTTGTCTCGAGTTGGGTATAGAGGTACTGGATGTGGCCGAAAGGAGAAAGGCATTAACGTCCCTTTGGAATCTAATCCAAAAATACTGCAAAGGCCTCAGATATCATTCTTGTAGGCCCTCTTGCACCTCTCATCACCCCTCCTTAAATTTTAACATGATAAATTCTCCTTCTCCAACTTCTTATTTCCTGCTTTTGTTTATCCTGAGATGATTGAATCTAGTTCTGATTCTAACACTATCTCCCTTGACTCTTTCTCAATGGATGAGGCTTTGGATGAATTCTTAGGTGTCTATGACACATGCCCAAATATCATCATGATCAAGGTTTCCCCTACTATTTAAAGGCTCATGCATACTTTAGAGAAACTTCTAATTTACTAGATGACATCTAAGCATCGCACGACACACCTCTAGAATCCACTCATCCATCTGATATCCTAAACCATGACACTCTTCTAGTTTGAGACACTATTGATTTCTCGATGGATTAGGCCAATAAATAAAAAGTGATTAAGATAGGAAAGTGTTTAGATTTTGAAGAACAACAAGATTAGTCGTCTCTTTTACATGAATTTCTTAAAATCTTCACCAGGTCATATGAGGACATGCCTGGTATTGACTCACAAATTGTGACACACAATATCATGCTATATCATAATGCCTATTTGGTCAAGAAAAAGATCCGAAAGATGAATCCCAACGTAGCTTTAATGGTCATAGCTGAGATAAAGCAACTTTTACAATCTGGCTTTATTTGCCCAATTCACTATTCATATTGGATGTCAAATATCATTGTTGTAAATAAACCTAACAATCATATTCAATTTTGTATTGACATTCATGATATGAATAAGGCATCTTTTAAGGATGATTTTCCCCTTCTAAACATTGACATGATCATTGATTCTACTTCAAGCCATGCCTGATTTTCTTTCATGGATGGTTTCTCTGGTTACAACCAGATTGCAATAAATCCCCAAGACTAGTACAATGCCACTTTTACATCACCTTGGGGTAATTTTTGTTGGGTGGTCATGCCTTTCAATTTAAAGAATACTAGTGTGACTTACCAACAAGCTATGATCCTCATATTTCATGATTTTATTCACAACATCATGGAGGACTATGACGATGATATTTTGGCCAAATTGATTTCATGCCAAGATCTCATCAAAACTCTCTGCCACATTTTCTAGCATATTCATCTCTACAACATGCACTTGAATCACCACAAATGTGTCTTTGGTGTTGATAGTGGAAAATTACTCAAGGTTATTGTATCACATTGTGGTATTGCGGTCAATACAAAGAAGATTGATGTTATTTTGAATATGCCTCCTCCACAAAACATTTCTCATCTTCGTAGTTTATAGGGAAAGCTTCAGGGTATTATCAGATTCATTTTGTAATTTGTAAATTGGAATCTCCCCTTCACCCATCTTCTTAAAAGAGCATTTGTTTTTACTAGAACAACGATTTCCAAAAAGCCTTTCAAGATGTGATGCCCCGTCATGCAACCCTAGAGTGCTAGACAACAAGAGACAATAAAATAGATTTCTTTTTTAAAAGCTAAAATATGCATTATACATTGAAATAACAACATTAATACAACATTAAAAGCTATGCACAATTAACAATTCTAGGGCACAAAACTGCATCAGTTACAATAATAACCATACTAGTGCTATGCAACACCATGCAACATAAGCATAATACTTTACACATTTGCAGAGATAACTGATTACAAGATTCCATACAAGGTTACAAGGCTGATTACATTTGTTTACAAATGATACAATTGTGAATGCTTACATCAACTCAGAAAGTATAAAACAAATCTAGAACTGGAACATTTATGCACTAGGCTCAAACTGATTCTCTAAGAAGACCAATGGATAGCTTTGCCTCCCAACCATGTGGAACCCTGAGGTCTACCCCTCTAAGCTAGGAGATAACATAGAGGCTCCACAAGGCCAAAGTTACAACAATAAATACAACAACAAGATATAGACTATACGTAGGCAAACAGTATAACAAGGCTACACAGACAAGATAGTACTTGCCAAAACTAGACAATGAAATCATCAAGATAGGATCAACCATCTAGACAAGTCTGTACTCCAGAGGTAAAAAAAAGATAAAATAGGAAGTAACTATGCTGAAGTAGGGAGAGTGTCATCGTATGGGCCTATCATGGGTTTTCTAGGCTATCTCTCACTAGAAGCTAGCCCCCATCTATGGTTTTTGTAGCGACCTCTCTATAGGCACCAGCCCCATAGGGTGAAACATGCGGAGTCAAACTTCCTCTCATGGAGACGAGGAAGTCGACCTTGCCAACCAAGCCTTCTCATCCCATCCTTAGCCTATGAAAGCGCTCAAGGCATGGGAGAGGCATCATACTTATCTTGTTATATGGATTACTACCCAACCCACCTAAATCAATTATTTAGTTATCAATTGCTTACCACTTCCATGGGCTTTTCCAAGCAGCCACTTTGGGCACCCTCCCCACCATGGAAGCCACTCCTCCACATACAACTAGCACTCCTAATCAGTATCCAAAATAAAACATACAAGAGCAAAGGAACTGATAACATCTGACTTTTACAATCCAACACTTCCAATTCCCATTTTAGAAATAAAACTTTTTCCTTACCCATAAAACCACTCAAATCAAGAATCATTAGGACAGAATGACAACAATATTGATTGAACACCCAAAAGCTCTAAGCCCTGGAGTTGGTAATTGCACACAAGGCTACTTACATGAATCTGTGTCACAACATAAAATGAGCATATAGATGATTTATGACATGTCTTATAACCATATGACTCAAGACAAAAATAACACAATAACCCGATTACATCAATGCAAAATCTGATACCAAATAAATAAGAAAATTCGACCATACTATAATAACAACAATAGATGGTATAAACCAACAATCGGCTCAAAGTTCTTACCCTCTCTAAAATGAAGTAAAACAACATATACAATGATATCAACCATTTACGAAGCACGAAATAGTATATTACAAGCATGACTAGCAAATTAATATTTAACAAGGTAATTAATACTTGATTAGCACAATATTGTTACCTCAAGAAACCAGAAACATTAATACAAATTACTCTAAAATTTCTATCTCTATATTTATTTACTACAATAATGTATCATGGAAATGACTACCCTATTTACATCATTACTCCCAACAAGTAAATTCCCAAACAAGACCATATTAAAATTTGACTCAACATAATACCAATGAGTGACATAGATTGACAACATAGAAGGACAAAATAACCTATAGTGAGTCATCTAATAATTGCATAGACGTTACCACAAAAACTTAAACTAATTATTTATTTACTTACTAACATTTAGAACTAGCATATTCCAATACATAACTAGCAAGTTTAAATTTAACAAGATGGAAAAAATATATCTAATATTTAAAGACCATATGAGTCTAGTATAAAAATTCAAATAACTCTAACTCATTATTTAATTCCAAAAAAAAATAATATATTACAGAATAGCAATTAACAAAATTATATATAATAAAATGAGCACAACTTAAACTACTTGCATATACCAAAAAAAATAGCATTAATTAAATAAATTTAATTGTAAAATGATACACTTCTATCTTATTATCATAAGAATATTCTAATATTAACTTCCCTCTAATATTCTAATATTAACTTGCTAAATCAATACTACACTCAAAAACCAAAGTTAATGAGTTGTTCACAAAGTTAACTAAAAGTTTCCCTAATAGCAAGATTTCCTCCAAGCATTCTAATTAAATTCAATAATAACAACTAACTATTCTATGAACTCAAATTGAGATTTTATTTTTTTGGTTGCAGAAGAAGCACATTCCACCATTTTCATTTGGAAAAATTTAAAGAAAAGTTTGAGGTATGGGAAAGAAAATTCATCTGAGGTCTAGATAGAGAATAACCAGAGCATTTTAATGGATTAGCAGAGGAGAACTGACTCAAGCTTTAGAGGAAAATAGAGATATCACAGGTAAGACAAGATTTTAAGATTATTATTTTCATTAAATAAATTTTGGGTACAAATCAAAATATAGAGAGCTGGGAAGAGTCCAACGATTACTCAAAAAGTGCAAACTTAAAGCAATTTTGAGAGGCAGAAGAAATTCATTTAAAAGCAATTTTGAGAAACAAAAGAAATTCTATTAAAGACATTTGAAATATAGTAGAAATTTATTTAAAGCAACTATGAGATGCAGAAGAAATTTCATTTACAGAAATCCTTGAGAAGGTCGTATGACGACCATACAACATCCTAAGAGGGGGCAGAAAATCTTAAAAAAGAAAATTGCATTAGATTTTCCCCAATGCCGCACGGTCTGGTTTTATCATGGAGAAAAGAGAGCAAAAATTTTAACCACAAGGAGAATAAAGATGGGGGTCTCCTATGCCATACAGTCAAAGGCAAAAACTGAGATTTTCTCTCAATCTACTACAACATAACATACATTCAGTGGCTTCTATTGCTAAGGTAACACCATTTTTGTATAATTTACCATGTGGTTAAATTTTTTTTTTTTAAGAATAGAGCTAGAGCTTCAAATCTTGGCAAAAATTTAGAGAAACAAGGTTGGATGAAGCCTTACTATGGCACTGAGAGTAACTGAGGAAAAGCAATGAAGCAAGAACTGGAAGAATGATACATATGGGTTATTTCCTTTTTAATTTGGGACACTTAGCAAGATTTACAAATGATTGGACTCCAGATTTCAAGAAGGATTTAACAAGAGTAAACCAAAAGAAGAATAAATTTGGAAGTAGCAACAAAAGTTACAACATTAACAGACATCAAAGTGCAATCCTCCAGATGAAGGTGTCGTCAAGGAAACTACATTCAAATGCACATCGTACAGAACGATTCAAGATACAATAAAATTTAAATTCCAAGCCACAAAATACAAATTTCACACTCAAGCACATAACGATCATACTATAATAAAATTTAAATTCCAATCTACATAGATACAAATTTCACACACAAATAGTCAACATAAACATACCTGAATTTCTGTCTCCTTCAGATCTTCTCTGTTTCTTCCAACCAATCCTTTGTTTTCCCAAATTTCTATCTTTTCTTTTCTCTCCCCTTTATAAAAACCCCCCAGTACCATTAAAACCTAAAGCCACAAACATGCATCCGTTACCAAAATCCCCTCTCCTCTGAATTTTTTTTAAAATTTTTCTAATAATAGAGATTCCACAAATTAGAAAATTCACATTCGACAATTCACCACCATTAATTCTTCACTAATAATATTCTTAAATTAACAAATTTAATAATTTTAATCTATTTTAAAACTTTACTAAATGTTATTTCAAGTTCTGGGCTGAAAAAAATACTATACAATCAAACATATTAAAAACATTATTATTTTAAATAAAAAAATCAATAAAGTATTACCAAACTACACATAGGCACAACTTAAAACAAAGCTCGACAATACTCCACAAGACATGACGACCAAAAAGGGCCACACATCACATCACGACATACGACTACAACAGAAGACTGGGACTGACCTAGCAGAGTAAACCTCATTTTATCTCCCATCACCAATACTAATTGGTGCAAAAGCCCGCTCAAACCTGCTATATCAGGTGGAGTTGAGGCTCATTACCTGTAGCCTGCATCAGAACAATAGGTTGTATACAATCAAATGCATATATATATCAACACACACCGAGACAGAGAATCACGACATAGTAGGGTGCTCGAAGCGAGTAGTACTACACCGTCTCTGCTGTTGAAACAAGACCATAACCACTTTTGTAGAATTTAGATATCAACAGATAGAATAAAACATGATGTTATTAAACCATTACTGCTCAAACTCATCATAACTGGAATAATACTAATGTCATCATGAACTTATAATACATGTCTAAGCTATAACAGTCAAATATAGTCCATCATGATCAAAACAACCATAAACTATAAACCTACTAATCCAAGTGTCTCAGAACTGTCAATAAGTAATGAAAGAACTAACAACTATCTCAGATCAACAAAAAGAAAAGCAAGACTACCAACTATCCCATGCCAAAAATGAGGGGGCATTACATCCTCCCCCTAGAGTTGGGCTTACTCTTGGAAGCCTGCAAAAGTAAGGGTATGACTCTCACACCTTGGAAGCAACCTCCCAGGTAGAAGGAGTCTCACCACTAGGGTCCCACTGGACCCTGACCTACACCACGACTCTGCCCTTGAGAGTTTACTCCCGATGCTGAAGCTCACACACGATCTCCAAAGAAGGCTGCCTGTCCTCTACCTGCAGTCTCCAAGGCTATCCACTGATGTTTAGTCGCTGCGAACACTCTATGAGACCTATCTGCCTCACCTATAGTTGGCTCTGAAGCTGCCAGTCTCTGACCAAAACCTGAAGCATTCCTTTGTTGACACTGCTTGGCTATATGGCCCTACTGTCCACAAGAGAAACATCCTGAACCTCTACTGAAACCACTGCCACCTTGAAAAGCACTAGACTACTGGAAACCACCCCTACTCAATGCGGACTACATGCTTTGAGCAGCGCATTCAACACATTCCTGTCTAGAACGTTGCAAATTCTGGTTCTTCTTATTTTGAAATTTGCTACCCTGCTGAGCTTGATTATTCTTTGGTTGTGACTAAGAACACTATTGTTGTTGTTGTTCGCCTCTGTCAGGTGCATGATGGTCTCTTGAAGAGTTGGTTTCTTGAGACTGACCACCAACACCTCCAGAAGGTGCACTACTAATGTGCACACCTGTATGCCCACTGAGTGCCATAGCCAAATTCTCCTCCACTAACTAAGCTTTCTCCACTGCAACCTCCATAGACTTAGGTTTTAATACACGAACCCCTCCACTAATATGGGCATTCAAGCCCCTGATAAAATGTTGCACCAACATAGACTCATCATCTCCGATACCCACATACTACTTGAGCTCATAGAATCTGTGCTCATACTAATCAATGGACATAATCCATCTGCCACAGCTCATGAAACTCATCTTTGCGACGCTGCTTCTAACAATCAAATAAGAAACAGGCTCTGAATCTCTCTAAGAACAACTCCCAAGAAACAATGCTAGTGTCCAAATGCAACTTCTGCTCCTCTAACCACCAACAAGTCGAAGCAAACCCTCGGAGATGCAAAATAGCACATATAGCTTTGGTGTTTCTGCCTTAAGGATGCATGGTGAAATACCTGCCTATATCCAATAACCAAGTCTTCACCTCTAGACCACTACCAACTCCATCAAAGGTGGGAGAGCATGCCCTAAGAAGATCTCTCATATGGCTAGCTAGTGTGGCCTCCTGTTCAACTATGAACTCTCTCCACCTAGGAGATCTCTCTCTCTCTAGGATCTAGTTGATCTACCTCCTGACCCCCTCTAGGCTACCCAACCTCCTATCTAGGGCCTAAACGGGCAAGGGCCTCCTCAAGTAACTATCTAAACTGGACTCCCTGAGGCTAGCCCTGACCCTCCATATTCTAACCCCTGCCTTCATGGGCACTCTCCTGAGGAGAGCTAGGAGGAGGTGTACTGACACCACCTCTCCAACGACCCCTACCTCTACCACGACCTCGACCCCTGCCTCTAGGCATCTACCTACAACATCAAAGGATAATTTATTACAGACAGAGAGGAAACAATAGGAGTGAAGTTAATCTACAGAGTTTAAGCACTAGGTCACATAATGGGCTCAATTGTAACCAGAGTACCTAGTGTTGAAACCTAGCTCTGATACCAAATGAATGCCCCGTCATGCAACCCTAGAGTGCTAGACAACAAGAGACAATAAAACAAAAAAAAAAATTGAAGCTAAAATATTCATTATACATTGAAATAACAACATTAATAAAACATTAAAAGCTATGCATAGCTAACACTTCTAGGGCACAAAACTGCATCAGTTAGAATAATAACCACACCAGTGCTATGCAACACCATGCAATATAAGAATAATACTTTACGCATTTGCAGAGATAAATGATTACAAGATTCCATACAAGGTTACAAAGATGATTACATTGGTTTACAAATGATACAATTGTGAATGATTAGATCAACTCAAAAAGTGTAAAACAAATCTGGAACTGGAACATTTATGCACTAGACTTGAACTGATTCTCCAAGAAGACCAATGGATAGCTCTACTTCCCAACCATGTGGAACCCTGAGGTCCACCCCTCTGAGCTAGGAGATAACATCGAGGCTCCACTAGGCCAAAGTTACAACAATGAATACAACAACAAGATATAGACTCTAGGTAGGCAAACAGTATAATAAGGCTGCACAAACAAGATAGTACTTGCCAAAACAAGACAATGAAATCATCAAGATAGGATCAACCATCCAGACAAGTCTACACTCCAGAGGTAACAACAAAAGATAAAATAGGAAGTAACTACGCTACAGTAGGGAGAGTGTCATCGCATGGTCCTATCATGGGTTTTCTAGGCTATCTCTCACTAGAAGCTAGCCCCCAGCTATGGTTTTCCTGGCGACCTCTCTATAGGCACTGGCCCCATAGGGTGACACATGTGGAGTCAACACTTCCTCTCATGGAGACAAGGAAGTCAACCTTGCCAACCGGGCCTTCTCATCCCATCCTTAGTCTGTGAAAGCACTCAAGGCATGGGAGAGGCATCATACTTATCTTGTTATATGGATTACTACCCAACCCACCTAAATCAATTATTTAGTTATCAATTACTTACCACTTCCATGGGCTTTTCCAGGCAGCCACTTTGGGCACCAGCCGCACCATAGAAGCCACTCCCCCACATACAACTAGCACTCCTAATTAGTATCCAAAACAAAACATACAAGAGCAAAGGAACTGATAACGTTTGACTTTTACAATCCAACACTTTCAATTCCCATTTTAGCAATAAAACTTTTTCCTTACCCATAAAACCACTCAAATCAAGAATCATCAGGACAAAATGACAACAATATTGATTGAAGACCCAAAAGGTCTAATCTCTGGAGTTGGTAATTGCACACAAGGCCGCTTACTCTCACAACATAAAATGAGCATATACATAATTTATGACATTTCTTATAACCATATGACTCAAGACAAAAATAACACAATAACCTGATTGCATCAATTCAAAATCTAATACAAAATAAATAAGAAAATTTGACCATACTATAATAACAATAATAGATGGTATGAATCAACAATCGGATCAAAGTTCATACTCTCTCTAAACTGAAGTAAAATAAGATATAGAATGATATCCACCATTTACGAAGCACGAAATAGTATATTAAAAGCATGACTAGCAAATTAATATTTAACAAGGTAATTAATACTTGATTAGCACAATATTGTTACCTCAAGAAACTAGAAACATTAATACAAATTACTCTAAAATTTCTATCTCTATATTTATTTACTATAATAATGTATCATGGAAATGACTACCCTATATACATCATTACTCCCAACAAGTAAATTCCCAAACAAGACCATATTAAAATTCAACTCAACATAATACCAATGAGTGACAAAGATCGGCAACATAGAAGGAGAAAATAACCTATATTCATTCATCTAATAATTGCATAGACGTTACCACAAAAACTTAAACTAATTATTTATTTACTTACTAACATTTACAACTAGCATATTCCAATACATAATTAGCAAGTTTAAATTTAACAAGATGGCAAAAATATAGCTAATATTTAAAGACCATATGAGTCTAGTATAAAAATTCAAATAACTCTAACTCATTATTTAATTCCAAAAACAAATAATATATTACAGAATAGCAATTAACAAAATTAGATATAATAAAATGAGCACAACTTAATTATTAAACTACTTGCATATACCAAAAAAAACAACATTAATTAAATAAATTTAATTCTAAAATGATACACTTCTATCTTATTATCATAAGAACATTCTAATATTAACTTCCCTATAATATTCTAATATTAACTTCCCTCTAATATTCTAATATTAACTTGCTAAATCAATACTACACTCAAAAACCAAAGTTAATAAGTTCACAAAGTTAACTAAAAGTTTCCCTAATAGCAAGATTTCCTCCAAGCATTCTAATTAAATTCAATAATAACAACTAACTATTCTATGAACTCAAATTGAAATTTTATTTTTTTGGTTGCAGAAGAAGCACATTCCACCATTTTCATTTGGAAAAAATTATAGAAAAGTTTGAGGTATGGGAAAGAAAATTCATTTGAGGTCTAGATAGAGAATAACCAGAGCATTTTAATGGATTGGCAAAGGAGAACTGACTCAAGCTTCAGAGGAAAACAGAGATATCACAAGTAAGACAAGATTTCAAGAATATTCTTTTCATTAAATAAATTTCAGGCACAAATCAAAATACAGAGAGCTGGGAAGAGTCTAGCAATTACTCAAAAAGTGCAAACTTAAAGCAATTTTGAGAGGCAGAGGAAATTCATTTAAAAGCAATTTTGAGAAATAGAAGAGATTTTATTAAAGATATTTTGAAATACAGAAGAAATTTATTTAAAGCAACTATGAGATGCAAAAGAAATTTCATTTATAGAAATCCTTGAGAAGGTCATACGATGGCCGTACAACATGCCAAGAGAGGGCAGAAAATCTTAAAAAAGAAAATTGCATCAGATTTTCCCTAATGCCTTATAGCCTATTTTTATCATGGAGAAAATAGAGCAAAATTTTAACCACAAGGAGAATAAAGATGGGGGTGTCCTATGCCATACGGTCAAAGGCAAAAACTAAGGTTTTTTCTCAATGTACTACAACATAACATACATTCAGTGACTTCTATTGATGATTATTTTGATGCAATCATAACAATAAGTTAAAATTCACATATAATGAACTGAAACTATACTTGAAAGATAAGAAGGAATCATTTGTGATTCAACTAATCCCAAGTCTACAATGGTTCGGTTGGTCAAGTTCAGTTGGTCAATGTGAAGCTGTAATGTTCAAGGGGCCTTACGTAGTTTAGGGTTGTTTGGTGGTTTACTGGACTAAGAATATGCAAAAAGATCATGAGATATGTCAATAAGTATTTTATTCATTTGCATACAAGTGTTACTGTGCTGCAAATTCTAAATGGTTTTCTTGAATTATTGCAGCTTTCTCCTTTATACATTTATGAAAACTATCTACTTTTAACTCTGTTATGCATGCTTCTTCAAATTTGAGACAACTTCCTTTAGATTTCTACGTTTATAGCTAAATATTTCAGATGGGTTGGGAAAAGTTAGAAAGATTTAATCTACACCTCATTTAATCTACCAAAGGATCTAATTGTTCTGTTATGCACTATGTAAATACTACAGTAATTTGATCAAATCTACAGTAAAAACCTTAAATGCAAGTTCTGAGCATTTTCACAAACATACATTTAAAATTGCAAGCTCTCAAAGAAAATATTTCAAAACACAAAGAAGAGCAGGAGAACACTCAGAAGATAGATGCAGAACTCCAGATTCAATTGTATTAGAAACAAGTAGTCATACATGATTTACAATGTAGGAATGACTCTTAGTTTCATTGATCATACTACAGAGAACTTACAAGCTTTACAGATATAGTAAGAAAGCCGGACATTCCACGCACACCTTACTACAGACAACAGGTGACCTCCTTCTTCTACTTCTAATCTAAACGAAGCTAACTTGCTGTGTTTTCCTAAAAATCCCTATGTTTTCCTGAAATCCCTGTTGTAAAGTATTACAGTGTAGAGAGGCACAATATATAGACTTTCTGACTGTCCTCACTACAGCAAAAACCCTAACTAAACCCCTGGTTCAAACCTCTAGTTATAGCAATAAATACAGATGAACCAGTCCTCCACAATATCTCTGAGCAGTGTCAAATCTGGGCGAAATATTGCCCCTTCTGAGAAGTTCCGGCAGCTCAGCAATAACTTCTGTTTATCTGCTGCAATAATGTTCTCAGCTATAACTTTGTCTTTCACTTGAATGGCCTTGACTTCCTCGCACTTCATCTTTATCTTCCTGCTCTTGAGATCAGATTTCCTCCGTGATGTCACTGTGTTGAATTTCCAGCTGCTTCCTCAACTGCAAGCCTCCAAAACGCATTCAAAACGCACTCAGACTGCTCAAAATCCCTCGGGTCAACTATCGCTGACCGAAAATACCACGGGCGCCCAAAAATATAGTTTAAAATTCCATCGCACTGTTCCTTCCCGCCCATTGGCATGACAATCGCCATCGGCGTGCCAAAAAATATATTGGCCAATGCTCGCAGTTGGGCCGATGGCCTCTTTCCTTTGTTTATTCCTTTGTTTTCCTCCATCGGCGAGAGTTATGCCGATATAGTCCTTCGGCCTGTATTTCTTCCTTATCGGCGAGAGATTCGCCATCGGCGAACTCCAAATCTCCTCCACCGACCACCTTTGTTATACCGATATGCTTTTCGTCGGCCTGACTCCTGCCGACGACCCCTTCATTGTTCACCATCGGCGAACTCCAACCTTCCTCCACCGATGGCCATACCTTGGCCGATGTTCCTTTATCGGCAAAAGTTTCGCCGATATCCTTTCCCTTTTGAAACCAATGTATATCACCAATATACATGTAAAAAACTCTATTTGATTTCCGTTTTAATTCCGGCATGTATATTTCACTTGTATCCTTCGCACTTGCATGTGAACAATGCCTTGCACATTTGCTTGTATATTCCGCTTGTATATGAAAATATACAAGCCCGAATATACAACGACTTTTCAATATTTGATAAGGATTTCGGGTCCGCTATGTATATTCTGCAATGTATATTTTGCTTGTATGTTAGAATATACAAGCCCGAATGTACAAAAGCGACCAAGCATAAAAAATGACTTTGCACATACAAAAGACTTTGTATATGCCAAGCGATAGACAAACCTGAATGTACATTTTACTAAAATGATCATAACTTGCAAAATATGGTGAATTTTAAGATGGTTCAAAAAGCAACCCTAGCTCATTTTCACAAGGAATCCAACCATATCATGCAAGGGTACTGAAAATATTTTTTTTCCATATTTTTAACAAGGTTTGCAAATTTGACTGTCTTTTCCCTTTACCATCAAGCAAAACAACACAAGCAGAAGCAAAAGGCAAAGCAACAGCAGGGGTCCCTATTTTGCTAAGGAGCATAATGGGGCGTGTTGTGAACATCACAACAACTAGCAACCAAAACAAAACAACTAAATTCAGAGTGTTCAAGAAAACTAGATGAAATGAATCCATAACTTCTGACTATCCTTCCTGCAAATTACTATTCAGCTTGAGACTTAAGGTATTCAATAAGGGTGCATAAATTTCCATTTTCAGTTTAGTTGTGTGCACGTGATTAATTATCCTCATCTTGAAGATTGGTTGAACAAACCAGTGACTGACATTAGCCTACGTAGGTGAGGATATTCCCTCATAGCCGACCGGATAGAGCCTTGCTGCCAGCGAGCGTCCATAGCCCCGGCAAGGTTATCATTACAATTCTCTTAAGTAGAGCCCCACTGCTAGCGAGCGTCTATAGCCCCGGTAGAGTTACTTAGATGACTTAATCTGGATTTTCAGTATAATCCACTTTATTTATTTATTTATTTTTATTTTCTCATTTTGAAAGACTTCATAAGATATAACAATTTGTAACTTCATGATGCAAGGAGTTGACACTTTCTGAAATTAAGCTGAGAATTGTAATGGTAGCAAGGGTAACCTCTGATTTTTCACCTAATATCTACACTGGTAAGTTCAACAAACCCAAGGATTTTAGGTGTTCATCGTGAGAAACTTGCTTCAAATTCTCAATCACATTTATTGAATACAAAATTTCAGAAGATAAACAACTCTCTGCATTCATGACAGTAACAAGCTATGTGTAAATTGCAAATAGTTAACTTGAATATCCTAAATTTATACTGTTTTGAATGGTTGCTAGTTTTGCTCCTTAATACTCTAAAGTAAAATAAAGATCCCTGCTGAGAAGACAACAAACAAACCAAACAAATAGGCTGTACAAACAACAAAAAGAAAAAACTGTACAAATAGGAAGAAACAGAAAGCAGAAACAAACAGACGACAACTATACAAACAGCCAACCCCCAAAAAAAATAGCAAAAGAAGAACTGTACATTACTTACAGCACTTTACATTCAACAAAAAAAAGGACTGCCCTTTTACCTCAAGCCTGGAAGTAGTGTTTCAAATGCTGGCCATTAACTGGTAATGGCACATCTTCTCCAGTCAAGGTCTTAAGTCTAAAGGTGTTATCTCCTATTATTTCTGAGACTTGTAATGGACCCAACCATAATTTATCAAATTTTCCATGGCCTCCTTTCTTTTCATGTGCTTTGTCCCAGCACAATACTAAGTCTGATATCCTAAATGTTTTGACTCTTGCCCTTTTGTCAAACCACCTCTTAACAACCACTTGGTGTTTGGCAAACTTCTCGATGGCTTGACCTCTTTTCTCCTCTAGTTGTAACATTTGCACTATTCCGGCTTCCCTATGGTTATCAAAGCCTAGATACTCATTGGCAAATTTCCAGGTTGGTATTCTCAGGTTTACTGGATGTATGGGATCAGTCCCATAAACTAAATGATAAGGTGTGCTACCTAAAGTTGTTTTAAACTTGGTCCTGTCTACCCATAATGCATATCTTAATAGAGTATTCCACTCTCTAGGACTTTTGGCAATTAACCTCTTGATTATGTCTAATAAAATTTTATTTGTTGATTTAGCCAGTCCATTACCTTGAGGGTAATAATTCGAAGAAAACCTTAAAATAATCCCATATTCAAATGCCCATTTAGAAAACTTTAAAGAAGAGAAGGCAGGGCCATTATCACATACCAATGAATAGGGAGTTCCAAACCTGGTGATGATGTTTTCTTCAAGGAACTTGATAACTACCTCAGTTGTGGAAAATTTGTAGCAGGTGGCCTCAGTCCACCTTGTATAATAGTCTGTTACCGTCAGCATAAATTTGTGTCCTGCAGAAGATGGGGGATTGATGACTCCAATAAAATCTAAGCCCCACTATGCAAACGGTCTGGATTCGATCACAGGTTGTAGTGGATTGGCCGGATTTCTCCCTTTGTTTGCTGCAGTCTGACAAGTGTGGCAACTTCTGATGTGACTCTTAGTGTCTTTGAACATAGTGGGCCAGTAATAGCCCACCCTCAGTATTTTGTGTGTTGTAGCTAAATGGGAACCATGGCCGGTTCCGTACTTGTCATGTAGTTCTATCAACACTTTATCAGCTTCAGTTCTGTTTATGCATCTCAGATAAATTCCATCATGGTTCTTCCTGAATAGAAGACCTCCTTGCACCATATAATTTTGTGCCTTAATCTTCAAAGCTCTCCTCTGAGAAGCCTTCATCCTGTTTGGGTACTTTCTAGCTATCAGGAAGGTGCTTAAATCATCGTACCAGCCTGATGCGCTTTAGGAATTCAATATATACTGTTGTTTTATCAAATTTGGATCCATGTTTGCTATTGTCTGCACCAACGCCTACCCTCTGATCAGCTTCATGGGAATGATTTCCATGTCAAATTCTTGCAGCGTGGTGATCCACTTGGCTCTTTTTTCACTAGGCTCATTTTGCATCAGCAACATTTTTACTGCTGCGTCTGGTACTATGGCTTTGATCTGGCTGCACAAAATGTAGTGTCTGAATTTTTTCATAGCCTTTACTAATGCGAATGCCTGTCTTTTGGTATCTAGATATCTCAGCTGTGCATCCTTCAGAGGCGCGCTCATAAATGCTATGGGCCTCTCTTCATTATTTTCACCCTTTTGTGTCAAGGCAGCTGCAACAGAATGAGAAGATGCAAAGGAGTAGATGTAAAACGGGCTTGTGTAGTCTGGACTTGCCAATACAGGGGCATCAAAAATTACCTCCTTGATATCTTCAAATGTAGCTCTGGCCACTGGCGTCCATTCCATCTGTGCATTTAACGGCTGCACGATCTTTGCAAAACCTGTTATAAACTTCCGAGCAAAGTTAATTTTACCAAAAAATGATTTCAACTCTTTCCTACTGTTTGGTATTTGCAAATTTTTTATGGATTCTATTCTATCCGGATCAATTGAAATTCTATTTTCAGAAAAGACATGGCCTAATAATTTACCTTCAGTTACGCCAAATATACATTTCTTAGGATTAAGGGAAATCCCATACCTTTCACATCGCTTGAGGATTCTTCTGAGGTCTTCAGCGTGGGTGGATGCATCCTTGGAATACACAGTTAAATCATCCATATACACAACAATGCACTTACCTGATAATCCACGGAATGCAATGTCCATGGCCCTCTGAAAAGTGGCACCTGCATTGATCAGACCAAAAGGCATTCTTCTATACGCATAATTCCCCCATTTGCAAGTGAAGGTGGTTTTTAGTCTATCTTCTCTATCAATTAAGACCTAGTTATAACCTGAAAAACCATCTAAAAAAGACATCATCTTTGCGCCATTTACTGCTTGCAATACTTCGTCTATTGGGGGCAAAGGATAATTATCCTTTTCAGACGCCTTGTTTAAATTTCTAAAGTCTATGCATAACCTGATGTCTCCGTTTTTCTTCCTCACTGGTACTAAGTTAGCTACCCAGATAGAATGTCTGACTGGGAAAATTATTCCAGCAGACAGTAATTTTTTAACTTCCTCAAAAATTAAAGGCTCTAGAATGGCATTTACAGGCCTCTGTTTCTGCCTAAATGGTTTGACTTATTTTCTTAAAGGTATTACGTGAGTTATGATGGACTCATCAAATATTTTCAAGTCTTCATAAGTCCATGCTATAACATGTTTATATTCTTTCAGAACGTCCAGAACCTCTTTTCTAATTTTCTTAGAGCAAGCCTTCCCAATTAGTATATTCTGTAGATTTAGCTCGGTCCCTAAGTTATGTAAATCACACCTACCCCCTTCTGTTTTGGGCAAGTCTTTCTGTCTCATTACTCCATCGAAGTCAAAGATGTGTTCTAGTTCAATTACTCCCTTTGGTAAGAAGTTGCTCTTTAAGTTGATCATATCCTCCTCGTCCCATGTTACTTCAGGCCTTTCTTGTTCATCAATGATTTGGGCCTCAAATGCCTCATTACAAGTCAGAAAATCAATAATTTGCTGATCCCCTCCAAATACCTGAAAGTGCGTTACGTTGTCTGGTATACTGGGCACGTTAACTAGCTCAACAACAAATCGTCTCAATCCTGACAGTGTCAATGGTTCTAATGTACTAGCAGCAGCTGCTAGCACATCCGGCCTGTGGTTCAGCTCTCTAGGGATGTGCTCTATGTTAAAAGCATCAAACGAATCCATTAAACCCCATACTCTATGTCTGTAACTAATCATTTTCTTGTAATTGCAGGCATATAGTTTCCTCACTTGTCTGACTACTAATTCAGAGTCTAAAAATACTCTGATGGTTTTTACCCTTTTCTTGATGGCCATGACAAGTCCTAAAATTAGGGCCTCATATTCAGCAATATTGTTAGTGCAGGAAAATTGTAATCTATATGCTGCCAAATGTGATTTACCTTGAGGATCTATGAGTTCAATACCCGCACTTGCGCCCTGTTTTGATTTGGACCCATCACACTTTAACGTCCACATGCCATCTTTACTTTTCTGATCTTTTACCTTGGTATACTTCGTCCTTTTTATTGCCTGTGGGGTGTTGTCTTGTTTATTCATGGGTTTTTCCGTTTGGTTAACTTGCATATGTGTGTTTTTAGTTTGCAACTCAGAAAGATAACTACCCTTGTCCTCTATTTCTTTTCCTAAATCTGGAATCAAGGCATCTGTATTATCCTGAACATATTTCTGTGTTGGATCAGGATTCTCATTTTCCTCTTATAACTCTACCCTCCCTATGCATTTTTTGTATTCATATTCAATGATGTCTCTACATATTTCACAACTCTCCTCAGAATGTTGCCTATCATGGACTCTACACCTGTTTTTATATAATTTACATTGGACCGGGAAATTGTGTTTAACGCACTCTTCCACCTCTTGTCTAATGGCATGACCAAATTTGTCTATTGCACTATTTTCTTCATCTGAAGAATTTCCATCAGACTCAATGAATAGTGTCATTCTATTGCTAACACACTTTCTTCTAATGTTTAACATCATAATCTCTTCAATCTGCATCCCATTGTTGGTAATTCTATAGACACCTGGTTCAACAGCAGCATATAATATTTCATTAGTTCGATTATACTCTGTTATCATATGTTTCATTCTGGGCTCTGCCTCTATTCTGATCTAGTTTGGGATGCCTCTCCAAGGTAACCACATGTGTGAAAAGTCAGTAGCCATATATCCGTTTAATGTTTTGGACCAATCCGTACTCAGCAACATTCCATAATTTACAGGTATATCCACTACTTGAATGTCAATGATTTGGCTTACCCTAGGGTCTGAAGCTAATTGCATTTGAATGTTCATGAGTTCTCCTATCACGCTAACCTCAATCTTATCTAATTGTGTGGCAACCTTGGCAGATTTGGTGGGAGTCAGCCCGAGAGTTTTACATATTACTAAGGGCATTACGTTGGCTGAAGCACCAGAATCTACCATGCAATTGTGTATATTCTTCCCACACAACCTAACGGTTAACAAGAAAGGGGGGGTATCCCTCTTATCCGCATGTATTACTACATTTGTATTGGAAGGCTGCTCAACTTTCTTACCTTTCTCTTTAAGTGGTGAATCACTATTAGGAACAGTTATATCAGTAGACACCTCATTTGTTATGGATGTATCCAGGGATTTTATAAAAGCATTTCTGATCCCTGGGGTCTTCAATAATTCATTTAGAGGTATACTGACCTTAATTTTCTTTATTTCCTCTGACAAGTAACTCATTAATCTTGTTGTCTCTATTGCTTTGGTTTTACTTGTTTGATCCTTTTGTACTGTTGTTCCATTATTTGTGTGCTGACTAGCTTTAAGTATGGCAGGATTGTTGCTAGCATTCTGATCTAGGGGTGTATTGATGTTATTCGGAGGAGTGGAAGTGGTAAAAGGTCCTCCCGGCCTAGGGTTGTTCCTCAAATTGTAGGTGTGGCTTTTATTTGTCTGTTGAAAGGCCTGCACCTCTTCTGTTTCATTTAATATCTCATTTTCAGATTCAAAGGGAAACTGAAAAGCATTTAACACAAAGGCTGATTCAGGATAAAGACTTTCACAATAGTATGGTTCATCCTCTAGTAATTCATCCTCTTTCTCTTCTGCAGTTGCAAAGGTAAACGTTTCTAAGACTAATGCTGTGTCATATCCTGAGGGTACTACCTCATTACCTTTAGGAATGAGAAATTCAGAGGTAGGAGGCTGCACATCTATGTTGAAAATGCTAGCTGCCAATTGGAATTGTGGACAGTCGTGCTCAGCATGGGTATTGGTATTGTGAAACCTGCACCAATTTTTGGGTCCTGTACTGGCCATTTGTATGCTAGTCATTTGTTTTGCATCATGATTATCTACATTCTCAAAAGGAGAAGCCAGAGTACCGTTGTTGGGCCCAGTGTTCCATGTCTTGGGTGGTCTAGGTTGATTCTGATTTATGTTATTATTGCCCCAGGTCCTATTATCTATCACTGGCCCTCTATTTTACATTGGTTGCCCCTGACTGGGGCCTTGATGCTGATTATAGTTTTGGTTCTGATTGTACTGCTGATTTTGATTGAGACTATAATTCTGATTTTGGCCGTGGTTGTGATTTTGATGTTGATTGTAGTTTTGGTTGCCTCTTCCATAGAGGTTCTCATTTCTTAGTTGTGTCACTTCAGTTGTTAACCTTTTCAAATGTGCAGTAATCTCTTTGATTTCTTCCCCATCCTCTTGTGCTTTTGCCACAGTTATATCCCTAGGAAGTTGGAAGAAAGGCTGACCATTATTTTGACTGTTATTGGAAGTACTAGCTGTGTAAGGAGTTATAGCTTGGATTGGGATAGGATTATACACAGGTGTGTAAGACGGAACCAGATTTACTAGTGGAGCGTGCTGCATAGGGACTCCATTCCATGGTTGTGCCTGATTCTACACCCCAAAATTTCCTCCATTGACAAATGGACTATAAGTTGTATGCCTCATCTCTTGGTTCACTGCAGCTGCCTCTTTATAGGCTTTGGATATTGAATCTAGGTCAGGTTTTCTTTTGACAAACATGGTAGTTAAAGGATCCAAGGCAGCATAGTACATAGCCAACAAGGGATCATCATCTACGGTATAAGGGGCTATCAACCTAGAATGGGCCTTTTGAAACCTGTCGTTGAAATTAGCAATTAGCTCTCCCTCACCTCATTTTATAGCAGCCAATTTATGATACAATACGCAAGGGTCAATGGGTCCCCTAAATCTTGACAGAAATGCTTCCTTCATAAGTGGCCAGGAAGAAATGTAACTGTTGGGTAAGTTTACATACCAGCTAGAGGCTTGTTCATTAAAGGTGTAGGGAAACAATCTACACACCACATCCTCGTGCTCTAACCTAGCTCTAAAACATGCCTCCTTGAATATTCTAATATGATCTTCTGGGTCCTGATGCAACTGGTATTTGGGACATATCTTTTCTAGATTTTTGGGCATCTCATGATAATCATTGAAGAGTATGGGAGAATTGACATCGAAATAAGCCATTGCAGGTGTTTGAGTTTGACTTGAACTTGTGGGAATACCTGGATTGATTGGTGGGTTAGGATTTACAAGAGGGTTGAGACCTCCAGGAGTGCCTAAACCAAGATTTAAAGATCTGAACAATGATATGTCAAGACTCACAATACTACGGATGTTAAAAGGTGACCCAGGAGGTGTTCCAGATGAACTTCCTGTTTGCGATATTTTTGGATTCCAAATTAAAGGGGTTTTACTTCGCCTTGTATCAGGTAGTTGCACAAATATATCTCCTGAACTGGATCTAGACCTAGTCACTCTATTACTGTTATTAGCCAGTTTGAAATGAACCCTAACTCAGGAAGGCCCTCCTTCTAGCACCAGAAAACTGTTGATGATTGTTTTGATGCAATCATAACAATAAGTTAAAATTCACATATAATGAATTGAAACTATACTTGAAAGATAAGAAGGAATCATTTGAGATTCAACTAATCCCAAGTCTACAATGGTTCGGTTGGTCAAGTTCAGTTGGTCAATGTGAAGTTGTAATGTTCAAGGGGCCTTACGTAGTTTAGGGTTGTTTGGTGGTTTACTGGACTAAGAATATGCAAAAAGATCATGAGATATGTCAATAAGTATTTTATTCATTTGCATACAAGTGTTACTATGCTGCAAATTCTAAATGGTTTTCTTGAATTATTGCAGCTTTCTCCTTTATACATTTATGAAAACTGTCTACTTTTAACTCTGTTATGCATGCTTCTTCAAATTTGAGACAACTTCCTTTAGATTTCTACGTTTATAGCTAAATATTTTAGATGGGTTGGGAAAAGTTAGAAAGATTTAATCTACACCTCATTTAATCTACCGAAGGATCTAATTGTTCTGTTATGCACTATGTAAATACTACAGTAATTTGATCAAATCCACAGTAAAAACCTTAAATGCAAGTTCTGAGCATTTTTACAAACATACATTTAAAATTGCAAGCTCTCAAAGAAAATATTTCAAAACACAAAGAAGAGCAGGAGAACACTCAGAAGATAGATGCAGAACTCCAGATTCAATTGTATTAGAAACAAGTAGTCATACATGATTTACAATGTAGGAATGACTCTTAGTTTCATTGATCATACTACAAAGAACTTACAAGCTTTACAGATACAGTAAGGAAGCCAGACATTCCACGCACACCTTACTGCAGACAACAGGCGACCTCCTTCTTCTACTTCTAATCTAAACTAAGCTAACTTGGTGTGTTTTCCTGAAAATCCCTGTGTTTTCCTGAAATCTCTGTTGTAAAGTATTACAGTGTAGAGAGGCACAATATATAGACTTTCTGACTGTCCTCACTACAGCAAAAACCCTAACTAAACCCCTGGTTCAAACCCCTAGTTATAGCAATAAATACAGATGAACCAGTCCTTCACAATATCTCTGAGCAGTGTCAAATCTGGGCGAAATATTACCCTTCTGAGAAGTTCCGGTAGCTCAGCAATAACTTTTGTTTATCTGCTACAATAATGTTCTCAGCTATAACTTTGTCCTTCACTTGAATGGCCTTGACTTCCTTGCACTTCATCTTTATCTTCTTGCTCCTGAGATCAGATTTCCTCCATGATGTCACTGTGTTGAATTTCCAGCTGCTTCCTCAACTGTAAGCCTCCAAAACGCGTTCAAAACACACTCAGACTGCTAAAAATCCCTCGGGTCAACTATCGCTGACCGAAAAATACCACGGGCACCCAAAAATATAGTTTAAAATTCCATCGCACTATTCCTTCCCGCCCATCGGCGTGACAATCACCATCGGCGTGCCAAAAAATATATTGGCCCCGATGCTCGCAGTTGGGCCGATGGCCTCTTTCCTTTGTTTATTCCTTTGTTTTCCTCCATCGGCGAGAGTTATGCCGATATAGTCCTTCGGCCTGTATTTCTTCCTTATCGGTGAGAGATTCGCCATCGGCAAACTCCAAATCTCCTCCGCCGACCACCTTTGTTATACCGATGTGCTTTTCGTCGGCCTGACTCCTGCCGATGACCCCTTCATTGTTCGCCATCGGTGAGAGATCGCCCATCGGCGAACTCCAACCTTCCTCCGCCGATGGCCATACCTTGGCCGATGTTCCTTTATCAGCAAGAGTTTCGCCGATATCCTTTCCCTTTTGAAACCAATGTATATCGCCAATATACATGCAAAAAACTCTATTTGATTTCCCTTTTAATTCCGGCATGTATATTTCTCTTGTATCCTTCGCACTTGCATGTGAACAGTGCCTTGCATATTTGCTTGTATATTCCACTTGTATATGAAAATATACAAGCCCGAATATACAACGACTTTTCAATATTTGATAAGGATTTCGGGTCCGCTATGTATATTCTGCAATGTATATTTTGCTTGTATGTTAGAATATACAAGCCCGAATGTACAAAAGTGACCAAGCATAAAAAATGACTTTGCACATACAAAGGACTTTGTATATGCCAAGCGGTAGACAAACCTGAATGTACATTTTACTAAAATGATCATAACTTGCAAAATATGGCGAATTTTAAGATGGTTCAAAAAGCAACACTGGCTCATTTTTCACAAGGAATCCAACCATATCATGCAAGGGTACTGAAAATGCATTTTTCCATATTTTTAACAAGGTTTGCAAATTTGACTCTCTTTTCCCTTTACCACCAAGCAAAACAACACAAGCAGAAGCAAAAGGCAAAGCAACAGCAGGGGTCCCTATTTTGCTAAGGAGCATAATGGGGCGTGTTGTGAACATCACAACAACTTCTATTGCGAAGGCAACACCATTTTGTATAATTTACCATGTGGTTAAATCTTTTTTTTAAAGAACAGAGCCAAAGCTTCAAATCTTGGCAAAAATTTAGAGAAACAAGGTTGGATGAGGCCTTACTACGACACTAAGAGTAGCTAAGGGAATGCAAAGAAGAAAGAACTAGAAGAATAATACATATGGGTTATTTTCTTTTTAATTTGGGACACTTAGCAAGATTTACAAATGATTGGACTCCAGATTTCAAGAAGGATTTAACAAGAGTAAACCAAAAGAAGAATAAATTTGGAAGTAGCAACAGAAGTTACAACATTGATAGCCATCAAATTGCAATCCTCCAGATGAAGGTGTGGTTAGGACAACTACATTTGAATGCACAATGTATAGAATGATTCAAGCCACAATAAGATTTAAATTCCAAGCCACAAAATGCAAATTTCACACTCAAGCATAGAACGATCATACTATAATAAAATTTAAATTCCAATCTATGGAGATACAAATTTCACACACATAGAGTCAACATAAACATATCCAAATTTCTGTCTCCTTCAGATTTTCTCTGTTTCTTGCAACCAATCCTTTGTTTTCCCAAATCTCTGTCTTTTCTTTTCTCTCCCCTTTACAACAACCTCCGGGTACCATTAGAACCCAAAGCCACAAACATGCATCCGTTACCAAAATCCCCACTCCTCCAGAATTTTTTTTAAATTTTACTAATAATAGATATTCCACAAATCAGATTATTCACATTCGACAACTCACCACCATTAATTCTTCACTAATAATATTCTTAAATTAACAAACTGATTAATTTTAATCTATTTTAAAACTTTACTAAAGTGTTATTTCAAGTTCTAGCTTGAACAAAATACTGTACAATTAGACATATTAAAAGCATTATTATTTTAAATAAAAAATCATTAAAATATTACCAAACTACACATAGGCACAACTTAAAACAAAAATCGACAATACTCCACAACACATAATGACCAACAAGGACCACGTGTCACATCACGACATATGATTACAATAGAAGACTGGGGCTGACCTACCAGAGTAAATGTCATGTTATCTCCCACCACTAATACCCATTGGTACAAGAGCCCGCTTAAACCTGCTATGTTAGGTGGAGTCGAGGCTCGGTACCTGCAGCCTGCATCAGAACAATAGGTTGTATACAATCAAATGCATATATATATATATATATATATATATATATATATATATATATATATATATATATATATATATATATCAACACACACAGAGACAGAGAATCATGGTGTAGTAGGGTGCTCAAAGCGAGTAGTACTTCACTGTCTCTACTCTTGAAACAAGACCATAACCACTTTATTTAAATTCAGATATCAACAGATAGAATAAAACATGATATTATTAAACCTTTACTACTCAAACTCATCATAACTGGAATAATACTAATGTCATTATGAACTCATAACACATGTCTAAGCTATAACAGTTGAACATAGTCCATCATGATCAAAACAACCATAAACTATAAACCTACTAATCCAAGTGTCTTAGAACTGTCAATAAGCAATGGAAGAAATAACAACTATCTCAAATCAACAAAGAGCAAAGCAAGACTACCAACTATCCCAAGCCAAAAATGAGGGGGCATTACATCCTCCCCCTAGAGTCAAGCTTACTCCTCTGAGCCTGCAAAAGTAAGGGTATGTCTCTCTCACCCTAGAAGCATCCTCCCAGGTAGGAGTCTCACCACCAGGGTCCCACTAGACCCTGACCTACACCACAACTCTACCCCTGAGAGTTTACTCCTGATGCTGAAGCTTGCACATGATCTCCAAAGAAGGTTGTATGTCCTCTACCTACGGTCTCCAAGGCTATCCCCTGATGCTCAATCGCTATGAACACTCTATGAGACCTCCCTGCGTCACCTACAGTTGGCTCTAAAGCTACCGATCTTTGACCAAAACCTGAAGCGTTGCTTTGTGGACACTGCTTGGCTATATGGCCCTGCTGTCCACAAGATAAACATCCTTAACCTCTACCGAAACCACTGCCACCCTGAAAAGCACTAGACTACTAGAAACTACCCCTACTCTCTGCGGACTACATGCTCTAAGCAATGCGCTCAACACATTTCTGTCTAGAACATTACAAATTCTAGTTCTTCTTATTTTGAAATCTGCTACCCTACTGAGCTTGAGTGTTCATTAGTTGTGACTGAGAACACTGCTGTTGCTACTTCTCGCCTCTGTCGGGTGCATGATGGTCTCTTGAAGAGTCGGCTACCTGAGACTGACCACCAACACCTCTAGAAGGCACACTACTAATGTGCACACATGTATGGCCACTGAGTGCCATAGCCAAATTCTCCTCCACTAACTAAGCTTTCTCCACTGCAACCTCCATAGACTTAGGTTTGAATACATGAACCCCTCCATTAATCTAGGCATTCAAACCCCTAATAAAATGTTGCACTAACATAGAGTCATCATCTCTGATACCCGCATACTACTTGAGCTCATAGTATCTATGCTCATACTTCTCAACGGACATAGCCATCTGCCGCAGCTCATGAAACTCATCTGTGTGACGCTGCTTCCAATGATCAGATAGGAAACAAGCTTTGAATCTCTCTAATAACAACTCCTAAGAAACAGTGCTAATGTCCAAATGCAGCTTCTACTCCTCCAATTGCCACCAAGTCGAAGCAAACCTTCAGAGATGTAAAATAGCACATCTGGCTTTGGTGTTTCTACCATAAGGAGGCATGGCAAAACACCTTCCTATATACAATAACCAAGTCTCTACCTCTAGACCACTACCAACTCCATCAAAGGGTGGGAGGGCGTGCCCTCAGAAGATCTCTCATATGGCTGGCTAGTGTGGCCTCCTACTCAGCTGTCAACTCTCTCCACCTAGGAGATCTCTCTCTCTCTCTATGATCTAGCTAATCTACCTCCTGACCCCCTCTAGGCTGCTCAACCTCCTATCTAGGGCCTAAACGGGCAAGGGCCTCCTCAAGTAACTATCTCAACTGGGCTCCCTTAGGCTCGCCTTGACCCTCCATATTCTGACCCCGGCCTTCATGGGCACTCTCATAAGGAGAGCTGGGAGGAGGTGTACCGCCACCACCTCTCCAACAACCCCTACCTCTGCCACGACCTCAACCCCTACCTCTAGGCATCTACCTACAACATCAAAGGATAATTTATTATACACAGAGAGGAAACAACAGGGGTGAAGTTAATCTATAGAGTTTAAGAACTAGGTCATATAATGGGCTCAATTGTAACTAGTGTACCCAGTGTTTAAACCTAGCTCTGATACCAAATGAATGCCCCGTCATGCAACCCTAGAGTGCTAGACAACAAGACACAATAAAATAGAATTTTTTTTTTTTGAATCTAAAATATGCATTATACATTGAAATAACAACATTAATACAACGTTAAAAGCTATGCACAACTAACACTTCTAGGCCACATAACTTCATCAGTTAGAATAATAACCATACCAGTGCTACGCAACACGATGTAATATAAGAATAATACTTTACACATTTGCAAAGATAAATGATTAGAAGATTCCATACAAGGTTACAAGGTTGATTACGTTGGTTTACATCGATACAATTGTGAATGTTTATATCAACTTAGAAAGTGTAAAACAAATATAGAATTGGAACATTTCTGCACTGGGTTCAAACTGATTCTCCAAGAAGACCAATGGATAGCTCTACCTCCCAACCATGTGGAAACCTGAGGTCCACCCCTCCGAGCTAGAAGATAACATCGAGGGTCCACTAGGCCAAAGTTACAACAATGAATACAACAACAAGATACAAACTCTACGTAGGCAAACAATATAACAAGGCTGCACATACAAGATAGTACTTACCAAAACAAGACAATGAAATCATCAAGATAAGATCAACCATCTAGACAAGTTTGCACTCCAGAGGTAACAACAAAAGATAAAATAGGAAGGAACTATGCTGCAGTAGGGACAGTGTCATTGAATGGTCCTATAATGGGTTTTTCTAGGCTATCTTTCACTAGAAGCCGACCCCCATCTATGGTTTTTCTAGCGACCTCTTTATAGGCACTGGCCCCATAGGGTGACACATGCGGAGTCAACACTTCCTCTCATGGAGACGAGGAAGTCGACCTTTTCAACCAGGCCTTCTCATCCAATCCTTAGCCTGTGAAAGCACTCAAGGCATGGGAGAGGCATCATACTTATCTTGTTATATGGATTACTACCCAACCCACCTAAATCAATTATTTATCACTTGCTTACCACTTCCATGGGGTTTTCTAGGTAGCCACTTTGGGCACCGGCCCCACCATGGAAGCCACTCCCCCATAGACAACTAGCACTCCTAATCAGTATCCAAAACAAAACATACAAGAGTAAAGGAATTGATAACATTTGACTTTTACAATCCAACACTTCTAATTCCCATTTTAGCAATAAAACTTTTTCCTTACCCATCAAACCACTCAAATCAAGAATCATCAGGACAAAATGACAACAAT
The DNA here is from genome assembly GCA_027924645.1 of Cunninghamia lanceolata. Taxonomy (NCBI): domain Eukaryota; kingdom Viridiplantae; phylum Streptophyta; class Pinopsida; order Cupressales; family Cupressaceae; genus Cunninghamia; species Cunninghamia lanceolata. The sequence goes on from BSBN01000854.1 coordinate 10,779,454, forward strand.
ATTGATTGAAGACCCAAAAGGTCTAACCTCTGGAGTTGGTAATTGCACACAAGGCCACTTACATGAATTCGTCTCACAACATAAAATGAGCATATAGACGATTTACGATATGTCTTATAACCAAATGACTCAAGACAAAAATAACACAATAACCCGATTGCATCAATGCAAAATCCGATACAAAATAAATAAGAAAATTTGACCATGCTATAATAACAACAATAGATGGTATATATCAACAATCGGCTCAAAGTTCTTACTCTCTCTAAAATGAAGTAAAATAACATATTTAATGATATCCACCATTTACGAAGCACGAAATAGTATATTACGAGCATGAATAGCAAATTAATATTTAACAAGGTAATTAATACTTGATTAGCACAATATTGTTACCTCAAGAAACTAGAAACATTAATACAAATTACTCTAAAATTTCTATCTCTATATTTATTTACTATAATAATGTATCATGGAAATGACTACCCTATATACATCATTACTCCCAACAAGTAAATTCCCAAACAAGACCATATTAAAATTTGACTCAACATAATACCAATGAGTGACATAGATCAACAACATAGAAGGACAAAATAACCTATATTGAGTCATCTAATAATTGCATAGACGTTACCACAAAAACTTAAACTAATTATTTATTTACTTACTAACATTTAGAACTAGCATATTCCAATACATAGCTAGCAAGTTTAAATTTAACAAGATGGAAAAAATATAGCTAATATTTAAAGACCATATGAGTCTAGTATAAAAATTCAAATAACTCTAACTCATTATTTAATTCCAAAAAAAAATAACATATTACAGAATAGCAATTAACAAAATTATATATAATAAAATGAGCACAACTTAAACTACTTGCATATACCAAAAAAAATAGCATTAATTAAATAAATTTAATTCTAAAATGATACACTTCTATCTTATTATCATAAGAATATTCTAATATTAACTTCCCTCTAATATTCTAATATTAACTTGCTAAATCAATACTACACTCAAAAACCAAAGTTAATGAGTTGTTCACAAAGTTAACTAAAAGTTTCCCTAATAGCAAGATTTCCTCCAAGCATTCTAATTAAATTCAATAATAACAACAAACTATTCTATGAACTCAAATTGAAATTTTATTTTTTTGGTTGCAGAAGAAGCACATTCCACCATTTTCATTTGGAAAAATCTAAAGAAAAGTTTGAGGTATGGGAAAGAAAATTCATCTGAGGTCTAGACAGAGAATAACCAGAGCATTTTAATGGATTGGCAAAGGAGAACTGACTCAAGCTTCAGAGAAAAGCAAAGATATCACAGGTAAGACAAGATTTCAAGAATATTATTTTCATTAAATAAATTTCAGGGACAAATCAAAATATAGAGAGCTAGGAAGAGTCCAACAATTACTCAGAAAGTGCAAACTTAAAGCAATTTTGAGAGGCAGAAGAAATTCATTTAAAAGAAATTTTGAGAAACAGAAGAAATTTTATTAAAGAAATTTTGAAATATAGAAGAAATTTATTTAAAGCAACTATGAGATGCAGAAGAAATTTCATTTACAGAAATCCTTGAGAAGGTCGTACGGCGGCCGTACAACATCCCAAGAGAGGGCAAAAAATCTTTAAAAAGAAAATTGCATCAGATTTTCCCCAATGTCGTACGGTCTAGTTTTATCATGGAGAAAAGAGAGCAGAAATTTTAACCACAAGGAGAATAAAGATGGGGGTCTCCTATGCCATACAGTGAAAGGCAAAAATTGAGGTTTTTTCTCAACCTATTACAACATAAAATACATTCATTGACTTCTATTGCTAAGGTAACACCATTTTGTATAATTTACCATGTGGTTAAATCTTTTTTTAAAGAATAGAGCCAGAGCTTCAAATCTTGGCAAAAATTTAGAGAAACAAGGTTGGATGAGGCCTTACTATGACACTGAGAGTAGCTGAGGAAAAGCAATGAAGCAAGAACTGGAAGAATGATACATATGGGTTATTTCCTTTTTAATTTGGGACACTTAGCAAGATTTACAAATGATTGGACTCCAGATTTCAAGAAGGATTTACCAAGAGTAAACCAAAAGAAGAATAAATTTGGAAGTAGCAACAGAAGTTACAACATTGATAGACATCAAAGTGCAATCCTCTAGATGAAGGTGTGGTCAGGGCAACTACATTCGAATGCACAACACACAGAACGATTCAAGATACAATAAGATTTAAATTCCAAGCCACAAAATGCAAATTTCACACTCAAGCATAGAACGATCATACTATAATAAAATTAAAATTCCAATCTACAGAGATACAAATTTCACACATAGAGAGTCAACATAAACATACCCAAATTTCTGTCTCCTTTAGATCTTCTCTGATTCTTGCAACCAATCCTTTGTTTTCCCAATTTTTTGTGTTTTCTCTTTTCTCCCCTTTACAACAACCCCCCGGGTACCCTTAAAACCCAAAGCCACAAACATGCATCCGTTACCAAAATCCACACTCCTCCAAAAAATTTTCAAAATTTTACTAATAATAGAGATTCCACAAATCAGAAAATTCACATTCGACAACTCACCACCATTTATTCTTTACTAATAATATTCTTAAATTAACAAATTGATTAATTTTAATCTATATTAAAACTTTACTAAAGTGTTATTTCAAGTTCTAGGCTAACCAAAATACTATACAATCAAACATATTAAAAGCATTATTATTTTAAATAAAAAATCATTAAAGTATTACCAAACTACACATAGGCACAACTTAAAACAAAACTCGACAATACTCCACAACACATGACGACCAACAAAGACCACATGTCACATCACGACATATGACTACAACAGAAGACTGGGACTGACCTAGCAGAGTAAACCTCATGTTATCTCCCATCACCGATACCCATTGGTGCAAGAGCCCGCTCAAACCTGCTATATCAGGTGGAGTCGAGGCTCGGTACCTACAGCCTACATCAAAACAATAGGTTGTATACAATCAAATGCATATATATATCAACACACACAGAGATAGAGAATCATGACATAGTAGGGTGCTCATAGTGAGTAGTACTACACCATCTCTGCTCTTAAAATAAGACCATAACCACATTATTTGAATTTAGATATCAACAGATAGAATTAAACATGATATTATTAAACCATTACTATTCAAACTCATCATAACTGGAATAATACTAATGTCATCATGAACTCATAACACATGTTTAAGCTATAACAGTTGAACATAGTCCATCATGATCAAAACAACCATAAACTATAAACCTAATAATCCAAGTGTCTTAGAACTATCAATAAGCAATGGAAGAACTAACAATTGTCTCAGATCAACAAAGAGCAAAGCAAGACTACCAACTATCCCAAGCCAAAACCAAGGGGGAATTACACAAGATTTCAATGACTATTTGGCTAATCCTCCTATTTTAACACCAACAGTTTCTGGACATCCCTTTCTTCTCTGGAGTTCTACTTCTTCTCATTCTTTAGTAGCTTTATTTGCTCAGCATGATAACGAAGATAAAGAATGTGTTGTATATTATATTACTCAAACTTTGTTGGAATATGAGATTTGATATTTGTCAATAAATAAGCTAAGACATTAACTTATTTATATTGAAATGCATGTCATCATTAAATTTGATCATTTAAAGCATTTAGTCTCAAAAATAGATCTCTTAGGGCATCTAGCTAAATGGGTGATGTTGCTAATGGAATTCAACATCAAATTTATCTCCCAAAAGGCATTAAAAGGTCAAACATTAGTTGACCACTTATTTGATGCTCCATCCCCCTTCTCTATTCCCCATCAACAATCTTTCCCCAATGATAGTATCCTTTCTCTGGATGTCAACCATCCATGGGATTTATTCTTCAACGGATCCAAGTTTCAAACTTACTCTAATGTTGGTGTCATACTAGTACCCCCTTCTAGCAAGCCGATTCCCCTTTCTTTCCATCTAAATTTACTCTGTACAAACAACACGATTGAGTACAAAGCCCTTATTACATGCTTGCATGCCACATTGTAGCTCAATATCCATGTTCTTCACATATTTGGTGATTTACAGTTGGTTAAAAAGCAAGTTACCAGATATTATCAAGCGAAGCATGATAAGTTATCTCAATATTCATGACTTGGATTTATCACTGTTGAATCATTTCTCTTCTTTCACTATTGATACAATTCCAAATAAGTACAATCGACATGCAGATGCAATGGAAAACACTTCCTCTCTTTTACCCCTCATAGATTCTCTTGTCGATCATTAATTCATCATTCATACTCTTTTTTAACTAGCTATAACTGATAATAGTTCTATTGTTTCTTTCTATTATATCATAGATCCGATAAGAATGTTACTCCCATATATTTAGTTTTTGTGTAATAGTACCTTCTTGAGTGCCTCATCCAAAAATTCTCGAGCTCATATTAATAAGTTCATTGGAAGCTTTGTCATACTTTCTAACATTATCTAACATTGAGGTTACAATGGCATCCTTCTTCATTGTTTAAAAAAATCACAGATCCTTGTTTTCCTTGAGGAGGACCATTCAGGTGCCTACGGGGGGCATTTAGGTGGAAGATCTTTGGTTCAAATGTTGTTTTGCATGTATTACTATTGGAAAATCATGGAACAAGATTTCTTCACCTTTATTATAAACTGCCATCAATGCCAACAACAAAAAAAATTAATCTGAGCACTTGCCCATGAACTTCGTGCCCAGTTATCCCCTTGGCCATTTTCTGGGTGGGGTTTAGATCTCATTGGAAAAATTTCTCCTCCTTCTGAAGGTCACACTTTAATCATCATAGTTACAAATTAATATGTTTCTTTCTCCTTTATAACATTATTTCTCAATTTGGACTTTCTTTTGCTTTGGTTTCTAATAATGGATCATCATTTAAGAACAAAGAAGTGAAGAATTTCTTAGAGAAATTTCATATTCAACATCTCTTCTATACTCTATATTATACATAGTCAAATGGCAAAGTAGAATCTTCCAATAAAACCATTAAGTAAATTCTCTAAAAGACTATCAACAAACATGGTAAAGATTGACATACTTGACTTTGCTATGCATTATCGGCCTATCTCATGTGTATTAATATAGCTCAAGGTACCACCCCATACAATCTTGTGTATGGTTTTGATGTAATCATTCCTTTAGAGTTGGAAATTTCTTCACTGTGGATTTCCCTCAACGGCCTCATCAACGACAACATTTACAGGGAACAAAGACTTCAACACTTGATATGCTTGATGAAGAACATATCCATGCTCTCGAACATCTCCAATGTTACAAAATGAACCTTACACACATCTACAATAAATGCATCATCAATTGCTTGTTTGAAGTAGGTGACCTGGTCCTCTACGAGAATTAATGCAATGTAAATGCTCCTCCATGTACAAAAGGGAATTTCAGTCCAAACTAGTTAGGACCCTACATCATAACCAAAGTATATGGATCAGGTGTTTATTGACTCTCTACAATAGATGGTAAGCTTCTCAAAGAGCCCATCAATTGTATGCACTTATGTAGATCCTATGCCTAGCTTGATTTCTTCTCATATCTTTCCTTTCAATTGAATTGTATTCTTTTTGGCATGGTATGCTAGTTCTCTTTTTAAAGCATATAGTGCTGGACAATTTAGTATTTTAATTATTTGCTTTCCTCTATTACATTTTTGTTGCTTCATTCTTGACACATATATAGTTGTCTTAAATTGTTAAGTAATTTTCCCTAGTTAGTGAAAATTTCTTTCTTTCTTACCATGCTATTTTAGTTAGTTGTGGATGCAATTATTAGTCTTTCCATTATTTGATTAGATGTTGTATAGTATTTAATTGTATAAGGTTTCCCTTCTAAGATCACATGTAAATAAATATAGCATGATTAATTAGATCATTTTTGCATTTCATAACTGATATTATTATATTTTTTAATTTAATCACAATTATATTTAATTAACCATTTTCCTCAAATCATTGTTATATTTAGTCAAACAATTTAACCAACATTGTTTAATTAGATCACAATTTGATTTTCATAAAACATTCATTGCATGTACTAATTAGATCATTGATGTATTTAAGAAACAATCTTATTAGGTTTTTTCATATAAATCACAATTATATTTAATTAACCATAGATGTCTCATTACATCATTTAATTAGATCTTTGTATTATTTAATTAAATGATTCAACCAAGTAGTTTAAATTAAATCACAAAAGAATTTAATTAGATAATCTATAACACATCATAATATAAACACATAATACGAAAATATCAACCAAAATCACAAAAAACTCATATATACATGAAGTGTCTCAATACATCATATTGATATACAAAATTACTACTATCACAAAATGTGGTGTATCAAAAAAGAGGTACATATACAAAATGAAAATCACTCTCCATTGCCATGACTCCTAGATCCCTCAGGTCTTGGTGCTATTTGAGTGACAGATGGCTCCCATAGTGAGGCCACAAACCAAAAATGGGTTTTGGATCCACTTTGTGTCTGCATGCCCCTAACAGTGCCTCTTAACTCTACCACCTCCAACCTCAAATCCACCTCACACTGTTGTAGTCGGTCCACCTTAGATTATAGTCTCACAGTTTCTATAGTCAAGGTCTATACACAAGGATCCACAGTAGTAGGCATTGATGCTGGTTACTCTCCCTGAGAGTAAGCTACGATAAGATTTAACTATATGTACAAAGTATCGCATGTCTTCTCAACATATGATGCTCTAGACACAACCTGATCCCTCTTAGTTGTGACCTACCCTAGCTGCATTAAGCTCCCCTCATACACAAACTCAAGCTATGATAAAGATGTCCGTATGACGTCCAGTAGTCTGCAATGGCCAATAACTAACTTGCACTAGTTGGTAAGGTTGCACGGGTGGTACCATCTCTGCCAAGACTTGACCTATGAAATCAAGCCACTACCATGTGTCAATTGCAAAATGAAAACAAAGATCATGCTAGATCCCTCATCATATATAATGTATAAAACCAGATAACATGAGCATCTTGTGTTTTACTCAAATCACAAAGCATAAAATCAAAGTCTTACTAGGGTCTACATCCTACTAGTTAAGATCAGTGGGGGAACTGAAGTACCCACGTTGATTGACTCCCCTCTCTCAGTCCATCTAGGTAGACCGCTTGCAGTAGGAAGTGCTCGTGACACTTGAGATTGAGTCCTAGGTCTCTCCTACATGGTGCTACTGCCCTCCTCCCTATGTCTACACCTCCCTAGCATTAGTATAGAACCTTCCTCCTCTCTCTCCCCCTCCTCTCTCCCCTTCTCCTCCTAATCTCCCTCCTCATCCTCTAATAGCTCCTCACCCCTAGAAGAAGCGTCTTGTAGACCCTTCTTAGCCCATGATCTCAGATCTCCTATTGGATGGTGTAGAGGTGAAATGGGACTCACTCAAGATGTGGTCCACCATGCTACATACACTAGGGTAGCCCTCACATCATCATCAATAGATAGAGGTGCAGCATTTTGAACATCATCATTAGAGTCACTTGGAGCAATGGCTACTATGGTTGGCCTCACCTCATCACCAGGCCTCACAACACTGTGATGAGAGCACATGTATGTAGGAACTGTTTAAGAAACACCTTGGACCTAGCCAAACTACTTGGCAACCTGATCATAGCAAAATGGCACTATGATATGATTGAGACAACTGACAAAAAGACAATCACTATGTATCTGTACTGGCTATCATCGCTACCCCATCCAAAATATTAGGACTTTATAGGGCCTCCAAAGGATGTATCCACTCTATAATATATCAAAGGTGACCCTCCAGTGTATCAGGTCACCAAATTACCATAACCTCCTCAAGGCATAGGCATGTGCTTCTGGGGTTGACCAAACTACATCTATCAGGAATCCCACAGGCTGCATGCATGTAATGTGCTCAAATGCCCACACTTGAAGAAACGTGTAGGTCATCAAGCTTTGTGCCTCATAATGCACATAGTACCCTAAATCATGGTACAAGTGGATGACCAGGTTTCCTCCCCACACAAATATCATCCTATGCTCCTCCATTGCCCTAATATTGTAGATGAGGCCACCATGAATCTGAGTGCCTCACCCATCATGTGTAATACATAGGGTGATGGTAGGAATCATAATGTGGTGAATTAGTGGTGTGACCATTGTGCCATACTCTAGACCACTAATAAGGATATGACCTAAGAGATATGTAGGCATGATCTGGCCAAGGTAGGAAGTCTGTCCCTCCTGGACATATGAAATTGGCCTCTACTCAATGATTATCATAGTGCAACCTCACACTGGTAGCTAAAGGATTTGGTACACATCCTCTAGGGTAATTATCATTTCTCTTGTCCGTAGGTGAAAGGTAGAGGTATTAACATCCCACTACTCCATGAGCACCATCAACATGATATCATGAAGTCTGATAGTGGGCATCGTATACACCCACTAGAGCCTGACATCATGAAGTTGACCAACCTTTGGGGCTGTAAGAACAATCACATAGTTACACAACAATGTGTATATGTGTCTACTAGTATGCTCTCAAATCATTAGAGACCTATGCAACCACATCAAGAACATCATCAATACTATATCACAAGATCGAACCAAGAATTCAAAACATTCTAAAATTTCGCTTAGTGCTTAGACCTACGTGCCTAGATGCAATCACTTTTTATGGACCTCAATGCCCATTTTGGATGCTAGCATGTCTTAATAATGCCAACACATATTGTGGACACTAGAGCCTAGGTGAGTCCTTCGGCATGCAAATTGAGATAATAAATACAACCAAATTCAAACCTTTGACTCACCTCTTGCATGCCCATGCCCTGCTGCACACATTCCCTCTTCGTATCTAGCCTAAGTGCTCGATAAGCTTGTCATTGAGGCATGGTTGTGCTCCAAGGTGCTCTAAGTATTACAAATTCTACCAAATTCAAATTTACAAATGAATAAAGTGAAAAATCCTTTTACTATTTATAGTAGATTTTCAAAATTTTCACCTTTTTCTAAAACACTCTTCATGACAACATTCATAACTTGGGCTTGTGAACTCTAATTTTAACATTATTCCTTGTTATGGAATCTTGATTGTACCCTCTACTCTATCATATGCCTTTTTCTCTAGTGTTATTTTACTAAAATCACCCTATTGAAGGCTTTTTTGTTGGGAATTAAGGTGTCTCAACCTTGGTAATTCTCTGCATTTGTAATGTTTGTATTTATTATTCATTGCCTATGTTGTAAATAATTAGAAATTCCACTTTGTCATATTGTGGGATGTGGCATGGTGATGTGTCAATCCTACATGGATTATGACAACTTGTTATTTTGTCCTCACATGAGGAGATAGGCGTCCCACTTAGTGGTAGGAATATTCTGCCATGTGTCGGCATCTTCTATGTTGTGTAAGGAATGTTTGACCAAAATGGTTATGATAGATTCCTATGATGGATCTCTGACATGTAAGAGTCGAGAATAGAAGGGTGTAAGACAGGTAATGATGTGTGTCATGAAGCATCTTTGAATGAGGCATATTTGGGCACCCCAAGGTGGAATATGATGTGTTGTAAGAGAATATACTATTTATAGCATGTGTATGATAGATTCTCTTACAACTGTAAGTTGTAACCACTATGATAGATTCTATGATGGTCATAAGTGTCGTAAGAGCATCTATCATAGCCCATTTTGGAAAGTGGCGACCTCTTTGGGATGGGATTTGTGGACAAGTGTCAGACACATTCTACAATGTTGACAAAGTGTCCCTAGGTGTGGGTTTTGGTCCAAGATGCCATATTGGACGCCCATTCCAAGAAAGGTCCAATGTTCTATTTAAACAGGTGCTTGGAGATGGATTTTGTATCATAGGTTTACAGGTACTGTTATGCTGCCAGATTGACTCCAGACATGAGTGTCGAAGACCATTGAAGCTTGCATTACAAGTGTGTTATAAACATTCTTTCAGATTTGTTAATACATTGTGCAGGTTTCTGAGTGTGGGGTTTTTCACTCAATAAGGGTTTTCCCCACTGTAAATCTCTATCTCTCTTCTTCTGTCTTCTTTCTGGCTCTTGTGTTTTGCTATAATATCTCATGTTAATGGTTTAACATTGCGTAATAGTTAGGATAAATTTGAATTTACATAGCCCTCTCCTCAATAGATTAGTGTAGGAAGCGTTTCCGCACACCTATCTTCCTTTCATTTTTCACCACTTTTTTAGAAAACTAATGTGGTAGATCTCTACCTTGATTTTACATTAAAATTGGCAAGTAGAAACATGGGGAAAATATCTAGCCTCATTTTTTGCTCTAGATCAATCTTCTCCTCTAATTTCCCCTCAAACTATTTTTAACTAACACACCCCTTTTTACCCTACAAGATTATTTTTCTTTCTGACAAGAGGTTTTGTAGGATGTGGTCCCTAACATTATGATGCTATAGGTTCCTAAGCTAGCGGCTCCATTATGTCACTTGGTGACATGCTACATCCTATACAGTATCCTTTTTGGTATCCTTTTCATGCTTATTAACTTTTAGTATTGTATTTCTATTCTTTAGCATGCATATGCACGTAGTGTCATACACCCACTAAAGTGGGGGCTAAATGTAACATCCTAAATTGTGCTCGCCAATAATTTCATGTTATGTTTGGTACTCGCTTTAGTGTCCATGTCTTAGTATGTTTTTAGGATCATTTCCAACCTTGGCCTTACCCTCAACCCATGAGAAATACCTTGCACCACCTTGACCCTTTATGCTAATCATATTAAAAAACTGCAAAAGTTCCTAAATCCTAGCTTTGGCCCTAGGGAATTAAATCTTTCAAGTACTATATTTTCTATGACACTAGTTCTTAGCATGGATATCTACACCACGTGCTAGCATCCCAATAGCCTCTATTAGTCCTATGGTCATTTTTAGAAGTTGTCTTTTCACTTGTGCGATTCATCGAGAGTTTTTAATTCCTTATCCGTACCCAAACAACTCTTATCCTTTATTTTCATCCTTGCATTCTCTGTTTAAGAAAGTAGATTTGTTATTGCAAAGGATTGATTCCTTTTAGTAGTGAATCTCTACCAAAATTGCAATTCATTTGAATTTCATGATAAATCTTTGCAAAAAATGGAGAACAAGTATTATTGAGGTTATTTTATCAATCTTTCACAATGCCCTTATGATTGAAGATTGATGAATTTTTAATAATCTTGATTGGAACCACTACCTGCTAAGTGGGTTTCACTTCCTCATTGTGAGTTGATAATATTTCAATAGATCTTATTTTATTTATTTGATTATTCACAATCCTTTTGATATATACTGTATATCTTTCATGGCTTGTCTACACTACCATTTTATCTCTTGCATTTAGAAATTATTGTGCAAACTTTCCCTAAGTCATTGAGTAGGTTTTATTATGTTAAGTATGAAAAAGGGGATGAAGAAGACTAGAATGCACACTAGATCAAAATCCTCTTCCATAATAACATTCGAGGACAAGACCAAGCCAAATCACTACCAAAGGGAGGTGGACTCAGCTACAAATCTTGTGCTCTTGCTTGCTATCGAAAGATCATATTCAACCAAGCCTTTTATCAAACCCTAGGTCAATCAATGTACTAAACCCTCATTCTAAGATAATCAACTTATAACAAATAGAAAATTATTGAAACCTAGAATCTAAATGCACAAAGATCATCAGAGATATGTTAGAACATGTGTCTTGGAAGATGGAATGTTGGAGGACAAAATAGGAACTACCCAAGTCCTAGAAGTGAGAATCTACTAAAGGTCTGAACTAAGAAAATGTTGTAAATGATGCCTAGATGCCAAATTTGGTGTCAGAAAACTCAGAAGACTAGGGATCCAACCACCCAAGTCTTTATAGAGGAATATTCCTAAAGTTTTTTTAGACCTTGAAACCCTGATTCGTGCATAGTCTTCCTATATCTTCACTTTTCTTGAATCCTGTACCTATAACCTACATAGAAGATGAAAAGAAAGGGTTTGGGGGATTATGGTGTTTAGGGATTTGCCTCAGTCAAAGCCTAAAATGGTATTCAAGTCTTCCAACACCATTGATAGATAAGAGAGCATGCCTTAGCAGGGTAGAGGCTAAAAAAAATAATGATAGAATGATTCAAATAACAATGATATCACCTTAGAGGTGAATCCCTTAGGAGAAAGAAGATTCTTCAACTCATAAGGAGATGGATGATGATTCCAAACCTACAACACACACAATACAAAAACAAATCTTCTCTAGAAACACAATGAATGCTTTAAATGCTCTTTGCTCCAAGATCATAAGTTTTCTATATCCATCTAGGTTTATAATGAATTCAAAAACTCACTTAGATATTCTTTCTCGCAAACATTCATCAAATTAATTCACAGGGGCTGACAAAGAGGAACCTTTTTAAAATTTATATGCCAACATAACATTAATTGGCCCTGACTAATTAGAGATGACTTGGGCGATTGGTGCCCAAGTCTAGTAACCCCATTTTAGTATAGGATGAGATTAAGGAAGGGCCCAAGGTCCCAAATTCACATGGGTGTCTGGCAATCTTCTTTGAGATGATCAATTATAATGCATAATGTAATCATAGGGACCTAGGAGCTAAACAAGGAGGTAAAAAGCCAAGTGTCCAATTTTAACTCCATAACAGTTAGCCCACACTTTAATGCGTGTATAATATTATGATCAGTACATGCATTAAAGTACAGTCAAAGCACATCAAACACATCAAACACTAGAGAGAAGACACACCCTAAGTTTGGAGAACCATTTCTGGCCCCCAAGCTTAGGAAAACATAAGAAAACACTTGATAGTAACATAAGACACAATAAATATAGTAAGGAAGTATGTAATACACGAACTAGATAGTAAAGCACGCAATACACAAGACATACAAAGAGAAGACATGATTTAACAATTATATAACCCTAACTAGGTGATTGGGGGAGCTCATCGCTACACGCCACCATCAAAGGCACACAAAACACACATGGGGGGAGCTCATCACTATGCACCACCACAAAACATGCAAGACACATGCTGTGGGGGGAGCTCATCACTATGTGCCACCACTATAACACACAAAACACATAAGGAAGATACATGGAAAACACACAGAATATATGAGCACCGTAGAGTATGTCATCAACAAACTATACATCTTATACACAATAAACATGAGCAATAGGGAGGAGCTCATCACTACACTCCACTATCTAAGACACACCAAACACACCTGACAGTTGAGCTACACTACCACAACCACCAAAGACATGCTTAAGGGTGGATAACTCAAGATCCAACCTCGCCTCACGTAGCTAAAATTTATTAAAAGGATGTGCAACCACTCAAGGGAAGGCACAATCCCACCTTCCACAAAATGGCTTTGAAAATGGAACCCCACCCACATCTACAGATGCCTTATAGTGAAAAATAAGAATGCACCAAATATACAACCCCACATGCATATGCAAATGCCTTACAATGAAAAGGAGGTATACACAAAACAAAACAAAGTACATAACCCCACCTGCATCTGCAAATGCCTTATAGTGAAAAGGAAGCATATGCAAACACTCTTTATCAACATCTAGCATAATCAAGCATAATACCACTATATATGCCCCCACCTTAAAGTGGTTGATCCCACTTGCCAGTGTCAAACACATTTAAGGTAAAGTGAAAACATGCAAGGAAAAGGAATCTTTCACAAAGCCCATGCCCTAAAGTGACATGTGATTAACGATCGGCAATTGATCCCAACAAACACATCAATATCATTTGCTAACATAATCAACAATATATAATCCTTTGTTAGAAAATCTATTCTAAGATAACAACCAAATCATCTCATGAAACTTATACAAAAATCATTTATCATATCACATAATACATCAAGGCTACACTTGCGAGCTTAGAATCGAGTATAATCGTGAGTTTATGCTTTAGTTATCTCAGAACTGAGTGTAGCTACAAGGTGAGATACAAAATAATCCAAAGCACATAGAAGTAGAGTTAGAGTATTGCAAAAGTTTCTTACAAGAAATTTCACATGATCACAACATGACTACTAGTCAAGCATCAGTAATATATCAACCCCATTTTCATATATAGACTAGGTCCATTTTTGCTTTCTTGCTATAGGGACATATGATCCTTATCAGTAGTTATTTGCTTTTGTCATCAGCTGACTAGTAGAGCCACTGAATAATGTAAACAATAAAAATTAGAGAGGAGACAAAAGTGACTTAGGTTCACAACATGGGAAAATGCTCCCAAGACATCCTCCACAACATTATGCGCCCAAGGCACCACACACAACAATTACAATAAAAGAGAGAGGATAGTAGAAGAATAGAGAAACAAATAGAAGAAGTGTCACAACAAAAGCAACCTTCTTGTATTTTTGACCTTACAAGAGTATCAAGGGTCATCCAAGGAGACCTAAACAACATTACACACAAAATGGGGGGAACACAACACAACACAACACAACAACATAAATATTTCTTTAAGAAGAGGCCAAAATTGTGCTCGCATCTTAGGGAGGTGCTCCATCAATGTGTAGTAAAATGTGTGAGGAATGCATACATGTTTGATGTTTATTTCCAAAACGGCCATGCAGTACTTGTTTCTCAAGAGCTTGTACATTTGAAATCTTTTGATGCTTACGGGGAGGGGAATCATTACCTTTTTCCATAGATAATTAACATCTTACTCTTTTCCTTTCTTTTCCTTTCTTATTTTTCTTTCCTTGATGAGTGAGCCTTTAATGATGAAGTGGGATGCTTTTCATCATCACAACTTTCTTTGGTTTCAAGTGATTACATATAGGTTGCTCCATTTGTGTATCTTGTGCATTTTGGTTATCTCTTGATCCATAAAGAGATAATAGAGGAGGAAGCTCAGTGTAGATAACTTTTCCTCATAGGTGAGGTAGATCTCCATTTACCATCTTATCTACTTCTATCATACCATTTATTTCATCATAGTCGAGATAGTCATCTTCATGCTCTTTTATATTTTGTTCCACCATGTTGTTGTTGTTATGTTTAGGAAAAGGATCAGCAAAGATTTTTATATTTTGAGTTGGAGGGGCTATCAACTTATTTCCATTGGCATTCATATTGGTAACTTGTATCACATTAGAATCGATGAGGTCTTGAATTTCATGTTTAAGACACATACATCATTTGGTATCATGTCCTACTGAGCAGTGATAGTGATAATAGGCATTAACATCAAATGAAGGTCATTGCATCTTGCTACTGTCTAGTGTACAAGCTGAACGAATCTTCAAAAGATTGTTGTTCACTACTTGAGTCCTTATCAACTGAAGAGAATCCAATAATAGAGTGAATTGTCTCTGTTGCTACCTAAATTAAAATGGTGTCTAATTAGACTTTATAATAGCAGACACTTGTGATAATTGAAAATAGTTCAAATGTGGCCAATTGATCAATGAAATTCATGTTATTCTTCTTAAATAAATTTTGAGATGATCCAGGTATGGATTGACCTTGATAGGATCTAATGAGATATGATTCTCATACTGACTAGCGAAAAGTTGGTAATCTCAGAGAGTTGTGCATAGATGTTGGAAAGACCTATACTTCATCAAAAGTATTTTATCAAGTATGTTTGGTTGTAGATTCATAATGAATACTTTTTGAACATCCTCATTTATGATCAAATATTTTATCTATACAAATATAACTTGATATGGGATGATGAATTTTGTTAATTTCTCTTTTGAACCTTGTTTACAATGGACCAAATCAATCAATGAGATGGTAGGTCCAATGTTTTCTTGGAAATGTTGCAAGAATTAATCAACTAGCTTTGAGAAAGAATGTATTGAATTAGGAGGTAGAGAGCAAAACCAGTCCAAAGCAGTATCTCTAAGAGATCGAGGAAAGAGGTTTGCTAATAATGCCTCGCCAATATTGAAGAAATCACTACACATTGTTGTGAATGTTTCCACATGAGTATTAGGATCACCTTTACCAAGTTATACTTTTCAAAGCAAGGAGTCTCAAAATTTTAAGGCATTTGAGCTCTTAGGATTGTATAAGATAAAGGGTTGTGAGGATGACTGGTAAGGTAGTTTGAGAGGAAGCATTAATCAAATTGGTCACTTTTAGTTGTAAGGATGACATACTCTATAAAAGTTGGTTTAGGAGGACATCATTAGATGATGTGGCTTGTATATTTTAGACAAGAGTATTTGATGATGTAGTCATGACATTGAGATGTGGTTGGTAATAAATTGAAGTGATGGGTGGTTGAGAATAATTATTCATGGGTATAGATACATGAGGTGTGGAATTTGGATAATTAAATGCTATAACTTTATTATTGTTCATAATGGATGTTCCCATGGTAGTGGTATAATTACTACAAGCTTGTGGATTAGTGGTGAGAATTGATAATGTAAAAGTAGATATTATAGTAGTTAGTTTGGGTGTCGATACTTGTGAGTTTATATACTTTGGTGGTGACACATTTTTAATTACATTCACACGACTAGCTGCTGACCTAATGCTATGATCCACTATGTGGCCTATTCCACAAAGCATGTCAACACCTTCTTGTCCTTCTTACAATAATCCTTTTATACCATCAACAATAGGTATCACTTCTTGAGCTAGATGTGCCTTTTCCACAATTTGTTGAAAATTAGCTAGTTGTTCATCTAATTTCATCATTTGTTCTTTAAGTACATGTGAAACTATGTCAATCACATCTTCAACATCATGAAATGTTTGTTCTTGCATCATGTTGGTGTTTACGATATCTTACAAAGATGTTGATTCACCTTTTGTAAAGTAGTTATGTAATGGATTTTTCAATGTTTTCATATCGTTGATAGTGAAAGCACTAGAACCCATTAGTCTACAAATTCTTCTTACAAAGGTGTTTGTTTTAGGGAAATGGGCTATACAACTGATGCAAAGTCCTATAACACTCAATTCACTAACTAAAGATACTATCAATAAGATTATGAAGATTAAGGTAGTTATGCTTATTGAAATACACAATTTGTAATTGCAAAACTATGAATTTTCAAACCATTGACATAAAATGATGCAAGATAATATGCTAGAAATCAATGCAAGATTAACTATCAGCAAGATGCAAATGCTTGAAGTTATGGGTTCACCAAAATGTGAAGTATGAAAAAGGGGATGAAGAAGACTAGCATGCACACTAGATCAAAATTATCTTCCACAATAACATTCAAGGACAAGACTAAGAAAAATCAATACCAAAGGGAGGTGGAATTAGCTATAGATCTTGTGCTCTTTCTTTCTATGGAGAGATCAGATTCAACTAAGCCTTTTATCAAACCTTGGCTCAAGCAATGGACTAAAACCTAGTTCTAAGATAATCAACTTATAACAAATAAAAAATGATTGAAACCTAGAATCTAAATGCATAAAGATCAAAAATATATTAGAACATGTGTCCTAGAAGCTAGAATGTTAGAGGATGAAATAGGAACCACCCAAGCCCTAGAAGTGAGAATTTGTCAGAGGTCTAAACTGATAAAATGCTATAAATAATGCTCAGATGCTAGATCTGGTGTCAAAAAGGCCTAGAAGACTAGGGCACGAGCCATCTAAGTCTTTTTAAAGGAATATTACCAAACTTCTTTGGGATCCCAAAACACTGATTCCTACATAGTCTTCCTATATCTTAACTTTTCTTGAATCTTATACATGTAACCTACACACAAGATGACAAGAGAGGCTTTGAGGGGTTATGATGTTTAGGGATTTACCATGGTCAAACCCTAGAATGGTATTGAAGTTTAATGTTATATGTGAAAAGTGGGAAGAGGATTGAATAGTGTTAAAGTATATCAAATGAAACCCTCCTTTCACAATGACACCCTATGACAAAAATTGAGCCAAGTCACTACAAATGAATGAGGACTCAACTATAGGTTTATGTGCTCAGGAATGATATGGAAAGAATAGATTAGATTGAGAGATTTGTCAAACCCTAGATTAAATATGCCTCAAAAACTAATTATAGTACAATTGGGTACAAAAAACAAAATACTACAGGAAACTGTATAGGAAGATACTCAAGAAGGATCAGAGACATATTAGAAGTTGAGTTTTCAGAAATAGAAACTTTGCGGACTACGGACTAGGAACCCAAGTATAATAGGGCATAATTTCTATAGACTCTGAGCAGAGAGATGTTGTAGAATGTATCCTGCTTCTAAGTTTTGAACCATACTTATCAGGAAGACTATGGGGTAGGTGCCTTAGTCCAAGAGGGAAGAATATCAACAATATTCTTCAAGATCTTAAATCCTTATCCTTGATACTACTTCTTGGCACCTGTACTTTCCCAACTCCCACACCTATAACCTACAAACACAAAGAATGGGGGTTGGGGGTTGTGGTGTTTAGGAGCTTTTATGTAGGAGAATCCTTGGTTCAAGAGCAATCTTGCATCTACCAAAAACATTTTTATTTCAGTTTGTTTACAGTTCAGTTCAGTCAGTAGCAATTTAAGTATTTTGGTTTGCACTCTATCGTAGTTGCATTTCAGACCTTGTGGAGTTGGACTTAGCATCTAGAGACATTCATGCACAAGATATTTGAATCTCAGAGCATTAGGTTAAGGTACTAAAAATATATCGCTATCAAAAGATTGATTATTTTCTCAGAACAGAGCATCTTGTCTGTCTCAGACAATCAGATAAAGGAGATGACCTACGGAGCATTTCATAATCTTTGAATCTTAATGACACATCATTTGATGATCTATGGTTCATGGCCGACCTTCCCCAAGATCTGCACATCATTCCATTCATTTGCAAAGGAATTCTATTCATTTAGGTTTGATCTATCCATGTACATGCATTATAGCTCCTCATTGGAGTTTGTGATCTTCCTTGGCCAACGCGGAGGAATCTTTTGTACCAGAGATGATATATAATGATGTAATAAATCTCTAGGAAAGTAGTTAGGATAGTTATTATCGATAGCATAAGTTCATAGTTAAGATTTTATGCAAAGGAGCTTCAAATCTATATCTTGTGCATATTCTGATATTATGTAATCAGACCTATGAGCCATAATTGTAAGCCTGCATGTTGCCAACCGATTTGTATTTGAATTCTATGATATACTAAATGACTAAATCTACATTTTCTTTATAACTTTGATTTGTTTTCATTGTGTTTAATCTAGCTACACGATCTAGACTGTTCATTCTGTGAACCCTCCTACCGTGACTACACCAAGTGGTATCAGAGCGAATGTTTGAATCTTTGGGAGTGAATTGAGAGAAGTTGGTGAAGGAACTCCATAAGATCTTGCTATGGATAGATCACCAAATCTGAGGTAGGTTACAAGTGTCACAACCGATCGCCGATTGTGAGGTAGTTGTCACCTTGTAGCTCGATCACTGAATTTGAGGCAGTTTGCACTTAATCCTTGGAAGAATGCCACCAACGAGAATCCCTACTATTGGAACAATTGCTGGTAGGATGGATGAGATGATGGAAATGATGAAAACAATGAGAATTCGATTGGATGCTATCGAAGAAGATAGGCAAAGAGGATTGACACCTAGACCTAATGTTGAAAGAGATGATGAAGAGCAATTTCAATCGGTTAAACAAATTGGGAAAACCCTAGGAGGTGATGAAGAAGAAGAATTAGATTAAGTCAAGATGCTGTGAGCTATTTCAAAGATTAGAAAGAGACCTACAGTTGATATACCTAATTACACTAGCAATTTAAACCCTGGAGAATTGATTGACTAGATAAATGACATGGAAGAATACTATGAATATGAAGAAGTTAAAGATCCAGAGAAGGTAAAATTTGCAAAGACAAAGTTGAAAGGACATGCTACTATATGGTGGAAAGAAGTTAAGTTGGATAGAAACAGAAGAGGAAAATAAAAAATTACAAAGTGGGATAGAATGGTGACAAAATTGAAGAACCAATTTATACCTACTAACTATGTGTTGGAATTATTGAAGAGATTGCAAAACCTAAAACAAAAGGAGAAATATGTGAAGGAATATACTGAAGAATTTCATAAGATGATCATAAGGACATGACATAGTGAAGCAAGAAAGGACAAAGTGGCCACATACATCAATGGACTAAGATTGAACATTGAAGAAGAACTAAGTTTGGTAAGGATGACATCTTTGGAGGAAGCATATCAGTTTTCCCTAAAAGTTGAAGAGAAGTTGAACAAGAGGCATGATTAGAAATACAGAGGCAGAGGAGGTAAATTTCAAAGAAGTAGAACATTTTCTATAGGAGAGAGATCATATGCGGAGTGGAATAGACAAGAGAACACATTCAAGAAGGATGATAGAGATAACAATGCATATCAGATAAAGGACAATTTTTTTACCATAGAGGAAACCCTAGTCCATACCGAAATGAAGGATATAGAAGAGAAGGAAGAGGACCTAATAGGAGAACATTTAGAGGAACCTATTTCAAGTGTGGAGGCAAAGGACATAAAGAATTTGAATGTAATTAGGGGAGTATAAGCAAGAGGACAGAGAACAGTGGAAGAGCAGCCTATGTGGAAGAAGAACCTGTTGGATCACCTAGTTCAGTTGGTAAACCTGAGAAAGGAGAATCACTTGTTCTAAGGAGACCACTTTTTCAAGTAGAGACAAATGAGGAACCACTGCAGAGGAAGAGTTTGTTTAGAACTAGATGCAAATCAAGAGGTAAATGTTGTAAAGTTGTTATTGATAGTGGTAGTTCAGATAACCTAGTTTTAGAGGAGATGGTGACTAAACTAAAGTTGGAAAGATTGAAACACCCTAAGACCTATCAGATAGCATGGATTTGGGATGATCATAAGGTACTGGTGAGTGAACAATGTTTGGTGAAATTTCATATTGGATCTTATCATGATGAAGTCTTCTGTGATATTATGCCTATGAATGTTTGTCATATTTTGTTGGGTAGACCTTGACAGTATGATAGGAATGCTATACATGATGGGAGAAAGAATACATACACTATAATAGAAAATGGAAAGAGAATTCCTTGATTCCTTTAGAGGATGATCCTAAGAGTGAAGTATGTGGGAATGCTAGAATCTATTTGGTAGATGGAAGAAAGTTTCGGGATATTTTGAGGAATGAGAATATGTGTTATGATTTGATCCCTAGGAAACCTGAAATATTGGAGAAGAAGATTGAATCACATCCAGAGGAGATAATTGAATTTCTAAAAGAGTATGAAGACATCATATCAAACAATGTACCTAAAGGATTCCCACCAATTAGGAGTATCGGTCATCACATGGATCTTACACTGGGAGCTAGTTTACCTAATAAAGTAGCACATAGAATGACACCGACAGAGAATGAAGAATTTAATAGATAGATACAAGAATTTTTGAGGAAAGGTTTGATTAGAGAGAGTTTGAGACCATGTGCAATACCCACAGTATTAGCATTGAAGAAAGATGGAGAATGGAGAATGTGTACTGACTCTAAAGCAATAAACAAGATCATAGTTAAGTATAGATTTCCTCTACCTAGGATGGATGATATCATTGATTGCTTGAGTGGACCAAGATATTTTACAAAGATAGACTTGAAGAGTGGATACCATCATATCAAAATTAGAGAAGGAGATGAATGGAAGACTACTTTTAAGACAAATGAAGGATTGTATGAGTGGTTAGTGATTCCTTTTGGATTGACAAATGCACCTAGTACTTTCATGAGATTGATGAATGAAGTTTTGAAGAAATTCCTAGGTAAGTTTGTTATTGTATATTTGGATGACATTCTAATTTTTAGTAAGACAAAAGAGGAACATTTGCAGTATCTGAAACAAGTATTACAGAGACTGAGAGAGGAAAATTTGTTGATAATGTTCATCAAGAACTGTAGTTTCATGAAGAATTGGTATATTTGGGATTTGTGATTTATGCAGAAGGATTAAAGATGGACCCTAAGAAAGTAAGAGCAATTATTGAATGGGCTACACTAGAGAGCACTGGAGAAGTCAGATCATTTCATGGATTGGCTAGTTTCTACTAGAAGTTCATCAGAAATTTCAGTTTAGTTTGTAACCCTATGACAGAGACAATGAGAGGTCACATAAAAGATTTCAAGTGGACATTAGGAGAAGATAAAAGTGTTGAATTGTTGAAGCAGAAAGTGATCGAGCAATTTGTTTTGGCATTACCAGATTTCAATAAGGTATTTCAAGTGGATTGTGATGCAAGTGGAAATGCAATTAGAGCAGTATTAAGTCAAGAAGGTAGATCGGTGGCATATTTTAGTGAGAAGTTGAATGATGCAAGCAGAAGATATTTAGTTTATGACCATGAATTCTATTCTATAATTCAAGACTTGAAGAAGTGGAGACATTACTTATTGCCTAAGGATTTTGTGTTGTATATAGATCATCAATATTTTTAACATTTGAACAGTAAAGAAAAATTGAATTAGAGACATATGAGATGGATAGAGTTCATGCAAAGTTATACATTTGTGTTGAGGCATAGGAGTGGAAAATCAAACAAAGTTGCAGATGCCTTAAGTAGGAGAAGAAACTTGTTGACAAAGATGAGAGTTGAAGTGATAGAATTTGATGAATTGAAGAACATGCATGAGGGAGACACTGATTTTGTAGACCCTTGGAAAGCATACAAGAAACCTATTGTAACATATAGGAGTAAGTGGTTGGACTATTTCATTCAGGAGGATATGTTGTTCAGAGGAAATCATCTATGCATACCTAGAAGCTCCATGAGAGATAATTTGATCAAGAAGAAACACAGTGGTGCATTGGCAGGACATATTGGCATTGATAAAATAGTGGCATTTGTAAGTGAAAACTACTTTTGGACATAGATACATAAGGATGTAAGGAGATTTGTGCAGAGTTGTAGAGTTTGTCAAGTTGTAAAAGGGAGTAGTCATAATACTAGATTGTATAAACCTTTGACAGTACTGGAGAGACCTTGGGAAGATATAAGTATGAATTTTGTAATGGGATTGCCTAAGACATAGAGAGGACATGATTCAATAATTGTTGTGGTGGAAATTTTTTCAAATATGACACATTTGATACCTTGTGAGAAGATAACTAATGCAGTGCATGTAGCTAACCTATTTTTCAAAGAGATTGTGAGATTGCATGGATTACCTAAGAGTATAATTTGAGACAGAGATACAAATTTTGTTGGATACTTTTGGAAGACACTTTGGAAGAAGATGAAGATAGATTTGAATTTCAGTTCAACATTTCATCCATAGACTGATGGATAGACAGAGGTAGTGAATAGGAGTTTGGGAAACTTGTTGAGATGTTTGGTTGGAGAGAAGACATGAAGTTGGGATTTGATTCTTTCACAAGAAGAGTTTGCATATAATAATTCAGTGAATAGGAGTACCGAAAGAACACCTTTTGGGATTGTTACTGGAGTAAACCCTAGAGGAGTAGCAGAGTTGAGAGATATTAGTATGGTAGAAAAGAGAAGTGCATCTAAGCAGATGAATTTATAGAACATATGGAGATAGTACATAATCAGGTGAAGAAGCATTTGGAGGATATGAACAACAAATATAAGGAACAAGAAGATGAGAAGAGAAGACTCAAGGAATTTGCATTTGGAGACGAAGTGATGGTATACTTGAGAAAATAAAGATTTCTAGTTGGAACATATAACAAGTTGAAGATGAAGAAGTTTGGACCTTGTAGGATACTTAGGAAGTTTGATTCAGGAATACATACGAAGTGGAATTACAAGAGACATTGGGCATATCACGTATTTTCAACATTGCAGACCTATATTAGTATCATGTAGTAGTTCAGTGAAAAAATTAAAGAAGACTTGAAGAAGCGGTTACCACAATAAGAACTAGAGTAGATTGAAGATATTTTGGACAGCAGAGTTGGACGCAACACTAGAAGAAGATAGTAAAAAGAATATCTTGTGAAGTAGAAAGGTAGATTGGAAGAAGATTCATCTTGGATTTCTTAGGCTAAGGTAGACCATCTTAGTTTACCTCTAGCCCCAACAAAGTGAGGGACTCACTTTTTTAGTAACCCTAGATGTCTGATGTAGGAGCATCCCTGGTTCAAGAGCAATTTTGCATCCACCAAAAACATTTGCATTTCAGTTTGTCTATAGTTTAGTTTGTTTCCTTTCATTTTCTAGTTTAGTTCAGTCAGTAGTAGTTTGTGTATTTTCACTTGCACACTACTGCAGTTGCATTTAAGACCTTGCAGAGTTGGACTTAGCATCTAGAGACATTCATGCACAACATATCCAAATCTCAGAGCATTTGCTTAGGTACCAGAAAGATATCACTATTAGAAGATCAACTATTTTCTCATAATAGAACATCCTAACAGCCTTAGACAATCAGATAAAAGAGAAGACCTGCAGAGCATGTCACAACCATCGAAGCTTAATGACACATCATTTAATGATCTATGGTTTGTGGTTGACCTTCCCTGAGATCTACACATCATTCCATTCATTTGTAGAGGAATTCTATTCATTTAGGTCTAACCTATTCATGTACACATGTTACAGCTCTTCATTGGAGTTTGTGATCTTCCTTGGCCGACACAAAGGAATCTTTTGTACTAGAGATGATATATAGTGATGTAATAGATCTCTAGGAAAGTAGTTAGCATAGTTATGATCAATAGAATAAGTTCATCTAGTTTAGATTTTGTGTGAAGGAGCTTCTAAGCAATATCTTGTGTATATTTTGATATTTTGTTATCAGGCCTCTGAGCCCTACTTGTAAGCTCGCATGTTGCTAGCTGAATTGTAATTGAATTCTATGATATACTAAATGACTAAATCTACATTTGCTTTATATCGTTAAGTTGCTTCTATTGTGTTTACTCTAGCTGCATGGTTTGGACTATTCATTCTATGAACCCTCCTACCATGACTGTACCAAGCTCGCCTCGGTCAAGCCCTAGAAGAACATTCAATTCTTCCAACACCATTGTTAGATAGAGTGTGTTCCCGAAAAGGTAAGAGGCCAAATCCAATGATGAAATGAAATGATTGAAATAGAAATTCATGTCATGTTAAAGGTGGATACCTCATGGAGAGGAAGATCCTTCAAACCCTGAGGAAATTGATTGATGAAGCCAAATCTACAACAAACAAACACAATAACAACACAATTCTTCTCTGAAACACAGTGAAGGCCTTGAATGCTCTTTGCTTAGTATCACAAGTTTGCATTATCCATCTAGGTGTAAAATGAAGTCATAAAATTACTTATATATGCTTTCCTATTGACATTCATGAAATTAAATCAAGAGAACTGACAAAGAGAAACCTTTTGAGAGGGCCCAAGCTGACATGCTTTTATTTTTATCCCAAAAAATTAGATTGGACTTGGTCGTGGGGACCCAAGTCCCAAACCCCCTTTTGATCATGTTTAAGTGTTTAGGATGGGTCCCTTAGTCCTATTTGACATGGGTTTATGGGGAAATTGCTTCGGGATGAGTATTTAACTTGCAATGTGTTAACACGGGGACCTAGGAGCTAAACTAGGAGGTAAAAAGGCATAGGAAAACCTTTTACTCCATAACTTTTATCCTCCACTCTAAAGTATGTATGATCTTATGATTCCATACATACATTAAAGTATAATCAAAGCACATCAAACACATCATCTACACATAAAGTTAAAGCATACCCAAAGGTTGGAGAACTATTTCTAGCATACACATACGCATGGAAGACATACAGAAAACACACATAATACACGATCATCATAGAGTGTGTCATTAACACACTATACATCTTATACATGAAAAAAACAATTGATGGGAACGAGCTTATTGCTAAGTCCCACCATCTAATACATATTTCAGACACACCTAATTATTGAGCTATGCTACCACAACTACCAAAGACATGCTTAAGGGTGAATGACTCAATATCCAACCCCACCTCCACAGAGGACTTTGTATACAAGGATGTGCACTAGCTCAAGAGATACACCATCCCACCTTCCAAAGAAGGGCTTTGTATAAAAGGATACTCACTAGCTCAAGAGATATGCCATCCCACCTCACGATGAGGGCTTTCTTCTTTAAAAGGATGTGCACTAGCTCAAGAGATACACCATCTCACCTCATGACGAGGGATTTCAAACGTGCTTTGTCAATATAAAATCAAGCAGATACCATTATATATGCCCCCACCTTATGGTGGTTGATCCCACATCCCTGTATCAAGCACATTAAGGTAGACAGAAAACACACAAGGGAACAAGAGCTCTCACAAAGCCCATGCCCCAAAAGGTGACATGTGCCACAATTGCCGAATGTTCCCACAGACACATCAATAGTTTTTCCAACAAGATATAAGCTATGGTTAGAAAATCTTACTCTAAGATAGAAACCAAATCAAATCATGAAAGCTATACATAAATCATACATTAGATCACAGAAAAGACCAAGGCTACTCTTGTAGGTTTGGAATTGAGTATAGCCATTGGGCTATACTGCAGGTATCTTAGAATCGAATGTAGCAACAAGGTGAGACATAAAACATGTCAAAGACATATCAAAGTGTGTAGAGCCGATTAGTATTACAACGGATTTGTTACAAGATTCTTCACAAAACATAACACAAAGTGATTCTACTAGTCAAGCATCAAAATTATATCAACTCCATATTCTTTTATGGACTGGGTCTATTTTTGCTTTTCTTGCTAAAGGGACACACAAACCGTATCAGTATTTGTTTATTTTTGCCATCCGCTAACTAATAGAGCCATGAAAGAATGAAAACAATAAAAAATAGAGAGGAGACAAAGTCCCTTAGTTACACCATGTAGGAGGATGCCCCCCAAAACATCCTCTGCAACTCTATGCCCCTAAGGTAGAACATACAAAAATAAAAGAGAGGAGAGAGGAATATAAAAGAATTGAGATACAAATAGAAGAATATTACTACAAAGGCAGTCTCGTTGTATCCTTGACCTTACAAGAGTATCAAGGGTCATCCAAAGAGACCCAAACAACATATAACACAACATGGGGTAGCATAACATAATTCTAACAACATATATATCTAGGAGGATGCCACCCTTAAAAGTAACTAAAATAGGTGTTACATTGAGTTTGGCTAAAGGAGGGAGAAATACTTACCTAATTCAATGGGATATTTCCTAGTCGACAATCCATGTCTATCATTACAGGATGTATCACATGTAGTTTTGGTCTTGTTGATATTGTATTAAAATTAAGTTTAGGATGATGATAAGCTTTGGTGGGCTTCAAAGAATGGTATCCAATACCAGCCATGTAGTTAATTCTAGAAACTTGTAAAGGTACTATAATTCCTTGTTGATTTATACCACAACCATTACCTGCATAGTCACAATTTTTGTAAAGGATTTAAAATCCACGAACATAGAGAGACTCCATATTTTAAGACGAAGGGCCCTCATAAGTCTCATATTCTGTAGTGTAAGAGTATTCTCTTTGTTTCCTACCAAGGAGACTTTGGGTTTCTTAGGTGCTTCCAAAGATTTCTTGGATGAGATCGATGAGACTTTTGATGTGTCAAGATTAGATTTCTTAAGTTTATATTCCCCCGCAAAGGAAGGAGTAAAATTAAATGAACCCCAATCATCACCAAGAAGTGCATTTGATGGTTTAGAGTCTTCCACAATATTATCTATGGCTAGAGGTATTGATGAATCAACTCATGAGTTGTTTAGAGTCTTATGATTGTTTACTTGTTTTTGCATTTCAATAGGTAAACAACTATTCAATTCAGGATCAACTTTGATGGTGGTGTGAAGTGTGTTTTTATAAATAAACTTTATTGATCGATGAAGGGTAGACATAACTGCGCCTATGGCATGGATCCATGGTCTATCGAGAATAATATTATATGAAAGAGAACTAGGCCTGACATGAAAAAGGGTAGATAATGTCATAGGTCCAACCTTTACGGGTAAAGTTATGGCACCTAGGGATTGTCTACCAACATTATCAAAGCCATGGATGTTAATCCTATCTGGTTTAATTAAAATTTTATCAACGTTGATTTTGTGTAGCAAATCAATGCCATAGACATTAAGAGTCGATCCATTGTCAATCACTACTTGCTTTACCAACTTTTTATTTATTGTGACAAATTTTATAAGAGGATCATTTTGGTCTTCAATTGATGGTACTTCATGTTGTTGAAATAGAATATCCATTTTTGTCACATGTATACAATTTAATAGAGCTGCTACATCATTCAGCTTAACAAGTGGTACAATCACCTTTTCCTAAGCATCTTGGAGCATTCCTTGGTATTTAAGTAATGTTTGTATTAAATACCAAACAAAGATCTTAGTCAGAGTAGTGCAAAGCCATTCACCATGATCATACTCTTGACCACCTTTATGAGTAAGGCAAGGTGGTTAAGGAAGCATAGGTTAAGAGGATGGAAGAGTCACATGCACATGTGGTGCTTGCTTACTTTGTGATGGAGTCATATTAAATTTTTCACAGGTTCTAATGTTTCTTACTCAAGCTTATGTCATTAGGTTGATAGATCTTTAGGTTTAGGGTTCTTTGCAAATTCTAAGAAACACTAAAACCCTAAATCCCCGTGCCAAAGTGAAGTATGAAGGTCAAAATCATTATATTTCTTTAGTGACCACCTATCTCTATTACCTATGGTTTAAGTTGCCCTCTTGTGTCCCCCTTGATACATTGTATGACCATCCCCTTGCCAAGTAATTACCTTGTATAGCCCACGCCTTGAAAATCTTTATTTTAGTCACCTAGGTCACATCCTACTAACTCTTTGTTGATAGGTGGCAATGGACGGTCTTATTTCTGCCTTTCTGCTAGTAATAAAATATTAACAATCTTCGCTCCTGTGGAATTGTAGAAGGAGTGACAATTGGTTGATAACTCTCAAGGATGGCAAGCGATGGGCCCAGAACTGATGCAAGGGATTTTCTTTATATTTTCGTAGTTTCAACATGCTTCACCAAGAGGACCTTTTGGGTGACTGTGGAATTGTAAAATAAGGCGCTAACTCATAAAAACTATTTTTGATTGCTGCAAAAGCAATAATGGTGGGCCCTATCCAGAGTGGGAAAAATGTTAATTGTTTCTGCCATTCCGTCAAACTTTATTCCATAGTCCCAACTAGTATTTACATAATGACAGAAATCCTGACATATGACATTCTAAAGGGCTAGGACTAATGCATTAAGTAGCAGGAATATGACATGTCATTATCTTATGGGCATTGCCACCTATTGGAGAGTTGTCCTAAATTTTGTGCATTTGCTCCGATGGTTGTTCGCCATTCTGTGAGGATCATATCTCTACTCGTATGTCTTGCCTATGGAACTACAAAATATGGTCTTAAATACACTTAAGGGGAGATATTTTCTTGGGATCGTGGTTAGTAGAACTACCTAGGTGGCAAGTCATCATTGGGAAAGAAAAGCATCATTCTCTTACCTCATTAAGGACCAAATCAACACTATTCAAATTGACCTACCTAAGATTAGGATCAATAGCCATAATTTAAAAGTATGACAGGGAGATATATCGACGATGATCTGATAGTGTTTTTATTACAACCATTAACTACTTAGGCGTGTTTTGAGTCTCCATCGTAGCCACCATATAGGAATTTGTTAATAGAAAGATTTGACTTATGCAGGCTCGACCTTTAGAAATTTGTGCTTCTACCTAGATTGACATTTCATCTACTGTGTGATGAAATTTGACATAGTGACAATGCTAAAATGAGGAAACCAAGACAGATGACTTGACATGATTTAGTGCAAGAAGTGACATTACCAATTATGCGGAATTATGAAATTCAATCTTTCAATTCATTTATGGTAATCTCCACATGATTTCCATTTATGACTAAAATGCCTTGAAGTAACTGGAAATTTATTGGACCAAAGATGTGTGGATGTATATTGCATCCTGGAATTTCTATAAATAGACAAGTGCTGATGTTACCCCAAATACTATTTGAAAAGTGTTGTGATACTATGGCTTTCCCCTGTTCCTATGTGATTTGTGTGCTCCACTATTCTATTGGATTTTCTTCCTTGTTCTCATGGCTATCAATCTGTCCTTATAGAATTAGAAATACTTGGAATTATCTCCTTTGGAATAGGTGGTTCATGGAAAATTTGGGAGCAATGGAAAAATTATGCGTGCCCTTATGAGCATTTCTCCTTCATGTTGTTTCATTCGGATTATGACTTTTGATTCTGATCTCCTGATTCTAGTCATTCCCTATGTCTATGATTAGGCATATTAGTATCAGGTGTACATAGAAATCATTTCTCTCTTTACCTTCATCCCTCTTCTACTTTTCCTAACAACACATCATCTCTAGTTGTAGGGATGTTTCCTCTCCGGATGTAGCATATGAAGACAGGGTGCTTCCATTTTATTGTTGTTGTTGCCCCCTAGATGAATGGTGCTGCCATAGTGTGATTTCATTTAGTTTCTGTCTGGTTGAGTTGGTTGGTGACCACTCAATTTTGAAAGTGGAATCACATCCTTGTAAATGACAATGGGAATAAAACAAAGAACTCCAGTTAATGGGATTTTCTTCTGATATTTTCTCTTGCAGTTGTTATGAATGGAGGTGGATAATCTAGGTGTTGAATACTCTTATCAAACTGATAAGTGGCATATGATGGGTATGTGAGCTCTAACTACATCAATCAAATAGTCCCCCATCAGCATCACTGCTTATTTTCCCCACCAAACTTGAGAGAACACTCAATCTCACTGGTACTTTAGCATATACAAAGGAAGCTGAACATATAGTTGCAACATGGTTACACCAACCTCTTCTTGCAACTACATCTTTTGGTTACTAAGAAGTTGTAACTTCTTTTAACTTAACCCTTAAGCTTGTCTGCTCCCTTATCTTTATAAAAGGGAATTTAGGGCTTGTGAAAATGCATTGGTTCGGGGTCATATCTTTAGACTTAGTCTAAAATATGGGATCAATCTGATTAGGGAGGAATTGTAAATAGTTTGTTTTCTATAATAAATTAGTCATACATTTCTAAGTCTTCATTCCACATTTTAAGATGTCTTTATAGATCTACAAAGACTATGTTATAATTTGCCAAATGGTTTACTTTATAGTTTCTGTTGAGTCTTCAAAGTATATTGTCTCCTACTTCATGTATACAGTTATGCATTTATGAATATATTTGATTAAGGATCTGACTTATTCATCGCCATAATTTTTCCCGTGTTCTATATTTTCCTGCAGCATTCACTCAAGTAGTGAAATAATTGGCTATCTGAGGATATAGAATTTATTTCAGGTTTACAGGGATAACTAAGTATGGTAAACTTCAAGACTAGTAGAGTGTTTTAATGTAAGGCATTACTACATCTTTACAGTAAAATAAATTTTATTAAATCACAGTCCTTTGGATGTTTCTGTAAGTTTCTTGACTCTATGGCCCTTGGATTAGCACTAATCTGTTCTAGAATATTATACCGGGCTTACATCCTTTGAATCACCCTTATCATTATTACAAAGAAATCAACGTATTTTCCCTTCCAATAATATGTGTTAGAAGTTAATGTTATTTCACATGTTCCTCTGTAAAGAAATAGAATAAATGCTTAAGAAACTAGCCCATATTTTCACTTGATTAGAGATTCTTTAAGCAGTCTTATAGGAACATATTTGTCATTGGAACAGTGTTGTCAAACAAGTATTTCATGAATCCCACCCATTTGAGTAGAACACTATTATCCAAAAGAAATAGGAACACCCTGTTGACAAGAGACACTGCTTAGCAGTGATAGGTGTTTTCATTGATGGCAACTAAGATTGTTCCACACATCCGCAGTGTAGTATCTGATCATACTGAAAGTTAGAATGATAATCTATCTATGTCTGGGAGCCTGAAATAGAGCATAAAGAAGAGTCCAGTATTTTGGTTAGCAGATCTCTCTAGTTAATCATTATGTGTTACAGATTTGAAGGAGTGTAAAGGGACACCAGGACAATCTAAATCCATATTTTTAGCCTCTGGTGATAAAGGAATCAAAAGATATGAGCATTTGAATACTAGGTCCTATTATGATAGAATAGTTCAGTGAAGAACATGTAGACTTATGTTAATCCTTGTGCGAACCCAATATAAGTGTTTTGATGAATTGTGTGTAAGATAGAATGTTAGTGGCCAACATGTATGATGATCTACATGTGTTATTTTTGGTATGCATCAATACTGGTGTATGGATCAAGTTGACATAGTAGAGCATTCTTAAAAAGTTCTAAGTGTTGTTGTTGTTGCTGACTAGCAACTGATTGCAATTCAAGATAGGTATATATAGCCGATGACTGTGGATATTTTGAGTGTGTGTGTTGCGATTATAGAGAAAATATGAAAGTAGTAGAAATCTAATATCTAAATGAAGGAAGAATAGAGAGAAGAGCAGAATAAAGATGAAGTGTACAAGTCAGTATTTGCACTTAACCAGAACTAATCTCTAACATTGGCAGATGCATCTTACCAATTCAAAATCTCTATAAATCTCTTGTAAACATTCCTATAGGCAGTGAGCCTCCACTTGAGCAATAAGCTCAGGGTAGTGATCCTAAATGCATGTGCATTCCCATTTGTAAAATACTTTGAACAGGGTATTAATTTTTGTGGGTTAAGCCTCACCATGGTTTTTCCCTTAACCAGATTTCCACATGAAAATCTTGGTTTCAAATGTGTCATTCATGTTTTCTGCTCATTTGCTACTATCTAATGCTAGAATGTTTATATCATTGATTTGATTTTAAGTTGTGAAAGAAGAATAACATTAGAAAAAGATTAAATAGAGCAACAACTAATTCACCCCCCCTCTTAGTTGTCCGGACCTATTCCAACAATTGGTATTAGAGATAAGTTCCTTTGAAAAAGATTAACAACTTAAGGAAGATCTGGGAAGACAGAAGAATGGATGAATATGACCTTCAAGGGAAACTTAATCTCACACTAGATGATCTTGAGAAGTCCAAGGCAGAAGTTCAAGAGCTGCAAGAGAATCTTGAAAAGGCTGAAGACTTCATTAAAATTTTAAAAAAGAAATTGAGAAAATCTAATGCAAAAGGAAAGGAGCAACCTCTTCAACTAGGAAAACCTCATGAAGACAAGGCCTTGGATGAGAAGACAAAGGAATGTGAAAAGTTAGATAAAGAAGTTACTATTCTAAAACATGAGATGGAAATTGGGGTGATGAGACTAACTAAGGAAATTGAAGATAAATAGAAAGCTGAAGAACAGATAAATCAAAATCTAAAATAGAGTTTTGAAGAATGTTGTAAATTGGATGCGATAGTTGGCCTTCTAGAATCCAATCTACAAGAAAGCAGAGACAATGAAAGAGATCTTGAGAGACAGATTATCACACTCAGACATGACCTAGAAATTGCAAATGAGTATAAGGAGAAGTTCAAGATAAGCTTAGCTAAACTTGAAGCACTCATTGAAGGGTAGAAAAAGGATGTTGATAAGCATAATCTTAGGTATGAGAAAGGTGAAAGCTCTGGATCCAGATAGACAAATTTTCAACCGAGGAATGGGAGAAATAGATCTAGAAAACCTCCAGTAAGACAGCCAAATGCTCAAAGATATCCATCATTCAATGGAAATTGTTTCAAGTGCAACAAATTTTGATGCAGAGTGGCACAAGGGAAGCACAACACAAAGAAAGTTTGTTCTCCTTAGCCCACTCACCCACTTCACTTCTTCAATCCAACACAATCAAAGGCACATTCAAGGGTAAATGAAGGATTTGTTACTTAGGCTCTTGTCCAACTCTCAAGGCTATGTCTACACCTTCATGCAGTTCTGAAAACACCTTACCAACACTTGGTTTGATCACCAACTTCCCAAAATTCTCCAACCTATACCTTGACTAGTAAGGCTACTAGCCCTCCAAACTAGGTTTTCTTCACACAACTTGACAAAATCCCAAATGACTAGCCAAACAAATGATGGTTTTAGATACCCTCTATGGAACCCTATCAAACTCCCAAGTCTCCTATTCCAACTCTACTCTAGTAATCCAGAACACTCATTAGGTCTCTAGGCCTAATTGATCAATTTAGGGCTGGGTTACAAAGCAAGTGCTCAAAATTGGGGACATAAACCTAGGGCAAGAACTTGGATCTCTTCTATGACCTACAAACAAATCACAAACCAACTTTCATTCACCCACCTATCAGACTTTGTCATCTACATCAATAAATTACACAATTCTGGCCAAATACATAGGAATACTTGACCTAGGGCATCACCTTAAAAATAGAAGACTGCCTTTCCCAGCAAAAAGATTTTGGAATCAAGCAGTATATACCCCTAGCCTACATTTCACCGACTGGCATGAAATTTCATTGGTGGGAATGCATTCTAGGGCCAAATTTGTGCAACAGCCCTAGAAAACAGGGTTTCTAGACCAGTCTTGAAAGAAAATTCAATATCTTTTGATGTTGACCACTCCAAACCCTCAAACTAGTTGCATATGAACCATGACTCCAAGCACTTTTAGAAAAATGACATTTGCACACGTGAAAAGTCCATAGAGTCCATACACAATGAGAAAAGCAGGAAAATTTGTTGTTTTCTATAGTTTCAATGCCCCAAAACTCTGTCCCAGATGTCCTCTACCATATAGGAGTGACTTACCATGTTTTTACAACCATTCCAATCAGTATCTAACTTCCAAAGGCAGATTCAACTGCCCAAACCAAGTTTCAACTGGCCAATGTGTCATTGGAAACATTGGACACTATGGAGTTTTTGCATTTCCACAATGATGGCGATTTGTTTTGCTTGTTTAATGAAATCAAACCACCATCATACTCCTTAGACCATGCTAAAAGAATAAGACAACTCAAACAATCTCAAAAAGCCAATATTAGACCTTCTAGGCCTAAGTGGCACAACTAGGTCGAAGTGGACTAAGAAGGATATGAGTTTTATAAAGTTACCCCAGACCTCTTGACCATACAAGAATAGACCTTCCAACATGGCTATGAAAAGCCTTATTACAAAACACATCAAACAAAAACTCAACTTATCAAAGATGCTATCAAAATGCTTGTAGGGATCAAACTGCTCCTAGGTGCCCTGCACCATACACCCACTGTCAAACAGAACTCAAGTCTCTTGAGTTGGAATGGTGTCAAATGTGAAACCTACCTTCTCAATGTCTGCTCTACTCATCCAAGTGGCATCCTCCTAAGGTTTGTGTAGCCACTTCACCAAATAGTCATGGTAGGTGTGCCTTCTAGTTTGTTTTGCAATCCTCTTGTCCAAAATGCACTCAATCTGATCAAGAGATGAAGGAATGAGTTCCTAGAGTGTCTGATCAGTTTGATCTTTTTCAACAGTAGTCTAAGGATCAGTTCCTTTATAGGGATAAAGGTTTGAAACATTAAAAATAGGAGACAAAGCAATGCCATCCGGAAGTCTGATTTTGTAGGCATTTTCTCCACATTTCTTGAGCACTTCACAAGGCCCAATCTTCTTCATGAGTAGCTTGGTATGTTTACCTGCAGGGAGCCTCTCCTTCTTCAGATGGACCATTACCAAATCACCTTCCTTGAACTACAAATCCCTTCTTTTCCTATCAGCAAACTGTTTGTACTTCTATGAAGTGGACAGCAATTTCTGTTATACTTGTTCATGGACCTCCTTCATGACTTGAACAAAGTCTTCAGCCAATACACTACTGTTTTCTAGTCCTTTAACCTCCCTAAGTTCCAAAATACCCCTTGGGTGAGTGCCATTAACAATTTGGAAAGGAGACAGGTCAATGCTTCTATTGACAATGTCATTGTATCAGAACTCTGCCTGAGCCAAAATTGAATCCCAACTAGCACCCTACTCCTTTGTGAGGCATCTTAGGAGGTTTCCAAGAGACCTATTAATCACCTCTATTTGTCCATTAGATTGAGGGTGATAGGCAGATGATAATGGCAAGTTTGTACCTAGTCTCTTCCAAGGTGTCCTCCAGAAGTGTCCTATGAACTTGGGGTCTCTATCAGAGATTATGGACAAAGGTAAACCATGCAACCTGACTATTTATTTGAAGAACAGACCTACTATGTGTGAGGCATCATTTGTGGTTTTACAAGGGATGAAGTGAGCCATTTTTGAGAACCTATCAACAACCACAAAGATGCTATCATGTCCATTCTTGGTCCTGGGCAAACCAAGTGCAATGTCCATGCTAACAGAATCCCAAGGCTTTGAAGGAATAGGTAGAGGAGTGTATAAGCCTGCATTGGATGTATGCCCCTTTTCTCTTTTGCAAATTTGACAAGTTTCAACAAACTTCCTTACATCGGTTGGCATTTTGGGCCAAAAATAGTACCTCCTAACCAATTCTAGGGTCTTGTCAATACCAAAGTGACCTGACATGCTGCCACAGTGCTTTTCCCTAATTATATTCTCTCTAACAGACCCTCTTGGGATACACAACATGCTACCTTTGAAAAGATATCCATCTTGCAACAAAAAATCAGAAAAATCAGTATTATACCTTCATGTCATGGCCTTGTAAGAGAGGTATGGTTCTTTGAAGTCTTCATCTACTGCATATTGATCCTTGATGGCTTGAATACCTGTACTTTCCAACTGTATGGTCTGCACAACAAGATTCCCCCTACTTAAGGCATTGGCTACCTTATTGGCCACTCCTTTCTTGTGTTTTATGGAGAAGGTGTATGCTTGGATGTACTCCATCCACTTGACATGCCTGTGATTCAACTTTTGTTGCCTGTTTAAGAAGCTTAATGCATGGTTATCAATAAAAACTATAAATTCCATTGGTAATAAGTAGTGTCTCCATTTCCTCAATGACTGAACCATGGCATATAACTCTAGATCATAGGTGGAGTAGTTTTGTTTTGCCTCATTTAACTTCTCACTAAAGAATGCTGCAGGCCTCCCATCTTGACTTAGGACTCCCCCAACAGTGCTCTTACTTGCATCACACTCTACCACAAAGACCTTGTCAAAATTAGGTAGCACTAGGACTAGTTTTTCTAAAAAAAATTTCTTTAACAGTTCAAAGGCTTGAGTGGCCTTATTTGTCCACACAAATACACATTTCTTGCCCCCTTTTATGGTGTCAACAAGTGGAGCACAAATGCCACTAAACCCTCTAATGAACTTTCTATAAAAGCTACACAAACCATGGAAACTCCTTACATCCAAGGCTGTGGTAGGTGTTGGCCAATTGAGAATGGCTTCAACCTTACTTGGATCCATTTTTAGGCTGCCCTTGGAGATGACAAACCCCAAGAATATCAACTCCTCTTGTAGGAAGACACATTTGTCAAGATTGATTCTCAACTTCTCCTCTTGAAGCCTCCTGAGCACTTGATGGATATGCCTTATGTGGTCTTCCTTGCTATCACTAAAGATCAATATATCATCCAAATACACAACAATAAACTTGTTAAGGAAAGGTTTTAGCACTTCATTCATCAATCTCATTAAGGTGCTTGGTGCATTTGACAAGCCAAAAGGCATGACAACCCATTCAAATAGTCCTTCATTGGTTTTGAAGGCGGTTTTCCACTCATCCCCCTCCCTTATCCTGATTTGGTGATAACCACTTTTTAGATCTATCTTGGTAAAGTACTTAGCCCTACCAAAGCAATCCATTAAATCTTCCATTCTAGGCATTGGAAATCTATACTTGATAGTGATCTTGTTGATGGCCCTGGAATCAGTGCATAGTCTCCATGTTCCTTCCTTCTTGGGTGCAAGTACTGCAGGTACTGCACATGGACTAATACTCCTCTTGATAAGCCCTATATCCAACAAGTCCTGGATTTGTCTTGCCACTTCAGCATTTTGCTCTGGAGTCAACTTGTAGGCTGCTTGGTTTGGTAGGGTGGATCTAGGGATGAGATCAATGCAATGACTAATCTCCCTCTTTGGTGGAAGGGCATCCTTACTCTCATCAGCTATCACATCATGAAACTTTTCCAATAGTTCTTCCACTTCCTTTGGTCCAATCCTCCTAAGAGGTTGCTGCACTTTGACCTTCTTGAGATTCACATCCTTGGGCTTGAGGACTACTGCAAAACATGGCACTTTCTCTTCCTTGAGGTTAGCCAAAAACTCTTTTTCACCTACCAACATAACTAAACTAGAAATGACCTTCTCTTTGCAATCATCAATCAAAGGAGTCATTGTAAAACTTTCACCATTCTTGGACAAATGAATCACATTTTGCTTACCATCATGTTGGGCACTTGTGTCATGTTGCCAAGGTCTTCCAAGAAGAAGGTGGCATGCATCCATATCCACTATCTCACAAAGAATCCTATCATAATATTCACCTATCTTGAATTCAACCCAACATTACTCTTTCACCACAATTTGTTGTTCCTTTGTTAGCCAAAAGACTCTATAGGGGTTAAGATGAGGCATTCTTTCCAATCCTAACTTAGTCACCATTTCATTAGAAGCCAATTTTTCAGAGGAACCTGAATCTACTATTACCTTGCAAACTTTTCCTTTCACCTTGCAAGTGGTTCTAAACAAGTTGTTTCTTTGGGGCTGCTCCTTGGTGGCTGGCATGATGAGGGATATATTAAACATGATGCATTCTCCACTCTCAGGTTCTGTAGGCTTGGAAGAGGCTGTCTGATAACTTGTGGTGCTTTGACAATCCTCTTCTTGAAGGAGTTATACTCTTCTTTCTTTCTGATTTGCAGTAGTGTTTCCCATCTTCTCCGGGCACCTAAAGGACTGATGTCCAATCTGATTGCAAGAGAAACACCTTCCAGTAAACACATTGAGACCTCTGCCCCCACTTCTTCCTCTGCCATTACCTCTCCCTCTAAACTGACCCTTATCAGCACTATTTTTATCAGCCTGCCCTTGGCTGCCTTCTTGTGATCCGCCACCTTGGAGTCTAGAGAAATTATCTTTGTTTTGAAATCTGCCCCTGCCCCTAAAGTTCTAATTTCCTCTGCCTTTGCTGCTAATGTTAAAATCTCCTTTTATTCTCTACTTATCCTCAATCCTTAGTGCCATTTGAAAGCACTTATGGACTATCTCCGGGTTAAAGAGAGTTAATTCATCTTGAATGGAGAACTTGAGGCCATTAAGATACCTTGCAGGCTTCTGTTTTTCATTCTCAGGCATCTTGGCTTTCAATGTCCATGTCCTTCTATCTCAAGTTGTGCAACTTCTTATTCAAGTTGACCTCATAATCCTCAGGGACAAATTGCTTCTTGATTTCAAGTACCATCTTCCTC
Organism: Cunninghamia lanceolata; assembly: GCA_027924645.1. Lineage (NCBI taxonomy): Eukaryota > Viridiplantae > Streptophyta > Pinopsida > Cupressales > Cupressaceae > Cunninghamia > Cunninghamia lanceolata. The sequence continues at coordinate 10,818,868 of BSBN01000854.1, forward strand.
CATGTAGAGATAGGATTCCTATCATCTTCTATCCTCTCATTTTGAATAAAATTCCACCAACTCAAGGTTGGCCCTTTCATTCTTGATTTGGCAATCCTCACTTTCTAATTTTCTACCACTTCTTCACATTCAAAATAGTTCTTCATTGCCTTAATCCAATCAAGGCACTCCTCTGGATTCATCTTGCCAGGAAACATAGGTAAGTCTGCCTTAGTGTCCTTCCTACTCAAGTTTCCAAGTGCATCTATGAATTATCTCTCTGACATGCCTCCTTGTGGCTCTTCCATTGGCACTTCTTTTTCTTCATCTTGATCCTCTTCATTTGAATCCAAGATGATCTCTAATTTCTTCTTCTTGTCTTTGTCTTTCTTTAACTTTTCTATCTCAGCCTCCATCCTTCTGTTCTTGGCTGCTTGCTCTCTCACTATCTTTGCGAATTCGGCATTGGTCACCTTTGAAGGAATTTCCTCCTCTTCTTCTCTATCTCCTCATCTCTTTGATGGCTTTGATACCACCTGATGCAGAGGTGGCACAAGGGAAGCACAACACAAAGAAATTTTGTTCTCCTTAGCCCACTCACCCACTTCACTTCTTCAATCCAACACAATCAAAGGCACATTCAAGGGTAAATTAAGGATTTGTTACTTAGGATCTTGTCCAAATCTCAAGGCTATGTCTACACCTTCATGCAGGTCTGAAAACACCTTACCAACACTTAGTTTGATCACCAACTTCCCAAAACTCTCCATCCTATACCTTGACTAGTAAGGCTACTAGCCCTCCAAACTAAGTTTTCTTCACACAACTTGACAAAATCCCAAATGACTAGCCAAACAAATGATGGTTTTAGATACCCTCTATGGAACCCTATCAAACTCCCAAGTCTCCTATTCCAACTCTACTCCAGCAATCCAGAACACTCATTAGGTCTCTAGGCCTAATTGATCAATTTAGGGCTAGGTTACAAAGCAAGTGCTCAAAATTGGGGTCATAGACCTAGGGTAGGAACTTGAATCTCTTATATGACCTACAAACAACTCACAAACCAACTTTCATTCACCCACCTATCAGACTTTGTCATCTACATCAATAAATTGCACAATTCTGGCCAAATACATAGGAATACTTGATCTAGGGCATCACCTTAAAAATAGAAGACTGCCTTTCCCAGCAAAAAGCTTTTGGAATCAAGTAGTATACAACCCTAGCCTACATTTCACCAAGTGGCATGAAATTTCATTGGTGGGAATGCATTCTAGGGCCAAATTTGTGGGACAGCGCTAGAAAACAGGGTTTCAAGACCCATCTTGAAAGAAAATTCAATATCTTTTGATGCTGACCACTTCAAACCCTCAAACTAGTTGCATATGAACCCTAACTCCAAGAACTTTCAGAAAAATGACATTTGCACACGTGACAACTCCGTATAGTCTGTACACAACAAGAAAAGCAAGAAAATTTACTATTTTCTGTAGTTTCAATGCCCCAAAACTCCGTACAAGATGTCCTCTGCCATAGAGGAGTGACTTACCATGTTTTTACAACCATTCTAGTCAGTATCTAACTTCCAAAGGTAGATTCAACCACCCAAACCAAGTTTCAACCGGCCAATGTGTCATTGGCAACATTGGACACTATGGAGTTTTTGCATTTCCACAATGATGGCGATTTGTTTTGCTTGTTTAATGGAATCAAACCACCATCATACTCCTTAGACCATGCTAAAACACTAAGACAACTCAAACAAATTCAGAAAGCCAATATTAGACCTTCTAGGCCTAAGTGGCACAAGTAGGTCCAAGTGGACTAAGAAGGATATGAGGTTTATAAAGTTACCCCAGACCTCTTGACCACACAAGAATAGACCTTCCAACATGGCTATGAAAAGCCTTATTACAAAACACATAAAACAAAAACTCAACTTATCAAAGATGCTATCAAAATGCTTGTAGGGATCAAACTGCTCCTAGGTGTCCTACACCAAATTTGGTCAAAGAGCTACTCAGTGCAGAAGTAGAATAAATCAAAATGGTCCATCCTTCTTTGGTCAATGCTTCAAATGTAACAGGTATGGTCATAGATCAAATGAATACAAAAGTATGACAATGAACAATCTCAATAATAGAAGAATTAGCAATTCTTTCAATGGATACTGCTTTGTTTGCAATGGGTTTGGACATATGGCTAATCAGTGCAGATCAAGAGGAAATCAAGTTTATGAGAAAAGAAATGTTGTATGCTTTAACTGCAATAAATCTAGTCATATTGCAAGATTCTGTAGAAGTAAAGACAATGGAAGAAAAGGTCTGGTAAATAGAAAATTAGATGAGCAGAAACAAGATAAAGGCTAAAGGAAAATTGATGTGGATGAGATACAGAGTGAAATGAACAATATTTGGATAAAGAAAGATACAGTAAACAATGATAATGAGTTCACACCAGAATCCGGTGCTGATAATTCCTCCAGGAATTAAGTTAGAAACTCTAACTTAGGGGGAGCTGCATAGAACATCAAATTCCCCCGGTTAGTAAGTGGGTGCCTAAATCTTGTACATTAACAGAAAATACTCTAAATTAGTTCAGAACCTATGGAAGGATTTCTAGAAGAAAAGATGTTGATATGAAATCTTGTGGATTGATACATGAAGAACTGTCAAAATAATGTACCTATATACAATTAGAGCAACACATTTACTACAAAGGAAAATTAGGTAATGCAGAGCTTTAAAAGGTCACTTGATCACTTATTGGAATCACCTTGCATTCGAAGTAATCAAGAAGAAGAGCATTTGAGCTACAAGTCCAGAGATTGAGGCAGAGAACAAATTCAATCGGCAATTGATCAACCCTAACACCGCAAAAGAAAAAGGTACCTCTCTGTAAATCTTTGAATTTGAAATTTGTTGAAATGGCTACCCCTCATGTTATTGACTTTACCGAAAGGTCCCGACCCAAATTTAAGAAGCATCCTCACAAATCAATTCAAGTTGATCCGTTAGGTGCTTTTTCAAGTGTTTCGTATGGTATGCTACATGTAGAAGACATTAGGGTTTGCATTCATGCAAATATAGATGAGTTTGGAGATTCAAGATATGTGGATTTGTTTGAGAAACAATTCATGGATAAAAATAAAGAACTTAAACCTGAATATAAGGCACTACATGATAAACACTTTGTTTAGGTTATGGGCTTTCTAACATTTGATGAGGATGAATGGGTCCGATACATCTTAAGTCGGATACATGGTGAGTTCATTTGGTTGTTTAAACCATTCAAAATTACCAGGGATGCTATAAGAAATGTAATTGGTTTAAACTCAACTGGAGGATTGCCCATGCTAAAAGATGTAAAAAACCAGACAGTAACTGATGCTACCGGAGCTAAGTTCAATAGAAGAGCAATGACCATAAATGATATTATAGATCCGGATGTCAAACTCACCTTCGTGGTGATTGGATATAAGATTAACCACTTGAGTAAAGAGAAATTCTATTTCTAGAACAACCATTTATGTTGCATACAAGATGCTAAAATAAAATGTTGATAATGACTTGTTTGAACTATTGTAGAATCAATTGATTGAAAATTTGAACAAGATAAAAAGGGATACGAAGAACACCTTCAAGTATGGTACACTAATCCTATGTCTATTCTTTTACTGTATGAATGATGTACCTGGGATAAAAGGTGTCCACTAGACTAAGGATAAGCTAGTTGCCATTCAAATTAGAAATCATCTTCACAGCATTGGTGATTTCAATGCTCAGAAAATAGCAATATGGGGTTACTTCAAGAATTTTCAGAATATGATGCACTCAAGGGAAAGAATCCCCAATTCAATTGTTGACAAATACAAAAATGAAATATGCTTCATGGTTGATACTAATAAGTGTTTAATGGAAGTAGTGGAACCCAGAACTGTTAATTAAAAAACTTATGCAGATTGAGAAAGAGGATAAGGAATCAATCCCAGCCTTCAATCTAAGATTTGCCAAAATAGTGAGGGATATTCCTGAAAATATCAAACCAAATGATGCTATATGTCTAATCATATATCTAGGCACATTCAATGAAAAGGATAGTTATTGATTGAGAGATAGAAACCCTACTACTATGATGCAATCATATTCTTTGGCCATGAAAATAGAAAATAATTTGAAGCATACAAAGATAAATGGTTGTGAGTTTGTGGAAAATAGGAGAAATGAATCTATTTGTCCCCCCATTTGCCAGAGAGGGGAAGATTGGGTAGTTCAAGTAGGCCCGAGCTAGTATATGAGACTCAACATACTAGAGGGGATTGGGATTATGACCATAAACAAAGAGTTCAAATTTTACATAAACCCATTGCTCATCCTTCCCCTTATTTAAGGAAATCTCCTAAACCTTGTGAGGTACCTTATGAGATAAATGGTACCCAGATGCATCAAGAAGTACTAGTTATAACAATTTGTGAGGACATATCCCCTATTTGTGATGATGTAAATCTTATATCAAGCAATAAGATCTCATCTCCTAGAGAAACAATTTCTCTTGAGTTTAAGTGTCAAGGGGAATTTGTTCTTACCAATGATGCAGAAAGCAGTGATCACATGCCAGAATGCTCTCACCAAAGTTCTGATAGTTCTGAGTCAGAAAGTGATATAGGCTATTAGGATAGTGATAATCAAGAATATACAGATTTGATGCATATAAGGGATAACCCACTCTATGATGAACCTATGAACATACCAGCAAAAGGGGAAATGGAGTTATGTGACTACATGGATAATCCACTCTTTGAAGAAAATCCAAAGGATGTAAGTGAACTTATATCAGTCCAACACACAAAAGTATATGGAACAAAGGCCTCATTAATAAATCAAGACCCAAGTCTTCACCCGAGTGATGCCTCTAAAAACCATATTCAACAACAAAATGAATGGCTGATTCAAGAGATGTAAAGTTAAGACAGTGTCAAATTTTGAGAAAGAAACATAGTATGATTCTTTTAAATTTGATATTAGCTTAGTAAAGATTGAAAATTGCCATGGCACTAGCTATGAAATAGATTATGATTGATTTTACTTTCTATATATTTCCAAGAAGAAAAAATCGGAGGAAAATACTTATCTCAAGTGGTTGGATATAATTAAACAAAGCACTGACTTTCTTTTTGATAGTGTATTTCACATATCTATGTTTTAGAGTAGAAGGGGAGATTTTGAAGGCAATAGCTGCCCTAAGGACTATCGAATCATCTATGATAGAGGCAAGTTGAATCTTAATATCATTTTTAGAAGCAGCCTGACGAAGTCACTAGAGAACAAAATGTTTGAAAAAGGTAAGATTTGCTTCTTCTGCATAATGACCTAGGGATATTATGTGTTTGGTCTGCTCCTCCAGAGTTATTTTGTGATCTTGCTCTATTCAAGATGAACAGATGTCCCCAATTAGAGCCACTGTTGGAGCCATATTAATTTTTTCACAGGTTCTAATGTTTCTTCCTCAAGCTTATGTCATTAGGTTGATAGATATCTAGGTTTAGGGTTCTTTGCAAATTTTAAGAAACACTAAAACCCTAAACCCCCATGCCAAAGTGAAGTATGAAGGTCAAAATCATTATATTTCTTTAGTGACCACCTATCCATATTACCTATGGTTTAAGTTGCCCTCTTGTGTCCCCCTTGATACATTGTATGACTAGCCCTTCGCCAAGTAATTACCTTTTCCATCCTGTGCCCTGAAAATCATTATTTTAGTTGCCTAGGTCACATCCTACTAACTCTTTGTTGACAGGTGGTGATGGATGGTCTCATTTCTATCTTTCCCCCAGCAATAAAATATTTACAATCTTGGCACTTGTGAAATTGCGGAAGGAGTGACAGCTAATTGATAACTCTCAAGGATGACAAGAGGTGGGTCCAGAACCGATGCAAGGTATTTTCTTTATATTTCCATAGTTTTTTCATGCTTCACCAAGAGGACCTTCTGGGTGACTGCAGAATTGTGGAATAAGGCGCCAACTCATAAAAACTATTTCTAGTTTCTGCAAAAGCAATAATGGTGGGCCCTATCTGGAGTGGGGGCAATCTTAATTGTTTCTACCATTCTGTCATACTTTATTCCATAGTCCTAGCTAATATTTACAGAATGGAAGAAATATTGACATATGGTATTCTAAAGGGCTTGCACTAATGCATTAAGTAGTAAGAATATGATGTGTCATTATCTTATGGGCATTGCCACCTGTTGGAAAGTCGTCCTAAATTTCATGCAGTTGATCTAATGGTTGTTTGCCATTCTGCCAAGATCATATCTCTAGCCATACCTCTTGCATGAAGAACTATGGAATATGGTCTTAAAAATAATTAAGGGGAGATATTTTCTCAAGATCATGGTTAGCAGTGCTACCCAAGTAGCAAGTTGTCATTGGGAAAGAAAACATCATTCTCTTACCTCATCAAAGACCAAATCAGCATCGTTCAAATTGAGCTAGCTAAGATTAGGATCAACAACCAAAATTTAAAAGTATAATAGGGAGACATGTTGGAACTGATCTGATAGTGTTTTATTACAAGCATTAACTACTCAGGCATGTGCTGAGGGTCCATCCTATCCACCATACATGAATTTGTTAACATAAATATTTGGCTTATGCAGGCTTGACCTTTAGAAATCTATGCTTCTACCCAGATTGACATTTCATCTGTTGTGTGATTAAATTTGACATAATGACAATGCTAAAATGAGGAAACCAATATAGCTAACCTGGCATGATTCAGTGCAAGAAGTGACATTCCTAGTTATGTAGAATTATGAAATCCAATCTTTCATTTCAGTTGTGGTAATCTCCATAGGATTTCCATTTATGACTAAAATGCCTTGAAGTGACTGGAAATTAATTGGACTAAAGATGTTTGGATGTATGCTGCATCTTGGAATTTCTTTAAATAGACAAGTGTCGATGTTACCTTATATACTGTTTGACAAGTGTTCTAATAGTATGGCTTTCCCCTGTTCCTATGTGATCTGTGTGTGCCCCTGTTCTATTGGGTTTTCTTCCTTGTTCTCATGGCTATCAATCTGTCCTTATAGAATTAGAAAGACCTAGAATTATCTCCTCTTGAATAGGTGGTTCAAGGAAAATTTTGGAGCAATGGCAACATTTTACATGCCTTTATGAGTATTTCTTCTTCATGTTGTTTCATTTAGATTGTTACTTTTGATTCTAATATCCTGATTCCAGTCATTCCCTATGTCTTTGATTAGGTACATTAGTATTAGGTGATGAGGGAAATCATTTCTCTCTTTACCTTCATCCCTCTTCTACTTTTCCTAACAATGTATCATCTCTAGTTGTAGGGATGTTTCCTCTCTGGATGTAGCATATGAAGATAGGGTGCTTCAATTTTGTTGTTGTTGTTACCCCCCTTGCTAGATTAATGGCACTGCCATATCTAGCCTAGTGTGATTTCATCTAGTTTCTGTCTGGTTGAGTTGGTTAGTGACCACCCAATTTTGAAAGAGGAATCACATCCTTGCAAATGACAATGGGCATAAAGTGAAGAACTCTAGTTAATGGGGTTTTCTTCTGATATTGCCGCTTGCAGTCATTTTAAATAGAGCTGGATAATCTTAGCGGTGAATGCTCTTATCAAAGTGATAAGTGGCATATGATGGGTATGTGAGCTCTAACTGCATCTATCAAAGAGTCCCCCATCAGCATCACTACTTATTTTCCCTGGCAAAATTAAGAGAACACACAATCTCACAGGTACTTCAACATATACAAAGGAAGTTGAACATATAGTTAGGACATGGTTACACCGGCCTCTTCTCGCAACTACATCTTTCGGTTACTGAGAAGTTGTAATTTCTTTTAACTTAAGCCCAAAGCTTGTCTTCTTCCTTATCTTTATAAAAGGGAATTTATGGCTTGTGAAAAAGCATTGGTTTGAGGTCATATCTTCAGACTTAGTCTAAAATATGGGATCAATTTGATTAGGGAGGAATTGTAAATATTTTGTTTTATGCAATAAATCAGTCATAAATTTCTAAGTCTTCATTATAAGTTTTAAGATGTCTTTATAGATCTGCAAAGACTATGTTATAATTTGCTAAATGGTTTACTTTGCAATTTCTATTGTGTCTTCGGAGTAGACTGTCTCCTACTTCATGTATACAATTATGCATTTATGAATATATTTGATTAAGGATCAGACTTATTCATCACCACAGTTTTTCCTGTGTTGTATATTTTTCTTGTAGCATTCGTTCAACTATTGAAATAATTGGTTGTCTGAGTATATAGAATGTATTTTAGGTTTACAAGGATAACTAAGTATGGTAGACTTCAAGACTAGTAGAGTTTTTTAATGTAAGGCATTACTACATCTTTATAGTAAACTAAGTTTTTTTTTTATCGCAGACCTTTGGATGTTTCTGTAAGTTTCTTGACTCTATGGTCATTGGATTGGCACTGGTCTATTCTACAATATTATACTGAGCTTACATCTTTCGAAGCACCCTAATCGCGATTAAAAATAAATCAATGCATTTTCCCTTCCAGCAACAAGTGTTAGAATTTAACATTATTTCACATGTTCCTTTGCAAAGAAATAGAATAAATGCTTAAGAAACTAGCCCATCTTTTCACTTTATCAGATGTTCTTTAAGGAGTCTTATAGGAACATATCTATCATTCGAATAGTGTTGTCAAACAAATATTTCATGAACCTGGCCCATTTGAGTAGAACAATGTTATACAAAAAAAATAGGAACACCCTCCTTGGTCTCACAGAGCCTAAAGGGCAGAGGAAAGAGGTATTGAACACCCATGTTTCCTATTCATTGGCCAATCCCTCAAGGTAGGTTAAATATTAGAGAATGGCTATCCTATAGACCTGTGTGTTTTTTCCTTGAGATGTGGTTGGGAATTTAAAATAACCAACACTTTGATAACTGATTGCTTCTGGACACAAATTGTGTAGAACTTTTTTAGCATCTAAAAAATATCTACACAGTTTGTGTCTAGAAGTAATCAGTTATCATTCAAGATGGACTATGGAAATATCATGTTTTTAACCAACACTTTGTTTGTTATTACAGGTGTTGTATGTGTGAGCAATCATGTGATGTTGTGGCAAATTTTTAACACCTTGATTTATTTCAGCAATTTGTCTTGCATAATTTAGATTGTAACCTGAGGGTCGAGGTGGTTTTGGATCACCTTGAACCATAATCACTAGTTTTAATCCATAAGGTGCATTAGGTGCCCCTTGCACAATCATCTTAGGAATATTAATACACTTTTCTACTATCCCCTTAGTGGGTGGAAGAAATCTATTAAAGATAATTGAATTAACATTGATTTGCTTTTGATTAAGCTCAACATTAATCCCTAAAGAATTTATGTGAGGGACCTTTCTTCATCCACCAATGATTCATCTTTTAAAGGGAGAGCATTGGAACAAAGGGAATGGAATGTTACAAGTATGTGCTAATTGGTGTTGTCATTGATGTTAACATGTTTGTGTTGTCATTAGTGTCAACTGTGCTCTTGTTTTGTTTCTTAATTGTGTTGAGTTAGTTGCTTTATACTACATTGTATTAGTGATGAAGATGATAAGAATATGTTCCTAATATTGGATTTCCAAGTGCTTTTGAGAAAATTTGGTTCATACTAAATACAGAGTTGTGAAGATATATTCTGGCTTACATGATACTGTCTAAATTTTTGCTCTGCATTTGTTCTGTGTTGAAGACCAGAATTTGAGATTTGGATATTCTTTAGAGAAGTTTTTGAAGATGCTAAATCCAAAATTTGGTGGTCCGGATCGCTGTGTAGTAGAAGTTCTATTCACCAGTATGAAGATTGTGCTTGACAACACTTGTAGTGTGACAAGGAGAAAGTATTTTGCTCTGCATTTCTCCGTAGTTTGGTTTTTGGTCTTGTGGTTTTGTACATATTATTATAAGCTCCTTAGCCATCTTCATTCCAAAGGATTTGTGATTTGGTGCTTCAGAAAGAAAGTTATTGTTTAGCAGAGTTTGACAGTGTTTTTTCTGAGTAGTCTGTGATCTATCTTCAAGTGATATTTGTTGTCTTCAAGTGAGATTTGTTGCGGCTGGATTTGTTGGCTCCCAAGAGATTTTATTTTGTTTTTAGATGCCTCCAAATCATGTTAAAGGAATATGCTTGGTCTGCAAGCTATGATTGAGTTCTTGGAAGTGTGTGCCTAAGTATTCTTGGTGTTTGCACTAGTTTGGCCGACTTGGGTGCTAATGCTCTTTATGGATGCATTTTGTAGATTGTAGAAGTGTGTTGAAGCATGTGAAGATGTATTTGGGTCTGAGTTAAGCCATGAAGCATTCTTCCTTCATTCTTTTTCTTTGCAAGTTTGTTTAGGTCTAGATCTAATTTGAATTATGTATGTTTGCTGACCTTGGAGACTGTTCCAAAGGTTGTACATTGTATTGCTGACATTGATGTATGTTCCAAGGTTGATGATTGGAATAAATAAACGTAATACATCTATGTGTAGTGTGAGGAGGTGTGAATATGTGAAGATGAAAGTGTTGGTGTTGTAAGGAAGTGAAGGTGATATGTATTGTGCTTCAATGGAACTGAACTCAGGCATGTTCTAGATACTATTAAATCATTTCATGGTAGTGAGCCACCTCTTAGTAGTGATCCACCCCTTGGCAGTGAGCTCTTTTTGCAGTGAGCATTTTTTAGATAGTGAGTCCTTAAGGGTGGTGAGCCCTAGGTAGTGAGCCTCTTTTGTAATTCAGTATTGTTACTACATTATATTGTGAGCTAACAATCACCACAGTTTTTCCCTTTTAGGGTTTTCCATGTAAAAATATGGTGTTTATGTGTGTATGGTGTTGATGTGTTTAATTTTTTATTTTGCACTTCATGTTTAATCTTCTTAATAGATTAAGGGGTTAAAGTAAGTGAATGTGAATGTGATGTTGTTTGAAATAATTTAAGGTTTTCTGATACAACTGATTCACCCCCCATCTAAGTTGTCTTGTGCCTTCAAGAAATGGTATCAGAGCAAGGTTCCTTGGAAGAAAGCTTAATAGCTTAAGGTAGATCTGTGATGGCACACACAGACATTCCTTAGTTTGATGGATCTGAATATGCCTTCTAGAAGGTACGGATGCAAAGTTATCTTGTCTCCATTGGTTTTAATGTCTAGAAAATAGTTGAAGATGAATACAAAATACCTAATGGTGATCCAAGAACTACAAGTGAGATTAGGGCCTATGAGATTAATAGAAAAGCTAAAAATGCTCTACTAAATGCTTTATCTAACACTAAAATGGTGAAAGTTGTGGATTTGGAAATAGCTCATAAGATCTAGATAAAGTTGAAAAGAATCTATGAAGGTGATACATCTATCAAGAAGGCTAAGTTGCAGAACTTGAAGACCAGATATGAAACTATGCGGATGTCTAAAGATGAAAACATAACAAGTTACATACAGAAGATTGATGAAGTTGTTAGCAACATCAAAGGTCTTGTGGAAAGATATTTGATAATGATGTTGTAGATAAGGTACTCAGAACTCTTCCTAAATCTTATAGTCACAAGGTGTATTCCATTGAAGAATTGTTTGATATGAATAAGGTTTCAAAAGATAAATTGCTTGGTAAAATGACTACTTTTGAAATGAGAGAATTTGGCACTACTGATGGCCCTATGAAAACTGAGACTACTTTTAAGTCCAAGGAAGAAGAGGCTACTAGATCAGATAAATATGCTATGGAATTAAATGAAGAAGACCTTGATGAGCTTGAGGCAAAATTTGCAAGTAGAATGAAAAGAGGCAGTTGAAATTTCTAAGGTAAGTTACCCTTTAAATGTTTCAATTGTGGTAAAATTGGTCACTATTCTTCAAGATGTCCTGATAGAGATTTCAAGATCAAAAATAATGAAAGTAAAGGTAAGATGGTAAGAAAGAGTTACTATGTTAGATATGATGATGGTGTAACTGGTGATGAACCTAATTCTAAAGGTGGTAATGGTAGTGAATGCTTGGTTATTACCCTAAAACAAGAACCTGTTTCTGCTAATCTTGCAAGATGTGGGAAGAAAGAAAGTCCATGAGAGTTGTTTGCATTTCATGCTGAAAAGGAAGATGAATGGATCATTGACAGTGGATCTTCAAATCACATGATAGAAGATAAGAGTAAGTTTGTTAAGCTTGAAAAATATGATGGAGGACTAGTTAGGTTTGGTGATGATGCAACTGGTAAGATTTGTGGAAAAGGATCAATTACTTTTGATGGCAAGCATAATACTAATGATGTTCTTTATGTTAAAATCTTAAGGCAAAATACCTTGAGTGTTGGAAAGTTGTGCAGTAGAGGATACAACATTATATCTCAGGATGATAGTTTTGAGATCAGAGAGAAGTCTAGAAATGTGATAGCTACTAGAAACATGACAGAAGGAAATATTTACCATCTTTGAGAAGGTGACAATTATTGCTCTTTAACTCAGCTCAATGAGAGTTGGCTCTAGCATAAGATATTGTTTCACATCAACCTTAATTATCTGGTAAGGATAAGCTCTGCTCAAGCTATGAAAGATCTACTAGAGATTACTAAACCTAATAGCATCATTTGCAAGGAGTGCCAATATGGAGTGCAAGCAAGAAGAAGGTTACAAGATGAAGAAAAATCCTCTACTAGATTGTTGGAGTTGGTTCATACAAACCTTTGCGGTCCTATAAGAGTAATAAGTTTCATTGATGACATGTATTTTATGTTATTCATTGATGATTACTCTAGAATGACTTGGGTTACTTTTATTAAAGAAAAATTAGAAGCCCTAGATGGTTTTAAAGCAGTTAAAGCAATGGTTGAAAATGTGTTGAACATGAAGATCAAATACTTGAATACTGACAAAGGAGGAGAGTTTGCCTCTAATGAGTTTAATGTGTTGTGGGAATCATGGGATAAGTAGTTTGTTATCTGATCCTCGTACTCCATAGAAGACTGGATTAATTGAAATAAAAATCAGGATTGTTTAAGAAGTTACAAGGATAATGATAAAGGAAGAAAATCTACCAGAAACATTTTGGAGAGAAGATATTCATACTATTGTCTACATACAAAATAGAGTACAGGTGAAAGCAAATGATGAAAGGACTTCCTATGAGCTTGTTAGGGTTAGCCGGTAGAAGATATCAATTAAATGCAAATAAAGATTAAACAGAGAAATGGAAATACACATACTTAATAACAGCAAGAGACAAGATTTAACGTGGTTCACCCAAACTTGGGCTACATCCACCAAACAGAGAGTCCAATATTATTATCCAGTAAATCAAACCGATTACAATCAGCAATCCCTGCAACTCAATACCGCTGCAAATGCTACAATACAATACTCAAACCCTAACCCTTGGCCACTTTTTATCAAGCCTTTTTGTCGGTTACAAAAATTAGGGTTTTCTTATGTCGATCATAAATTTTTTTTTAAGTCGGCCCTAAAAATTTTTCTCGGGGGCTACCACCCCCGAACCCCAGCGAGGATACATGACTAGTGTACAGTACTTTCCTAATCAGTCGCCATCTACCAACAATCTCCCACTTGGAGACTGATCAGGCTCCACACCAAAACAATCTCCCACTTGGAGACTGATCTTGGACGACACCGTTGCGCATGCAGCTCCCACTGGAAATAAGTACCCTGGACTCTACTGTTCAATTTTTATTGTGTTCAGTCTAGAAGACCAATCGAAGCTGAAGAGGAGCTCAGCTTCTCCCTTGTCACTGCCTTTGTAAACATATCTGCTGGATTTTCATCTGTATGTATCTTTTCCACCCTTAACTGTCCATTATCCAACACCGACCGAATAAAGTGATACCTCAACTGTATGTGTTTGGTCTTTGAATGCAAGGCAGAATTCTTTGCAAGATGTATGGCACTCTGACTGTCTGTATACAAAGAACTGTTAGCCTGTTGTTTACCCAATTCTTCCATGAAAGATTGTAGCCATATCATCTCCTTGCTTGCCTCTGTTGCAGCGACATATTCTGCCTCTGTGGTGGATAAAGCAACCACCTTTTGCAACCTAGAAATCCAACTCACTGATGTTCCACCTACAATAAAGACATAACCTGTAGTACTCTGCCTGGTATCAATATCCCCTGCCAAATCTGAGTCTACATAACCTGCTAAATCAGTATTAGAGCCCCCAAAACATAAGTGTTTATTAGATGTACCTCTCAAATATCTGAGAATCCATTTGACCGCATTCCAATGCTCAAATCCGGGATGACTCATATACCTACTAACGTCTCCGACAGCATGTGCAATATCTGGTCTTGTGCATACCATGGCATACATTATACTTCCTACAGCTGAAGCATAGGGTATCTTGGACATTTTCTCTTCCTCCTCTTGTGTCTTTGGACACATCTCCTTAGTCAATTTCAAATGACTAGGCAAAGGTGTACTGACAGCTTTGGCATTCTCCATATGGAATCTCTGCAACACCTTGTCAACATAAGCAGCCTGAGATAGAGTCAATTTTCTGTTCTTCCTATCTCTGCAAATTTTCATACCAAGGATTTGTTTTGCTGCCCCCAAATCCTTCATATCAAATGACTGTGATAACTGATGTTTTAACTCTCTGATGTGATCCATGTTAGACCCAGCTACAAGCATGTCATCAACATATAAACATAAAATGATGTAGCTGTCATTATCCAGCCTCTTAAAATAAACACAATAGTCAGAATTACACCTACTGTAGCCTTGCTCAGCCATAAAACTATCAAATTTCAAATACCATTGTTGAGGTGCTTGTTTCAGCCCATACAAGCTTTTCTTCAATCTGCACACTTGTTTCTCCTTACCTTTGACCTCAAATCCCTGTGGTTGTGCCATGTATATCTCCTCCTCCAAATCACCGTGGAGAAAGGTAGTTTTCACATCTAGCTGTTCCAAATGCAAATCTTCAGTAGCCACAATACTTAAAACAGTACGAATAGAAGTCATCTTGACAACTGGAGAAAATATCTCATCAAAATCAATGCCCTATTTCTGTGCAAATCCTTTTACAACTAACCTGGCCTTAAATCATTTCTTACCTCCATCTTCCTCTTTCAGCCTGTAAACCCATTTGTTTAGTAAAGCCTTTTTACCTACAGGTAACTTACATAATTCCCAAGTCTGATTTTTCAACAAGGAGTCCATTTCTTCTTGCATGGCAAGCTCCCACTGAACTTGTGTATTCACCTGTATAGCTTCATCATACCCTTCTGGTTCACCAGCATCTATTAACAAAATAGAATACAAAGAGGGAGAAAACCTTTTAGGAGGTCTACTTATCCTTGTTGACCGTCTAACATTCACTAGAGTTTGTGGTATTTCTGGTTGCTGTTGCGGAGCATGAGGAGCCACTGGAGCATCACTATTTGGAGTATCATCCAGCACCACATAATCCTTTTCTTTCTTCTCATGCTGCTGCAACTGATCTTTGTACAACACCTTCTCATTGAATATAACATCCCTACTTCTCACAATTTTTTGATTTTCAAAATCCCAAAGCCTATAACCAAATTCATCAATGCCATATCCAACGAAGGTACATTTTTTTTATTTCGCATCCAGCTTGGTTCTATTTTCAGAATCTATATGTGCAAATGCTTCATAGCCAAAGGTTTTCAGAAAAGAATAACTCACCTTCTTTCCAGTCCATGCTTCCTCTGGAATACCACAGCCCAAAGGAACTAAAGGACCTTTGTTAATTAAATATACAACAGTGTTGACAGCCTCTGCCCACATGTTTAAAGGCAATCCAACATACAATCTCATGGTCCTTGCATGCTCCATTATTGTCCTATTCATGCATTCAGCCACTCCATTTTCCTGTGGAGTCCCTAGAACCGTTTTCTACCTACGAATTCCATTAAAGGAACAATAGTCTTCAAATTCTTTGCTGCAATACTCACCGCCATTATCAGATCTGAGACATTTTAATCTTTTACCTGTCTCATTTTCAACCAAGCTTTTCCATTTCTTAAATGTTTCAAATACATCAGATTTCTGTCTAAGAAAATAAATCCAGACCTTCCTAGTTGCATCATCTATGAATGTAACATAATACCGAGAGCCACCAAAAGAAGATTCCTGAGCTGGTCCCCATACATCTGTATGCACAAGCTCTAACTTTTCATTTTTCTTTTGCTTCCCATCTCTAAGAAAACTGACTCTCTTTTGTTTTCCATACACACAACTTTCACAGAAATCCATATTAATACATTTCAGACCTGGTAAAACTTTCTTAGAATGAAGTACCTTCATACCTTTTTCACTCATATGCCCAAGTCTGTTATGCCACAGTGTTGTTTCAGAACCTGTAGTAACTTTTCCAGTCTCTTCCTGCAAACTTGCAGCAACTGTTCCTAAACTTGTTTGTTTTTCCTCTATAAAATCTAAAGTAGAAGGAATAGTATGACCTGTACAAAGATATAAGGTGCCTACTTTTACACCTTTTGCTACTACTAAGGCACCTTTTGAAACCTTCCAATTTTTATCAGTAAATGTAACAGTGCAACCTTGTTCAGTTAGCTGCCCTGCTGAAATTAAATTCCTATTGAGCCTTGGAACATGCCTCACCTCTTGTAGTAGCCAATGATTCCCATTCTACAACTTAATCTTGATTCTTCCCTTTCCAACAATCTGACAGGGTTCATTATCTCCCAAATAAACTAGCCCAAAATCCCCTTGGACATAATCAAGGAAATAACTTCTATGGGGTGTAGCATGAAATGAGGCCCTTGAATCTAAAACCCATGAATCATCAGCATTATCTAGGGAAAGAATCAAAGCATCATCTTCAGACTTATTGCTTACCACATTTGCTTCCTTATTGCCTTCTTGTTTGTCTCCTTCTTTATTTTTCTGAGACCAGCAATCTTTCTTTAGATGACCTGGTTTTCCACAGTACCAACAATCCTTCTGTCCTTTGGTTTGGGATCTTTTGTCCTTTGATTTTCCTCGTGACTTCCCATGACCTCCAGAACCTTTTCCTCTCTCCTTTGATCTACCCCTGCTTTCTGCGTTCAAAACACTGCCTGATTTGGATCCACCTGAGCTTTTCTTACAAATTTCCTCACTCAGAATAACACCAACAACATCATCAAATTTTAGGGTATTTGAACCAGAAACAGAGTTACTAACCGCCATTACCAAACTATCCCAGCTTTCAGGCAATGAACATAATATCAAGAGAGCTCTAACTTCTTCATCAAATTTTACATTTACAGAAGTCAATTGACTGACAATCGTATTAAATTCATTTAAATGACCTGTCACAGATCCACCTTCAACCATTTTCAAATTAAACAACTGCTTCATGAGAAATACCTTATTTGAGGCTAAGGATTTTTCATACAATTTAGCCAAAGCTTTCATCAGACCATCTGTTGTCTTCACTTCCGTTATATTGAATGCCACCGACGGTGCCAGGCACAACTGAATGGTTTCCAGTGCCTTTCTGTCAAGAAGATTCCAATCCTCATCAGACATTGTTGCTGGTTTCTTGGCTACTCCTTCCAACGGCCTCCATAAATCCTTTTGATAGAGGTAATCTTCCATCTGCATCTTCCATAACTGATAGTTCTACCCATTGAATTTATCAACCTTCATTTTACCCTCATCCGCCATTGCTCCCACTCAACCATGAGACTTTCCTGCAGACAATAATCAAACACAACCTGCTCTGATACCACTTGTTAGGGTTAGCTGGCAGAAGATATCAATTAAATGCAAATAAAGATTAAAAAGAGAAATGGAAATACACAGAATTAATAACAGCGAGAGACAAGATTTAACGTGGTTCACCCAAACTCAGGCTACATCCACCAAACAGAGAGTCCAATATTATTATCCAGTAAATCAAACCGATTACAATCAGCAATCCCTGCAACTCAATACCGCTGCAAATGCTACAATACAATACTCAAACCCTAACCCTTGGCCGCTTTTTATCAAGCCTTTTTGTCAGTTACAAAAATTAGGGTTTTCTTATGTCGGTCATAAAAAATAGGATTTTTTAAGTCGGCCCTAGGATTTTTTAAAGTCAGCCCTAAAAATTTTTCTCGGGGGCTACTGCCCCTGAACCCCCGTTTCTCGAGGGCTGCCACCCCCGAACCCCGGCGAGGATACATGGCTAGTGTACAGTACTTTTCTGATCAGTCGCCACCTACCAATAGAGCTATGGTATGGAAAGACTCCCATAGCTAAAGTATGATCAAGGCATCTTTCTTGGGTATTCAACTTGGAGCAAAGCTTACCAATGTTATAACAAGAGACTAGGGAAGATTATTAAAGTACCAATGTCAAAATTGATGAAGACATATAGAAATATTTAGAAGTTAATGAATATGTATCAGACTCAGATGGGTTTCCTTGAAGAGAAAAAGAAGATGATTCAAAAAGGGAAGTATAGATTAGAGAAGAAGAAGAAACTAAAGAAAAAGAAATGCAAGATGAAGAACAAGAAGCTCCAGAAAGAATCTTTGAAACACCCAAGTACATGCAAAGGCATCACCAGGTCACTAATGGTAAAAACAAAGGCATATTGATAGGATGCAAAGCTCCTGAAGAATAGATAAATCTGTGTTTGATTTCTAAAGTTGAACCTAAAATAGTGACTAAGGCTTGCAATAATATCAAATATTTAGAAGATGAATGCACAACTAATGACATTGAAGAACTTAAAATTGCTTTTGAAGACCTAGAAAAATATGAAGAAGAAAACATGGACTTAAAAGAGAATATCAAAGAAAAAAATGAATACATTAGAAAGTTAAGAAAGAAAGTCAAGAAGCTTTTAAACAATGACATAAAGAGGATAGTGAAAATTTGAGGTTAACAAATCAATCCATGATTGATCTAAAAGTTAAAGTTGAAGAAAAAGAAAGAGTTGAGGAATGTTTGGAAGACAAGACTAAAGACTATACAAAGATTGAGAAAGAAGTTGTGAACTTGAAGTCAAATTTGGAGAAGGGAAAGAACTATGAAAAAAATATCAAGATAAGTTCTACAAAACTTGATGACATGATTGGCAGTTAGAAGAGCCCTGATGACAAAGAAGGATTGGGATTTGATAAAGGTGAATGCTCCAAATCAAGTCAAAGATGTTTATTGAGAACAAGAAGAATGAAAGCAAGCAGATCTAGAATCAAAGAAATGGACCAAGAAGACCACCAGTTAGGAAACCAAATGCTCAAAGGTATGATCCATCCTTCAATTGTTATTGTCATTCTTGTAAAAAATTTGGTCATAAGGATACTCATTGTAGGAGCTGAATGAATCAAAATGTTCCATCTTTCCCTAGTTAGTGTTTTACTTGAAAAAAAGTTGGTCACAGAGCCAGTGAATGTAAAAGTCAGATAAAGAAAGGCTATAGTGATGGAAGGAATATTCAATCCTTCAGTGGAAATTGTTTTACATGAAATAGATATGGACACAAGGCTAACCAATATAGGTCTAGAATGAATGGAAGGTACTATGGTCAAAGGAATGTTTTGTACTATTATTGCAATAGGCCTAGACATAATGCAAAGTTCTACAGAAGCAAGAACATGATGAAAGATAACCCAGTAGAAAAGAAGAAAATAGTGCCAAAGGATGATTTGGTAGAGACCAGGAAGGAGATAAACAAGACATCGATCAACAAGGATATCAATGAAGTCAAGGATGAGCCCATGCTAGCCTTTGGTATATATGTTTCCTCCAGGAACTAGATGCATAAGGAAGTGCAACAATCTAGTGTGGTTCAATAGTCATTCCTTTCTAGACTGATGATGAAGGTTACCTCTTAGGAGGAGCAGGTAGTGATTCTAGAGAATGTTGTAGTCTAAACAAAGAATTTAGGATAGTTAAGAACAAGTGCAAGTTTATGTAGTGGAAAAGTGTGTTGCACTTTGGCATTGATGTTAAAGGGGGAGAGAGTTGATGCGAAAAATTTAGAGAAAAAGAAAGCATTCAGTAATCAGAGAGAGTTCAGATGTGTAAAAAGAAAGGGGGTGTTCTGATATAGAGTTATGTCTTGATGGTGGAACATGTTGTTCAATTTTTGACATCATATGTTTCCATCAATGACAAAGGGGGAGATTGTTTCAAGTATGTGCTAATTGGTGTTGTCATTGATGTCAACATGTTTATGTTGTGATTAGTGTCAAATGTGCTCTTGTTTTGTTTCTTAATTGTGATGAGTTAGTTGCTTTGTATTTCATTGCATAAGTGCTGAAGATGATGAGAATATGTTCCTTATATTTAGTTTCCATGTGCTTTTGAGAAAATTTCATTCATACTAAAGACAAAGTTGTGAAGATGTATTCTATCTTATAGGATACTGTCTGAGTTTTTGCTCCGCATTTCTTTTGTGTTAAAGACCAGAGTGTGAGATTTGAATATGTTTTAGATAAGTGTTTGAAGATGTTAAATCCATAATTTGGTGGTCCAGATCGCTGTACAGTACAAGTTCTATTCACCAGTATGAAGACTATGCTAGGCAGCACTTGCAGTGTGACAAGGACAAAGTATGTTGCTCTGAACTTCTCTGCAGTTTGGTTTTTAGTCTTGTGGTTTTGTACATATGATTATAAGGTCCTTATCTATCTTCATTCCAAAGTATTTATGATTTGGTGCTCTATAAAGCAAGTTATTGTTTAGCAGAGTTCAACAGTGTTTGTTGTGAGTAGTCTGTGATCTGTCTTCAAGTGATATTTGTTGTCTTCAAGTGAGTTCTTCTACAACTAGATTTGTCATCTCCCAAGTGATTTTATGTTGTTCGTGGATGTCTCTAGATTGTGTTAAATTCCTATGCTTGGTCCTCAATCTATGATTGCGTTCTTGGAAGCATGTGCCTATGTTTTTTTGGTGTTTGCACTAGTTTGGCCAACTTGGGTGCTAAAACTCTTTGTAAATGCATTTTGTGGATTGTAGAAGTGTGTGAAGATGTATTTGGGCCTTAGATAATCCATGAAGTGTTCTTCCTTCATTCTTGTGCTTCGTAAGTTTGTTTAGGTCTAGACCTAATTTGAATTATGTGTGTTTTCTGACCTTGGAGACTGTTCCAAAGGTTGTAGATTATATTACCGACCTTGATGTATGGTCCAAGATTGATGATTGGTATAAATAAACGTAATAAATCCATGTGTAGTGTGAGGAGGTGTGAAGATACGAAGATGGAATTGTTGGTGTTGTAAGGAAGCGAATGTGATATATATTGTTCTTCAATGGAACTGAACTCAGGCATGTTGTAGATGCTATTAAATTAGTTCATGGCAGTGAGCCACCTCTTTGTAATGAGCCACCCCTTAGCAGTGAGTCCTTTTTGTAGTGAGAATTCATTTGGACGGTGATCCCTAAGGCATTGAACCTCTTTTGTAATTCAATAGTGTCTCTACATTATATTGTGAGGTAATACTCACCACGGTTTTTCCCTTTTAGGGTTTTCCACATAAAAATATGGTGTTCATGTAAGTATGGTGTTGATGTTTTTAAGTTTTGATTATGTACTTCATGTTTAATCTTCATAACAGATTAAGGGTTTAAAGTAAGTGAATATGAATGTGATTTTGTTTGAAACAATTTAAGGTTTTTTGATACAACTGATTCACCTCCCCTCTCAGTTTTTTTGTGCTTTCAATAGGGAAAGTATTCTTAAAGGAATTGTTGATGGTTTTATCTTTAGTGGCGTGCAAAGGATTTGAACATGAAACCAAATGAGAGCTACCTAAGGTCTTCACATCCTTAGAGATATCAAATGTTCTTGAACATTCATCCAAAGGAGGAAGATCAAAGTTCTTCCCTTCCATAGTGATGTCCAAGTGTTTGAACATTCAACTAAAGGAGGAATAGGATAACTCATGGAGTCATCATCATCATCATATATTTTTGATATTAGTTGCAAGGAATTAATGGAAGAAGAACTTTATATTGCAAGTATGAGTAGTAAGTATTGTCATTAACGTCAACACCTAAGGTCAGCATCTAAGGAAGTCATTTGGATAAGTTTGAGAAAGTGTTTGAGAAGTTAGTTCAATTGTAGAACTATTCTATTTCACAAGAACAATGTAGTGTTTTGCTCCGCACATCCTATAGATAGAATATATTTTTCTATGGTTTGGAATTTATGTTAAGGGATGTCTGTAGTTGCTATGTTTCAAGTTTGAGCCTCTGGTGTGAAGATTTGAGTGAGTTCTATTCACTAGTGTAAAAACTATATTTCTGTGTATTCAATGGTGACAGGGAGAATGTATTCTCCTTTGCATTTCTTTCGATTTAAGTTTTATAGTCTACAGTTCTAAGATTAAGTTTGGAATGATCTTATGTGCCTTCAGTTCAAATGGTTCATGATTTGGTGCTCCACAAGTGATCTTTTCTTTATGACAGTGGCTAACAGTAATGTTAAGTGCTTCGGTTTGAGGAATCTTTCAGATTGAATGTTTGGGAGTTGTACGAAAGTTCTTGGTGATTGTAATGTGCTTGTGGATGTCTCTAGATCATGTTCTTTCTTTTTGATTGGTCTGCAAAGAGTAATTTGAATCATGGATGAAGCGTGTTCCTAAAGGTCTTAGTGTTAACACCAGTTTTTGTCGACTTGGTTGTTTTCACTACTTGCGATTATCCTTTGGAGTTTGTAATAGCATGTTGTTGCATGGGAGATTGCATTTGAGTCCTAGCTAAGGCATGGTGTGGTCCACATTCATTCTTTTCCTTCACAAATCTGTTTAGGTCTAGACCTATTCTAATTTATGTATGGCAACCTTAGAGATTGTTCCAATGGTTGATGTACATTCCAAGGATGATAAATTATATAAATACTTGTAATGAAATTGTAAATAAGGAATGATGTTACAAAGATGTGAAGATAAGTGCAAAGTGTAAAAGTAGAGCAAAGTAGAGGAGTTTTATTATGCTTCAATGGAACTGAACCTTGGCATGATGTACACGCTACTATCTCAGTTCACAAACTTCTGGTAGTGAGCCCTTTTGGCAATGAGCCTCTTCTCTTGGTAGTGAGCCCCTTCTTTTACAGTGAGCATTTTGGGTAGTGAGCCTTGTTGTAAATTTTGATATATCATTTATATTGTGAGTTAATCCTCACCATGGTTTTTCCCTCATTAGACTTTCCACATAAAAATCTGGTGTCTCATGTGTTAAATGTGTGAATGTGCTTAATTTATTTATTTCATGCTTTCATGGTTAAATCATAATAATAGTGATTAAGTGGTTGATGTGTTGATGTTTATAAGAAGTTATGTTTTGGTTACAACTGGTTCAGCCCCCCTCTCAATTGTCCTGTGCATTTCAACAATTGGTATCAGAGCAAGGATTCCTTGGAAGAAAGCCTAACAGCTTGAGGTAGATCCGGGATGGCACACAAGAAGGAGTCTCTACAGTTTGATGGAATGGATTATGCTCTCTGGAAGATATGAATGAAAAGTCATCTCAGTTCTCTTGGTTATAGTGTTTGGAAGATGGCAGATACAAAGTATACTATTCCACAAAATGGTCCATCATCCAAAGATGAAGTCAAATAGTATGAGTTAAATGGAATGGCTAGAGATGCTCTATTAAGTTCTTTATCCAACACTAAGTTAGTGAAAGTTATGGCTCTAAAAACTGCTCATAAGATATGGGTTAAGATGAAAAATTTATGTGAAGGAGATGATTCTGTAAAGAGTGCCAAATTAAAAAACTTGAAGGCAAGGTATGAATCCCTAAAGATAAGTGATGATGAGAATATAACAATCTACATGCAAAAGGTTGATGAAATTGTCAATAGAATCAAAGGTCATGGAGGAACTATTAATGAGGATGAGGTTGTGCTAAAGATTCTTAGGTTATTACCTAAATCCTATAGTCAAAAAGTGTCTTCAATTGAATAACTTATGAGTGTGAACAAGATTACAAAGGATCCATTGCTTGGAAAGTTCACTACATTTGAGATGAGAGAGTTCAATGACACTCTGCCGAAGACTGAAACTGATTTTAAAGCTAGTACTTCAGAGAAGACCTCAAGATCTAAGTATGTTGTGGAATCATATGATGACCTTGATGAGATTGAAGTAAACTTTGTAGATAGAATGCAAAGAGGTATTGGTAAGTCCAAAAGTAAATTACCATTCAAATGATTTACTTGTGGTAAGATTGGTCACTATGAATATAGATATTCGGAGAGAATTGAGAAAGCTAAGAAGAAATTTGAAAGTAGACCTAGGATCATAAATAAATGCTATTATGTTAGATATTTTGATTATGATGGTGTAATGAATGATGAGTCTGATGATACTAGTGACAATGAATGCTTGTTTATTGCTATCAAGGAAGAACCTGTATCTACTAATCCTTCTAGATGTGTGAAGGAAGAAAATCTAGTGGAAGAAAGTGCTTTGTCTATCTGCCAGGTTGAGAAAGATAAGGATGAATGGATTATTGATTATGGATGTTCACATCATATGACCAGTGATAAAAGTAAGTTTGTAAGTTTGGAAAAGTATGATGGAGGACTTGTTAGGTTTGGAGATGATACAGATGGTAAGATTTGTGGAAAAGAATCTATTTCTTTTGATGGAAAGCACAATACAGATGATGTTCTATATGTGAAGGGTTTAAATCATAATCTTTTAAGTGTTGGTCATATGTGTGATAAAGCATATGATCTAAGATTCAAGGATAATGGATGCAAGATCATGGAAAGCTCTAGAACAATGATTGCTACTGGTAAGAAGACTAGAGGTAATGTTTAACATTTAAGAGGAACTAATGATTATTGTTTGTTGGCTTAGATAGATGAGAGTTGGTTGTGGCATAGAAGGTTGTGTCATATCAATTTTGACAACATGGTGAAGATAAGTTCAATACAAGCTATGAGAGATTTGTCTAAACTTGTGAAACCTGCTAATACCATTTGCAAGGAATGTCAATTGGGGAAATAGACAAGGACAAGTTTAAAGAGTAAAAAAAAAATTTATGCTCAATTGCTTGAGCTAGTGCATACAAATTTGTGTGGTCCTACAAGAACAAGAAGTCTACAAGGAGATAGGTACTTTATGTTGCTTATTGATGATTATTCTAGAATGACTTTGGTCACTTTTCTAAAGGATAAATTAGAAGCCCCAGACAAGTTCAAAGATTTCAAGGCAATGGTTCAGAATGAGTTAGAATTGAGGATAAAATCCTTAAGGTCTGATAGAGGAGGTGAGTTTACATCAAATGAATTTAATATTTTATCTGAAGAACATGGGATAAAGAGATAGGTGTCTGCTCCTAGAACACCTCAGTAGAATGGAGTTGTTGAAAGAAAGAACATGACAGTTCAAGAGGCTGCTAGGTCAATGATGAAGGAGGCCAAACTACTGGAAGTGTATTGGAGAGAAGCCATACATATTGTTGTCTACATTCAAAACAAAGTTCAAGTCGAAGGTAATGCTACTAAAACTCCTTATGAATTATGGTATTGAAGAGTTCCCATAGTGAAATATTTCAAAGTTTTTGGAAGCAAATCTTATATCAGAAGAGAGGAAGAGTTAGGCAAGTTTGATGCTAGGTGTGATGACATAATTTTCCTTGGATACTTCACTAAGATTAATGCCTACTAGTGCTACAATAAGGGATTGAGAAAGATCATTGAGAGTGCTAATGTGAAAGTTGATACAGGGAATGAATATCAAATCTTAGTGGCTATGAATCAGATGAACTTGCTACTACAGTAAACAAAGAAAAAGTCAAACAAGAAGACAACCAAGTTGAAGAAGAAAAGGCTCTGGAAAGTGTTGTTAAGACTCCAAGGTATGTAAGGATTAATCATTCTAAAGATTAGATTATTGGTGACAAAAGAAAAGGTGTATTGACAAGAAAAAGAGTTGCAGAAGATTAGGTGAACTAGTGTTTACTTTCAAAGATTGAACCTAAAACTATAATTTGAATCCTTTAAAGATGAAAATTAGGTAAAGGCTATGGAAGAAGAATTGATGCAAATAGAGAAGAATCAAACTTGGGAATTAGTTCCTAGACATGTTGATAAGAATGTGATTGGAACTAAATGGGTTTTCAGAAACAAGTTGAATGAAAAATGGAGAAATAGTAAGAAACAAAGCAAGATTGGTATGCAAAGGATATTCCTAGGTTGAAGGCATAGAATTTGAGGAGATTTATGCTCTTGTGGAAAGGATTGAAGCAATAAGAATGTTTTTGACATTTGTAGTACACAAGATTTCAAAGTGTAATAGATGGATGTGAAGTCTACATTCTTGAATGTAGAGCTAGAAGAAGAGGTCTACATTGAACAACCGGAAGGATTTTAGTCATTAGACCAAGGTGACATGGTGTGCATATTGAAGAAATCCTTGTATGGACTAAAGAAAGCTCCTAGAGCCTGGTATGTAAGGTTGGACAAGTATTTGTTAAAATTATGGTTCAGTAAAGGTACTGCAGACACTAATCTCTATTTCAAAATTAATGATGATCAAATTCTAATTTTTGTAGTCTTTGTTGATGATATTATCTTTAGAGATAATGAAGGTATGTGTAAGAGATTTGCAAAGGAAATACAAAAAGAGTTTGAGATGTCTATGTTTTCTGAAATGAATTTCTTTCTAGGACTATAGATTACTCAATTACAAATAGGAATTTTCATTTCTAAATCCAAGTATGTGAAAGAGTTGTTGAAGAAGTTTGTTATGGAGGATTACAAGCTAGTATGTACCCCTATGGTAACTAGTTGCAAGCTAATAAAGAATGATGAATCACCTAAGACTAATCATAAAATGTATAGGTCTATGGTTGGAGGAATACTTTATCTAACCTATACTAGAGTAGATGTAATGCATGCAGTTTTTCTTATGGCAAGATTTTAAGAAGATCCTAGAGAGTCACATGTGATGGCAGTTAAGAGGATCATGAGGTAATTAAAAGGTACTTCATACTATGGATTGTGGTATCCCAAAGATACCAATTTCACTCTTAGTGCTTATACAGATGTAGATTGGGCTACAGATCTTGATGACAGAAAAAGTACAAGTGGAGGTGTTTTCTTCTTGGGTAGCATATTGGTTTCATGGTTGAGCAAGAAGCAAGATTCAGTTTCTTTGTTTACTGTAGAAGCAAAATATATTTCTACAGCATGTTGTTGTACTTAGGTGCTATGGATGACGAAAAATTTGAAGGATATAAAAGTTGTGTATGAAGAACCAATTTCAATCTTTTGTGACAACATAATTGCTATAAACATTTCAAAGAATCAAGTGATGCACTTAAGAACAAAGCATATATCAATAAGGTATCACTTTCTAAGAGAAAAGGTAACAGAGAATGAAGTAAATATGGAATGTGTGCCTATAAAGGATTAGATTGTAGATATTTTCACAAAGCCTCTACTTAAGGACACTTTTGAGTATCTCAGGGAGAAGTTAGAGTTTATTACCCCTCCTACTCTAAATTAAGATGCATAAGAAGAGCATCAATCCAGTTGTACCCAAAGTCTCATTCTTTGATATGGATTGATGATTTCAAGGCTATCTCTTAGGGTGAGTAGGTAGATGTTGCTGATATGAGTTCTTGATAGAGAGCAATAAGTGTTACAGTGTTGCTAATAGGGGGAGTAGTGTAATGCCCCTCCATGCAACCCTAGAGGTAAGTCAACTAAAGTAACATAAAAGGTGGAATATATATATATATATATATATATATATTAAATAGAAGTAATGGTACAAAATATAACATAGTCTATTATAACAAGTTAACTAACATCTCTAGGGATAACATGACCGCATTATTGAAATTAAGTAATATTCAACCATAAACAAAACACATTTAAATTATATTTAATTACCTGACTAAATTACAGATTACTAACATGATATACTAATAGCCACGGTTGTTCTAAATCAAAATGCACCAAATGAATACACACACACACACACAATTTGTAATGTCTACTCAAGAAAATAATAATAATGAACTCAATAGGATGATAAGATATCAATTTACACAATTTATCTTAGAAAATCAACATTCTTCAAAATGAAATGTAAGATACAAATGTTTCAATAAGTTTATACACATTTTTACATCTTTACCAATACTACCAGATAGTCATCTTATTCGCCAATTGGAAAGGTACCTCTTTAGCTCCAGAGTCCTGCATGGAATATAGATGTTAAACTGTACATCTAAGGAAACATTAGTCCTGCATAATTATTAAGAATATCAATTGCATAAAATGACAAACCTAAGGCCCTAAGGGGCCGACCTAATGTCTCGGGGGCTCATGATGGCCTTGCCTACATACGTACAGCACAGGGACTTTGTAGTTCAAGACTTGTACTTGCAATTTCAAGATAGTATCATACTAATCGAAACCTCTATGATGTTATTCACAAGATAGCTAATTCTTCTTAACCTTAGATTCATATTCACTTTTTAAATCCATACTTGAGGGAATAGAAAATTGAGGTCCTTAGATTCTCTTAACATAAATGATCTTCATCAAAACAATATTCAAGTCACTACTCCAATCATGCACAAATAACCTTAGATCTTCTCTTTCAAGAAATACTAGTGAGATGAACATATTCATCTATGTAATTTTAAACTTGACCAAAAGATATTAATAGTCCCAAGCACAAAAAGCAATTATCACAATTATATCTATAATAAAATAAAAATGTAATCTCTAAACACTTGCTTCTTCTAGATTCACTAGATAGCAAACTTGAAACTATAATATGAGGATATTTCTCTAAGGGTTCTTTGGTATAGACCAGGTATATCTTGAGTCTAACTTTGATCCTAATCTAAGACAATCATGCCAATATAGAATCTAAGATTTCATAATAATACAAAATAGATCATAAGACACTAATTTCATAATCTAGAAATCAACTTATCCTCATTTTAAATTTCAAAGTAATTACCTCCTTACATTACACAGAATCTCACAACCCGTAAGACAAGATAATTCATTAGAAATAAAATCCTACTTATTAAACAATTTTCTTTTATTAATATCAAACATCTAGACTACTAGAGCCTAGCCATACTAACCTATTAAGGTTTTCTGACTAGTAACAAGGCTTATCGAACAATACAATAAATGTATGAGCATAGTTCCGACACCAAATATAAGATTATTCTAGGACAATGATTCGTTAACTCTAATAAATCCTCTATTTATTAGGAATAAGATTATAATCGACAGTGATCATAAATAGATATAACTTCCTAGAAATACATACAGGTAATATTATTATCACATTAATTATAACCAAACAACATTTTGACCCCTTTCCTAACCATTGACCACCATTTCAACCAAGAGAGAAAAAATCTTAATTAAGGAAGGATCAAGCCCCATACTCAATAATTATGACCTAACATCCAAACTTTATTTTAAACTTATTCCCAATTCATAGTAAAAATAGTGGGTCTATGTCTAATTTTAACCTATTAGCTATTCTAAAGATAAACAATAACGTTATATATCAGTAATGGTACATTTATCCTTTTAGCCTACCTTGATTAGATAAATTATATTTTTATTTTACCATTATAACATTAAAGTGAGAAACATATCAACCCTTTTCTAATAAATCCAAACTACTTGTTTAATCTTATTTGAATTACTAATCAATCTCAAAATTTATCAATCCTATGATCTATGCAACATGGGAGAATAATTAATTCAAAGCATAACTTTCTAGTTATATTCCTTTCTGAATTGAACTATTGACTGAAATAAATCTACAGATTCTCCAAACAATGACGATTCTGACTTACTAAATCTGAAGGGATAAAATGGTCGAATGCCTCCAAGAAAATTGATGTGACAAAACCCTACTCAATGATACAACGTTGTGAGGTTTAAATAATGGTCTTGCTGAGCAAGATGAGATAGGTGTAATAATGTAATCTTTAATATATATCATTCATTGCTTTTGCAATATGCATTCATATACACTATTTAATGTGACCAACATGCACCCAAGAATCTAGTGTGTAGTTAAACAACTATGAACAACTTATTAAAACACAGGCAGACATGCAAAAATATGAAGAGAGCATAAATTACCAAATAATCATTATCATAATAATCACTAACAATAGCTAATAAATTCATATTTCTAATTTCACATGTCTCCACAGCACCAATCATTTTAACTGCATGCCTTTGACCACTACAATCTAACATACTATAATATAAGGCCACTGGGAAGGTCCGTTGGCACCATCATCAAGTTCAAGAAAAGATTTTGTGGAGATTATAGGTGACACTAAAATAAGTCCAGGACAACTAATATACCATTAATACTACATGCCTAAAATGACCATCAGATCTAATATTAATAAGATTTATTTAGATATGCTAGAGTATGGCAAATTTGCCAAATACATTAAGTAAGAAAAATTGTATACTCGGTTAACATTCTATGGCATTTCCTAGGGCAATCTTTTTATATGGTGAGGGAGTATGAAAGTGGATGTCATGAGAAGAAAAGTGGGAGCAACAAAGTTTTCCCAAACAGATTCAGCATTTTCTTGCAGGCAAAGTAAAGAGGAATAAATGAACTTAAAATACCGGCAACCTTCTAATTTAAGAAAAAACCATTATTATTGTCATCATCAATTTTCCACGAAAAGAATAACTGGATTAGAATATCAAAACTAGTGTCAGTTTAGGAAATTAAAGATGGACTTGCTACAATATGGTTGCTTGATGCCTGTAGCTCAAATATGGTCATCAGCTAAGGGTATAACAACAGAACTATCTTGTTAGCATAATTTATAATCTTTCCTCAAACATCTATGCAGATACGAACAGGTGTAATGAGGTCTAAAAGAAAGATTCCCATGATCTGTTTGACTTTTGGGAAATTTTCTAAACTCGACGGTGGTTCTTATCAGCCAAGCTCTTTTCTATACCCATTCGGCTATTTTTAGACAGCCGATGTTACTTTTGCCAAACGCTTATAATAAATCAATAATTATTTCCTAGTTGTCCAAAAATCTAACATAAAATGCTACACAACATGTGGCAACTTCTAGTAAACTGGGTTTCAGAGGTCTTGACTGAGGTGGATTTATTAGTTGGTAATCGAAAGAGGTGGAATGCTTGCATTGGTGGGTGGCTTAAAGGCCATTCCATATAGAACCAACTAATGAGGAAAGAAAATTTAATTGATGTGAATTTCTTTACAGAGAGAGACAAATCTGAGTATTATAATACCGTAGTTTGATCTACAGCTGATGGACTTGGGTTCCACCAAGGATAACGCATTACCATTAAAACACTGCAAAGAATTGAGAGTTGCAAATGTCCAATGTAACTCATACATGCACCAGGAAAATAAACATACACTAAGATTAAACCACACACATTGTTATCAACCAGAAACAAAGTTATTACAAAGCAGGGTTGCTATTAGAGATAACACTATGCATAAACTAATACTACTCAAGAATCACCAGCAGGTCGTGGCCTTAACAATCATCATACCATTCTATCAAGTGATTATCATCTAAACACTAGAGGTATAATGGCTAAAGTTTGCCAATTTACACAATTAAATGTAAAAAGCATTCACAAAGGCAACATAGTCGAACATATGACCAAATATCTCAATAGAGATGTAAAATGATGGAGACAATGATTACCAATCATATATTTCAAGGAAAGGAAGAAATGGTTTAGGAAACTTCCAAGCATAAGATAGGTGAAATAAAAATCAAAATCTTGGCCAATGTTCCCTATCCATGCCAACTGAAATTGGAACAAGAAAGATTTACAAATAGATGTAACACTCAGGCATTGAGCCATGTAGATATCCAGGCAAACAATGGATTCGTTAAGAGATCTTAGACTTACAAATTAATACTTCAAAAAAGGGATGAATAAAACCTTAGCCTGACCAACAACCTCCTTACCTCCATTCTTCCACAAAACCTCTATTCTCCTTCTCCTTGAATGAATGCCCAACCACTAGATGCACCCACTTGAAAAATATCTATCCCCCAACCTGAATAAACATTCCTCCCTTATAGTTTCTATCCAGAAACTTAAAAGAAACGTTTGTTATAAAATAAAATGGAACCAATAAATTTTCAAAAGAACCCACTAACTCTAATTTTTCTTACATATTCTAAAATTATCTCCATTAATTAGAAACAAAAGAAATATTATTCTCCAGATATCTTCTCAGTAAAATGTGTAACTAACATTTCTTGTAAGTGACACAAAATAAAAGAATCTTTAGGATTTATGTAAACATGAAATCAAATAATAATAATCTAGAAATTAGTAATCAAACCAAGACTTACCTATACAACCAAAGTGAATATGGAGAGGCACTATAAGTAGTGCAATGTTAGTAAGATCTGAATTGAACCTTGATAACGAAAGAGAGAGAAAAGGTCTGGCACCCTTTGCCATTCATGTCAAAGGGGGAGAAAAGTTCATGTGAAAAACTTAAGGAGAGAGATTCTAAGAAAGTTGCATCTAGAGAAAGCATAAAGTAAGGGGGAGCAAAGAAGCAAATAATGATAACTTTAAGAAATACCCCATGAAAAAAGATATAAAATCCTAGCGAATATTTCATTCTTTTGGAAAAAAATATTAATTTATATTGGCAAATCTTTCCTATTTTCTAAAAAAAAATATTGGTGAATTATTTTAAATCACTAAAAATTTGTAGAAAATCTTGGCTAATCTTGATGAAAAAACAGGCAAATGCATAGATTACCATGGTGAATCCTTCCTTTTTAAAAAAAATAAATTTCTATGGAAAAGAAAGTGCCTAAGGGTGATAATGATTGACAAGTTTAAGGTGTAGTTCTCTTGTCTATAACTCGTTAATTCCTTAATATTTTAAATCAAACATTGAATATTTTAAATTAGTCCTAAATTAATTTTCACCACTCTTAATTTTATTTATAATCTAATGTTTTGGGTTTTATTTCGTGGGCCATGATGTACCCGTGAAGCTCCAATTCCCATGGGGCTTGAAATTGCATTTAGGTCATTGATCTCAACATAGATCAATTAGATGCAATTTCAGGCCCCATGGGCATTGGAGATTTGCTAGTGCATTTTGGCCCACAAAATTTAACCCCAACCATTAGATTATAAATTGAGATCAATTGACCAAATATAATTTTGGGCTCAATGGGCATTGGAGCTCTGTGGGTACATTTTAACCCATGAAATACAACCCCAGTCGTTAGATTATAAATAGAATCAATGGTAGTGATTAAAAATTGGTGATATGGCCCTAAAGTAACCAATAATTATATAATTTTACTGGCAAATTAATTTCATTTTCTACTATAACTTATAAAATTTAGGCAAATCTAATCTAATCAAGTATCAAATAATGTGGTGAATCCTTGAGCTTAAAAGTTTAATAAAATAAATGTTCTGGCGATTTAGCTAGGACTAAATTATAATTTTGTAAAAATGAGGTGTTTCACATCACATTAAATCTTGTACTATTATCCAAATTTTGAATGGCCAATTTCAACTATTAGCCAACTGGCGAATATTAGCCACTAAAAAAATCATTGGAAGCAAAGTAAGTTTGTTTGTCTTGATGGTTTTTCACATCATGTGTTGCCATCAATGACAAAGGGGGAGATTGTTGTAAGTATGAGCAATAAGTGTTTTCATTGATGTCAACACCTAAGGTTAGCATCTAAGGAAGTCATTTGGATAAGTTTGAGCAAGTGTTGGAGAAATTAGTGCAATTGCAGAACTGTTCTATTTCACAAGAATAGTGAAGTGTTTTGCTCCACATATCTTGTAGGTTGAATATATTTGTCTGTGGTTTGGAAGTTATGTTAAGGGATGTCTATAGTTGCTATGTTTCAAGTTTGAGCCTCTGGTGTGATGATTTGAGTGAGTTTTGTTCGCCAGAGTAAAAACTATTTTTCTAAGTATTCAATGGTGATAGGGAGAGTGTATTCTGCTCCCCATTTCTCCGTATTTAAGTTTTATAGTCTGCAGTTTTGATATTAAGTTTGGAATGATGTTATGTGCCTTCAATTCAAATGGCTTGTGATTTGGTGCTTTGCAAGTGATCTTTTCTTTATGACAGTGGCTAATAGTAATGTTTAAGTGCTCCAGTTTGAAGAATCATTTGGATAGAATGTTTGGGGGTTGTGCGGAAGTTCTTGGTGATTGTAATGTGCTTGTGGATGTCTCTAGATCATGTTCCTACTTTTTTATTATTTGCAAAGAGTAATTCATAATGTAGATGAAGCATGTGTCCTAAAGGTCTTAATGTTAACACCAGTTTTGGCTGACTTGGTTGTTTTCACTACTTGCAATTATGATTTGGAGTTTGTGATAGCGTGTTGTTGCATGGGAGATTGCATTTGAGTCCCAACTAAGGTGCGGTGTGTTACACATTAATTCTTTTCCTTCACAAATCTATTTAGGTCTAGAGGTATTCTAATTTATGTGTGTATCCCGACCTTGGAGATTGCTCCGATGGTTGATGATTGTAATGTTGAACTTGATGTCCATTCCAAGGTTGGTGATTTGTATAAATACTTGTAATGAAGTTGTAAATAAGGCATGATGTTGCGAAGATATGAAGATAAGTGTGAAGTGTAAAAGTAGAGTAGAGAAGAGGAGTTTTATTGTGCTTCAATGGAACTAAACCTTGGCATGATGTAGATGCTACTATCTTAGTTAACCAACTTCTAGCAGTGAGCCCTTTTGGCAGTGAGCCTCTTCTCTTGGTAGTGAACCCCTTCTTTTGCAGTGATCATTTTGGTAAGTGAGTCCTAAGGTAGTGAGCCTTTGACAGTGAGCCTTGTTGTAAATTTTGATATATTATTTATATTGTGAGTTAATCCTCACCGTGGTTTTTCCCTCATTGGGTTTTCCATGTAAAAATCTGGTGTCTCATGTGTTGAATGTGTGAATGTGCTTAATTTTTTTATTTCACGTTGTCATGGTTAAATCATAATAATAGTGATTAAGTGGTTGATGTGTTGGTGTTTATAAGAAGTTAAGTTTTTGTCACAACTGATTCACCACCACCCCTCTCAATTGTCTTATGCATTTCAACACTTTCACACTCATCTTTCTCATGAATATTCATGGAGATGTATTTAGTTAGATCTTCTAATACTGAAGGGTAAGTATTCATGAGAGGTATGAATTTTTCAAAATCAAATACATAATAAAGGATTTCAAATGAAGAGA
Source organism: Cunninghamia lanceolata (assembly GCA_027924645.1). Taxonomy (NCBI): domain Eukaryota; kingdom Viridiplantae; phylum Streptophyta; class Pinopsida; order Cupressales; family Cupressaceae; genus Cunninghamia; species Cunninghamia lanceolata. The sequence goes on from BSBN01000854.1 coordinate 10,854,102, forward strand.
TTTTAAATATATCCTTATGATACATGGATTGTATATGAGTGCGAACATGAGGATTCACCAACACATCAACCACTTTCACACTTATCTTTCTCATGAATATTCATGGAGATGTATTTGGTTAGATCTTCTAATACTGAAGGGTAAGTATTCATGAGAGGTATGAATTTTTCAAAATCAAATACATAATAAAGGATTTCAAATGAAGAGCTTTTAAATATATCCTTATGATACATGGATTGTATATGAGTGAGAACATGAGGATTCATCTTACGGAATTTGTAGAAATTTTCAAAGTTTTTGATATATGCATGTAAAGATACCAAAGAGAAATAAGATGAAGATGCCATAATAAATAGTCTTGGAATAACAATGCACAATAAGATCTTTTCATTTATCAAATACAACCAATATGAGATACTTTTGTACACCACAACACTAGTTTGAGGAAACCAGATTTTTAAAGCTTGTTACCAAGAACCAAAATACACTAGTATCTTTACAAATAGAGTGATTAAGATGTAAAAATTGCTATACAAAAGGTAGTATAGATCACTTTTATGTTTTATTGCAAAGAAATGTTAGAGAGAGGTTAAATTTCTTATGTTGAAATACATATTGTGTAATTATAAACTTGTAACATTTTCAAACTTGTAAATTATGAAATGATGGAAAATTCTCCAATGAGCAATGAAAGTATGCTTTAAATTATTGATAGATCTGAATTGAAAGATGTTTATGAGAGCAGAAAATGTGAAATAAGATATTGAGTACAAACCCTAACTTTTGGAATTACTAGGTTATATGAAAAAATGTGACTGTTTAAGAAAAACCCTAGTAAATGAAACCTTCAAATGCAAGAAATGGAGAATTACTGTAATGAAGATCCGATCTGGTACAAATATCATAAAATTAAATATTTTTATCTTATGCAATTGAAATCATGTAAAAATTTGCCTTTATGCAAGCCTAGAATGCTTATTTTTTCAATTTTTTTCAAATGTATGCTATATGACTGTGAACATACATGACAATGAGTTTCTTTTGCATAAAACAAAATTTAGTAGTCACAAGTAAAAGGACAAAATCCAAGTGAGAAATATATTGAGATATAATTATTACCCCAAATAGAGTGTACCTTGTGTAACAAGCGATGTATTTCTGGGGATGCATGTGCAGTGAGGTGAGATTAGAATTTTTTTAGCATTATTTGAAAATTTTAGAATGTAAAGAAGTTACTTTCTTAGAGTGTTGAATCAAAGGTATTTCTGTAGGTTGTTGATGATTGTTATCGTTATTGTCATAAGCACTAGAAATGATATCAGTACCATGAATAAATCCATGTATATTTTTATCAATTATTATTAATTAGGAGATACAAATTTCAGCTAGATCATAAACAATAAAAATTTGATATTAAAATTTCATTCATTCTAGAGGTGCTTGCATATCTTGTGTGAAGTAAATAGTAATAAGGATAATAAATGCCTCTATCATTATATGCTTTTATTTTTAATTTATACCAAATAATTGGGAAATATCAATAATTTTATAAATGATCAAACTTTGTTCTTCGATTTTCTTTTACTATATGTATATTATGGTAAAGAAAAAGTTATGGTGGAGAGTGTAAGGCAACTGGAATGTATTTTTCTAGTAGTGGTAATAATGTTTAAAAGTTTTAAATGTTGAAATGAAGTTATACTCTTCCTTATGACTATTAGGAAATACATGAAGCTAATATTTCATATGTTAACTCTAGTATTGAAAAGTATGATACCATCTTGTGATTGCTAGTTCTAGTTATCGAACTATGAAGTCTCTATGCTACACGTACGTAGGAAAGGCCATCATGGATGAGCTCCTGAGACATTAGGTCAGCCCTCAAGGCCTTAGTCTCATCAGTTTATGCAATTGATATATGTTTTGTGTAATTAATGACTATGCAGAACTAATATTTATGTTTAGTGTGCAGATTTAGATTCGATTACTATGCAGGATACCAGAGCTGAGAAGTTATTTTCCACCTCACAAAAGAATGATCTTATGACATTTATTGACAATGTGTATAATTGTATAAGAAGCATTTATATCTTGTAATACATTTACAATGAATTTTGGATGTTAATTATTTATATTATGGAAATTTTATCCTATAATCATATCTGTATTTTCATTATTTATGACTTAATTTTTAATTATTGTTGATTACTAATATTTTCCTGAGTGGGCATTACATCTTTGCATTTATGCAAGCCTAGAATGCTTATTTTTTTAATTTTTTTCAAATGTATGCAAGATAATAAATATGATATGAATGAAAGAAAGCACTAATTACAACACTCAGAAATATGCAAAATTCTCATTGTTCCAGGTTCACCAAAATGTTATATGTGAAAAGTGGGAAGAGGGATGAATGGCGTTAAAGTATATCAAATCAAACCCTCCTTTCACAATAACACTTGAGGACAAAAACTGAGCCAAGTCACTAAAGATGAATGAGGACTCAGCTACAGGTTTATGTGCTCAGGAATGATATGGAAAGAATAGATTAGATTGAGAGATTTGTCAAACTCTAGATCAAATAAGCCTCAAACCCTAAGTATAGTGCAATCAGGTACAAATAGATAGAATGCTATTAGAAACCATAGAAAAAGATACTCGTAAAGGATTAGAAACATACCAGAAGTTGAGTTTTTGGAAATAGAAACTTTGTGGACTACAAGGCAGGTGCCCACATCCAATAGGGTAGAATTTCTGTAGATTCTAAGCATAGAGATTTTGTAGATTGTATCCTACTTTTGAGTTCTAAACCAAGCTTATCGAGAGGACTATGGGGTAGACACCCTTGTCCAAGATGGAGAAATATCAACAAGATTTTCCAAGATCCTGAATCCATATCCTTAAAACTACTTCTCGGTACTTGTACTTTCCCAACTTGCACACATGTAACATGCAAACACAAAGAAAGGGGGTTGGGGGTTGTGGTGTTTAGGAGGTTGGCTTGGTCAAGCCCATGAAGCACATTCAAGTCCTCTAACACTGATGTTAGATAGAGTGCATGCCTAAGGAGGGGAGAGGCCAAATCCAATGATGAAATGAAGTGATTGAAACACAAATTGATGTCACCTTAGAGGTGGAGCCATCATGGAGTGGAACATCCTTCAAACCATGAGGAGATGGATTGATGAAGCCAAATATGCAACAAAAAAACACAATAACAACACAATTATGCTATGAAACACAATGAAGGCCTTGAATGCTCTTTGTTCAATATCCCAAGTTCGTATTATCCATTTAGGTGCAAAATGAATTCATAAACTCATGTATATATGCTTTTATGCTAACATTCGTAAATTAAATAAAGAGAGCCAACAAAGGGAAACTTTTTGAGAGGGGCCAAGATGACATGCTTTTATTTTTATCCCAAAAAATTATGTTCGACTTGGGTGTGGGTGCTCAAGTCCCAAACCCCTTTCTCATCATGTTTAAGTGTTTAGGATGGGCTCCTTAGCCCCATTTGACATGGGTTTCAGGGGAAATTGCTCTCAAATGAGTATTTAACTTGCAAATTGTTAACACGAGGACCTAGGAGATAAACTAAGAGGTAAAAAGGGATAGGGAAACTATTTACTACATAACACCTCCCAACTCCATTGATAGATAAGAAAGCATGCCCTAACAGGGCAGAGGCTAAACAAAATGATGATAGAATGATTCAAATAACAATGATATCACCTTGGAGGTGTAGCCCTTAGGAGAATGAAGATTCTTCAACTCATAAGGAGATGGATGATGATTCAAAACCTACAACAGCACATAATACAAACACTAATCTACTCTAGAAGCATAATGAATTCTTTGAATGCTATTTGCTCCAAGATCATAAGTTCACTATATCCATCTAGGTTCATAATGAATTCAAAAAGTCACATATATATGATTTCCCACTAACATTCATCAAATTAATTCACAAAAGTTGACAAAGAGGAGCCTTTTTAAAAGTCCTATGCTGACATAACATTAATTGGCCCTGATCAATTAGGGAGGACTTTGGTGGTTGGTGCCCAAGTCTAGGAGCTCCTTTTTAGTCTGGGATGAGATTAAGGAAGGGCCCAAGGTCCTAAATTCACATGGGTGTTAGGAAATATTTTTTGGGATGATCAGCTATAATGTATAATGTAGTCATGGGGACCTAGGAGCTAAACAAAAAGGTAAAAAGGCAAGTGTCCACTTTTTACTCCATAACATATTATATTGTTGCTTATAGCATTTACTACTTTGTCACTGTTTGCTAAAATCTTAGACACACTTAAGAATCATAACAAACACTATTAGCTATGATTGAAGTGGAAACAATGAAATAAGGTTTGACTAAGGCAAGACCCTATACTACCCAACCATTTTCCTCTATCTCTATATGTGTAGGTTTCATCAAGGAATCCGATGATCCTAGGAATGATAAAAAAGACTAGTATGAGGATCAAGAATTGGAACATGTATTGTACAGTTCCTTATATACCACATTGCAACACATAAATGTTTGCACCCCACACTGTCATCCTTTGTAGTGAGCTACACCTTCTGTTTCTAGGTTCTCCCTCATCATGGTTTTCCATTTCTATATTTCATTTCTTGAAATATTTCATATCGCTGCATCTTTCTAGTTTTAGTTAGCTTAGTTACCTATCTTATCACTCAATTCCAACAAAGGGACATAGCCCACACCATTTTTCCCTCCCTGATTAGACAGAGGCAAAGTATACGTCTTCATTTCCTAGTGTCCTAATATTTAATAGAGAATTATATTGATTGTGAGTAGATTCGTAACAATAATTTTCTATTAAATACAAACTTCACAAAAAGGATTCAAAAGCCTAAAGATACAATATTGATTTGATGCCTCAAAACCTCAAAGCTAACTAGCAAGAGATGTAGAGCTCAAAAGGTTCCACTATGTTAGAGAATTCTTAAAAAATCCTTTATGCCTTGTTCTCAGTAATCTAATCCTATTTTGTACAGAAGAAGTTACTTCATATAACTTATTATTTTTTAGATTCTTCTAGATATGCATCAGAGAAACATTCCCAAAAATAGATTTGCACATCCATAATAGGTGTTACAATGGCCAATATCTAATCTAAGATAGCAACATGAAACCATAACATATAGATAATTTTGTTATATGGTATACGATGCTAGTGTGTCGTATAAACATCTACGCATAGCACTCTCGTCTAGGGAAAATGGCCCCAAATTCATCATGAAGGCTGATAATGAGCCAAAGAACAATTCTATTACAATTTTTTAGAAAATTTTGATGCTTAAGGAATAGTCTATGTTGATTCTACATGAAGGGATCATTAAGCAGGTGCAAGACATAAGGTGAAATTGTAGGGTGTGAAATTATTGATGTTACATTGCCCCTACTTTAGCAAGCTAAGAAGGAAGGACACTAGGCATGCTAAAGTACAATAATGAGATGTTGGAAATAAAATCATGTATATATTATACATATAAGTGATACTATTAAATCATGGAGATCCCTCAAATGGAAATGTGATGCCCCTAGTCACGAACAAGCAAAACCATATTGTTAGAACCACAAGCCCTGCAAAACCACAAAAATACACAACTTTGCAAGGTAAAAAATTAGATTCAATATAATTTAAAAAAGAAACATTTGTTATCAAATCATATGATCTAATATAGAAAAAATGGAGAAAAATGTAAACACGTTGTACATACACAAACAAAAGATAATAGATGCCTTAGGGGACAAAAAAGGAAACAAAAACCACTTCAAGGAGCAATGATATAACACTTCTCTAAGTAGAGAAAATGATTCTATATGGAGTAGGGCACTTTAGGGAGTAGTAAAAAGGATGTTGTAGGGAGAAAGGCACTCTAGGGAGTTGTAAAAAGAATGCTATAGAGATCAAGGTGTTCTAGGGAGTCGTAAAAAGTATGTTGTAGGAAGCACGGAACTTTAGGGAGTAGTAAAAAGGATGATGTAGGGAATTTGATGTTCTAAGGAGTGGTGAAAAGGATGCTATAGGGAGAAAGGGACTATAGGGAGTAGGTCTATCATTGTGCTTGGTGGGAAGTGTTATGTAAAAAAGTGTCTAGTCTAATATACCCAAAACTAGTTCTAACATCCTTCTACATGAACATTGGGACACAAACCAAGCTTGGCTATAGTTCTAATAGGAGAGCCAAGATATAGGGGTTATGTCACTTTGTTGTATTTCTAAAAGATTGAAATAATATGACTTATATTTAGGGTTTTAACAATAAAATATACCAAAACAAAGATATTGTACCTTACAGAACTAGAAACCTAGAAAACAGAGATTGGAATAAGTAGAGTAGAGTCATCAAATGTTACTACCAAAAATTAGGGCAAATCTAGGAGGACAAAGTTGACCGAGCACAAGTGTCCTAGGGTTTTTGGCTCTATGAAAGGGGTTTTCAAGAGTCAGGGCTTACATTCACCACTCTGATTTTGGATTTTGCGTACTTGTTCCTAATCTTCTAGAATATGAAAAATTAAAAGGGATGGAAGGATTGTGGCTATATCAAAGTTTGCCTTAGTCAAACCTATGTTAAATGGTATTTCTACCTTACAGATAACTAGATTAGAGAAGATAAAGTAGTGTGTGCTCCTAATCTTATGTTTATGTAAGATTGTAATGAGCAGCAAACCAAAGGATTTATCACAAAACCCTAACCCTATATGACTTAATCATATAGAATGATCTACTCAAGAGATGTGCTTCACTCAAGGAAGGTTGGATGATTTGAAGTCTACCGAATAAGAAGGCATTGCAACCATTGTTGCAAGTACATGCCTAATCAATGTTGTCATTGATGTCAACATATCCTTGTTGTCATTAGTGTCAACTATATCTTATGTTATTACTTGTTTAGAATACTTTTATGTTGAGGATATTGAGAAAATTAGCCTCTCCAGAAGAAACAAGTGAGTTACAGAGAAGTACAGTATAGACAGTGAGTTGTATGCTAAAGAACAGTCTGGTAAACTACTCTGCATTTGTTCCTTCTTGAAGATCGTGTCTGTGGATTGGAAGTAAGTTAGAGGTATGTCTAAGGAAGGTACATTTCAGGTCTGAGCCATCTGCATGAAGATCTAAGTGAGTTGTGTTCACCAGAGTGAAACCTTCTTTTTTTGTAAGTTTAGTTGAGACAGGAAGACAATATTTGGCTCTGCATTCCTCTGTAATAAAGTATTTTACTTTGTGGTTCTAGAGGGAAATCTAGGATGATGATAAGTTCCTACAGTTGCAATGGTTCATGGTGTACTAGTCCACAAGCTATCTTTTTTATGACAATTGAAGACAGTGAAGCTCATGTGTTCTAGAGAGATGATTCCTATGGATAAAGTGGTTAAGGTTTGTGTAGTTGCTCCTAATGACTATAGCCTACTTGTTTATGTCTCCTAATCATGTTCCTATCTAGACTTTAGTCTACATTAATAAATTGAGATGATGTGTGAAGAGTGTTCCCAGATAAAATAGCGTGTAACTAGTCTTGGCTGACCTAGTTGATCCCAGTGATTGTGTAGATCTCTGAAAGATTGAGGAAGCATGTTGTGGCATGGAAGATCATGTTTGAGTCCCAACTAAGGCATGGCCTGATCCACATTTCATTCCCTTTGCATGATGTTGCAATAGGTCAGGACCTATTTTGTAAATGTTTGTAATACCAACCTTGGAGATTGTTCCAATGGTTGATGCAGACCTTGATGATCATTCCAAGGTTGATGTAGTCTATAAATACTTGTAGTAGTAAGTCTGGCAGTAAGCTACCAGTAGGGTATACCAACCCTTAGGGTTTAACAACCCTTATTGTAATCTTGGTAGGTTTAGGGTTGAGGTAGTGAGCCTGCTAGAACTAGTTGTTCTTCATGGCAGTAAGCTAGTGTGTTTAGGCCTATGGGGTGACCAAGCCGAAACATCACTATTTCAAGATTGCAATATATATCAAGAGTTAATCATCTCCATGGTATTTCCCCACCTTGGGGTTTTCCATGTAATTATAGTGCCTCTTGTGTTTGATGTTGTATATGTAGTTAAGTTTCTGATTTCATGCACTCATGGTTAAATCATAATAACTGTGGATAAGTGATGAATGTTTAATTGCAGAAAGTGTTTAGGTTTTTGTAACAACTGATTCACTCCCCACCCTATCAGTTGTCTGGCACATATCAACAATTGGTATCAGAGATAAGTTCCTTTGAAGAAAGTTTAACAGTTTGAGGAAGATCCAAAATGTCTTATAAGAAGGAAGTGCCACATTTTGATGGAACTAATTATGTTCCCTGGAAGGCTCTAATGAAAAGCCATCTTCTTTCTCTTGGTGTCAAAGTTTCCAAAGCTACATAAATAGAATACACCATACCTCAAAATGTTCTGATGGCTAAAGATGAAATCAAAGAATATGAGATAGATATAAAGGTAAGGGATGCTCTACTAAGCTCATTAACTGACTCAATACTAATGAAAGAGGTGAAAATTGAAACTATGGATAAGGTATGGGAGAAGTTGAAAAATCTATGTGAAGGAGATGATTCTATGAAGGAGACCAAGTTACAAAGTCTAAAAGTGAAATATGAAAGCTTGAAGATGAACATGTTGATAACTGAGAGGGGGGGTGAATCAGTTATCTTAATTACTTCTACTTTTGATCTTTATTAACAATTAATGTAGCATTAGATCATATAAGCAAACATAACCATGAAATGGAAATAACATCAATACACATGACACAATGATTTTGACATGGAAAACCCTGTTAAGGGAAAAAACCATGGGGTGATTAACCCAAGATTATATTCTCTATTAAAAGAATAAGATAGTACAAAATGGCACTTGCCAATTAGGGCTCACTGCCCAAGCACACTGCTCACAAGATTCTCATTGCCTACAATAGTTTATACAAGGAAACTAAATACTTAAACTGATGAGAAGCATCCACACATGCTAAGGTTCAGTTCTGGTTAGGCTCAATACACTGATCTACTGCACTTCATTCTTCCTCTTCTTTGGAGCTGCTATCCTGTCACATAGCGGACATGTATTACTAATGTTACTCTGCTCCTCTACTTTTCTTCACACAACACAACTTACAACACACACCTCCACATCTAAATCCATCTAGTGTATATATATACATACAAATGATTTCAACACCTTTCTAGTTAGCATCCGGAATAGTCAATATTATCCCAACCTTTGATCTGTCGGTTGAATCCTTGCTTGCCAAGTGATGAGTATCAAGGAGATGCTTATAGAAGTCATCAATTATGTTGGCCAATCATGAGTGATACCTCAAAAAGCTTAAACACCATCAATATCTTATCCGGATTTAGGTCTGATGCTCTACCAGTCAGTTCTTCATCTGTCTACTCTACCAAACAAGAACCCAACACTCAAGTGCTCATGTCTCTTCATTCTTCCATCACCAAAGGCTCAATCCCTAGAATCTATCAGTCAAGGTACTCCTCTTGACTTCCCCAAAACTGCACTTTACTGAGATACTTCCTCTGAGAGATCTGGACCTAACTGTCAGACCTTGCCACATGCTCTGTTCTTGTTTACCAGACCACAACATTCTTCAACCTGACTTTCGGTATAGACATATCATGCCCTACAGATGGGTGGGATGAGCTTTGTTTCCATCAATGACAACATTGATGAAGCCATGTAGTGTCTCTTGCCAACAATCTCCCCCTTTGGCATTGATGGCAACACTTAGTGAAAAATGACTAAGTGTCACACTATACTCCCCCTTGGCTAATGCTCTATTCTTATGTACATTTTTTGAAGCTCCCCCTTAGCTGGATTCCTCATTTTTTACTGCTCCTCACTCCCCCTTTGACATCAATGGCAAAGGGTGGGGTCCGCACATCAAAATTTACAAAACTCAATCTATTCTTAATCGTATAAGTATATTATCCAGTTATACTTTACATATACTTTAGTATATCTACAAAAGTATTCTTCAATTATATAACTTCTGTCGCCCAACTCAGCCTCATCCTATCCAAAATTGAGATGTGACCACTCAACAGGAATGTAAAAGCTTCTGCCCTTGTCAGATCTGTCAGATCACTGGTCTGGGCTGTGGTTTGAGCATCATTTAGGGCTTCATGCATGGCCTCTAACTTAGGGATAATTGTCCTTCTAAGTTCACTCAACCTACTTATTCTATTTTTCTTCTCCTTCTCAAGCTTCTTAATTTCATTCAAGACTGTAACAGTCTGACATTCTTGATTTATTATGGAAGTGGTAAGAGGATCAAAATTTTGAGATAGTCTTATTAGTTTATCCTCCTGTTCTTTCACTTTCTTCTCAATCTCCACTGTTACTTTGGACCATGTTAGACAAAATTTATACATTTCTCCGCCATCTTTAAGAGCATTTTCTAAGCTCTATATCCCTATATCCATATTTCTCCTATAATTGGTTATTAGTCTTTGTACTTTGGAGAATCTCGTTTCCAAAAACTCCTTCCGAACTTTATCTTCTGCTGACTTCTCTAAGGAATCAAAATGTGTGCTAACACTATTAACTATAGATTTGAGATTACCGGATGAAGAGGCTAAGGGATCCTTCTGAAAAGATGGCATGTTCTTCTCCAATACACCAGATGCAGTTTCTATGAGCTTACAGTCTTCCATGTGAGACTTCAGAAGTTTTTCTTTTGCCTTTGCTGAAGTAAAGGATGCTAGCTTCATGGTTTGAACCGGGGAGAGGGAATCAAAATTGAACGGTCCTTGAAGAAGTTCCAGTTCATCAAATTCCATTATCTCCTTGGTTAAGAATTCTTCGACTGCTTCTGCGGTGTCTCTTGCCGATGACAGGGTTTTGTCCCCTTTTGCAACCTTACCACTATCATCTGTAGTCTTTTCTATTCGAGTTTTCTCTACTTCTGCAACCTTACTACTGTTATCTTCTTTTTCCTTCTCCTCTACTTCTTGACTAATCTTCTCTTCTACTCTTTCTTCTTCTTTAGATCCGGAGTCTGTAGGGGAAACCAGAGGAGAGATGTTTGCTTGTTCATGGATCTCCTCTTCTGGAGTAAAGGATTCTAAGTCCTTATCTTTTTCTTCACCTGTCTCCTTTACCTCTTCTACTACAGTCTTAGTAGATTCTTCTTTGTTATCCATTCCCGCGGGATCATCACCTAAATCCTCTATAACAAGAATATTGAATCTTTTATAGGCATTTTGGAGGATTTCTTTTGTTTCTTTTTCCACTTTATCAGTTTCTCCAATCATGAGCTGATTCATTCTAGCCTTACTCCAAAACTCATCCTTGCAATCTTTGAAGATCATATCCATTTGTTTCAGAGTAATTGAAGGATAGAGCTGAATAGCTATCTATTCTATAATCTCTACGTCCTTAGCCTTGGCATTTTCTTTTCTCATTTCAATTTCCTTCTCTAAACTTTTAGGAATTAGAGAAATTATTTCAATAAATGCTTTATTGTATATGTTCAAGTACTTAACTGTGGCTTCCTCCAAGATCTTTCTATCTGCATCATTATATGCATCATAGAATTTTGTTATTGGTTGCAGGTTCCCATCCACAGTAACTGCTTTAACTACATCATCTAAGGACAGAGTGGGCCTTTCAACAGACTCTTTTGCCTCTGCCTCCTTATCTTCGCCAGATACTTTCTTCTTCTTCTTCTTCATCTTCTTGATTTCTTCATCAGATTTTGTCTCTTCTTCATCCTCCTGACTGATATAAGACCTTGTTGCCTTTTTCTTTGTTCTCTTTTCTCCTTTACCAGATGATTTTGCTTCTAGTTTTGATGCCTTTGAGCTCGTAGCAGTGGTAGATGCAGAGCTCTTAGAGGATTTGGTTCAGGAGGGGGTTTCTACTTGAGCACTTTCTTTTTCTACCTCTTCCTTTTCTTTTTCTACCCTTTCCATCTTTTCTCTGTTTTCATCAAGTGCCTCTTTTGAGATGCCATACCTTTTGGAAACATTCTCTACTTCTTTTCTCACTTTTCTATTCATCTCTGGTTGCCTTAGGTCCACATGAATCTTCACACTCAGCTCTTAAAAGGTTCCAAACCTTTCTACCTTAGGATTCTTGGGTTGATTGAGCATGTGTTGAACATGTAGCTCTACTATTTTCTCATCTACTTCATACCCCATTGACATGATCCATACTACCCTTGGCTCCACTGCCTCCATTAGGCACTGATCAATTTCTACTATAAAGAAAATTGTATCCTTATACTTTTCAACTAGAGATTGGGGGATTCTCTCTGGCTTGCATCATATTTTGAAAGTTCTTGAAGTATCCCCAGAGTGATGTGTTTTGTGCCTTGGCATCACCAAGTCCATGCAAGTAATCTCTTATTTGAATTGCAACAGGTCTGTCATTCTGCCATACCCAACCACTAGATCTGGGTAGCTCATTCATAAAGTAGAAGAACAAAAATAGTATCAGCCCACCATACTTGAAAGAGTTCTTCTTGTCCTTCTTAATCTTTTGTAGGTTTTCCATCAGTTAGTTCAGAAGGAGTTCACAAAGATCATAATTTGCATTCTTTCTCAACATTTCATAAGTAGTGTAGATTGATGTTCTAGATATAGAATTTTCTCTGCTGGAGTGATATATCTTGTAGCCAATTATCATGGAGGCAAAATTGATGTCTAGATCTGTGATATCCTCAATTGTCATTGCTCTTTTATCAAATTTAGATCCGGTAGCATCACTCACAGTTTGATTTTTGACTGATTTTAGAGTAGGTAACCCACCGGTTTAGTGTAATCCAGTTACTGCTCTAATGGCATCCTTAGTGATCTTAAATGGCCTGTTCAACCACATGAAGTTGTCATGTATTCTGCTTAAAAGATACTGGACCCATTCATCTTCAGTAAAATAGGGGAAATGAATGCATAGACTAAAATGTTTATCCCTGATGACCTTGTATTGGGGTTTGAGATCAAATGAGTCATCTATTAGTTCCTTGTGGTAAATATCCATTAGTTTGGATTCTCTGAATTCCTCAATGTTTGCATGAATATATGCCCTAATGTCTTCAACATGTAAAACCCCATGCGGAATGCTAGAAAAAGTGCCTAAGGGATCCACTTCTAAAGATTTGTAGGGATGTTTCTTGAATTTAGGGTGAGGCCTATCAGAAATCTTTACAACATTTGGAGTAGCCATCTTCAAAATATTTACAGAGAGATATTCAACAACAAAAAATACCTTTTATGCTTCTAGGGTTCATTGAATGAGCTGGATTAATTTGCTGGATGAATCCACTTCAACGGTTGATCTTTGAGAAATTTGAAACAATTAGTTGCAGAGCTCCTTTTCTTTTCTTCTTGAATGCAAATGTGCAAATGAGGAACGAATGAACCCTTTTATTTCTGGGAAAACCCTAATTCGACACTACAATAAATGCACAACTTAAGTCATTTTGGTTTCCTTGTTCTTCTTATTCTAAGAAGGATCTTTTCTGGATCACTAAGATATAATTAGAGTGAATAGTGACAATCTATCTTCCTTTCCCTAATCATTTGATCTATCCATAGATCAAGATTCCATAATTTTTGAATCAAGCTGGATCTAACTGTGAGAATCCTATTTTTACCGGATGACTGTTAAACTAGATCAATCTTGTTAGATTAGACTCTTCAAATCTTCTTGTGGATCTTCCATATCTTTACCAAACCTACTTTAGATGTTTCTCTAAGAACCCTTTAATCCGCAACTTCCCATGTGCCAATTTCAGGCACCAATCGACTGGCTGGGGGAATTATTTTTTCTTAGTGACTCCCCCTGAGCCAGAGCTCATCTATTCAATTTCTAGAAGGATTATCAACACCAGATTCTGGTGCGGATCCATCCCCAACATTCTCTGTGCTTCTCTTTACCCAAATCTTATTCATCTCCCTTTGAATTTCATCCGCATTCACTTTTCCTTTTCCTTTGTCTTGGTTATGATTATGCTATTCCAGACCCCTTTTGTCTTGATTCTTACTTCTATAGAATTTGGTAATATGACCGGATCTATTGCAATTGTAGCAAACAACATTTCTTTGCATATTTGACTGATATCCTCTTGATCTACACTGGTTAGCCATATGTCCCATTCTATTTCATGCAAAGCATCTACCATTGAATAAATTGTTCATTTGCATGTTTCTACACTCATGGGATTTCTGACCATACCTTTTGCAATTGAAGCACTATCCGGGGAAGGATGTATTAGTTTGATTCATTCATCTTCTACACTAATTTGCTTTATGACCAAAGTTATTGCAGTTGTGGCAGTATCCATTGAAAGATGAATATCTTTGAGCATTTGGTTGGCTTACCAGAGGTCTTCTAGGCCTGTTTCTTGGATTTTTTGATCTAGATTTCTTCTAACCAGATCTGGAGCTTTCACCTTGCTTATCATCTATCCTCTTTTGGCTTTGAAGAACTTCAAGTTGGGCAGAGCTTATCTTGAATTTCTCTTTGTATTCATTTATTGTTTGAAGATCCTTTTTAATATTGTCAATCTGATTCTCAAGTTGTTCTTCATTATCCCTAGCTTCTTCAAGATCAGATTCAAGATGCCTGATTATTCTATCCATTTTGTGGCAGTCTTTTGATTTCTCTTTGAGAGATTTTCTTAGATCATCTTCAGTTTTCCTTTTTTCTTCAATTTCTTGGGTAAATTTCATAACTCCTGATTCTATTTCATGTCTTACCGTAATGACCTCTTTTGATAATTTTTCACATAACTTGGTTTTCTCCTTTAGATCTTCATTTGTATCATTGTCTTCACCTTGACTTGCCAATTGCTAAAGTAGATCCTTTCTCTTTTTCATAGAGATACTCAATTTCCCTTTTAGTTTATTTATGAAATCATCATCCTGTTTGAGTCTTTCCTTCAATTCATTGACTTTAGAGTTAGATTGCTCAAGACCATCCAGGGCAGACTGAAGTTGTTCCCTCATACCATACACATCCATTTGAATTCCTAGATCTTCCTCAAGCTGTTAGGCTCTGTTTGGAGGAACTTGGCTCTGATACTAATTGTTGATAACTGAGAGGGGGGGTGAATCAGTTATCTTAATTACTTCTACTTCTGATCTTTCTTAACAATTAATGCAGCATTAGATCATATAAGAAAACATAACCATGAAATGGAAATAACATCAATACACATGACACAATGATTTTGACATGGAAAACCCTGTTAAGGGAAAAAACCACAGGGTGATTAACCCAAGATTGTATTCTCTGTTAAAAGAATAAGAGAGTACAAAATGACACTTGCCAATTAGGGCTCACTGCCTGAGCACACTGCTCACAAGAGTCTCACTACCTACAATAGTTTATACAAGGAAACTAGATACTTGAACTAATGAGAAGCATCCATACATGCCAAGGTTCAGTTCTGGTTAGGCTCAATACAATGATCTACTGCACTTCATTCTTCCTCTTCTTTGGAGATGTTGTCCTGTCACATACCGGACCTATATTACTATTATTACTCTGCTCCTTTGCTTTTCTTCACACAACACAACTTACAACACACACCTCCACATCTAAATTTATATGGTATATATATACATACAAATGATTTGAACACCTTTCTAGTTGGCATTCGAAATAGTCAATATTATCCCAACCTTTGATCTGTCAGCTAAATCCTTGCTTACTAAGTGATACGTATCAAGGAGATGCTTATAGAAGTCATCAATTATGTTGGCCAATCATGAGTGATACCTTAGAAATCTTGAACACCATCAATATCTCATCCAGATTTAGGTCTGATGCTCTACTGGTTAGTTCTTCCTTTGTTTACTCTACCAAACAGGAACCCAACACTCAAGTGCTCATGTCTCTTCATTCTTCCATCACCGGAGGCTCAATCCCTAGAATCTATCAGTCAAGGTACTCCTCTTGACTTCCCCAAAACTACACTTTACTAAGATACTTCCTCTGAGAGATCTGTACCTGACTGTCAAACCTTGCCACATGCTCTATTCTTGTTTACTGGACCACAATATTCTTCAGCCTGACTTCCGGTATAGACATATCATGCCCTGCGAATGGGTGGGATGAGCTTTGTTGCCATCAATGACAACATTCATGAAGCCATATAGTGTCTCTTGCCAATAGAACAATGATGAAAACATATCAACTTTTATGCAAAGAGTTGATGAAATTGTTACAGGGATAAAAGACATAGGCGAAACTCTTAAAGAAAAAGGAAATTGTTATGAAAATACTTAGATCTCTGCCCAGGTCCTACTATCACAAAGTGTCTGCGATTGAAGAATTCATGCAAGTAAAAATAGTTAATAGGGATTAGTTGCTTGGTAAGATTACTGCTTTTGAAATGAGGGAGTTAGATGATGCTCTGCTAAAAGTTGAGACTACCTTCAAAGACAGTACTCCTGGAACTACTTCCAGATTAGAAAAATATAAAGTAGAATCTGATGATGAGATAGATGAAGTTGAAGCCAACTTTGTGGATAGGATGCAAAGAGGATCCGGTAAGTATAAAGGTAAATTACCTTTTAAATATTTTTCCTATGGTAAAGTAGGTCATTTTGCTTCTAGATGTTTTGAAAGAATTGAAAGAAATAGAAGAAGATATGAGAACAAGCCTAGGACCCAAAAGAAGTGTTATTATGTTGAAAATTTTGATGATGATGGAGTATCAAATAATGGTGAACCAGATAATGCTAATACCTCTGTAAATGAATGCGTGTTCATTGCTATTAAGGAAGATCTTGTGTCTACTAATTCTTCTAGTTGTATGAAGGAAGAAAAACTAGTTGAAAGTGCTTTGGTTACTCAGGTCATTAAGGACAAAGATGAATGGGTTATTGATAGTGGTTTCTCTCACCACATGACTGGTGAAAAAAGTAAGTTTGTAAGTTTGGAAAGATACGATGGTGGACTGGTTAGGTATGGAGATGATATAGCTCGTTGGATTTTTGCAAAAGGATCTATTACTTTTGATGGCAAGAAAAATACTGAAGATGTCTTGTATGTGAAAGGACTAAAGCACAATCTTCTGAGTGTGGGTCAGATGTGTGATAAGGGCTACACCTTAAGCTTCAAGGACAATGGATGCAAGATTAGAGAAAGCTCTGGAACAGTCATTTCAACTAGCAAGAAGAACAAAGGTGATATCTATCACTTGAAAGGAACCGAGAACTATTTCTTGTTGACTCAGATTGATTAGAGTTGGTTATGTCATAAAAGGTTGTGTCACATAAATTTTGATAATATTATGAAGATAAGTACTACACAGATTGTTAGAGATTTTCCTAAGCTTGTGAAGCCTACTAATCCAGTTTGCAAGGAGTGTCAATTTGGGAAATAGACAAGAATAAGGTTCAAAAGCAAGGATCAATTAGTTGGAGGACTACTTGAGATAGTGCATATAGATTTGTGTGGACCTACTAGAGTAAGAAGTCTACAAGGAGAAAGGTATTTCATGCTGCTCATTGATGATTATTCTAGAATGACGTTGGTCACCTTTTTGAAAGAGAAAGCTAGAACTCTAGATAAATTCAAGGCATTTTAGGCAATGGTTGAAACTGAGATGGATTTGAAAATCAAATGTTTGAGATCTGATAGAGGAGGAGAGTTCACATCAAATGAATTCAATTTATTTTGTGAAGAGCATGGAATAAAGAGATAGCTATCTACACCCAGAACTCCACAACAAAATGGAGTTGTTGAAAGGAAAAACAAAATAGTTCAAGAAGCTGCTAGAACCATGATGAAGGAAGCTCATCTTCCAGAAACATATTGGAGAGAAGCAATTCACACTATAGTATATATCCTAAATAGAGTTCAAGTAAAAGGTAATAGTTCAAAAACTACCTATGAATTGTGGCATCGTAGAGTTCCTACTGTGAAATATTTTAATGTTTTTGGTAGCAAATGTTATATAAAAAGAGAAGAAGATTTAGGCAAGTTTGATGCTAGATGTGATGAAGG
The DNA here is from genome assembly GCA_027924645.1 of Cunninghamia lanceolata. NCBI lineage: Eukaryota > Viridiplantae > Streptophyta > Pinopsida > Cupressales > Cupressaceae > Cunninghamia > Cunninghamia lanceolata. The sequence continues at coordinate 10,872,107 of BSBN01000854.1, forward strand.
AATATTCCTTGGTTACTCCAAGAGCAAGGCCTACTGGTGCTATAATAAGAGGCTGAATATAATCATTGAAAGTGCAAATAATAAAGTTGATGAATGTAAGAAAATGTCTTCAGAATCAAGTGGATATGAGTCAGACATGATCCAGATATTTCAGAAGTGGTGCAACATGAAGATAGCATAGATGAAGAAGAACAAGCTCCGGTAAGTGCTACCAAACTCCAAGATATGTAAGAATCGGTGATTCTAAAAATCAAATCATAGGAGATAAGAGAAAAGGGATCTTAACCAAAAGAAAAGCTACAAAAGAATAAGTAAATTTCTGTCTAATCTCTAATATTGAACCTAAAATTGTAAATGAGGCTTGCAAAGATCAGAATTGGATAAAGGCCATGGAAGAAGAATTGATGCAGATAGAGAAGAATTAGACTTGGGATCTTGTTCCCAAACTAGCAGACAAGAATGTAATTGGTACAAAGTGGGTCTTCAGAAACAAAATGAATGAGAATGGTGAAGTGGTAAGAAACAAAGCAAGATTGGTATGTAAAGGATATGCTGAGGTTGAAGGAATAGAATTTGAAGAAACTTTTACTCTAGTAGAAAGGATTGAAGCAATAAGGATGTTTCTAGCTTTTGCAGCATACAAAGATTTCAAGGTTTATCAAATGGATGTGAAGTTTGCCTTCTTAAATGGAGAGTTGAAAGAGGAAGTCTATATTGAACAACCAAAAGGACTTTAGTCTTCAGAGCAAGGGGACATGGTATGCAGATTGAAGAAAGATTTGTATGGATTTAAACAAGCTCCTAGGCATGGTATGAATGGTTGGAAAGGTACTGATACAAATAGGGTTCAGTAAAGGTCTGACAGATAGTAATCTCTACTTCAAGATCAATGATGAACAAACCCTAATTGTTGCAGTTCTTGTTGATGACATTATTTTGGAGGTAATGAAGGTATGTGCTCAGTTTTTGCTAGAGAAATGCAAAGTAAATTTGAAATGTCTATGTTTGGGGAGATAAACTTCTTTCTAGGTCTATAAATAAGTCAATCAGATAAGGGTATCTTCATTTCTGAGTCCAAGTATGTGAAAGAGTTGTTAAATAAATTTAGGATGGAAGACTCTAAACCTATATGCACACCTATGATAACTAGTTGTAAGTTGAGAAAAGATGATAACTCACCCTTGGCAGACTAGAAAAAGTATAGATCTATGATTGGATGATTACTTTATCAGACTCAAACTAGACCTGACATAATGTATGCAATGTGTCTTGTGGAAAGATTGTAGGCAGAACCCAGGGAATCACATGTGATGGCAGTCAAGATAATTCTGAGATATTTAAAAGGCACAATAGATTATGGTTTGTGGTACCCCAGGGATAGTAACTTTGTTCTCAATGCATATATTGATGTAGATTGCGCCAGAGATGTAGATGATAGAAAAAGCACAAGTGGAGGTGCATTCTTCTTGGGAAAAATATTAGTATCTTGGTTGAGCAAGAAATAGGATTCAATATCCATGTCCACTATAGAAGCATAATACATTACAACAGCATGTAATTGCACTCAAGTGTTATGGATGAAGCAGACTTTAAAGGACATTAGAGTTGTGTATGAAGATCAAATTACAATCTTTTGTGACAATACAAGTGCCATCAACATATCAAAGAATTAAGTGATGCATTCAAGGACAAAGCACATATCCATTAGGTATCATTTTTTGAGAGAAAAGGTGAAAGAGAATGAAGTGAAGGTGGAGTATGTTTCTACCTAATGCAGAGTGGCACAATGGAAGCAACAAAGGTCTACTCTTCTCTCTGCCCACTCACCCACTTCACCACCTTATACAAGCAAAGTCACACTAAGGGAAAATTAGGAGTTTTGTTAACCAGACTATTGTCCAACTCTCAATACTATTGCCACATCTTCTAACAGGTCTACAAACACCTTCCTTGCAGTTGGTTTGATCCCCAACTTCACCCAACTCTCCAACCTTCACTTGGCCTAGTGAGGCTACTAGCCCTCCTAAACCTGTTTTCACAACATAACTTGACAAAACCCAGAATGACTAGGCAAACAAATGGTGGATTCTAATACCCTCTATGGGACTCTAACAAATTTCCAAACCTCTAGTTCCAATTCTACTCTAGCAACTTAAAACACCTACTAGGTCTCTAGGCCTAATTGATTAATTTAGGTCTAGTTTACAAAGAAAATGGTCTAAGTAGGGTTCATAACCTTGGGACAGGAATTTGGATCTCTTCCAAAACCTGCAAACAACTCAAAACCACCATCCTTTCACTCACCCTATTAGGATTTTGTCATTTACATCAGCAAGTCGCATAATTTTGGTCAAATACCTATGAATACTTAACCTAGGGCATCACTCCAAAATTTGAAGATAGTCTTTCCCAGCAAAAAGCTTTTGGAATCATGTAAAGTACATCCCTAGCCTGCATTTCACTAATTTGCATGTGGTTTCACCTATTGGAATACATTCTAGGGCCGGATTTGTATGACAAACCCTAGAAAATAGGGTTTTAGACCAGTTTGGACACAAAATACAATATCTCCCTCCTACAATCACTTCAAGACCTCAAATTTGAAGCATTCAAACCTCAACTCCAACTAGTTTCATAAAAAGTACATTGATCTACCTGGCCAATCTGTACAGGCTATACAACAATAGAAAAGTAGGGAAAAACAACCACCTTTCTTGATTTTTGTGCCCAAAATTTCGTACAGTAACTCCTCCCTCATCCTGGAGTGAGAAAACAACCATATACACTGATCCAAGTTGGTAGACAACTTCCAAATGTAGTTTCAACTATCCAACATGAGTTGTAACTAGCCAAATGTGTCATTGACACCATTGGCAACTTTTGACACTATGGTATTTTTGCATTAACACCAAGATACCGATTGGTTCAACTTGTCAAATGGATCTCAAACAACCAACACACTCTCTAAAACATGCTAAAATACCAAGACTACTAAATAGACTCAAAACATCATTCTTAGACCTACTAGGCCTAAGTGGCACAACTAGGGTCCAAATGGACTAAGAGTGTTTTTGAGGTTTATATGATTACCCCAAGCCTCTTGACCATACAGAGTGGACCTAACAATCATGGCTAGAAAGCCTTATTACAAACACATTGAACAAAAAAACACAACTTAGCAAAATGCTTCAAAATGCACTCTTGGGTGCCCTGCACCACTACCAAGGATCAGATTGTAGATATTTTTACCAAACCTCTGCCTAAGGATACTTTTGAGTATCTCAGAGAGAAGTTAGGGGTTATCACCCCACCTACTCCAAACTAAGATGCATAGTAGTGCATTAGTCTGGAGGTGCTTAGAGGTTTGTATTAATGCTTTTTAGGGCTAATTCTTAGGGGGAGTAGTCAGAGAGTTCAAAAGTGAGATTAGATTAGAGAAGATGAGTGCAAGTATGTGCCCTTTTCCATTGGTGTCAAAGGGCGAGAGAAGTCATGTTAAAAACTTAGTGCAGAAGTGTAAGACAAGGGGGGAGAATTTTGGAGAAAGAGTGAATGTGTATAAAGAGAAGGGGGTAGAATCATGTCTTGATGGCTATTGAAGTTTTTCACATCATATATTTCCATCAATGACAAATGGGGAGATTGTCGCAAGTATGTGCCTAATCGGTGTTGTCATTGATGTCAACATATCCTTATTATCATTAGTGTCAACTATATCTTACTCTATTACTTGTTTATAAGACTTTTATGTTAAGGATATTGACAAAATTAGCCTCTCTAGAAGAAACAAGTGAGTTATAGAGAAGTGCAGTACAGATAGTGAGTTGTATGTTGAAGAACATTCTGGTAAACTACTCTACATTTATTCCTACTTGAAGATCATGGTCCATGGATTGGAAGTATGTTAGAGGTATGTCTGAGGATGCTACATTTCAGGTCTGAGCCATCCACATGAAGATCTGAGTGAGTTGTGGTCACCAAAGTGAAACCTTCTTTTTCTGTAAGTTCAGTTAAGACATGAAGATAGTATTTGGCTCTACATTCCTCTACAATAAAGTATTTTACTTTATGGTTCTAGAGGGAAGTCTGGGATGATGATAAGTACCTACAGTTGTAATGGTTTGTGGTTTGGTGGTCTACAAGCTATCTTTCTTTTATGATAGTTGAAGACAATGAAGCTCATGTGTTGCAGTGACAAGATTCATATGGATAAAGTGGTTAAGGTTTGTGCAGTTGGTCCTAATGATTATAGCATTCTTGTGGATGTCTCCTAATCATATTCCTATATGGAATTTAGTTGGCATTAAGAAATTGAGATGATGTTTGAATATTGTTCCCAGATAACATAGTGTGTAACCAGTCTTGGCTGACCTAGTTGATCCTAGTGATTGCGGAGATCTCTAAAAGATTAAGGAAGCATGTTGTGGCATGGAAGATCATGTTTGAGTCCTAGCTAATGCATGAAATGATCCATATTTTATTCCCTTTGCATGGTGTTGCAATAGGCTAGGACCTATTTTGTAAATGTTTGTAATATTGACCTTGGAGATTGTTCCAATGGTTGATGCTGACCTTGATGATCATTCCAAGGTTGATGTAGTGTATAAATACTTGTAGTTGAGTCATGGAAAAGGTGTCCTTGAGAGAAAATGAGAATATATTAAGAAAGTTCCAAAGGCATAGTAGAGAAGGGGGCATATGAAAGAAGAGGAAGAGAAGAGTAGAGCAGAGGAATTGTTATTCACAATACAGAAAGGTTTTGATCGTAGCAGTATGTTTGGTATTAAGCCACTAGTAGGGTCTAACAACCCTTATTATAATCTTGCTAGGTTTAGGGTTGAGGTAGTGAGCTTGCTAGACCCAGTTATTCTTCATGGCAGTAAGGTGGGATGACCAATCCTCAGAATCACTATTTCAAGATTGCAATATATATTGAGAGTTAATCCTCACCACAGTTTTTCCCCACCTTGGGGTTTTCCATGTAAATCTAGTGTCTCTTATGTTTGATGTTGTATCTGTTGTTAAGTTTATGATTTCATGGACTCATTGTTAAATCATAATAATTGTGGATAAGTGATGAATGTTTAATTACAGAAAGTGTTTAAGTTTTTGTGACAATTGATTCAACCCCCCCTCTTAGTTGTTTGGTGCATATCAACAACCATACCCAATGGAGATGGTGCAGGTACTCAAGAAAAAATTAAGTTGGTTGTTCCAATCCTCCTCTCAAACATGCAAAGAGGAACAAGATAGACTCAAGATCTTGCTTCCAAATCTGCCATAATCATTGTTAAGGGCATCAGTATTCCAACAATAATAAAACCTACAATAATTCAGAAGTGTGCGACAATATTTAGACAGTTAATAATTCTCTAGATCTCTTTAGGTCTTTTCAAAGTCTTGTTTAAGTATGAAGCCCATGGAGGGAAAATATTTGAAGTTTAGAGGCCGACGGAGCATGGGACCCAAAATGTCAAAATTGAGGTCATGTTAGATAAGACAAAGCCAAAACCATTGAGGGATTTAAATCTCTACAAGATAGGGGAGGACATTAATGCTTGGGCACTAGTGTCTTGATCAAATCACCCTAGAAAGTTTGAATTATCTCAAGACATTTCCGAAACCCTAACACAACTCTATGTTTCATCATTTGATCAAGGGATATAGTTTAGGAAAATTTAGGAAAGATTAGGAAGGTGAAGCACCTCTCTCAATTCGAGGGTAAATCCAAGGCTAGAAAATGGTCTTAAAATTGAACTAACAAAATGGATACTAAGGCAGGTGCTAAATAGAATGTGAAATTATGCTTACACTATCAAGGAGCACAATTTATGACATAACATTTAGCCCCCACTTTAGCAAGCGTATGACACTATGTGCATATGAAAGCTAAAGTACATTAAAGTAAATATTGCAATCATAAAAAGGATACTTTAGAGGATGTAGATCATCACCACATGAGAGGATGATGCCCCCAATCTATATTTCTATAAAACCACGGTGTTAGGGACCAAAAGTTGCAATAAAACCTTGTTAAAAAAGTTAAATCATCCTTCAAACAAATAGTTGAAGGTGTTAGTTCAAAAAAAATCTAAAGGAGAATGAGATTAGACATTATCAGAGAAAAAATTCACAGGTAGATATATGCCCTCCATGTCACTGCTTGTTTTTCAAGATGTAGAAAGATGGTGGTGATCTTTCCACATCAATTTTCTAGGAAAGATTAATGAATATGCCTTTGATAGGGTTATTTGATGAAATAACTCTATGATGTAAAGCATATGAGTGAAGATATGGTAGAACCAAGATTTCGATGTAACAAACGACATGAAAATTTGAGTTCGCTAGCCTAATTTGTAAATGTTTGAATTAATAGAGGTTGAGAATTTTGATTTTTGACCCTAAATTGTGAGATAGAATTTGATTGTTTTACTATAAGTAGTAAGAGGAATTCACCTTCTCATCATTCATTTCATCACGTCACTTTTAGAGAAACTTGGAGAATCTCAAGTGACTTACAAGAGTAGTCATGCCACACCGATAAACATATCAACCACCTAGGTAGGAGGTGCTAAGGGATCACATAGCTCACGACATTTAGGAGGATGAGGTGGGTACAAAATCCTTGCTTTGCATTCAATTTCTGATAATTTTTCATTTCCTTGTGTCAAACTAGGCCATATAGATTGTAAATGTCTACCTGGGGCACTAGTGTCCCTCTTGGGTGAGCTAGTGTCCTTTCTCACTAGTAGAAAAATAGAAATAAATGACTAAATAAACTACCACAATTTGGTCATGTGACTAGTAGTTTGGTCACGTGATTATTCATAGTTTATTGCCAGTCATTTATCTCACTACCAAATTTATGTCCAAACAAATTTTATTCATTAATTTGGTAGTATATTTAGTCATCAATTTGGTAGTATATTTGCTAATTTGGTAGTATATTTAGTCATCAATTTGGTAGTATATTTAGTCATCAATTTTGTAGTATATTTAGTCATTAATTTAGTCATTGATTGTTGTTAACTAGTTGTTTATTTAGTCATTATAATCATTAATTTGGTAGTATATTTAGTAATCAATTTGGTAGTATATTTAGTCATCAATTTGGTAATATATATAATAATTAATTTAGTCATTGATTGTTGTTAACTGGTCATTTATTTAGCCATGGTAGTCATTTTTATTTACTGGTTTCCATTAATTGGTAGTAAATTTATTCATGATATGAATAATTTATTAAATACCATAAATTTTATAATGTAGAAAAAACATATTATTAAATTTGAATTAAAACATAAAAGCAAATTAAAAAATTGCATATACGAACAAGCTACAACATGCTAGAATTAAAAGATTGATTCAACATCATGATAAAGAAAGGTAATCTACAATAAAAATATAATGCAAATATATATATCAAGTTATAAGATATCAAAATTGTCTAAGAGTATATATATAAATTTATAATCAAAAATGTCAAAGTTGTCTAAGAGTTTCCAACTCTTTCAAATACACCATGAAAATTAAGATCCCTAAACAACACATTCAAAATATTGCAGAAAGCAGTGGTCCAAGATGTCTAATAACTAGTACATGATAAACATCAACTATGCCATTTTTTGCAAATATTCTAGTGGCCACCGTGTGATGGTTCCTTATTTCTCTTTTAGATGGACAAATCCATCTATTTTGTCTTCATAAGCAAGGCATATGTTACTTGTGACCTTTAAAATATTTACATTTGCATCTCTTGTTCCTTTCAAGTTGACTCCATGTATAATAGATAGTGAGTGAATCCTCCTAATGCCCACAAGTACACCATCAAACGGATCCAACACCCTAACTTTATCCCCTTCTTTGATATTATCAATACATTTCTGCAAAAACAAAAAAAAAAAATACAAATTATATTGAAATACATAATAGTTATTACATAGGTAATGATTGCCCTTATTTACATAATAAAACAACCATTACTTATGTTGGAACAAAATTTTAAAACCCTAAAATTTTGTTAATTCCTGCCATTATTCCAAATAAACTATTCTCACAATGTTATTTTATTTTTTCATTTGAAACAATAAATCTGGTCGGCTTATATCCTTGCCTTAATAGTCCCATGACATCCCACCAATACCCAAAAGGAATAAAATCATTAAAGTTAACCCAAAAAAATCCCTTAAATAATAAGGCCATACAAAGGCATATCGTTGGGAGAATGCAATGTTGAGAGGACTCAATGTAGTGTCTCTTCGATAGCCCGAAGTAATAAATAAACCCCATCTTGCATGTAAGGATGATGCTAGAAAAATTAAAGAGAATAAAACATTTTGAGGAGACTAAGTGGTATCAGGATGACTACATATCTCTTCGATATCCTGATAATACCAAACATATCGATGGGACCAATGCATATCGGTGTGACACCTAAATGTGTCACATTGATAGAATGATATCTATCAATAAAAGAATATCGGGGGGACTCAAGGATATCAAAGTGACATAATTTTAGGTCCCACCAATAATGCTTATTAAAGGGCATTTTGAAGGAAGTTATTAAATAAAAGGGCTCATATAACATATAAAAGATATCGATGGGACATAATGATATCAGTGTAACACTATTTGAAGTCATCTCGATAGCCTAAAGAATGATGAAATAATGTCAAAGAAAGAAAAAGAAATCATCTCGATAAATCAGTGACATGACTATTTGACATGAATTAGATGGCTCATATTTGAAGGAATTAATTATTTCTACATAAGATATTGAATTTTCCATGGATATGCCATCAATGAGCCAAAGCTGAAAGAAGTGATTTCTAAAAGATTTTTGAGCAGACGGAGAAAATTGAGGAACTTAGAGATTGGAAATAGCAAAGTTGCAGATCAGGGGAAACTTGTTCAAGTAAGTACTCCAAGCCTAAATTTGAATTTACAGATAATTGTAGAAGTCATAAACACATAAAACTATGGAAATTAAGAATGAAAACCCTAAGAAAAGGTAGAAAACCTTGGATAGAACTTTAAACCAAGACTTTATAGAACAATGCTCGGGGTCTAGAAGAAATGATCAACTAAATCCACATGCTGAGAAATTGGAAGATGCTAATAGACATGTAGGTGATTCGTGGACCCCCATAAGGGGATATGACATGTTCATGTACCATTATAGGAAAATGCACAAACACAAACCAATCTCAAATCCTTGTAAGTTAAATTTGGGGAAATTAGTAGCACCCGATGTGTTTCTGAATATAGAACTGCTTAAAATATTGGTAGGTCATTATAATCCACAAACTTGTATGATTGAGGTTAAATATGGGTCTAGGTTTATTCCTATTACCTGAGATTATATATTAATGGTCTTTCAGTTAGATTCAAGCTTTGATATGGTATTCAGGATTAAGGACTTATTGAATGAGTATCAAAATCTGAGTAACACTTATAAAAGGTGGAGGCTACCATTTCACAGACCTAGGGATGAAAATAATCAGCTCAGAGTGTTCTCACGGGTGGAGGATCTCCCTTATTTGGTTGATCTATTTGAACCATATTTTAGATATACTTATTACTCAATCTGTCAGGTATTAGGTGTGAATGCCCCTAAATTTATGGATATAGTACCAATGGTTCTAGATACAGATATATAAATCCCTGTTGCTAGAACATCTGTTTATGCCGAATATCTCTTGAATGATCTTCACAATCATTTAAAGGGTATAAAGAATAACAAGAAAGGCTTTAGATTTATGCATTATTCCTTATTTATGCATATGGTTTTATATGAAGGGAAAACATGGGCCTATGGGATGAATCTCTCAAGGTTAGAGATCTAGATAAAAATAGAGACATTAAGCCACTACAAATGTGGACTGCCATTTGGGATAGCAGGTGTGATAGGTCACATTATTTGTATTTCAAAGAGTATTTTGTATAGCCTTTATACGCTAAATTTGGTTATCCATGTAATTACAATTTGTCACCTAATATACAAAGATTTCTCAGGCCAAACGATATGGATAAGAACAAAAAGATCAATCACAATTGGGGTGAGTGGAACATATACAGGGACTACACATAGATCAGATTTTTTGGATATGAAGGAACACCATTTATACTCCTGAAGACTTTCCCTAATAGAATTGCATATCTGGAAATTGTTAGTCAATTAGCTTCATCCAATTTCATGCATTTGAAGAGACACAATAAGCAATCCTTTATGCTAGGCACCCTATGTTTTGGAGATTTTACTCCTTTTTCTGAGAAAGGATATGAAGAAATTGAAAAGAAATTAGATTACTTTGGGATGCCTAAAGCAAATGCTAGGTAAAATTTTGACCTTGAGCATTTCATCAATCATGTCAGTACAAGTCAAAAGTTGAAAAGGTATCAACATGTACTATTCATGGATGAGGATTTAATTAGAAATGTTGATGAAGCTTCTGCCATTGAGACGATAGAACTGTATCATAAAGTAATGATATCTAAGACTTGGAGGGTAGCCCAAAACCCCAACTATAAGGGAGCTTTTCTAGAAATTATTGATCCCATAGACAGATTGAACATGTTAGTTTCAAGGGCACCAGAATTGATTATGGATGTCCCACCTAAGATCTTTGAAAGAAGAGGTAGAAATATCAGGGAAACACCAGCTAGATATGAGGCTCCTCTAAGTCATCTTTCTCCTCAACCTACACTTGATATTTGTTTTTTGATGGATACTAGCATTGTAGATGATGAGGAATTGGAGCATAAGGATGAAAATGTATAGGGTTTTGAACCTATGATTAATATCTATGAGACACCTATGGACATAGAAGCAGTTGATATAGAATCCCCTGATGAACTATCAGAAGATATGAGACACCTACCTAGAAAAAAGTTTGTCTCAGATAAAGACTTTATAAAAAGCCTTGAGTTTAAAGCATTTCTTTATGAATTCAAAGATAGATAGGCCAAGGAGAAGATGAAATATATTTCCCCTAAGATACAAGCTGAGGTATTAAATCAACTTCAAATTGAAATTGATAAAGCAATGAATGACATGACCCTAGAAAAGGGAAGAAAACTGCTAGAAGAAGCAGGGGTGATTATAGTCCCAGGTTGGGATATGACCTCAGCCATTGATTTTGATACCTTTAAAAGAAATTAGGATAACAAGATGCAGTTAAGTATTGAAGCTTTGGATAAAATCGAGAAAGGTTCTAGGTATGACCCTGATAAGGCAACTCTCTTGATATGGGCACTTTATCCCCCACATCAGAGGCCTCAAATCATTGATGATCCAAACAAAGTATTTGATCATCTCATAATATAGAGAGTTGAAGATACTAACCCATTGGATACTGTTGACTTGAATATCAATGTTGCCAAATTTACAAAAGCCCAGATAGAGAAACTGGTCAAGAATAACAATGCATATATAGCAGAAAATGTAAAATTAAAACAAGAGATTTCTATGTATAAGGATAAAATATCATCATCCAGTAATCGTCTGTCTTATCAAGAACTAGATAAAGAGGTGATGGAAGCCATAGAAAATAAAAATTATTGGAAAGTTAAAGCAGAGAAATTTGAAAAGAAAAGTGATAAACTGGAAAGTGACATAAAACTTCTTAAGTATCAAATGGCTTCTGAATTGATAAAAATAAGATTTGAGGAGATGATGAAAAATAGTGATCAAGTATGGGACTTACATAAAGAACCCATAATGCTTATCAGGAACATAGAAGATTGCATCTCAGATTACTTGAGAAGAAAGAAGAACTAAAAGCTAAAGAGCAAGCACTCAAGGAATATAGTGGACTAGTCATTGAACATGAAAGGTTTAATACAATATTGTCAGATGACATTGGTGATTTTGATCTACACGGGGATTTGGCATTTCCCAATTTTTTCAATAATGAGGGTAATATATGGGATAAAGATCTATGGAAAGATGAGTTGGTGCAGTTATTACCCATAGCTTTGGAGAAAGCCAATGATGAAGATAAAGTGATAGAGAATGTTCATAAACATATGGACAAATTCTTCAGGCTAGAATCTGTGATGGAAGAAATAATTTCCACTAATACTTGTATATCTCAGGAATACATCGATCACATTGCCAAGGTAAACCTATTTATTACCAGAACACTGTGAAAAGAAGCATGGAAGAATGAATGATGTTTTGATAATTTTGGTAATATATAAATTGATGTATTGCTTTAGCAATAAGGATGGACAGAGCGCATCTGACAGATATTGCAACATGGAGAGGAACACCTTGTCAGGCTTGTGGTCACGGGTGTTCTACGTTGATTAGTGTAGCCAAATCTTAGTCAAATTACTAATCCCATGCTTTATGTTTCTTAATTATGTTTTATAATTATCTATGCAAGGCCTAGCCAATCATCATCTTTCAGCAAGACAATTTATATATTCCAATATTATCTATCCAATCATATTTCAGATTCAAGACATTACACTTCTATGATAATTTAATATTATAATGGGCAAAGATGGTTAAATTTGTGGATATGTACATGGTGTTCTAATTTTCTATTAATATTCAAGTTCATAAGTTGTTTGATTGTCTACATTATGACCTAACAACTTACTTGAGTTGTACTTACTTGCATGTGTATGTTAAAACAACAATGACTACCATGAAAGACATAAAAAGCAATAAATAGCACTCACCTCAATTCCAGTACCAATACTACTACTCTGAATATCATGCAAATTCCCGTGAAGACGCTCAACATAATCACTCTCATCATCGTCCTCAAGTTGTGCAGCTTTGTATAGAGCTCTATTGATAGGGCCTTATTCTTTTTCTTCTGCTTTCATATAATTTCTTTGCATGCGGTTTAATCATCATGCAAAAATTAATATAAGTCAAGTAAAGAATGCAAAAACTTTAAATTTTTGTTCAAAATAATATTTTTCCTCCACTCTTAAATGACTAAGTCAAGGTATGTTGTGAGATTCTTCCACCTCGACTTTAGCACAACTATGACTATGCTGCACATTCTTGTCCACTAGTTCATTATGATCACTATCAATATTGGTAGCTTTGTTGACATCAAGGGATTTTTTTTTTGTGATCCTTTGATAAAATTGCTCTGCATGTGGTTTAACTATTAGTAGGATCAACCATTATTGTAGTGAAAGAGTAATATTTATATCATAAAATAGAGAGACCTTCATCATATATTTTCTTTTGTTGATTAAGTACAATCACTTTTGTTCCCTCTTTCTTGTCTTTTCTTGTCTTGTGTACATACTTGCATATAATACTTTCAAACATTGTATATGTTGTATTTTCAATAGAAAATTGGCAAATGAATAGTCATAATATTTTGCTAGGGATAATTCAAAAGTTTTGAATGTGAATGGTTTGAAGCTTGTTGCTTCCTTCATTTTCTATAAGAAGAAAACCAAGACCGTGGGTAAGGGGTAATGCAAGGTTGAATAATGATATTTTGATGTCCAAACTCTGGGAGAAAGAATCATTTTGTGAAGCTTTTTCTGGAACAATCCATGGAAACAAAGATTTGAGTTTGGTGCCCAAATTTATAATTATTCAATTATTGTGATTAATGTGAATGGTTATAATTTGCTCAGGTTGTCTCCAACTTGGAATATCTTTATTATTCAAATTGGTTTTATGTTTCTAATTTGTCAGAGTAATTTCCTTACTTTGTGTGGTTGATTAATTGGGTCTTCTTGGGAAGATTAAAATTTCTCTCTTAAAACATCATAGTAATAAAGAGGTTTCTTTTGGATGGTTGAAGTAGAACGTGATAAATTGTATTATTACACGTTTCTTTTGGTTCTATAAGTAGAATAGTGAGACAATTCGTGATAACACAATTATGTAAATCATCAATGCTAAGGTTATAATAGATAGAATTGCATTATTACACATTGAGGACCTAGGTTCATTCTTTGTTTACAATATCCAAGAGGTATGATAACTATTGCAGTATCCAAAAAATGCAATCACAAGGAAGTATAATAAAAACATGGTACAAGTTTACCCAATAACAAGCAAACAAAATGAAAGGATAGTGTAATAAAGCCTCTTACCTCATCTACATCCATAATATTATAGTCATTCCATGCAGAAACTATAGGTTTAATGAAGGAAGCCAACTGCGACACTTTCTCAGTGAGATTGTGTAAGCAACTTGCTATATGTTGGTACCTTTCAATTGAGTTGACATTATCTGTAGAGCCTCTTACTAGGCATCTAATAGATGGCTGTGAAATCTTTGTTGACAAATTAGATTTCCACTTCATACTACTATTAGATTTACTAGGATCTAGTGCTACCATATAATCGACAATATCTCCCACACCTGCTCCTCTATTACTGTTATCCACCTAAAATATAATGTCAATATCAACATATAGTCAGTTCAATAAAAAATTGAAATAAATAACCAATGTAAATTGAACCAAAAATCCATACACTTACTCCAAGTTTGTCCATTTTGGCCTACAACCCACCTCGGCCAAATGTATATCCAGCTATCACATTATCTATTGCTCTCTTTCCTTTATAACTCTTTGTCAAATATTCTTCATAATGCATAATTTCTTTCAATGCCTCCTACTATTTGGGAGAGAGAGAGGATTCTAACCTCTCTTTTCCCTTGAAGATTGTTTTTCTACAATTGTATCTAAATTTGTTCAACAAAAATCTCATCTTTTGCTTGTAATATCTTCTAGAGAATTGTCCACCAGTAGTCTCATAAGCATTTTCCATTTTTTGTATAACATTTTCCACACTTCATGGATCTTGATTTACAAATATCCAAATGGGCCCTACATCTTACACCCAACTCAGAGGCCCACCTTGTAGCATTTTTCCTAATGGGCTCACCATCTCTAGATACCTCAATCAGGAATGGCTTCTTGCCTTCTAATTTTCTTTATTTTGTATTGCTCTCTATATATCTGTATAAATCTTGACTCAATCTTTTTCTTTTGACAAAAACAAGCACATCTTCTATTAAACCACTACCAATATTTTTGGTTGATCCACTAGTTCCATAAAAAGTTGTAGTAGGCACATCAGATGCAAGCGGTCTCTCTTCATGACTTTCATTAACCAGAACTTCATTGTCCTTGGCCACATAAGGTGTGTCATGAGTAGGTGGATTAGTACCAGTCTCTATAGATTTCACTTCAAACACATCCTTTAATCTTGAATAAATCATCTATAGCCTTACTATTCATTTGCTCTCATTGTTTTCAATAATCTCTCTTAGACTTTGTGCTAAGAGATCATCACAATGTTGCACATCACTATGTCCTATATTAGCTACACATCACCATGTGCTATATCAGGCTACACATCACTATGTGTTATATTAGGCTGCACATCATCACAACTATTCTTTTCACCAATTGCATTTATACTTAAATCCCAAATGCATTGGCTTCTATGAGTTGGCGACACTGTATTTTTACATTCCTTTTGTTTTCTCTCTAAATTTTCTTTACACTCTTTTTCTTTCCTATAAAACAAAAAAATATCAAATTATGTCATATATACATAAACCTCTTGCCTATAAAATTTCATAAACACAATTAAACAAATAATATACTACTTAGTGGATTTACAACTTGCATGTTTGTCAGACCAAGATGTGATAAATATTCACTATTCTTTGCCACACATTCTCTACGAAAGTGCTCATAATCTGTCAGTGGAACTTCAACAATATGATCACTATCATCTAAATTGTACCTTAAAGTCTTTTTCCTCATTTATTGAAGTCCAAATAAATAGTAATATATAAATCAACAACTTGAATCAATAGAACGAGAGTGGAATATAAACAAAGTCATTATTTTCAACAAATGTAGTCATAGTATATAAGGATTTCATTTCCATTTGAATGATACAGTATATAAGGACAGTCCCCATATGAAATACATTCATAGAGCATATAAGATGCATTCTTAGAAATTAGAGGAGATAGTCTATGACAAGTGAAATGACATAGGATGATAGCATATAAGATGCATTATATGGAGGAGCAAAAATTTAGTAAGTAAATGTGGCACATAGATTGAAAGCCAAAGGAAACTCTATTTGTTTATCCTTCTATTTGAGAAGAAATTAATTTCCTTTTTGATAGTGTGAATCATCATTATTTCTACTTATATAATCCTCATTATTTCTACTTATAAAATCCTCATTATTTCTACTTATATAATTCTGCAGAAATTCTAAACACACAAATGTAAGTAAACAAAACTAGTCAATATGTGCTTTAAAAATGAGTAATTTATTTTTGAAACAAATATAGCTAGTTGTATGCATGACCTGTAACAAGACAAGAACTAGAAAAATAACAAAAAGTAGAGCTCAACATGAGAGATTACCCTCAAAAACCCAAAGTGGAATAAATTCCTATACACCAATGCCCTTTCTTATCTTTCTTCTTCTCTACTACATTTTACAAGATCACTATTTTCTTGATGCCTTCAATGACATGAAACAACGTAACAATAGTACCATAACATTTACAGCGTTGTGTAATTGTTAAAAAGTAGTTTTGCATTGCCAACAAGATCATAATCTTGATCACATGGGGCTCATCACTAATCATCTGCATTGCCAACAAGATCACAATCTTGATCACATGGGGCTCATCACTAATCATCTACATTGCCAACAAGATCATAATACTGATCACTCATGTTTGTATCTACTTGATTTTCTTCCTCATCCTCATCTGTGGCATGTAATACATTCTCTCTCCCAATCTCTTCATTGATAATAAAAATATCTTCTCCAAACACTCCATGATCATCTTCATCCACTTCTTCAAATGTTTCTTGTAAATTAGCATATTGCCTATCAAGCATTTTATCAACAACTTCCATGAATTTTTGTTTCAAACGAGACACTGTTTGAATGACATATGACCATCTTGGGCTTCTTAAATCATCAATTAGAAATGATTGGTTAATTTGAAAAGGGAAAACATAGGGCTCATCCCTCTCTGATAAAAATTGTCCTGTATTTGTACGTACAAATCCATACTCATAAAAATGTACTGCAGATGGTCGGATCCACTTACATTTTAATAATATGGGACTTTTTTCACCAAAATCCACTTGAATAATGTCTTGGATGAATCCATTATAGAATTTCTTCTCAGTTTTGTGAAGAAATTCAGCACTTACAACACAATCATAATTTTTCTTTCCTTTGTCTTTTTCCTCCACTTTTAAATGGCTACCATAGACCCACATTCCACTAAAATGCATAGCCCATAAATGTGAACATTTTGGAAGCTCACTTTCCTCCATTTTTATATCTTGACCTTATTCTTTTGCTTTACTAACTGCATTAGCAATCCATTCTTCAAATTTTGGAAAAGAATCACCTCCAACCAAATCATGACATCTGCGCTTTTGAGGTCGATGTTGCATCCAACTTTGGTTCTCTTCTTCATATTTTCTACATAGATATTTATGTGCAAATAGTAAGATTAATAATATAAATGTGTAAATGCAATTGAGTAAGATTAATAATATAAATGTGTAAATAAATAATTGTGTAAATTTATTTAACCTATGCCACTTATCGAACAAAGATGTGTTTTGAAGAATAAAGGCATGTATCACACTTCTTTCTTGATGTGATAGCTTGAAGTGACATCCATTGCCTTCTAATACTTTACCTGTAACTCTCTCATCTTTATCATCATCCCATACACATCAATTGACATTTTTAAAATCATTCATATATTCTGTGCAAAATCCAATGGCCTCTTGTATTGAATAACCCTAAGACATGCTACCTTCTAGTTTTTCCCTAGTATGAACAATTTTTTTTCAAAACCTTCATATATAGTTCTATAGGATACATCCATCTCATTCTTACTGGACCACAATGCTCTAGTTCATATTCTAGATGTATCAAAAGATGCATAGAAATGTTAAAGATTATTGCTAAAAATTCCTTTTCCAATAGACAAAGGACTTCAACAACCTCCTCCCTCAAACTATCAAAGTTCAAAGGATCTAATACATGTGAACTCATTCTCTTTAATATTAGGACCAACCTTATAATTGCCAATCTTGGCCCCTTTGCCAAACTTGATATATTTACCACAATAGGTAAAATATTCTCGATTATAACATGATAGTCCTGGGTCTTTAGGCCTTTTAAGATATTAATGTTTGTTTGGCTTTTGATAATACTACTTACATATCTAATGGGAAAGTAAATCTGAGACATCAACTGTAAGAATTGTGCACATTGTTCCTTTGTCCAGACATAAGGATTACTGGGTTTTCTATATTTTGCATCATCATATTAAAAAACCCAAAGATTTTGACAAATCTTTAGTTCTCAAAAGTCTTCATGTGATGAAATAGTTTAAAAAGCACCAAAAAGAGTTTCTATAATAGCATAGGCTATATTTTTCCCACTATACATAAAGTCAACAGTATGCCTAATGGTTATATCCTTAAAGTATGGCAACTTATAGAATATGCACAACCGTTTTACACCACTTTCATTACATGGATAATATCTACTACCAGCAATCCCACCATTTTCAATAAATGACATTTTTTTGTCCATTCTCAATAATGTAATCACCCATTATTAGTAAAGGTGCTTCACAATTCTCTTCTTAACCATTGAAATGTGTTTTTTGTCGACGATATGGATGACCCACTTTAAGATAAGCATGATGTCCACAATAAATAGACTTACGCAAACTTCTTGAGGGCCTCACAAAATCCTTAAAGTTGAAAGCAAGACAACCATGGTATCCATGAACAGTGAGACCAGACAATGTACCATATGTAGGAAGATCATGAATCGTAACTAATAAGGAATCTCTTAAAGTGAATTTGATTGAATGACCATCACTTAAAGATTGAATTGCTTAAATTCTTTTCCACAATTCCACTAGCTCATCATATAATGGCTCTAGATAGGCATCTATTGTATCTAAAGTCACATTTTTCTTTTTTGGTATAATCAATGATAGCTTTAAGAAAAATGGTTTCATTGCTAACCATGGAGGCAAGTTACAATTTATTAAAAATACTGGCCAAGTTGACCATTTAGTACTTTTCTCTAAGAATGGGTTCACCCCATCTAGAGCCAAACCCAACCTTATATTACAAGGATCTTGAGAAAAATTAGGCCATCTATTATCAAATTCTATCCACATCTTAGAATCAGGTACATGTCATTGTTTTCCATCACTGCTCTTATTTTGGGCATACCACTGCATAAGTTCAGCAATGTCTCTACACCTATACATTTGGAGTAATCATGGGATTATTGGAAAGTGGTGAAGAACCTTTCTAGGAACCATAGCTGATTTCAACCCTTGTCTATACTTTCCTTCATGACATTTCAGACATTCACTCTCACTTGCAAGATTTTTGTTAAATAATACACAACCATTAACACATGTCTGGATGTTTTCATACCCCAAGCCAAGCTTACTAATCTACTTTTTACATTGACTTCATTTTGTTGGCAATGTGGATTCATCTAGTAACAACAAACATAATAATGCCAATAACTGATCTGCACTCTCATTTTTCCAACCATGCACCACTTGGAAGTTAAGAATTTGAAGGATTGTTGTCAAATGACTTAACTTGCAATTACAATACACAGGCTTTAAAGAATCACCCATTGACTTAACCCAATCATTGTTTAGACCCTCATTCAACATTCTTTTAACTTGAAACCCTTCATCTAACATTTCTACCTCTTCATCTATGTTTGGTGCCACTTCATCCATGTGTGTTGCCTCTTCATCTCTCATAGTCTGCAATTCTATCATATCTTCATAATAATTGTAAGCCCAAGGGCTTATACTACTATGCCCATATCTTATCATATGTCAATAAATCATATTTCTTTTTCTCACCTTTCTACCAAGATAGTCATTACATGGACATGGATATTTTTCCATTTCCCTGTCATTGGCTACTCTCTCATCATATGCATGATATTGATCCATATCCAACCTTCGACACTAATCCATCTGTAATATTGTACATTCTAGTATTAATTTAGTATAATAAGCTATCCTACTCCTAAAAGGCCTTTAACTATAAAATATTAAAAGGTAAACTTCAATCATGCAAATGGTCAAGCTAGGATAACATTTCCTTCAGTTTGGGCTAGTCATCATGTAGGGAGATCATGCAGAGTAAAGGTGTGCTTTTATTTGAGTTCAAGGATCAGTTAAGGATCAACTTCACAAATACTGAAGATAACATTTTCTTTTGAGTTTTCAAGCTTTAATCATGAAAAAATATCAGTTCACTTTTGGTAATGAGGGTTTTGAATTACCTTTGAATTTGTTGTAGAGTGAATCCCCAAATTTGACTTTTTGTAGAGGGCCTCACCGACTTCAAATTCGTTACAACAAACTCTGAATTCCTTGTCCTCCTTTTCAAAAGTCTCCAAGTCCTCTCAAAACAACCTTTATCACCCATGCAAGTAGCTGCTACACTTATATGCACCTAAAACATTTTTTTAGGTACACACATCAGATAGAGTAAGTGCTTCAATACATGTCCATGAGAATAACAAACATCAACAACAATTCAATTTCATTCACATGCCTACAATTATACATTTTACAAGTTGTCTAACATAGAAATATAGACAAACTATGTAAACCAATAGATTAAATAACATTTAGAATAAATACTAAACAATTTATCAAGATTACACTTTAAAACCCCAATTAAATAACTATTGTGATGAAGTATTCATAGTCGAAAATCACTTGCCAAAATCATAGGCAAAGTCACCAAATAGAGGACTCAAGATGTCAACCATTTAAAATGACAATCATGACAATAGGAAAAATAACATAGAGAATACAGTCATGCTTTTGATTGCAAAGGAGGTGGTAGATATTACAGTCTATAGCAGCATTGAAAAGATGAAAATACAAAATCCATGAAGCCAAACACTTTTTTCAAAATAGAAACCCTTACCTAAGTAGTTAACTGATCCTTGAAGATTTTATCAGGTGAAGATAGTCATTATATAGATGCTAAAACAGTGACACAAGTGCCTTTGAAAGTGATGACAGTCATGTCATCAAACTGACAATGAAATTAGTCATAAAAAAGAGTCATGAACAACACCATAGAAGAAAAGAGGAGATCACTATCCATTCAAAGAGATGCCCTAATCACAGTCACCAAAGTGGGCTACAACAACAGAGAAAAGACAATGGAATATTGACAGTCTTTTTGCATCCAAATGGGAATTATGTGAAAACTATGTCATATATCAATAACAAAAGTAACAGAGAGGATTTTTTACAGTCAAAAGTCTATGAATAGAATCTTCAAGTTTATCAAAATCAAACTAATAAGCAATATGATAGTCATAGTAGCAAATGGACAAAGGGAATGTGATTGTGATAGATTTTTGCATAGAAAGGATAGTCATCATCAATGATATCTTTGTATTAAGGAATTTGTAGGCAAGTTCGTGAGAGGACAACAAAGAATAGTTCATGCATGAAGCAATGAACAAGGTTTTCATGACAAAGGTTAATGTCAAGATAGTAGTAAGAGACAGTAAAGATAGTGAAGAGTAGATGTAAGGAATGAAACAAATCATGGAATAGTCTTGCATTCTCAACAACAATCTTTCAATCTCTATTTTGTGATAGTCATTTTGAAAATACAATCATCTTTCAAAGGTTAAATCACACACACAGGGGTAGTGTCTAAGTCACAGGTTGAAGACCATCAAATTCCTTCATGCCAAGGTATTCTAAGTATAAATCATGAATGGAAAAAGTAGAACTTTATCAACAAAGAACAATGAGACCTCTTGATATAGTCATTGAAAGAGATAGAATAGTCACTAATGACAGAGTACCAAGCTTTCAAAGATACAAAACTTTAGAGTAGGCTAAGAGAAGAATAAAGGTACATGGAAAACCCTACCTCTGCTTCATAAAACCATTTGTTATCTCATTAATATTTTTACTCATTTGATCTACCATCTATAGCTAGATATCCCTTTCTTCATTCACGCAATGATCTCAAAACTATTTCAACTAACTACGGTCATGAACAATCGGACATGAGGATCTCAAAGAACTGTGGCAATGAACAATCTCACATGATGATCACAAAGAACTGTGGCCATGAACAATCTCACACGATGATCTCAAAGAATTGCGGCCATGAACAATCTTCTCTTGCTAGACCCACGATTTGCTTTTTCACAGGTTTCATTTTTTGTTCAAAATGCATAAATGCACATTCCCTCCATTATTTCCCTCCATTACTAAAGTGAACTAAACTCATTCACAGCAAGGAAAAAACTTATATTATAATTTTAATTACAAAATAAATTTATAATTAGAATACATACATGTGTTTAAATCCCTCGTCTTATGGTATTTGAATTTAAAACAAAGTGTAGCTATAGAAATGGGAATAAATCAATCACAAAACATTGAAGAATGACTAACCACAAAAAAATTGACGTGAGAACCTTTAAGTTGGGAGCCTCGGTGTGGGGAAAACTAGTTGCCCCTTCTTATCTTGGCCAAAAAAATTACACATAGCTATATTTTTTCCATTCAAATATTTATATATATTTAAATTATTTATTGTCATTAAAAAATATCTATTTATTCTAATTTCATATATTATTTTGATTAAAATTATTAAAGTATACAATTATTAGAATTTTAATTTAAAATAATTTAATTAAATGATGCATTGGATCCATCTCGACGTACTTTAGATATATTTTTTCAATATAGCTATATTTTTTCTTTTCAAATATTTATATATATTTAAATTATTTATTGTCATTAAAAAATATCTATTTATTCTAATTTCATATATTATTTTGATTAAAATTATTAAAGTATACAATTATTACAATTTTAACTTAAAATAATTTAATTAAATGACGCATTGGATCCATCATGGCATACTTTAGATATATATTTTTAAAAAATATAGCTATTCTAGTTTTAATTATAAAATAATGAAATTATATTACAATATAATTATTGGGTCTAAGTGGACATTTAGTGCCTTGCCTTATATTGTCTTTGAATTCATGGATTATGATCAAATTGGAAAGAAAAAAGAATAAAGGAGTAATAGTCATTTATTTAGTCATTTATTTGGTCATTTCAACCGATGACCAAATTAGTCATTTATTTAGTTATTTATAGGTGTGTTGCAAAATGTTTTGGTCACGTGACCAAAAGTTTTTCTCACCTAGTTATTTATTTTCCATATTTCTACTAGTGTCTAGGCACTGGTGTCGAGGGAAAACTAACTGAATTTTGATTTTGAGATTTGTCTTTGATTCTTGGATGATGTGATAGTAAAAAAAGTGATTTTTGTGATTTTAGGTGCCCATAGTGATGCACAAGCATGCAGTTGGGAACATGTACATAATGTTGCATAGCCACATTGAGATGCTATCTTCTATTGACAAGGCACTTCTTAGGGATGCTAGTTTATGGTGGGTTTACACGATGTCTATCGTTAGGTATCATCATATGATGTTGATGGCTCTTATGGAGCGATGGGATGTAGACACCTCCACCTTTTGCCTTTTGATAGGGGAGATGATTGTCACATTGGAGGATGTGCACTAAATTCTATGACTACCAGTGTGAGGCGTGACTATGAGGTTCATTGATCATCGATCTTATGAGTATGTTGAGGTAGGTTAGATATATAGTCTCATCTGTAGTGTACCCTTGACTACTAGTGGGCACATTAGTATGCCATGGTTAGAGTAGGGTTCCACCATTGTACTAGTCATTCATCACATCTTGATCGTTACCATCACCCTTGTTGTTACACAAGATGTATGAGGCACACACCTTCATGGGTCCTAGTGCATACAATTAGTGCAATGGAAGAGCATAAGATTGTATATTCATGAGGATGGAGTATGCTTTCTCATTTATACTATAATTTAGGGTGCTATGTGCATTATAAGATGCATTGCTTGGTTTCTTCCACACTTCTTTAGGTGTGGACATTTGAGCACATTACATGCACACAACCAATTTTGTTCCCGATAGAGTCTGCCTAGACATATCCATGAGCACATGCCTATGAACTAGTGAGGCTATGGAAATGTGGTGATATACTATATTGGAGAGTGAGATTTGACATATTACAACCTATGAATATCTAGTGGAGACCATATAGGTGTTGTTGATCAACTGGTATTTCTTGGTA
The DNA here is from genome assembly GCA_027924645.1 of Cunninghamia lanceolata. Lineage (NCBI taxonomy): Eukaryota > Viridiplantae > Streptophyta > Pinopsida > Cupressales > Cupressaceae > Cunninghamia > Cunninghamia lanceolata. The sequence goes on from BSBN01000854.1 coordinate 10,896,362, forward strand.
GTTGGTGAGGATGTAGAGGAATCAACTTTTAGTGAGTTAGATTGATCACATAATTGTGCCCTTCTATTATGATTGAGTGACAAGGTAGTTTGGTTGCATGCAAAGAGTTCTTGTACCTTGGTTGACCTATGTGTGCTCCACTCATAGCATGGTGAGGATAGGAGATGAGGCTCAACCCACAATGATAGACATTTCTTTGAGTGACCCTCATGATGAGGAGGATGATGTAGATCCCATGTCTGATGTCAATGACATTGGTGTTAGTATAACATATTTGACATGGTGGAGCACTGCTCATCTAGCCCCCATATTTCCTATAGAAGACCCCACAGGTGATCCCAGGTTGTGGAGGATTCAGGGAGATTATTCAGAATAAGAGGAGATCTATGATGATAATGGTGATGATTATGATGTATATGAGGAGGACCACCTAGCATTGACGACAAGAGGCAAACTATGCAAGGGAGACCTAAGCAGTGCTTCCATGGAGGAGAAGCATAGGGCTTGACCTCATGCATTACGATCCCTACCTACCACTAGCAAGGTGCAAATTCATTATGAGCATGAGACAAGTGTAGATGCCACTACAATGCCCCTAGCAGTGCAGGAGACTCTAGACTCAAATGAATTCATAGCTCCTATAGATTCTCTCTAGCGAGTTGGTGATCTAGGTGATGAACTCATTTTATTTATTCGGTTAATGTATATATATTGAGATTTGATTGATTTTGATATGTATGATTAGAGTTTTGATGCCTCATTTGTTTTTATTTCTAGTAGTTGGTACACAGGGATAGATCAACTTTATAGGTCAGGTCATATCAGAGATAGTTCCTACCATTCAAGGCTAACATCGACCAGGTATGGGTCATAGCACAGTGCATGATGATACACAAAGGTGTTTGATCCTATTGCACAACTAAGAGTAGCTTATGATGAGAGAACCATCAAGAAAGATTGGGAAATCTAGAGAGCATCTAGTGCCGATGTGACCTGGGAAGCTCTTAAGAGACCACTAGATCAGGCTAGAGCTAGATATGAGGAGAGGATCATTGACAAAGACCAAGAAATCAAGAGAGGATCTAGTTCTGAGGCAGTTCAAGAGTCTCTTCAAATATAGCTATATCAAACTAGAGAAACATCAACACTTGGGATAGGTCCTACTTTTATGATTTATATGTAGGTAGAGATTGATAGGTCGCAAGTCAAGAAGGATCAACTACAATAGATGTACAGAGATTCAAGGATAGAGGTGGAAGATCTTAGGGGTGAGAATAGGGGCTAGAAAGCATGGAGTGCTTCTAGGAGTCACTCACGATCTATCACCTCACATAGGCATCCATCTATTACTCAACCACCACTAGGTCTTGAGGGTTCTAGCTATCATGGTCCATGATCATGATTATATTGTACTTATGATGCACCACATTTTGATGTAGTGGTGGATTTGCTCTTTATGTAATTAAACTCTTATCTATGTGTGTGATTTTTTTATCAGTGATTATTATGTTCTGAGATTATTTGTTTAGATACCATATATGATTTAATTTTGTAACATATGGTGATTTCAATATGTATGCTAAACTTAAATGCTATTGTAATTTTACTAAACAACCTTATGTGAATGTTTAATAAATTCCACAATGATTTAATTGATACATGTATTGAGTTATCTAACTAAAAACATATGTATGTAGTTAGGCATAATTATCACACACGATGAATTGATGCAATTGTGATCTAAGTAGATAATGTTGTCACATTGTCTAATTAGCTAAAACAATGATTAAATAACATGGTGCACTTTTAATGAACTATATGCTAACATAAGTAGTTTTCAGAAGTTAATAAAACTACTTGTAAGAAATCAAGACAACTATATATTTTTTCATGGTCGAAGCAAACCATATTAAATACTTCTAACATAATTTGCTTTAAAGGAAGATTAATAGCATATAGATTAAAAGATGCAAGATAATTTCAAAGTAAAAGGAAGACAAATCTAAGCATTGTATAGACACAAATGCATAACATTAATAGGTTCTTTGAGTGGTGTATTGTTCATGTCGAATAACTTGTATGCGCCCGATCCATAGACTTCAATAATGATATACGGTCCTAACTAGTTCAAGTTGGTGGTGCATTTAAATTTTGTTTATTTTTATAAAGAATGAAATCTCCAACAGTGAATGAACAGTGGATGACATGTCCATTATAACAATTTTGCACATTCTTTTGATCAGCTTGGAGATTTTTGAGAGTGTTTATGTGTTGTTCATCAAGCATCTCAAATTGTTGAAGTCTTTGTTATCTATGTGAATTTTCATCTAGGATGCCATGGAGAGAAACTTGTAATGAAGGAATTTCTAAATCCAAAGGCATGATCACATTAGCACCATACACAAGGTTTTACGTGGTAGTACTCCTATCCATAAAGACACTTGTTTGGTAAGACCATAATGCATAAGAGAGTTGATTATGCCAATTTGTCTCGTGTTTATTAACAAATTTCCAAAGGATTTATCTAATTATTTTATTAGAAGCTTATGTCTAGCCATTTGATTGTGGATAATATGGTGTAGAGAAGTGATGTTTAATGTGGAATCTTTCAAGAAATTTCTTCACGTCTTTCTTCTTAAATAACCAAAGTTGAAGAAGTCAAAATTGAGAGATAATGTTAGCAAGGATAAAATGACAGATTACTTCAAAAGTCATGGATCAAAGTGAAACCACTTCAACCCATTTAGTGAAGTAGTATGTAGTTGTGACAATGAAGTATGTAGTTGTGACAATGAAATTATGTCCTTGTAAAGAAGGAGGAGATATTTTTCCAATAAAATCCAAGCCCCACAAGGAAATTGGCCAATGGGATACCTAGGCATGGAGTTCCTGGGTAGGAGCTCAAATGAGATTGTTATGTTGACATTGCAGGCACTTTTTGATGAAGGCAAAATAATCTTGTTCCATGGTTTGCCAATAGTATCGTGTTCAAAGCAATTTTTGAACCATAGATCTTACATTAAAATGCCTTCTGCATGCACCTGAATGTGCTTCCTCTAATGCAACTGAGATCTCTGATTTGTTAAGATAATGAAGGACTCCATTGTATCCTCTTTGATAAAGAACATTAGATAAAATGATGTAATCTACTATGGGCTTGCAAATGTGAACTCGAGCATTTCTAGATGTTGGATTAGGAAAGATACCATCACTCAAATATTGAAATATATGCGATTATCATTTGCTTGAGTCAATGTTATAATAAAGGACTATATTAGAAGTTCTTTCAAATATAGAGGGTGATGTAGTATTATGAATGATGAATAGATAGTCCTTGGATAAATCATCATGGGATATAAGGGAAGCATCGCTTGCCATTGCATCCGCATGTCTATTGTTTTATTGTGAGATTGTGTCAATTGTGAAAGACAAGAAATGCTTTGATAAGGCTAAGTCATGATACTAAGATAACTTATCTTGCATTGCTTGATAAGATCTAGTGACTTATCTTATAATCAATTGAGAATCACTGAATATGTGAAGATGTTTGATATAAAGTGACAAAGCAGCATGCAAGATAGAAATAAGGGATTTGTACTCTACAATGTTGTTTGTACATAAAAATTGAGATGATAAGATAGAGGAACTAGCTTTCTTGAAGTAGATACTAGTATAACATTAGCACTAGAGCCACTTTGACGCCTCTAGAACCATCAAATAATAGATCCCAATGTTGATTAGTGTGCAAAAAAAGGATTTGATCATCAAGGAATGATTCTTGTTTCAGAAAAGAATTATGAAGGAGGTTCAGCTAAATGCTCGGTCAATGCTTGACCCTTAATTGCCTTTTGAGAGATAAATTGTAGATCAAATCTTGTCAACAACATAACCCACTTAGTTAAACATCCTGAGACATCCATTTTAGCAAAGAGGTGCTCCAAGGGATAAAATTTTATAATGACATTAGTTTCAACATCTAGAAGATATGTCTTAACTTTTATGTTGCAAATGCAAGAGTGAGACATTGTTTTTCAATTGTAGAATATCAAATTTCATGGTGCAGAGTGGGCAGCAGATCATGGAAAACTAATTTTTAGTCAGTCGCTAACATACAATTTTCTGTGTGTGTTTTTCCATCGGTGAAATCCACCCTATCGGTGAGTCGAAACTCTGTCACACTGAGCTCCTTCCTCTAACCCAACCTTACCATTGAACCAACACTATCAGTTCAATCACTTAGTTTAAAAAAACTATTGGTGATCCACAGTTGCACTGTTGAACTGCAAGAACCCATCCCTTTACTGAACCGGCGCTACCATTGAACCTATCATTGTTCGTTGAACCTTTGAACCTCAGAATCGTTGAACTATTGAACCAGTTCAATGAATTGGTTCAACTGTCACTACTTCTCTAACACTATCTCTGTCACTGAATGGTTGAACCGTTGAACCTTTCACCAAGGTTCAAAAAAAGATTTTTTTTGCTCGATTCCAACCAACTGCGGAACTCGATGTACGACCTGCTATCTCCATTGAATCGAAAGACCATTGAACCTTTGAAATAGGTTCAAATATAGAAATTTTAATTGTCTGCAATGCTGATCTACACAGCCAAAATCCTCACGATGGCACCAACATGTACCTTCTACAAACATATAGATTTTTCTAACTTTAACAACCTAGCACATGAGGATGCCAGGATTCATCTCAGCATGCTGCAACACTTGATCTTGCGAAAACAAAATGCATAGAAACAAAATAGAAAACCTAATCTAATATATACATCCATTCCACCAATTACGAAGTAATCAACCAGTGGAAAGGATTAAAGAACCCATCTCGGCTGCAAACTAGAAGGTCGACTACAACAGTAAATTAAGCACCTGAAAAACAACACAAACATGATCTTTTATTTGCTTTCAGGAATGAAGTACAAATATCTGATTTCACAACTTTAGAACTTCTCTGCTTCCTACAACAATCTCAATCTCTATCTCTCCAATCGATCTGAGCTGAGCTATTTATCTACTTGCCAACAGTAGTACTGACATGATTCCCAGTGGTTGTGAGAGATAACCAACTAACAAACTCTTAACAAACTAACAACCTTATCATGACAGCTTGATAAGGGTCCTAGGGAATTACAAACAGAAACTAAATACAAACACCAATGACAAATCTAGTCAAACAGACCTTATTACATTAAATATAGAAAATGCATAAGACTCTAGTCTTCTTGGGGTGCTCCTGCACCATACTCCCCAAGAAAAGAAATCTAAAGTCCACTTGAGATGAGAGTTTGAAGATCTGCACCCTATTTGATGATCTGCTCTTCAGTCATCCAAACTGCCTCTGAATCAGGTGTCCCTTGCCAAGCCACCAAGTATTCCATATACTCTTTTTTTCTGGTCTTCTTTGTCACTCTTGAGTCTAAAATCTTCTTCAATTTTGGTGGATCATGTTTAGGAATATCAGCTTCTACTGTACCCTGCAATGGTTTATGTTCTATATCTGCATTATGTTTGTATGGAGTCAAATCACATACATTGAAAATAGGTGACAATCCAAGATCAAAAGGAAGCTGGATTTGATAAGCATTTTGTCCACATTTCTTCAAAATCTAACATGGTCCAATCTTCCTCTGCATTAGTTTGGTATGTTTTCCTTTTGGAATTCTTTCCTTCTTCAAATGAACCCACACCAAATCTCCAACATCAAACTGGACATCTCTCTTCTTCTTGTCAGCATATTCTTTATACTTTAAAGTAGTTTGCTGGAGTTGGGTCTTGACTTGTTCATGCACCTCTTTGATTGCTGATGCAAAAGCTTCTTCATCTACACTAATAGACTCTCATGTAGGTATATCTCTTAATTCCAGAATTCCTCTCGGATGAATTCCATATACTACCTAAAAAGGTGATTTTCCTGTACTTCTATTGATGGTGTCATTATAAGAAAATTCTGCCTGTGATAGGATGTTATCCCATTTCTCTCCATGTTGTCTTCTCAAACATCGGAGCAGATTTCCCAATGACCGATTGACCACTTCAGTCTATCCATCTGTTTCAAGGCGATAAGCTGATGAGAAAGATAAATTGGTTCCAAGCTTCTTCCAAAGAGTCCTCCAAAAATGACCAATAAACTTCACATCTCTATCTAACACTATGCTCAATGGCAATCCATGAATCCTCACTATCTCGTTGAAAAATAGATCCGCAACATATGAAGCATCACAAGTGGTTTTGCATGCCAAGAAATGTGCCATTTTGCTGAATCTGTCTACTACAACAAAAACACTATCATATCCCTTCCTTGTTCTAGGTAAACCCATCACAAAATCCATGCTTATGCTTTCCCATGGTCTAGAAGGAATGGGCAATGGCTGATATAAACTTGCATTAGTGGATCTTCCTTTTGCCTTTTGACAAATCACACATGTCTCCACAAATTACATTTGACTGTAGCTTTGGCCAAAAGTAATACCTCTTTACCAGATCAAGAGTCTTATCTAGACCAAAATGTCCTGCCATGGCCCCACAATGCTTCTCCCTAACAATGTTTAGTCTCATAGAACATCGTGGAATACACAACTGTCCACCTTTGAAAAGTAATCCATCCTGTATGAGAAATTCAGAGTACTCAACATGATATTTGTCTCCAAAAGTACATACTTTGTAGATCTCTCCAAAGTCTTCATCAGCACCATACATAGTCTTTAAGGAATCAATGCCAACACTCTCCAACTGTATCTCATTTATTGTTAGAACCCTCCTGCTCAAAGCATCTGCTACCTTGTTCTTGACCCCTTTCTTGTACTTGAGTGTGAAGGTGAAAGCTTGTAAAGTCTCCACCCACTTCATGTGCTTATGGTTTAGCTTCTCTTGACTGTTTATGAAACTAAGGGCCTGATTATTTGCAAGCACTATGAATTCTTTTGGCATCAAGTAATGCCTCAACTTTTTGAGTGACTGGCCTAGAGCATACATCTCCAAATCATAGGATGAGTATCTCTTCTTAGCATCATTGAGTTTCTCACTAAAAAATGCAATAGGCCTACCTTCTTGACTGAGTACTGCTCCAATTGCCATGTGGCTTGCATCACATTCTACTTGAAAAATCTTGTTGAAATCAGGGAGTGCAAGGACTGGCTGTTGTGCCACTTTCTTCTTCAATATTTCAAATGAATCATCTGCCTCCTTTGTCCAAGTAAATCGACACTTTTGTCCTCCTTTTATGGTGTCAAGCATGGGTGCACAGACATGACTAAATCCTCTTATAAACTTCCTATAGAAGGTTGCTAACCCATGGAAAGTTCTTACATCATTCATTGTTCTGGGATTTGGCTAAAACAATATGGCACTTACCTTCTCTTGATCCATTTGTAGTTTGCCATGTGAGGTGACAAAACCCAAGTAGATGATCTCCTCCTGCATAAATAGACACTTCTCCAAGTTTATCATTAGCTTTTCTTCATGTAACCTTTTGAGGACCAGGTCTATATGTTTGAGGTGTTCTTCCCTTGTATTACTAAAAATTAGAATGTCATCTAGATATACTATGACAAATTTGCCCATAAATTCTCTCAAGACCTCATTCATCAATCTCATAAAGGTACTAGGTGCATTGGATAAACCAAAAGGCATGACCTTCCACTCATACAACCCTTCAGTGGTTTCAAATGTCATTTTCCATTCATTTCCTGGCCTAATCCTGATATGATGATAGCCACTTTTCAAATCTATTTTTGTAAAATATTTGGCACCTCCTAAACAGTTAAGCAAATCCTCTATCCTAGGTATTGGGAACCTATACCTGATTGTGATCTTGTTAATAGCCCTTGAATCAGTGCAAAGCCTCCAAGTGCCTTCTTTCTTTGGTGCTAGTACAGCTAGTACTACACATGGACTTAAACTCTTGCCAATTAGGCATTTGTCCAACAATTCCTTAATCTGTCTTGCTACCTCTGCATTCTGTTCTAGGGTGAGCTTGTATGCTACTTTGTTTGGCAGTGTAGATCCTAGAATCAGATCTATGTAATGGCTTATATCTCTTATAGGTGGTAGAGACCTTGGCATTCCATCAGAAATGATGCCTTTGTATTTGTCCAATAGCTCTTGAACAGCTAGATCTATAAACCTTTGTCTTTTCTCTCCCTTGACTTCTTGCTGTTGTTCCTCGTTCACTTTTAGGCATGGAATTAGAGCATATACAATTGCTCCTTCTTTTGTTGTTTCTATCATGAACTGTTTGCCTTCTACCAGCATTACCTTGACTTCTTTTCCTTTTGATTCTACCTCCTTCTCCATCAATGGTAGTAATTCTATCACCTTACCATCCTTCATGATTGAATAAGTATTTCTAACTCCATCGTGTTGTGCTCTCAAATCATATTGCCATGGTCTTCCAAATAAGAGATGGCAAGCATCCATATGAGCTATGTCAAACAATAACATGTCCTTATATGGTCCAATTTGAAACTCCACCCAAGCCTATTCTTCTACAACTGTTTGCTGACCTTGAGTGAGCCATGAAATCTTGTATGGACAAGGATGTGGTAGCCTCCTAAGCTTAATTTTTTCTTCCATTTCAATAGACACAAAATTATCAGTAGATCCAGAGTCAATCAGAACATTACATACCTTACCTCCGGCCTTGCAAGTAGTTTTGAAAAGAGACTTTCTCTGTGGGGGTTCTCTATCAGGCACCTTCATGGTGGTCATTGCTCTTCTAATCATCAAAGATTCTCCTTTTTCAGGATACCCATAACCATCAGGAGCATTTACACTTTGATAAGTGTTTGAGCTTGTCATACTTTGACAATCAAATTCTTGGATCAGATTTGTCCTCCTGTCTCCCATTGAAGTTGTTGCTTTTTCTGGACATTTGCTGGCTATATGGCCTTCTTGATTACAATTGTAACATCTGAGAGGTCCTCTACCTTGAGATCTCCCTCTAAATGGTGGTCTTCTGCTTCTAAATTTTCCTTTTTGATTGTAACTTCCTTGAGTTTGATAGTTGTCTCCTTTGCTTCTTTCTTGATTTGATTCACCTTGGTGTCCAAATCCATTTCCTCTACCTCTGAAAGGATTTCTTCCCCCTCTTTGTTGTCTTCCTCTTCCTCTGTTGTTATGTTCTTGTCTTCTCTTTAATTTCTCTTCCACTTTGAGTGCCAATTGGTAGCACTTCTGAACTGTATCTGGACTATGTAGATTTAAATCTTCTTAGATGGCAAATCTCAACCCATTGAGATACCTCGCTACCATCTCTTCCTCATTCTCCTTGACCTTTGTCTGGACACAGAGTTTCATGAACTCTTCAGTGTATGAACTGACATCTAACTCCTTCTGCTTCAAATTTTGTCTCCTCTTATGTAGTTGGATGTTGTAATCCAATGGAACATAGGCTTCCTTCACTAAATCCATCATCTTCTTCCAAGTAGCAACTCTATTCTTTCCTTCTTTCTCCCTGTCATCTTGGATGAAATTCCACCAAGTTAGTGCGGCCTCTTTCATCTTGGATTGGGCCATCTTTACCCTTTGATGTTCCGGTATTTCCTCTGTTTCAAGGAAATTATTCAAGGAGTCTATCCACTCCATCACTGAATCAGGATCCATCTTGCCTACAAATACTAGCAGGCCTATTTTCATGTCCATGGTCCTTCGCTCCATGGATTTGAGGGCATTTAGTAAGGGTCTCTAGTCTACAGGAACCTCTATCTCTTCCTACCTAGGGATCTCTTCTTCATCCCTATCTTCCTCACTAGAATCTTTTCTTCCCTTTCCTACTTTGTCCCTTAACTTATCTAACTCATCCTTCAAAGCCTCATTCTGAGCTCTGACTACTTTTCTTTTTGCAATCTACTTCTTTACCAGGACAGCCAATTCAGCATTGGTCATCCTTGCTGGAAACTCTGATGTTCCCTTTGTATCAGACATTTTGTCTTCACCTTTTCCCAATCGCTACAATCCTTTGCTCTTATACCACTATGGTGCAGAGTGGGCAGTGGATCATGGAAAACTAATTTTTAGTCAGTCGCTAACATATAATTTTCTGTGTGTTTTTCTATCGGTGAAATCTACCCTATCAGCAAGTCTAAACTCTGTCACACCAAGATCCTTCCTCTGAACCAACCGTACCATTGAACCAACACTATCAGTTCAATCACTTAGTTTAAAAAAACTATCGGTGATCCATAGTTGCACTGTTGAACCACAAGAATCCATCCCTTTACTGAACCGGCACTACCACTGAACCTATCGTTGTTCACTGAACCTTTGAACCTCAAAACCATTAAACCGTTGAACTAGTTCAATGAATTGGTTCAATTGTCACTACTTCTCTAACACTGTCTCCATCGCTGAACAGTTGAACCAAACAGTCTGGTTGAACCATTGAACCTTTTGGCAAAGTTCAAACAAAGATTTTTTTTGCTCGATTCCAACCAATTGCGGAACTAGATGTACTACCTGTTATCTCCATTGAACTGAAAGACCATTGAACCTTTGAAATAGGTTCAAACATAGAAATTTTAATTGTCTACAACACTGATCTGTACATCCAAAATCCTCGCGACGGTGCCAACATGTACCTTCTACAAACATATTGATTTTTCTAACTTTAACAACCTAGCACATGAGGATGCTAGGATTCATCTCAGCATGCTGCAACACTTGATCCTGTGAAAAAAAATGTACAGAAACAAAATAGAAAACCTAATCTAATATATACAGCCATTCCACCAATTACAAAGTAATCAACCTGTGGAATGGATTAAAGAACCCATCTCGGCTGCAACCCAGAAGATTGACTACAATAGTAAATTAAGCACCCAAAAAAACAACACAAAGAGGATCTTTTATTTGCTTTCAGGAATGAAGTACAAATATCTAATTTGACAACTTTAGAACTTCTCTGCTTCCTACAACAATCTCAATCTCTATCTCTCCAATCGATCTAAGCTGAGCTATTTATCTACTTGCCAACAGTAGTACTAACATGATTTCCAGTGGCTGGGAGACACTTCCAAGTAGCTAGGAGAGATAACCAACTAACAAACTCTTAACAAACTAACAACCTTATCATGATAGCTCGATAAGGGTCCTAGGGAATTACAAATAGAAACCGAATACAAACACCAATGACAAATCTGGTCAAACAAACCTTATTACATTAAATATAGAAAATGCATAAGACTCTAGTCTTCTTGGGGTGCTCCTGCACCACTTCATAATTGAGAAAAGTTTAGTTGATGTACTATACAACACATTCTTTGCCATCATCATTAGGTTGTGCCAATAGAGCTGCAAGAGAATTAAAAGAAACTGATGTGTAGATTTGAAAGGGTCATGAAATAAGGCATGGTGTAATACAGGGGGATTAGTTAAATAGCTCTTAAGGTTATCAAAACCTTTTTGGTAATCCTCATTCTAACTAAAATGAGAACATCTCTTAATAAGTTGTGTGAAAGGAAGAGTTATATCCACAATTTGTGACACAAATAAGTGGATGGCCTATATCCTCCCTTGTAAAGTATGAAGTTTTGTGATGTTTTTAGGAGGTGGCATGTTGACAATAGTACTAATCCTCTTCATATCCACATTAATACCACAATGCAAAATGATGAATCCCAATAGCTTATTGCTATCGAGACAAAAGACGCACTTACAGGGAATCAAGCGCATGTATTTTCATATATATTCAAAGATTTGATAGAGGATTTTGGCATAATCCTAACACAAGATGGACTTGTATAGAATGTCATTAACATAGTCCTCTAAGATATTATGCTTGAAATCATGAAGGATAAGGGTCATAGTATTTTTGTAAGTCATACCATTCTTCAATCCAAATGGCATGACAACCCAACAAAATGTTCCCTAAGGAGTTATAAAAACTCTTATATTAATCCTGAGGATTGATGAAATTTTTTTATATCCAAAGAAGCCATTCATGAATGAGAGTAATGCATAGCTAACAATGGAGTCAACAATCATAACAATGTTAGGAAGAGCAAAATAATATTTTAGAGATGCTTTATTTAAATAATGAAAGTTAATAGAAATTTAAATTGTTGTCAATCAAAGTATGCACCCAAATGCTAAGCTATCAACTTAGCTACCTATTGACACATGGAACACTCCTAGGCCTATGGGTTGACTAAAACTTGGAGTGAACCTAAACTAAAGGACTTACTAAGGAAAAAGGGTAGAAGGTTGATTGAAATGAAATTCTAAACTCTATTAGGTGATGCACCAGAACTCTAATCTATTTCAATAATTTCACTCACAAATAGCTTCAAAAAAGTCTTTAATCCTCACAATTTCACTGAAATTAATGCAATACATAAGTTATTTGTATGAAAGTTTGAATAGTTATAAGTTTACATGAAGGACAAACAGATGTTCTATCACAACTTCAACTCAACTAACCAGTTTAGACATAACATACAACCTACATCACATGAGACTTCTGACTCAATCTTGCAACAATGAGACATATGGAAAGGACTCAAATGATGAATCACAATTGAACATCAGATCATTGATTGCAAAATGAATTAGAAAGTATGAAAAGGGGAACTGTGCTATTATTATTAAAACTAAAAGGAGTAGAAACTGAGTACATAATGTTTACAAAGCTCTCTGCAAATGAACAAGAGAGGAAGAAACAATATTCTGAACTAAGAAAAAACTATGTTTTTTCTCCTATATATGCATCCAAAAATCTCCCAAGGAAAAAGTTGGGAAAAACTCTCAAAATAGCCATTCTTTTTCCATTTTTGAGCTCCAAGAAAAAGCAACCAAAAAAGTCACTAAACTACCTGCAAACTAAAGAGAAAAGCTGCCAAAATGCTATCCCAAGTGGTCCCACCAAAATCTCCTCAAAATCAGGCTTTTCCTGATCAATAAAAGCCTCCTTTTTGCCCAGTTTTCCTCACTTTCACCTACAAGAAAGAAAATCTTTAAAAGATATGATTTAGTCTAGATTTACTTTGCTTTAACTACATAAAAATAACAATTATTAAAGAAATTTATAAAAGCATTTCTTTAATAATGTTTTACAATGAAGTTTGTAGTTTTATCTCCTAATTTGTCTGGATTTGATTCTTTACAAAATATACAAGGCTTATGTGATTATTTATCCAAGTATGATACATTTCAATATGAGCATTTGATCATAAAATTTTGAAGGCACTATTGAATGTTTAAAAAAAAAAAAGACCCCTAGGGTCTGTCCTCCATTTGGTCTGCAAAAATTCCTAAGGCAATATGGCATATGTGGCAAAGGGACCTAATACATAAAACATCCTAAGTCATGAAGACTAGGCATATGCAAGGTGAACACAATACCATGAGGGGTATTAGCTAAGGCATTTGATTTAATTCAAATGTGACTAAATGCCCCAATCAAATTAGGGCACAAAGGAAACCCTAAACACAAAACACTTGAGTGTCATATCTTTTCGCGCCTATTTTGCATTTTGGCTTTTGATGAAATGGCTCTGCTGAGCCACTGCCATCAAACTAGGGTTTGGACCTGTAAATCCTCCATTTTTGTTTTTTCTGAGCAATCTCTTGATGATTCTTTATAGAAGATGAAAGGTAAGACTCTCTGCTTAAATTTTAAACCAAAAATTTCTCTTTAATATAGGTTTCTAGCCTTCTAGTCACGACCATAACAAAGATTCTAATGTCTTTTCCTTTATGCTTTGTCTTCTATCTCTTTCTTGCATTTTGGGGCTGCCATGGATGATTAGTTAGAGCTCATTTGAGACATTCTAAAGGCAAAAAACCTACAGCCTCATGTATATATCTTTACTCAAAAACAAGATAATCTTTCTGCCTTGCAAATACTGTATCATTTCTTTGATTTCTCCATCGATGTGTGCTCAATACGAGCTTAGGGAACCTAAAATGAATGCATTTTTCCTCTTTACATTATGTTTAGAAGAATTATAAAAGCCACTATATATCTATAGGTCACAGCTACACTTTGCATTTCATCATTTCTAAGTATTGCTTAAACTCCCATGAGCTTGAAACTATTCTATTTCCTTTGTATTTGTCTTTGTTCTATGCATATAGATAAGGCTTTCAATAGTTACTTGATATAAACCCCATTAGGGTTTAATCACTCCTTTTGTAACTCTGACAGGCTCTATGGTTGTAGCCTCAAGAAGGTACCTTCTGGTTTAACATATAATTAGTGATATCTGCACATTTGTTCACTTCTGAATATTTACTTGAGCCTTCATACACTTAAAACTACACACTTCTTTCTCTGTATGTGATAATTTTGCTCAAACCCAAGTGGGTTTCTATAATAATGAAGAGAAAGATAGTATCAGGTTGTAAACTTTGATGGCACAAAATGGGTTTTTCTTTATTCATTTTCTATATACTTGATGCACTTGTAAGTTCTCCATTTTTTAAAAAATAGAAAAAACAAAACTTTTGTATTCCACTATACAAGGCCGCGAGCCCTTGGTGCTTAAATCTTTGTCTCTGTAGCAATATAATGATCACTTACAAGAATAAGAATGTGTGGCAATCAGTATACTCCATTGTTGTTTTATTCTACACTTTGTGATGAAATACTTGGGCCTACAAAACTTGAAACTCTTCACTTTGCTCTACAACTAAATTTTCCTTTCTTCTAACAATTTGACATGATATTACAAAGAAAATATAACTTGGCTATGGCTACAAGAACACATTTTAAATGGCATTACTGGTACTTTATCTTGGCTTCATATAGATTTGATATAGGCTTTGATTCTTATCTTACTTCATGCAGAAACAAATGCAAAACTTATACACAACTTTGGTCCATCTGACATATCTATTTATGACTAATTTATAACTTCCTTGTCCTTATGATGGCATGACCATTTCACTTGCAATTGTACTCTTATTTACACCTCTTGTAGACATCTTTCTTTACTATATCAAATGCATCGTGTAATGTTAACATATGTCATCTCCTTTTGCATCTCCTGTAGATGAACATGACATTGAAAATACTATATAAACTCTTTACTTGCAAATTTTTGAACTGATATAAACCTATATGCACTTGTCACTGTGATAGATAAGCTCATTGAACTTTATGAATTTGCACCAAATGTGTTCTCACATATACTGTATATAGCCTCTTCATTTCATTCTGTATAGCACATACATCTTTGAGTATGGCATTTTTTCATAGCAGAAACTATACTCTAAAACTTTCTTTTACAAATGATGTTATCCATATGGCTGAAACAATATGTCTATTTGAATAATCTTCATGTGCTACCCCCTGTAGCTGCACTTGTAAATTATGACTATGGCATTTACACTGTATATTATGAATGATATGACAGTCATGATGATGACTGATTTTGGATCTTTTATGTATGTTCATGCATTAAATTATAACTTCATACTTCAAATGATAAATACCTGATGTACTATTGTCTAATTGCTTCTTTGATGATGGTTTGAAAGAGTCATGTGTGTTGTCACTTGTTGTACATTACAATGCATAATTGGAGACTACTTCATCTATTCCTCTTGTGAACAACATACTTCTCATTGTCTCTTAATGTGCAAGGACCATGGGAATAGTACTTTGATGAATATGTTATGATGCATCTATCATGTTGGCACTAGATGTCATTCTTTTATCAGCACAAGAGTGCTATCCTTTAACATGTGAGTACTTTTATTAATGAAGGTTGCATTCTATCATGACATTTATTTGAAATATTTGCTCATCTGAAAGGCTACATGATGAGATTAGACTATTTCTTATGAGCATCTTGAATGCATGATAAATGATAATGAGATAGATAATGAATGTAACCATGATGTGACAATACCTCTTACTCATATCATTGGGCAGTCTTGAAAAGAGCTCAATGTTCATTAATGGTTCTCACTTCATAACACCTTGAACTGACAATCATGGATGGGCATTGAGCTTAAAGCTCATGCACTGACTTGATGTAGTACTCCTTTAGTTGAATAGGTTCTATTTGAGCATAATGAATATGAACTATTCCCTCTGGAAATTTAGGGGCACCATGTTGGGCTCAACCCTATTGGGAGTGCACTTTGCACCACATGCTATGATGTCTTCAGATTAGCAACATGATTTCACCTATAACTACTGCATAGGAAACAAACATGTTAGATAAAAATAGTGAAGCTCAATGATGTTTCATTTCTTCAGGCTCTCTTGCATATAGATGATTTGGTTTTCTAATTCAATACATCAAGAACAATGTATTATGTCTCTACTTGATGAAGTACATAGGATAAATCATATCTGGAGGTCTAACATATCTCTCTCCATCACTACAAGTTCATTCAAAGGCTAGGAGCAAAGAGGAGTTAGTTGCAATGAAGACCAACTAAAGATTCTCCAACAAATAGGCGATGATAGATATGCCTTGTCATGTTTGCTTCATTTCTTTACTTTCTATTCAGATGCATAGTATATTCTCTCTGATGTATTGGTTTAGCTACTCCCACAACTTGTGTGGGATACTTGATCTCTCTTGCTTTCATTCAATGCAATACTTGTTCATCTTGTGTATATCTCATTTATCAAATGAATAATCATTGCAATATGAAATGAAATAACTTCTTATTTATCCATGAAAACTCTGCAAAGCAATGAATAATAAACTAAATTTCACTCTTCTATTATAACAATGGCATCATAAACTAAACCTTTTCTTTTTCAAGCACCTTAAACTATGCAAAACCAACATAGGAGAAAATGTTAAGAATATTTCATCTTAAAATGAAATAAATGTGCTCCATCTTTGCCATTTTGAGTTGTAGGTGAAAATTTGGTAACATGAATACAGTTGTCAAGTTTAGCAAGAACCACAATATTCAAGATCCAAGGTGAATAGTTAATAGGGAAGATAAAGCAATCTTGTAAGCTTCTCAATCTCATCCTTAACTAACAGTGCCACCTTAGGATTCATATTTCAAATTTTTCATTTTACTGGCTTTGCACCAGGATGTAATACAATGTTAGGTGTTACAACCTTTGAAAATATGCCAGGCATATCAGAATTTGTCCAAGAAAAAATGTCAGGATAGTCCTGTAATAGAGAAGTATGTTCACATTAATCTTTTGAATCTAGATATTTTTTGATTGGGATAACCTTTTTGGGGTTATTAGGGTCTATTGAGACATAAAAAAATTTCCCATTAATGAGAGTATTGTGGTTTGGGATATCATAGGGATGAATGGATTCCATAGTTGTCTCATGAGATGCCAAGGTATCATTAGATAAATCAACATCTTTCCCAAAGTATGCTTCCACATTTAAACATTAAGAAAATATGCGATCATGATGGTAATGAGGAAAATGATCATAGGCTCCTAGAAATTTAGCTAGAGGCTCAATCATTGAGAAACTATCCAAAATAATGTCACTAAAAGTTTTACTTGTGTCAATTAACTCAAGATAGATTATATTAAGTTTGGAATCGACTACAATTATGTTTACATTAAGAGAATGGTGATGAGAAGCTTTAGTAGGCTTCAAAGGGAAGTATTGAAGGACAAATGAAGAGCTATGTGGATTATCTTCTAAAGGAATCTTGATACCTTGTTCCTTTACACCACAAGCATTATCTCTATAGCCTAATTGAGATAATATTTAAAAAACTTAACAATAAATGGAAGCTATTTCTGTGGAAAAAGGTGGCTCACCATTAGTCGCATAGTCAATATTATAAACTTATAATCATCACATTGTGTTAAACTAATTTAAAGAGTGGACTATGTAGAGGATATTGTAGATACCTTTGAGTTGTACAGTTTTGATGGTGAAACTTTATACTCAACCATGAAGGTAGGTGTGAAGTCTAATGAACCCCAATAATCATCGAAGAACTTGTTTGAAGATGATACAAGATATTTCTCAACATAATCTATGGCAAGAGGAATTGGTGAATTTATTTTTTATATAGATGGAATTAATGTGTATAGAGGTATAAAAGGAAGAGGTTGATTTATAGATTCATCTTGTAAACAACTATCAGGATTAGGATCAACCTCAACTGTATGGAGTTTGTTATCATAGACAAACTTTATTGAGCAATGGAGGGTAGATGGGATGGCCCTCATGGCATGAATCCATGATCTACCTATAAGAAGAACATATGTAAGAGAACTAGGAATGACATGGATATGTATAGATAAAGTCTTAGGTCCAACCATTATAGGTAGTGTGATTGTACCTAGTGATTGTCTACAAAAATTATCAAAGACACAAATTTTAAGTGTATCAAGTTTTATAAGCTTGATGTATTTACACTAGTTTTAAGTAATAGGTCTATGCCACAAGCATTAAGGTTTGATCCATTATCAATCATATTTCATTTTACTCTGATTCTATTAATGATGATGAATATCATGAGAGGATCATTTTGGCTTTGAACTTATATGGGAGGTTATTCATGTTGTTGAAAGATAATGTCCAAATTTGTTACATGCATACAATCTAATATGGCAACAACATCATTCGCGTTAACATAATGTGTTACAATAAATTTATGTAGAGCTTCTTCGAGCATCCCATGGTATGTAGGTGATGTTTATATCAACTCCCATAGTGAGATCTTTGTTTAAGTAGCGCCAAGCCATTCAATAAGAGCATATTCTCGAGGCCCAACCTATTTAGGAATTTAAGGATCTTGAGGAAGAATAGGAGCAACAGGTGGAATAAAAGTTGAAATAAATGTTGTTTGTTTTCTTTGTTTGTTTCTAGTGTTATATGTGTGAGCAACCTCATGGTGAATGGGTTTCTACGACACATTTTGATTGAATTGATTATTTTCAATGATTTGTTTTGTAAAGTTTAGAATGTATCTAGGAAGTCCAGATGGTTTTGTCACATAGGTCCTATAGTTACCATAGTTTTAGACTGCACAGTTGAGGAATATTAGAATGTAGATGCACACCAATTTAGGCTTTCTCAAGTTCTTTATGGTAACCGAAAACATAAATTGAGTTGATTAATCCTTGAAAGATAGATGGTTTAGCAGTCATAGAGGATGATTCTATTGAGATGAAATCATCAAGGGTTTCATCTAACATAGAAAAATCATCACTACTAAATGGCTCCTTAAATGCACTAAAATCTTGAATAAAAAGATCTGGCATTGTCGTATACCTTAGTTTTTACAAACACAAGTACCTTAAATGAAATAGATGATATATAAAAACAACAGTGTCTAGAATAATTAACCAATTAATTAGCTAATTAAATATAAATCAAATCACAAGCATTGTCAGATCATCAAGTTCAAGGAAATGTTATGTAAAAAGAAGGTTCATAGTCTAATATACCAAAAACTAGGTTTAACCTCCTTCTATATGAATATTGGGACACAAACTAATCTTAGCTATAGTCTTAATAGGAGAACCAAGCTACAAGGGTTATGTCCCTTTCTTGTATTTCTAAAATATTGAATTAAGATGACTTAGGTTTAGGGTTTTAACACAGAAATATACCAAAAAAGAGATATTGTACCTTACAAAACTGGAAACCCAGAGCATAAAGATTGGAATAAGATAAACAGAACTATTAGATGTCACTGCTGAAAATTAGGGCAAATATAGGATGGAAAAGTTGACCGAAGGTAGGTCTCCTAGGGTTTTAGGCCCTCCGAAAGGGGTTTTTGAGAGTTGTGGCTTCTATTTGCCAATCTGCTTCTAGATCTTGCGTACTTGTTCTTGATCTTCCTTAATCTACAAAATAGAAATAGATGGAAGGGTTGTGGTTGTATAGGAGTTTTCCTCAGTCAACCCCTCATTTTGGTATTTCTACATCATAGATAGCCAGATTAGAGAAGATCAAAAAGTGTGTGCTCCCAATCTTGTGTGTATCTAAGATTATAATGAGTAGCAAACCAAAGGATTTATCACAAAACCCTAACCCTATATGACTCAAGCATATAGAATGATCTACTCAAGAGAAGTGCTTCACTCCAGGAAACACTAACCTTCAACTCAAGGAAGGTGGGATGATTTGAAATCTGTAGAATAAGAATGCATTGCAACCATAGCTAATGGTAATGATGTAGGAACTCAAGGCAAAATTAAGATTGTGGTTCCTACCCTCCTCTCAAATATTTGAAGAGGAACAAGATAGAATCAAGATCTTGCTTCCAAATCAATAACAATCCTTTTCAAGAGAATTAGTATTCCAACAACAATAAAACCTATAATAACTCAGAAGTGTGCAACAATATTTAGATAACTCATAGTTCTTTAGATCTCTTTAGGTCTTTTCAAAGTCTTGTTTAAGTATGAAGCCCAAGGAGGGAAAATATTTCAATTTTAGAGGCCGACAAAGCATGGGACCCAAAATGTCAAAATTGAGGTCATGTCACACAATACAAATCCAACACCATCAAGGAATTTAAATCTCTACAAGATACAAGAGGGCACTAGCACCTAAGCACTAGTATCCTTGGCAAATCACCCTAGAAAGTTAGCATTACCTTGGGACATTTCTAGGACCTTAACACAACCCTATGTTCTATAATTTGATCAATGAAAATAGTTTAGAAAAGTTTAGGAAGATTTATGAAGGTCTAGGAATCTTTAGGAAAGTTTAGGAATGTGAAGCAGCTTATCGAGTCAAGGGTAAAGCCAAGGCTAGAAAGTGGTCCTCTAAGTGGGATAATGAAACATATACTAAGGTGATTGATAAACAAAATGTGAAATTGTGATTACACTATCAAAGAGCACAATTTACAACATAACAAGAAGTAGTAAGGCATAAAGGTCCTCAAGAGAGGGCACAAAAGATATCAAGGTAAATCCATAATAGAATACTAAGGAATCTACATGCTCGGGGTTAGTATCAATATGTCAGGAATGATAATATTCAAGGGAAAAGGATGGAACTATCATCATCCCCCACCCATGTAGAACAACAAGAACATAAGAAGAATTTCACATGAAAATAAAGTTAAAAATTCTTTGGGTCAAGATGGAAGAGACCTAAATGTCTTGATGCTTTACATCATCCCAAAAATATTAAGAAAAGTCAAGATCACAATAGATAGAGGAATTTATCTACATATATAAGAATATTAAAACAATTGTATTTCCTCTATATCTATGACCCTATGAGGGAGGCATGGGTCCTCCAAGAGAAACTAACAAAAACCTATGAGGCAAACACATGGTGATAAAAAAAAAATTAGGCAAACCACAAACATACAATAAAACAAATGTCACAAAGGGTACTTATACTTAGGGTAAAAAAATAATAGGTCATCCTTCTCCAAATCTCAATCATAAGGGTAGGACAAAGGCTAGAAAGCTAGCAAGATCACTACTAGAGTGATACTAGGTGAAGATCCATCACCAAAATGTGGAAGGATAGTTGTTGATGTAATGTCCTTTTGAACATCCTCAGGTGATGTAAGGGTCAACAACCTCCTAAAGATCAATGATAATGAAGGAATATCAATACTAATCATAGGCTCCTTGAAAGAGGAAGGTAACAAAACAACCCTATCATAAGGGATAATATGTTATTTCTACTCAATACTAACATTGGTGACAAGGTCTATAGGATAAATAGAGGCAGCAGGAGGAAGAACCTTTGCTAACTCAAGACTAGATGATGAAGATATTGAGGATGAAGGGGGAATGTTGGTCTTTGATCTATAGAATGGTGCAGTAGGATAACACTCCTACTTATTCTTAGGTGTAGGACATGGTATGTATATGGATATAGTTGCAATGTGGAGAATGTTAGAGAAAATTTGATGATAGGTGTGCTAGAAAGGCACTAAGCCATCTAATGCTTCCTTAGGGATAATTGAAACATTAGGAAGATTGAGAAACTCCAAAAAGGGTGGCATGTCTGGCATGACGAGAAGAATTAGAGGGTCATGAGAGGGAGCTAAGATAAATTGGACCTTCTAAGAACTAGGATAACTTGGATCCTATGAACCTAAGCTCTAGTCATAGCATGTTTGGTAAGTGCATGGAAGTGGGATACAAATTAGTGGCTAGCCTTGAGATGTTTTGGCAAAACATGTTTGCATTATGAAAGGAATAAATGCATACATGTTTAAACTTGAATTCAAAATATATATGATCCTTTCCCATTTAGGCTTGTATTTAGAAGCCTAAGGGTTGGACATCTATTGTGGTTCCTAAATTTATGTTTTTAACATAAAACAACTTGAATTCAAACTTCAACCTAATCAAGTTTACATGTTTTGCAATAAAATTTTACAAACCACCACCAAAATAAAGAGATACTTCTTAGATTTCTATCCATACAAGTTTTTTTAATATTTTGAGTAAGTTAAGGTATTTACTTTTATTTTCTTTGAAGAGTGTATCTATATTCCTGTAGTACATATGTATTGTCTTTTTTAATAACATTTGACTCGCTTATCCAAATTTCAAATATATATATAGGATTCTTCTACACTTCATTCTATACGCATTCAATAAAAGAAATTTATATTTTAATTAGTTTTGTGTAAGTTATGTGACATACATGCTTAGTGATGTAATTTTCAGGATGCATCCACTTTAGAAAAATGTAAAAAACAATTCAATAAAAAATAAAAATATACAACCTGTAGTACTCACTCTTAGCTATATTTCCACCAAATGGTTTTTAAAAATACCTAATACAGGAAAAAAAAATAGTGTTAGGAACCCATGTTTAACCCTTCTCTTTACTTTGTTAGTATATTGTTGTTGGACGCGTATGCTTTGTAAGTTGTCTCATGAGTATATTGTATTATCCCACATTCATTGGGAGTAATAGTTGTTTAGATTAGATTTAGTATATAAGTACGTGTTGAGGCCAATGAAGTCATCCACAAGTTTATTGTATTGAGCTTGCTCAAAGGAGGTTACCCCCTCGAAGTGGCTTGCGATCAATAAATTCCTTCTCTGTTCTGCTATTTCTATTATTTCATGCATTTCTCATTATATTGTTGTAGGAGGTTCCTCTCATCTGGTATCAAAATGCTTTCTTGGGCTCGTTGGGTGGAATTTTTACTAAATTTTTTTTCGTAGTGGCCTCTAAGCACTATGATTATTGTAGTAGTTCTTTTTTCTTTGCATCTGTATTATTCATTTCAATTGTAGGTTTGGACCAGGGAATAATCTCTATCCACTTAATTGTGGGAAGTACCTAGGCATAGCCCTAAAACTCATTGTGAGGAGTACCACAGGAACCCCGAAGTAGCTGGCCCATTGAGAGGATTTGCCAGTGAAAAGGGCAATGGGTCCTACCTGATTGACTAGTTCCCATCTGTGAGGTAAACCATGAGCTATCGTTTGTGGCAAAGAAGTTATTACTTTTACCTGAGCCATGGAGTGAGGGGTACTACCCCAATATGTAAGTCGTTAGACAACATTGGTAGCTGAGTGAATCCTTTGAACCTTTAGGAAGCTGAACATACTTGGGGTCCATATCTAGTGCTAGTTGATAACTCGTAGATTGCATTTGTCCAAAGCTGTTGTAGATCCCGTTGCAGATCATTTCAAGAAAAAAATTGTTTTTTTGCCATATTTTCCTTTTTTAAGCTTTGTTTCCTCTGAAAATTCACTGGAACCCCTGAAATTCCATTCTATATATTTCCTTCCTTGAGGACCCTATCCCAAATTCCACTTATCGAAGCCAGAAATCCCACATTTGTCTATTTTTAGGGTTTTCCATAACTTCTTCGATTCTCACCCTATCACCTTCAAATTTTGCCACAGTGTTCATTTCCTATTTCTACTCTTTTGTCCTTCTTGGACAAATTTTCCCATTCTTTCACCGTGCTTCTGAAATCCCCTTTTTTTGCTTCCCTGTCCCTCAAAAAGTGTCCAAAACCTAATGACACCCCAATTCCGCATCAGAGTTTTTCCCAAATCCAAATTTTCCTTTACTAAAAAAGTTTTTGTTATTGTTTTTCTACCCATTCCAAAAAAAAATCCCAGTTATGGTTGTCACCCATGCAGGAGCCAAAAACATGGAGGATGAACTTGTAGCCCTCAAGACCAAACTCCAAGATTTGGATGAAAAAATTCTTGGCCTTAATCTTCATCATTCAGCCATGAACAATAGATGGCAGCCAGAGTCTTCTGGAGACACTAGATTCTCTTCTTCTAGTAATTTTCATGGGCCAAAGCTTGATTTTCCTCACTTCAATGGTGATGATCCGACTAGATGGATAAACCAAGTAGAATAATATTTTAGTTTGCATAATACTTTTGATGTCAACAAAGTCCCACTTGCATCCTTCCATTTGGAACACGAAGCCCTTCAATGGTTCCATTGGTACATCAAGGCTCATGAAGAGCCAAAATGGATAGATTTTTGCAAACTCATTTTGCAATGATTTGGTCCTCGTGCACTATGAGAGAATATCAGACAGAATTTGAGAAACTAGCCAATCACATAGAGGGATTGTCTAATGAATTCTTCAAGAGTTGTTTTTTCAGTGGTCTGAAGGATGCAATCCAATCTGAGGTTAAAATGTTCCATCCCAGCACAATAATGGAAGCCTAGGGTTGGCTAAGTTGGCAGAGGACAAGATCACAGCTCAATAGCGCTCCAAATCCACTTTTGTTCCATTCAGAAATATGGTTTCCCAAAGACCTCCAATCATGCCAGCTCCTAGAACAACTCCTATCAAGAATTTGTCTCAAGTAGAGATGAGGGCACGTAGAGAAAAAGGGCTTTGTTATAATTGTGATGAGAATTTCACTTGGGGACATAGATGTGTTGAGCAAAAGCTCTATCTCTTGGATGTGGATTCTCTGTCTACAACTGAAGTTTATGAAGATGCTCAGGATACAGTAGATGATCAGGTCAACATTCAGTAGCTACCTATTGACCCTCCTTCTCAGGAAGACCAACCAGAGATCTCTCTCCATGCTTTAGCAAGAGTCACCATCCCACAAACCATGCAGGTCAAGGGTTACTTCAAGAATCTCCCTCTTACAATACTCATTGATTCTGGTAGCACTCATAACTTCATTGACCCTCGGATCACCAAATAGGCTATTAAGTTTGTCCATCCTTGCTCCAACTTTGAAGTCATGATTGCCAATGGGGGCACATTACCTTGCAAAGGGAAGTGTCGCAATGTGTGTATCTCTATTGGAGATTATAACCTACACTTCGACATGTTTGCCTTGCCCTTAGGTAGATGTGATGTGGTTTTGGGTGCTGAATGGTTATGCACACTTGGACCCATCTTATGGGATTTTACTAAACTTTGGATGCAATTTTTAGACAATGGGAAAAAACACACATTGAAGGGCTTACAACCAGGGTCTCTGAGCATCATCAGTTCACATCGCATGGAAAAGTTCCTTAAGAAGAATTCACATGGTGTCATCACTCAGCTCCATTCCATTTAGATGCAACCATCAGTGGTCTCCACTACTCCTTCGGATCTACAATGAATTTTGTATAGATATGCATGTGTCTTTGCTGACCCAGTGGGATTGCCAACTTCACGACTAGAGGACCATCATGTTCAGCTCCTTCTTGGAAGCATCCCTCCCAACATCAGGCCCTACCTCTACCCATTTCACCAAAAGACAAAGATTGAGATTCTTGCTCGGGACTTATTGAAGCAAGGTATTATTCACCCTAGTACCAGTTCCTTTTCTTCACCAATTCTTCTTGTCCAGAAAAAAGATGGGTCATGGCACCTCTGCATTGACTTCCAATAACTTAATCACATCACAATCATGGATAAGTTTTTGATTTCTATTTTTGATAAGCTTCATGGCACTCATTTTTTCTCCAAGTTGGATCTTTGTTCTAGGTATCACCAAATTCAGGTTCATGAGGATGATATCCCTAAAACGGATTTTCACACACATGATGGCCACTATGAGTTTTTGGTCATGCCCTTTGGCCTCACTAATGCTCCTTGCACATTCTAGGCATTGATGAATAAAATATTCCAGCGCTACTTGCAGAAATTCATTCTGGTCTTCTTTGATGATATATTCATCTATAGTAAAACATGGGCTGAGCATCTGTAGCATCTGGATCTTATATTGCAACTTCTCTCTTATCATCATCTCTATACAAAATAGTCTAAATGTGTTTTTGGGAAGAAGGAAGTGGAGTATCTCATACATATTGTTTCAGCCCAAGGGGTTCAAGTGGATCCTGCCAAAATAGATGCCATGAAAAATTGGTTGTATCCTCAGACACTCAAGAGCCTCCGTGGTTTCTTGGGACTGACTAGCTACTACCACAAGTTTGTCAAGGATTATGGGAAGATTGCCTCTCCATTAATAGCTCTATTGAAAAGGGATGCTTTTACATGGACACATGCTAATGAGTGTGCATTTGAAAAATTAAAACAAGCTATGTGTAATACACTTGTTCTACCTATGCCAGATTTTTCTAGGACCTTCACTGTTGAGAGTGATGATTGTAGAAATGGACTTGATGTTGTTCTCCTTCAAGATGAACATCCCATTGTGATGCAGAGGTGTCAGGTCTCCTATGATAATCTAACAAGATCAAAAGATTCAAATAGTTTGTGGGCTTTAACCAATAATACTTCACTAGTCTTCCTCTTGCCTTAAACTCCACCAAAAGGCTCAAATTTGGGTTTCAACTTCTCAGATGAAATCTTCCAAATTCTAAGGTCTCAACCTACCCCAACCAACAAGTTTCAACAGGTTTCATGCACCATTTTGCTTGGTTCATTGACAACTCCACTTAACTAGGCCTAATCCTAGTAGCCCTATTCAGCGACTAAACTATACTTTTCTCCAAAATTTCCCAAAGCACTTCCAAACCTAATGACTGATCTAGATACCCTTTATCAAGCTATTTAATATATCTCAAACTCATATGCTATTGTTTTGGACCGAATCTGACTGTCCTAACACCCTACTGTCTTCCTACAAGGCCTAAAATGCCCACTTTACAAAGGAACCCTATTAAATACTTGTCCCACTCACTCCAAACCTTGAAACAGTCTTACAAAAGGATTCAAAACAAAGGATTTTCTAGGTTTTAGACAATTATTTTCTCATTCAAGTCTTTAGACACCAAACCCCCATTTCTAGGACCTAAAACCTAGGGCTTGCTAGATCTCCCACTTACAATCACTTCCAGACCTCATTCAAAGGTCTAACACCATGTCCTTGATTATATTAAAACACATCAAACATAAAGAAATCACCTTGTTAAGGTAGATCTCCTGCTGCTATAATTGAGCCACCATTTCAATGCTCTTTCCACATGCAAACTAGACTTCCAACAGTGATCACCTGCCTATTTGCACTCCTCTTGCCTTGCAAAGGTTATAAATCATATCATACATGTTATTAAGGACCTATTCCATGAGAACCAGGAGCCTACATTCATGGAAAGGTCATTTGAGGCATTGTAACCTCTCAAAACTCATAGGGCAGCCTGATGTTCTTTGTAACAGTCAATATAAACAGCAATAAAACTACCTACAGAACCTCCTCAGACCATCAAATGAAGTCTAATACTATTCAATGAAGATTCAAAACATCTATTATGCTACCTCAGATCGAAAGAACACCAAAAACACAAGAAAAAGACAAGGATTTGATGAAAACTCTATTTATCTCTGTCAGGCTGTACAACTCAGACTTCCAAAATGACTCCACCGTACCATCTAATGCCTTGGGAAGGCTTATATAAATTTTGTTCCGACTCCCACAACCAATTCCCATCAGTTGGAGATGGTTAAACTTCCAAAACTATCCATTCTTGATTTTCCCGCCCAAATGCATTATTCAAAAATTTGAATGTTAAACTTTGTTTTAAGTGACTTTTACTCTACCAAATCATCAAGGTTCATCATGGTTGATCTTCTTAGGATCATTATACCTTATTCCTAATCTCAAACACCTATATTTGACTTTTATTTGACTCTAGAGGCAATATTGGCCTAACTTACATTATTTTTGGTCCTAGGGTCCTTACCAGGACCCTCAGGACATTTGATCATTACATCATTTTGTTCATCATAACATGTCATAATTGGTTTTAGGATGTTCCATTTGGCTTGATGGACTCCATGGGATCCTCTCCTAGTCACTGGTGTCTCCATGTTCCAAAATGTTCCCTTAGGTGCTCCTGCACCATACTCCCCAGCATGATAAAAACTCTTGTCCCAAGAGGCATGTGATCTACTCCAAACCTCCTGCAGTCTCTTTGAAGTGCTCCTCTGATTTGTGACTGGGAACATGAACTCTCCAATGGTTATCCTCCTCCCTCTCCCACTGGAATGGCTCTTACAAATAATGTTAGCATCATAAAACATTTTTTGGTGTCCTTGCCTAGGACCTTGCTGCTGTAATACTTCTACCTTCTCCATCTTAAGTTTCTGATTTGTTTTTCCCTGTAGCTTTCCTTCCTTTTCCTACCTCCCTATAGGGCAATCAATGTCTCCAACCCTGATGCAATGTAAGTTCCAAACCTGCTGTTCTTGAGGACTATCATAAACCTTCTTCTGTTGCAACTATTCTTGTTGTTTCCAACTATCCTTAACCTACACATTCAACTGCAATTTCTCTCCAAAACAGACAATAGTATATTCCTTCTTGTCTTCACAAGGTAAAGGAATCAGTTTAAACTTTTTACCATCTTTGTGCACCAAATGAGTATTTGTATAACCATCATGAACTATCCTTCTCAAATGTTGCCATGGTCTACCCAAAATTATATGCCCACATGTCATTGAAATAATATCACACAAAATAGAACCATGGTATGGACCAATTGAAAAATCAACATATGCCCTTTGACTAACCCTTACTTGCTGCTCTTGACTTGCCCAAGTGGCATTGTAAGGACTAGGATGATCAAATGTCTTCAATCCTAATTTGTACACCATATCCCAGGAAACTAAATTATCATGTGAACCTGAATCTATAATCAACTTGCACATTTTTCCATGGCTTAAACAATTAGTTTTAAAAATGGATACCTATGGTGCTTGCTACATTTTGCCTTGTTTCACCATGAACAATTCTCCATCTGTTACTGGATAGGCTGGTGTTGGTTCTTGGTCTTCCTTCTTTTCCTCTTCTTGTGCCAAGTGAACTCTTCTCTCTTTTCTCTTATCAACATCATCCCTCTTAGGACATTTGAAAGATGTGTGTCCCACTTCATTGCAATGATAACATCTACCTGTGAAGACTCCTCTACCTGATCCAAACCTACCTCCACCTCTATATCCACCTCTCTAATCTGTAGAAAACAACTTGCCTTTCTCATTGCTGCTCTGCCCTTCATTAGTAGGTTTGCCCCTACCTCTATATCGTCTACCACTACCTCCTTGTCTTTTTTGCCTCCTCTTCACCCTCTCTTCAGCCCCTATGGTTAACTGAAAACATTCTCCAAGTGATTTTGGTATGGTCAAACCAATTTCATCTTGCAAGTTGTACCTAAGCCCATTAAGGTATCTTGCAACTTTCTCTTCTTCATCTTCCAATCCTC
This sequence comes from Cunninghamia lanceolata, assembly GCA_027924645.1. Lineage (NCBI taxonomy): Eukaryota > Viridiplantae > Streptophyta > Pinopsida > Cupressales > Cupressaceae > Cunninghamia > Cunninghamia lanceolata. The sequence continues at coordinate 10,925,864 of BSBN01000854.1, forward strand.
CTCTAATACTAAGCTTATGAAATTGCTCAATATAGGACATCATATCCATGTCCTTTTGCTTCAAATTCTGCCTCATCCTCTTTGTTTGAATAGACTAATTAGATGGAAGAAACTGATCCTTCATCATATTCTTCATCCTACCCCAAGAAGTGATTCTTGTTCCACCTCTAGCCATTCTTTCTATTTGTACACTACTCCACCAAGTAAGTGTTGTCCCTCTCAACTTTGTTTTTACAAATTTAACCTTCTTCTCATCACTCATTTCCTCATACTCAATGAAATTTTCAAGGGCATCCACCCAGCCTAATACCTCTTCGCTATCTATCTTCCCCTAATAGATAGGTAACTCTATGTTTGCCTTTGTTCCACTACCTTGAACTGCCTTAAGCAATCTCAAAAATTTCTTTTCGTTAGGATCCAATTCATCCTTAGGAGGGTTATCATCTGCCTCCTCATCTCCTTCTGGATCATTTTGTTCATCCCTTCTAGGATTCTTCTCCAATGCTTCCAACCTTGCCAATATTGATGCATTCTCTCTTCTCACTTGTCTTAACTCTCTTTCTCTTGCAGCATCCTATTCTCTTCTCTCCCTCAACTCTCTTTCTCGTGCCTCTAAGGCTTCCCTCAGTTCATTATTCTCCCTAGCCATCTAATTTTTAGGGGGCATCTTCACAACTTTCACCAACCCTTACTCTTTCACAAGATCCTACTACTCCCTCAAGGACCTACTTGCTGCTCTAATACCACTATGATGCAGAGGTGCCAGGTCTCCTATGATAATCTAACAAGATCAAAAGATTCAAATGGTTTGTGGGCTTTAACCAATAAGACTTCACTAGTCTTCCTCTTGCCTTAAACTCCACCAAAAGGCTCAAATTTGGGTTTCAACTTCTCAGATGAAATCTTCCACCTTCTAGGGTCTCAACCTACCCCAACCAACAAGTTTCAATAGGTTTCATGCACCATTTTTCTTGGTTCATTGACAACTCCACTTAACTAGGCCTAATCCTAGTAGCCCTGTTCAGCGACTAAACTATACATTTCTCCAAACTTTCCCAAAGCAATTCTAAACCTAATGACTGATCTAGATACCCTTTATTAATCTCTTTAATATATCTCAAACTTATATGATGTTGTTTTGGACCGAATCTGACTGTCCTAACACCCTACTGTCTTCCTACAAGGCCTAATCCGCCCACTTTACAAAGGAACCCTATTAAATAGTTGTCCCACTCACTCCAAACCTTGAAATAGTCTTAGGAAAGGATTCAAAACAAAGGATTTTCTAGGTTTTAGACAATGATTTGCTCATTCAAGTGTTTAGACACCAAACCCCCATTTCTATGACCCAAAACCTAGGGCTTGCTAGATCTCTCACTTCCAATCACTTCTAGACCTCATTCAAAGGTCTAAAACCATGTCCTTGATCATATTAAACCACATAAAACATAAAAACATCACATTGTTAAGGCAGATCTCCTACTGCTATAACTGAGCCACCATTTCAATGCTCTTTCCACATGCAAACTAGACTTACAACGGTGATCACCTGCCTATTTGCACTCCTCTTGCCTTGAAAAGGTTAGGAATCATATCATACGTGTTATTAAGGAACTATTCCATGAGAACCAAGAGCCTACATTCATGGAAAGGTCCTTTGAGGCATTGTAACCTCTCAAAACTCATAGGACAGCCTGACGTTCTTTGTAACAATCAATATAAACAACAATAAAACTACTTACAAAACCTCATCAGAGCATCAAATGAAGTCTAATACTGTTCAATGAAGATTCAAAACATCTATTATGCTACCTTAGATCAAAAGAACACCAAAAACACAAGAAAAAGACAAGGATTTGATGAAAACTCTGTTTATCTATGTCAGGCTGTACAACTCAGACTTCCAAAATGACTCCACCATACCATCTAATGCCTTGGGAAGGCTTATATAAATTTTGACCTAACTCCCACAACCAATTCCCATTGGTTGGAGATGGTTAAACTTCCAAAACTATCCATTCTTGATTTTCCCGCCCAAATGCATTATTCAAAATTTTGAATCTTAAACTTTGTTTTAAGTGACTTTTACTCTACCAAATCATCATGGTTCATCATGGTTGACTTCATAGGATCATTATACCTTATTCCTAATCTCAGACAACTATATTTGACTTTTATTTGACTCTAGAGGCACTATTGGCCTAACTTACATTATTTTTGGTCCTAGGGTGCTTACCAGGACCCTCGGGACATTTGATCATTACATCATTTTGTTCATCATAACATGTCATAATTGGTTTTAGGATGTTCCATTTGGCTTGATGGACTCCATGGGCTCCTCTCCCAGTCACTAGTGTCTCCATGTTCCAAAATGTTCCCTTAGGTGCTCCTGCACCACATTGCATTCAACAGCAAAGCCATTTCAGGTAAGAATTTAGTACTCTCTACATATGAGAAGGAAATGATGGCTATTTTGCATGCAGTACAAAGTGGTGGCCATACCTATTAGGGAATCATTTCTGCATCAAGACTGATCACCAGAGTCTAAAATATTTCCTAGAACAATGGGTCTCCTCCCTATCACAATAGAAATGGGTTAGAAAACACATGGATTATGACTATGAGATCACTTACAAGAAGGGTAAGGACAATATTGTGGCAGATGCTCTTTCTCACATATTTGATGACCAAGCTTCTCTTTTAGCTATTTCTATGCCTATTCCAAATTGGTTGGAATCTGTCCAGTAGGGCTATGTCAATGACTCTTCATTATCTCAACTCATCCAACAGTTGGCCAATAACCCTTCTATCGTACCGCATTACTCTTGGGATAGTACTTCTCTAAGATACAAGGGTTGTCTGGTGCTCCCCCAGAACACATATCTTCAATAGGCTATCTTCTATGAACTCCATGCTTCTCCATTGCAAGGCACTCTATGTTCCTCAAAACTTATGAGTGGGCACAACATAACTTCTTTTGGAATGGAATAAAAAGGGAAATTCAATAGATGGTGGCTCAATGTGATACCTGTTAGCACAACAAGGGTGAAATGACACTCCTTCCTGGATTACTTAAACCCTTGCCCAACCCTACATGGATTTGGATAGATATTTCTATGGATTTCATTGAGGGGCTCTCAAAATCTGGACGGAAGATAGTGATCTTGGTTGTGGTTGATCGCCTCTCCAAATATAGTCATTTTTGTGCCCTCATCCATCCCTATACTGCCTCCTCATTCGCATAGATTTTCATGGACTAGATCTTCTATCTTCATGGAATCCATTCTTCCATTGTCTTAGATTGTGATGTAACTTTCACCAGTCATTTTTGGACAGAACTATTTTTCCACACTAGCACCAAAGTTTAGGGTATCACCCACAAACAGATGGTAAGACTAAAGTTATCAACAAATGTTCAAAAACTTATCTTCATTGTTTCACCTCTGAACAACAACATCAGTGGGCAAAGTGGCTCCCTCTTACTGAATGGTGGTATAATACCTCCTACCACACTACATCTAAAATGACTCCATATGAAGTAGTATATGGTTAGGCACTGCTAGTGCTCCTTCCATACACCCCCTGTAGTTCTCCAGTTCAAGCAGTTGACATGGTTCTCTGAACCTGAGATCAGATTCTTCACATTTTGCAGAACAATCTTCACATGGCAAGAAATCAAATGAAACAACAAGCTGATCAACATTGTTCTGAGTGCACTTTTCAAGTAGGTGATATGGTTTTTCTTCATCTACAGCCATACAAGCAATCCTCCTTGAAACTCAAAGGGTGTCATAAGCTAGCTCCAAAGTTCTATGGGCCATATAAGGTTCTTTAGAAGATTGGGTCAGTTACTTATAAATTGGAGCTTCCTCCTTCTTCCTGCGTTCATCCAGTATTTCATGTCTCTTGTCTAAAGAAAGTTCTTGGCACCAACATCAAAGCACAAACTGTTTTACCAAAACTAGATAATGAAGGATCCATCATTTTGGAGTTAGAGGCAATCCTCGACAGGCACACTCGTCATCTTCACTCTCGATCCATCACAAAAGTATTAATTCAGTGGCATGGAATGTAACCAGAGGATGCTACATGGGAACCACTCCTTTAGATTCAACAACAATTTCCACATCTTAAGCTTTGAGGAAAAATCTTTTCTAAGAGGGAGGGGATGTTAGGAACCCGTGTTTAACCATTCTCTTTACTTTGTTAGTATATTCTTGTTGGACGCATATGCTTTGTAAGCTGTCCCATGAGTATATTGTATTATCCCACATTCATTGGGAGTAATAGTTTTTTAGACTAGACTTAGTATATAAGTATGTGTTGAGACCAATGAAGGCATCCACAAGTTTATTGTATTGAGCTTGCTCAAAGGAGGTTGCCCCCTTGAAGTGGCTTGCGATCAATAAATTCCTTTTGTGTTCTGCTATTTCTGTTATTTCATGCATTTTTTATTATATTGTTGCAGGAGGTTCCTCTCAAATAGGGGGCACACACCAGACACTATCTTATATTTTAGTGATAAAAATAGGAACACTTTTGTGTGCACTCAACATTTCACCTCCTTAACTTTAACACTTTCCTAAAATATTTTAGTAGTTTAGAAACTAGATTTAGAGTACTACAATTTGATTGTTTTTATCATATCTTCAAATTTTGAGTGTACACAACTTGAATTACTCATCCAAGTTCAGCTTTAAGTAATTTTAGAAAATGGTGGCCACTTTTTACCCCTTTTTTCTACCCCATTTCCATGCACTTACTCTACTAGTGATTCTTATGCTTTCATGTAAGTCAGTTGTGTCTATTGTAGGTAGAGGGATCAATAAGGTCTAATTGAATAGGCTTCTTTTCCATAACCATCACAGTGATGGTGGGAGGACTATAACCAACAATAGAAGTTCAAGTAGTACTGCACCTCTAAAGTTATGGCTCTCTCCCTCCAATAGAGACATAAAGGGTAGGACACGCGACACATGAGTAACAGTGAGCACTATGAGGGTGAGGAGAGTCATATAACATGGTTTTCATTCCCCTTACTTTTGATGAGGCAGGAGGAGGAACAAGAGCAACAAAAATCAGTTGGGCGATGCCCAGAGGGAGAATCCTAGATGGTGCAGCCTTGGGTATTGAAGGGCTTGGTTTAGAAGTTAGGTTAGAAAACCTAAGGTCAAAGTGGATAAGTAGGTATAGGCCAAAAATAGTCTAAGGAGAAATTTCCCCACTATTGGAGGGTCTAAAAGCCACTATAGGGAACCATGTGTATAGCTCCATCATGGGGCACTTTAAACACTAGTGGAAAAAAGAGAAGACCACTGGCATCTCTGCAAGACAAGGGTGACCTAGCAAGACTCAGAAATCATTTGATGTCAGAATGAAAAAAAACACTACATCTAGGGACTTAGGTTCTTCTTGAATAGATAATGTGATTGACCCTAAGGTAGGGAGGCCCATACCATCATGGGTTCTAATTAAAAAAAATAGAGGGCTCATAAATTTCCTTATGAAGCTGATTGACATATAAAAAATCCCCTATAATGACATTGACAATACTAACAAAGTCAATTGTAACACCACAAATAAATTTTTGATTGAGTCAAGCAACAATGTAGAGAGGACCATGAGGCATGTTAGGAGCAATGTTGACTAGAGAAAAGTAATGACAGGGCTAGTAATGGATTTTTTCTTGAGGTGTCAGCAATAGGGTATCCACTGTTCCAATCACAACATGAAAGTGCAAAGAATGTGAACTAGCCTCCTCTCCTATCTTAGACAATGAACCATCTATGTTTGTGAAGTTAGAACAGTGCAAGGGAAATGGGTCTATGTAAATCTAAAGATTCTGATTAAGCTTACCCTTAGACTTATTTCCCTTATTAGTTTCTCTAGGGATGTGAATAGTCTTAGAGTTGAGGTCTTGTACTATGTGTTTAAGACACATATATTGCTCACTGTCATGCCCAAGTATTTGGTGAAATTGGCAAAAGGAATTTCCATCATAATTATTTGGAAGAGGTTTGTTTGGGTCTAAGGGCCTACTAGGCAGCAATTGCATGAGACTATGGTAAAGGACCTGCTACAACATGGACTATAAAGGGTCAAACAATAGGTTAAATTACCTTGTTTTTTTGTCTCACCATGATAAGGGTCATATCCTTTGAAATAGTTGAAGTAGCTGCACTATCACCAACCATTGTGGAAGATATACTCTTTAGGAAAGCTATGGTTCCCTTCTTAGAATTTCTACTATAGCAACTAGAGGGTCTAGTAGATACAGACATGGTAGAAGATGTCTCAAACTAATCTAAAGTCTATTGCTAGTCTTTTAGGGCCATTCACAAATGAAGGAAAGAGGAATACCTCATGATCAAGATATTTTTCCTAAGAGATAGATAAAAATTTCTAAAAGATGAAATTGGTAGACAAGGTCATAAAGGTAGATATGTGTGTCTACAGATATCCTTTACAATTATATTTATCAAACCTAGGAACCTTAAAGCCTACATGTAGGGATTTGCTAAGATGTGCAAAGATAGTGGGCTACGACAGACATAAGGGGAGAGGGTGGGCTATGTGGAGGTAGTTGAGAGGCAAGTAAGTTGTTGAATACTACTAATGATTTGTATAATTTGGTTGATTACTAGGTTTGTTGTGTGTAGAGGAGGCATGATGGTGGTAGACCTAAGATTTCCAAATGATGGGATATAGGCTACAAATAAAGTGGGGAAGGTTTGTATATCTGTAGGATACAAAGTAATAGATGATCCTTTGAATGACAAATACTAAGAAGGGGGAATGAACCCATATGAATGGATGGGATTCCTCACCATTCCCATCAATGTTAAATTCATGGGAAGAGAAGTGGTCATCTATGAAGGCATAGGTGTGTAAATGGCATAAATAAGTAATGTCATGGAAACGTATGGATGAAAAACATTTTGGGAAGAAAATAAGGTAGGAATATCATCATAAAAAATATGATCTAACCCATAGAACAAATCAAGGCACTCAAGATGGTTTACCAACATCTTCTTAAGGGACTCTATGATATAAGGCATAGTGTCAAAAGTTGCCTTATGGGTTAAGAATGTCTTGTATTCTTAGACATGCTACTCTAAGTTTTTAATTTGGGACGTGTAAGTTCTCATGGAATTCTCAAGGTCTAGATCTAATTGAGTGTTTAGAAAGACCATGACAGGCACAAAAGGCATTATGGATTATTTTGAGAGGATAATCTTTGGAATAGGTATAGCAGTGGTAGTATGATCTCCTAAAAGTGAAGGTAATTTCATGGTCATGGTAGTTATTGTAGAAAATGATTGAGACCTTGACATATTTTGTTAACTTCTTACAAGGTTTTTAGAATTAGAGGCCTAGGTCATAAAGCTCATAAAATTCATTTATATCTTATGACACATAGTGGATAATTTTTTAATTTCAGAAAAGTTATCAAAAGCTAGGTTTGACATCAGGTTCACCACAATGTAGCATATAAGATAGAAACTCCACCTAGAGAGTTGTACCCTCTAGATAAAGTGATCTTACAAAACACTAGTCTAGAATGTCTAGCTTCAAAAGAAGAATTTATATTTTATCCCTTACAAAACTATTCCATATTTTCTAGTTATGCTATTGATAAGAAAATTTAACTTTTCTATGCTAATAGTAGAAATGAAATGCTGTTTACAAAGTTCTAAGTTGAATTTTTTAGAAAATAAAAATTTGATATGGAAAGTACAATAGATTAATTTTCCACTAGAAATATGAGGCATCATCTAGCGATGATAGTGCACTACACATAAGTCTATGCTAAGTGTTGTCATTTGTATGGTGTTTTACATATGGAAGGATTTGGTAGGAGTGTTCTATATTTGTCTAGTAGGATTCTTCTCTATCTATATGATTCCTAGATCAACCTACATAACATAGTGAACTAGAAACACAAGCATAATATCTAGATATACAAGAAAAATCAAATAGATAGAAATGATAAAATCTAATGTAAAGAGGATCAACACCAGCAAACCTCCATGAAAATAATATTTCTAAATAACTTTTTTCAATGAGTTGAGAATAAGTTTGGGACTACAAAGGAGTTTTCCAAGAATGGTAGAAACCCTATTTTTCTTTTAACCTCCATAAGCAATCATATCATAAAGAGATTTTTGGAATATGTGTGTGCACCAAAGCATGACTAGGATACTGTGACAAATGTAATTCCTAAGAGTTCCTCTCTAGTCTATGAAGAGGATACTATGATTATGATGCTATAATGATAGGGATGACAAATAGGTTATGGAAAAATGAACAAGGGTTTTGTAAATGTGACTGGAAGGAAGGGACTGCTCAGTGAAGAGATAGAGTCTCCTCCCCTAGATTCACTTCTAGTGCTCTATTAATAAATTATACTAAAAAAAGAATGGAGCTTCTTGATTTATATGCAATTTATACACATGATTTTTGTTTAGAGTAAAATTGGGATTGTTCGATGCTTAAGAGTTTAGTTGTTGGAATCCTCCTTTCACCCTATACATTCAAGGACCTAGGGTCGAGTAGCCATGCACTACCATACCCTAGGTCACTTGGAGATGTAGGGAAGCTTGGATTAGGGTGTTTAATTATCAATTTTCCTTCTCCTATGCTTAATTAACCATTAAAACCCTAATTTTGTAAATACGATTGTAAACGGAAGAATAACAGAAAAATCTCTTGTAGAGGGAAGAAAAATATCAAATCACAAGATACCTGCCTTCGGGGTTCCAAGGCGAAAAAGTTAGGGACACAGGAGCGGGCGCCCAAGTCCAAGGTACCAATTTCTTTGCAATATCCTGACCTCCTTTCGACACTAATCTACATTGTAACTTCTATTTCCAGAAATTCAATTACAGAGGACATAGGAGCAAGCACCCAAGTCCTGAAAAGGATTTGTTGTCCTACTTCTCTTCAGATCCTGAATCCTTGATGTCTATTGATCCCTCCTATAACTCTACTTTTTCCAGATGCGACACCTGTAACCTGCAATCACAAAACTTTGGGAGGGGGTTGTGGTGTTTAGAGGCTTGCCTTAGTCAAGCCCTGGAGGACTTTTAAGTCTCTAAACACTTTTGTCAGATAGGGAGTGCATGCCCTTGTGACACAGAGCCAAAAACCAAAGGAAATGATGATGAAAACACAATATAATGTCACCTAGTAGTGAAGATATCATGGGAGGAAGATACTCTTCATTCCATGAAGAAATGGATGCTCAAATCTGAAAACACAAATAGATAAACCACACAAATATGCTCTTGCAACACAATGAAGCCTTAAATCACCTTTAGAACACAACAGCTTGCTAGTCATCATCTAGTTTACAAATGAATGCCTAAACATGCTTTTATATGCAACTACAAACACTCCCACCAAGATTTTGTAAATTCAAACTTACCATGTCAATATAGGACCCAACTAATGGTCATAAATTGACACCCAAAAAATTGGGACTGCCCCAAAATAGGGTAGGACTAGGTCATGGGCACCCAAGTCCTCCCCCTATTTTGGATAGGGTTCAGCTCAAGGGGTCCTCCTAGGTCCCATTTGTCATGTTACCTAGGGCTTATTCTATTGGGATGCCAAATTATGAAGTAAGATGTCCTAAATGCATGCAAAAGACTTGGGAGCTAAACCTTATAAGGGAAAAGCCCCCAAGGGGACATTTTTCGACGTTACATTTAGCCCCCACTTTAATGTATGTATAAACGCAAGGCCAATACATGCATTAAAGTATGATCACAAACACAAAAAACATGCCAAGAATGAAGAAGACACACCAATCAAAGAAAATAGTAACAGACATGCAAAAGATGGAGAAGATAGTTACAATCACGCAGAACATGGAGAAGATAGTAAATGCATAGAAGACACATTAATGCATGGAAGACAAAAATGATTTCTTTTATTTTCTTTTTCTTATATATTTAAAATGTAGATGCAAGTACTGGAAAGTAAACAAACCTCCCATAATACATGATACACTCATCATGCATGTCTTTGTATATATGGGGCAACATAGACAGAAGACATGCAAAACCTCCCAAAAATGTAGGATGTACTCATCACACTGCATATGTGGCAACAAACACACCACACAAAGAAAGCATGCCAAACACACACACTTTTAAGACATAGAGAGAAGATGGTAGACAAGTGATGGAGTGTACCTATTTATAGGTCCAACACCATCTCAGGCACATTATAGGCATACACCAACGATTGTGTTTCACCACAACAATCACCAAAAATATGCTTAAGGGTTTAGTTAGTCACAAAACTACTCCTCGCCTCCACAGAGGACTTTTGAAAATGATAGGATGATGTAATCTACTCCAAGAAACACACCATCCCCACCTCCACAGAGGGCTTAAGATAAAAAGGATATACATGATATCCTGCCTCCATAGAGGGCTTACATGATTGATTGGTTGATTGGTTGCAAACAAACTCAGAGTGTAGGATGTACTCATCGCACAAACTACACCCGAGGATAAGCACATTGCTAACATCTACAACAAACAACTTAGCTTATATATGCCCCCACCTTAAGGTGGTTGATATTAGGTATCAATATCAAGCATGTTAAGGTAGGAAGAAAACACATGAGGGAACACAAGCTCTCACAAAGCCCATGCCTCCCGGAGGTGACATGTACTTTACGATTGCCAAATGCTCCCACAAACACATCCCTACAAGAAACCTGTTAGTGTATACAACATCATGATAAACAACAACATCGATGCATATGGTTAACTACACAAAGAGCCAAGGTTATACAACAAATTTGGAGTTTGAGGATAACCATGGGGCTATATCACGAAGCTCTCTGAATCGAGTACCAAGGCTAGATTAAAAGACAAACAAAGGTGCACAGAGTAGGAGTATTGTTAAGGTTTGTAAATGAGATAACATACCATCAAAATCACTATGCAGAAAGCACGAGTGCTTCTAGTAGCCAAGAGTCAGATAATTTATTACAACCCCATCATCATATTAGGAGCTGAGTCCATTTTTTTATTTCTCTCGAAAGGGACACTAGGTCCGCATTAGCATAAATGTTGTTCGTCAACCACCTGCTAGATAGAAACACTAGAGGAAGGGAAACAATAAATAAGAGAGGAAAAACAAGTGGCTTAGGGATAGTCACGTAGGAGGGTGCCTCAAGTGTCACCAACTGCAATGCTATGTCTGTAAGACACGACACACAATGATGAAATAAGAGAGTGGAAATATAGAAGAATCATGATACAAATAGAAGAAGGTCACAACAGAGGTGGTCTCCTAGTATCCTAGACCTTACAAGAGAATCAGGGGTCATCCTAGGAGGCCTAAACAACACATAAAACATCACGGGGGAAACACATCATGAGAGAGATATAGGGTTAGATATACTCATCTGGTAGCACCATCATTAAGAACATATGCATTTAAGATATCTCTCATGTTGTTTTGATATTGTATTAACATTAAGTTTAGGATGACAAGAGGCTTTGGTGGGTTTCAAAGAGAGGTATCCTATACCAGTTGTGTAGTTAATTCCAACAACTTGTAAAGGTACTCTAATTCCTTGTTGATTTATACTGCAACCATTGCCTATATAGTCATAATTTTTGTACAAGATTTGAAATCCACAACCATATAGAGAGTCCATTTCTTTAGAAGAAGGTGAAGCCTCATAGGCATCATAATTTGTAGTATAAATGAGGGTATTGTCTTTATTTTCAACCAAGGAAACTTTGTTTCTCTGAGATGTTTCAAAAGATTGTCAATACGACTTTTGATGTGTCAGGTTTATTAAATTTGTATTCCCCTATACTGCAAGGGTTAAAATCAAATGAACCCCAATCATCATCAACAAGTGCATTCGATGGTTGAGAGTCTTGCACAACATTAGTCATTGATGGATCACCTTGCAAATTGTTTAAGATCATATGATTTTAAATTGGTTTTCACATTTCAATGTGTAAACAGTTATCTAGTTCAGGATCAACATGAATAGTATGAAGTTTACCTTTGAATATAAATTGGATTGAATGATGTAGAGTGGAAGGGACTACCCCCAATGTATGAATCCAAGGTCTACCAAGAATCATGTTGTAAGGTAAAGAACAAGGTATGCCATGAATCAGGGTAGGCACAAGCATAGGTCCTACTTGTATAGGTAGTGTTATAGTGCCCATGGATTTCTATCCAACATTATCAAAGCCATGAATGCTAATGCCATTTGGTGTGATTTGTGATGTGTCAACATTGATTTTGTGTAGTAGGTCAATGCTACAAACATTAAGAGCCGATCCATTATCAATCATAACTCTCTTAACCAATGATTTGTTTATTGTGGCAAAGATAATGAGAGGATCATATTGGTTTTGATCTTCTACTGATGGTAATTCATGTGGTTGAAAGAGTGTATATGTCTTTGTCGCATGCATACTATCCAATATGGCTGCTACATCATTAAGCTTTGTAGTAGGTGGGACAATCACCATCTGTAAAGCTTCTTAGAGCATTCCATGATATGTAGGCAATGTTTGTATTAAATCCCAAAGAGAGATCTTAGCCAGAGTAGCACGAAGTCATTCAATAAGATCATACTCTTGACCACTTTTATGAGTAAGGTGAGGTGGTGGAGGGAGCATAGTTTGAGAACATGGAAGAGAGACAGGCACATGCAGTGCTTGGTTACTTTGCTTGTTATTATGGGTGTTGTATGTGTGAGAAATCACATTGTGGTGTGGTTATTGTAACACATTTTGAACACCTTGACTCAGTTGAGCAATTTGTTGTGCATAGTTACAAATGTAATCCAGGGGTTGACCTTGAACAATAATTACCAGCTTTAAACAAGAGGGTGCACTAGGTGCCCCTCATACAATTATCTTAGGAATATTGCTACAAGGTCTATCAATGACAATTGAATTAACATTGTTTCCCTCTTGATTGCACCAAACATCCATCCCTAAAGGATGTAATGTGAGAGACCTTTTCTCATCCACTAATGCTACATCTTGGCCAGGGAGAGCAGTGGGATGAGAGGAAGGTACAACATTGATAGGAAGATTAGATGTTACATCATTGATAGGGCTATCCATGGTCTTCTCATGTAATGTTCTTGGTCTTTCAACTATATGAGAAGGAGGATAACTTATGGAATCATCATCATTGTCATCACCATATGTTTTAGCTATTAAATCCAAAGCATTAAGAGAACTTTCACTCTCATCATTCTCAATGTGTTTTGTCAAATCTCCTATGACCCAAGGGTATGTATTCATGAGAGAAGTGAAGTTGTCAAAATCAAATACATAGTCAAGGATTTCAAATGAGGAGCATTTAAATATATCCTTGTGATACATAGCTTGTAAATAAGTGAGCACATGAGGATTCATATTAAGAAATTTGTAGAAACTCTCAAAGTTTTTGATATATGCATGTAAAGATGCCAAAGATCAATGAGATGAATATGCAATAATGAAATTTCTTGTAACATCAATGCAAGAGCTTTTTAAAAGTATGCAAGATACAAGTGTAAAACTATATGCAAAAATGACCTAAAATGCTTGATTTTTTGTGCTTTTTTAATGCAAATAAGTGAAACAAAGGGTGTTGTAAGGATTTTAGTCAAGGGAAAAAAATTATATGTCTGATATCAGTCCAAAATAGCAATATGATCCTTCTCAACACACTCTTAATGCAAATGCCAAGTCAAACTATAGTGAAAATATGTCGAAATAGGCACTTTTTTTTAACCCAAACTCAATGCAAAAGGGCATACCAAAGGGTGTTGTGAGGAAAGTGATGATGGACAGAAAGGTATATCAATAATAATAGCCACTTAGTATCAAAATATCCAACACAACACGCTTTTAGTGCTACTTAAGGTCAAATTGTAGTGAAATATAGCAAAAATAGGTTATTTTTCATGGTTTCTCAACTCCAAGACCTAGCAAAAGAGATGTTATAATGAATTTCAGGAGGTGCAGCAACTAAAATCAATGATATCAGTCATCTTAATCCATAAAATTGATCACAAGACACTTGGAGTGCAAACTAGGCCAAGCCCTAGGGCAAAAATAGTGAAAATGTGTAGTTTTTTGCCAAATTTTCAATACAAGAGCCTGTTAAAAGGGTGTTGTGAAGAATTTTAGGAGGGTTAGAAAATGATTACATTGATAATAGCTAATTAATGAAAAAATACCCTTCACAACACACCTATGGTGCAAGTTTAGAGAGTCGATAAGGCTAAATTTAGTGAAAATCGGTGTTTTTGAAGCCTTAGGTTTGAGATCTTCGCACAAAATGCTATGTGAATGTTTTCATTGTGATGATCATAGCACGCCCTATTTTACCTCTTAGAAAAATGAGGACTCATGTTGTGGTTGTTTCTTGTTGTTTGTGTGTTGTCTTTCTTGGTGGTAAGGGAAAAAGGAGGTAATTGTTACAAATCACGTTGAAAATTGAAAATATCTAGCATTAAGTACAAGACAAGAATAGTGGTGAATTCATTGTGAAAAATGAGTAAGGGTTGTTTTTTTAAATCAGTAAGAAATTCCCAATATTCTATGAGATATATGTGTTTTTTGGTAAAATACATAATTATGTGGGTTTGTATGTTGCATACAAAGTTGTTTGTATGTGAAGTCTTTGTATAAGTCGTGGTGAGTACAATCAGGTTTTGTATCTTGATAGTTTGCATGCATAAGTTCAATGTTTGGATCTTTTGTATACAAGTTGGACCCGATAGGTTTTCAAAAGTCAAACAAATAAAGTGATGGGTCTGCTTTGTATGTAGGTTTGGATGTGAGGGCAATTTATATACAAGGTGATATACATTCACGGATCTGAGGGAGGTATATAATACAGTTTATTAAGGTGAAAAGGGTACTTCACGCCATTTCTATGTTTGTATGTTTTGGCTTTGCATCTTTAAGACACATACAATTATGGATTCCAAAAGCTATTCAAATCTGATGTAAGCAATGCATTGTTTCTTAACGCATTCTGAATAAGTGTGCATTCATTTAATATACATGCACGGACGTAAAAGAAATATGCAATATAGTTAATAAAAGTCAAAAGTTCAAAATTGTTGTATAAGAGTTTGCATGTTTGAGAGATTGTATCTAAGGGTAGATACAATTATTGTTGCTTCGAAAAGATACAAGCAGGTAAGTAGAGTGGGGCCCACGATGGTACCTCATGGTTGTATGTTGCATATACAAAAGGAGATACAAGAGGAAATATAAAGCATAGATACAAAAAGTGAAAAGGTAAGATTCGATGTGGATTTCAAAAGGAGATGAAATAAGGTTAATAGTTTTTATGTATGAAGGATTGTATATTACGACATACAATCCTGATATAAAAAGAGGTAAAAGCGCACTGTCAAAATAAAAAGTAAAGGGTTTTTATAGGTTGCATTTGAATAATGGTTTGTATCTATCTTATATACATTACGACATACAAATAGAAGATACAAAGTTGAACATAAAGTAAAAAGTAACATTTTTTATAACCCATTCCATATTTAGGCTTGTATATTAACGACATACAAAGAGATATACAAGGTGATATACAAGGCGGCATACAAAAAATGATATGTATGCAAAGGGTTGATTACTAATGGATACAATGTTTGAAATAAAAGAGAGCCAAAGCCGTATGTGCAGTGAACGCAACATTTAATGAAGAACTAACATTGAAATGATGAATTTAGCATGTTAAGGTTAAAATAAAGATTTTTTTTCTTTCAGAACTGTATTGTGAAAATTAAAATTGCAGAGAAAGAAAACTATTACACAAATTAAATAGAAAGTTCATTGTTGGATGGAATTTCTGAATGGGGGCAGTTGGAAAAAAAGGGTAAAGTGGGTCAATGCTCGTAGAGTTGAGCTATCACGAATACAAGTATGTTTCAAAATGCTATTATAATGCAATTAATCATAAAATGTGAATTGGTTAGAGTAATTTCGTAGAAAAAAATACAAATCAATGACAAATTACTATATCTGATTAGGGAAATTAACTGGTTGTGTTAAAGCAGCGTGAAATTTAAAACAAGAAAAGACAAAAGGGGTTAGGGTAAATGTAAAACGTAAAAAATTCATGGTAAAACCCTAGGTGAATGGAGTAAAACAGAAAGTTAAATATGTGATTTTTCACAGGATGGCCCCAAAATAGAAGAAAGTAGATCTAGGGGGTGTAGAAAAGGTAAAGAAAGAAAGAAAACTAAGGAAGGAAACAAAAAAAGAAGAATTACTAGTGCATAGAGGCTATCCATTCTTAATCAGTACGAGTGGAGTGGGCACCAATACAACCATAGAAAATTATGACACAGATGATATTCTTTAGAAGATTACAGTAGTGGATGCAACTCTAGATATGAAATGCATTTGGGATAGAGGATTATATAAAGCTGCAGGATTCCCATTAGCCATGGAGGCTAAAGACCTAGTTTTGAAATGCATAAACAAATATGATCTAAATACAAGGAGAGTAATACATGAGGACTGGGTCATTCTAGATTTGTCCACTGAAGGGATAGCAAGGACATTTGGTCTAGATATTTAGGAGGAAGTGGAGGACATTGATATAGACCAATGCATAGACAACTTTAACAACAATGAAAGAGATTGTAAAGTAGAATCTTCTATAGCTAGTACAATGCAGAGAACAAACCTAAAGTTGTAGCAAGAGTACCAAAAAACCTCCACAAAATAGATTTCAAGGAGGAAATACATATAATGATCACAATGCTGAGTAGATTAGTAGGGTTAAGAGATACAACTAAGTGTGAACCCTGGATGTTCACTATTATTCAATTCATAAGAGAAGAAAAAAAGGATGAGGGACAAATTCACTGGGCTAAGGCTATCAGTACAGCTATATGGAAACATGCGATGTTGAGAAAACAGAAAATGATGCCCTTTTATTTGTCCTCATATGTATTATATTCATGTGCATCTATGATTCAACCGTACATAATTGAAATTGATAGAGTTGGGACCATAGGAAATGGCCCAAATCAGAAATTAGTCTATGACCATTATCCAGATTTGTAGGATGATAATACATTGAGGAAATATGCTTTAGTGAATGATGTATTCTATACTTACATGGTAAGGGTTTGTTGTGATGTTCACAACACGCCCCATTTTTCCCCTTAGCAAAACGAGGACCCCTGCTGTCGATTTGCTTTTTGCTTCTGCTTGTGTTTGTTCTGTCTGGTGGTAAAGGGAAAAGAGAGTCAAATTTGCAAACCTTGTTAAAAATATGGAAAAATGTATTTTTTTAGTACCATTGCATAATATGGTTGGATTCCTTGTGAAAAATGAGCCAAGGTTGCTTTTTGAACCATCTTAAAATTCATCATATTTTGCAAGTTATGATCGATTTGGTAAAATGAACTATCAGGTTTTGCATAATATACAGTCAGTTGTTTGCCCTTTTGTTGTCATTCGTTTTAAATTTTGAAATATTCATAGTTAGTGGTTCTAGGTCATGGGCAATTTTGTCTGGGTTCCACTCTGTATCTCACATTTAACTGTTTTGCAGAAATACATCAAACACTTTGATCGCCATTATTCATTCATTGGCAGTGTTTTTACAACGTTGAACCTTTTTTCTTTTTTGGTTCAAAGGGTTCGGGGTTCAATGGTTTAAATTCAATGGTTCGGGTTCAAGGCTTAGGCGAGAAAGATGGCGAAGAGGCCATCGGCCTAACATATGTGATCGGCAGAGTTCGAATATATGTCACCGAAGTAAGGCCTCTCACCGATGGCCTTTCGCCATTGGTGTAACAAATGCGATCGGCAGTGTGTGAAATTGTCACCCCGAGGGGGTATCTCTCACCGATGATATTATCATCGGCATAGCTTACAACGTCGGCCGAGTTTGAATTGATTGTGCCAATGGGTGATCTCTCGCCGATGGCATCAACGAAGGAGGGGACATCGGTAGGAGTCACACCGATGTAAGGACATCAGTAAGAAGAGGGTGGTCGGCGGAGATGATTCAAAGTTCGCCGATGGCGAATCTCTTGCCGATGAAGGGGAAAAACAAGCCGACAGAGGAATAAACAAAGGATAAACAAAGCAAGGGGGCGTCGGCCAAATGAAGGTAATCGGCGGAGAGAATATAGAGCTCGCCGATAGTATAAGCTCTTGCCGATAGGAAGGAAATAGAGAAAACAAAGGAAAAAACAAAGAGAGAAAGGCCATCGGCCAAACAGCGAGTATCGGCCAATGTATTTTTTGGCACGCCGATGGCGATTGTCACGCCGATGGGCAGGAAAGGGAAATGCGATAGGAGTTTTAAACTCATTTTTTTTGGCGCCCGTAGCATTTTTGGTCAACGATAGTTGACCCGATGGGTTTTGAGCAGTCTGTATGCGTTTTGAACGCGTTTTGGAAGTATTTTGGACCCGATTTCCACATTCTTTTGCACAGTCACCCTGATTTAAATAGATATTTTGGTTTCCTACTGTTCATTTGGAAAATTTGATACTTATTGCTTGTCTTGTCTTGCAGGCTTATAGTTGAGGAAGCAGCTGGAAATTCAACACAGTGACATCATGGAGGAAGAAAATCCAATCTTAGGAGCAGGAAGATAAAGATGAAGTGCGAAGAAGTCAAGGCCAACCCAATGGAGGACAGAGTTGTAGCTGAAGGTATTATTGCAACAGACAAACAGAAGTTATTACCAAGCTGCCGGAACTTCTCAGAAGGGGTAATATTTCACCCAGATTTGACACTGCTCAGAGATATTTTGAAGAACTGGTTCACTTGTATTTATTGCTGTAACCAGGGGTTTGAACTAGAGGTTTAATTAGGTTTTTTGCTGTAGTAAGGACAATCAGAGAGTCTTTATATTGGGCCTCTCTGCACTGTAATACTTTACAACAGGGATTTTAATATTTTGCCAGAATTGTAGAGTCTTTCTGGGCATAGTTTAGAGGTAGAAGAAGGAGGTCGCTTGTTTGTCTGCAGTAAGGTGCACGTGGAATGTCTGGCTGCCTTACTGTATCTGTAAAGCTTGTAAGTTCTCTGTAGTATGATCAATGAAACTAAGAGTCATTCCTACATTGTAAATCATGTATGACTATTCATTTCTAATACAATAGAATCTGGAGTTCTGCATCTATCTTCTGAGTGTTCTCCTGCTCTTCTTTGTGTTTTGAAATATTTTCTTTGAGAGCTTGCAATTTTAAATGTATGTTTGTGAAAATGCTCAGAACTTGCATTTAAGGTTTTTACTGTGGATTTGATCAAATTACTGTGGTATTTACATAGTGCATAACAGAACAATTAGATCCTTCGGTAGATTAAATGAGGTATAGATTAGATCTTTCTAACTTTTCCCAACCCATCTGAAATATTTAGTTGAAAACGTAGAAATCTAAAGGAAATTGTCTCAAATTTGAAGAAGCATGCATAACAGAGTTAAAAGTAGACAGTTTTCATAAATATATAAAAGAGAAAGCTGCAATAATTCAAGAAAATCATCTAGAACTTGCAGCACAGTAACACTTGTATGCAAATGAACAAAATACTTGTTGAAATCTATGATTCTTTTGCATATTCTTAGTCCAGTAAACCACCAAACAAACCTAAACTACGTAAGGCCCCTTGAACATTACAGCTTCACATTGACCAACTGAACTTGACCAACTGAACCATTGTAGACTTGGGATTAGTTGAATCTTAAATGATTCCTTCTTATCTTTCAAGTATAGTTTCAGTTCATTATAGGTGAATTTTAACTTACTGTTTTGATTGCATCAAAACAATCATCAACAGTTTTTCTGGCGCTAGAAGGAGGGCTAGAAGGCTGTATATTGTAATCATCAATAGTTTTCTGGCGCTAGAAGGAGGGCTAGAAGGCTGTATATTGTAATCATCAACAGTTTTTTGGCGCTAGAAGGAGGGCCTTCCTGAGTTAGGTTTCATTTCAAACTGGCTAATGACAGTAATAGAGTGACTAGGTCTAGATCTAGTTCAAGAGATATATTTGTGCAACTACCTGATACAAGGCGAAGTAAAAACCCTTTAATTTGGAATCCAAGGATATCGCAAACGGGAAGTTCATCTGGAACACCTCCTGGGTCACCTTTTAACATCCGTAGTATTGTGAGTCCTGACAGATCACTGTTCAGATCTTTAAATCTTGGTTCAGGCACTCCCGGAGGTCTCAATCCTCCTGTAAATCCTAATCCACCAATCAATCCAGGTATTCCCGCAAGTTCAAGTCAAGCTCAAACACCTGCAATGGCTTATTTCGATGTCAATTCTTCCATACTCTTCAATGATTATCATGAGATGCCAAAAAATCCAGAAAAGATATGTCCCAAATACCAGTTGCATCAGGACCCAGAAGATCATATTAGAATATTTAAGGAAGCATGTTTTAGGGCTATGTTAGAGCACGAGGATGTTGTGTGTAGATTGTTTCCTTACACCTTTAATGAGCAGGCCTCTAGCTGGTACGTAAACTTACCCAATGGTTACATTTCTTCCTGGGCACTTATGGAAGAAGCATTTCTGTCAAGATTTAGAGGACCCATTGACCCTTGCGCTTTGTATCATAAATTGGCTGCTATAAAACGAGGTGACGGAGAGCTAATTGATAATTTCAATGACAGATTTCAAAAGGCCTATTCTAGGCTGGTAACCCCTTATACCATAGATGATGCTCCCTTGTTGGCTATGTACTATGCTGCCTTGGATCCTTTAACTGCCATGTTTGTCAAAAGAAAACCTGACATAGATTCAATATCCAAAGCCTATAAAGAGGCAGCCTCAGTGAACCAAGAAATCAGGCATACAACTTATAGTCCATTTGTCAATGGAGGAAATTTTGGGGTGCAGAATCAGGCAACCCATGGAATGGAGTCCTTGTGCAGCATGCTCCACTAGTAAATCCGGTTCCTTCTTACAAACCTGTGTATAATCCTACTCCAATCCAAGCTATAACTCCTTACACGGCTAGTACTTCCAATAACAGTCAAAATAATGGTCAGCCTTTCTTCCAACTTCCTAGGGATGTAACTGTGGAAAAAGCACAAGAGGATAGGGAAGAAATCAAAGAAATTACTGCACATTTGAAAAGATTAACAACTGAAGTGACACAGCTAAGAAATGAGAACCTTTGTGGAAGAAGCAACCAAAACTACAATCCACATCAAAATCACAACCAAGGCCAAAATCAGAATTATAGTCTCAATCAAAATCAGCAGTACAATCAGAACCAAAACTACAATCAGCATCAAGGCCCCAGTCAGGGGCAACCAATGCAAAATAGGGGGCCAGTGATAGATAATAGGACCTAGGGCAATAATAACAGAAATCAGAATCAACCTAGGCCACCCAAGACATGGAACACTGGGCCCAACAACGGTACTCTGGCTTCTCCTTTTGAGAATACAGATAATCATGGTACAAAACAAATGACTAGCATACAAATGGCCAGTACAGCACCCAAAAATTGGTGCAGATTTCACAATACCAATGCCCATGCTGAGCACGACTATCCACAGTTCCACTTGGCAGCTAGTATTTTCAACATAGATGTACAGCCTCCTACCTCTGAATTTCTCATTCCTAAGGGTAATGAGGTAGTACCCTCAGGATATGACACAGCATTAGTCTTAGAAACGTTTACCTTTGCAACTGCAGAAGAGAAAGAGGATGAATTGCTAGAGGATGAACCATACTGTTGTGAAAGTCTTTATCCTGAATTAGCCTTTGTGTTAAATGCTTTTCAGTTTCCTTTTGAATCTGAAAATGAGATATTAAATGAAACAGAAGAGGTGCAGGCCTTTCAACAGACAAATAAAAGCCACACCTACAATTTGAGGAACAACCCTAGGCCGGGAGGACCTTTCACCACTTCCACTCCTCCGAATAACATCAATACACCCCCAGATCAGAATGCTAGCAACAATCCTGCCATACTTAAAGCTAGTCAGCACACAAATAATAGAACAACAGTGCAAAAGGATCAAACAAGTAAGACAGAAGCAATAGAGAGAACAAGATTAATGAATTACTTATCAAAGGAAATAAAGAAAATTAAGGTCAGTATACCTCTAAATGAATTATTGAAGACCCCAGGGATCAGGAATGCTTTTTTAAAATCCTTGGATACATCCATAACAAACAAGGTGTCTGCTGATATAACTGTTCCTAATAGTGATTCACCACCTAAGGAGAAAGGTAAGAAAGTTGAGCAGCCTTCCAATACAAATGTAGTAATACATGCGGATAAGAGGGATACTCACCCTTTCTTGTTAACTGTTAGGTTGTGTGGGAAGAATATACACAATTGCATGGTAGATTCTGGTGCTTCAGCCAACGTAATGCCCTTAGGAATATGTAAAACTCTCGGGCTGACTCCCACCAAATCTGCCAAGGTTGTCACGCAATTAGATAAGACCGAGGTTAGCGTGATAGGAGAACTCATGAACATTCAAGTGCAATTAGCTTCAGACCCTAGGGTAAGCCAAATCATTGACATTCAAGTAGTGGATATACCCGTAAATTATGGAATGTTGTTAAGTAGGGATTGGTCCAAGACATTAAACGGATATATGGCTACTGACTTTTCACACATGTGGTTACCTTGGAGAGGCATCCCAAACCAGATCAGAATAGAGGCAGAGCCCAGAATGAAACATATGATAATAGAGTATAATCGAACTAATGAAATATTATATGCTGCTGTTGAACCAGGTGTCTATAGAATTACCAACAATGGGATGCAGATTGAAGAGATTATGATGTTAAACATTAGAAAAAAGTGTGTCAGCAATAGAACGGCACTATTCATTGAGTCTGACAGAAATTCTTCAGATGAAGAAAACAATGCAATAGACAAATTTGGTCATGCCATTAGACGAGAGGTGGAAGAGTGCGTTACACACAATCTCCCAGTCCAATGTAAGTTATATAAAAATAGGTGTAGGGTCCATGATAGGCAACATTCTGAGGGGAATTGTGAAATATGCAAAGACATCATTGAATATGAATACAAAAAGTGCATAAGGAGGGTAGAGTCACAAGAGGAAAATGAGAATCCTGATCCAACACAGAGATATGTTCAGGATAATATAGATGCCTTGATTCCAGATTTAGGAAAAGAAATAGAGGACAAGGGTAGTTATCTTTCTGAGTTGCAAACTAAAAATACACGTATGCAAGATAACCAAACGGAAAAACCCATGAATAAACAAGACAACACCCCACTGGCAATAAAAGGGACCAAGTATGCCAAGGTAAAAGATCAGGAAAGTAAAGATGGCATGTGGACGTTAAAATGTGATGGGTCCAAATCAAAACAGGGTGCAGGTGCGGGTATTGAACTCATAGATCCTCAAGGTAAATCACATTTGGTAGCATATAGATTACAATTTTCCTGCACTAACAATATTGTTGAATATGAGGCCCTAATTTTAGGACTTGTCATGGCCATCAAGAAAGGGGTAAAAACCATCAGAGTATTTTCAGACTCTGAATTAGTAGTCAGACAAGTGAGGAAACTATATGCCTGCAATTATAAGAAAATGATTAGTTACAGACATAGAGTATGGGGTTTAATGGATTCGTTTGATGCTTTTAAAATAGAGCACATTCCTAGAGAGTTGAACCACAGGCCAGATGCGTTAGCAGTTGCTGCTAGTACATTAGAACCATTGACACTGTCAGGATTAAGATGATTTGTTGTTGAGCTAGTTAACGTGCCCAGTATACCAGACAACGTTACACACTTTCAGGTATTTGGAGGGGATCAGCAAATTATTAATTTTCTGACTTGTAATGAGGTATTTGAGGCCCAAATCATTGATGAACAAGAAAGGCTTGAAGTAACATGGGACGAAGAAGATATGATCAACTTAAAGAGCAACTTCTTACCAAAAGGAGTAATTGAATTAAAACACATCTTTGACTTCGACGAAGTAATAAGATAGAAAGACTTACCCAAAACAGAAGGAGGTAGGTGTGATTTACATAACTTAGGGACTGAGCTAAATCCACAAAGTGTACTAATTGGGAAAGCTTGCTCTGAGAAAATTAGAAAAGAGGTTCTGGACGTTCTGAAAGAATATAAACATGTCATAGCATGGACTTATGAAGACTTGAAAACATTTGATGAGTCCATCATAACTCACGTAATACCTTTAAGAAAAGAAGTCAAACCATTTAGGCAGAAACAGAGGCCTGTAAATGCCATTCTAGAGCCTTTAATCTTTGAGGAAGTTAAAAAATTACTGTCTGCTGGAATAATTTTCCCAATCAGACATTCTGTCTGGGTAGCTAACTTAGTACCAGTGAGGAAGAAAAACGGAGACATCAGGTTGTGCGTAGACTTTAGAAATTTAAACAAGGCATCTGAAAAGGATAATTATCCTTTGCCCCTAATAGACGAAGTACTGCAAGCAGTAAATGGCGCAAAGATGATGTCTTTTTTAGATGGTTTTTCAGGTTATAATCAGGTCTTAATTGATAGAGAAGATAGACTAAAAACCACCTTCACTTGCAAATGGGGAAATTATGCATATAGAAGAATGCCTTTTGGTCTGATCAATGCAGGTGCCACTTTTCAGAGGGCCATGGACGTTGCATTCCATGGATTATCAGGTAAATGCATTGTTGTGTATATGGATGATTTAGCTGTGTATTCCAAGGATGCATCCACCCACGCTGAAGACCTCAGAAAAGTGCTCAAGCGATGTGAAAGGTATGGGATTTCCCTTAATCCTAAGAAATGTATATTTGGCATAACTGAAGGTAAATTATTAGGCCATGTCATTTCTAAAAATGGAATTTCAATTGATCCGGATAGAATAGAATCCATAAAAAATTTGCAAATACCAAACAGTAGGAAAGAGTTGAAATCATTTTTTGGTAAAATTAACTTTGTTCGGAAGTTTATAACAGGTTTTGCAGAGATCGTGCAGCCATTGAATGCCATGTTGAAGAAAGATGCACAGATGGAATGGACGCCAGTGGCCAAAGCCGCATTTGAAGATATCAAGGAGGCAATTTCTGATGCCCCTGCATTGGCAAGTCCAGACTACACAAGCCCGTTTTACATCTACTCCTTTGCATCTTCTCATTCTGTCGCGGCTGCCTTGACACATAAAGGTGAATATAATGAAGAGAGGCCCATAGCATTTATGAGTGCGCCTCTGAAGGATGCACAACTGAGATATCTAGATATTGAAAGACAGGCATTCGCATTAGTAAAGGCTGTGAAAAAATTTAGACACTACATTCTGCACAGCCAGATCAAAGCCATAGTACCAGACGCAGCAATAAAAATGTTGCTGATGCAAAACGAGCCTGGAGAAAAAAGAGCCAAATGGATCACCACACTGCAAGAATTCAACATGGAGATCATTCTCATAAAGCTGGTCAGAGGGCAGGCGTTGGTGCAGACAATAGCAAACATGGATCCAAATCTGATAAAACAATATGTATTGAATTCCCAAGACGCATCAGGCTGGTACGATGATTTAAGCACCTTCCTGATAGCTGGAAAGTACCCAAGC
The DNA here is from genome assembly GCA_027924645.1 of Cunninghamia lanceolata. NCBI lineage: Eukaryota > Viridiplantae > Streptophyta > Pinopsida > Cupressales > Cupressaceae > Cunninghamia > Cunninghamia lanceolata. The sequence continues at coordinate 10,951,443 of BSBN01000854.1, forward strand.
AGGATGAAGGCTTCTCAGAGGAGAGCTTTGAAGATTAAGGCACAAAATTATATGGTGCAAGGAGGTCTTCTATTCAGGAAGAACCATGATGGAATTTATCTGAGATGCATAAACAGAACTGAAGCTGATAGAGTGTTGACAGAACTACATGACAAGTACGGAACCGGCCATGGTTCCCATTTAGCTACAACACACAAAATACTGAGGGCGGGCTATTACTGGCCCACTATGTTCAAAGATACTAAGAGTCACATCAGAAGTTGCCACACCTGTTAGACTGCTGCAGACAAAGGGAGAAATCTGGCTAATCCACTGCAACCTGTGATCGAATCCAGACTGTTTGCACAATGGGGCTTGGATTTTATCGGAGTCATCAATCCCCCATCTTCTGTAGGACACAAATTTATATTGACAGTAACAGACTATTGTACAAGGTGGACTGAGGCCACCTGCTGCAAATTTTCCACAACTGAGGTAGTTATCAAGTTCCTTGAAGAAAACATTATCACCAGGTTTGGAACGCCCTATTCATTGGTATGTGATAACGGCCCTGCTTTCTCTTTAAAATTTTCTAAATGGGCATTTGAATATGGGATTATTCTAAGGTTTTCTTTGAATTATTACCCTCAAGGTAATGGACTGGTTGAATCAACAAACAAAATTTTATTAGACATAATCAAGAGGTTAATTGCCAAAAGTCCTAGAGAGTGGAATACCCTGTTAAGATATGCATTATGGGTAGACAGGACCAAGTTTAAAATAGCTTTAGGTAGCACACCTTATCACTTAGTTTATGGGACTAATCCCATACTTCCGGTTAATCTGAGAATACCAACCTGGAAGTTTGCCAATGAATATCTAGGCTTTGATAACCATAGGGAAGCTAGAATAGTGCAAATGTTACAACTAGAGGAGAAAAGAGGTCAAGCCCTCGAGAAGTTTGCCAAACACCAAGTGGTTGTTAAGAGGTGGTTTGACAAAAGGGCAAGAGTCAAAACATTTAGAATATCAAACTTAGTGTTGTGCTGGGACAAAGCACATGAAAAGAAAGGAAGCCATGGAAAATTCGATAAATTATGGCTAGGTCCATTACAAGTCTCAGAAATAATAGGAGATAACACCTTTAGACTTAAGACCTTGACTGGAGAAGATGTGCCATTACCAGTTAATGTCCAGCATTTGAAACACTACTTCCAGGCTTGAGGTAAAAGGGGGGCAGCCTTTTTTTTAATGTAAAGTGCTGTAAGTAATGTACAGTTCTTCTTTTGTGTTTTCTTTTGGGTTGGCTGTTTGTATAGTTTGTCTTCTGTTTGTTTTTGCTTTTGGTTTCTTTCTGTTTGTACAATTTTTCTTTTGTTGTGTTGTTTGTACAGCCTGTTTGTTTCGTTTGTTTGTTGTCTCCTCAGCAGGGATCTTTATTTTACTTTAGAGTATTAAGGAGCAAAACTAGCAACCATTCAAAACAATATAAAATTTAGGATATTCAAGTTAATCATTTGCAATTTACACATAACTTGTTACTATCATGAATATAGAGAGTTGTTCATCTTCTGAAGTTTTGTATTCAATAAATGTGATTGAGAATTTGAAGCAAGTTTCTCACGATGACACACCTAAAATCCTTGGGTTTGTTGAACTTACCAGTGTAGATATTAGGTGAAAAATCAGAGGTTACCCTTGCTACCATTACAATTCTCAGCTTAATTTCAGCAAGTGTCCACTCCTTGCATCATGAAGTTACAAATTGTTATATCTTATGAAGTCTTTCAAAAATTAGAAAATAAAATAAATAAATAAATAAATAAAGCGGATTATACTGAAAATCCAGATTAAGCCATCTAAGTAACTCTATCGGGGCTATGGACGCTCGCTGGCAGTGGGGCTCTACTTAGGAGAATTGTAACGATAACCTTGCCGGGGCTATGGACGCTCGCTGGCAGCAAGGCTCTATCTGGTCGGCTATGAGGGAATATCCTCACCTACGTAGGCTAATGTCAATCACTGGTTTGTTCAACCGATCTTCAAGATGAGGATAATTAATCACGTGCACACAACTAAACTGAAAAAGGAAATTCATGCATCTTTATTGAATACTTTGAGTCTCAAGCTGAATAGTAATTTGCAGGAAAGATAGTCGGAAGTTATGGATTCATTTCATCTAGTTTTCTTGAACACTTTGAATTTAATTGTTTTGTTTTGGTTGCTAGTTGTTGTGATGTTCACAACACGCCCCATTTTGCCCCTTAGCAAAACGAGGACCCCTGCTGTCGATTTGCTTTTTGCTTCTACTTGTGTTTGTTCTGTCTGGTGGTAAAGGGAAAAGAGAGTCAAATTTGCAAACCTTGTTAAAAATATGGAAAAATGTATTTTTTTTAGTACCATTGCATAATATGGTTGGATTCCTTGCGAAAAATGAGCCAAGGTTGCTTTTTGAACCATCTTAAAATTCATCATATTTTGCAAGTTATGATCGATTTGGTAAAATGAACTATCAGGTTTTGCATAATATACAGTCAGTTGTTTGCCCTTTTGTTGGCATTCGTTTTAAATTTTGAAATATTCATAGTTAGTGGTTCTAGGTCATGGGCAATTTTGTATAGGTTCCACTCTGTATCTCACATTTAACTGTTTTGCAGAAATACATCAAACACTTTGATCGCCATTATTCATTCATTGGCAGTGTTTTTACAACGTTGAACCTTTTTTCTTTTTTGGTTCAAAGGGTTCGGGGTTCAATGTTTTGGTTCAAAGGGTTCGGGGTTCAATGGTTTAAATTCAATGGTTCGGGTTCAAGGCTTAGGCGGGAAAGATGGCGAAGAGGCCATCGGCCTAACATATGTGATCGGTGGAGTTCGAATATATGTCGCCGAAGTAAGGCCTCTCACCAATGGCCTTTCGCCATCGGTGTAACAAATGCGATCGGTAGTGTGTGAAATTGTCACCCCGAGGGGGTATCTCTCGCCGATGATATTATCATCGGCATAGCTTACAATGTCGACTGAGTTTGAATTGATTGTGCCGATGGGTGATCTCTCGCCGATGGCATCAACGAAGGAGGGGACATCGGTAGGAGTCACACTGATGTAAGGACATCGGTAAGAAGAGGGTGGTCGGCGGAGATGATTCAGAGTTCGCCGATGGTGAATCTCTCACCGATGAAGCGGAAAAACAAGCTGACAGAGGAATAAACAAAGGATAAACAAAGCAAGGGGGCGTCGGCCAAACGAAGGTAATCGGCGGAGAGAATATAGAGCTCGCCGATAGTATAAGCTCTTGCCGATAGGAAGGAAACAGAGAAAACAAAGGAAAAAACAAAGAGAGAAAGGCCATCGGCCAAACAGCGAATATCGGCCAATGTATTTTTTGGAACGCCGATGGTGATTGTCACGCCGATGGGCGGGAAAGGGAAATGCGATAGGAGTTTTAAACTCATTTTTTTGGCGCCCGTAGCATTTTTGGTCAGCGATAGTTGACCCGATGGGTTTTGAGCAGTCTGTATGCATTTTGAACGCGTTTTGGAAGTATTTTGGACCTGATTTCCACATTCTTTTGCACAGTCACCCTAATTTAAATAGATATTTTGGTTTCCTACTGTTCATTTGGAAAATTTGATACTTATTGCTTGTCTTGTCTTGCAGGCTTGCAGTTGAGGAAGCAGCTGGAAATTCAACACAGTGACATCATGGAGGAAGAAAATCCAATCTCAGGAGCAGGAAGATAAAGATGAAGTGCGAAGAAGTCAAGGCCAACCCAATGGAGGACAGAGTTGCAGCTGAAGGTATTATTGCAATAGACAAACAGAAGTTATTGCCAAGCTGCCGGAACTTCTCAGAAGGGGTAATATTTCGCCCAGATTTGACACTGCTCAAAGATATTTTGAAGAACTGGTTCACCTATATTTATTGCTGTAACCAGGGGTTTGAACCAGGGGTTTAATTAGGTTTTTTGCTGTAGTAAGGACAATCAGAGAGTCTTTATATTGGGCCTCTCTGCACTGTAATACTTTACAACAAGGATTTTAATATTTTGCCAAAATTGTAGAGTCTTTCTAGGCATAGTTTAGAGGTAGAAGAAGGAGGTCGCCTGTTTGTCTGCAGTAAGGTGCACGTGGAATGTCTGGCTGCCTTACTGTATCTGTAAAGCTTGTAAGTTCTCTGTAGTATGATCAATGAAACTAAGAGTCATTCCTACATTGTAAATCATGTATGACTATTCATTTCTAATACAATAGAATCTGGAGTTCTGCATCTATCTTTTGAGTGTTCTCCTACTCTTCTTTATGTTTTGAAATATTTTCTTTGAGAGCTTGCAATTTTAAATGTATGTTTGTGAAAATGCTCAAAACTTGCATTTAAGGTTTTTACTGTGGATTTGATCAAATTACTGTGGTATTTACATAGTGCATAACAGAACAATTAGATCCTTCGGTAGATTAAATGAGGTATAGATTAGATCTTTCTAACTTTTCCCAACCCATCTGAAATATTTAGCTGAAAACGTAGAAATCTAAAGGAAATTGTCTCAAATTTGAAGAAGCATGCATAACAGAGTTAAAAGTAGACAGTTTTCATAAATATATAAAAGAGAAAGCTGCAATAACTCAAGAAAATCATCTAGAACTTGCAGCACAGTAACACTTGTATGCAAATGAACAAAATACTTGTTGAAATCTATGATTCTTTTGCATATTCTTAGTCCATTAAACCACCAAACAAACCTAAACTACGTAAGGCCCCTTGAACATTACATCTTCACATTGACCAACTGAACTTGACCAACCGAACCATTGTAGACTTGGGATTAGTTGAATCTTAAATGATTCCTTCTTATCTTTCAAGTATAGTTTCAGTTCATTATAGGTGAATTTTAACTTACTGTTTTGATTGCATCAAAACAATCATCAACAGTTTTTCTGGCGCTAGAAGGAGGGCTAGAAGGCTGTATATTGTAATCATCAACAGGGTTTTGAGAGGGGAAAAATATAAAAGGTTATTCGAGGATGCAGAGGACACTATTGGATTGCATAGTTCATGGTACATAAAGTTCTAGAACTTTACATATATTAGAACTGAGGGTTTTGAGGGGAAACCATTCATGTTGCCCAGATATCCATCAAATAAATTGATTGTATTGGAGTTCTCAAGGCAAATTTTGAATGCTTTCAGGATGTATAAGAAGAAGTATGGAATAGGAAATGTCAAACTCCCTTGGGCAATTGGTAGATATTCTTGCTATAGTGAGGAGGTGGCTGGGTATTCAGAGAAGGAGTTAAGGTATTATGGTTTTGAGGAATTTTTATTAGCAAGAAGGTTTGATCCTTTTCATTGGATCCAGATGGTGCAGGAGCACCTAAGGGAACATTTTGGAACATGGAGACACCAATGACTGAGAGAGGAGCCCATGGAGTCCATCAAGTCAAATGGAACACCCTAAAACCAATTATGGCATGTTATGACGGACAAAATGATGTAATGATCAAATGCCCTGAGGGTCCTGGTAAGGACCCTAGGACCAAAAAGTGATGTAAGTTGGGCCAATAGTGCCTTTAGAGTCAAATAAGAGTCAAGTATGGGTGTCTAGGATTAGGAATAATATATAATAATCCTGAGAAGGTCAAACATAATGTTTTGGTAGGGCAAAAATCCTTTAAACCAAAGTTTATAATTCAAATTTTTGAAATAAGCATTTGGATAGGAAAATCAATTTTGATTAGTTTTGGAAGTTTTACCCACTCCAACCGATGGGAATTGGTTGTGGAATTTGGGGCAGAGGTTATATAAACATGTGCAAGACATTTGATGCATGGGGGAATCATTTTTGAGGTCTGGGTTATATGGCAGACTGGAAATAACAGTAAAATTCAGTTTTTTCTTGCATCTCCTTCTTGTTTCTGTTGGTCTTTTTGATTGTTGAGTGTTGGTAAATGTCTTGGGACCTCAGTTAATAGTAATAGACTCTTTTCCATGCTTTGAGGAGGTTTTGAAAGTGAGTTTTCTTTCTGTTTGTCTGACTGCTACAAGGAACAACTGACTGTCCTGTCTATTTTGAGAGGTTACAATGCATTTTTGGACATTTCCATGGATGTAAGATCTTGATTCTCATGGAATAGGTCCTTAATAACATGTTGCTACGCCCTTAATATTGGTGTACATAGGGTTATGAATAGTCAGCTTGTGGCTATCTTAACTCCTAATTAAGTCATATTATCATTGTTATATGTTATTTAGTTGTTTAGGTCGGCCTAAGGCTTCTATAAGTCTATCTAAGTCAGCCTGGGTGATATCCTAGGCATAAATAGGTATATATAGGAGGTAGTGAGTCTCATTTCATAGCATATTGAGTATTGTGTTCTTATTGAAGACTATTGGAGGTATCCCCCTTGAAGTGGATTAGGAGGTTTCCCCCTCGAAGTGGCATATTATTATCAAGTATTTTGCAGCATATTTACTATTATATTCAGATATTGTGCAAGTTGTTTCATTACAAGTGGTATCAGAGCATGATCTTGGCACCGTAAAGGCAAGATTTTTTCTCACATTGGAGGTGATTTTGGGAAGAGCATAACTTTCAGATTTTAGTGAATTTTTTAAAGATTTTTAAAGGGTTTTTGAAGACTATATTTAAGAAGCTACATAAAAGATTTAAAAGGAATTGAAGAAAAAATAAGCGAGTTATTGCAAAATTAGGGTTTCCAGCAAATTCATTCTCAAGGCAGCAAATTTGCTAATTTTTTGGATTTTTTTCTGGGTAAGTGGTATCGTGGCCTTAGTAAGTTACAGTAAAAATTTCCAAAAATTTACATTTCATTTTTGTGATTTATTTCAAAAATATTGGTTTCCATCATGATGGGACCTGCAACAAGGGGCAAAAAGAATGTTGTCACACCGGGGAAATCCTCTGATAAGGATGAGGAAATAAGTAAGTTCAAGTTGGTGATGTGTGGCCTAAGAGGAGATATATCAGACATATGAAGCATGTTAAGCACCTTAATGAATGAAACAAGAAAGGAGGTCTCAAGTAACCAAGAAGCAGAAGAAGAAGAAGAAGAAGAAGAAGAAGCGGTAGCAGTAGAAGAGAAAGAAGAAGTGGAAGAAGAAGAAGAAGAAGAAGAAGAAGAAGAAGAAAAAGGCAATGAAGAAGAAGTGAAAGAAGAAGAAGAACTTCCTAGTCAATCTATAACTAGGACTAACTTGTTTTCATGCTTGGGCACTCAGCTTGCTTATAGTTCATCATATCACCCCCAATCAGATGGACAGACAGAAGTTGTCAACAAATGCTTGGAAGGCTATCTCTGTTGTTTTGCTTTAGATAAACAAGAGAGATGGGTGCAATGGCTACCACTAGCAGAATGGTGGTACAACACTTCTTTCCATACTTCTTCCAAGATGTCTCCATTTTTAGCTCTATATGGTTACCACCCACCATCAATCATCTCCTCATTGCGGGCACAACCAAAGGTTCACACAGTTGAAGAACACATCCATCATCAGCAAGAGGTATTAGCTAGTCTTCGAGAAAACTTGGCAATGGCACAAAACAGAATGAAGCAACAAGCTGATCAACACCATAGTGAAAGAACTTTTGAAGTGGGAGATTGGGTCTTTCTGTGACTACAACCATACAAGAAAATGTCTCTAAAACAACAACATAAAGCTAACAAGCTGGCACCCAAGTACTATGGTCCTTATAAGGTGTTGCAGAAGATTGGCAATGTAGCATATAAATTGGAGCTTCCCATATCAACAAAAATTCATCCAGTTTTTCATGTTTCTTGCTTGAAGAAGGTTATTGGGAATAAAGTAGTAGCACAGACTAAGTTACCTGAGCTTGATGAGGAGGGAAGAATAGCTGTGGATCCTGAGAGAATTATTCAAACATGCACCAAGAAGCTGAGGACAAGGGAAATCATCGAATATCTAATTAAATGGAAGAACTCTCCAGTTGAGAAAGCTACATGGGAGAATGAGGAATTCATGCAAAAGCATCCACATTTGGTCAGCATTGAGGACAATGCTTCATTGAAGAGGGGGGGCATGCTACGCCCTTAATATTGGTGTACATAGGGTTATGAATAGTCAACTTGTGGCTATCTTAACTCCTAATTAAGTCATATTGTCATTATTATATTGTTATTTAGTTGTTTAGGTTAGCCTAAGGCTTCTATAAGTCTATCTAAGTCAGCCTGGGTGATATCCTAGGCATAAATAGGCATATATAGGAGGTAGTGAGTCTCATTTCATAGCATATTGAGTATTGTGTTCTTATTGAAGACTATTCGAGGTATCCCCCTCGAAGTGGATTAGGAGGTTGCCCCCTTAAAGTGGCATATTATTATCAAGTATTTTGCAGCATATTTACTATTATATTTAGATATTGTGCAAGTTGTTTCATTACACATGTATAATATGATTCCTACCTTTGACAAGGTAGGAGGAGTGCAAGGAAGGAGGTGATCACCATTGGAAGTCTAGTTTGCATGTGAGAAGAGCATTGGAATGGTAGCATGGTTATAACAGTAGAAGATCTACCTTAACAAGGTAATAGTTTTATCATTGATATTGCTTAATATGGTCAAGAAGATGGTGTTAGATCTTTGAATGAGGTCTGGAAGTGATTGGAGGTGGGAGATCTAGTAAACCCTAGGATTTGGGTCCTAGGAATGGGAAAGTTTAGAGAAAAGTGTTGTTTAGTCACTGAACAAGGCTACTAGGATTAGGCCTGGTTCAGGGGAGTTGTCAAGAACCTATCAAATTGGTTTGTGAAACCTTTTGAAACTTGTTTATTGTGGTATATTGAGACCCTAGAAGGTGGAAGATTATGTCTTAGAAGTTGGAAACAAGTTTGTGCCCTTTGGTGGAGTTTAGGGCAAGAGGAAGACTTGTGAAGTCTTATTGGTTGAAGCCCACAAGCTATTTAAACCTTTTGATCTTGTTAGATTATCATTGGAGACCTGACCTCTCTGCATCATAGTGGTGTTAGAGTAGCAAGTAGATCCTTGAGGGAGTAGTAGGATCTTGTGAAAGAGTTAAGGGTTGGTGAGAGTTGTAAGGATGCCCCCTAAGAATCAGAGGGCTAGGGAGAATAATGAATTGAGAGAAGCCTTAGAGGCTAGAGAAAAAAAGTTGAGGGAGATAAAAGAACATGATGCTGCAAGGGAAAGAGAGTTAAGACAAGTGAGAAGAGAGAATGCATCAATCTTGGTAAGGTTGGAAGCATTGGAGAAGGATCCTAGAAGGGATGAACAAAATGATCTAGAAGGAGATGAGGAGGCAGATGAGAACCCTTCTGAGGATGAATTGGATCCTGAAGAAAAGAAATTTGTGAGATTGCTTCAGGCAGTTCAAGGAAGTGGAACAAAGGCAAACATAGAGTTACCTATCTATCAAGGGAAGATGGATAGTGAAGAGGTATTAGGGTAGATAGATACCCTTGAAATTTTTTTTGAGTATGAGCAAATAATTGATTACAACAAGGTTAAATTTGCAAAAACAAAGTTGAGAGGGACAACACTTACTTGGTGGAGTAGTGTACAAACAGAAAGAGTCGCTAGAGGTGGAACAAGAATCACTTCTTGGGGTAGGATGAAGGACTTGATGAATGATCAATTTCTTCCATCTAATTATTCTATTCAAACACAGAGGATGATGCAAAACTTGAAGCAGAAGGACATCGATGTTATGTCCTATACTAAGCAATTTCATAAGCTTAGTATTAGAGGAGGATTGGAAGATGAAGAAGAGAAAGTTGCAAGATACCTTAATGGGCTTAGGTACAACTTGCAAGATGAAATTGGTTTGACCATACCAAAATCACTTAGAGAATGTTTTCAATTAGCCATAAGGGCTGAAGAGAGGGTGAAGAGGAAGCAAGAAAGACAAGGAGGTAGTGGTAGAGGATATAGAGGTAGGGAAAGATCTACTAATGAAGGGCAGACTAGCAATGAGAAAGGCAAAGAGTTTTCTGCAGATCAGAGAGGTGGTTATAGAGGTGGAGGTAGGTTTGGATAAGGTAGAGGAGTATTCACAGGTAGATGTTATCATTGCAATGAAGTGGGACACACATCTTTAAAATGTCCTAAGAGGGATGATGTTGATAAGAGCAAGGAGAGAAGAGTTCATTTGGCACAAGTGGAGGAAAAGAAAGAAGACCAAGAACCAGCAACAACCTATCCAGAAACAGATGGAGAACTTCTCATGTTGGAGAAAGTCAAAGTGCAGCAAGCACCACAGGTATCCATTTTTAAAACTAATTGTTTAAGCCATAGAAAAATGTGCAAGTTGATTATAGATTTAGGTTCACATGATAATTTAGTCTCCTAGGATATGGTACACAAATTGGGATTGATGACATTTGATCATCCTAGTCCTTACAATTTCACTTGGTTAAGTCAAGAGCAGCAAGTAAGGGTTAGTAAGAGGGCATATGTTGATTTTTCAATTGGTCCATATCAGGATTATGTTTTGTGTGATGTTATTTCAATGACATGTGGGCATATAATCTTGGGTAGACCATGGCAATATTTAAGAAGGATAATTCACAATGGGTATACTAATAACTATATGGTGCATAAAGATGGTAAACAGTTTAGACTAATACCTTTACCTTGTGAAGACAAGAATGAACATGTCATTGTCTGTTTTGGAGAGAAACTACTGTTGAATGTGCAGGTTGATGATGGGTGGGAACAGCAGGGACAGTTGCAGCAGAGAAAGGTTTATGACAGTCCTAAAGAATAGCAGGTTTGGGGCTTAAATTGCATCAGGATTGGGGACATTGATTGCCCTATAGGGAGGCAGGAAAAGGAAGGCAAACAACAGGGGAAAATAGATCAAAACTTCAAGATGGTAAGAGCAGAAACATCATAGCAGCAGGGTCCTAGGCAAGGACACCAAAACATGTTTTATGATGCTAAAATTTTTTGTAAGGGTCATGCAAGTTGGAGGAGTTGGATAACCCTTGGAGAATTCATGTTCCCTATCACAAATCATAGGAACATTTCCAAGAGACTGCAGGAGGTTTGGAGCAGATCACATGACTCTTGGGACAAGAGTTTTTATCATGCTGGGGAGTATGGTGCAGGAGCACCTAAGCAAACATTTTGGAACATGGAGACACTAGTGACTGAGAGAGGAGCCCATGGAGTCCATCAAGTCAAATGGAACATCCTAAAACCAATTATGGCATGTTATGATGGACAAAATGATGTAATGATCAAATGTCCTGATGGTCCTGGTAAGGACCCTAGGACCAAAAAGTGATGTAAGTTGGGCCAATAGTGCCACTAGAGTCAAATAAGAGTCAAGTATGGGTGTCTAGGATTAGGAATAGATATAATGATCATGAGAAGGTCAAACATAATGTTTTGGTAGGGCAAAAATCCTTTAAACCAAAGTTTATAATTCAAATATTTGAAATAAGCATTTGGGCAGGAAAATCAAATTTGGTTAGTTTTGGAAGTTTTACTGACTCCAACCGATGGGAATTGGTTGTGGAAGTTGGGGCAGAGGTTATGTAAACATGTTCAAGACATTTGATGCATGGGGGAATCATTTTTTAGGCCTGGGTTGTACGATAGACTGGAAATAACAGTAAAATTTAGTTTTTTCTTGCATGTCCTTCTTGTTTATGTTGGTCTTTTTGATTGTTGAGTGTTGGTAAATGTATTGGGACCTCAGTTAACAATAATAGACTCTTTTCCATGCTTTGACAAGGTTTTTAAAGTGAGTTTTCTTTATGTTTGTCTGACTGCTACAAGGAACAACAGACTGCCCTGTGTATTTTGAGAGGTTACAATGCATTTTTGGACCTTTCCATGGATGTAAGATCCTGATTCTCCTGGAATAGGTCTGTAATAATATGTATAATATGATTCCTAACTTTGACAAGGTAGGATGAGTGCAAGGAAGGAGGTGATCACCGTTGGAAGTCTAGTTTGCATGTGAGAAGAGCATTGGAATGGTAGCATGGTTATAACAACAGAAGATCTACCTTAACAAGGTAATAGTTTTATGATTGATATTGCTTAATATGGTCAAGGATATGGTGTTAGATCTTTGAATGAGGTCTGGAAGTGATTGGAGGTGGGAGATCTAGTAAACCCTAGGTTTTGGGTCCTAGGAATAGGGGTTTGGTGTTTAAACACTTGAATGAACAAACCACTACCTAAAACCTTTAAAATCCTCTGTTTTAGATCCTTTATTAAGATTCTTTCAAGGTTTGGAGTGAGTATGACAAGTATTTGACTGGGGTCCTTTGTAAAGTGGGCAAATTAGGCCTTGTAGGAAGGCAGCAGGGGGTCAGGACAGTCAAGTTTTGTCCAAAACAATAGCATATGAATCTTGGGTATGTTGTAGAGCTTGATAAAGGATACTCAGATCAGTCATTAGTTTTGGAAGTGCTTTGGGAAAGTTTAGAGAAAAGTACAGTTTCATCGCTGAACAAGGCTACTAGGATTAGGCTTGGTTGAGGGGAGTTGTCAAGAACCTATCAAATTGGTTTGTGAAACCATTTGAAACTTGTTGATTGTGGTATATTGAGACCCTAGAAGGTGGAAGATTGTGTCTTAGAAGTTGGAAACAAGTTTGTGCCCTTTGGTGGAGTTTAGGGCAAGAGGAAGACTAGTGAAGTCTTATTGGTTGAAGCCCACAAGCTATTTAAACCTTTTGATCTTGCTAGATTATCATTGGAGACCTAACCTCTCTGCATCATAGTGGTATCAGAGCAGAAAGTAGATCCTTGAGGGAGAATTAGGATCTTGTGAAAGAGTTAAGGGTTGGTGAGAGTTGTAAGGATGCCCCCTAAGAATCAGATGGCTAGGGAGGATAATGAATTGAGAGAAGCCTTAGAGGCTAGAGAAAAGGAGTTGAGGGAAAGAAAAGAACATGATGCTACAAGGGAAAGAGAGATAAGACAAGTGAGAAGAGACAATGCATCAATCTTGGCAAGGTTGGAAGCATTGGAGAAGGATCCTAAAAGGGATGAAAAAAATGATCCAGAAGGAGATGAGGAGGCAGATGAGAACACTCCCGAGGATGAATTGGATCCTGAAGAAAAGAAATTTGTGAGATTGGTAAAGGTAGTTCAAGGAAGTGGAACAAAGGCAAACATAGAGTTACTTATCTATCAAGGGAAGATGGATAGTGAAGAGGTATTAGGGTGGATAGATGCCCTTGAAAAAAATTTTGAGTATGAGGAAATAAGTGATGACAAGAAGGTTAAATTTGGAAAAACAAAGTTGAGAGGGGCAACACTTACTTGGTGGAGTAGTGTACAAACATAAAGAGTGGCTAGAGGTGGAACAAGAATCACTTCTTGGGGTAGGATGAAGGACCTGATGAAGGATCAATTTCTTCCATCTAATTATTCTATTCAAACAAAGAGGATGATGCAGAACTTGAAGCAGAGGGACATTGATGTTATGTCCTATACTGAGCAATTTCATAAGCTTAGTATTAGAGGAGGATTGGAAGATGAAGAAGAGAAAGTTGCAAGATACCTTAATGGGCTTAGGTACAACTTGCAAGATGAAATTGGTTTGACCATACCAAAATCACTTGGATAATGTTTTCAGTTAGCCATAAGGGCTAAAGAGAGGGTGAAGAGCAAGAAAGAAAGATAAGGAGGTAGTGGTAGAGGATATAGAGGTAGGGGCAGATCTACTAATGAAGGCCAGAGTAGCAATGAGAAAGGCAAGGAGTTTTCTATAGATCAGAGAGGTGGCTATAGAGGTGGAGGTAGGTTTGGATCAGGTGGAGGAGTATTCATAGGCAGATGTTATCATTGCAATGAAGTGGGACACACATATTTCAAATGTCCTAAGAGGGATTGATAAGAGAAAGGAGAGAAGAGTTCATTTGGCACAAGAGGAGGAAAAGAAAGAAGACCAAGAACCAGTAACAACCTATGCAGAAACAGATGGAGAACTTCTCATGGTGGAGAAAGGTAGAGTGCAGCAAGCACCATAGGTATCCATTTTTAAAACTAATTGTTTAAGCCATGGAAAAATCTGCAAGTTGATTATAGATTCAGGTTCACATGATAATTTAGTCTCCTGGGATATGGTACACAAATTGGGATTTAAGACATTTGATCATCCTAGTCCTTACAATGTCACTTGGGTAAGTCAAGAGCAACAAGTAAGGGTTAGTCAGAGGGCATATGTTGATTTTTCAATTGGTCCATATCAGGATTATGTTTTGTGTGATGTTATTTCAATGACATGTGGGCATATAATCTTGGGTAGACCATGGCAACATTTAAGAGGAATAATTCATGATGGGTATACTAATAACTATTTGGTGCACAGAGATGGTAAATAGTTTAGACTAATACCTTTACCCTATGAAGACAAGAAGGAACATGCCATTGTTTGTTTTGGAGAGAAACTATAGTTGAATGTGCAAGTTAAGGATCGGTGGAAACAACAGGAACTGTTGCAGTAGAGAAAGGTTTATGGCCGTCCTAAATGACAGTAGGTTTGGGGCTTAAATTGCATCAGGATTGGGGACATTGATTGCCCTATAGGGAGGCAGAAAAAGGAAGGCAAGAAACAGGGGAAAATAGATCAAAACTTTAAGATGGTAAGAGCAGAAACATCGCAGCAGTAGGGTCCTAGGCAAGGACACCAAAACATGTTTTATGATGCTAATATTTTTTGTAAGGGTCATGCAAGTTGGAGAAGGAGGAGGATAATTCTTGCAGAATTTGTGTTCCCTGTCACAAATCAGAGGAACATTTCCAAGAGACTGTAGGAGGTTTGGAGCAGATCACATGACTCTTGGGACAAGAGTTTTTATCATGCTGGGGAGCATGGTGCAGGAGCACCTAAGGGGACATTTTCGAACATGGAGACACCAGTGATTGAGAGAGGAGCCCATGGAGTCCATCAAGTCAAATGGAACATCCTAAAACCACTTATGGCATGTTATGATGGACAAAATGGTGTAATGATCAAATGTCCTGAGGGTCCTGGTAAGGACCCTAGGACCAAAAAGTGATGTAAGTTGGGCGAATAGTGCCTCTAGAGTCAAATAAGAGTTAAGTATGGGTGTCTAGGATTAGGAATAAGACATAATGGTCCTAAGAAGGTCAAACATAATGTTTTGGTAGGGAAAAAATCCTTTAAACCAAAGTTTATAATTCAAATTTTTGAAATAAGCATTTGGGTGGGAAAATCAATTTTTATTAGTTTTGGAAGTTTTACCCACTCCAACCAATGGGGATTGGTTGTGGAAGTTGGGGCAGAGGTTATATAAATATGTGCAAGACATTTGATGCACGGGGGAATCATTTTTGAGGCCTGGATTGTACTACAGACTGGAAATAATAGTAAAATTTAGTTTTTTCTTGCATCTCCTTCTTGTTTCTGTTGGTCTTTTTGATTGTTGAGTGTTGGTAAATGTCTTGGGACCTCAGTTAACAATAATAGACTCTTTGTAATTCTTTGAGGAGGTTTTGAAAGTGAGTTTTCTTTTTGTTTGTCTGACTACTACAGGGAACAACAGACTGTCCTGTGTATTTTGAGAGGTTACAATGCATTTTTGGACCTTTCCATGGATGTAAGATCCCGATTCTCATGGAATAGGTCCTTAATAACATGTATAATATGATTCCTAACTTTGACAAGGTAGGAGGAGTGCAAGGAAGGAGGTGATCACCGTTGGAAGTCTAGTTTGCATGTGAGAAGAACATTGGAATGGTAGCATGGTTATAACAGCAGAAGATGTACCTTAATAAGGTAATAGTTTTATGATTGATATTACTTAATATGGTCAAGAAGATGGTGTTAGATCTTTGAATAAGGTCTAGAAGTGATTAGAGGTGGGAGATCTAGTAAACCCTAGGTTTTAGGTCCTAGGAATGGGGGTTTGGTGTTTAAACACTTGAATGAACAAACCACTACCTAAAACCTTGAAAATCCTCTGTTTTAGATCCTTTCTTAAGATTATTTCAAGGTTTGGAGTGAGTATGACAAGTATTTGATTGGGGTTCTTTGTAAAGTGGGCAAATTAGGCCTTGTAGGAAGGCAGCAGGGGGTCAGGACAGTCAAGTTTTGTCGAAAACAACAGCATATGAATCTTGGGTATGTTGTAGAGCTTGATAAAGGGTACTCAGATTAGTCATTAGTTTTGAAAGTGCTTTGGGAAAGTTTAGAGAAAAGTATAGTTTAGTCGTTGAACAGGGCTACTAGGATTAGGCCTGGTTGAGGGGAGTTGTCAAGAAACTATCAAATTGGTTTGTGAAACCATTTGAAACTTGTTGATTGTGGTATATTGAGACCCTAGAAGGTGGAAGATTGTGTCTTAGAAGTTGGAAACAAGTTTGTGCCCTTTGGTGGAATTTAGGGCAAGAGGAAGACTAGTGAAGTCTTATTGGTTGAAGCCCACAAGCTATTTACACCTTTTGATCTTGCTAGATTATCATTGGAGACCTGACCTCTCTACATCATAGTGGTATTAGAGCAGCAAGTAGATTGTTGAGGGAGTAGTAGGATCTTGTGAAAGAGTTAAGGGTTGGTGAGAGTTGTTTGTAAGGATGCCCCCTAATAATCAGATGGCTAGGGAGAATAATGAATTGAGAGAAGCCTTAGAGGCTAGAGAAAAAGAGTTGAGGGAGAGAAAACAATAGGATGTTGCAAGGGAAAGGGAGTTAAGACAAGTGACAAGAGAGAATACATCAATCTTGGCAAGGTTGGAAGCATTGGAGAAGGATCCTAAAAGGGATGAAAAAAATGATCCAGAAGGAGATGAGGAGGCAGATGAGAATCCTCCTAAGGATGAATTGGATCCTGAAGAAAAGAAATTTGTGAGATTGGTTAAGGCAGTTCAACAAAGTGGAACAAAGGCAAACATAGAGTTACATATCTATCAAGGGAAGATGGATAGTGAAGACGTATTACGTTTGATAGATGCCCTTGAAAAAAAATTTGAGTATGAGGAAATAAGTGATGACAAGAAGGTTAAATTTGGAAAAACAAAGTTGAGAGGGACAACACTTACTTGGTGGAGTAGTGTACAAATAGAAAGAGTGGCTAGAGGTGGAACAAGAATCACTTCTTGGGGTAGGATGAAGGACCTGATGAAGGATCAATTTCTTCCATTTGATTATTCTATTCAAACAAAGAGGATGAGGTAGAACTTGAATAGAAGGACATGGATGTTATGTCCTATACTGAGCAATTTAATAAGCTTAGTATTAGAGGAGGATTGGAAGATGAAGAAGAGAAAGTTGCAAGATACCTTAATGGGCTTAGGTACAACTTGCAAGATGAAATTGGTTTGACCATACCAAAATCACTTGGAGAATGTTTTCAATTAGCCATAAGGGTTGAACAGAGGGTGAAGAGAAAGCAAGAAATACAAGGAGGTAGTGGTAGAGGATATAGAGGTAGGGGCAGATCTACTAATGAAGGGTAGAATAGCAATGAGAAAGGCAAGGAGTTTTCTGTAGATTAGAGAGGTGGCTATAGAGGTGGAGGTAGGTTTGGATCAGGTAGAGGAGTATTCACAGGTAGATGTTATCATTGCAATGAAGTGGGACACACATCTTTCAAATGTCCTAAGAGGGATGATGTTGATAAGAGCAAGGAGAGAAGAGTTCATTTGGCACAAGAGGAGGAAAAGAAAGAAGACCAAGAACCAGCAATAACCTATCAAGAAACAGATGGAGAACTTCTCATGGTGGAGAAAGGCAGAGTGCAGCAAGCACCATAGGTATCCATTTTTAAAATTAATTGTTTATGCCATGGAAAAATGTGCAAGTTTATTATAGATTCAGGTTCACATGATAATTTAGTCTCCTGGGATATGGTACACAAATTGGGATTGAAGACATTTGATCATCCTAGTCCTTACAATGTCACTTGGGTAAGTCAAGAGCAACAAGTAAGGGTTAGTAGGAGGGCATATGTTGATTTTTGAATTGGTCCATATCAAGATTATGTTTTGTGTGATGTTATTTCAATGACATGTGGGCATATAATCTTGGGTAGACCATGGCAACATTTAAGAGGGATAATTCATGATGGGTATACTAATAACTATTTGGTGCATAGAGATGGTAAATAGTTTAGACTAATACCTTTACCCTGTGAAGACAAGAAGGAACATGCCATTGTCTGTTTTGGAGAGAAACTATAGTTGAATGTGTAGGTTAAGGATGGGTGGAAACAACAGGAACTGTTGTAGTAGAGAAAGGTTTATGACAGTCCTAAATGATAGAAGGTTTGGGGCTTAAATTGCATCAACATTGGGGACATTGATTGCCCTATAGGGAGGCAGAAAACGGAAGGCAAACAACAGGGGAAAATAGATCAAAACTTCAAGATGGCAAGAGCAGAAACATCACAGCAGTAGGGTCCTAGGCAAGGAGACCAAAACATGTTTTATGATGCTAATATTTTTTGTAAGGGTCATGCAGGTTGGAGAAGGAGGAAGATAACCCTTGGAGAATTCTTGTTCCCTATCACAAATCAAAGGAACATTTCCAAGAGACTGCAGGAGGTTTGGAGCAGATCACATGACTCTTGGGACAAGAGTTTTTATCATGCTGGGGAGTATGGTGCAGGAGTACCCAAGGGAACATTTTGGAACATGGAGACACTAGTGACTGAGAGAGGAGCCCATGCAGTCCATCAAGTCAAATTTAACATCCTAAAACCAATTATGGCATGTTATGATGGACAAAATGATGTAATGATCAAATGTCCTAAGGGTCCTGGTAAGGACCCTAGGACCAAAAAGTGATGTAAGTTGGGCCAATAGTGCCTATAGAGTCAAATAAGAGTTAAGTATGGGTGTCTAGGATTAGGAATAAGATATAATGATCTTAAGAATGTCAAACATAATGTTTTGGTAGGGCAAACATCCTTTAAACCAAAGTTTATAATTCAAATTTTTGAAATAAGCATTTGGGCGGGAAAATCAATTTTGATTAGTTTTGGAAGTTTTACCCACTCCAACCAATGTGAATTGGTTCTAGAAGTTGGGGCAGAGGTTATATAAACATGTGCAAGACATTTGATGCATGGGGGAATCATTTTTTAGGCCTCAGTTGTACAGCAGACTGGAAATAATATTAAAATTCACTTTTTTCTTACATCTCCTTCTTGTTTCTATTGGTCTTTTTGATTGTTGAGTTTTGGTAAATGTCTTGGGACCTCAGTTAACAATAATAAACTCTTTTCCATGCTCTAAGGAGGATTTGAAGGTGAGTTTTCTTTTTGTTTGTCTGACTGCTACAAGGAACAGCGGACTGTCCTATGTATTTTGAGAGGTTACAATGCATTTTTGGACCTTTCCATGGATGTAAGATCCTAATTCTCATGGAATAGGTCCTTAATAACATGTATAATATGATTCCTAACTTTGACAAGGTTGGAGGAGTGCAAGGAAGGAGGTGATCACCATTGGAAGTCTAGTTTGCATGTGAGAAGAGCATTGGAATGGTAGCATGGTTATAACAGTAGAAGATCTACCTTAACAAGGTAATAGTTTTATCATTGATATTGCTTAATATGGTCAAGGAGATGGTGTTAGATCTTTGAATGAGGTCTGGAAGTGATTGGAGGTGGGAGATCTAGTAAACCCTAGGATTTGGGTCCTAGGAATGGGGGTTTGGTGTTTAAACACTTGAATGAACAAACCACTTCCTAAAACCTTTAAAATCCTCTGTTTTAGTTCCTTTCCTAAGACTGTTTTAGGGTTTGGAGTGAGTATGACAAGTATTTGACAGGGGTCCTTTGTAAAGTGGGCAAATTAGGCCTTGTAGGAAGGCAGTAGGGGGTCAGGACAGTAAAGTTTGGTCGAAAACAATAGAATATGAATCTTGGGTATGTTGTAGAGCTTGATAAAGGGTACTCAGATCAGTCATTAGTTTTTGAAGTGCTTTGGGAAAGTTTAGATAAAAGTGTAGTTTAGTCACTAAACAGGGCTACTAGGATTAGGCCTAGTTGAGGGGAGTTGTCAAGAACCTATCAAATTGGTTTGTGAAACCTTTTGAAACTTGTTGATTGTGGTATATTGAGACCCTAGAAGGTGGAAGATTGTGTCTTAGAAGTTGGAAACAAGTTTGTGCCCTTTGGTGGAGTTTAGGGCAAGAGGAAGACTAGTGAAGTCTTATTGGTTGAAGCCCACAAGCTATTTAAACCTTTTGATCTTGTTAGATTATCATTGGAGACCTGACCTCTCTACATCACTAGAGAACCATTGATTCCAAATTTAAACATCAAGTGCATATTGAAGATTACTAGTCAGATTGTAAAAATGATAAAGAAGTAAGGAAAAGAGCCCATAAAAGGTTGACAGTGGAACAAATGAAGACTATGGGAGAAATTTATGCGCCCCCTAAAATTGAGGATGATGATAAATTGTTACATCATAGTTATGAATGTGTCAGGCTTGCTCCTATTGGTGAACCTGATTAGACACTATTGGTGCCTACATAAACACATATTTTAGGCATTTAATTTCGCAGGCACCTTCCTAAAAAATCCAAAAAATTCTAGGTCTTTTGGCCTTTGCAGTTTAAAAGTGGTATCGTTGTATATACAAAGGGGTTTGTATGTGCAAATGCAAATGTACATTGGCAGGCTTGCAGAATGCTCAATCGGCATTAAAAAAATGGAAAAAATCAATTATATGCCTCCTTGTATGCATATCAGGTTTGGAATAGGTGCATATACATTAAGGAATCTTTTGCAGATTCTTGGAATATCCTGCAGTTGTATGTTGAGTTTGCTTGTACAATGGCTACATACAATGGAAAAGATGCAAGCAGACATACAACAGCTAGATGTATTGGCAGCATACAACTAAAATATGCAAGGGATAATGTACATCGAGGTAGTTACAAAGGTGAATGTATGTCTGACATACATTGGGAATGTACATTGCAAGTATACAAGAGGTTGACATGCATTTGCTACAGTGAAGGGGGTTTGTATGTGTGTGATGCAAGTGCAATATACATTTGCCACATACAATGGAAAGATACATCGACTGATGCATATGCAAGAAGGAACATGTACATTGTAGAGATACAAGAGGTCTTGTACATTCGGCAATATACAAGGCAGGAGATACATTTGGTAGGGCCCCTAGATATACAAGGCAGAATGTACATCGGGCGCATGCAAATGAATTGTGCAAGGGAAAAGAAGATACAAACGGTAGGGCCCACCAGTTGCATATACAAGTGTGATTGTATGTTTGCACATACAAAGGAACATGCATTCCTAATATGCACTAGCCGGACTCAAACATGTATGCATTGTAGTTGATAAAGGCAAAGGTCTAATTGAATGTATGTTTTTGCTTGTATATTGCATTTGTATAATGTGATATGCAAGCCAATATACACGGTGAACATACAAAGGAGTGACATACAAGCCAGACCTGATCTAAAAGTCAAATTTGGCAAATTCAGCACTGGCGTCCGTGGCTTGCATGTATATGGCATTTGTATATGCCGATATACAAAGAATGAAGATACAAGGCCCAGATTTCCAATTTCTCTAATCTAATTGATAAATGACTGGGGTCCAAAGAATGTATATTGCATTTGTATATGCAATACACAAAGTGAAGATGCAAAGGCTTAGGATACAAGTTGGACTTCAAATTGATTGTGATATGCTTCATCATAATTTGAAGTCCGTGGCTTGTATGTAAGGTGTGTTGTATATGCTGATGTGCAAATGGAGATACATACAAGGCCCGGACCCAAATGTAGGGTCAAATTTGTTTCATAATGTCTTGGGGTCTGCCTTATATGCAAATGATTGTATGTATATACAATCTCATTTTCAGCTGCATATGCAAGGATTTTAAGGGCAAAGTAGGTGGCAAAAAATTCGGCGATGGAAGCCCAGGGTGCCTACATGGCATGTTCTAACTGGTGAATGACTCTTCAAGTGTTTTGAGGCTATAGATCTCAATGAAGGGAGGAAGATCAATGGCCATCTTTTAAACTCTTAGTAGCGAAGGTTTTCTTTGTATCTGCGGCTATTTTCAGGCGGGAAAGATTTAGTAGCACGCAGCTACTACATTTCAAACGGTCGTCAGTTGGTAAGCCATTAATGGCAAGTTCACAATGGTATGGGTTGATGGAGTTGATGGGCTAACTACCAGATTTATGAGGAAAATCTGTGAGCGATGGCACATCTCCCTAACTCACCTATTTCTCCTTCCTGTTTTGCTTGCACTTTTAATGTTTTGGGGACCATTTTTGGGTGCGCTATATCTGGCAAAATTTTTGAATTGCCATGTAATTATTGCTGGGTACACAGTCTTTCTATAAAATATAGACTATGTTATTCATTTCGGTTGTTGAAGACTTGGGCATTTTTGGGGTAAAAATAACAAAAGATAGAGCATTTTCTTGGCTGTTTTATCTCTGTTGGAGTTTATGAGTTGCATTTGAGTGCACCTTCCACATATTTTCAGTTTCATGTCATGTTTATATGAAAAATACTTTATTGCATATGTTTAGCTATTTGTCTCCAGTTGTTGTATGCATCTCTTCTTTTGAATCTGGTTGCTAAGGGTTTCTTAGATTCTAGGGTATAGATTTTTGTATCACATGCTTAATCTTTAACTTCCATTCAAGGAGTGGATTAAATTATTTTAGGTTGAGTATGGAGAATATTGTATGTTAGCTGGGATGTATGTAAGTAGAGATAGTTAAATACTTATCCTTGGGTGGTGTTTGTAAGGCAAATACCAGTCCTAACCCCTTGAAACTTGAATGCCAGTTGTAAGCCATTCTCTTGTATATGTCTAGTTGACTCGTTGCTCAGAGATAGACATCGGTCTATTTCTTGTGTAGTAGTTATGATCCAAAACCCCTTGTCTTGCATCCAAAACATCAAAACAAACCATTTCATAATTCCAACCTATTAGTTGTAGGAGTAGGATTAGAACCCCTACATACTCTCATCCCTAACCAGTCAGATATGTCCAAGAAAGTTGCCAACCTTGTGATCTATCATGCAAATCTTGGTCCATACATGAGAGTATTTTCCTTTTATTGTAAAGCTAAATCTTTTTGTCATTGGGCGAGTCAAGGTTAAATCTTTAGTTATAGGGATACCCCCCTTGGTGCAGCAGAACCAGAAGTGAAGGGGAGGCAATTCACGCAACCTCCTATATTAGTTGGCAGAATCTGTCTGTGTATTTGAACTGGCAAACCCTCTGCTAATTCAGAAGAGACTCTAATAGATGGCGACTCTACTAGGGAGTTGTACCTGGATCTTTCATGTAACAAAATGGTGCTCTGCTAGTGGAATGAGCTCAGAAAAATATTTGTTCTATGATGAGCTTTCAATTGTTTGAAAATTTTATCCTCTTTGAAGAGGTGGCAACTCTGTAAAATAGTTCTTAGTGCACATGGAAGGCTGATGCGTGCTGCTATGATTTAAAAATATTATGTTCATGACTTCAGCATCTAGATGAGAAAAGTTACCTAGTTCTTCCCACTTTTATTTGTTTTATTGCATAAGTTAAATGCCAAGAGGAAGCCTCAGGTCTTAGGTAGATGTAATATGTCTGAGAGTGAAATTTATATGAATCCAAATATGTATTCACCTATACTTAGTCAAGAGGGGGATGAAATGTTGTGTAAAAAAAATGAAGAGATAAAGAATAGGTTGATATCCTTAGAGGCTAGACAGGCTCAGTTAAATAATAACCTTGTTATGTCTGCCAGTCAGAATGCTAAACCTCTTGTCAGCCCTTTTGATCCTTTGTATGATTAGTTAGATTTGTCGTGGGTTGATTATAAAGTTGAAAGTATGCCTACTCAGATTTACAATCAGATGCCAAGATTTAGTGGATGTAGTGTGTGTGATGGGGGTGCACATATCCAAAACTTTCATAGCTTTATGGAGAAACACTCATTTAGAGATGAGGATATGTGGATGAGATTTTTTGTTAGATCCTTTGGTGCTAGAGCTAGAGATTGGTATTTGAGCTTTCCTAAGAGATCCTTTGCCTGTTGGGATGAACTTGTTGACTATTTTAGAAAGGAATTTGCAAGAGAACCTATTGATCTTGTTGCAAGATTAATGGAAATCAAAAGACAAGATGAAGAGCCCTATATTGATTTCAGTCATAGATATGTATTAGCCCTTTCACAAATCCCTGAAGACTTCAGACTTGATACTTTAGCCTACATTAGCATATATTTTGAAGCTTTTGAGATGGGCTCTAGTGCATTGTTGAGGGAATTCAAGATAACAAGTGTGCAGATGGCATGCAATTTTTTAGAAAATTCAGAAAAAATGAGAAATGAGCACATGTAGAATTCCCTGTCGAGAGGCTTTAGGATGAATAGCAATTGTGTAGCTGCAAATGACCAAATGATTAAGGCATCATGTGAAGAGAAATGTGCAAATGAAAATATAAAAGTTGAGAATGTTATGTTTTAACATAATGTTGATAATAATGCTCAATTGGATTGTTCCCAAATGGAGGATGCTAGTAGGAGGATCAATGATAACTCCCATTGCAAGGTTGAGGTGTCTGGTTCTGAAAACAATGATGAGGTTATGGATAGCAATGAACATTTGTTTGAGTGGGTTTGTGGAGATGATTGTGAATATTGTGCACAAGATAGAGAAGAAATAAGCAAACAAGGGAGCAATTCCATGTTTGAATCATTGCCTTTTATTCAGACACATGGAGATGATGAAGAGCAATTAGAAATGAAAATAAGCATTAGTGCTGAGCATGATTGTTCTCTATTTGATTATAGTTTTGTTTATGACAGACAAGCTGATACTCCTCCACACAAAGAGTTCATTGATAATGAAGATACATGTTCAGCTGCCCATGAACCAGTGGCATACTATAATGAAACTAAAACACTTGGATCAATTGTTTTTCATACATATGCTGAGGAGGGTCTGTTTGAGTATGGTGAAAATCAAGGTGCTGTTATTGATAAGGATTTTGAATTTCATCCTGATGAAAGAAAGACCAACACATGTCATGAAGGTTATTGCAGAGAGGTGCTTGAATCTGATCCTTTCTAGTTTGGTGCATCTGATGATTGTGTGCATGAAGTGTACCAATGTGAAAGTGAAAGCTTTTTCTTTGATATGCCAGCTTATAATACAACATGGCCTAATGATCCTAGCTATATGGTGGACTTTGAGTGCTTTCAGTTTTTAGTCCAGCTGGGAGATCATTTTACAATGCATATTGTTGATATTGATGATGATAAATATTGTATATCATATGAGAATGCATTGTTTGATAAATATGGCATTCACATGTTGCTTGGTGCTAAAGGTTGTTTGCATAAGGTTGGCAGAGGAAAGGCTGATGGAGGTGAGCTCAAGGAGATGTTTAAATTTGCAAATGACAAGGTTTGTTTGTGGGAAAACAATGGCAGTACCTTCAGGCTTGATCCAGTGAATTTAGATGAAAACAGGGTATTTGACAAAGGAAAAATCTGGTTCTTCCTTTTTGGTGGCCCTGGGCCGCCAAGTAAGTTCAAAAATGTGATTTGTGATGTAGGTTGGTGTAGTTTTGACTCTATTGCCCAATGGATAAGGGACTAGTTTGCATCCGAGAGATCTATGGTTCTCATCATGCCTGTAAGAGGCATGCGTCCCCAGACAGAGCCAGTATTGGTGCCTGCATAAACACTCATATTTTAGGCATTTAATTTTGCAGGTACCTTCCTAAAAAATACAAAAAATACTAGGTCTTTTCGCCTTTGCAGTTTAAAAGTGCAAAAATAGGTTTTAAATGCATGTATCTTTATATATACAAAGGGGTTTGTATGTGCAAATGCAAATGTACATTGGCAGGCTTGTAGAATGCTCAATCAACCTTAAAAAAATGGAAAAAATTAGTTATATGCCTCCTTGTATGCATATCGGGTTTGGAATAGGTGCATATACATTGAGGAATCTTTCGTAGATTCTTGGAATATTCTACAGTTGTATGTTGAGTTTGCTTGTATATCAAGTTTGTATGTTTAGACATACAATGGCTACATACAATGGAAAAGATGCAAGCGAACATACAATGGCTGGATGCATTGGTGACATACAAGTGAAATATACAAGGGATAATATACATCGAGGCAGATACAAAGGTGAATGTATGTCCAACATACATTGGGAATGTACATTACAAGTATACAAGAGGCTGACATGCATTCACTATAGTGAAGGGGGTTTGTATGTGTGTGATGCAAGTGTAATATACATTCACCACATACAACAAAAAGATACATCGACTGATGCATATGCAAGAAGAAACATGTACATTACAGAGATACAAGGGGTCTTGTACATTCAACAATATACAAGGCAGGAGATACATTTGGTAGGGCCCGCAGATATACAAGGTAGAATGTACATCGGGCGCATGCAAAGGAATTGTGCAAGGGAAAAAAAGATACAAACCGTGGGGCCCACTGTTGCAAGTATGAGGTGAGCCAGTGTTGTCATTGATGTCAACATACTCATATTGCATTGACAAGAAGGATTTGATGAGCTGTGTGCTGAGGATATTGAGAAAATTAGCCTCAGTCAGGAACAGTGAAGAACAGTGATGAGAAGAAGGTAAATGTACTATATAGGATGAGAACCGGAGGATGCGGATTAAAGGGTTAGTAGATAAGAGTCTTGAGATGCTACAGTTAAGATTTCAGAGGTCCGCATGAAGATCTGAAGGAGTTGTGGCTGCCGGTATAGAACCGGGTCCGGCAAGTATCCGGAGGTGACAGAGGATCACAAAAAGATCCGGTGAGGTCCGGAATTGTATTATCCTAATCTGCGGATTGGAAGGAGCGTTTGGGATGTCCTTGTGATGTATCATCCTGATTTGTGTATGATTTGGAGGTCCGGAAGTACCTCTTACATTATGACAGTGGCGACAGACTGTGTTCTTAAAGTTCCGGATGAGGAAGACAAGAGATCCCAGTAAGCAGAGGAAGTGCGGATGTATCCGGACATTCAGACAGGCTTGTGAAGGTTCTTGGATCATGTTTAGGTTGTGTTGTTGGTCCGCATTGATGGTAGAGCCCGGAATTGAAGTTATTCTTCCGGATGAAGTTCTTGCTCTGTGTAGCCGACCGGATGAGTTGTTCATCCTGCGAATGTTCTTGTGATGGCCGACCGGATGTGTTATTCATCTTGCGGATACTCCTATGGTTGTTTGCCGACTTAGATGCTTGTTCCTGAGTCGATGTCTTGTATAAATAACGGTTTGTGAGTTCATTTCAGTGTGTGGTGTGAGGATGAGCATGGTATAGCGAAGAAACGTGCGAAAGGCAGAGCAGAGATTGTTGGGCTTAATTGGAACTGATCCGGACATGGTAGAGATGTCATTCTCCAGTTCAAGACTGTGATTTTCATCACTTTGTAGACAGTGTGTCTCCTTGTAGGCAGTGGGCCTCTTTGTGAGCAGTGTGCTCGGGCAGTGAGCCCTTATTGGCATGTGCCATTCATTTTTCTTTATTCTTTTAACAAAGAATAATTCTTGGGTTAATCACCCCGTGGTTTTTCCCTTAACCGGGTTTTCCATGTCAAAATCTTGGTGTTCAATGTGTTGATGCTTATCTGCTCTTGTGTTTATGTATTATGCTTCCATGGATGATTATTTGATATGCTGCTAACTAACAACAGTGAGTTAAGTGTTTGAATGAGAAGAAGTTTTATACAACTGATTCACCCCCCCCTCTCAGTTGTATGCCTTAGATCCAACAATTGGTATCAGAGCCAAGTTCCTCTGACAAGAGCTTAACCGCTTGAGGAGATCCAGGATGTCGTCATACAAGAAGGATAGTCCAAAGTTCGATGGAACCAACTTCACTCTCTGGAAAGGTCGCATGAAGTGTCACTTGGAATGCATGGGAAAAGCATACCTGGGTATGATTTCAAAACCATATGTACCTCCACAAGGTGGTCCGACAACTCTGAATGAAATCACAGAAGCTGAAAACAATCTGCGGACCAAGGAAGCTCTTCTAAGCGCATTGAATGACTCAGATCTCTCGAATGTCATTGACCTACCCACTGCATATGAGATCCTAACTAAACTGGAACTTCTGTATGAAGGAGATGAGTTTGTCAAAAGTGCAAGGTTGCAAAGTCTGAAAGGGAAATTTGAAAGATTGAAAATGAGAGATGATGAAAACATCACTACCTTTATGCCAAGAGTAAATGAGCTGGTATGTGGAATCAGAAATGCTGGTGGAACTTTAGATGAAAATGAGATTGTCTGCAAAATCCTAAGATCCCTTCCTGCTGCCTACAAAATCAAAGTTGCTGCCATTGATGAATTCAGAGCCCACACAACTGTCACAAGAGAACAACTGGCTGGCAAACTAGCTGCATTTGAAATGACCGAGTTTGGAGATGATCCTCCCAAGACTGAATCTGCTTTCAAAGCCAGTGCCTATGTGAAAGGCAAACAGAGATTTGATCCGGGTGAAAACTCATCAAAGAAAATGTCATGGTATGATCAAGCAAGAAGAGACATGGAAGAAGAAGAAGCAGAAACAGCTCAACTTGAAGCCCTCATTGCAAAGAGACTGCCAAGAGGATCCGGTAAGTATGAAGGAAAACTACCCTTTAAGTGTTTCAACTGCAATAAGATTGGTCATTTTGCCTCAAGATGTCCGGAGAGATCTGCAAGATCTAATACTCACAGACAAAGGTTTCAAAAGAATTGCTATTATGTTCATGAAGAAGATGACAATGAAGGAGTAACAGATGATGAATCAGAACCAGGAAGCAAATCCGGAAATGAGTGGGTGTTTATAGCCATCAAGGAAGAAGATTCCTTGCTCTCTGAATCTGTCAATCACAAAGTTGTTGAAAAAGCCTTGGCTGCTCAAGTGGAAGAAAAGGATGATTGGGTTATTGACAGTGGATGTTCTCACCATATGACTGGTGACAAGAATAAGTTCTTAGACTTGGAAAGATATGAAGGAGGAATGGTAAAGTTTGGTGACAATTCTGCTGGCAGAATCAGAGGTAGGGGAACTATTTCCTTTGATGGTAAGAGCAAAACAGGAAATGTACTGTATGTTGAAGGATTGAAGCACAATCTTCTCAGTGTTGGTCAGTTAGTGGACAAAGGCTATGATCTCCGGTTCAAGAATGGAAAATGCAGAATCTTTACAAGCTCCGGAACTGAAATTGCATCCGGTACTCAGACAAGAGGTAACATCTTTCATCTGGTTGGTTCAAATAAAAGTTGTTTGTTTGTTCAAATTGATCAGAGTTGGTTATGGCATAGAAGAATGTGTCATGTAAATTTTGATAACATCATCAAAATAAGCAATACTCAGGCTGTGAGAGATCTTCCAAAGTTGATAAAACCTACAAATAGTGTGTGTAAAGAATGTCAGTTAGGCAAACAAAGCAGAGTCTCTTTTAAAAGCAAAGATCAGTCTTCTACCAGATTATTGGAATTAGTACATACTGATCTATGTGGTCCGACAAGAATCAAGAGTCTGCAAGGTGATAGATATTTCATGTTGTTAATTGATGATCATTCCCGGATGATGTGGGTTACCTTTCTAAAAGAAAAATCAGAAGCTTTTGAGAAGTTCAAAATCTTCAAAGCTATGGTGGAGAATCAAACTGGATTGAAACTAAAGTGTCTAAGGTCTGATAGAGGTGGTGAATTTACATCTGGTGAATTCATTGACTTTTGTGAGAAACAGGGTATAAGGAGACAGTTGTCTGCTCCTAAGACTCCACAGCAGAATGGAGTAGTTGAGAGAAAGAACCGGACCATCCAGGAAGCTGCTAGGACAATGATGTTGGAAGCAAATGTTCCTCAAATGTTTTGGAAAGAAGCTATCAGCACTGCAGTCTACACTCTCAATCGAGTTCAAATCAGAAACAACACCGGTAAGACCCCCTATGAACTCTGGTTTGGCATCACTCCTACTGTGAAATATTTCAGAGTATTTGGTAGCAAGTGTTATATTAAAAGAGATGAAGATCTAGGAAAGTTTGATGCTAGAAGTGATGAAGGAATTTTCTTGGGCTACTCCACTCAAAGCAAAGCATACCGGTGTTACAATAAGAGATTGAGGAAGATGATAGAAAGCACCAATGTGAAGGTTGATGAAGGAATTGAGAAGCCTTCAAGATTTTATGAGTTTGATGAAGATGACCAAGACAGTGTTCAAGGACCTCAATCCTCTCCGGTGAGACAGAGTCAGCCTGATCCGGTAAATCAGGAAGAAGAGTTAGATTTGAATGAGGCTGATCAAGAAACAACAGTGCTGGATACTC
Source organism: Cunninghamia lanceolata (assembly GCA_027924645.1). NCBI lineage: Eukaryota > Viridiplantae > Streptophyta > Pinopsida > Cupressales > Cupressaceae > Cunninghamia > Cunninghamia lanceolata. The sequence continues at coordinate 10,981,711 of BSBN01000854.1, forward strand.
CCAAAATTCCAAGGTATGTAAGACTGAATCACTCTGAAGATCAGATCATAGGTGACAGAAGCAAAGGTGTACAAACTAGAAGGAATATTGCTCAAGATCAGAATGAATGTTGTCTGATTTCAAAGATTGAACCTAAAACAATAAATGAAGCCTGCAATGATGAAAACTGGACCAAAGCAATGGAAGATGAACTGATGCAAATTGAGAAAAATCATACTTGGGATCTTGTTCCCAGACCTAGAGACAAGAATGTAATTGGAACCAAGTGGGTCTTCCGGAACAAACTAAATGAAGCTGGTGAAGTAATCAGAAACAAAGCTAGATTGGTCTGCAAAGGCTACTCTCAAATAGAAGGAATTGACTTTGAAGAGACTTTTGCTCCGGTAGCAAGAATTGAAGCAGTCAGATTACTTCTTGCATTTGCTGCCTTCAAAGACTTCAAGGTATATCAGATGGATGTCAAGTCTGCCTTCCTAAATGGTGATCTGGAAGAAGAAGTCTACATTGAACAACCGGATGGATTTCAATTGTCTGATAATAATGATATGGTCTGCAAGTTGAAGAAAGCTTTGTATGGATTGAAGCAAGCCCCAAGAGCATGGTATGAAAGGTTGGATAAGCATCTTGTGCAGATTGGATTCAACAAAGGTACTGCTGACAGTAACTTATATTTCAAAATTGATCATGAAGACATTCTAATTGTTGAAGTGTTTGTGGATGATATCATTTTTGGAGGAAGAGATAGTATGTGCAAAACTTTTGCAAATCAGATGAAAAGTGAGTTTGAAATGTCTATGCTTGGTGAAATGAATTTCTTCTTGGGTCTGCAAATTACTCAAACAAAAGAAGGGATCTTCATCTCTCAGACCAAATATGTGAAAGAATTGTTAAAGAAATTTGGTATGGAAGACTCAAAGCCTATGAACACTCCTATGGCAACCGGATGTAAGTTAAGCAAAGATGATGATTCTCCAAAGGCAGATCAGACAAAGTATAGATCAATGATTGGTGGATTGTTGTATCTCACTCAAACTAGACCAGATATAATGCAGGCTGTTGGTCTTGTGGCAAGATTCCAGGCTGATCCTAGAGAATCTCATGTTATGGCAATCAAAAGAATTTTTAGATACTTGAAAGGAACAGTTGAGTATGGTCTATGGTATCCTAGAGATCCGGATTTCTCTCTTCATGCTTACACAGATGCAGATTGGGCAGGAGATGTGGATGACCGGAAGAGCACTAGTGGTGGAGCATTCTTTTTGGGGAAGAGATTGGTTTCTTGGCTAAGCAAGAAACAAGATGCAATATCTCTGTCTACAACTGAAGCAGAATACATTACAGCAGCAGGTAGTTGCACTCAAATCTTATGGATGAAGCAGATGCTAAGAGACATCAAAGTTGAATATGAGGAGCCTATCACAATCTTCTGTGATAATTCAAGTGCAATTAATATTTCCAAGAATCCGGTATTGCATTCTAAGACTAAGCACATATCTATCAAATTTCACTTTTTGAGAGAACAAGTAAACAAGGAAGAAGTCAGATTGGAGTATGTTCCCTCCAAGGATCAGATTGCAGATATCTTTACAAAACCCCTTCCCAAGGACTCTTTTGAATATCTCCGGGAGAAGTTAGGGGTCATGGCCCCTCCGGTGATGAACTAAGATGCACTGATGTGCATCAGTCCGGTGGCTATCACAGTCATATCTTGTGATCCGGACTAATGGGGAGCTGCAACTAAGGGGGAGCAGCTGGTATGATTCTGATGCATGAGAATTGCAAGTATGAGCCCTTTGCCATTGATGTCAAAGGGGGAGAGAAGACATGTGAAAAACAAGTGGCTGATGATCAAAGGGGGAGCAGTAAAGGAAGAGAAGACATATGAAAAGTTGAAGTTCTTGTCCTAATGGTTTTTCACATCATATGTTGCCATCAATGACAAAGGGGGAGATTGTTGCAAGTATGAGGTGAGCCAGTGTTGTCATTGATGTCAACATACTCATATTGCATTGACAAGAAGGATTTGATGAGTTGTGTGCTGAGGATATTGAGAAAATTAGCCTCAGTCAGGAACAGTGAAGAACAATGATGAGAAGAAGGTAAATGTACTATATAGGATGAGAACCGGAGGATGCGGATTAAAGGGTTAGTAGATAAGAGTCTTGAGATGCTACAGTTAAGATTTCAGAGGTCCGCATGAAGATCTGAAGGAGTTGTGGCTGCCGGTATAGAACCGGGTCTGGCAAGTATCCGGAGGTGACAAAGGATCACAAAAAGATCCGGTGAGGTCCAGAATTGTATTATCCTAATCTACGGATTGGAAGGAGCGTTTGGGATGTCCTTGTGATGTATCATCCTGATTTGTGTATGATTTGGAGGTCCGGAAGTACCTCTTGCATTATGACAGTGGCGACAGACTGTGTTCTTAAAGTTCCGGATGAGGAAGACAAGAGATCCCAGTAAGCAGAGGAAGTGCGGATGTATCCGGACATTCAGACAGGCTTGTGAAGGTTCTTGGATCATGTTTAGGTTGTGTTGTTGGTCCGCATTGATGGTAGAGCCCAGAATTGAAGTTATTCTTCCGGATGAAGTTCTTGCTCTGTGTAGCCGACCGGATGAGTTGTTCATCCTGCGAATGTTCTTGTGATGGCTGACCGGATGTGTTATTCATCTTGTGGATACTCCTATGGTTGTTTGCCGACTTAGATGCTTGTTCCTGAGTCGATGTCTTGTATAAATAACGGTTTGTGAGTTCATTTCAGTGTGTGGTGTGAGGATGAGCATGGTATAGCGAAGAAACGTGCGAAAGGCAGAGCAGAGATTGTTGGGCTTAATTGGAACTGATCCGGACATGGTAGAGATGTCATTCTCCAGTTTAAGACTGTGATTTTCATCACTTTGTAGACAGTGTGTCTCCTTGTAGGCAGTGGGCCTCTTTGTGAGCAGTGTGCTCGGGCAGTGAGCCCTTATTGGCATGTGCCATTCATTTTTCTTTATTCTTTTAACAAAGAATAATTCTTGGGTTAATCACCCCGTGGTTTTTCCCTTAACCGGGTTTTCCACGTCAAAATCTTGGTGTTCAATGTGTTGATGCTTATCTGCTCTTGTGTTTATGTATTATGCTTCCATGGATGATTATTTGATATGCTGCTAACTAACAACAGTGAGTTAAGTGTTTGAATGAGAAGAAGTTTTATACAACTGATTCACACCCCCCCTCTCAGTTGTATGCCTTAGATCCAACACCCACCAGTTGCATATACAAGTGTGATTGTATGTTCGCACATACAAAGGAACATGCATTCCTAATATGCACTAGCTGGACCCAAACAGGTATGCAATGTAGTTGATAAAGGCAAAGGTCCGATTAAATGTATGTTTTTGCTTGTATATTGCATTTGTATAATGCGATATGCAAGCCGATATACACGACGAACATACAAGGGAGTGACATACAAGCTAGACCCAATCCAAAAGTCAAATTTGGCAAATTCAACACTGGCATCTGTGGCTTACATGTATATGGCATTTGTATATGCTGATATACAAAGAATGAAGATACAAGGCCTAGATTTCCAATTTCTCCAATCCGATTGATAAATGACTGGGGTCCGCATAATTTATATTGCATTTGTATATGCAATATACAAAGTGAAGATGTAAAGGCTTAGGATACAAGGTGGACTTAGAGTGATTGCGATATGCTTCATCATAACTTGAAGTCCGTGGCTTGTATTGAAGGTGTGTTGTATATGCTGATGTGCAAAGGAAGATACATACAAGGCTCGGACCTGAATGCAGGGTCAAATTTGTCTCATAATGTCTTGGGGTCTACCTTGTATGCAAATGATTGTATGTATATACAATCTCTTTTTTAGTTGCATATGCAAGGATTTTAAGGGCAAAGTAGGTGACAGAAAAGTCAGCAATGGAAGCCCAGGGTGCCTACGTGGTATGTTCTAACTGGTGAATGACTCTTCAAGTGTTTTGAGGCCATAGATCTCAGCGAAGGGAGGAAGATCAATGGCCATATTTTAAACTCTCAGTAGTGAAGGTTTTCTTTATATTTGTGGCTATTTTCAGGCAGGAAAGATTCAGTAGCATGCAGCTGCTACATTTCAAATGGCCAACAGTTGGTAAGCCATTAATGGCAGGTTTGCAATGGTATGGGTCGATGGAGTTGATAGGCTAACTACCAGATTTATGAGGAAAATCTACGAGTGGCGGCACATCTCTCGAACTCACCTATTTCTCCTTCCTATTCTGCCTACGCTTTTAATGTTTTGGGCACCATTTTTGGGTGCGTTGTATCTGGCAGAATTTTTGAATTGCCATGTAATTATTGCTGGGTACACAGTCTTGCTATAAAATGCAGAGTATGTTATTCATTGCGGTTGTTGAAGACTTAGGCATTTTGGGTGAAAAATAACGAAAGACAAAGCATTTCTTGGCTATTTTATATTTGTTGGAGTTTATGAGTTGCATTTGAGTGCGCCTTGCACATATTTTCAGTTTCATGTCATGTTTATATGAAAAATGCTTTATTGCATGTGTTTAGCTATTTGTCTCCATTTGTTGTATGCATCTCTTCTTTTCAATCTAGTTGCTAAGGGTTTCTCAGATTCTTGGGTATAGATTTCTGTATCACATGCTTAATCTTTAACTTCCATTCAAGGAGTGGATTAAATTGTTTTAGGTTGAGTATGGAGAAGATTGTATGTCAGCTGGGATGTATGTAAGTAGAGACAATTAAATACTTATCCTTGGGTGGTGTTTGTAAGGCAAATACCAGTCCTAACCCCTTGAAACTTGAATGCCAGTTGCAAGCCATTCTCTTGTATACGTCTAGTTGACTCCTTGCTCAGAGATAGACACTGGTCTGTTTCTTGTGTAGTAGTTATGATCCAAAACCCCTTGTTTTGCATCTAAAACATCAAAACAAACCATTTCATAATTCCCACCTGTTAGTTGTAGGAGTAGGATTAGAACCCCTGCATACTCTCATCCCTAACTAGTCAGATATGTCCAAGAAATTTGCCAACCTTGTGATCTATCATGCAAATCTTGGTCTATACATGAGAGTATTCTACCTGTTATTGTAAAGCTAAATCTTTCTGTCATTGGGTGAGTCAAGGTTAAATCTTTAGCTATAGGGATGCCCCCCTTGATGTGGTGGAACCAGAAGTGAAGGGGAGACAGCTCACGTAACCTCCTGTATTAGTTGGCCAACTCTACCTATGCATTGGAACTGGTAAACCCTCTGTTGATTCGGAAGAGACTCCAACAGACACAACCATGGAATACATTTTTGGATATAGTATCAAAACCAATCATTTTATTTCCTAAGAAATGGTTGAAGGATCGAATAGAAGAGCTCTGGGCTAGGGGAATTGAACCCACATTTTTTAATAAAGGTAAGAAGAGGGTAAGGGAGCATCAAGATGAGCTCCAATGCTTTTATGAGAAGAAGAGAAGGATTTTGGAAACTAAAATTATTGAAAAGGATAAGAATGTGACCCTAATGGATACATATACCTTAGGGGTAACAGTGGCAGTATCTTCAGGCACATTTATGAAGACAAAATCATCTGGCCATGACATCACTGTAGAGTAGACCCAAGATGCTAAGAGGTCAATAGGATAGAGAATAATGAGGGTCATAGTAGTTGAAACATTAAAGGGAAAAACATCCAAACAGGGTGATGTTATAGGTGCTCAACAAGTAGGTGCTAAGTTGAGTGACATACCTAGTAAGGCCACATTGAAGGAGAAAAGACAAAAATATACAAAGGTTAAGAAAGAGTTGGTTGAAGAAAAGATGCAAGAGTCAAAATTGCATGAAGCCAAAAAAGTGAGGCTATCAACATGGAAGATGACAATAGTGATAGTGAAGTCAGGGAGGTAGATCTCAATGCAAGAAAAGAAATTGGAAAAGATGAAGAGGAACTAAGTGAGTACTCTAGTGCAGGAGAAAGGCAAGATACTCAGACATATATGGAGGTAGAACAAAGACAAGAATCTATAGAGGAAAATGTACAAGACAGGTCAGAAGCAGTGGATCCTTTTGGTACACTGGTGCCACCTGAAATCATAAAGGATGTGTAAGATGTAGCACAACAGATAGAAGAGTCTGAAAAGGAAGACACACAAGAAAAAGCAGTAAGGGAAACACCATCCCAGGATGAGAAGGAAATAAAGATAAATGCTTCTAGTGCTGATGTGTTAGGAATTCTAAATATGTATAATGAACATAGTGAACAAGAAGATAATACAGAAGAAGAAAAGAATACAAAAAGCAAGCATGAAAAGGAAAAGGATACAGAGGAACCTGATAAGATCATAGGTTCACCTTCACAAATAGAGCAAACAAGTATACCTCAAAAGGTGTAAGAGTAAGTTGAAACAATATGAAGTAAGCCTGAGGAAATCAAGGATAATACAAAAAATGTTTCTGAAGGTAATATTGAACATAAAGAACAAAAAGAAGGTATGGATATAGAAAATATGGAGCAAAAGGATAAAGAAGAAGAAGAACAAAAAGAGTCTTCAGGAAAAGAGAATCTAGAAGTGGATGATGAAGAGGGAGGAGACACTAAAATAGAGGAAGATGATAATGAGAACGAGTCACAATAGCAGAATGATCCACTTGTTCCAGAACAAGGCCCTCAATCTCAACCCCCTCTGCAACAACAAGAGCAACACCAGAGCATGAAGAAATGGAGAAACCTTAAGAAGAGGTGATCAATGACGAAAAAGTCGTAGAAGTTACAAAGGAGGCTCTAGCCTGGTTAGGCTTAAAGGTTAGAAGAGAGAAGGTGGAGGTACAATTAGTACCTATTGATATCAGGAGTCTATTGGGTGGTTCTACAGCACCGAAAGAGAAGAGAAAAGGTAGAACTATGCCAGCCATTAAAAGAGGTCCTTCTGGATCTAGAATGCTGGATCTGGCCATACCACAAAAGCAGAAGTCAGAAGGAGAAATGATAGTGGAAGATTATAAAATACTTAATCTAGATTTAGGCCACATGACTAGAGAACAATATATAAATGAATGGGAAGACATGCATTAGGCCACTACAGAAATATTGAAGAAAGATAAGGATAAACAAGAATACTTGAAGGGACATATTGTCCAATTGGAGCAATGTATCAAAGGGATGTTTGATCCCAGTGCCAATGTACTAGAATTGCCTAATGAAATGGCAGTGTTATCAAAGGAGGAGGTAAAGGAGATGGGAAATAAAAAGATTGAAGCTAACATTTTTGAGAAATGGTTAAAAGGCCTCATACAGAAAGGAGAAGAGGAAACAAGGTAGGTAGCAACACATTGGGATATGGCTTTGGTAGAGAAAAATAAATGTAATGTTATATTACACAGCTACCAGTTTAGAAAGGAGGAATATAGATATAAAATAAAGCAACTTGAGGAAATAGAGGACAGAGTAGAAGAACTGATAATTGAAGGAGCCATTACTCCTCAAATGGTTAATTAGTTGCCACAGGACAAGTTGGAATTAAAATATGAAGAAGAAATTCTTAGAAGCTACATCATAAACACTAGAGACCTAGTAAAGGTCGCGAATAGTATGATAAAGGTACACATGAAAATGATAGAAAAACTCATTGGGCACGAATACCTAGAGGTACCAGTGTATGGACTAGAAAATTTTGTGAAGGAGTTTAAAGTAATATTTTCACCATGTTTAGAGAACCCCGCAGCGCATCTTAGCACATAGATGATTGATTCAATGATGGAAATAAGTGTTAAGATCAGGAAATATTAGAAAAGAGTGAAGGATTTGGTGACAAAATAGAAGAAGTTGCAAGATGAAGTCAAAGCACAGGAATTTACATGGGCAATAAGCCAAGATAGTGATCATGCTTTCATCAAGGGAGTGACAGGTAATTTTATAGAGTACCTGAAAGAATAGAAGAATATTGAAAAGAAGATATGCTAAATAAGAATGTAATTGGAGGGTAGTATCGGCCAAAGTCAACAAACATGAGGAAGTCAGCGGGTATCTTTTATTTTGAAAGGATTCCAAAGGCATCCTTTGGGTCGAGCAAAGATACCATTGAGATATTTTGAAAATGGTTAAGAATGGATTCATACCATTGATCTAGAAAGTTTTGAATGCTGACCATTGAATGGATTTTGTAATTGTAGCAGTAGAAATATTCAAAGTCTATATAAGAAGTTCTTCTACTTGTATCATATTACATAGGTATTTTAGAATTTTAGCTTGAGCTTGTAATTTGTTAAAGTTTATTGAATTAGAGAGGATATTTCTTTTAGTTGAGAAAGGGAGGTCACCTGTGTCTACATTAAGGAGTATGTGGAATGTCTGGTCTCCTTAGTGTATCTGTCAAAACATTTGTAAGTTCTCTGGTGATTTGATCAATGAAACAAAAGTCATTCTTACATTGTAAATTTTATATGACTTTGTGCTTTGAATATAAGTAAATTTAGAATTCTGCATCTATTACAGAGTGTTTTCTGATTCCTATTTGTATTTAAAGTATTATTCTTTGAAAGCTTGTAATCTCTTATGTATGTTCATGAAAATGTTTAGGACTTTACATTTGGAGATTTGATTATGTTGAGTTGTTCAGATTACTATATTCTTTAAAATGTGAGTAGCAGAACATTTAGATCCTATATGGAATGGTACTTTAATTTCAGTTTCTCTAACTTTTCTCCAACAATTGAAAACTAATTAGTTTAAACACAGAAATCTAAAGGAAATTGTCACACATTTGAATAAAGAATGAGGAATTACATTGATATTTGACAATTTTCATATAAATTTGAAAAGTAAAGTTTGTTTTACTAAAATTTACACAAAGCTTTGTGATACAATAGTGAATTTATGCAAAGGAATGAATATTTTGTTGATATTTGCAACAATTTGCATAATTTGAGTCCAGGAAGTTACTAATTACATTAATTCACGTAAGGCCCCTTGAATATTGTAGTTTCACATCAGCCTACTGAATTATCCACAAGGTCAAGACCTGACCATATAGAAACTTGAGATTAAGAATTCTTAGTCAATTCTTCATATCTTTCAAGACAGTTAAGGTTCCTTTGTGAATTTTAACTTTTGTTATGAATGTGTAAAAACAATCATTAATAGTTTTTAGCACTAGAAGGAGGGCTTGATTGGAATTAAGCTAGAATTTGTGTAAAACTGGCTCATAATAGTGGTCAAGTGACCAGGTCTAGGTCTAATTTAGACAACATTTACATCCAATTGCTTGACAGAAGACAAAGTGAGAGTCCTTTGATCTGGAATCCTAAAATATCACACGTAGGAGGTTCATCAGGAACTCCTCCTGGATCACCTTTTAACACCCATAATATAGTGAGTCCTGACAGTTCTTCATTTAGATCCTTAAATCTGAGGTCCCAACCCTCCCAGAGGTCCTAGTTCTCCTTTAAATCTAGGTACTCCCAGAGGTCCTAGTCCACCCCATGGTCCTACAATGGCATATTTTGATGTCAATTCTCCTATAGCGTTTAATGATTATCATGAAATGCAAAAGAATCCTAAGAAGATATGTCCAAAATATCAATTGCATCAGGATCCAGAAGATCGTATTAGGATATTTAAGGAGGCATGCTTTAGAGCCATATTAGAATATGAGGATGTTGTGTGTAGGTTGTTCGCTTACACCTTCAATGAGTAGGCTTCTAATTGGTATGCCAACTTGCCAAATGGTTATGTTTTGTTCTTGGGAACTCATGGAAGAAGCATTCTTATCTAGGTTCAAAGGACCAGTTGATCCTTCTACCTTATATCATAAATTGGCCGCAATTACAAGAGGTGAGGGAGAACTTATTGACAATTTCAATGATAGGTTCCAGAAGGCTTACTCTAGGTTAGTCACTCCTTATACTATAACTCTTGAGGCCTTATTAGAAATGTATTATGTTTCGCTGGATCCATTGACTACCATGTTTGTCAGGAGAAAGCCTAATATAGATACTATATCAAAAGCTTATAAAGAAGCAGCTGCTGTAAATCAGGAGATGAGACAAATGACCTATAATCCTTTCTTGAATGGAGGAAATCCTAGGATGCAAAATCAAGCACAACCTTGGAATGGAGTTCCCATGCATCATACTCCATTGTTAAATCCAATTCCTACATATACACCTATGTATAATCCTTCCCCCATCAAAACTATAGTACCTTATACTCGTAGTAGTACCAATAACAATTAGACTAATGATCAGTCTTTCTTCCAGCCTCCTCAGGATACATTTGTGGCAAAAGAACAAGAGGATAGGGAGGAAATCAAGGAAATTATTACACATTTGAGAAGATTGACCACTGAGATGACACAATTAAGGAATGAAAATATCTATGGTCAAAATACTCATGGACATAATTAGAACTAGAACCATAATTATAGTCAAGGTCAAAGTTCAAATCAAAATCAGAATTATAACCAAGGATAAAATCATAATCAGGGGCAACGGATGCAAAATAGGGGGCATATTGGAGATAACAAAGCCTAGAGTAATAACAACAGAAATTAGAATCAACCTAAGCCACCTAGGACATGGAACACAGGACCAAATAATGGTACTTTAGCATCTCCATTTGAGAGTCCAGATAATTAGGAAGTAAAACACCTAGCAAAAATTCAAATGGCTAATGTAGCATTAAAAAATTGGTGTAGGATTCACAATACAAATGCACATGCTGAGCTTGATTGCCCTCAATTTCATCTTGTTGCTAGCATTTTGAATGTTGAAGTATAAGCTCCTACATATAAATTTCTCATTCCTAAGGGGAATGAAATAGTACCCTCAGGATTTGAGTCTTCTTTGGTCTTAGAAAGTGTTGGTGCCCATTTTGGCCTAGAGGTTGAGCTTGCATGCTGGAGGTTTTCTTCATTTAAACCCTAGGTCTTCTTGTCCATCGGCAAGAGCTTGGCCTATCAGTTGGAGTTTTTCAAGTTCTACCGATGCGGTAGGTCTCCCCGATCGGGTGTGTTTTGTGCCTTCGTCGATGTAACATGTGCAGTGTCTGGCCGATGGTAATTCGAGGTATGTTTGCATTCGTCGGCGTGACTTTTGTTATCGGCGGAGGGGTTTCTTGTTGCTTCGATGGTTGGGAGTCTGGCCGACAATGAAGTTGATGTTTGGCATGTCGGGGTGACGATGTTCCATGTTTTGGCGATATGCGAGTATGGAGTGGTCGTCGGTGAGATTTTGGCTATCGGGTGGACGGAGAAGTGTTGGCCCGACAGTTGGGGTGTCGCCGATGGAGGCGGGCTATCGGTAGGAGTTGGGCCGATGGCTTGATGGGGGTGAGTCATGTGTTCATCGGCGAGATTTGGCTTATTGGCAGAGGTTTTTTGCAGTTTGTCGATGGAGGGAAGTCACCCCGATCAGGAGTGCCATCGGGGTGACTTGGTGCATCGGCGAAGGTTTTGAAGGGTCCTCCGATGGAGTATTCTCTGGCCGACAGGGGATTACGATAGGTGATCGGCCTGACCGCTGTGGTCGGCAGGAGATCTGTGCGATGGGCCGATATTGTATGTCATGGCGATGGGCTGTTGGCGAAGGGTCGTGTGTCGAGCGCGGCAAAACGCTCGCCACTTGGTATGTATGCGACTATGCTTTTAAAGCGCCGAAGTTGTCTCCACACCATGCATATGGGACTAATCCCCTTGCATTATTTTTGAACCCGCGGTAGAACATGTTTTGGTGGGAAACTTCTTTTTGACTGCAGTGACGGTTTTCAAGCGACCGCGGGTGGTTGAGGCCCTTAATGGCGACTGTAGCAGGAGTATGGGTGATGGTACAAGTGATCAGGCTGCCTGATTGAGAATGAAGACTTCCAGATAGTGGCGTGTGGCTCAAGGTTCCTCTGTCTATTGCTGTAATAAATTTTGAGCGCCATTCCTTTGAAGGATCTGCATCTGGCAGATTTTGTAATAGCCATGTAATTAATTGCTGTAGTACACTTTCTGGCTGTTATAAGCAGGAAGTGTTACTCATTTTTAGGTTGTTGAAAGTTGAACATTTTGGCTCTGCAACACAATACAGTTCGTTTTGGTTGCTCTGTACAGCTAAACTTGTGAGTTTATGTATCTCCTATTGTACGATTTGGCATGAATCCACTGATTTCATGGTTAATCTTATATGAATAATGCTATGTTTGCATGTGTTATGCTGATTCTGTCTCCAGTTTTGCATGTATCTTTCTTACTGCAATAGGGATGCCATAAGTATAGATAGCTTAACACTCTGTATTGGGAGACATCTGTAAGGCAGATATCATGTGTATCCCCCTGAAATCCAGTTTTAGCCGTTCATGCTGATCATTCACAGGTGTATGTCTACCGACTCCAAGCCCTGGATAGGCACCAATCTTGCTTCGTGTTTGTGTTACAACCATGTCCAGCTTTGCATCCAAACTCAAAATCATAATCAAACTCTAAAACAACCATTAGGACATTAGAATTAGTTTTAGGATCCTCAGTCCTCTATCTACAACTGCAAATAGGCCCAAAGCTAGCCCCTTTGCTCTTATCTTTCAGTTTTGGTCTACTTACAGGAGGACTTATCTACTTTCTGACAGCATCCCACTCCTTGTATGCGTATCTCATGGATGTTGAGTAGGGAATACCCCCCTAGGTCTTGCAGAGCCTGAAGAAGAAGAGGAGATAAAATATAGAGTCTATCTCCTACACTGTTGGCCCCTGGCCCAGAGATCCTGTTGATCACTGATGGCTACCTTGTAGGGAAACCTGGGAAGAAGCATCCAGTCTGGGAAAAAACCAACAGAAAGTTTCACCTTCGTAACTAGAGAAGAGGAAAATCAGATAATAGATGATGAACATTATTTTTGTGAGAGTTTGTATCCTGAATTAGCCCTAGTTTTGGATGCTTTTCAGTTTCCCTTTGAAATTGAAAATGAAGTATTATGTGAAGCAGAAGAGGTGCAAGCTTTTCAATAGTCTAATAGAAATTACACGTATAATCTGAGAAGCAATATTAATCCTGGAGGTCCTTTCACTACCTCCACTCTGCCTAACAATTTCAATACTCCTCCAGATCAGCATGCGAGTAATAACCCTGCAATATTAAAAGATAATCATCATGGGACTGGTGGGATGGCAACATCAGAAGTTCAAGTAGGGAAAATAGAGTCTATGGAAACAACAAATTTAATTAACTATTTGTCTTAAGAAATATAGAAAATCAAGGTTAGTGTACCTCTATATGAGTTATTGAGAAGTCTAGGGGTACAGAATGCCTTCATAAAGTCTTTAGATACATCTATGGAAAAACAAACTTCTATTGATATAGATGTTCCTGGTAGGGATGTAGAGTCCAAGGATAAAGGTACAAAAATTGAACAACCTTCCAACACTAATGTGGTCATGTATGCAGATAAGAAGGAAGCTCCTCCTTTTTTGTTAACCATTAGAATGTTGGGAAAGAATATACATAACTGTATGGTAGATTTAGGAGCCTCGGCTAATGTAATGCCTCTAGGAATATGTAAAACTTTAGGGCCGACTCCTACCAAATCTACTAAGGTTGTTACTCAACTAGATAAAACTTAAGTTAATGTGATAGGTGAATTGATGCACATTCATATGCAGTTCACCTCAAATCCCAGAGTATGTCAATTCATTGATATTTAGGTAGTGGATATACTAGTTAATTATGGTATGTTACTAAGTAGTGACTGGTCTAAGACATTGAATGGATATATGGCCACTAATTTTTCACACATGTGGTTACCTTGGAGAGGTGTCCCAAATCATATTAGGATAGAAGCCGAGCCTAGGATGAAACACATGATTACAGAGTATAACAAAACAAATGAAGTATTATATGCCTCTATTGAACCAAGTGTTTATAGAGTAACTAACAGAGGAGTACAAATTGAGGAAATCTTGATGTTGGATTTTAAAGTAAAGCCTATTAGTAAGGAAACAGTGACATTCACTGAATCTTATTATAATTCTTCTAATGAAGAGAAAAATGTAGTAAATAGCTTCGGCCAAATCATGAGATAGGAGATAGAAGAGTTCATTAAACAAAAATCTCCAGTACAGTGTAAGTTGTATAATTTTTTTTGTAGGGTCCATAATAAGCCTCATTCTGAAGAGAATTGTGGAATGTGCAGAGACATCATAGAATATCACTATGGAAAGTACATGAAGAGGATGGAACTACAAGAATGAAAAGTTAATCCTAATAAACTAGGTTGTATTTTCATGATAACATAAATGTGCCAATTCAGGACTTGAAGGAAGAAAAAAAAAGCAAAAGGTGTTGATTATTCTGATTTACAAATTGAGAATGCTAATGAATAGGTCATGCAGATTGAAGCACCCAAAGATAAACATAATGTTACAACACAGGTAATAGATAAAGTAGGGCATGTTAAAGTGAAAGGTCAGAAGAATAAAAGTGGTATTTGGACACTAAAATGTGATGGATCCAAGTCTAAACATGGGGCAGGAGCTGGAGTTGAACTTATTGATCCAAGTGGTAAGTCATTTTTAGAAGCATATAGGTTACAATTTTCTTGCACTAATAATGTAGCAGAATATGAATCCCTGATCTATGGACTTGTTATGGCTATTAAGAAGAAGGTAAGAATGATCAGAGTTTTTTCTGACTCTGAGTTAGTTGTTAGACAGGTTAGAAAACTGTATGTGTGCAACTATAAGAAAATGGTGTGTTATAGGCACAGAGTGTGGGATTTAATTGAATCATTTGATGCCTTTAACATAGAACATATCCCTAAAGAACTGAATCAGAGAACAGATGCATTAGTAGTTGCCACTAGCACTTTAGAGCCTTTAACATTGTTAGGGTTAAAATGATTTGTTTTTAAATTAGTGAATGCCCCAAGTATACCAAATAATGTTACTCATTTTCAAGTATTTGAAGGAGATCAATAAATTGTAGACTTTCTCACTTGTAATGAAGTATTTGAAGTTCAGATCATTGATGAGTAGGAAAGACCCAATGTGTCTTGGGATGAAGAAGACATAGTAAACCTAAAGAGCAATTTATTACCCAAGGGGGTGTTGGTTTTTTCTTCTGAATCAACAGAGGGTTTGCCAGTTCCAATGCATAGGAAGATTCAGCCAGCTAATATAGGAGGCTGCGTGAGCTGCCTCCCCTTCACTTCTGGTTCTACCACACCAAGGGGGGTATCCCTAAAGCTAAAGATGTAACATTGACTAGCCCAATGATAGAAAGATTTAGCTTGACAACAATAGGTAGAATACTCTCATGTGTGGACCAAGATGTGCATGATACATCACAAGGTTGGCAACATTCTTTGACATAATTGTCTGATTGTGGATGAGAGTATGCAGGGGTCCTAATCCTACTCCTACAACTAATAGGGTGGAAGTTATGAAAAGATGGATTTTATTCTTTGGATGCAAGACAAGGGGTTTTGGATCATAACTACTAACCTAGGAGTAGACCAGTGCCTATCTCAGGACAAGGAGTCAACTAGATGTATATAAGAGAATGGATTGCATATTGGATTCAAGTTTCAAGGGGTTAGACTAATGGTTGCCTTACAAACATCACCCAAGAATAGGTATTTAGCTGCCTCTACTTACATATATCCTAGCTGACATACAACCCTCTCCATGCTTCACCTAAACTAATTTATTCCACTCCATGAATGGAGGTTAGAGATGAAGCATGTGATACAGAAATTCATACCCTAGAACCTGAGAAACCCTTAACAGCCAGATTCAAAAGAAGGAAAAGCATGCAACCCATGGAGACAAGCAGCTAAACACATGCATAAGAGCATTTTTCATATAGAACAACAATGAAATTGAAGATATCTGCAATGCACATTCATAATGCAACTCATAAAATCCAAAATGAGATAAAACAACAAGGAAATGCCTTTTTTTTTGCTATCCACACAAAAAGTGCCTAGGTCTTCAACAACAACCAAATGAGTAACACATTCTGCTATATACAGCAGGAAGGTGTACATCAGCATTAATCACATGGCAATTCAAAATTTGCTAGATACAGTGCATCATGAGAAAATGGTGCTCAACATTGAATGTAGCAGGTAGAGGAGGAGACAGGGAGTGGTTGGACTCGAGCCCTCCACCGCCTAGGGATTCACATCTTCAATCAGGTGGTTGATCCATGCACACCTTTGCCCATACCCTGTAACATCCGCCATTAATGGCATACCAACCCGCGTCCTTGGGAATGTAGTGAATTGTGTGTTTTGTAACTTTTCCCACCAAGAAATATAACCCTGATTATTCAAATTATGTGAGAACAAATTATCCCACATTCACCCCGCAATGACCTCCTCGACACTTTATAAGCTAGGCTATGAGCATATATGATGTCGGTGATTTTTCTCTTGACGACGCCAGCATATACCTCATCATGATCCTCCTGCATGATAATCTTGATATGAAATATCACCTTGATATTTCACATCGTCCAGATGACTGCATCACCCAATAAGAAACAACACCTGATATTTCACATCACCCCAATGTGAAATATCACCCTTATCAGAAATATCACCTCAATAAGAAATATCACCAGACCGCATCACCTGATATAAAATATCACCCCTCAGGAAATATCACCCCGATATAAAATATCACCCCTCGGGAAATATCACCCTGATGACCAACCTACTGATGCATCGGAAGAAGATCCTCCTCACCATATTCATACCAAATACCTCACCGATGAACCATCCTAATCATATTCATGTCATCATCATATTCATATGCTTAGTGATCGGGGGGATCCTCATAATACCTGCTGATAATATCATGCCAAAGACCACATGATGCACCCCACTGATCCTGATGACATCATCGTCATGTTACAATATTAGGGTGATATTCAGCGGTAAGGGGGATATTTGAAAGATCACCTGATATTTAGAATATGACCCCCCCACCAAATATTGGGTCATATTGAAACCTTGCAGTAGCATCGGGGTGATCGGAACTAAGATGACTGATGTTAGGAACATGATGACCCCGCCAAAAAATTAGGTCGATATTTGAAAATATGATGATCCCCCCAAGAATATCAGGTCAGGCTGAAACATGTTGAGGGGGCCCAAAGACTTAGAATTTTTTGGATTTTCTGGGAGGGTGCCTACAAATTTAAATGCTTGAAACCTGACTATTCATGCAGGCACCGACAGTGGCTCGATCTGGGGATGCATGCCTCTTGTAGGCATGGCGAGAACCATAGATCTTTGGGATGCAGACCAGTCTCTTATCCATTGGGTATAGAGTCAAATACTTATCTGCATCACCAATCACACTTAGCGGCCTAAGGCCACCAAGAAAGGAAAAACCTGTACCTGCCTTTGTCAAATACCCTATTTTCATCTGATATCAATGGATCAAGCCTGAAGATGCTGCCATGATTTATCCACAAACAACCCTTGTCATTTGCATATTCAACCCTCTTATTTAGCTTGTCATTGTCATCCTTATGCAAACAACCTTTAGCATCAAGCAACATGTGAATGTCATATTTATCAAGCAATGCATATTCATATGGCATATAGCACTTATCATCATCTGTATCAGCAATATGCATTGCAAAATGATCTCCCAGCTGGACTGACAACTGAAAGCACTCAAAGTCCACCATGCAGCTAGGAACATCAAGGCTCATCTTATCATAAGCTGGCATATCAAAGAAAAATATTTCAAACTTATATTTGTGCACATCATGCACACAACCATCAGCGGCACCAAGCTGGAAAGGATCAGGCTCTGGCACCTCTCTACAATAACCTTCATGATGTATGTTGGTTTCTCCTTCATTAGGATGAAAAATAGAATCCATATCAACAATAGTGCCTTGACTCTCACCTTACTCAAATAGATCCTCATCATTATATGTGTCAAAAAGAGCTGAGCCAAGTGTTTCAACTTCATCATGGTATGCCACTAGTTCATGGGCAGCAGAACATGCATTTTCATTACCAATGGATTCCCTTTGTGGAGTATCAGCATGTGTGTCATAAGAAAAAAAATAATCAAATAAAGAACAATCATGCTCAGCACTAGCACTTATTTCAATCCCTGATTGCTCTTCATCATCTCCATGTGTCTAGATAAAGGGCAATGATTCAAACATGGAATTACTCCTCTGTTTGCTTATTTCTTCTCTATCTTATGCACAATACTCACAATTATCTCCACAAATCCACTCAAACAAGTATTCATTGTTATCCATAACCACATCATTGTTTTTAGAACCAGATACCTCAACCCTAAAATGGGAGTCATCATTAATCCTTTCATAAGCATCCTCAGCATCTATCTTTTCACTTTCATCTCTGTCTTCACATGATGCCATGATCACTTGGTCATTTGTAACCATACAACTATTATTTGCACCAAAGCCTGTGGACAGGGAATTCAGCATGTGCTCATTTCTCATTTTTTCTATACTTTTTAAAAACTTGTATGCCATCTGCATACTTGTTATCTTGAATTCCCTCAACAATGCACTAGAGCCCTCCTCAAAACCTTCAAAATATATGCCAATGCAAGCTGAAATATCAGGTCTGAAGTCTTCAGGGATTTGTGAAAGGGCTACTGCTAATCTATGACTAAAATTAGCACTAGGCTCTTCATCTTGTAACAAGATCAACAGGTTCTATTGCAAATTCTTCCCTAAAATAGTCAACAAGTTCATCCCAATAGGTAAAGGATCTCTTTGGAAAGCTCAAATACCAATCTCTAGCTTTTGCACCAAAGGAACTAACAAAAAACCTCATCCACATATCCTCATCTCTAAATGAGTGATTCTCCATAAAGCCGTGAAAATTTTGGATATGTACACCCCCATCACACACACTGTGTCCACTAAATCTAGGCATCTGATTATAGATCTGAGTAGGCATACATTCCACTTCATAATTAACCCATGCCAAATCTAGTTGGTCATACAAAGGATCAAAAGGGTTGACAAGAGGTTTAGCATTCTGGCTAGTAGACACAATAGGGTTACTATTATTTAACTGAGCCTGCCTAGCCTCTAAGGATATCAACCTATTTTTTATCTCTTCCATTCTTTTACACAACATTTTATCCCCCTCTTGATTGAGTATGGGTGAATACATATTTGGATTCACATAAATTCCACTCTTAGACATCCTATGTCTGTCTAAGACCTAAGGCTTCCCCTTGGCATCTAACTTATGCAATAAAAAAACAAATACAAGTGGGAAGAAGCTAGGTACCTTTTTTCATCTAGATGCTAAAACCATGAACAGAACATTCTTTTATCACAACAACATACATCAACCTTTCATGTGCACTTAAATCTTATTTGTAGAGTCGCCACCTCTCCAAAGAGGATAAAATTTTCAAACCATTGAAAGCTCATCATATATTTTTCTGAGTTCATTCCACCAGCAAAGCACCATATTCACACGAAAGACTCCCCAGCAGAGTCGCCATTTTGTTGGTGACTCGGATGGGCCACAAGATATTACTTTACATCAACTCCCCAGCAAAGTCACCATTTTGTTGGTTTTTTCTTCTGAATCAGTAGAGAGTTTCCTAGTTCCAATGCACAGGTAGATTCAGCCAACTAATAGAGGAGGTTGTGTGAGCTGTCTCCCCTTCACTTCTGGTTCTGCTGCACCAAGGGGGTATCCCTAAAGCTAAAGATGTAACATTGACTAGCCCAATGACAGAAATATTTAGCTTGACAACAATAGGCAGAATACTCTCATGTGTGGACCAAGATGTGCATGATACATCACAAGGTTGGCAACATTCTTGGACATACTTGTCTGATTGTGGATGAGAGTATGCAGGGGTCCTAATCCTACTACAACTAACAAGATGAAAGTTATTAAAAGATGGCTTTTATGCTTTAGATGCAAGACAAGGGGTTTTGGATCATAACTACTAACCCAGGAGTAGACCAGTGCCTATCTTAGGGCAAGGAGTCAACTAGATGTATACAAGAGAATGGATTGCATATTGGATTCAAGTTTCAAGGGGTTAGACTGATGCTTGCCTAAAAAACATCACCCAAGAATAGGTATTTAGCTACCTCTACTTACATATATCCTAGCTGACATACAACCCTCTCCATGCTTCATCTAAAACAATTTAATCCACTCCTTGAATGGAGGTTAGAGATGAAGCATGTGATACAGAAATCCATACCCTAGAACTCGAGAAACCCTTAGCAGCCAGATTCAAAAGAAGGAAAAGCATGCAACACATGGAGACAAGCAGCTAAACACATGCATAAGAGCATTTTTCATATAGAACAATAATGAAACTGAAGATATCTACAATGCACATTCATAATGCAACTCATAAACTCCAAAATGAGATAAAACAACAAGGGAATGCCCTAGTTTTTTCTATTCACACAAAAAGTGCCTAGGTCTTCAACAACAACCAAATGAGTAACACATTCTACTATATACAGTAGGAAGGTGTACAACAGCATTAATCACATGGAAATTCAAAATTCTCCAGATACAGTGCATCATGAGAAAATGGTGCTCAACATTGAATGCAACAGGTAGAGGAGGAGACAGGGAGTGGTTGGACTCAAGCCCTGCGTTGCCGCCTAGGGATTCACATCTTCAATCGGGTGGTTGATCCATGCATGCCTTCATGCATAGCCTATAACATCTGCCATTAATGGCATACCAACCCGCAGCCTTGGGAATGTAGTGAACTATGCGTTTTACAACTTTTCCTGCCAAGAAATATGACCCTGATTATTCAAATTATGTGAGAACAAATTATCCCACATTCACCCTGCAGTGACCTCCTCGACACTTTATAAGCTAGTCCATGAGCATATATGATGTCGGTGATTTTGCTCCTAATGACGCCAGCATATACCTCATCGTGATCCTCCTACATGATAATCTTGATATGAAATATCACCCTAATATTTCACATCGTCCAGATGACCGCATCACCCAATAAGAAACATCACCCTGATGTGAAATATCACCCTTATCAAAAATATCACCCTGATAAGAAATATCACCAGCCCGCATCACCTAATATAAAATATCACCCCTCGGGAAATATCACCCTGATGACCAACCTGCTGATGCATTGGAAGAAGATCCTCCTCACCATATTCATACCAAATACCTCACCGATGAACCATCCTAATCATATTCATGTCATCATCATATTCATATCCTCAGTGATCACTGGGATCCTCATAATACCTGCTAATAATATTATGCCAAAGACCACATGATGCACCCCACTGATCCTAATGATGTCATCGTCATGTTGCAATATCAGGGTGATATTCAGCGGCAAGGGGATATTTGAAAGATCACCTGATATTTAGAATATGACCCCCCTCGCCGAATATCGGGTCATATTGAAACCTTGCAGTAGCATCAGGGTGATCATAACTAAGATGACTGATGTTAGGAACATGATGACCCCACCGAAAAATTAGGCTGATATTTGAAAATATGATGATCCCCCACAAGAATATCAGGTCAGGCTGAAACATGCTGAGTGGGCCCAAAGATTTAGAATTTTTTGGATTTTTTGGGAGGGTGCCAGCAGATTTAAATGCTTGAAACTTGACTGTTCATGCAGGTACCAATAGGGGGTAAAAGAGTTGGAAAAGATTTTCAACTTTGATGGAGTAGTTAGATAGAAAGACTTTCCCAAAACTGAAGGGGGTAAATGTGATCCCTATAACCTGGGAATAGAGAAAAATCCACAAAATGTGTTAATTGGGAAGGCTTACTCTGAAGAATTAAGAAAAGAAATTGTGGATATTTTAAAAGAATATAAACATGTAATAGCATGGACATATGAAGATTTAAAGACTTGTGGTACATCCATTATAACTCATGTGATACCTTTGAGACCAGGAGTAAAACCATTTAGCCAAAAATAGAGGCATGTGAATGCTATTTTGGAGCCTTTCATCTTCGAAGAAGTAAAAAAAATTGTTGTCTACCAGAATAATTTTACCAGTAAGACATTTAACTTGGGTAGCAAACTTAGTACCCGTAAGAAAGAAAAGTGGAGACATTAAATTATCTATGGACTTTAGAAACCTAAACAAAGCATCTAAAAAAGATAATTATCCATTATTTCCAATAGATGAAGTATTGCAAGCAATTAATGGAGCCAAGATGATGTCCTTTTTAGATGGATTTTTAGGATATAATCAGGTTTTGGTTGATAAAGAAGATAGGTTGAAAACTACATTTACTTGAAAATGGGGAAATTATGCATACAGAAGAATGCCTTTTGGTTTAATCAATGTAGGTGCCACTTTTTAGTGATCCATGTACATTGCATTCTGTGGATTGTCAGGTAAGTGTATTATCATTTATATAGATGATTTAACTATATATTCTAAGGACGTGTCCATTCATGCAAAGGATTTGAGGAGAGTGCTCAGAAGGTGTGAAAGGTATGGGATTTCTCTCAATCTAAAGAAATGGTCATTTGGAGTAACAGAGGGAAAATTGTTAGGGCGTATCATTTTTGAAAATGGGATATCCATTGATCCATATAGAGTAGAAGGAATAAAAAGGTTGCAATTGCCTAATAGTAGAAAAGAATTAAAGTCTTTCTTTGGAAATATTAACTTTGTCAAGAGGTTTATTATAGGATTTGCAGAGATTGTGTAGCCACTAAAAGCAATGCTAAAGAAGGATACAAAGATAGAATGGACACCAATAGCCAAGGCTACATTTGAAGATATTAAGGAGGCCATTTCTGATGCTCCTGTGTTAGCAAGCCCAAATTATACCAAGCCATTTTACATATACTCTTTTACATCTACACATTCAGTTGCAGCTACTTTGACACAAAAGGGAGAAGAAAATGAAGAAAATCCCATAGCTTTCATGAGTGCACCTTTAAAAGATGCACAATTGAAAAATTTAGACACAGAAAGGCAGGTGTTTGCATTAGTAAGGGCAGTAAAAAAGTTCAGGTATTACATCCTGCAAAGCCAAGTTAAAGCCATAGTACCAGATGCAACAATAAATATGTTGCTGATACAAAATGAGCCTAGAGAGAAAAGGGCCAAATGGATTACAATATTGCAAGAATTTGATATGGAGATCATTCGAATGAAGTTAGTTCATGGTCAAACATTAGTACAGACAATAGCCAATACAGATCCAAATTTGGTGAAGCAATAGTATGTACTAAACTCTAATGATGCATCAGGTTGGTATGATGATTAAACACATTTTTGATATTAGGAAAATATCCTAATAAGATGAAGTCCTCTCAAAGGAGATCCTTGAAGATAAAAGCACAAAGATATATGGTACAAGGAAGTCTTTTGTTCAAAAAGAACCATGAAGGTATATATTTAAGGTGTTTGAATAGAATTGAAACAGATAAGGTGTTGTCAAAGCTGCATGATAAATATGGAACCGCTCATGGTTCTCATTTAGCTACTACTCATAAGATTTTAAGAGCTAGATATTATTGGCCAACAATGTTTAAGGATATAGAAAGCCATATTCAAATTTGTCACACCTGTTAAACTACAACAGACAAGGGAAGGAATCAGGCTAATCTATTACAACCAGGTATTGAGTCTAGCCCATTTGCACAGTGGGGCTTGTATTTCATTGGAGTCATTAATCCTCCATCATCTGCTAGGAATAAGTTTATACTGATAGTGATAGACTATTGTATAAGATGGATAGAGTCTATGTGCTGTAAGTTCTCTACTACTGAGGTGGTTATCAAATTTCTTAAAGAAAACATCATTACAAGGTTCAGGGCTCCATATTCTCTGGTATGTGATAATGGCCCTGCATTTTCTTCTCTAAAATTTTCCAAATGGCCATTTGAATATGGAATAGTTTTAAAATTTTCTTCAAATTATTATCCTTAGGGTAATGGCTTAGCTAAGTCTACTAACAAGATTTTGTTGGATATAATCAAGAAATTAATTGTAAAAAATCCAAAAGAATGGAATACTCTGTTAAAGTATGCATTGTGGGACAGCCTTAGGTAATGTACCCAACCACTTAGTTTATGGGATTGATCCTATACTTCCACTCAAATTAAGAATACCTACCTAGAAGTTTTCTAATGAGTACTTAGGCTTTGATGATAATAGAGAGGCCAGATTAGTCCAAATGTTACAATTGGATGAGAAGAGAGATCAAGCCATAGATAAATTTGCTAAACATCAAGCTATAGTCAAAAGATGGTTTGATAAAAGAGTAAGGATCAAAACATTCAGAATATCAGATCTAGTGTTGTGTTGGGATAAAGCACATGAAAAGAAAGGAAATCATAGAAAATT
Source organism: Cunninghamia lanceolata (assembly GCA_027924645.1). Taxonomy (NCBI): domain Eukaryota; kingdom Viridiplantae; phylum Streptophyta; class Pinopsida; order Cupressales; family Cupressaceae; genus Cunninghamia; species Cunninghamia lanceolata. The sequence goes on from BSBN01000854.1 coordinate 11,006,045, forward strand.
TGACAAATTGTGGTTAGGTCCACTAGAGATCGCAAAAATAATAGGAGACAATACTTTTAGGCTCAAGACTTTAACTAGAGAAGATGTTCCATTACTTGTTAATGGCCAACATTTGAAACACTACTTTTAAGCTTTAGAAGATAGGGTCTATCCTATTATGTATCATATTGTAAACAGTGTATAGGGTGTGGTGTGTGTTTTTTGTGTTTTGTTTTTATCTTGTTTTGTTTTGCTTTTTTTGTTTGTTTTGTTTGTTTTGTTTGGTTGGTGTGTTTGTCATGTTTCCTTGGCAGGGATGTTTGTTTTGATTTGAGCTATGCAAGAGTAGATTAACAGCCACTGAAAACAACATAAAATTCAAAGTATTCAGGTTAATCATTTGAAAATTATGCATAACTTGTTGTGACTTTCATGAATGTAGATAATTATTTGACTTGTGAAATTTTGTATTCAATAACTGTGAGTTGAGTATTCAAGGGAAGATTCTCATGATGACACACCTAAAATCCTTGGGTTTGTTGAACATACTAGTGTAGGTGTTAAGTGAAAAATCAGAGGTCACCCTTGCTACCATTGCAATTCTCAGCTTAATTTCAGCAAGTGATCATACCTTGCATCATGAATTTACAATGATAATATCTTATGAATTTCTATGTTACACAAAGTTAAAAAATATAAATAAATAAAAGAGGATTTTACTAAAAATCTAGATTAAGCCATCTAAGTGACTCTACTGGGGCTATAGATGCTTGCTGGTAGTGGGGCTCTACTTAGGAGAATTATAACGATAACCTTGTCGGGCTATGAATGCCTGCTGGCAGAAAGGCTCTATCCGGTTGGCTCTGAGGGAATGATATCAACTATGTAGTTTAACACCACTCACAAGTTTATTCAACTCATTTTTAAGATGAGGATTATTAATCACATGCTTACACTTAAACTCTATTGAAAGATTCATACACTTTATTGAATATATTGAGTCTCAGATTAAACAATGGTTTGCATATAAGGAAGTCAGAAGTTATGAATTTATTTAGTTTGGTTTTCTTTAATGATTTAAATTTAGTTTTTTTATTTGGTTGCTAGTTGTTGTGATGCTCACAACATGCCCCATTTTACCTCTTAGCAAAATGAGGACCCCTGTAATGGTTGTTGCTTGTTGTTCGTGTGTGGTCTTACTTGGTGGTAAGGGAAAAAGGAGGTAATTGTTACAAACCATCTTGAAAATTGAAAATATCTAGCATTAAGTACAAGAAAGGAATAGTCATGAGTTTGTTGTGAAAAATGAGTAAGGGTTGTTTTTTTTGTAGTAAGAAATTCCTGATATTCTACGAGATATATGTGTTTTTTGTCAAATGCATAATTATGTGGGTTTGTGTGTTGCATACAAAGTTGTTTGTATGTGAAGTCTTTGTATAAGTCATGGTGAGTACAATTAGGTTTTGTATCTTGATAGTTTGCATGCATAAGTTCAATGTTTGGATCCTTTGTATACAAGTAAGACCTGATAGGATTTCAAACGTCAAAGGAATAAGATGATGGGTCTGCTTTGTATGTAGGTTTGTATGTGAGCGCAATTGATACACAAGGTGATATACATTCACAGATCCGAGGGAGGTATATAATATGGTTTATTAAGGTGAAAAGGGTACTTCACGCCGTTTGTATGTTTGTATGTTTTGGCTTTGCATTTTTAAGATACATACAATTACGGATTCCAAAAGTTCTTCATATTTGATGTAAGCAATGCATTGTTTCTTAACACTTTGTGAATAAGTATGCATTCGTTTAATATACATGCATGGACCCGAAAAAATATGCAATACGGTTAATAAAAGTCAAAAGTCCAAAATGGTTGTATAAGAGTTTGCATGTATGAGAGATTGTATCTAAGGGTAGATACAATTATTGTTTCTTCAAAAATATACAACTAGGTAAGTAGAGTGGGGCCCATGATGGTACCTCGCGGTTGTATGTTGCATATACAAAAGGAGATATACGAGGAGATAAAAGAGGAGATACAAAAAGTGAAAAGATAAGATTCGATGCGGATTTCAAAAGGAGATGAAATAAGGTTAATATTTTGTATGTATGAAGGATTGTATATTATGACATACAATCCCAATATACAAAGAGGTAAAAGTGCACTGTTGAAATAAAAAGTAAAGGCTTTGTATAGGTTGCATTTGTATAACAGTTTGTATCTATCTTATATACATTACGACATACAAACAGAAGATACAAAGTTGAACATCAAGTAAAAAGTAACATTGTTTATAACCCATTGCATATTTAGGCTTGTATATTAAGGACATACAAAATGATACACAAGGAGATATACAAGCTGACATTAGAAAAATGATATGTATGCAAAGGGCCTATTACTAATGGATACAATGTTTGAAATAAAAGAGAGACAAAGTCATATGTGCATTTAATGCATAACTAACATTGAAATGATGAATTTAACATGTTAAGGTTAAAATAAAGATTATTTTTCTTTCAGAATTGCATTGTGAAAATTAAAATTGCAGAGAAAGAAAACTATTACACAAATTGAATAGAAAGTTCATTGCTCGATGAAATTTTTGAATGGGGGCAGTTGGAAAATATGGTAAAGTGAGTCAACGCTCATAGAGTTGAGCTATCATGAATAAAGGTATGTTTCAAAATGCCATTACAATGCAATTAATCATAAAATAGGAATTGGTTAGAGTAATTTCATAGAAAAAAATGCAAATCAATGACAAATTATTGTATCTGATTAGGGAAATTAATTGGTTGTGTTAAAGTAGCACGAAATTTAAAACAGGAAAAGACAAAAGGGGTTAGGGTAAATGTAAAATGTAAAAAATTCATGGTAAACCCCTAGGTGAATGTAGTAAAACATAAAGTCATCTATGTGATTTTTAATAGGATGACCCCAACATAGAAAAAAGTAGATCTAGGGGGTGAAGAAAAGGTAAAGAAAGAAAAAAAGCCAAGGAAGGAAATGGAAAAAGAAGAATTACCAGTGCATGGAGGATATCCATCCTTAATTAGTACGAGTGGCATGGGCACCGATACAACCATAGGAAATTATGATACAGATGACGTTTTTCAGAAGATTATAGTAGTGGATGCAACTTCGAATATGAAATACATTTGGGATAGAGGATTATATAAAGTTGCGGGATTCCCATTAGCCATGGAGGCTAAAGACCTAGTTTTGGAATGCATAAACAAATATGATCTAAATACAAGGAGAGTAATACATGAGGACCAGGTCACTATAGATTTGTCCACTGAATGGATAGAAAGGACATTTGGTTTGGAAATTCAGGAGGAAATGGTGGACATTGATATAGACAAATACACAGGTGACTTTAACAATAATGAAAGAGATTGTAAAAGTAGAATCTTCTACAGCTGGTATAATGTAGAGAACAAACCTAAAGCTCTAGCAAGAGTACCAAAAAACTTGCATAGAATAGATTTCAAGGAGAAAATACATCTGATGATCACAATGCTAAGTAGATTAGTAGGGTTAAGAGATGCAACTAAATGTGAACCTTGGATGTTCACTATTATTCAATTCATGACAGAAGCAAAAAAGGATGAGGAACAAATTCACTAGGCTAAGGCTATCAGTACTACCATATGGAAACATGCCATGTTGAGAAAATAGAAAATGATGCCCTTTTATTTGTCCTCATATGTATTATATTCATGTGCATCTATGATTCAATCATACATAATTGGAATTGGTAGAGTTGGGACCATGGGAAATGGCCTAGATCAGAAATTAGTCTATGACCATTATTTGTAGGAGGATAATGCATTGAGGAAATATGCTTTAGTGAATGATGTATTCTATACTTACATGGTAAGGTTTTTGAGAGGGGAGAAAGATAAAAGGTTATTTGAGGATGAGGAAGACACTATTGGATTGCATAGTTCTTGGAACATATAGTTCCAAAACTTTACATATATTAGAACTAAGAGTTTTGAGGGGAAACCATTCATGCTACCAAAATATCCATCAAACAAACTAATTGTATTGCAGTTCTCAAGGCAAAATTTGAATGCTTTCAGGATGTATAAGAAGTATGGAAGAGGAAACGTCAAACTCCCATGGGCAATTGGTAGATATTCTTGCTATAGTGGGGAGCTAGATGGGTATTTAGAGGAGTTAAGTTATTATGGTTTTGAGGAATTTGACTTAGCAAGATGGTTAGAACCTTTTCATAGGATCTAGAGAACCATTGATTCCAAATTTAAACATCAAGTGCATATTGAAGATTACTGGTCAGATTGCAAAAATGATAAAGTAAGGAAAAGAGCCCATAAAAGGATAACAGTGGAACAAATGAAGACTATGGGAGAAATTTATGTGCCCCCTAAAATTGAGGATGATGATAAATTGTTACATCACAGTTATGAAAGTGCTAGGCCTGCTCCTACTAGTGAACCTGATTGGACACAACCATGGAATACATATTTGGATGCAGTATCAAAACCAATCATTTTATGTTCTAAGACATGTTTGAAGGATTGAATAGAAGAGCTCTAAGCTAAGGGAATTGAACCCAAATATCTGAAAAAAGGTAAGAAGAGGGTAAGGGAGTATCAAGATGACCTCCAATACTTTTATGAGAAGAAGAGAAGAATTGTGGAAACCAAAATTATTGAAAAGGATAAGAATGTGACCCTAATGGATCCATATGCCTTAGGGGTAATAGTAGCAGTATCTTCAGGCACATTTATGGAGGCAGAATCATCTGGCCATGACATCAATGCAGAGCAGACCCAGGCTACTAAGAGGTCAATAGGACAGAGAATCATGAAGGTCATAGTAGTTGAAACATCAAAGGGACAAACATCAAAATAGGGTGATGTTATAGGTTCTCAAAAAGTAGGTGTTAAGTTGAGTGACATACCTCGTAAGGCCAGATTGGAGGAGAAAAGACAAAAATATAGAAATGTTAAGAAAGAGTTGGCTAAAGAAAAGTTGCAAGAGTCAAAATTGCATGAAGCCAAAAAAGTGAGACTGTCAATGTGGAAGATGAGAGTAGTGATAGTGAAGTCAGGGAGGTAGATCTCAATGCAAGAAAAGAAATTGGAAAGGATGAAGAGGAACTAAGTGAGTACTCTAGTGCAGGAGAAGGGCAAGATACTTAGTCATATATGGAGGTAGAAGAAAGCCAAGAATCTAAGGAGGAAAATGTACAAGACAGGTCGGAAGCAGTGGATCCTTTTGGTACACTGGTGCCACCTAAAATCATAAAGGATGTGCAAGATGTAGCACAATAGAAAGAAGAGTCTGAAAAGGAAGACACACTAAGAAAAAGAAGTAAGGGAAACACCAGCCTAGGATGAGAAGGAAATAGAGATAAATGCTTCTGGTGCTGATGTGTTAGGTATTCTAAATATGTATAATGAACATAGTGAACACGAAGAGAATATAGAAGAAGAAAAGAATATAGAAAGCAAGCGTGAAAAGGAAAAGGATATAGAGGAACCTGATAAGATTACAGGTTCACCTTCACAAATAAAGAAAACAAGTATACCTAAAAAGGTGTAAGAGCAAGTTGAAACAATATCAGGTAACCCTGAGGAAAGTAGGGATAATACAGAAAATGTTTCTGAAGGTAATATTGAACATAAAGAACAAAAAGAGGGTATGGATATAGAAAATATGGAGCAAAAGGATAAAGAAGAAGAAGAAGAACAAAAGCAGTCTTCAGGAAAAGAGAATCTAGAAGAGGATGATGAAGACGGAGGAGACACTAAAATAGAGGAAGATGATAATGAGGGGGAGTCACAATATTAGAATGATCCACTTGTTCCAGAACAAGGCCCTCAACCTCAACCCCCTCTGCAATGACAAGAGAAACACAGAGCAGATAGAAATGGAGAAACCTCAAGAAAAGGTTATCAATGAAGAAAAAGCAGTAGAAGTTACAAAGGAGGCTCCAACCTGGTTAGGCTCAGAGGTTAGAAGAGAGAAGGTGGAGTACAATTAGTACCTATTGATATCAAGAGTCTGTTGGGTGGTTCTACACCATAGAAAGAGAAGAGAAAAGCCAGAACTATGTTAGCCATTAAAATAGGTCATTCTAGATCTAGAATGTTGGATCTGGCCATACCACAAAAGGACAAGTCAAAAGGAGAAATGACAGTGCAAGATTATAAAATACTTAATCTAGATTTAGGGAATGACCAGAGAACAACATATAAATGAAAGGGAGGACATGCATCAGGCCACTGCAAAAATATTGAAGAAAGATAAGGATAAACAAGAATACTTGAAGGGACATATTTTCCAATTGCAGCAATTTATCAGAGGGATGTTTGATCCCAGTGCCAATGTACCAGAATTGCCTAATGAAATGACAGTGTTATCAAAGGAGGAGGTAAAGGAGATTGGAAATAAAAAGATTGAAGATAACATTTTTGAGAAATGGTTAAAAGGCTTCATACAGAAAGGAAAAGAGGTAACAAGGCAGGCATCAACAAGTTGGGATATGGCTTTAGCAGAGAAAAATAAATGTAATGTTATATTACATAGCTACCAATTCAGAAAAGAAGAATGTAGGTCAGAAATAAAGTAGCTTGAGGAAATAGAGGACATAGTAGAAGAACTGATAATTGAAGGAGCCATTACTCCTCAAATGGTCAATCAGTTGCCATAGGCCAAGTCAGAAATAAAATATGAAGAAGAAATTCTTAAAAGCTACATCATAAACACTAGAGACCTAGCCAAGGTCATAGATAGTCTGATAAAGGTACACATGAAAATGATAGAAAAATTCATTGGGCATGAATGCCTAGAGGTACCAGCATATTGACTAGAAAAGGCTATGAAGGAGTGTAAAGAAATATTTTCACCATGTTTAGAGAACCCCACAGTGCATCTTAGCATAGAGATGATTGATTCAATGATGTAAATAGGTGCTAAGATCAGGAAATATTAGAAAAGAGTGAAGGCTTTGGTGACAAAAGAGAAGAAGTTGTAAGATGGAGTCAAAGCACAAGAATTTAGATGGGCAAAAATCCAAAAGAGTGATTGTACTTTTATCAATGGAGTGACAAGTAATTTTGCGGAGTATCTGAAAGAATAGAAGAATATTGAAAACAAGATATGTTGAATAAACAACAAAGAAGAAGAAGTTAGTGGGTATCTTTCATTTTGAAAGGATTCCAAAGGCATCCTTTGGGTTGAGCAAAGATACCATTGAGATATTTTGAAAACGGTTAGGAATGGATTCATACCATTGATCTAGAAAGTTTTGAATGCTGACCGTTGATTGGATTTTGTAATTGTAGTAGTAGAAAGCTTCAAAGTCTATATAAGAAGCTCTACTACTTGTATCATATTACACAAGGATTTTAGAATTTTAGCTTGAAAGCTTCAAAGTTTATTGAATTAGAGAGGATATTTCTTTTAGTTTAGAAAGGGAGGTCGCCTGCGTCTGCATTAAGGAGTACATGGAATGTCTAGTCTCCTTTGTGTATCTGTCACAATGTTTGTAAGTTCTCTGGTGATTTGATTAATGAAATAGAAGTCATTCTTACATTGTAAATTTTATATGACTTTGTGCTTTGAATATAAGTAAATTCAGAATTCTACATCTATTACAGAGTGTTTTTTGATTCCTATTTGTATTTGAAGTATTATTCTTTGAAAGCTTGCAAACTCTTATGTATGTTCATGAAAATGTTCATGTTGCAAGTATAGGCCTAACCAGGGTTGTCATTGATGTCAACATATTCCTGTTGCATTGATGATAAGGATTGGATGAGCTGTGTGCTGAGGATATTGAGAAAATTAGTCATAATCAGGAATAGTGAAGACAGTGAGCTAAATATCCTAGCTAAGATGACTATCAGAGGTTACGGTTCAAAGGGTTTGTAGATATGTGTCTTAAGGTGATCCAGTAAAGATTTTAGAGGTCCACATGAAGATCTAAAGAAGTTGTGGCCACTCAAGTAAAACTGGTTCTGGCAGGTGTTCAGAGGTGACAAAGTGATATAGATAGGTTCGGTGAGATCCAGAAATGCATTATCCTATTATGTTGATTTGGTGGAGTGTTTAGGAAGTCCTTTTGAAGTATCAACTTGATTGGTTCATGGTCTGGAGGTCCACAAGCATCTATTCCTTTGTGACAGTGGTGACAGACTATGTTCTTGAGGTTCGAGATGAAGGACAGAAGGATTTCAGTAAGAAGATGAAGTGTGGATGTTCTTGGTGATTCACGCAAGCTTGTGGAGGTCTATGGATCATGTCCAGTTAGTGTTGGTGGTCCGCATCAGAGTTTGAGCTCACAATTGAAGAATAACTTCCAAATGATGGTGTTCTTCCAAAGATTGGCTGACCAGATGAGTTACACATCATGTGGATGTTCTTGTAGATATTTGCAGACTTAGATGATTATTCCTAAGTTGATGTCTTGTATAAATAAGGGATTATAAAGTCATTTCAAAATGATCTTGGGGAGATGAGACTGTGGTAGAGAGAGAAAAAGAAGAGAAGAAGTATTGGGCTTTAATGGAACTGATTCAAACATGGTGAAGATGCTATTCTCTAGTTCATGTATGTGATACTTATTATTTTGTAGACAGTGTGTCTCTTGTAGCTAGTGGGCCTCTTGTGAGCAGTGTGATCAGGTAGTGAGCCCTAATTGTCATGTGCCATTTTTTTCTTCCTATTCTTCTAACAGAGAATACAATCTTGGGTTAATCACCCCGTGGTTTTCCCTTAACTAGGTTTTCCACTTCAAAATCTTGGTGTCCTGTGTGTTAATGTGTTTCTGCTCTTGATTTAATGCATTATGTTTTCATGATTGATTTATCATTATGATACTGAATTACAAAGTGGATTTAAGTGTTTAATTGGAAGAAAGTTTTGTACAACTGATTCACGCCCCCTCTCAGTTTTCTGCCCTAAAGCTAACAATTGGTATCAGAGTTAAGTTCCTCTAAAAGAGCTTAACCACTTGAGGAGATCTAAGATGTCGATCTACAAGAAGGATAGTTTGAAGTTTGATGGAACAAATTTTAATCTTTGGAAAAGTCTCATGAAATATCACTTGCAATGTATGGGAATGTAGTACTAGACCATGGCTTCAATGAAGCATACTCCTCCACAGGGTGGCGGCCTGAAATCCCCAAATGAAATCACAGATGCTGAAAACAATCTGCAGACTATAGAAGCTCTTCTAAGTGCATTATCTAATTCAGAGCTGACAAATGTTGTTGACCTACAAACTGCTTTTGAGATTTGGGAAAAACTGGAAACTCTGCACGAAGGAGACAAGTATGTTAAATGTGCAAGGCTACAAAGTCTGAAAGGAAAATTCAAAAATTTGAAGATGAAAGAAGATGAAAATATCTCTACTTTTATGCTAGGAGTAAATGAGCTTGTTTGTGGGATTAGATGTACTAGAGGAGTCTTGGATGAAGATGAGATTGTTGGCAAAGTTCTCAGATCCCTTCTTGCTTCTTATAAAATCAAGGTTGCTGCCATTGAAGAATTCAGAGCCCATTCTACTGTAACAAGAGATCAATTGGTTGGCAAATTGGCTACATTTTAAATGACCGAGTTTGAAGATCCCCCCCAAGACTGAATCAACATTCAAAGCCAATGCCTCTGTAAAAGGTAAACAAAGGTTTGATCTAGGAGAGAACTCTTCAAGGAAACTATCATGGTATGAAAAAGTAAGAAAAGACCTAGAAGAAGAAGCTGAAACTGCTCAACTTGAAGCTCTTATTGCAAAAAGACTGCCAAGAGGATCCAGTAAGTATGAAGGAAAATTGCATTTTAAGTGTTTTAACTGCAATAAGATTGGTCATTTTGCCTCAAGATGTCTGGAAAGATTTTCAAGGCCAAATCCTAACAGATCAAGGTTCCAAAAGAATTGTTACTATGTTCATGAAGAAGATGATAATGAAGGAGTACCAGATGATGAATCAGAGACATGAAACAAATCCAGAAGTGATTGGGTATTTATTGCCATCAAGGAAGAAGAACCAATGCCCTCTGAATCTATTAGTCATAAAGTTGTAGAAAGAGTTTTGGCTGCCCAAGTTGAAGAAAATGATGATTGGGTCATTGACAGTGGATGCTCTCACCATATGACAGGTGAAAAAAGTAAGTTCATAGATTTGGAAAGGTATGAAGGAGGAGTGGTAAAGTTTGGTGATAATTCTACTGGCAGATTCAGAGGAAGAGGAACTATTTCTTTTGATGGAAAGAACAAAACTGGTAATGTACTATATGTTGAAGGATTGAAGCACAATCTTCTCAGTGTTGGACAGTTGGTGGACAAAGGCTATGATCTCTGATTCAAGAATGGAAAATGCAAGATCTTTGAAAGTTATGGAACAGAGATTGCATCTGATACTCAAACAAAAGGTAATATCTTCTATTTAGTTGGTACTAGTAAAAGTTTCCTATTTGTGCAAATTGATCAGAGTTGGTTATGGCATAGGAGGATGTGTCATGTGAATTTTGATAATATCATCAAGATAAGCAATACTTAGGCTATAATAGATCTACCAAAATTGGTGAAACCTACAAATAGTTTGTGCAAATAATGTCAGTTGGGTAAACAAAGCAAAGTCTCATTCAAAAGCAAGGAACAATCTTATACCAGATTATTAGACTTAGTTCATACTAATTTATGTGGTCCGGCAAGAATCAGAAGTGTGGAAGGTGATAGATACTTCATGTTATTAATTGATGACTACTCCCGGATGATGTGGGTAACTTTTCTGAAAGAGAAATCAGAAGCTCTTGAGAAATTCAAAATATTCAAGGCTATGGTAGAGAATGCAACTGGATTAAAATTAAAATGTCTGAGGTCTGATAGAGGTGGAGAATTCACATCCAATGAGTTCATAGAATTCTGTGAGAAACATGGAATAAAAAGACAGGTGTCTGCTCCTAGGACTCCACAACAGAATGGAGTAGTGGAGAGAAAGAACCAGACCATCCAAGAAGCATCTAGTAAAATGATGATGGAAGCAAATGTTCTTCAGATCTATTGGAGAGAAGCTGTCAGCACTGCAGTCTATACTCTCAATCGAGTACAAATAAGAAGAAATACTAGTAAGACTCCTTATGAACTTTGGTTTGGCATCACTCCTACTGTGAGGTATTTCAGAGTCTTTGATAGCAAATGTTACATTAAAAGAGATGAAGATTTAGGCAAGTTTGATGCTAGAAGTGATGAAGGAATATTCTTGGGTTAGTCTACTCAAAGCAAAGCATACCAGTGTTATAACAAGAAACTAAGAAAGATTATAGAAAGTACAAATGTGAAGGTTGATGAAGGAATTGAAAAACCCTCAAGGTTTTATGAATATGATGAAGATGATCAGAATGGTTTTCTGATTCAAAGAGCCCAAGCCCCTTCTGAAATTCAGACTCAAGCTAATTCGGTAAATTAGGAAAAATAGATAAGTTTTAATGAGCCTGATCAAGAATTAGATGTGCAAGAAACTCCCAAAGTCCCCAGGTATGTAAGACTAAACCATTCTGAAGATCAGATTATAGGTGATAAAAGCAAAGGTGTATAAATAAGAAGGATTGCTTAAGATTCAGAAGAGTATTGTCTGATTTCAAATATTAAACCTAAGACACTGAATGAAGCTTGCGATGATGAAAACTAGACTAAAGCAATGGAGGAAGAGCTAATGCTTGGGATCTTGTTCCCAGACCTAGAAATAAGAATGTGATTGGAACCAAATGGGTCTTCCAAAAAAAATTGAACGAAGTTGGTGAAGTAATCAGAAATAAAGACAGATTGGTCTGCAAGGGTTATTCTCAAATAGAAGGAGTTGATTTTGAAGAAACTTTTTCTCTGGTGGCAAGAATTGAAGTAGTCGGACTATTTCTTTCTTTTGCTGCTTTTAAGGATTTCAAAGTATATCAGATGGATGTCAAGTGTGCCTTCTTGAATGGTGACTTGGAAGAAGAAATATTCATTGAGCAACTGGATGGATTTCAATTGTCTAATCATGGTGATATGGTCTGCAAGTTGAAGAAAGCATTGTATGGATTGAAGCAAGCCCCAAGAGCCTGGTATGAAAGATTGGGTAAACATCTTTTGAAGATTGGTTTCAACAAAGGCACTACTGACAGTAATTTGTTTTTCAAAATTGATCATGAAAACATCTTGACTGTTGAAGTATTTGTTGATGATATCATTTTTGGAGGAAGAGACAGTATGTGTAAAACTTTTACAAATCAAACGAAAAGTGAATTTGAGATGTTCATGCTTGGGGAAATGAATTTATTCTTAGGTTTGCAAATCATTCAAACAAAGGAAGGAATCTTCATTTCTTAGACCAAATATGTGAAAGAATTGTTGAAGAAATTTGGGATGGAAGACTCAAAACCAATGAATACTCCCATGGAAACCAGATCTAAATTGAGCAAAGATGATGATTCTCCAAAGGCTGATGAGAAAAAGTATAGATCAATGATTGGAGGATTATTGTATCTCACTCAAACTAGACCTGACATTATGAATGTTGTTAGTCTTGTTGCTAGATTTCAAACTAATCCTAGAGAATCTCATGTCATGGCAATCAAGAGGATTTTTAGATATCTAAAAGAGATAGTTATGGATTGTGGTATCCCAGAGATCATGATTTCTCTCTTCATGCATATATAGATGTAGATTGGGTAGGAGATGTGGATGAACAAAAGAGTACCAGTGGTGGAGCATTCTTTTTGGGGAAGAGATTGGTTTCTTGGCTGAGCAAGAAACAAGAGGCAATATCTCTGTCCACTGCAGAAGCAGACTATATTGCAGTAGCAGATAGTTGCACTCAAGTTTTGTGGATGAAGCAAATGCTAAGAGACATAAGAGTGGATGAGGAGCCTATTACAATCTTCTATGATAATTCAAGTGCAATAAATATATCTAAGAATTCGGTGTTGCATTCAAAGACTAAACATATATCCATCAAGTTTCACTTTTTGAGAGAGCAAGTGAACAAGAATGAAGTCAGATTGGAGTTTGTGCCTTCCAAAGATCAGATTGCAGACATCTTTACTAAACCTCTACCTAAGGACTCTTTTGAGTATATCAAGGAGAAGTTAGGGATTATTGCCCCTCTGGTGATGTACTAAGGTGCACTGATGTGCATCAATTCGGTGGATATCACAGTCATATCTTGTTGTCTGGATTGATGATGGGGAGCTGCTACTAAGGGGAAGCAGCTGGTATGATTCTGAAGTGGTGGAATTGCAAGTATGTGCCCTTTGCCATTGATGTCAAAGGGGGAGAGAAGACATGTGAAAAACAAGTGGTTGCTAATCAAAGGGGAAGCAGTAAAGGAAGAGAAGACATGTGAATGGTTGTTACTGATAGGGGGAGTTGTGACAATAAGGAGAAATTTTTCACATCATATGTTGCCATAAATGACAAAGGGGGAGATTGTTGCAAGTATGGGCCTAACCAAGGTTGTCATTGATGTTAGCATACTCCTGTTGCATTGATGATAAGGATTGGATGAGCTGTGTGCTAAGGATATTGAGAAAATTAGTCGTAATGAGGAACAGTGAAGATAGTGAGCTAAATATCCTAGCTAAGATGACTATGAGAGGTTATAGTTCAAAGGGTTTGTAGATATGTGTCTTAAGGTGATCCAATAAAGATTTCAGAGGTCCGCATGAAGATCTGAAGAAGTTGTAGCCACTCAAGTAAAACTAGTTCTAGCAGGTGTTTAGAGGTGACAAAGTGATACAAATAGGTCCGCTGAGATCTAGAAATGCATTATCCTATTCTACAGATTTGGTGGAGTGTTTAGGAAGTCCTTTTGAAGTATCAACTCGATTGGTTCATGGTCTAGAGGTCCACAAGTATCTATTCCTTTGTGACAGTGATGACAGACTATGTTCTTGAGGTTCTAGATAAAGGAGAGAAGGATTTCGGTAAGCAGATGAAGTGTAGATGTTTTTGGTGATTTAGGCAAGCTTGTGGAGGTCTATGGATCATGTCCAATTAGTGTTGGTGGTCCACATCAAAGTTTGAGCTTGCAATTGAAGAATAACTTCCGGATGATGGTGTTCTTCCTAAGACTAGCTGATCGAATGAGTTACACATCCTGCAGATGTTCTTGTAGATAGTTTCCAACTTAGATGATTATTCCTAAGTTGATGTCTTGTATAAATAAGGGATTATAAAGTCATTTCAAAATGATCTTGGGGAGATGAGAGTGTGGTAGCAAGGAAGAGAGTGAAAGGCAAAGCAGAAGTGTTGGGCTTTAATGGAACTAATTCAAGCATGGTGAAGATGCTATTCTCCGGTTCATGTACGTGATACTTAATATTTTGTAGATAGTGTGTCTCTTGTAGGTAGTGGGCCTCTTGTGAGCAGTGTGCTCAGGTAGTGAGCCCTAATTGGATGTGCCATTTTGTTCTTCCTATTCTTCTAACAGAGAATACAATCTTGGGTTAATCACCCCATGGTTTTTCCCTTAACCAGGTTTTCCATGTCAAAATCTTGGTGTCCTATGTGTTAATGTGTTTCTTCTTTTGATTTAATGCAATATGTTTTCATGATTGATTTATCATTATGCTGCTGAATTACAAAGTAGATTTAAGTGTTTAATTAGAAGAAAATTTTGTACAATTGATTCACCCACCCTCTCAGTTGTCTGCCCTAAAGCTAACAGTTCAGGACTTTACATTTGGAGATTTGATTGTATTGAGTTGTTCAGATTACTATATTCTTTAAAACATGAATAGTAGAACATTTAGATCCTGTATGGAATGGTACTTTAATTTGAGTTTCTCTAACTTTTCTCCAACAATTGAAAACTAATTAGCTTAAATGTAGAAATCTAAAGGAAATTGTCATGCATCTGAATAATGAATGATGAATTACATTGATATTTGACAATTTTCATATAAATTTGAAAAGTAAAGTTTGTTTTACTAAAATTTATACAAAGCTTTGTGATACAATAGTGAATTTATGCAAATGAATGAATATTTTGTTGATATTTGCAACAATTTGCATAATTTGAGTCCAGGAAGTTACTGATTACTTTAATTCTCGTAAGACCCCTTGAATATTACAGTTTCACATCAACTTGCTGAATTATCTACAAGGCCAAGACCTGACCATACAAAAACATGAGATTAAGAATTCTTAGTCAATTCTTCATATCTTTCAAGACAGATAAGGTTCCTTTGTGAATTTTAACTTTTGTTATGAATGTGTAAAAATAATCATCAACAGTTTTTAAGTCTATATTATGATGAAAATGAATTACTCTTAGATCTAAAAATGAATTCCAAGCTTTAATATGCAAAATACTAATGAAAATGAATGAAAATTGCTAGTTTTTTGTTGAAAATTTCTATGCAAAAATGTAAATAATTTAAATCTAAATGCAAATTTACACTAAAATGAAAGACTACAACCAAATTATAATTTGAATGAGCCTCTAAAATCATTATAAAAATCTGAAAGAGGATTTTGCCTACTAACCCTAGATTTTTGAATTACTAGGTTTAATGAAAATTGTCAAAATTTCTACAAAATCCTAGCAAATTAATGATGAAAATGCAATGCAAATAATTGATTTTTTTTTTGTTTTTCTATAGTTTATATCAGATCTAATGCAAAAATCATGAATTAAGTAAATGTAGGAAGAATTGATGCAATTAGTAATCTATATGAAAATGCAAGCTAGGGTTTTCAAATTTTTGCAAAATTTTCAATTTTTTTGTAATTTTCTCAATGCAATAAGATGAAAGACTATATGCATGAATGAAATTAGTCCAAATTTGAAGACACACACTCAACAAGTTGCAATTTAAGTCCAAAACATGGGTTCACCACAATGTTTAGAGTAAAATTAGGATTGTTTAATGTTTAAGTGTTTAGTTGTTGGAATCCCCCTTTCACCCTATACATTCAAGGACCTAGGGTCAAGTGGCCATGCACTATCATACCCTAGGTCACTGTGAGATGTAGGGAAGCTTGGATTAGGGTGTTTAATTATCAATTTTCCTTCTCCTATGCTAAATTAACCATTAAAACCCTAATTTTGCAAATATGACTATAAACGGAAGAATAAGAGAAAAAGCTCTTGCAGCTGGAAGAAAAATATCAAATCACAGAATACTTTTTTTTTGGGTTTCGAGGCAAAAAAGTTAGGGACACAGGAGTGGGCGGTCAAGTCCAAAGTACTAGTTTCTTTGTGGGATCCTGACCTCCTTCTGATACTGATCTGCACTGTAACTTTTGTTTCTAGAAATTTAAGTGTAGAGGACACAAGAGTGAGTACCCAAGTCCTAAAAGGGCTTCAGTGTCCTACTTCTCTTCAGATCCCAAATCCTTGATGTCTCATGATCCCTTCTGTAACTCTACTTTTTCTAGATGCGACACTTGTAACCTATAATCACAAAACTTTGGGAGGGGGTTGTGATGTTTATAGGCATGCCTCAGTCAAGCCCTGAAGGACACTTAAGTCTCTGAACACCTTTGTCAGATAGAGAGTGCATACCCTTGTGAGGTAGAGGAAAAAACCAAAGGAAATGATGATGAAAACACATTATAATGTCACCTTGTAGTGAATATATCATGGGAGGAAGATACTCTTCATTCCATGATGAAATGGATGCTCAAATCTGCAAACAGAAACACGTAAACCACACAAATCTACTCTTGCAACCCATTGAAAGCCTTGAATCACCTTTAAAGTAGAATAGCTTGCTAGTCATCATCTAGTTTACAAATGAATGCCTCAACATGCTTTTATATGCAACTACAAACACTCCCACCAAGATTTCATAAATTCAAACTTACTGTGTTGGCATAGGACCCAAATAATGGTCATAAACTGACACCCAAAAATTAGGACTGTCCCAAAATAGGGTAGAACTAGGGTGCGGGTACCCAAGTCCTGACCCCCTATTTTGGGCAGGGTTAAGCTCAAGGGGTCCTCCTAGGTTCCATTTGTCATGTTATCTAGGGCTCATTCCATTAGGATGCCAAATTATGAAGATGTCCTAAATGCATGCAAAGACCCGGGAGCTAAACCTTAAGAGGGAAAAGCCCCCAAGGGGACATTTTCTGTCATTACAGTTTTGTAGAGAACAACATGCTACTTAGTGAAATGTACAATGATAATGGATTTCTTAGCGAATGAAGGTGAGCAACTTAGTGGAATCCTAGGAGAAGCTCTAGCCTTTTAAGTCTTATACATGAGCTATCCTCTCCTTGGATTTGAATTTCACAAAAAAGATTTGAAAACCTAAACCTGCAATAGTGATTTGATACCTCAAAACGTAGAAGCTAACTAGAAAGAGATGTAGATCTCAAAGGTTCAGCTATGTCAAACAATTCACCATGTGGTTATGACATGATAACCACATGTCATGTTCACATTTCTCATGTGTTCATGACATGAATTATCAAAAAATTTCCCTCCCGACTCTAAAAACCCCTCGCACACAACATGCACGCTTGGTGACACACGCATGTAACATAGTTGCATCTGCAACCAACTTTAGGCATGTCACCTGAAGCTAGGGAAGTCAATCACAAATAGGATAATACAAACTCATTTCACAATCCTTATGAATTGATAGACACTAAGGGGGTGTACATCACAAGAAGTGACGCTAAGAGGGCTGGTTTTCACTTCGGAATCCAACCCTAGGGTTTACTAAATGAGGTGGAATGATTTCGATAGGTATCAAAATATAACCCTAGCACAACTATTAACTTAAAATAATATTAAAATAATGCTCCAATTAAAATCTCAACTTAAAACAATTAAACAATATCTAATGCGAAAAAGGTAAATAATCAATTTAAATTAAAAAAATACATCCATCTAAAGTCTAGGAAAAATTTTGCAACATAACGGGATACAAGGGAGTATTTCTGTAATGATTTCAAAAGCATAACACCATCTCATCAACTATGGGAGATGTGGAAAATCATTTAAAATTAAAACTTGCATAATACTCCTTATAGAATTTAAAACAAAATTAAATGCATAAATAAGATTTCACAAAATATTTTTCCCAAGGTTTAAATTAAATTAAAGTAAAGCATCTAAAATGTTGAATAATTTAATTCTAAACATTTAAAAGTACTTACTTTAATAAAGGGGTTTGAAAGGAGAAAGAGATAAAAAAAAAACATGCACTTAATTAAATTAAAAGATAAGTTTAAATTCATTTCCCACCAAGAATTTCAATGAAAGAATTAAATAAAATACATTAAATACACACTCCCACAAGAGTCCAAAAAGGTCATACCACCCACTAAGTGGGTTTAATAACTAAACTAGATTTAAATATTTCTTTAGCCCTCTAAACATCTAGGGCAACTCAAACAAAACCTAATTTAAAGTTTATTAAAGCATCTTTAACTCTTATTTTCTCTCACATCCTAACTTGGGTTTCTATAGGTTGCAAGTTTCAAGGTGAAGGGTAGCAAGTGGGAAGGTACTTTCCCAAGTGGAAATTATCTTCCCAACGAGGGTCATTTGATTTCTACCATATTTTGTTTTCGAATCTATTTCTTTTTCTACAAGTCTTTCTATTCCTTCTCATATGCATTTTAGTTTTCTAACTTATTTCTATTTTCTAAGATAAATGTATAGGTTCCAATTTAGCTCTCTATATGTTTTCTATTGTTTACTAAGCATATGTAAATGCACATCATATATATGTATATATCTATGTATATATACATATATATACATATATATATATATATATATACATATATATATATATATATTAGTTTTTTTAAATAAGTAAATATATCACAACAATGAAAAGTTGTATACATAGTAATATATAGCACAACACACACACACATACACTAGACCAATAAAACTGACACACAGAGTAGAATATAGTTAGAAGACACCAAAGAATGGTGTGGAGTATAATAAATAATGTAGGTGCTATTATTCTCGGCAAGGCTGAGTAGAAATTAAAGAGCAGGCTGTGTTTTACTAAAGCATAGTAATAAACAACAAGGAATGCAGAGGCCTTTTCATTAAAGGTGCCGTAGATGGTTCTGGGATGGGGCTCCCACCCCAACTGTAGGGTGCTGCCCTGGGATGGGACGGGGGTCCCAACCCCCCCCCCCCCCCCCCCCCCAAACTCCTACATCAAAAACTCATAGGCGCAGGGGCTTTGGCCCTTGTGACCTACCTAGGTCTACTTTTTTTAAAACAAATTTAAAACAAGAATGAAACCCCAGTTTCATTTTAGCACAACATTGTTGTTCATTCAATACTTTTCTATTAACATTTGGTTTAAAAATGAATTTATATATAATAGCACACACTTATATATATATATATATATATATATATATATATATATATATATATATATATATATATATATATATATATATATATATATATTGGCCTCTAAGTTTAAAAAAGAAATAGAGAATTAAAATAAAACATAGTAAGAAAAAATAAAACTTATAAACAAGCAAGGTATATTTTATATATATATATATATATATAGGTTTCACAATAAGCAAAAAATGAGGTAACTAAATAATTTAATAGAAACCCTCTTCTCTTCTTTTAGTCATACAACCAACATAGGCATAAGTATATTTAAAAAAAAATAAACTAAGACAACAATATTGACACTTTTGAAACCATCAAGAACTCATTTAATCATTTTTTTATAGCCATCTAAATAAGGGCATATTTTAACCCCCCATTTTTTTAAACCTGTACTTTAAAATGAAAAGATGGGGAAATGAAAGAGAGATATTTATTTTTCTTTAACATTCACCTCATTCAAAAATCATATAGAGAAAAACTTAAACACCTTCAATATATTGAATTGAAACAAAATTTATTTTCATAAGGAGAGATATACAACATAGGTTCAAGAGATAGATTACTCTCATTACAACAATACTTTACTACAAGCTAAAATAGGCATAAGGTTCCAAGATCTCCCAAACTTATAATCTTCTCCAAGAGCCATCCAAACCTACAAAACACACAAATAAGTTCTCCAAGCCCATGGAGAGCTCACCTCCCAACCATAAGCCTACAAGTAGGCCACCCCCAAGCTAGGAGACCATTCAAATAACCATGTCCATACTCAACAAGGGATTACAACACACAAATGCACTCACACAAAACACATTAACTCTATCCCAAGGATAGTCACATAACTAACTCATTTAACAATGAGTTTTAGGGGTGAGAGAGTGGACAACTCTCCACTCAAGGGGAACCAAAACTCAATAACCATTAATGCTCAAAACACATGGCCTCTTGCAATTTAAACTTCTCATACTCTAAAACACAAGGCACTCTTGCCAAAACATAATCCCAAACTTCATAATAAGTCTCTTGGACATCAAAACTACTCCAAAAGATGAGGGAACCCCAAGGAGGTTCACACCTCTCACCCATGACAAAGGTGATCTCTCTCACATGGAGAGCTCACCAACACAACTCTTAAAACCCAAACAACATGAAACTAAAAAAGAAGAGCATAACAACCATAAAAACATGCATATATATATTAAAAAAACATTAAAAGAAGGCTTGAAGCCTTGAGATCTTACCTCTCAAGCTCCAAGTGTAGAAGGAGATGGTGAAGAACTCCCAAGAGTCTTTTCTCCAAAATCTCCAAGTCTTTCTCTCCTCCCAAATCAAAACCATAAAATGCAAAAAGAAAGAACCCTCCTCTCTTCTCATAGAGAGATAAATAGTCTTAGCTCAAATCCCTAATGAATGAGAAGGTGACACTTGTTAGTGCCTTCTCCTTCATCCACATAACCCTCCTCACAACCCCACAAGAATGAGGAGTTGACACTTGTCACCTTCCCATTCAAGCAAGCTACACACTCTCCCACAAATGCTCTCACATATGTGTGAGAGAATAGGGAGAAGGAACACACATGGGAGACCCCTCATGAATGAGGAGGTGACACATGTCATTTTCCCATTCAACTATGCTACACTCTTCCCAAATATTCTCTCACACATGTGTGAGAGCATGGGGAAGAGGTCTCACACACTTCAGAAGACTCTAGAAGCTTCTAAAACACTCAAGACAAGGGTAACCTTACCCTAAGTGAGTGGGGTTAGGTTAGATGAGATGGTGACATGCCAACCACCTCACACATCTCCCAAACTCGTCACTTGACTCAAGGGGCAAGTTTGGGTGACCAGACAAGGGTTAAACCAAGTTTAAACATGCTAAGAATGGCCCTAGACCCTAGGGGTATGACCTAGGGTCATTTTTTGACGATAATTAACACTAGGGAACTCATAAGTCCACATGAAAAGGGCTCATAAACATTTAACACTAAAATTATGGAAACCAAAATATTACAACCTTACAACACATTAAGGTAAAAAATTAAAAGGGTGAACCTTACAAAATATCATAAATTGAAAGACAACATAAATCATCATTCTAAATTGCAAATGACCTTAGTCCATCTTAGGGACTAGGTCAACTTAACAGGGATAACACATAGGGTTATTTGTCTGACCTTTGATTTTCCATGGGCCATGGAAAATTACATGCATACTTACACAAACCCATTAATAGCACATGGTACATATAGCCAAAGTGAAATGAATTACATAAACACCCACACAAAATCAAATAAGCACATATATCATCAATAATAACCACATGCTAACATTTACATGATTCTCAAATCATTCACATTTCACAAGGTATAATCAGGATCATATAATGCATGAGATAACATCAATTTCATCATCACTAACTTACCAATTGCATCTAATTCAACATAGCATTAAACATCATAGTATCAAGTGTAATAACATCAATATAGAATAAACCATCTAACTAGTCAAAGAAAGATATAGTAATGACAGTCTAAATACGGGATCATTAGTCCCCAAATGTCTACATGTCCATAAAATCCATCAGATAAGTATCATAAGAAAAATATAACGTGAGGTAAAAGTAGGCCTCACATCCTACCCCCATAAGACTAAACTTTGTCCTGGAAGTCAACAAAGAGGTGAGGATAGAGTGCCTTGAATCAAGTAGCATCCTCCAAAGTAGTCAAGACCTCATCATAATGGTCCCACTAAACTCTGACCTGGTCCAACTCGCGACTGCAAAGGCCCAACATCCGACGAGCCAAGATGTGAATTGGCACAAAATCTAGCTACTCATCTGACTCAACCTATAAGGCATCCCAATCCAAAACATGAGCCATATCAGATATATAACATCTCAACACAGATATATGAAACACATCATGGATGCGCGATAGGCCAGGTGGTAAAGCAAGATGATCTATAGGTCCTATCTTCTCCCATATCTCAAATGGTCCAACAAATCTAGGTGCAATCTTAGAGCCCTTTCCATAATAGATTGGACTCTTATGTGGCCGCACTCTTAAGAATACCTTGTTGCCAACCGAGAAGCTTCGATCCAATCTCTTAGCATCAACATACTTCTTCTGATGATCTTGTGCCTCCTATAATTGCTTCCTAATAAAGGTGACCTACTACTCCATATCCTGTACCAACTCAGGTCTAATAGCAACTTTATCCTCAATGTGGTCCTAACTCAAAGGAGTCCTGCAAGGCCTACCATACAAGGCCTGATAGAGAGGCATACCTAACAAGCTGTGATGCCCATTATTGTAGGAAAACTCAACTAGATACAGATAGTCCTCCCATCTAGACTAGTGATCCATCACATACATCTGAAGCATGTCCTCTAAAACTTGATTCACCCTCTCAGTCTGCCCATCTATCTCAGGGTGATATGATAAGCAGAAGTTGAGCTCAGTGCCCAACGACTGTTGTAGTGCTCTCCAAAAAGATGATGTAAACAGTGAATCTCTATATGATATGATGTGACGAGGAACTCCATGAAGTCTCACTATATCATTCAAGAAGACCCTCACCACTATAGGTGCATTGTACATCATGTGTACCGGTGAAAAATGTGCTACCTTGGTTAACTTGTCAAACATCACCATGATGGCATCATGGCAGTGAGATGACAAAGGTAGACCAACTATTAAGTCTATGGAAATGGTATCCCATTTCCACTCCAGTATCTCATGGGGATAAAGAACTCCTAATGGATGCTAATGCTCAGCCTTGATCCTCTAGTACTCAAGGCAATGAGCTACAAACTCTACTATGTCACATCTCATCCCTACCCAATGATATAAATGTCTCAAATTGCCATGCATCTTCTTCACCCTAGGATGTGTTGCATACAGTGTTCTATGAGCCTCTAATAAAAAAATTGAACAAAGATCACCTGCAAGGGGAACATAGATGTGAAGTCGATGTCAAAGAAGTCCATCTTCCTCAAGAGAATATCCAACAAACTTTCCCTTAAGGGCTCTCTATGATTGAATCTCCTGCTAAACCTGAAGAAACCACTCATCCTCTGGTAGATGTTGCAAGATGTGCCCCTTCAAGTCCATGCTCAAGGTCAAGGTCAGGATCTCATGTCACCTCTAAATTAAGGCATCAGTAACCATTTTCTCCTTCCCTTTGATGTAATGCACATCAAAGTCATACTCGCATAAGAACTCCATCCAACATCATTGGTGGGCATTTAGATTTGATTGCGTGAAGATGTACTACATACTATGATGGTTAGAGTGTAACTCAAAATGGCATCCTAAGAGGAAGTGCCTTCACCTAAAAAGAGTGTGAACTACTACTGTAAGCTCCAAATCATGAGTAGGGTAGTTTAGCTCATGGATCTTAAGCTTTCGTGACTCATATGTGATCACTTAACCATCCTGCATAAGGACTACACCTAGTCCCTCTAAAAATGCATTAGTGCATACCATGAACTCTGTTGTTGGATTGGGTACTACAAGAATAGAAGTGCTAGTGAGACACTCCTTGAAGACCCCAAAGGCCCTCGCACATTGCTCTATCCATAAGAAGTTCTTCCCTTTCCATTGAAGAGAAGTGATAGGATGAGCTATCCTAGAAAATCCGTTAATAAATTGATGATAATAACCTATTATCCTATGAAGCTCCTAACCTCTATAACACTGGTAGGTGCTAGCCAATCCCTGATTGCTGTAATATTTGATGGATCTATAGATATACCATCGCTAGATAGAATGTGTCCCAAATACTGAACCTATGTACGAAAGAAGGGACACTTCACCAAGTTTCCATAAAGTTGTTGATCTCTCAAACACTATAAAACCTAGTGCAAGTGGTCCTCATGGATCTCCTTAGTCCATGAATATATTAATATGTCATCAAGGAATATGATCACAAACTGATCTAGGAATGTGCAAAACACCCCATTCATGAGACTCATGAATACTGTAGGGCATTCGTCAAACCGAAGGGTACCACAATGAACTCATAGTGACTATAACGAGTTTGAAAGGTAGTCTTATGGATATCTGCCTCTATAATATGTAACTGATGGTAACTAGACTTTAGGTCTATCTTAGAGAACACTCTAGCTCCCTGCATCTGATCAAACAAGTCATTAATCCTAGGCAAAGGATAACGGTTCTTCACCGTCACCTTATTCAGCTGCATGTAATCCATACATAGTTGAAGAGACCCATCCCTCTTCTTCACAAAGATGACCAGTGTACACCAAGGTGAGACACTAGGTTAGATGTGCCCCTTGTCTAGCAACTCATCTAGCTAAAGTTGGAGCTCTATAAACTCATGTGTGGTCATCTTGTATGGTGCACGAGACATTGTCTTAACACCTGGTACAAGGTCTATGTAAAAATCTACCTCTCTACAAGGTGGCATCCATGGAAGCTCAGGTGGAAAAACATTTGTGAACTCCCTAAGGATGGGATGGTCATCAAGTGGAGCCTTTGGTTCATCCTCTGATCAATCATTGACAATGATCGCAAACATCTAACATCCCTTTCGTATACACTGCTTAAGCTATTTAGTGGAAATCATACATACTACTATGGGCTTCTGAATGCCCACTATCTCTGTTGTTCTGCCATGGTCATCGAGGCAACCAATCACCTTTTAGAGAGAATCTACCTTGGCCCTATGAGATACAAGACAATCCATGCCTAAAACCACTCCATATGACCCCAAGGGTATGACCCTAAGGTCTACAACTGTAGTGAAGGCTCTGAGTGCCAGTTCACAATCTTTAACCATTGAATCTACGACCATCTTAGCCCCTGTGGCTAACTTGAAGTCCCACCTAACATCCTACCTAGAGACCACCAGCCTGCAACATGATGGAACCAAGTAAAATTTTTCATGTCTCTAATAATTTTGTTCCTAGCTCTATATCACTTGATCATAAGATTTCCAAAATTAGGGTTTTTCTACTAGAAAAATGCTCTGAGTAGACCAAATTTTCTAAAACCCTAAGCCCTGATAGTATGAAGTCATGCAAATGGCCACATTCGATCTAATTCTTCAGTGACTACTTATTTCCTGTCATTATCTTTTAAATTTTCCTTCATGCCTTCCCACAACGTTGTTTATTGGCCCCTCACCAAGCGATTACCTTCTATAGGCCACATCTAGAACAAATTTATTTTAAAAGAAGAATCAACCCAATTGGCCATCCTTCTCCTTAAGCAGTAGAAGTAGTACACATGTCAAGGTCCAATCCTACTAACTAGTTTTGGTAGTTGGCGCTAGCGGAATCATTTCTGCCAATCCGCCCACAAAAAGATACAAAGGAAACTAGCATCGGTGAAAACATGGAAAGGGTGACAACTAGTCAAGGACCATCCAAGATGGTAAGGAGGTGGATCTCGGGCATTCCAAAAACAATTTCTCTATGATTCCAACATTCTTCCATACTCCACCAAAGGATTTCCTAAGCGACTACAGAATCACAGAATCTCAATGCGTGGCTTTCTGAATGATGGGATTATTATATTAATGGAAAGAATTTGGTGTGGCATGAAATGTGACCATAAGAAGTGTTCCATTTGAGTACAAGAGATCTGACAGTTATTCACTATTCAACCAAGATCATATCTCTGACCATATCCTTCATGCACGGAATGGCGGGTGCTATCTTAACTACACTGCAAAGGGGATTTCTTCTCAGGATCACAGTTAGAAAAAGTTGTCCAGATGGAAGGATACTATTGAAAGAAGAAAGTAGTAATGTTTGACCTAGGATGAGATCAAATTAGCACCATCAAGCTATGCTAGTTGAGATAGAGATCAATGACCCAGATTCAAAGTTATAATGGAAGGATTTCTTGGCACCAAATTTGACTAGGCTTCATTACAAAGATTAACTGCTTAGGCATGTGCAGGGTCTCCATCACCACCACTTTTGAGGAATTTGATAACATAATGATTTGGATTATGCAAGCTCAACCTTTGGAAATTTGTGCCTCTACTAGGAATGACATTCCACCTACGGTATGATGAAATTTGATGTGATGAAAATGCTTAATTGAGGGAATCAAGACAACTGAACTGGGAAAATTCAATCCAAGAAGTGATATTTGCAGTTATACAGAATTATGAAATCCAATCTTTCTGTTCACTTATGGTAATCTTTATGAGATTTCCATTTATGGTAGGAATGCTTTCGAAGTGACTAGAAATTTAATACACCACAGATGTGTAGATGTATCCTTACATACCAAAATTTCTATAAAAAGGCAAGTGTTGATGTTACCATTCATACTATTTAAAACATTCTGACAGTATAGCTTTCCCCTATTCCTATGTGTTTTGTTTGCTCCCCTATTCTATAGGATTTTCTTACTTGTTCTCATGGTTGTCAATTTGTCCTTACAAGATTATAAAGGCTTGGAATTATATCCTTTGGAATAAGTGGTGCAGGGAAAATTAGAGATTGGCTGCAACATCCATTGTAGCTCTATGATTTCTTCTCTGATCTCTTATCTCATCTGATGGAGGGTTCTGAGGGGTGTTCTTCTTACTCCAGTAGTTCCTTATTTCTGTGAGTTGGCAGATTCCCTTCTGAACTAGAGAAGTTTCTCACCTTCCTCTACCCCTCACTTACATCTAATTTTCCTAATAGAGCATTTACTCTAGGTGTAAGGAGATTGCCCCCAGAATAAAATAGATAAGGGATAGGAGAAGAATTATTGTCATTGCTAACATTCTATTGGCTTGGCTCCTAGTACTTTTGAGGCCAGCCAGGTGTGGATTCCCCAAGTTTCTGTTCAGTGGAAGTTGCATGATACTTCAAGACTTGGAGGGTAAAATATCACCCGTGTAATGGAACCTAGAAATAGTGAAGGAGATTATGTCATCCTTGGTTTCCTTTCGATATTGTTCCTTGTTTGTTTTCTCATTCCTTGGTGTGTGGTTTGAAAAGGCAGAGAAATAAAGACTCTCATTAAGCACTTTTATGTCATTTGAGGAGTGTCTGGCTCTAATGGCATCCGATAAATGCATCCATCATCAAAGACTCAGAGCCTTTTCCTGCCAACATGGAAACTAAACATACAGTTGTGAAGTGGTTACACCAGCCTCTTCTTGCATCTACATCTTTTGATTGGCAAATAGTTGTAACTTCTTTTGTCTTAAGCCTAAAGCTTATTGCTTCCTTATCTCTATAAAAGGGAATTCAAGACTTATGAAAAGGCATTGGTTCGAGGTCATGTCTCTAGACTTAGTTTGAAATATGGATCAATCTAGTTAGGGAGGAGTTGTAAATAAGTTTGCTTTCTACCAATAGAATTAGTTGTCTATTTTCAAGTTTTCATTTTGAGTCTCTTTTGATTTCTTGATAGAACTATCAAAAGCTATGATGCAAATTTTTGAAAAGTTTATTTTACAAATCTTGTTGAGTCTTGGAATATACAGTCTCCTACTTCATGTATACAGTTTCACATTATTAATATATATTTGGTTAAGGATCATCTTTATTCATCATCACAGTCTTTCCTGTGTTGGCATATTTCTCTTATGGCATTTAATCAAAGTAGTAATATAAAACTGCTATTAGAAAATATCAAATGTGATATTGGTTTACAGGGATAACTAAGTATGGTTGACTCCAAAACTAGTAGAGTATTTTCAATGTAAGGCATTGTTATACCTTTATAGTAAACTGAGGTTTGTTACATCACAACCCATTTAGTTTTTGTCAATTTAATCTGTTTGACTCTATGGCCCTTGAATAGGCACTGATATGTTCATGAATACTATACTGAACTTACGCTGGTTTGATTATCCTCAAAATATTTTAAAATCAATCCAAGTATTTTCCTTTCTAGCAATAGGCTTTTAAGGTGTTTATATGGATTAAGTTATGTTTTGCATGTTCCTATGCAAAGAATAAGATAAGATCTTAAAGAATCTATCCGATCCCTTTACTTTATCATACATTCTTTCAACCAATTTACGAGGAACATATCTATGATAGGAACAGTGTTGGAAAGCTAATATCTCAAGGAGGCCACATCCATTTGAGTAGAACACTATTTTCTCCCAAGAAAAGGAAACATTAGTTAAGGAGAAATAGCTAGAGAATAAGAAATAAATCCATTTACAAAGGAACACCCTCCTTGGTTTCATAGAGCCTAAAGTGCAGAGGAAGGAAAAGGGGGATTGAGAAAACCATCTCTCCCAAATTTCCTATTCATTTGCCAATCGCTCAAGGTAGATCAATCATTAATAAGTGGCTATTTTATAGATTTGCTGCGAGAATCAAGTTGGGAATTTAAAACAACCAACAGATTGGCGATTCTGTTGGGGACCTTGTATAAAGTTCTAAATACTAAGTGCATTAGATTTTCATGGGTTTTTTAGAGTTTGCATAAAATTTGTGTTCATTATTTTCCCCAAAATGGGTGGTGACTCTACCGTAATTTGAGATAGATGCAGGACTATTACATAAAGATTTATGCATTAGAGTGTTCCATATAACCTACTGTGAAACAAGATTCAAAGGTTGATTCTGAAGAAGAAACAATATATTCCTCTATGAAGTAGAGGTAGCGACTCTATGAGAAAGGATCTAGTGATGCAGTCTAGTGTTATTGATTTTGCTTGAAAATCAAAACATAATTTATACCAAAAGCAAAAAATTCTTTTCAAGTATTTTACCAAACCTTCCTAGAAGTTTAGAGATGTATAAACAACAACCACACTTCTTTTATTAAAGTGGATTTGTCATGGAAAGATATAGGGCTATTAACTTGAATAGTATTTATGGGTTTCCAAACCATATGCTTGATGAAGTTAGAAGTCAGATAACCAAGTTCAATAATGACATATCCAAAATAGCTAGCAGCTATTTACAAGAATTCTATGACTTAATGGGAGATTATGAAATAGACCATGATGATGTAGTCATAAAGTTGTTTGTTTAAACTTTTAAAGGAGAAGTTAGAGATTGGTTTGCATATCTACCTAATCAGTCTATCTTTTCTTGGCAAGATTTAAGGTTTTCTTTCATGGAACAGTTTGGGGAAAGAATAGATGTAGGTATATTAATTAAAGAACTCATGCAGATTGAAAATGAAGATAAGGAATCAGTCCCAGCTTTCAATTTAAGATTTGCTAGAAAAGTGAGGGAAATTCCTAAAAATATCAGACCCAATGAGGCTATGTGTTTGATCATATATTTAGGTGCATTTAATAAAAAATATAATTATCGAATAAGACATAAGAACCCTACTACTATGAGGAAAGCATATTCCTTAGCCATAAAAATAGAAAATAATTTGAAGCATACAAAGATAAAAGGTTGTGATTTTATAGAAAATGGGTATAGAAGGAATAATGGATCCATTTTTTCCCCAATTTACCAAAGGAAAAATAAAAAGAGTTATTCTGACAAACCCATATCAAAAAAATCAATATATAGCACTCAGTAGACTGAAGGGGACAAGGACTATGATCAAATCAGAGGAGTTCTAAGTTTCTATACTCTTGCTACTCATTTCTCCCCTCAGTATCAGAATAAAAGGAAATTGCTAGAGCCTTACAAAGCAGCTTATGAGATAGTGGATATCACAATACCAAAAGATATATCAGTTAAAAAAATTCCTTTGACTTATGAAAGAATGACAAGTTGTGAAGATATTTCCCCTATTTATGAGGAAATCTATTTTACATCAAAATCTCATAGGGAAGTAGCTTTCTTTGAGTCTAAATATTAGGAGGGATTGATCCTTGTTAATCATATAGAAAATAGTGAGCAATTATCAGAATACTCACATCAAAATAGTAGGGGTTCTAAATCAGATAACAATGCATGCTATCAGAGTAGTGATATTAGAGATTGTGCAAATGAAGTCCATATAAGAGACAACCCACTATATGAGGAACCTATGGATTTATCAGAAAGAGAAGATATGGAGCCCTATAAATACATAGAAAATCCACTCTTTGAAAAGGATCACGAGGAAACAAATGAAGCAATATTGGTTCAACACACAGAAGAATGTAGGGGAACAAGTACTGAGTTGATAGATCAGGACCTAAATTTTTAGCCTGATAATGTTTCACCATCCTATATTCATCATCAAGATGAAAAGCCAGTTTAGAAGGTAGAAAATAAAAATAGAGTGTTAGATTTCTACAAGGAAACATAATATGATTGTTTCAGATTTGACATTGATCTAAGAGAATTTAAAAATCCCCCCACTACCAATTATAAAATGGATTATGATTGTTTTTTTTCAAATTCATATAAAAGGAAGAAAAAAGGAGGTAACAATATTTTCACATGGTTCGAGACAATTGAACTAGGTGCAGAATCCCTTTTTGATGGCAATATGTATTATTTATTCGTGGTTCAAAACAATGGGGGAAATCATGGAAAAAATAAAAATAACTGTTTAAAAGGCTATCCAAATGTCTTTGTCAAGAGCAGGTTGGATTTCAATGAAGTTTTTCAAAGCAGTTTAACAGAGTCATTGGAGAATAGAATGTTTGATAGAGGCAGGCTAGGTTTTTTCTCTAAATAATGGCCTGGGGTCATTATGTGTGTGTGGTCTGCTCCTCTAGAGTTCTTCTATGATCTAACTCTATTCATAATAGAACAAGCATCTCCAATTAGAGCCACTGATGGAACCAAGTAAAATTTTACATGTGTCTGATAATTTTGTTCCTAGTTCTATATCACTTGATCATAAGATTTCCAAAATTAGGGTTTTTCTGCTAGAAAAATGCTCTGAGTAGACAAAATTTGCTAAAACCCTGAGCTCTCATAGTATGAAGTCATGCAAATGTCCACAATTGATCTAATTTTGAATGGTGACTACTTATTTCCTATCATTATCAATTAAAATTTTCCTTCATGCCTTCCCGCAATGTTGTTTACCGGCCCCTCGACAAGTAGTTACTATCTATAGCCCGCATCTAGAACAACTTTATTTGAAAAGAAGAATCAACCTAATTGGCCATCCTTCTCCTAAAGTGGCAAAAGTAGTACATGTCAAGGTCTAGTCCTACTAACTAGTTTTGGTAGGTGGCACTAGCGGATTCATTTCCGCTAATCCGCCCACAAAAGAATAAAAGGAAACTGGCCTCAGCAGAAATGCAGAAAGGGTGACAATCGGTCGAGGACTATCTAGGATGGCAAGGAGGTGGGTCCTAGGCATTACAAAAACAATTTCTCTATGATTCCAATGTTCTACCATACTCCACCAAAGGATTTTTTAAGTGACCACGGAATGACAGAATCTAGACGCGTGGCTTTTTGAGTGATGGGATTATTATATTATTGGCAAAGATCTGACATGGCATGAAACATGACCACTTTTTCAAGAAGTGTTCTGTTAGAGTATAGGAGATCCGACGGTTATCCACTATTCCTCCAAGATCATATCTTTGACCATATCCTTCATGCACAGAATGGTGGATGTTGTCTTAACTGCACTGCAAAAGAGATTTCTTCTTAGGATCATGATTGGAAACAACTATCTAGATCGTAGGATACTATTCAAAGAAGCAAGAAGTAAGGTCTAACCTGGGATGAGATAAAATCAGCACCATCAAGTTGTGCTAGTTGAGATCGAGATCAATGGCCTAGATTCAAAGTTATAACAAAACGATTTGTTGGCATTGAATCTGACTAGTCTTCATTACAAAGCATTAACTGCTGCAGCATGTGCAGGGTCTCCATCACCGCTGCTTGTAAGGAATTTTGATAATAGAATGATTTGGCTTATGCAAGATTGACCTTTGCAAATCTGTGCCACTACCAAGAATGACATTTCACCTACAATATGATGAAATTTGATGTGATGATAGTGCTTAATTGGGGGAATCAAGACACCTGATCTGGAAAAATTCAATGTAAGAAGTGATATTTGCAGTTATGCAGGATTATGAAATCCAATCTTTCTGTTCACTTATGGTAATCTTTAAGATATTTCCATTTATGGCAGGAATGCTTTCGAAGTGACTGGAAAATTAATACACCACATATGTGCGGATGTATGCTTACATCCTAGAATTTCTATAAAAAGGCAAGTGCTGATGTTACCATTCATACTGTTTAAAACATTCTGACAATATGGCTTTCCCTTGTTCCTATATGTTCTATTTGTTCCCCTATTCTATAGGATTTTCTTCCTTGTTTTCATGGCTGTCAGTTTGTCCTTACAAGATTAGAAAGGCTTGGAATTATCTCCTTTGGAATAGGTGGTGTAGGGAAAATTAGAGATTAGCAGCAACATCCATTGTAGCTCTGTCATTTCTTCTCCGGTCTCTTATCTCATCTGACGGAGGGTTCTGAGGGGTATTCTTCCTAGTCCAGTAGTTCCTTATTTCTACGAGTTGGCAGATTCCCTTTTGAAGTAGAGAAGCTTCTCACCTTCGTCTACCCCTCCCTTACATCTACTTTTCCTAGTAGAGCATTAACTCTAGGTGTAAGCAGATTGCCCCCCAGGATAAAATAGATAAGGGATAGGAGAATAATTGTTGCCATTGCTATTGTTCCCTTGGCTTGGCTCTCAATACTTTTTAGGCCAACCAAGTGTGGATTCCCCAAGTTTCTACTTGATTGAAGTTGCATGATACTTTGAGACTTGGAGGGCGAAATCTCACCCGTGCAATGGAACCCAAAAATAGTGAAGGAGATTCTATCATCTTGGGTTTCCTTTTGATATTGTTCCTTGCATGTTTTCTCATCCCTTGGTGTGCATTTTGAAAAGGCAGAGCAATAAAGGCTCTCATCAAGCACTTTGATGGCATTTGAGGAGTGCCTAGCTCTAACGGCATCTGATAAATGCATCCATCATCAAAGACATGGCTCCTTTTCCTACCAACATGGAAGATGAACATATAGTGTGAAGTGGTTACACTAGCCTCTTCCTGCAACTACATCTTTTGGTTGCCAAATAGTTGTAACTTCTTTTGTCTTAATCCTGAAGCTTGTTGCTCCCTTATCTCTATAAAAGGGAATTCAGGGCTTATGAAAAGGCATTGGTTTGAGGTCATGTCTTCAGACTTAGTTTGAAATATGGATCAATCTAGTAAGGGATGAGTTATAAAAAAGTTTTTTTCTGCTAATACAATTAGTTATCTATTTTCAGGTTTTCATTTTGAGTCTCTTTTGATTTCTTGATAGAACTATCGAAAGCTATGATTTAAATAACTGAACAGTTTATTTTACAAATCTTGTTGAGTCTTGGAGTATATTGTCTCCTACTTCATGTATACAGTTGGGCAGCACTTCATTGCACAAGGTTAAAAGATAAAAATTACAATAGAGGCCGTCTTTATTTATAGTGAGAGGCCTTGAGCTAATGTAGGAAAAAGTCTAACTTCTTTGACTTATTCAACAAAAAAGTCCTTTTTCACTTAGGACTTTCTTTGTTCCACACGTAATTATATTTTAGAAAAATACATATGGATATGTCCACAACTGATTACAAATTACATATACAAAAATTAGGAAAAATAAACTAAGGCACTAAAAAAGGAATATCAGTTGCCACTATCATTCCTCTTCAGATAATTGTGATACATGGCCTTTACGGCTTCCATCTCATAAATGTTTGGTCCAATTGTATTGTCTGAAACAACATGAGCATTGACAATTGTATCTTTCACCACCTTTATTGCCTTTTCATGCTTCCCAAGATTGTTCTTCAAATTATCAATGGTTGATTGATAATCTTGGAGTTTATCCATTGAAGAAATTGAAAATGCTTCATCTTCAAAGTTCTTCTAGATCATCTTTTCAAAGGCATCGACCATCTCTTCTATAGGAAGAAACTTATGATTTTCAGCTATGAGAGTACATGGGAACTCTTCGAGCCTATGCAAAAGTGTCACATCATTGTCTTATCTTTGGATAGAGATGGCTCGGACATCATCTTTTGAAGGAATCACTCAAACTAGTGTTGACAACAGTTGTTGGTTGTAGAAACTACAAAAAAGTCATGATCTCGCAGTATGGGGAAAAACTGGTATTTTGGGAAAACTGTGTAATGTTGATCATGTTCACATGTACTAGCTTAAAAGGGATAGAGCGCACGCAAGTTGAGAAATTAGGCAAAAGTGGGCAAAAGGAATCATTTTCAAAATTTTCCAAGTGTTAGGAAATTTTGGGGGAAGACATGCACGGGCGGTTATTTTGACCACTCCTGCAGGTAGGAGATCTGATTTAGGTGTAAGGGCGGTCATTTTTCCCAACATTGCATGTGTTTGATCAAATTTGTATTAAAGCGTAGGGGTGGCGGTTTTGACTGACTCTACACTTATGTGTTGCTTTTATTTTTCCTGATGCATAGTCAAGGTTTTATACCGACATTGCATATTAGAAAAATCAAATGATGTGGCTGGGTGGGGTTTTTAACCTCTATTACATCTTGGTTAATGTTTTGGGAGTAAATATGCTCGAGTGGTCAAAATGACTGCCCTTTTATATTTCTTCAAAGGGTAGAACTCATTTTGACCCAAACCGGTTTAAACAAACATGAAAAAAGAATCCATTCAAATCAATGGCGATTGAAGGATTTACTCACCAAAAAGGACAGTGAAGGGAAAACTTTTAGAAAAAGAGAAAGAAACAAACAAAGGAAAGAAACCCTATATAGATACAAATACTAACTAGGGTTTAAAAGCAACAATAATTAAAGACCCATAACATGTAAAAGCAAGAAAATAGGAGAAATACAAAGTTTAAAAAGAAACCCTACCTGATAAGGATCAACATTGATGATGGTTAATCCAGCAAACATGAAGTTATCTACGAGAAATATGAGGGTTTGAAGGCAGGAGAAATCAATTTGATGAATAACAAACAAGAAATGTGGAGATAAACAAAACAAAATTGATTTAAAACACAAAACTCGAGTGTATTAATTACACTTGGAGTTCGCAATTAATATGCAATAGTGGGAAAATCTACTGGTAAAACACATTTGAAAAAGAAACATGCATCGGCGGTGGTTTCGAATTCCTTTGCATACTTAAAATGAATGGATATGCCAAGTTGGTCATTTCAACTGCCTATGCATGTAAGACAAAGGAATATGTCTGGGAGGTCATTTTGACTGCCCTCACAAGTGAAAAAAAACTAGACACATGCATGAGTGGGGTTTTTCATCACACTTGCATGTTGTCTATAAAAATTTTCTAACACTGAAAAGTGTCAAATTTGATGATTTGACAAGGTTGAAACCCTAGTCAATTTTCATGAATTTTGAGGAACTAACCTAGGCAAATGTTACAAGACACTCTTAAGTATCAGATGACCATGCATGAGGTTGAAATGTCTCACCTCTAAATGCATTCTTAGAGTGTAGGATACAGAAAGGACAAGTTTCATAGGGGTCATCCTACAAAATGGGCGCAGTTGATTTTGAGGACAACAACTAGCTCTAACTAGGGACCTTCCTTCGATCATTCTTTGAAACAATCAAAGGGAGAAGAACTCTAGTCTCTAAGTGCCTTCATCCATGCCATTGGGTGATAGATTCAAGTGAACAAAACAAAAAAACACAAAAAGAGTAAAAACGAAAAAGAAAAATACAAACTGTACAAATATCCAAAAACTTATCTGTTGCTTCACCTTGAGAAAATCTTCAGATGATATCTACTATGGTGCAATAGAAATGATATTCCCTTCTTTTTTTTACTATTGAAAGAATAACATTTTCTAGTATTTTCCATTCTGGGATCATCTTCTGCATGAAGATTGAATTTCCCAACTTCTACTGATGAATTTGGTCCCAACTATCGTTGCCATTTGACAAAGTGATCATGCTCATCAAAAAAATTCTCTAGAGAAACCAATTCTTTGGAAATACTATTTCCTTTCAGCTGCAAAAT
The DNA here is from genome assembly GCA_027924645.1 of Cunninghamia lanceolata. NCBI lineage: Eukaryota > Viridiplantae > Streptophyta > Pinopsida > Cupressales > Cupressaceae > Cunninghamia > Cunninghamia lanceolata. The sequence continues at coordinate 11,042,282 of BSBN01000854.1, forward strand.
CTCTTCGCTTAAAGAACACAATTCATATATTTCTTGACTCTTACTTGAAGCATTATCCAATAACTTAGGATCTTCATTAGTGGTCAAGGAATAAAGATCCATATCAAAAGACTCAAACAGAATTTGAGCTTTTGGATCCTCAGATTTTGCCACTATGTACTTGGCCTCCCTTTCAGAATGAAGTTTTTGCATAATACCCTTAACAAGTATTCTTGCCTTAGGCATTTGAATATGTGTCTCCTCAGCATGATCTATGATACCAACAAGTTGATATGAACTTGCTACAAAAGACAAAAAACTCTCATCTTGAGGTTTTATATTGGGGGAACTGGTCTTAGGAACATACAATGAAGTAAGAGTATCTGATGTACTTACTTATTTGTCACCAGCCACATCTTTATGATTTGATTGATCCTGTGACCATGTGAAAGCAACATAACTTCTCTTCACTTTCCATGAGAAGATTAGCATCATCGTCTCCCTAATCATATTCTGATTGAAGAAGATCATCTTGCTCTAATTCATAATAGAAGACTACTGCATTCACAGGAGCTACCTCTAAAGCAAGTATTCCTTGTGGTGGAGGAAGTCTATTTTGATTTTGATTCCTTGAAGCTTGACCTTGGTAATTCAAATCATTGTGAAAGGTACTTCTTGGTATGTCTTTGTAGAGTGGAATGGACAAACTCTACGACATCTATTTTTTCAGAGCTAACAGTTCATCAGCCAACTTTTGCACCATAGGATCCATAGAGATGGTAGAAGATAAAGCCAAAGGGGCCTACCCACTAGGTCTAATAGAATCCTTCTTCAAAATTTTTGCCAAGATAATATCATCCTCCACTTCAACTGCCAAACTTTGAGCAATTGCAAGATTAGTTGGTGCTGCTCTTCATAAAAGAAAACTTATTTCTGGCAATTGTGAAGTGATGAAGAAGTGTTTTAGGTTCTCAACTATGGGTTGAGCAAGAGTTGGGATCCTGTTCTTTAGCTTATTAAACTTTTCCATGAACTCACACATGGGCTCATGCAGTTCCTTTTTCATTTGAGTAATTTGGGCCAACAAGACGTAAGCATCTTATTTTGGCTTGAATCTGGCTTCGAACTGGGTTTGAAGTGTATTCCATCCAGTGATAGCTCTAGGTACAAAGTGATAGAACCAATCAGCTGCAACACCCTGGAGTGTTTCTACAAATAGTCTCATAGAAACATCTTCATATTCAATTTTGAGAACACTGCATGCAATGTAGAATGATGTAATGTACTCATCTAGATATTGTTTACCATCCCTGTAGAACTTAGGAAAGTTCTTATGTGAACCCCAAGGTAGTTCATGTAGAGGTTGAGACAAATTTAAAGTACCAAATGCATTTCCCCATGGACTTGGGGCAGCCATACTCCTTGATAAAACTTTAAAGATATAATAAAAATATATTACAAAGGATGATACTTGTATGCTTTCACCAATGGTGAGCGGCTCCTGGTTGTATGTTCGATCCCCAGTAGAGTCGCCAAGAAAATGTTGGGTGAATATTTTATTGTTAACTCACTAATAGAAAAATGGTTATATCAGCCACATCTATGATGAGACAAAGTCTCTTCTCTCAGTAAGGGGAGGCTCCCTTCTTACAGTTTATTGAAACAAAACAAAACTACTTTAAGCTAACAATAGTTATACTAGCTCTAACCATGTAGGGGGTGTGTTACATTCATCTTTTTCTCTTCTTTCATAAAAGATGTTTACAATGTTTCACGATAATATTCAATAAGGCTTCCACACCTCTAATATTAACCTAAATAGTAATCACCAATATTCTTGACTAAACATGTGAGTAGTCAAAGAGTACCAGCATAAAAATGTGATAAGAGACTAGAAGACATACAAAAGCACAAAGTCTTTTCACTGTCTTCAATGAGAGTTTTATAGTAACCAATGATGTAAGTTGAAGCACAAAGTCTTTCAACTCACTTCACAAAAAGAATCATGAACAAAGTGAATAATCTCAAGCACAAAGTCTACAAACTATCCCGAAAGGATTTTAAAAGTAACCATATGACCAGTTGGACCACAAAGTTTGTCAATTAACAATATCACTGATCCACATGAATGTAATTTAAAATTATAGAATAAAGTCTACAAGTTCTCAAAATGATTCATATACAAAGTGACCAACTACAAGCTCAAAGTCTTTATAATCCTCCACTGAGAAATGCTTTCCACACATATAGATTCAAGGAAATAATGCAACTTATCTTGAATGTCCTCCAATCATGATAACCAAACACCACTTTATCCAATCAATCAACAAGAGAAATTAACAAAAATACCATATGTACATCCTCACTCATACAAATTTGATTCAAAACAAAGTTTGATATCAAAACTTGCCTTCTTTATTGATTGGAACTGATCATATAGTTTGAACACAAAGTCTCAAAGTTGTGTATCAACTTGGGCAGCACTTCATTGCATAAGATTAAAAGATAAAAATTACAATAGAGGCCCTCTTTATTTATAATGAGTGGCCTTGAGATAATGTAGGAAAAAGTCTAACTACTTTGACTTATTCAACAAAAGAGTCTTTTTTGACTTAGGACTTCCTTTGTTCAGACTGTAATTAAATTTTAGAAAAATACATATGGACATGTCCAAAACTGAATACAAATTACATATACAAAAATTAGGAAAAATAAACTAAGGCACTGAAAAAAGAATATCAATTGCCACTATCATTCTTCTTTAGAAATTTGTGATGCATGCCCTTTACTGCTTCCATCTCATAAATGTTTGGTCCAACTGTATTGTCTGAAACAACATGAGCTTTGATGATTGTATCTTTCACCACCTTTATCACCTTTTAATGGTTCTTGAGATTGTCCTTAAAATTATCAAGGGTTGATTGATAATCTTGGAGTTTATCCATTAAAGCAATTGAAATTGCTTCATCTTCAAAGTTCTTCAGGATCATCTTTTCAAAGGCATCGACCATCTCTTCTATAGGAAGAAACTTGTCATTTTTAGCTATGAGGTACATTGGAACTCTTCAAGCCTATGCAAAAGTGTCACATCATTGTCTTATCTTTGGATGAAGATAGCTCAGACATCAGCTTTTGAAGGAATCACGGAAACTGGTGTTGACAACAACTGTTGCTTGTAGAAACTGCAAAAAAGTCATGATCTTGTAGTTATAGGAAAAATTGGCATTTTGGGAAACCTGTGTAATGTTGATCATGTTCACAAGGATGAGATTAAAATGGCTAGAGTGCACGCAAGTTGAGAAATCAGGTGAAAGCAGGCCAAAGACATCATTTTCAAGAATTTCCAGTGTTAGGAAATTTTAGAGGAAGACATGCATGAGTGGTCATTTTGATTGCTCCTACAGGTAGGAGATCTGAATTAGGTGTAAATGCAGTCATTTTTCCTAATATTTCATGTGTTTGATCAAATTTGTATTGAAGTGTAGGGGCAGAGGTATTGACTGACTCTACACTTATGTGTTGCTTTTATTTTTCCTTATGCATAGTCAGGGTTTTATACTAACATTGCATATTAGGGAAATCAAATGATTTTCTTGGGTGGGGTTTTTAACTGCTATTACATCTTGGTTAATGTTTTGGGAGTAAATATGCTCGGGAGGTCAAAATGATCACCCTTGCATATTCCTTCAAAGGGTAGAACTCATTTTGACCCAAACTGGTTTAAACAAACACGAAACAAGAATCCATTCAAATCAATGGTGATTGAAGGATTTACTCACCAAAAATGATAGTGAAGGGAAAACTTTTAGAAAAAGAGAAAGAAACAAACAAAGGAAAGAAACCCTATATAGGTCTGCAAATAATAACTAGGGTTTAAACACATCAATAATGAAAGACTCATAACATGTAAAAGAAAGAAAATAGGAGAAATAAAAAGTTTAAACATAAACCCTACCTGACAAGGATCAATGTCGATGATGCTTAATCCACTAAGCATGAAGTTATTTGTGAGTGATAGGAGGGTTTGAAGGAATGATAAATCAATCTGATGAATAACAAACAAGAAACATGGAGATAAACGAAATAAAATTGATTTAAAACACAAAACTTGAGTGTATTATGTACACTTGGAGTTCCCAATTAATATGTGATAGCAGGCAAATCTGCCGCTAAAATACATTTGAAAAAGAAACATTCATAAACAACGGTTTCTACTGCCTTTGTATACTAAAAATGAAAGGACATGCCGAGTTGGTGGTTTCAACTGCCTATGCACGTAAGATAAAGGAATATGTTCAGGTGGTCATTTTGTTTTCCCTTACAAGTGAAATATAACTAGACACATGCATGAGTGGGGTTTTTGACCGCCATTTCATGTTGTCTATAAAAATTTTCTAACATTGAAAAGGGGTCAAATTTGATGATTTGACAAGCTTGAAACCCTAGTTAATTTTTATGAATTTTGAGGAACCAACCTAGGCAAATGTTATAAGCCACTCTTAAGTATCATATGACCATGCATGAGGTCGAAATGTCTCTCCTCAAAATGTATGCTTAGAGTGTAGGATACAGAAAGGACAAGTTTCGTAGGGGTCGTCCTATAAAATGGGCACAACTAATTTTGAGGACAACACCTAGCTCTAACTGGGGAGCTTCCTTCGATCATTCTTTGAAATGATCAAAGGGAGAAGAACTTCAGTCTCTAAGTGCCTTCATCCATGCCATTGGGCCATAGAGTCAAGTGAACAAAACAAAAAGATGCAAAAGACAAACTATACAAATATTCACAAACTTATCTGCCACTTCACTTTGAGAAAAGCTTCAGATGATGTTTGCTGTGATGCAGCAGAAATGATATTCCCTTCTTTTTTTACTATTAAAAGAATAAAATTTCCCAGTATTTGCCATTCTGGGATCTTCTTCTGCACCTAGATTGAATTGTCCAACTTCCACTGATGAATTTGATCCCAACTGTCGTCATTGTTTGACAAAGAGATCATGCTCATTAACAAATTTCTCCAGAGAAACCAATTCTTTGGAAATGCTATTTCCTTTCAGCTACAAAATCTCTTCACTTGAAGAAGGCAATTCATCTATTTCTTGACCCTTATTTGAAGCATTATCCAATGACTTAGGATCTTCATTAGTGGTCAAGGAATACGGACCCATATCAAAAGACTCAAGGAGAATATGAGCTTTTGGATCCTCAAATTTTTCTACTATGTACTTGGCCTCCTTTTCAGGATGAAGTTTCTGCATAATACCCTTAACAAGTATTTTTACCTCAGGCATTTGAATATGTGTCTCCTCAGCAAGATATGTGATACCAATAGATTGATATGGACTTGCTACAGAAGATAGAAAACTCTTATCTTGAGGTTTTATATTGGGGGTATTGTTGTGATGTTCACAACACGCCCCATTTTAATCCTTAGCAAAATGAGGACTCCTACTGTGGCTATTGCTTTTGCTTTTGTGTGTGTTGTTCTGTTTGGTGGTAAAGGGAAAAGAGAGTGAAAATTGTAAACTTTGTTAAAAATAGAGAAAAACTACATTTTCAGTACTTGGGCATGATATGGTTGGATTCCTTGTAAAAAATGAGCTAGGGTTGCTTTTTGAACCATTTTAAAATTTGCCATATTTTGCAAGTTATGATCATTTTGGTAAAATGTACAATGGAGGGGTTTGTTGTTTGTATGTACAAGCCTGCTTGTATATCGGGTTGCATCTACAAGGCCCTTTGTATGCAAGTTCACTTGCATATCAAGGCCTTTGTATATCGCTGTTCATATACAAATTCATTTGTATATGCAAAGGGTTGTTATACTTAGTCGCATATACAATCGCTTTCATATACAAAGTAGAGTGTATGTCTTTTTCCTTGTATGCATTTGGTAAACTTTTGATAAATACATACAAGATGGACCCGAAATGGATTAGAGTGGAAAATAAATAGATGTTTCAATTCCATTGTGTGTATCTCACATTTGTATGTTCGACAGGTCGAAACATGCAAGGCAAATATACAAACACTTTATACATGGCGCGGAATCCAAATGTTATGAAGCATGGTTAAATTGTTGTATGCTGCGGACTTGTATGTTAGTATATACTTTGCTTAATACATTGCCCGGAACTAACTTTTTTTATGAAACATGATTAATTTGTTGTATATTGGGCTTGTATATTCTTATATACAAGGCCGATATACATTACACTCATACAACGCGGAATCGAGGAGAAAATAAAATCTGATGTGATGCTTGTATCAAACCTAATGTATGTTGGAAGATACAATGGCTATGTACATCGGGCGGATGTGAAAGTTTATCAGGATTGGTTAAATCTATGCATATTTTAGGCTTGTATACAAAGGTTATATACAAGCAAAATATACAATGGTGGAATTGAAAAATTATAAATAGAAGTTAAGTGCTTGTATATTTCGCATTTGTATATTGCGATATACAAACCGATATACGTTGCGTAAATACAATTTGGATTCAAAATGAAAGCCTAAAATAGAAAAATCGTTGTATGTATCAGACTTGTATATTATTAAACATACATTGCACATATACAAGTACCGGAATTGAAAAATTATCAAACGTGGTTAAATCCATGTATGTTTTAAACAGTGCATATCAGAAGATACAAAGTAAAATACATACAACACGGAATCGAAGGGAAAATAAAATCTGATTAAAACGTTGTATCATGCCCGGCTTGTATATCGGGTATACAAAGATTTAAACAAAGAAATGGGTGGGAAAACTTAGCGATTGGAATTTTGAGGTCAGTTTTGAGCCTAAATGCATGTTTCTGGCCAACGATAGTTGACCTGACTGGTTTTAGCGTTGTATATGCATTTTTGACTCGCAATTTTCACAGATTTGGGGCCCAATTACTGTGTTCACACAGTCACGCCTTGATTTAACAAATGTTTAATTTCTTGCTAGTTTTATTAATCGATGATACTTATTGCTAGTCTATTTTTTTTGTAGGTTTGCAGTTGAAGAGGGAGCTAAAACTTAATGGCGGTGACATCACGGAGGAGGAAATCCGATTTTAGGAGTAGAGGAAGATAAGGATGAAAGGCAAGGATGTCAAGGGTCTTCATTGATGAGGACAAAATAAAGATAAAGACATCATTGCAGCAGGCAACATAAGTTACTATTGAGCTGCTAGGGTTTCTAGAATGGTATATTTCACCCAGATTTGATGTATGCTCAGAGATATTTTGGGAGACTTGTTCTCCAACATTTATTTCTAGAACTAGAGGTTTGAACCATTGTTTAACTAGGGTTTTGAACTGTATTGAGGACAATCAAAGTCTATATATTGTGCCTCTATACACTGCAAAACTTGACACAGGGGCTACATAGAGATTTGTAGCAATAGAGATTTGTAAAGCATAACATTTTAGAATAGAGGGACCTTTTAGTTTAAAAGTAGAAGAAGGAGGTCGCCGGTGTCTGCAACAAGGAGCGTGTGGAACATCCTACCTCCTTGTTGTATCTGTAAAGCTTGTAAGTTTTCTGTAGTTTGATTAATGAAGCTAAGAGTCATTCAGACATTATAAATCTTACATGACTGTTAGTTTCTAATTTAATTGAATTTGGAATTCTGCATCTATCTTCTGAGTGTTTTCTTGCTCTTCATTGTGTTTGAAACATTTTCTCATAGAGCTTGCAATTTTAAGTGTATGTTTGTAAAAATGCTCAGAACTTACACTTAGGGTTTTGTCTATGGATTTGATCAATTTGCTACAATACTTATACAGTGCATAACAGAACAATTAGATCCTTTGGTAGAATGAATGAAGTTTAGATTAGATCTTTCTAACTTTTCCCAACCCATCTGAAAAATACTTAACTTAAAACACAGAAATTTAAAGGAAATTATTTCATATTTGAAAGAAGCATGCATAGTTGACTTGAAAGTACATAGTTCTCATAATATTTAAGAGGATGAAGGGCAAGGAAGTCAAGGGTCTTCATTGCTGAGGACAAAATGCAGATGAAGACGTCATTGCAGCAGGTAATAGAACTTATTATTGAGCTACTAGGGTTTCCAGAATGACATATTTCACCCAGATTTGATGTATGCTCAGAGATATTTTGGGAGACTTAGTCTCCAACATTTGTTGCTGTAACCAGAGGTTTGAACCATTGTTTAACTAGGGTTTTGAGCTGTATTGAGGACAATCAAAGTCTATATATTATGCCTCTATACACTGTAAAACTTGACATAGGGGCTACATAGATATTTGTAGCAATACAGATTTGTCAAGAATAACATTTTAGAATAGAGGGACCTTTTAGTTTAAAAGTAGAAGAAGGAGGTCACCTGTGTCTGCAACAAGGAGTGTCTGGAACATCTTGCCTCCTTGCTGTATCTGTAAAGCTTGTAAGTTTTATGTAGTTTGATTAATGAAGCTAAGAGTCATTTAGACATTGTAAATCTTATATGACTGTCTGTTTCTAATACAATTGAATCTGGAATTCTGCATCTATCTTCTAAGTGTTTTCTTGCTCTTCATTGTGTTTGAAACATTTTCTCTTAGAGCTTGTAATTTTAAGTGTATGTTTGTGAAAATGCTCAGAACTTACACTTAGGGTTTTGTCTGTGGATTTGATCAATTTTCTGCAATACTTATACAGTGCATAACAAAACAATTAGATCCTTTGGTAGAATGAATGAAGTTTAGATTAGATCTTTCTAAGTTTTCCCAACCCATCTGAAAACACTTAACTTAAAACACAGAAATTTAAAGAAAACTATTTCATATTTGAAAGAAGCATGCATAGTTGAGTTGAAAGTAGACAATTTTCATAATATTTAAGAGGAGAAGGTTGTAATAATTCAAGAAAACCATTTAAAGCTTTGCAACACAACAACATTTTTATGCAAAAAGAATGAATAACATGCTGATTTTTATGATCTTTTGCATAGTTTGAGTCCAGTTAACCAACGGGAAACCCTAAATTACGTAAGGCCCCTTGAACATTATGGCTTCACATTGACCAACTGAATTTGCCCAATAGGTCAAGACCTAACCATATTAAACTTGGGCTTAAGCGAATCTTAACCGATTCCTTCATATCTTTCAAGTCAGTTTTGGTTCATTTTATGTGAATTTTAACTAATTGTTATGACTATCTGAAAACAATCATCAACTGTTTCTTTGGAGCTAGAAGGAGGGCCTGACTTGAGTTAGGGTTTGTTTCAAGAAAAACTGGCTAATAACAGTGATAGAGTTACTAGGTCTAGATCCAATTTAGGGGATATATTTTTGCAATTACCTGATATAAGGTGAAGTAAGAGCCCTTTGATTTGGAATCCTAAAATATTGCAAGAAGGAAGTTCATCTGGAACGCCTCCTGGATCGCCTTATACCATTCATAACTTTGTGAGTCCTGACAGATCTTTATTCAGATCTTTAAATCTTGATTCAGGTACTCCTAGAGCTCCTAGTCCTCCTAGAGATCCTAATCCCCCAAGAAATCTAGGTATTCCCACAGGTCCAGGTCAAGTACAAATACCTACGATGGCTTATTTTAATACCAACTCTCCCATACACTTTAATGATTATAATGAGATGACCAAAAATCTGGAAAAGATATGTCCCAAATACCAGTTACACCAAGACCCAGAAGACCATATTAGAATATTCAAGGAAGCATGCTTTAGGTCTAGATTAGAGCACGAGGATGTTGTGTGTAGATTATTTCCCTACACCTTTAATGAACAAGCCTCTAACTGGTATGTGAACTTACCCAACGGTTACATTTCTTCCTGGTCACTTATGGAAGAGGCATTTTTGTCTAGATTTAGAGGACCCATTGATCCTTGTATCTTGTATCATAAATTGGCTACTTTAAAAAGAGGAGAGGGAGAGCTAATTGATAATTTCAATGACAGATTTCAAAAAGCCTACTCTAGGTTGGTAGCCCCTTACACCGTGGATGACGATACCTTGTTAGCCATGTACTATGCTACCTTGGATCCTTTAACTGCCATGTATGTCAAAAGAAAACCTGACATAAAATCAATATCCAAAGCCTATAAAGAGGCAGCTTCAGTAAACCAAGAGATGAGGCTTGCAACTTATAGCCCATTTGTTAATGAAGGAAATTTTGGGATGCAAAATCAGGCACAACCTTGGAACGGAGTCCCTATGCATCACGCTCCATTATTAAATCCAGTCCCTACATACACACCTGTGTATGGTCCTACCCCAATCCAAGCCATAGCCCCTTACATAGGTAACACTATTAACAAAAGTCAAAATAATGGTTAGCCTTTCTTCCGACCTCCTAGAGATACAACTGTGGCAAAAGCACAAGAGGAAAGGAAGAAATAAAAAAGATCACTGCACATTTGAAAAGATTAACCATCGAAGTGACACAACTAAGAAATGAGAACCTGTATGGAAGAGGTAACCAAGGATACAATCAAAATCAGAACTATAGTTCAAATCAAAATCAACATTACAATCAGAACTATAATCAGAGCCATACCCAAAATAATAGCCAAGGCCAATGTTCAAATCCGAGCCAAAACTATAATCAGCATCAAGGTCATAACAAAGGGCAACTAATGCAAAATAGAGGGCCAGTGATAGACAATAGGGCCTAGGGTAACAATACTAGATATCAGAATCAACCTAGGCCACCCAAGACATGGAACACTGGACCAAAGAAATGGCCAATACATCACTAAAAAATTGGTGCAGATTTCACAATACCAATGCCCATGCTGAGCTTGACTGTCCATAGTTTCATTTAGCAGCCAGCATATTTAATATAGAGGTGCATCCTCCTACTTCTGAATTTCTCATTCCCAAGGGTAATGAGGTAGTACCCTCAGGGTATGATACAACTTTAGTTTTAGAAACCTTTACCTTTGCAACTACATAAGAGAAAGAAGATGAATTGTTAGAAGACGAGCCATACTTTTGTGAAAATCTTTATCCTGAATTAGCCTTTGTATTAAATGCTTTTCAGTTTCCTTTTGAAACTAAAAATGAGGTACTAACTGAAACAAAATAGGTGCAGGCCTTTCAACAGACAAATAAAAACCACACCTACAATTTGAGGAACAACACTAGGCCAGGAGGACATTTCACCACTTCCATTCCTCCTAACAACTTCAATACACCCCCAGATCAGAATGCTAGCAACAATCCTACCATACTTAAAGCTAATCATCATACAAATAGTGGAACAACAGTACAAAAGGTCCAAATAAGTAAAGCTGAAACAGTAGAGACAACAAGATTAATGAGTTACTTGTTAGAAGAAATAAAGAAAATTAAGGTCAGTATACCTCTGAATGAATTATTGAAAACCCTAGGGATCAAAAATGCTTTTATAAAATCTCTAGAAACATCCATGATAGATGAGGTTGCTGCTAATATAGCTGTTCCTAATAGAGATTCACCACCTAAAGAGAAGAGTAAGAAAGTTGAGTAGCCTTCCAATACAAATGTAGTAATGTATACTAATAAGAAGGATGCTCCTCCTTTCTTGTTAACTGTTAGATTGTGTGGGAAGAACATACATAATTGCATGGTAGACTCTGGTACGTCAGCCAACGTAATGCCCTTAGGGATATGTAAAATTCTAGGGCTGACTCCCACCAGATCCACCAAGGTTGTCACATAGTTAGATAAAACTAAGGTTAGTGTGATAGGAGAATTGATGAACATTTAGATGCAATTAGCTTTAGACCCTAGGGTAAGCCAGTTCATTGACATTCAAATAGTGGATATACCTATGAATTATGGAATGTTGCTAAGTAGGGATTGGTCCAAGACATTAAACGAATATGTGGCCACTAATTTCTTGCATATGTGGCTACCTTGGAGAGGCGTCCCAAACCAGATTAGAATAGAGGCAGAACCCAGGATGAAACATATGATAATAGAGTATAATCAAACAAATGAAATATTATATGCTACTATTGAACCTGGTGTTTATAGGATTACTAACAATGGGGTACAAATTGAAGAGATCATGATGTTAAACATTAGAGAAAAATGTGTCAGCAAGGAGACAACATTATTCATTGAGTCTGATGGAAATTCTTCAGATGAAGAAAATAGTGCAATAGGCAAATTTGGTCATGCCATTAGGCAAGAGGTGGAAGAATGCATTAAACAAAATCTGTCAGTCCAATGTAAATTGTATAAAAATAGATGTAGGATTCATGATAGGCCACATTCTGAGGAGAGTTGTGGAATGTGCAAAAACATCATCGAATATGAATACAAAAAATGCATGAAGAGGGTAGGGTTACAAGAGGAAAATGTGAATCTTGATCAACCACAGAGATACGTTCAGAGTGATGTAGATGCTCTGATTTCAAATTTAGGAGAGGGAATAAAGGACAAGGGTAGTTCTCTTTTTGATTTGCAAGCTAAAAATACACATATGCAAGTTGACCAAACAGAAATACCCATGAAAAAATAGACCAGCACCTCACAAGTGATAGAAGAGACAAAACATGCTAAAATAAAAGGTCTGAAAAGTAAAGATGGCATATGGACACTAAAATGTGATGGATCCAAATCAAAGTAGGGTGTGGGTGCAGGTATTGAACTCATAGATCCTCAAGGTAAGTCATACCTAGTAGCATATAGACTGCAGTTTTCCTATACTAGCAATACTGCTGAATATGAAGCCTTAATTTTGGGACTTGTCATGGCCGTTAAGAAAAGGGTGAAAATGATTAAGGTATTTTCAGACTCTGAACTAGTAGTCAGACAAGTAAGGAAACTATATGCTTGCAATTACAAGAAAATGATTTGTTACAGACATAGAGTATGGGGTTTAATAGATTTATTTGATGCTTTTAACAAAGAGTACATCCCTAGAGAGCTGAACCACAGGCCAGATGCACTAGCAGTTGCTGCTAGTATATTAGAACCCTTGACGCTATTAGGATTGAGATGATTTGCTGTTGAATTAGTTAATGTTCCCAATATCCCATACAATGTTACACACTTTCAGGTATTTGGAGGGGACCAGCAAATTATTGATTTTCTGACTTGCAATGAGATATTTGAGGCTCAAATCATTGATGAGCAGGAAAGGCCTGAAATAACATGGGACGAAGAGGATATAATCAACTTGAAGAGCAATTTCTTACCCAAAGGGGTAATTGAATTAGAACATATTTTTGACTTCAATGGAGTGATGAGATGGAAGGACTTGCCCAAAAAAGGCGGTGGTAAGTGTGATTTACACAATTTAGGGATAGAGCAAAATCCACAAAAATGTGCCGATCAGGAGGGCTTGTTATGAGAAAACAAGAAAAGAAATTATAGATGTCCTGACAGATTATAAACACATTATAGCATGGATGTATGAAGACTTGAAAACCTATGATATGTCCATCGTAACCCACGTGATACCTTTGAGGCCAGAGGTTAAACCATTTAGGAAAAAAAAAAGGCCTATGAACGCCATCCTAGAGCCTTTAATCTTTGAGGAAGTTAAAAAATTGTTGTCTGCTGGAATAATTTTTCTAGTCAGACATTCAATCTGGGTAGCTAACCTAGTACCAGTAAGGAAGAAAAATGGAGACATCAGATTATGCGTAGATTTTAGAAAATTGAACAAAGCATCTGAGAAGGATAATTATCATCTGCCTCCAATAGACGAAGTGCTGCAAGCAGTAAATGGGGCAAAGATGATGTCTTTCTTAGATGGTTTCTTGGGCTATAACCAAGCTTTAATTGATAAAGATGACAGATTAAAAACCACCTTCACTTGTAAATGGGGAAATTATGCATACAAGAGAATGCCTTTTGGTGTGATCAATGCAGGTGTCACTTTTAAGAGAGCCATGGACATTGCATTCCGTGGGTTATCAGGTAAGTGCATTGTTGTGTAAATGGGTGATCTGACTGTGTATTCCAAGGATGCATCCACTCACACTGAAGATCTCAGGAAAATACTTAAGTGATGTGAGAGGTATAGAATTTCCCTTAATCCTAAAAAATGTTCATTTGGGGTAACTAAAGGAAAATTACTAGGGCATGTCATTTCTGAAGATGGAATATCGATTGACCCAAATAGAATAGAATCAATAAAAAATTTGCAAATACCAAATAGTAGGAAAGAGTTAAAATCATTTTTTGGTAAAATTAACTTTGTTTGGAAGTTCATCACGGGTTTTGTAGAAATTGTGTAGCCGTTAAATGCCATGTTAAAGAAAGACGTGTCGATGGAGTGGATGCCTATGGCTAGGGCTGCATTTGAAGATATCAAGTAGGCCATTTCTGATGCCCCTCTACTGATGAGCCCAGACTACACAAAGTTGTTTTGTGTCTACTCCTTCGCATCCTCCCATTCAATTGTGGCTGCCTTGATGCAGAAAGGTGCGGACAATGAAGAAAGACCCATTTCTTTTATGAGCACACCTCTGAAAGACGCACAATTAAGATATCTAGATACCAAAACACAAGCATTTGCATTAATAAAGGTCGTGAAAAAATTTAGGCATTATATTTTGCACAGCCAGGTCAAAGCCATAGTGCCAGACGCAACAATAAAGATGCTGCTGATGCAGAACGAACCTGGAGAAAAGAGAGCCAAATGAATCACCATGCTGCAAGAGTTTGACATGGAGATCATTTCCCTGAAGGTGGTCAGAGGGCAAGTGTTAGTGTAAACAATAGAGAACAAAGACCCAGATTTGATAAAACAACAGTATATACTGAATTCCCATGACATATCAGACTGGTATGATGATTTAAACGCTTTTCTAATAGCTGGAAAGTACCCAAATAAGATGAAAGCTTCTCAGAGGAGACCTTTGAAGATTAAAGCACAAAAATATATGGTGCAAGGAGGTCTTCTATTTAGGAAGAACCATGAGGGAATTTATTTAAGATATCTAAACAAAGCTGAGGTGGATAGGGTGTTAACATAACTGCATGACAAGTATGGAACTGGTCATGGTTCCCATCTAGCTACAACACACAAGATATTAAGGGCGGGCTATTATTGGCCCACGATGTTCAAAGATACAGAGAGTCACATCAAGAGCTGCCACACCTGTCAGATTGGACCAGATAAGGGAAGAAATCAGGCCAACCCATTACAACCTATGATTGAATCAAGACCATTTGCACAATGGGGCCTAGATTTCATTGGAGTCATCAATCCTCCATCTTCTGCAGGACACAAGTTCATACTGATGGTGACAGACTACTATACAAGGTGGACTGAGGCCGCATGCTGCAAATTCTCCACAACTGAGGTAGTTATCAAGTTTCTTGAAGAGAACATCATCACCAAGTTTGGAACTCCCTATTCATTGGTATGTGATAATGGCCCTGCTTTCTCTTCTTTAAAGTTTTCTAAATGGCCATTTGAATACGGGATTGTTTTAAAGTTTTCTTTAAATTATTACCCTCAAGGTAATGGATTAGCTGAGTCTACAAACAAAATTTTATTAGACATAATCAAAAAGCTAATTGCAAAAATTCCTAGAGAGTGGAATACCTTATTAAAATACACACTGTGGGTAGATAGGACCAACTTCAAAATAGCTTTAGGTAGTACACCTTATCATTTAGTTTATGGGACTGATCCCATACTTCCAGTAAATCTAAGAATACCAATCTAGAAGTTTTCCAATGAGTATTTAGGCTTTGATAATCATAGGGAAGCCAGGATAGTACAAATGCTACAACTAGAAGAGAAAAGAGGTCAAGCCATCGAGAAATTTGCCAAACACCAAGCAGTAGTTAAAAGGTGGTTTGATAAGAGGGCAAGAGTCAAGACATTTAGGATATTAGACTTAGTGATGTGTTGGGACAAAGCACATGAAAGAAGGGGAGCCATGGAAAATTTGATAAACTATGGTTAGGTCCATTACAAGTCTCATAAATAATAGGAGACAACACATTTAGACTCAAGACCTTGATAGGGGAAGATGTGCCATTACCAGTTAATGGCCAACATTTGAAACACTACTTCTAGGCTTAAGGTAAAGGGCAGTCCATTTTTGTGTAATATAGTGTGGGTAGTGTACAGTTTTCTTTGCTTTGTTTTCTATTTTCTTTTGTAGGTTAGTTGTTTGTATAGTTTTGTTTCTGTTCTTTTGTTTGTACAGTCTTCTTTTGCTTTGTTTTGTTTTTCTTGTACAATCTGTTTGTTTGTTTGTTTGTTGTCTCCTCAGCAGGGATCTTTGTTTTAATTTAGAGTATTAAGGAGCAAACTAACAACCATTGCAAGCAGTATAAAATTCAGAATATTTAGGTTAATCATTTACAATTTATGCATAACATTTTGTGATTGTCATAATGTAGAGAGTTGTTTACCTTCTGAAATTTTATATTTAATAAATGTGATTGAGAATTCAAAGGAATTTTCTCACGATGACACACCTAAAATCCTTGGGTTTGTTGAACCTACTAGTGTAGATATTAGATGAAAAATCTGAGGTCACCCTTGCTACCATTACAATTCTCAGCTTAATTTCAACAAGTACTCACTCCTTGCATCATAAAGTTACAAATTGCTGTATCTTGTGAAATTTCTATCAAATATCAAAATAAAAATAAAAATGATACATAATACATAATAAATAAAATAAAGCGGATTATACTGAAATCTAGATTAAGCCATCTAAGTAACTCTACCAGGGCTATGGATGCTCGCTGGCAGTGGGGCTCTACTTAGGAGAATTGTAACGATAACCTTGTCGGGGCTATAGACGCTCGCTGGCAGCAAGGCTCTATCCGGTTGGCTATGAGGGAATATACTCAACTACGTAGGCTAATATCAATCACTGGTTTGTTCAAACAATCTTCAAGATGAGGATAATTAATCACGTGCACACACTTAAACTGAAAATGAAAATTCATGCACCCTTATTGAATACCTTAGGTCTCGAGTTGAATAATAATTTACAGGAAGGATAGTTGGAAATTATGGATTTATTTCATTTAGTTTTCTTAAATGCTTTGAACTTAATTGTTTTGTTTGGTTTCTAGTTGTTGTGATGTTCAGAACACGCGCCATTTTACTCCTTAGCAAAATGAGGACCCCTACTGTGGTTGTTGCTTTTTCTTTTGTGTGTGTTGTTTGTAAAGGGAAAAGATAGTGAAAATTGCAAACTTTGTTAAAAATAGATAAAAAAATACATTTTCAGTACCTGGGCATGATATGGTTGGATTCCTTGTGAAAAATGAGCTAGGGTTGCTTTTTGAACCATCTTAAAATTCACCATATTTTGCAAGTTATGATCATTTTGGTAAAATGTACAAGGGAGGGGTTTGTTGTTTGTATGTACAAGCCTACTTGTATATCTGGTTGCATATGCAAGTTTGCTTGCATATCAAGGCCTTTGTATATCGTTGTTCATATACAAAGTCATTTGTATATGCAAAGGGTTGTTATACTTAGTCGCATATACAATCGCTTTCATATACAAAGCCGATTGTATGTATTTTTCCTTGTATGTATTTGGTAAAGTTTTGATATATACATACAAGATGGACCCGAAATGGATTAGAGTGGAAAATAAATAGATGTTTCAATTCCATTGCATGTATCTCACATTTGTATGTTCGACAGGTCGAAACATGCAAGGCAAATATACAAACACTTTATACATGGCGCAGAATCCAAATGTTATGAAGCACGGTTAAATTGTTGTATGCTGTGGACTTGTATGTTAGTATATACATTGCTTTATACATTGCCCGGAACTAACTTTTTTATGAAATAGGATTAATTTGTTGTAGATTGGGCTTGTATATTCTTATATACAAGGCCGATATACATTACACTCATACAACACGAAACCGAGGAGAAAATAAAATCTGATGTGATGTTTGTATCAAACCCGATGTATGTTGGAAGATACAACGGCTATGTACATCGGGCGGACCTAAAAGTTTATCAGGATTGGTTAAATCTATGTATATTTTAGGCTTGTATACAAAGGTTATATACAAGCGAAATATACAATGGCGGAATTGAAAAATTATAAATAGAAGTTAAGTTCTTGTATATTTCGCATTTATATATTGCGATATACAAACCGATATATGTTGCATACATACAAGCCAGATTCGAAATGAAAGTCCAAAATAGAAAAATCATTGTATGTATCAGACTTGCATATTATCAAACATACATTGCACATATACAAGTACCGGAACTAAAAAATTATCAAACAGGGTTAAATCCATGTATGTTTTAAACAGTGCATATCAGAAGATACAAAGTAATATACATACAACATGGAATCGAAGGGAAAATAAAATCTGATTAAAACATTGTATCACACCCAACTTGTATATCAGGTATACAAAGATTTAAACAAAGAAATGGGTGGGAAAACTAAGCGATTAGAATTTTGAGGTTGATTTTGAGCTTGAATGCATGTTTCTGGTCAACAATGGTTGACCCGACTGGTTTTAGCGTTGTATATGCATTTTTGACTCGCGATTTTCATGGATTTGGGGCCTGATTTCTGCATTCACACAGTCACGCCTTGATTTAACAAATGTTTAATTTCTTGCTAGTTTTATTAATCGATGATACTTATTGCTGGTCTATTTTTTTGCAGGTTTGCAGTTGAAGAGGGAGCTGAAACTTAATGGCAGTGACATCATGGAGGAGGAAATCTGATTTCAGGAGTAGAGGAAGATAAGGATGAAGGGTGAGGATGTCAAGGGTCTTCATTGATGAGGACAAAATACAGATAAAGACATCATTGCAGCAGGCAACATAAGTTACTATTGAGCTACTAGGGTTTCCAGAATGGTATATTTCACCCAGATTTGATGTATGCTCAGAGATATTTTGGGAGACTTGTTCTCCAACATTTATTGCTAGAACTAGAGGATTGAACCATTGTTTAACTAGGGTTTTGAACTGTATTAAGGACAATCAAAGTCTATATATTTTGCCTCTATACACTGCAAAACTTGACACAAGGGCTACATAGAGATTTGTAGCAATAGAGATTTGTAAAGCATAACATTTTAGAATAGAGGGACCTTTTAGTTTAAAAGTAGAAGAAGGAGGTCACCGGTGTCTACAACAAGGAGCATGTGGAACATCCTGCCTCCTTGCTGTATCTGTAAAGCTTGTAAGTTTTCAGTAGTTTGATTAATGAAGCTAAGAGTCATTCAGACATTATAAATCTTATATGACTATCTGTTTCTAATTCAATTGAATCTGGAATTCTGCATCTATCTTCTAAGTGTTTTCTTGCTCTTCATTTTGTTTGAAACATTTTCTCGTAGAGCTTGCAATTTTAAGTGTATGTTTGTGAAAATGCTTAGAACTTACACTTAGAGTTTTGTTTGTGGATTTGATCAATTTGCTGCAATACTTATACAGTGCATAACAGAAGAATTAGATCCTTTGGTAGAATGAATGAAGTTTAGATTAGATCTTTCTAACTTTTCCCAACCCATTTGAAAAATACTTAACTTAAAACACAAAAATTTAAAGGAAATTGTTTCATATTTGAAAGAAGCATGCATAGTTGAGTTGAAAGTAGATAGTTCTCATAATATTTAAGAGGAGAAAGCTGCAATAATTCAAGAAAATCATTTAAAGCTTTGCAGCACAGCAACATTTTTATGCAAAAAGAATGAACAACATGCTGATTTTTATGATCTTTTGCATAGTTTGAGTCCAGTTAACCAACAGGAAACCCTAAATCACGTAAGGCCCCTTGAACATTACAGCTTCACATGGACCAACTGAATTTGCCCAACAGGTCAAGACCTAACCATATTAAACTTGGGATTAAGCGTATCTTAATCGGTTCCTTCATATCTTTCAAGTCAGTTTTGGTTCATTTTATGTGAATTTTAACTAATTGTAATGGCTATCTCAAAACAATCATCAACAGGTACTAGTCTTAGGAACAGGGAGTGAAGTAAGAGTATCTGATGTACTTACTTATTTGTCATCAGCGACATCTTTATAATTTGATTGATCCTGTGACCATGTGAAAGAAGCATAAGGTTCACCAAATGTAACTTCTTTTTGCTCCATCTAATACTCCAAGTTTAGGAACCTGATGGTAGAGTCTCCAAATAACTGCTCTTCACATTCCATGAAAAGATTAGCATCATCTTCTCTCTAATCATATTCTGATTGAAGAAGATCATCTTGCTCTGATTCATAATAGAAGATTGTTGCATTCACAGGAGGTGCCTCTAAAGCAAGTATTCCTTGTGGTGGATGAAGCCTATTTTGATTTTGATTCTTTGAAGCTTTACCTTGGTAATTCAGAGCATTGGGGAAGGTACTTCTTGGTATGTCCTTGTAGAGGGGAATGCAAAAACTCTACAACATCTATTTTTTTAGAGCTAATAGCTCATTAGCCAACTTTTTGACTATAGGTTCCGTAGTGCTAGTAGAAGATAAAGCCAAAGCAGGCTGCCCAATGGGTCTAATAGAATCCTTCTTCAACATTCCCACCAAGATCAAATCATTCTCTACTTCAACTACAAAACTTTGAGGAATTGCAAGATCAATAAGTACTACTCTTTGTAAAAGAAAACTTATTTCTAGCAATTGTGAACTGATGAAGAAGCATTGTATGTTCTCAGTTGTGGGTTGAGAAATAGTTGGGATCCTATTCTTTAGCTTATTGAGCTTTGCCATGAACTCATGCATGGTCTCATGCAGTTGCTTTTTCATTTGAGTAAGTTGGGCCAACAAGACGTAAGTATTTTCTACTAGCTTGAATACGGATTTGAACTGGGATTGAAGTGTATAACATTTAGTTGTAGCTCTAGGTGCAAGGTGATAGAACCAATCAACTGCAACAACTTGGAGTGTTTCTACTAATAGTCTCACAGAAACATTTTCATATTCAATTCTGACAACACCGCATGCAATGTAGAATGTTTCAATGTCCTCATCCAGATGTTGTTTACAATCCCAGTAGAACTTAGGAAAGTTCTTACACGAACTCTGAGGTAGTTCATGTAGAGGTTGAGTCAAATTTAAAGGACCAAATGCATTTCCCCATGGAGCTGGGGCAACTATACTCCTGATAAAACTTTATAGAAGATATAACAAAAATATATTACAAAAGATGAGACTGGTATACTTCAACCAAAGGTGAGAGGCTCTTGGTTGCATGTTCAATCCCCAGTAGAGTCACCAAAAAAATGTGAGGTAAATATTTTGTCACTAACTCTCTAATGGCAAAATGGATATATCAGCCACAACTATGATGAGACAAAGTCTTTCCTCTCACCAAGGTGAGGCTCCCTTCTTACTATTTATTGAAACAAAACTAAACTACTTTAAGCTAACAATATTTACACTAGCTCCAACTATTTAGGGGGTGTGTTACATTCATCCTTTTCTCTTCTTTTAGAAAATATATTTACAATGTTTTACGATAATATTCAATAATGCTTCTACACCTCTAATATTAACCTAAACAGTAATCACTAATATACTTGACTAAACATGTGAATAATCAAAGAGTAATAGCATAAATATGTGGTAAGAGACCAAAAGAAATGCAAAAGCACAAAGTATTTTCGCTACCTTCAATGAGAATTTTATAGTAACCAATGACGTAAGTTGAAGTACATAGTCTTTCAACTCACTTCACAAAAGGAATCACGAACCAAGTGAATAATCTCAAGAACAAAGACTTCAAACTATCCCCAGAAAGATTTTAAATGTAACCATATCACCAGTTGGAGCAAAATGTTTGTCAACTAACAATACCACTGATCCATGCGAATGTAATTGAAAATTATAGCACAAAGTCTACAAGTTTTCAACATGATTCATATACAAAGTGAACAACTACAAGCTCAAAGTTTTTATAATCCCCTATTGAGAAACGCTTTCCACACACATAGATTCAAGGAAAGAATATTACACAAAGTTTATATAATTTATCTTGAACATCCTCCATTCATGATAACCAAGCACCACTTTATCCAATCAATCGACAAGAGAAATCAGTAAAAATACCATATGTACATCCTCACTCATACAAATTTGATTCAAAAGAAAGCTTGATATCAAAACTTGCCTTCTTTATTGATTGGAGTTGATCATACAATTTAAACACAAAGTCTCAAAGTTGAGTATCAACTTGGGCAGCACTTCATTGCATATGAATAAAAGATAAAAATTACAATAGAGGCCCTCTTCATTTATAGTGAGAGGCTTTGAGCTAATGTAGGAAAAAGTCTAACTACTTTGATTTATTCAAAAAAAGAGTCCTTTTTGACTTAGGACTTCCTTTGTTCCACATGTAATTATATTATAGAAAAATACATATAGATATGTCCAAAACTGATTACAAATTACATATACACAAATTAGGAAAAATAAGCTAAGGCACTAAAATATGAATATCGTCTGCCACTATCATTGTTTTTTAGAAAATTGTGATACATGGCCTTTTCTGCTTCTATCTCATAAATGTTTGGTCCAACTGTATTGTCTGAAACAACATGAGCTATGATGATTGTATCTTTCACCACCTTTATCGCCTTTTCATGCTTCCCAAGATTGTCCTTCAAAGTATCAAGGGTTGATTGATAATGATAGAGTTTATCCATTAAAGCAATTGGAAAAGCTTTATCTTCAAAGTTCTTCTAGATCATCTTTTCAAAGGCATCGACCATCTCTTCTGTAGGAAGAAACTTGTGATTTTTCAGATGTGAGGGTACATGGGAACTCTTCGAGCCTGTGCAAAAGTGTCACATCGTTGTCTTAGATTTGGATGGAGATGGCTCAGACATCATCTTTTGAAGGAATCACTAAAACTGGTGTTGACAACAGCTGACGCTTGTAGAAACTGCAAAAAAGGCATGATCTCACAGTTAGGGGAAAAATTGACATTTTGGGAAAACTGCGTAATGTTGATCAAGTTCATAGGGATGAGTTTAAAAGGGCTAGAGTGCATGCAAGTCAAGAAATTAGGTGAAAGCAGGCTAAAGGCATCATTTTTAAGAATTTCCTAGTGTTAGGAAATTTTAGAGGAAGACATGCATGGGCACTCATTTTGACTGCTCCTCCAAGTAGGAGATCTGATTTAGGTGTAAGCGTAGTCATTTTGCCTGACATTGCATATGTTTGATCAAATTTGTATTGAAGTGTAGGGGCATGGGTATTGACTGACTCTATACTTATATGTTTGTTTTATTTTTCCTGATGCATAGTCAAGGTTTTATACCAACATTGCATATTAGGAAAATCAAATGATGTGCATGGGTAGGGTTTTTAACCACTATTACATCTTGGTTAATGTTTTGGGATTAAATATGCTCAGGCAGTCTAAATGACTGCCCTTGCATATTTCTTCAAAGGGTAGAACTCATTTTGACACAAACTGGTTTAAACAAACATGAAACAAGAATACATTCAAATCAATGGCAATTGAAGGATTTACTCGTCGAAAAGGATAGTGAAGGGAAAACTTTTAGAAAAAGAGAAAGAAACAAACAAAGGAAAGAAACCCTATATAGATGCAAATACTAACTAGGCTTTAAAAGCAACAATAATCAAAGACCCATAACACATAAAATAAAGAAGTTAGGAGAAATAAAAAGTTTAAACAGAAACCCTACCTGACAAGGATCAACATCGATGATGTTAGTTTCAAGATAGACAATTGAGAGGGGGGATGAATCAGTTGTCTCAAAACTTTCCTTTTATTAACCACTTAAATCCTTCTTGTAATTCAGCAACAAAATAATTAATCAATCATGGAAAGACAATGCAATAATTCAAGAGTAGACATATGACACCATTATTTTAATGTGGAAAACCTGGTTAAGGGAAAAACCACGGGGTGACTAACCCAAGATTGTATTCTCTATTAAAAGAATAAAAGGAACAAAATGACACATGCCAATTAGGGCTCACTGCCCGAGCACACTGTTCACAAGAGGCCCAATGCCTACAGGAGACACACTATCTACAGAATAATAAATATTACATACTTGAACTAAAGAATAGCATCTTCACCATGCTTGAGTCAGTTCCATTTAAGTTCAACACTTATGCTCTACCTTTCTCTCTTCTCCTCTCTACCACATTCTCATTTGCCTTGCTTCCTTTGAAATGACTTTACAACTCTTATTTATACAAGAACTTGACTTTGAGATAATCATCAAAGTCAACAAAATACATGCTTTATTTTATTACAGAGCAAATACACAAATACAACTTGTCATATTACAAAATACTTCATGCGAATCACCACACAATTGGCCACATATATCTGGGACTTCAATCTTCTTTGAGGAACATGCCATGCTTCATAGAACACCTTCAAGATCATCCGCAAGGAGTGCAAACCATCCAGTCGGCCATGATTATGAAGAACTTCATCATCTAGAAGTAAATCTTTAATTACGAGCTCAATCTTCAATGTGGATCACCAACACAAACTGGACACAATCTAGAGACCCCCACAAGCTTGCCTGAATCACTAAAAACATCCATACCACTTCTATCTAATGAAATCATCCTCATCTTCATCCAAAACCTTAAGAACACATTCTGCCATCACTATCACATTAGAATGGATTCTTGCGAACCTCTAGACCATGACCCAATTGAGTTGTCAATTCACATTGGCTTCCTAAAGACTCGATCAAATCTATAGAACATGATATTGCATTTCTGGATCTTATCGGACCTATTTGTGTCACTCTGTCACCTCTGAACACTTGCCCGAACTGGTTTCACTCAAGTGGCCATAATTTCTTCAAACTTTCATGCAGACCTCTCAAATCTTGACTAGATCATCTTTAGACACATATCTAAAAACCCTTTGATGCACATTTCCTAAGCTCCATCTTAGCTAGGATCTTCACTTCATAGAGCTTCACTATCTTCACTGTTCTTCTTTGTTTTTGATAGGACTAATTTTCTCAATATCCTGAGCACACAGCTCATCCAATCATTGACATCAATGCAATAGGAGTATGTTGACATCAATGACAACACTAGTTAGGCCCATACTTCCAACAATCTCCCCCTTTGTCATTGTTGGCAGCATATGATGTGAAAAACTATTTTAACCATCAAGACAAGAACTTCTTGTCACTGACTGACATAGCTCCCCCTATCAATCGCAATCATTCATATGTCTTCTCTTTCTTTACTGCTCCCCCTTTGATCAGAAACCGCTTTTATTTTTCACATGTCTTCTCTCCCCCTTTGACATCAATGGCAAAGGGCACATACTTGCACCACTCAGAATCAAACAGACTGCTCCCCCTGAGTAGTAGCTTCCCATCATCAATCCAGACCACAAGATATGTCTGTGAGATCCACCGGACTGATGCACATCAGTGCACCTTAATTCAGAACCAGAGGAGTAATAACCCCCGACTTCTTCCTAAGATACTCAAAAGAGTCCTTAGGTAGAGGTTTACTAAAAATATCTGCAATCTGATCTTTGGAGGATACAAACTCCACTCGAACTTCATTTTTGTTCACTTTCTCTCTCAAAAAGTGAAACTTGATGGATATATGTTTTGTTTTTAAGTGCAACACTAGATTTTTTTATATATTTATTGCACTTGAATTATCACAGAAGATTGTGATAGGTTCCTCATACTCCACTCTGATGTCTCTTAGAATTTGCTTCATCCACAATACTTGAGTGCAACTACCTGTTGCTGCAATGTATTCTACTTCTACATTGGAGAGAGATATTACCTCTTATTTTTTACTCAGCCAAGAAACCAATCTTTTCCCTAAAAAGAATGCTCCACCACTGGTCCACTTCCGGTCATCCACATCTCCTACCCAATTCGCATCCATATATGCATGAAGACAGAAATCATGATCTCTAGGATACCATAAACCATACTGAACTATTCCTTTTAGATATCTAAGAATCCTCTTGATTTCCATGACATGAGATTCTCTAGGATCAGCTTGGAATCTAGCAACAAGACCAATAACATTCATAATGTCAGGTCTAGTTTGAGTAAGATATAGTAGACCTCCAATCATTGAACTATACTTTTTTCTGATCAGCCTTAGGAGAGTCATCATCTTTGCTTAGTTTGCATCTAGTTGCCATGGGAGTATTCATTGGTTTTGAGTCTTCCATCCCAAATTTCTTCAACAATTCTTTCACATACTTGGTCTGAGAAATTAAGATTCCTTTTTTTGTTTGAGTGATTTGTAGACCCAAGAAGAAATTCATTTCCCCAAACATAGACATCTCAAATTCACCTTTCATTTGATTTGCAAAAGTCTTGCACATACTATCTCTTCCTCCAAAAATAATATCATCAATAAACACTTCGACAATTAAGATATTTTCATGATCAATTTTGAAGTACAAGTTACTATTAGCAGTACCTTTGTTGAAACCAATCTTCAAAAGATGTTTATCTAGCCTTTCATACTAGGCTCTTGGGGCTTGTTTGAGTTCATACAGAGCTTTCTTCAACTTGCAGACCATATCATCCTGATCAAATAATTGAAATCCATCTGGTTGCTCAATGTATACCTCTTCTACCAAGTCACCATTCAGGAAGGCAGACTTGACATCCATCTGATATACTTTGAAATCTTTGAAGGCAATAAAGGTAAAAAATAATCTGACCACTTCAATCCTTTCCACCGGAGCAAAAGTTTCTTCAAAATCAACTCCTTCAACTTGAGAATAACCCTTGCAAACTAATCTGGCTTTATTTCTGACTACTTCACCATCTTCATTCAATTTATTCTGGAAGACCCATTTGGTTCCAATCACATTTTTATTTCTAGGTCTGGGAATAAGATCCCAATTGTGATTTTTCTTAATCTGCATCAACTCTTCCTCCATTACTTTAGTCTATCTTTCATCATTGCATGCCTTAATTACTATTTTTGGTTCAATTTTTGAGATTAGATAGTACTTTTCTGAGTCTGAAGCAATCTTTCTTCTTATTTGAACACCTTTGCTTTTATCACCTATGGTCTAATCTTCAAAATGATTCAATCTTACATACCTGGGAGTTCTGGGAACTTCTTGCACTTCTATTTCTTGAATAGGTTCATTCAAACTTGTCTCTTCTTCCTGAATTTTAGGATTCTCTAGATCAGTTTGGATCTAAATTTTAGAAGAGGCTTGAACCAAAACATCATTTTGATCATCTTCATCATATTCATAAAACCTTGAGGGTTTTTCAATGCCTTCATCAACCTTCAAATTTGTACTTTCTACAATCTTTCTCAATCTCTTGTTATAACACCGGTATGCTTTACTTTGAGTAGAATAACCCAAGAATATTCCTTCATCACTTCTAGCATCAAATTTGTGAAGTTCTTCATTTCTTTTAATGTAACATTTTCTACCAAAGACTTTGAAATACTTCACAGTAGGAGTAATGCCAAACCATAGTTCATAGGGAGTCTTGCCAGTATTGCTTCTGATTTAAACTTTATTAAGAGTGTAGACAATAGTGCTTACAACTTCTCTCCAGTAGATCTGAGGAACATTTTCTTCCATCATCATGGTTCTAGATGCTTCCTGGATTGTTCAGTTCTTTTTCTCCACTACTTCGTTCTGCTGTGAAGTCCTTGGAGTAGATAACTATCTTTTCATCTCATGTTTCTCACATAATTCTACGAACTCACTGGATGTGAATTCTCCACCTCTGTCAGACCTGACACATTTTATGTTTGATCTAGTTTCATTCTCCACCATAGCCTTGAATAATTTGAATTTCTCAAGAGCCTCAAATTTTTCTTTAAGAAAAGTCAACCACATCATCCGGGAGTGGTCATCAATTAATAACATGAAGTATCTATCACCTTGCAAACTCCTAATTCTTGCCAGTCCACATAGATCAGTATTTACTAAGTCCAACAATCTAGTAGAAGATTGTTCCTTACTTTTAAATGTGACTCTGCTCTAATTACCCAACCGACATTCTTTGCACAAACTATTAGTAGATTTCACCAGTCTTGGAAGATGTCTTATAGCCTACATGTTGCTTATCTTGATGATATTATCAAAATTCACATGACACATTCTCTTATGCCACAACCAACTCTGATCAAGATGAACAAATAAACAATTTTTGCTAGTACCAACCAAGTGGAAGATGTTACCTTTTGTTTGAGTACTGGATGCAATCTTTGTTCCAGAACTTTCAAAGATTCTACATTTTCCATTTTTGAATCATAGATCATAGCCTTTGTCCACCATCTGTCCAATACTGAGAAGATTGTGCTTTAGACCTTCAACATATAGTACATTATTGGTTTTGTTCTTTCCATCAAAAGAAATAGTTCCTCTACCTCTGATTCTGCCAGCAGAATTATCACCAAATTTTACAACTCCTCCTTCATATCTTTCCCAATCTATAACTTATTTTTGTCAACTGTCATGTGGTCGGAGCATCCACTATCAATGACCCAATCATCCTTTTCTTGAACTTGGGCAGCCAAAGCTCTTTCTAACATTTTATGATTGACAAATTTAGAGGGCATTGGATCTTCTTCCTTGATGACTATAAACATCTAGTCACTTCCAAATTTGTTTCCTGTCTCTGATTCATCATCTGTTAGTCCTTCATCATCATCATCTTCATGAACATAGTAACATTTCTTTTGGAATCTTGATCTATTTGGATTTGCCCTTTAAAATATTTCTGGACACCTTGAGGCAAAATGACCAATCTTATTACAGTTGAAACATTTGAAGGGCAATTTTTATTCATACTTACCAGAACCTCTTGGCAGTCTTTTTACAATAAGGGCTTCAATTTGAGTAGCTTCTGCTTCATCTTCTTCCAGATCTTTTCTTGATTTTTCATACCATGATAGTTTCTTTGAGGAGTTCTCTCCTAGATCAAGCTTTCATTTGCCTTTTATAGAGGTACTAGCCTTGAATGCATATTTAGTCTTGGGGGGTGCATCTCCAAACTCGGCCAATTCAAATGCAACTAATTTTCCAACTAATTGATCTCTTATGATATTTGAAAAAGATCTAAATTCTTCAATAGTAGCAACCTTGTATTCGTAAGTAGGAGGTAGGGATCTGAGAACTTTGGGAACAATTTCATCTTCATCCAAGTTTCCACCAGCACACCTAATGCCACAAACAAGCTCATTTCCTTTTGGCATAAAAGCAGTGATATTATCATCTTCATTCATCTTTAGGTTTTCCAATTTTCCTTTTAGACTTTGTAGCTTGGCACATTTAACATATTTGTCTCCTTCATGCAGAAGTTCCAATTATTCCCAAATCTCATATGCATTTTTTAGATCTATAACATTTGTCAGCTTTGAATCAGATAAGGCACTTAATAGAGCTTCTTTAGCCTAAGGATTATCTTCAGCATCTTTGATTTCATCTACGGTTGTCAGACCATTCTTTGGAGGAACATACTTCTTTGAAGCCATGATCCAATATTGCATTCCCATACATTGCAAGTGGCATTCCATGCAGTTTTTCCAAAGAGTGTAATTGGTTCCATCAAACCTTGGACTATCCTTCTTGTAGGAATACATCTTGGATCTCCTCAAGTGGTTAAGCTCTTTTAGAGGGACTTAGCTCTGATACTAATTGTTAGTTTCAATATAGACAACTAAGAGGGGGGGTGAATCAGTTGTCCCAAAACATTCCTTTTATTAACCACTTAAATCCTTGTAATTTAGCAGCAAAATAATTAATCAATCATGGAAACACAATGCAATAATTCAAGAGCGGAAACATATTAACACATATGACACCAAGATTTTAACGTGGAAAACATGGTTAAGGGAAAAAACACGGGGTGACTAACCCAAGATTGTACTCTCTATTAAAATAATAAAAGGAAGAAAATGGCACATGTCAATTAGGGCTCTCTGCCTGAGCACACTGCTCACAAGAGGCCCACTGCCTGCAGGAGACACACTGTCTATAGAATAATAAATATTACATACATGAACTGAACAATAACATCTTCACCATGCTTGAGTCAGTTCCATTTAAGTTCAACACTTCTGCTCTTCCTTTTGCTCTTCTCCTCTCTCCACATTCTCATCTTCCTTGCTTCCTTTGAAATGACTTTACAACTCTTATTTATACAAGACCTCAGCTTTGAGATAATAATCAAAGTCAACACAAGACATACTTTATTTAATTATAGAGAAAATACATAAATACAACTTGTCTTCTAACAAAAGACTTCATGTGAATCACCACACAGTCAGCCACATATATCCGGGAATTCAAACTTCTTTGAGGAACATGCCATGCTTCACAGAACACCTTCAAGATCATCCACAAGGTGTGCAAACCATCTAGTTGGCAATGATTATGAAGAACTTCATCATCTGAAAGTAAATCTTTAATTACAATCTCAATCTTCAATGTGGATCACCAACACAAACTAGACATAATCTAGAGAAACCAATTCTTTTGAAATGCTATTTCCTTTCAGATGCAAAATCTCTTCGCTTGAAGAACACAATTCATCTATTTCTTGACCCTTATTTGAAGCATTATCCAATGAATCAGGATCTTAATTAGTGGTCAAGGAATAAGGACCCATATCAAAAGACTCAAAGAGAATCTGAGCTTTTGGATCCTTAGATTTTGCCACTATGTACTTGGCCTCCCTTTTAGGATGAAGTTTCTGCATAAAATTTGTCTCCTCAGCATGATATGTGATACCAACAAGTTGATATGGACTTGCTATACAACACAAAAAACTCTCATCTTGAGGTTTTATATTGGGGGTACTGGTCTTAGGAACAAGGAATGAAGTAAGAGTATCTGATGTACTTACTTGTTTGTCACCAGCCACATCTTTATGATTTGATTGATCCTATGAGCATGTGAAAGTAGCGTAAGGTTCACCAAATGTAACTTCTTCTTACTCCCTCTCATATTCCAAGTTTAGGAACTTGATGGTAGAGTCACCAACTAACTATTCTTCACTTTCCATGAAAATATTAGCATCATCTTCTCCTTGATCATAGTCTGATTGAAGATCATCTTACTCTGATTCATAATAGAAGATTGCTGCATTCACAGGAGGTGCCTCTAAAGTAGGTATTCCTTGTGGTGGAGGAATCTTGTTTTGATTTTGATTCTTTGAAGCTTGACCTTGGTAATTTAGACCATTGTGGAAGGTACTTCTTGGTATGTCCTTGTAGAGGGGAATGGACGAACTCTGTGACATCTATTTTTTCAGAGCTAACAACTCATAAGCCAGCTTTTGCACCATAGGATCCATAGTGTTGGTAGAAGATAAAGCCAAAGGGGGTTATCCACTAGGTTTAATAGAATCCTTCAACTTTCCTGCCAAGATCAAATCATCCTCCACTTGAACTGCCAAACTTTGAACAATTGCAAGATTAGCTAGTGCTTCTCTTCATAAAAGAAAACTTATTTCCAGCAATTGTGAATTGATGAAGAATCATTTTAGGTTCTCAATAGTGAGTTGAGCAACAGTTGGATCCTATTCTTTAGCTTTTTGAACTTCACCATGAAATCACACATGGGCTCATGAGATTCCTTTTTCATTTGAGTAAGTTGGGCCAACAAGATGTAAGCATCTTTTGCTAACTTGAATGTGGCTTCGAACTGGGTTTGAAGTGTATTCCATCTAGTGATAACTCCAGGTGCAAGGTGATAGAACCAATCAGCTACAAAACCTTGAAGTGTTTCTACAAACAGTCTCATAGAATCATCTTTATATTCAATTCTGAGAAAATCACATGCAGTGTAGAATGCTGCAATGTGGTCATTCGAATGTTGTTTACCATCCTTGTAGAAGTTAAGAAAGTTCTTATGAGAACCCCAATGTAGTTCATGTAGAGGTTGAGTCAAATTTATAGCACCAAATGTATTTCCCCATGGACTTGGGGCATCCATACTCCTTGATAAAACTTTAGAGAAGATACAAGAAAAATATATATTACAAAAGATGAGACTTGTATGCTTTAACCAAAGGCGAGAGGCTCTTGGTTGTGTGTTTGATCCCCAACAGAGTTGCCAAGAAAATGTTGGGTGAATATTTTGTCATTAACTCACTAACAGAAAAATGATTATATCAGCCACAACTATGATGATACAAAGTCTCTCCTCTCAGCAAGGGGAGGCTCCCTTCTTACTTTTTTTTGAAACAAAACTAAACTACTTTAAGCTACCAATATTTATAATAGCTCTAACCATGTACAAGGTGTGTTAGATTCATCCTTTTCTCTTCTTTCAGAAAAGATGTTTACAATGTTTCACGATAATATTCGATAATATTCAATAATGCTTCTACACCTCTAATATTAACCTAAACAAAAATCACCAATATTCTTGACTAAACATGTGAATAATCAAAGAGTACCAGCATAAATATGTGATAAGAGACCAGAAGACATGCAAAAGTAGAAAGTCTTTTCGCTGCCTTCAATGAGAATTTTATAGTAACAAATTATGTAAGTTGAAGCAAAAAGTCTTTCAACTCACTTCACAAAAAGATTCATGAACCAAGTGAATAATCTCAAGCACAAAGTCTTCAAACTATCCCCATAAAATTTTTAAAAGTAACCATATCACCATTTGGAGCACAAAGTCTATCAACTAACAATACCACTGATCCGCATGAATATAATTGAAAATTATAGCACAAAGTCTACAAGTTCTGAATATGATTCATATACAAAGTGAACAACTACAAGCTCAAAGTCTTTATAATCCCCCACTGAGAAACACTTTCCACACACATAGATTCAAGGAAATAATATAACACTAAGTTTATATAACTTATCTTAAACGTCGTCCAATCATGATAACCAAACACCACTTTATCCAATCAATCAACAAGAGAAATCAGCAAAAATGCTATATGTACATCCTCACTCATACAAATTTGATTCAAAACAAAGTTTGATATATCAAAACTTACCTTCTTTATTGATTGAAATTGATCATACAATTTGAACACAAAGTCTCAAAGTAGAGTATCGACTTGTGCAACACTTCGTTGCATAAGATTAAAAGATAAAAATTACAATAGATGCCCTCTTTATTTATAGTGAGAGGCCTTCAGCTAATCTAGGAAAAAGTCTAACTACTTTGACTTATTCAACAAAAGAGTCTTCTTTGACTTAGGACTTCCTTTGTTCAGACTGTAATTACATTTTAGAAAAATACATATGGATATGTCCAAAACTAATTACAAATTACAAATACACAAATTAGGAAAAATAAACTAAGGCACTGAGAAAAGAATATCAGCTGCCACTATCATTCTTCTTTAGAAAATTGTGATACATGGCCTTTACTAGTTCCATCTCATAAATGTTCGGTCCAACTGTATTGTCTGAAACAACATGAGCTTTGATGATTGTATCTTTCACCACCTTTATCACTTTTCCATGCTACGCACGATTTTCCTTCAAATTATCAAGGGTTGATTGATAATCTTGGATATTATCTATTGAAGCAATTGAAAATTCTTCATCTTCAAAGTTCTTCTAGATCATCTTTTCGAAGGTATTGACCATGTCTTCTGTAGGAAGAAACTTGTGATTTTCAGCTGTGAGGGTACATGGGAACTCTTCAAGCATGTGCAAAAGTGTCACATCATTATCTTAGCTTTGGACAGAGATGGCTCGAGCATTAGCTTTTGAAGGAATCACTCAAACTAGTGTTGACAAGAGTTGTTGCTTGCAGAAACTACAAAAAAGTCATGATCTCACAATTAGATGAAAAATTGGCATTTTAGAAAAACTACATAATGTGCATCATGTTAAAAGGGACGAGCTTAAAAGGGCTAGAGCATGCACAACTCAAGAAATTAGGCGAAAGTGGGCCAAAGGCATCATTTTCAAGAATTTCCCAGTGTTAGGAAATTTTAGAGGAAGACATGCATGTGGGCGGTCATTTTGACTGCTCCTACAGGTAGGAGATCTGATTTAGGTGTAAGGGCAGTCATTTTGCCTGACATTGAATGTGTTTGATCAAATTTGCATTGAAGCGTAGGGGCAGGGGTATTGAGTGACTCTGCACTTATGTGTTGCTTTTATTTTTCTTGATGCATAGTCAGGGTTTTATACCAACATTGCATATTAGGAAACCCAAATGATGTGCCTACGTGGGGTTTTTAAACTACTATCACATCTTGGTTATTACTTTGGGAGTAAAAATGCTCAGGTGGTCAAAATGACTGCCCTTTTATATTTCTTCAAATGGTAGAACTCATTTTGACCCAAACTAGTTTAAACAAACACAAAACAAGAATCCATTCAAATCAATGGCGATTGAAGGATTTACTCACCAAAAAGGACACTGAAGGGAAAACTTTTAGAAAAAGAGAAACAAACAAACAAAGGAAAGAAACCCTATATAGATGCAAATACTAACTAGGGTTTAAAAGCAACAATAATTAAAGACCCATAACACGTAAAAGCAAGAAAATAGGAGAAATAAAAAGTTTAAACATAAGTTCCCTACCTGACAAGGATTGACGTCAATGATGCTTAATCCACTAAACATGAAGTTATCGACAAGCAATAGGAGGGTTTGAAGGCAGGAGAAATTGATTTGATGAATAACAAACAAGGACCGTGGAGATAAACAAAACAAAATTGATTTAAAACACAAAACTTGAGTGTATTAATTATAGTTGGAGTTTGCAATTAATATGCGATAGTAGGCAAATCTACCGCTAAAACACATTTGAAAAAAGAAACATGCATCGGTGATGGTTTTGACCACATTTGCATACTTAAAATGAAAGGACATGCTGAGTCGGTGGTTTCAACCACCTATGCACATAAAATAATGGAATATGTCCAAGGAGTCATTTTAACCACCCTTACAAGTGAAACAAAACTAGACACATGAATAAGTATGGTTTTTGACCACCCTTGCATGTTGTCTATAAAAATTTTCTAACACTGAAAAAGGGTCAAATTTGATGATTTGACAAGCTTGAAACCCTAGTCGATTTTCATGAATTTCGAGGAACCAACCTAAGCAAATGTTACAAGCCACTCTTAAGTATCAGATGACCATGCATGAGGTCAAAATGTGTCACCTCAAAATGTGTGCTTAGAGTGTAGGATACAAAAAGGACAAGTTTCGTAGGGTCATCCTACAAAATGGGTGAAACTGATTTTGAGGACAACACCTTATTTATCCTTGATAGTGATATTGAGGTCATTGGCACTTGTATACATGAGGATATTGCGTATCATGCTTCAAATGGATATCATGATGGCACTACTAACACTATAATTCATTTTAAGGTAATGGTTTCCCATTATGAAGACCATGTGATAGATGATTTTCTAGAGCTTTGTTTAGGCTAGTTATCCCTTATTGATGTGAATCATGTTGAGAGCACATTTTTTAGCACATTAGCTGGGTTTGATAACATTGAGGCTCGATTTTCTTATTGGCTCACTTTTTTGATTTGCGGGGTGAAGAGAAGAAAATCATTGGTGATTTTCTTAGCAACACATTTTACAAAGTAGTGTGTGTCAAGGATTATAAAATAGAGAGGCAACTTGATGATTTTGAGTCTTAACTTGAAGTGCCTCAAGTTTTTGACTTTTATGCTAATGGTGTAGATTTAAATCTAAATCATGCCTTTGATCTAGTCACAGAGGGATATATTAGCATTTGTAGTGCAGCTAGACCACAAGAATTAGAACAATCATATGGCCTAGCCCAGTATGAAAGCACACTTGGGCTGAATGATTATAAGTTTGATAATTTTCTCCATGTTGATATTTATGCAGACCTAGAAATGCATCATGTTGACATGAAACTTGAAAGTGAGTATTTATATTTGAGTCAGCATGTGATGATGAGCCATATTATCTATGGATGCCTTGCCTTGGTGAAATTTTTTTCCATCTTCAACATGATGATATGAAAATTTGTATTTTATATGTGCATGCATGCAAAATGTTTTTATTGTTGATATTTGGTGATTAGTGCATCAAAGGATTGAGGGTGGTTAGCTCCTTCAGTAGGCTTGTCTTTGACAGATGCAAGTGTTGATGGTGGTTTTAGCACACAACAATGTAGGTGAAATATAGGTATCTTACCTCTCTTGAAAAAAGTATCCTATCCAAGATAGGACTGCCCCAAGGATAATACAGCTAGGTCTTAGCTTGCTTGGAATAACTTCAGTGGAATGTACTAGCTGTACTAATAAGGGGACTTACATTTGATAGGGTTTATAAGATATGAAAGCAATATGTATGCAGAAACCTTATGATTCTTTCAAAAAATTTGTAATGTAGATGTAGCTTATAACCTAACCTAACAAAGGTTGATTAAATAAAATGCAAAAGATAAAAGGGGAGAGAGAAGAGGGATAAGAGATCCTATAGACAATTGTAGAAATGATCAACACACAGATAGACAGATTCCCAACAACAAACAAATCTCTGCTTAATTAGGCAACCAACAATGCCACAGAGATTGTACAATCTTCTAAGGAAATGCAATGATTTTCAAATTGTAGAGGGTTCATTAAACACCTAATCCCTAGTGCATCTCAATGAAATCATACAATCGAACCTAGCTTATAAAATGCTAACCATGGACAATGGCATACAATCAATAAGCCATCAATGGTGTGGATAGGAAATCCATTGAATATCTGAATGATTAATCACCAATACAATTGAATATCAACTAATTTCATATTGATGTGAACCATGAAATCCAAAATGAGACAACACATAAATACAAATTACCAACATCTTGCAAAACTTGCTTTGTATTGACTATATTTTGGTAGAGTCTCAATAATTCATTATAAAATCTTACTGACAAATGAGAGAAAAGGATGGCCCTTTTATAGTCAAGGAATGGTACTAAGTTTTTGAATGGATGGTGGAGATTAACTCAACACCAATGGTCTAGATTACATGTCATTTAATGAGATACATCAATTTGTTGGTGATGCAGTCAAGGTAGGAGGGTCTAGTGAGGGACTGTCCAACCTTGCAGCCTAATTATCTAGCACCATGATCATAATGGTTGTACAATGGAAGCTAACTGCTAATCAACATAAAGATAAAGATATTCATTAACACATAACATAAGATGTATCTTGGGAAAACCCTAACAGGGAAAAACCCATCCTTTAAAGCTCATTCCTCTTATATTATAACTTCAAATCAAATTACACATGCCTCAAGGACTTTACAGATTCTAGGCCAAGCCGAAGGATTACAAAAGATTCATACAACAATATTTATTCATGATTTCTCTCTTCTACATTTCAATTCTCTGTTCTACAACTCATTCTACATCTTGCTCTGATTTCTACTCTATTCTGCGACTCAATCAGATCAAACCAAGTCAGGATATTGCTTCATATCTTTGTCTACTTGCTCATTTCCTTGTAAAAAATCATTGTCCTTTATTTATATCCTCTGCAAGCCTTCAAATCATTATCAAGTCGACTTAATTGCAATGGCTAGTTTGGGTAACGTGTACACAAAATAGGTTGGGCCTAAACATAAGGCATTATTCTGCAATTACATAGAACTTCATGTAGATCTCCATGAAGGACGGACAAGTCCTGTACTACATTGCATAATGTTTCTTTAGGCTCTGTAAGTCATGAATTTGCTCCGCAAGCCGATTAGACTTCACTAAACATTATCAGCTCTGCTCTGTCAAACATGCAACAATAGTCAATCTTCTGATAGTGATATCTTTCTGGAATCAAAGCCAAATGATCTAAATTCTTGATATGTTGTAGCTTCCTATGTCTAGATATTAATTCCATCTTTGCAACATCTTATATTCAAATTTGGTAAAATCCAGTATCTCCCCAGGTCACCATCTCAATATTCTACAACTCACTATCAACTATCTCAACTATTTTGAATTCTTCCAGATGCTCCTACACTAGACTCTCGGGGTTATTTGAAAAGTGAACCTCTTCACTTTGGTCTGTATTATGTCAAAATTAAAAAGGTTTGGCGATCTATTTTTAGGTACTTGAAACTGCCTCTAAGTTGGCGGTCTATTCAAGTCCACCCTGCAAAACTCCCTCCAGTTCTTCTAGGTTTGACATTCTACTTGCAAGCCTTTCACTTCCTCAATGATCAGTCATATGAGCAAGTATTTTCCGTAAGATGCCTCAAATTCTTCATCTTGTCATGGTCTAGGTTCGGTGGTCTACCTACAAGCCTTACACTGCCTCAATGATCGACGGTCTAAGCAAGTCTTCTCTGCAAGTTGCCTCAAGATCAATTTTTGAATTTTCTCTGCAACTTTGTCTAAGTCTAGGTTCCTGTCATAACTTCCTCTGCACACATCAAAATCTCATAGTTTCCTCTTTGTATACACTTTCCTTTTACTCATCATTGTTTCTTTATCCATATTTACTTCATTCCAGTACATTAGCTTTCTCTTCTGATAGAATATTTTATCATTCCTTTTTTCTTGGAAATATAAATTTCCTTTCTCTACTATGATTGACAGTTGTCCACACACAAACTTTCTCTATACTGCTTTCTCAGATGATTACAAACTTTCTGTTGCACTAGTTTCATAGGTGATTAGTCTATAATAGAATTCTTCTTAAGATCAATGCTTCACCTTCTTTTGGTTTCTCTATCCAATATGATGTCTCAAAAGGTTCCTCTTCCTCTACATAAACTATCTTTGTATTAACAAGCTCTTCTTCTTCTGCATAAATTATATTTGTATTAATAGGTTCTTCTCCCACTATACAAACTATCTCTGTATTATTGACTACTTCTCCTTCATTATCTTCTTTTGTAGTAGGTTCTTGATGACTTTCATTGCTTGATTCTTTTCTCCTCCAAACTTGAAAACATGTTCTTCTAAATGGTCTTCTATCAAATCCTCTTACATCTCTTTTGTATCCTTCATTGTGATAAGACTTGTGACACTTGTCATTTCTCCCTCTGTAGAATGAATTATTGTCCTTGTTCTGCTCTACATAAGGTCTAGTTTCTCTGCATCTTGGTCCAACACATAAATACTTCAGTCTATACCTCCCTCTGAACATACAAGTAACATGTTTCCATTCTTATCCATCAATCCATCCAGAATTCTTCTATATACAACCTACCATAGATTTTCTCCTCCTCATTTTATCCCAACACATCCTTTCAGAATGATTCTTTAATCCACAAAACTTACAAGGGTGTAGATCCCAACACAATTACTTTTCATGCCAATGTCTATTACAATGTGAACAATACATGCCTCTTCTTCCCTGATTCGATTTGTTTGAACTTGCAATAACATCCTTACCTCTATCATACCCAAGGCCTTCACTTCTTGATTGTATTACTGTTCAATAGGTTCTATAATTCCTTGATGATTTCCCAATCCTTGTCCTTCATATCCCATTTTTTACATTATTTTGAAACCGATACCATCACCAACAACTGCAGGTTCAATTACATTATTATTTTCAATTTCACTTTCTAAAGACGCTTCTATAGCATCACACAAATCATTAGTATCACAAGAAACATCACAAATTTTAGGCTTAGATCTCAGACTTGTTGCAAGTATGCACCTAACTAGTTTTGTCATTGAAGTCAACATACTCATGTTGCATTGATGTCAAGGATTGGATGAGTTGTGTACTGAGGATATTGAGAAAATTAGTCCTATCCGAAATAGAGAATAGTGAAGATAGTGAAGCTCTATGAAGTGAAGATCCCAACTAGATGAAGATCAAAGAATACACATTAAAGGGTTTGTACACATGTGTCTGAAGATGACCCAGTCAAGATTTTAGGGGTCCTCATGAAAATGTTGAGGAGTTATGGCCATGAGAGTAAAACTAGTTCTAGAAATTATTCAGAGGTGATAGAATGACACAAATAGGTCTGGTGAGATCTAGAAATACAATATCATGTTCTGCAAATCTAGTGGCATGTTTGGGAGACTAATGTTAATTGACAACTCAATTAGTTCATGGTTTGGAGGTCCATAAGCAATCCTTCTAATGTGACAGTGATGACCGACTGTGTTCTTGAGATTCTGGATGAAGATGCAAATGATTACAATATGCAGAAGTGGTGCAAATGTTCTTGGTGATTCAAACAAGCTGGTGGGGGTCTCTAGATTGTGTCTAGTTCATGTTGGTGGTCCACATTGAAGATTGAGCTCATAATTGAAGATTTACCTTTGGGCGATGGTGTTCTTCCTAGTCTTGGCTAACTGGATGATTTGCACATGTTGTGGACGATCTTGAAGATGTTTTGAGAAGCATGGCATGTTCCTCAAAGAAGATTGAAGTCCTAGCTATGTGTGGCTGACAATGTAGTGATGCGCATGAAGTTTTGTAATAAGTTAAGTTGTATTTTTTGTAAATTGCTCTGTAATAAAATAAGTGTATGTTGTGCCAACTTTGATGATCTTTCCAAAGTCAATGTCATGTATAAATAAGAGTTGTAAAGTCATTCAAAAGAATCCTAGTGGTCATAATGAGAAGGTGGTAGTCAAGAGGAGAGAAAAGCAGAGTAGAGGTGTTGAGCTTAAATGGAACTAACTCAAGCATAGTCAAGACACTAATCTCTAGTTCAAGTATGTAATACTCATATTCTTTTATAGAAAGTGTGTCTCCTGCAGGTAGTCAGCCTCTTGTGAGCAGTGTACTTGGGCAGTGAGCCCTAATTGGCAAGTGCCATTTTATTCTTCTTATTCTTTTAACAAAGAATACAATCTTGGGTTAGTCACCCCATGGTTTTTCCCTTAACTAGGTTTTTTATGTTAAAATCTTGGTGTTATATATGTTAAATTTGTTTATGCTTTTAAATTATTGCATTATGCTTTCATGATTAAATCATTGATATGCTAAGAAGGTTTTAAGTGAACAACATAATTTTTGAGACAACTAATTCACCCCCCTCTCAGTTGTCTGTCCTAATTTCAACAATTGGTATCAGAGCTAAGTTCCTCTAGAAGAAGCTTAACTACTTGAGGAGATCTAGGATGTCAACCTACAAGAAGGACAGTCCAAGGTTTGATGGAACAAACTACACTCTTTGGAAGAGCCACATGAAATGTCACTTACAATGCATGGGAGATTAGTATTGGAATATAACTACAACTAAATATGTTCCCCCAAGGAATGGTCCAACAAGTATAGATGAAGTCAGAGATGTAGACAATAATCTTCGAGCTACAAAAGCCCTACTAAGTGCCTTGACTGATTTAGAGCTGACAAATGTTATGGGATTGAAGACTGCTTATGAAATTTGGACAAAGCTGGAAACTCTATATAAAGGAGATAAATATGTTAAGTGTGCCAAGATGCAAAGTTTGAAAGGAAAGTTTGAAAAATTGAAGATGAGTGAAGATGAGAATATCACTTTATTTATGTCAAAAGTAAATGAGCTTGTATGTCGCATTAGATGTGCTAGTGGAATATTTGATGAAGATAACATTGTTGCCAAAGTTCTCAGATCTTTACCTCCTACTTAAAAACACAAAGTTGCTACTATTGAGGAAATCAGATCTTTAACTACTATTAAAAGGGATCAAATGGTTTGTAAGATTTCTGAATTTGAGTTGGCTGAGTTTGGTGATGTACTTCCCAAGACTGAATCTGCATTCAAAGTTAGTGCCTCTACAAAAGGAAAATAGAGATATGACCAAGGAGAAAGTTCCTCAAGGAAATCAAAATGGTATGATAAAGCAGGAAAGATCTGGAAGAAGATGATTTAAAAGATGAACAACTTGAAGCCCTTATTGCAAAGAGACTACCAGGAGGGTCTGGTAAGAATAAATGAAAATTACCTTTCAAATGTATTACCTACAATAAGATTGGTCATTTTGCCTCAAGATGTTTGGAAAGGTTTTCAAGGCCAAACCCTAATAGATCAAGGTTTTAGAAGAAGTGTTACTATGTTCAAGAAGATGATGATGAAGGAGTAATAGATGATGAACATGAGATAGGAAACAAACCCAGAAGTGACTAGGTGTTTATTTCCATCAAAGAAGAAGATCCAATGCCTATTGAATCTACCAATCATAAGATGATAGAAAGTGCTTTGGCTGCTTAGGTTGAAGAAAAGGATGAATGGGTTAGTGACAGTGGATTCTCTCACCATATGAATGGTGATAAGAACTTATGAAGGTGGAGTTGTAATGTTTGGAGATAATTCTGCTGGCAAAATTAGAGGCCGGGGAACCATTTCTCTTGATGGAAAGAACAAAACCAATGATGTTCTATATGTTGAAGGTCTGAAGCATAATCTTCTCAGCGTTGGACAATTGGTGGACAAAGGCTATGATCTTCGATTCAAAAATAGAAAATACAAGAGATTTGAAAGCTCTGGAACTAAGATTGCATCCGGTACATAGATAAAAGGTAACATCTTCCACTTGTTTGGTACTGGAAAAAGTTGCTTATTTGTTCAAATTGATCAGTGTTAGTTGTGGCATAGAAGAACATGTCATGTAAATTTTGATAATATCATCAAGATAAACAACACTTAGGCTATAAGAGATCTTCCAAGATTGGTGAAACCTGCTAACAGTTTGTGCAAAGAATGTTAGTTGCATAAGTAGAACCGAGTCTCATTCAAAAGTAAGAAACAATCTTCAACCATACTGTTAGACTTGGTGCACACTGATCTATGTGGTCCAACAAGAACCAGGAGTCTACAAGGAGATAGGTATTTCATATTCCTGATTGATGACCATTCCCAGATGATGTGGGTGACTTTCTTAAAAGAGAAATCTGAAGCACTTGAGAAGTTCAAAATATTCAAGGCTATGGTAGAAAATCAAATTGGCATAAACATAAAATGCCTCAGGTCTGATAGAGGTGG
Organism: Cunninghamia lanceolata; assembly: GCA_027924645.1. Classification (NCBI taxonomy): domain Eukaryota; kingdom Viridiplantae; phylum Streptophyta; class Pinopsida; order Cupressales; family Cupressaceae; genus Cunninghamia; species Cunninghamia lanceolata. The sequence continues at coordinate 11,085,043 of BSBN01000854.1, forward strand.
AGAAATCACAACTGGTGAGTTCATAACATTCTGTGAGAAACATGAGATAAAGAGACAATTATCTGCTCCAAGGACTCCACAATAGAATGGAGTAGTGGAGAGAAAGAACTGGACCATCTAGGAAGCATCTAGGTCCATGATGATGGAAGCAAATGTTCCTTAGATCTATTGGAGAGAAGTTGTAAGCACTGTTGTCTATACTCTTAATCAGGTACAAATCAAAGGCAATACTGGTAAGACACCTTATGAACTTTGGTTTGGCATCACTCCTACAGTGAAGTATTTCAGAGTCTTTGGTAGCACATGCTATATCAAAAGAGATGAAGATCTTGGCAAGTTTGATGCTAGAAGTGATGAAGGAATATTCTTGGGATATTCTACTCAAAGCAAACCATATCAATGTTATAACAAGAGATTGAGAAAGATTGTAGAAAGTACAAATGTGAAGGTTGATGAAGGCATGGAAAGTCCCTCAAGGTATTATAAGTATGAAGCAGATCATCAAAATGATATCTCAGACCAAGGAGAACAAGTCCCAACTCCAGTTTAGATTCAAACTAATTCAGAGAATCTTTAAATACAAGAAGAAGATACAAGTTTGGATGAACATGTCCAAGAATTAGAAATACAAGAGAATCCTAAAACTCCCAGGTATGTAAGACTGAATCATTCTAAAGATTAGATCATAGGAGATAGAAGCAAAGGTGTTCAAACAAGAAAAAAAATTGCTCAAGATTTAATGAAGTATTGTTTGATTTCAAAGATTGAACCAAAAATATTAAGTGAAGCATGCAATGATGAAAGATGGATTAAAGCAATGGAGGAAGAATTGATGCAGATTGAAAAGAATCACACTTGGGATCTTGTTCCCAGACCTAAGGACAAAAATGTGATTGGGACTAATTGGGTCTTCTGGAATAAATTGAATGAAGATGGTGAAGTAGTAAGAAACAAAGCCAGATTGGTCTGTAAGGGTTATTCTCAAGTAGAAGGAGTTGACTTTGAAGAAACTTTTGCTCCAGTGGAAAGAATTGAAGTAGGTAGATTATTTCTTGCCTTTGCTACCTTCAGAGATTTCAAGGTATATTAGATGGATGTCAAGTCTACTTTCCTAAATGGTGATTTGGAAGAAGAGGTATACATTGAGCAACCGGATGGATTTCAATTGTGTGATCATGGAGATATGGTCTGCAAGTTGAAGAAGGCATTGTATGGACTCAAACAAGCCCCAAGAGCCTAGTATGAAAGATTGGACAAACATCTTTTGAAGATTCATTTCAACAAAGGTACTACTAACAATTATCTGTATTTTAAGATTGATCATGGAAATATCTTGATTGTTGAAGTATTTGTTGATGATATCATTTTTGGAGGGAAAGATAGTATGTGCAAGACTTTCACAAATCAAATGCAAAGTGAATTTGAGATGTCTATGTTTGGGGAAATGAATTTCTTCTTGGGTCTACAAATCACTCAAACAAAGAAAGGAATCTTCATATCACAGACCAAATATGTGAAAGAATTGTTGAAGAAATTTGGGATCAAAGATTCAAAGGCAATGAATACCGCCATGGCAACTGGATGTAAGCTGAGTAAAGATGATGAATCTCCTAAGGCTGATCAGAAAATGTATAGGTCAATGATTGGAAGAATGCTCTACCTTACTCAAACTAGACCTGATATTATGAATGTTGTTGGTCTTATTTCCATATTCCAAGATGATCCTAGAGAGTCTCATGTCATGGCAATCAAGAGAATTCTCAGATATTTGAAGGGAACAGTTGAGTATGGATTATGGTATCCTAAGGATCATGATTTCTCTCTTCATGCATATATAGATGCTGATTGGGAAAGAGATGTGGATGAATAGAGGAGTACCTGTGGTGATGCATTCTTTTTGGGAAAAAGATTAGTTTCTTGGCTAAGCAAGAAACAAGAGGTAATATCTCTATCCATTGCAGAAGTAGAGTATATTGCTACAACAGGCAGTTGCACTCAAGTATTGTGGATGAAGCAAATGCTAAGAGATATCAAAGTGTAGTATGAAGAACCTATCACAATCTTTTGTGACAATTCAAGTGCAATAAACATATCAAAAAATTGGGTGTTGCATTCAAAGACAAAACATATATTCATCATATTCAAATTTTTGAGAGAGAAAGTGAACAAGAATGAAGTCAGATTGGAGTTTGTGCCCTCAAAGGATTAGATTCTAGATATTTTTACTAAACCTCTACCTAAGGACTCTTTTGAGTATCTCGGGGAGAAATTAGGGGTTATTACCCCTTTGGTTCTAAATTAAGGTGCACTAATGTGCATTAGTCCAGTGGATCCCATAGTCATATCATGTGATCTGGATTGATGTTAGGAAGTTGCTACTCAGGGGGAGAAGTCAGTATGATTCTGAAGAATGAGAAGTGGTTGCAAGTATGTTCCCTTTGCCATTGATGTCAAAGGGGGAGAGAAGGCATGTGAAAAATAAAAAGTGGTTGCTAATCAAAGGGGAGCAGTAAAGAAAGAGAAGACATGTGAATGGTTGTTGTTGATAGGGGATTCATGCCAGTCAGTGAGGAGAAGTTCTTGTCTTGATGGTTAAAATAGTTTTTCACATTATATGTTTACATCAATGACAAAGGGGGAGATTGTTGTAAGTATGGGCCTAACCGGTGTTATCATTGATGTCAACATACTCCTATTGCATTTATGTCAAGGATTGGATGAGTTGTGTGTTGAGGATATTGAGAAAATTAGTCCAATCAGAAACAGAGAAGAATACTGAAGACAATGAAGCTCTATGAAGTGAAGATCCTAGCTAGATGAAGATCAGAGAATGTGCATCAAAGGGTTTGTAGATATGTGTCTGAAGATGATCTAGTCAAGATTTTAGGGGTCCACATGAAAATGTGGAGGAGTTATGGCCATGAGAGTAAAACCAGTTCTGGCAACTGTTCAGAGATGACAAAGTGACACAAATAGGTCTAATGAGATCCAGAAATACAATATCATGTTCTGCGGATCTGGTGCAATGTTCAGGAGACTAATGTTAATTGACAACTCAATTGGTTTGTGGTTTGGAGATCCACAAGCAATCCTTCTAATGTGACAGTGATAACCGACTGTGTTCTTGAGATTCTAGATGAAGATACGAATGATTATAGTAAGTAGAAGTGGTGTGAATGTTCTTGGTTATTCAAGCATGCTTGTGGGAGTCTATAGATTGTGTCCAGTTCATGTTGGCAGTCCGCATTGGAGATTGAGTTCATAATTGAAGATTTACCTTTGTGTGATGCTGTTCTTCCTAGTCTTGCCTGACCAGATGATTTGTTCATGTTGCGGATGATCTTGAAAATGTTTTGAGAAACATGGCATGTTCCTCGAAGAAGATTGAAGTCCCAGCTATGTGTGGCCAATAGTGTAGTGATGCACATGATGTTTTTGTAATAAGTCAAGTTGTAATTTTTGTACATTTCTCTATAATAAAATAAGTATATGTTGTGCCAAATTTGATGATCTTTCCAAAGTTGATGTCATGTATAAATTAGAATTGCAAAGTCATTCAAAAGAATCCTAGTGGTCATGATGAGAAGGTGGTAGTCAAGAGGAGCGAAAAGTAGAGCAAAGGTGTTGAGCTTAAATGAAACTAACTCAAGCATAGTGAAGATGCTAATCTCCAGTTCAAGTATGTAATACTCATATTCTTCTATAGACAATGTGTCTCCTATAGGCAATGGGCCTTTTGTGAGCAGTGTGCTTGGGTAGTGAGCCCTAACTGGCAAGTGCCATTTTATTCTTCTTATTCTTTTAACAAACAATACAATCTTGGGTTAGTCACCTCGTGGTTTTTCCCTTAACTAGGTTTTCCATGTTAAAATCTTGGTGTTATATGTGTTGAATTTGTTTCTGCTTTTGAATTATTGAATTATGCTTTCATGATTAAATCATTGATATGCTAAGAAGGTTTTAAGTTAACAAGGAATAGAATTTTGGAGACAACTGATTCACCCCCCCTCTCAGTTGTCTGTCCTAATTTCAATAAGACTTTCATTCTCCTCTCTGAATGCTACAAGTGACTACTCCACATGATTAACCCGTTCCTTCAGTCCTGATATTTCACTCTTCTGCAAATTGTTTTCCTTTTTCAATTCTTCCAAACTTTTTTCAAGATCTCTATTCCTATGTTCAACCTTCCCAAGCAACTTGAATCCCTCTTCCGCTTCTTCAAATCTCTTTTCAACATCTTCAAACAATTTCAGCTCTGCCTCTAAATCTTTATTCCTCCTCTTTACATTTTTCAGTTCTTCTTCAAGAGCATCATAGTTATCTTCTCCTAGTTCTTTCATCTTTCCCATCAACTTTGAATTATACCTTTTGAATTCACACAATTCTTCTTCCAAAATATCCTTTTCTCATATTAGGGTTTCATTTTCTCTCTTCATCCTCTTTCCAATCTTCCCTGTCTCAAACAAATTAGATGAACAACTGAATTTGAAAAGCCTACCTAAATCTTCCTTGCCTTGATCTTCTTAGTGGTGATAATTGTTACTTCTAGCATTTCATACTTCTTTCAACACTTTTATCTGATTCTCTACCTTCTAACAGATTCACAACTAGCCTAGCAGATTGAAACTAGCTCTGATGCCACTTGATGCAGTTAAGGTAGGAGGGTCTGGTGAGGGACTGTCTAGCCTTGCAGCCTAATTATCTAACACCATGATCATAATGGTTGTGGAACAGAAGCTATCTGCTAATTAGCAAAAAGATAAAGATATTCATGAACACATAACACAAGATGTATCTTGGGACAACCCTAACAGGGAAAAACCCATCCTTCAAAGCTCATTCCTCTTATATTATAACTTCAAATTGAATTACACATGTTGCAAGGGCTTTATAGATGCTAGGCCGCAGTCTAGGGATTACAAAAGATTCATTCAACAATGTTCTTTCATGATTTCTTTCTTCTACATTTCAATTCTCTGTTCTGCAACTCATTCTACTTCCTACTTTGCTTTCTACTCTGCTATGTGACTCAATCAGATCAAAACAACTCAAGATCTTGCTTCATATCTTTGCTACTTATTCATTTCATCACTGGTTCCTTGTAACCAATCATTATCCTTTATTTATATCCTCTGCAAGCCTTCAAATCATTATAAAGTCAGCCTAATTGCAACAACTAGTTAGGGTAACGTGTACACAAAATAGGTTGGGCCTAAACATAAGGCATTGTTCCACAAGTATATAGAACTTCCCACAGATCTCCATGAAGGTTGGTCGAGTCCTATAATAAATTGCATAATGTTCCTTTAGGCTCTATAAGTCATAGATTTGATCCGCAAGCTGATTAGACTTCACTAAACACTATCGGCTCTATTCTGTCAAACGTGCAACAATAGTCAATCTTCTGATAGTGATATCTTTCCAGAATCAAAGCCAAATGATTTGAATTCTTGTTATGTTCTAGCTTCCTATGTCTAGATGTTAAGTCCAGCTCCGCAGCTTATTATAATCAAATGTGGTAAAATACGGTATCTCTCTAGGTCATCATCTCAATATTCTGCAACTCACTGTCAACTATCTCAATAGTTTTGAATTCTTCTAGATGCTCCTGCATCAATTGCATTTTCGGATTTGTTTTTGTCCTTTAGGAAAAAGATAAAATACAACTCCCAAATACATTGAATCTAGACAAAATGGACACCCATTTGGATATACATGCCAAAGAGCCACTTTCCAAGGTGGAAGGAAGTCAAAATAAAGTCACATGACATGTGAAAACTTGAGTTGATGTGGCTTGACAAGATTCCAAGTGCTAACATGAAAGAGGCATGATCTTCAATGTCTTCTAGCTCCTAAGGCCTCTATGTGTTCGTCCTTCCAAGATAGCTCCAGTTGGCTCCTATTTTTGTTTAGACCTACAATTCACAATGCAAAGAAACAATTTCATCTTAAACAATCATTTTACATCAATTTGAATCAAGATATGTCCACTTGCAGTCATAGATTTAGTCTAGGATAGCCTAGACTCAATGTCATCTTCTTATGAACAACCTTATAAATCTAGTGATTTTTGCATGATTTGAGAAGTTTTTGCAGTCATTAGGATCCATTTGGGGACTTTTATTTCACATTTTTATAGCCTTTTTGTTAAAAGCAAGATTTTTGGGGGTACTGACTTTTCATGTGCAGTAGCATTAATTGTTGTAAAACATGCCCAAAATCCACACAAACATGCTAAAAATATCCATCATGATGTGACAAATAGATGCACAATTGAAATCCACCAAGAAAATCTAATTTGCACCATGGAAAACTCAATTTTTAGGCCAAAATGTCCAAAAAGCGTTGATTTTGAGGGTCACTAACCTTTGCGCGGATTTTGGGGGTCACTAACTAAAAGTCAGTGAAGGTGGTTTTTAGCATAGGTCAGAGAGGTCTTTTTTTGGCACAAAATGTTTTAGTGCTACTTTTGGGTGTTGTTGACTTGCGCACACTTTGGATGTCATGGACTAAAAGTTTGTTGGGATCGAATTTAGCGCAAGTCAGAGGGTGCCTGTTTTAGTGCTAGCACTGATCTGAGGTCTGACTAACTTAGTGTGACTTTTGGGTCTGACTGACTTAATGGTAGCTTGGAAGGACGTCAGTCAGAGGTGAATTTAGTACTGAAGTCAGTGAGCGATGTTTTTAGCACAAAAGTTGGTAGCGATCATTTTTGGTGCAAAGCCAATGAATGGCATTTTTAGCGCAAAGTTAGTGAAAGGCATTTTTAGCGCAAAGTCAGTGAAAAGTATTTTTAGTGCTAGTTTTTTGAAAGCCCTAGGGTTATAGTATATTTCAATATACTTTAAATATTTTTAAATATACTATCAGGATGTTTGAGATAGGTTCTAGATCCATAGGATTTGCTATGAAGATTCTAGATTTTTGAAGTTCCACCAGATTTAAGACAACCATTTTTCAAGATTTTCAGGGTAAAAGTATATGGACCCCTTAGTGAAACCTTGTGGAATTGGATGCAATTTTAAAACTCTAAGGTCTACAAACTAGGAATTTCAACATGACACATCTTGCAAAAGTAGTTTCAAGGACAACATCCAGTGACATAGGATTTTTGAGAAAAATGTAGTAACACCTAATTTTAGTACAAAAGGCAACAAATTACTATCTCTCAAGCACAAGACCACTCCAGACACTTCCAAATCAATCACAAATGACATCAAATCACTCCAATCATGCAAAATACTCAAATTTGTAACAAATCATGCACTCTAAGCATAAATTCACCTTCTCATCATCATAAGGAAGAAAGGTTGAGACTCTAAGCCAAAACAACAGAGGGGGTCTCCATTTGGCAAAATAGGGTGTGTATGCAAGACACAACAACAAGTAGCTTCATCAGGTTTTTTGGAGGGGTGGCCTACAGTGTCCCAAAATGTTGGCTACAATCTTAAATGACTGTGTGTTTCTTTGTAAATATGTTTTATGTTTTGTACCTCCATGTGTTTTGTGTTTTGGTTTTCCTAGACATATTCTATGGTTCTCACCATGCCATACAAGTTTGGAACACATCCCCAACCAGAGCCAGTATTGGACCCCAAAATTACTAGTTCAAAAATGTCATTATTTTCTCCCAAAAATATAGAAATCCATCATTTTTTTCCATTTTTGCCTTTACAATTGAAAGATCCCCTATTTATAACCGATAAGAGAGATCTTTTATAGGGATCTTTTGTTCAGAAAATGACTAAGTATCATTCCCCTATGTTTCCCCTTTTCCCTTAGAAAATTTTGTCATTTTTGCCTTCAGTTGGTGAATCAATGAATTTATGAACTAGCAAACTAGTTCAGAAGTTCGCCAATTCCCCGACTAGCCAATATAGTGACAGGAATTACCACAAAGCTAAAAAATGTAAAGGCCATAGTAAAAGAATGAGTCTTCAGTCAGTGAAATGGAAAGTTCAGAAACCTGTGAGTTTGCTGACCATACAGTTCAGTACATAGGTTATTTTCCAATAGAGAAAAAGGAAGTGCTCAAGCTCAGTTTCTTAAAATGGAAGAATTGTTGATAAGGCGAATAATGAAAGTTGAGCAAAGTTTGGCTTGGGGCATTTTTTCCAATAGGGCAAGGTTGGCCAATAAGGCCAAAAGAGGAAAGGGAGAAAAAAATAATAAGGCAAAGAAAAGGTAAGATTTTGGAAAAACTCATTTTTGCTGACAAATGTAAAGCAAAAAGAATTCAACTAAGGCAAGGGGCTTTGCTGGGGAATCGGTAAAGTTTCAAACCTCATAAAAGTTTAGTTTTCTCCTATTTTTATGGTAGGGAAAAATTACTAACATTGCCAAACAAGGAAAAGGAGAAGCAAAATGTGGTTCGGCAAATGGAATTTTTTCCAATAAAGCAAAAGAGAGGAAGAAGTTGGCCTAGTTCATGAAAGGCAAAATTCATAGACTAAAGGGGGCTAGTTCAAAATGTGGAGGAATCACTGACAAAGATGGATTGGTTCAGGAATTTTGATTTTGCAGATGAAGGGCTAAGAAGACTTTAGTTTGTAAAAGTTGCAACTCACTGATAAGGCAGACAAAAGGAAGGTGTCAAGGGTGAGGTTTGGAAAAGATGAAAATTGTCGATAAAGCAAGGAAGTATATGGAAAAAGAAAAGATGAAGCGGCAACAAATAAAAGTTTGCAAAATCAAAAAGTTACCGACAAGGGGAAGATGAAGACAAAAAGAAGCGCTAAGGGCTTGGTTCAAGAAAGGAATAATTTACTGATGAGGTAGATAGGGAAGAAGTTCGAAGAAAGAAAAATTTGCCAATAAGGCGACCAAAGGAATAATTTCCTCTAGAGTTCAAAAAAGAAGTTGTTTGCTGATAAAGTGGGCAGAAGGAAGGAGAAAGAAAGGTTTGAAAAGAAGAAAGTTTTTTGATAAACACGAAAATAATAAATGCAAAGAAATTAATGAAAGACCCATCCAAGCAGGGAAAAAGATAGAAAGAAGAAAAGTTCACCAATATGTGGATTTGTCCACTAAGGAGATAAAGATAGCATTTAGCAAATTAAAGATTTTTTTATAGAAGTAAAAATGGCTTAGTTTGGAAAAATCACCTTTTGTTGACTGAAGCGTGAAATGAGGAGAAAATGCAAGCGGCAAGAAAAAGAAGTGATTTACCGACGGAAGTCCTAGAAACACAAAGGGGTGAGTCCATGATGAGAAAACTCTGCCAATTGGGAGAGGTCAGGTATAAGGTGTGATTGCATGCATTAGGGCACCTTGCTGGTGGTTGGAATAGTGTATGTGTAGGTACTAAATTTAATGGGAAGATGATGTATTCCATTATCCATATCTTTTGCAGTACCCTCAAGGACCAAAATCAATATGCAGGGCATGAGCAACCAAAATATCTATCTATTCTTCTAACAAATGGCAATGCACCTCATTCATTGCAGCACAGTTTCTTGTTGACTAGTTTTCCACACCTTGTGTTGCATTGTATATGCTAAATTGCTATATATACATGAAATGAAGACATTCTCAAGTTTGGTCACTAAGCCAATTGTCTAGTCTGGAAGAGCCTAAGGTTTTTCTCTGGCATCAACACATGATTTGTCTAGTGTGTAAGTGAAGGGATATGTTAAATGTAGAGTAGGAAAGTTATGTAAAGTAGATTCAAATTTAGTGGTATGTCTCCATGGGAGTTTGTAGTGATTTTGGTAAATATATAATCACAGTTATATATTTTCCCTTGCCACATTTGCCGGTATGATTGTAACAGATGTTTGGAAATGTGTGACAGCATCCAAGTTAATACAAGGCTTTGTATTTTACATGATTTGTTGCAAATGAACCATTGCAGTTCTCTTTTGGATTATTAAGTATGTCTATTATGTGAGAAGACAAGCCCAAGCACTGGGACTTGGATTTACCACAAGGTGAATTTACCTATAACAATTCAACAAATAGGTCCATAAGAAGATCACCATTCTAAATTATTTAATATAGAAATCTTAAGGGTGTTTTAAAACTAATATAGTTGCTAATTGTATAATAGGTAAGTGATGATGGAGAGGCATCAACAAAGCACACACAACAGTTGCAAGATGGAGTTGTGCAAAAAGTTATTGGACAATAATGAGAAATATAAGGTAACTTAGCTAATAAAGTAATAAGGTTAAATGTCCTTAAAGAGGGGGATTTAGTGGTGGTATATTTGAGACAAGAGAGATTTCCCTAAGGATGTATAGCAAGCTAAAGTATATGAAGATTGATCCATGGACAATCCTACAGAAAATAAATGTCAATGCTTATGATTTAGACTCGCTATAAAATTTTGATATCTCTCCCGTATTAAATGTTTTTAATTTATATGCAATTTAAAAAGAAGAAATGAATTGAGAGTAGTAGGCACAAAGAAAGAAGAGTGAAAATATAGCATAAGTTTTAGACATGAAGATAGGGAACACAAGAGAGGGTAGCTACAATAGGTATTTGGTACAATGGGAAGGATTACAAGTAGAGGATAACACTTGGATTTTAGAATGAGAATTGAAAACAATTGATAGGAGTAAATGGTAAGATGTTAATTAGAACAATGTGTACAAGATAATGATGCTAGAGCCAAAAATTTTGGTGACTAGAAATTTTGACTCAAGAAGTCATTTGAACTTGTTTCTTTTAGACTCAAGATCCCTAAGAGCTCCACATAACCATAACCTACCCTAGTTGGTTACAACCCATTTTGACATTTTGAAAATCTTTTAGATATATATATGTTGGATCTTGGATTGCAAGATAGTCATAAGACTCAAGACAATCATAAGACTCATTTAGTTTTGTAGGGTTTAGGGGTTATTTTTTAGGTGGACATCTATGCTTTAATGTAAAATTACTAAAAAATGTAGTTTTTTTCAAACTTAGATTTTTCAACTTATTTGTGGGAGCATTTTTTAGGCTTTAGTGGAGGAGAAACAACATTCTAGAATGTGGAGTAGTAATTGTATTAAAACTAGAGACTCTTTGTATTCTGAAAGGAGAGGAGGGATCAGAAGGTGTAGACATCTAAAATTGACTCCACCTTCACCATCACTCTCAACATTATTCTAACACTATCCTAACATCACCTTTATATCCTAGCATGTCACCTTTACCATGTTCCCTTCTTAATTAATTAATTAAATTATATTTATTTAGTTAATTATTCCTTTATCTCCATCACCTAGATTAATTAAATATTTTTATTTAATTAATTAAATCCTTGTATCACAAATCCCAAATTAATTAAATAAATTATATTTATTTAAATGTAATACTCCTAGCCATAAGAGGACAAATCGAGGGGAAGATGGAGCGTGTGTGTGGGAGATCTGTGCAGTCCCGCGACCTATAGCAGGTTGCGGTTTGAATGTGTTTGTTTTCTGTTGCACGCGTCTTTTCTTTGCAGATCAAGCTTTGTGGGGTTGTTTTCAGCAAGGGGTGGGGGTTTTTAGCTTTCGGGGGGGTTTTCTTCTTGAGTGTGTGCATTGTTCAGTGCAGGTGTGGGGTGCAAGGGCTTGAGGGGATTTTCTAATGGCAGGGTCTATGCCTTTGGGTGAGATGTTGGGGGATGCTACTATGGCTGGGGTTGGTAACGAGTCTCTTCATCCATCCCCGCCTGATGTTGGGGTTTTCAGCACTGGTGCTTTGAAATTGTACAAGATAAATGGATGCTTGGAAAGAGCTCAAGTTCATCCAAAGCTAGTGATTCAAATAGAGGCAGTAGTCAAGGACCTAGAGTATTATAGTAAAGATGTTTTAATCTACAAATTTATGAGATTGAGGGTTTCAATGCCTTTTCTGGAATCTTGGATTCGTAAGTCATGGAATCCGGAAGGTGATTTTGAAATCTTGCTAGCTATGAATAACTTCTTTCTGGTGGTCTTTTCATGTATCTCTGATCATAACAAGGTTTTTGAGGGAGGGCCCTACTTTTATAATCAAGTTGGCCTTTTCATGAAGCCTTGGCATGCAGGTTTTAATTCGGCATAGGGGCTGCCCTTAAAGGTGTTGGTGTGGGTTCGTTTTCCTTAGTTGCCGCTGGAATGTTAGAGATAGGATATTCTGCAATCAATTGCGTTGCTGCTGGGGAAGCCTATTAGCCCATCTCAGCAAACACTGGAGAAGCAAATTTTTTCCTATGCCCGAGTTTGTGTGGAGATTGATCTAAGCCAGCCTCTACCAGATTCTATTGATATGACTGTTGGGTCTAGCTCCTGGACTCAACAGTTAGACTATGAGACTTTACCTTTCAGGTGCTGGCTGTGCCATGAGTATGCCCATCTTCAAAGGAAGTGCCCTCATGCCTCGAGTGTTGGTGGTTCAGATAATGTGAAGGGTCCGTCTAATCTAAGGGTAGAAAAGGGTAAAGCACCCATGTAGGGGGTGGTACCGGATAAAGATGGCTTTGTGCCAGTTAAGGGATGAAACAAGAATCAAGGTCAGAAGAGGGCTCTTCAGGATCGTCAAGAGGAGGAGACTTTTAACAAGTTTGAGGCTTTGGATGAATTAGTCCATGAGGAGGGGGTTTCTTCTGAAATGCATGTTGAAGCTTCTCCTTTAGTTGATCATAATTTTGAGTCTTTGCCTGTCACTACCTCGGTCCTAGTTCCTGTGGTGGCTTCCGGGGTGGTGACAGATTTAGTTGCTTTTCCCCCCAATGCTAGGTTTGGGGACTCTTGTGGTTTGGTGGAAACCCCCATGGACTATTTAGATGAAAGGGTGAGTTTAGCCAGTGGACCAGGTTTGGAAGACTCTGGTAAGAAAAAAATCCTCTATTCTTCTCCTATTCTAGGTCTACAGCAAAAATCCTTGAAAAAGTGTGCTCCTGATAAACCTCAAAAGGTGGGGAGGAAAAAGGATCAAGAGAAAGTTAAGATGGCTAGAGAGACATTGGTGGAATCTGGGTCGGTGAAGACATTGGATACTCACTTCTCTCACCCTTCACGATGATTGTGTTATCATGGAATGTAAGGGGTATGAATAGCATCCCTAGACAAAAGGCTATTCGGGACTTGGTTAGTGCTCATTCTCTGGATGTGGTTTTCCTCTAGGAGACAAAGTTATCTATGGATGGTATGATGCAGAGTGTTTCTAAGATTTGGAACAGAGGGTTTTGCCAATATGTGGGTATGCAAGGCAGCTCAGGGGGTCTTGCTTGCCTCTGGGATCCTCGGCAAATTTCTCCCATTTGGTGGATCTCTAGTAGATTTTCCATCTCTCTAGTTGCAATTAGTTTGGAGACGGGGGAAAGAATTCTTCTTTCTAACATTTATGCTCCGACAGATGTCCCTGGTAAGACTCTCCTGTGGTCTCATACCAATCTTCTGAGATCATTGGATCCTTTCCTCCCCCGGATTATGGTAGGTGACTTCAATGCAATTGCCTCCCTCAAGGAGAAAAAGGGGGGGTGTACCTCGTTTGGACCCCTCTTCTGATCTTCTAAGGGATAATTTAGCGCAGCTCCAGCTTGTGGATATCAAACCTTCAAATGGCATGTTTACTTGGAATAATAGGAGGCTTGGGGATGATGCCATTTCTAAATTGTTAGACAGGTTTCTTGTTTCCTATTTTTGGGTGGGTGACAAGTGGCTGTCAAGTTCTGAAATTTTAGATTGGCAAGGATCACACCATTGGCCGATCAAATTCTCTGTTCGTTTGGCTGATAGTCCTAAGAAACAAACTTTTAGATTTTATCTTATGTGGCTCAGGAAGGAGAGTCTTCTTGACTTGGTTTCTAGATGGTGGACTGAAGGATGACCTTCTTTTGGTACAGCTATGTACTTATTTGTGAAGAGGCTTCAATATGTGAAGTATAAACTAAAACATTGGAATAAGTATCAGTTTGGCAACATGTTTTAGCAGAAAAGGGTTGCCCAGGAGCGCTTGGATTCTATTGCCAGGCAGATTCAGGACTAGAGTCTTGATGCAAATTTAAGAAGGCTTGAGGTTAGTGTAGTTAAAGACCTCAAGGAATGGGAGCTTCATGAGGAATTTTTTTGGAAACAGAAGGCCCGTGTTGATTGGCTTCAGGAAGGGGATAGGAAGACTTCCTTCTTTCATAAATTGGTGAAGGCTCAAAGATAAGGTAACTTTATCTCTTCTCTCTGCTCTCCTGAGGGTTCTATTCTTTCTTCCTCTTCGGGGATCTCTAGTGAGGCAGTTTGTTTTTTCTCTGCTTTCTTTTTTGAAGATACCCCACCTGCTAGTGAGGAGGAAGCTTCTATCATGGCTTGTATTCCCTCTCTAGTGACTACAGCTATGAATGCTTCTCTTCTTAAACCTATTTCTTTGAAGGAGCTAGAGGATGTGGTGTTTCAGTTGAAAAATGGGAAGGCTCCTGGTCCTGATGGGTTCCTGGCTGAGTTCTTTCAGGAATTTTGGGAAGTCATCAACCTTGATCTATTGGAGGTAGTGTAGGAGTCTTTTAGGAATAAGCAAATGTTGCAAGCCATGAATGCCACATTTCTTGCTCTTATCCCAAAACGCGAGGGTGTTGATTCTCTGGATCTTTTTCAACCAATTGCTTTGTGCAATGTGGTGTATAAAATCATCACAAAGCTAATTGCTAAACGTTTGAAGCCATGTCTAGATAAGTTGATCTCGGAGGAACAAGGGGGCTTTGTTGTGGGTAGATAGATTTTGGATGGAGTAGTTATTGCGGCTGAGACTATTCACTCTATGGCCTCTTCTAAGGAAAAGGCTATGTTTATAAAGTTGGACATGGCTAAAGCTTATGACAGAGTTAATTGGGGTTTTTTTATCAAAATTCTCAGAGCCTTCGAGTTCAGTTGTGAGTGGATTGATTGGGTCATGAGCTGTGTGAGGACTTCCTCATTTTCTATTCTCATAAATGGGGAGTCTTCAGATCTATTTTGTTCTTCTAGAGGTCTTTGACAAGGGGACCCATTATCCCCATATTTGTTCATCTTGATGGCTGAAGGCTTGGGGAGATTCATTAAGTCCCATGTTATGGATGGGCTCTTTTAGTGTTGGAAATGGAGCAATTCTCTTCATCCTCAAACTCATCTTCAATTTGTGGATGATATGGCTTTGATAGGTGTTGCTAAGGTGGGTGAAGCGGTTGCTTTGCGTCAGATTTTGGATTGTTACTTGGTTGCCTCAGGTCAAAGCATTAATGAAAGTAAGTCTTGCATTTTTTTCTTTAATACCTCATGCTTATTCAATAGCGTATTGCCAAGATCTTAAGGTTTCAAGTGGGGAAACTTCCCTTTACATAACTTGGCATCCCTCTGGATGTGCGCCGACTTCCCAGGTGTTTTTGGTAGGATGTGATGGATAAATTTCGTGGGCGGGTTTGTCACTGGACCTATAGATGGTTATCTATAGCTGGAAGAGTTACTCTATTGAAGTCCATGGTTCAGGCCCTTTCTATATATAGGTGCTTTGTGTTGATGGCTCCCTCAAGTTTTATCAAAGATTTTGAGGGCCTCTGTCTATAGTTTCTTTGGTCGGGTAATCTCCTTTCGAAGAAGTGGATCTTAATTAAGTGGGAAGTTGTTTGTTGGCCAAAGCAGGATGGTGGTCTAGGTTTGCGTAGGACAGATTGGAATGGACATGCTTTGGCTGCTAACCTATACTGGAGATGGTGTTCTTATCAGCATCAGTATTGGGCCAGGATCATTACCTTCAAGTACCTTGGGGAGGTGGAGGGCGCTGAGGTGCCTCGTTTTAGTCTTTCAGAGAGAGGTTCTATGATCTGGGATACTCTCAAGAGGGGGGTTATGTTGGTTAAACAAGGCCTGTTTTAGATCTGTAATAGAGGATCTGATGCTCTTTTTTGGCATGACTCATGGGATGGCTTCCCGGCCATCCTCTCCTCACACCCTCACTTGGGGGACATATCTAGGATTTTTGTTTAGGCTGGTTAGAGTAGAGTGATGGATTTCAAAGCCCCTCAGGCTTTGGGGCAGACTATTGTTTACCAGTGGAAGGATATGCAGGAATGGCCCATGGGTGCATCTTTGGAGGATAGGAGGGAGTTGTCCTCCATTTTGGTTGATAGAGTCTGTTGTTCTCTCCCAAAGCGGGATGTGCTGGCTTGGGGTCCAGATCCAAAAGGGAAGTTCACTGTTTCTTCAGGGTATCATGTTTTGGATAGACAGGCTTGGGGTAGTGCTGAGGTTCCTTGGTGGAAAAATATTTGGAATAAATTCTCTTGGCCAAAATGTAATTTCTTTTCTTGGCTGGTGGTTTATGGCAGGTGTTTGACTTGGGATAACCTCATTAAATGTGGCCTGTAAGGTCCTTCCTTATGCTTCTTATGTCTAAAAGATGTTGAGACTGTTTCACATCTTTTCTTCTAGTGTCCTTTTCTTAGGACTATTTGGCATTTATGGTGGGGGGCCCGGAGTTTGCAGTGCAGGCACCCTTCTCCTCTAGAGGAGTTTTGGCAGAACTTTGGGCCCATTCTGGTGAGGACTTCATTTCTGCACATAGCATGGCCAATTGGCCCTAGTCTAATTATATTGCACATCTGGTTGAGTGCAACCGCAGGGTCTTTCTGGATAAGAAGTTGCTAGTGGGTCAAGTTTGGGCTTGCATTCTTGGGGCTTTGCATGAGACCTTATATGCTAAATTGATCTGTCAACCCCCGTGGATCCTAGTGATACTAGAGTGATTCGTAATCTGGGGATTCTTGTTGGGGGTCCCAGAAGGCCCAAGATTAGGCGGAGCAAGTGTTCTAGAAGGAAGGTTTCTAGGGAAGGGCATTGGCTCCCCCCTCCCACTAGAGTCTTGAAAATCACTACTGATGGGTCTGCAAGGGGTAACCCTAGGCATGCTGGCATTGGTGGGGTGGGTAAAGATAGTTCTGGAGTGGTGTTTTTCTTCTCAGAATATAGGGGGCTACACACTAATAATCTTATGGAGGCCTTAGCTATTCTTTTGGCTTTGAAGAAGGCATATGCCCTTGGCTGGAATAAGATTATCTACAAGTCAGATTCTCAGGTGGTGATAGACTTGATAAATAGAAGGCAGTTTGATGATGTTAGTTGGCAACTTGCGGTGGTGGCCAAGCAAATCACCAGTCTTGTTGATTTATTTGATTCTATCACCTTCTCTCATATCCCTCGGGAATGGAATAAGGTGGCTGATGGGTTAGCCAAATGGGCTTCTGAGAAGAATGGGACTTGGCTGGTGGATGATTGGGATAGTTTACCTGGGGATCTTGCTCAGGATTTGGTGGATTTGGTCACAGAGGATATGAGATTTTGCATGACCACTTCTTGACTTGTTTATTGTCGCTGGGCCCATTTGGGCCTCTTGTTGCTTTTATGCTTTGTACTACTCTCTTTGATTAATAAAGTTTTACCCTCTTTTATTAAAAAAAAATCTATTACTCCCCATAGCCATGATTAATTAAATAAGTAATTTATTTATTTAATTAATTTTATCCTCATATGCCCTCCCTCTCCAATAATTAATTAAATAATTCTATTGAATTAATTATTTTTACACTTCTCATCCTCATCCATTTACAATAAATAAATAATTTTTTTAAAAAATCCAACTCATCACATGACTAACTAGAAACTTCCATCTTTATTCTATCTTTATCTCATAAAATCTATTTATTTTTTATCTTATCCTTTTTTCTTATTAGAAATCCCTATAAGATTACATCCTTCCTTATCCTTATCCTTATCCTTATCCCTATCATTAGTCTTCCATCCTTATCCTTATCCATATCAAGAATATATAAAACTAGCCTCATCAAGGATATTATCATCAGACAAGAAAGTAATGTTATGCTACAAGTTTCTAGAGCAATCAACATATCTCTATCTATCAAAATCATCGAGCATAGCTATTAAGGTAGTGGGTGCAAGTTCAATTTGCTCTATCGGAGGAGAAAGGAAAGTCTAAGGTGGAGGTATTGCATATTTATTGTTTATCTTCTTGTTATTTACCTATCATTTTTCTTGTTTCATTTTGGCACGCCTAGTGGGACCCCCTATTGATGTATATATATTTGATATATTTGTATACACTTAGGCATAAGCCTACTTAGGTGTTACCTTACACAATCTTGACACATGCCTCATTGAGGTGTCAAGGTTGTTGGGTGGTTAGGAGAGGGGTCATCAAGTTTCCCACTAAAATAGTCACTCACGCTAGTTTTGAGGAGTCCTTTCCTCAACTAACTAACCTCCTCTCATCACCTATACATACAAGCTTATTCAACTCATAATCTAGTCCAGATTTGATACTTGCATTCATCTCATTGATCTTGTCTCAATTCTTCATGGTATGAGAGCCGTTTGAGCTCATTGACAAGTCAAAGAATGCTTGTTTTTTATTTGCACATAAATTTATTTCCTTCAGCTAGTTTTATGTGTGTTATCCTACTCACAAGAGGCTAAGTGAAGGCTCAATTTGCTGAACTGTGTAGAGGGTTTGTTCGCAGGAGGAATGTCAGAGGGAAAGGCATTAAAACACCCCTATTGTTGGCACAATTCTTCCCATAGCTAAGCCTGATGCCCATGGTATTCTACCCACAAGTAGGCCTGATGCCCATGTCATTGTGTCTATAGGTAGGCCCAACCCATTCCCACATTCTAGCTAATGTATTCTCTCTAGTCGATGATACTTGTGAGGGTAGATTTGGATGCCATATCTTAGATGGCCCTGCCATGCCCTCTTACCCCTATTTAGGTAGAGACATGGGTTGTGATGCCCTAGTTCATGCACAAAAACATGAGGATGGCCACCAATTTTCATAGTGTGGAGTCTCTCTTTGCCATCAGATTCCTCTTTGCCATCGACCATCTCTATTATGGCCAACAATTGAGGATTTCGCTCCTGGAATTGTAATTTTGGGCATATTGCCCTAAAATTCATCCCCAATCTGAAATCTTTCCTAACTCTCAATTGGGCTTTGTAATTTTGGATTTTCTAAAGTTTCCTTTTTTAATTTTTTGCAAAAAGACATTTATATAAATGTTAACTTAGGCATTTTTTTATTATTGCCTAAAATGAACTAAAAAATATCAAAGGCAAATCTTAGGGGGAGTTTTATGTTTGGGCAAATTTTCTTCAGACAAATTATTGGTTTTTATAAGATCTTTTATCTTTGTGAGACGAGGATGAAGGGTGAGGCTAGGGTTGGCAGGAGGCCAATTCCCCCTTACAAGTAAACCATTGTATTCTTCAAATCTTTGTCGACTCGAATGAATGGTTGGATAGCTAGGCTACCTCTCGTCTTAGGCTTTTTTTTTTTCATTGCAAATGTATTAAAATAGGTCATTTACAGGAAATTAATTATTTAATAACTTTTTCCTGGTAGCTCAAAATTGAGCACCACTTTTTGCAAAAATTAATATTTTTTAATTTTCCATGCATTATACCTACTTGCATTGTACAACACACTAATTTATAAAGTGTCAAAACTAAGGGGGATCACCTAGTCAAGGGGGTTGTTTAATGTGTTGATTTCTATTGTCTAATGCAATTAACTTGTTCTAAATCATGGGATATGAAACTCACTCTTCTGTAATCAACCTAAATAAGGGAAACTAATCTCATACCCCATCTATATGCACTTGTCCCTGAACCTAAAAAACAATCTCAAAAGGCTAAGTGGTTAAATCATTGTGATCACATTGTTGGATTAATCAAACTTTTAGAGATTCTAGATGATGCTTTGTATGCCATCATGGATACTGACTATCCACATGCATTATGAATCAAAATTTGGGAGATATATGGAGACTCCAATGTTTATCCATTCCCACATGATCCTGCTTTGATCACAACTCACATCCCTAATCATGATATTGAAATAAAATGTTCCATTGACATAGAAGAAGTCATCACTCCTACTCTTGCTTCATCAGATCTCAGTGTCACTCCTTGGAGAACTTCCAACACTTCTTTACAACAGGACATCAGTCTTCTTAGCATTGTTGATTAGGACAGATTTCTACCTTACATCACTTGTTTGTTTGTAGAGTCCCACATTGCTGACTTGGAAGCACACATTGAGGACATCAATGTTCTCTTCGATGATTGTTTCGATGAAATTGTATCACCATTATCCTCTTTGGATATTCATGCTCTACATCAGTCTACACATGGTTTTGGATCATCATCATCCTCATCTATTAGGCATGCACCTAATTTGATTATGGCATCCTTTGACATCAACATGGGGACAACTGAGAATTCTTTGAATAAACCATGATGCACCCATCATCATTTGATTAGCTTCTACATGATTCAAGATCATACATGCATCTCCTTGTATGGGAAGATATTCTGCATGTTTAGGTTGTTTCATTTCTTCCGAAGGGAAGGAACATTGTTCGGCATTCTTGGATCTACATCTGCATCCTTTATCAACTATCCAGCTTCATTGGAGTAGGACATGTATTATGGGGGGTCTCATAGACCTTCTATGATTTTATCTCCTATGGGGGGAATCTCATATTGTACTTAGTGAAAGAAGGATTGCTTCTTCACTTGTATAATTTCATGTATCTTATCTCTCTTTTGGAGGGTAGTTTTTTCTCCCACAGGGTTTTCTACCTTTCTCTGTTTATGAGAGATTGCATTGTTTTTGGGTACCTCATCAGGCTTAGTTGCCAAGATCTAATTTCCTCTTTACATTGTACATGGGTACCTCACTAGGCCTTGTAGTCGGTACCCATTTCACTTGTGCCCACCTAAGCTATGCTTAACAAGGGTGTTAGTGTATATATATTTCATATATTTGTATACACTTAGGCATAAGCTTACTTAGGTGTGTCCTTACACAATCTTGATACATGCCTCATTGAGGTGTCAATGTTGTTGGGCGGTTAGGAGAGGGGTCATCAAGTTTCCACTAAACTAATCATTGACGCTAGTTTTGAGGAGTCCTTTCCTCAACTAACTAACCTCCTCTCATCACCTATATGTACAAGCATATTCAACTCATAATCTACTCCAAATTTGATACTTGCATTTGTCTCATTGATCTTGGCTCAATTCTACACTCCCATCCCTTGATCTATCTTACTTTTCAAAGGATTTGTTAGGTTTTTTTGTTGTAGGTTTATGCTCTCTTTCAGGAAAATTTGAGAGTACACTTTCATATATAGCTTTGCAACATAAAATGGACCTCACGGTTGCATCTAGAAGGGCCAAGAGGTGAAGAAAAACATATAATTTGACCCTTTTTGTTGTAGGTGAAATTTGAACAAATGTTGTAGGGAGATGAACAATGTTTTTGATGGTGAACAGTACTTTCATCAGTGAACAGTGCTTCCGGCAATGAATAGTGCTATTGACGGTGAATAGTATTTCTGGCAACAAACAATATTTCTGATAGTGAACAATGTTTTCAATGGTGAATAGTGTTTCCAGTGGTGAACAATGTTCTCCAATCATGAATATTGCTCTCTAGTAGTGAACAGTGTTCTCGTGTAGTGAATAGTGTTTTAGGCTATGAATAGTGCTTTTAAGGCTTAAAATAGTTTTCTTTTTAAAAATGCTATAACTTTTGCATGTCATGTCAGATTTTTAAATTTTTATAGGAGTCAAAAAGATGATTCACCCAACTTCATAGTATTATAGGCCTCATCTATAGACTCAATAGAGAATATTAGGTATTATCAGTTAAAATCAACATTTCTTTCCAAACTTCATTTGCTCATAACTTTTGCAAAATTTAATAAAATTTCACGAATTATTTTTTGAAAGTTCTTAGAATTTCATGTGGAATCTACTCATCTAATCCATTATGTTGTATCAATCCATTATTTTCTGGTTTTTTAAGAATTCCATCATTTTGGTCTAACACTTGTTTTGTAACGTTTTCGCTTGTCAAGATCAAATCATTGAAACTACTAACAAGTTGTAGATTCGCATGTCCAAGACATCTTTTTATCACTAATCTAGGCACTTAGTCTGATCTAGGGGGATAGTAATTGAACATTGTTGGCTTTGTCTTTAGATTTTGAAAATGGTGTATGCTCTCTGCTCGCACCTTTTGGCGATCTTGGAGATCAAAAATCCCTTCATTATTCTTGTGTTTTTTTGTTCAATCCTAGGAACATTATTTGATGTATGCTCTCATCTTGTGCTATGTGAGATTTTGGGGATCAAAAGTGAATAATGTTTCTTCCCTTTAGGAGCCCTGCTAGAAGATTTAGAAAGAATTGGGATATTTTATGGTGAAATCTTTGTGCTATTTTTTTTTATTGCATTTCTAAGCAAATCTTGTTTTGTATCCTTTCTCCACATGTTAGATTAAATCATAGATCAACATAAGTCATTGATTCTAAGTATTGTGGTCCATCCTTTAGGGTCATGGGATATACAGTTTTAGGAAACAACAAATTTGCTAAAATTTCTAGAAATTTTTCAAAAAGGTCATTTTTCTCATAATATACCTTGATTCATTAGTTTTAAATTAAGCTATGACCAATTAATTGGTACAATACTTGAGGATTTTTTGATATGGCGTTGGCTACTTTAATTAACTTTAAATTAAGCTCTCACCAATTAAATGAGTACAATACTTCAAGGATATTTTTGATATGACATTCCCTCCAAATGGCAAGCGTATGGTATTTTCACCATTACAAACGCGTAAAAGCCGTCAATTTGAGAACAAATCAATGATAGATTGCAAAATGTCTAAATCAAATCATGACTTAAGTTTTCACGCCTTCAAGCATGTTTGCTTATAACACAAATTTAGTTGACTTTTAAAAAGTAAAATAATAATCATTTGTGGAAAAAAATAAATAAGCATTGTCGTACCAAGCTCTATCGTGGTATTGGGCGAGTCGTGCCCACGTTGCATGTGCTTTGCTTGGGGAAAATGGTAATGAGTTCTGAGAGGGATTGCAGTGCCAAAAGATAGCCCACGAGATCTTGCTTTTATTAAACTACTCATTTCATTTCATTCCCTCCAATGGACTGATTCCACAAATTTATAAAGTATGGCAAAATGAAAAGTGGCAAAAGAGTGGGGAGATGCACTTCTATAGATAATTATTAAACTACACAAGAAAGAAAAGTCGTAGAATTCTGGGAGACGCTGTGTAGCCTCTATAAAAGCTTGCTCATGGTGTTGTCTTCACTATTGAAGCGACCTCTCCAATTGTGAGATCGCTTTAATTTTAGTCCTATCTTTCCCTACTTACCAACAGAGCTACATTACATATAATGGGGTTGGTTGTAAGGTTCGGGGCAATAGTGTTCCTTATAATTGCAGTTTTTGCAGTGATAATAAGCAATGTAGAGGGAGAACTGGCGATGCCATATTCAAGGAGAGCGTTAATGAGCCGATTTCTTACACAGCAAGTGTCTTCCAAGAGTGCATCATGTAGCGGCTACACAAATGTATGTAAGAAGAATGACATTGCAGGTAAAGTAAAATCTAAATGCTGTGACAACCGGTGTTCTAATTTGTTGACAGATAACTACCACTGTGGCTCCTGTGGCAGCCTTTGTTCCTTTGGATATACTTGTTGTAATGGTAAGTGTGTCAACACAAACAAAAGTAAACACAACTGCGGTGGTTGCAGCATAAGCTGCGCCAAAGAGCATAAATGTGTTTATGGGATGTGTTCTTATGCACATAGTTAGTTAGTGAGCCATATCACACATTCTTACACTAATAACTATGATAAGGCTTTGTTCATCTAAATTGTAATGTGTCCATTTTATTGTTGATTAGAAGTGTCTGTAATACATATGGATTGTTATTACAAGCAACTACTTGTTGCAATTAATGACAAATCGTGTATTTGATTGATATAGTTTAGTACAGAGCAATTGTGTAGTTGAATCCAATAAGTTGATGTTGTTATGGAGCAATTGTGTAATTAAATGAAATAGTTTATTATGAGCTATTTCAATTCAGCAATAATCACGTGAGTGATAAAAGATTGTTCACTATAAACAATGTTTGATATATAGACATGAGACATTTTGTGCAAGAGAAATGTTATTTATTATTTATTTATTATGATATGCCTTGAAAAGATTTCTTAGAAGTTTGTATTTTCTTCAAACATTACATAAATATACTAGTAAATTGAAAAAAGAAGGATTAGGGCACTTAGCTTCGGATGCATCAACATGATATGATGAAGTTTGGTTGTATTCTACACCTAGCGATCCAATTTTGGCTTTTGCTATTATACCTACAATTGTACAGACATAGCAATCTACGAAATGACTTCACTCAATTTGGGTTCAATTGTGTTAACTGTGGTTCTAATTCACACAATTACAACTTAGACCTTGTTCATGTGATTCTAATTCTCTTATAAGGCCTTGATCTTTGCACTCAGGATCTTTGAAATTCTATTTTCCTCTAATATATGTGTATGTTGATGCTAATATGTACATTTAAAACTTCTTGTGCTTGGAGAGGAAAATGACTAGCACTGCACCTTTCACATTAGTCAAGCCCTTAGACCAATTTAATAGCTTTGAACATTTTTTAAGATGCACCAAGAAAAAATGCATATGTCTATGTCTATCTTTATTATCTTTTAGATGTTGATTGCATGCTATTTGATGCAAATGAAGCTTGCTAAGTGCTCTAGGATCCCAATGATTAATTCTCTAAATTGAATATGTCATATGCACACCAAACCATTGTTCTTGAGATAAAGGGTCAAAATCACTAGCATTCTACCATAGTTTTACATTTTTCCCTCTCCATATTTTTCCTTTAAACTACTATGAATCATACATGTCAAAGTAAACAAACAATCAACATAATAATAAATAACACGTGCAAAGAAAAATTATACAAATATAGATAATGATCCACACATTCTACTTGTAATTATAATTCCATCTTCATACATGCAAGCACAAAATTCCATTAGTAGAGCACCTGATAGAAATTTTAAATAGGCATAGACTATTTAAGTAATGTCAATAAACAATGTGTGAAGGAAAAAAGGTGGATGTATGATTGCATGTTGATCACATTAATCTGAAAATAGCAAGGTAGGGCTATTAAGGAGCCATCAAACAAAGATTGTGAAGGAGCTATTTACTAAAATGTAGGGCTACAAAGGAACCATGAACTAAATTGTTAGACTAAAATGTAGGGTTGTAAATGATCCATGATCTAAAATATAGGACTACAAAGCTATCATGTGCACCCAAAATATGGCTAAAATTTTTATTTTCAAAGATGGAATTAAGGTACAATGTAGTCCAAAGTATGTCATTTTAAGATGGTGACATTTTTAAATAAAAGGTGGATACCACTTATTTATATTATAATATAAAACAAAAGTTTGAGAATATTAAAATGAAGCGCCATACAAAAATACAACTAAAAGGCTCAGAAAAGGAGCTCAAATTTATGCTAAAAATAGTAGATATGGCGATAATAGACCATAAACACAAAAACATATTAAACTTGGGAATGAGAGTACATATTCCAGAACTTACAAAAGCACTAGCAAAGGAACTAGAACTAGGAGAATCTTGAGGTTGAAGAAGATTTGAAAGCCAAAGTAGGAGGCTATGGAGGAAGATTTGAAGTAAGTGAATGGGGAGCAAGTGAATAGAATTGAAAATCTATTTTGGCCCTTGTTGCTAGCTCTATGCCTATTTATCCGTTATATGAATTAATAGTAAATTGAATTGAAAGCAAACAATCTTTTGTAGAGCAAATTTAATAGCAATGTATACACAACAAAAAGTAGACTTATTTCAAATTTTACACCATTAATACCTTAAATGTTCAACATTTTAGTTTTAATTTAATTAGACAAATCTCCAATTAATAGAACTTGTATACATAATTCTTAGATGACTTAGGTAGGATTAAGTTCCCTAACCTTTATATATACATTTTCTTTTAATGTGTGTGAAGGACAATTAAGTCCTACTAATAAAATGTTTAATGATTAATTATTAAAATAAAATCTTCGACTTGGTCTAATTTACCCCCGACTATTTATATCTTAATATTAAAATAGAATTAATTAACTAATTATTGAACTATTATGTTGATAAGTTGTAAAGACAATTTAAAATAACAAGGTAATAGTCAAATCAAGCATCATATTTATACATTCACTATTTCATTATAGTGAGCTATGTTGCCTAGTTATTAAAGTATCTCTTACCTTAAAAAGTCTTTGTTCTTTATTTAATAGTTTATTAGTTGAGAATCTAATTACCATTTGTGAGATTGCCATATATTGTTGCCTTGGGATGACTTATTTAGATAGTATTAGCTTAGAATTTTTTTTACAAAAATTTAAATATTATAAGTTATTCAAACTAAGTATAAATTAAATGATATTGATCAAGAAAGGAAATATTACATCATTATCATATTCAAACTCATTAGACAAAGCTAATAATCAAGACATAAATTAATAGTTTTAGTGGCAAGGTGTGATAAGTTTGTTTAGCAGATTAACCATGTTTATATTTATGATATATATAAAGTTCATAAAGACCTTAATCTTATTATTAACTCATTTTAAAAATCCTTTAAAGTTAATAGTATAACACACATGTAAATAATTAATCCATATTACAAGTATAATCAACTTTTAACTAATAATTTATTTTAAGAGAATCATTCTATAGAACATAAAATGTACAACATTCTACTTTATCAATCATATAACATTGCAACCATCTATAGAATTTCTAAATTTATAATAATTTGGTCCAAATAAATTTGCAAATAAATAAATCACTTTTCCAATATACATAAAATAACTTATGACTTTCTCACTACCTTACAACAGTAATAAATAAATTACAATGCTTCTAGCTTCCTTTAATTTGCAATGACAAACTTGGAAGAGACAATATTCATTGGAGAATCCTCATTATGGGTTATCAAGACCATCCCAACCCCCTTCCTAGGCACAATGTGAGGTCTAAGTGATGATTTGCAACAAAACAAAGAAATATTAACCAATAGGGATATAAAGATTAAACCATTTTTATAGAGAACTAACTCCCAATTATTAATATCCCTGGAGTAGAACTCATTACAAGGGTTTAACCCTTACAATCTTAGAAATCATTTTAACAAAGACTTGTCATATCTTAACAAGGTAAATCCTAGGGTCGACATAAATAATTATTGAAACATTTTCTATTTAAACTCTAGAAATGGTTTTTAAGACTCCTTAGACCCTTGCAAGAATTGAACTACTCACTAGCTGTTGAGTAGTAACTATCCCTATTGCAGATAACTAATAAGTTGTGATAAAGAAACTTAAGATTATATTATAAAAAAAAGTAAATACTATTAATCAATCAATTTAACAATGCTAACAAAAGAAAATGAAACAATATGTAAACACATGATTACATGTGAAACCAATGTTTCCATGGGAAACCCTCATAGCAGAAAACCCACAACCAAAAGATAGTCACCATTATATTATTTAGAATCCAAAGATTCATTACAACATGTTTTTTACAAAGTCTCAATCTATAGTATTATAAAATACCCTTAGTCTACAGTCAATCCTCCAATGGCCAACCTTTTGTTTATTCAACGTCAATCTAACCTTAGCACCTTCACATAAGAAGATGCATATAGGCGTCATCTTGGAATATCAAAAATCTAACTATCCAACCAACTCATGGAATGCCAAGAATTAAACACCAATATCTTGATTGTACAATGAATTAGCATGCTACACATATTACTAAACATCATGTCTCCACATGGATAATCACCATGTCTATGTACCTACTACCATACACTAATAGTCAATGGTTTCTCACTAGGCACTACCAATGTACATACATATCTTCAAGTATAGCTACCACTACAAGCTCCAAGATTGTAGTAACCCATACAATTATTTGATCATTTCTAGTTGTTTGTGGTACCTCAAAACACCTCCTAAATATAACCATGTACCTAGATTATATTACATGGACTCCATCTCTACCATAAGTGCACTTGCATTACCATTCATGCTTTCAGTAACACTAAATTTAGTGTGTGGTAGTGAGTTCTCCTCCAAATTCTTGCATGCCAAATCATCACCACATGTAAATAAACATGCATGCTATACCACAACATCTAAAACTAACTTCATCTTATTGCATTGCATTCAGTGGTTTCTCACCAATATACATATAAACTCTTTCTTTAGCAACTCTTCATAGGTAAATAACACACCCAATTCCCACCATTCTCCCAATTTATATTTACCATAAATGATAATGTGGTATTTATCCCAAAAAATTAATCTCATGTATGGGAATGTGATAAACCTATCTCATCCATGCACAATATAAACCTAGTAGCATTTATAGGTTTGTTAAAGGATCAACATTTAGCTAAGTGTTAATATTCTCCATCTAAACTTTCCTAGTTTAAACCATCTCCCTTATAAAATGATATTGCATGTCAATGTGCTTAGTTCTAGCATGGTAAACAAGATTTCTTGCTTGACAAATTGCATTTTATGAATCACAATTCAACATTATATTAATTCTTAAAACAAAAAATAATGCATAAACATTTTAACCAAAATTATTCTTTACAAGCATGTGTTGTGACCATATATTATTGATGTAGGAGCATCCCAGGCGAACAACCAATCATGTGTCACCAGAAATATATTTTATATTCTAAGTTAGTTTTTTGCTTTGTTTTCTTTGCAGTGTTCATTTTGTGTTTCTGGAACAAATTAAGATTTGTTTGGCCAAACTAAGGGCACCATCTTGTTAAAGACCCAATAGGATATCCCCAATTTCATTTTGGTGAAGATTGGGTGAAAATTGGCTGTTATAGCCAGTCAACAATTTCTTCAATTTATGAACTACTTAGTTTCCAGACCCAGCAGTTACCTGATCTGACATTTTTTTGATAGGATTTTTTTTTTAAAAAGTCATAAAGGAAAGTCACATTTCCAAATTTGGTCAAAGGATTCTTTGTCAGGAAAATTCTTAGTTCACAAACCCTTCAGTTCGCCAATCACTTAGTTCACCGATGGGTGATTTCTCTGATTCAGCTTAAGGGCAAGTTTTGAAGTGCTTAAGTTCATTGAAAAGGAGTCTTCATTTGGCAAAAGTTTGAAGTTGCAAACTCAGTTGGTAAAGTCACTACTTTGTGAACCCTTAGGTTTACCAATGACTCACTTCATCGATGACTCACTTCATTGATGACTCACTTCTTTGATAAAGGCTTTCAAAGTTGAAATCAAAGTTTCTTTGACTCACAAAATTGGAAATTCGCTGATAGAAGAAAAATTTCAAGTCTTCGACTAGTTCACAGATTCCAAAAGTTGCTGATTCGCTAACAAACATATGAATGGAGATTTTGAGGAGAAGTTATAGAATTCATAAAAGACCAGTTTCACCGATAAAAGAAGTTGATGCCTTGAGACTTTGTATCGGCAAAATTTTACATTTGCAAACTAGTTCATGGTTCTCAAAATTTGTCGATAAGCCAATAAAGGTTTAGAAAAGGTCAATTTTGCTGATAAAGGGACATGGTCACTAAAAGATTGTATTGACAAACCTTTTAGTTTGCGAACTAACAAATTTACAGATAGCATGTGACGGCAAACTTTTAAGTTCGTGAAGTTCAACTTTTGTCGATAACTCTTCCTAGTGGTGTGTTGGGGAATGTCTAAGTTTGAAAACCTGATGGAATGCTGATAAAGATGATTTGGGGAAAGAAATCGATCGTTCATGGAAAGGGCATTTTGCTGATGACTATCTTAGAACCCGTAGTATGTACACAATGGTGATAGATATGCCATCATGGATGTTTGGTGGTTATTCAACTATTTGGTAACTATTAGGATTCAGTTATGAAACTGTTGAATTTTCATTTATTACCAGTCTTTGTATAATTCGAAAGTCCTTGCATATTGTTGGGGTTCTTCTTGGGTGATAGATGAGTCTATTGTTTATTGGAGGTTCCTCTCAGAACAGAGGTGAGACAATAGTAGATTGGGGCGATCTCTGTATTTCTTGGAAATTGATTTGGTGTTGTAAGCACATGACCTATTGACTATTGTAGTGTAATGCTTAATGATGAAGCTTTGGAAGGCCAATGAGTTTGTAAATGTTGGTGCTTGATGTTAATAAAATATTTTTAGATCTGTGAATGAATTTGTGGTTATGTTGTGTGTTACTAGCTACATGAATGAGTAGTTTGATGAAACCCCCTAGTCTTTACTACATCAAGTGGTATCAGAGCAAGGTTTTCTTACTAGCAGGAGATACATTGCAGAGAAGATGATGTGTCAAAATATTGTCTTAGAGGGATTGAGAGGATATTTGTAGGTGTTAAGAGAAGTCCCATGATTACTGAGTGATGAAGGAGATGTTGGAATTGTGAGCAAAGGGGGATTTTATTTTTCACAGTGTGTGTGGATAACAAATAGTGGCAATTGTAATTTGAGAAGATACCCCTGAGAAGAAGTGTTCCAAGAATGGAGGATATGTTTGAACAATTTCGTGTTGAGATGAGGAATGAATTGAGAAATTTAGTGGTTGGATTGAGAAGAAACCCAAATTTTATAGAAGATCATGCTAATGATGAGGATGAAATTGTGGAGGATGAATGAGAAAGAGAAAATGAATAGCCAGTAGATGTCAGAGAAGAATGGCTCCTGAGAGCACTTTCCAGAGCTAGTGGAGGTGACAAAACAGAAATTTCTAATTTTTCTAGAAAATTGAATCTTGAAGAATTGATAGATTGGATAGGAGAATTAGAAGAATATTTTAAATATGAAAATATACATGACCCTCAGAAGGTGAGATTGGCACAAACAAAACTTAACAGACATGCTACCTTATGGTGGAGGGAGTTGCAAAGAGAAAGAGTGACTAATGGAGAAATGAGAATAACCTGGTTGAATCTAATGGTTACCTGATTGAAAGCCAAATTTATTTCTAGAGATTATTAGTTGGAGATGTTTAGAAAACTTTAGAATTTGAAGGAAAAATATATGATCATAAAGGACTATACTGAAGAGTTTTATAAAATGGTAATCAGATTTGGGCATCATCAAGTGGGCAAATAGAAAGTAGCTAGTTATATCAATGGGTTGAGATTTAGTATACAAGATGAGATGAGTATGCTGGAGATTTCTACACTAGAGGAGGCATACCAATATGGTTTGAAAGCCAAAGAAAAGATAGAAAGAAGACAACTAAGTAATGCAAGAGGAAAAGGAAAATTCTCAGTCGGGAGATGACAAGGAAGCAATGGTAAAGGCAAACAAGTTCAAGAAGAAGAAACAAATTCAAAATGGAATAAAGACTCAAGTCAAGGAATGTGAGAATGAGAATATTCTATAGGAGGATGTGGTACCAGCAATAAAGGGTTCCTTGGAAAATGTTTTCAGTGTGGTGAGATGGGACATAGTTCTTATGAATGTCCACAATTACATTAGGAGAAGAATAAGAAAAGTGTGGCCAGAAATGACATCGCACTAGAAGATGAAAAGAGTATGGCATCATTTAAAGTAGAAGATCCTCAAGAAGGAGAGTCTCTTATGTTCAAGAGAGTGTTGATAACACTAGAAGTGAAGAAGGATAAAGCATCTCATAGAAGAAATATTTTTAGAACTGTATACAAGTCTGGAGGTAACTGTTGCAAAGTAATTGTAGATAGTGGTAGTACTGATAACTTAGTCTTAGAGGAAATGGTAGAAAATCTAGGTTTGGAAAAGAGGAAACATCCTAGTCCTTATAAAGTTACCTAGTTGCAAAAGGAACATGAATTAGTGGTGAAAGAGAAATGCATGGTTAGTTTTTGGATTGGGTCATATAAGGATGAAGTCTTGTGTGATGTTATGTCAATGAGTTTCTAGCATGTGTTGTTGGGTAGACCTTGGTAGTTTGGTAGAGAAGCACTCTATGATGGTAAAAGGAATTTGTATACCATTGTGAAAGATGGGTAGAAGTATGTATTGAGTTTGGTCAAAGAGAAGGCACTTTAGCTAAAAGAGAGTTCAATGGTTTTTTGCGATTCTAACAAACAATTTCTTATGTGATAAGAGAGATTGAGAGTGGTTTAATGAAGGTTCCCATGAAGGGGACTATAGTTGAAAATAAAGGTAGTGGTGTTGGTTTTGTGTAACAATAGTAGAAAGTAGTTGTAAATAGTGTAAAGAATCTAAATATTAAACAAGGAGGTGGCAGTTTGGAGAGGGAACAACACAAGTCACAAATTGGACATTTTCTCATGAGAGGTGTAGCCCAAGAAGTGTAAGTGGAGTTGAAGTATTTGAGCAAGGGATGAAGAGGAGAGCTCAAGTAGATAAATAGGAGGTTTGGATAAAGAACAAGCATGGGATCACCATCCCTAGCAATTTCAAATGTTCATGAGTTTTTCAACTCATGGAACATTTCACTTACCCATTGTGTCTGATGCAGGAGCATCCTGGGTGAACAAGCAATCTTGTGTCACCAAAAATATTTTTTATTTTCTAAGTTGGTTTTTCGTTTTGGTTTCTTTGCAGTGTTGGTTTTGTGTTTCTAGAAAAAAATTAGATTTGTTTGGCCAAACTGAGGGCACCATCTTATTAAAGAACTAAATGGGTATCCCCAATTTCATTTTGGTGAAGATTGGGAAAAAAATGGCTAAGTTATAGCTAGTTGGTGATTTTTTAAGTTCATGAACTACTTAGTTTGCCAACCCAACAATTACCTGATCTGATAGCTTTCCAATAAGAACTTTTTCAAACAACTCATCAAGGAAAGTCATATTTTCAAAGTTGCTCAAAGGAAGCTTTGTTAGGAAACTTCTTAGTTTGGAAACCCTTCAGTTCGTTGATCACTTAGTTCACCAATGGGTGATTTCTCCGACTCAACTTAAGGGCAAGTTGCAAGTACTAAAATTCATTGAAAAGGAGTCTTCAGTCAACAAAAGTTTGAAGATGCAAACTCAATTGACAAAGTCACTAGTTTGTGAGCCCTTAGGTTTGCCGATGACTCACTTCACCGATGACTCACTTAGCTGATAAAGGCTTTCAAAGTTGAATTCAAAGTTTCTTTGATTCATAGAATTGGAATTTCATCAATAGAAGAAAATTTTCAAGTCTTCGACCAGTTCACAAATTCTAAAAGTTGTCGATTCATTGAAAAACCTATGAATGGAGCTTTTGAGGAGAAGTTATAGAGTTCATAAAAGACAGGTTTCACCAATAAAAGAAGTTGATGCCTTGAGACTTTGTATTAGCAAACTTTTAAGTTTTTGAACCAATTCATCAATCTCAAAATTTGCTGATAAGCCAATAAAGGTTCAAAAAGGGTCATTTTTTCTGACAAAGGTGCTTGGTGGCTAAAATCTTGTATTAACAAACCTTTTAGTTTGTGAACTAACAAATTCGCTAAAGTTTGTGAACTTTTGTTGATAACTCTTCCTAGTATGTGTCAGGGAATGTCTTAGTTTGAAAACCTGATGGAATGCTGATAAAGATGATTTTGGGAAAGAACTCGATGGTTCATTGAAATGGCATTTTTCTAATGACTATCTTAGAGGCCCAAGTATGTACACAATGGCAACATATATGCCATCGTGGATATATGAGGTGATGGTTCAATAGTATAACTATTCAATTGCTTGGTGGTTGTTCAACTATTTGGTAACTATTAGGATTCAGTTATGAAATGGTTAACTTTTCAGTTTCTTGCTAGTCTGCGTATAATTGGGAAGTCATTGCATATTATTGGGGGTTCTTCTCAGGAGATAGATTAGTCTATTGTTTATTGGAGGTTCCTCATAGAATAGAGGTGAGACAATAGTAGATTGGGGTGATCTCTCTATTTGTTGGAAAGCGATTTGGTGTTGTAAGCACATAATTGATTGAATCTTGTAGTGTAATGCTTAATGATGAAGCTTTGGAAGGCCAATTAGTTTGTAAATGCTGATGTTTGATGTTAATAAAATATTTTTAGATTTGTGAATTAATTTGTGCTTCCATTGTGTGTTACTAGTTACATGACTAGGTAGTTTGATAAAAAACCCCTTGTCTTGACTGTATCAATTATGCTTGATTTGTGGATAGTACAATTATCTACTACCACTTGCTTGAATCCAACTAACTACTCCTCAAAATAGAGTACAATTATAGTTTCTTGTTCACCTTTGATTATCTAGATCTCTATCCTAATCAAAATCCATAAATACAAGGTTTTCTAAACACTCACTCACATCATTAGCACTATGATAAGTCAAATAGCAATTCAAAGTTGCTCTCAAGTACCTAAAACTCCCACTACTTGAGTGATGTTTGGACTTATGTAAACCATTACATACATAAAACTTCCTATTTCATAGGCATGTGGAACATTTGTCATGTCCTCCAATGCCTCCATAGAATTTGGACATTAATCCAAACTTAATTTTATACCAACTAGTAGGGATGTACTTACTAGTTTATTGTCCTACATTCCACTCCTCTAGAAACATTCCAAACCTCCACAAAATAATTTCAAGATACTTCGTCTAGAATTTGGCAATAATTTTCTATTAGTCTTGTACTTTCTATCTCCATACCAAGTATGTATCTAGTAATACCTAAGTCTTTGATTTCAAACTTACTGGACAATTGAAATTTAAGTCCCTTGATTAATATCTTGTTGTTTCCAATGGTTAACATATCATCAACATATAAAACAATAATCAAAATGTGATAATTCACCTAATTTTTATAAACACAACAATCAACATCACTTCTAGAAAAGTTCAATCCTAAGACATATGAGTCAAACTTTTTGTTCCACATAGGTATAGGTACCACAACCTATCAAGTAATCTTGTTGCCTTGTAGATCTTATCACAATTACCATTGAAGAATTTCCTACCTCATTTGTACTATTTTTCTTTAGAGTTTTTTTTCTATGTTCTTGCGTCATGTTCATTGAAACTATCATGTCCACATAGTTTTTCAACTTCTAGTCCATTTTACCTCTCTAAGTCTAATTCAAAACTCATCGTCTCATTTTTTTACTTCTTTGACTATTCATCCCTAAACAAGACTCTAAGTTCCCTAAAAGTGGCATCCCTTGAATAGAGAACTTTTAATGTTTGAAAATTCCAAAGTTTATATCCTTTCACATTTTCACTATACCTAATGCAAAAACACCTCTTTTCCTTTAAATCCAAGTTAAATCATCTTTCCTTTAGCACTCAAACATATGCCTCAGAGGTAATAAATTTCAAATGTGTTACAACTAGTTTTCTACTAGTCCACATTTCATATGGTTTCTTATTATACAACACAATAGGAGACCTATTTTTAAGGTAGCATGTAGTAGTTATTAATTTAGCCTAAAACTCATGTCCTAGACTAGAACTACTTAAAATACTTCTATATTGGCTAGCAAGGTTGTATTGAACCATTTAGCCACATCATTCTATTGTGGTTTATAAGGAGTTGTCCTTTGTTTCACAATTATAGTGTGTTTATGGAATCTCTCAAATTCCTTTAAGTAGAGTTCTCCTCCATTATTTCTCTTAAGCACTTTGATTTTCTTATCAATCTAATTCTCAACTAGATCCTTAATCTCCTTAAACTTGAGAAATACATCAAATTTTCTTCTAAGGAAATAAGCATAAGAGTACCTAGAATAGCCATAAGTCAAAGAAACATAATATTGATACTTACCAATGCAATTAACATCCACAAAATTGAAAACATCATTGTGTATCACCTTGAAAATATCCTTTACCCTTGTACTTTTAAACATAAACCATATTGTGTTCTATTTTCTTAACACAATGTTCACAAAGTCAAATCTAATAGAATAATCAACAAATACATCTACCATATGTTTACTCACTAGGGTTTTTAGACCTTTTCAACTTACCATGTGATCCATCCTATGATTCCAAAACAACTCTAATTTAGATTGAGTTACATTGGCACACTTGGAAAATGTTGATGCATCTAACCTATATAGAGTACCATGTCATACTCCCTTAGCAAGCACCAAGATGCCTCTTGTCAACCTGTAACCTTTATCATCAAAAGTATCATGTATTCTAGACTTAGTCATCTTGTGCATACAAAGGAACCAATAGGTTTTCATCCTTTAGGAAATGGTACTAGATCCCATGTATCATTATTTTTCAAATCTTCCATCTCTTCATTCATGGAAATCTTCTAGGATTCTTCATCATTCATACCTAATGCCTCTTCTATAGATCTTGGTTCATCCATGTTAGTATTCAATGCAAAAATACCTCTATAGTCATCAAGTGAATACCTTTTAGGTGGTTGTCTATGCCTTGTAGATCTTTAAATAAGCTAAGTTGGAGGTTCTTCCTCCTCTTCTAAAGATTCAAAGTTAGATGAGCTCTCATCAAATTCTTGTATATCTAGGGGCCTTGATTCAAATTTCTTAAGTATAGAAGTAAGTTGAATCACATCATTCTATTCACTTTGTTTTGGCTACAACGTAATAGAAGAAGGCTTAGTTTCTCTAAAAATAACACTTCTAATATATATTACCTTTTGTGCAATAGGATAAAAAGCCTTCTATCCTTTAACACTATATCTATACCTGATGAAGATACATGTGCATATGCCTTTGTTTGTTCACTTCTCCTTTGGAACATGTGCATATTCCTTATAACCAGAAACTCTAAGATGTTTCAATGAAGGCTTATGACTTGACCACACCTCCATAGGTGTTTTATCAACAAGAGCTGATGTAGGAGACCTATTAATCAAGTAGCAAGTAGTGGCAATAGCTTCAACCCAAAAACTTTGTCCTAGACAAAAACCACTAAGCATACTCTTAGCCTTCTTCATTAGTGTCCTATTCATTCTTTTTGCAACTCCATTATGTTGTGGAGAATACAGAGAACTATATTTTATCTTTCATTGCCACAATATTTATATAATCTATCAAAATAATTAGAGAAAAATTCACTACCATTGTTAGTCCTGAAATATATTATTTTCTTTTCAGTCTACAATTCAACCATAGATTTAAATTCTTTATTTCAATTCAAATCTTTAGATTTACTCTTTAGAAAATATACCCATGTCTTTTTGCTATAATAATCAATAAATGAAACAGAGTATGTGGATTTTCCAATGGAATGAATATCTATAGGACCAAACACGTCATAATGAATAAGATCAAATATGCCATAAGGTTTATGAGAACTCAAGTAAAACTAAACATAGTTTTGTTTCCCATATATACAATTCCCACATAAATCAAAATCAAGATTACAATAAGTCAAACCTTCAACAATATTTTTTGTATTTTTCAACATCCTTAGACCCTTTTATCCAATGTGACCTAGTTTCTAGTGCCATAACATATTCTTCTTTGTAGGTAATTTTGATTCAAAAGAAAGAGCACCATTAGGTACCGAGAAGCCACGATCATTTGCTAAAGAGAAAACCCTCAGTTTTTCCAATGAAGTAGTCATAGACTTGCTTTTCATAGAAGTACTATTTCACTCAATAATGTATGCTTCAGTCTTATACAATGTGCTAAATCCAACATCTCTAGATATCACCATAGCACCTCCAAGCATCTTGCATCTAACATCATAAAAGATTATCTGCACACTCGCATCTATTATTTTTCTCATAGATAATAAATTTTGTGCTAATCTAGGGATATATGCAACACCATTAATCCTTTTCACTCCACCATCAGGAAATCTAACTTTAACTTTACCATGACTAACAATATTTAAACAAGAATCATTACCAAAGTACACCTTACCTCCATCAAATTCTTGATATTAAAAAAACCAACATCTATTAGGGGTCATATGGAAAGATGCACGTAATTCAATTAACCATGCATCATTCCTTGCATGAGTGGTCAAAGCTGCAATGAACACATCATCATCTTCCTTCTAAGATTTAGAATTAGAATCAAATTTCTTTGTTTTTTTTCTTCTTTTCTTCTTTGCACTCCTCATGAAAGTATCTAGCCTTACTACAATTCTAGAAAATAACTTTGGACTTTCCAGGAGATTTAGATCTCCCCTTAGAATTGAATTTTTCACCCTTCTCACTCTTAGTACCTTTTTCTTTAGATCTTCCATGAACATTTAGGGCCTCTTCGGCACTAATGGATACCTTCCTCCTCATCTCTTTAGAAATAAAAGAACCCAAAATATCTTCAACTTTCAAGACAACATAAGTACTCCCAATATCCATAACAAGAGAATTCCATAAATCAAGTAAACAACAAAGTAGGATCTACCATCTCTCCTCTTCATCCTTTTTTTAGAAATACAACTTCTTCCACAAATTGATGCCAATTGAGCCACTAACATATTGAATTCTTCCAAGTGGTCAAAAATTCATCCATCATCTTACATTCTTAAATAATACAATTTCTTCTGTAAGAAAATCTTGTTCACTAAATATTTGGCTTGATATATCTCACCAAGTTTTTTCCCTAGTTTCTTTGTAGAAGAGTCTTCATGGGCATTGATTAAAATAGAGACTGGTATGGACAATCTAATTAGACCCTTGCCTTTATACTCTCTAACATCATATTGAGCATTCAAAGTAGCATATTTAGGCCTTGAAACATTCTTATCAACAACATCCCATAGATCAAAAACAATTAACAAATCTTCCTTGTTTAGCTTCCATATATCAAAATTGTTACCCAAAAAATTTTCTACCTCTATTCTCCCTGATGTACTCACCATGTAAAAATTCCTACAACAAGATCACAAAGTATCTTATGCACAATCTCTCACTCAAAACTAGATTAGCCCAAAAAACCCAACAACCCACAATTGAAACCAAAGGTCATCAATCTCTAATACCAATTACATAAGGAAGCTAAAGTAGAAGAATAACTTCCTAAACTAATATTGAGAGGAGGGTTATGAAAAACTTGTCAGATCTTTACAACAATTACATAAATTATACATAAATAAACATAAATAGCAATCATACCACAACACAATGGTTTATGTGGGGAAAACACTTTCGAGAGAAAAACCCCACACTCCAAATTTCACACAATATATTATTCACAAATTTCAATAAGATTATATTATATTTTCAAAGCAAGATTTCATAAGAGCATTACTATCTCGAGATTTGGATGCTATTTAACAACATCTATAAGACTCTTACACTTAACCTCCATCTCAAGAACTTAATATAGAGGAGATACAATACATGAAACTATGAAATGGTAAATAGAAAACCATGAGCCATAACTACCCAAAAGTGGTACCTAAATCCTTAGGGTTCCATCATCTCTAATCAAAGATAACTTAGGATGTGTCATAACATGCATCAACATGTGCAACTTTCCCTTACAACTCTTTTATGTTTCCAACACCTTTTTACATTTTCCAATATAGGAAGCCCAACTTTTGGAGGCCATAACTTTTGATCCAAGAGACCAATTGGTATTTTTTTAAAATTGTAGTCATCAAAGAACACACTAGGCACCCCTACAAGTAATGCAAAATAACATGAAATTTTTCATTTTGGCAAAAAACTAACTCTATAGCCCAAAAATTGAGTTTATTCAATTTAATAATTGAAAAATCACACTTTTTGTAATTGCAAAGTTGAGAGACATTTCCTAGGAGTTCCTTGTCCTATCATGGGTGACATGATGTGAGAAATTCTTGCTTGAGATGGCGGTTATCTTGGTCATTATTATGGGTATCTTGTTGGGGCACAAAAGCATGTTGAAGAATAAACCATACATGGTTAAATAAGGGGTGTTTTTCCCTTGTTGGTTATTCCTATGGATATGTCTTTACAATCTATTATGTCAAGTGGGAGAATGTTGGAATTGAGCTGCCATCAACCATGTAAATCCTATGACGTGGTTTCCACTATTCTTGGAAAGTTCTAAAGTTCTTGGAGAGTTCCAACATCCTTGGAGTTAGGGTGTTAAATTTATAAATTTATTCACAAGGGATGAAGGTTCAACTAATATTAGTTATATTATTTAATTATTAGTACTAGTATTGGCAACAATGTATCATTTATTGTGGTATTTATTTTTTATGACAGTACTAACAATCTATAGTAAATAGTAATTGTAATAATGTGATTTTACCTTGGGAAGATAATAAGTAAAAGTGGGATACCCAGGTCTACTATTGGCTTATGACATGTTGTAAGAGGATATGTTATTATTAGTCCCTTACAAGTTCTATGGAATTAATTGATTTTAGTACTATCTATTGATAGAAAATTATGAGAACCTGTAAGAGGTTTTAGTTGAAACTATTTTTGGATTATTTGAGAGATTCCGAAAGGTGGGCATTAGATTTCCCAAGTTGGGCACAATTCTCCATGTACCATATGTAGAAACTAGGAACATTAAGTGAATGCAAGTATTGAAACAAGACACTCGATACAAATAAGAGCATGCTCAAACTGCAAGAAAATAAGTATTAAAAACAATGGAAAATAGGAATGTAATATATGGGATTATGAATTAGCTTACAAGATGTAGTACATATAGGGCATAATTGGCTAAGAATAGCCAACCCAAAGATTAAAAAAAACTCACTAAGAATAGTGGCAATGCATGTATTAGAAAAGCAACTACTTAACTTAGTTAATCTAATCTAGGCACGCCAAGTATAGCTTGAGGCTAAACATAGACTGATGTGTACATCTAAGTAAGATGAATATACACCAACAACCCCACTTAAGCATAGATTAGGTGGGATAAATGAAGATTGGTCCCAACAATTAGGCCTAATCAGGTACCCATGCATAATGCAATCTCTCATAAAAATAGAGAAATGATTAAAACCACCTTGGAAAAACTCCCCTCCAAAAAGAGAGAAAAAGATCAAAGAAGAGGACTAGGAAGCCTCCTCGAAGATGATAACTTTAAACCAAGCCCGAAACCATGTCGCTCTAACTATGATGATGTAGATAGCTCCCCCATAGGAGAGAGAAAGATACTATGTAGGCCCCCACAATGAAGTAGCCTCTATACCAAAAGAGAATGCCTATGTATGAATGCTGAAAATGATCTATTTGTGGCAAATGACATTTCTCCCCATAGGAAGAAATAACTCTAATGGTGAACTCTCAAAGAAGCAAGGTGAGGTGGTAAGTCTCATGATGTACCATGCCTCATAACATAGTTCAAATGACATCATGATGATGTTGAAATAAGTCACAAACAAATTAGGAATCCTACACCTAACTAAAACAAGTGACCTCTCAACATCATGTGAAAACTGATGAAGAGAACGATCTAAAGAATATATGTATGGATGTGGAATGTCAATGAATGCCATATGGCTGCAATGTAAATTCCATGAGATGTCCTACAAAGAATCAATCGAAGCTCTCAGTGAAGACTTACTGAACTCTATAGTAGTAGTAGGTCCAAGATAACTATCATCAAAGAGAAAGACAAGATCCTCCAAAGTGTTATCAAGATTCGCAATGTGAGATTCTGTAAACAACCAAGAGATGTCTGGTAGAAGTGTTTCCCAATTGGATATAAGACCCTACAATAAAGAATTATTGAAATCTCTTAGAGAAGCAACTTTGAACTCTGAAGTGGAGGCATAGAAAGCATGTGCCCTAAAATATGATGATGTATGTCAACCATCATCTAAATTCTGTACCCAAGTATATGCACTCTGAAGTGGCTGTCTAGCCAAAAGAGAGTTTAATGTGGGTGAGTCATATGTTGAATCCTCATTCTCCAAAATGAGTCTTAAGATGGATGGAGATGGCACCCCCGCACTATCCTCACTGTCGAAACTAGGAGAAGAAAAAAATCTACCTCAAGAATCTGTTGTGAGGCAATAGTAGATGAAAGAGATGAATTCTCGATGTCCTAATGCAAAAAGTCACTGGAGGCTCTCAAAGGAACAACTTGGTACTCTGATTAAGCAACAGGTGCTTGAGGAGATGTGATATCAATATCTTGTTGTAAAGAATCATTGGAATCTCTCAAAGGAACATCATTGAACTCTATTGAAGCAACAAGTGTGAAAGCATGAAGAGAATTTTGTATGTCATCTAACCATCTAAGACTAGAAATATACTCAAACTCCTCTAAAGTATCATCATCAAAGGGTATGTTTTCTATTTTCGCAAGAGGAAGAAGACAATATGTAGTAGAATCATCTGGGAATGGACAGATATGAGGATCTTTGTAAATCTCTTAGATTCTATTCCAAAGTGTGTGAGGACACTGAATATCTGAGAGTGTCAGAATCAACACTAAGACAAATCAAACCTACTACATTTTCAATGATATTTCCCTAAGCTAATTTTCTCCCCAATGTGTCTGGTTTAAGTATGGTCCATAGAGATAAGGGGAAAGATTAAGGCATTTGAGGTGTGTCAGAATGCCTTTTTTCCAAGACCCATAATTGGCCTTCTCCAGGATTACTACAGAAGGATGAGTAGTGAAACCCATGATGAAACTGAGACCAATAATCTCAATGCATAAGAAAGGTGGGAAAGTAGGAAGTGTTCAAAGACACGATCCACAAGACCCCCCTTGATTCAATTTTGAGACCCCCACGTGAATTTTGGTACATTATATTTGAGTGCTTAAGCAAAAACATCCAAATTTGGGTCATGTAGTGTCACTTTAAAATTAGTGTGATTCAACCCAAATTGGTTACAATGTGTTTTTAAATTTGGCACTCTAGTCAAGTTGCCCTTTAACAAGATTACAATTTTTTCCTAATATAACTCTAATTTAAATACTCTCTAAAATTATCCCTTTTTCATTTTAAAAAACTATTATATTTTAATTTAAAAAGAAGGCTTTTTCAATAAAAATCAAAAACCTAATTTGGGCGTTCTTTTGAGCAGGGATTTGTGACGGATTCAAGCCATGAGTTTTGCAGACCAAGTCATTGGGCTTCAACAGGCCATGAGCTTTGGAAAACAGTCACAGGTCTTCACAAAATAGGGTGTGGGCCTTCTCCAGGTTTCCACGCCTTCAAACGGCTAGATCGGGCTTCACACATCCTACAAATGTCTTTAACACCTGAATCGAGCTTTCCTACCCTGCAACACACCGTGCTTGGGTCTCAAATCAATGCCTTAGAAAACAAATCGCAGCCAAGCCCCCATACTATAGGCACTTGAGGTTAATGCTGCAATAGAGAAGAGGTAAAGAATTTGTGAGTTGAGTTTCCATCATTCATTCAACCATGCACAACGAAGATGGACAAAAAATAGAAGGGTACAAAACCTCTCAATATTTTTTAGGAGTTGAGGTGGAGCCACTTTTAGACACAACAAAATTGTGGCTAATTCAAACATGCCTCTAACTCAATTTGAACTTGCAGTCTTCAAGGGGAAAGAGTTATCTCTTAAACTGCCTGAAGCAGATGGCTGGATGGGATGTTTGGAAAATTCCCATGGAAAGTCATATGATAATTTCTATTTAGGTAATCAGGGAACGTAAACTTTTAATTTTCGGCCAAGATTCTCCACATCTATGGGACTTCGAAAGATTTCCAATCAAATTTGCCTTCTACATGCTAATAAATAAAACAGATCAGCCCTCTCAATCAGCTTGCAGATCCACTCAAAGGGATCTCACCTCCTTGTAAAAACAATGGATTGGCTGAATCAGCCCTCTAAGCAGATTCAATCGGCCTCCAAAATGAGCTTCTCATAGATTCAATCGGCCTGCAAAAGCAAGCCACGGGTTGGCCCTTTTGGATCGCGGCCCTTCAAAACCTCTATGGATCTACTTGTATTGCACACCACAAAGATGAGTGGGATTAAATCACCTGGATCAGGCAGCAAATAGGGGCGACACAGAGGTTTTAATTGTCTCTGACACAGATAGAAAACAGAGGGGAAATAAGGGTTACAGTCGCTTCTCTTGGATGCCTTCCCACGTGAATCAATGATGAATCCAACCTCTCTCAGCCTCTGTGTAGATGTCAACCTCCTTTACAAATAAAAATTCCCTCCTTCACTGTTGTTCAACTAGGGTTGAAGGCCTTTCTCTGCCCAAACAAGGGTTCTAGTCTCAGGGGATGATTACGAGGCTAAAAACACAACTGGAATAATTATCTCCATACCTAAAAAATTGATTTTTCAAGAGACTTTTAGACATTAGGGTTAGTTAGAGTCTAATTAATCTTAGCCATTGATTGAGATTAAATCATGGCCATTGGTTTTTAATGAGAGGATTATAAAAGAGGATCAATGGGCATTTGGAGAACACAAATCTGAAAAATATTTGCAGTGATAGCAAATAAATAAATTTGCAGTGAGAGGAAGGGCGCAATGATAGCGTTGGAGAGTAGCAGTGGAACTGCCAGAGAAGAAAATTATTTCTAGAGAAGGAAAATATTTCTGGATAATAAAATATTGCCAGAACAATTTCAGTAGGGGCAATTGAGGGAAGGAAAATTACCAGAAATAAAATTGCCAGAGCTCTGCCAGTAAGAGGCAAGCAATTTTGTATCTCTTAATTTTTCTGCAATTGAATAAAATTCTTATTTGCTGATTGGTTTTCCCTTTGGTTTTTCTAGGTATAATTTGTCCAAAACTATTGTGTTCATTATTTTGCATATTTTGTTCTCCGTGATTATTTGTGAAGTTGCAATTGTATTATTTTTTAATATTTGCTGTGAATTAATTTTTCGGCAGTCAAATAATCTATATAAGATAGGAAATTAATTATTAGTAGCTGCAATAGAATTTTCACATGGTATCAAAGC
Source organism: Cunninghamia lanceolata (assembly GCA_027924645.1). NCBI lineage: Eukaryota > Viridiplantae > Streptophyta > Pinopsida > Cupressales > Cupressaceae > Cunninghamia > Cunninghamia lanceolata. The sequence continues at coordinate 11,129,711 of BSBN01000854.1, forward strand.
AGATCTGAGGGCAGAAAAGGCACAGGGAGAAAGAAAAAAATAATAAATAAAAAAATCTAGGGTTAATAAAACCCAGTTTGACCTCTTCAAAATTATTATTATTATTTTCTTTTGAGATGGCCTTAGCAGGTTTAAGAGATCATGACAGATTGGATGAAGCCTCAAATTTTGGTGTATGGAAAGCCAAAATTTCTTTATTGCTGGAAGAGAATGGTATCAAGGAATATGTGACCACTATTATACCTATACCTACAGATGCAACACAACTCTTAGCATATAAGAAAGAAGATACTAAGGCGAGGAGGCTAATTCTTGACGGTGTTAAGGATCATATTGTTCCACATATTGCAGAGTTAGATACAACAAAGATGATGTGGGACGCCATTCTAAATCTGTACTAGAATGTTACCACTAATCGAAAGTTGATTCTCAGAGAAAAGTTGAGGAATACCTAGATGAACAAGGGAGAAGACATTATAAGTTACCTCACCAGGCTTAGACATGTTAAGGATGAGTTGGCAGCTGTTGGAGACAAACCAAACGATGACGAGCTAGTAAGAACAACCCTGAATGGGTTTACTAAGCAGTGGGATGTCTTTGTTCAAATTATTAATGGACGAGACATCTTACCAAGTTGGGATTGACTATGGAGTAACTTCACTCAAGAGGAGCATAGACTAAGTCTTGTCAGTGGAACTTGCAATAATAGTTAGAAAAATGAGGTGGAATAGGAAAACGTTGCCCTAGCAGGAAAAGGGAAAGCGAAGAAGGGGTCTGGCAAACAATCAAATCCAAAAAGTGAGAAGAAGAAGAAGGACTTGTCTAAGATCAAATGCTATGGTTGTCACAAGTTCGGCCACTATGTTAGCGATTGCCCACAAAGGAAGAAAAATGAAAAGAAAGGCAAGAAGCAGATGGTAGCTTTAGCAAGTGTAGATGAGCTTTCTAGTAGAATGGAGGATGAGTTTGCACCCATAGCTTGCCTAACTAGCTCAACCTCACAGGGTCTTTGGTATATAGACAGTGGGGCGTCATTTCATATGACAGGAGTTAGGGAGTACTTCTCCAGCTACAAGGAGGAGGACATCAGATTCCAGATTCAGATGGGGAACAACTCGAAGTGCAATCCAGTTGGAAGAGGGACTGTTCTATTTCAGAGGGAGAATGGCAAGCCTATTTCCATTCATGATTTGTTGCATGTGCCAGGCTTGGGCATGAATCTAATTTTTGTATCTATCCTTTAGGATAAAGTCTATAATGTAGTTTTTAGAGGGGCACATGTTTTAATCAAGCATAAGGATTGGAAATCACCCATAGCTATTAGAGTTAGGAGAGGCCGACTTTATAGGTTGCAGTTTGATACTCCTACAACACTAGTGAGCAGCAGTTATCCTAGAGATCAAGGAGAGATATGGCATAGGAGGATGGGCCATATACATCATGGAGCACTTAAATTTCTTTGTGACAAATTGACAAGTGTTCCAGAGGTGAGCAGAGAGCATGATGATGTATGTAAGGGGTGTGTGTTGGGGAAGTTTGTGAAAGCAGCTTTTCCAAGGAGTGACACCAGATCCAAGGGGGTTCTTGATCTAGTAGATTCAAATATATGTGGACCAATGTCAATGAAGTCTCTCAGTGGATACGAGTACTTTGTTACTTTTATTGATGATTTCTTCAGGAAGACCTAGATATACTTCTTGAAGACCAAGGATGAGGTCTTCAGTCACTTCCAGGAGTCCAAAGCTCTTGTGGAGAATTCGACAGGCAAGAAGGTAAAGGTTCTTCGGTCAAACAATGGAGGCGAGTACAAAGGGAAAGAGTTCTAGGAGTTCTGTACTAGGGAAGGAATCAAGAGAGAGTGGACCATTCCTTACAACCCACAATAGAATGGGGTTGCTGAGAGGAAGAATTGTTCTATATCGGAGGCAGAAAGGGCTATGTCGTATGACCAAGATATGCGACGTTACTTATGGGCAGAGGCATGCGGTACAACAGTATACATACAAAATAGGGTTCCACATAAGGTATTGGACAAGATGACACCAGAGGAGGCATTCTTAGGGAAGAAGCCAGATGTCAATCACTTCAGGATATTTGGAAGTTTGGCATTTTGTCACATTCTAGGGCCTACACGTTCCAAGTTAGATCAGACTGCAGAGAGAGGGTACTTTGTGGGGTACAGTGAGACCTCAAAGGCATATTAGATATTTATTCTAGGGACCAGGAGGATTATAGTTAGGCATGATGTCAAATTCATGGAGGATAAGGTATATAGGAGGTCCAAAGATTTGCCAGTAGACGATCAGAATGAGCAGCCAACAGAAGCTCCAAGAATTGTTCAACCAGGACAGCGGTAACAAAGCACAAGTATAGTTACTAGTACAAGTATAAGCTCAGGTGTTGAGAGTTCACAGAGTATGGAGCAACAGATACAACAAATCCAAGAGATGCATCAAGAAGATATGGAGTTTGATATTTCATCCTCTATAGTTAGCAGGAGGAACCGTGAGGTTCAATAGACACATAGGGATACTCAAGATTTTGTGGGAGCTCCTAGGATGAGTAGTAGACAATAGAAACAACCACCCAGGTATAATGACTATGTGGCATTGGTTAGTCAGTTGGTAGATAGCGATCCTTCCAGCTATCAGGAGGCTACATAGTAACAGGTGTGGCAAGATGCGATGGTTAAGGAATATACCTCAATAGTGTAGAATGATGTGTGGGAGGTTGTGCCTAGACCGACAGATAGGGCAGTGGTTGGATCACGCTAGATCTATAAGAATAAGCATGGTGCCGATGGTAGCATCGAGAAATACAAGGAAAGGTTCATGGCCAAGGGGTTCTCTCAGAAGGAGGGAATAGATTATGATGAGACATTTACTCCAGTGGCTAGGTATACTTCTATACGAGTCGTAATCTCGCTTGCAGCACATATGGGATGGCAGATCTATCAAATGGATGTCAAGATGGCATTTCTTCATGGTGAATTGGTAGAGGAGGTATACATAGAACAACCAGAGGGCTTTGTAGCACACAGTAATGAAATCTACGTGTGCAGATTGAAGAGAGCTTTGTATGGACTTAAGCAGGCTATTAGGGCGTGGTATGAGCGCATTGATAAATACTTGCAGGGAATAGGCTTTGTGAAGAGTGAGGCAGATGCTAACCTCTACTACTTGGTGGTTGGGGGTGAAGTTCTCATTCTTGTTCTATATGTGGATGACTTATTTTTAATAGGTTCACTGGGGCTCATAGAGGAGTACAAGATGGGACCTTGCAGCAGAGTTTGAGATGAAGGATTTGGGGCTTATGCACTACTTTCTAGGCATGGAAGTGTGGCAGACAGATGAGGAAATTTTCCTTGGACAAGGGAAATACTGCATTGAAATCTTGAAGAGGTTTGAGATGCAAGATTGCAGAGCCATGTCTACACCTATGATTATGAATTGGAAGAAGGTAGGCTCATCCAAGAAAAAGGATGTAGACCCCACCTTATACAGGAAGTTGATTGAATCTCTCATGTATTTGGTCAACACTAGGCCAGATATATCCTTTGCAGTAAACTCTCTTGGTTAGTTCATGGTTGAGCCGAAGAGAGTGCATTGGACATTGACAAAGCATGTGTTGTGATATTTGCGTGGTACAATCGAGTATAGGATCAGATATGGTCGAAGTGATGGGATCAAGTTAATAGGCTATACTGATGTAGATTGGGCAGGTACTACAGCGGACAGGAAAAGCAGTTCAAGGTGTTGCTTTAGTTTGGGATCAGGAGTTGTCTCTTGGTACAACATGAAGCAAAAGTCTGTGGCTCTGAGTTCTGTAGAAGCATAATACATAGCATCTAGCATGGCAACGTGTGAGGCTATATGGCTTTGGAAGTTACTAGTAGCTTTGTTTGGTCAGAGGGTTGAGACTACGGTGATACACTGTGATAATCAGAGTTGCATCAGATTATCATAGAATCTAGTGTTTCATGATAGGTCTAAGCATATAGACATCAAGTATCATTTCATCAGGGATTGTGTACAATGGAGGATTGTTCAGCTATAGTATATACCTATAGATTAGCAGGTAGAAGACATTTTGACAAAGGCATTGGGGAAGGTGAAATTCATCTTCTTCAGAGATAAGTTGGGTGTTATGCAGAACACCTTCCTCACTAAGAGGGAGTGTTAATTTTAATGTAGCTTGGACAGGTGTTCTAGTCTTGGGTGATGATTATGAGGCTAGAAACACAATTGGAATAATAATCTCCATACCTAGAAAATTGATTTCTCGAGAGACTTCTAGACATTAGGGTTTGTTAGAGTCTAATTAATCTTAGCCATTGATTGAGATTAAATCATGGCCATTGGTTTTCAATGAGAGGATTACAAAAGAGGATTAATGGGCATTTGGAGAACATAGATCTAAAAAACATTTGCAGCAATAGCAAATAAATAAATTTGTAGTGAGAGCAAGGGCATAGTGATAGCATTGGAGAGCAGCAATGGAATTGCCGGAGAAGAAAATTATTTCCAGAGAAGGAAGATATTTCTAGATAATAAAATATTGGTAGAGCAATTTCAGCAGGAGCAATTGAGGGAAGGAAAATTACTGGAGCTTTTCTAGTAAGAGGAAAACAATTTTGTATCTCTTAATTTTTCTGTAGTTGAATAAAATTCTTATGTGCTGACTGTTTTTCCCTTCGGGGTTTTTCCAGGGACAATTTGTCCAAAAATATTGTGTTCATTATTTTGTATATTTTGTTCTCCATGATTATTTGTGAAGTTGCAGCTATATTATTTTTTAATATTTGTTGTGAATTAATTTTTCGGCAGTCAAATAATCTATATAAGAGAGGAAATTAATAATTAGTAGCTGCAATAGAATTTTCACATTCTTGCCTTAATCCTTTCCACTAGACCAAATGCAGATTGGTTCTATACAAATTGACCTTCTTTGGATCTGGGCCTTGCTTGGAAGAGGGATCCCACAAGAGCACTATTAATAAATCATAGAATTTGAACAAACATCCACACAATCCTGCTCTGATACCATGTGGAAACCAGGAACATTGAGTGAATTTGAGTATCGATTCAAAACACTTGAGACAAACAGAAGCATACACAACCTTCAAGAAAACAAGTATTGCAAACAATGGACAATAGGAATGCAAAATATGGGATTATGAATTAGCTTACAAGATGTAGTACATATAGGGCATGATCAACTAGGAATAGTCAAGCCAAAGATTAAGAAAGCTCACTAAGAATAGTGGTGCTCCAAGTATTAGAAAATCAAGCACTTAACTCAGTTAAGCTAATGTAGGCATGCAAAGTATAGCTCAAGGCTAAACATAGAGGTATGTGCACACCTAAGTCTGCCTAATATACACCAACAAATCATGCTTGTAATATATATTAAATAGAAGCATATTGTGTCGGGGTTTGAGATAGGAAGAGTAGAGAAAGAATAGTGTTGAATATAACACTCAAAAAGAAGGTTACAGTTATAGGATTGATGAGATGCATTGAGATCAATTGTTCATAGGTACATAGACCATGTACTATCAGATTGGAGACTAAGGAGATTAGGAAGTATGGTTGTAGTGTAATCTTTTTCTCAAAATTAATGCAAGCCTATCCTCCCTTCTATGTGGATTTTTTCTTGCAAGGGTTTCTTCATAGTAAAATCTATGTTATGTGATGAATAATGCTCTTTGCTGATTTCTTCTCATTTCCTGATTTAAATCCATTAAATCTCTTCATGGTATAATTTCAATGATTAGAAAAATAAATTTTAGTTTTTCATACAATTTTTAGATTTCTATTTTGTAGTAGTCAAAGCCTTGTATCTCATCATTTGACAAAATTGGATTTGAAATTAAAAATTGCCAACATTAAAGTTTGGCCTATTATGTAGCTAACATTACTACATGTAATTGATCTTGATCTCCCCTAAAATATTCTTCTTGGTCATCCATGGATTCATGCAATGCAAGCCATTCTTTCCACTTTCCATCAATGCATCAAATTCCTTCATTTAGGAATAGAATTAACTATTCTCATTGGTCCTCAACCTTTTCAATATTACAAAATGTTGGAAGGGCACTATCAGAAAACCAATCATTACCCCATCATTGAAGCATCTCAAATACTTGAAGAAAAAAATCATCCTACATAGATCCAAGTGACCTTGCATCCACATCCACCAATTTGAAACCTAAATCCCATATCAAGAACATTGACAAAGGTTGTGGAGAATAAATTATCCAAAATTCCTTTCATATAGGAAAGATTCCCTTTTCTCCCTAATCTCATGGTAGTTCTAACATAAATAAGAAGAAAGAAAAAGCCTCAGTATGGTATTGATCAACTACTTTTCTTTAGCATGGTTTTGTTGTAGATGAAAAGATTAAAGGTGCAAATAATTCTTGGCTCTATGATGATGAAAAGATAGCACCTTTCTTAAAAAGTAATGGATATTTTGTAGCTAAGAAAATATGTAAGAAAATAAAATATAAAGGAAAGGGCCTTGGGATTCATGAGCAAGGAATTATAGAACCTATACATATTTCTGAAAAATCTTATAACAAGGGGTCTAGGATACATGTCTCCTAATGAGAAATCTAATGGTGTTAGTGATACTTCTATAGTTTTTGAGAATGCTTCTTGTAACATTGAAAAAATTAAAATTGGGTCTATCCATAGCCTTTTATGAAGTCTTGCTTCCACCAACCTCCTTAATGTACTACCATCCTTAACTTCAAACTCGACCTCCAATACTCTAAACATATTGGTTGAGACCAACAAGATCACAAGTCATCAGACTTGTTTCAAAATGACACAGGTATCACAAAACTCTAAGATAATATCCTGCTAGAGGATCATCAAGGCAACTCTAATATCAATCTAGATGCATTTGCATATGTTGAGGAGTGCAAAGAATTTTTTAATGAAAATGAAGTGAAGTATATACATAAACTAAAAGATCAAAATATAGCAATGAATCCAAATGATGAGAATAATACAACAAATCAAAAAATTAGAAAAATTAAAGAAATAAAAATCTAAGAACCCTAGTGAAAACCTCTTTGAGGACCTAACAGTTTACAATGGGAAAGGTAAAAAAGTTGAATATGATTCTACTGGTGAAAGTATATATGAGACACTAATAGACAAGGAACTCAATTTTCCCTTATATTAGCACAATTATAGGATGGCATGAATGTCAATATTGAAGTAGAAAATAGTCCTAAAATTATCAAAAGGGTGGATACTCTTGATCTAGGGGCAAGAGAAACTTTTTTTAGCTCATAAATATTATATTTTGATAGGATCATATAGATTTTTAGTCCTAATCCTGAATCTTAACTCAAACTCACCATCCAATATCCAAAATCTAGAATCTAAAAATACACAAGTTTAAAATTTAAAATTTAAAACCCTAATCCAAATTCAAAACCCTTCATCCATCAAGACTCTCACTTCACCTACCTTGGTGGCACCCTCTATTTCAGGGGCTATGATAGTAGCTTCTTGAGATGTCTAAATGTTAAAGGACCCACCTTAAGGATCAAAGATATTAACAACAACATCTATAGAGTGCACACTAGGAGCATGATCCTAGTGAAGGAATTGTGTAGAATATGATACCACTAACATATCATGATAGGAGAAAATAAGTTAGCGATAATCGATGGTTAGTAGATAGAATAATCCATGGACATCATGCACCACAAGTGTTTTCATGCTTGAAGCACTAATAATCACAAGTCAGTAAAAAATGAAAAAATACAAAAAAAAAACTTAAAAATTAAAAAAACAAATAATAGTAAAGAGAAAAATTGCCCTCTCCTAAAAACCATTTCTATTGTGCTTTGGGAAAGTAGCATGATGAAAACCTTTTTGTGGTGCCATGTGTAGTGTACATGATATCCTTTATCTATGGGTTCCCTCTACACTTTGGGGTAGGTTTGATCAATCCATCCCATCCATTACATAATGTTTTGCAACCCATTAGCTAACATAGCCATTTTACATTCATAAACCTTAATCTCTTTTTGATTTCTCTAGGAATTTGGACAAAACATTGACTCATGCATCAAAAAACAACTTTTTTCTTTCTAGTGTGCACCATTGGAATCATTGCATGCACTCTTGTATAGCATTTACACATACATTACACTTTAAACATGCAAACAAGAAAAAACTTGGACACCATTGCATCCAACCTTTACACAAAAATACCTTGCAAATTTGGGAACATAATCAAATGTCAAAAAATAAATCAATCAACTCATATAGGTTTTCCCCTAACCATGGTGACATGCTTGTTTAGAGTTAATCAATCATTATATCCTCCATTGGGATACATCATTCCGAATCTAACATCACTTTATTGGGATGCCTCATTCCCAATCAAGCATTGCTATAACTATCATGACACTCAAAATCTTGGTTTCCACTTTGGTGAGAGGTAAATCTTGGTGTGTCTTTCTCATTTGTCTACATATTGTTTGATTGAATGTTGATATTATACATGTAGTTTTATCATCCCATGACATATTCCTCCAAGGTCATCATGGTCCATTATATCATGATTTGTCTTGACAATATGTTCACAACAGAGTCTTATAGTTTGTATTTTTTACTGCATTTGTGAGTCAGCTCTTCACACATATGGAAACATTGGCATCCTGGTTTGTGCATATCATGCTACATCTTGTCCTATGCTAAAGTAAACACCAAGTTTCTTATGACATTTAGAATGTCTTCAAGATCACTAGCATGTACCTATCCATTCCATCATTCATCGCATTTATTTTCCTTTAAAGCCATTCCATTTGCATCCCATTCATTCATCACCATGATCACATTTGCATCCCTAAATAATTCATCTTGCCTCCTCCTACATATATAATGAATTCTACAAGATAACATTATATGCTTATGTGGAAAATGTTAATGTTGAGGATCTTTTGGATATAATGTTAACACTAGAATGGGGGACAAATGACAAGCAATCACATGCCCTGAAAGTTACAAGAAATGTAAAATATTACAAAGAAAATAATAGGCATGAAATTAGAATGTGTTGAACTAATAAATATTATGAACAAGTTTTAACATATAGGTGAAGTGTTCGATTCGCATAAGAAGTCAACTTATATAGACTAATAGTGGTGGCAAGCTTGTTCCCTCAAAATATTAAGAAGTTGTGCCACATACCTTAGACAAGTTTGACCAACTCTTGAACTTGCCACATAGCCACCTAAGGTGGCTTAATGTCAAGTGCAGAAATACATGTGTAATTACTTAAAAAGTAAATACTTAATAGTCTTCTACACTAACACCCCCCATAAACATAGATTAGGTGGGCACAAAGAAAGATGGGTCGCGATAACTAGGTATGATGAGGTACCCATGTAAAATGCAATTTGTCATAAAGTGGAGAAAGGAAGAAAACCTGGCAGTGGGAAGAAACTTCCCTCCAAAAGAGAGAAAAAATACAAAGTGTACTTGATGTGACACAAAAAAATCAAATATGATAGTCTTGAAATCCCTTCAGGATAGCGCCCATGCATGCCTCCATAAAGAAGAGAAAGAAAGTCAACTTAGAATGTCACATGGAAAATGTTGTAGTAGGTCGCTCTGTAACAATAATGCCTCTTGCTTTTGGAAGATAGAAACCCTGAGCTATCAAATTGCTGAATTCCCACTCAAGTGGAATGTATGAAGGAATCAAGATGTATGGTTCTCAAAGTTGCTCATGTTTCCCAATGTTGATGCTGAAATGAGTCACAACCAAATCATATGCCTCAGAACTAACTTAAATAAGTGAACCCTCAAAGTCATGTGAAAACTGAGGAAGGGCAGGATCCAAAGAAGTGATGTGTAGAATGTCAATACATCTCATGTGGCCATCATCCAAATCCCACATGAAGTGCTTTTATAAAGAATCTTTGGAAGCCCTCAGTGAAGCCTCTCTAAACTCAATAAAAGAACTGTCATCAAAGAGAAGACTTATATCCTCAATAGTGTCATCTAGATCTGAAATGTGAGACTCTACAAACAAAAAAGAGATGTCTGGTAGAAATTGGTCCCAATTGGGTGAATCTAAAAAATGATAGGACAGTATAATGAATTACTGGAAGCTCTTGAAGAAGTAACTCTAAACTCTGAATTAGTAACATGTATTGTAGATGGGGTATCAATGTATGTCAACCAAATAAACTGATTATCCCATAAGGATGTGTCCACACAAGATGGGTCAACATAAGTCTCAGTATTATCCACAAGTGCCTAGTCATCCAAGGAAATATCACTATCAGACGAAGATCCAAAGTCTCCATACATCTACTAGATGATGGTCCAAGTAGTGAAAGGGCACTTAGTATGCTCTATGATGTATAAAATCCCTAGAAATAGTAAGACCTATTAGCCCATAGACCATGTCATTTTTGTAAAACCATGCATTCTTCATTTTATTGTTTTTTGGCTCAGGAATAAGTCCAAGGAGATAGGGAAATAGATCCTACTCAAGACAGTGATTCTTCATCCCTTGTTTCTAGGACAAACAATCCTCTAAAGCTAGAATGACAATATAAGGATGGAAAAAACCATGGTGAGCCCCATTTCATTTTGGCACATTAATTTTAGTGTATATATGAACAACCCCCAAAATTACTCAATTACCTTAGACTAAAAATACAAAAAGAAGTGTGGAAATAAAATTTTGAATGAAATGCAGAGCTACACTAGACATGACACAATAGAAGTGCACTAGACATGACATAATAAACCCCCCCTTAGTTCAATATTTTTATCCCCCTAAATTTTTGGCACTTTACAATTTTAGTACATAGGCTAAACCAATTTGGAATGGAAAATGACACTTTATAACAATAGTGTAAAATCATGTCAAATGGATTGGGCTCGAAAAAATAACCACTTTCAAAAAAATGGTGCTCAAACATGAGTTGCCTATCAAAAGCTATTACAATTTTAATTTTTCTTGACTTGCCTAAAGTTGCCCTATATAAAAAAAATTTAAATATGTTTTGACAAAAAAAATTTATAAAAACTTTGACAAAAGAATTAAAAAATAGGACATAATGAAGGTGGAGTTAAGCCCCCTCTGGTTGGACGTGACCACCCCATATGACTAGGGGGACTAAGAGATTTGGTGTCTTGGACGAGTTTTACCAACTCACCAAGTCACCACATAGCCACCTAAGAAGACTTAATTCCAAGTGTAGAAAGTAGAAATACATGCAAAATTAATTACTTAATAATATTCTACACTAACATAGAATACATCATTCAACAATGTACATGCTACCAAGATCTTGAAGACTCCAATCTAAGCAACTCCATTACTGATATCTACGATTGAATCCACTCAACAAAGGAGATCTCTTGCTTCGTAAGTGATGGTAAGAATTATTTCATTTGATCTTCTTTATGTTCAATCTAAAGGTATTTTGTGTGATTTAGAAGAAAAGTTTAACCTGGATTTAATCTCTTGCATTTGGTTCTAGATCTATAATCATACAACAACTATTCAAACAACTAGCCTTTTGTCATCTCCAAACATTAAAATATAACACTTGTCCATTACAGATTTTGGAAGGGGATTAAAAATTGTGTCTAATCATTATCAAGTAGTCCACAAGGGTCATACAACACTTTGGCAGAAGATTGATAACATGGAGAGGAGAAATCCACCTAGGATCACACAAATTTTACATCATAACAACAAACAAGACACACCCTCATAACTATGGGTAAGAAGGTACAACCAATGACATGTGAAAACCTTGAAATTTTGTGTGAAACCACCAAAGATATGACGACCAATCAAATCTTGTAGGCCTTTATTACATCTCCATGTCGATGAAGAGCAAAACAAGATAAGAAAACTCTAGCATTCAACCTCGTACATGACTTAAGATGAGCAATCAGATCAAACACTACCATTGAAGATCCTCACTATTGGTAACTACTACAACATTAGGGTTTCAAGCTAAAAATCCATAGGCATTTTCATTGAAAATTTGAAAAAATTTGTAAGTCTGTCAGTCTTCACATTTTTATGCATGTATCTTTGTATATGCATTGCTGTTTGTATGTACATTTGAAAGTGCAAGCGCGAATGTACATTGGCAGGCCTGAAAAGTATGTTTAATTGGCTTCAAAAGGTGCAAAAAATAGTTGTATACATTTTTGTATGCATATCAGGTTGTACATTGCAGGTATATTCCATCGCAGATTCTGTGCTTGTATGTAAGGGTTTGCATGTATATTTTGCTTGTATGTTTGAACATACAAGGCTGACATACAAGGGGGACATACAAAGGTTTCATCGGCAAAACAATATGCATCGGTAGCTCAACTAATTATCTTTCTGAAGGTCGATGATACAAAGAGGAAAGATGCAAGCAAATATACATGGCAATGTACATTGGCGGCAACATACAAAGGAAATATGCAAAGTCAATGTGAAAAAGATAGATACAAAGCCTGGGGCCCACCAGTTGCATGCAAAGGCACTTGTATGTTTGCATATGTAATCAAGCATACAAAGGAATATGCAACCAAGAGATGTAAAACCTGAACCCGAAATGAATATACATTCTGGTTGATAAAGGCAGAGCTCTAGATTGTATGTATGTTTTATATATCCCCGTTGTATGTTTGCGATATAGAAGGCAAAGATACAAGGAAGAAGACATGCAATCCGGATGCAAAAGGGAAAGTTTGTTGTGATGAATAAAGTTTTGGAGTTCGCAAGTTGTATGTTGCATTTGTATATGCAATATACAAGAAAATATGTACAAGGGGGAGATACAAGCTGGACCCGAATGTAATTTCAAATTGATTCATAAAATTTGGGGTTCGCACCTTGTATGAATGGCATACAATGCAATATACAAAATGGGTAATAGATGCAAGCCGGACCTGATGGTGAGTTTGAATTTGTTTTACAAAAGATTTGGGATCCACCTTGTATGTTGGCAATTATATGTATATACAATCACATATACAACCGCAGGTGTAGAAGAGAAGATACAATGGCTTATCAGTGAGGGAATATGTATCGCCGGCTCATGCAGAGATCCTTCCGATGGCCGATAGGAGACGCAAAAGCATAGCGAGAGCGAACAAATGGTAGGCTGCCACGTGTACAAAGGCAGTTGTATGCATATGTATTTGCATATACAAAGGCAAAAAAGGGTGAAAAGGGAAAATGTATGTCGTGATGAGAAAAGTCAAATGGGCAAAGCCAACTACATGGCATGATCTTATTGTTTGTCAACTTTTCAACATGATTTGAGGCTGTAGATCTTTGTGATAAGGAGGAGATCGATGGCCATGTTTCAAATTTCAGCGAAGGATTTCCTGTGTATTCATAGCTGCATTCCAGGTCGGAAAGTATTGCAAAGCATGAAGCTGTGGGTAGGTAGGCCATTAATGGCAATTTTGTAGAGGTATGGTCAACTGATTTACAGGCCAGCTACCTTATTAAATAGGGAAAATCTTCAAACGGCAACAGATGTCCCGATTTCACCTTTTTTTCCTACCTATTTTTCCTAGTGCATGGAATGTTTTAGACGCCATTCTGATGGTGTGTTGTATCTGACAAAATTTTGAGTTGACCAATGTAATTAATGTTGAGTACACATTCTTGCTATATAAGTGGATTGTATTACTCATTTTAGGAGGTGGTTGAAGACTTGGGCAATTTTTTGGAGGAAATAATGAAGAACAGAGCCTTTTCTTGGCTATTTTAGCTCTATTGGGAGTTTATGAGTTGCATTTGAGTGCACGTTGCACATATGTTCAGTTTCATGTTATGTTTATATGAAAAATACTTCTTTGCATGTGTTTAGTTGTTTGTCTCCATCTGTTGTATGCATCCCTTCTTCTGAATCTGGTTGCTAAGGGTTACTAAGATTCTAGGATATAGATTTATGTATTGCATGTTTGATATCTAACTTCCATTTAAGGAGTGGATTAAACTATTTTAGGTTAAGTATGAAGAAGAATGTATGTCAGTAGGGATATCTATAAGTAGAGGCAACTAAATACTCAGTCTTGGGTGGTGTTTGTAAGGCAAGCACCAGTCTTAGCCTCTTTAAACTTGAATGCCAGTGCAAATCATTCATTTGTATATGTCTAGTTGACTCCTTGCCCTAAGATAGGCACCAGTCTGCTCCCTGTGTTGTGTTATGTTTCCAAAACCCTTGTCTTGCATCTAAAATATAAAAAAAAATCATTTTATTATTCCAACCTATTAGTTTGTAGGAGTAGGAATAGGACCCCTACATACTCTCATTCCCAACTAGTTAGATATGTCCAAGAACACTTCCAAACTTGTGATCTATCATGTAAATCTTGGTCTAAACATGAGAGTATTCTGCCTGTTGTTGTAAAGCTAAATCTTTTTGTCATTGGGCAAGTCAAAGTTAAATCTTTAGCTATAGGGATACCCCACTTGGTGTGGTAGAACCAGAAGTGAAGGGGAGGCAGCTCACACAACCTCATGTATTTGTTGACCAAATCTGCCTATGCATTGGAACTGGCAAACCCTCTGTCGATTCAGAGACAAAGAACAAACAAAGTGGCGACTCTAATGGGAAGTTGATTTAAAGGTGTTATTTTTTTCCCATTCGAGTCACCAACAAAGTGGCGACTCTGCTGGGGAAAAGAGTCAAATAATTTAAAGGCTAGAAAATCTAGTTTCTAGTGAAGTTGTTGCAGCAATACCAAAGAACCATGTGGTGTTCTGCTGGTGTGATGAATCAAGAAAACAAAAGTGCCTTGTTGATGTTCTATCCTCTCTATGAGAGGTGGTGACTCTATTGATTGAACCTATCGAAAGCTGCAAAATATTTCCAAGTATTCCATCTTTTCATTCAAAATGATGAGTTTAGAGTAGAAAACCTAGTTGTGCTCTCAAATAAGACCATTTTTTTTGAAAGGTATAAAGATTTGAAATTCAAAGCAATAAACGCTTACCCAAATGTTATCCCCAATAAGATTAGAAAGTGTTTGCTGAAATATAGTGGATCAAATTTTGAGTCTACAAACAAACATCTACAAAATTTTTGTAATTTGATAGATGATTTTGAAGTAGAGGCTGAAGATGTAGTAATGAGACTTTTTGTTTAGTCATTAGAGGATGATGCTAGGGTCTGGCTTTCATACCTGCCTATGTGTTCAGTTTCTTCGTGGGTAGATTTGGAAGTTGCATTCCTAGAGTAGTTTGGTGTAAGATTTGATTTGGCCTCATTGATCATACATTTCATGAATATCCAAAAGGAAGATGAAGAACTGGTTCCAACCTTTAATCTTAGATTCATTAAGTTGCTCAAGCAGATTCCTGAATATATGAGACCAAATGATGCATTGTGCTTGGCAATTTATTTGGCTACATTTGATGAAGAAATGTGTTATTTATTGAGAGATAAAGAACCACCTACAGTTCACCAAGCCTACCAATTTGCTATGGATATTGAAAATAATCAGAAATATGGAATGCTAGTAGGTTTTATCACTACAAGCTTTCAAAATAGTTTTCAAAGTGAATGTGTTTCTATTGTCTCAATGTGCTCATTGAGAGATGATTCTGTAGAAGGAAATATATTTCAAAACAATAGGTGCGGTCATGATGTGATGCATAAACATGAAAAAGATGTAGAAAATGTGGGCACATCTTATAATCGTGAAGACAAAGATTGTTATCAGCCTCTAGAAAAGAAGCCTACAGATGCAAAATGCATTTCAAATGATGAAATGAAAGATATACATGAAGTTGTGTCTTGCAGTAATAGGTATATCCTAGTTATTCATGATTATTTGTATGAGGTGGATATGCAAAACTTCACTCTGAATATAGAAAATGCTGATTCAAGGGATGGCAGGGAATGTGTTGATGACTGTCAGCATTCAGACTCATATGTGAGCCTTTCAGATGATGAAATATATATGGATGCTGAGTATGAGTGCTTCCCTAAAGATTATGACCACCTCTACAATGCAGAGGTTGAAAAATTTGCTTTTGATCATCAGGGCATTAGTGAAGAGGAAAATCAAGGTCACTATTCAGATGTGAATGGACAAGTTGCAGATGTGTGTGCTCATACAGTTGGGGATAATTTTGGTTGCAGGGGTGACTATGAAACTTTTGATGAAGGGCTGCACTCAGAGATTTTTATTCCTTCTCTTAAGACATTCTAGGTGGACCTTAATGACAAAATTGCTGAGAAAAATGATAATGGATACTTGAATGTTTCTTAAAATGAATGTGATTTTGGTTATGAAATGTTGCATGTGCTTGAATAATACTTGTTCAGTTCAGAGGAGCTTTCATTTTTTTATGAAAGGCAAAATTCTTATTTGGATTCATTTGTTTCATGTGAGTTTGTTATTTTTCCAAGAAACATCAGTGACTCATGTGATGATGACATTCTACAACTGATGATAATGTATGCTGATGAAGCTAGTTGTAGATTTTTTAAAGAAAAAGAAATGGGCAGCAACACAAATAATTGCGAAGTAGGGTGCTGCAGACAGCCAAGTGTTTTTCAGCTTCATTTTAAGAAATCAAAAGAAAATAGGATATTTGACAAAGTGAAATTCTAGTTTTTCCTTTTCAGTGACCCTGGGCCACCAAGTAAATTTTAAAAAAGTGTGATTTGTGATGCAGGTTGGTGCAGTGTTTGACTCTATTGCCTAATGGATAAGGACTGGTCTGCATCCCAGAGATCTATAGTTCTTGCCATGCTTGCAAGAGGCATGTGTCCCTAGACAGAGCCAATGTTGGTGCCTGTTACAACATTAGGGTTTAAAGCTAAAAATCCATAGGCATTTTCATTGAAAATTTCAAAAAAAATTTGAAGTCTGTCGGACTTCACATTTTTATGCATGTATCTTTGTATATGCATTGTTGTTTGTATGTACATTTGAAGGTGCAAGTGCGAATGTACATTAGTGGGCCCCAAAAGTATGTTCAATCGGCTTCAAAAGGGGCAAAAAATAGTTGTATGCATATCGGGTTGTACATTGCAGGCATATTCCATTGCAGATTCTGTGCTTGTATGTAAGGGTTTGTATGTATATTTTGTTTGTATGTTTGAGCATACAAGGCTGACATACAAGGGGGACATACAAAGGTTTCATCGGCGAAACAATATGCATTGATAGCTCAACTAATTGTCTTTCCGAAGGCCGATGATGCAAAGAGGAAAGATGCAAGCAGATATACATGGCAATGTACATTGGCAGCAACATACAAAGGACATATGCAAAGTCAATGTGCAAAAGTTAGATACAAAGCCTAGGGCCCACCAGTTGCATGCAAAGGTGATTGTATGTTTGCACATGCAATCGAGCATACAAAGGAATATGCAACCAAGACATGTAAAACCCGAACCTGAAATGAATATACATTCTGGTTGATAAAGTTAGAGGTCCAGATTGTATGTATGTTTTGTATATCCGTGTTGTATGTTTGCGATATACAAGGCGAAGATACAAGGAAGAAGACATGCAATCCGGATGCGAAAGGGAAAGTTTGTTATGATGGATAAAGTTTTGGAGTCCACGGGTTGTATATTGCATTTGTATATGCAATATACAAGAAAATATGTACAAGGGGGAGATACAAGCTAGACCCGAATGTAATTTCAAATTGATTCATAAAATTTGGTGTCCACGCCTTGTATGTGTTACACATTGTATGAATGGCATACAATGTGATATACAAAAGGGGTACTAGATGCAAGCCAGACCTGATGGTGAGTTTGAATTTGTTTTACAAAAGATTTGGGATCCGCCTTGTATGTTGGTGATTGTATGTATATACAATCACATATACAACCGCAGGTGCAGAAGAGAAGATACAATGGCTCGTTGGCGAGGGAATATGTATCAGTAGCTCATGCAGAGATCCTTCCGATGGCTGATAGGAGACAAAAATGCATACCGATAGCGAACCAATGGTAGGCTGCCATGTGTACAAAGGCAGTTGTATGCATATGTATTTGCATATACAAAAGCAAAAAAGGGTGAAAAGGCAAAATGTATGTCGCGATGAGAAAAGTCAAATGGGCAAAGCCACCTACATGGGACGATCTTATTGGTTGTCAACTTTTCAACATGATTTGAGGCCGTAGATCCTTGCGATAAGGAGGAGATCGACGACCATGTTTCAAATTTCAGCGAAGGATTTCCTGTGCGTTCACAGCTGCATTCCAGGTGGGAAAGTATTGCAAAGCATGAAGCCGTGGGTAGGTTGGCCATTAATGGCAATTTTGCAGAGGTATGGTTGACTGATTTATAGGCCAGCTACTTCCTTAAACAGGGAAAATCTTCAAACAGTGGCAGATGTCCCGATTTCACCTTTTTTTCCTTCTTATTTTTCCTAGTGCATGGAATGTTTTAGACGCCATTCTGATGGTGTGTTGTATCTGACAAAATTTTGAGTTGACCAATGTAATTAATGTTGACTACACATTCTCGCTGTATAAGTGGATTGTATTACTCATTTTAGGAGGTGGTTGAAGACTTGGTCAATTTTTTGGAGGAAATAATGAAGAACAGAGCCTTTTTTTGGCTATTTTATCTTTGTTGGGAGTTTATGAGTTGCATTTGAGTGCAGGTTGCACATATGTTTAGTTTCATGTTATGTTTATATGAAAAATACTTCTTTGCGTGTGTTTAGCTATTTGTCTCCATCTATTGTATGCATTCCTTCTTTTAAATCTGGTTGCTAAGGGTTACTAAGATTCTAGGATATAGATTTATGTATTGCATGTTTGATCTCTAACTTCCATTCAAGGAGTGTATTAAACTGTTTTAGGTTAAGTATGAAGAAGAATGTATGTCAGTAGGGATATCTATAAGTAGAGGCAACTAAATACTCAGTCTTGGGTGGTGTTTGTAAGGCAAGCACCAGTCTTAGCCTCTTGAAACTTGAATGCCAGTGCAAATAATTCATTTGTATATGTCTAGTTGACTCCTTGCCCTGAGATTGGCACCAGTCTACTCCCTATGTGGTGTTATGTTTCAAAAACCCCTGTCTTGCATCCAAAATATAAAAAAAAATTATTTTATTATTCCAACCTATTAGATTGTAGGAGTAGGAATAGGACCCCTACATACTCTCATTCCCAACTAGTTATATATGTCCAAGAACACTTCCAAACATGTGATCTATCATGTAAATCTTGGTCTAAACATGAGAGTATTCTGCCTGTTGTTGTAAAGCTAAATCTTTTTGCAATTGGGTGAGTCAAAGTTAAATCTTTAGCTATAGGGATACCCCCCTTGGTGTGGCAGAACTAGAAGTGAAGGCGAGGTAGCTCACTCAACCTCATGTATTTGTTGGCAAAATCTGCCTATACATTGGAACTGGCAAACCCTCTGTCGATTCGGAGAGAAAGAACCAACAAAGTGGTGACTCTAATGGTAAGTTGATTTAACGGTGTTATTTTTTTTCCATTCGAATCACCAACAAAGTGGCGACTCTGCTGGGGAAAAGAGTCGAATAATTTAAAGGCTGGAAAATCTAGTTTCAAGTGAAGTTGTTGCAACAATACCAAAGAACCATGTGGTGCTCTGCTGGTGTGATGAATCCAGAAAACAAAAGTGCCTTGTTGATGTTCTATCCTCTCTGTGAGAGGTAGTGACTTTGTTGATTGAACCTATCGAATGCTGCAACATATTTCCAAGTATTCCATCTTTTCATTCAAAATGATGAGTTTAGAGTAGCAAACCTAGTTGTGCTCTCAAAGAAGACCATTTTTTTAAAAAGGTATAAAGCTTTTAATTTCAAAGCAATAAACGCTTACCCAAATGTTATTCCCAATAAGATTAGAAAGTGTTTGCTGAAATATAGTGGATCAAATTTTGAGTCTAGAAACAAACATCTGCAAATTTTTTGTAATTTGATAGATGATTTTGAAGTAGAGGCTGAAGATGTAGTAATGAGACTTTTTGTTCAGTCATTAGAGGATGATGCTAGGGTCTGGCTTTCAGACCTACCTATGTGTTCATGTTCTTCATGGGTAGATTTAGAAGTTGCATTCCTAGAGCAGTTTGGTGAAAGATTTGATTTGGCCTCATTGATCATACATTTCATGAACATCCCAAAGGAAGATGAAGAACTGGTTCCAACCTTTAATCTTAGATTCATTAAGTTGCTCAAGCAGATTCTTGAATATATGAGACCAAATGATGCATTGTGCTTGGCAATTTATTTGGCTGCATTTGATGAAGAAATGATTTATTTATTGAGAGATAAAGAACCAGCTACACTTCACTGCTCCTACAAATTTGGTATGGATATTGAAAATAATCAGAAATATGGAATGCTAGTATGTTTTATGACTGCAAGCTTTCAAAATAGTTTTCAAAGTGAATGTGTTTCTGTTGTTCCAATGTGCTCATTGAGAGATGATTCTGTAGAAGGAAATATATTTCAGAACAATAGGTGCAGTCATGTTGTGATGCATAAACATGAAGAAGATGTTGTAGAAAATGTGGGCACATCTTATAATCGTGAAGACAAAGATTGTTATTAGCCTCTAGAAAAGAAGCCTGTAGATGCAAAATTCATTTCAAATGATGAAATGAAAGATATACATGAAGTTGTGTCTTGTAGTAATAGGTTCATCCCAGTTATTCATGATTATTTGTATGAGGTGGATATGCAGAGCTTCACTCTGACTATAGCAAATGTTGATTCAAGGGATGGCAGGGAATGTGTTGATGACTGTCAGCATTCAGACTCATATGTGAGCCTTTCAGATGATGAAATATATATGGATGCTGAGTATGAGTGCTTCCTTGAAGATTATGACCACCTCTATAATGCAGAGGTTGAAAAATTTGCTTTTGATCATCAGGGCATTAGTGAAGAGGAAAATCAAGGTCACTATTTAGATGTGAATGGACAAGTTGCAGATGTGTGTGCTGATACAATTGGGGATAATGTTGGTTGCAGGGGTGACTATGAAACTTTTGATGAAGGGCTACACTCTGAGATTTTTATGCCTTCTCTTAAGATATTCTAGGTGGACCTTAATGACAAAATTGCTGAGAAAAATGATGATGGATACTTGAATGTTTCTTAAAATGAATGTGATTTTGGTTATGAAATGTTGCCTGTGCTTGAATAATACTTGTTCAGTTCAGAGGAGCTTTCATTTTTTTATGAAAGGCAAAATTCTTATTTGGATTCATTTGTTTCATGTGAGTCTATTATTTTTCCAAGAAACATCAGCGAGTCATGTGATGATGACATTCTACAACTGATGAAGCTAGTTGTAGATTTGTTAAAGAAAAAGAAATGGGCATCAGCACAAATAATTTCAAAGTAGGGTGCTGCAAACAGCCAAATGTTTTTCATCTTCATTTGAAGAAATCAAAAGAAAATAGGATATTTGACAAAGGGAAATTCTAGTTTTTCCTTTTCAGTGACCCTAGGCCACCAAGTAAATTTTAAAAAAGTGTAATTTGTGATGCAGGTTGGTGCAGTGTTTGACTCTATTGCCTAATGGATAAGGACTGGTCTGCATCCAAAAGATCTACAGTTCTCACCATGCCTGCAAGAGGTATGTGTCCCCAGACAGAGCCAATGTTGGTGCCTATTACAACATTAGGTTTTAAAGCTAAAAATCCACAGGCATTTTCATTGAAAATTTCAAAAACAATTTGAAGTCTATCGGCCTTCACATTTTTATGCATGTATCTTTGTGTATGCATTGTTGTTTGTATGTACATTTGAAGGTGCAAGCATGAATGTACATTAGCGGGCCTGAAAAGTATGTTCAATAGGCTTCAAAAGGGGCAAAAAATAGTTGTATGCATTTTTGTATGCATATCGGATTGCACATTGCAGGCATATTGCATTGCAGATTTTGTGCTTGTATGTAAGGGTTTGCATGTATATTTTAATTGTATGTTTGAACATACAAGGCTGACATACAAGGGGGACATACAAAGGGTTCATTGGTGAAACAATATGCATCAGTAGCTCAACTAATTGTCTTTTTGAAGGCTGATGATGCAAAGAGGAAAGATGCAAGCAGATATACATGGCAATGTATATTGGCAGCAACATACAAAGGAAATATGCAAAGTCAATGTGCAAAAGTCAGATACAAAGCCTAGGGCCCACCAGTTGCATGCAAAGGTGATTGTATGTTTGCACATGCAATCGAGCATACAAAGGAATATGCAACCAAGACATGCAAAACCCAAACCCGAAATGAATATACATTCTAGTTGATAAAGGTAGAGGTCCAGATTGTATGTATGTTTTGTATATCCATGTTGTATGTTTGCGATATACAAGGCAAAGATATAAGGAAGAAGACATGCAATCCGGATGCGAAAGGGAAAGTTTGTTGTGACGGATAAAGTTTTGGAGTCCACGAGTTGTATATTGCATTTGTATATGCAATATAAAAGAAAATATGTACAAGGGGGAGATACAAGCCAGACCCGAATGTAATTTTAAATTGATTCATAAAATTTAGGGTCCACGTCTTGTATGTGTTGCACATTGTATGAATGGCATACAATGCAATATACAAAAGGGGTACTAGATGCAAGCCGGACCTGATGGTGAGTTTGCATTTGTTTAACAAAAGATTTGGGATCCACCTTGTATGTTGGCAATTGTATGTATATACAATCACATATACAACCGCAGCTGTAGAAGAGAATATACAATGGCTTATCGTCGAGGGAATATGTATTGGCGACTCATGCAGAGATCCTTCCGATGGCTGATAGGAGACACAAATGCATAGCAATAGTGAACCAATGGTAGGCTGCCACGTGTACAAAGGTAGTTGTATGCATATATATTTGCATATACAAAGGCAAAAAAGGGTGAAAAGGCAAAATGTATGTCGCGATGAGAAAAGTCAAATGGGGAAAGCCACCTACATGGCGTGATCTTATTGGTTGTCAACTTTTCAACATGATTTGAGGCCGTAGATCTTTGGGATAAGGAGGAGATCGACGGCCATGTTACAAATTTCAGTGAAGGATTTCCTGTGCATTCACAACTGCATTCCAGGTGGGAAAGTATTGCAAAGCACGAAGCTGTGGGTAGTTAGGCCATTAATGGCAATTTTGCAGAGGTATGGTTGACTGATTTATAGGCCAGCTACCTTCTTAAACAAAGAAAATCTTCAAATGGCGGCAGATGTCCCGATTTCACCTTTTTTTCCTTCCTATTTTTCCTAGTGCATGGAATGTTTAAGACGCCATTCTGATGGTGTGTTGTATCTGACAAAATTTTGAGTTGACCAATGTAATTAATGTTGTGTACACATTCTTGCTGTATAAGTGGATTGAATTAGTCATTTTAGGAGGTGGTTGAAGACTTGGGCAATTTTTTGGAGGAAATAATGAAGAATAGAGCCTTTTCTTGGCTATTTTATCTCTGTTCGGAGTTTATGAGTTGCATTTGAGTGCACGTTGTACATATCTTCAGTTTCATGTTATGTTTATATGAAAAATACTTCTTTGCATGTGTTTAGCTGTTTGTCTCCATATGTTGTATGCATCCCTTCTTCTGAATCTAGTTGCTAAGGGTTACTAAGATTCTAGGATATAGATTTATGTATTGCATGTTGGATCTCTAACTTCCATTCAGGGAGTGGATTAAACTATTTTAGGTTAAGTATGAAGAATAATGTATGTAAGTAGGGATATCTATAAGTAGAGGCAACTAAATACTCAGTCTTGGGTGGTGTTTGTAAAGCAACCACCAGTCTTAGCCTCTTGAAACTTGAATGCCAGTGCAAATAATTCATTTGTATATGTCTAGTTGACTCTTTGCCTTGAGATAGGCACCAGTCTGCTCCCTGTGTTGTGTTATGTTTCCAAAACCCCTGTCTTGCATCCAAAATATAAAAAAAATCATTTTATTATTCCAACCTATTAGTTTGTAGGAGTAGGAATAGGACCCCTACATACTCTCATTCCCAACTAGTTAGATATGTCCAAGAACACTTCCAAACTTGTGATCTATCATGTAAATCTTGGTCTAAACATGAGAGTATTCTGCTTGTTGTTGTAAAGCTAAATCTTTCTGTCATTGGGCGAGTCAAAGTTAAATCTTTAGCTATAGGGATACCCCCTTGGTGTGGTAGAACCAGAAGTGAAGGGGAGGCAGCTCACACAACCTCATGTATTTGTTGGCCAAATCTGCCTATGAATTGGAACTGGCAAACCCTCTGCCGATTCGGAGAGAAAGAACCAACAAAGTGGCAACTCTAATGGGAAGTTGATTTAAAGGTGTTATTTTTTCCCATTCGAGTCACCAACAAAGTGGTGACTCTGCTGGGGAAAAGAGTCGAATAGTTTAAAGGTTAGAAAATCTAGTTTCTAGTGAAGTTGTTGCAGCAATACCAAAGAACCATGTGGTGCTCTGCTGGTGTGATGAATCCAGAATTCAAATGTGCCTTGTTGATGTTTTGTCCTCTCTGTGAGAGGTGGCGACTCTATTGATTGAACCTATTGAAAACTGCAACATATTTCCAAGTATTCCATCTTTTCATTCAAAATGATGAGTTTAGAGTAGCAAACCTTGTTGTGCTCTCAAAGAAGACCTTTTTTTTGAAAGGTATAAAGCTTTGAATTTGAAAGCAATAAACGCTTACCCAAATGTTATTCCTAATAAGATTAGAAAGTCTTTGCTGAAATATAGTGGATCAAATTTTGAGTCTACAAACAAACATCTACAATTTTTTTGTAATTTGATAGATGATTTTGAAGTAGAGGCTGAAGACGTAGTAATGAGACTTTTTGTTCAGTCATTAGAGGATGATGCTAGGGTCTGGCTTTTAGACCTGCCTGTGTGTTCAGTTTCTTCGTGGGTAGATTTAGAAGTTGCATTCCTAGAGCAGTTTGGTGAAAGATTTGATTTGGCCTCATTGATCATACATTTCATGAATATCCAAAAGGAAGATGAAGAACTGGTTCCAACCTTTAATCTTAGATTCATTAAGTTGCTCAAGTAGATTCTTGAATATATGAGACCAAATGATGCATTGTGCTTGGCAATTTATTTGGCTGCATTTGATGAAGAAATGAGTTATTTATTGAGAGATAAAGTCCTCTCTATGAGAGGTGGCGACTCTATTGATTGAACCTATCGAAAACTTCAATATATTTCCAAGTATTCCATCTTTTCATTCAAAATGATGAGTTTAGAGTAGCAAACCTTGTTGTGCTCTCAAAGAAGACCTTTTTTTTGAAAGGTATAAAGCTTTGAATTTCAAAGCAATAAACGCTTACCCAAATGTTATTCCCAATAAGATTAGAAAGTGTTTGCTAAAATATAGTGGATCAAATTTTGAGTCTACAAACAAACATCTGCAATTTTTTTGTAATTTGATAGATGATTTTGAAGTAGAGGCTGAAGATGTAGTAATGAGACTTTTTGTTCAGTCATTAGAGGATGATGCTAGGGTCTGGCTTTCAGACCTGCCTGTGTGTTCAGTTTCTTCGTGGGTAGATTTAGAAGTTGCATTCCTAGAGCAGTTTGGTGAAAGATTTGATTTGGCCTCATTGATCATACATTTCATGAATATCCAAAAGGAAGATGAAGAACTGGTTCCAACCTTTAATCTTAGATTCATTAAGTTGCTCAAGCAAATTCTTGAATATATGAGACCAAATGATGCATTGTGCTTGGCAATTTATTTGGCTGTATTTGATGAAGAAATGAGTTATTTATTGAGAGATAAAGAACCAGCTACACTTCACCGAGCCTACAAATTTGGTATGAATATTGAAAATAATCAGAAATATGGAATGCTAGTAGGTTTTATGACTACAAGCTTTCAAAATAGTTTTCAAAGTGAATGTGTTTCTGTTGTTCTAATGTGCTCATAGGGAGATGATTCTGTAGAAGGAAATATATTTCAAAACAATACGTGCGGTCATGATGTGATGCATAAACATGAAGAAGATGTTGTAGAAAATGTGGGCACATCTTATAATCGTGAAGACAAAGATTGTTATCAGCCTCTAGAAAAGAAGCCTATAGATGCAAACTGCATTTCAAATGATGAAATGAAAGATATACATGAAGTTGTGTCTTGCAATAATAGGTATATCCCAATTATTCATGATTATTTGTATTAGGTGGATATGTAGAGCTTCACTCTGAATATAGAAAATGCTGATTCAAGGGATGGTAGAGAATGTGTTGATGACTGTCAGCATTCAGACTCATATGTGAGCCTTTCAGATGATGAAATATATATGGATGCTGAGTATGAGTGCTTCCTTGAAGATTATGACCACCTCTTCAATGTAGAGGTTGAAAAATTTGCTTTTGATCATCAGGGCATTAGTGAAGAGTAAAATTAAGGTCGCTATTTAGATGTGAATGGACAAGTTGCAGATATGTGTGCTGATACAGTTGGGGATAATGTTGGTTGCAGGGGTGACTATGAAACTTTTGATGAAGGGCTGCACTCTAAGATTTTTGTGCCTTCTCTTAAGACATTCTAGGTGGACCTTAATGAGAAAATTGCTAAGAAAAATGATGATGGATACTTGAATGTTTCTAAAAATGAATGTGATTTTGGTTATGAAATATTGCCTGTGCTTGAATAATACTTGTTCAGTTCAGAGGAGCTTTTATTTTTTTATGAAAGGCAAAATTCTTATTTGGATTCATTTGTTTCATGTGAGTCTATTATTTTTCCAAGAAACATCAGTGACTCATGTGATGATGACATTCTACTACTAATGATAATGTATGCTGATGAAGGTAGTTGTGGATTTGTTAAAGAAAAAGAAATGGGCAGTAGCACAAATAATTGCAAAGTAGGGTGCTACAGACAGCCAAGTGTTTTTCAGCTTCATTTGAAGAAATCAAAAGAAAATAGGATATTTGACAAAGGGAAATTCTAGTTTTTCCTTTTCAGTGACCCTGGGCGACCAAGTAAATTTTAAAAAAGTGTGATTTGTGATGCAGGTTGGTGCAGTGTTTGACTCTATTGCCTAATGGATAAGGACTGGTCTACATCCCAGAGATCTACAGTTCTCGCCATGCCTACAAGAGGCATGTGTCCCCAGACAGAGCCAATGTTGGTGCTTGTTACAACATTAGGGTTTAAAGATAAAAATCCATAGGCATTTTCATTGAAAATTTCAAAAAAAATTTGAAGTCTATTGGCCTTCACAATTTTATGCATGTATCTTTGTATATGCATTGTTCTTTGTATGTACATTTGAAGGTGCAAGTGCATATGTACATTGGCGGGCCCGAAAAGTATGTTCAATCGGCTTCAAAAGGGGCAAAAAATAGTTGTATGTATTTTTGTATGCATATTAGGTTGTACATTGCAGGCATATTCCATTGCAAATTTTGTGCTTGTATGTAAGGGTTTGCATGTATATTTTGTTTCTATGTTTGAACATACAAGGCTAACATACAAGGGGGACATACAAAGGTTTCATTGGTGAAACAATATGCATCGGTAGCTCAACTAATTGTCTTTCCAAAGGCCAATGATGCAAAGAGGAAAGATGTAAGCAAATATACATGGTAATGTACATTGGTAGCAACATACAAAGGAAATATGCAAACTCAATGTACAAAAGTCAGATATAAAGCCTGGGGCCCACCAGTTGCATGCAAAGGTGATTGTATGTTTGCACATGCAATCGAGCATACAAAGGAATATGCAACCAAGACATGCAAAACCCGAACCCGAAATGAATATACATTCTGGTTGATAAAGGTAGAGGTCCAGATTGTATGTATCTTTTGTATATCCATGTTGTATGTTTACGATATACAAGGCAAAGATACAAGGAAGAAGACATGCAATTTGGATGCGAAAGGGAATGTTTGTTGTGACCGATAAAGTTTTGGAGTCCACGGGTTGTATATTGCATTTGTAAATGCAATATACAAGAAAATATGTACAAGGGGGAGATACAAGCCAGACCCGAATGTAATTTCAAATTGATTCATAAAATTTGGGGTCCACGCCTTGTATATGTTGCACATTGTATGAATGGTATACAATGCGATATACAAAAGGGGTACTAGATGCAAGCCGGACCTGATGGTGAGTTTGAATTTGTTTTACAAAAGATTTGGGATCCACCTTGTATGTTGGTGATTATATGTATATACAATCACATATACAACCGTAGGTATAGAAGAGAAGATACAATGGCTCGTTGGCGAGGGAATATGTGTCCGCGGCTCATGCAGAGATCCTTCCGATGGCCGATAGGAGACACAAATGCACAACGATAGCAAACCAATGGCAGGCTACCATGTGTCCAAACGTGTTTGTATGTATATGCATTTGCATATAAAAAGGCAAAAAAGGGTGAAAAGGAAAAATGTATGTCACAATGAGAAAAGTCAAATGGGCAATGTCGACTACGTGGTGCGATCTCATTAGTTTTCAACTTTTTAGCATGATTTGAGGCCATAGATCTTGGCGACAAGGAGGAGATTGACGACCCTGTTTCAAATTTCAGCGAAGGATTTCCTGTGTACTCACAGCCGCATTCCAGGCAGGAAAGTATTGCAAAGCATGAAGCGCAGGTAGGTAGGCCATTAATGGCAATTTTTTAGAGGTATGGTCAACTGATTTATAGGCCAGCTACCTTCTTAAACAGGGAAAATCTTCAAATGGTGGCACATCTCCCGATTTCACCTATTTTTCCTCCCTGTTTTACCTAGTGCATTGAATGTTTTGGGCGCCATTCTAATGGTGTATTGTATTTGGCAAAATTTTGAGTTGAGTAATGTAATTAATGTTGAGTACACATTCTTCCTATACAAGTGGATTATTTTACTCATTTTAAGAGGTGGTTGAAGACTTGAGCAATTTTTTGGAGGAAATAATGAAGAACATAGCCTTTTCTTGGTTGTTTTATCTCTGTTGTGAGTTTATGAGTTTCATTTCAGTGCACGTTGCACATATGTTTTGTTTCATGTTATGTTTATATGAAAAATGCTTCTTTGCATGTGTTTAGCTGTTTGTCTCCATCTGTTGTATGCATCCCTGCTTTTGAATCTAGTTGCTAAGGGTTACTAAGATTCTAGGATATAGATTTCTATATTGCATGCTTGATCTCTAACTTCCATTCAAGGAGTGGATTAAACTATTTTAGGTTAAGTATGAAGAATAATATATGTCAGTAGGGATATCTATAAGTAGAGGCAGCTAAATACTCAGTCTTGGGTGGTGTTTGTAAGGCAAGCACCAGTCTTAGCCTCTTGAAACTTGAATGCCAGTGCAAATCATTCATTTGTATACGTCTAGTTGACTCCTTGCCCTGAGATAGGCACCAGTCTGCTCCCTGTGTTGTGTTATGTTTCCAAAACCCCTGTCTTGCATCCAAAATATCAAAAAAATTATTTCATTATTTTAACCTGTTAGTTTGTAGGAGTAGGAATAGGACCCTTGCATACTCTCATTCCCAACCAGTTAGATATGTTCAATAACACTACCAAACTTGTGATCTATCATGCAAATCTTGGTCCAAACATGAGAGTATTCTGCCTGTTGTTGTGAAGCGAAATCTTTCTATCATTGGGTGAGTCAAAGTTAAATCTTTAGCTATAGGGATACCCCCTTGGTGCGGCAGAACCAAAAGTGAAGGGGAGGCAGCTAATGCAACCTCCTATATTTGTTGGCCGAATCTGCCTGTGCATTGGAACGGGCAAGCCCTTTGTCGATTCGTAGAGAAAGAACCAACATGCACAATGGACTCCAAGAACTACACCAATGCTAAGAAGAATTCCAACCACCGAAAAAGGTAACCATAAAGATGTTGTTTTCAAATACAACTTGAGAATTGTAGAATATAGTTAGGCAGGTGGGCAAACAATGTTTGGTGTGCAGGATAGTTTTTTAAATTTTTGGAATATCCATTGTCCACATGGAAGCATGGGATGTTGGATGGTTAATGATACATCGAAAAGCGTGTAGATGCAAACATGGATGAAGTGATGCAAGGGCCCTAGACAACTAAACCTTAAGGCATTATTAAGGTTACCACTAACACATCATCCATACGAATAGGAATGCATATGTGTTGATGAATCCACCACAAAAGTTCACACAACCATGGTGGTACCTATGACCATAAAAAAAAAGAGGTAGAATGTAACCTTGGCCATTAATCCTTCATGAGATCTCAACAAACATGAGAAGTGACCACCATGTGCAAGGAATACACCAATAGCGAAAAGGAAAACCATCACCTCAAGGAAGACAAGCCTTCATAAAATGAATTTAAAGAACTAGCTCAATTGTACCACATAAGATGACAATCCCATCACAAAAGGGGCAAACTCATAGCAACCACTATAGACAACACTAGGAAACATGTTCACAAGGATGTATCATACTTGAATTTTAGGAAGATGACTATCTTAACATCACCATAAACTCAAGCCAAAACAACTCCATGATTGCCACAAAGACCATGAAGGCCAAGGGAATGATTCCATAACTTGGGATCATACCTATAATAACATATGTAGCCACTATAGGGAAGTCATCACATATACAAGGATCCACTACAAGGAAGAGAAATAAGATGAGTAGCTAGAATATTTTTCCCTTGCAATGAAAACGACAAGATTAAGAATGCTAGAGGTACTAGCAACAAGCGAGAACAAGCAACATGAGGTCACCACCAGACAACATGGGGGAATTGTAACATAAGATATGGTACTGTACCCCCATGAGAGAAAGAAGAGATAGTAGCATAGTTCACTAATGAACACCGCAAGTGAAGGACAACACATTTTCACATGTTGTAGTGAGCAAAGACATAAAACATGACCTATATTTGTGTTGTAGCGGCTACACAAATATATGTAAGAAGAATGACATTG
The DNA here is from genome assembly GCA_027924645.1 of Cunninghamia lanceolata. Taxonomy (NCBI): domain Eukaryota; kingdom Viridiplantae; phylum Streptophyta; class Pinopsida; order Cupressales; family Cupressaceae; genus Cunninghamia; species Cunninghamia lanceolata. The sequence goes on from BSBN01000854.1 coordinate 11,160,617, forward strand.
CAGGTAAAGTAAAATCAAAGTGCTGTGACAACCATTGTTCTAATTTGTTAACAGATAACTACCACTGTGGCTCGTGTGTCAGCCTTTGTTCCTTTGGATATACTTGTTGTAATGGTAAGTGTGTCAACACAAACAAAAGTAAACACAACTGTGGTGGTTGCAGCATAACCTGCGCTAAAGAGCATAAATGTGTTTATGGGATGTGTTCTTATGCAGATAGTTAGTTAGTGAGCCATATCACACATTCTTACACTAATAATTATGATAAGGCTTTGTTTATCTAAATTGTAATGTGTCCATTTTGTTGTTTGTTGATTAGAAGTGTCTGTAATACATATGGATTGTTATTACAAGCAACTACTTGTTGCAATTAATGACAAATCGTGTATTTGTTTGATATAGTTTAGTACAGAGCAATTGTGTAGTTGAATGAGATAATTTATCATGGAGTAGTTATGTAATTAATTGAAATAGTTTATTATGAACTATTTCAATTAAGGGGAAATCGTGTAAGTGATAAAGATTGCTCACGATAAATAAACTTTGATATATAAACATTAAACATTCTCTGCAGGAGAAATGTTATTTATTATTTATTTATTATGATATGCCTTGAAAAGATTTCTCAAAATTTTGTTTATATTTTCTGTATGTCTCAAAAACTATAACTTTAACTTCAAATACACCTTCAAACCCCTTCAAGTTCCTAAGTTGTTTATATAATGGTCCTAAAAGTCTATTGGGAACCGATGTTAAAGTTTAGCTTCCAAAAAAAAATAACAAACTAATCTAAATGAGTAACCTAGTGGTTCCTTGGAGGAAGGTTTATTTATTTTTTCTAAAATGACCTAGAATTTTAAATAGCACAAGAGAATAGAGGGGTACCATGAGACAAAATATATTTATAAATTGATTTTAGACATCTAAGGAGGTGGAGTTTACAAAGTGTCTTAGTTTGTATAAAATATTTTTTTATTGAATAAAATGAAATTTTATGTGTAGAGTTCATGATGGCCTCTTAACTATATATTTCATTTCTCCAAATAATTGCACATATCAATGAAAATAAATTAAAGATTGTTTCGTAATTATTTACAATAAAGAAATGTAAACAATTAATAATAATCAGATTATCATTAAAAAAAAGATCGATCTTGATATATTATATAAATATGAAAATTAAATTGATAAAGAAGGATTAGGATACTTAGATTTAGATATGATATCATGCAATTCAATTATATTTTACACTCAGTGATCAAATTTTAACTCTTACAATCATACTTAGAAAGCCCCAAAACACTAATAAATGACTCATGGTCAATGTGGGTTAAATCATGCACCCATAGTTCTAATCGCCATAACAATAAATTTGACCTATTTTATGACCTTGATCTCTACATTGATGATCTTTGATAATCTATTTGCCTCTACTATCTATGCATGGTGGTGTTGATATGTACCATTGAAACTTGTGCTAGGAGAGGAAAGCATCTAGCTTTACACCATTCACCTTGATCAAACCTCTAGACCAATTGAATAGTTTTAAACAATGTTAGGGACAAACCAAGAAAAAATGCATATGTCTATGTTTAGATCTTGATTATTTTGCAAATGTTGATTGAATTCTATTTTAGGCAAATGAACCTTGCTAAGTGCTCTTGCATCTGAATGATTAATTATGTAAAATGAATATTCCATATGCACACAAGACTATTGTTCTCAAGACAAAGGGTCAAAATTACTTGCATTCTACCATACTTTTATATTTTTGCCCCTCTTTAACTTCCTTGTGAACTACTTTGAATGAATCCCAAAGTAAACAAACAATCAACAAGAAAGTAAATAACATGTATATATATAAAAGGAATATGGATACAAACAATGATGCACACAAACTACATGTAATGATAATTCTACCTTCATATATGTAAGCACAAAATTCCATGAGTAGCATCTAATTGAAATTTGAAATATATGCATAAACCACTACTTAAGTAATGCCTATAAACAATGCATAAAAGTACAAAGGTGGGTGTAGGATTACACACATGGTTCACTTTAATCTAAAAATAGAAAGGTAGGTCTATGAAGGACCTATCAAATAAAATAAATATGAAGCCGTGAAGGAGCCATTTACTAAAATGTAGGGCTATGAAGGAGCCATCAACTAAAATATTAGAGTATGAGAGACTAAAATGTAGGATTGTAAATGAGACATGAACTAAAATGTAGGACTTTATAGAAAGCATTGATTGAAATAAAGGGGTATGAAGGAGCCATCAATTGAAACTTAGAGCTACAAAGGAGCCATGAATTGAAATGTAGAGCTATGAAGGATCCATAAAAAAAATTAGGGTAATAAAGGAACCATCATTATATCCATTGTCATGAAAGGAATTTATTAATATTGTATGCCCCTCCAATTGGTTGCATATGAGTGATGCAAAGAATTGGAAGAGAAGAGAAAAAGTAACTCATGTAAAATATATGGTTTAATGTTAGCACAATAATCATGTAACTTATAACATACAAAACACATTTAATCATGTAGGCTCAAGAATCATGCAACAATTTCCTATACATCATTTTGTGACTATCTTGTGATAATAAGATGTGATTTTGCACCATCTAGAAAAAGTGATCTTATAGGACACTAGTCTAGAAGGTCTAGCTTCAAAAGGAGAAGAAGTTCTATTATATCCTTTAAAAAACTATTCTAGATATTCTAGTTGTGCTATTAATAAAAAAGTTAGATTTTCTAAGATAACAATAGAAAAGAGCAAAAATGAAATGTTGTTTACATATATCTTAGTTGACTTTTTAGAAAATAAAAGGTTGATCTAGAAAGTAGAACAACAAATTAATTTACCACCAAAAATACGAGGCCTCAACTAGGGATGATACCATGCCGAATCGATGTTTGCACTAAGCACTATCATCTTTATAGTGTTATATAGATGCTAGGATTTGGTGGGACTGTTCAATGTCTATCTGGTAGTATTCTTCTCTATTTGTATGATTCATCAATCAAATTGCATAGTACAACGAAGTAGAAACACAACTATAATATCTAGATATATAACCGAAATCAAATAGATGTAAATGATAAAATCTAATGTACAGAGGGTCAACACAAGCAATCATCGATGTGAATGATATTTCCAAATTACCTATTACAATGAGGTAAAAAGAAATCTTTGTACAACAAAAGAGTTTTTTGAGAATGGTCAAACCCCTATTTTCATCTTTTCATGTCCTCAAGTAGTCATATGATAAAGAGATTTTTAGAATAGTTGTATGCACCTAAGTGTGACTAGATTGAAGTGAAAAATGTGATTCCTACTTGAGTGTCACTCTGGTCTACAAAGAGAATACTAGGCTTAGGATGCTATAATGATATGTATGACAAATAGGGTATGGGAAAGTGAACAAGGGTTTTGCAAAATTTTCTAAAAGTGAGAGAATGCTTAGTGAAGAGGAGTCTACTCCCCTAGATTCACTTCTGGTTCTCTATTAAGAAAGTTTGGAGTTTCTTGATTCACATGCAATTTATACATAGGATTTAAAATAACACAACATATTACTTACTAAAATGCACAATGATAATGGATTTTCCTAGAAAATGAAGGTGAAAAAATTAGCAAAATTCTAGGAAAAGATCCAGATCTTTAATTATTATACACAAGCTATCATCTCCTCAGATTCAAATTGTAACATCATAAATTATGCTTGCCCACAATTTTACATTATGTTTGGTACTCACTTTAGTGTCCATGCCTTAGTGTGTTTTTAGGATCATTTATTGACTTGGCCTTACCCTCAACCCACAAGAGATGCCTTACATTACCTCAGCCCTTTATGTTGATCATAACTAAAAACTGCAAAGTGCCTAAATCCTAGGTCTATCCCTAGGGAATTAGACAGGTTAAGTTTTATATTTTCCATGACTCTACCACTTAGAGTGGATGTATACCCCATGCACTAACATCTTGATAGCCTCTATTAGTCCTGTGATCATTTCTATAAGTTGCCTTTTCACTTGCATGATTTGCTAAGATTTTCTAAGTCCTTATCCACTCCCAAGTGACTCTTATCATTGATTTTTCATCCTTACATTCTCTATTTAAGCATGTGTATTTGTCATTGTAAACGATCAATTCCTTTTGTAGTGAAGCTTTGTCAAAATTGCAATTGATTTGACTTTCATGATAAAGCTTTGTAAAAATTGGAGAACAAGTATTATTGAGGTTATTTTATCAAGATTTCACAATGCCTTTACGATCAAAGCTTGATGAAATCTAAAGAATCTTGATTAGAATCATTGCCTACTAAGTGACTTTCACCTCCTTGCTGTGAGGTGATAAATTTTCAATAGATCTTGTTTTTGTGCTTTGATTATTCACATTCCTTTTGATATATTCTACATATCTTTTATGGATTGTTTACACTACCATTTTATCTCTTGCATGTAGAAATAATTGTGTAAACCTTCTCTAAGTCGTTAAGTAGGTTTTATTATATTGTTGTTTAGAGCATTTACTTCTTTGTCACTGTTCACTACAATCTTAGACACAATTAAGATTCCTTTAACACACACTATTTATCTATTTATGAATCTAGTTGTTGTTGAGGTGGAAACACCGAAATGGGGTTTGACTAAGGAAAGCCCCTATATAGCCCAACCCTTTTCCTCTATCTCTATATTTACAATTTTCATCAAGGAATATAATGATCCTAGGAATGATTGAAAATACCAGTATGAGGATCAAGAACTGGAACCTATATTGTACAACATGACACAAATGTTTGCACCAACTTCTATCATCCCTGGTAGTGGGCTTCACCTTCTAGTGCCAAGTTCTCCCTCATTGTGGCTTTTTGTTTCTGTATTTCATTTCTTGAAATATTTCATATATCACTACATTTTTCTAGTTTTAGTTAGTTTAGTTACCTATCTTATCACTTGATTGCAACAAAGGGATATAACTCAAATCATTTCAGCCTCCTTGATTAGACAGAGGCAAAATATACATCTTCGTCAACAAGTGCCCTAATGTTCAATAGAAAATTATTTTCATTATGAGTACATTAGTTAGAGCAATTTTTCTATTAAACATTTTGGTGAACTTGTTTTATTTCTCTTTGTACATTTTAATAACATATTGTCATTTATTGTTTGGAATTAAGTAAGTGTTTGATTATGTCAGATTTATTTCTCTAAACCCTTAGCACTAATGACAAATCAGATTACAGTGATGATTTCTACATGTTAGATGAAGCCCTTAATGACTTCATCTCTATTGAATCTTCTACCATGGATCCTAAAACATCTTTCTTCATGAAATTGATTAACATGATTTATGTTTCTGGTTCCCAACAAGAACTTGTGAAAATAAAAATCATGGTTCATCTTCGTTTTGAAACACAACAATAACTTATAAACCAGTAATCAATGTTCAAGGTGCTTAAAACCCACTTCAACCTCCTAATTACTTCACCAATGTTGCAAGCTCAATTACTTCAAATGTGTCACAACCACCTCATTACCATGCGGTCTCTCACACATACAACATAGTAGACTTAACAAAAAGAGTAAACAATCTTCTTTTATTCTTGCTTCACTCCTAGTTTCTACACTTCTTCTTCATCCAACTCCTCACATTCCTCAAAATACTAGAAGAGAGTAAGATCTAGTAGAGCATCTCTGTACTCCTGCAACTAAGATCTCTCTGGGATTTGATTCAAAGATCCCCTGCATACCATAGAATGCTCCAAGAGGATTTACAGAAGGTTGTCATTCTACTTTCCATCAATCCAAATGATGTAGCATATTTGTTAGATTGTATTCATACGAATACTTTAAACATTATCTTTCAACAATATGATGTACCTTCCATAGAGGTCCAAAATTGAAATGATCCTCTTTTAACTATTCTAGTCATCAACAATTATGGAGTGAAACATACACTTATCAATAATGGATCAGGTCTCAAATTTTGTGGGATAGAACTATTACATAAACTTGATACATATACATCTTATATTTCACCTACCACTCCCTCTATCCATGGCTTTGACAATGTCGATAGATAAAATCTTGCCACAATCACATTAGCGATTGCATTGGGCCCTGTAGTTTTGCCTACCATTATACATGTTATGCCCAAAGCTCTGTCCTACAATATTCTTCTTTGTAGACCATGGATTCACACCATGGGTGTAGTTTCATCTACCTTGCATGGTTTGATAAAATTTGTTCATAACAACAAAGCTTATACAGTCAATTTTGATTTGAATCCAGAATCTTGCCAACATGTGGATTCTGGGAATCAACCTATGGTATCTCAAACATTGCATAACTTAATCCAATCTTCAACAAGAGTTGATTTGCAATCCTTCATTGTGTATAATAATACCCATAAGGAAAGAAATTCATGTCCAAATGAATACCTAGGTGACAATTGGACTCATTGGACTTTCATCCTTCATTTGATTGAGACTATAAAGTCCCACCATCTAAACTTGATATCCTGAGAGTAGTTTTGACTTCTACTTCTTCCCAACCTATTTCTTCTAAGAAAGCAGAACCTTCTACTCCTTCTACTTCAACAAACACATGTGATTATACGTATAACATTGACTATGCCACTAATGGTTATGGACCACCACCTTTCATGGAAATGGAATCATGTTATGGCTATGGTTTTCACATTTTGTCTCAAATTGGGTATAGAGGCAATGGATGGGGCTAAAAGGAGCAAGGCATCAAAGTCCCTTTGGAAGCTAATCCAAATAATTACTCCAAAGGCCCCTCAAATACTATCCTTCTCAACCCTTTCATACCTCTTGTCACCCCTCTTTAAATGTTAACATGATAACTTCTTCTTCTCTGACTTCATCTTCTCTCTCTTTGGTTCATCTTTAGATGATTGAATCTAGTTCTGATTATAACACTATCTCCCTTGATTCTTTCTCAACAAGTGAGGCTTTGGCTGAATTCTTAGTTGTCTATGACCACATGCCCAAATATCATCATGATCAATGTTTGCCCTACTGTTTAAATGCTCATGCATACTTTGGAGAAACCTCTAATTTATCAGATGACATCCAAGCATCTCACAACACACCTCAAGAAACCACTCATCCACCTGATATCCCAAACTGAAGTACTCTCCTAGTTGGAGACATTATCGATGTCTTGATGGATCGAGACGATAAAGAAAAATTCATTCAGATAGGAAAGTGTTTAGATTTTGAAGAATAATAAGATCACTCCTCTCTTTTACATGAATTTCTCAAAATCTTCGCTTGGTCATATGAGGACATGCCTGATATTGACTCATAGATTGTGACACACAATATCCACTCATACAACATTGCATCCAAGCTTCACACATGAATATCTCTAGAAATTGGGTAAATAATCAAATGTCAAAAACAAAACAAATCAACTTATATAGGTTTCCCCTAGTCATGTTGACATCCATGTTTAGAGTTAATCAATCATTGTAGCATCCATTGGGATATATCATTCCCAATCTAACATCAACTTATTAGTATATATCATTCCGAATCAAGCAACACTATAGCTATCATGACACTCAACATCTTGGTTTCCACTTTGGTGAGAGGTAAATCTTGGCGTGTCTTTCTCATTTGTCTACATATTGTTTGATTGAATGTTGATATTATACTTGGAGTTTTTTCATCCAATGACTTATTCCGCCAAGGTCATCACGGTCCATTATATCATGATGTGTCTTGACAATATGTTCCAAAGGGCATGTTACAATTTCTATTTCTGACTACATTTATGAGTAAACTCTTCACACATATGGAAACATTATCATCACAGTTTTTGCATATGATGGTGCATCTTGTCCTATGCTAAAGTAAACACCAAGTTGCTTAGAACATTTACAAGCTCCTCAAGATCACTAGCATGTACATGTCCATGCCATTATTCATCGTATCTATTTCCCTTTCAAGCCATTCCATTTGCATCCACATCAATTCATCACCATGTTCACATTTCACGAGTCCACCGGTGTTGTTCATAACCACCTTCTCTCTTAAGAGGACATCTCTAATCCACCCCTAATCCAATCCTTGTATTTGGGGCATCAAATCTTATTTTTATTTTAAACATCATTACTTCTTTTAGTCATAATACCATTTCAAAGATGGGAAAATATAGACACCTAAAATTCATTACATCTAAAATAGAATTAATTTATTCATTCATTCACATCACTAATCCACATCACTAATGGATTAATTTATATTTCTTGTTCTTGTATACAATCATGTGTCTATGTAATTGATATGGAAATAATAATCACTAAAAACAAATAATATGGCAATCAATGAACATTAAATAGCTTGTAATAGAATTTGTATCACATGAATCAATCAATGCACTAAAAAGAATCTTGTAATCATGAACTAAATCAAGAGTATTATCTATATGAATAGATGAAAGAGATATGATCAATACAATCATGGATCTACTATGCATTTTTCACCTTTGTATTTTTTTCTTCTAACTATTTCTTCGTATCTTTAGACATATAACTAGTACCATAGTGTTTGACTAGCTTATGCTTACCATGACCATCTCATTTAAACGTCTTCCTTTATAACCATGTTTTTAGATAATTATGAATCTAAAACAGAAGGGAAAAGGGCATGCGTATGTTATTTTCACCATTACAAGTGCATAAAAACTATAGCTTTTATTATTACTTTTTTTAATTCATTTTCATGTTGGTCAATTTTTTCTAACATATAAGCAAACATTACTTCTGATACTCATAGCATGTAAAATCATCAGGGGAACAAGTGCTTATTCCTTGTTTGTGGGGTTTGGAGGGTTCTTCCTCTTTTATAATTATCTATTTTCAGTCCATTAAATTATCTAGATTTTCTAAAATGGGTATAATAGAATTTTATAAAGATTAGCAAACCCACTTTATAATTAGTTGTTTTAATACATTTTTTTCCCCTTTACGTTAAAAAAAAGCGGTCAACTTGAGAACAAATCAATGATAGATTGCAATGTGTCTTATATTGATCCTTGGCTTCGAATCTCCGTAATTGTTATTTTATTTTTATTGACTTTCTCTTCTTCTAATTCTTCTTGGCATCTCATGAATTAAATTTTCACGCCTGCAAGCATGTTTCCTTACAACACCAATTTCGTTGACATTTTAATAATAAAACAATTATCATTTATGGCAAAATTAATTAAATAAGCATTGTCGTACCAAGCTATATCGTGGGATTAGTGAGTTGCATGACCTTATGAGTTTTAATAGGAATTGCAGTGCTAAAAGATAGGCCCACGAGATTTTGCTTTTATTAAACTATTCATTTCCTTTCATTCCCTCCAATGGGCTGAATCCACAAATCGATAAAGTATTGCAAAATGAAAAGTGGCAAAAGAGTGGGGAGATGCACTTATTAGATAATTATTAAATTACACAAGAAAGAAAAGTCGTAGCTGTGTAGCCTCTGTATAAAAGCTTGCTCATGGTGTTGTCTTCACTGCTTCAATACAAGTCCTATCTTTCCCTACATTACATATCATGGGGTTGGTTGTAAGGTTCGGGGCGATAATGTTACTTATAATTGCGGTATTTGCAGTGATAATAAGCAATGTAGAGGGAGAAATGGCGATGCCATATTCGAGGAGAGCGTTAATGAGCCGGTTTCTTACACAGCAAGTGTCTTCCAAGAGTGCGGCATGTAGCGGCTACACAAATATATGTAAGAAGAATGACATTGCAGGTAAAGTAAAATCAAAGTGCTGTGACAACCGTTGTTCTAATTTGTTAACAGATAACTACCACTGTGGCTCCTGTGGCAGCCTTTGTTCCTTTGGATATACTTGTTGTAATGGTAAGTGTGTCAACACAAACAAAAGTAACCACAATTGCGGTGGTTGTAGTATAAGCTGCGCTAAAGACCATAAATGTGCTTATGGGATGTGTTCTTATGCACATAGTTAGTTATTGAGCCATATCATACATTCTTACACTGTTAAGGCTTTGTTCATCTAAATTGTAATGTCTCTATTTTATTGTTGATTAAAGTGTCTGCAATACATATGGATTGTTATTATAAGCAACTACTTGTTGCAATTAATGACAAATCGTGTATTTGATTGATATAGTTTAGTACAGAGCAATTGTGTAGTTGTATGAGATAATTTATTATGTCCAGCAGTTATGTAATTGATTGAAATAGTTTATTATGAACTATTTCAATTAAGGGGAAATCCTGTAAGGGATAAAAATTGCTTACGATAAATAAACTTTGATATATAGACCTGGGACATTCTCTGCAAGAGAAATGCTATTTATTATTTGTTTAGTATGATATGCCTTGAAAAGATTCCTCAAAATTTTCTTTATATTTTCTGTATGTCTCAGAAACTACAACTTTTATTTCGAAGACACCTTCAAACCCCTTCAAGTTCCTAAGTTGTTTATATAATGATCCTAACAGCATATAAAATAACAAATTAATCTAAATGAGTAACCTAGTGGTTCCCGGGAGGAAGGTTTGCTTATTTTTTCTATAATGACCTGGAATTTTAAATAGCACAAGAGAATAGAGGGGTCCCATAAGACAAAATATCTTTATAAATTGATTTTAGATATCTAAGGAAGTGGAGTTTACAAGGTGTCTTAGTTTGTATCTAATATTTTTTTATTAAATAAAATGGAATTTTATTTGTAGAGTTAGTGCTGGTCTCTTAACTATATATTTCATTTCTCAAAATAATTGTACATATTAATGAAAATAAATTAAAGATTATTTCCTAGTTATTTAGGATAAATAAATGTAAACAAGTAATAATAATTAGATTATCATAAAAATGGGCCAGGGGCCTGGCTCGATTGGTTAAAGCATCCTGTTGTAGGCAAGAGGTCACGAGGTCCAATCCCTCTGCCCACATGGTACTGGAGAGCATGTCGTGCAACTTATAGGGGGCTATGCTGATTGAAAAAGATTATCATATAAATAGAAATCAATGTTGAAACATTATATAAATATGAAAATTAAATTGATAAAGAAGGATTATGATACTTAGATCTTTAAATATGATATCAAGCAATTCAATTGTATTTATCACTCACTGATCCAATTTTAACTCTTACAATCATACTTACAAAGCCCCAAAACACTAAGAAATGACTCATGCTCCATCTAGGTTAAATCATGCACCCATAGTTCTAATCCTTATAACAATAAATTTGACCTCTTTCATGACTCATGATCCATCTAGGTTAAATCATGCACCCATAGTTCTAATCCTCATAACAATAAATTTGACCTCTTTCATGTGATTTTGATCCTCTTTTATGACCTTGATCTCTACACTGATGATCTTTGAAATTGTATTTGCCTCTACTATCTATGCATGGTGGTGTTGATATGTACCATTGAAACTTGTGCTAGGAGAGGAAAGCTTCTTGCTTTACACCTTTCACTGTAATCAAACCTCTAGCCCAATTTAATAGTTTTAAACAAGTTTAGAGACACACCAAGAAAAAATGCATATGACTATGTTAAGATCTTTATTATTTTTTAAATGTTGATTGAATTCTATTTGATGCAAATGAAGCTTGCTAAGTGTTCTTGTATCCCAATGATTAATTGTCTAAAATGAATATGACATATGCACACAAGATCATTGTGCTCAAGGAAAAGGGTCAAAATGACTTGCATTCTACCATACTTTAACATTTTTACCCCTCTAAATAACTTTCTTCTGAACTATTATGAATGAATGCCAAAGTAAACAAACAATCAACAAGAAAGTAAATAACATGTATATGTATAAAAAGGATATGGATACATACAATGATCCACACAAGCTACCTATAATGATAATTCTACCTTCATACATGTAAGCACAAAATTCCATGAGTAGCATCTAATTAAAATTTGAAATAGGCATAAACAACTACTTAAGTAATGTCAATAAACAATGCATAAAAGTACAAAAGTGGGTGTAGGATTACACATGGTTCACTTTAATCTAAAAAGAGAAAGGCAGGGCAATGAACCACCTACCAAACAAAATAAATGTGAAGCTGTGAAGGAGCCATTTACTAAAATGTAGGGATATGGAGGAGCCATCAACTAAAATATTAGACTACAAGAGACTAAAATGTAGGACTTTATAGAAAGCATTGATTTAATTAAAAAGCTATGAAGGAACCATCCATTTAAACTTAGAGATACAAAGGAGCAATAAATTGAAATGTAGAGTTATGAAGGATCAATCAACAAAAATTTAGGGTAAGAAAGGAACCATCATTATATCCATTGTCAAGAAAGGAATTTAGTCATATTGTATGCCCCTTCAATTGGTTGCATGTGAGTGATGCAAAGAATTGGAAGAGAAGCGAAAAAGAAACACATGTAACATATATGGTTTGATGTTAGCGTGCAATAATCATGTAACTTATAACATGTAATCATGTAGGCTCAACAATCATGTAACAATGTCCTATACATCATTTTGTGACTACCTTAAGATAATAAGATGTGATTATGAAATCACGTGTAATTGTAGCGTAAAAGATACCAACTCACCTAGAGACTTGCACCCTCTAGATTTAATGATCTTATAGGATGCTACTTTGGAATGTCTAGCTTCGAAAGGAGAAGTTTTATTTTATCCTTTAAAAAACTATTCTAGATAGATATTCCAGTTATGCTATTCATAAAAAATTTAGCTTTTCTAAGCTAACAATAGAAAAGAACAAAAATGAAATGTTGTTTATAGAGTTCTAAGTTGAATTTTAAGAAAATAAAAAAGTTGATCTAGAAAGTACAACAACAAATTAATTTACCACCAAAAATAGGAGGCCTTGACAAGGGATGATAGCTTGTTGAAAGGATGTTTGCACTATGAACTATCATCTATACAGTGCTATACAAATGATAGGGTTTGGTGGGAGTGTTCAATGTCTATCTGGTAGTATTCTTCTCTATCTTGTGATTCATCAATTAAATTGCACAACACAACGAAGTAGAAACAAAAGTGTAATATCCAAATATACAAGTGAAATAAAATAGATATAAATGATAAAATCTAATCTAAAGAGGGTCAACACAAGATAAAATCCATGTGAATGATATTTCAAAATAACCTATTGCAATGAGCTAAGAATAAGTTTTGGGACTACAAAGGAGTTTTTTGAGAATGGTCAAACCCCTATTTTCATCTTTGGACCTCCACAAGTAGTCATATGATAAAGAGATTTTTAGAATAGGAATGTGCACCTAAGTGTGACTAGGATGATGTAAAAAAAATGTGATTCCTAAGAGTGCATTTCTGGTCTGCAAAGAGGATACTAAGCTTAGGATGCTATAATGATAGGGATGACAAATATGGTATAGGAAAGTAAACAAGGGTTTTGCAAAAGTTTCTAAAAGTGAGGGAATGCTCAGAGCAGAGATGGAGTGTCCTCCCATAGATTCACTTCTAGTGTTCTATTAAGAAAGTATGGAGCTTCTTGATTCATATGCAATTTATATATAGGATTTCAAAGAACACAACATACTACTTACTAAAATACAGAATGATATTGGATTTTCTTAGAGAATGAAGGCGAAAAACTTAGAAAACTACTAGGAGAAGCTCTAGATGTTTAATTATATTATCTCCCTGGATTCAAATTGTAACGTCGTAAATTATGCTCGCCCAAAATTTCACGTTATGTTTGGTAGTCACTTTAGTTTACATGCCTTAGTGTGTTTTTAGGATCATCTCTAGCCTTGTCCTTACCCTCAATCAATGAAAGATTCCTTACACAGCCTTGACCCTTTATGCTGATCATATCCAAAATTTGCAAAAGTGCCCAAAGCCTGGCTCTGTCTCTAGGGAATTAGACCTTTTAAGAACTATATGTACAAGGACTCCAACACTTAGCATGGATGTCTATGCCACACACTATGATCCTGATAGCTTATGTCAGTTGTGTGATCAATTTTAGAATTTGTCTTTTCACTTGCATGATTTGCCAAGATTTTCTAAGTCCTTATCCACTCCCAAACGACTCTTATCCTTGAATTTTTGTCTTTGCATTCTCTATTTAAACAAGTATATTTGTTATTGTAAAGCGTTGTGCCCTGTACACATGCCCCACATTTTGAATGAGCAAAGTGGGGAACCCCTCTTATTTTGTTGGATGTGGGTTTTCAATAGGTTTCAACTTATGTCAAATATCGACCCACCTTTGAGAGATTTGCGAGTTTTCGGTTTTGGGTATTGAATTAATGGTTTGGTCTTTATGTCTATAAGTCACATATTTGCCTTTGAAAAAACCTTTCCTTGACTTAACTGATGCATTTGCAGAGTTTGGTTTTCATCATGTTTGATCATCCTTAGAAGTTGTTAGTTTTATGCCTTCGCGGGAATTCCTTCCTCAAGTGCGCATTGCGGGGTTTTTTATGGTCATTTGGATATATTTAGATACACCATGTTATCACGCATTCCTCCAAATCTCGTATTCGTTTGATGAAACTCTTTGGTGGAACTTTCATTCGATACTGGATTTTACCCGGTCAAGCTTAGTTTTCCCGTTTCTCCAGTTGGGGTGTTTCTCTCCGCTTTTGATGTTAATGTATGCTCGGTTGTGTGAGTTTTATGTGGATGGGGATTTTACCGACTTGAATCTCATATTCCTTCACGGTCCACCTTGCCTGTTAAGGATTTTTTTTCCTACAGTTTAGTCTTATTATTGCCTTTTACATTACAATTATTTTTTTTTTATGCAAGTTAAATTTCTTGCTTAACAAATGGACCAGTTGCGCATCCTCCATGAGAACTGATGTTGAATGTTCCAATCATTATATTATTTTACTTTACTTCTTCGATCCACGCTGCTATGGAGGCAATAATTAGCTTTGCAAACCACATATATTATCCCTAATGCCATGTGTGCATTCAGATATTCAATGGCAGAACAATGCAATGATTACCCACAAACAAATGCACACACACAACACATTCTGCTTTAGTTCGGTAATAAAATCGTGGAATCTCTTAAACCCATAGTATAAATATGAACTTTATGACTTTGTTTAAACAGAGACAGACAGAATGCAAAGATTTTAAAACAGCACTCTCTCAACTAAAAATCAAATATAGAAGCAGATAAATACCACTTACAACATATGCTGCATGAATATTACATAGCATAATCAAATACCAAACCACCACAAATTAAACCCCACCCAGAGCTGTAACGTAGGCAGAAATAGTAAATTTTTGTACTGACTGTATTGTCCTCTCTTCATACATTCAACAGCAAAGAGCTTCCATATTAATAGAGTGAGCCCATACTAGAATGAAAATATATATAAAAAAACAAATTTAAAAATTTGAGAAATTTTATATAATAGAAGTTGCTATTAAAAATTTTAAAATAAAAGAAAAAAATAGAAATTTAGAATGAATATATTCTATTAAAAAATAAGTTTAAAAATTTCCACTATTAAAAAATTTAAAACTAAAATATATATATATATATATATATATATATATATATATATATATATATATATATATATATATAATGACCTTTTCATATTAGTTGTTTTTTTTACAGTTTTTAAAATAAATTACTTGTATATCAATATAGTCAAATATATTTTTTAATTATATTTTACAGTTAAAATCTTTAAATATAGCTATGCAACTGTCAAATTTAAGCCTTGTGCAAAAGTAACACTTAAAGCTTTCAAGAGCATGTGGCAGAGACCCAATGTCCATCCATATATATCTAGCAGGACCCTTGATTCCTGAAATATTCTGCTAAGTTTAAAAGGTCCATAAAGTATTTCTAAGACCTAGGAGACATTCTTATTAATAAAATTTGTGGAGATACGATATCCACATAGACATATCTTATAGCACTATAAACCTCCACAATCTCTACTTCCTCTTGTAGAATAATGGCTAGCTTCTATATATGTACCATTGAACACAAAACTCTTGGAAATGTTTTTATGAAAGGCTTTATTTAATGTTATTGAATGTTGAGAAACCATTTATCGGGATCCATTCACCATACCTCAAATACCTAAAAGCTCTCTCAATATCTTCACAAATTACTCCTGCGGAGCTTTACTGTTGGATTATGAAGTCCAAAAGTCATATTGTTTCTCCCACCAAAACATTTGCATCTTGGTATTCCTTATCCATTGTGGATGTTGCTTCAATAAAGAGATGTATTGCTGCTATTATGCATGGCATTTGTACTTCATACAGAGATAATAAAATATTGCCCTGCTCCTATGGATGTAGCCAATTTATGGTGAACCACGTAAATTGATTGTCTATGCGTCTTATTATTGTTTTTTGTTCTATTGCTCTTTTTGCTTTCACTATTCCATTGTATTAACAATTGGTATCAGAGCTCGGTTAAGGAGCTGGTTGAGGAATTCGTGATGAATTTCTAAAGAGATGGAAGAAGCAAACAACTGGAGAATAGAGAAATTTTCAGGGCAAAATTTTGGGCTATGGAAGCTTAAAATTCGTGCCCTACTAATTCAAAAAGACCTAGCCATTATGCTGAAAGGAAAGACAACAAAATTAGAGAAGATGACAGATGATGAATGGGATGTGATGGATCAAAAAGTAGTTGCTATAATTATCCTTTCGATGTCCAGTAATGTCCCATTTAATGTTGCCTCAGAAACTTCGGCAAAAAATATTTGGGACAAGCTTTGTGACATGTATGAGATGACATTAGCAACCAATAGGGTTTTCTTGTTGAAGAAGTTATTCAATCTGAAGATGAAAGAAGGAAAATATTTTTCAAACCATTTGAATGAATTCAACACCGTGATCAGCCAACTAGTTTCCATAGAAATCTACTTTGATGATGAAATGAGAACTATGTTGCTCTTGTGTTCTCTTCCTAATAGCTAGGATAGCATGGTGATGACTATCAACAATTCGGTATCCAGGAGAAGAGGATCCAAAGACAAGGAAAAGAAAAAGGAAGCAATGTTAAGATTTGATGATGTGATTACCACACTTCTCAATGAAGACATGAGAAGAGAACAAAATAAAACATCCAAAGAAGCCTTGGACTTAGGGAATAGGGGAAGAACCCAAGATTGAGGAAAACACAATAGGAGAAGATCTAAATCTACCAAGAGATCTATGTCAAGAGGATAGAAAGAAGGTTCTTGGTTTTGTGGAAAAGATGGACATGTCAAGAAGGATTGTTGGTGTTACAAGAAATCCCAAAAACAACTGAAAGAAAATGAGGCTAACACAACATATGAAGATGATGGACGAGCTCTAGTCTTGACAACAAGTGAAACTACAGCCGACTCATGGATATTAGACTCCGGTGCCTCCTTTCATGCAACCTCAAATTGGGATGCCTTCAAAAACTATCAAGAAGGAAAATTTGGCAAAGTTTATCTCGGTGACAATGAACCATGTGAGTTAGTTGGGAAAGGTGACATAATGTTACATCTAAAGAATGGTAAGTGGCTATTAAGTGATGTAAGACATGTTCCTAAACTAAAGAGGAACCTAATTTCTGCGGGACAGCTTGATGCTCAAGGGTGCAACATCATCTTCTCTTCTAATATTTGGAAAGTGACCAAAGGGACCTTAGTTGTTGCAAAAGGTAGCAAATCGAGATCTCTTTATGTGCTAGAGTGTCATGCTGAAGTGGGAGCTGCGATGGCCATAGTAGACAGCGGGACGGAACTTTGGCATAAGAGGCTTGACCATATGAGCAAGAAGGGAATGAAAATTTTGCTCAAAAGAGGTCAACTTTTAGGTTTACAATCAGCAGATTTAGAGCTATGTGAGCATTGCCTTTACGGGAAACAAAGACGGGCCAACTTCTCCAAAAATGGACACAACAAGAAATCAAGACCCTTGGAACTCATGCATTCAGATGTGTTGGGTCCAACAGAGGTAACCTCCATTGGAGGAGCAAACTATTTTGTAACTTTTTTAGATGATTGCACCCATAATGTTTCAGTCTATATTCTTAATAGAAAATCAGACATGTTTACAAAATTCAAAATTTTTAAGGTTGTTGTTGAAAATGAAATCGGGAGCAAAATTAAATGTCTAAAAACTGACAATGGGGGGAGTTTTGCTCTTTGGATTTTGATACTTATTGTGCAAATAATGGAATCCAATGAATCAAGGTTGTACCATTTACACCTCAAGAAAATGGTGCAGCCAAAAGGCTAAATCGTATGATTCTAGAGAGGGCATGTAGTATGCTCTCTAATGCTGGTTTGAGTAAAGAGTTTTGGACTGAGGTAGTTAACACCGCTATTTGATCAACATAAGTCCTTCTATTAAGATGAATTTTGACATTCTGGAAGAAGAATTGTTTGAAAGGAAGATGTCTTACAATCACCTTCGAGTCTTTGGCTGTGAGGCATTCACTCACATTCCCAAGGAGAAGTGAACAAAATTGGATTTCAAATCCAAACGATGTATCTTCATCAGTTATGGGGAAGAGCAATATAGTTTCAGCTTGTGGGATCCTATTGCAAAGAAAATCATTCGCAGCTGTGATGTGGTGTTTAATCAAAAAGTGTTTCCTGCACTGCAAGAACATATGACATCTACAAAAGAATATATTTCGTTGGATGATAGTTTCAATGGGTGTGATTCGAAGTCTCCACATCCAACAACAGTAGCTGGAGGCATTTTTTAGTCATCTATAAAATGAATAGTTAGAACATCAAATTAAGTGGGAGCCTTGCATCATACACAACATTCAATTATAGATGCCAGTGTTGGCATAAATAATAGCGATCAAAGGTCATACAATCTACAAGTGCTTTGTAATGCTTTTGACCAAATTGCACCACAAGATACTTTAACACTGCCATCTGCTGTGACTAATACGTGTTGCAAGTATGAGGCGAACCAGTATTGTCATTGATGTCAACATACTCATATTGCATTGACAAGAGGGATTCGATGAGCAGTGTGCTGAGGATATTGAGAAAATTAGCCTCAGTCAGGAACAGTGAAGAACAGTGATGAGAAGAAGGCAAATGTATTGTATAGGATGCGAACCGGAGGATGCGAATTAAAGGGTTTGTAGATATGAGTCTTAAGATGCTTCAATCAATATTTCAGAGGTCCGCATGAAGATCCGAAGGAGTTGTGGCTGTCGGTGTGGAACCGGTTCCGGTAAGTGTTCAGAGGTGACAGAGGATCACAGAAAGGTCCGGTGAGGTCCGGAACTTTATGATCCTAATCTGCGGATTGGAAGGAGTATTTGGGATGTCCTTGTGATGTGTCATCTCAAGTTGTGTATGATTTGGAGGTCCGGAAATACCTTTTACATTATGACAGTGGCGACAGACAGTGTTCTTGAAGTTTCGGATGAGGAAGAGAAGAGATTCCAGTACGTAGAGAAAGTGCGGATGTACCTGGTCATTCAGGCAGGCTTGTGAAGGTTCTTGGATCATATTGAGGTTGTTTTGTTGGTCCGCATTGATGGTAGAGCCCAGAATTGAAGATAATCTTTCGGATGAAGTTCTTGCTCTGTTTTACCGACCGGATGAGTTGTTCATCCTGCGAATGCTCTTGTGGTGGCCGACCGGATGTGTTATTCATCTTGCGGATATTCTTATAGTTGATTGTCAACTTAGATAAGTCGATGTCTTATATAAATAAAGGTTTGTGAGTCCATTTGAAGGGGGGGATGCAAGGTAGTGAGTGGTGTGGTGAAGAAAAGCATGAAAGACAGAACAGAGGTTTTTGGGCTTAAATGGAACTGATCTGGACATGGTAAAGATGTCATTCTCCAGTTCAAGACTATGATTCTTATCACTTTGTAGACAGTGTGTCTCCTTGTAGGCAGTGGGCCTCTTTGTGAACAGTGCGCTCGGGCAGTGAGCCCTAATTGGCAAGTGCCATTTTTGTAATTCCTTATTCTTCTAATAGAGAATAATCTTTGGGTTAATCACCCCATGGTTTTCTCCCTTAACCGGGTTTCCACATCAAAAATACTGTGTCATGTGTTTCTATTTCATAGTATTGTTTGTTTGTTTGATTCAATGTTGTTTTGATTAGTAAAGTTCAAAAGGAGAAATAATTAGGATAACTGATTCACCCCCCCTCTCAGTTATCAACAATTGGTATCAGAGCTAGGATCCTCTTAAAGGAGCTTAACCGCTTGAGGAGATCTAGGATGTCGTCATGCAAAAAGGATAGTCGAAGTTTGATGGAACCAATTTCACTCTTTGGAAGGGTCGCATGAAATGTCACTTGGAATGTATGGGAAAAGCATACTTGGCCATGGTTTCAAAACCATATGTACCCCCACAAGGTGGTCCGACAACTCTGAATGAAATCACAGAAGCTGAAAACAATCTGCGGACCAAGGAAGCTCTTCTAAGCGCATTAAACGACTCAGATCTCTCAAATGTCATTGACCTGCCAACTGCATATGAGATCCTGACTAAACTAGAACTTCTGTATGAAGGAGATGAGTTTGTCAAGAGTGCAAGGTTGCAAAGTCTGAAAGGGAAATTTGAAAGATTGAAGATGAGAGATGATGAAAACATCACTACTTTTATGCCAAGAGTGAATGAACTAGTGTGTGGAATTAGAAATGCTGGTGGAACTCTGGATGAAAATGAGATTGTTTGCAAAATCCTTAGATCCCTTCCTGCTGCCTACAAAATCAAGGTTGCTGCAATTGATGAATTCAGAGCCCACACAACCGTCACAAGAGAACAATTGGCTGGCAAGCTAGCTGCATTTGAAATGACCGAGTTTGGAGATGATCCTCCCAAGACTGAATCTACTTTCAAAGCCAGTGCCTATGTGAAAGGCAAACAGAGATTTGATCTGGGAGAAAACTCTTCAAGGAAGATATCATGGTATGATCAAGCAAGAAGAGACATGGAAGAAGAAGAAGCAGAAACAGCTCAACTTGAAGCCCTCATCGCAAAAAGACTACCAAGAGGATCCGGTAAGTATGAAGGAAAACTACCTTTTAAGTGCTTCAACTGCAATAAGATTGGTCATTTTGCTTCAAGATGTCCGAAAAAATCTGTACGGTCTAATACTAACAGACAAAGGTTTCAAAAGAACTGCTATTATGTTCATGAAGAAGATGACAGTGAAGGAGTAACAGATGATGAATCAGAACTAGGAAGCAAATCCAGAAATGAATGGGTGTTTATTGCCATCAAGGAAGAAGATTCAATACTCTCTGAATCTATCAATCACAAGGTTGTGGAAAAAGTTTTTACTGCTCAAGTGGAAGAAAAGGATGATTGGGTTATTGATAGTGGATGTTCTCACCATATGACCAGTGACAAGAATAAGTTTTTGAATTTGGAAAGGTATGAAGGAGGAATGGTAAAATTTGGTGACAATTCTGCTGGCAGAATCAGAGGTAGGGGAACTATTTCCTTTGATGGAAAGAGCAAAACAGGTAATGTACTATATGTTGAAGGATTGAAGCACAATCTTCTCAGTGTTGGTTAGTTAGTAGACAAAGGCTATGATCTCCGGTTTAAGAATGGAAAATACAGAATCTTTACAAACTCTGGAATTGAAATTGCATCCGGTACTCAGACAAAAGGTAATATCTTTCATCTCGTTGGTTCAAATAAAAGTTGTCTATTTGTTCAAGTTGATCTGAGTTGGTTATGGCATAGAAGAATGTGTCATGTAAATTTTGATAACATCATCAAGATAAGCAATACTCAGGCTGTAAGAGATCTTCCAAAATTGATGAAATCTACAAATAGTTTGTGCAAAGAATGTCAGCTAGGTAAACAGAGCAGAGTCTCTTTCAAAAGCAAAGATTAGTCCTCTACCAGATTGTTGGAATTAGTACATACTGATCTCTACGGTCTGACAAGAATCAAGAGTCTGCAAGGTGATAGATATTTCATGTTGTTAATTGATGATCATTCCTGGATGATGTGGGTTACCTTCCTAAAAGAAAAATTAGAAGCATTTGAGAAGTTCAAAATCTTCAAAGCTATGGTAGAGAATCAAACCAGATTAAAACTGAAGTGTCTAAGGTCTGATAGAGGTGGTGAATTTACATCTAGTGAGTTCATTGACTTTTGTGAGAAGCAGGGTATAAGGAGACAATTGTCTGCTCCTAGGACTCCACAGCAGAATGGAGTAGTTGAAAGAAAGAACTGGACCATCCAGGAAGCTGCCAGGACAATGATGTTGGAAGCAAATGTTCCTTAGATGTTCTGGAAAGAAGCTATCAGCACTGCAGTCTACACTCTAAATCGAGTTCAAATCAGAAACAATATCGGTAAGACCCCCTATGAACTCTGGTTTGGCATCACTCCTACTGTGAAATATTTCAGAGTATTTGGTAGCAAGTCTTATATTAAAAGAGATGAAGATCTAGGAAAGTTTGATGCTAGAAGTGATGAAGGAATTTTCTTGGGCTACTCTACTCAAAGCAAAGCATACCGATGTTACAATAAGAGACTGAGGAAGATGATAGAAAGCACTAATGTGAAAGTTGATGAAGGAATTGAAAAGCCCTCAAGATTTTATGAATTTAATGAAGATGACCAAGACGGTGTTCAGGTTCAAGGAACTCAATCCTCTCCGGTAAGACAGAGTCAGCCTGATCCGATAAATCAGGAAGAAGAGATAGGTTTGAATGAGTCTGATCAAGAAGTAGCAGTGTAGGATACTCCCAAAATTCCAAGGTATGTAACACTGAACCACTCTGAAGATCAGATCATAGGTGACAGAAGCAAAGGTGTGCAAACTAGAAGGAATATTGCTCAAAATCAGGATGAATGTTGTCTGATTTCAAAGATTGAACCTAAAACAGTAAATGAAGCCTGCAATGATGAAAACTGGACCAAAGCAATGAAAGATGAATTGATGTCAATTGAGAAAAATCATACTTGGGATCTTGTTCCCAGACCTAGAGACAGGAATGTGATTGGAACCAAATGGGTCTTCTGGAATAAATTAAATGAAGCTGGTGAAGTAATCAGAAACAAAGCTAGATTGGTCTGCAAAGGCTACTCTCAAATAGAAGGAATTGATTTTGAAGAGACCTTTGATCCGGTGGCAAGAATTGAAGCAGTCAGATTATTTCTTGCATTTGCTACCTTTAAAGACTTCAAGGTATATCAAATGGATGTCAAGTCTGCCTTCCTAAATGGTGACCTGGAAGAAGAAGTTTATATTGAACAACCAGATGGATTTCAATTGTCTGACAATGATGATATGGTCTGCAAGTTGAAGAAAGCATTGTATGGATTAAAACAAGCTCCAAGAGCATGGTATGAAAGGTTGGATAAACATCTTGTACAGATTGGATTTATCAAAGGTACTGCTGACAGTAACTTATATTTCAAAATTGATCATGAAAATATTTTGATTGTTGAAGTGTTTGTGGATGATATCATTTTTGGAGGAAAAGATAGTATGTGCAAAACTTTTGCAAATCAGATGAAATGTGAGTTTGAAATGTCTATGCTTGGTGAAATGAATTTCTTCTTGGGTCTGCAAATTACTCAAACAAAGAAAGGGATCTTCATTTCTCAGACCAAATATGTGAAAGAATTGTTAAGAAAATTTGGTATGGAAGATTCAAAGCCAATGAACACTCCCATGGCAACCGGATGTAAGTTGAGCAAAGATGATGACTCTCCAAAGGCAGATCAGACAAAATATAGATCAATGATTGGTGGATTATTGTATCTCACTCAGACCAGACCAGATATAATGCAAGCTGTTGGTCTTGTAGCAAGATTCCAGGCTGATCCTAAAGAATCTCATGTTATGGCAATCAAAAGAATTTTCAGATACTTGAAAGGGACAACTAAGTATGGTCTATGGTATCCTAGAGATCCAGATTTCTCTCTTCATCCTTACACAGATGCAGATTGGGCAGGAGATGTGGATGATTGGAAGAGCACCAGTGGTGGAGCATTCTTTTTGGGGAAAAGATTGGTTTCTTGGCTAAGCAAGAAACAAGATGTAATATCTCTGTCTACAACTGAAGCAGAATACATTGCAGCAGCAAGTAGTTGCACTCAAATCCTATGGATGAAGCAGATGCTAAGAGATATTAAAGTTGAATATGCGGAGCCTATCACAATTTTCTGTGATAATTCAAGTGCAATTAATATTTCTAAGAATCCGATATTACACTCTAAGACTAAGCACATATCTATCAAGTTTCACTTTTTGAGAGAACAAGTGAACAAGGAAGAAGTCAGGCTGGAGTATGTTCCCTCCAAGGATCAGATTGCAGATATCTTTACTAAACCTCTTCCCAAGGACTCTTTTGAATATCTCCGGGAGAAGTTAGGGGTCATGGCCCCTCTGGTGATGAACTAGGATGCACTGATGTGCATCAGTTCGGTGGATATCACAGTCATATCTTGTGATCCGAATTGATGATGGGGAGCTGCTACTAAGGGGGAGCAGCTGGTATGATTCTAATGTGTTAGAATTGCAAGTATGAGCCCTTTGCCATTGATGTCAAAGGGGGAGAGAAGACATGTGAAAAACAAGTAGCTGATGATCAAAGGGGGAGCTGTAAATGAGGAGAAGACATATTGCTGATAGGGGGAGCAGTGACAGAAAGGAGAAGTTCTTGTCTTGATGGTTTTTCACATCATATGTTGCCATCAATGACAAAGGGGGAGATTGTTGCAAGTATGAGGTGAACCAGTATTGTCATTGATGTCAACATACTCATATTGCATTGACAAGAGGGATTCGATGAGCAGTGTGCTGAGGATATTGAGAAAATTAGCCTTAGTCAGGAACAGTGAAGAACAGTGATGAGAAGAAGGCAAATGTATTGTATAGGATGCGAACCAGAGGATACGGATTAAAGGGTTTGTAGATATGAGCCTTGAGATGCTTCAGTCAATATTTCAGAGGTCCACATGAAGATCTGAAGGAGTTGTGGCTGTCGGTGTGGAACCAGTTTCGGTAAGTGTTCAGAGGTGACAGAGGATCACAGAAAGGTCTGGTGAGGTTTGGAACTATATGATCCTAATTTGTGGATTGGAAGGAGTATTTGGGATGTCCTTTTGATGTGTCATCTCAAGTTGTGTATGATTTGGAGGTCCAGAAATACCTTTTGCATTATGACAGTGGCGACAGACAGTGTTCTTGAAGTTTCGGATGAGGAAGAGAAGAGATTCCAGTACGTAGAGAAAGTGCGGATGCACCTGGTCATTTAGGTAGGCTTGTGAAGGTTCTTGGATCATATTGAGGTTGTGTTGTTGGTCCGCATTGATGGTAGAGCCCAGAATTGAAGATAATCTTCCAGATGAAGTTCTTGCTCTGTTTTGCCGACTGGATGAGTTGTTCATCCTGCGAATGCTCTTGTGGTGGCTGATCGGATGTGTTATTCATCTTGCGGATATTCTTATAGTTGATTGCCGACTTAGATAAGTTGATGTCTTATATAAATAAAGGTTTGTGAGTCCATTTGAAGGGGGGATGCAAGGTAGTGAGTGGTGTGGTGAAGAAAAGCACGAAAGACAGAACAGAGGTTTTTGGGCTTAAATGGAACTGATCCAGACATGGTAAAGATGTCATTCTCTAGTTCAAGACTGTGATTCTTATCACTTTGTAGACAGTGTGTCTCCTTGTAGGCAGTGGGCCTCTTTGTGAGCAGTGCGCTCGGGCAGTGAGCCCTAATTGGCAAGTGCCATTTTTGTAATTCATTATTCTTCTAACAGAGAATAATCTTTGGGTTAATCACCCCGTGGTTTTCTCCCTTAACTGGGTTTCCACGTCAAAAATACTGTGTCATGTGTTTCTATTTCATAGTATTGTTTGTTTGTTTGATTCAATGTTGCTTTGATTAATAAAGTTTAAAAGGAGAAATAATTAGGATAACTGATTCACCCCCCCTCTCAGTTATCAACAATATGTCCTCCCATAATGATTTGCAATGTTTGCAATCTCCATTAAACTCAGTGACCCCTCCATCCTTGGTGCATACGTCTCTTTTACAAGGCCAAAATTCATTGACACCTACGTAGCGTAGGCCCACGTTGCCTTCTAATTCACAACCTTTAAACACTTTTAATGCCACACAGCCTGTTGAAAGTTCAATGCAGCCTATGAATTCTCTTTTCCAAACTATGATCCCACAGTCATTATTAAATGACATGCATGATGTGCAAAAAAAAGTCACTCATACCTCTCTCCATCGCACCATGTTTTGCATCCTACGCAGCTAAAAAATTGTGATTGTAGAAGCATACAAAATGCAGCGGGAAATGATTCCATGTGGGATCAAGAGCCAGAGCATCGGTCTTCACAGTCCACACCAGCAATAAGGGATTCACAGAAAATAGAGAGGGGCAAAATTGATTCACAGGGCAAACAGATAAGTGATTATAATCAACAGCAGAATGCTGGAATTGAATAGGGCATTGCACATGAATAGGGCACTCTACAATATCAAATTCCTCCATTAAGGAGGTCTACCAAGGAGAGGAAAGCTCCATCCAAGTTGGATGATTATCAATTTCTCATATCTGATCAATTAGAGCCAACTACATTCTGAGAGGCCTGCAATGCTAAGGATAGTGAAAACTGGATGACTACAATGAAAGAGGAAATGGAGTCCCTCATGACTAATCACACTTGGGACTTGGTAAATCTTCCACCTAATCACAATGCATTGAAGAATTGGTGGGTCTATAGTCTGAAAGAGGAAGGAGGCACAAAACGCTACAGGGCTAGACTTGTAGTGAATGGGTATGATCAACAAAAAGGAGTAGACTTCAATGAGGTTTTTTCACCAGTAGTGAAGATGAACATAATTTGAGCCATCTTGGGCTTAGAAGTAGTTTATGACCTTGAGCTTGAGAAACTCGATGTCAAAATTGCATTTCTCCATGGTGACATAGAGGAAGAATTGTACATGCATTACCCGAAGGTTTTGTCAAGCAAGGGCATGAGAATCTGTATTGTAGATTAAGAAGGAGGATGTATGGGCTAAAACAAGCCCCAAGGTAGTAGTACATCAAGTTTGATAACTTCATGATGGAGAATTATTTTATACATTGTGAATCTGATCCATGTCTATACTACAAAGTGTTGGCAAATGGTGAATTTATTTTATTGCTGCTCTATGTTGACGACATGCTCATAACTGACACCAACATGAGAGTTATTGGTGATTTGAAGCAACTCTTGGGTAACAAATTTGCAATGAAGGACCTCAGGGAAGCAAAGAAGATTATTGGTATGACCATCATTTGGTATACAAGGAAGAAAGAAATCATACTATCTCAGCAAACATTTATTGTAAAAGTTTTGGACAGATTCAATATGAGAGGTGCTAAGCTGGTTAGCACTCCTCTTGCTGATCATTTTCACTTGTCTTCCACTTTGTGTCCCAAAACACAAGAAGACCAAGACTACATGAAACACATTCCATATTCTTCATCTGTGGAAAGTCTTATGTATACAATGGTGTGTACCTATCCTGATATTTCACATGCAGTGGGAGTTGTGAGCCAGTTCATGAGTAATCCCAGTAAAACTCATTGGGAAGTTGTGAAGTGGATATTGAGGTATCTAAAAGGCACTTCTGATTATGCCTTATGCTTTGGTGGGAAAGTTGTACAGCTACAAGGCTTTGTTGACTCTGATATGGTGGGTGACTTGGATAAAAGAAGGTCTACATTAGGCTATGTTTTCACTTTTGCCGGGGCAGCTATCAACTAGGCCTCAAGATTGCAACAAGTAGTTTATATTTCCACTACCAAGGCTGAGTACATTGCCCTCACTGAAGGTGCAAAATAAATGGTTTGGTTGTGTAGCATTTGTTAACTGAGTTGGGATCCAAATAGCAAGTTTTCACACTCTTTTGTGACAGCAACAACACTATCCATTTGGCCAAGAATGTGGCATTTCATAACAGAACCAAACACATTGAACTGAGGTATCACTTCATCCTGAGCATGATTGAAGAAGGGAAGTTGCAAGTTGAAAAGATCAACACAAAGATCAATCCAGCTGATGCGTTGACCAAGGTTGTACCTAGAGAGAAGTTTGAATTCTATCGGTCTTCTCTTGGCATTGTCAAGATGTGACATTGAGATTAGAGTAGGGGAAGTGAGCAACAATCATTGGACTTCAAGTGGGAGATTGTTGGATTATGAAGTCCAAAAGTCATATTGTTTCTCCCACCAAAACACTTGCCTCTTGGTCTTCCTTATCCATTGTGGATATTGCTTTAATAAAGAGATGCATTGTTGCTAGTATGCATTGGATTTGTACTTCATATATAGATAATAAAATATTCCCCTTCTCTTATGGATGTAGCCAATTTATGGTGAACCACGTAAATCTATTGTCTATTTGTCTTATTATTGTTTTCTGTTCTATTGCTCTTTTTTCTTTTGTTGTTCCATTGTTTTAACATTTACCACTCAAATGGATATATCTAGTATGGCATCAATCACCTACATATCTGCTTAGCCATCTTTCTTTTGCAATATCTACTTCACATCCAAATTTTTGCAAATTCCCGACGACCTCCAAACCCCCCCATCCACCTAAACCTTTATCTCCCACATCATTTGCATACACACCTGTATCAAATGGATATTTGTCAAAGCATGAATGATAGAGGATTTTCATCAAATGTTATGGTCATGCCTTCCTAGGAGAGATGTATGTAAAATGATGAAGCATAGACTGTTGGTGTACGAGGACTATGTATGCAGCCCAATCCTCACGTGGTTGTAACACTTGCACCAATCTTTATTTCTTAACAGTTCTGCAGTCCACTATCTCCTCTCTTTTGCCATTGGCCTCTGCATGTTATTTCTCATCCACAATGAGGCATGGTTGGAGGTTATTTAATTTATATTTCTATTGTTAGACTGAGTGAGTAGTGATTGGAACGAATATTGCTGTAGAACAACTTATAGATTTAGATAGAGATTGAGCTACTTGTAGACATAACATTATGTAAGAGAGAGTTTTATTCCTAAAGCAATACAAAGAGCAATCCGTTTCTCAGTGTGGATGTAGCCAATTGGTGAACCACGTTAAAAAAATTGTCTTTCTTTTCTGCATCTGTTCTATGTTTAATTTCTATGTTTGTTTCATTGTTGTTTTCTTTATCTATTCTTCACTCAACAATTGGTATCAGAGCTTTGGTGAAGAAGCTTGGTGAGGCAGCTCAGTGGTGAAGCCGGTTAGGAATCATGAAGAATTTCCAAAAGAATGGATGAAGCAGACAAACAGAAAATTGAAAAGTTTTCGAGATAGAACATTAGTTTGTGGAAGCTCCAGATTCATGCTTTGTTGATTCAGAAGGATCTTGCCATTGCACTGCAAGGGAAGTCTAAGAAGCTAGAGAAGATGTCAGATGAAGATTGGGATATCTTAGACCAGAAAGTAGCTGCAACCATCATTCTATCACTGTCCAACGATGTTTTCTTTAACGTTGCCATGGAGAAAACAACTAAACAGATTTGGGACAAGCTATGTAATATGTACGAAAGGGCTTTAGCAATGAATCAAGTGTTCCTGTTGAAGAAACTGGTAAACTTGAAAATGTTAGAAGGTAACAACATGTCGAATCATTTAAATGAATTTAATATTGTTTTTCAGTTAATTACTTTCTATGGATGTTAACATTGAAGAAGAAATGAGGGCCATGTTGTTGTTGTGCTATCTTCCTAATAGCTGGGACAATGTGAACATGACCATAAGCAATTTGGTATCTTGTAAAAGTAGATTCGAAGAAGGAGAGGATAAGAAAAAACAAACAATGCTAAGGTATGATGATGTAGCAGCCACTCTTCTCAATGAAGATAAAAGAAGAGGGCAAAAAGGAACAAATGGTGATGCCTTGACTGCCATTAGTATTGACAATAGAGGAAGGGGTCAAGACAGAGGTAGAAATAACAATAGAGGAAGATCGAAGTCTATGAGAAGAAATGGAGAATGTTGGTTTTGTGGCAAGCAATGTCACACAAAAACAAACTGTTGGAACTACAAAAATGCACAAGAGAAGGTCAGCAATAATGAAGCCAACACAACATAGCAAGAAGATGCAAGTGTTCTCATTTTAACCAAAGAAGAAATTTCAACTACTGGTTGGGTGCTTGATTCAGGTTCATCATTTCATGTCACTCCGTGCAAGGAGTATTTAAAAAATATGCAAATTGGTGACTTCGGTAAGGTTTTCCATCGTAACAATGAATCTTCTGATGTTGTAGGTAAAGGGGATATTTCACTAAAATGGAAAAGTGGATATACTTGGTTGTTACGTGATGTTAGATATGTTCCCCAGCTCAAACAAAATATATTCTTAGCTAGACAATTGGTTTCTCAAGGTTGTGAAATTAGTTTTGAATCAAATAGATGCAAGGTTAAAAAGGGGGCCTTGGTAATTGCAAGGGGTAGCAAATTAGGCACCCTATATGTCATAGATAGTCATGCTGAAGTAGGAGTTGTTCATCCTATTTTAGATTCATCATTGTGGACTACCAAGCAAAGGTCTTTGGATCAATTAGATGCTGAAACTAATTCTGTTATTAATAATTTTCTTAGTATGTTTAGCAGTGATAGTTTTGGGGATCAGTTAGATGCTGGTATGTAGGTTGATGCCATAGAACCTGGGGTAGATGAAATTAATGGCAATGAGAGTGAAAATTTGAATGTGATCGAAGATGAGACCATTTGTAATGATGATCAGAGTGAAAGTTTGGAGTCAGTTTGTAATGTTGTTGGTAACAAAAATTGTGCATCTAGAAATATGTCGACCAATATGGATGATGAAGCAACTAAATCTAAAAAGACTACTGTCCAAGTTGGTGGTGAATTTGGTGGAATTGCTAGAATTATTGTATCTCTGATTTTATTTTTGTTTATCTGTTGTATATTTTTGTGTTTTGTGCTTGGAGGAGTTGGTGCAGTTGGAATTGCAGGTGGAATAGGCTTTGAATTTGGTGTTGATCCAGATTGCCTCTGGCTCTCCAAGTGTCAATGGATAATCCTAGAATTGTAGATGAAGTGTGTGATCTGCAGTGTTTGATAAGTAAGGACAAGGTTTCTAGTCCTATGAAGAAAAGGGAGTACAGGCAACCAGATGGCCGTAAGAGGATTGCTATTCATTCACAAAAATTCAAAACAAGTTTTGCAGACATCCTCTACAATGGCTATGGTGATGTTTATGACTGTGATGACTACTAGTACTACTAGTAGAAGCTCTATGTGCAGTGAGGTCTCACAGTCTCATATTTAGATCTCACCCTCCCAGATTCTTTCACCAAATCTTCTTCCTACTTTTACCTGCAAACACATTGGATTAAGATTAATTGTAAGTGCAGGTGCAAGTGCAATGAGGTCTGAATTTAGGGTAACTAAAATGCTTCCAGTGGAAAAGGAAGAGTTTTACGCTGCCTCGGTGCTCAACTTTGAAGACATTGTCCCAGGCATCCATTGTGTTGCTATTGAGGCTGAAATCTCCAGAGAATTGGTGCACAAAGATGATGCGTACAGGAGGCCTGTAATGCCCCATCATGCAAACCTAGAGAGCTAAATTCAACTATCCAATAAAAGATAATTTTTTTAAAAAATAAAAGTGATAATAGAAAGATATAACATAGACTGATTACAACAAGTAACTATCTAGCTAAACTAACATCTCTAGGGAAACATAACTGCATTATTAAGATTAAACAATGTTCACAACATACATAACTCATTCTAAAGGGTCAACTAACAACTTTTGTAACATCACAGATATATACATCATCTTTTGCAATAAAGTTTACAAGTATAGAGTAGTACATGATACATAATTATATAGATACAGAAGCTCTTCTTTTCTGGATACATCAAGATTACATAATGAATATTATTGATATACAATCTGGATGCATAAAGAACAATATATGTGTTTTGAAACAGGTGCAAACTAGAACTAGGAGAGATATGCCACTATTGGCAAGAGACACTACTAGGCATGATAAGTGTTGTCATTAATGGCAACTAAGATCATCCCAATCATCTGTATAACATAATTTGTTCATACTGGAAGTTAGATTCAAAATTTGTCTAAGTTTGGACAGCTAAGAATAGAATAGTAACAGGTTTCGGTATTTTGTTCTAGATCTCTCCAGTGGAAAGTCATGAGTAGATATGAATCTAGGGGAGTCATATGAATTGTCAAGATAGTCTAAATCCAGATTTTTGTCCTATGGTGATGAAGGATTCATAAGATATTAACCTCTGAGTACTGGGTTCTAGTTTGTCAGAGTAGACAGAAGAAGAATAGGTCAACCTTGCAGAAGGTCTTGATTCTGGATGTATGGAAGTTGTTTGTTGGACAAATGGTAATGATCAGTGATAGTGGCCGACATGAGTGATGTTTTTCAAGAGCAAGTTTTGGTCCGCACCTTAAGTTATGCATAGATCTTGCCGACAGAGCAGAGCATTCATAAATAATCTAAGTGTTGTTGTAGCTGACTGGCAAGTGATTGCAAATCAAGATGAGTATATATATAGCTGATTGTTGTGGATGATTTTGTGGCATGAGCGGTATATGCGATTAGGGTGTATTTAAGAAGAGCAAAAACCCAAAGTATAAATGAAGGCAGAACAGTAAGGAGAGCATAGAAAAGATGAAATGTGTAAGATCAGTTTTTGTACTTAACCGGAACTGAAATTCTTGCATGGGTAGATGCTATTAATCAGTTCAAATCTCTATCTTTCTCTTGTAATATTTCTATAGGTGGTGAGCCTCCATTTGAGTAGTGAGCTTTCGGCAGTGAGCCCGAATGCATGTGCATTCCCATTTGTAAAAATATTTTGAACAGGGTATTAATCTTTGTGGGTTAACCCCCACCATGGTTTTTCCCTTAACCAGGTTTCCACGTCAAAATCTTTTCTCAAATGTGTTATTTATGTTTTATGTTCATATGTTATTGATTGATGCTGAAATTTTTATATCATTAAATTGATTATAAGCGGCAAAGGAAGATTAAAGGTTTAAAAGATTGAAAATGTGTGACAATAGTTTCACCCCCCCCTCTCAGTTGTCTGGACCTAAACCAACAATTGGTATCAGAGCAAGGTTCCTTGAAAAAGTTTAATAGCTTAAGGAAGATCTTGGAAAGCAGTAAAAATGAATGAATATAATCTTCAAGGGTAACTTAATCTCGCCCTAGATGATCTTGAGCAGTCCAAGGCAAAAGTCCAAGAACTGCAATATAATCTCAAAAAGGTTGAAGACTTCATTGAGATCTTAAAAGAAAAATTGAGCAAATCCAATGCAAAAGGAAAGGATCAACCTCTTCAACTAGAAGACAAGGCCCTAAAAGAAAAAAACAAAAGAATGTGAAAAATTAGCTAAAGAAGTTATTGTCCTAAAAGATGAAATGGAAACTAGGGTGATGAGACTAACCAAGGAAATTGAAGATAGGAAGAAATATGAAGAAGAGATGAAGCAAAATCTGAAAGAGAGAACTAAAGAATGCTGCAGATTGGATGGAATAGCTGGTCTCCTAGAATCTAATCTACAAGAAAGCAAAAATAATGAGAGAGAACTTGAGAGATAGATTATCACTCTCAGACATGACCTAGAAATTGCAAAGGATTATAAGGAGAAGTTCAAAATAAGCTTAGCTAAACGCGAAGCACTAATTCAAGAATAGAAAAAGGATAGTGACAAGTGTAATCTTAGATATGAGAAAGGTGAAAGCTCCAGATCTAGACAAAGAAATCTTCAACCAAGGAATAAAAGGAATAGAACTAGAAAACCTCTGGTAAGATAGCCTAATGCTCAAAGATATCCATCATTTAATGGAAATTGTTTCAATTGCAATAAATTTGGTCATAGAGCTATTTGATGCAGAAGTAGAGCAAATCAAAATGGTCCATCCTTCTCTAGTAAATGCTTCAAATGCAAGAGGTATGGTCACAAATCTAATGAATGTAGAAGTATGATAATGAATAACTCAAATGGCAATTCTTTCAATGGCTACTACTTTGCTTGCAATGGATTTGGACACATGGCTAATCAGTGCAGATCAAGAGGTAATCAAGTGTGCTTCAACTATAATAAATCTGGTCATATTGCAAGATTCTGCAGAAATAGAAACAATGGAAGAAGAGGTCTAGTAAATAGAAAACTGGATGAGCAGAAACAAGATAGAGGTAAAAAGAAAATTGATGTGAATGAGATAAAGAATGAAATGAACAATATTTTGATAAAGAAAGATATAATAAACAACAATGATGAGTCCGCACCAGAATCAGGTGCTGACAATTCCTCTAGGAATTAAGTCAGGAACTCTAGCTCAGGGGGAGATGCATTGAACATCAAAATCCCCCATCAGTAAGTGGGTGCCTAAATCTGGCATATTAAAAGAAAACATTCTGAATTGGTCCAAAACCCTTGGAAGGATGTCTGGAAGGAAAAATGTTTATGTCAAATCTTGCGGAATGATTCATGAAGAACTATCGAAACCAAGTAACTGGATATAATTAGGGCAACTCATTTATTGCGATGCCAAATTAGGTTTTGCAAAAGATAAAAAGTCACTTGGTCACTCATTTGAATCACCTTGTATTCGAAGGAAACAAGAAGAAGAGCATTCGAGCTACAAGTCCAAAGACTAAGGCAAAGATCAAATTCAACCAGGAATTGATCAACCCTAACCTCACGAAAGAAAAAAGGTACCTCTCTGTGAAGCTTTGAATCTAAAATCTATTGAAATGGCTACTCCTCATGTTGTTGACATTACTGAAAGGGCTCGACCTAAATTTAAGAAGCATCCTCACAAATCAACTGAAGCCAATCCATTAGGAACTTTTTCAAGTGTTTTGTATGGTGTGCTGCATGTAGAAGACATTAGGGTTTATATTAATGTAAATATAGATGAGTTTGGAGATTCAAGGTATGTAGACTTGTTTGAGAAACAACTTAGGGATGAAAATCATGAACTTAAACACGAGTATAAGGCACTATAGGATAAACACTTTATTCAGATTATGGGGTTTCCAACATTTGATGAGGATGAATGGGTCCAATACGTTTTGAGTTAGATACGTGATGAATTCATTTGGTTGTTAAGACCATTCAAGATTACCAAGGATGCTATAAAAAATGTAAGTGGCTTAAACTCAACCAGAGGATTGCCCATGCTAAAAGCCGTGAAAACTAGAAAGTGACTGAAGCTACCAGTGCCAAGTTTGATAGAAGGGCAATGACCATTAATGACATTATAGAACCGGATGTCAAATTCACCTCCACGGTGATTGGGTACAAGATTTACCACTCAAGTAGAGAAAATTCTATTTCTGAAACAACCATATATGTTGCATACAAGATTCTAAAGGAAAATATTGATTATGACTTGTGTGAACTACTACAAAATTAACTAATTGAAAATTTAAATAAAATCAAGAAAGATAAGAAAAACACTTTCATGTATGGAACATTGATTCTGTCTATTCTTTTACTTTATGAATGAAGTACCTAGAGTAAAAGGTGTGCACTGGACTAAGGATGAGCCAGTTGCCATTTAGATCAAAAATCATCTTCGCAACATTGGTGATTTCAAAGCTCAGAAAATTGCAATATGGGGTTACTTTAAGAATTTTTAGAGTATGATGCACTCAAGGGAAAGAATCCCTAAATGAATTTTTGACAAGTACAAAAATGAAATATGCTTCATGGTTGATACTAATCAATATTTAATGGAAGCAGTGGAACCCAAAACGGTTTGGATTATGCCCATGGGGTATGAAGTAGATTAAAGGATCTTGAATATGTATGCTCAACATCTTCTAAGCAAGCCCAAAGACACAATAGTTGAAAGATTTGGAACTTATGAGGAGCTGAGTTTAAAGTTGCATACTGAGCTCAGAGAACCTGAAACAAATAGAAGAGTAAGAAAAGAAGTTGAGGAGTTAGCTGAAAATCTAGGCCTAACTAAGGAAGCCATATGAAAACTCAAAGAAAGGATAGAGAAGGCTGAGAAAGAGAAACAAGATAAGAAACAAGCCGGTGATCTGGTGGAACTCTCTTCTACTTCAAGAACTACTAGGAGATCTACTAATGCCCCTGCTCCTTCTAGGACTACAAAATAGAAAGTAAAATCATCTAGAGAATGGGAGAAAAGGAAGAAAATAAAAGCAACCCAGACCTATGAAAGAATACGAGAAGAAGAAGAAGATACAGTTTCTGACATTGAAATCAAGGAAATAAAGACCACTAGAGAAAAAGTTGCAAAAGTAAACAAAGAAGAGTCCTCCAGAAGCAAAAAGGCTAGTAAGAGGCAAAAGAAAAAAGCATATGAGGAATATGTTGAGAATCCCACACTTTCCCTAGAGGATGTGATAAAGTTAGTCATGGTAGATGGTAATCTAGAACTCATGATTGAATTCTATGATGAATACAGTGATTTGGATAAAATGGTATTGGAAGAAGCAACTGTTAGATACCTCAACATCTACAATAAGGCATTGATTGACATAACTTCTAAGTTGCCACAAAGTCTGGCGAATATTTTGGAATTGAGAAAAGAAAATGCCAAGAGCAAGGACATGGAAATCAGGGAACATGAGCTGATAAATTTGTGTCCTCAGATTTCACCTGATCAAATAGATATGATATTGAAGGAAGTGGAAGATGACTTTAAAAGAAAAAGAAGAATGAAAAAACCATGCTTGGAGAAATAAGTGAAATCGTTAAAGAAACCCAAGAAATTCTTTTGAAAGCATTGAGAAAGCACAATTTTTCTATAGTCACAGAAGAAGTTCTGGATGGTGAAGAAGAGAACATCATCAAGCAGCAATCTGAGTTGGGTGAAGTGTCTATTCCAGAAATGGAACAAGTCAAGCAGGAAGATATAGATATGATAGACAAAATAGTTGATGCAGGAGTAATTCCCCCACCCGATCTTTCTGAAAAAGAAGAGAATATTGCTACTATACACAGACCCCTCCGAGTCAAGTAGCAAGTGATGAACAAACAGGAAAGAGTCCTTCTATAGAAAACATAGAGAAAGATAAAGCAGGGATATATGAAGAAAGAGAAAAGAAAGATAAAGCAGAAGAATATGGTGCAAATGTTGAAGCACATAAAGCAGATATTGAGAAGTTTGATGAACAAAAGGATGGTTCAGAAAATGTTACAAGAGACACTGCAAATGCAGTGAAAAGTCTTCATGAAAAAGACATGAGTGAGCATGATGAATCTAAACTACTCCAAGGTCTAGCGAATCCAAATGCTCTCTCTCCAATTCAACTAATGAAAATAACATCATTCACCCAAGTAAAGGCCAAAGAAAAGATGTTAAAATTCCACATGGAGGACAATGAACTACTGGGGCTTGCATCTGGGATTTTGAAAAAGTTAATGCCTACCTACCAGAAGAATCCATCTGATTCCCCTTCTAAACATCTAAAAAATCTTGCAAGTTCTATGAATACTCATTTTGAGTCCCTTGAGAAGTCTGCAAAGGCAAAAGTTCAGAAAGAATTCCTGGATAAGAAATTTTGTGAAATAAAGAATCTAATGGGAAATGATAGAAGAATTCTTGGTATTAGCATAAAAATTATTCAGAATGCTCTAAATGATGGAAGTGATATGTACAAATTTTGTCTATCATGGCCCAAAGTTAATGACGATATTGAGAAAAAGATAAAGAAGCAAGAACAAAAATTGTCAGATCTCTCTCATAATTTTGATCTTCTAACAGTTTCGCCTATAAGTCTATAATGTCAAGTAATCAGCCTAATAGATGAGATAAAGAGGCCTGTTAAAGAAAAGGGTAACACTATGAAGAGAATGTGTGAGCTTTGGGGATTAATTGCTCCTAAGTTAGAGATAATGTATAATGCCCTATCTGAAGCCCTGAGTGCAGCTCAGACTAGAGATCCAACAAATTTGTCAAAGGTAGAAGCATATTCATTTTTGTTAAATTGACACATCTCTATTTTGGGATGAATGAAGAGTACTTGGTCCTCTGAACTTGTGCAGATAAAAACTAGCTTTGCAGACATTCTCAAGTTCATGTAAATAAGACTTAATGATTATTTGTACATATGGGTAGTATATACAAAATTTTTGGAGAGTTTTGGCTTGTGGACCCCATCCTTTTCGATTGATGTCAAAGGGGGAGTGAAGATCAGTGAAAAATGAGGAATCTAGCTAAGGGGGAGTACTGAAAAGTAGTATGAACAGTAGTATGGAGTACAAGCTAAGGGGGAGCTATTCAAACACTTAGTCATTTTTCACTAACTGTTGCCATCAATGCCAAAGGGGGATATTGTTTGCAAGAGACACTACTAGGCATGATAAGTGTTGTCATTGATGGCAACTAAGATCATCCCAATCATCTGCATAACACAATTTGTTCATACCGGAAGTCAGATTCAAAATTTGTCTAAGTCTGGACAGTTAAGAATAGAGCAGTAACATGGTCTGGTATTTTGGTCCAGATCTCTCCAGTGGAAAGTCATGAGTAGCTATGAATCTAGGGGAGTCATATGTGTTGTCAAGACAACCTAAATCCATATTTTTTTCCTCTGATGATGAAGGATTCATAATATATTAACCTTTGAGTATCGGGTTCCAGTTTGTTAGAGTAGATAGAAGAAGAACAGGCCGACCTTGGAGAAGGTCTCGATTCCAGATGTATGGAACTTGTTTGTTGGAATCATGGTAATGATTAGTTATAGTGGCCAACATGAGTGATGTTTTTCAAGAGCAAGTTTTGGTCCATACCTTAAGTTATGCATAGATCTAGCCAATAGAGCAAAGCATTCATAAATATTCTAAGTGTTGTTGTAGCCAACTGGCAAGTGATTGTAAATCAAGATGAGTATATATATAGCTGATTGTTGTGGATGATTTTGTGGCATGAGTGGTATATATGAATAGGGCATATTTGAGAAGATCAGAAATCCAAAGTATAAATGAAGCTAGAATAGTAAGAAGAGTAGAGAAAAGATGAAATGTGTAAGATCAATTTTTGTACTTAACTAGAACTAAAATTCTTGCATGGGTAGATGCTATTAATCAATTCAAATCTCTGTCATTCGCTTGTAATATTTCCATAGGTAGTGAGCCTCCATTTGAGTAGTGAGCTCTAGGCAGTGAACTTCAATGCATGTGCATTCCCATTTGTAAAAATACTTTTAACATGGTATTAATCTTTGTGGGTTAAGCCCCACCGTGGTTTTTCCCTTAATTGGGTTTCCACGTCAAAATCTTGTGTCAAATCCGTTATTTATGTTTTCTATTCATATGTTATTGATTGATGCTAAAATGTTGATATTATTAAATTGATTATAAGTGGAAAAGGAAGATTAAAGGTAGAAAAGATTGAAAATGTGTGACAACTGATTCACCCCCCTTTCAGTTGTCTGAACCTAAACCAACAGCCACACGATCCATGAAGCCAGAAAACCAATGGAATATAGCTCAACCACCTGACCATGTGGAACCCTAAGGTCCACCCCCCCAAGCTAGGAGATAACAATCAGGCCCCGCAAGGATAACAATCAAGATGGCAAAGATAAACAGATAAATGACCAACAATAAATCCCAACAACACTAACTCAAGAATAATAACAAATGGCTCAACAATGCTCCCAAAGGCAACATGAACAACAAGTATGAACAAAGAGGGCTAACTAGGCTATAGTAGGAAGAGTGTCATCGTATGGTCCTATCATGGGTTAACCCGGTTGTCTCTCAGTAGACACCGACCCCCATCTATGGTTATCCTGGCAGCCTCTCCCTAGGTAGCGGCCCCATAGGCTGACACATGCGGAATCGACTATCCTTTTGTGAAGACAAGCAAGTCAATTATGCCAACCAAACCTTCTCATCCCATCCTTAGCCTGAAAAAGCACTATAGGCATGGGTGAGGCATTCCAATTCATCTTATTAATGTATTGGCTACCCAACTCGTCCTAGGTTAATTTTTAGGTTCACTTAATTACAACTTTCATAGGGTTATCCAAGAAGCCACTTTGGGTACCGACCCCACTATGAAAGCCACTCTCCTACATGTAACTAGTACCCCTAGCCAATTAGACAGAAACCACCAATTTGACACTGTAAGGGATCTTTCCTCTTGTATACCGAATTGTCACAAAAATTCAATTTCAATAAGCAAGCCTATTTCCTACAATCTTCCACATACATCCATAAGGCATCAAGGCACTCCATAACCTGAAGACAATACCAAAAATCCTCTGGAGTTAAATATCTGATAAAACAGATGCCAACCTCCTGTCTTAACTTGATCCCAAGAAACTACTAGGGGAAAATTATCAAACACTAAAGGTAATATCAAGACACATCTACAAATAATCCAATGAAATCATCAATACTACAACACTAAGTTCAATGGTTAAATAACATGACATTTACAATTATAATTAAGACATTCCACTAAAACATCATGAACAATTTGACCAAAATTAACTACAAGTATAGAAAGTTAAATCAAGTGCAATTGACCCATTTACTAAATTGTTACATCTAGGTTGAATAGTTAACAATTAGAATTTTATGATATCTAATGTTCAACTCAAATAAATACATATATCATAATACTAACTATATTACTTTAAAACATTTAAATCATGAACTCTATGTCTATTCAATTTTACTATAACAATGGTAGTTTGATGATATTTGATTGATTCTTAATGTCAAGATTTAGAATTCTAACTATATTTAATTCTTATAATTTGTACTATAATCTAAATTACCTCACATTAAGTTATTAGGTCAGTAGGTTGAGAAAAAACTAAAATTATCTCCATTCCTTATTAAACTAATAATCTTTACTGGATACACGTTTTGGTTTAAAACTAAATTTGAGACCATGTACTGATTAAGACAATAGAATTTTATTTCATTAAACTCAGTTTAATCTTCCAATTCTCATTAGATTTTTCCCTTATGCTAAACACAAAAGAAATAATCGATTTAGGGAACTTCCTACAATGATTCCTTAGTAATTGCACTCTTAAGAGAATGTTACAAGGAAACTTACTAAATAGATCTCTGACATCGATAGATACATTATTTATTTTCAAGGAAACGTGAGAGGGTAAAAGAAGTGATTCGATCTGCTATTCAAAGAAAAAGCATGTAAGCATTGGCCATAACAGAGGTTCTCAAATAATGAATTTTTATCTGGTGATGAAACTTGTCAGATGTAGGAGCGAGCTCTGGTTGAAAGGTATAGAGAGCAACCTCTTTCTTAAAAAAAATCATTTAGCATCAACACAGAAATTAGCATTGGAATTGGAGATTTGAGAAATAAGGTTTGTCAACATAAAAATCACCTATTCACTAATGAAGCCTACAAAAGGATAAAAGAAGTAATTTAATATGCAAGAGTAAGAATTGTACTGTGCCATAAGGAGATGTATGCAAGCTATTAATAGTATTAGTTGCAGATTGTAGTTGAGAGATAACAGAATGGGAAGAGTAACATGATCGGCCTAGAGAGGGTGAAAGGGAAGGATGATGATTTCTGAGATTAACCACAGGATGAGATATGAAGTGCCTCATTTGATTTTGGAGGTGATCGGTTTTGTTTTAAGAAGATAAGATTTCAAATTAAGAGGAAACTATCTAAAATCTACTATATATTAAAAAAATGCAGATGAAGATACCAAGGAATGCACCAATGAAAGGTAAGTCTTTAGACTAAGATCTAATTGAACAAATCTATTATAATTGTTGGTGGAACAATAGAGGATGCTACAGTATTTGAATAACTGATGCTAATTATTTTATACATGAGTGATGCGACAGATGAAATGAATACAATCAAATTGGATTAAAATCTTAGCATAAATATATATATATATATATATATATATATATATATATATATATATATTAATTTAGTTTTAAGCATGACATCATCTTACAACTTATGAGCAATTCCTATGCATTCTACAGTATATATATATATATATATATATATATATATATATATATATATATATATATATATATATATATATATATATATATATATATATATATATATATATTAATTTAGTTTTAAGCATGACATCATCTTACAACTTATGAGCAATTCCTATGCATTCTACAGTAGTACTGATAACAATGCAGCTATCATGAATGTATCACTTTGTATGCAGGTAAAAGCACTTAACTCAGGCGAGTATATCAATTTGCATGATTGAGGTTAACCAAATAGATGATTTAAAGTAAATAACTCAAGTGAGTGAAACACATTACTAGGTTTAAGGAGATAAATGGTTTGCAGGGTTAACTCAGGTATGCATATTCGTTGCAATCTAGATTTGAGGGGAGTAATTAAGATCTGAGGAACACGGAAGGAAAGTGCAAACAGAATAAAAGAATCGCTCCCTAATGAGATTATGATGCTATAGAAAATTGATTTAATACACTGCTTCATTGGTTATCATTGCTTCAAGGGATGTCATTGGATGAATGAGAATAGGATTGAAAAGTTACAGAAGGCAACAATTGATTAAAGAAGTAGTGCGACTCCAAGGTATATGCATAAGTATTGAAAACTAGAGACATTCGACCAACCCCGGGTTGTAACTAGTCACAGACAAATTCAAAGGTGACAGGAGATTTCAAACATAAAGAAAGAAAATCGAAGGGTGAATATTCTTATTATCATGCAAACAAGGAAAAACTAAATTCTAGACCAACAAATAATTACAGAGAAAAAGAATTTCACACACAGAGATGTGACTAAACATACCTAAAATCTTTCTTTAGAATCTGCTTTTGTTAAATTTCTCCTTTTTTCCCTCCTCTTCTTCCTATGCAAATTTTCTTCCCCCAAAATCTTTTCTACCCCCCTAGATCTTCCAAAATTCCCCTTTCAAATAATTCCCATATCACAAAAATAGACAAAACCAATTAATTCCCCACTCCACACTTCCGTTATAGAAAATCCACCTTCACCCCAAAATTCTAAATGCAATAAATCTCCTCTTCTAGAGACAATCTCCAATCTGGACATTAATTACCCACTCACGACAACTTCATTCAAAGAAATAAATTAATAAATAATATGAAATAATATCTTTCACACTAAACAAAAACAAATATTTAATCAACTAATAGTATCAAATACTTATGATTTTATTATTATTATTATTATTATTATTATTGACTATTGAAGTTGCTAATTTAATTTTCTATTAAAATAACATTTTTTAATCTTCTACAATTCCACATTATTTATTTACAAAATAAACTAATACTAATATCCTTAAACTTATTATTATTTGCTTATAAAATAGATTAATATTCTACTTGATTAAGAAATAGACCAACAAAATAACTCAAGGGTTACATACCAACATTAACTGTCAACAACATATCTAATAATCAATAGAGACTCCAACCAACCACTGACCACAGAAGAAATTTGAGACTAGACTCATCACATACGAAATTTGACTAACAGAGGGAACCTCATGTTATCTGCCTTCCACAATATCCATTGGTATAAAGGTATGCTCAGACCTACCCATTCAGGTGGAGTCGATGCCTAGTATCTGCAACCTACAACAAACCAAGGTGTTGTATATATATATAACCAAACACACTATGACAGGGAATCACAGCGTAGTAGTGTGCTCAGGATGAGTAATACTACTCTGTCCCTTCACAAGGCACATCACAGATATCCACAATAAACAAATACATCACTACTAAATGACCAGATATCGTATTGTTAGATAATCACATGAAACATGATAAAGCTGATCTACATAATCTATTAACCCATAACTGATCGTATCAAAACATCATGTACTAATCATATCATCAATAATGTCATCAATCATAAATAAATGTCATCATCAATCATCAATAGTAAATCTATAATCCACAACATAATGAGCATAAATGAGTAATCCATCATCCACATATGTCATAATGTCTGAATGTAAAGGAACAACTAACAGT
The DNA here is from genome assembly GCA_027924645.1 of Cunninghamia lanceolata. NCBI lineage: Eukaryota > Viridiplantae > Streptophyta > Pinopsida > Cupressales > Cupressaceae > Cunninghamia > Cunninghamia lanceolata. The sequence continues at coordinate 11,204,626 of BSBN01000854.1, forward strand.
CTATTAGAAGGCCAAAATGAGGGGCACTACATACTCCTGGAATCCTACAAACAAGTATGGATCTAACCCTCGCATCCTGGATGCATCCTCTGAGGTGGCAGAAGTCTCATCATTAGGATCCCACTGGACCCTGACTTGCTCCACATCTCTGCCCCTGAGTACGAGTCTCCTGTGTTACAAAATGCCTATGGGCTCCAAAGCTAGCTATCCATCCTCTACCTGTAGAGCATTCCAATCAAGAACATGAGTAACATCTGGATAGTATGGTCTAAATACAAAAACATGAAACACATCATGGCTGCGTGATAAACTGGACGGGAAAGCAAGATGATAAGCGGCATGACCAATCCTCTCTAACACCTCAAACAACCCAATAAAGTGTGGTATGAGCTTAGAACCTCTTTCATAATGGATTGAACTCTTTCACGGCTGCACTCAAAAGAACACTCAATCACCAATTGAAAACTACCGATCGACCCTATGAGCATCTGCATACTTCTTCTGCCTATCCTACACTGCCACCAAATGCTCTCTAATCCACTCAACCTGCTGCTCCATCTCCCTTATCATATCTGGTCCTAGGAGAACTCTATCCTCAAGGTGATCCCAACTCAATGGAGTCCAGTAAGGATGACCATACAAATCCTGAAATGGAGACATACCGATCGAGCTATGATAACCATTATTATATGCAAACTCTACTAGATATAAATAGTCCTCCCAACGGCTCTGCTAGTCCATGACATATATCCTGAGCATATCGTCAAGGACCTGATTAACCCTCTCGGTCTGCCCATCAATCTCCAGATGGTAGGCTGAACTGAAGTTCAGCTAAGTCCCCAAAGCATGCTACAAGGAAGTCCAAAGAGCTGAAGTGAACATTGGATCCCTATCAGAGATGATCCTGTGAGGAATCCCATGCAGTCTGACTATGTCCTCCATGAATATTCTAGCCATAGAAGAAGTATTATATGATGATCGAACAAGAGAGAAGTGAGCTACCTTTGTCAACCTGTCCACAATGACCATAATAGCATCATGTCGATTGGAGGATACTAATAACCCAACTATAAAGTCTAAAGAAATGACGTCCCATTTCCATTCTCAGACAAGATGCAGCTGCAAAAGACCTGCGAGGTGCTGGTGCTCCACCTTCACCCTTTGACACTCAAGACATCTTGAAATAAAATACGCAATATCTCTCTTCATACCACTCCAAAAGTATAGCTGACGAAGATCTGCGTACATCTTATTGACACCTAGATGAGCTGAATAGGGTGCCTGATGTGCCTCTGACATGATTAGGGTACGAAGACCCTCTGAGCTAGGAACATAAATATGACCCAAATGTCACAAAAGACCATCTGAATCCAGAGAGCAACCAGCAAATCTACCCTCCAAAGGTCTACCTGACTCAACCTCTGACTTCACTTCCTAATACTAGCTGTCGGTAGGAAGTGCTACAAGAATCTAACCTCTCAAATCTACTACAAGAGTGATTGAAGAAAGCTCATGTCTTCATTGACTAAGAGCATCTGCCACTACATTCTCCTTGCCCTGAATCTACTTTACCTCAAAATCATACTCACACAAGAAATCCATCCATCACCTCTGCCTCACATTCAGGTTTGGTTGCAAAGAAATATATTACAAACTATGATGATCGCTATGTAGCTCAAACCAATGTCCTAGAAGAAAATGCCTCCACCTCACCAAAGCATGCGCAACTGTGGCCAACTCTAGATCATGCGTGGGATAGTCCAACTCGTGATCCTTAATTTTTCAAGACTCATAGGCAATCACGTGACCATCCCGCATAAGGACTACTCCTAAACTCTCCAAAGAAGCATCAGTACAAACAACAAAGTCCCTGGTAGGGTTAGGAACTGCCAAAATAGGTGCACTAGTCAATCACTCGTTAAGGGTCTGAAAGGCTTCCTCACACTACTCTGACCAAACAAACTTCTTCCCTTTCCTTTGAAGAGAAGTAATGGGGTGGGCTATCCTCGAAAAACCCTAAACAAACCAACGGTAATAGCCTGCCAAGCCCATAAAACTGCGAACCTTAGAAACATTAGTAGGTCTAGGCCAATCTATAATGGCTTAGATCTTTGAAGGATCCACCGCAATACCCTCTCCAAAAATGACATGACCCAAATACCGCACCTACGTCTAAAAGAATTTACATTTCGCCAAATTAGCATGAAGTTGATTTTCTCTCAAACACTGCAAAACCTATCACAAATGCTCCTCATGCTCCTCCATAGTCCTCAAATAGATCAATATATCATCTAGAAACACAAGGACAAACCTATCGAGATAGGTGCAAAATACACCATTCATTAGGCTCATAAACACAGATGGTGCATTTGTCAGCCCGAATGGTACAACAATGAACTCATAATGTCCATAATGGGTGTAAAATGCTATCTTCTATACATCTTCCTCAAAGATACGCAACTGATGATATCGTAAGTTAAGGTTAATTTTCAAAAACACCTTAGGCCCCTTAATCTGGTCAAAAAGATCATCAATCTGTGGCAAGGGGTACCTACTCTTCATAGTCACCTTATTGAGCTGTCGATAGTCAATACATAGCCATAGAGATCCATCCTTATTCTTCACAAAGATCACAAGTGATCCCCATGGAGAAACACTAGGTCGAATGAATCGCTTGGCTAACAACTCCTCCAACTGCAATCGAAGCTCCTTAAGCTCCCGAGTGGTGATCCATCTGATATGGAGCTTATGAAATAGGCTTTACGCTAGGAACAAGATCAATCCTGAAGTCAATATCACACTTAGGTGGCATTCCTGGAATCTCACTAGGGAAAACATCAGCATACTCTCTAAGAAGTGGGTGATCATCAAGAGATGTCTCTTGATTCCCCTCCATCTACAAGTCATTAACTGACACTGCAAATAATTGACAACCATGACGCATACATCTCTTCAGCTGCATAGCAGAGATCATACGCAAGGAAATAGGTCTCTAGATACCAACTACCTATACCTCTCTACCAGAATCATCCACACACCTCACTAACTTATGCCAACAATCTATCACTACCTGGTGAGCATCTAACCAATCCATACCCAATACTATATCATATGAACCAAGGGGAAGGATGTGAAGATCTACTGTAGTGGATAGAGGACCAATCCTCAACTCACAACCATGCACTAGAGACTCAACTGTGACCTTAGCCCCAAATGCTAATTCACCTTGCAACATAACATCCTGCTTTGTTGCAACTAATCCACAATACTCCATAAGAGAAGGAGAAATGAATGAATCAAAAGTACCAGAATTGAAAAGAATGGAAAAGCTAATACCTCGCATCGATCCGGAAGTCTCCACAACTTGCCCTGATACTTTGCCTGGCGGTTATCAACCACTACAAAAACTCTGTGAGACCTGCCTGCATCACCTACGGTCAGCTCTGAAGCTTCTAACCTCTATCTAAAACCTGAAGCATTCTTTGAGGACACTATCTAGCTATGTGGCCCTATTGGCTGTAAGAGAAACACCCGATGCCTCTACCAAATCTACCACTCAGAAAAGCATTAGACTGCTGAAAACTCCCTCTACTCACTGTAGACTATGTGCTTGGTGCAGTCAAGGTAGGAGGGTTCATAGAATGAACAATCTGGACCGTGCAACAAGAGTAAGCACAACAGAAACAACTCAAGAAATGGAACATATGTAGATTCAGTCATTCAATATATCAAAGAATTCAAATACAATCTGGCTAAGAACATGCGGGCTTACAACTAGGGCTCAAAGGCCTAGATACATACATGAGAAAGATAAAGCTTTGAGGCTCTTTCACACAAGATCTAAACTATCAAATCTTTCTTATGGCAAATAGATGCTTTCCTAAGGATCTATTACATCAATATATATCATTTCCAAACCAATATATTCCTCCACATCAACTAAGGAAGGTCACAAACTCCAATGAAGAGTTGTAACATGTTCACAGATAGGTTGGACCTAAATGCATAGAACACTTCCTCAAATGAATGGAACAATGTGCGGACCTCTGGGGAAGGTTGGCCATGAATAAAGGATCATTGAATGATGAATCATTAGGATCCACAAGTCAAGGAATGATCCGCAAGCCTTCTCCTTTAGCTGATTGTTTGAAACTACCAGGATGCTCTGCTTTGAGAAAACAATTGATCTTTTGATGGAAATATCTTTCTGGTAACTAATCCAAATGCTCTAAATTCTTGATATGATGTAGATGAATGAATGTAGATGCTAAGTCCAGGTCTGCAAGGTGTGAATTGTCAAAACTGGACCACAAAATGAAACTTCTTTTGATTGAACTGCTTGAACTGGAAAAATGAAAGAACTAAAATGCAAACAAACTAAAATGAAAATGTTTTTGGTTGATGCAAGATTACTCTTGAACCAGAGATACTCCTGCATCAGTGCTCTAATATGGTTGATCAACACGATCACATCTAGCTCACTGCGAACTCTGATTCTTCTTATTCTTAAATATGTTACCCTGCGGAGGCTAAGAATTCTTTGGTTTAGCCTAAGAATACTACTATTGTTGTTTCTATTGTCCACCCTTCACGGGTGCATGATGACCTCTATGAGAACCTGCTACCTAAGAATGACCCCCATGAGAGCCGAAGCCTGCGGAAGGTGCCATACCAATATGCACACCTGTATGACAGGTCCAAGAGCCATAGTCAAATTCTCCTCTACTAAATAGGCTTTCTCAACTACTACCTGCATAGTCTTAGGCTCGAAGACACAAACTCCTCCACTGATTCACGCATTCAAGCCCCTGATAAATTGTTGCACTAACATAGCCTCATCATTCATCGATGCTTGCATACTGCTTAAGCTCAGAGAATCTACACTCACACTACTCTACAGACATGGACATATGTCTCAACTCATGGAACTCAGCTACATGTCACTGCTTCCAGTGATCTAATAGGAAACGAGCTATAAACCTCTCTAAGAACAACTCCCAAGACACAGTACCAATGTCCAAGTGCAACTTCTATTCCTCTTAATGCTACCAAGTAGAAGTAAAACATCTGAGATGCAAGATAGCACACCTCGCCTTGGTATTACTACCATACGGATGCATGGAAAAATACCTACCCAAATCCAACAACTAGGTCTCAGCCTCCAAACCACTACCAAATCCATCAAAAGTGTGAGGGTGTGCCCTTAAAAGATCTCCCATGTGACAGGCTAAGGTAGCCTCTTGTTCAGCTGTCATCTCTCTCCTTCTATTAAATCTCTCTCTTTCCCTAACCTTCGCCTAATCTACCTCCTATCTCCCTCTAGGATGATCTACCTCCTGTCTCCTTCTAGGCTGATCTACCTCCTATCTAGGACATAGAAGGGCAAGGGCCTCCTCAAGCAATTGACGTAACTGAGCTCCATCCGGTTGACCCTGATTTTCCATATTCTGACCCCCACTCTCTCAAGCACTTACATGAGGGGAACTGGGAGGAGGTGTACTGCCACCACCTCTTCCATGTCCCCTACCTCTACCTTGAACCCTAGGCATCTACCTACACACATGCACATCACCAAAGGACAATTCAATTCATACAATGAGGAAAACAAAAGGGAAAGAGTTTAATCTATAGAGTTCAAGCACTAGGTCACATAATGGGCTCAATCATATCTAGAGTACCTAGTGTTTAAACCTAGCTTTGATACCAAATGTAATGCCCCATTGCAACCCTAAAGAGTTAAGTTCAACTATGCAATAAAAGAGAATTTTTTTTAAAAAAGTGATGATAACAAGATATAACATAGACTGATTACATCAAGTAACTATCTAGCTAAACTAACATCTCTAGGGAAACATAACTACATTATTAAGATTAAATAATGTTCACAACATACATAAATCATTCTAAAGAGTCAACTAACAACTTTTGTAACATCACAGATATATACATCATCTTTTAAAATAAAGTTTACAAGTACAGAGCAGTACATGATACATAATTACATAGATACAGAAGCTCTTCATTTCTGGATACATCAAGATTACATAATGAATATTATTGATACACAATCTGGATACATAAAGAACAATATATGTCTTCTAAAATAGGTGCAAACTAGAACTAGGAGATATATGCCACACGATCCATGAAGCCATAAAACCAATGGAATATAGCTCAACCGCCTGACCATGTGGAACCCTAAGGTCCACCCCTGAGCTAGGAGATAACAATGGGGCCCCACAAAGTCAACAGTCAAGATGGAAAAGATAAATAGATAAATGACCAACAATAAATCCCAACAACACTGACTCAGGAATAATAACAAATGGCTCAACAATACTCCCAAAGGAAACATGAACAACAAATATGAACAAAGAGGGATAACTAGGCTATAGTAGGAAGAGTCTCAACACATGGTCCTATCATAGGTTATCCTGGCTGTCTCTCACTAGATGCTGGCCCCCATCTATGGTTATTTTAGCAGCCTCTCCCTAGGTACCGTCCCCATAGGGTGACACATGCAAAATCAGCTATCCTTTTGTGAAGACAAGGAAGTTGATTATGCCAACTAGGCCTTCTAATCCCATCCTTAGCTTGAGAAAGTGCTACAGGCATGGGTGAGGCATTCCAATTTATCTTATTAATGTATTGGCTACTAAACCCCTCCTAGGTTAATTTTTAGGTTATCACTTAATTGCAACTTTCATAGGGTTATCCAAGCAGATACAATGGGCACTAGCCCCACTATGAAAGCCACTCTCTTACATACAACTAGTACCCCTAGCCAATCAAACAGAAACCACTAATTTGACACTACAAGGCATCTTTCCTCTTGCATACCGAATTGTCACAAAAATTTAATTTCAATAACCACGCCTAATTCCTAGAATCTCTCACATACATACATAAGGCATCAAGGCATTGCATAACCTCAAGACAATACCAAAAAGCCTTTGGAGCTAAATATCCGATAAAACAAATGCCAACATCCTATCTTAACTTGATCCTAAGAAACTACTAGGGGAAAAATTATCAAACACTAAAGGTAATATCAAGACACATTTACAAATAATGCAATCAAATCATTAATACTACAACACTAAGTTCAATGTTTAAATAATATGACATTTACAATTATAACTAAGACATTCCACTAAAACATCATGAACACTTTGACCAAAATTAACTACAAGTAGAGAAAGTTAAATCAAGTGCAATTGACCCATTTACTAAATTATTACATCTAGGTTAAATAGTTAACAATAAGAATCTTATGATATCTAAGGTTCAAAACAAATAAATACATATATCATAATACTAACTATATTAGTTTAAAACATTTAAATCATGAACTCTATGTCTATTCAATTTTACTAGAACAATGGTAGTCTGATAATATTTGATTGATTACTAATGTCAAGATTTAGAATTCTAACTATATTTAATTCTTATAATTTGTACTATAATCTAAATCACCTCACATTAAGTTATTAGGTCAGTAGGTTTAGAAAAAACTAAAATTATCTCCATTCCTTATTAAACTAATAATCTCTATCGGATACAGATTTTGGTTTAAAACTAAATTTGATACCATGTACTGATTAAGACAATAGAATTTTATTTCATTAAACTCATTTTAATCTTCCAATTCTCATTAGATTTTTCCCTTCTGCTAAACACAAAAGAAATAATCAACTTTGGGAACTTCCTACAATGATTCCTTAGTAATTACACTCTTCAGAGAATGTTGCAAGGAAAATTACTAGATAGATCTCTGACATTGATAGATACATTATTTGTTTTCAAGGAAATGTGGGAGGGTAAAAGAAGGGATTCGATATTCTATTCCAAGTGAAAACATGTAAGCGTCGGCCATAACAGAGGTTCTCAAATAATGAATTTGTATCTGGTGATGAAACTTGTCAGATGTAGGAGAGAGATTTGGTTAAAAGGTATACAGAGCAACCTCTTTCTTTAAAAAAATCATTTAGCTTCAATACATAAATTATCATCGGAATTGGAGATTTGAGTAATAAGGTTTGTCAACATAGAAATCACCTATTCACTAATGACGCCTACAGAAGGATAATAGAAGTAATTTAATATGCAAGAGTAAGAATCGTACGGCTCCATAAGGAGATGTATGCAAGCTGTTAATAGTATTAGTTGTAGATTGTAGTTGAGAGATAACAGAATGGGAAGAGTAACATGATCGGCCTGGATAGGGCGAAAGGGAAGGATGTTGATTTCTAACATTAACCATAGGATGAGATACGAAGTGCCTCATTTGATTTTAGAGGTGATCGATTTTGTTTTAAGAAGATAATATTTGAAATTAAGAGGAAACTATCTCAAATCTACTATATATAAGAAAATGCAGATGAAGATACCAAGGAACACACCAACGAAAGGTAATTCTTTAGACTAAGATCTAATTGAACAATCTAGTATGATTGTGGGTGGAACAGTAGAGGATACTACAATATTTGAACATCTTATGCTAATTATTTTATACATGAGTGATGTGATAGATGAAATGAATACAATGAAATTCGATTAAAATCTTAGCATAAATATGAATATATATATTAATTCAGTTTTAAGCATGAGATCATCTTACGGCTTATGATCAATTCCTAATGGATTCTATAGCACTACTGATAACAATGCAGCTATCATGAATGTATCACTTCGCATGCAGGTAAAAGCACTTAACTCAGGTGAGTATATCAATTTTCATGATTGAGGTTAACCAAATAGATGATTTAAAGTAAATAACTCAAGTGAGAAAAACACATTACTAGGTTTAAGGAGATAAATGGTTAGCAGGATTAACTCAGGTATGCATATCTGTTGCAATCTAGATTTGAGGGGAGTAATTAAGATCTGAGGAACATGGAATTAAATTATGAACTAAATAAAAGAATCGCTCCATAATGAGCTTATGATGCTATAGCAAATTGATTTAATACATTGGGTCATTGGTTATCATTGCTTCAAGGGAGGTCAATGGATGGATGAGAATAGGCTTGAAAAGCTACAGAAGGCATCAATCGATTACAAAAGCAGTGCGACTCCAAGATATGTGCATAAGTATTGAAAACTAGAGACATTCGACCAACCTCGGGTTGTAACTAGTCACAAACAAATTCAAAGGCGACATGAGATTTCGAACATAAAGAAAACAAATCAAAGGGCAAATATTCTTATTATCATGCAAACAAGGAAAAATTGAATTCCAGACAAACAAATAATTACAGAGATAAAGAATTTCACACACAGAGACGCGAGTAAACATAACCGGAATCTTGCTTAAGAATCCTCTTTTGTTAAATTTCTCCTTTTTTCCTTCCTCTTCTTCCTATGCAAATTTTCTTCCCCCAAACTCTTTTCTATCCCCCCAGATCTTCCAAAATCCCCCTTTCAAATAATTCCCATATCACAAAAATAGACAAAACCAATTAATTTCCCATTCCACACTTCTGTTACAGACAATCCACCTTCACCCCAAAATTCTAAATGCAATAAATCTCCTCTTCCAAAGAGAATCTCCAATCTGGACATTAATTACCCACTCACAACAACTTCATTCAAAGAAATAAATTAATAAATAATATGAAATAATATCATTCACACTAAACAAAAATATATATTTAATCAACTAATAGTATCAAATACTTATGATTTATATATTACTATTGAAGTTGCTAATTTAATTTTCTATTAAAATAACATTATTTAATCTTCTACAATTCCACATTATTTATTTACAAAATAAACTAATACTAATATTCTTAAACTTATTATTATTTTCTTACAAAATAGATTAATATTCTACTTGATTAAGAAATAGACCAACAAAATAACTCAAAGGCTACATACCAACATTAACTGTCGACAACATATCAAATAATCAACAGAGACTCCAACCAACCACTAACCACAGAAGAAATTTGAGACTAGACTCATCACATAAGAAATTTGACTGATAGAGGGAACCTTATGTTATCTCCCTTCCACAATATCAATTGGTATAAAGGCACACTCAGACTTGCCCATTCAGGTGGAGTCGATGCCTGGTATTTACAACCTGCAGCAAACCAAGGTGTTGTATACAAACACAAATATATATATATATATATATATATATATATATATATATATATATATAACCAAACACACTGTGACAGGTAATTGCAACGTAGTAGGGTGCTCAGGATGAGTAATACTACATTGTCCCTTCACAAGGCACATCACAGATATCCACATTAAACAAATAGATCACTACTAAACAACCAGACATCGTATTGGTAGATAATCACATGAAACATGATAAAGCTAATCTACATAATCCATTAACCCATAACTGATCATATCAAAACATCATGTACTAATCATATCATCAATCACAAATAAATGTCATCATCAATCATCAATAGTAAATCCATAATCCACAACATAATGAGCATAGATGAGTAATCCATCATCCACATATGTCATAATGTCTGAATGTAAAGTAACAACTAACAGTCTATCAGAAAGCCCAAATGAGGGGAACTACAAGGCAAAAGAGAGGTGAGCAATTTATGTCCTTTGTGAAAGAATGGGCAGCATTTGTGGGTGAATCTGCCATCAAAACTATAGAGAAATTGAAAGAAATGAGCGTCAATTTGTCCTAGAAGATTAGGATTAAAAAGTCAAGCAGGTCATTGTCTCCCGAGGCTTTAGATTTGATTCCTTCCAAGGGATTTTCTATACCCAACTCTAATTTGCAGCAGAGGGATCTTTTATTTGTGGATGAGTTGTTTGATAAGGTGCTTAAGACTGATCGAAGCTCTATTGAGAGAGATAGGCCAAGGGATAGGCCTGTCGAGTTTTCCAAGTAATGGTAGGATTTGAAATGCATGGGATATCTCAGCACAGCTCTTGCATCTTGGATTGGACCGCAAGTGGGAGATTGTTGGTGTACGTGGACTATGTATGTAACCCAATCCTCATGTGGTTGTAATGCTTGCACCATTCTTTATTTCTTAATGATTCTACAGTCCACTATATCCTCTCTTTTGTCATCGACCTCTACATGTTATTTCTCATCCACGATGAGGCATGGTTGGAGGTTATTTAATTTATATGTCTATTGTTAGACTAAGTGAGTAATGAGTGGAATGAATACTATTGTAGAAAAACTTATAGATTTGTATAGAGATTGAGCTGCTTGTAGACATAACAATTCTGTAAGAGAGTTTTATTCCTAAAGTAATATAGAGAGCAATCCCCTGCTCAGTGTGGATGAAGCCAATTGGTGAACCACGTTAAAAAACTTTTCTTTCTTTTCTGCATCTATTCTGAGTTTAATTTCTTTGTTTGTTTCATAGTTGTTTGCTTTATCTATCCTTTTCTCAACATACATGAGGCACTTGAAATGTTAGATAAAGTTCTTCCAAGGAGTGTGATTTCAAGTCACCATAAAGAAGAAAAATGATTGGAAACTAATTTTTTAGGCAAAGTATATCAAATTACAAGATTTGAGGTGAAATGCAAAGGAGAACAAACATAAGAACCACACTATGAGGAATTCACTAGTAGACACTAAGCAAAAATGCCACTGGCATATCAACACACCACATGCCATGACTATAGCGAGAAAAAAAGGTGTCATTTTATAACAACTTTCAAAGGAAATATAAATGATTTTGGATAAAATGAAACAAAGGTCTCAAAAGTTTTTCAAGAGTTTGATTGGATATAGGATAATATCTAGTTGATGGTGTTTTTCCCGTATTATCCCTTTGATGTCTAATCTCCTACAAACCTTTTCAAATATGCTTATGTATATGTCTATAGATCACAAAAGTCTGGTGGATGCCTATAAAGTGTTTTTCTATGTAAAATTACCTCATGGAATATTATTGTTGCAATCATGTTATGCTTCCATGTAAATATCCAGATCAAATGGGGGCTTTGGGACAAGTTATAGACATTCATCGAAGCATAGAGGATAGAGGACTCTTCTCTAATGTTTTAATTGTACTGCCTTGATGGACATGTATGTAGAGGTTGGACACATAGACAAGGCCATTAAACTCTTAGACATAATGAAATATGTTTCCATCAAGTCATGCATAGGCAGATCCTAGAGACAATAATCATTTAAATCCTAGATTGCTGCAATATTTAGAATAGTTTGTTATAACCACATCCATTACACCACCCACAGTTTTTCATGACAAACATTAGGTATTATGGTTGTTGGAATTGATATGTAGGTTTGTCAAAAGTATGAAAGGGATTGTTATAAGATAAATTTATGAAGAGGGAAACTACATGTGTGTGGGCCACTTGTCATTTAAAACTATCACATCAGACCATACACCAATCTAGGATAGTCATTGAGGGGCAGTTAACTATCATATCTCTTTTGGTTATTGCTGCAAGCAATGAGGTAATAGTTTCTATTTTGTATCCTCCCTATTTTGTTTACATGGAATGCTATGAAATTTATGCATCTAAACCTTCATCAGTCAAACATGACTTCTTTTATCTCTATATAAAGTATTTTTAGGATCTAAGGTTGTAGAGGGGATAAGCATATCATTCTTAACTAGGGTTGGTATAAGGGTGAAGAGGATTAATGCTTGAGAAGGTTATTAAGTTGGATGTCAAGAAGACTATCTTGACCTTAGTAAACAACACTATCATGAACTTAAAAGCAACTAGGGATCTCTTTCTCAGACTTGTCATTTCAGACTTGTGACCATTTACATCAAGGGTTGTGCCTAAGGTTGAAAGGATGGTATTGATGTTGATAACTGAGAGGGGGGGGGGTGAATCAGTTATCCTAATTATTTCTTCTTTTGAACTTTCTTATTAATCAAAGCAGCATTGAATCAAACAAACAAACATTACCATGAAATGAGAAACACATGACACAGTATTTTTGACATGGAAACCCAGTTAAGGGAGAAAACCACAGGGTGATTAACCCAAAGATTATTCTCTGTTAGAAGAATAAGGAATTACAAAATGGCACTTGCCAATTAGGGCTCACTACCCAAGCACACTGCTCACAAAGAGGCACACTGCCTACAAGGAGACACACTGTCTACAAAAGAATGTTATACAATACTTGAACTGATTGGAAGCATCTACATATGTTGGAGTTCAGTTCCGGTTAGGCTCAGTATACTGATCTACTGCACTTCATGTTTCCTCTACTCTTTATTCTGCTTTCCTTTCACATACCGAATCTTTCTTACTGCTTCTACACTACTCTACACTTATTCGCATACACCATACCACAACTACACTTTTCACAACAAAATCCACCCTCTATTTATATCCGCACTAGTGATTTCATTATCTTTCTAGTCGGCACCCGGAATAGTCTATCTTCTCACAAACTCTGTTCTGTCGGCTAAATCCTTGCATATCAAGTAATGCGGATCAAGCATATACTTGTAGATGTCATTAATCATGTCGGCCAAACATGATTCATGCCTTCACAACCTTTACCATCAACAATAACACATCCGAAAAATAGTCTGATACTCTGTCAGTCAGTTCTTCCTCTGTTCTCACTGTCTCTCAGGAATCCGGTACTCAACTATTCATATTTTTTTCCTTGTCCATCACCGGAGGCTAAATCCTTGGAATATACTACTCAAGGTAGTCCTCTTGACTTCCCCAAATCCGTACTGCACCAAGACACTTCCTCTGGGAGATCCAGACCAATCTATCGGACCTTGCCACATGCTCTGTTCTTGTTCACCGGACCACAACAATCTTCATTCTAACTTCCGGTAGAGACACACCATGACTTGCGGATGTGTGGGATGACCTTTGTTGCCATCAATGACAACAACCATGAATACATATAGTGTCTCTTGCCAACAATCTCCCCCTTTGGCATTGATGGCAACACTTAGTGAAAAATGACTAAGTGTTTACACTATGCTCCCCCTTGGCTGATGCTCTATCTTTATATACAATTTTCAGAACTCCCCCTTAGTTGGATTCCTCATTTTTCACTACTCCTCACTCCCCCTTTGACATCAATGGCAAAGGGTAGGGTCCGCACACCAAATTTTTCAAAAATTTACTATACATAGCCGCATATTACATACTCACATAAACTGAAGAATGTCTGCAAAGGATGTCTTCAATTGGACCAGTTCTATAGCCTAACTTTGCTTCATTCTATCCAAAATTGAAATGTGACCACTCAACAAAAATGCAAAAGCTTCTGCCCTCTTGAGATCTGTCGGATCATTTGTTTGGGCGGTAGTCTGAGCATCACTGATGGCCTCATGCATAGTTTCTAACTTAGGGATTATAATCCTTCTAAGTTCTCCCATCCAGTTAGTTATATTATTCCTTTCCTTCTCAAAGTTCTTTATTGCATTTGTAATTGCAATAGTTTGACATTCTTGATTTACTATGGAGGAAGAGAGAGGATCAAAACTTTGAGACAAACTTTGTAGTTTGTCCTGTTCCTCTTTTATGTTCTTATCAATTTCTGTTGTTGCCTTTGACCAGGAGATACAAAATTTGTAAATGTCACCGCCATCCTTAAGAGCATTTTCTAAGCTCTTTATTCCAATACTCATATTTCTCCTATCATTAGAGATTAATCCTAGTACTTCTGACAATCTCTTATCCAAAAACTCCTTCCGGACCTTTTCTTCAGCTGATTTTTCTAGAGAATCAAAATGTGTATCAACACTGTTGACTAAGGTTTTGAGATTACCAGAAGAGGAGGCTGTCGGATCTATCTGGATGGATGGCATAATCTTTTCAAGCACTCCGGAAGCAGCCTCTATCAACTCACAGTCTTCCATATGAGACTTTAGGAGTTTTTCATTTGCCTTAGCATTTGCAAATGAAGCTATCTTCATCGTTTGTACCTGAGAGAGGGAGTCAAAGTTGAATGGACCTTTTAGAAGCTCCGGTTCATCAATCTCTATTGTTTCTTGGCTCAGAAATTTTTGAACAGTTTGTGCAGTGTCTCTTGCCGGAGACAGATGTTTCTTTTCTTCTGTAGTTTTGTCCTTTGGAATCTTTTCTCCTTCCACATTCTTACCACTTTCAGTTGTGGTTTTCTCTATTGGAATCTTCTCTTTCTCTGCATCCTTGGTGCTGTCAACCTCTTTTTCTTTTACTGCTACTTCTTTCCCCTATAATTTCTCTTCTTCCTGGGATCCAGAGACTGTAGGGGAAGCCAGAGGAGAGATGTTAGTTTGTTCAAGGACCACTTCTTCCGGAGCAGATGATTCCAAGTCCACTGCTATTTCTGCACCTAAATCCTCTACAACAGGAAGATTAAACCTTTTAAAGGCCTTCCGGAGGATCTCTTCTGTCTCTATGGCCACCTTGTCAGTCTCACCAAGCATGAGTTGATTCATTCTTGCTTTACTCCTGAACTCATCTTTGCAGTCTTTGAATATTATGTTCATTGTCTTGGGATCAATTTGAGGATATAGCTGAATAGCTATCTGCTCCTGGATCTCAAGATTTTTTGCCTGAGCATTATTCTTTCTTATTTCTAATTCCTTTTCTAGGCTTTTAGGAATTAGAGATATGATCTCAATGAAAGCCTTATTGTATATGTTCAGATACTTGACTGTAGCTTCCTGCAGAATCTTTTGGTCAGCCTCATTGTAGTCATCATAGAATTCAGTCATTGGTTGAAGGTTTCCATCCACCGTGACTGACTTGATTACACTCTCTAGAGACAGGGTGGGCTTTTCAACAAATACCTCTGCCATTTCTTCCTGGTCTTGGCCTGTGGAGGGTTTACTGGATCCTTTCTTCTTCTACTTCTTTATTTCTTTTACTCCCTCATCTGACTCAGTTTCCTCTTCATCCTTTTGGCTTTCATAAACCCTTGAGGCTTTTGTCTTAGATTTTTTACCGAATGCCTAGACTTCCAGTTTTGAGCTTTTGGTTCTAATAGGTGTAGATCCTTTTGATGATCTGGTCCGGGTTGAGGTTTCCACCGGAGCACTTTTCTTGCTTTTCTTTTCTGCCTCTTTCTTTTCTTCCTCAGCCTTTGTTCTCTTTTCCCGGTTGGCATCAAGTGCCTCCTTTGGGATGCCTAGGCCTTGAGCAATATGCTCTACTTCTTTTCTCACTTTCCTCTTTATCTCAGGTTCCCTGAGTTCCACATGGATTTTCACACTCAGCTCCTCAAAGGTTCCGAACCTTTCTGCCTTTGGATCTTTGGACTGACTAAGCATGTGTTAAACATGCAGTTCTACAATCTGTTCATCAACCTCATACCCCACGGGCATGATCCAGATAGTCCTTGGGTCCACTGCCTCCATTAGGCACTGATCAGTATCCACCATAAAGCAAACTGAGTCTTTGTATTTTTCAACAAGAGACTGGGGAATTCTTTCTCTTGCTTGCATCGTGCTCTGGAAGTTTTTGAAGTATCCCCATAGGGCTGTATTTCTTACTTTGGCATCCCCAAGCCCATGTAAATAATCTCTTATCTGGACTGCAACAGGTTTGTCATTCTGCCATGCCCATCCACTTGATCTGGGCAGCTCATTCATGAAGTAGAAAAATAGACATAATATAAGAGTACCATACTTAAAAGAATTCTTTTTGTCCTTCTTGATCTTCTGTATATTTTCCATTAATTGGCTTAAGAGAAGTTCACAGAGATCATAATCTGCATTCTTCCTCAGCATTTCATAGGCAGTATATACTGTGGTTCTAGATACAGAATTCTCCCTACTGGAGTGATAGATCTTGTATCCTATTATCATGGATGCATACTTGATATCCGGATCAGAAATATCTTCAATGGTCATTTCCCTCTTATCAAATTTTGATCCAGTGGCCTCAGTTACAATGTTATTTTTGACAGATTTGAGGATAGGTATCCCTCCAGAAGAGTATAGACTAGTTACTACCCTAATTGCCTCTTTTGTGATCTTGCAGGGTCTATCCATCCATAGGAAGTTGTCATGCATCCTGCTCAATACATACCAGACCCATTCATCTTCTTCAAAGTAGGGGAAATGAATGAATTGATCAAACTGTTTCTTCTGGATACCCTTATACTCTGGTTTAAGCTCAAAAGCATTGTCTATCAGTTGTTTGTGATAGAGATCTCTCAATTTGAATTCCCTGAATTCCTCAATGCTTGCATGTATGTAAACCCTAACGTCTTCTGTGTGTAAAACGCCATGAGGAACACTAGAGAATGCTCCTAAGGGATCTACCTCCAATGACTTGTATGGATGTTTCTTAAATTTAGGTCGGGGCCTATCTGAGATTTTTACTATATTTGGAGTAGCCATTTCTCAAAAGATTTGTAGCAAGATATCGAAAACAGAAAATACCTTATGCGTCTTCAGTTACACGGAGTGGTTGGATTGATTTCTATATGTAATGACTTCGGCAAGAGATCTTTGGTGAGCTTGATGAATCTTGTTGCAGAGCTCCACTTTTCGCTTCTTCTTGAGTGCAGAATGAGGAAGTGATTTTATGAGAAATCCCTTATATTGCTCCGCAAACCCTAATATCTGATGGCAATAAATGCTTGACCTACATTATTCCGGTTTGCCTTATCCGGATAGCTTGGAGTACCAGATCAGTCCTGATCTATGAACATCATGTGGATCTTCCAATCATGAACAAATCAAGATGACACATTACAAGAATATCCCAAACACTCTGTCCAATCTGCAGAATAAGACAATGTACTTCCAGATCTCTCCGGACCCTTTTGTAATCCTCTGTCATTCTGGAGCATCTCCTAGAATAGGTCTTACTTGATCGATCACAACTTCTTTACATCTTCATGCGAACCTCTGAAATCTTATCTGGATCATCTCAAGACATATATCTTTAAACCCTTTGCTCCGCATCTTTTGCCACATCCGGCACCACTTGATTAGTTGGGGGAACAGGATTTTCTTTGAGTCTCCCCCTGAGCCAGAGCTCACTTTTTAATTTCCGGAAGGAATATCAGCACTAGAGTCTGGTGCAGATCCAACTTCTATATTCTCTAAACTTTTCTTCACCCAAATCTTGCTCATCTGATTCCTAACTTCATCTGCATTCATCTTTTGTTTACCCTTGTCTTGATTCTGATTATACACTGGACCTCTTTTGTCCTGATTCTTGGTTCTGCAGACTTTAGCATTATGACCGGACCTATTATAGATTTGGCAAATAACATTTCTTTGCATATTTGACTGATAACCTCTTGATCTGCATTGATTAGCCATATGACCTACTCTATTGCATGCAAAGCATCTACCATTGAATGATTTGTTTACTTGCATATTCCTGCATTCATGAGACTTGTGTCCATACCTTTTGCAGTTAAAGCACTGTCCAGAGAAGGATGAATTAGTCTGATTCATTCTCTTTCTGCACTGATTAGCTTTGTGACCAAAGTGATTGCAGCTGTGGCAGTATCCATTGAAGGATGGATATCTTTGAGCATTGGGCTGTCTTACCAGAGGTCTTCTAGGCCTATTCCTTGGATTTTCTAATCCAAAATTCTTTCGACCAGATCCAGAGCTTTCTCCTTTCTCATATCCCAAACCATACTTGTCATCTGTCCTCTTTTGACTTCCAAGAAGTACTTCAAGTTGGGCAGAACTTATCTTGAATCTTTATTTATATTCATTTGATGTTTGAAGATCTCTTTTGAGAGAGACAATTTGATCCTCAAGTTTTTCTTCATTATCTTTGGCATCTTCAAGATCAGATTCAAGATGTCTGATAATCCTGTCCATCTGGTGGCATTCTTCTGATTTCTCTTTAAGAGATTGTCTTAGATTGTCTTGAGCTTTTCTTTTTTCTTCAATCTCTTGAGTAAACTTTATAGTTCCTGATTCCATTTCATGTCTTAACATAATGACTTCTTTTGATAACTTTACACATAACTTAGTTTTCTCAATCAATTCTTCATTTGTATTGCTTTCTTCACTTTGTCTTGCTAATTGTTGGAGCAACTCCTTTCTCTTTTTCATAGAGAGACTTAATTTGTCCTTTAGTTCTCTCATGAATTCATCAGCCTGTTTGAGTCTTTCCTTTAATTCATTGACTTCAGAGTTTGACTATTCAAGATCCTCAAGGGCAGTCTTGAGTTTCTCCCTTAAACCATATGCATCCATTTGAACTCCCAGATCTTCCTCAAGCTGTTAGGCTCTATTTGGAGGAACTTAGCTCTGATACCAATTGTTGATAACTGAGAGGGGGGGTGAATCAGTTATCCTAATTATTTCTTCTTTTGAACTTTCTTATTAATCAAAGCAACATTGAATCAAATAAACAAACATTACCATGAAATGAGAAACACATGACACAGTATTTTTGACATGGAAACCCGGTTAAGGGAGAAAACCATGAGGTGATTAACCCAAAGATTATTCTCTGTTAGAAGAATAAGGAATTACAAAATGGCACTTGCCAATTAGGGCTCACTGCCTGAGCACACTGCTCACAAAGAGGCACACTGCCTACAAGGAGACACACTGTCTACAAAAGAATGTTATACAATACTTGAACTAATTGGAAGCATCTACATATGCTGGAGTTCAGTTCTGGTTAGGCTCAGTATACTGATCTGCTGCACTTCATCTTTCCTCTACTCTTTATTCTGCTTTCCTTTCACATACCAGATCTTTCTTACTGCTTCTGCACTGCTCTACACTTATTCACATACACCATACTACAACTACACTTTTCACAACAAAATCCATCCTCTATTTATATCTGCACTAGTGATTTCATTATCTTTCTAGTCGGCACCCGGAATAGTCTATCTTCTCACAAACTCTGTTCTGTTAGCTGAATCCTTGCATATCAAGTAATGCGGATCAAGCATATACTTGTAGATGTCATTAATCATGTCAGCCAAACATGATTCATGCCTTCACAACCTTTACCATCAACAGTAACACATCCAAAAAATAGTCTGATACTCTGTCAGTCAGTTCTTCCTCTATTCTCACTGTCTCTCAGGAATCCGGTACTCAACTATTCATATCTTTTTCCTTGTCCATCACCGGAGGCTAAATCCTTGGAATATACTACTCAAGGTAGTCCTCTTGACTTCCCCAAATCCACACTGCACCAAGACACTTCCTCTGGGAGATCCAGACCAATCTGTCAGACCTTGCCACATGCTCTGTTCTTGTTCACCAGACCACAACAATCTTCATTCTGACTTCCGGTAGAGACACACCATGACTTGCGGATGTGTGGGATGACCTTTGTTGCCATCAATGATAACAACCATGAATACATATATGGTCTCTTGCCAACAATTGAATAGGTCTTCGTAGACCTAAATGAATGGATGGACATTGTCACAGTCCAGTGGGAAAGTCAATTGGGTTGTCTGTTATGGCAGTCACAAAACATTGTCATACTTACTTTTTATTGTTTAAAATGATGTTATTTGATATCTTTTTATTGGATAAGTGAGAAAAAATTAGGGTATCTTTGTTGTCATAGCAACCAGATTGCATGAAAATGTTGTCTAATGATACTATTGTAAGTATATATAGTCATGGAAAACATGGGAGCAACCATCATATATTTTAGCATTGAATAGTGGTGTACAGGGTCGTCATGACTGAGATCATGTTATATGAGTCAAATCTTGGCCATTAGAGTCACTACAAGGTTCAAAGATGTTTTTTTTTTTTTTCCTAAAGGACGAAAGCAAAACCTTCTAAACACAAGGAATACTTAGAGCGGGCTGGGGTGGGGGGGGTGAATCAGTATTCTATAAAACCTTTCTTTCACATGTTCTTTAATCTATTTACCAAATTCAATAACATGAAAGAAAAATAAACATAAGAAGAATAGGCACAAATTCATAACACATAGACACCA
Organism: Cunninghamia lanceolata; assembly: GCA_027924645.1. NCBI lineage: Eukaryota > Viridiplantae > Streptophyta > Pinopsida > Cupressales > Cupressaceae > Cunninghamia > Cunninghamia lanceolata. Next base: position 11,225,494 of record BSBN01000854.1, read on the forward strand.
GGGTTTTTATGGGGAAAACCCAAAATGGAAAAACCACGGTGAGTGTTAGCTCAGAATATATTATGATATCAAAACTGGATAACAAAAAGGCTCACTACCTTAGGACTCACTGTCCAAAGAAGTGCTCATTGCAGTAGGCTCACTGCCATGAAAGAAAAGAAGATAGAGAAAGAGTGGCTCACTACCAAGAAAGAACTGTTACAATTGCATCTATAGAATGCTAGAATATAGTTCTATTGATAGCTCAATATACAGATTCAAAGGTCTTCATCATGACTATTCTATTTTCTGTTCTGCTTTACATATATTTTGTTCTTCTACCTTCTTCTTTCTTACTATACTTTTCACAACACAAATTTGGTGTTAGATCAAACACAACAACAATAATAATACATCACATTGAAATCCATTGGGTATTTATATCCGCAACAAGATCTAACTCAAAATTTGGTCAGCTTGCCAGTGATGAAACATGTACACAAAAAGCTATAATCTGTCAGCTTGAATTCTTTACACGATGTTATGCAGACCAATGTAAACCTTCATGAATCTTCATATAGGTGTGGACCTATTTTAGAACCACTTAGAATAATTATTCAAGTAATATTTCTTCACCGCACAACGATCCAACTGAGTGTTGGCTTCATTCTTAAGTATACTCTTAACCTTGTTGTCTGTCATAAGACAACTTCTAATGCGGACCACACTGGACTCCAAAATTCATATCAAACATTCATTAGGCATCACCAATAATAGTTTTGTATCCACAAGTCATAATATTCTTATATGGTGAGATACAGATCTTGGAACTGATGACTTTATTTTTTTGAAACACTATCAAATTGAATGTCGATACTTGGAAGCCTGTAGATGATCTTCTAGTGAACTTCAAAATCTACAAATCTGAAATTAGATACTTCTCATATGTGTTTACAACACCTCCAAATTATACATCAAAACAATAATTACCGGAGGAATGCAGACCGAAATACTCAAGTGTTCTTCACTGTTTATAATTGGACTCTTCTTACCTAGACATAGGCAATTCACATTATGACTTCTAGAGATTGTTAGGATATGAAACTTGGAATATAATATCATCAAACAATTATATGTAACATACTAGAACTGCAAACCAAAGCCTTCATCTATAGAGGGGTATCAATCAATTCTCTATCACTGACTCAATGAGCTGCCAACACTTAGTCAATTTGACTAAGTTATTCTTATCGGACCAAAAATACTATGCATAACCTGTCTCAAGAACTATCTCCAACCATATCTGGTTGTTGCCATCAATGACAACATCAAATCTTCAACATGTTAGTAGTGTCTCTTGATCATGTTGCCAACAATCTCCCCCTTTGGCATTAATGGCAACACTTAGTGAAAAATGCTCACACTGTTGTCCCTTACTATGTACACTGTATTTTTCTTCATCCCTTAAGATGTTTGGTCATTTTTCACTGGTTCTTCTTCTCCCCCATTGACATCAATGGCAAAGGTGTATGTACAAGTAACAAAATTATGTCAAAATTGCAAAATGTCTGCATATGTACAAATACAATCATATAGATTTCTTACTAAAAGGTGGAGAGGATGTCTGAATATATGAATTGCAATTGAGCTATCTTTCCATCTCATTTGGCCTTGGCACTGCTCAAATTTTGAATGTTTCCATTCACTTGAAACACTAATTCATCTGCTTTGTCTACTGTGGTAGGGACATTAGTTATTGCCTTTACCTTTGTTGCCTCTGCTAGAAGACCAGTCATAGACTCAATCTTGGATTCTATTATTTCTCTGACTTGGCACATTCTACTCTTAGTGGCCTCTTTCTTATTTTGTAGACTTCTTATTTTTGCATGAATGCCTTCAATTTCTGCCTTTTTATTGTAGATGGAATTAGATGCATGATCAAATGTTTATGAGATTTTTATCAATTGAAGTTCCAAGTCATCTATTTTCTCCTTTATTTCCTTTGTTGTCTCAGCCCATTTTAGAAAAAAATTGTATATGTCACTAACATCCTTAACAATAGTATCTATGTTCTTGATGCTATTGTCTAAAAAAATTGTATCTTTAGCTAGCTTATCCTTCAACTCAACTAACCTCTTATCACTTATCTCTACCCTAACCTTGATATCTGCATCTTTTTCAAAAGATTCAAAATGTTAACTTACAAAATTTAATAGCATTTTGAACTATTCAGTTGGGGCAAGAGATGTGTCCTTTTGTATCCTAGACATCCATTTTTCTAAAATACCAGATGCCTCACCAATAAGCTCACTATCCTGAATATATGACCTTAGGATTTCTTCCTGAGATTTGCCTTGAACAATTGATACTGGTTTGAATTTCTATAGAGGTGACATTGAGGCTAGGTTTAAATGTCCTTGCAACAACTCAGGTGAATCAAAAATTTGTACTTCTTGCTACTTCTCTAGAAATTATGTGACAGAGTCATCCAGATCATGAATTGCGGCAGTTTCTCTTACCACTTCTTCTTTCCTCTGCTCTAGTGGATCTTGCTCCATAGCTTCTTGCTCATCAATTTTGTGTTCCAGAGAAGGACTCTTCTTAGCCTTCTCATTCTCTTGATTCCCTTGAACAACATTTTCAGTTTGCTTCAGGGGGGCTTTAGTATACTTAGGAGTCTTATCTCCTTCTTGCTCTTCCTGATTACCAGTTACATTTTTCTTTGGAGGGATTTCAACATTCTCAGAAGTGTTATCCTATTCTTGATCCTTCATTTCTTCATCCTTCCTTGGGATTACCTGATGAGTCTTTATTTCGTTCAGCTCTTGCTCAGAGCTGATTTCTAGAAGAGAGCTATCATCATCAACATTTTGTTCTTCCTTGTCATGAATAGTTGGGATGTTAAGTTCTTTTAGGACACCAAGAGTTATTTGTTTTGTGTCCTTTACCACTTTCTCTATGTCTCTAGACATCAAGATATGTGTCCTTGTATTTATGTTAAACTTTCTTCCAAGTATCTTGGTGACTTTTGATTTCTCCTTTGTAGTTATCTCTAGACACAATTCTATCAGTGCATGCTCTCTTATCTCTAAGACTTTTGCCATAGTTGCTTCCTTTCTAGCAGACATAATACTACCCAAGATATTAGGTAGATCAGTGATTAGCTAAAGAAGGGATTTGTTAAACATTTCCAAAAAATTGATTATTGTAGTTTCAATGATGCCTGTGTTTGCATCATTATACTCATCATATAGTTCTGCTATTGGCTTTAGATTACCATGTGCTCCCATAGCATTTAAGACATCTTCCAAATTAATTGTAGCCTCTTCCTTCTCAAGCTTTGTTTGTCTAGGCTTTTTCTTTCTTTTGTCCTTAGTGGAGGGCTTCTCTTTTTTACTCCCAGAGACTTTACTGGCATTTGTCTTCATTTTTTAACCTCTTCATCTATCTTAGTCTCTTCATCATCAGCTTGTACATTAACATACATTCTCTTTCATTTGGTTTTCATTATTTTGTGCTCTTTTGCAATGGTTTCCTTTGTAGGTGCTTCTACACTCACAAAAGGAGTGGCACCAAAGGACTTGGATGTTCCTTTAGTGGAGGTTGAACCTCTTGTTATTGTTTTTGGTGTTGTAGGCTCTTTTATTTTCTTCTCTGGCTCTTCCGGAGCCTTTTTAGATTCCCCTTGCTTCTTCCATTTAGCTACCCTTGTTGCTTCTGCTTTTGCTCTTGTTTTTGTAATCTGTTATTTAGTGAAACCCTAACTCTGGGCAAATTCCTCCACCTCTTTCTTGACATTCTTTTGAGTTTTAGGATTTCTTAATTCCACATGTACTTTTACTGATAATTCCTCATAAGTGCTAAATCTTTCTTCTATGGGATCTTTGGGTTTGCTCAACATGAGATCAGCATAGCCATTCAACACATTTTTAGCTACTTCATAACCCATTGTAAGAATCCAAACTATTCTTGGCTCCATGGCTACCATCATGCATTAATCTTTGTTGACAATGAAACATATATCATTTTTATATTTTTTAACAATAGATTCTAGTATCCTTTGCCTAGATTGCATGGCCTTTTGAAAGTTCTTGAAATAGCTGCATATGGCTGCATTATGTGCATCGCGACTTCCTATGTTATTTAAATGATTTCTGATTTGTATGGTAACTGGTTGGCTACTAGACTAGATAAACTTCATTCCCCATAATTCTTGCATGAAATAGAAGAATAGACAAATAATTAATGTACCAAATTTGAATGGATACTTGTGCTCCTTGGTTTTCTTCAGATTTTCCATTAATTATTGTTGGAGCAACTCACAGTGATCATAATCAACATTCTTCTTGATCATCTCATAGGCAGTGTAAATGGCTATACCAAAGACAGAGTTCTCCTAGTTTATGAAGTATATCTTGTATCCAACCACCATTGATGTGAACCTTACTGCGTGGTCTTTAATGTCATTAACTATCAATGTCCTCTTGTCAAATTGAGCACCTGTGACTTTTGTCACAGTGATATTTTTCACAGCTTTCAACATAATCACTGTTCCAGTAGAATTGAATCATGTAACAACCCTTATAGAATCTTTTGTAATCATGAAGCCTGTGTTAAGCCACATAAACTCATCATGAGTTCTGCTTAGTACATACTGGACCCATGAGTCCTTTAAAAATGGTGCAAAGTCTTTGTATCGCATGAATTTCTTCTCCTCCAAGGCTTTGTATTTCTCCTTTAATTCGTATCCCTCGCCACATAGATGATTCTGATATAACTCCCTAAGTTTTCTATTATTGTGTTCATCTAGGGCAACATGGATGTAAGCCCTAATGTCTTCCTCATGCATCACACCCTAGGGCACTTCCGAAAATGCACCATCAGGATCAACTTCCATAGATTTGAATGGATGTTTTTAAAATTTTAGTCGAGGTCTCTTAGTGATATCAATTACTTGTGGTGTAGCCATTTCCACAATAATTCAAACTAGTTCCTAGTAGGGTTTCAAATTGTAAATACCTCTTTATGCCAATTAGGGTTTTCTTTGCTTAGAATTGTTGGAAATTGTTGAAGTCACTTAGGGTTCTACTTTTGATCTCCTCGGATGCTTGAAAACTCAAATACATAGTGATTAATCCTACCCATGCAACTCTTTTCAAACCTTTGTTTACCAAAACCTAATCGCCATAAATGTTGTTTTCCAAAAAGCTGTCAAACGCTTCACTGTTAAGCACAGTCGATCAAGATTGCTCTACAATGTGCCGCATTAGATCTTTTTATGCCAGTTTCTTCTTCAAATGATTCATCTAATACTTCTTTAACTCATACCTTAGTGCTAGATCTCAGCACCCACTATCTATCTAGGGGATCAAGATACTCAATAAAAGGTCCCCCTGACACAAAGCTCCAAATTTACTTTCCAGAGGAAGTATCTGCACTAGAAGCTAGTGTGAATCCATCCTTGACCTCTTTTACATCCTTCTTAATCTAGATATTTCTCATTTCCTTATTGGTTTTTGTTGTATAAACCTTGTTCTTCCCTTTATCTTCCCTCTGCTTTGTTTTCTTCTCTTCTGCAGAATAGTTTATTTTCACATTCTTACTTCTGCAAAATTTTGTAACATGTCCAGGTCTATTGCAATTGTAGCAAACAATATTCCTCTATCCTTGATTCCATCCATTGATCAGATTCATTCTTGATTTGCATTGGTTAGCCATATTCCCAAATCTATTGCATGCAAAGCATTTTCCATTGAAAGATTGAGTATTTTTTACACTGTTAACACCATTCCTTATCAGACTCCTACATTCATTTACTTTATGACCAACTCTCTTGCAATTGGAACACTAACCAGAGAATGATGGGACATTTTGATTTATTCTTCTCCTACACTGAGTAGCCTTATGACCAAACTTATTGCAATTAAAACAATAGCTATTGAAGGATGGGTACCTTTGAGCATTTGATTTCCTAACTAGAGGTCTTCTAGGTCTATTTCTTTGATTCCAGACTTAGTTACCTTTGATTCTTTTCATCTCAGTGTTAACTTGTCTTGATTTAGATCATTCTCCTTTTTCAAAACCCAAACATTGCTTGTCATCTGGATGTTTTTGGCTATTAATCAACTCATCAAGATTTGCAGAATTTAATTTGAGCTTTTCTTTATAGCTATTAGCTACTTCCAGATCACACTTTAGATGCACAACATCTTTTGCTAGCTTCTCACATTCTTCATACTTGCCTTTCAAAACTTGATTTAAATGCTCCTCAATCTCTTCCTCCTCAACCAGTATTGATAAACTACTTAGGGTTTCATTTGCTACTTTCAATTATTCACTTAGCTCGTTGCTCCTTTCCTTTGATCTCTTTACTTGCTCACTTAGCTTTAGAATGCATTATCAGCTTCTTTGATATTTTCCTTCAAATCCTGGATATCTGCTTCATACTTATCAAGATCTTCAAGAGCAATTTTTAGTTCTTGATTACTGACATATGTGCAATCATCAATTGTGACACTTCCTAGAGAAGGATACCTTCTGGCTGCCATGTGTACAATTTCCCAGATCTTCCTTAAGTTGTTAGGCTTCTGACAGGTTGTTTTAACATCCTAACACTTTAGTTAAAAATATATCAATTATGTCAACCGAGTAGTGTCCAATGTTGTATGCAATAGGGGATATTTTTGGCCACCTCTCCTAGTAAGATTTTCTAAATTTTTGAAAATCTTTGGAATAAAATTTAAACTAGAAAGCATGAAATACTTAATCTAGAAAGCATTTGAATTCCTACTCTAGAAAGCATGTAAACTATCTAAAAATAAACACTTTGTAGTTTAACTATGAATTCAAAACAAAGACAACTAACTACTAACTAAAAGTACACCTAACATCTTTTTAACAACAGTTTTATGAACAGAGTGGATGCTCCAGAAATTTCAAGTAAATAGAACTCAAAGATGATTAACTTAAAACCACAACCTACAGGAACAAATAATAGAGCTAAACACAAAGTAACTTTTATCTAAACATAACATGCACAGAACAAAAATGACAATATTAAGAAATAAAAATACTTATCTACTCTATAATCCCTCAAGTGGCCAACTCTTGAGCATTCCTACTATCGGTTCAAATCACATTCAATACTTTAATAACTCCACAACAACTTCCATTCATAATACTTCCATTACTCAGAACAGATTACTCAGAACAAGATTGGCGATTTCATTCATGTCAAAAAAGTATCAAAGAACATAGTACAATGAACATAGATGAATAGTACTCATAATATATTATAACAACATATCCTTGTTTCGAGCATATACATATATACTACACTACTACAAAATCCCAATTCTCAGATGGCAGGTAAATGCCATTGAAAAATTCTTTTTAATGAAAAACAAAATTACAACTAACTGGATGTCTTTTAATTAAAACACAATAAAGGCTCCAAGTGGAGCCATAAAGTCTTAAGTATGTTCAATAGAAAATAATAGAATTGTTTTAACAAAGTCTATGATGTATGCCTAAATTTCCAGTGCTCTGACTCTAACCGCTTTGAAGTCCACTCCTTCCATTAGGCAATATATGTAACCCTACATAATTACACAAGCTCTACAACAATTAAGTTAACATTAGTGGTTAATTTCAATCAATTTGAAAATAAAGATTTATACATCATTTTATCAGATATAGATAAATATTGCTTCTAAAAATAAACAAATTGGAATGGCTAAGGTGATTGGTTAGGACAAAAAGGGTTATATGGTTTGTTATAAAAATGAGGTTGTTTATACCTCATTAGCTTCTTCCAAAGAACCTTGATCTGATACCAATTGTTAAACACAAGGAATACTAAGAAGGGTGGGTGAATTAGTATTCTATAAAACCATGTTCTTTCACATGTTCATTAATCCATTTACCAAATTTAATAACATGAAAGAAAATAAACAAAGAAGAACAACCACAAAGTCATAACACAAAGACACTATGATTTTTATGTGGAAAACCCAAAAGGGAAAACCATGGTGAGTGTTAGCTCACAATATAATATGATATCAAAACTGGATTACAAAAAGCCTCACTGCAATAGGCTCACTACCATGAAAAAAAAGAAGATAGAGAAAGGGTGGCTCTGCCAAGAAATAACTATTACAATTGCATCTACAGAATGCTAGAGTACAGTTCCATTGATAGCTCAATATACATATCCAAAGGTCTTCAGCATGACTACTTTGTTTTTTGTTCTGCTTTACATATATTTTGTTATTCTGCCCTCTGCGCTCTTATTGTACTTTTTACAACACAAATTCAGTGTTAGATCGCACACAACAACAATAATAATGCATCACATCAAAATACATTGGGTATTTATATTTGCAACATGATCTAACTCAAAATTTGGTCGGCTTGCCAGTGATGAACCATGTACACAAAAAGCTATAATTTGTGGCTTGAATTCTTTACACAAAGTTATGAAGACCAATGTAAACCTTCAAGAATCTTCATATAGGTGTGGACCTATTTTAGAATGACTTAGAATAATGAGTCAAGTAATATTTCTTCACCACACAATGATCCAACTGAGTGTCGGCTTCATTCTTAAGTATACTCTTAACCTTGTTGTTTGTCATAACACAACTTCTAATGCAGACCACATTGGACTCCAAAATTCATATCAAACATTCATTAGGCATCACCAATCATAATTTTATAACTGCAAGTGATAATATTCTTATATGGCGAGATGAGGATCTCTGAACTGATGACTCAATCTTTGTAAAACACTATCAAACTGAATGCCAATACTTGGAAGCTTGAAGATGATCTTCTGGTGAACTTCAGAATCTACAAATCTAGAATTAGATACATCTCATGTGTTTACAACACCTCCAAACTACACATCGAAACAATCATTACCAGAGGATTGTGGACCAAAATAATCAGGTGTTCTTCATTGTTTATGACTGGACTCTACTTACCCGAACTTAGGCAATTCACATTATGATATCTAGAGATTGTCAGGATATAAAACTTTGAATATAATATCATCAAACAATTATATGCAATATACCAAAACCACAAACCAAAGTCTTCGTCTGCGGAGGTGTAACACCCAGTTTTGATTTCACCCTAAAAACTAAGTTTAACCAAAGGTAATAATAAATTTTTTTTGAAAGTTTAAAACAAAAAAGTAATTTGTTTCTAAATTAAAATTAGGTAGTTCATCCATCGACTATCAATATTCATTAAATTATAATTTATGTAAAAGAATATATCCATCTACAACATTTAATCATTATGTTGTTAAAAGTTACTTAGAACAATTCAAAAATAAAAACTTACCAATGTCACTACATCTCGATTGTCGACCATCCAAATTCAAGTCTCAGCAATCCTCAAGAATAAAGAAGAGAAAGTATCTTCAAGGAGCTTAACCTCCAACCACAGACCATCAGTCTCCCACACTCCTTTCTATCTAGAAGTGGCCCTACCCTACTCAAGAGGATAGACTTAGGATAACCAATGGTGTTTGCCATCTGAGTACTAGTGTTGTGACCTACATGACTTGTTATCATGCAATCCCCTAGATACCCTCTAGTCAAGCATGACCACTCCACAAGCTATGCCATCCAGTCATAGATAACTATCAATGCACTTGAAGCTTATGCATTACCTTGGCCAAAGGATTTGAATATAATTAGCATTGTACCAACGCAAGTAATATGTTCACCCACCCCAACTCGACTTGAATTAATCTCAATCCTACAGATTCCTATAAATAAGTTCAATACAATGACCTCAATAACATCAAGGTGTTTGAAATTCATCATGCATTAACGCATGGCAATGAGGTCTACTCTCTCTCTACTTAGCTCATGGAAACATTTCCGTCTACATGATATAAGAATGGTTTCCTAGCTTATCGATTATTCGGATAATGCTAAAAGTTATTTCATTGATCTTTAAGTTAGCCCACTGCTTAATTTATCCACTCAAAAGTGAACACTATTAAACTCATCTTTGTTTTTTCGGAAGGGTTATACTAAAATCCAATTTATAGAATACAAAAATTTGAAGACCCTACGTTAAAATTAAACACTCATAAGATTCTACTTCGACTTGTCGAAATCTTTGACATAGCTTAATCTTTGTCAATCTAAACATTTAAAAACCCTATCTTTTGTTTCTACTAGCAATATGATTGCATGCAAGTCTAAGCTAGATACTTGACAAAAGACTCATTACATTGTTTTAAAACTTCATTATATTAACTTGTATGATTGTAAAGTCTTCTCTTGAGGACACAACAGTTTAAATACTATAATAGTAAAAGAATTACTTACAAAGGCAAATGGACTTAAACTTGTTATCGTTTGTAGCAAGGATTGTAAATTCTCTATGGTCAATTGACCATTTTAAACTTAGAAATAGAGGAGGACTATGAAGTCTTGCATGTTTCAACTTATACTTCACACCATTGATACTCCTCTATTGATGGTTATCACAAACAAGTCTTTTACTTTAAAACTAGCTGACTTTTAAACTTGACAGAACCAAGCAATGGTATTCGACTGGCCAAAAGAGAACTCATTCTACGTCGACAAAGGTTTTGCCACTGCAGCTTGTGATAGCTGTGAGATATTTTATGACCAAACACTTAGTCTAAAATGCACTAAACACATAACCAAATAAACTCCTAAAGTTGAGCCAACAACTACACAATAATCGCAACCTTCAGAGATGCTTCAAAGTACAATTTGTAATTATACAGTGGGTTTCACCACAGTGGTGCGTTGTAGTGTAGGAGACAAAACATTGCTTCCTTTTTGAAGGTGATAAAACACACGGGCCATAGATGGTAACAATTCACACCTTGCATCTTTAAGCAAAAAATAAGTTCCTTCAAAATGCAAGTAAAGACATTACTTATTATAAACATAACTGAAAACTACGACTACGCAGAGATGAGGTGAGAAGGACCTGAAGGTAATCTCCTGTGTCTTCTTGTAGACTGGTCCATGGTGTTTGTTCTTCTCTAAGCCATTCACCATGCTTCTTGCACAGTCTCCTCTTCTCTTCTACTCTGCATTGCCTCCTTCAAATTGACTCTAACTCCCCTCTAAATCCCACCTAGTTGCGAAGGAAAAACTGCCTCCAACTCATAAGACCATGCCTAACATTAAGGGTAACTACCCAGCATGCAAAACATTCTCCTCCTTACACAACCACTACCAGAAATGGTTTGGCCTTTTTCTACTCATTATGTGATTATTCTCTAGAATGGAGGTCCATACTTGGCAAGGTGGCGGTTGACAGTTTTAACAAACTGTCACTCTACTCATATCCGTTATGAGTATAAATCAAACACAAAAACTATGAATACAAGCTACGCTGATGACCATCATGAGGTCTAAAGCTTGAAGGTAAAAGATTATTTTGAAATCAAAGACATCAAGAAAGGACTTGAGTGAATCTCTTTCGAGCTACTGCCTGATTACCAACATTACTAAAGAATAAAGGAAGAAAGGATTTACCTCAAAATGACAAATTAGTTATAACTAATATAATATTGCATATTCCAATACCATATGACCAAGGGTACTACACACCATGGTCTTAAGATTTTAAAAACATTATTTAAACCTTTTATTATTCGATAATAGCCCAATATAGAACAATTCAACATCCGTCAAATTTTGCAAGGAGATGTTTACGTCATATGCTCGTAGAGCTTTACGATGATAATGACAAATTAAGCGCAAATGCAAAACGAGGTTTGGGATCAACTTACGCACAATTTTTGACTTTTGCACCGAACCATTAACAAGACACTACTTACAACTCGATATAAAGTATATACATATATATACATATAAACAATATATCAGTCGTCCAAATTTGACAACATGATTCAGAGTATTATGACACCGATGTCAATTTCCCATACTCAATACGACAACTTATAAAAAGACAAAGACCTATTCTTGCAAACCTTGACATCTCATCTAACATTGACTTAGCCCGTAATCAAATCTTAATTCAAGGCATCTAGGGTTATCTACTTGATATTCATTTTTAGTGGCAAGCACCCATGGGTTATTCTCGAATCTATTCTCTCTTTCTCAAAGATACTTTCTCTTCTTCTTTCTTCTTGGTGAACATGTTCCATCTATTCTTGTCATTGACAATCTCACATACAATTTTGTGGTCAAAGCACCAATATTATGATCAAAACACATTTATATCAAATCATTTCATTTTCATATCGAAAAGACATTCTAATTCATAACATCATATTGATCATAATCAAGTAAAAATCCATGACTTCATAAAATTAACCTTTTCTAAACATATCATCATTTCCTATGATGTTAAAACATATCCACATGGCTATATTATTCAAGAAAAAGTAAATAGTAATATTGAATCCAAAAGGGGATGTAACATATCTTTCCCCTACAGAATCATCGTCCCTGATGATTGAGTTCACCAAAAAAAATTTTAACATAAAACAAACTTTTATAGTTTAAGATTAATGTTTTTGAAAAGATAAGGAAATCTTTGGTGGATGTCATTATAGTCTTCCCAAGTGGCACTATCCTCTCCATATTGGTCCCACTGAATTTTGCATTGCAAAACCTCTCGATTACATAAATGACGTCTACGCATTTCGAGCACCTTGAGTGGCTTGGTCACAACCACTCTTGGCTCTTGTAGCTGTAAAGAATTCCATTTAAGAATGTGGTCATTACCTACAAAATATTTCTTTAGGTATGAAACATGAAAAAAATTATGCATTTTGGACAAGACTAGAGGTAGAGCAATTTTGTAGGCCACTGGATTGATAATCTCAAGGACTTCAAAAGGTCTGACATATCGAGGAGCCAAATTTGATGATTTACCAAATTTGATTGAGCTTTTATGGGGTTTCACTCACAAAAGAACTTTCTCACTAATAGAGAAATGTCTAGGCACCCGTTTGCGATCTGCATAACTTTTTTGCCTATTGTTGGCTTCTGCCAACCTCTTCCTAATCATTTTCACTTTTTCTTCCATATCTGCAAGCATTTTAGGTCCAATGCTTATCCTATCTTCCAGCTTATCCCAGCTTATATGAATTCTAAATTTCCTTCCATATAATGCTTCAAACAGTGCCATCTTAATGGCAGAATGATAGGAATTGTTATAGGCAAATTCAACAAGAGATAAATATTCCTCCAATCTGTATTGCTGGTCCATGCAATACATTCTTAAAAGATCCTCTAAGACTTGATTAACCCTTTCTGTTTGTCCATCAGTTTCAGGATGGTAAGCAGTGCTCACATTGAGTTTAGTCCCTAATGCTGAAAATAAAGTTTGCCAAAACTGAGAGGTTATTCGAGCATCTCTATCAGATATAATCTTTTTAGGTACCCCATGCAATCTGATTATTTCTTGCACAAATTTTTGAGCCAAAATATGAGCTCCATCTGTCAAATTTCCTAGTATAAAATGTGCTACTTTGGTTAGTTTATCTTCAACAACCAATATTGCATCATGTCTATTCTTAGACATTGGTAACCCTTGAACAAAATCCATACTAACAACCTGCCATTTCCATTCTAGAATATCATGTGGATATAACAATCTAGTAAGGTGTTGGTGTTCTGCCTTCACTCTCTAACACTCCAAGGAACTTGCCACAAACCTTGTACCATCACTTTTCATTCCTTTCCAGAAATATAGCGGTTTGACATCAACTAAAAGTTTTGTTACTCCTGGGTGTCTGGAATAAGATGCACAATGAACTTCTTTCCAAACAAGGTTTCTTAGTTCAACTGAATTAGGAATGTAGATTCTTCCCTTAAATCTCATCAATCCATCTGACTCAAAACATAATCCATCATATCTTGGATCCTTAGGGTTTGATTGTAGAGCTTGCTTCACCTACTCGTAATACTCATCTCCAAATAAACTTTGCAATACTAAATCTTTAAAATTAGCATGAATAGAGATTATAGAAGCTATGTGCCTTCTTCTGCTTAAAGCATCAGCTACTCAGTTTTCTTTACCTTTGACGTAAGAAATCTCAAAGTCATAATCTGATATTAATTCTAACCATCTCCTTTATATCGCATTGAGATGAGGTTGTGTAAATATGTAACGAAGACTTTGATGATTTGATTTTAGTATAAAAGTCTTTCCCAACAAATAATGTCACCACATCTGAAGGGTGTGAATCACTGCTGCTAGTTCTAAGTCATGAGGAGCGTAATTCTACTCATAGTTTTTCAACTTTCTTGATTCATAGGCTATTACACGCCCTTTTTGCATAAGCATGCCTCCTAACCCTTCTCTTGAGGCATCAGTAATAACCTCAAATTGCCCTTCAGGATCAGGGACTTTCAAGATTGGTGTTGTTGTTAACTTTTCTTTTAATAAATCAAATGCCTTTTGACATTCTTTAATCCAAACAAACCATTTTCCTTTTCTCTGCAAAGAAGTAATTGGACTAGCAATACTTGAGAAATTCAAAACAAGTTTTCTGTAATATCCGGCCAATCCCATAAAACTTCATACCTCTAAAACATTGGAAGGTACAAGCCATTCCATAATATCCTTAATTTTAGCTGGGTCAACTGATATCCCTTTTGCTGATATAGTATGTCCCAAATACTACACTTCTTTCTGAAAGAAAGTGCATTTCGAGAGTTTCGCATACAATTTGTGTTCTCTTAATCGTTGCAAAACAATTTGAAGGTGTTGTCTATGCTCCTCCTCATTTTTAGAATATATTAGGATATCATCTATGAAAACTAGGACAAATTTATCAAGGTAATCTCTGAAAACACTATTCATGAGATTCATGAAAGTAGTTGGTGCATTAGTTAATCCAAATGGCAACACAGTAAACTCATAATGACCATATCTTGTTCTAAATGCAATCTTGTGAATATCTTCATCTTTCAACCTCAACTGATGGTATCCAGATCTCAAATCTATCTTAGAAAATACTAATGCACCATGCATTTGGTTGAATAGTTCATCAATATGTGGCAGTGGATACTTATTCTTTATTGTCGCCTTATTTAGCATCTGATAATCTATACACAGTCTAAGGGTTTCATCCTTCTTCTTGACGAAAGTAACTGGAGCTCCCCATGGTGATACACTTGGCCTAATTAGATCTTTAGTCAATAGCTCCTGCAATTGAGCCTTCAATTCCATAAGTTCAGTAGTGGTCATTCGGTATGGAGCTTTAGATACTGGCTCGGATCCTGGTTTAATATCTATGGCAAAATCAAAGGTTCTTTTTGGAGGCAAGCCTGGCAGTTCCTCAGGAAATACATCACTGAAATTGCAAAGATATGGGTATTTTTCCTTAAATGTTTGCTTCTCTAATGCTTCCTCTACTAGGTCCATTTTGACTACAAAAAGTTGACACCCCTTACACCTAGCCCACTTTAATTGTTTTGAAGAAATAGATCTGATCCTTATTTCCCTTTGAATACCCTAAAAATTAGCTTTGTTTCCTTTATCATCCAAACACTCAATTGTTTTATGAAAACAATCTACCTTGGCCCTATGTCTCCACAACCAATTCATTCCTAAGATGACATCGTAGGACCCTAAAGGTGCTACATATGAATTTACCTCAGTGGAGAAGTTTGAAATATCAATCTTAGCTTTGAACAAACATTGCTCTACTTGAGCCTTTGAGTGATTTGTATACTCAACTGTCCACGGTTTTGACATAAAACTAGCTCTTCTAGGAAATTTACTTAAGACTCTAGATGACACAAAATTTTCTATTGCACCAGTATCAAATAGAATAGAAACAAGAACTCCAAATAATATACCTGTCATCTCAATGGGAGTAATCTGATACTCAACTTGTCGATTGTCAAGAATGACATGAATCCTTTGTTGAAATGCTTCCTGCTACGAAGGAAGTACCGTATTCCTAAGCTGCTCATTCTTCTTTTTATTAGGACAACTATTAGCATAATGATCTCCACCACATGAAAAGCATCCTCCAATTGGTCCTCTCTTCTCGGATGGTCTACTCATAGCATCATTGTTCTTCTTAAAAATGTCATTTTTCTTATAGTCTTCATTTCTATGTTCATTACCAAATCCCCCTTTATTTTTTTGATTTCCTTTATCGAACCTCCTGTTTCCATATCCTTTATCATTCTTCCTTTTATACATCTAATCATTGAAGCTCTTATCTCTTACGTTTCTGTTCACGGTAAGTAGAAATGGATTTGATCTTCTGTTCCTGCTTAATTGCTTTCTCATACACCTAGTCCATTGTGTTTGGACCATGCACCTCCACCTCATAGCCAATCTAAGGATTGAGTCCCATAATAAATTTTCTTATCCAAAATCTTTCATCCTTTTGATATTGAGGAACATACTTCAACAATCTAGTAAATTTTTCTACATATTCAACCATAGACAAATCACCTTGCTTGAGGTTTTGGAAATCTGTTAGCTTTTGATCAAAATATAGCTGTGGTAACCACCTCTTTTCAAAAAGTTCCACAAATTCATTCCATGTCACCTTCAAGGGGCTGAATTCCAGTTCCATTTTCTTGTTCATCCACGAAGTGGGTGCTTCTCCAGATAACTGATATGCTCCCCACACTTCCTTTGTAATCTTAGAGTAATTTCTTATTTCAAAGTATTTCTCCATTTCTGTTAGCCATGCTTCTGCTGCATCACCAGTTTTCCTTCCATCAAATTTGGGAGGGATAATCTTTTTCATATCCTTAGATAGTTCCTATGCAAGTTTATCTTTTGTCTCCCTCTCAGTTTCACTATCATCTTGGTTTTCACTTGACATGCCATGATCTTGTTGTTTACTTTTACTTGCATTATTAGAATACTCATTTTCACCCTTTGTATTCCCGGTTTCATTCACTTTCTTTTCCAATTTGCCCAACCTTTCCTTAGTTTTAGTAAGAATATTAAGAATTCTATCCAATTTAGCAGTGGAGTTTTCCTGAGAGTTGTGACCTTCCTGATCTTCTCTCTCATTAAACTCTGATTGATCCATGTTTGCTTGTTTTCTCACCTGCTTTAGCAAGTACTAATTAGTTCTATGATTTATCATTTTGAATATCAAAACATAGCAATTGCTCATAACCATAGTTATTCTCAAACCAAAATTTTTCCTTATTATACTTTGCAAAACTGTATATACATTCTTTAAGGATAGACATATTTCATGTTTCACTTAGTATTTACAAGAGGTGTTTAACGTTCGGATTCATTGTCCAACACATATTCACGAGGTGTATAACCCTCAGACTCACTATCAGATGATAGTACAATGATTTCAGCTCTAGGTGGTATACGGGGATCCCTACTGATCATTGGTACACTAATAGGGCAGCAATTGACCATAATTCGAGCTACCATCCTAGCTATCTCTAGGAGTTCTTTTTTCATTCGTTTGAGTCATGACAGAGCATTGGCAAAAGTTTCCACATCATCTAGCCAAATGTCATTTTCATCATTCATTTTCTCAATAGTCTTGATCTCGCAAGTCGTTTCTACTTAGCTTGCAGATAACGTTCCTTACCAGCGAAGGACTTCCTTGCAGTTTTATTGATACGTACCATCCTGGCATAGTAAATCAAATCATTAGCTACCCGCATAATGTTGATTCCTAATCAGGTTAGTGGACTCACCAGCCCTAGTACTGAACCTAGTTAGCTCTGATACCATATGTAACACCTAGTTTTGATTTCACCCTAAAAACTAAGTTTAACCAAAGGTACTAATAATTTTTTTTGAAAGTTTAAAATAGAAAAGTAATTTGATTCTAAATTAAAATTAGGTAGTTCATCCATCGACTATCAATATTCATGAAATTATAATTTATGTAAAAGAATATATCCATCTACAACATTTAATCATTATGTTGTTAAAAGTTACTTAGAACAATTCCAAAATAGAAACTTACCAATGTCACTGCATCTCGATTGTCGACCATCCAAATTTAAGTCTCGGCAATCCTCAAGAATAAAGAAGAGAAATTATCCTCAAGGAGCTTAACCTCCAACCACAAACTGTCAGTCTCCCGCAATCCTTCCTATCCAGAAGTGGCCCTACCCTACTCAAGAGGATAGACTTAGGATAACCAATGATGTTTTCCATCTGAGTACTGGTGTTGTGACCTACGTGACTTGTTATCATGCAATCCCCTAGATACCCTCTAGTCAAGCATGACCACTCCACAAGCTACGCCATCCAATCAGAGTGAACTATCAATGCACTTGAGGCTCATGCATTACCTTGGCGAAAGGATTTGAATATAATTAGAGTTGTACCAATGCAAGTAATAAGTTCACCCACCCCAACTCAACTTGAATTAATCGCAATCCTACATATTCCTATAAATAAGTTCAATACAAGGACCTTGATAACCTCAAGGTGTTTGAAATTCATCATGCATTAACGCATGGCAATGAGGTTTACTCTCTCTCTTTACTTAGCTCATGGAAACATTTCCCTCTACATGATATAAGAATGGTTTCCTAGCTTATCGATTATTCAGATAATGCTAAAAGTTATTTCATTGATCTTTAAGTTAGCCCACTGCTTAATTTATCCACTCAAAAGTGGACACTAAACTCATCTTTGTTGTTTCGGAAGGCTTATACTAAAAGCCAATTTATAGAATACAAAAATTTGAAGACCCTACATTAAAATTAAACACTCATAAGATTCTACTTCAACTTGTCAAAATCTTTGACATAGCTTAATCTTTGTCAATCTAAACATTTAAAAACCCTATCTTTTGTTTCTACTAGCAATAAGGTTACATGCAAGTCTAAGCTAGATACTTGACAAAAGACTCATTACATTGTTTTAAAACTTCATTATATTAACTTGTATGACTGTAAAGTCTTCTCTCAAGGACACAATAGTTTAAATACTATAATAGTAAAAGAATTACTTACAAAGGCAAATGGACTTAAACTTGTTATCATTTGTAGCAAGGATTGTAAATTCTCTATGGTCGACCGACCATTTTAAACTCAGAAATAGAGGAGGACTGTGAAGTCTTGCATGTTTCGACTTATACTTCACACCATTGATACTCCTCTATTGACGGTTATCACAAACAAGTCTTTTACTTTAAAACTAGTTGACTTTTAAACTTGATAGAACCAAGCAATGGTATTCGACTGGCCAAAAGAGAACTCATTCTACGTCGACAAAGGTTTTTCCACTGCAGTGTGTGATAGCTGTGAGATACTTTACAACCAAACACTTAGTCTAAAATGCACTAAACACATAACCAAATAAACTCTGAAAGTTGAGCCAACAACTACACAATAATCTCGACCTTCAGAGTTGCTTCAAAGTACAATGTAATTAAACTGTGGGTTTCACAACTGTGGTGTGGTGCAGTGCAGGAGATAAAACATTGCTTCTATTTTGAAGGTGATAAAACACACAAGCCACAGATGGTAACAATTCACACCTTGCATCTTTAAGCAAAAACTATGTTCCTTCGAAATGCAAGTAAAGACATTACTTATTATAAACATAACTAAAAACTACGACTATGCAGAGATGAGGTGAGAAGGACCTGAAGGTAATCTCTTGTGTCTGCTTACAGACTGGTCCACGGTGCTCATTCTTCTCTAAGCCATTCACCTTGCTTCTTGCATAGTCTTCTCTTTGCTTCTACTCTACATTGCCTCCTTCAAACTGACTCTAACTCCCCTCTAAATCCCACCTAGCTGCAAAGGAAAAACTGCCTCCAACTCACAAGACCATGCCTAACATTAAGGGTAACTACCCGGCATGCAAAACGTTCTCCTCCTTACGGGACCACTACTAGAAATGGTTTGGCCTTTTTGCACTCATTCCTTGATTATTCTCCAAAATGGAGCTCCATACTTGGCAAGGTGGTGGTTGACAGTTTTAACAAACTATCACTCTACTCATATCCATTATGAGTATAAATCAAATGCAAATACTATCAATACAAGCTAGGCCGACAACCATCATGAGGTCTAAAGCTTGAAGGTAAAAGATTATTTCAAAATCAAAGACACCAAGAAAGGACTTGAGTGAATCTCTTTCGAGCTACTGCCCAATTACCAACATTACTAAAGAATAAAGGAATAAAGGATTTACCTCAAAACAACAAATTAATTAATACTAATATAATATTACATATTCCAATACCATACGACCAAGGGTACTACACACCATGGTCTTAAGATTTTAAAAACATTATTTAAACCTTTTATTATTCGATAATAGCCCAATATAGAACAATTCAACATCCGTCGAATTTTGCAAGGAGATGTTTACGTCATACGCTCATAGAGCTTTACGACGATAACGACAAATTGAGGGCAAACACAAAACAAGGTTTGGGATCGACTTACGCACAATTTTTGACTTTTGCGCTGAACCATTAACAAGACACTACTTACAACTTGATCTCAAGTATGTACATATATATACATATAAACAATATATCAATCGTCCATATTTGATGACACGATTCAGAGTATTATGACACCGATGTCAATTTCCCATACTCAATATGACAACTTATGAAAAGAGAAAGACCTATTCTTGCAAACCTCAACATCTCGTCTAAAATTGACTTAGCCCGTAATCAAAACTTAATTCAAGGCATCTAGGTTTATCTACCTGATATTCGTTTTCAATGGAAAGCACCCATGGGTTATTCCAGAGTCTATTCTCTCTTTCTCAAAGATACTTTCTCTTCTTCTTTCTTCCTAGTGAACATGTTCCATCTATTCCTGTCATTGGCAATCTCACATACAATTTTGTGGTCAAAGCACCAATATTCTGATCAAAACACATTTATATCAAATAATTTCATTTTCATATCAAAAAGACATTCTAATTCATAACATCATATTGATCATAATCAAGTAAAAATCCATGACTTCATAAAATTAACCTTTTCTAAACATATCATCATTTCCTATAATGTTAAAACATATCCACATGGCTGTATTATTCAAGAAAAAGTAAATAGTAATATTGAATCCAAAAGGGGATGTAACATGAGGAGTATCAATCAATTCTTTGTCACTGACTCATGAGCTAGAAACACTTAGTTAATTTGACTAAGTTATTCTTACCAGACCAAAAATATTATGCATAACCTATCTCAAGAACTGTCTCCAATCATATGTGTTTGTTGCCATCAATGACAACATTAAATCTTCAAGATGTCAGCAGTGTCTCTTGACCATGTTGCCAACAAAACCATGTTTGTAACTACCCAGCTACTCAAATTAAATGTTGTTTAATATGAGCCATTGGTGTTGGTTTGATCCTCACCATTCTTTGTAAAACTCACTATGCTTGCCTCTCTATATAAAGGCAACTATGCTCTCATTGTAACTGAAGGATGTACTAAAGAGAAAAGAATTTTTGAAACTCTACCATTTTTTTTGAATCAATACAAATATAATTTCATTTGTTTCTGCCATATGAGTTCATTTTAATGGTTGAATTTGGTATTCATGGTTCCTTTTCACCTTTTGAGTAGTTATTCATGTGCATTTTCGGTTGATTCTTCAGATATTTGATGGATTTCCTATCTAATGTAGAGAAGGTGGAGTTAGTCTATACAATCACAATTTATCAAACTTCTCAATGTTGAACTCAATCTTGGTGGATTTCTCACAAAACTCTTCAACTTCCCTAGTAGTACAACAAACAAGGTTCTTCCGCCATAAATTTCTGCAAAGATTTCAAACCCAATTTTTTAACATCATTTAGGATACCCTTTATTATTATTTTTAATATATCCAATTTGTGGATAAACTTGTTTTGAAACAAAACCCTAAAAAATTGACTGTCACCATCTAATTAGGCCTAATTAACCTTGTTTTACAAAGCAAGTATATGAAATTCAAAACCCATATCATAAAACCTCACTTCAATTCCTTCCTCACATTAGATGGGGTCTGAATATGTCACTTTTATCAACTAGAGCTATGAAATGGTTCAAAAAAATCATTTCTTAAATTAAACCATCACAATCTAGGGTTTTCTAACAGTTTTCAAGAAAACGGCTCTAAATCCTTTCAAACTCAATGAAAACAAATGAAATCAGAGTCAAATGATAGAATATTTATTCACACATCCATTCCAATGAACTTCAAATTATGTGCAGGTTGTACATGGCCATACAACCTCCTATAGCAACAAGAAAACACAGTAAAAATGCAAAAAAATAGAGTTTGTCTTATTTCTTTTTCTCCAAAATGTCTCTCCTCCTTTCCTCAAACATTCCTGGGTATATTAAAACATTTACAAAACAAAAACAAATGGATCCAAATAGCTTTTCAACTACTTGACTATTCAACTTCCTTTGAACACATAAAAATGCCACTTTGCAACTATTCAATTACCACAAACTGACCCCCACATGACTAAAACATTACATATGGTCTAAATAGACCATGTTACATCAAAAACATGACTCAACACATAAAAAATCACATTTGACCCATATTTACAAAATGTGGACTAGGTGCCCCTGCACCATACTCCTGGGCAAAAAATGACCTCAAGTCCCCTTTGAGTCTGCAGCTATGTATCCATGTTTGATGACATAATCCTCATTCATCCTTGTAGAGAGTACACCCTTCCTTTTAGCCAAATACTAAAAACAAGCCTTGTGCCTTGGTGTTTTGAGTGATAGAGTGCCTACATTGCTTTCCAACCTTGGTGGGAAGTCTTGTATCCTTCCAATATCTACTAATACCCGAGAACCTGTATCATAGCCTACAACCACAATTACTTGTGAAAAACACAAAACAAAAGGTAAATCTGCAGCTTTGAAATTAATGGCCCCTTGATTGCATTTGTCATCTCCAACATGTAGTTGCTTTCATTTTGTCTAAGGGGCTACATATACTATCACAACATCTTGTTTTCCTTCAATAACATGTTTCATCTTGTATTTAGGACCCTTATTCCTTAAGTCTGCAATCTCAACCAAAATGTTGTACAATCCCTCTTTATCCCTATTGTCCATGGCATCAAACCTAGTCTATTGACCAGCGTTACTGCACTTTGCTAAAAGAGATAAATCGTGTCTAACCTCCCATGTCCCCTTGTGTAACACTTGTAATCAATGTGTAAATTCTTCATTATGAATGAAAAAGGTAAAAATTTGAGTGACACTTGCTTGTCCCACACCATCACCTCTCAATTTTGGAAGGGGTTTGGATTGAAAGTCCACAACACAACTCTTACTACCCAAACTTGCAATGTTGGATGCTGCTCTCTCCTTGAGGTCTGCACAATCAGCAACCTTTACCTTTTCTTTGCTTGTATCAGTCTACAAAACAGAACATGGATCCCTCTATTTAAAATTTGGCCCCTCAACTGCATCTTGTGTTGGATGGTCTTCCTTAATTTGCCTAAGTAATGCAAAAATATAGTGGGTTGTACCCTCATACTCCAACTACAAATGCTGAGTGTCTTTAATCACCTTAGAGGGTTTGTCTTCCCATTCTAGAAACATTGCATGAGGACTAAAAATTCTCCTTGGAATGTCATCTTTCACCGGGTTAACATGTTCTTGCAACAAATCTTGGACCTGTAATGATAATTGATCAATCCTAGTTGATGTCATAATAGTTCTAGGTATGTTTGTACTTACAACACCCTTGTCCTCCCTTTCCATGGCTTGTACATATTCCTTTTCCCATATCAACATGACACTAGGCCCCAATTGTGATTCTTGCCTTTCATCTTACAATGGAATAAGAGTGAATGATACCCCATCCTTTTCAATCACATATGTGTTCTTTTGCCCATCATCATTAGCCTTTTTGTCATACTTCCAGGGTCTCCCTAAAAGTAGATGACAAACATCTACTGCGATGATGTCACACAATATTTTGTCTTTATAACCTCCTACGTTAAATTCAACCCATGTTTGTTCATTAACTAGGACTTGTTGACCCTTGTTCAACCAAGAAACCTTATAAGGAGTGGGGTGTGGGATCCTTTTCATTTTCAACCATCTCTAAAGAAACCAAATTATCTGTGGAACCGATATCAACAACAACTTTACACACCTTACCTTGAGATTTACAGGTGGTTCTAAACAAAGATTTTCTTTGTGGAGGCTCTTTCACCACAGGGACTTTGATTAGTGTTCTTCTAACCATTAGGGATTCACCTATTTTTGGAACAACTTGCTCAAATGGAGAGTTGACAATCTCATTATCTTCTTCTTGCACTAATTGAGTTCTCCTTTCACCAACATGTGAAGTAGAAGGTTGATTATCCGGACATTTCTAAGATTGATGGCCAAACTAATTGCATTGATAGAATCTACCTGAGAATGTATTTGAACCTCTACCTTGACCACCAAATCTGTCTCTATTGTTTAGTTTTCTTCCCCTAAATCCACCTCTTTGACCTACCCCTTGTTCTTGACTATTGCTTGACTCTTCTTGTGGTTTTGTGGACTGTCATCTTCCTCCAAAAGTTCCTCTACCCCTAAAGTTCATTCCTCTACCTCTATTTTGTTTCTCCTACCTTCTATTCAGTCTTTCTTCTACCCTAATTGTCATTTGAAAACATTCTTCCACCGTTCTTGGGGGAGTAAGGCTTAACTCATCTTGTATAGTTAACCTCAACCCATTTATGCACCTTGCTACTTTTTCCACCTCATCCTCAACATGACCTATCCTTATGATTAGCTTGTGAAACTCCTTAGTATAAGCCATCACATCCATTTCTTTTTGTTTGAGATTTTGAAGCTTTCTAAATGTCTGAATTGCATAATCACTGGGTAGAAATTGACTCTTGATTTTAGACATCATTCTGTCCCATGAATTAATTTTTGAATTACCCTTCTTCAACCTTTCTTCCTACACATAATTCCACCAAGTTAAGGCAAGGCCTTTCAACTTTGTTTGGCAAATTTCACTCTTTCATTTTCTGCTACCTCCTCATAATAAAAATAGTTATCAAGTGCATTAATCCGACTTAGCACCTCTTCACTATCATCTTCCCACCATACATGGCTAATTCTATCTTCACCTTAGGAGTATCTCCCTTCATAGCCTTCAGCAACTTGGTCATTCTCAATTCATCAGGGTCCACCTCTTCCTCTTCGACTCCTTGAGGGTTCTCATTCTCACCCCCTTCCTCTTCCTCTTCATCACTTTGGTCTCCAGTGAGCACACCTCTTCTTTGATTTGATTCAATTTCTACAATCCTTGCAAGGAAAACTTCCTGAGCATCTTTTACGTGTCTCAACTCCTTAGCATGCTTTTCTTTCAACTCTCTCACTTCTCTAGTAGTTTGATTACTTTTAGGAGGCATCTTTGTTTCTTTCAAACTTCAACCTTTTCCACTTGCTGACCAGAACCTATGCTATGATAACACTATGATGCAAAGCAGGTGGATTTAGTCTATAAATCACAATTTATCAAACTTTTCAATTTTGAACTCAATCTTGGTGGATTTCTCACAAAACTCTTCAACTTCCCTAGTAGTACAACAAACAAGGTTTTTCCACCATAACATTCCACAAAGACTTCAAACACAAATTTTGAACATCATTTAGGATACCCTTTATGCTTCTTTTTAACATATCCAATTTGTGGATAGGATTGTTTTGAAACAAAACCCTCAAAAATTGACTGTCACACTCCAATTAGGGCCCAATTAGCCCTGTTTTACAAAGCAATTATACAAAATTCATAACCTAGATCACAAAGCCTCACTTCAATGCTTTCCTCACATTACATGGGGTCTGAATATACCATTTTTATCAACTAGAGCTATGAAATGGTTCAAAAAAACTTGTTTCTTAAATGAAACCCTCACAATCTAGGGTTTTATGACAGTTTTCAGGAAAAGAGCTCTAACTCCTTTCAAACTCAATGAAAACAAATGAAATCAAAGTCAAATTATAGAATATTTATTCACACATCTGTTCCAACATGAATTTTAGAACATGTGCAGGTAGTATAGGGTCGTACAACCTCCTATAGCAGCGAGAAAACACAATAAAAATATAGAAAAAATAGAGTTTGTCTTATTTCTTTTTCTCCAAAATGTCTCTCCTCCTTGCCTCAAACATTCCTAGGCATATTAAAACATTTACAAAAAAAAAACAAATGGATCCAAGCAACTTTTCAACTACTTGACTGTTAAACTTTGTTTGAACACACAAAAATGCCACTTTGGAACTATTCAACTACCACAAACTGACCCCCACATGACTAAAACATCACATATGGTCTAAATAGACCTTATTACATCAAAAACATGACTCAACACATAAAAACTCACATTTGACCCATATTTTCAAAATGTGGACTAGGTGCCCCTACACCACTATCCATACCATTGGTGGCTTGCTGATTGTAGGTTGATTTGCATGGTTAGTGTGGACATATTTATATGAGCTAAGTTTGATTGTGGGAGTTGATTGGACTACACCAGAAATTGGGTGTTGAATAAATCCTTCACAGTTTGAAAATCCTTTGTTTCCTGAGAAGATTGCACAGTCTCTATAGCGTTGTGGGTTACCTGGTTAAGCTGAGATTTTTTTATTGATGGGAATCTGTCGATCTGTCTATCGATCATTCATGTAGCTGTCTATAGGATCTCTCTATCCCTTCTCTCTCTCCTCTTTCTTTTGCATTTTCTTTATCAGATCCTATTATAGTAGGTTACATAAACTTGTACATTATTGTTCTAGAATCCATATTTAATGAATGCAAGTTAGTAGATTTCTTGCTGCAGGTTGAAATAACATATTTTATGGTAATCTAAGTGTATATCATTTAGTCTATACTTTGCCAAATTAGAAAACCGATGAGTCTATGTGTAATCAAACCCTAATGCACTAAAGTTTTCCCAAATTTCATGTAGGCCCCTTGATTGGAATGACATAATAAATATCAAACTGATTTATCTCAAAAGTCAAGACTTGACACTATAAACCTTAGGGTAGTCTTTGTCTAGGTTTTTCTAGCATTAGATTCCTTTCAAGAGAGGTGGAATACCTAGTATTTCATATAAGTTATTTTGTGCAAAAATACCCATCAATAGATTGGCGCTAGAAGGAGGGTTCGATGGAGATTCTAATACAAGATTTTCAACTTCTCTAGTTTATTACACATTCTAAAATAAGTTGAATAGTGAATTAGGCAAGCTAAACAATTAGATTGAGAATGCAAATTAGCCAGAAAATGCTTTTCACAAGTCAAGTTTCAGGTCTAACTTTGCTAATATAGTAGTGGAGAATAGATGATCTCACTTTGATCATGATTTTAAGTCCCAAATAAAGCATGAACAATTGTTTTATTAGGCTGATTTTGCAGAAAAACTAGAAGATTTATTCCACGAAAGTAATGAAAAATCACAGACAACAAAGGAGGTTATTCCAAGTGATAGGCACAAATTGCACTCTAATTTTTTGAAGGAGAATGGTCAAGTCCCTGATGGTACTGGTTTAATACACTATCATGATCAATCATAGCATATTGTTTCAAAAGAGTCTCAAGCTAATTCAGACAGAGAAGAGCAGCATGATACATTGTTATGGGATAAAATTGGCATCATAGATCTAGTTATACAAGTGGAAGGAGATCTTGTCACTACTGCAGATGATGAGGTGATAGTCCAAAATCAGCCACCATTGGAAACATAAAAATCTTTGAGTAGTTCAAATGATGTTTTTTTAAAGCAAGAGATTAATTTTGATGGAGAGGATTTGAGTATATCATGTTCTGACTATTCTAATCATGCTCATACTCTTAATGAAGAAGATTCCCACCTGGTTAATATTAGCATATTGGTGACATATGAGAATAGAAGCTTGTTGTCTAAGAATGAAAATCAAACAATCATGCAAAGTGATGGCTTGGAATGTTTCTAATGTTAATCACTTAATAACATAATTGGACTCATGTCGAAGATGAGCAAGGACATATCACTTCATGGGGACATGTTGTGCATATCCAATTTTTCCTTAGACAATTTATGTAGAATTCATCCTAATGATTCATATTATGAAGTAAGTGGAATATACTTCTTTCTTAGGAAATCACTTCTGTGTTTGAAAATAAAGAGGTATCTGATACTTGAGGCATGATCCACCATGAACTAAGACCTCCTAAGGGAGATAGAGCACATTCTATGATGCGACAAAAAGGTGATCTTATATTTTAGACAGATGGTTTTGCAAATCAAGTTGTATCTTCCCTTTTCTCATTCAGTTTCGATACTTATCAATTTGATTACGGGGAATTGGGTAAGAAATCTAGCATCTAGATTGATCATGGACCTAATGAATTGCCCCAATTTCTGATTATACATGACTGCTATACCAAATATGAACCTAGTTTTTCTATATCTTAATTTTAGAGTACAAGGATGAGTTTTCTAAACTTAGGACACTAACATATGCCTTATTACTCTTACATATATTGAGAATTTAGTTACAAGAAAGTGTAGATACTTGTTTTCCAAAACCTTTGTACATTTTTTTTGTTTGTTCCTAGTTGAATCTTGGTTGGTTGTTTTATATTTTGGTTTAGTTGTTGATTTTCATTTTTTATATCCTTTAGTTGTTAGTTGCTTCTTTCATTTTGGTTTTGCATTCTAGGTTGTTAGTTTTCTTTAGGTTTGGTTTTCCTAGTTTTCTTTTGGTCCCGGTGTCCTTCATTTTCTAGTAAAGGATAGGACTGTCTGTGGTGCATGCAATGTCACTTTCTAGATTATGTTTTTGGGTCCTTTTTGGGAAATCTTTGGTCATAAACTAAGAGTCTATACTAGGTCCTAATGTTAGTATTAGATGACATGATGTTGATTCTTAGGAGATGGATCCATTATATGGCTTAACATGAAGTATTATGAGATCTCATACTTTTCACACTTTAATAATCCTAAGGTAATTTAGTATGTCCAAGTGATCTTTCATTAAGTGAAAAATATAAAGGTCTCACCTTTTCCACCATTGTGATTCTAAGCCCAACAAAGTTGAGGTATGCATATCCCATGTTGAAAAAATATGTACTATGGAAAGAGCATGAGTGAAAAGAGAAGGAAAATCAAAAGATACGAAAGGGAGAAATCAAAATGTAGAGGTGATAATTCTTAGTACTCCTATCCTCCAAATCCAACTAGATGGAAGATTCAAGTATCTCTACTGAGGCTCTAGTAGATCTATGCTTTGAGTGGAATCACAAGACAACCTCGTCAGGACTATAGATGCTTTACTGGCAAGAATCATTCACGTAGATTAATGAAAAAAACATAGACAATCTTGGTAGCTAAAGGATGAGAATGAACACATCTGCACACAATTAGATCATTGGAATATAGATGGTTTTGTTAAATTTTTTATTCTGATGCTATGATCTAGATGTTCATGGTTATTCGGCCTAGCATGTGGGTGTGAAATCAGAGATTTTGGTTCATTACTATTGTTTATCCTTGAAATGCTTAGGAGCATTTCCCGGTAGAGTTGCCATTTGTTGTGCCCTACACACACACCCCATGTTTTGCATTAGCAAAGTGGGGACCCCCTCTTGTTTTTTTGGGCATGGGTTTTCAATAGGTTTTGACTTCTTTCGAATATCGGCTTGCCTTTGAAAGATCTATGAGTTTTAGGCTTTAGGTATTGAATTGATGGTTTGGTCTTTATGTTTATAAGTCATGTATTTGTCTTTAAAAAACCTTTCCTTGACTTAATTGATGCATTTGCAGAGTTTTGGTGTTTATTTGCATGTTTGATCATCCTTAGAAGTTAGTTTTATGCCTTCACAAGAATTCCTTGTTCAAATGCACATTGTGGGGTTTGTAAGGTCATTTGGATATATCTAGATACACCACATTATCCCACCTTCCTCCTAATCCTACATTTGTTCGATGAAACTCTTTGGAGGAAATTTCATTCCATATTGGATTTTATCTAGTCAAGCTTAGTTTTCCCATTTATTTGGTTGAGGTGTTTCTCTCCTCTTTTGAGGTTAATGTATTCTTGATTGTGTGAGTTTTATGTGGATGGGGGTTTTACCCACTTGAATCTCATATTCCCACCTATCCACTTGGTCATGATATCCCCACCTTCTTCCTCTGCATGATTAACACTTAAATATTTCAAGAGCATGTGGCAGAGACCCAACGTCCACCCAGATATATCCAATAGGACCTTTGATTCTTGAAATATCCTATTGAGTTTAAAAGGTCCATAAAATATTTCTAAGACCTAGGAGATATTGTTATTAATAATTTTTGTGGAGATATGATATCCACATCCATATATCTTATAGCACTATAAACCTCTGCAATCTCTGTAAGATTCGAAATCTCTGCCATATCTGGTTAAGTCATTTATTCCTGCAATCTCTATTTCCATTTTCAGAATAATAGATGGATTCTAAATATGTACCATTGAACACAAAACTCCTGCAAATGTTTGTATGAAAGGATTTATTTTGATGTTATTGAATGTTGAGACACCATTTATCAGGATCCATTTGCCATACCTAAAATTTTGAAAAGCTCTCTCAATATATTTACAACTCACTCTTGCGGGACTTTACCACTCAAGTGGATATATCCAGTATGGCATCAATTGTTAAACAATAAATGGTAGATAAAAATAAAAATAGAGATTCAAAAACAAGAATACAACATAGATTTATAGTGGTTCACCATAAAGGCTACATCCACTCTCAAGTAGGGCAATATATTATTCACTATCTCTCCAATACATTACAATACACAACAGCATGCTTTATATAAGCAAACATTATAGAATGTGAAGATCCAAGAGTCACTGGAGGGAAAAACCAAGTGACTATTGGGTTTCACATTCAACAATCTCCCACTTGAAACCCAAAAACTACTTCTATGAACAATGATATCTCCTACATTTCCATTCCTATCATCACTTTGAAAACAAACCCGCATTGCAAGGCTTGAATGTCGCAACACCTTCCTTTTACAAAATTTTTCCCATTGATTTCTTCCCTTTCTTCAGTTCCTCAATCCTCTGCAAGATATCTATATCAATAAAGTCTTAAATATTGTGCCCATCCATAATCTTAGGAATATAATCTTCTTTCCACTCTTCATTTGTCAAAATATACCGCTTCTTCAAGCTTGCTGAGTAAACTCTAGCCTCACCTCAATATCCCTCTCCAGCTTCCTGGACTCCTTGGTAGCATGTGCCTTGGTATCCAAAACAACTTGTGGAATACAAGGGAGCCTCTCTTTCCCATCTCATGGCTTCAATATTGCAACATGAATCCTATTGAGACAACTATTGTTCTTCTTTGACTTCTTCTTAATTTCTACCCTCTGCTCCAACAACCTCTCACATGTTGTATTCTTCACCACTTCAACTGCCCCAGACAATAGAGAAACAAGTGGAGCATTTAGGTTTCTAGATCACCTTGACATTGCGCCAGACCCCATCCAATGACATTCAAAGAATGCGAAAGGATGCCTCTTGCCACCCACACACCAAACCCTAAAACACCTGAAAGAAAGCCAAAACCACCTATACTAATAGAAAACAACAGAGTCACAAGCTTCCACTCAAGTCCAGGTGGCACAGGGTTAGGTACTATCTGATTGTTTTGTGCATTGGATCCATCCACACCCTCCCAATGGATCAATGTAGAATTAAAATTCCCAACCATGTTTGTAGAATTCAAATTCAAAGCCAAATTTGTGGAATCAAAATTCCTGGCCAAATCTAATGATGAAGCATTCGCCCCCTCTGAAACAGCCGATTCCATGTCCCACCCATGAGCTTCTAGGATTTGGGTACATAAGTTCTAATCCTCCTTACACACAACCCACTCGAAGTCAAATATTTTATCTTCTAGCCCAATATATTGATCACAACTTGCACTCTGCCCCAACTGAGAATCACCATCAATTTCATCTGCCCTAGGTTATTTGGCATGAACCTTCTCACCATCATCTAACTGATCCCCAAAACTTTCACTGTCAAACATACTAAGAAAATCATTAATAAGAGAATCAGTTTCAGCATCTAATTGATCTAAAAAACTTTTCTGGGCAGTCCATATTTCACACAATGGTGAATCTGAAATAGGATGAAAATCTCCCACTTCAACATGACTCTCTATTACATACAGGGTGCCTACTTTGCTGCCCTTTGCAATTACTAAGGCACCCTTGTTAACTTTGCATCTATTTAATTCAAAACTAATTTCACAACGTTGGGAACCTAATTGTCCAACCGAGATTACATTTTGTTTGAGCTGGGGAACATATCTAACATCACGTAACAACAAACTCTTTCCATTTTTCAGTTTTAATGAAATATCCCCTTTGCTAACAATATCACAAGAATCATTGTTACCAAGAAAAACCTTACCGAAGTCACCAATTTTTAGATTTTTGAAATACTCCTTGGACGGAGTGACATGAAATGATGAACCTGAATCAAGCACCCAAACATTAGTTGGAATTTCTTCTTCAGTTAAAATAAGAACACCTGCATCTTCTTGGTATGCTACATTGGCTTCAACTTCCTTTGGTTGTTCTATAGATTTCTTGTAAGACCAACAGTTCCTGTTTATGTGACCTTGCTTGCCACAAAACTAGCAAACACCATCTCTACCTTTAGATTTCGATCTTCCTTGCAACTTTCCATGCTCTATTGGATTCTTCTCTCTTTCTTTTGATCTTCCTCCGTCTTCTACATTCAAAGTGCTACCTGATGTTGAAGTCTCAACCATGCTCTTCCTACGCATTTTTTTTTTCTTTGTCTAAATCTCCATTTTATCTCTTCCTTTGTTATGGATTATGCAATGTATAAACTCTATGTTTTCGTCTGGGATTGACACCCTTAGACTCCTGTATTTACTCTACTTTATTTTTAATAGATTTCTATGGGTGCACGTCACCTTTCTCTCTTAAAAAAATAAAAAATAAAAAAATAATGATGAAGCGTAGATGAGACAATTGAACTGTTAGATAAAATGCTTCAAAGGAATGTGATTGTAAGTCGCCGTAAAGAAGAAAACTGGTTGGAAACCGATTACTTAGGCAAACTATATCAAATGACAAGATTTGAGGCGAGCTATAGAGGAGTGCAAACATAAGAACCTCCCTATGAGGAATTCACTAGTAGACATTAAGCAAAAATGCCACTGGAATATCAACACACCAAACGTCACGACTATAGCAAGAAAAAGGTGTCATTTTATAACAATTTTGAAAGGAAAGCACAAAAGTCTAGTAGATGCCCGTAAAGTGTTTTTCTACGTAAAATCGCCTCATGAAATATGATTGTTGCTGCCACACTATGCTTCCATGTAAATCTCCAGCTCAAATGGGGGGTTTGGGACAAGTTATAGACATTCATCGAAGCATAGAGGATAGAGGACTCTTGTCTGATGTTTTAATTGCGCTGCCCTGATGGACGTGTATGCGGAGGCTCGAAGCATTGACAAGGCCATTAAATTGTCAGACCAAATGAAATATGTTGCCATGGAGCCATGCATAGGCAGATCCTCTAGACCATAATCATTGAAATCCTAGATTGCTACAATAATCAGAATAGTTTGTTATAACCACATCCATTGCACCACCCATAGTTTTTCATGACAAACATTGGGCATTATGGTTGTTGGAATTGATTTGCAGGTTTGTCAAAAGTATGAAAGGGACTATTATAAGATGAATTCATGAAGAGGGAAACTACATGTGTGTGGGATACTTGTCATTCAAAATTATCAAATCAGACCATACACTGATCTATGAGAGTCATGGAGGGGCAGTTAACTACCATATGTCTTTTGGTGCGGTCATAGTTTCTATTTGGTATCCTCCTTATTTTGTGTACAGGGATTGCTATGAACTTTATGCATCTAAACCTTCATCGGCCAGTCATGACTTCTTTTATCTCTATATACAGTATTTTGAGGATCTAAGGTTGTAGAGGGGATAAGGATATCATACATAGGGCCCTGCTAGGTTTGGTATAATGGTGAAGAGGCTTAATTCTTGAGAAGGCTATTAAGTTGCATGTCAAGAAGATTGTCTTGACCTTAGTAACAAAAACTATCATTAACTTAAAAGTAACTCAAGATTTGTTTCTCAGACTTGTCATCTTAGACTTGTTCCCATTTGCATCGAGTGTTGTGTCTAAGGTTGAAAGGATGGTATTGAATAGGTGTTGGTAGACCTAAATGAAGCGATGGACATTGTCACAGTCTAGTGGGATAGTCAATCGGGGTGTCTGTTATGGAAGTCACAAAACATTATCATACTTATTTTTTATTGTGTGAGATGATGTTTTTTGATATCTTTTATTGGAGCAGTGAAAAAAAATTAGGATCTCCTTTTTTTCATAACAACCACATTGCATCAAAACGTTGTCTAAGGGCACTATCATAAGTATATACAGTCATGGCAAACATGGGAGCAACCATCATATATTTTAGGATTGAATTGCGGTGTACAGGATTGTCATAATTGACATCATGTTATATGAGTCGGTTATGTGTGAAAAAGGTGAATGAAGAAGACTAGCATGCATACTAGATCAAACCCTCTTCTACAATAACATTCAAGGACAAGACCGAGCCAAATAACCACCATGTGAAGGTGGGCTCAACTACACATCTAGTACTCAAGAGTGCTATGGAAAGATCTGATTTAATCAAGCCTTTTTTATCAAACCCTAGGTCAAATATGCACTAAACCCTAGTTCTATGATGATCGGAGCATAACAGACAAACAGAGATAGATATGGACAATCTAAAAGAAGCATAGAGATCTATGAACATAAGAGACCCTGATTCTAGAAGAAGAGATATCAAGGGATGAATTCAGGGGCACCCAACTCCTTGAAGTGAGAATCTGTTGAAGCTTTGTATTGACAAAATGTTGTAAAGGCTACCCTGAAGCTAGATCCAGACCCTATTGAGGTAGGAGGACCATTTCACAAGTGTCCAAGTCTTGCATGGAGGAATATTCCTAAAATATTGTTGGATCTTGAAAACTTGATCATTACTCAGTCTTCCTGTACCTTCATATCCCAGATTTCGTACCTATAACCTGTACACAAGAAGAAGAGAAGGGGTTTGGGGGTTATGGTGTTTAGGGACCTGCCTCAGTCAGATCACAGGATAGCATTCAAGTTTCCCAACACCATTGTTTGATAAACAGAGCATACCCTTGCAGGGTAGAGGCTAAACACAAATCAATGAGATGAAATCAAATGATGATGAACAACAATGATATCACCTATGTGATGGAACCCTTAGGAGGTTGAATGTTCTTCAAATCATAAGGAGAGATAGATGATATCTTAAAAACATGCAATAACACACAATGACAATATAAATCTTCTCTAAAATCACAATGAATGCTTTGAATGCTCTTTACTCTAATGCTTCAAGTTGGCTATCTCTAGATCTAGGTTCATAATGAATTCAAAAACACACTTATAGATACATGCTTTCCCACTAACATTCATGAAATTAACCAAAAGAGCCCACATGGAGAAACCCTTTTAAAGGTCTTTGGCGTGGGTACCCAAGTGCCAAGGCACTTTTTTGGTCTAGGGTAAGGTAGGATATGAGCCCCTTGTTCCCAATTTGCATTTGTTTTAGGGGATTTTGCATCGGGATGAATATTTGGAATGTATAATGTAATCACGGGGACCTAGGAGCTCAAGGAGGAGGTAAAAAGGCATGTGTCTAGTTTTTACTGCATAATAGAGTCAAACCTTGGACATTAGAGTTAATAGAATAAAATTATGAGATGATGCTAAAGGAGTTACGATGCCACCCTAGGCTTCGAAGATCTATAGATATGCACGATAATGGGAGAATTGAGAAACACAAACTTCCCAAGTTTTGTCATATTTTCACTTAATTTGTGAAATTAGGAGATGAGGGTAGTCCGTTGTGTTGTCTAAAAGGATAATCTTTTCAAGGATGCAAAAGAGACTAGTTCTCAATTGAGTAATCATGAACTTGTAGAAGAACCACTGGAGTTTTTATTGTGCTAGAGGAAATGAGAAATGCTTTGAGCATTTAGATACCTTGATTTGACCAGACTAGTTGAGATCTTAGAATTTGTCAAGATGAATAATATTATGATTTCAAGAATCTCACAATAACCTATGTGGGGCCATTGCAAGTTTTCAATCTGATGAAATGGATGAAATTTGAGTACAATCTTTTGGCGAATAGATGAA
This sequence comes from Cunninghamia lanceolata, assembly GCA_027924645.1. NCBI lineage: Eukaryota > Viridiplantae > Streptophyta > Pinopsida > Cupressales > Cupressaceae > Cunninghamia > Cunninghamia lanceolata. The sequence goes on from BSBN01000854.1 coordinate 11,261,717, forward strand.
TTGGATGCACAATTTTTGTAAATATTTGAAGATGACACCATTATTGCATTTTATGACAAAATTAATCTTATTTTTATACTGTAAACTAGAAAAGTTGCTTATTACAAATTTTCTCTCATAGGTCAAATAATCAAGCTAGATAATGAGGAGCACAAAGAGACTAGATGCTTTAGGGAATTTCCTAGATTGAAAAGAACTGCTATATTCAACATTGGGAGTTTGTTGAAGTTCTTCAAGGCTACAAGATTGGTGAAAAGATGCACAGAAATACAGTGGACAAACCACTATTGAAGATGGAGGTCATGCCTAGTTCCAACCTAGTTTCCACCTATTCCAGTCAATGAATCAGCCTAGAAAGCTTCTAACTAGATGTGTCTCTTCATAAAAATGTGCCACCTATACATTTTGACTTGTCAACTTAGTAAAAACAAGGTTTGTCTCATTAGATATATCAAAAAGGTGCTATTTCATCTTATTTGTACAAGATTCAAAGATGTGTTTTTGTCTTTTTTCTTAAGGACAAAAGTAAAACCAAGTTTGTAACTACCCAGCTACTTAAATTAAATGTTGTTAAATTTGAGCCACTGGTGTTGGTTTGATCCTCACCATTCATTGTAAAACTCACTATGCTTGCCTCTCTATATAAAGGAAACTATTTTCTCATTGTAAAAGAAGTAAGGACTGAATAGAAATGAATTGTTGAAAATCTGCCAATTTTTTGAATCAATACAAATAGAGTTTCATTTGCTACTACCATATGAGTTCATTTTATTGGTTGAATTTGGTGTTCATGGCTCCTTCTAACCATTTGATTAGTTATTCAGTTGAATATATGGTTGATTCTTCATATATTTGATGGATTTACTGTCAATACAATTGGTGGCTTGTTGATTATAGGTTTCTTTGCATGGTTAGTTTGGACATATTTATATAAGAAAAGTTTGACTCTGGGAGTTGATTGGACTGTGGTAGAAATTGGGTGTTGAATGAACCCTTCATAGTTTGAAAATCTTTTGTTTCCTTACAAGATTACACAATCTCTGTAGTATTGTGGGTTACCTAGTTAAGCAGAGATTTATTTATTGATGGGAATATATCTATTGATCATTCCTGTAGTTGTCTATAGGATCTCTCTATCCCTTCTCTCCCCTCTCTTTCTTTTGTATTTTCTTTATTAGATCGTGTTTGATTAGGTTTCATAAACTTGCACATTGTTGTTCTAGAATCCATATTTGATGAATGCAAGTTAGTAGATTGCTTGATGCAAGCCAAAATAACATATTTTATGGCAATCTAAGTGTATATCAATTCATCTATATTCTGCTAAATCAAAAAACTAATGAGTCTATTTAATCAAACCCTAACACACTAATGTTTGTCTATATTTCATGTAGGCCCCTTGATTGAAATGACATAATACATATCCAACTAAGTTATCTCACAAGTCAAGTCTCTTGACAGTATAAACATTAGGGTAGTCTTTTTCAAGGTTTTTTTGGGATTAGATTCCTTTCAAGAGAGGTTGATTACCTAGTAATTCATCTAAGCAATTTCTTACAAGTGAAATAGTCAACACAAAGGATTGGTTTGTTTTGGTAGTGAAGCTTTTCTTAAATTGCAATTAATTTGACATTCATGATATAAAGCTCTGCAAAAATTTGAGAACAAGTATTATTGAGGTTATTTTATCAAGCTTTCACAATGCCCTTACTATTGGAGCTCAACAAACTCTAGAGAATCTTGATTAGAACCGCTACCTTCTGAGTGGCTTTCAACTCCTCGTTGTAAGGTGATAACATTTCAATAGATCTAGTTTTCATACTTCTATTATTCACAACCTTTTGATATATACTACATATCTTTTGTTGGTTATCTACACTACCATTTTATCTCTTGCATGTAGGAATCATTGTGCCAACTTGCTCTAAGTCGCTAAGTAGGTTTTATTATATTGTTGTTTATAGCATATTTTATTTTTTCACTATTCACTACAATCTTAGACACACTTAAGATTTAGAACACACACTATTTATCTATTTATCAATCTATCTATCATTGAGGTGGAAACACCAAAATGGGGTTTGACTAAGGAAAGGCCATATACAGCGAAACCCTTTTCATATGTCTCTATATTTGTTGGTTTCATCAAGAAATCTAATGATCGAAGAAACGATCAAAAAGACTGGAATGAGGATCAAGAATTCAAGCCTATGTTGTACACTATTGTATAGACCACAGCATGACACATAAATATATGTAGCAAACACTATCATCCTTGGCAGTTGGCTCCATCTTCTGGTGCCAAGTTCTCCTTCATCGTGGCTTTCCATTTTTGTATTCCATTTGTTGAAATATTTCATATATCTTTGCATTTTTCTAGTTTTAGTTAGTTTAGTTACCTATCTTATTACTCATTTACAATAAAGGGGCATAGCTTGGACCATTTCTCCCTCCTTGATTTGACATAGGCAAAATATATGTCTTCATCGGCTAGTGTTCTAATGTTCCATACATAATTGTTTTGATTATGAGTAGATTATTTAGAGCAATTTTTCTATTAAACATTTAGATGAACCTAACATATTTCTCTTCATACATTCTAATAATGTATTGTTATTTATTGTTTGGAATTAAGTAAGTGTTTGATTATGTCATATTTTTTTCTTCAAACCCTTAGCACTTATGAGGAACTGTATTGCAGTGATGGTTTTGACATGTTAGATGAAGCCTTTAACGAGTACATCTCTGTTGAATCTTCTACTACGGTTCCTAAATCATCTTTCTTCAAGAAATTGAGAAAAATGATTTATATTTTTGGTTCCCAGCAAGAACATGTGAAACCAAAAAACAAGGTTCATCTTTTTTCTAAAATGGAACAACAATCTAAAAAATTAATAACTATTTGAGGTGCTCAACACACACTTCAACCTCCTGATTACTTCACCAATGTTGCAAGATCAATTACTTCAAATGTGTCACAACTACCTCATTACAATGCAGTCACTCACACATACAACACTAGACATAACAATTAGAGTAAACAATCTTCTTTTATTTCTTCTTCACTCCTAGTTTCTGCACCTCTTCTTCCTTCAGTTCCTCAAATTCCTCAGAACACCATAAGATAGTACGATCTAGTAGAGAAACTCTATGCTACTCTGGATAAGATTTCTCTCAAGGAGTTGATTCAAACATCACTTGCATACCACGGGATCCTCTAAGAGGCTTTATAGAAGGTTGTCATTCCACCTTCCATCAAATTGAATGATGTAGAATCTTGGTTAGACTATATGCATATGACTACTTTTGACATTATCTTTCAACAACATGAGTTACCTTTGATAGAGGTCCAACATCAAAATGATCCTCTTCTAATCATTGTGCTTATCAACAATTGTGGAGTAAAATGTTCACTTATTGACAATGGATCAGGTCTCAACATTTTGTGGGATAGCCCTGTTACATAAACTCCATATAGATACATCTTATATTTCACTTGACACTCTCTTTATCCATGGCTTTGACAATGTCAATAGACAAATTCTCGACACAATAACATTACTGATTTCATTTTCCCATATAGTTTTTCCTACCATTGTACATGTTATAGTCAGTTCTCTATCCTAAAATATTCTTCCTGATAGACCGTAAATTCATGCCATGGGTGTAGTTCCATCTACCCTAGATGGTTCAATAAAATCTATTTATAAAAATAAATCTTATACAATCAAGGATGATCTAAATCCAGAATCTTGCCAACATGTGGATTTTGGGAATCAACCTTCGGTATCCCAAGAACTGTAGAACGTAATCCCATATTCAACAAGAGTTGATTTGTAATCCTCCATTATTGATAAAAGTTCCTATAAGGAAAGCGATTCATCTCCAAATGAATATATAGGTGATGATTGGGGCTCGTTGGACTTTACTCCTTCCTATGTTGGAGAGTATAAAGTCCCACAATCTAAACCTAATATTTTGTGAGTAGTTTCCACTTCTTCTTGGGTAAGTTCACAAAGATGAGGGACCAAAAGGGGGTCTTAAGATGCCACTTTTGTCTGAAATCAAGAAAGATTGATGTTCAATGAGAAATTGTAGATAGTTACACTCAAAAGTTGAAGATACAACAAAAATAAGAGTCATACTGCTCTAAATCTAGCTTCTAAACTATTTTTTTTCACAAATGGTTGAGATTAAGGGGTTCAAAAAGGGGGAGTACACAAATTGGTCTTTTTTTCCTCAAAAAAACATAACAGTGTTTGGTGTGCTCCCCCTAATATGTTATCTTTTTTTTAGTATTTCAAAAATCACTTCGGTGAGAAATTAGCTAACACCATTTAGTTTATCTCTAATTTTTCTAATAATTTTTTCATGAATAATTGATATTTTACTAATTTTCAAAGTGGATACATCCCGAAAAATAGAAAATTGAGCGTACTACCCCCTAAATTTTTTGAAAACTAATCGAAAATCATTTTTTTTTAATACATGTAGAATGGAGTCTAGTTTCTAATAATGTAACTTATTTGAAATTTTGATGAACGGTTAAAAAAAATTCAAAAATACTAGACATTAGTTTTTGACAAAAAACGGATACACTAACAAAAGAAATTAAAGATGAAACCCTTAATGTACTCAAAATGTGAAAAACATTATATGGTTAGATAGCTAATAGATAGATTAAGATTATGGTGGCATTTTTTTGACTTTTCATTGAAAAAAGTGCAATCCTAATGAGGAGCATGCTCTAGATTATCTGAATTTTGTTAGAGTTTCAAAAAATGCATCCTTGGACAACCTAAACATAGTCCAAGCCTTTAGGTTGGAAGCCCAAGAGAAATCAAAGCCTTAGGCTTTGTAATTTCCAAGCCTAAGCATAATGTGCATTCACATAATGAGAGTTACGTTATAATGTGATCACGTTATCACACGAGCGTGTTATAACGTGAGAGAATTCTAACACATTCACATTATGGTGAACTAAAACATCTCTCCATCCCTCCCTCCCTCCCTACTTCCCTATCTCTCTCTCTCGCTCCCTCTCTCTCTCTACCTCCCTCTCCCTCCCCTCTTTACCTACTACCCTCTCTCTCTCTCTCTCTATCACCTATCTACTTCCTAGTTTTCCTTTTTCTTTCCAATTTCCCTTTAGATCCCACTAATTTTTCCCTATTTTACTATTTTCCACCTCTCCTGTCATCATTGTTCCCATTGAATCAACTTTCATTTTGTCTTGTTTCTATTTTATCCACTCAATTTATATCCTTATCCCTCTTTGCATCTCCTAGATTTCTTTTTTCCATTTGCTTTGTTGATAAGGGAGAGGGATATGGAGGGGAGAGAGAGATTCCTAGTTTTCTTATTTCCATTTCCTTCATCGATAAGGGAGAGGGAGAGATAAAGGGGAGAGATAGACAGATAGAGGAATGATAGGGGTAGAGAGGAAAGAGATATGGAGATAGGGAGAGATAGATACGTAGAGAGAGAGGAGATAGATAGGGAGATATAAAGGATATAGAGGGGATAAATATGGAGATAGAAAGTGAGCAAGATGTCTAGAGAGATTGAGAGGCAGAGGGATGATAGAGAGGGAGATAAGGGAGAGATAGAGAGATAGAGGTTTAGGTTTCTCAGGTTTAGGGTTTAGTGGTTAGGGGAATTATTTAGGGTTTAGGGTTTTTAAGAGATAGAGAGAGTGTGTTCTTTTGACATGCAACCCTAAACCCCTAAACCCTAAATAATGGCCCTAAACCCTAACCCCTAACCCCTAAACCCTAAAACCAAGAAACCCTAAACCTCTATCTCCCTATCTCTATCATCCCTCAACCTTTGAATCTCTCTCCCTATCTCTTTGGACATCTCACTTACTCTCTATTTCCCTATCTCTCCCCTCTATCTCCTCTATCTCTCCCTATATGTCTCCTCTCTCTACCTATTTGTCTCTCCCTATCTCTTGTCTCTCTCTGCCCTATCATTCCTCTATCTCCCTATCTCTCCACTCTATCTCTCCCTCTCCCTTATTGATGAAGGAAATAGAAACAAGAAAACTAGAGGGGAGAGGGAGAGATAATGGGGAGAGATAGGGAGATAGAGGAATGATAGGGTAAAGAGAGGCAAGAGATAGGGAGAGGTAGATAGGTAGAGATAGATATATTAGAGAGATTGGGAGAGATAGAGGAGATAGAGAGGAGAGATAGGGAGATAAAGAGTGAATGAGATGTCTAGAGAGATAGGGAGAGAGATTGAGATGTTGAGGGGTGATAGAGATATATAGGTTTAGGGGTTATAGGTTAGGGCTTAGGGGCATTATTTAGAGTTTAGGTGTTTAGAGAGAGAGATTGCTTTTGACATGCAACCCTAAACCCTAAACCTAACCGCTAAACCAAAATCCATATTCCCTAAATAATGCCCCTAAGCCCTAATCCCTAAACCCTAAACCCCAAACCCCTAAACCCTAAACACTAAATCTGAGGAACCCTAAATAATGCCCCTAAACCCTAACCACTAAACCCTAAACCCTAAACCCTAAACCCTAAATAATACACCTAAACCCTAAACCTAAAATCCCTAAACCCTAAACACTAAACCCAAGCAACCCTAAACCTCTCTATCCTTATCTCTATCTCCTTATCTATATCATCCCTTTACCTCTCAATCTCTCTTTCGATGTCTCTATCCATGTCCCTCACTCTCTATATCCCTGTCTCTACCCTAGGTCTCCTTTATATCTCCCTATTGGTCCTCTCTCTCTAAACCCTAAATATTAAACCTCTAAACCTTAACCCCTAACCTCTAAACCATAAACCCTAAACCTAAACCCCTAACCCCTAAACCTTAAACCCTAAACTTGAGAAACCCTAGGAGATAGAGAGAGAGGAGATGATGTAAAGAGGGGAGGGATAGAGATAAAGATAGAGAGATTATTTTTGACATGCAACCCTAAACTCGTGGAGCAACCCTAAACCATAAATAATTCCCCTAAACCCCAACCCCTAACCCATAAACCCTAAACCTTAAACTTGAGCAACCCTAAACTCATAAACCTTAAATAATTCCCCTAAATCCTGACCCCTAACCCCTAGACCCTAAACATCCCTCTCTACCCCTAAACCCCTAAACCCTAAATAATGCCCCTAAACCCTAACCCCTAAACCCTAAACCCTCAACCTCTATCTCCCTATCTCTCCCTATCTCTATCATCCCTCTACCTCTCAATCTCTCTCCCTATGTCTCTAGCCATGTCCCTCACTCTCTATCTCTATATCTCTCCCCTTGGTCTCCTCTATATCTCCCTACCGATCCTCTCTCTCTATCCCCTACACCCTAAACCTCTAAACCTCAACACCTAACCCCTAAAACATAAACCCTAAATAATGCCCCTAACCCCTAACCCCTAACCCCCAAACCCATAAACCCCTAAACCCTTGAACCCCTAAACCCTAAACCCTAAACCTCTATCTCCATATCTCTCCCCTATCTTTGTATCTCTATCATCCCTCTACATCTCAATCTCTCTCCCTATGTCTCTAGACATGTCCCTCACTCTCTATCTCCCTATCTCTCCCCTATATCTCCTATGTCTCTCCCAATCTCTATTGCTCCTCTCTCTCTATCTCTTTCTAAACCCTAACCTCTAACCCCTAAACCCTAAATCTTAAACATGAGCAACCCTAAACCCCTAAACCTAAGCAACCCTAAACCCCTAAACCCTAAATAATTCCCCTAAACCCTAAACTTGAGCAACCCTAAACTCATAAACCACAAACAATGCCCCTAAACACTGACCCCTAACCCTTAAACCCTAAACTCTCTCTCTCTCTCTCTCTCTCTCTCTCTCTCTCTCTCTCTCTCTCTCTCTCTCTCTCTCTCTCTCTCTCTCTCTCTCTCTCTCTCTCTCTCTCTCTCTCTCTCTCTCTCTCTCTCCTAGTTTTCCTTTTCCTTTTTAATTTCCCTTTATATCCCACCAATTTCCCCTATTTTACTATTTTCCACCTCTCCTCTCATCATTCTTCCCATCTAATCAACTTTCATTTTATGTTATTTCCATTTCATCCTCCCAATTTATATCCTCATCCCTCTCTCTCTCTCTCTCACCTATCTACCTCCTAGTTTTCCTCTTCATTTCCAATTTCCCTTTAGATAGGTAGTTATAGATAGGCAGTTAGAGAGACACATAGAGAGAGATAGAGAGATTCCTAGCTTTCTTTTTTCCATCTCCTTCATCGATAATGGAGAGAGAGAGATATAGGGGAGAGATAGAGAGATAGAGGAATGATAGGGGAGAGAGGCAAGAGATAGGGAGATAGGGAGAGATAGATAGGCAGAGAGAGAGAGGAGACAGATAGGGATAGATAAAGGAGATAGAGGGGGAAATAGGGAGATAGAATGTGAGAAAGATGTCCAGAGAGATAGGGAGAGAGATTGAGAGGTAGAGGGATGCTAGAGAGAGGGAGAGAAGGGAGAGATAGGGAGATAGAGGTTTAGGGTTGTTCAAGTTTAGGGTTTAGAGGTTAGGGGTTAGGGATTAGGGGCATTATTTAGGGTTTAGGGTTTTTGAGAGATAGAGAGAGTGTACCTTTAACATGCAAGCCTAAACCCCTAAACCCTCAAAAATTCCACTAAACCCTAAATCGAAGCAACCCTAAATAATGTCGCTAAACCCTAACCCTAAACCCTAAAACCAACAAACCCTAAACCTCTATCTCCTTATCTCTATCATCCCTCAATCTTGGAATCTCTCTCCCTATCTCTTGGGACATCTCACTCACTCTCTATCTTCCTATCTCTCCCCTTTATCTCCTCTATCTCTCCCTATATGTCTCCTTTCTCTCTACCTATCTGTCTCTCCCTATCTCTTATCTCTCTCTCCCCTATCATTCCTCTATCTCCCAAGCTCTCCCCCATATCTCTTCCTCTCCCTTATCGATGAAGGAAATGAAAACAAGAAAACTAGAGGGGAGAGCGAGAGATAGGGAGATAGATGAATGATAGGGGAGAGAGAGGCAAGAGATAGGGAGAGGTAGATAGGTAGAGACAGAGAGAGATGAGACAGATTGGGAGAGATAGAGGAGACAGAGTGGAGAGATAGGGAGATATAGAGTGAGTGAGATGTCCAGAGAGATAGGGAGAGAGATTGAGAGGTAGAGGGATGATAGAGAGAAGGAGATAAGGGAGAGATAGGGAGATAGAGGTTTAGGGGTTACATGTTAGGGATTAGGGGCTTTATTTAGGATTTAGGGGTTTAGAGAGAGAGATACTACTTTTGAATTGCAACCCTAAACACTAACCCTAACCCCTAAAACCTAGACCCTAAACCCTAAATAATGCCCCTAAGTCCTAAGTCCTAATCCCTAATCCCTAAACCCCAAACCCCTAAACATTAAACTTGAGCAACCCTAAATAATGCCTCTAAACCCTAACCCCTAAACCATAAACCCTAAACTCTCAATAATTCCCCTAAACCCTAAACCCTAAACACCAAACCCCTAAACCCTAAACACTAAACCCAAGCAACCCTAAACCTCTATCTCCCTATCTCTATCATCTCTTTACCTGGGTGTGTGCAAGAAGTTGTGTCCACTTATTGGCCAAAAAGTGGAAGTGTTTTCCCAGATTTTTAGAATTTGTCACATTTGACCTAAACATTTGAAGCACTTAAAGGTGAAATATTGGAAAAGGTCACTAAATATGAAATGTATTACTCGAAGTCTAGTTTCCAAATATGTAATTTTTTTTAATACCCAGATGATACAATTTAATTTTTAATAGGGGTTTCTAAAAACCACTATTTAAAAGTCACTTTTTTTTTACTATACCATGCACGTGTACGTCATCCATATTTTGACCTAAATAATCATATTTTTCTGAATCCTTTTTTCCATATATTTTTGTAATTTTTTATTGAATCATTTTTTTGTTAATTTTTTATTGGCCATTTTTTGTGTTTTAGAAAATCGTCGTGTACATCACGCATAAGATGACATAAACTTATCATTTTTTTTAAAAAAAAAATTCAAATTGAAAAGAATTGTCTGAAGTACGTTTTCGTACAATTTTTTTTACAAAAAATTATTTTAATAAAAAGTTATTAAAATACTAAAAAACTATGATAATTCAAGTTTATGGACCTATTTCATAAAAAATTAATTAAAAAATAGAAAAAATAATCCAATTGTAAAAAAAATTACATATTTAGAATCTACACTATCTCATCTATAATGGGTTTTAATTTCGTCAAAAAATTTTGCAAAAAAGGCCTTCAGACATATGCCCAAAGTCACTATTTTGTTATGACATTGATAGGACCTTCAACTTGCAGGTCAAACCAGGTCCAAAGCCAAGGGTCAGGTTCCCAAGCCTTTTTTCTGACCCAAAACCCATAGCAAAAAGTGGATCAAAAATTCAAATTTTATGAAACGGGATCCCATTATAGAAATGAGATCCCGTTTCATAGAAGGTTAATATTTTAATCTTTTATGAAATGGGATCTCGTTTCAAAACGAGATCCCATTTCAAAACGGGATCCCATTTCATAAAGGTTAAAATATTAACCTTTTATAAAACTCAAAACAGAATCCCATTTCTGGAAAACGGGATCCCATTTCTAGAAAATGGGATCCCACTTTTGGCTCAGGAGCCTGAAGCGAAACGGGATCCCGTTTCATAAAAAGCGGGATCCCGTTTTAGTTAACCCGATTTCAAATTTTTTTCTAACTCTGAAACTTCCACCTTAAGTGGACACAACTTCTTGCATTTACCCACCTCTTAGTCTCTCTCCCTATGTCTCTGGCCATGTCTATCACTCTCTATATCCCTATCTCTCCCTTACGTCTCATCTATATCTTCCTATCGGTCCTCTCTCTAAACTGTAAACCCTAAACCTCTAAACCTTAACCCCTAACCTCTAAACCATAAAACCTAAACCCTATCCCCTAACTCCAAAACCCTAAACCCTAAACCTGAGCAACCCTAGGAGAGAGAGAGAGAGAGAGAGAGATCAACAAATTACAATGATTTTATTATCCAGTGCAAAATGGGCTACATCCACAAAAACTCAACCATCTAATGATTTTATTATCCAGTGAAAAATAGATTACAATCTCATGAATTCCATACCCATAATATACATCCTAGCCGCTTATATCAAGCTTTTTGGAAGCTTCTAGAATTAGGGTTTTACAATGTCATTTTTCTTTTATCAGTTAATAAAAATTAACAATTGACTCTGAACAGGCAAAAAAAGAGGGGTTTTTTTTTTTGGGGGGGGGGCGGCTGCACTATAGTACTTCCATGATCAGTCACCTAATACCAACAATCTCCCACTTGGAGACTGATCAGGTTCCACACCAAACAATCTCCCAATTGGAGATTGATGTTGAATGACACCGTTGCACTTGTAGCTCTTACTGGATTACAGGCCTGGCAAGTTTCTTATGTCCACCATTTTTTAGTCACGAAGGCCAACAAAAACTAATGAGGAAATTAGTTTCTCCCATGTAACTAACTGCCTTTGTGAACATATCTGTAGGATTCTCACTTATGTGAATTTTCTCTAGCTTCAACTATCCATCCTCCAAAACTAATTGGATGAAGTTGTATCTGAGATGTATATGCTTAGTTTTTGAATGCAGAGCTGAGTTCTTATCAAGATGAATGACACTCTAGCTATCAGTGTACAAAGGGCTATCTTCTTGTCATTGCCCCAATTCCTCTAGAAAATGTTCTAACCAAATCATCTCCTTGCTAGCTTCCATAGCAGCAACATACTCAGCTTCAGTGGTTGAAAGTGCAACAACCTTTTGCAGCCTTGAAATCCAACTGATTACAGTACCTCCTACAGTAAAATCATACCCTGTACTACTCCTCCTACTATTAATATCACTTGCCATATCAGAGTCAACATATCCTTTTAGAGAAGAATTTGTTCCTCCAAAACATAGTTTCTTTGAAGTAGTACCTCTCAAATATTGGAGAATCTATTTTACCGCATTCCAATACATTCTGTTGTTGGATTGCTCATATACCTACTCACAACTCCCACTATATGTGCAATATCTGGCCTTGTACATACCATTGCATACATGAAGTTGCCAACTACCGATCCATAAGGTATCTTAGACATTTTGTCTTCCTCCTCTTGTGTCTTTGGACACATCTCCTTAGTCAACTTAAAATGACTAGGCAAAGGTGTACTAACTGCTTTTGCATTCTACATGTTAAACCTTTTTAACACCTTTTCTACATACTCACTTTGAGACAAAAATAATTTTCTGTTTGTCCTATCCCATGTGATCCTCATACCAAGGATTTATTTTGCTACACCCAAATTCTTCATAGCAAATGAATTTGCTAATTTCTGCTTAAGTTCATTAATATGCTGCATGTTAGACCCAGCAACAAGCATGTCATCAACATAAAGCAACAGGATAAGATAGCTGCCATTACCCAATTTCTTGAAATAAACACAATAAGTAGAATGACAGCTTTTGTAACCGTGTTCAGCCATAAAACTATCAAATTTAAAATACCATTGCCAAGGTGGTTGCTTCAAGCCATACAAACTCTTCTTTAACTTGCACACAAATTCCTCCTTACCCTTGACCTCATATCCGTGCGGTCACTGCATGTATATTTCCTCTTCCAAATCCCCATGGAGAAATGTTGTTTTCACATCTAGTTGTTCAAGCTACAACTCTTCCATAGCCACAAGACTTAGAATAGTTCTAATAGAAGTCATCTTTACAATCAGAGAAAATAATTAATCAAAATCTATACCTTTTTTCTTTACAAAACCTTTTACCACGAGTCTGGCCTTGTATCTTTTCTTGTCTCCATCTTCTTCCTTCAACTCGCAAACCCATTTATTTGGCAATGCTCTTTTACCTGCAGGCAATCAGACTAAGTCCCAAGTCTGATTTTGTAGCAATCCATTTCCTCTTTCATGCCTAGCTCCCACTGCTTTTTGGTATCTACCTGCATTGCTTCCTCATAACCTTCAGGTTCACCAGAATCAGTTAATAATATAGAACATAATGATGGAGAAAATATTTCTTGAGGTCTAGTTATCCTTGTAGAATGTCTAACACTTGCAAGAGTCTGTGGGATAACTTGTTGTTGATGAGCATTAGGTACCACTGGTATTTTATTTTCTAGAATCTCATCCATCACCACATATTCCTTTTTGGCCTATTCATGTTTATTTTCCTATAGCTGATCCTTATACATGACCTTCTCATTAAATATAACATCTCTGCTCCTAATGATTTTATGATTTTCCTAATCCCATAACCGATAACCAAATTCATCTACTCCATATCTAATGAAGGTACATTTTTTAGACTTAGCCTCAAGCTTGGTTCTATTTTCAATATAAACATGGACAAAACCTTCACCAGTTTACCTTTTTACCTATCCATGCCTCCTCTAGAATGCCACCATCCAAAGGATTTGAAGGTCCCCTAATTATTAAATAAATAGCAGTATGTACAACATCTACCCAAAAGTGTAAGGGTAGTCCACCATGCAATCTCATGCTCCTTGCATGCTCCATAATGGTCCTATTCATCCTCTCAGACACACCATTTTATTGTGGGGTTCCACTAACCATTTTCTGCCTACGGATTCTATTATATGAACAGTAATTGTCAAATTCTTTGTTGCAATACTCACCTCCATTATCAAATCTAAGACACTTCAACTTTTTTCATGTCTCATTCTCAACCAAAGCTTTCCACTTTTTAAAAGTTTCAAATACTTCTAATTTTTGTTTTACGAAATACACCCATGTTTTCCTAGTTGCATCATCAATAAAAGTAACATAATAGAAAGAGTCACTAAGTCCCCATACAGCTGAATGCACAAGCTCTAATTTCTCGTTCTTCTTCTCTTTCCCAACTTTGAGAAATAAGACTCTTTTATGTTTTCCATAAACACAATTTTCGCAGAACTCTAAGTCAATATTCTTTAGACTTGGTAGCAACTTTTAGGAGTGAAGGATCTTCATCCCTTTCTCACTCATGTGCCCAAGTCTATGGTCCCACAATTCTATTTTTGTCCCTATCGCAAATGCTATAACTATCTTAGAAGTAATTATTTTTGTAGCAGCTAAGGTAGAATAAGTATTACCAGTACACAAATACAACGTGCCTACCTTTTCACCTTTAGCTACTACTAATGCATTTTTAGTGACCTTCCAGACTTTGTCTGAAAAGGTAACTATACAGCCTTCACTACCCAGTTGTCCTGTAGAGATTAAATTCCTTCTCAAATTTGGAACATGTCTTACCTCCTGTAGCAGCCATTCATTTCCATTCTGTAATTTGATTTTTATTTTTCCTTTTCCAACAATCTGATAGGGTTCATCATCACCCAAATATACCTGTCCAAAATCACCTTGAACATAATCTACAAAATATTTACTATGGGGTCCGGCATGAAATGAAGCCCCTAAATCTATTAACCAAGAATCATTAGCATTATCTAAACACAAAATTAAAGTATCCTGTAATTTATTACTTTCAACATTAGCTTCCTTACTATCATCATGTTGTCCATCTCCTTATTTGCCCTTTTGAGACCATCAATCCTTCTTCAAGTGTCCTGGCTTTCCATAGTGCCAACAATCCATTCTTCCTCTGGATTTAGATCTTCCTTTCTTCAACTTCCCTTATGACTTCCCGCCCTTTGTTCTTCCCCTATTCTCTACAGTCAAAGCATTACCTGATGTTGAACTCTCACCTGTGATTTTCTATCGCATTTCCTCACTAAGGATAACACCAACAACATCATCAAATTTCCAAGTATTTGAACTAGAGACAGAGTTACTTACAACCATTACCAAGCTATTCTAGCTTTTTGGCAAAGAACATAAAACCAAGAGAGCCCTCACCTCCTCATCAAATTTTATTTTTACAAAAGTTAACTGATTGGTAATCGTATTAAACTCATTTAAATGATCTGACATAGATCCACCTTCAATCATTTTTAGATTAAACAAACGCATCATGAGAAATACCTTATTAGAGACTGAGGGATTTTCATACAATTTAGCCAAAGCTTTCATCATTTCATCTGAACTGTCTTTGCTTCTATTATATTGAACGCCACAGATGTAATAAATAGTTTATACTTTTATTGATTCATTCGGTGAACATATATGGTATATATAATGGGCAGTAATAGCAGTTGTGATAGCAGTTGTGAACTACCTGTAATTGAACAACCATAACCGTTGAGTGGTTAAACAATTTAATTACACTATGCTAACATTCTCCCCCTTATTACATTGTTCCTGCAATAGTACCAAGGGACCCCCCCTGAATGCTAAAATACTCAACAAAGCTGATTACATAATAAGAATACATATTTTATAGAAGATCTTCTCCAAAAGAACAAATTCTAAACCAAGCGGGGCTCCATCATGCTATCTCATCTACCCTCAAAAAGATGTAGCTTTGAGCTATGTTCTTGAGATCTTTAGTCCCAAGCTCTCAAATCACAGTCTTAAATTATTCGACAATGGACCCTAAGAGATACGACAAATCTCTGCCATGTTGTCTAGTGATTGCGAAAGGGTATAATTCAAGATCATATACTCTTTGAAGCTCATTGGACAACAATCCATATTGAGCTCAACACCAAATCCCAAACCTGTCTCCAAAACAAAATCTTCACAAAACATACATTCTTCAAATCTGTCAACATCAACAAAGAAAAGCAAAACAACCAAAACTAAAAATGCTTCTCATGCAAAGCATCATCTCAAAGCAAGAAGCTAACTTGAGATGATGGAAAATCCTCCATCCTCTGATGCTGCCTGCCTCCAATATGACCCTACATTTTAACCAACTAATGTCTTGGATGAGTCTTTGGAGGCCTCATCAGGAATAGAAAAGATGGCCCTGAAAGCATAAGCTATCTTTGACATATGTGCATTCATGATGATACTGTCAATTTGAACCAATAATAGACCCATACATTAATCAACCTTATATCTCCAAGGTACTATTAAACATTCATCAAATTAATCCTTATTACTCCAAATAAAAATATAAAAACTCTAGAATTTCACAACCACCTTCGTTATATTTGACAAAATTATCACACTTTCTCAAAATTTAAGATCTCTCTTTGAATTTCTAACCACCACTTTAAAATATTCACATGCCACTTCAAAATAGAAACCAAAAACAACTAAATCTGTCTGTGTACAAACATTGAACATACCACTTCCAAGGATGCAAGACCTTTTGAATGTTCGATTGCACATGAAATATTCTACAGGACCCTTTCCTCCACAAAATTATTCCATGCAAACTATATAAAACTGCACTGATAAGGCCTATATAGTTATTGACCCGATAGGCATTGATGTTAAAATGATTTTAAAAATAAACTCCAAACCTTTTAAAAACTTTCAACGGTTATTGAGATGGGGAATGCTAGCTTTAAAACCTTCAACAGTTTTATATTGATCTTCAGATCTGTGCCTTTCTCATAGTCTTCACGGGCACACAAACACCTTCCAAATGTCAACAGTAGAAATTCATCTCACTGACACAAGATCACATTGCTCGTTTCATACAAATGGGCAGCGCTTTCAAAGTCTTCAAATTTCCACGGACCTTGTTATACAAACTCACAATTCTTGTATATGTAACAGCCTTGACATAGCCATGCCTAGAAACATAAGATGTAGCATTCAACAACCTTCTCCTCAAGCGATCTCCAAAACTACATGCCTGGTAAAACTAAATTCAACGGGCAATACAATTATCTACAAATATATAATGTTTATTCTCTAGCTGATACTATATGTAACGAAATGGCTCTTCATGTCAAAATTCCTAATTCTAATGCCTCCAATGTTTAATAGAGACACAAACTTAACAAAGACAAACATATAAAAAATTCCTCTACAACAACACAAAGGGCTCAACCACTATTTCCCATGCCTAATTAAATCGTCAATATTTGTATGCAGAAAGATGGTTTAGGTCCTTAAAAGAGACACCATTGTTACATCTATTAAAAATAAATGTCTTGGTCTTTCAAATACCTACACACATTAGAAATAATGTTGGCTCTTAATTCCATCCCTGAAATGGCATGAAGATAACAAATGCCACATGAAATTCTCACATATGATATTCATTTTTCCTCTCCGTCACCTTTCACCTCCATAGGATTATGATCAACAACTGCTCTAATAAATGAATCTACACCGAACACCTCACATTGCACAAGAACAACTAAACCTGCTCTGATACCAAATAATAAACAATTTATACTTTTATTGATTCATTCAGTGAACAGATATGGTATATATAATAGGCAGTAATAGTAGTTGTGATAGCAGTTGTGAACTGCATTTGTGAACCGCCTGTAATTGAACAACCATAACCGTTGAGTGGTTAAATAATGTAATTACACTATGCTAACAAGATGGTTCCAGGTACAACCGAATGGTTCCTAGTGCCTTTCTATCCACAAGTTCCCAATCCTCATCAGTCATTATTGCCGGTTTCTTAGCTTTTCCTTCCAATGGCCTCCATAAATCCTTTTGATAGAGATAATCCTCCATCTACATCTTCCATAACTGATAGTTCTACCCATTTAATCTCTCTACCTTCAATTTACCCTTGTCTGTCATTGCTCCTACTTAACCGTGAGACTCCCACTCAACCGTGAGACCTTTCTACAGATGGTAATCAAACATTGTCTACTCTGACACCAATTGTTAGGATTCAGGCGGATCAGAGCAATAAACACTAACAATTATATGCAGATTAAATAACCCAAATATAACAATGAAGGATAACACAAAAGAGATCAACACATAAATTTAACGTGGTTCACCCAAAATGGGCTACATCCACAGAAACTCAGCCATCCAATCATTTTTATTATCCAGTGTAAAACAAATTACAATCTCACGAATTCCATACCTGCAACATACATCACAACCACTTATATCAAGCTCTTTGGAAGCTTCTAGAATTAGGGATTTACAATGTCGTTTTTCTTTTGTCATTTAACAAAAATTAACAGCCGACTCTGAACGGGCAAAAAAGAGGGAAATTTATTTTTCAGGGGTTGCACTATAGTACTTGCATGATCAGTCGCCATGTATACCAACAAAATCCTATGCAAGAAAGACCTCCTCTATACTTTCAAACCTATCTCAACCCTTAGAAATCTTATCCCTTCTATCAAAGAGCTTAGAAATAATTTAATCAACTCTAGGGTCTATAAGATTTTTTGCTCTTGTGGGACTCCATACATTGGTGAAACTAGTCAATCCATTAACACTAGGATCAAAGAGCATAGTGCAGACATCAGGCATGGTCGTATCTCTAAATCCACCTTAGCTGAGCACTCCTACAATACCAAACACCACATTTGTCTTGAGCATACCCAAGTCTTGGTGAAGGAAGATTGTTTTTATAGGAGGAAAATCTAAGAAGCGATCTTCATTTAAATTCACCCCTTCAATCTCAATCGTGATGAAGGGTGGCAGCTTAGCCCAACCTGACAACCTTTGTTGAACTCCCTCCAATCACACCCTAATCATTCTTGATTCACTCGACCCGATTACACCATCCCCATTAATTGTTGTCATCCCACTCTCTTCACCTTTACCCTTTTGCAGCCCCGTTCATTTTTATTTTATGTTCCCCCTTCGTTGCCTTAGTTTCACCTCTCACTCCCCCTTCCTCTCCTTCTTCTATCTTGTCTTAGGTCTCGTTCTCCCCCCTTTGTGTTTCTTTCATTTTTTCATTGTGGTTTGTTTTCTCCTTACTTAGGGCTTTCTAATCCTTGTTTCCTTACACATACATACATTCATACATTCATACATACACACATACTTGCATACATATACATATGTATATCCTAGTATGTAAGTACATATATGCTTATATGTATATTTATGTGTAAATATATATGTCTAGTTATATGTATGTATGTATTGGTATATTTATGTGTTAGTATATTTATGTATAAGCATATGTTTATATATATTTAATAAAATATATATTTATGTGTATGCATACGTGTATGGGTATTTAGTTTTTTGTTCTCTTCTCTTTTTAATTCTCATACATCCTTTTTAATTATATATTATTGGTTGTTATGTTTATAATCTTTACGCTAGGTTGGTTGGGTTCATTTTTGAATGATGTTCTTATTCCTTTGGTTTTTCTTGTCTACAGGTTTATATATTTAGACTTATCTTCTTTGTCTCTTATTTTATTGTTTATTCTGGACTAGACTCTATGTGTTTTGTTTGCATAGGTTTGGTTCTTTTTAGATTTATATTTTTCTATTTTTGGTCAATTTATAATATAATATTTTAGGTTTGAGTGTGTGGGCATGTGTGTGTGTGTGTTTTATGTTCTCTTAATACTTATGTGCCCTATAATCTATTATATATTATTTGTTGTTTTGTTCTTAATCCTTATGCTTGGTTGGTTGGTTTACATACATAGACATATTGTCATTGTCTCTTATTTTATTATGTATATCTAGGACATCACATATATGTAGACATTTTTTCATTGTCTCTTATTTTATTATATATATATTTAGGACTATACTTTATATGTTTTACATAGCTTTGTTTCTATTTAGATTTATATGTGTGTTTTATATATTTATTTGTCTATTTATATTTTAGGTTTAGTATGTGGGCATATATATATATATATATATATATATATATATATATATATATATATATATATATATATATATATATATATATATATATATATATATACACACACACAAGTGCATGTATATGCATACAACAATATAATACAAAATAGAATATACACATACTCTATTTTGTATTATATTGTTGTATGCATATACATGCACTTGTGTGGCTATACATATTTCTAGTATGAATTTATTTTTATTTTATAATTTGATAGGACATGTTTGTTTGTATGTTGTTTGGTTACTTGATTGATTTTCACACTTCTCTTATCCTATCTCTTTTCTTTTTCTTTTCTTTTATTTCACTTTCTCTTTGGTTTTATGTCTTATTTTTATTTTCATTTTCTCTCATCCCTTCCTGCCCTTCGTCTTGCATTCCTAGTCATATCTTCCTCTATTTCCTTTAAAATCTCGAGTCTGGTATCCAGACTACACACTATCCTCTCCCTGATGTTGGATCATTGAGTATGATTTGAAACATCGAAGCAAAAACATACACAGTTTAATCTGGAAGTACTCTCTCTTATTTCATGGACTGTGGAAAACTTATGCCTACTAGAAATGATAATGTATTAGTTATGTTACAAATTTATATAATAATATATAACTTGATGGCAGAGAACTAGAGATTGAATTTCATAGCCCAATCTTCTCCATTCTTACTATAAATATAGAACTAGTTCATAAATATCATTTTGGTAATATATAATATTAATTTTTTTTTACGAGATGTATTTTTTATTTTTTTTTAAATTTAAATTTGAAAATCAATTGTTATTATATATATATATATATATCGCAAATATGGAAGGAGCGAAAAAGTAGGCAGGAGCGAATAAGCAGGCAGAAGGATTTTTCACGGTGAAAGGTGGCGAAAAAAGCGAAGGAAGAGAAGCGATAAGCAAACAAAATGAGGAGGTAACATACGCCGCAACAGGAGCAAACACAGTCCCAGTTAACAAAATAAGGAGGAGCTACTCAGATATTACCAAAGGGCAGATAGATACGCAGCAGGAGGAAGAGGTGACAATTGATGTTAAAGACAAAGTGGATAAAGACATAAACGCGCTAGAACAAACAGCTTTGATAGGAAGGGTGATAGGAAGAAACAAATCCAAACAACAGATCAAGGAATGGATTGAAGAAAACTAGACAAAAGCAGAAATGATTCATTTCATACCTAAACAATTCTTTGTGGTCGATTTCTAAGAAGAAGCTAAAAGAGATAAAATTCTGGATAATGCACCATGGAAAATAGGGCTGGATTATATTTACACACAGAAATGGAGGCCGAATTTTAATCCAAATAATTTTGATCCTTATAAGGAACCAATATGGATAAGATTATACAATTTATCATTTGAATATTGGTCAGGAGGTTGTCTATACCAAATTGGAGATACTCTAGGAAATACAGTAGAGTTGGATATGGGAGATAACGACTCAATTTATTTCGCCAGAATCAGTTTAATTGCAATTAACAAGATTCCATGAAAGATAATGCTGATCACTTCAGCAGGGACCTGGGAACAGGTTATAGAAATCGAGGAGAAAAAATATTTCTGTCTTGAATGCAGAAGCAGAAGACATATGGAAAAAAGATGCCCTAAAATCTTTGCTAGGAAAAAAGCAGATGACAATGTGCACAAGAAGGAGAAATCGAAGCAAACAGAAAAGGAAAAGCAAGGGATTCAGGGCATAGGAGGAGACACATAAATACCAGTAGAGTCTTCAAACAGGAACCCTAATTCTCCAATCCTTCAGGAAAATGAGTCACCAAATTCAGACACAGAAACAAAATCAGAGGGTCGACATATGGAAATCACAAAGAAACATGAGGAAAGGCAGAATGCATCTTTGGAAGAATCAAAGGATTCAACAAGAGTTGATAGGCAGGTAGAAAAAGATGAATACAGTCCAAAGATAGTTAGAGAGACACTAGAAGCAGAAAAAGGGCCTAACGATGATTGGTTAGATGAAGAAGAGGCTATTGAGGAAAGAGAGGAAATTGGAATTATTGACCCTCGACACATTAGCCAAACCGGAGCAAGAGGAACTACGGGCAACGGAAAAAAATTAGGAAGGAAAACGGATAAGGAGAAAAGAGAGGAGTATGCAGCAGACAAGGGACTTCCGAGCATCAAGAAATACATGTTAAGATCCAAGGGAGGGAAGCACCTCGCTTGGGAAGCCATGAAGATACTTTCATAGAATGTTAGGGGCTTAAACGCCCCTAACAAAAGGCACGCAATCAAGTGCCACCTCTCTAAGTTAATGTTGGATATAATTTTACTTCAGGAAATCAGGTTGATGCAGAAAGAAGCGGAGAAGTTTACACGACATTGTAGGCCTTTAACAGGTATTTTCAGTGAACCCAGGGGTACTGCAGGAGGTGTGGGCCTAATGTGGAACCCTTCCAAGGTAGATGTCAAGGAAGTAGAGGTAAGCCAAAGTTGGATAATAGGAAAAGTCATTTTATATCATTTCAATATCTCTTTCTGGATTTGTTGTGTATATGGGCCAACCAAGACAAAGGAAAAAAAAGAAGTTTGGAATAGCATTTTAGGTAAAATTCAAGGGCTTGGTGAAGAAAGGGTGATACTGGGAGGAGATTTTAATGCAATTCTAAATTTGGAAGAAAAAAGAGGAGGTTTGAGAACAGTAAACAATGCAACAAAAGATTTTAGGGAATTTGTTGAAGAAGGAAGGTTAATTGATTTCCCTCCTAAAGAGGGAAGCTTTACATGGACTAATAGGAGGGAAGGCTTTACAAACATTGCTGAAAGATTAGATAGATTTTTTTGCAGCTCAAACTGGTTGGAAACAGATTTAGGAATTGAATCGAGCATTTTGCCATGTTCTTTGTCAGACCATTACCCCATAAAGCTCGAAATAGGCCAATTACTTAAGCCGAAAAACTCATATTTCAAATTCGAAAAAATGTGGTGGAGAAATGAGGAACTGATAGAGTGTATAGGGAAATGGTGGTTAGAGATTCCAGGAAAGGGAGGATTGGTAAGCTTTGTATTTTGTCAAAAGTTAGCACATGTTAAAAAGAGATTGAAGGAATGGAACAAAAACACTTTCAAAGACATATTTGCAGAAAAAAATAGAGTTGAAGAAGAACTGGAGGGGCTAAATCAGAAAGTTATAAGGGAGGGGATGTTTCAAAATGACTACAAAAAAGAGAAAGATCTTATGGCTGAATGGGACGAATTGTTAGCCAGAGAAGAAGAATATTGGAGAAGTAAAGCCAGAGAAGTGTGGCTGGAAGCAGGCGACAAAAATACAAAAAGATTTCACAACTCAGTCAAATCCAGAAGAATGGTGAACAAAATATCAGAGTTGACCATTGGGAATGGTATTATAGTAAACAAAAAAGAAGAAATCAAAAAAGAAATAGTAAACTATTTTCAAGCTTTTTTGGCACCAGAGGAGGGTTTTGATTGGTTAAACATAGAACAAGCCACAAATTGCATAGATAAGATATTAAACGATGAAGAAAGGGAAGCATTAGAAAAGCCTTTCACAGAGGAAGAAGTTAGGAAGGCAGCATTCTAATTACACCCGGATAAAGCGCCAGGCCCGGATGGTTTTCCCGCTCTTTTTATCAGAAGTGTTGGCCTATTGTGGGTAAGGAGGTCTGGAACATTGTTGAAGACTTCAGAAAGAAGAAAAGATTTGTAAAAGAAATAAACAATACAGTAATTGCGCTTATTCCAAAAAAATTAGAATGCAGGAGGGTAAGTGATTTCAGGCCAATTTCATTATGTAACACGGTTTATAAGATTCTCACCAAGACAATCGCTAACAGACTAAAACCAATTTTGTGAAGAATTATATCAGAAAATCAAAATGGTTTCATGCCAGGAAGAGAAATTGTGGACAGCATTATCCTAGTAAACGAAGTTATCCACTCGATCAATCAAAACAGACAGAAGAGTATGCTAATTAAGTTAGATGTGAGCAAGGCGTATGACAGAGTTAGATGGAACTTCCTCCTAAGGATTTTAGAGAAAATGAGCTTCGGCAAGTCATGGCTTGAAGGCATTTTCCAGTGTATTTCCACTCCACGAATGTCAGTAGCAGTGAATGGATCGCTGTGTGGTTTTTTTGAGATATCACAAGGGTTGAGACAAGGTGACCCGTTATCCCCGTGCTTTTTCATTTTAATGGCTGAGGCAATGGGGAAAATGATTCAACATTGTCAAAGATCAGGGGGATGGAAAGGAATCAGGGTAGCTCGAGGATTAGCACTAGTTACACACACTCAGTTTGCATATGACACTTTACTCTTCGGGGAAGCTAACCCAGCAGAAGCAGAGGTGATCCGAAGAGTGTTAGACACTTACACGAATCTATCGGGGCAGGTGGTAAACAAAGAGAAGACAAGAATGTTTTTCTTCAATACCTCTCGAAGATGGCAACACCAGATATCACAAATTCTGGGATGCCAAGTAGATACTTTACCAACCAAACGCTTAGGGGCCCCTATGTTCAGTGGACATAACAAATCTCAGCTTTGGGAGGAAGTAATCGCTCAGTCTAAGAATAAAATGGACACTTGGAAAGGAAGATGGTTAACATTAGCAGGAAGGATTACTATGCTAAAATCAGTGCTAGGGGCAGTCCCGATCCATATGATGTCCTGTGTTCAGGTTCCAAACAAGGCCAAAAGCAACTTGGAGAGTGGTTGGAAAAAGTTTCTGTGGGAAGGATCGAGAGATGTTAAAAGAATACCATTAATTGGATGGGTCAAGGCCACGTGCCCCTTAGAGAAGGGTGGGATGGGAATGAGAGAACTGAAGCTCCAGAACGAAGCACTGGGAGCTAAATTGGTATGGAAAATGGCAAAACAACCACAGAAACTTTGGTGCAGAATAATGCAAAGCAAATATTTAAATGATTCAGATCCCAATAGAATTTTGACCATAGTGAATCCAGGGGGTGGCTCGCCAATATGGAATTTCATCAAAAAATGCAGACCTATAATTTTAGATCATTTGATGGTGGAGTATTAATAATGGGAGAAACGCCAACTTTTGGATGGATTCATGGGAAGGAGGGCTGTCGCTAGATAGCTTGCAAGAATTATCAGGGTTAAGAGAACAAATGATTCAAGATAGAGGAGAAAAGGTGGCGGACTACTTCGAAGGAGAAGACGAGGAAGGCTTAGTTAGATGGGTGGACCCTAGTAAGTACAATGTAGATATGGACACCAAAAAGAAGTATGCGGAGATACTCAATGAAAGAAAAATTCAGAAAAACAATGTCAGCGATGAGATCATTCGGTGTGGTGCAAAGTCTGGACAATACACAGTTAAGATAGGATATCAATTATTGAAGTCAGACAGAGAGAGTAACTTATCAGATCACTGGCCAAAAAAGATTTGTTGGGACAACCAAGTACTACCCAAGGCAGGAGCCTTTCTTTGGACAGTGCTTCATAGAAGTATTCTAACAGGGGACAGGTTGCAGAAGCTAGGGATCTCTGGCCCAAGCAGATGTACACTATGCAAGCAACATGAAGAGACTCTAGACCATTTGTTTTTAAGATGCCAGGTAGCTGAGAAGGTATGGACGTATTTCCTCAGCCTATTAGAATGGAAAGGAGCCATGAATCCAACAATAGTGGACTTCTTGAAAAGTTAGCTAATTCTACAATGGAAAGGTTTTTGGGGGAGCATCTAGATAACTATGCCATCCATGATAGTTTGGCAGATTTGGAAGGAGAGGAATCAGCGAATATTTGAAGAAAAAGAAATCTCTACAGATAAACTAATAAAGAAAATAGAAATTGGCTTAGTAGAAATACTAAACTCCAAAGCAAGTAGTAGGGGAGGTTGTAAGTTTACATGTTGGGATGAAGCAATCATGAAATTATGGCCAGACCTTAAAGTACCAAAAGGATTGGGAGGAGGGAAAAAAACAAGAGCTCAAACAAGATGGCTGGCTCCTCCAAGGGGTAGACTCAAATTAAATTTTGACGGGGCCTCCAAAGGCAACCCGGGAAAAGCAGGATATGGTTATATTATCAGGAATGAGAGGGGAGATTTTGTTTGGGCAGCGTCAGGCGATTTGGGAGTGGCTTCAAATAATATGGCAGAATTAGAAGCACTATCTAAAGGTGTGGTGGACTGCGCCAAGAAAGGATGGACAAACATAGACATAGAGGGGGACTCCCAAATTATTATAAATGCTATTATTAGAAGCAATGCAGCAAATTGGATTTTAAAAAAAGGAGTGAAGAGAGTCAAGGACGTCCTGCAAAACATGAATTTTTCTATCAGACACATTTATAGAGAAGCAAATAAAGCTGCGGATTTCCTGGCTAACCAAGGGATCACGAGGGGAGGTAAGGACGTCAGTGATTCAGACATAGCAAGCTGGAATGGGCTTGACGCGGTACTTTGCTCAGACAAGGAGAATTCGCAGAAGGTGGACGATCTGAGAAATCACACATCCGACGGCGGAGTTTAGATAGATTAATATTAACATTTGTTAGGACGATTCGGGATATCCATGAGAATGCGAGTTCTTCAGCGCGGCAATGATGAATGGGACAACAAGTTTTCCTTTTTTAAGTTAGGCGAAGCCTTACCTGGGTATAGAGTGGTGGAAAGAGGTAGAGATGGCCAGAATAATGGGAGTGCAGTGCCACTGTCTAGAGGAAGGAAAGGAGCAGCAGGTGGGGTGTTTGTTTAAACTGAAAGAAGAAGCAGCTAGAACAGCGATTTTGCAAATCATTGGGGGAGGGTCGTGGAGTGGCGGTCATGTACACGATGGCCAAGTATATCAACTCTTCTTCGCCAATATCTCACTGGTCATGGGCGGTTCTTTCTATGGTGTGTGTTGGGGAGCACGGTTGGTAGCTCAAGCCAACCACACAGTGGTGATGGGGGAGATCGACTCTGTTGGAGGAGACCGCGTGGAGGAAACTCTGAAATCTACCTATGCAAGGGGAATAGGATCCAAGAAGGCCAGAGATATCCTTGCAGCTTATAAAGAAGGCATCGAAAACATGAACCTAGAAATCTTCCATAAGATGCTTCAGGAAAACAAAGGGGAATTTATAGACGGACAGATATGAAGGCTTCTGGAGACGGCGGAAGGCATTATGATGATAATGCACGAGATCATGTAACACATTTGACTGATGGTGGTGCGGTTTAAGCTGAAGACATAGTAGTCTTTAGTTCTAACCATGTAAGCTGTTTCGTATGGCATTCCTAGAAGGAATTAGCCAATAAATAAAAACAATGCTTTTATTTTATTTTATATATCAAAGGGAGCCATCCCCATGATGGCATTTACCAAACAAATATATATATATATAACTTTTTAATAATACTTTCCATTTAATTGTCACTCTACCTAAATATCATCTATTTTAATGGTCTAACAATTAACAGTAATTTTACATCTCATTCACAATAAAAAGTGGTAAATATTTATCCTATTTTTATTGACCAAAACTGACCTTTAAATAGAAGAATAACCCTCAATTAAAAGAGTTGGCATATGACAATTACGCTGAAAATAGCGACCAGTGGACTCTAATAAGATTCATTTTCGATAATCTTAAATTTTTCGTTAACCACATTAGGGCAATTATTTGTTTGCGTTGATTGGTTTATGGTCATAATCCGAAACGCACAAGTACATCAAATCGAATTGCTAGTAAATGATACGTTCCTTATATGGAAAAGAGTTTCACAACGACGATTATGCTGAAAAGAGCGACCAGTGGACCCTTATAAGACTCCTTTTCGATAAGGAGATCCTATTCTTTACGTTATTTGATTTGTAGATTAGTTAAGGGATGCACGTGACGCGACATCTCCTGTTTTATTATTGACTACGGTGATTGTGTCGAAGTAGGCTGGTAAACCTCCCGAGTATGTTTTAAAAGGGATGTTTTCTGGGTTTCCATTGATTCCAGGCTTGCGGATTTCCCTTTTCCTCACAGCATGGAATCATTTTCTTGCTCTCTGAAAGAGGAGGCCGTGACTATTGGACTTGGGATTTTTTTTTGGATTGTCATTAGTTCAAAAAAATGACCTCTTCTCTTTGGATTGTCGGAGAGTGCAACAAAAAATTATAAATGCGTAGAGAATTTTGGTTTGAGGGGAGGATGTGGCAAGTAAATAAATTATGAACACAAATTTTGTCTCCCACTAGTTAAGTCATACCTAAAGGGATGGCCATAATTATGAGAGGAAAGAACCATCATTTTTTATGAGTTTATCTTCAAGTGGGCAAAGGCCTCTCCATCCCATTTCAGTTTTTCCCTATTTGGGATTCTACCTTTGCCCCTGTGATCTCTACAATCCGATGAAGTCTTGATAGGTTCCTTGATCCCAAGCCCTAGCTTTCCCTGATTTGAGTTTGGGTGGAGGGGGGTGTTCAGCACCCTACATGGTATTTTCTCTTCTTCATCCACATGAATAGGGTTCAAATTTTCTATCTCTTGATCTTCTAGCCAATCTTCACCTTCTTAATTTTCCAAGATTAGGTCTCTGGATTTGGCTGCACTAGCCAAAATTATAAATTCGTCTCACTTCTATGAGAGAATCCAAGTCTTCCTCTCACACCTTATTCCCCAACATTCCAATACCTTCAGACATTTTTTTATCTAAAGAAGATATTCTTTCTCGCCCCCCCAAAGTTTCAGCAACTTTTGATTTAGCTTGTAATTCCAAATCTAATTGTTGCTATTGATCCAAATGATCAGAAGGCTAGTTTTGGATTTCTAGGTGTCGATTTGACGAGTGAGAGGATTTGCTTTGTTCCAAATTTTCTGAAGGCCCCTTGGGTCTCGACCATCCCAATGTTTTGACCAGAGGGTCCGAAGTGGTGGAATTTGGAATAAGAGTTTCTGACCAAGTCCCACAAGTAGAGGATAACTTGATCTCTTTGAAGATTTCTCTATTAGGGTTATTAGTAATACAAATCCTTACATACGATTCAGTCCTTTCTAGGTTAGATCTTTCTTTTGTGCACAAAATAGTGCCTAGTCCATTTCCTATTTCTTCCAGAATTACTGGATCCCAAAATTCCAATGGAAGGTTAGGGAGAATGTACCAATCTTGGACTGATTCCATTTGATGTGATTCTGGATTGAACCCTACTTTCCATCGTCAGATATAGAATCTGCATCTGTCCATGATCCAAACCCCATTTTCAATTTTGAATCTGATTTCTGGAGAAGGCCATATTACCACAAAGAAATCATTTAGTAGCCTTTTAAATTCCAGCTCCTTGCCTTATTTTCCACTCCACCCAGCTTTGAGACCATTCCAATTTAGGTTTTTTCCATACCATTTAACCATTAGAGCAACATTTTCCATCTTCTAGATTTGCTTCTAGATTCTTTATGAATTTAGCTTTGATTATTCTACTATTTTCCTCCAGCTAACTTTTATTCTCTTCTTCATTTCTCTAAAAAATGTGATGCCTGAATTAAGGGTTTCACTTATCAAATCTGCCTCTCTATCCAACCCATCTAGGGTTTCGACCACCTCTTCGTGATCCATCATAATTCCTATGTGGATTGATATTATTTTGCCCTCACCACTAGTTTCTAGGTCTTTGAAATCCCTAATTTTGGATTCGCAGTTGATTTTCACCTCTGAAATTTTGAATTCTAGGATTTCACCAAGCATCGTTTATTGCTTGATGTCTAATTCTTTCCGCTGGGATTTTAATTTCTTCTTCCCTCGCCCATCTTCCAGATCACCATTTGCCTTCGAACTCTAATGGATGTTGACCCTGCTCACCTTTCCTTCACTCCTGCTCTACTCCTTGTCATGCCATGTTATTTTTGCTTAGTATAAAAAACATACATAAGCATATTTTCATTGTCTCTTATTTTATTATTTATATTTAGGACTTGACATATATGTAGACGTTTTTGCATAGTCTCTAATTCTATTAGATATATATTTAGGACTGACTTTATATGTTTTACATACATTTGTTTCTATATATATATATATATATATATATATATATATATAATTTGTTGAAAAAATAAATCAAATAACTTTTTAATAATACTTTCCACTCAATTATCACTCTACTTAAATATCATCTACTTTAATGGACTACCAATCAATAACAATTTTACATCTCATTCACAATAAAAAGTGGTAAATCAATTGTTAAAATCCAAATATATATATATATATATATATATTGTTGACAAACTAAATCAAATAACTTTAACTTTTTAATAATACTTTCCACTCAATTATCACTCTACTTAACTATCATCTACTTTAATGGTCTAACAATCAATAGCAATTTTACATCTCATTCATAATAAAATGTGGTAAATCAATTGTTATAATCCAAATATATATATATGTATGTATGTATGTATGTATGTATGTATGTATGTAGATAATTTGTTAAAAAAAAAATCAAATAACTTTTTAATAATACTTTCCACTCAATTATCACTCTACGTAAATATCATCTGCTTTAATGGTCTAACAATCAATAGCAATTTTACATCTCATTCATAATAAAAAGTGGTAAATTAATTGTTATAATCCATATATATATATATAGAGAAAAAATAAATCAAATAACTTTTTAATAATACTTTCCATTCAATTATCACTCTACTTCTACTTTAATGGTCTATGAACCAATAGCAATTTTACATCTTATTCACAATAAAAAGTGGTAAATATTTATCCTATTTTTATTTGCCAAAACTGATCCTTGATTATTAAAATGGACGATATGGAAGAATACCCTCAATTAAAAGAGTTTGGTGGATGACAATTACGCTGAAAATAGCCACATTAGGGCAATTATTTGTTTGCGTTGATTGGTTTGTGGTCATAATTCGAAACGCACAAAAATATCAAATCCAATTGCTACTAAATGATACGTTCCTTATATGGAAAAGAGTTTCACAAGGACGATTACGCTGAAAAGAGCGACCAGTGGACCCTTATAAGACTCCTTTTCGATAAGAAGATCCTTTTCTTTACGTTATTTGATTTGTAGATTAGTTATGGGATGCACGCGTGACGCGACGTCTCCTTTTTTATTATTGACTATGGCGATTGTGTCGTATTAGGCTGGTAAACCTCCCGAGTATGTTCTAAAAGGGATGTTTTCTGGGTTTCCATTCATTGCAGGCTTGCGAATTTCCCTTTTCCTCGCAGCAGCAGCAGCATGGAATCGCTTTCTTGCTCTCTGAAAGAGGCCGTGACTATTGGACTTGGGATTTTCTTCTTCTTCTACTGTTTTCTCTATAAGCTGAGGAGCAATGGCAGCAAATTGAAATTGCCTCCCGGACCACGTCCATGGCCTGTCTTAGGAAATCTCCATCTCTTGGGAAACCTTCCTCATCAGGCTCTCGCGGCGCTGGCAAAGAAATACGGATCCATTCTGTTTCTCCGCTTGGGCTCCGTCCCCACCGTTGTGGTGTCTTCTCCTGCCATGGCAAAAGAGTTCCTCAGAACCCATGATCTGGTTTTTGCAACCAGACCAAACTGCACAATGGGGAAATACATATGCTATGGTCATCAAGACGTGGCGTTTAGCCCCTATGGAGAGTACTGGAGGCAGATGAGAAAGCTGTGCACGGTGGAGCTGCTCACAGTGAAGAGAACCGAGTCTTTCAGATTCGTTAGAGAGGAAGAGGTGTCTGCCATGATCAGCTCCATCTGGGAGGAAAGCGGGCGGGGAGCGCAGTGTGTGGATGTGAGGAAGAGGCTCACCTCCCTTACTCAAAATATTATATGCAGAATGTTTGCCAGCAGAACGTACTCCGACAACGAATTGAGTGGAGGTCATGGCTTCAAAGAAATGGCTGAAGAGATAACTACTATGGCAGGTGCATTTTGCGTTGGCGATTTCATTCCTTCCCTCGACTGGCTTGATTTTCAAGGGCTCCGTCGTCGCATGCAGGCTGTTCACAAAATATTCGACGGATTTGCTGAAAATGTAATCGACGAGCACATTCATCGTAGATCGGGAAAAGAAAAACTGAATGAAGAAGATGATGTTAGAGACATGGTTGACGTGCTGCTCAACATGGCCGAAACGGAGAGCCAGACAATCTCACGAACCCACATCAAAGCCATCATCATGGTAAGTTTCAGAAACAAGGCCATCTTGGCTTTCATAAATCTAATTACAGTTTGATTTAAACTATTCTGCTTTTGACTATCGGGGGAGGAATTGTATATAGACTTCAGGAAATAAACTGTCTGTGTGCAGGATATGTTAACTGCGGGAATGGAAACATCGTCGACATTGATGGAATGGGCAATGGGTGAATTGCTTAGGAATCCTGCAACGCTGGCACGAGCGCAGCAAGAAATGGAATCAGCTGTGGGAAGAAATCGCATAGTAAAGGAGAGTGACATTATGAAGCTCGACTACTTGCGATGCTTGGTGAAAGAAACTTTTCGACTACATCCACCAGTTCCTCTGCTCATTCCGCACGAGTCAGTGGAAGGCTGCAGCGTGGGAGGATATTTCGTTCCGCCAAAGACGAGGCTGTATGTGAATGTGTGGGCGATGGGAAGGGATGAAAGCCTTTGGGAAGATGCTCATCAGTTTAAGCCCGAGCGGTTTATGGGCAATAATAAGGATGTGAGAGGTCAGGACTTCGATTTGCTGCCTTTCGGAACAGGAAGAAGAGGATGCCCTGGGATTTCCATGGGTCTTTCTGTTATTGAGTTGGCACTCGCTCAACTGCTTCATTGCTTTGATTGGACTGTGGAGGGAGACGTAGATATGGCGGAACAGTTTGGAATAACTGTTCCCAAAAAAACTCCGCTGTTTGCCTGCCCTTCAAGGAGGCTTACTACTGGATATCCTATTTAAGCAAGTATTCTCTCATAGTGTATTTTCCATGCTCCGCGTGACTATTGCATATTTGGTATATTCATGTTGTACTCCTCTAAACCACCGTCTTTAACTAGTAATGTGTTGTGCATTACCCTACTCGACAGCTCCTCAATCTGTGACTTCATATAACATATATTACAGTACCTCTAAAGATATCTTCCAATTTCTTTTTTGGTTTTTGGTTTTCAGTTTTTATTTTTTATTTTTTTATAAATTATTGGCAGGTAGAATGCAAGCATTTTATTTCTCATTAAATATATTTCTTATTCTTGGCATTTATAAATTATTAGTAGCTACAATATTTGTGTTTTGGTTTAAAATAGTAAAAACATCTTTGAGAGTGGGGTCAGGTTTAGTGGTGTATTTATTGTGGCGTTTCATTATGATCCACTATCTAAATAATCTCATGCACATAAATTTTTTTGTTTTGTTTTCTAGATTGGAATCTTATAAAATTAGAGAGAATCTTGGAATCTTTCAGCTCTTCAACTCCACACCTGCTGTGATTCTAGAATGCCTCTCAGCGTAATGATATAGAACAAACCCCACTAAGACATGTAGGGAATGATCCCGCATCTTCTTCATTTATATTATTTCAAGTAACAAGGGTTGTCAAGAAGAACGTGTGTAGCACAAGATGGTTCTTTCTTGAGGTTTATTCAGTCAAAATTATCAATATTTATTAGGGTATGATGTGTTGGATTAATTAGTTATGTTTTTTTTTCTAAATTGGGGGATTTAAACTATTTTATAATGTTAATTTTAGAGTTGAGGTATTTAGTGTATGAATTATTGGTTTCTTTGGTTTAGTGTTAAGGTTTAACAACAATCCATTTTGTTGAACTCATTCATGGTATAAGCCCAACCTCATCTCTTAAGAGTGTCAAGCATTTGTACTTAACAAGATTTGATTCTTTGTGGACTCTTTGTTAGCCATTCAATTTCACCAACAAATAGATAGTGTTTTTCTTTTCTCTTGAATTTTCAATGATTCCACTAATAACTTATAGTGAAGGCAATAGCCGTGTAGATCAAGATCAATCATGCTCTTTGTGTCATATAGACTCTTAATTTTTAGCTATGACTTTGCCTTTAACCACATGATAGATTATTTGTGAAGGTCAAAGGTGTGGTATATGAAGGAGTAAGGATTGTGTGGCATGTGGAGGATCAAGATTGCTTAGGGTCATTTGCCCAGTCAATTGATTTCACTTGTTGCTTTCATGTCAACCCTATCTAAACATTACTTATTTTGGAAATTCTTAAAAACCATTAAGAAATAGTTCTGTCAATCTTTTGGTCACCTCATGGGTACATGTAAAAGTGCCAAATAGTTGTCTTATTTCAAAAGGAAAAAAATGCATTTGACCATTGAATTAGGTGACATTTAAGAGTGACCTTTTTCATGCTATAGTCATTTAAGTTTTGACACTTTTTTGTTTAAATAAGTATCTATTGAAGCATTTAATGGTTAAAGCTAAGGGTAATTCTACATTAATTATTTTTGAAATAATTTAGACTTTTCTTATCTATCTTTCAAGTTTCTCCCTTGACATTTTTTAAAGAAATTTGTGGGTTTTTTTTCATTAAGACAAGTGTTATTTTTATTTTTCTCTTTCCATTTATTTTCTCATAGCCAATAAATATCATTCTAAAGCTTAGATAAGAACCATGGGGTTACCTAAACTTCCATTTTTATTCCACTTTCCATCTTTACCCAATGGATATAAGAGACCACAATTTATTTTGTAACAATGCATTGTTTATTAACCAATTTGACTAGGCATCGATAATAAGTTTCACATGTAAATGAGTTGAATATAAAAGATTGCATCCATGAGAGAAGTGACACTAATAGTCTATGACCTTTCTATTACAAGGGATATTGTTGCCAAGGGAATGTTTAAGCTTCATTTTTTTCTATTAATCATTTTTCTACTATATCTACAATGATCTACATCAACCATTTAGATGTTGCCCACTAGATAGTTGTTTAGAGGACATAAATTAATAGTATTAAGGAATTGATATCTTATATGACCAAATTAATGATCCTTTTGCTTATTGAATTGGCATGAAAGGGCTTGTAGTTGACTACAAATCCCTCATGACAATTCATGACTAGAGGATATTAAATTAAACATACAATAAATATTTATACTATTGTATCTATAACATATGCAACTAGGATCCATATTTTGAAACTCTACACAATACGACTACTCAATTCGTTATCATTCCTTAAATTTAAGAAACTTGGTTCATGATTAGGGTTTGTGGTTTGTTACAAATGCTAGTGAAAATTTCTTGGTTGTCTACATGTATATGCACAATCACTAGATTTGACTACTAGGTAACTTATTCATTGTTTATTATATTGGATTTCCTTTGATGAGACCATTTTCCACTCGTGACCCTAGATATACAATGAAATTTATATATAGTTCTTCCATGGTAGTAGTTTCTTTGACATGAATTTAAAATATTACAATTTTATAGGTGTAGATTTTAAAGTATAATAAATCGTTGTTGATTATTTATTTTGTTGAAAAGCCTTTTATATATTAGAGATATACACAAAACACAACTCTAATTGTAAAAAAATTGAGTGTAATCCACAACTCGAGATACACACCCGAAGAGAATATAATGGAATAATAGAAATGGTTATCTCAAAAAATAAATTAAATTCATAATACAAGGCACAATGAAAATCTATATATTGAAAATTGTAAGTGTTAAAGTTGGTAGAGGTAGAGGTAGATCATCTGGTTTGATTGCTCAACTATCACTAATAGAAAGGAAATTTTGACAAAATTATGTATGGGATCCAAAACCATATATTGTTCATATTTCTTTTCTTCTAATGTCACCTCATGTGCTTTAATTGGTTAAAAAGCATGAGTATGATGAAATATTCTTTCCTAGTGGGGATGAGTGCATATCTATTGGTATTGTGAGACTATGACAACCATTAAGAACATGGGGAGAACCAAAATAATCTCTCAAGTGATGTTTACACCCTTAATACCTAAATCCATGACCATGATTGTGTTGGTGAATAGTTATAGAAACTATGGTATTACATTGTTAACAATGTTGCAGTTATAACTAATATATAGTTATGTGAATTGCATCATCCTTGTATAAATCTACTGCACTGTATCGTTTCAAATCAATCAATAAAGATGTTACTACCTCTTCATATGGTATTAGAGCCACAGTGAAAATCATGGAAGGAGATTGAGGAGTCTTGAATGATATTCTTCCCTGCTAAGATGATTGGACAAAGCGTTATGAAGCCATTTTGTTGAATAAAATCATAATTTATTGTTTTATCTACCTAATAGTGAGTGCATACACATTGTTTCAAAAGTTATATTTGAACCTATTTCACTGGTGAAATCTGAATATGAAGATGTCGATTCATTCCCTATAGGCCATATCTGCTATTTGCTGTAATCCTTTCTTTTGAAAGTTATAAATCATATTTCCAAACTATGGTAATCTACTAGATTTTCCATTCTTCATATATTCATTACTTTGGAAGTTTCTATAGAAAGAGTTTGGACTAAGCAATATCAAATGGAAGCCTGTAATGGTACAAGAAGTTTGGATCTATGTAATAGAGGCATCTAAACCATTTAATTAAGTGTGCTGCTATGTAAGAGGAACGTGGAAGATATCTCAAATATGTGTTCAACTAATCTAATTGAGATAGTCAAATGTCATTTCAAAATCTGTAAGCATTGCATATGAATGTTTTTGGTGGGTGAAGTTTTAGGTTTTTGTCTATTTTTAAAAGAAGTTTGTTAGAATACAGAGCTAGTGGCTTTGAAGGATGAGAGTTATTGTTCAGAATCTAAAGATATATGGGCATCATAAAAATTATACTTATTAAAGGTAGTGAAACTATGTGCTCTTGGAGATATAAGGTTTTGTTAGTGTGGGAGTTTCGACATATATTTGAATTCATGTTGTTTATGATTTCAATTTGATTTTAAGATGAGCATCAAAATCATATCTCAAAGGTGATTATGTAAATGAGTTGGAGAAGCAATAAGCGATTTGATAAGAAGTTTGACTACTTTGTAAGAGGAGCTTATTATTTGAAACTTTTATGCATCCTAGAAACTATACCGGAGATAGTTATTTGTGTAGTCATTGAAAATCATAGATCATATTTTTAGTTGCATTTTGGTAGACAAGAGTTTGTGTTAGGAGACATAAAGATGTTTTTGTAAGGGTGCACTATCAGTTGAATCCAACATCTAGTTTCTTATCTTTTAATATGGCCACACTTGTATCAAATATTGTTTGTACTCTCAAGGCCATGCATGTTACACCTAATAGAGTTTCTGATGTCTTTAAACAGTCATCCAAGACATCAGTTGGTTAAAGTGTAACATGGTCATATTAGAGGTAGGCGGCATTGGAGGATGGAGGATTTTCCATCATCTCAAGTTAGCTTCTTGCTTTGAGATGATGCTTTGCATGAGAAGTATTTTTAGTTTTGGTTATTTTGCTTTTTGTTGTTGATGTTGACGGATTTGAAGAATGTATGTTTTGTGAAGATTTTGTTTTGGAGACAAGTTTGGGATTTGGTGTTGAGCTCAATATGGATTGTTGTCCAGTGAGCTTCAAAGAGTATATGATCAAGAATTATACCCTTCATAGTCACTAGACAATCATAGAGATCTTTCGTATCCCTTAGGGTTCACTGTCGAATAATTCAAGACTTTGTGATTTGAGAGTTCGACACTAAAGAGCTCAAGAACATAGCTTGAAGCTAGGCCTTTCTGAGGGTAGATGAGATAGCATGATGGAGCCCCACTTGGTTTAGGATTTGTTCTTTGGGAGAAGATCTTCTATAGAATATGTATTCATATTATGTAATAATCTTTTATCAATATGTTAGCATTTAGGGGGTACCTTGGTACTATTGTAGGAACAATGTAATAAGGGGGGGAATGTTGGTGAATAGTTATAGCAACTATGGCATTACATTGTTAATAATGTTGTAGTTATAACTGATATATAGTTATGTGAACTACATCATCCTTGTATAAATCTACTGCACTGTATCATTTCAAATCAATCAATAAAGATGTTATTGCCTCTTCAGATTGGAAGATCCATCATAGAAAGTTTGGAGGCACCTCATGCTAGCATAAAATATTACATTGTTTCTTTATGTTTCTTTACGTAACTACATCTGTTACGTTGGTTTCTACAGTTATGGTATAACTGTGAATAGTTGTGTTAGTTTCTTCAACTACCACACAGTATTTATAGATGTCTTGTAATGCTTTTTCTCATCAAATACAATTGCTCTTCTTTCTGCTTTAACCATTAAATGGTATCAGAGCGGGGGGCTGGCAATGAAGTCTTGAAGGAGGAATGCCCACAGTGCAGGCTGACAGCAAGGAAGAAAGCACCCACGCTGAGAGAGGAAAGCACTCGTTGCTGTTGGAAGAAACAGTGCTGACTGTGGTGATGTGAAGTGAACTCATAGCAATCAGAACTTTTGGTGTCTGTAGTCTATCTCCCCACGTGAAGAAGACTAGGAGGCTGAAAGGAGGTCGTGGGTTTCTGGAGCAGTGTTGGTATACATATGCAGGAACGTGGGTGATGCGGTGAGAGTGGAACACAAGATATGTTCTTTGTTTCTATCCCAATCCCAGTCTGATGCTGTAGAGTTCATTCTTCTACCTTTCATTTAAAAACTACTGGACTGAAGTTGCAATCTACGTGGAGGAGGAGACTAGAAGGCTTTGGCACAGATTACAAGCTGAAAGTGGATGTCCACCACACCCGATGCTAGCAGTGTGGCCAGTAATCATGCTAATGAGCCACCTCAAGGCGGACGTGCTATTTTAGAAAGCTCGGGCTTCTACTTTGCACTTCTAGATGCCCTGCAAAACACCGATAATCTCCAATTCGATGAATTGTTTAGGCAAGGATTGCTAGATTACTTTCTATTTGATGTACAATGTCAAGTAAGGAAGATTAGAGCAAAACTAGATGAGGGTTATGATGCTGATGATGAAGATGAGGTAGAATGCACACCAAAGCATCCCCGTCTCACAGCACAGGCCTATCGTGCTCATCTTCGTGCCACAATTTCCTCTTGAAAGTGAATGTATTGTCAAATAAAATAATAATACATTTGTTGTCTGGATTATTTTATTCTTTTTGAAAATGTCTGCCTCGAAATTGCTTCTTTCCAATTGCTCTTCACCTCCAAGGAGTTCGTGGCATACCTGACGCATCATGGCATCAAGCAGCACCTAACTGCTCCCTATACACCCCAACAAAATAGAGTTGCAGAACGTCGCAATCGGACTGTCATGGAGATGGCTCAATGCATGCTTTCCACAGCCAAGTTGGAGGAAAGATTTTGGGCAGAAGCAGTACGGATAGCTGTATATCTCATCAACAGGGCACCAACAAAGATCCTACAACACAAGACCCTGGAAGAGGTATGGACTGGAGAAAAGCCTTCAATTTATCATCTAAGGGTGTTTGGTTTCACTACATACATGCATGTCCCTGCCAATAGGAGAAAGAAGACTAATCCTAAGACACTTCAGTGTATATTGTTGGGATATAGTATTACATCAAAATCTTATTATCTCATAGATCCTGAGATAATGAAGATACATGAGAGTTGAGATGTGGTATGTGATGAATCATCATTCGATTCCTTATCACAGAAAGAAGAGCAACAGCCTCCTACTTCTCATAAATTGCTCTCACAATCAGATGATGAGCATGTGGAAGACTCTCACAGAGAAAGTGAACTACAAGGAGAGTTGTATGTTGATTTGGGCCCTCTAGAAAACATTACACACTAGTAGCAGTACAGTCAACCTCCAAAGTGGGTCTAAACTACAATCAGGGACTCTAACTTGCACACTCTTCCAGACACTTTGTTAGGAGTCAGAACCAGGAGTCAGAGAAGAAATGAAGTGAATCTTGCGCTCATGAGTACTGTTGTTGACAGCACTGAACCTAACACAGTTCGAGAGGCATTAAGCCAACCTTAGTGGAAGAAGGCTATGGAAGCAAAGTATGATTCTCTGATGCAAAATCATACTTGGGAACTTGTCATTCTACCTAAAGGGAAGAAACCCATTGGCTGCAAATGGATCTTCAAAATAAAGTACAAGGCAGATGTATCTATCGACAAGTACAAAGCATGACTTGTAGCAAAGGGATATGCTCAATAGGAAGGCATTGATTATGAAGAGACCTTTGCACCCACTGCGAAGATCAAAACTATCAGAATGGTCTGTGCATTGGCAGTATAGAAGGGATGGAAGCTTCAACAGATGGATGTCAAGAGTGCTTTCTTAAACAGTGATCTCAAAGAAGAAGTGTACATGACCCAGCTAGAAGGGTTTGTTGATGAACATCATCCACACAAGGTATGTCATCTTATCAAATCTCTTTATGGCCTTAAGCAAGCTCCTAGGGCATGGTACATCAAGATTGATGGTCACCTATTGTAGCATGGATTCACCCATAGCCCCTCAGATCCTAATTTTTATATTAAGAAGGTAGGCACAGAGATTGTCATTCTGGTTTTGTATGTGGACGATCTTATTCTCACTGGCAGCTCAGACAGTCTCGTTGATGATGTCAAGAATGATCTCAAGAACTCCTTCGACATGACAGATTTGGGGCTACTTCATTATTGTCTTGGCTTGGAGATATGGCAGAAGAAGAGCCACATATTCATCTCCCAAATGAAATATGCCAAGACACTCCTAGAAAAGTATGGAATGGTCAACTGTAAACCTATTTCCACTCCAATGGAGAAAGGTTTGCAAATATCTCGTTTCCAGGATTCACCTCAAGTAGATGTCACTCTCTATAGGTAGCTGGTTGGGAGTCTTATCTACTTGACCTACACTAGACCAGACTTGTGTTTTGCTGTAAGCTATCTCACTAGATTCATGTAGGAGCCAAAGAAGTGTCATTGGGTTGCAGCAAAGCATGTGTTGAGATATATCCGAGGCACAGTTGATTATGGTCTGGAGTATAAGAAGAACAACCAGTTCTTCTTACAGGGATATACAGACTCAGATTATGCAGGATCTATAGATGACAGGAAATCCACCTTAGGTTATGTTTTTCATCTTGGATCTGGGCCAATTTCGTGGGTTAGTAAGAAGCAAACTGTTGTTGCTCTTTCATCAACTGAGGCTGAATATTGTGCCGTACGAGGAGCTGTGTGCAAAGTGATTTGGTTACATCACATTTTGGCAGATATGGACATTCCTGAAGACAAGTCACCAGTTCTTCATTGCGACAATCAGGGTGTGTTAAAACTTGTGAAGAATCCAGTTTTCCATGAGCACACTAAGCATACTAAGGTCAAATGTCATTACATTCAGGACCAAGTTTTGAAACACCACATCCAGCTCCAGTACTGCCCTACAGACTCTCAGATCGCAGATATGTTCACCAAATCTCTTGGTAGGATCAAATTTAAACTGTTTAGGGGGTACATTTGTAAAAATAATGTAATAAGGGGGGAATGTTAGCATAAAATATTACATTGTTTCTTTATGTTTCTTTACGTAACTACATTTGTTACATTGGTTTCTACAGTTATGGTATAACTGTGAACAGTTGTGTTAGTTTCTTCAACTACCACACAATATTTATAGATGTCTTGTAATGCTTTTTCTCATCGAATACAATTGCTCTTCTTTCTACTTTAACCATTACCTCACTCACAACTACTCATGTCTAACACTCTTAAGTCTTAGGTACATTCTAAAGGTTCCTATTCTAAAGGCTCTAGAAATGTAAAGTTATTTAAGATTTTTTGAGTAGAACAAAGGATGTTGGGATGATAAACAATGGAACTAAAGGTTGAATGCAATTTTTACTAGTTGGATCACTTGAGTCCTTCATGATAAACATAGGAAAAACCTACTTAGGAGTTACAATTGTTAAAGCAATTGTTATGGCCAAATGAATTAGAAGGGCCTTAGCTAACACCACTGATTTTTGGTCCCTATGTCAATCAAGGTTTTGACCTTTTTGGGCCATGTGTATGAAAGGCCTAGAATTATTCAAGCATTGGCTCATATAGAATAGATTTCAATCTAATATCATCATTAAAATCCACCCCCTTTAGTGGCATTCCATTATCAATTATTGTGGGTTCTTTTTATAGAGGTTCCTTCTAGGAAAAAAAGTATATGGTATATTCAGACATAGATTTGCACCACTTCATCATGTTTTCAAAACTTAGTTGGATATGAAAACCAAAAGTGCCTCAAGAGTTCAGCAATTTTATTCCATCAATGAGATTATGATAGATGTTCTATATGAGTATCTTCATTAGACCAACTTTTTGAATATCTTCTTGATAGAAGATTCAATGGTTGGCACCTTCCCAAGCTTGTTCAATTTGGAACTATCATTTTTATATTTCAAAAGATTTTATAGAACCCAAAAGGCTCATACATCTATTATCAATTATTTGTTTATATAAATTTTAAGAAACATATCCTTTGTCAAACACCTCAATTTTACCTCAAAAGCCTAAATCCATGGGTTTATTGTTATTAGAAAGCATATAAACTATAATTATATTGTTTATTTAACAAACATCTAGAGTTAACTATACAAAATTATAAACATGGTGAATTATAAAAACCTTGTTAAATATATCTATAGACTATGAAAATCATACGTTTATCATATAATTATATTATTTTTGATGTTTTTTTTTAATAAATAAATCTATAATGGCCAATTTGCCAATGTAGAAAAACCATAAAATAACATTGTCAATGAAGTTTAAGTATTAATAGGTCTGAAAGTAGCATACTGATGTTGATTCCCATTTAGTTTTGTGCAAACTTTGGGGAA
This sequence comes from Cunninghamia lanceolata, assembly GCA_027924645.1. NCBI lineage: Eukaryota > Viridiplantae > Streptophyta > Pinopsida > Cupressales > Cupressaceae > Cunninghamia > Cunninghamia lanceolata. The sequence goes on from BSBN01000854.1 coordinate 11,304,209, forward strand.
CATCTTTAATACAATTACATATTAACAAGTGGCACACTCGTGTGCTTGATTTCATTCACCATTTACGTCTCGTTATTCACCCCATTTCGACTTAGCTTAATACATTTTCTCTCTATCTTATTATTTACTATTACACTCTCAAATTTACTTACAAACCACTTAAGTGGAGCTATTTCTAACCCCAAACTGGAAGTCAAAAGGGGGATTTCCTCTCCATCAACATATTCAACTTATCCTCTTATTCAACCTAGAAGCCACATAGAACCACATATGTTTTACCTGGGGGAATCAAACTTGTATCTCCATCTTGAGAACCATATGGCCTTGTCATTTAAGCACAACCCCTTTCACTACATTTATATGTTAATATTACTATGTAATTTTTATAAAAAAAATTTATAACTCATTTCCATTTGTGACGGAGAAGAAACAGAGTATATGCGATGAGTTATGTGGACATAATAACGATGGTTGAGTGAGTCCAAAATTTGACATGGTTATCATTTAAGCCAGTGAGGATTGACATTTGAGTGAATTCCTTATGTTGAAGCCTCTCATTATGCTGAGAGGTGTTCCTACATTCATAGCAGGAATGGGAGCTGAAAGATTCCAAAATTTCTATGTAAACTTATAAGATTCCAATCTAGAATCTTTATTAAAAAAACCAAATAGTCACTTCACAAATTAAAAAAAACTAAAAAAAAGAAGGTGAAAGGAATAAAAAAAAATACATGCTGGATGGAAATAAAGGTTGATGGCAATTTCATAAAAGCCATCACTATGCACTAAGATGAAAGAAAGAAACGTTATGATTGACATATGAAAAGACACATTCAATCTATTTATATTGCCTCCTTTAATTTTTTTCACATGTAGAACGAACATATCAAATTGTAGGATTTGAGGTGACTGCCATAAATTGATAAAAAAATAGTTGCCTCGAGAAGGATATCTCTTGGTGTACTTTAAATATATTTTTTTAAATATAAATATACTAGTATCTTATCATCAAGAAAAACATCTCTTCCCATAGCTTATCTTTTCATACTCTCCATACTCTCTTTTTAAATAAATTTTTATGGTAAATGGTGGAAAGTGAAGGACTATCAAAAATAAATTTATAAAGTTTAGATAATATAATAATTAATGTTTATAGAAGGTGAAAACAAAAGATAATATTGTTCAAAATACAACATTTCCTATTAGATTATAAGTTTGATGGTCCTAGGTATTTTAAAAATTAAAATTAAAAGAGATTTTAGAGAAATTGATATCTCATTTACATAGATGTATAAAAATTAAAATAAAACTATAGACAACATATCTCAATATAGAAATAAAATATTAAAAAACAAAATAAATAAATAAATATACATATACACACACACATACATATATATATACATATATATATACATATATATATATACATATATATATACATATATATATATATATACATATATACATATATATATATATATATATATATATACATATACATATATATATATATATATATATATATATATATATATATATATTAGTTTATCAAGAATAAAAAAATAAATATATTATAAACTAATTGATTTTTGTTTAGTAGAAAATCTCTCATTTATTTTTAAAATATAAAGACATCAAAATTTCAAAATATCTATTAGTGTCTACAAATAAAACCATTAAAAAATAACATATAAGTATATAACATTTAAAATGAAAACAAAACAAAAGAATGGTGGCTTTTCTAAAATTACATACAAAAGTTAAATAACTCTTTAAATAAAAACAAACAATATATAAAATAAATTAATTCTTCACTAAAAATTAAAATTTATGTGTCCATATATGTATCTAGTAAACTAGTTTAGATATCTTAAATACATCTATCTAAAAAATAGATTATTTTGTTATACATTAAAACTATTTAAGAATTATTTTATTTTATTTACCCTTGCTTATTTTTATTTGAAGAGCTATTTTAATTTACTTAAGAGTTATTTTATTTTATTTACTCAAGAGTTACTTTATAGTTTTAGTTGTTTTTTAAATATATATTACCTAACTCCTTGCCTTGTTGTCAATATAGAACACCTAGAAGCATAATAAAATAGTTCTAAAGTAAAAATAGTATAGATATCTTAAATACATCTATCTTAAAAACACTAGAGATATCAACGTTGAGTTTTTTTACTTAAATACTTATTTTACTTACTTAACTATTTTTTATTTACTTAAGAGTTATTTTTATAGTTTTATTTTACTTAAGAATTATTTTATTTTATTTACATTGTTTACTTTTTTATTCGAATATTTATTTTATAATTTTATACTTTAAATATATGTGAGTTGTGTTTTGGATTATATGTATGTAAATAGGTTCTTTTATACTACTATAGAATGCATATGTAAGTTTGGGTCTTTACACGGTGAGGGTTTGAAGGTTTACTATCATTTTATATAGTTATTATTTCCATATTATTGTTGCAAATATTTTTTTCTAGGTGTGTGTTTTGTAGGCAACAAAGCTATATTGCTTTATACACAAGGTATATGTTTTTTGGAATCACCTTTTCTTAATGTAACATAGAATATATAAGGTATGAAATGTAGATAAACAAATATTCATTGTTGATTGTTGATGGTGATGGTGCTAAGGACTTGTCTACTAAGTGTCAAAAAGTTTTTGTGCTTCTCACCCAAAAATTTGGCTTAGCTTCTTGCAAAGGTTTTATTTTTCAACTTTCTTAGCTTGGGCATTATCTCCATGATTATATAGCACAAATTAAAGTAAGACTTCCTAAGCATCCATTTTTGCAAATTGCACACGTAATTTTTAATCTTTTTTTTTTTTAGATTGCACAAATATTTTTATTCTAGTATCAACCATCAAGTTGCATATGAAAATTATTAGTAGTTATTATATTACATTGCACGGGATGAGATGCTAATTTTAGTTTTAGTCTACCACATGTCTTTCCTATATAATCTTCAGGCAGGCTTCATAATATTGGTGACATGGAAGGATACTATAACACATGCATGTTTTGTTTATATTCATTTTATATTTTCTTATTTTCTTGATGAATATAATTCTTTTATCCTTCTAACATTTGTGTACATTTTTCATAATTTCATCCAACATCTATATTGTTTCCTTATTTTTTATTTTTAAACCGTGGAATAGTTCAAGTTACAAGATATGTACTCTATTTACATGGAGCTACAAGTATCACCCATATAGCCCATAGAATTATGTCTATTTCTAGTTAGTGGCATGCTTTAGTGACCTATCAATCACTCATGTATAATGTAGATACTAAAATTATCCCTGAATTCCATGTTATATAGTTGCTGATAACATGTGCTTCTAACCTAGCAAATACACAAGTGATCTCGAATTAGTTGGAAATATTTGCCATATTATTCCTTCAAATGAATTTTATTTTTTTCAAGATGAGACAAACATTTGGTGAGTTTACATGTTGAACTACTTGTGCTAAGTATCTACCATTTGAATTTGATATAAGTATTTTTATTTTACAATATACCTTGTACACTTTAGTTTTTTTTCTAGCATACATTATGCCTCGATAACACTCCTTTAATGATATCGCTCCTTTGCTTTGGTGTATTTTTGAGGATCCATTCGTAATTTACCTTGTTCAATAGAATGAATTTTTGGGGAGCTCTTACTGGGTTTATTTGAAGTGTTATCTATTTCTATATGGTTTACTCTTGTTGGCACCTAAAAAAACCATCCCTTGAGCATTATTTTGTCCCAAAACATCCATCAAAATTCCCACTTTTTCCTTTGCAATCAAAACCCCCTATTTAGATCTGATCTAAGATAGTGTATAGGGGTTTTTATTTCATAATTTCTAAGTATATTGTTTCACCTTGTCATTGCTTTTCTTCCTTGTAAAAAATAGGTTCATTTAAGGCCTTTGTCGATGAATCGATAAAATTGCAAACTGCTGAACTAGCCATCTAGGTTCGTGGTTTGGTATTTTTGCAGCTTTATTGATTCACTGACAAAGAGCCATAAAAGAGAATTTTGAAAGAAAATCTGAAGTCTTCTTCAAAAATTTTGTTCAAGTTCAAGCCTTTGTCAGCAAATTAGCTAGTTCACTGATGCAAGAGCACCACAGGTGAATCAGTGATCAGCATCACCATAAAACATTTCCTGTTTGGTTTTCAATTTTAGCTTGTTTTGAGTTTTTGTTGGTTTCTCTTGACATTGGAAGTAGAGAAAATATCAAACCATCATCAAGTCACATTCAGAACCTTGTGTATCTATTGGCCTTGGTGAAGTTCTTTAGTCTTGGCATCAGCAATGGTAGTTTGGTGATCAGTCGATGCATTTTTATACGTTTGTGGTGACTATGGTTTGGTAGATGATGATTTGGGATTTGCAGAATCTGGATTCTTGGACAAACTATATGAGAACTGTATTGAAAGGGACTGCATATAATCTACATCAGATGTCATTCTAAATACTGCCACGGAGGGATCTATGCACTTGCCATGTCTTCATTTAAGGTCGATGCCATACTTTGATATATATCACCATCTGAAGGAGTCATGTGAGGAGGATTTGAACTTGTCTAATCCATACGTCGGTTACAAGGAAAGAAATTCATTATAACATGAATATGGAAAGGACGTCGTAGTTACAAGAGGTGAAGACAAAGAAACATAAAGACTAAATATTTTGAAAGAGGCGCGATACAAATGGAGGGTGGCGGTGGTCGATGGGATAAATAGATGTTCCTATGCTATGTTTGGATAAACTCATCTTAGAAGAGAATGTGAAATGTCAGATGAGAAAGAGAAACACAACATGTTGAGGTTTTGATAAGAAAGATAAAATGCCAATAGACAAATGGGGTTGTGAGCGCAGCATGAGAAAGAAACATATAGCGTCATTAGAGGCTTGACCCATATAGAAGGTGAATAGAGAGAATTTGGTTCACAATAAAGAAAGCATTAAAAGTATAGATCTTGGATCGGCGTTGACTCGGCTTCCAACGGGACACTTGGGATGTTTGAAATTCCATTTCTCTGCATTAACAACATATGGTATTTTTTGGAGTGTGCTGTAGAAAAACAATGGGAAAAGATGTGTAAAGAGGAGTCCATCATTGCCAAATAGAGAGAGTTCAGTGCCAGTAACAAAGGGTAGGTTGACCTCTAAAGGAAAGAAGGGAGGAATTGAGATTTGAAGAGAAGAAGAGAGCGGGATTGCACAAGAAAGAAGGATCGTTGTAGAAAGAATGGTCTGAATACCGATTTAGAGAAAGGAGCAATAATGATTTAACATCTCTTGAGACTAAAGAGAAAAGGAAATAAATAAGGAAGAACATTGATTGAATCTTAATTGCCAATGGGAGGTAAGAAGGAAGGCAAACAGAGGAGTCGGTCTGCCAAGTTATAAGTAATACAGTGAGGGAGTATAGTGAGGGAAGAAGATAAAGGAAAGAAAAACTACAAAATAGAGATCATTGGTGAGTAATAAAGTTCGATGTCCATGAAATGGAGAAAAACCAAGTCTGAGAATAGTTGGCTAGTGTGGAATATGTAAAGGTTTGACATATGGAAGAATAAAGTAGCTATGAGAAGATGTCATTTTTGAATAGAGTTGTATGATTCTAAAATTTGATTCGAAGTAATAAAGAAATCATCTTGTAATCTTTGATTGGCTTGGAGCAGAGTATTGTCTTTGTGAAACCGTATTTGTGAATGTATGCATATGTGAGTTGTGTGAATAGTTTGTGTTTTCTATGAGAGGGATGAGTATTGTTTGCGTTAATTGGTATCAGAGTTAGTTATCCTAAGCATGGAAAGTATCCACCAGGACCGTGGGTGAAGAGTTTGTGAGGAGTGAAGAAGCCTTGAGAGGCCATTGGTTGGACATGGAAATCTTGTTGACTGTCCTCCAACAGAGATGAGGTTGGGTAGAAGGTGTGAAAATCTCTTCCACTGAGAGGAAGTGGGTAGAAGAGATTGTAAGGGTGTATCTCCCAGAATCCTGTTGGGTAGAGGATAGTGCGAGTTTGTTGTAGGAGGAACTTGCAGAGGTGGTGAGTGTTGATTTACTGGTGAGTTATAGATTGTGAGCATGATATAAGTTGTCAAAGATTGCAATAGTGAGAGAGATGGGGATATTGTTGAGGAAGAAACCAATGATATGGAAAAATTGGAGGAAGTATCAAGAGTAAAAGACTCCTGAGATTTGGGCAAGTATATTAGATAAGAGATTGAGAAGATTAGAAGCATGGCAGCATGGAGAAATTGTTAAGTATGACAAAGGTTAGAGTAAGAAGTCTGCAGCAAAGGCATGCCATGGGGAAGTTGTGGGGAAAGAGGTTGTGGAAAAAGAAAAAAACCATGTTGCAGCAATTGAAGAAGTCACAACGATTGTTGAAGATGAAGAGGTGGGCAGTGAGAATCAAGAGGTTGAAGATGCGGGTAAGGAGGATGCGATTGCAGTGATGGAATGTGAAAAGGTTGCAGTCATAGAGCATGGCAAAGATGATTTGTTGGCATGATTTTTAGTGATAGAGGAAGAATGGTTAGAGAGGATTGCAATGAGTGAAGGTGAGAAGATGAACATTGCAGTAAAGGATGATGTTGACATAGCAAACAATGAAGAGGTAAGTTTTAATTTTTCTAAAATTTGTGAAGTGAATAAGGAGTTAGTAGATAGAAAAAGTGATTATGTAATTGCAGATTAGTCTGTGGATAGTACATATTTGCTTGTAGAAGTTGAAGATGGTGTAGGTGTAACTTGGTGGAGGTGGTCGGTTTGCGGTGGGTTGGATCCCATGAAAGAGGAGAGGAAAGTAGAGAGAATTTAGTGGAGGATGGTACACGGTGGACATGAGTCCACAACAGGAGATAGGGATGGTGAATGGAATTGTAGAAGGAGGATAATGCTTGTGCCAGCGAGATATTGGATGAAGAGGAAGAAGAACTTACCCTGTGCACATTCCACAAGCAATGGATTTCATTGCAGATTGTTTGCAATCTGAAAGGGTGATCGTATCACTCAAATCCACTAAAATTTCTACCCAATGTGTCTGATGCAGGAGCACCCTGGGTGAATCAGTGATCAACATCACCCAAAACATTTCCTGTTTGGTTTTCAGTTTTAGCTTGTTTTGGGTTTCCATTGGTTTCTCTTGACATTGGAAGCAGCAAAGACATTCAATGAGAAAATATCAAACCATGATCAAGTCACATTTAGAACCTTGTGTATATGTTGGCCTTAGTGAAGTTCTTTAGTTTTGGTGTGTGCAATGATAGTTTGGTGATCAGTTGATGCATTTTTATACATTTGTGTTGACGATGGTTTGGTTGATGATGATTTGGGATTTGCAGAATCTAAATTCTTGGACAAACTAGTTGATAATTGTATTGAAAGGGACTGCATATAATCTACATCAAATGTCATTCTAAATAATGCCATGGAGGGATCTATGCACTTGCCATGTCTTCATTTAAGGTTGATGCCATACTTTGATATATATCACCATCTAAAGGAGCCATGTGAGGAGGATTTGAACTTGTCTAATCCAAGCGTCAGTAAACCTGAAGATAACACAAGATCGCGTAAGTATAAAAAAAGAATTTCATTATAACACGAAAATAGAAAGAACATCCTAGTTGCAAGAGGTGAAGAGAAAGAAACATAAAAACTAAATATTTTGAAAGAGGTGTAGCACAAATGGAGGGTGGCAGTGGCCGATAGGATAAATAGATGTTCCTATGCTATGTTTAGATGAACTCATCTTAGAAGAGAATGTGAAACTTCATATGAGAAAGAGAAACACAACATGTTGAGGATTTGACAAGAAAGATAAAATGCCAATAGACAAATGGGGTTCTGAGCGCAGCATGAGAAAGAAACATATAGCATCATTAGAAGCTCGGCCCATATAGAGGGTGAATAGAGAGAATTTAGTTCGCTGCCTGTTAATAAAGAAAGCATTAAAAGTATAGCTCCTACATCAGCATTAACTCAGCTTCCAACGGGACAATTGGGACATTTGAAAATTCCATTTCTCTGCATTCACAACATATAGTAGTTTTTCGAGGGTGTTACAGAAAAATGGTGGGAAGAGATGCATAAAGAGGAGTCCATCATTGTCAAATAGAGAGAGATTGACACTAGTAACAAAGGGTAGGTTGACCTCTAAAGGAAAGAAGGGAGGAATTGAGATTTGAAGAGAAGAAGAGAGCAGGACTATATAGGAAAGAAGGATCATTGTAGAAAGAATGGTCTGAACACTAATTCACAGAAAGGAGCAATAATGATTTTAACATCTCTTGAGACTAAAGAGAAAAGGAAATAAATAAAGAACATTGATTGAAGCTTAATTGCCAATGGGAGGTAAGAAAGAAGGCAAGTATCTATGAATTGCATGCTATAGTTGCTGATAACATGTGCTTCTGACCTAGCAAATACACAAGTGATCTAGAATCAGTTGGAAATATTTGCAATATTATTCCCTCAAAAGAATTTTATTTTCTCAAGAAGAGACAAGCATTTGGTGAGTTTACATGTTGAACTACTTGTGCTAAGTATCTACCATTTGAATTTGATATAAGTGTTTTTATTTTACAATATACCTTGTACAGTTTAGTTATTTTCTAGCATATATTATGCCTCGATATCACCCCTTTAATGATATTGATCGTTTGCTTTGGTGTATTTTTGTGGATCCACTCATAATTTATCTTGTTCAATAGAATGAATGTTTGGGGAGCTCTTATTAGATTTATTTGAAGTGTTATCTATTTCTATATGGTTTACTCTTGTTGGCACCTAAAAAAAATAGCTCTTAAACATGCGTTATTTTGCCCCAAAAAATCCATCAAAATTCCCACTTTTACCTTTCCTGTCAAAACCCCTATTAGGGTTTAGGTAGATCAAAGAAATAAACACTAACAATTATATGCAGATTAAATAACCCAAATATAACATTGAGGAATAAAACAAAAGAGATCAACACAGAAATTTAACGTGGTTCACCCAATATGGGCTACATCCATAGAAACTCAGCCATCCAATGATTTTATTATCCAGTACAAACATATTATAATCTCGCGAATACACCGATGTAACATACATCCCAACTGCATATAACAAGCTTTTTGGAAGATTCTAGAATTAGGGTTTTGAAATGTCATTTTTCTTTTGTCAGTTAACAAAAATTAACAACTGACTCTGATCGTGCAAAAAGAGGAAATTTTTTTTTGAGGGCTATGCCCTTGAACCCCTACTTCTCAATGGCTACCACCTATTGGCAAGAGACACTACTATGCATGATAGGTGTTGTCATTCATGGAAACTAAGTCTATCTTACACATCTGCATTACATAATTTGTTCATTCCAGAAGTCAGAGTGAAGATTTGTCTAAGTCCAGGTAGTCAGAAATAAAGCATGTGACAGGGTCTAGTATCTTGGTCTGGATCTCTCCAGTGGTAAATCATAGTGTACTACAGATTTGAGGGAATGATAAGGATTGTCATGACTATCTAAATCTAGGAATTTAGCCTATGGTGATGAAGGATTTAAAAGTTATAAGCATTTGAGTATCAAGTTCTAGTTAGTCAGTATAGTCAGAAGAACAGGCTGACCTAGTATTTGAAATTGGTCTGGATGAAGAAAATTTATTGGTTAAGAAATTTGTGATAACTAGTCATATTGGCCAACATATTGATGATTTGAGAACACAATTTTTTGGTCCACATTGTTGATCGTGCATGGATTTAGCTGACAAAGTAGACTTCTTAATAAATGTTCTAAGTTTTCTTGAAGCCAACTATAGTTGATTGAATTTCTTGATGTGGATATATATCTAATGGATTTAGGTGTTTTGTGGTGTGTGTGTGGTGTGATGATGGAGTAAGTGCAATAAAGGAAGAAAGAAGTGCGAAGGTGAAGATCTAAGGTTGGATTATAGCTGAAGAGTGAAACAGGGCAAAGTAAGGATGAAGTGTGTAAGATTAGTATTATGTGCTTAGCTGGAACTAGATTTTTACATTGGTATATGCTATTCATCAATTCAAACATCCTGTAATCTTCTTGTAATCATTTTTGTAGGCAGTGAGCCTCTTGGAGTAGTGAGCTCTGGGTAGTGCACCCTGAAGGCATGTGCCATCCCCACTTGTAATTCTTTTAATAGAGTATAATTTCTTATGGGTTGACCCCCACCGTGGTTTTTCCCTTAATTGGGTTTCCATGTAAAAATTTTGGTGTTATGTGTGTTGATTATATTTCTGCTCATGTGTTGTTGATTTATTCTTTCATGGTTATATCACTAATTTGTTAAAAGGTGATAAAGCAAGTATTAAAGTTTTGTGACAACTAATTCATCCTGCCTCTTAGTTGTTTGCCCTTATTTCAATAATTGGTATTAGAGAAAGGTTCCTTGGAAGAAGGTTAATAGCTTGAGGAGGATCTAGGAATGAATTATAACAAGTTCACTCAGAGAACAACTTCAATTGGCTTTAGAAGATCTTGATCAGTCCAAAGTAGAAGTAAATAAACTGAAAGTGAACCTGAAAGATGCTGATGATTGCATTGAGATGTTAAAAGAAAAACTAAAAAAATGTATGGAAAAGAAGAAGGAGCTACTTCAGCAACTAGCTAATCCCACTAAAGAAAATGGCATGAATGAGGCTTTGGAAGAAAAGACAAAGGACTGTAAGAAGCTGACAAAAGATGTTTCTATTCTAAAACATGATATGCAATCTAGGGTGATGAGGTTAACCAAAGAATTTCAGGAAAGGAAGAAGACTGAAGAAGACCTAAATCAAACTCTAAAGGAAAGAAAAGAAGAATGATGTAGAATGGATAGAACAATTGGCCACCTAAAATCTAATTTACAAGAATGCAGATATAATGAGGAGGAACTTGAAAGGACAATTGCCATTCTCAGACATGACCTAAAAATTGCAAATGAATACAAGGAGAAGTTCAAGATAAGCTTAGCTAAACTTGAAGTGTTGCTTGAGAGTTAGAAGAAGGCCAATGATAAGCATGGTCTTGGGTATGAGAGAGGTGAAAGCTCTGGATCTAGACAAAGAAACTCTCAATCAAGGAATGGGAGAAATAGACCTAGAAGACCTCTGGTAAGACAACTTAATGCTCAAAGGTATCCATCTTTCAATGGAAATTGTTTCAATTGCAATAAATTTGGTCATAGAGCTACTTAGTGTAGAAGCAAAGTAAATCAAAGTGGTCCATCCTTCTCCTGTCAATGCTTCAAGTGTAAGAGGTATGGTCATAGATCCAATGAATACAAAAGTATGATAATGAATAAATCAAACAATAGAGGTAATGTCAATTCTTTCAATTGCAAATTCTTTACATGCAATAGATTTGGACATATGGCTAATCAGTGTAGATCAAGAGGAAATCAATCAAATTAGCAAAGAAATGTTGTGTGCTTCAACTGTAACTGATCCGGTCATATTGCAAGATTCTATAGAAGCAAGACTAATCGAAGAAGAGGTTCGGTAAACAGAAACCTAGATGAGTAGAGACAAGACAAAGGCAAGGGCAAGGTTGATATAAAAGAGATCCAGAATGAAATGAATAAGACATGGGTGAAGAAAGGTGAAATGAAAGTTGATAATGGGTTCGCATCAGAATCTGGTGCTGATAATTCCTCATAGAATTGAATCAGGACCTCTTGCTCAGGGGGAGCTACATCAAAAATCTAATTCCCCCTGCCACTAAGTTGGTGCTTGAATCTGGCATGATGAATGAAGATAGAGAAGCTTATTGCAGATCTGTTAAAGCAAATTCTAAAAAAAAAGAAGCAAATGTGATTGATTGTGAAGCAATTGAAGTTCAACTGTATGCAAAAATAGTGTAACCGAATGTATTAGGGAAGAGCATTTATTACAATGAAGAATTAGGTTTTGCGGAGGATAAAAGGTCATTCATTCAAACACTTGAATCACTTTGCATTCAAAGAGAACAAGGAGGAGAGCACCTAAGCTGAAATTTCAAAGACTTGAAGTGTGAAGAACAAACTTAGCATCTAATCCTAATTCCATGAAAGAAAAAGGTATTTTTCTGCAAAGATTTGAACTTGTAATCTTTTGAAATGGCTACTCATCTGGTTGTGAACATCATTGAGCGGCCTAGGTGAAAATTTAAGAAACATCCTTTCAAGTCCACTAATGTAGATCTGATGGGAGTGTTTTCTAGTGTTCCATATGGAGTTCTTCATATAAAGGACATTAGGGCTTATATTCACACACCTCTTGAAGAGTATGGCGACTCAAGATTTGCTGATCTATTCATGAATCACTTAAAAGGTGATGATTTTGAGCTCAAACTAGAATACCAAGTCCTGAAAGACAAGAAGTTCATACAATTTGTTGAGTTTCTATGTTTTGCAGAGGATAAGTGGGTCCGGTATGTCTTGAGCCGTATTCATGATGAGTTTCTATAGCTAAATCATACATTCAAAATCACAGAGGATGCAATAAGGGTAGTTACAAGACTTAATTAAACTAGTACCTTGCCTCAGTTGAAGGCTATGAAGAGTCAAGAAGTCACCAAGCAACTAGATTGAAATTTGACAAAAGGGCCATGACTATCAATGACATAGAGGATCATGGGGTCAGATTCATATCAATGGTGATAGGATATAGAATATATTAATCTAGAGAAGTTTGTAGAAGTTAAAGTAAAAAATGAATTCAATGAGAAAAGGTTTGCTGAAATAAAGAAAATAATTAGCTATGATAGATCTAAGCTTGATACCAGTGTAAAGAGTATTCAGAATGCCCTATCTGAAGGTGTAGAGATCTATAAGTTTTGTCTAAATAGATCTAAAGCTGTTGAGGATATTGAGAATACAATTAAGGACATAGATCTCAAACAATATAATATATCTCTTACATAAAGTCCTTTAACTAAGTCTATCATTACTAAAGAATGCCAAGTAGTGAGTCTGTGGAATGAATTGAGTGACCTACAGAAGGAAAAAGCCAAAGTTCTGGGTAGATTGGATGATCTCTGGGGACTAATCTCCCCTAAATTAGAAACTATGTATGATATATTGGCAAAGTCCCAAGCAACAGCTGCTACTAGTGATCCCACTAACCTTCAAAAGGCAGAATCACTGGCATTTTTATTCAGTGGCTAGATATCTATCTTAGGCAATATTAAAAAGAACTAGGATAGTGAATTGACAAAGGTGAAATTTTTTTTGGGTGATATCTTTTTGCTGATGAACAAAGCCTAAAAATTGTATGCAGAAGTATGTAGAGTTTTGACCCTTGTACAAAAATTTTTTTGCATAAATTTTGGTATGCAGATCCTACCCTTTTCCATTGATGACAAAGGGGGAGTGAAGAGCAGTGAAAAATGAGGAATCCAACAAAGAGGGAGCACTGGAAAATAGTGAAAATCATAAGTGTACATAGTAAGGGGGAGTTGTTCCAACACTTAGTCATTTTTTACTAAGTGTTGCCATCAATTCCAAAGGAGGAGATTGTTGGCAAGAGACATTGCTATGCATGACAGGTGTTGTCATTGATGGCAACTAAGTCTATCTTACACATCTGCATTACATAATTTGTTCATTCTGGAAGTCAGAGTGAAGATTTGTCTATGTCCAGGTACTCAGAAATAGAGCATGTTATAGGGTCCAGTATCTTGGTCTAGATCTCTCTGGTGGTAAATCACAGTGTGCTATAGATCTAAGGGAGTGATAAGGATTGTCAAGACTATCTAAATCTAGTAATTTAGCTTCTGGTGATGAAGGATTCAAAAGTTATAAGCATTTGAATATCAGATTCGAGTTAGTTAGTATAGTTAGAAGAAGAATAGGTCGACCTAGTATTTAATCTTGATCTAGATGGAGAAAAGTTGTTGTTTAAGCAATTTGTAATAACTAGTGGTGTTGGCTGACATGATTGATGATTTAAGAACACAAGTTTTTGGTCTGCATTGTTGATTGTGCATGGATTCACCTAATAGACTAGAGTTCTTAATAAATGTTCTAAGTTTTCTTGAAGCCGACTACAGTTAATTGAATTTCTTGATGTGGAGATATATATCCGATGGATTCAAGTGTTTTGTGGTGTGTGTGTGTGTGTGGTGTGATGATCAAGTAAGTTTGATAAAGGCAGAAAGAAGTGTGAAGGTGATGATCTAAGCCCAGATTATGGCCGAAGAGTGAAACAGGGCAGAGTAAGGATGAAGTGTGTAAGATCAGTATTTTGTGCCTAACTAGAACTAAATTTCTACATTGGTAGATGTTATTCATCAGTTCAAACATTCTATAATCTTCTTGTAATCATTTCTGTAGGCAGTGAGCCTCTTGGAGTAGTGAGCTTTGGGCAGTGCGCCCTGAAGGCATGTACCTTCCCCATTTGTAATACTTTTAACATATTATAATTTCTTTTGGGTTAACCCCCACTATGGTTTTCCCCTTAACTAGATTTCCACATAAAAATTCTAGTGTTATGTGTGTTGATTATGTTTCTGCTCATGTGTTGTTGATTTATGCTTTCATTGTTATATCATTAATTTGTTAATAAGTGATAAAGCAATTATTAAAGTTTTGTGACAACTGATTCACCTTCCCTCTCAATTGTCTGCCCTTACTTCAACACCGCCCCTGAACCCTCGCTCGGGGCCCGACCCAGCCTTGAACCCTGGCGAGGATACATAACTAGTGTATAGTACTTGCATGATCAGTCGCCACATACCAACAACCCCCTATTTAGATCTGATCTAAGATAGTTTATAGGGGTTTTTATTTCATAATTTCTAAGTATAATGTTTCTCCTTGTCATTTTTTTTCTTCCTTGTAAAAACTAGGTTCATTTAAGGCCTTTGTCGGTGAATCGATAAACTTGCAAACTACCAAACTAGCCATCTAGGTTTGTGGTTTGGTGTTTTTGCTGATTTGTCAATTCACTAAAAAAGAGGCATAAAAGAGAAGTTTCAAAGAAAATGTGAAGTCTTATTTGAAAAATTTGTTGAAGTTGAGGCATTTGTCAGCAAATTAGCTAGTTCACAAACCATTGATTTCACCGACTAGGTTCGTGAGTTTGTATTTTCACTAATTTGCTGATAAGGTAGCATGGAGGTGAGGAAAGGAAGCAAAAGAAAGAAAAATATGGCTTCATTGGCAAAGAAAAAGTTTGTGAACCTTTAGGTTCAATGGGGAGACATTTCGTTGACAGGGTGAAATACTGATGAAGGAAGAAACAAGGAAGAAAAAGGGCAAAGCAAAAAGATAGAGAGAAAAGTTGAAGTTTGTGGCCTCTGTAGGCCAATTGGCTAGTTCGTGAACTATCGATTTCATCGACCAAGGTCGTGAGTTTATGTTTTCCACAATTGACCTACCAAGCAACAAAATACAAAGAAATTTTTTAAGGCAAGTGGAAGGTTTGTTTAAGGGAATGCAAGTGTTGAGGATAAGGTAAGGGAAATGTTTCTAAGGCATTTGTCGGTGAATCGACAAAATCACGAACTGCCAACTTCGTTGACGAAGTTTGTGGGTTCACTGTCAACACAATTCACTAAGAAAAGAAAGATCCACCAAGGAAGAAAAGACAAGGGAGAAAAAGGAAGAAGGAAGTGGCAAGATAAGAAGTTTGTGATGAAGAGAATTTGGTAATAAAGAGAAGAAGACATAAAGGCAAAAGGAAAAAGAGGGAAGATAGTTCGTCATGGGGGAGATTTCTTGAGAAAGAGGAAAATGAAACAAAGGTCCCTTATGGAGAAATAGTGAGTTCACGAGCTTGATAGTTCATTGACTAAGAAGTTTGTTAACCAAATTTGCTGACAAAAGGGAAAAGAAGGTGCCCAATGCATAGAAAGAAATGGAACTAGAGTTTAGATGGTTTGATAGAGATGAAGATGCAGATCAACTTGGTCGAACTTTTGAATTCTTTAGATGTGGCAAATTCAAAGGGGGCCTATAAGTGAAAATTGGACAACACTTTTAAAAGTGTTGTAAGAGCTTTAAAAGGGTGATTTCATGAAAAACATGCCATGATTGTAGAGTAAAATTTTTAGATTTGTACCTAGAAGTTAATGTTTTCCAGGTAGTGGGTACTCAACATTAATGTGTTGCAAGGCAAGGTCAGTTGCAAGTAGTTGAAATAGTAGAACTCTTCAATACAAAAGGACCAGAATTAAATGTAACTATGAAGTGTCTAAGGAGACAAATCTTTCTATGGGTACTTTCATTTTAGAAGGACGCCATGGTATGCATATTTTCATGTCTGTAGATCTTCTGACATGGCCTTTGTGCCAAACTTTTAATGCAGTATGGTCACTTGTAGGTCTCTTGTTGGCTAAGTTTTTAGCGTCTAGGGCTGCACAAAAAATAAAGTGCTATATATGCATATTTATGAAACATTGAATAGGTTGTTATTTGTTGGTGGCTGGAGGCTGTGTAGGTCTAGAATGCTTCTAAGGCTCCAAATTATGCCATGTCCAAGTATAAAGAAGTAATGGGATGGTGAAACAAATGAAAGATAATGTGCAGTTAGAATTGTGTAGATAATGTCTCCATGATAGTTTCTATGTATTTAGGGTTTTCCTCTTATCACATTTGTTGATAACTTTGTATTGGAAATTTGAAAATGTGACAACATTTTAAAGATATTACAAGCCTTGTAATTGTCATATGTTCTTTACATTTGAATGCATGTAGTAATTTTTTGGATTACTAAGTATGTTTGAAGATCAAAACCTAAAATCTGATATAGCATATGCTTGGATCAAGTTTTCTTTGTTTCTCTTCCATTTTTTTCTTTTCTACCACTATGACTTTGTAGACAAATTGGATAAGCACCAGTCTGGACTCCATTAGACCAATCTCACACTCTTTTAATCAAATAAATATTTACCAGTGGTTTAGGGGAAAAACCATTTTTCATGTGCATGTACATTTGCATAGTTTGCATCAACTATATAGGGATTTTATGACAACTAGTTGTTCTTGGTTCAATGACAATCTTTGTAGCGAAGAAAATGATTTGGGTTTGGTTGTCCTTTTGTTTCTAGTTGTTCATCTAGTTTTAAAGTGAATACCTATTAAGGTATACTCCTTGGAATTCCCCTCTAGAGTTTAAGCTGAGATCGAAGTGTAGAGGAGCCTACCAGTGCCTGTCAATTGACCAAAATTTCTCTTAACCTATTGACAAACCCCTTTCAATCACCTTGATGACACCCATGGCCTTGGTGATGGTGAAATGTTTTAGGGTTATGGGTTGCAGTTATTTTGGGAACCAACAATTTGGTGTTTTTGCCAGGGATAAAGCCACTTTAGCCATTGTTGGGCCAAGGCAGCTGGAAGTATTTTCACACCTCTGCAATAGTGATTTGTAGTTGCACATTTTGTTTGGGTACATATGGAATCGTTGTTGGGGAAGAGTAAAGTGTTGGGTTAGAAAGATGTATAGACTCTACTGGGGCGAGCAACCTGATATTAGTTTTGTAGACTCGAAGATCAGTCATGTTTCTAGGGATTTCCTCATTCAATGAGTTGGCAACTCTGTTGTCAAAGAAAACAAAGTGTTGTTGTTGTGTGTACATTTTAAAAAGACTACAGCTAGTTAACCTGTACATGTTTTTTCTTCCATCTTTGAACCATGGATTCTTTCTCAGTAAAGAAACATATTATTTGCTATCCTTAATCCCTACACAAGTGATTTGTAATCAGCTATGGCTAAATGGAATGCACAAATTTACCATAGGGAATTTTTTTCAAATGTATCATATGATGAAAGCCTGAGATATTATTGTGAAGGTAAAATTTGCATTTAAAGACAAATAAATGAAAATAAACTAAACAAAAAAGTATACCTTCTTTTTCACACAAACTTGACCTCATCAATTGACAAGAATGAAGTGCACCTACACTCTAATAGATTTGCTCCTTCAGTCTTCATGGATATGATGTGGATTTCTCATGTCAACAACATAACATTTGATCTCCCCAGGTGATATGAATTCAACAACATAAGTTTATATGAATAAGAGATGAAGGTGTTAGAAATGAAAGTACAAACCACACAACACAAATCTTATTCAAACCTTATTGATGTCCTCTAAACAATGTTGAATCAATGGAGATTGCAACAGAAATAAAACCCACTACACAAAAATAATATGCATTAAGAACTGAACACATAACATTGTATGTACCATGGAGAAAACCCTTTCAAGTAAAAAAATCCACCAAGAAAAGAGGCTCCAAGTTGTATTATCTTCAAATATGAGATTACAATACATGCACTTCCTCTCCTTCTTTAGTCTTCAACCTAGTGGTACCTATTACTCTCAACTATGATAAAACGTAGTACAAACATCCTTATAAAAGTGGGTTACCTTCTAGGGAAAGAAAATTGACATGATATTGACTCTTAGATGTATAACCTAATGATGAATG
Organism: Cunninghamia lanceolata; assembly: GCA_027924645.1. Lineage (NCBI taxonomy): Eukaryota > Viridiplantae > Streptophyta > Pinopsida > Cupressales > Cupressaceae > Cunninghamia > Cunninghamia lanceolata. Next base: position 11,322,653 of record BSBN01000854.1, read on the forward strand.
GTCCAAATTTACAATGATAAAATTTGGCTTCGGGGGCGTTGCCCCCAAGCCCTTGCCATAAACAAATTAGTGTCAAGGTCCAGATATAAACATTTGACTAAAATATATTGTGCTATAAGCCTTACTATCATATTTCTATCAAAACACTTGTTGATTATCTTTGATACTAATGATGTATAAATTTCTGGGTCCAATCCAACAACAACATGGGAAACTCTGAAAATGTGGGATGGCTTCTCAAAGTAACCTCTAGATTTTAGGGAAGATGGCTCTTCAATTTCAATAGGGTTTTGGGAAAAATAGAGAAGAAACAATATTACAGATACAATGAAATAAAACTCCTAATCCTATCAAAATGTGCTAGATTTAGAACCTAACCTGAATAAGCACAATGTCAAACCCTAATAGATTTAATTGGGAAATCAAGGAGCTGATGCATGATCAATATTGAGTTTAATAAATAGATTTAACAGAGGCAAAGAAATAGAAACTAAAAGCAAGAACAAGAGATAGATTCATATCTGCATAAAGTAGTATTTCTCTTTATTGAATGAAGAACTATTTTACAGAGGCAAAAATGCATAAAATAAAATGTTACATTTCATATCAAAAGAAAATTGAGGCAAAAAATAGATCTTTGATCTACTGCTCAAAAATCTGTGTCTGATCTATGAAGAACTCTCTAACTATGTCTCTCTGACCTATATTCATCCTTTTATAACAAAGAAAAATAAATCCCTCTGAAGAAAATCCTCTGAAAATCTTTGTAACTGCCTCCATAAAATCTGCAACAAAATCTGACTATGGCAACTAACTCTCCAACTGAACTAGCTGTTATGTTTCTTCCCCATTGCTAGAAATGCATTTGCCTATGTTGTTTGACCTATGGCATGAAGTTTCCCACTCATTCTCCTTTCCATGGCTTTTTGTAAAAATAAAAGTGGTTGCATATAGAAACTTAGGGTTACATCTCTTATCCTTACGTGAGGAGAGAGTCATATGACATAGTCTTTATTAATGAAGCTTCTACTTTACACAATGGGACCCACATGTATCTCATAAATTTTAAGAAAGATTCACATTATTTTGAAACCCCTATGACTATATATTAGAAGGAACTCATTTTAAAATAAGGCATTTTAGCTTTATGTGAAAGGGACCACCACTAGAGACACTTATTATTTTAATAAGTTAGATCCCTTGCTTCACGTGACTTTATATGAGACTCATATTATATTTAAACATATCTTTAATTGAGGAGGGCCCCACTTTAAGATTCAGTATTAAAATAATGACTCAACTTCTTATGAATCCTGTAACTCCTTTTCATGCATTTATTAAAATGAAATAAAACAATAGATTTCTTTGAGCTCTATTGCCTCCATGTGGTGAACTAGCACTTGTTTGTAATGAAAGCTTCTTTTCTTTGCCCTCAAACTCCCATAGGAGTGACAAGTGTCATCCTCCCGAAGCCTCCTTTTCCTCTGCTCTTCCATCCATTGATCTTTATTTGTATCTAATGGTTACTATGCATTTTTGCATTGTGAGTCTCTTAGGGTTTTTGATTAGGTATAGGGGAGGCTACCATTGTAGACATAGGTGGTGCCCTTATTAGATTGAGCCATCATTGAAAAGGCCGATCCTCATTCTTTAAGTAGCTTTGATAATATTAAGAACAACAATCTACCCATCAACTTGTTGTGGAAAACTATGATTGACTTGAGCCAACAAGCCTTGCTAAATGAAACCATGAACCATTGGAGCCTAATCGCTGCAAACAATAATTTCCTTGGTGCCGTGACCTTGATTGAATGCTGAGAATCATTCTATCTACACCTTTATCTATCTAGATTCTGCCTCTTTATTGATTGAGCTCCATATATGAGGTATGCACCATTAGACAGAACCTCCAAATAGGGTTTGTCCATTTGATATGAATATGCAGATGTTGCATATATAAATGGTGCCTTAGATAGAATGATGGCACATCATGATTGGGACTCACATGTCTTCAAAGTTATAGTATGTTGCATCTTTTAATGTTGTGCTGATTTCAACAGTAGCTATGTAATCTTCATTGCCTTAGCAAGAAATGAGCAGTATGATTTTTATGGCTTTCTCATTTGTATATGATTGTACCACTTTTATCTGATATGTATAGACCACCCTCTTTGCATTGAATCCAGCCTATACCTTCCATTATTTAGTGGCTTGTTCTCTCTGGATGTGTGCATGATTTAAATGACTGAGACTTGATTCCTTAAGACTCATTTCGATGGCTAGGCCTAATTATATATGTAGCACCATAAGAAACTGGCTGAGTCATGCCTTATAAGGCTACATTCTTTGATCCTCATGTATGCACCAAACTTGTAAGGTGTTTAAATTATAGCTGTGTCTTTGATAGACTCAATATTGACTCCATGGAATCTTGGAATTCACAGAATCCTCACTACTAATCTAACATGCATAAAAAAATTTTAGATGGTGTGCAAAATTTGCACAATAGTTCTTGGCGACAAGCTGTGTATGTGGGCCTGTTTACTATGAACCTAAAGAAAATAATGCCTTATCCATTGTACATAGAGTCAAAATAGGTTGAAACTGAAACATTCATGGCACCAGACTAATACCAGCTGTCCAGAAATGAATTGAAATTGAAACCAAGACACTGCTGAACTAAAAATATTCCATAATTGAAACCAACTAAAACTAACCACTGAAACTAGGATAGAACTAGACCATAGAGATTGAAGTGTGATAAAACCATAGAGACTGACTACACATCCTCATAGCAACAATTGAGATTCATTGAAAATAAAACAAATGAAATCTAAAAATTATTGCTACTATTGTAGCTTATTCTAAAGCATTGAGACTAAATTACTGGCACATAAGACACACAGGGACATGCCCATTTGTGAGAGTGGCAAAATAACTACCAGTATGGATGATTCTGCTCCAGTGGATCCGCAATGAACTGATACTGGACCAGACAAACTGCATAAAGAAATAAAGCAAGAATTGGTACCTTTTCACTTTCCTGCATTCTGGAGAGTCTTTATTTGCATCAAAATACCTTATAGGTTGATCTACATGCTACTCGTACTTTAGTAGAGGGTGGGAAGGGAAAATCAAGTGCTAAAGCTCTTTCCTCTATTTGAATTTGGAGACTTCTGCTAACTCAACTTTATCAGTGACCTCTTCTATAGACTCTTCATTTGAATGATGACTTATGATAGCATCAAAATCAAGTTGACAGGTGATAGAGCTGCCCATCACAACCTTTAATCTAGCTAGGATTCCTTGAAATAAGAAAGGAGTGTGATGAGATTCTACATGCAACTCTTTACTTTTGCAAATGTCTCTCTAGATCTCATCATTTTGTAGCTCTAAATCTTCATCAAGAAGAATACAATACCCCTTTTCAAGAATTGAAAACAAATCAGCTCTTGCATCTACCTTTGCTTCAAAATTTTCTCCATGAGTACCTTCAACATGCTTTGCAAATGAACCATGCACTTTCTGAATTGGAGGATCCCTCATCCAATAGTTGATAACCTTGTTACAAAATTGAGAATAAATCCTCATCATGCTGCCCCTGATGCATATCTGTGCTATCTTTTTCAAAATGTGAAACTTCATTGTAGAAATAAAGACACTTTGTATTTACAGATTCAAACATTTCCTTTGCAACTTCTTCCTTAGGATGTGGCACAGACTATTCATCCTTGTTTACATAGTACTTTTCAGCTTCAAAGCCCCTCTTGAAGTACTTTTCATCTTCTAGAATTGTCACTTCACCATCACCATGTAAATCTTCTCCACGATTTGATAGAATATCTAAGTTATATATTGCTATAGGTGGATGATACTCAGGATCATAAGAACACACTAAATAAATAGGATTCACCTTCTTTCTTGCATCTTGATCTTTGAGACTTGATTCTTCTGTGATGTCAAAGTGACAAAGAACCTGATCTATACCTTTTATTGACTAGTTTGCAGCTACAAAGATTTGTAATGCATTAGGTCTCTTCTGTGCTTGAAGGAGGGTTTCTTCTACAAACTGACCACATTGGTATTGATGTTCATAAGGATTTTGAGGCATGACATTTGGATCAGCTTGATACAGGGCTTGATCTTTTAGCTCATTGATCTCATGGGAGAGGGTTTTTATAAGTTCTTTTACTACACTCATCTCCTCATGATTTGACAAATCAACAGGGAGGGTGGGTGGACTAGAATTTATATGCATTTGACTACAAGAAAGAGTCTGAGATAGGTAATTTGCATGAGGCATCAGTTATTTTAAGGGCAAAGGAAATAGTTTACTAGCCTCAATGAGAATATTTTCATCTCTAATAGCCAGATCATATGAGTGGGGAAGAGTATCACCTCTTAGGGCTTGTATCATGATAGATATTTCACGGTCTAAAGCCTTTAAATAATAAATAAATGCAAAGATTGGAGGAGGCCTCATATCAATAGAGAATTTCTTCCATACCTTATCAATTATTGAATTGAAGTCATGTATGGGCTCCATTGGATACCTTTTGATGGTGATGAGGTTTTAGGTGAGAGTCCTAACATCTGTTCTCTCTTTGAATTAATTGTAGATGAGTCCTCCTGGCTGATCCCACCCAATGATTGAATTGGGCTACAATACTCTGTACCATTCTTTTGCCTTGCCTTTGAGGGAAGATGCTAGCAACAGAAGTGCATGATTATTGGTTATGATATTGTGAATGGTGCAAAATTTATCACATCCTAAATGTGATCTATAGGACAAACAGAGCCATCCCCAAGAAAATGAGGCATAGCCTTCCATGCTATGTCAATAACTTGACCCTGCTACTAAAGAACAAGAGGACTTGAATTCCAAGTCACAAAAGGTAGATCTCTTCCTTGAATATTTAGACGCACATAGATACCTAGGGTTGCCATGACTTGCATGAGCAAGGATCTAAGAAAGAGTCAATAATGGAGTCACCAGATGGATGATTCATGCTCCTATGAGCAGATTTTTATGTGAATTTCCATCAAAACCACAAAATATAGACCAATATTCAATGAAAACAAAGACCCAAGTCTTCGATTCCAGTCCCACTGGGTATGCCAAAAATTGTTGATGTATAAATTTTTGGGTCTAATCCAACAACAACATGGGAAAATTTAAAAACGTTGGATGGCTTCTCAGAGTAACCTCTAGATTTAAGGGAAGCTGGCTCTTCCATTTCAATAGGGTTTTGGGAAAAGAGGAGAAGAAACAAGATTACAGATACAATGAAATAAAACTCCTAATCCTATGGCAATGCGCTAGATTTAAAACCTAATCCAAATCAGCATAGTCTCAAACCCTAATAAATTTAATTGGGAAATTGAGGAGCACATGCATGATCAATACCTAGTTTAATAAATAAATTTAATAGAGGCAAAGAAATAGAAACTAAAAGCAAGAACAAGAGATAGATTCATACTTGCACAAAGTAGTATTTCTCTTTATTGAATGAAGAACTATTTTACAAAGGCAAAAATGCATAAAATAAAATGTTACATTTCTTATGAAAAGTAAATTGAGGAAAAAAATAGATCTCTGATCTGCTACTCAAAAATATGTGTCTTATCTATGAAGAACTCTCTAACTGTGTCTCTCTGACCTGGATTCATCCTTTTATAACCCAAAAAAATAAATCCCTCTGAAGAAAATCCTCTAAAAATCTTTGTAATAGCCTCCATAAAATTTGCAACAAAATCTTGTTGTGGCAACTGACTCTCCAACTGAACTGGTTGTTATGTTTCTTCCCTATTAATGGAAATGCATTTTCCTATGTTGTTTGACCTATAGTGTGAAGTTTCCTGCTCATTCTCCTTTCGATGGTTGTAAAAATAAAACTGGTTGCCTATAGAAACATAGGGTTACATCTATTTTCCTTACATGAGGAGAGAGTCATATGAGATAGTCTTTATTAATGAAGCTTCTACTTTCCACAATGGGACCCACATGTATCTCATAAATTTTAATAAAGATTCACATTATTTTTAAACCCCCATGACTCTATGTGAGAAGGAACTCGTTTTAAAATAAAGCATTTTAGCTTTATGTGAAAGGGCCCACCACTAGAGACACTTATTATTTTAATATGTCAGATCCTTTGCTTCACGTGACTTTATATGAGACTTATATTATATTTAAACATAATATTTAATTGAGGAGGGCCCCACTTTAAGATTCAATCTTAAAATAATGACTCAACTTCTGATGACTCCCATAACTCCTTTTCATGCATTTATTAAAATGAAATAAAACATTGGATTTCTCTAAACTCCATTGCCTCCATGTGGCAAACTAGAGCTTGTTTGGAATGAAAGATTATTCTCTTTTCCCTCAAACTCCTGTGTGAGTGACAAGTGTCACCCTCCCAAAGCCTCCTTTTCCTCTGTTCTTCCATCCATTGATCTTTATTTGCATCCGATGGTTACTGTGTGTTTGTGCATTATGAGTCTCTTAGAGTTTCTGATTAGGTATAGAGGAGGACACCATTGTAGACATAGGTAGCACCCTTATTAGATTGAGCCATCATTGAAAAGGATAAGCCTCCTTCTTTAACTAGCTTTGATAATATTAAGAACAATCTACCCATCAGCTTGTTGTGGAAAACTATGAGAGACGTGAGCCAACAAGCCTTGCTAGATGAAACTGTGAACCATTGGAGCCCAATCACTACAAACAATGATTTCCTTGGTGTCGTCACCTTGATTGAATGCTGAGACTCATTCTATCTGCACCTTTATCTATCTCAATTCTACCTCTTTATTGACTGAGCTCCATATATGAGGTATGCACCATTAGACATAACCTCCAAATAGGGTTTGCTCCTTTGATATGAATATGAAGATGTTGTGAATATAAATGGTGCCTCAGATAGAATGATGGTGCATCATGATTTGGACTCACATGTCTTCAAAGTGTTAGTATGTTGCATCTTTTAATGTTGTGTTGATTTCAATAGTAGCTGTGTAATCTTCATTTTATTCTTTTCACACTTGTGTCATACATTGTATATGTATTGTTCCTTAGCAAGAAATGGGCAGCATGTTTTTTATGGCTTGCTCATTTGGATATTATTGCACCACTTTTATTTGATCTTTATAGGCCACCCTTAATCAGAGATTGAACCCTTTGCATTGAATCTAGCCTATACCTTCCATTATATAGTGCCTTGTTCTCTTTGGATGTGTGCATCATATAAATGACTAAGACTTGATTCCTTGAGACTCATTTGGATGGTTAGGCCTAATTATATATGCAGCGCCATAAGAAACTGACTGAGTCATGCCTTATAAGGCTACATTCTTTGATCCCCATGTATGCACCAAAACTTGTAAGGTGTTTACATTACATGGTAGCATTTTGTATTATGTTGTGGCTGTGTCTCTGATAGACTCAATCTTGACTCCATGGAACCTTGAAATTCACTGAATCCTCACTACTCATCTAACATGCATCAAAATTTTGCAGATGGTGTGCAAAATTTGTACAATAGATACTACACTCTCTTTGAAAGGATTGTGGAAATATTGGAAGCAAGATCTCAAGAGTCTATCTTGTTCTCCTAAGTTGAAGCTCCTTGCATGTTTGGGAGAAGGGTTCGAACCACCAGCTTGAGTTTGTCTAGAGTACCTTTGGGTATGGTTGCAATGCCTTCTTATTTTGCAAGGCTTCATGTAAATCCTCTTGCATGAGGTAGTTTGTGTATTCCCTTGAGTGGAAACACTTCTCTTGATGTGTATTATTTGTGTGATGTCTTGTATACTCTTGTTCTTCTTATTTCTAACTAACCCCTTAAAATTCTTCTTATGGCATCTTTGGAAATTATGCATGGTGATTGAGACACCCTTCAGATTGAGGTCTCTTTTATCATGCTAACTCATGGTCTTTTGTTATTTATTTGTTTTGATTATTGTATGATGCATGTATTCTCTTTGGATATTCTTATCCTCTATGTATTCTTCATGCCTCATGCATGCTTTTCATGTTTTCTCTATGTGTTTCTTATGTATTCTCCTTGAGTGATTTACGTGTATTCCATGTGTGTTTCATGTGTATTCTATGTATACTTTATTCCTTATGTGTATGCTTCGTGTCAAGAATGTATATTTTTTGTATGGCATCTATGCTTTACGTATTGTGTGTATGCATATTTATCAAGTGTATGCCTTGTGTATGTCTTGTCTCATGTATGTTGAAGTTATTCCTTGTGTCTTATGTGTATGCAAAACATCATAGACTGATCCTAGAATCATAAACTTGGGGGCTTGATCACCCCTCTATTTTAGTGACATTATGTGGCTTCTATGTTTGTTGTGATTGAAATATGTCTTCTCTTCACTTAAGTGCAAGTATGAGAATAAGATCATATGCACACTAATGTGGGGGCTAATGTTATGGAGTAAAATGTGTACACTAGGATTTTACACCTAGTTTAGCACCTGAGTTGACCTAAAATGTTTACCCTTGTTAATCAAGACCTATTTTAATACTTTTTTGAACATTAAATGATTAAATCTTGATCCCGATGAATAAACCTGGCAAATTAAAGTTAGGACTAGTCTAAGCCCACTTAAATGGACTCTCTATGGAGTTTGTGGGGATAATGGACTAGGGTGCCTACCACCCTGGTCCCAAAGGTTAGCCTCAACCCTATTTTGTGGTCTCATCTTAGAACACCTCCTTAAGTTTTACATGTCAGCATCATTTGTTTTTATTCATTATTCATGAGAGGTAATGCATATGAATACAAGTTATTTTATTCATTTGAACATCTATGCAATCTAAGCACACTTGCACTCTCTCTCTCTCTCATGCTCTCTATTCCTCTCTATCGCTCTCTATGGTGGATTATTTCTTTTATGCTGACTTCTTGCAGGTCTTGTGAAGATCTCTCTACTTCTTTGGGCTACACCAACTTCTTGAGTCAAGTTGTGATGCCACATCAAGCAAGCTAGGGTTTACATGCTCATGGTGAACCTTTCCTTTATGCTTTGTGATAGCATTTTGTTCTAGCTCAGATTTGCCTCTGCCCTCCTAGGGTACTTTCTTTTTATCTATCATTTCTATTGTGGAGCTGGTAACACCATTCACAGAGCTTGACTTAGAAAATCTCTTAAATAGTACCAACCCTCTTTCCTTCTTTTGTGTGTGTGGGTTGAAGAAACAAGTTTCGGGAAGCAAGATCTAGGAAGAAGGAATGTCTTTCAGGTACAGGTGTGGTGAAACTCTAAGTTTATGTAAAACCCTAAATTGGATCTAGGGCACCCAGTACCCTAGTCTTTTTGGCTCTTGAACTCAGATCTAGGTTCTTCTCTATTCACTAGTCTCCGTTGTGCTTTTTGATTTGTTGTATCTATTTCTGATAGTCTGTTATGCTCATGTAATGCTACTTTCTCCATAGTTATTTTGTAGCGAATTTATTATGTTTAATATTTAGAATTAAGATAGTTTAGAATATGTGATGATATCGAATATAAATAAATTAAGATATACTTTCCATATATTAAATAAATGTTAAAACATAGAAAATGACATTGTATAGTTAAATATTTCATCAATAAACTTGAATAACATCAATTTACAACAATAATTTAATCAATGCAACATTTGTAACATTTCTTGCAAATAAATATAAATATCAATTATCTCTGAAGCACTAAGATGCTGTTATATGACACAGAGAAATGATCACATGTCTTGACTATTCAAGACAAAGAAACATCCTCAGAGGAACTGGTTCTTACACATAACCAACCATTCTTCACGGCATAAAACAAACACAACCCTAACCAGGACACTCTTGGATGTATGTTGTACCTCGCATTCGACACTCTCTGTGTGCCCCTTCTCCAAATTCTCAGTGCCTAGCCAAAGACCCTGATCCTCACTCCTTTCTTCCCTCGGATTCATGTATACTTTCTTATGTACTTTTCCTATATACTTTCATCTATACTTTCCTGTATACTTTCCTATAAACTTTCCTCTATCAAATCTATAATCCTTCTCTTTCATGATTTCTTACCTTTCTTTCATTATCTTTCCTTGAGTGTTCTCCATGCCCATTTTAAGTCTCACACAAATGCCTTATATAACCTTTTAAGGGTGATTTCTAACCCATCACACCTTTTCACAAAGTTTGTCATTAATAATGGTGTAATAAACATAATAACTCATCCCTTTTAATTTTTTTTTCATAATTATTCTTTATTTATTTCCCTTTTAACCAAAGGATCATAATATCCTTTATTTTCCATCTCCCTTTTAATTATAAAGGGTAAATAAACTTTATCCTCTTATAATTTTAGAGGGTTATTCATAAATATCTCTCTTTTCCATTTTGGAGAAAAAGTCACATAAAATTTCTTGACCTGTAAATTAGTTGTTGTCCTCAGTAGCTCAAGTTGAATTTACAACATATTTCAGAAAAAAAAAATTAGCTAAGTGTGGATGTAACACTATCAATATCACAATGAATATATTTCTGTTTAACTTCATCTATAATTATATTTCTCAAAATTTAGTTCTCTTTAATAACTCTTTTATTTTAACTAAAACCAAAATTAGATGCCATAGAAATACTTTGTTAATCAATAACATGACTACAACCATAAGTATATTTTCACATGAAATAGATCATGAATTTATACTTGAGAAGATGATACAAGAGAGTACACTAAATCTCCTATCAAATAATCTTTTAAATTTTTAATTTATGTGTAACCTTATCTTTAACATAAACATTTTGATCTTTTAGGTGTCACTTTAATACACAAAATTATTATCATGTAATCACATCACACTTACCTAGTGAATGACATGCATATCCCATACTATGTAGTCACTCATCACTGAGTACCATATACTCAATATGCATTCAAAGATGATAGTCATGCATTCTGGAGTACATTAATATCCTCTTTTCATATACCAAATACAATTGAATGGAAGCAAGTATACAATAACCCTTAAATCAAGTTCAAATTATTTGACATAGCCACTCAAAGAAAACTTTGTGGCAATTTTTAAATCCAATAATGGTGCAATGTAAATTAGCTTATTCTACCAATAGTGTGTTTATAATATATATGTTTATTACATTGAACTCATACTTCACCTTGTCATAGATTCACAAATAATGGACAAAAGCATATGTACAAGGTTATCGGGTTGATCAAGTCCAATAAAAAAGTACAATAAAACAAAATAAGGTACAAGAAATCCTATAATTCACCTAAAGAAGCAAAACAATAGTAGAAACCAATTTCCACCCACAAAAAAATATTATCTGTGATCCGTACAAAGAACTAAGTTAACTGAATTTTATTTTAAAGCAAGGATTCATTTTAGGATGATGGTTTTGCTAAAATAAAGTGGACAATAATAAGTGTTGTTGAAAATTTCCTTAATTAATGAAAAAGCTAGAGGCACACATGGATATTATGAGTCATTCCCATAATGTATGATGCTTAGACACCTATTTATATGTGATTTGTATGTAAGGATAAATAATTGGTACTAATTTGCAATCTAAAAAATGGTTTTGATTTTTCTTGAAGTGGTCTCCCCCCTATAAAATTTGACATGTCCCCATGGCCAATACTAAGATAACCTATTTGGTTTCATCTTGTATTATTCATTCCATCTAAACAACACCATACTTTCCAAAGTTTAAGATGTGAAAATGATCTTGGGACCTATGACTTATGGACCCACAATGTATCTTATGTTAGACAAATCTGGGTGTCATTTTTTTTTGCAAACAATACATAGATATATATTGTTTCCTTAAGATGATTGTTTTAGATTACTAAGTACTTTAAATATGTTTATATTTTAAAAAACAATCTTATATATTCACCACCTATTCTCCATTGTTAATAAGCATATGCAAATATTGATAGTAATTAAATATTTAAGGTCATTCTATATTCTTCACGTTACATATCCTTTTCTAGGGTAGTTAGATTACACCCTTATATTCTACCATTGAACTACTTGTATTACTAATCAAGGACCATTACTATTGACATTATTTCCTCTTACAAACTCCTTACATGAGGCCTTATTGCTATTGCACCTTTGTACAAGTGACTGACTTCAAACTTTGGGAAGTTGTTGCACATTTAGTGAGATCTAAGGATCTTTGGATGCAAGGTGATTATCAGTCTATGTAAGACTAGGAACATGACTAAGAATAACCCATATGTGCCCAACATCTAGTTAAATCAAATTTTGGTTTTCCAAGTTCTTACCATATTATGTTAACTAATCAAAGTGATTAAAATCAACATCACACTATAAGCGATATAACCAGTCTATCTCTTCTTAATCATCTTAATTAATTTTGTCTTAATTTACTCAAATCTATGTTATTGGAATCTCAATTCCTATTAAGACTCTAGAGTTTAAGGGTAAAAATGCATAAATAAAACAACCATCAAATTAAGCTCATGTATCTGTACACAAGAATACTTGACATGTTTCTATGTAAATGCATTCATGTGTGCATGTAACCACATTCAAACCAACATGGATGTATGCTCGTGTGAATATGTGTACTTTACATTAGCTATGCATGGTCTTTAATAAATATACTTCATGAGACATTATCTCATTCTTTCATTTCATTGTAGAGCATTACATCAAAGTTTCACACTTGACATACATGTTAATAAGCTTACTCAAAAAATAGTTGTGCATGTAGAAGATCCAAATTGCCCTAGAGTAATGAAAGAGTTTGATGTTATTTGTTTTTGTGAAAATGTGTTCTTGAGAATGTAAGTTATTAGATGGAAAACATCAAGTGTTCCAAATATGACATTTCATAAAGCATTTCACCAAAAATAATGAACGAGTCTAGAACTCAATGAGTTCACATTTGCTCATGTACTCCTTGCCTTTGCCAAAATGGGAACTTTGGAACAAATTATGGACATATATAAAAGGATAAAGGATAGAGGAATTTTGTTAAATGTTGTATTTGCAAATGCCTTGGTAAAATGTAGAAGCATAGACAAAGAATGTTCATAAAAGAGAATTACTAAAAATGTACGTAAATAAATAATTAGAAATCATTGAGTGATGGATTGCTATTAAAAAAGACATACACAACAATGGATCGAGGCCCCATATGTTAGGGGCTCTTGGATGTTTCAACTTATTTCTAAATTTAAATTCCCAAGGAACAAAATAATGGAGTTGAATAGAAATTATTTTAAAAACATTTTCTGTGAGAAGGTGAGGCTTCAGCAGGAGCTAAGACTTCTAGAGACAAGAGTAATCAGCTTAGGAATGGATGTAGACTCCTTTCTCTTGGAAAGGCATTTGAGAAGTGAATTAGAGGAGGTGCTCAAGAGAGAGGAAGTGTTCTGGAGGCAAAAGTTGAGAGAATCATAGTTCAAAGAAGGAGATAAAAACACTTCTTTCTTTCACCTCTTGGCCAAAATTAGAAGAACCTCTAATTCGATAAGATCTATTGTGAATTCCAATGGAATTTTGATGACGGATCCTAAAGATATTAAGAAGGAAGCAAAGATATTTTTCAAGGATCTTCTTTCTGAAGGGAATAGGATAGATATTCAGATGGCATATCTCTCAAATATACCCAAATTAGTGAAGGCACGTCACAACAAGGAAATTATGAAAGAATTCTCCATGGAAGAGGTGAAGGGTACTATTTTTTCCATGCCAACTGAGAAAGCATTGGGTCTAGATGGTTGCATAGGTCTTTTCATTCAGAATCGTTGGGATTTGGTGAGTAGAGATATTTTCTTGGTCGTCAAATAGTCTAGAAAGCACAAGAATGTTCTCAAAGAAATGAAAAATACATGTCTCATGCTCATTCCAAAGGTGAAGACTCCTATAAGATTTGAGGAATTCCAACTGATCTCTTTATGTAATTTTGTTTATGAAGTCATCTCTAAAGTTATAATAATAAGGATAACCTTGATTCTATCAGAGATAATTTCAGAAGAGTAGGGAGGCTTTGCTCTAGGAAAGGAGACTGTGGAAGGGGCAATCTTAACTCATGAGATAATACATTCACTTAAGAAAGGATGAGACCCAGGTATGATAATAAAGTTAGACATGGAGAAAGCATATGATAGGGTGGATTGGGACTTTTTAATGGCAGTGCTGGAGAGGCTAAGCTTTCTAGAAGCTTGGCGAAAATGGGTTTTGTCCTTTCTTTCAAACTTCAAGATGTCTATTTTGGTTAATCGTATTGAATCAGAATCATTTGAACCTTCAAGGGGATTAAGACAAGGGGATCACATATCCCTTTATTTATTCATTCTTATGTCATAAGCACTCACATGGGCTATCAAAGGTGTTGAGAGGAAGGCTTTGCGACATGGTATAAGCTTCAGTGATCAACATGATTCCAATATGCATGCCCTATTTGCATATGACACTATCTTATTTGGCCAAGCAACAATGAGGGAAGCCAAAGTAATTAAGTTTACAATTGATCAATTCTGCAAGGCTTCAAGTTAGCTAGTTAATGGATTCAAATCTATTATTTAATTATTTAATTTAGAATTGGGTAAGCAAGTTGGTATAGAAAAAATATATAATTTCAAATTTGAATCCCTCCCTGGTAGATACTTGGGTATTTGTCTTTTCAATGGAAGGAAGTTATCAATAACATGTATTCAAAGATTGCCATGTGGAAGGGCTATTGCCTATCCTTGGTAGGAAGACTTACTATGATTAGGGTTGTTCTAATGATTGTTCCCATCTACATGATGTTTATTCTTCAGGTCCCAAAATGCATTAATATGGAGATTGAGAGGATTTCCAGGTAGTTCCTTTGGCAAGGGTCTTTGGAGGGAGAAAAGATCCACCTCATGGCTTGGGATAAAGTCTTCTCAAGGATAAGAATCATGGTGGGACATGTGTCATCAATTTTGGTTGACAAAACCAAGCTTTAGGAGCAAAGTTGGCTTAGATCTTATATAAAAAACTTGATTCCAAGTTGGCAAGAATGATGAGATTCAAGTATCTCAATTCAGCCAATAGAGAGAGGATCTTCACTATTACGAATCCACTGCAAGGCTCGGTGATATGGAATTTCATTGTAAAATGTAGAGAGCTCTTACTACCCAATTTATCATGGCTTGTTCATAATGGGGAAAAGGATGACTTTTGGGAAGATTCCTAGAATGGTGAACCTAAGCTTTCAAAAATACATTAAAAATACATTGGGGTAAGAAAATTAAAGACTATTGAAGATTAGAAGGGATCCTGGGCAGATGGAGAGTAATATGGAAGAACACTTGGGACTACGATTTCCCTACTAGGCAAAATTTGTTGCTCTTAGGAGTTTATTGGTGAAATGTGTGGTTGTTTACTATCCCTTTGAAGATGAGATTGTTTGGATGGTAGCCAAATCTAGCTCTTATTTAGCCAAGGAAGGTTACAGGAATGGTATTCCTAGAATGAAATTAGACTGGCCAGTGAACTTATGCTGGAATAAAGCCTTGTTACCAAAAGCCATGCCTTTTACTTGGCTAGGTCTACACAACAAAATCTTAACAGGAGATAGGATCAAGAAATTGGGTCTTGGCTCTAATTTTAAATGTGTTCTATGCAGGGAAGTAGAAGAAAATTTGGACCAAAAGCCTTCTTCATTGTCCCTTTAGTAGAGAATGATGGCTTTGGTTCTTAAGGAAAGTCAATTGGGTTTCTCCTTTGTCTTATTCACTATTTTCCATGTTTAAAATTTGGTCAAAGCTCTTCACAGAATCTAAGTTCACCTATATATGGAATGTGGGACCATCATTAATTGTTTGGCATATTTCACAAGAAATAAGTTATAGATTATTCAGAAAAGAGGCTAAATCTTGTCTTGACATGTGTGGAAAATTAGATGTTGCAATCTTGGAGGTGGTAAACACAAAGATTAATATATCCAATGTCAAATCCTCAACTTGGTCAGGTTGGGATGACTTCATTTCCAGGAATTGGCCTCTTCTACAGTTGGTTGGGAGAAAGGGCTTGAGTGTGACAAGTGGTAATGGTGTGAAGAGAGATTAGATTAAATGGATTTCTAAATCGTAGAATTTTTCTAAGCTCAATTTTTATGGGGCTTGTAGGGGTAACTCGAGTTTGTTAGGGACTGGATGTGTTTTAAGAAATGGGGAAGGAAGCCTTTTGTTGGTTAAAACATATAAAATTCCTAAGGGTACTAATAATGAGGCAGAAGCTTGGGCATTGGTACATGGGCTCCAGTTGGTGGTTAATCACGGTATCATGAATATTTGGATTGAAGGAGATTCAATGATTATTATTAATGCCTTAAAGGCCAATGGATCAGATAACTAGAAAATAAATTATATTCTTTAGCAAGCTATAGTTCTTTTGAATCGCTTTGATAATTACTTAATTTCTCACTACTACCAAGAGGGTAATAAAGTAGCAGATGGCCTTACTAATCTTGCCATGTTGATAAGAAGAATTAAACGGACACCTTTTATTTGAGGCAAGAGAATGTTTCTATCTCTTTGACATCATGGCTTAAGGATGACATGGAGGGCAGTGCTACCACTAGGAAATGATGTCTTTCTATTAGATCCATGTTGAATTGAAGGCTACAGGTCTTAATGGCTCAAAGTATAGGGATGGATATAGGTTCATGGATGTGTTTAGGTGCCCGAGGATGGTGTTGAGGCCAAATCAAGGGGGGACATGTGGATTAGGGGTTACCTACCTCAAGTTAGTACGTGGGGAGAAACCTATTTCATTCATTTTCTTGGGGAGGCATGAATCAATGTTCATCTCCTCTGACCTAGATTATTGTAAGCCTCCTTCGAAGCTATTCAAGATCTAAGATGTTTTCACTTCAACTCTATATTGACATAAAGAAAATCTTTTGACAGGGCCAGTTGGGGGGAAGGACGAGGTGGAGGCATCTCTTTACTTAATTAAGCACATGGTAGATTTACTACATTTTCAACATAGGACATTCAACATTATTGGAAAGAATTGATAGGAGGCCAATCTTAGGTTGACCTAAAATGTGACTTCATGGAGTTTTGTATATAGATTGCTAGCCATGATTTTCCATGGATCTCTTCAATATTTTGATAGGGACAAGCTCATTTACTCCTTCTTAGGCTAATGTATTTATGACATCAGTGTGACACCCAAAGATATTCTTATTAATCTCTTTTGTTGAGGGCCTTTTATCTCAAAATGTTTAAGTCTTTCTCGCATGTTTGGTTTGTGCTTGCAGACCTTCCATGGTGGACACCAGGTTAAATCAAAGGATTTTCTATCCTCCCATGTAATGGGAAATCAATATTTAGGGGAGGATTAAGATTACTGATCTAATGCAGATGATGGACTATAACTACACAACGGTGCAATTTTCTGTGTAGAATATTGTAGGCCACAAGTGGATGCAAGGTATAAGGAGAGGATCCTTAATTACTTTGATATTGTCTCATATATTCTCTCCAACATCATGGAATTGGTTTAGGATGGAAGTTATGTTCATGCAATTGCCACAGGTCTATTTTTCAATCACATCTACACTATTGATAGATGGACTCTGGCCTTGAGAGATTATGACATGATGCAAGGTGATGCCTTAATTGGTGGTTTATTCAATATTCAAAGCCTCAGATCATCAGCAGTCATTCGATTGGTGTACAAGGCTCTATAGGAAGGTCTCCAGAGGGTGTGCATGGATGAATTGGAGAGGGAGTTGAATGCCAACATTTTTTATTTTTTCTAAAAGGAAGGCACAATGTATAGGGGTGGTCTTCATATCCATAAGGTTCTTATGCATTCATGCTCCATATTGGACACCCCATTTGCCTAGGGAATTCTTCAACAACCCAAATGATTACGAGGACCCCATGGATGATGATTAGGATGTCAACGAACCATTAGTATAGGTCATCCTCCTAGGTGTGGGAGTGACCACAACAGCCCCAGTTACTAATATTGTAGGAGCTACTTAATGTGTGTTGGCTAGTACATGTGGGAGTGAAGTTGTTTTTCTCTTGTTTTGTTTACCTTTGTGTATAAGGTTGGTGGGTTGATCATTTTTTTGGTTAGGCTTTTAAAACTATTTTATCAGGCTAGTTTAGGGCCATTTCATCTGTAATATTTTTTGATGGCATTCTCTTTATATCTATGTACAAACATTTTTAAGTAATAGTATGAGTGGTCTATCACCTCTTTCTTGTTAAAAAAAATGGATTGAGTAGATGGTTCGACTAAGTAGCATGTGGCCAGGCCACTCTCCTAATTGCCTAATCAAAGTTTAAGGTACTAGCTGACCATTTTGGTTAGTGTGTCTTGATTCAATGTATCTATTTGGTCCAAAAAAAATAGATCTATAAATAATTAGTTAACAAAGGGAAGGATTTCTATGGGAAACGTCATGATCTTTACTAGGTAGCCATGAAAAGTGATCAAACCTCATTAGAGGTGGAAAAATAAATAAGTGTTGTTAATTAAAAATGTCTTTGAGAAGACAAAGTGGTGGTATGTTTGGAACAAACAAATGAGTGGCAGTTTGTAATGGAGAGAGATTGGGAGTTTCATCCATGAGGGGTTCCTCACTGTTGAAAGCCAAGGATTGTGGAGGTTGGTTGAGATGTTAACTTGTGAACTGATGTAGTAGCTTTGAGATTGGCTTCACTTCTTCCTCAAATCATCTCATAGGAGCATGGAGGCTTCATGCTAGAGAAAGAAAAAGATGAAAGAGAAATTCTAACATATGAAGTTCTCCACTCAATGAAGATAGAAAGATTGTCCAGTATGATTCTAAAGTTGGACATGTTTAAGGCTTATGACAGAGTGGAATGGGATTTTCTCCATCATGTACTGTTGTCCCTGGGTTTTTTAGTTCACTGGATTAAATGGATTTTTTCAGGTCTTAAAGGGGTTAACTATTATGTTTTAATTAATGGTAGTGAATCCCCTCCTTCCAAACTTCAACAGGTCTGAGAGAGGGAGATCCTATCTCTCCCTACCTTTTCATCTTGATGACCGAAGCTCTCACATATTTCATAAGACAGGAAAATAGAAATAGAATTTGGAAAGGTATAAAATTAAAGGCTTATAATGATGTTTTCACTCATGCTCTATTTGTAGATGATACAATTGTTTTTGGTAAAGCTAGTAAGCGAGAATCTTTAGCCATTAAAAGGATAGTGCCAATGTACTACAAGTCTTCTGGTCAATTGATCAATCCAATGAAGTCAAAAATCTATTTGTTCAATACCCCACAGGATCAGCACCCAAGTATTTCAAATCTTTTCAATTTCAAACTGGAATCATTACCAGGAAAATATTTAGGGGTACCTCTCTTCAATGGTCACCACACAAAACTCTTATGGAGGGGAGTTATTGATAACGTGCATAACAAATAGAAAGCATGGAAAATTGGTTGGTTATCCCTGGCTGACAAACTTACACTAATCAAGGTAGTCCTCACAGCAGTCCCAATTTATATGATGCCATCTCTTCAAACTACAAAGGGTATATTGGCTGAAATAGGCAAATTATGTAAAAAATTTCTATGGCAAGGCTCCTTAGATTTGAGAAAGATTCATTTAATTGCCTAGGATAAGATTTGTTCCCTAAAACTCTAGGGGGCTGCTTGGGTTATCAACTTGGAATTCCAAAATATGGCCTTGGGAGAAAAATTGGCATGGAAGATGTATAAACATCCTCAGACAAAATGGGTTGAGTTGCTGCAAAAAAATTATGAAGATAACAAAGCTCCTGAATGCACTTTTACAATTGTAAATCCTCTGAAAGGCTCCTCAATATGGAACATCATTGTAAAATTTTGGTAGGTAATTCTTCCCAAACTTTCCTAGACTATACATAATGGGAAAAAAACATCATTTTGGGATGACCAATGGAATGGATAGAAAAAAATCTCCTCTCTAGGTAACTTCAGGGAAGCTTTAGTATATCTTAAAAGGTTTTGGGGAGAGAAAGTATGTTCATATTTTATGGTGGACACAAGTTCAATTCCCATGAAAATAAAATGGAAAATCTTTAACAACTGGAACTTCCCTCTCGATAAAAAACTAGCTCTTGGAAAGATTTTTGAAAATCACTTCCTTTTGTTTTCTCCTCAAGAGGATGAACTCATCTAGATGGGTGATGGTTTGGGTAGATACAAAGTGCACTTAGGTTATCTTTTTTTGTTTGCAAGAGCGAAAATGGATTTGCCCATTAATCTCTACTAGGTAGATCCAATCTTACCAAAAGAAGGCACCTTCACTTGGTTGGCATTGAACAATAGAATCCTAATGGGGGATAGGATTGAAAAGATTTCTCTAGGAGTGAATTTCAAATGTGTTCTCTACCAAGAAGAATATGAGTCTTTAGATCATCTTCTGGTTCGGTGCAACTTAAGTCAAAATTCCTAGAAGTATATAATGCAGCTATTAAATTTGTCATCCCCACTCTCAGGCAACATGTGGAAGCAAGGTATAAGGAGAGGATCCTTAATTACTTTGATATTGTCTCATATATTCTCTCCAATATCATGGAATTGGTTTAGGATGGAAGTTATGTTCATGCAATTGCCACAGGTCTATTTTTCAATCATATCTACACTGTTGATGGATGGAATCTGGCCTTGAGGGATTATGACATGATGCAAGGTGATGCCTTAATTGGTGGTTTATTCAATATTCAAAGCCTTGGATCATCCCCAGTCATTCAATTGGTGTACAAGGCTCTATAGGAAGGTCTCCGGAGGGTGTGCATGGATGAATTGGAGAGGGAGCTGAATGCCAACATTTTTTATTTTTTTCTAAGAGGAAGGCACAATGTATAGGGGAGGTCTTCATATCCATAAGGTTCTTACACACTGATGCTCCGTATTGGGCACCCCATTTGCCTAGGGAATTCTTCAACAACCTAGATGATGACGAGGACCCCCTGGATAATGATTAAGATGTCAATGAACCATTAGTACAGGTCAACCTACCAAGTGTGGGAGTGACCACAACAACCCCAGATGCTGATATTGTAGGAGCTACTTAATGTGTGCTAGCCAGTATGTGGGAGTGAAGTTGTTTTTCTCTTGTTTTGTTTACCTCTATGTATAAGGTTGGTGGGTTGATCAATTTTTTGGTTAGGCTTTTAAAACTATTTTATCAGGCTAGTTTAGGGCCATTTCATCTCTAATAATTTTTTATGGCATTCTCTTTATATCTATGTACAAACATTTTTAAGTAATAGTATGGGTGGTCTACCACCTTTTTCTGGTAAAAAAAATAAAAAAAACAATGGATTGAGGTAGATGGTTTGACTAAGTAACACGTGGCTAGGCCACTCTCCTGATTGCCTAATCAAAGTTTAATGTACTAACTGACCATTTTGGTTAGTGCGTCTTGATTCAATGTATCTTTTTGGTCCAAAAAAAATAGATCTATAAATAATTAGTTAACAAAGGGAAGGTTTTCCATGGGAAACGTCATGATCTTTACCAGTTAGCCATGAAAAGTGATCAAACCTCATTAGAGGTGGGAAAATAAATAAGTTTTGTTAATTAAAAATGTCTTTGAGAAGACAAAGTGGCGATATGTTTGGAACAAATAGATGATTGGTAGTTTGTAATGGAGAGAGATTGGGAGTTTCATCCATGAGGGAATCCTCACTGTTGAAAGCCAACGATTGTGGAGGTTGGTAGAGATGTTAACTTGTGAACTAATGTAGTAGCTTCGAGATTAGCTTCACTTCTTCCTCAAATCATCTCAGAGGAGCAAGGAGGCTTCATGCTAGGGAAAAAAAAACCTGAAGGAGCAATTCTAACGCATGGAGTTCTCTACTCATTGAATATAGAAAGATCGTCCAGTATGATTCTAAAGCTGGACATGTCTAAGGCTTATGACAGAGTGGAATGGGATTTTCTACATCATGTACTATTGTTCCTGGGTTTTTTAGTTCACTGGATTAAATGGATTTTTTGAGGTCTTCAAGGGGTTAGCTATTATGTTTCAATTAATGGTAGTGAATCCCCTCCCTTCCAAACTTCAAGGAGTCTGAGATAGGGAGATCCTATCTCACCCTACCTTTTCATCTTGATGACCGAAGCTCTCACATGGCTGATAAGATAGGCAAAAAGAAATAGAATTTGGAAAGGTATAAAATTAAACGCTTATAATGATGTTTTCACTCATGCTTTATTTGCAGATGATACAATTATTTTTGGTAAAGCTAGTACGCGAGAAGCTTCAGCCATTAAAAGGACGGTGTCAACATACTGCAAGTCTTCTAGTCAATTGATCAATCCAATGAAGTCCAAAATCTATTTGTTCAATACCCCACAGGATTAGCACCCAAGTATTTCAAATCTTTTCAATTTGAAACTAGAATCATTGCGAGAAAAATATTTAGGGGTACCTCTCTTCAATGGTCACCACACAAAACTCTTATGGAGGGGAGTTATTGATAACCTACATAAAAAATTGAAAGCATGGAAAATTGGTTGGTTATCCCTGGTTGACAGACTTACACTGATCAAGGTAGTCCTCACAGTAGTACCAGTTTATATGATGTCATCTCTTCAAACTACAAAGGGTATATTGGCTGAAATAGGCAAATTATGTAAAAAATTTCTATGGCAAGGCTCCTTAGATTTGAGAAAGATCCATTTAATTGCCTAGGATAAGATTTGTTCCCTAAAACTCTAGGGGGTGCTCGGGTTATCAACTTGGAATTCCAAAATATGGCCTTGGGAGAAAAATTGGCATGGAAGATGTATAAACATCCTCAGACAAAATGGGTTAAGTTGCTGCAAAAAAATTATGAAGATAACAAAGCTCCTGAATGCACTTTTACAATTGTGAATCCTCGAAAGGCTCCTCAATATGGAACATCATTGTAAAATTTTGATAGGTAATTCTTCCCAAACTTTCCTAGACTATACATAATGGGAAAAAAACATCATTTTGGGATGACCAATGGAATGGATAGCCAAAAATCTCCTCTCTAGGTAACTTTAGGGAAGCTTTAGTATATCTTAAAAGGTTTTGGGGAGAGAAAGTATGTTCATATTTTATAGTGGACACAAGTTCAATTCCCATGAAAATAAAATGGAAAATCTTTAACAACTACAACTTCCCTCTCGATCAAAAACTAGCTCTTGGAAAGATTTTGGAAAATCGCTTCCTTTTGTTTTCTCCTCAAGAGGATGAACTCATCTGGATGGGTGATGGTTTGGGTAGATTACTTCCTTGATGATTTTTTTTCCTTGAGGAAGTAGAGAATTTTTACAATTTTTGGTGGCTTGTATAATGCATCCAATTTCACTCAGAACTAGTAAAATTTTATCAAAAAAGGAAGGTTGAGTTGGCATGTAAGAAGACTTGAATAGACCCAACAAGGTATTTAACATAAGAAGTGCACTATACCACTTTTTCTTTTAGTTATGCATTACTTTTACAATCTTTATCTATTTTATGCAAGATTGTAGACATTATAGTTCTTGTTATTTCTTTGCCACATTCTATAATTATTTTACCAAGTGCAAATTCATATAACTAATAATCAGATATTTCAATTGCATTTTTCTCCTTATTACATATTGGGGTAACAATATCTAAAAATATCATGCCTTGGGCATCCATGGTGATAGAGGAAAGTATAAGAAATTGAGCCAAGATCAATAAGTCATTATTGATTACAAGTTCGAAGTGAATTGATAGTTGAATAAGATGAGTGCATATAGGTGAAAGGTGGAAGTTAGTTAGCTGAGGAAAGGACTCCTCAAAACTAGCATTAGTGGAGTCAGTTTAGTGGGAAACTTGATGACTCCTCTCCTAACTACACAACAACCTTGACAACTCAATGATGCATGTGTCAAGATTGTGTAAGGACACACCTATGTAGTCTTATGCCTAAGTGTATACAAATATATGAACTACATATATATACACTAGCACCCCCAATAAGCATAGCGTAGGTGGTCACAAATGAAATGAGTCCCAACTACAAAGCTTGGTGAGGTACCCATGTACAATGAAAATATAAAATTGGGTCCTAGAAGCTAGTCCTAATGAGGTGCCCAAAAACAATTCAATCTCTCATAAATAGAGAAAGGTAGAAAACCCAGTGGGAAAAAACTACCCTCCAAAAGAGAGAAAATATGCATGAAAATTATACAATTGCAGAAGTACTACTTCTTTCACTTAGTACAATACATGATTCCCCCCATAGGAGAGAATGTGATGGAAGGTCTATGAGACCCCCCATAGTACATGTCTTGTAGGAGTGAGGCTGGATAGTCAACAAAGGATGCAGATGTAGTCCAAGAACGCCAAACAATGTTCCTTCTCTTGGGAAGAAATAAAACCACTTGAAGATGCAAGATATCTTCCCATATGAGAAGATGTATGTATGATCTTGAATCAATTTGAATCTGATCCAAGGATGATGATGCCCATGTCAATGTCTCTGAAGAGTGTTTAGGCATCTCCATGTCAGTGCCGAAGGATGTCATAATCATATATGGTGCATGCCCAATAAATGAGGATGATGATGATCCAAAACCATGTGTAGGATGATCTAGAGCATGAATATCCAAAGAGGATAATGGAGATACAATTTCATCAAAATTGTCATCGAAGAGAAGATTGATGTCCTTAATGTGTGCTTCCTTGTCAGCAATGCAAGACTCTACAAATAGACAAGTGATGCCAGGTAGAAAATTATCCCAATGAGTAATGTTGGGAAGACTACTATCCTCTTGCAAGCAAGTGTTGGCAGATCTCAAAGGAGTGACTCTAAAATTTGATGAAACAATAGTAGGAGATGGAAGAATATCTACCAATGCAGGAGGTGTAGAGAGACGAGATACAAGTGGGTATGTCTCAATGTCATCAGTACAATCAAGACTTTCCCTATACGCAAGTTCCTCTTCAGCATCATCATCATACAAAGGATCATCAACATCATCAAGGGAAAGAAGTATGTCTATAGAGGGACCATTTGGGAATGGAGGTTCATTGGCATCTCCATACATTTCCCATAGTTTGGTCAAAAGAGATCTAGGGTAGTCGATGTGTGATAAGGGAACCCACTGAGTGTGTTTTATAACACTTAAACCAATTAATCCTAAGACATTATTATTCTTATTTTTCCATACATTTTTCTGTCAATATGTGTTTATTTTTGGAAGAAGTCCATACAAATGTGGCAATAGGTGAATCCATCGGCAATGCACGAGGATACCATTGCACCAGGACTTGTAGTTTCCATTTTCCAAGGTAATGACAGATGGATGACTCATTATCCCCATTAGTTGACTGAGATAATTTACCCCTCTTTTGAACTTTATGTTAGTTCAATGATTACAAAATGCCTATGTATAACACACCGCCGCCCCCCCCCCCCCCCCCCCACCACCAACAAAAAAAAAAAAAAAAGATTAGTGCATGTATAACCTTTTGTCTTTGTTAGGTGAAAATACAAGAGTTAAATACCCCCCCAAAAGGTTGGCTTTTCATGAATAATCCCCTTTGCATATTATTTCCCACCTAAATGTGGCACTTTATAGAAGTAGTACTTTTAACCTAGTCTAATTAGAGCATAAAAAGACACTTTATAAGTTGAGTGCGATATTATGCCCAATGGATTCAACCTTAGGGATATGAAGGGAATGCAAGGAATATCTAAATCTGCTCCTAATTTTAATGCCCACTTAAAACATAGTTTTAAATGTTTTTTAAATGCCTATTTTATTTTAATATGAAAGCATAATTTGGCCAATAGTCCTTCAATTTTTTTTGTTCTCCAAAATTTAAAAAAATAAAATTGTTAGAAAATCTGTTGCCATAACTAAAATTAGCACGGATAGAGAACAAGAAATAGAAAAATAAGATTCCATAATTTTAAAATATATTAAATATATGAACAAATAGATAGGAAGGTGGATGAACACTTATGAGAGGAATAAAAACCCCATTGCCCCTCTCTCTGCATTAATTGCTGTGTGGAAGGAAAGATTAAGGAAGACTCCACCATTAAAAGGCATCTGGTGGAGAGAGGTATGTGTTGTTGTGTATTGCATGTGTAGTGATATTGAGGAGTTGATGAACATTAAATACCTAATGCAAGTAATGTGGCCTCGAATGGTGGCAAACAAATGGCTTCACTTGAAACTAGGCGGGGACAAATTTAAGACCATGCAAAGGATGAAGCATCAACATAAGCTCCTCGTGTGCGAGCTTATCATTTTCAATTTTAATTGTAGAGTGTTGTTGTAAGCCCACAATCTTCTGCCAAAGGTTTTGCTTTTATGTCTGCTCGCGGCATTCTCTTTTGTACATATTTATGTGTATCTTATTTTATTGTATGGAAGTTTGATAGGAAAATTAATAGAGGTACAAAAGGGTTTTAAATTTTAGGCTACAATATAGGTGCAAATTTTGAGGTGAACTGAAGCGAGTGCCAACAGAAAACAAAACAATCACCTTCCAATGAATCGATCTATGGAGGAAATATTTTGAGGTATTTACATTAGTTGTTTATTTTTCTAAAACAAAATCTATTTGATGCAATTTAATTAACCACAAAAAAATTGAAACCCCATTACTATTTTTTCTAAAAATTATGCCAAAATTTATTTCAATGTAAAATATTTACATTGCCTTTTTTTTTCTTGAATTTTTTTTAAACATGCAGAACTATTCATTTTAATCTCTGGAGAATTTACAAAAGAATGAAAATCAATGGAAGTGGGTGCAGCTGAAGGAAACAACTCCTCATGCAAGAAGGAATTCATGTGAGAAAAAGAGTGGGAGATTGAGAGGGTCATCCCTTGCCCCTCAAAATCAAAAGGTTGGGAGTTCTTATCATTAAGGCCATTACTCTATAGTGCAGTTGAAACTGACAAGAGTGTAACCCAAGTTTCTATAATGAACTTGCTTGTATTTTAACATTATTTTACAAATTTGTTAGTTGCAATATTTCATCATCTTATTGTCTTTGGAATGTTTACACAATTACATAAACATCACACTACAATCTCAGCCAATTCAAAAAGATATAATACAATTTAATCAAAATGCTTTAATTGCTTAAACTTGCTTTTGATTAATAAAAAATGTTCTAAGTAATTTTTAAAATCTTTTTTATAATCTCTTAAACAATTTCTAAATTTATTTTAACATACATACATTTTATCATTACCTCAAAGTTCTTTCCTTTTCCTTCCTCACATGTGGTATTCCATAATCACTTAATTTTAATGAAGGAAAAAGAAAAGAAGCTTTTAATATACTCTTCATGAAATCTGATTTCTAATACTTTTCTTCTTTCATATCTCCATATTTTTTAATATGACGGCTTTATTCTTATTTTAAAACAGCAATCACTCCATGAATAGTGGCTTTATGTTGTCATATAACATGCATTGTAAGATCTATGAGATTATAGCAATGTAAGAAAGAAATGGCAAGGAATATGGCATAGGAAACAAGTTATGATCTGTTCTTATTTTGGAATGAAACTTCCAAAATAGAAGGATTATGGTATTAGAAATACTTAATAATCAACAACAACTAATGTAATACAAGATTAGAAAGTGAAGCACAACATGGAATGGAAAAAAATTTGAGAAAGACATCATTAAAAATACAAAACAATGATTTTTATTTTTTAAACTAAAAGAGGAGTTTCAATAGAAATGGAATAGTAATGATGATTTGTCTCCATTTGAATAGAGGTGTAAAAATAAGGGGATGGTTTTTGTTTTTAAACATCTAAGAAGACAAAACAAGTTTGCATTTGTATTACAAACTAAAGTGTATTAAGAAGAATGAAAATATTAGAGGACATGAAAAATGTAAACAAGATGAAAGGAAGAAATGATTTTAGAAGTAAATAAAAAAATGTTTATAAAATGTAAAAATTTAATTAAAAAAAAATTTAAAAACAAGAAATAAAAATTTATAATTTTTTAAAAATAAATAAGATGAAAAAAGAATAATATATATATATATATATTTAAAAGCAAGAACTTCTAACATAAAAATGAAAAGAGGAAATAAAAATTTGTTAAATATAAATTTAATAAGAAATACAACTTCATAACTTTTTAAAAATTAAAAAAATGAAAAAAAACTAATATAATTTTTTAAAAAAAAGCAAGGTGAACTTTTAAAATAAAAAGGGAACAATCAACATTTTTAGTAAGACAAGAAAGAAAAAATAATGGTTAAAAATAAAAGAAAGCATATAAAAGCAAGTCATGATCCTATTCAATTTGAAAATTAAAAAGGATATGATCCCTTACAAATCTTTAAAAAGTTAGGAAAAACAATGGTTAAAAAAAGAAAGCATCTAAAAAAAGTAAACATCAAAAAACAAGAAATACAAATTTGTATTTTTTTTTTAAACGAAAAAGTGAAAAAAAAAATCCTTCAAAATCTTTTAAAAGCAAAAAAAAAAGTAAAATAATCAATATTTTTTTAATAAGACAAGGAAAATTACATATCTATAAATATTCAAAGATTGAATACATGGATGCTATGTATTTATTTTATAGTTGAGGGCTTAGACTAACTATTCTTAAGAGATAATCATTTAAATCATTTAAAATGTAAATATTTAAATACAATATTTAATATTAAATCATTTAAGTACCCTAAATGAGAATCTTAAATAATTTAATACAATATATGTAGTTTTTCCACAACATTCAACTTAACTTATTTTACAAAACTCTCCATAAGAGAAACATGAGACAATTGTAAATTCTTACATCCATACCCATACGTAAGAAAGACCAAATGTATAACTATCCATTATAATATAAAGGTTCAGCTTAGGATTAAAATAATGTTGTTGTATAACTCTCCATTATAAGACAAAGGTTAACCTTAGGATTAAAATAATGTTGTTTAGATGTTGCAAATCAAGGTTGGGTTAGGGTTAGGGTTAGGGATAGAATTAGGGTTATGATTACATTTAGAATTAGACTTAGGGGTTAAAATTAGGGTTACAGTTCGAGTTCAAGTTATAATTAGGGCCAGGGATAGTATTAGAAATAGGGATATAATTTAAGTTAGGGATATAATTAGGGTTAGCATTAGCATTCAGATTCAAGTTAGTATTGGTGTTAGAATTAGGGTAGATTTATGGTTACAATTAGGGTTAGTAGTAGAATTAGGGTTGGGGTTAGGGTTCTGATCAAGGTTAGGGTTAAAATAATGTTGTTCAGATGTTGCAAATATGGTGACAATAACCAAGTTAGGGTTGGGATAGAATTAGGGTTAGTGTTATGTTTAGAATAAGAGTTATTGGTTAAAATTAGGGTTATTAAAGGGTACATGTTAGAATTAGGGTGGGGGTTAGCGTTAGTATTGGGGTGATTGTTAGGGTTAGGGTTAGAATTATGTTTAACTAGAGTTAGGGTTGGCATTACTGTTAGGATTAAGGTTAGGGTTAGGGTTACAATTACAATTAGGGTTTGAATATAGGTTAGATATATTATTATAATTATATATTATTTTATATAATTCCTATAATATTATAATTTATATTATATATTATAATATAGGTATATTATATATATTTTTATATAATATCATATATAATTATAATTACTATTTAATATATTATAATAATATATCTCAACTATATTACATAATTATAATAACTCTTAAGATATACAATATACTTAGAATTAGGCTTGCGCTCCACATGCTACTAGCATACCTATATTTAAAAAATATATCTAAAGTATGACGAGATATATCATTCTCGAGGCACCTATTTTTTTATCAATTTACCACACATAGGTGGAATAGGTGCCTCAAGAAGGATATCTCTTAGCGTACTTTAGATATATTTTTTAAACATATGTAGAAAGTGAATGCCAAATAATTTTTCTTGATAATTTTTTATCAATTTATATTTTTGAGCTCTTGTTCTCCACCCCTATTGTGACTAGATGCCAAAGTTCAAACACACATAGAAAGTGAATGTCAAAAGTTCAAACAATAAGTGCACACAAAGTAATGTCTAAGGTTCAAACACACTTCAAACAAATAAAGTTCAAAAACACTTCAAATAAACAATCAACGCATGTCAAAATTTAAAAACACACACAAAGTAAATGTCAAAGCACAAACACACACTTCACACAAACAATAAATGCAAACAAAGTGAATTCAATTTTAAACAAAAGACATGAAACACATATAAGTCAATGCTAAAGTTCAAACCCATGCTTCACACAAACAATAAATATATCACATTAGAGTGATAAAGTGAATTCAATATAAAAAATACAAAATGAAACAAATATAAGTCAATTCCAAAGTTCAAACCCATAATTCACACAAACAATAAGCATATCAAACTAAAGTGAATGCCAAAGTTGCACTCCACACAAGCAATAAATATATTCAAAAGTGAAACACACTAAATAAATGTGTTTAAATGAAACTTCCTAATAGTATAACACTAATTATGGAAATGATAATATATTTCATTATGGTTGAATGGGAGCTCATAGTTCTCTAATGGTTTCTTTCTAATTTAGTTCTTTAATGGTTCATTTAAAATTTATTTCATGTTGCTATTCATTGAATATCATTCCATTACTTTTATCGGCCATTTGATAGCACCTTTGGTGCTTTTACTAGTTTTAAATACATTAAAAAAAAAAATTAAGGTCAAAACATAGACAATGGGAACATATAGGGCCAAAAAAATGACAAAACATTTTGGCAAGGGAGGCCAAAATGGTTGTATGGCAGTGCTGAAATGCAAAGGTTCTACAAATAGAAAATGCCCCTTCTCGGAGAAAGAAAACTCTTGACAAGGTTTTCACGCTTTCTGCAACAAATAGTATGCCATGTGTGAGTTGGGCACTCTTTTTTTTTACCACAGAAAAAGGTGTAGGAACACCCATAGATTAAGAAAGTTTAGAAATATTACAAAAATTGTGGCCGAAGCCAAGTCCAGATTATGAAAAAACAACAGGAAAAGCCTTAGCAATCCCGAGCCATCAAAATTTAACTAATAAAATGCAAAGATAAAAAATAAAGGCATCACCTAGAAGAACATAGCTTAAACAACCACAAAACAGACATACAAAAAGACCACCCCTAAACCAAAGAGACCAGAGCACCCCTTACCACCTTCAAGATAGGCACTGTCAAACCAACATAGCCAACCACCCACACTAGGACTCCAAACACGCGACCTGACACCACCTCTTCATGCCACTGTCAGAGCTGCTGGGAGATTCTACTCATCCAGATCCACGGCCGTAGAAGGCTGAGCTCCTTCGTCAGGATCCTCCAATGAATACCGAGGCATTCCTGGAGCTAGATTGGGGGCATGAATCCTTAGGAACTAGATGGCCATGGACACATCCTTAATCCTATCATCTTTTTTTGTGGTAACCAAAAAAAAGTGAGACCACAATGCGTCATCAATTTCACCGTTGCTCAAAGATTTAATATTGGCTTGCAAGGCCCTATAGATGGCTTGCTGTGGGGGAGAGGTACACAGAGATGCAAGATTAAAAAGCCCATGAATTAGAGCATCCCCCTGATCCATTCTGTAGGTAGACACTGCCAATTCCCACGTTTGGACAATATAAATGTTTTTATAAAATAGTCCTGACACTAGGGCATGTACAAACTCACCATCCATAACTAGGTCCATAATGTTGGATAAGAGTTGTGAGACCACATCTGAATAATTAAGCACACGCCCCTCATATACTCTTATCCAAGCATGCCCGACTATGTTTCTAACTGCAAACTAGATGAGGGTACAATCCCAATCGAGCAGAGTCATCAAGTCTACCAACTTAACCCTCCGTCTAATCTCCAGTTCCCAATCGAGAGCTGGGAAAAATAGTCTTTGATTAAGTTGTATGTCAGCCATATAGTCTATCCTTGAGAGGTGGATAAAAGTAGAGACAAGAGAGCTATAGGAAAGGAAAGATGACAAAAGAAGATGCAAAACAAGGCAAGAAAGCAGCTGAAGCAATAAAGCCAATATCCTTTATCCAAGACAACAACACCATAAGTAGTAGGAATAAAAGCACGATGTCATCATGATGGAAATAAGTTAGTGAAGGACATCAATGACATCATATAATCAAAGCTTACTAGTGACAAGATATGAATTATGCTACCAAAGAAGACCACCATTTAGATCTTGCAACGTGTCCTCTACTAGAACACCCCATCGGAGGAGATGAAGCCGTTGTGCTACCAAAGAAATCTCAATTAAACAGAGCAGTTAAGACTAGTCACTTCCCTTTAATAAGACGTGAAATGAGGATGGATTCGCAATCCCCACCTGCCCACAATAACAGATGAAATGGCCTAAACACTCTCAATTCACTTGCCCTCATGAGAGCTAACAGTCCACTTCCATGGACTTGTTAGAGGTTGAACAAAAAGAATTAATCTGCATTTAAGTGGGCACACCTCATGTCAGGGGGTGATGCTAGGACACACCAAATTTAAACTAGCCTATTCCCTGTCACATATTTCATCTCTTGTGACAAGAGATTTGACAAGGTGTATGCCATCTAAGAAGTTGATTTATAAGCAATATCTCTTAAAAAATCTAGACTGACATTACCAGGATAGCTAAAAATCAAACCGATCTACTACCCATCACATCTTCCATCTCATGTGACAGAATGTTTGACAAAGTGTTCGAGTAGATTTGGTCTCCAGGTGGGAATAGCACATATGCGCTCTCAATCTCAATAGCTACATTTGTTAGCAGGTCCACCACCTTGTTGCCTTCCCTTAACATGTGGGAAATGAGATAATTATCTAGCCTATTCATTATGGTGCCAGCCTGCTGAAGAATATAGTTGAGTTTCCAATTATCTAATCCTCTTCCTTTGATGTCATTGATCACTATCAGGGAATCACCCTCAATCCACACATTTTTAATTTCTTTTTTCAACCACCCGTTGTAAACCATGTACTAAAGCCCATGCTTCCACCTCATTATTAGTTCCTATGGGTAATTTAGATGATTTGGCTATAATCAATGAACCATATTCGTTTCTAATAGCACACCCCTGTGCCAGATGGACCTGGATTTCCTCAGCATGCACCATCAAAATTTAAATTGAAGAAAGGAGGGGAGGGTGGAATCCATTTTACTTGATCTCTTTTTGAGTTGGTCTTGGAAGCCCTGGGAAACTGCCTAGTCCTAACTTAATGATTGACAGCCATAATGAGAAAGTTGCCACATCCCACTTAGACCATACTGACTTGCAAGTGTTTGTGCATCTAAGATATGTCACTAACAGATCAGATATCACCACTTATAGTTTGTCATAGATTTGATTCACAAAGCTTTCTTCCTTCCTAAAAATATGAAGATTTCTTTCCCACCATAAGTGCCAGATGATCATCGAGGGGCCTATATCCCATAAACAAGCTAAATATGAATTAGCAAATGGATGAGGCCAATTCCTAAACATTAGAAACAAAGATTTGGATATAGGACTGGTCCAATTTATCTTTCTAAAGAACCAGAGCCAACATTCTCTACTAAAGGGGCATAGGAGAAGAAGATGATCTGTAGATTCATCTTCACTTCCACATAGTACACAAGGAAAATTGGAGCCAAGGCCCAACCTTTTAATTCGGTCTCCTATTAGAATTTTGTTATGGAGCACACACCAAGCAAATGCTCCTGCTTTAGGGAGTAATACATTTCCCCAACATAGATTTGAGGGCCACTCTGAAGTAGCTTTTTGCATGCAGATTCTATATCCTTCTCTGACTGAATAGAGGCCTAATTTTGAACCCATCTAGGCCACTTCATCTTCCATGTTAGAAACAATTACCAACTTCTTTCTTAGTAGATGACTAAGCAGCACTTTTTGGTTCCTTGGAAAGTTGCTGTCTCAAAAACTCTTCCAGGCTACTGAAACTGAAGCCACTACCCTTGTCACTAGCCAGTAATCTTTAACTTCAGTCCCCCAGCTTGATTGAAGAAAGATTCTTGCTTCTGTGAGCTCTTTCCTTACTATTAATAATGGTCCCCCTCCCCAAGAATCATACCAGAAATCCACCTTTTCACCATTATGGATTATCCATGTCAGATTAGGTTGGAGGATCTCTCTACTTCTTGTTACGAAGTTCCAAATTGTTGAGCCTTTGGGAGGGTTCTACACTATGAAAATTCTCTCATTATCAAAGGTGTCAAGATATTTTGCCTTCATAAGTCTTACCCATATAGAATTAGGTTTCGCATACATGTTCAACTCCAATTTGGCCCCCAATGCTTGGTTTTGAAATTCAATGTTGAGGATTCCAGTCCCTTCTACCTCTTTAGGCTTACACACATTGTCCTAGGCCAATAGATGAATTTGCTTCTCTTGAAGAGAGCCTTCCCATAGAAATTTCCTATATGCCTCATCTATTTTGGTAATAATGCCTTTTGGGATATGGAAAATTGACATCATCTAGACTAGCACAGTGGAAAGAACTACTTTTATCATCACAATTCGGCCTGCCAAAGACAAGCTATGACCTTTCCAGTTAGATAGCTTTGCATTCATGTTTCTTAGAACTTTACTCCATAGATCATTTCTATATCTACCATTAAACATAGGGAGACCAAGATACCTTCCTGGTAAAGCTTGAATTTCTAGGTTAAGGATACCATGGATCTCATTTTGAAGTTGGAGCAGCATGTTTTGAAAAAAGACCATAGACTTATTAAAATTGACCGGTTGTCCTGATGCACGGCAATATAATTTAATTGTGTTCATCATGGTTTTGGCTTCTTGAATCAGGGCATGACCAAAAGGAATTGTGTCATTTGCAAAAAGTGCATGAGTGAAGGATTCTTGAATCCCTTTGAGCTTGATGCCTTTCCATTCTGATTTTCTCTTAGCTTCCTTTATTGCCCATGTGAGTACCTCTATCATAAGAATGAAGAGATAAGGGGATAGATCATCCCCTTGCCTCAACCCTCATGAAGGTTTGAAAGATCCTGACTCCCTGCCATTTATAAGAACTGAGACTTGAAAGCCTGAGATACAAGAAGCAATCCATTTTATCACTTCTTTGGAGAACCCTATTTGCAGTAAAATATCTAGAAGAAAGCTCCATTCTACTCTGTCGTAGGCCTTGGACATATCTAATTTAACCACCATAGCTGTGTTTTTATCTTTATCAACAGAGTGTAGGATTTCATGTGTTAAAATGGCACCCTCCAGAGTTTCTTTTCGTGGGACAAAGCCCTCCTACTCAATTGAGATCAACTCCGGCATGAAAGTAGATAACTGCTGTGCCAAGGCCTTCGAAATTATTTTGCAGATAAAGTTGCATAGCGAAATTGGCTTGAAGTCTTCAAATGTTTGAGGAGAGCTAGATTTTGGGATGAGCATTATACAAGTAGTCTTAATTTCCTTAAGTACATTCTTATATTTCCTAGATTCTTCTACTGCCAAAAGACATCTCTACTAACCCTGTCCCAACATTTCTAAAAGAAGATTCCCATCCATCCATCCGGTCCTGAAGTTTTCTCCCCCACCAGAGAAAAAATAGCTGCCTTAACTTCCTCTAAGGAGAATTCTTTCAATAAATCCAGATTGTGATTTTCTTTGACTAGTTTGGGAATAAACTTATAGATATTCTGATCCATAGCCACTTCAGGGATTGAACTAGATAGGAGATTTTTGAAAAAGACTTGAGCTGCAGAGAGAATTTCTGTTGACTTAGTACAAATCTGCCAATTCCCCAATTGGATTGATTTGATATAATTTGTGCCCTCCCGTACCTTGGCTGAAAGATGAAAAAAGGAGGTATTTTTGTCACCTTCTTTCAACCATAATTCCTTCGATCTTTGCCTCTAGAAAATTTCTTCTCTTTTCAGAATCTCTTCCAGTTCGGCTTTGAGTTGCTTCTCCCACTGAAAGGAGGAGAGGTCCATGCCATTTTTTATTATGAGGTCTGCTAGATCTCTCATCTCTTTCTGTAATCTGGACTTTTCTGCAAAAACGTTATGGAATTGAACCTTGTTCCATTCCATAACCATATGCCTTAGAAATTTTAATTTACTTACTAGCTGAAACATGCGGGATCCTTTCACAAATGGGATGTGCATCCACCAATTCTTAATTTTTTAAATAAAAGACACATCTCTAAACCAAATTGTTTGAAATGTGAACTTCTTCTTGCTAGGGAAGGAATTACCTCCTATTCTTAATCTGACCGGAAAATGATCGGAACCCAACAGAGGCCAGATCTATGTCTCAAATCTAGCTGGCAGATTGAAACATTGTGAAGACAAGAAGAATTTGTCCAAGCATTCCGCTATTTTTAAAAAGCCTTTCCTTTTGTTTGTCTAGGTAAATTTACCACTTTTGGGGATATAATCTAATAGAAGATTTTTATTAATAAACTCCTTAAAATCCTTCTGAGATCTAGGTGGATGAGAGATGCCCCCCGATTTTTCAAATTCATCTAGAATGGAATTGAAATCACCCCCTAATATATAGATTCCATTTCAACAGCCCTAGCCATGCAGACTAACTATCCCATACTTGTCTTTTCTGAAGTAAATCAACTGGTGCATATACATTAACTATCCAAAGATCTATTCCATAAATGAATGAAGGGAACTTACCTATTAGAAAGTTGTCATTCTTTTCCATCACCTCCAGAGGTTGAATGTGTTTTCTCCAACCTATAACAAGCCCACCAGAAGCACCTCGAGCAGCCACCATCTCAAAGGACCAGCGTTTCTAGCTCTTGAAAACATGGTCAAACGAATCAACAGACAATTTTGTTTCTTGTAGCATTATGATATCTAATTTCTCCTCATCAATTTGAGAACTGATGAGTTTTCTTTTGTTAGGGGCATTGAGGCCCCTAACATTCCACGTAAATATCTTCACGTCTTCCGAGGAGAGTAGTGCACTCTCCTCTTACTTGGATTATGATTAGCCTGAAGATTCTCCTCACTTGAATGATCTCTGTTCTTTTTCATCTATTTCTGTCTGGAACTTTTCCTAATAGAGGGGGGAGTACCCTTGACCAGGGGGCTTTTCAGACTCATCCGATTGAGACCTAGAGGAATATTTTTGATCTTGACCGAATCTTCCTATAGAACTTCATCAACTATCTCCTTAATCACATTATTTGCCACCTTCATCACTACCAGATCGAGAAGATCTCTAAAAGTTTTATTGTCCTGTAACAAGTCCTTTGAAAAGTCATTGAATCTAGCATCTTTCCCCACATTCTCCTCCTGATTGTTTTTAGAGATTTGAATCATTCCCACAGGGGGGTGTCCTCTTCCCAGTTTAGCCAATCTTCCTCCTCCCTTGGAGGTCAGTGACACTGTGAAACATAACCAATTGCCTCTTTCTCACCAGCCTCTACAAATCTTTCTTCCTGACTAAATGTCTCTTTAGGCTCAACATCCTCTGGCGACAAGTGATGATCCTTTTCCCTATCTCCATCGAGGGCCTCCTCAGTTATAACTTGATCTTCACCCATTGGCCTTGCTAATACAACCTGAATCTCCCCAATAGACCAGCTAACCAACTCAAGTTCCATCACTTTGTCATTCTATTTGCCAAACCCTACATCATCTCTGAAGATTTGAATAGACTCCACATTCAAAACTTCTGCAGTCAAGGCTGAGCTTGTCGTAACCCTTTGAGGTCCCAAGGTTCCTTGCTTGTTCATTGTTTCTTCTATTAATAAAAACTCCTTCAACCTTTCAAAGTCATCTATGTCTGCCCCATCTTGAAGAATAACTTCTTGGAACCATAATCCATGAGTGGATTTCATTTTGAGTCTTTTAGGTAGTAACTCTTTAGCATCTGTGAGAATTCACATCCTGACTGTCGAGGAGGCAAGATTCTCTATTGGGATATCCACTTCTTAGCACACCCCAATGGAGTTACCTAAACATTTCAAAATTTCAACATCCCTATATTCTAATGGGAGATACGGAAGTTGCACCTAGATGGGGATCAAGGGGATTTGTTCTTTCCCAACATGGAAGTTAGGTCTCCATTCTTGGCAGCAAATCGATGTTTGATTGAACTTCCATATTTTCTTTGAGAGGATTCTATTCCTTTCTTCATTGTCTAAAAATACAAAACAAAAGAATCCATTTCCCATCTCACAAAAATGCTCTACTTTTTCCCATGATTCTTGATACCATTCTCTAAGATCTTGTACTGAGAAGTGGGGGACAGAACTTTGCCTATTAAGGCAATTTCAGATAATGAGATTGTTTTATCTCTCAGTTTTTAATCCACTTGATCTAGAGAGACCTCCTCAAACTCGTTGTGCCTTGAAACTTTCTTAATAATGGGGATCCAGACCTTTTGTTGCTTTGGTTCATGCCCTTCCTCTATTCGTTGCTCATGAAATCTATGAAATTTAGGCCTTTTTCCTTTCACAAAATCTCTTTGTCGAGATCCTCTTGAATAAGCACTTGACATTCCCATATTCCTCCTGCTTCTAAAGGTGACATCTTCTCTCTTTGCTTGAAACTCACTGGAGGCGTCTTGCTGAGATTTCAAGGGTTCTCTGAGGCCATATTATCCTCCTTAAATGGGAATTTCCTTCTGATCCCATAGTTTTGGTATACATATTGAAAAAAAACTTTTTTCCCCAGTGATAGTTGTTTGTGATCCCGAAGTCCTGGTTTCCTCAAAATGGATCGGATCTCTCTCCCTTGTCCTTAAAATCCAACCGTTCTACTTGTAGACAAACCGGGAGCCTTCTGGTGCATAAGAGTCGCTCTGTATGCCATTCTTTTTCCTTTTTCATTCAACGTTGTAACTGCTTTTCTGTGCTCTTGTATGGGTGCAGGATTTAAGGATACAAATTCAGCATGCTGTGGGTTGGGATTGTTTAATGCAGAAGTAAACTGTGGAAAGACAACTCCTGTAAATTAGGATGTTTCAAGAGCATTAGTGAGAGTTTACGACACTCTTGTAAATTAGGATGTTTCAAGAGCATTAGATTCTTAAAAGAATCCGGCAACGACCTCAACTTGCTGCAAAAGGGCAAACTTAGATGCCGCAGATTTCTCAACTGACCGAAATTGTCGGGTAGTGATGATAGCTTTTTACACCTAAATAACACCAGGTGTTCCAGCGATCGGAGAAGGCAAAATTCGTCTGGCAGACTCCTTAACATTGAAACCATTTATGATTACTATCTTTTTCAACTGATTGAGATGTCCTATTGAATTTGGAAAACCTTGAAATTTCAGGCAACCAGAATAACGCAATGCTCTTAACTGCAGAGGAGCCTTGCCTTCAGTCTCTTAGAGGGCATGGTTGGGTGCTCTGTGAGGGCGTGGTGGCCTCAAAAAAATCCCTTTTCCAAAGATGAACAGTGGTCTTCCCTTCTTTTGGGGCTTTAACTTTACCTCTAGATAGTTGTCCTCTTTTAGGCTGTGGCTTTAGGCTTCTAACCGTAGTCCCTGACATTCAAGGTAGGTTGCCAGCAAAGACCTCATGCCTTTAGATAGGTTGCAACCTTTCTATACAGGGCGTTGGCCTTCTATTGAGGCTGTGAGCCTATGCAGAGCATTGACATGTTCAAGCCACAAGGCTAGGCCCTTGGTTGGCCTTCTCAATGCAAATCGTCCCTCTATGGATTGGAACATCGATCTTGAATGGTGATCATTCAAAGAAACCTCGAATCCTATATTCAATGACATGAAGCAATCTTCAAAGACTTCACCTCTATTCGGCCTTACACACCTTGCAAACTCCGATGGCTTGTAGCAGAGACTTGGGAATAAGGGAAAACCATGACCACCATTGAGAGGGGACACCAAAAAGGAAGACCCCGCAGCCTTTGCAACCATAGGTCATGTCTTTTAATACCTCCTTCCACATCTTTTAGATGTCTGAAGCCATATATGGAGGGCGCGGTTGTGGAGTCGCCTCTTTGCAAGTCGTTGGCCTCCAAATCTTCTTCTGCAAATCAACATAAAAAACCAGTGACCTTGATGGAGTTTGGAGATTCCAAACAAATAATGAGGGCCCTTGACTTTGAGTCACAAGAATGCATAAGAGATGAATCATTACTGCAAATTGGACCAAACACAATTGTACCTTATACGGCCTCTAGAGCCAGCTGATGAACTACTCCTCCCACGATAAGACTTCAAAACAAACAAACAAACAAACAATAAAAACATAACCTAGATCTCATACCATATAAGAAGTTGACCCAAGATCAATAAGCCATTACTGATTACAAGTTCGAAGTGAATTGATATTTGAATAAGATGAGTATATATAGGTGGAAGGTGGAAGTTAGTTAGTTGAGGAAAGGACTCCTCAAAACTAGTGTGAGCGGCTAGTTTAGTGGGAAATTTGATGACCCCTCTCCTAACCACCCAACAACCTTGACACCTCAATGAGGAATGTGTCAAGATTGTGTAAGGGCATGCCTAAGTAGGCTTATGCCTAAGTGTATATATATATACACACTAACAAAAAGGACCCTTGCCTTCTTGGAATAAGAAGAAAGCTTTAAAAATGAAGAGATATTGGCGAGGTCACTTAAAGTAGATGGAAATTCTCTCTTCCTCTTCTTCACTATGCTATCCAATCATAAGGGTGCATTCAACTTAGCAAAATATGCTTTATATAATGATGCTCTCTAAATTGATGCATTTTGAAGAATGGGTTGAGGTGGAGGCTAAGAAGGGGGAAATCCACGTTGAGATGGAAATTCATGGGCATGACAAAAAGGAGACTCCTAATGAGAGGGTGTCTTTTCATGCATGGGAGTTTTCCCTAGAGATGACCTTTCTTGGGAAAGGAACTTCTCAAGAATGAGGTTCTATTCATGGAGGGGAGTTTCTTCTTGATGAGATGATTTTCCTAGAGGTCTTTCTTGTTGAAGGAAAGGGTTTTACTTAAAGGAGATTAATTTTTTGAAGGCTCATGAGTGAAAACTTAATGAAGCTTTTATGATGGCTCTTGAGTGGATTGATGGGTCAAAGTAGAATTTGCTGGAGGATAATGGGAAGGAAGGGGTCCTTCAATAGTAGTAGAGGTTGTGGTAGCTTGTTTTGAATCACTTTATTGGTTGTCTATAGTCTTCACTTTAAATTTACACTTTTCTTTCTGCCGTATCAATGGTAAAAATTCATCCATAATTTCTTTCTCTTCCTCTTTAATAATAATCTCCATTCTAGGAAGGTTTTATGCAATGACATGAGTAGGTACAACCTCTCTATCTCTTATAGAGGAATTAAGAGTATGCCCTTTCTTTGGCATTTCCACTTAGTAATTTTTAGCTATTTTGTATGTATATTCTAACCATTTCAATCTATTTTCTATAACCTATTGATTACTATTTTATGTTGGAAGTTACTTCAAAAATATACCATTTAATCTAATAGAAAATGCTT
The DNA here is from genome assembly GCA_027924645.1 of Cunninghamia lanceolata. Taxonomy (NCBI): domain Eukaryota; kingdom Viridiplantae; phylum Streptophyta; class Pinopsida; order Cupressales; family Cupressaceae; genus Cunninghamia; species Cunninghamia lanceolata. Next base: position 11,364,102 of record BSBN01000854.1, read on the forward strand.
TCATAAATTGTCAAATCTATGAATGCACAAGGGGAAGTAGGGATAGCAAGTAATCAATTTGGTTGTAGTATATATGGACTAGTAGAGTGGTGGGATTTTGAATCTTGGAAGCAATATACAAATTTGTTGAAAGGTCTAAAAGTTTGGTGGGAACTAATGCAAAAGTGGTGGAAATTAGAACTTAGGACCCAATTTGTAAATTTTTCTCAGTTGTGTGACAAAACCAAAGTTTTGTAGTTGTAAGTTTGTAGAGAATTGAAGAGAGAACCATAATTTACAAAGTTTCCTCTAATCCATTGAGAGTCTGAAACTCTAGTATAGTAAGTGAGTGGGGAAAGGAGTCAATCAATAAAACTTCAAGAATCTAACTTAAGTATGGATTGTTGCAAACATGGGAAACACTTGTGCATTACATAGGCTATCATAAGAAAAAAAGAAAGGTGTTTCCAAATTAGGGCTATGTTTTTGAACTCATACAAATAGAATTTAATAATAAAATAAATATAGGTCATCCATTACAAATAGGAAGAAATGATCTTATGATAGCAATAAATAGAGAAATACCTTGGTTTGATATAATAGTCATGATTGTAAGTATATGGAATGAGTGTTTTAAAACACTCTATAATAGCATGGATGGAGAAAAAACCTATTGGAACCCAAGAAGTGTTGACATATTCTAATGTATGTAATTAAATCAATGAATAAAGTTGTTTTGCATGCATGCACATGATGAGTGCTTCACCAATGCAAATTGCAAAGAATGAGAGAAGCAGAAAAATGCAATGAGAGATCTTTTAAATGGCATTGCAATGTCATAAATAAGTTCTTCACATGTGTGGGATCATGATTTCCTTAAATACAAAGTCATTGGATAAATATAAGTTAGATGAAAATTTAGGTCATTTTTTCTTGATTGTGGGGAAGTTTCGAAGCTACAAGTTTAATTTGGTGGAAGGAAAAGGTTGAGTTGTAATTTGAAAAAAATGCTCAATTACTTGAAAACTCTAGAGTTTTACCTTCAAAGAAAACACATATTTTAAACTTAGGAACTTGACCTAGTTACAAAACTTTGACTCATTCCAGAGATCACCAAGGTTGAGAACACTTCAACTCACAAAAGGAAATCTTTAAACATGGGATCAAAGCTTGAAAAAAAATGATATTATCATAGATAGATTTCCAATAGAATCAAATGTTTCCTTGTTAGAAAACAAGGATAACAGGTCTGATATCATTATCAAAGGTCTTTTGTTTAACCTAATATTATCCTTATATTTTTTTCTAGAATGATAATTCTACATCTCCACAATATTAGTACAATTTTTTTTTCTTGAATACTATTATCACATTTTCATAGCATCATTATTTGATAACCATCATAATGAATTTCATTGGTGCAGATTATCATTATTTTAAATACTTAAAAAATTCATTGTTGTTGTGTATCAAGATAAAGTTCTACAAGGGTGATTGTAAGCAATAGAGAAAATTTCCTTATTTATCAAGTTTATAAGTGGATTACAGAATATATGAATGTAAGCCATGCAATATAATACCAATTTCACAAACATAATCATCATTCACTCACCATCAAAAAACCTTACATCCCTAAATAAGAATGTTCAAATGATTCAAATGAGTCAAGAAGTTCATCCTTATATAAGTATCAGAAAGGGAAATGTATTTCAAGGACCATTGTACCATAATTATTGTTATGGCCAATTGAACACTCTTTTGTATAAAACTAAGTATAATAGGGATATCATCCTTAATAATGGTGAAGAAGAGCAGGGGAAGGAGCGGGGGTTTGAGTGGGTCTACACAAACTCTTGATGGTAGTGAACTTGATGATGACGAGGAGGACACTAATGAGGAAGACATTGTTGATGATCTTTTCCTCATAGGGGAAAATGAAGATTGGGCTAGGTCTCTTACAAAGGATGAGGATGTCTATTTTTTGGACCTCTTTTTTTAAAACCTATCGAATCATTGGCTCCAAGAAGCACCGTGATGATACCTTTGTGATATCTAAGTTACAAGGCATGAAAAAGATAGCCAATACTAGTATTGATGGTTGCGGCCTATGCATAGGTTTTCTTTTGCAAGCATGTGAGGATGGAATGAGTGTGGGAGATTCTTTCCCTATGGGTGTTGTGACTAGCAAACCTTGTGTTTTTTCTAAGGAGGGTTTGCTTCCTTCCCATTCCCCCATGAAACATAATGTGGGTAGCTCGGAAGAGTTTGAACCCTCCCCTGTTATAGTGGAAGGATAAGGCTCTAAGGTGGTTTTAAGCACATCTAATCTAATGGTGATTGCTTTACAGGTTGAAGGAAGCTCTTCTTATTCTTTGCAACATCAAGGATCAGTCATTTTTCCTAAGTTTGACCACCTGACAGGGGACTCAAACTACAATGATCTGCTTGAGACCCAAGTTTTAGGGGTTGCTTCTAGGGAGTCTTACATTTACATCCCAGATCTGGTTGTTGACGGATTTTTTTCTTAGCTATGGAGCTCTCTGGTTGGGAGATTCTATGGCAACCTCCCTAATATAGATGTGATTAGAAAATGGGTGCTCTGAAAATGGAAGGTTAGGGGACATATGTAACATCCATGTTCTAAAAGCATAGTAAAACTAGAAATTTACCATAGAGTAATTCAACAAGGTAAAAATGAGATAGAGGAATTTTTTCTTTTATTCAACAAATAATCAAGTAACTACAATTACAAGATTTCTTTTTACAAAATACAATAAACCATATTGTCTTTCTCAATTAGAATGTTTACAAATGTAAATCAATTACATATACAAATTTTGGAATAAATACTGCTTCTAAATATCTGACATCTTTATCACAAGTCCTTGCATGTTTCCTTCTTGGAGAGAGAGAGAGTATCTTTCTAGTGATTTACCTCCATCCATAGACTAGTGGTCTCCCACACATATTCCACATACGAAGTGGCCCTACCCTTCAAGAGGAATATAGACCTTAGGTGACCAATGGTAATTTACCTTTCTCAAGTACATAGTGTTGTAATCTACTCAACTCTATCAACCATACAACCCTAGATACCCTCTAGCTAAGTATGATTTCTAATAGGATGAGTAATCCTAATACAATGAACCAACAATGCATGTAGAAAACAAATGCATTACTTGGGCCAAAGTTTTTAATATCAATATTGTTCATAATGAATGTAGTCATTGTGTTCACCCACCCCTACTCGACTTGGATACTATCGTATCCTCACAGTTACTCACACTAACTATATTTACTTAAATGGTTTAATCATCTTGTTATGATAATAGTTTTCTTGACTTAGATAAGTCTAAATGACATAACCATTCATCTGGTTCATAATCAACCTTTGGATTAACTCAAACATGGTTAGGAATACTATAATTCTTGTGAAGATATTAACTTCTATTCAAAAGGAATATGAATACCTTTCAATTTACCTCTACATGATGCCATTAACCATCATTACATATATACTCATATATGATTTTATACAAGGTTGTTTCTATATATACATAGTCTATTTCCACATAATGGTTTCCTATAAGCTATACTCATCAAGATTACTTGTATAGACATTAAGAAGATCTTTTCACATTTAACCTGTTTGTCTAACAATCCCTAGTTCTTCTACCATTCAATAGGTTATACCATAGTTACCATAGACCACCAAGAATCTAAGTTCTTTGGATAAGATATCATTTTGACAATGTATAGAATTTAAAACAAGAATGGTTTCAAAATAATAATGACACCACTTAATACTTTATCCAGTATTACTCTTGGCTGGTAAGTTTTCTATAACTTGTACCATTTACACAAATCTCATCAAGAGTTTAATACATAACTATCCTATGATAAAGTAATCTACTTATTTCAAAATGATTGCTCGTTCAATAGAGTGATTGGTTTTCTAAACACTAGAAAACTATAATAATCTCCATATAAAGAGTTTTTTTATTTCCCAAACAATAAATGGGTCTGCATATTGATTTAACAATAGAAGTATTATCGACCCAAAATGATAATTCAAAATAGATATCATTGCAAAAGCTTTCATCAGCCTTTTCAGGCTAAGTCAATGCTTCCCTGGTTATATTAAGACCTACACATACACTACCGACTCAGTCAATCAAGTTAAATTGATACTATTCAAGGTGACATAGTCAGCTTATCTCCTTTGCATAGTTTACACAATATACTAAAAGGATAACCAAACTGAATTAATGATTATCCAAGACAAGCAATCATTCAAATTATCATTGTCTTGTAAAGCATATACTGGAGGAGTATTCACCTAACAACAATGGTTTACAGAGATGTATGGGTAGGTAGAAAACTTCTATGTTCATCCTAGACAACCACATTCTCCACTTTTCTATATCTCCTTTTCCTTATTGCCCACCGCGAGTTCTTTTTTTCTAATCACAAAGACTTAGAAAACAAAACATGCCCCCCAAAAGACACACCATCAACTAGCTAAGTCATGACATTAAGAGCTCAAATAGACTCATAATGAGTTATCCTCTTCGTTCACTCCCACTCTTAGCAGTTGAAAACTCATTTAATTCTAACAGTTTTTGCTTTATGGTTCGACTCCAAACACCAGCTAGAAATATGCAAACATCGACAAATGTTGATGATGAAAGCATCATTTGAGATCAGTGATGGCAACTGGGTTATCTGCTACTCCTCTTCTAAGAGGCCGCCAACTCAATAACAGAAAGAGAGAAATTGATTACTCTTAATGAGTAGTTCAATCTATCATGTTTTAATATTTAAGGCACTCCTCAATAGATGCCTAAGGATGTTTAATTAAAAACCATAATAATTTATCATGAGGTATTACCTCATTTGACTCATAAATATATTATATTTGATTATATCAAATATTATTTTCATATCATTATCTCTATTTGATTATTATGATTTAATCAATAAAAGGATAATACTAAAACAAGCATTACGGAAAACATGATTAGGTTGACCTAGTCTCCCTATCACGATCTGTCAAAAAAAACACGTCATCCTAGCTTGCCAATAAAGTCTTAACATTAAGAATTGGTTAAAATACCTCAAGTGACTTAAAATAATATGACAACCATTTTATGACAATAACATTGTAATATTTACGTTAAAAATAAATAGTCACAAATCAAACTCAAAAAACGTCATTAACGTTATTAACAACTAAGATGACTTACTATGACTTAGAAAATTTTGAAAACAATATCGACTACCTGTCGATTAGGTTCTGAAGTAAACAGACAAGACAAGACTTACCTATTATGACACATTGGTTCACATTTTCATTAAACACTTATACTCAATTTGGCAAATAAACCACTCATAACCCAAGATCTATATCTCTCTCCTCGAAAGATACTCTCTCTCTTTTCTCCGAGTCATCTGAAAACCTATAATCCTGTATCAAACTTGTTACCAAAGAAATTATGATTAGTGCATCATTATTCAAATAATAGATCAAATCTCATAATGCAAATATTAAATCGATAATAACATAATCATTCCCATAATTTCATAAATGAAATTCAATATAATCCATGTTTTTCCTTGTCATTAATCTAAAGATCAGAATAAATTTACTTATGTCCAAGTAAAAAGTAAAAGTATAGCAAGACAAAAATTAGGGATGTGACATATCCTTCCCCTAAAGATTCATCGTCTTCAATGATATAAAGTATTAAAAAATATCTAAAAAGTAAGTTCATTGTTTTTGATAATATAAGGCGGCTAAACAAGGGGCCGAACCCTTACAAAAAGCAAAAGAGCCATAGAGGCAAACAACACAAAAGTGCCTCAAAACAAATACATCAAACTCTATTTTCCCAGCATAAACAACATAAACAGCAACTACAGACTAAGATAGTTAATACAGAGTAGCAGAGTATCATCAATATAGAAGAAAAAATTAAGGAGGAAGATTCTCTCCTTACCTAACCATGGATTTAATAAGATCATCCAATTTCATAGAGTTCTCATCAGTGTCAACAGTAACAGTAGCCCCAAGGTTCTGCAGCACAGAAATATTGAGTAAGATAGAACTCCTGAACACAGTGGAAAAATTATGTTCCAGCTTCTCAATGCAGCCCCTCAGAACTGCAATTTCAGACCCAAAGCTAGCACTAGTTTCTGTTTCTTCATCAGCTTCTTCCATGAACATCTTTCCCACTTTGCCAACATTTCCTGTAGAAACATCAGCATCCTCAGTAGTAGCCCCCATCTCTTTATCGTCCTGCTTACCATCAGCATCCTCAAAGATCTCTTGAACATCCATATCCTTAGCCTCATCACCCTAGGTGGATTCATCAGAAGCACTCTCAGAATAATCAATAAGTTTGGCCTTGGGAGCAGGTTTGCCAGTAATTCGCCCAGACCACCTAACTCTTGAGGAGAAGCCCTCCTTAATATTCTGGATGAGACTTGCTACCTTGTCCCATGGGGGTCCTACAGGGATTTTTGGGGGTCCCCATAGTAGCCCCCCACAGTGCCAGCTTCACCAGCTTGAGTCTTCCTCTTCTTGCACTTCATACTAATAGTAGAGCCTAGAGTATCTATGGGAATCTCCTCAGGAGTAGAAAAGGAAACATCTTTAGTCTTAGTAGAAGTAGGGGAAGGGCATGGTTTTTCAAGAACAACAGTATCATCAAGGTTTGAAGATATTTCCCCACTATTAGTCTGAATTTCCTTAGGAGGCTCTATGGCAAGATGGAAGTTGTAAAGATAGAGGATGAGGCCCTGATGAAGGGGGATGGGTTTCTTAGCAGGTTTCTTGGTCAGTTTAGCTCTAACCCTAAGAACAAAATGCTCAAGGGAAGATAAAAGATAAAAAGGAAAGCTAATATGTGCATTGCGTCTAAAGTGATTCAGAAGGGGAAGATGATAGTTATAGAACCTAGTGAAGCGCCCCTTCAGAGTGAAATACTTCATAAGGAGAAAACACACACCATCCCAAGGCTCAGGCAGCTTGGCTCATGCTAATCCCCCCTGATAGGGAACGAGTTCTTCACCATCTCCAAGTAATAGATTCTGGCTTGAATGGTTCGCAATTTTGGTTTTCCTTTGCAGTTTAATCCCCTGAGTAGACATGCCAATTGCCATAGTAATAACACTTTCTAAAATCTTGAAACTAATTCCCCCCATAGAGACACCTCAGTTTTGCCAAGACCTAGGGAACTGTTCAGACAAGTTTTCATCATACCCATTGAGCCACTCCAAATAGGGACTAATCCCACCCTCTTTACAATAATGCTAGACCACCAGATTATCTTGGAACTTGCAACAAGAAACAGGTTCTATTTAGATTCTATCACCACCCATGTTGGACTTACAGAGCAAATCATGAAAACCCTAAATTTCCACAGAGTTCATATGCAGGGTAACATTAACCCCTTGATCAAGGATAATGATAATGGTAATGAAACAATACACATTATCATTAATAAGGAACACCTTACAAAGATGATGCTTACTCTTCCCATGCTTAATCATAATTTCATAGCATATGCTATAATGAGAAAGTAAGCCGCTTGCCTTACCAAAGAGGCATAATAAGGTGGAAATAACAATAATCAAGAAAGTACAAAAAATCTCGTACTTCGAGATGCACGTCAGCATCCTCCAATAGAATTGACGAAGTGATCTATCTTTCCAATAAATCTGACTCATCCTTGACACATCACTTCCTTTTGAATAAGATCCCTAATGTTAAAAGGGATGTAGTCGATTTGTCTCCAACATCGCCAATTTGAATACTGTTGGCCAAGTTTTGCACAGGCATCTGCAACCCCATTACCCTCATGATAAATATGAGAGATGTCCACCCTGGGAATTATCTGCAAGAGAATCTGAATATCCATAATAATATCTTTCAGCTTAATACCAATGGTTGACACATTGTTCACCGCATCAATAACCATTTTGGAGTCCCCCTTAATATTCAGATTTCTAATACCATGGGAGATAGCCAATTTAATCCCCCATAGAAGAGCAATTGCTTTGGCATAATTATTGCTTTGACAACCTAACCCGCCAACATAGATAGCAACCATCCACCCTTTGTCATCCCTTATAATCCCTCCACCACTAGCTTTGCCATCCGCCTTAGAAGCCCCATCAAAGTTTAGTTTTAGCCAGTTAGGCTTTGGGGCGCTCCATCTAGTGTTAAGCCTCTGCAACCTTTTGGAATTATTATGAACAGGGATATGATTTAGGATCTTCCAATTAGCCGCAATTTGTTCCTCTTCATGAGTCAGAGGTTTCTCCGTAATATGGATATGGGCATTAGTGACACTTTCCATTAGAGTCTTAACAAAAGAGTGAAGAAACTGAGAGGCATCTCTAGCAGTATCCCTAAAAATTCTATGATTATGTTCTTTCCATAAAGTCCAGCCCAAACAGGGCAAAGTTTGGTTTCATAACTTAATAAGCCAGGGATGAGAAAAGGTAGGATACCAACTGGTAATAACTTCCTTAATATTAGAATTACAGACCCACTGAATGCCAAAATTTCTTAAGATTATGTTCCAGATTTCCCTGGCAAAATCACAATGTATGAATAGATGAGAAACAGTTTCCTCCTTTACACAGCACATATAGCATCTATTGATCAAAGTAAACCCTCTCCTCTGTAAGTTGTCTTGGGTTAGAATTTTGTTATGAATAGATGCCCACCAAAATATATTAATTTTTGGTAAAAGTTTATGATTCCAAACTTTTCTCCATATCTCCTTTCTATGAACCTCAGGAACCAATAGATGGTAAGCAGACTTGACAGAGAAATGTCCATTCTTATCTGGCCACCAATACTACTCATCCTCTCAAGGAAAGAGAGGGATTCTGATCCCTTGAATCAAATGTTGAACAGCCCGAACTCTAGGAATGAGATAAGGGCAATGGGCACAACAATCCAATAAGTTTTTCCAACTTCTATTGCCATTATTATTAACCATGTAATTGAGACTTTATCCCAAAAAAAATTGAGTAGCAATGCCAGCAATAGCTCCATAATCCCCCTGAGTAATAAGAGCCTTATTTTTTATCCAAATATCATTCTAGAAATTAATAGACATACCATTTCCCAATTTCCATCTAACCCCTTTCTTAAGAAGGCTTCATTTACTTGCATTCCAAAGACTTTGATGACATAAGGGAGGCTCAAACCCCAAATCTTGATGGTTGACTTATAGTACCTCGTGAACTTGACCTACCTCCTTAACTCTACATTTATGGCAAGTCTCATGCATAAGGGTTTTCTTAAAGGTTTCAATTTCCTTTTCTTTTAGTCATTTTTTCTTTTGATTCACATTTTTTCTGCAATTCTTGTCTCACTTGCAACTATTGATTTATCATGCTATCACTCCTCAAGATTGGCATTCTTCTCACTACTTTCATGATTCATGTGGTGAAGCTTGTTGGTGCACTATGAGTTCGTGCCCTACTCATTTTTATTGTTTATTTACGTAATTCTTTCTTTTTCTTGATGTAATGATTTTTTTACCTAGTCTCTTTCTAGTTTTTTTGTCATTGTTTGGATTTATGGTGTTTATTTACTATTTTTGTTCTTGCCTAGTTTGTGTAGGGTTTGCATTTTTTGTCTTCATTATTTTCTAGGGCTTCTGAGGGATTCAATTCCCTTTTAGCCATTCAATTTTTTGTGTGTTGGTTCTTGGTTAGTTTTTCATTTGTTACATGCCCTACATAAACCCCTATAACTTATTCATTTGATCATGGCTTCATTCAAAATCCTAGGATAGAGTGTTGTTTTTTGAACATAGTTGTTTTCAAATATAACCTAGGATTTTTTTGGGTTTCAAAGTATTTCTTGACTCTATTCACCATTTTGAGCACTTGTCATTTTAGTCTCACAAGCTTGAATCCCTTTAAGCTCACACCTGCAGGGTTTTCTATGTTGTGTTTGATGTAAAGACATCTTATATGGTAGAATCATTTATAGTTAGAGTGTCAAGATAACACTTAATCTCGTGCTTTGATAATAAGTTTCTTGGCTTTATGATTCAATGTTATCACTTTATTTTTACTTATTAAACTCAAGATCCATGAGATATGTATATCTAGATGCTAGCTTAGTATGAGGCATGAGGTATTCTTGATTCATGATTCTTAATTCTCGATCATCAATTTCAAATGTATTATGATTTATAGCCTTTTAGGATTGGTGGTTTCGGTTTACATCCATCTGAGTGCTGGTTGGGTGTGAGTCATGAGAAATTCCTAATTCCCAATCCTTGATATCCTTTACTTTATAATTATTTAGACTCAAAATCCTAAGGATATGTTTCTTGGAATGTAATTCTGGTATAGAATATGTGGCATTCTCAACATTTGATCTCTAATAGCATTTTTTTGTATCCTTTCAAGATTGGTGGTCCAAGTTTATGCTTACTTCATTGCTCATTTGGTAAGTGGTATGAGGTATTACCAATCCTCAATTACTAATGTATTATTTATGCTAGATCAAAGTACTTGATTTATTCTAACTTCAAACCTAACTGCAAAGAGCATGTTTCATGTGTGTTGGCCTACCCTTACCATATCAGAGTTTGGACTTATTCACTCCTCAAAACTAATTTGGCATTGATCATTTTGATATCCTAGAGCTTAACTTCCTAATCACATAGTGAAACTCCTTTTGTTAAGCCTTATAAGGTAGACATTTCTTTAGAGTTCCAACCAACCTTAGTTATTCTTATTAGCTAGACTTCCCCATTGTCAGTTACTATGTATGTGGTAGCCTAGAAGTTCAAAGTCCATTGGTGGTATATTGCATAACCTTTAAAACATTTATAATGTTCTTTAATCCCATGCTTTTCTTAATTTCTCGTGATTTAAATATAAAATTTAAATTTACAAACTATCTAATGGTTTTCTTCTTGAATTTGTAGTACCCATGCAAAATGATTAGCCATCCAAAGAAATGAAGTACAATTATAATAGTTGTCATGCTCCCAAGATTTTCACTGTGAGGCGCATGTTTTTTCTATTGCTTTAGTTACTTTAGTTTGGACTATTTCGCTATGTTGGTTTGGGTTTATATACTTTATGTGTGTGGACATTTATGTTTTTATGCTTTGGACATTATGCTATATTGAACTCTTGGACATTGTGTCATAATTAAACTCTATGGAATTATATCCTGGACTTTAGAATTTAACTTTTGACTAGATATTATTGGATTATTATTTATATCTTGGAAAATAAATTATTAGAGGATCAAGATGCTTGTATGATAGTCATTTATAAAATTATCTGAATTATGTGATCATGAATGAATTAAAATATTTGATTATTGTTGCTATACATTTCAAGTTCCTTCAGCTATATTTGATTTATTGTAGTGTGCTATACATGAATTAAAGAAGTGCATTGAACTTAATAGTTCCTACCACCATCTTGCCAAATGGTTAGAAACGTATGAGTGTTGTCATGCAGGTGATTGGTATCAAAGTGTGGAATTAAGGAACCATTCTATCAAGTGGTATCAGAGCCCTGAACGATCTAGGTAGGGGACACTAAGTGTGTTCTTGATTTTTGATAGGTATTATTGTTTGGATGTTTATAGATGTTTGAGAAATGTGATATAGATTGTTAGGTCATGCAAACCTTGCATCTTAAAAAGAATTAGGCAGTGAGTATACTCAGAAGTACTTGGATGGATATATGTGTTACTATTTCATAAGGTAACTAGAAGGTGTAGCACCAAAAGATAGGGTAGAGGGAAAAGAAAGAGCCCTAGGTGAGGTGTCTAGAAGATGAAGGAAGAAAGAAAGATGCAGATTTTAAAAGAGAGCTGGCAGAACTAGGAAAAGATTTAGCACACTACCTGATTACAAGGCATCAAAGGTTGGAAGGAGAAAGCTAAGAATATTTTTGGGTATGGCCAATGGAAAAGAAAGTAAAGTGGCCTATGAAGATGATTATGGAAAGAAGAAAAAGGTAGAGGATGGATGCCTTGAGAAGAGGAAAGAATACCCACAGAGGTTGGGACAACAAGAGGTTGTCAGATGAGCAACATACCGCAAAAGTGATGGAGGAAGTTCTCATTGAAGAGAACATGAGGGAAGATAAGAAAGAAAGAGAGGAAGAGAAGAAAGTGCGACAAAGAGCACTTGAAGTAGAAAGTGATGAGCAGGGAAGAATGTCCATGAAGAGGGCACTAATTGAGACATTGTGGTCTCTTATTTTGTGTTCTAATAAATTATGTTTGCAGATTTGTGTGCAGGTATGAAGAATGTGTTGATGAGAGTCAAGAATTAGCCTTGAAAATGATGAGAGAAGGGGCAAGGAAAGCACCCATAGCTAGTGATGGAGATGAAAGAGAGAAGAGAGAAGTTATAGTAGTATGCCAAGAAGAAATAATGAAATAGTGGGAAGTAGAGATGCCATCCAAAGAATCTGGGAATGAAGAATAGAAAGGTGTTGAAGTCTTTTGGCAAGGTGAAGGAGAAGTTGAAGATGCCTTAGAATTTTATGATGCTTGGGAAGATATTTCCAATGAAGGGGAAGAAGTATACAAGAAGAAAGATTTGTCAAGCGATGAAGACAAGGATGAAAGCCAATCTAAACAGAAGACCAAAGAAGAGGTAGATGTGAGTACACATGTGATTTTTCTCATAAAAGTGTAATTAGGAATATGGTTATGCAATTTGATAGAGAAAAGAAAGAACAACATGGTTATATAGTACCACGTTGGCTTAATGAGCAGCATGAAAAGTGTAAACAAGAAGATGGTTATGATGTGGGTTGTAATAGAAAACAAAGACCAAGCATGAAAGGCATGATTGAATACAAGAGGAGACAAGACGAGAGAACATGTTGGCAAGAAAGGAAGCACCAAGAAGAGGTTTTACAATAGAAATCAGATCATGGATCATGGAGGATAAGTCCATAAATAAAAGGGCAGCAGTCTAGAGTCATAGGAAATAAAGTGTGGATGGTGAAGTCTAGGACAACAACAAAGGAAGTTGGTGAAGCAAGATATGGCGAGAAGAAAATATCTCAAGAGGATAGAAACCATGAAGAAGAGAATAAGATTGAGAAGGAAGAGTTGAGTTTGCAGTACGATGGTCAAAGACAACAAGATGTACTTGTAAAGAAGAGTTCAAGAAAAGTGAAGGAACCTTGTCATGTCATGAAGTTTGGAAAGAAGATGAAGGAATGGAGCATGCAAGGGAATCAGAATAGTAGAGAGGAGAGGATAAAGAAATAAAAGCATTGACTAGTGTCATGCCAATGAAGGAAGATCATGGAGCAGCTTGGAGGAAGCCAAAGGAGGAGGCATGCAAGATAAAAGGTAAGTAAATTGCTTTAGGTGAATTAAAGAGTGAGTATTTTCAAAATTTAAATGAATTAGTTGAAGAAAAGAGTTTGATGGAAGAAGATGAAAAGAACGTAGAAATGGACAATGATGATGACATGTATGAATGGGAAATAGAGTTGTGGAGGCTGGTAGATGAGAAAGATATGAGGAGAAGAAGATACAACAAGGAGGAAAATAAACAAAAGCAGATTGGCAAGTCCAAAATGAACAAACATAAGTGTGGTAAGAACTTAGAAGAGAATCCAAATAAGAGTTGTGAGAAGTAAAAGAGGATAGTAGTAGCATGGAATGATAAAAACTATGAAGAGGTAGTGAGTGAGATTGCAACCATCACCAAGGTTGAGGAAATAAGGAATGAAAGTATTTGGAATGGTGGAAATCTTGTGGTTTACGAAGGATCTAGAAAAGAAGAAGAAAGTAGAATTGTAGATTTGAAGAAAGAGGCAGCAAATAATAACAATGAGAATGATTTATGGGCATAATTTGTAGTGATAGAGAAAGAATGGATAGCAAAAGTTGAAGGTATACAGACCAATGGAATAGCATAGGATGTGGAAAGGAAGATTGCAAGTAATGATGGCAAACTTATTGCAGCAATGAAGACAAATGTGGGGAATGTTGTTGAGAGTCATGATATGAATAATGAAGCTAAGAATGATCTATTGCTATAGCAGTTGACTATTGAGAAAGAGTGGTTGGAAAGGTTGATGGATGAAGATGTAGGATATCAAAATGAATTAGTAGGTGTTGTTTTATGTGTAGTTGTCACAAATGTTGATGACATTGATGAGGTAAAGTTGTTGGAGAATGTTTTCTTTTCATTTGACTTGCTAAATGTCGAGCAGTATGGGCAAAATTATGCAATAATATATGCAGATTTTATAAGAATATTGTAAATTGTGATGTGAATGGTGGATTCCAAGATGAGATGATGTTGACCTTGGAAAGACAGTAGTCAAAACAAATGACTAGTGAAATTGTTGAATGTGGAAAAGAACATGAAACAATATGTGTAGATTTTTCTAAGGTTGTGAATAATTTTGATGAAGTTGTACGAGGATACAAATTTAAAGGAACAGAATGGAGTGATGAGTAGCATTGTTGGAAAAAAATGGTAGCAGTTCCAGAATAATTATGGAAGAAATGGAAGAAAAGATTAAATAACTTACAAATGAACCACATATGCAGGAGCACATGATTTTTGTCCCCTGGGGAGTTTGATGTAGGGGCATCATATTTGATTTTTTTTTTTTTGTGGTTTTTTAAATTTTGTCAGTGATGACACTGGTGGTGGCCCATTTCAGTCCTGTCGCTAGTAGCTAAAATTATTCCTGTTGCCAGTTTGTAAAAGAGTTTCAGTTATTTCCTAAACCAATAGTCTTTATTTCACTGGTAGTTATAGTTTTTGAGGAAGATGAATGGACGAATAGTCTTGATTTTTCTTCTACAAAACTATCCTCCAAATGATCGAGTGATAGTGGACATGGCACAAAATGCTCAACAATGCCAGTACAATAGCTAGAAGATAGAGAGACATCATTTTTGTAATGGCAACTCAAGAGTTAGAGGAAAGAATAAAAGAATACGATTGTTGTGAAGAGAGGAAGGGGAAGAAGGTGAAGGTCGATGCAAAAATAAGGGAGGGCCAAAATAATCAAGGCCAAAATAGAAGAGAAAGAAGTTAACAATGGATAGTGAGAAAAAGGCTGAAGAGATCAAGAGTGTAGGGCATTAAAAGGAGGCCAATCTAGAGGTGTTCAATCTGGAGGAGGTTGATGGTAGAAGAGAAGAAAGAAAAGGCTGACTGAAGGAATTAGGGTGAATGGCCACCTTAGGAATAGAGGATGAAGATAGGGTTGATTGAATAGTGGAGGATTACCATGAGAAGAAAATAATCTTTTACGCAGAGGAAAGACCTTGCATAGTTTGTAGTAGATAGAGGAAGATAGAATGAATGTAGGTAGTTCAGAACTAGCAATCTGGAAATAGATATTAATAATGTAAACATTAATATGAAGTGAATAAATCTAGGATTGTATGCCTTTGAGGCCTTGTAGCTATTCATGTTAATTTATGTTTGTTATCTATTTTAAATGAGTTCATATCACTACTCAAAAAGTTGTTTATTCTTGTCTCATGTGTTGTAATAGTCCCTGTCACGATGATGGTAGATTTTGGTAGTATATTAGAACTGTGATCAAATTTATTGTCTTCCTGTCATTAATGAAGTGCATTGAACTTTATAGTTCCTGCCATCGTCTTGCCAGAAGGTTAGAAAAGTATGAGTGTTGTCATGCAGGTGATTGGTATCAAAGTGTGGAATTAAGGAACCATGCTATCATTTTTGGGCTCACCCTAACTTGAGAAGCTGAGGTAGGAAATAATCTCATCTTTATATTTCTTTAAAAATGTATGCATGTTTATGAAAGTCTTTGTTTGTGTTTTTTTGCATTTGTTTTCTGTTATTGTGGGTCGAGGGTTGTGTATGGAGTGGCTCTCCTCTGAGGGGTGAGAGCCTCCCAAGTATTGGGGTAGAGAGAGGCATGGAGCCTCTCTTGGGGAAAGAAAGTGGTTTTGGAAAAAATGTGATAAAATGAAGAGTTGATAGATATTGTGGTTGGCGTATTATGGAGCTATGTTGATAAAATGATGAATTGGAAGTTATTGTTGTTGATTTTGTATGGTATGTATGGGATTGGAGGTATAAGTGTTTGTGGAGATGGAGATTCTAATTCTGTGATGATAAATTTGTATGGAAGTGCTTTATTTTGTTTCCCCAAACAGAGGATTATCCCCTCTCTCCCCTGTCTTGGATCTAATTAGGATCCTTTATTTGTTAGTCAACCTCTTGGGTTTTTATGTTTCTGTGACATTGGGTTTTTTTCTAGTTTATGGAGTTTTACGCTTGCATGTGTGTTCTACCTGGTTCTTAGGGTTTCCTACTTGGGGATGGGATTGTGGAGCAATCCCTATGGTAGAGTGTAGAGCAGGTCTTGGCCATTCATTTTGGTTGTTTTTTTTATAGGTTCATGGAAGTACCTGGTGGATTTGAAGATCAAGGAAGGTTTTGTGTGTTCAAGGAAAAAAATAATTGTTTTGTAATTTCATTGGCAAAAATGTCATTTTGTAGAAATTATCTCTATGGGTTTGCATACATCTATTGTTCAAAAAGATTTTTTGTTGTGGGGTTTGAGAAAACCTGTGTTGCTCTTGGATGTGAAGTTAAAAATGAAATTTTGGTGTTAACAAATTTGATATTAGATGTTTTAAATCTATGGTTAAATATTTCATTGATTTTGCATACTTCATTGTAAATCTGGAAATGTACATTTTGTTTAAATATATTTGTGGGTGTAAACTAAGTACTTTTTCTGTATCATATAGAATAATATTGATGTGACTATATATATAAACACAGTATATAACATTCACTATTTATAAACTGAATCACTATCATAGATTTAGAATTGGTTGCGTATATAACATTCACTATTTATAAACTGAATCACTGTCATAGATTTAGAATTGGTTGCGTATAAGAGTTAATAGGGAATAATTTTTTTTAAAGAAATAATAATGATAACCAAACTGCATTTCATAAATTAATGTTTGAAGGAGGCCTTGGCAGGACGTGGGAAGACCCACGGCCTCCCACAGGTTGCATGGCCTGTGGGAGATGTGGGGCTCCCCATGATTCTCCCAATGGGAGGTCATTGGCCTCTATGGCTACAGATCCTTCGATTTGGGGAGGTAGCAACCCTTGGTAAATTTTACAAGCAGTTTCTTTAAAATAGAATCACTTCTTTTAAATAAAAACACTTTATTATCATACATATGCCTTATCGATGTGCCTTATGGTAATCTCTTCTTCCTGTTGCTCGATGGTTGTGACTTTAGAGTGTATATATGTATATATACCTGCCATTATTTCCTTCGAAGATATTTATTTAAGCATAATCTTCCCTGTCTCTGTATCTGCAATTAAATAAGTTTTCTTTGTTCTCTAAATTTTACATTTGTACTCATTTATAAATATACATGAAGTTATAAATGCATTTTTTATAGATTATAATATTAGGTAGTTTTCATTTTATTCTTATAGGAAGATTTAGCTTTATTTTATAAAATAAAGGATTGAATTGTTTTAGCAAAATAATAGATTTAATTTGGAAAGAAATGTAAAAATCTGTATAATAGGTTATAAAATAAATTAGTTGTTTTTGTAAACATCATGACTTATTGCTTTATAATAAAAGGCTTTATTATTGGAAAGGCAGACTTATTTGTATAAAGAAGATTTGTGTTAAAATATTAGTAAGTTTCAATAAAATAAAACATCTTTTTTCAAATTAGAATAAATTATTATTTTAATATTAAAAGCAATTATTCGAAAAGGAAAGGATTGACGTCATTATCTCATTGCTTTATTCTAAATAGAAACTAGAATGATTCTGGTATTAAAATATTGTGTTAAGTCTTGGAAAGGGGGTTTAATTATTTTATTTTAAAAGAAAATTAATTTCAAATGTGTTATTTAGTAGAAATGGTAAATTAGAAGTTTTAAATTATAAATTACATGGTTTGGATTTTCAATTGGTAAGATGGTTTATTGTTTAATGATAAATTAAATATGTTCTTTGTGAATTTAATTAAAGGAAACATTTAATGGTGGATAAATTAAGTTATATTGTTACAATGATTTTATTGAAACAAAATAACTTAAAGGACTAGGCTTAAAGACATATTTAAATATTCCTAATGGTCTTATCTTGACAATTGTTGTCAGGACACTTGCAAAATAGAGAACTATCTTCATCAATCCCATATGTGATCACCACACTTAAGTGGACTTTAGGTAAATAGTCAATGTAGTTGCAAGATTAACTCAATTCCTTAGAAGAAGAAAAACATATTTCCACCATTTTGCCCAATTGTATGGATGACATACAAGTTGCCCTGATATGGGCATGACATTCACATCATGGAATGAGATTAGAGACACTAGCCTTAGGCATGTGAATGTCCAAGAATTTCTCAAAAGGCTCAATAAAGAAGGGGATAGGACATTTGAGGCCCAATGTATGGCCTAGAGTGGATTGGTTTAGAAAATTACATTCCTTGTTGCACTTCAGTCTCTAGAGTTGATCTTAGCTTGTGCTCAACACTATGATCAAAAGAAGAAGAAAGTCTTGAAGCCTGCACACCAAATAATTTTGGATATTGATCTAGATGCAATTGAGGAAGCCTTTAGTCTTTCTACATATATGAAATATGAAAATGTGGTCATAAGGGAAGCCCTTTACTAGTATGAGTTAAAGACTACTATGGTAATCAACTACATACATGACAATTAGTTGTTAACAAAGAGGAAGTTGAGTTCCAAGATGGAAAATGTAATTCACATCAGTGAGTTCATATAAAATTCCCATGATATCATTTCCCTTATAAGTATGGTAGTAGAAAATACAAATGCCAAGGATTTCTACCCCTAGATGTGCTTATTTATGTTATCCATCTTGAATAAGAAGAGGATAGATTGAGGGACCATCCCTAGTAATAAATTACACACATAACTAATAGAGGTGCTAGAGAACATCAAATTCTACATGATCTCCTATTTGGTCTATTTTCTAGCACATATAGCAAACTTCCTAGGATTCCAAAATGTTGGAAAATGTAACTTGGTGGGACTTTTGTGTACCATCATTACCTTGATTTGGAGGTCAAAGAGAGATAGAGACACTATGATGGGGTAAATGATGAATTTATCTTCTCCATCATCAGGTTCTTAGAGAATGATTAAGTAAAAATGTTTTCTCTAGATGCAACCCAATAAATTGCAAGCTAGGAAAGCTAGTTCATCCAGTTGAATAATTTCATATACTAAAGAATTAGGGGATTCCACAAAGCCTCATACAAGCTCCCTAGATACCCTAGTGATAAGATCATCTTATTCAATATCTACAAGTATTTGGTGGAGGTATATAAAATAATCATAGGGAAGCACAATGCTAGTTTCCATGCACCCATCTCTAACGATGCTTACTCCTACTCCAACATCTACCATGACAAAGTGGCTAAAACAAATATGGCCATCTACTCCATGGACCTCCATGACCTTAGAAATGTTTTTGACCCAATAGGTAGGATTGGACCTATTCAGGGAAAAGTTGGATATGTAATATGTTTTAGTTGTTAGATGTTTGAATCCTCCTTTCACCCTTAACATTAAAGGACCTTTAAATTGAGTGGCAGAGTACTAATAGGTCCTTGGTCACTTACAAATGTAGGGAAACTTGGATTAGGGTGTTTAATTATCAATTTTCCTTCTCTTATGCTTAATTGACCATTAAAACCCTAATAATGGAAAAACCTCTTGCAAAGAGATGTAAAGTATCAAATCATAGAGTACTTGTTTTCAGGGTTATGAGGTGGAAAAGTTAGGGACAAAAGAGCGGGCACCCAAATCCAATGCCCTGCTTTTTGTCTGGATCTGGGAACTCAGTTTGCAACTCTTTCCAGTTGTTCTAGACATTTTCCTATCACAGAACTTGGAGGACTAATGAGCTGGCACCCAAGTCCACCAGGAAGATTTTCTTCCTGTTCTGTAATTCTTACACTCTAAGATGTCTTCTTGCAACTTCACTTTGTCCAGTTCTACAACTTGTAACATGTAACCATGAAAACTTTAGGAGGGGTTTGTGGTGTTTAGAGGCTTGCCTCAGTCAAGCCTCAGAGGACACTTAAGTCTCCGAACACCTTTGTTAGATAGAGAGTGCATGGCTAGGGAGGTAGAGGCAAAAACCAAATGAATAATTGATCACAAACACAATATAATATAATATTGTAGTGAAGATCTCATGGGAAGAAGATGCTCTTCATTTCATGATGAAATGGATGCTCAAATCTATAAACACAAACACATAAACCACACAAATTTACTCTTACAACATAATGAAAGCTTTGAATTACCTTGCGAACACAATAGCTTGCTAGTAATCAGCTCATTGAAATCTAGTTTACAAATGAATGCCTAAACATGCTTTTATATGCAACTACAAACATATCCACCAAGATTTTCATAATTCAAACTTATTATGTCAGCATAAGACCCAAATAACGGTCACAAGTTGACACCCAAAAATTGGGACTACCCCAAAATAGGGCAAGACTAGGGCGTGGGCACCCAAGTCCTCCCCCACTATTTTGGGTAGGGTTAAGCTCAAGGGGTCTTCCTAGGTCCCATTTGTCATGTTTCCTAGGGCTTATTCCATTGAGATGCTAAATTATGAAGTAATATGTCCTAAATGCATGTAAAAGACCTGAGAGCTAAACCTAAAGAGGGAAAAGCCCCCAATGGGATATTTTGTGATGTTACATTTACCCTCAACTTTAATATATGTATAAACATAAGGCCAATACATGCATTAAAGTAAGGTCACAGACACAGCAAACATGCCAAGCATGGAGAAGAGATACCAATCACATAGAAGACAGTAATAGGCATAGAAAACACAAAGAAGATAGTTACAGTCACGCAGAACATAGATAAGACAACAAATGCATAGAAGAAACATTAATGTATGGAAGACAAGCATGATTACCTTTCTTTTCTTTTTCATATATATATTGAAAGGAAGCTAGGTATGCAGAAAATGCTTCCTACACTAATTTAATGAGGGGAGGGCTATGCAAATTCAAATTATTCCTTACAACTATAGCAACATAGAACATCTAAATGAGATATTGCAGCAATACACATGAACCAGAAAGAAGACAAAAGAAGAGAGACAGATTTACAGTGGGGAAAACCCTTATTGGATGAAAAACTCCACACTAAGAAACCTGCACAATGTATTAGCAAATCTGAAAGAATGTTTACAATACACTTGCAATGCAAGCTTCAATGGTCTTCGACACTTGTATCTGGAGTCAATCTGATAGCAAACAGTACCTGTAAACTTGCAACACAAACTCCATCTCCAAGCACCTGTTTATATAGAAAATACAAGGCAATATTGGACCTATCTTTGGATGGGCATCCAACTTGGCTTCATGGACAAAAACCCATGCCTAGGGACACTTGGTCAACATTGTAGAATGTACCTAACACTTGTCCATAGCTCCCATCCCAAAGAGGCTGCCTATTTCAAAATTGGGCTATGACAGATGCGCTTACAACACTTACGACCATCATAGACATTGTCATAGCCGTTACAACTTACAGCTGTAAGAGAATCTATCATACACATGCTATAAATAGAATCTCACAACTATAAATAGAATATTCTTTCACAACATGTCATAGTCCACCTTGGGGCACCCAAATATGCCTTTTTCAAAGATGCTTCATGACACATGTCACCTATCTTACAAACTTCTATTTCTGACTCTTACATGTCATAGATTTTGTCATAGGAATCCGTCATAACCGTTTTGGTCAATATTCCCTTACACAACATGGAAGATGCCGACACATGGAAAAATGCTCCTACCACAAAGTGGTATGCCTATCTCCTCATGTGAGGACAAAACTACAAGTTGTTATATTCCATATAGGATTGACACATCACCGTGCCACATCCCACAATATGACAATATAGAATTTACAAATATTTACAACATAGGAAATTAAATAACAAATACAAACATTAATAATGTAACGAATTACCAAGGTTGAGACACCTTAATTCTCAACATTTTCCCACTTGTCGAACACCTTGTAAGAGCCAATAGAAAAATAAGATTTAATTGTTATAGGCCAAAAGGCCCATAGACTCTGAGTACCATCTGAACTTCTTTGTGCCCACTGGCTTCGTCAATGCATCTTCAACATTCTTCAAAGTATCTACCTTGTCCAAATTTACCTTTCCATCTTCAACCATGTATTGCACGAATTGAAACTAAACATCAATGTGCTTTGTTCTAGCATGGAAAGCTAGATTCTTCACAAGGCAAATTGCACTCTAATTGTCATAACTTATCGTGATCTAACTTGCATCAACACTAATATCAGAACATAATATCTTAAGCCAAATGGCTTCATTATAAGCATCAGTTGTTGCCATATACTCGGCTTCTATTGTGGAAAAAGAAAAAATAGGTTGTCTCTTACTTATCCAACTAATAGCACCACGAAACAATGTAAACACATAAGCACTGGTGGATCTCCTGCTATCAATGTCACTTGCCTAATCTAAATCCACAAATATCAACAGAATGCAGAGGTCCTAAAACATTACCATGATAGCATATGAAATACTTGGAAGTACCCTTCAAATATCTAAACACTCGGTTAACTACATCCCAATGAACTCGTCTAGGATTAGCCATAAATCAACTAAGGACTCTCACTAGTTGCACAATGTTTGGTCTTGTGTAGACCATAGCATACATCAGACTGCTAATAGCACTAGCATAAGGTACTCTGCTCATGTCCACCTCACTAGGAGATTTTACACAATCCTCAACAAACAACTTTGTGCCCAAATAAACTGGAACACACAATGGTCTACAATCTGCCATGCTGAACCTGTCCAACACGGTCTTCACATACTTACTCTGGCTTAACCAAAATTTTCTGTTGGTTCTGTCTCTTCTGATTTCCATTCCTAGAATGTACCTGCCTGCCCCTAAATCTTTCATTCCAAATTGTGTTGACAACTGATATTTAAAATAATAAATCATATTGTTACCCTTCCTAATGAGCAACATATCATTAACATTTAGTGCAACAATGAGAATACAATCACCATCAAACTTATAATATATACACTGATCTAATTTTGATCTCACAAATGTAATTGACAACACAAAGGCATCAAACTTCAAGTACCATCTCCTAGGGGATTGCTTCAAACTATACAATGACTTCTTATTTTTGTAAACCAAATTTTCTTTACCTTTCACCATGTAATGCTCTGGCTGTGACATGTAGATCTCTTCCTCCAAGTCACCATGAAGGAAAGTTGTCTTCACATCTATCTGTTCTACCTCCAAATCATAAGCTACTGCGAGAGATAATAGAAATCAAATGGATGTTAGATTTGTAATGGAAGAGAAAATCTCACCATAATCTATACCCTCCAATTGTGAATACCCCTTCGTAACCAATCTGGCTTTATACTTTTCAACACTACCATCTGCACCAAATTTTTTCTTCAACAACCATTTGCATCCAATAGGTTTCTCTCTAGGAGGCAAAGGCACCAAGTCCCAAGTTTGATTCTTTTCCAAAGAAGCCATTTCATCCTCCATGGCCTCCTTCCAGGAACCTGCATCTTTCATGTCCATAGCCTCTAATACAGTTCTATGTTTATCACTATTAGTAAACAAAGCAAAAGCACAACTAGAATCAAGCAATGTAAAACCAAACCTTTCAAGTTGCTTTCTTATCTTTGTAGACCTCCTCAAGAGCTGAGATTGAGGTTCAGCTTCTTCATCTAAGCTTTCAGAACTACTAGAGCTCTCCTCATCATCACCTCCAACATTGTCTTTCTGTTCAATCTTCTCAGGGGTAAGAGGAAACTAAACAACATCCTCTTTCTTTTCTTTTTCTTCTGGCTATAAAACAATGGAAGAAGGTGTAAGCTCCCTAAAGATGACACTTCTGCTATATAGTACATTTTCAGCCACAGGGTCCCAAACCTTGTATCCTTTCACACCAACACCATAGCCAATGAAGATACACTTAATAGCCTTGTTCTCTAATTTTGACCACTTCTCCCTATGCACATGTGCATCTGCCTCACAAGCAAAAACATGAAGATGCCTTAATGAAGGTTTTCTACCGGACCAGACCTCCATATGTGTCTTTCCATCAAGAGCTGATGTAGGAGATATATTAACAAGATAGCAAGTAGTGGCAACAACTTCAGCCCAAAACTTTTGTTCTAGGCCAGCTCCACTAAGCATACTCCTAGCCTTCTCCATCAATGTCTTGTTCATCCTTTCTGCTACTCCATTTTTCTATAGAGTGTATGGAGCTATCTTATGTCTTTCAATCCCAAGTTCCTTGCAATATTTATCAAATTCTATAGAATAGAACTCACTACCATTGTCAGTTCTCAAACACTTATTCTTCTTACCAGTCTAATTTTTAGCAAAGACCTTAAACTCCTTAAACTTACTACAGACTTCAGATTTGCTTCTGAGAAAATAAATCCATGTCCTTCTACTATAGTCATCTATAAAAGATACAAAATATACAGATTTTGATAATGAAGGAACATTAATAGGACCAAATATACATCAGAATGAACAAAGCCCAACACACCAGAAGACTTGTGAGAACTCAAATAAAACTTAAGATGGTTTTGCTTTCCATAAATGCAATGTTTTCAAAAGTCAAACTCAAGATTACAATCATCTAACCCCTCAATGAGGTTTTAATTTTTTAGGGTACGCAAACCCTTCTCACCAATGTGGCCAAATCTCTTATGCCATAACATTGTGTTTTAAGTAGGAAGTTTAACTTCCAAAGAATGATTACAAACATTAGAACTAGAAACAACAGATCTCTTAACTACTCATTTAGATGGTGGGGATGAAGTGACTGCTACCCTCTTCTTTGAATCAAAAGAACTATTGCATTGTGAAATGGATGCCTCCAGCTGAAATAGAGTACCTCTCTTAGTACCCCTAGCAAGCACCATATCTCCTCTAGTCATCTTGCATCCTTTCGAAAAGATAACCTACACACTACATCATTCAAACTACTTATAGAAAGTAGGTTCCATGCTAAGCCTGCGATATGCATAACCCCAGACATCCCCTTCACTCGACCATCAAGGAATTGGATAGATTCTTTCACGACCAACAATCTTCAGATGAGAGTCATCACCCAAGTACACCTTTTCACCATCAAACTCCTCATACTTAGTGAACCAGTCTTGATGCGAGGTCATGTGGAATGATGCACCAGAGTTAATCAACCACACATCATCGAATGCATGGGTTTCCAGAGCTGCAATGAAAGCATTATCATCATCTTGTGATTTGTTGGAATATGAATCAAGAGCTTTCTTATTCTTCTTCTTCTTCTTCTTCTTCTTCTCCTCTTTGCATTCCTTTTGGAAATGCCCAGATTTACCACAATTCCAACAGATAGCATTAGACTTTCCAAGAGATTTGGATGTCCCATGGGATTTGGATCTACCCTTCTTAGCTTTCTTGTCCTTCTTTTTCCCTTTCTCCTTGGGTCTTCCACAAACTGCAAGAGCCTCTTTGGCTGCATTAAAAGACTTCCTCCACATCGCTTCAGATAACAACGTAGATACCACATCTTCCATCTTGAACATGGATGTGGTGCTTCCAATAGCCATGACAAGGTGATCCCATGAGTTCGGCAAAGAACAAAGCAAGGTCATATACTGATCCTCCTCTTCCATCTTTACACCAATAGATGTCAACTATGCAACCAACATGTTAAAAGCATTCATATGTTTGGCAATGGATCCTCCATTCTCCATTCAAAGAGAATACAACTTCCTTCTCAGAAAAAGTTTATTAACTAGGGATTTGGCTTGATACATAGCTCCCAACTTCTTCCAAAGCAAGGTTACAGTCTTCTCCTCATGGACATTTAACAACATAGAATCAACAAGACTACATCTTATCAAACCCTTAGCCTTCCGATCCTTGAGATCTCAATTAGCTTGTTGCATTGTAGCTGGTTTAGTTTTGATAATGGTTTCCCAAAGGTCTTGGTCAACAAGCATGTCTTCCATCTTGAGCTTCCATAGCTTGAAATTAGTGCCATTGAACTTCTCCACTTCCATTCTTCCAGATGTGCTTTCCATCTCCTTGTTGTAATAGAAAATAGAATACTCTACATAGACTCCCACTCAACTTAAGATCAGCTAAAAAAACCCCTACCTAATAATTAGGACCAAAGGTGATCAAGCTCTGATACCAACTGAAAGGAAGCTACGTGTGCAGAAAACGCTTCCGACACTAATCTAATGAGGAGAGGGCTATGCAAATTAAAATTATTCATTACAAATACAACAACATAGAACATCCAAATGAGATATTGTAGCAATACACATGAACCAAAAAGAAGACAAAAGAAGAGAGATAAAGATTTACAGTTGGGAAAGCCCTTATCAGGTGAAAAACCCTACACTCAAAAACTTGCATAATGTATTAACAAATCTGAAAGAATGTTTACAATACACTTGCAATGCAAGCTTCAATGGTCTTCGACACTTATATCTAGAGTCAATTCAACAGCATAATAGTACCTATAAACCTGTAATACAAACTCCATTTCCAAGCACCTGTTTATATAGAAAATATAAGGCAATATTGGACCTATCTTGGGATGGGCATCCAACTTAGCTTCATGGACCAAAACCCATGCTTAGGGACAATTGGTCAACATTGTAGAATGTACCTGACACTTGTCCACAGCTCCCATCCCAAAGAGGTCACCTATTTCCAAAATGGGCTATGACAGATGAGCTTACGACACTTACAACCATCATAGAATCTGTCATAGTAGTTACAACTTACAACTGTAAGAGAATCTATCATACACATGCTATAAATAGCATATTCTCTTACAATATTTCATAGTCCACCTTGGGACACCCAAATATGCCTTTTTCAAATATGCTTCATGACACATGTCCTCACCCGTCTTACAAACTTCTATTTCTGACTCTTACATGTCATAGATTCTATCATAAGAATTCGTCATAACTATTTCAGTCAATATTTCCTTACACAACATGGAAGATGCCAACACATGGAAAAATTCTCCTACCACAAAGTGGGACACCTATCTCCTCATGTAAGGACAAAATTACAAGTTGTCATATTTCATGTAGGATTGACACATCACCGTGCCACATCCCACAATATGACAATATGGAATTTACAAATATTTACAACATAGGCAATTAAATAATAAATACAAAAATTAATAAGGTAAGGAATTATCAAGGTTGAGATAGAGACACCTTAATTCTCAATATATATGAGATGCCGATGCAAGTACTGGAAAGTAAACAAACCTCCGATAATGCAGGAAGCACTCATCGAGCTAGTCTTTAGACTACATATATGGGGCAACACACATGTAATATATGCAAAACCTCCCAAAATGCATGAAGCACTCATTGAGCTAGTCTTTAGACTACATATGGGGCAATAGACACACCAAACAAAGAAAGCATGCCAAAACACACACACTTGAAGACATAGAGAAAACACGGCAGACAAGCAATGGAGTGTTCCTATTTCTAGGTTCAACACCATCTCAAGCACATTACAAGCACACACAAATAATTGTGCTTTGCCACAACAATCACTGAAAACACTCTTAAGGGTTAATTTAGTCACATAACCACTCCCTACGTCCACAGAGGACTTTTGAAAATGATAGGATGATGCAATCTACTCTGAGAAATACACCATCCCTACCTCCATAGAGGGCTTAAGATAAAAATGACATACGCGATATCCTACCTCCGCAGAGGGCTTACACGATTGATTGATTGATTGCAAACAAACTCAGGATGTAGGAGGCACTCATCGATCTAGTCTTTAAATTGCATTTGAGGACAAGCACATAGCTAACATCTACAACAGACAGCTTACCTTATATATGCCCCTACCTTAAGGCGGTTGATATCAAGTATCGATATCAAGCATGTTAAGGTAGGAATAAAACACATAAGGGAAAAATGACTTTTGCCAAGCCTATGCCCCCCAAAGGTGGCATGTACTCCACGATTGTGAAATGTTCCCACAAACACATCCCTACAAGAAACATGGTAGTGTCTACAAAATCAAGATAAACAACAACATCAATGCATATGATTAAACACAGAAAGAGCCAAGGTTATACTATGAATTTAGAGTTTGAGGATAACCATGGGGCTATATCACGAAGCTCTTTGAATTTAGCACCATCAAGGCTAGATTTAAAGACAAACAAAGGTTCATAGAGCAGTAGTATTGTTAAGGTTTGTAAATGTGATAGAAACATCATCAAATTTAGTACACAGAAAGCACAAGTGCTTCCACTAGCCAAGCATCGGATAAAATATACAACCCCATTGTCATATTAGGAACTAAGTCCATTTTTTGATTGGTCTTGAAAGGGACACTAGGTCCGCATCATTGTAAATATTTTTCGTCATCCACCCACTAGATAGAAACACTAGAGGAAGGGAAATAATAAATAAGAGAGGAGAAACAAGTGTCTTAGGGATAGTCACGTAAGAGGGTGCCCCCAAGTTAGCAACCACAATGCTATGTCCATAAGACATAACACACAATAACGAAATGAGAGAAAAAGGTAATATACAAGAATGATGATACAAATAGAAGGTCAAAATAGAGGCGGTCTCCTGGTATCCTAAACCTTATGAGAGAATCCGAGGTCATCCCAAGAGGCCTAAATAACACATAACACATCACGGGGGAAGCACATCATGAGAGAAATAAAGGGTTAGAGATACTTACCTATAGGGATATTTGTATCAAATTTTGGAACTTGTGAACCTTTTAGAGAGATACTCAATCATGTTGAGTGCAAAATTTGAGTGGTTCTTATGAAAGTCTTGTTTATTATCATATGATGTTTGTTTTTTAACTCCTTGTGTAAATATAACTTTTTGTTGCTTATGAGGAGGGGAACCATTTTTTTCTCTAGCTGCTGACAGTCATCTAATTTTTTTCCAATTTTTATTGAGTTTTCGTATTTGAATCTTTCTAGCACGGTAACGGGAATCATCCTATACTACCTTACTCGTATGTATCAGTTGTTGTTCTTTGTTTTTTTTTGCATTTTTATTATCTCCTGATTCATTTAAGGATAACAGAGGGGGAACCTTAGTATTAATTGCATTTCTTCACGGACAAGGTGGATTGTCCACTTGTTTCTTATCCACTTTAATCATTCCTATGATGTTATCATAGTCCAAGTAATTATCCTCATCTACTTCCACAAAGCCTTGTTAACATATTGTTTTTAGTATGCTTGGGGAAAGGATTAGTGAATATTTGTAAGTTCTGATTCAGCGGAGCAACTGACTTGTTTCTATTATCATTCACACCCAATACCTGGATGACATTTGAATCAATAAGGTCATGTATCTCATGTTTAAGATGCATACATCATTCACTATCATGTCCTTCAATCTGATGATAATGCAAAAGGCATTAGCATCAAAGTAAGGTCCTTGTTTACTAGGATCAATAGGCTTTATCGAGGGAAGCTTCAGGATGTTACTACTCATATCTTGGTTCATGATGGAATGATAAGACTTAGATATCAGAGTAAACATTTTTGGTTGATGTGATGCTTTCTTTCAATTGGTGATAGTTGAAACATTCGAAAAGTTGTTCATATTCGATCCATTAATCTTGCTGAAGCTCCTGTTATTATTATTCCTCTTAAAGTTGTTTTGTGATGATCCACCCATGGATTTCTCAACTTGAGCCGATGAGTTTTGGTTTTCATACTAACTAGATGAAAGTTGATAATCATGAAGGGTAGTGCATAAATGTTGAAAGGAGTTATACTTCATCAAGAGGATCTCATCACAAATATTAGGTTGTAGATTTGTAATAAATATCTTCTAAACATCATCATCTTTCATCTGATATTGAATCTATACATAAAGTGCTTGATACTGACTGATGAATTCAGTCAACTTCTTTTTGGGACCTTGTTTGAATTAAACCAAGTCAATAAGAGTGACTTGGGTTCCAATATTTGCTTGAAAATGTTGTAAAAATTGATCAATCAACTATGAAAATGAGTGTATTGAATAAGGAGGCAAAGAGAAAAACCATTGTAAAGTAGCATCTTTGAGAGATCATGGGAAAAGTTTTGCCAACAAATCCTCTTCAAAATAGAAATCACTACATATAGCTGTGAATGCTAACACATGAATATTAGGATCACCTTTTCCACCCTATTTTTTTTATAGGGGTTCTCAAGATGGCATAGGATAAGGGATTATGGGCATGATAAGTTGGTAGCCTAGGCTGTGAATAATTTGTCAAGTTTGTTATCTTTTTTGTAAAGCAGTCATGCCCTGTAAAAGTTGGTTTAGGATGGCATCATTAGGGGATGTAGTTTGTTGTGAGGAATTGGAACCAAAGTGTGGAGGTGATTGACCTAGAGATATGATAGGTGGAGGCTAGGAATAGGTCAATGGTAGTTGCACATACTGGTAGGTGGAAGATGGTTGGGAATAACTATGTAGGACGGGAGGTTGAGAACAATTATTCATAGGAACAGTCACATTATGGACCAAGTTCTAATAATAAAATCTCATAGCTTTGTAATTGATGCCATTAGATACTCCAATACTAGTGGTAACATTACTACAAGCATTTATGTTAGTTGCCATGATCGTTGATGTGAAAGTAGATATTCCTGTAGTCGGTATAGGTGTCAAAATTTGAGTGTGCGATGGTGAAGTCATGTTGTTAATAACTTTCACACAATCACAAATTGACATTACATTAGTTTGTAGAATATGGGTTAAACCATGAATAAAATTAATTCAATCTTTTCCTTCTTTTATCAATTCTTTTACATGGTGAATCACGGGTAAGGCATTGTTAGCTATCCTCTTTGTTTACACATATTCTTGAAATTCGGCAAGGTCTTTATCAAGCTTATTGACTTGTTCTATAAGTACATGCCCTACTATCTCAATAGAATCCTCAACATCATGAAATATTTGATCTTCCATAGTGGTTGGAAAATGTATAATATCTTGCACAATTTGAGTTTGTCCCTTTGGAAAGAAGGTGTTCAAAGGATTAGTAGAGGTAGGAATGTTGTTTTCTTCAAAAACACTAGATCCCATTAACCTTTTACTTCTTGTCAAAGGGATATTGTTTTTAGTATAGAGGGTAATAAATCTTATGTGAAAGCACACAACACACAATGCATAAACTAAGAGGACAAAACCTAAGAAGATGATATGTTTGAAGGCCAAAAATGCTTGATTTTTGTACTTTTTTCAATGCAATTAAGTGAAAGAAAAGGTGTTGTAAGGATTTTGATAAGGGGAAGCAAATTACATATCTGATATAAGTCCAAAATAGCAATAAGATCCTTCAAAACACATTCTTGATTGAGATCTAAGATAATGCCAAGTCAAAATATAGTGAAAATATGTCAAAATAGGCACTTTTTTCACCAAATCTCAATGAAAAAGAGCATAATAAAGGGTGTTGTGAGGAAAATGATGATGGACAACAAATTATATTAGTAATAATAGCCACTTAGTGATAATATATCTGCCACAACACACTTTTAGTGCCACTTAAGGTCAAACCCTAGTGAAAATATAGCAAAAATAGGCTATTTTTCACAGTTTTTCAACTCCAAGACCTAGGAAAATGGGTGTTGTAATGAGTTTTAGAAAAAGGGGGTGTTGTTATGAAGCTTGATCTAAAATCCTCTTCCATCAAAGCACTCCTCCCAATATGATTTCTTCATGGAGGCATCTTGATCTCTGTAATAAACCTACAACCTTAGGTCCTAGTGCAAATTACCTCACGATCGGTGATCTGTCTACACACTTAGGAAATGCTTGCTTCAACTGGACTTCCTTTCCATTTCACTAGATATTCTTCATATTACCTATTTTGAGTACTTCTTCCCACATGGCCATCCAAGATCTCTTCTATCTCCTCTATTGAAGTAGATGCTAGAATACTCCATTGTTCTTCTATTGGTCCATCCTCTGTGCCACCTTCATGATATTCTGTTATATCAGTAATGTTGAACACAAGGGAAATATTGATCCCACTCAGTAGCTCTACCTCATATGCATTTCCTGAATCACACTTCTTCAGAATACTGCATGGTCTAAATTTCTTCATTTTCAGTTTATTATATGTTCTCATTGGGAACCTTTCTATTCTCTGGTGAACCATGACTTCATCTCTAACCTGAAATTCCTTATGTCTCCCCTTCTTGTTTGCCTTATCCTTGTAATGAATATTCATCTTATTAATGTACATTCTCACCTCTTCATGCAAATTCTTTAGGTGTTCTGCAAAGTCTTCAGCTTTGGCACTTGTCTTTTCTCCCTTCTCCAGCTTCTTTAACTCAGAAGCATTTCTTGGACTATTCCCATATACAATCTAGAATGGTGATTTTCCAGTACTGCTATTAACAAAATTGTTGTAAGTGAATTCTGCCTATGGTAAAATTGAATCCCATCCCTTGGGATTATCCCCTACTAAGCATCGTAGTAGGTTACCCAAACTCCTATTCACCACTTCAGTCTATTCATTAGTCTATGGATGGTGTGCAGAACTAAACTTCAAATCTATCTTCAACTTCTTCCATAGTGTCCCCTAGAAACAACCAACAAACTTGGTATCTCGATCTAAAACTATGCTCTTTGGTAGACCGTGTAATCTCACCACCTCCCAAAAAAATAACTCAGTAATATGAATAGCATCATTAGACTTCTTGCAAGGAATGAAATGTGCCATCTTTGAGAATCTATCCACCACCACAAAAATGGAATCATGTCATCTCTATGTCCTTGGTAAGCCAAGAACAAAATCCATACTAATATCATCCCATGGCTTGTTCGGTACAGGTAATGGTTGATATAGCCATGTATTTTGAGTTGTTCCTTTCGCCATCTAACACACTCTACAACTCTAGACAAATTTCCTCACATCTTACTGCAACTATGGCCAATAATAATTTTCACTAATAATGGCAATGGTCTTATCTCGACCAAAGTGTCAATCCAATCCTCCACTATGCTTCTCCTTTATCAAGTTCTCTTTCATAAAACTCCTTAGAATGAACAACTAGCTTTCTCTAAACAACATGCCATCTTGGATTATGAAATCCAACCATTTTGTCATGTCCAAAGTAATAGGTTCCAGACAAGCTTTCCAAGCCTCTGTAAAATCTGAATCTTCAGGATACAAACTTTTGAGCTCATCGAACCTAACAACCTCTATCTTCATTTCTATCAATAAATTTTGACTTCTACTCAAGGCATCTACAACTCCATTGGACTTCCCACTCCTATGCTTCAAAACAAAAGTATAACTCTACAAGAAATCAACCCATTTTAAGTTCCTCTAGTTCAACTTTCCTTGATTATTAAGGTACTATAAAGCCTGATGATCAATATATAAAACAAACTCTTTTTGCAACAAATAATGTCTCCATTTCTTCAAAGCCTGAACTATTGCATAAAATTATTGATCATAAAAAAAATATTTTTTCTTGGCATCACTAAGCTTCTCACTAAAATAGGCAATGGGCTTACCTTCTTGACTCAAAACAGCTCCTATAGCACTACCACTAGCATCACAATCTACTTGAAACACCTTATTGAAATATGGAAGTGCCAAAATAGGTTGGTCTGTGACTTTCTGCTTCAATGAATCAAAGCTTTTGTCTTCTCCTTTAGTCCATCTAAACTCTTTTCTATCCCATCTCATTGTCTCAGTTAGGGGTGCACAAATGCTACTAAAATTTGTGATAAACTTTCTATAAAAACTTGCCAAACCATGAAAAGATCTTACCTTTGTAGTGCTTTTTGGTGTAGGCCATTCAATGATAGCCCTTACCTTCTCTAGGTCCATCTTAAGACCTTCCTTTGAGACAACAAATCTCAGGTATACGAACTCCTTCTTTGCAAACCTACATTTCTTGAAATTAATCAACAACTTCTCCTCCCTCAGTTTCTCTAGAACTCTTTTGATATGCATTAGATGCTCATTCCAAGTCTTATTGAAAATCAAAATATCATCCAAATAAACATTAGCAAAACTTCCCAAAAATTCTTTCAGTACCTCGTTCGTGAGCCACATGAATGTGCTTGATGCATTGGTTAGCCCAAATGGCATGACTAACCACTCATACAAACCCTCCTTTTTCTTGAAGGTTGTCTTCCATTCATCTCATTCTCTAATTTGGATCTGGTGATACCCACTCTTCAAGTCAATCCTCGTGAAGTAATTGGCTCTGCTCAAACAGTCCATTATGTCATCCATTCTTGGAAATAGAAACCTATACTTGATCATGATCTTATTTATGGCTCGAGAATCTATACACAATCTCCACTCACCATTTTTCTTTGGTACTAGTACAATAGGTACTACACATGGACTCAGGCTCTCCCTTATCGGTCCCTTCCTTGAGAACTTGTGAACTTGTCTATTCAACTCCTCATTCTCTGCCGGAGCCATTCTATGAGCTACCTTATTTGAAAAACTAGCTCCTAGTATCAAATCTATTTGATGACATATCTTCCTCACTAGTGGTAAACCTTCTGGTACATTATTAGAGATAATGTCCTGAAATTCTTCCAACATATCTAAAACTTCTACAGGTTCATCTTCACATTTCTCTTGACTAATCTTAGGGATCAATGCAAAGAAATGATGCTCATGCTTCATACCCTCCAAATATTTCCTACCATCTACCAAAGAAATTTTGGCAGTACTACATACCTTTTCTTCCACCCCCTTCAAGGGCTTCAACTTATGACAAACTCCATCCTTTGTTGGGGAATATTTATCTGTATGACCATCATGGATAGTGCTCCTGTCATACTTCCATGGCCTCCCCAATAGCATATGAGATGCATCCATTGGTATTATATCACACAACACCTCATTCTGGTAGTCCCCAATCTTGAACTTCACTAAACACTGCTCATTGACTAAAGCTCTATGGTCCTTCTGCAACCATGCAATCCGATATAGATGTGGATGCTTTCTTCTTGTCAACTTCAACTTATCAACCATCTCCTCTGAAACAAGAATGTCAATGCTTCCACTATCAATAATAATATCACAACACTTACCTTCACATTTTCACCTTGTGTGGAATAAACTCTTCCTCTGATTTGGTTCTTTCTCCTCATTCAACAAGGTTCTTCTGACAACTAGGGTTTCTCCCCTTTTAGAATCTTTAGAATGCTCAAAATGTGCATCTTCATCTACATGTGCAACTCATGCATTACTTTTAGGTCTTCTATTTGTCCTTCCTTGATGTTGCAGACACTCATATGCTCGATGCCCTTCTTCTCCAAATTGGAAACACGTTCCTCTGAAACCTCCTCTTCCAAGTCCTTACCCAGGTCAACCTCTTCCTCTTCCTCTTTGCTCACTGTTGTTCTAGTCACGAGGGTCATAGGCATTATCTCCTCTTTGATTTCGAATGGTACTAGATTCTTCACTTTTCTTTGAATCTTCATTTTGGACTCCATATGGTCTTCCACCAGTCCTTCCACCTTGACCTATTCCCCTTTGCTTGCTGTCAAATCTTTTATTTAGCTTCTCTTCCACCTTCATGGAAAACTGGTATGCATCTTCTATGGTGGTCATTCTGACCAGGCTCATCTCCTCTTGAATACTTGGCCTCAACCCATTAATGTAATGTGTTACCTTCTCCTTGTTGGCCTCTGCATGGCCTGTCCTAATAGTGATCTTATAAAACTCTTCTATATACTCCTTAACAGACTTGTTACCTTGCTTCAGTCCTTGTACCTTCTTCAACAACTCCATCTCATAGTCCATAGGAATCAACTACTTCTTTAGTTTCTCCACCATCCGATCCCATCTGGTGATCTTTCCTTTTCCTCTCCTATTCCTCTCTAACTAGACCTCCTTCCACCAAATATTGGCATGGACCTTCAACTTTGTTTTTGCAAACTTGACCCGATCTGGGCCCTCCACATCTCCATACTTGAAATACTCATCCATGTCATTGATCCAATAAATAAGTTGTTCCAGATTCAAATCTCTAGAATAGGTAGAAACTTTGATCCTGGGCCTCTTTCTGATCTTCAAAATGGCCCTCAACAACCTAACTTCTGCAGGATCTCTTGCAACTTCTTATTCTTCCTCGGATAGCTCTTTTTCATCTTCATCCTCACTTTCTTCTCTTGTTCTCAGATCAAACCCTCTTTCGCAACTCCTCTTGCAATGCATTGATTTGCCTTTGCATGGCTCTAAAATTGTCTTTTATCAAAGCATTCCTCCCAATATGATTTCTTCATGGAGGCATCTTGATCTCTGCAACAAACCCACAACCTTAGGTCTTGATGCAAACTACCTCATGTTCGGTGATCTGTCTACACACTCAAGAAACCCTTGCTCTGATACCACTTGATTAAGGGGGTATGTCATAAAAGACACAACAATAGAAATGGAACATAGAAAATAGAATATTTCTTTATTGATATAGACAACTCATTATATTACAGAAGCTCAATTACAATCAGAGGAATCAATCCTCCACAAGCTGTAACACATTATAGCTACACATCACTAGGCTTTAGAATCTTCTGCCTTTTATAATCCCAAATCAGCTAGGGTTTCTATTTTCCCACCTATTCTTGACTCTACACTTCCCCCTTAACTCTACTTCCACCCAGGGTTCCCAAAATAGTCATAAATAGCAATTTTTTTGGCGGCCTCTAGTTAAATTTTGAAATTTGTAACTCCCTCCAAAAGTAGGTCAACTTCTGGGAAGAATAACTTTTGATTTGGGTGTCTGATTGATGAACTATTTTAAGCACTGGAAAGCTTGCGATGTGAACTATCACGCTAGAAATTCATAAATCAGTTTCTGTGAATATTTTGGGACATTATGGGATGTTTTAGTTTCTCATATCTCATTTTGGAAATATTCAGGGGCTTTTAAGAAAACAAAAACTTTAATATCTTTAAGCTCACAACTGATCTTTGTCTGATTCCTTCACCAAAGGTCTTATATTTTTATTATGAAGCTTTTTGTAAGTTTTCGCTTCCATCCATGCTCAAATGAAGACTTTCCTTTTGGGGTAAACTTTTCAAAACTAGCAATTTGCTATTTTTAGTAGTTTTGGAAACACTGAAAGTCCTTCATTATTATTCAAGAGATTATGGAACCAGAAATACTAATTATGGAAAGAAATGAAAACACTGTAATGATTTTGAAGCAACATCTTTCTGGGCGATACAAGATTGCCCTTACACCATTGGATGCTCCTAGATCAGAGGTGTAGCAAATAAAAGAAATGATATCAGTCACCATAATCCATAAAATTTGTCACAACACACTTGGAGTGCAAACTAGGTCAAACCCTAGGGTAAAAATTGCAAAAATGTGTAGTTTTCACCCAATTTTCAATACAAGAGTCCATTAAAAGGGTGTTGTGAAAATTTTTAGTAGGGGCAAAAAGTGATTACTCTGATAACATCTAGTTAATACAAAAATACCCTTCACAACATTCCTATGGTGCAAATTTATAGAGTCGATAAAGCCAAATCTAGTGAAAATTGTTGTTTTTGAAGCCCTAGGTTTAAGATCTTGACAGAATATTATTTGAATGCTTTGAAGTCTAATTTATGATAAAAATGAAATACTCTCAGATCTAAAAATGATTTCCAAGATTGGACATGCAAAATGTCAATGCAAATCTAATTAAAATGCATGAAAATTGCTAGATTTTTGTTAAAATTTTCTATGCATAAATGCAAGTATTTGAAATATAAATGCAAATTTACACTAAAAATCAAGAGTACAGCCAAATGCTAATTTGAATGAAAAATCAATAGAAAAATCTGAAAAAAGATTTTTCCTACCAACTCTAGACTTTGAAATTACTAAGTTATATGAAAATTGTCAAAATTTCTACAAAACCGTAACAATTATATGATAAAAATGTGATGAAAATTATTAATTTTTTGTATTTTTCTATAGTTTATATCATATCTAATGAAAAAATCACAAATTAGGGAAATTTGGAAAGAATTGATGCAAATTAGTAAGCCTAACAATGCAATGTTTTTGAATTTTTCAAATTTTTTTATTTTTTTGAAATTTTCTTAATGAAATAAGATGAATAACTATATGAATGAATGAAATCAATACAAATCTAAAGAAAAACACTTAATAAGTTGCAATTATGTCCAAAAACATGGGTTCACAAAAATTTTTAGGGGAAAATTAGATTTGTTTTATCTTTTGGTTGTTAGATGTTTGAATCCTCCGTTCAACCTTAACATTTAACAACCTTCGGATCAAGTTGCAGAGCACTAATAGGTCCTTGGTCATTTAGAAATGTAGGGAAACTTGGATTAGGGTGTTTAATATCAATTTTCCTTCTCTTATGCTTAGTTGACCATTAAAACCCTAATTATGCAAATATGACACTAATCAGATGAATAAAGGAAAAAGCTCTTGCAAAGAGATGTAAAATATCAAATCACAGAGTACTTGTTTTCAGGGTTCTGAGGCAGAAAATCCAGGGACAAACGAGTGGGTGCCCAAGTCCAATGCCTTACGTTTTGTTTGGATCTGGGAAATTAGTGTGCAACTCTTTCCTGTTGTTTCAGAGATTTTGATCTTGGAGGACTACTAAGCAGGCACCCAAGTCCAGGGGGTAGATTTTATTCCTTTTCTACAATTCTGACACTCCAAGATGTCTTCTTACAACTTCACTTTGTCTAAATCTACAACCTATAACCTGCAACCATGAACACTTTGGGAGGGGGTTGTGGTATTTAGAGGCTTGCCTTAGTCAAGCCCAGGAGAACACTTAAGTATCTGAACACCTTTGTCAAATATCTGAAAAAACCAAATCAATAATTGATCACAAACACAATATAATGTCACCTTGTAGTGAAGATCTCATGGGACAAAGATGCTCTTCATTCCATGATGAAATGGGTGCTCAAATCTGCAAACACAAACACATAAACCACACAAATATGCTCTTGCAACACAATGAAATCATTGAATCACCTTGAGAGCACAATAGCTTTCTAGTAATCATCTCATTAAAAACTATTTTACAAATGAATGCCTAAACATACTTTTATATGCAACTACAAACACTCCTACTAAGATTTTCATAATTCAAACTTACCGTGTTGGCATAGGACCCAAATAACAGTCACAAGATGACACCCAAAAATTAGGACTGCCCCAAAATAGGGTAGGACTAGGGTGTGGGCACCCAAGTCCTCCCCCCTATTTTGGGTAGGGTCAAGCTCAAGGGTTCCTCCTAGGTCCCATTTTTCATGTTACCTAGGGCCCATTCCATCGAGATGCCAAATTATGAAGTAATATGTCCTAAATACATGCAAAAGACCTAGGAGCTAAACCTAAAGAGGGAAAAGCCCCCAAGGGGACATTTCTAATGTTACAAGACCAACGATTGGATCCTTCTACAAGAATGAGGCATAACTAGAAGAATACTTGATAGAATGCTTGGATGAACATGAGGTGAGGGTAAGGGACCACTACCAAATGATCATTTGATTGGTCAAAAAATTCAATGTAGAAAGGGTCCCCAAAGTCATTATGGAAGATGGGAAGATACCTAACCCATCCTACAATCAAGATAACATCTATAATTAGCCAATGGATAGAATAGATTGGTCCAATCATGAGGACCCCTCCACTGATATGAAAACTTAGGAGGTAATAAAAATAACAATGAAATGGATAAAGAATCCATTCCATATGGGTGGCATCAACACTCTTGGAATGACTACCAAACAAGGAGGAATATTCAAGGAGCAAGGGGAGTCTTTGATAGGCCCCAAAGAAAAGCTAGTAGTGGAAGAGGTTGGTCTAAATGTGGGGTGTGAATCTAAATCCTATAGAAAGAAGAAAGAATAAGCCTCGGCATTAGATAATTGTGTACATAAGAAAATGAGCCATAAAGAACAAGCTAATGCAATATAACCTATTCTACTTGTATGTAGAAATATGATCCAAGGTAAATAATGAATATAAATGAAATATAATTCAATACCTTCACCTCAAATCAAACCCTCACACTTAGATAGAAAGGAGTAGAGTGCACCCTAATAGAACTACTAGCTTTATTCTATAGATAAATTATGCATTCTGGATTGTTCACAAAACCAATATAATCTAGCTATGAGATGACTATAATGGAGGCAAATCATAATAATAATGATATCAAAAAATGATATCATGTACTTGTATATGAAAGATGTGGTGTGATAATGATGTGAGAGGCTCAATTTACAGAGGTCAAGTATGATGAATGAACGGATAAGATTAAAAAAAAAAATGGATGGCTAAGATTATATGAACTCGGATTATAAATCAAGCATAAGGGTCTTCTAGAGCATTCATTTATATGAATGGTGAAGATTAAAATATGTAATATGATAATTGATGGTGGAGACGAAAAGTGAATTCAATTATGGATCAATTATTTAATAATTGTGAACAATTATTTAACAATTTTGGTGAGCATTTGGACATAAGGATGTGAGTGGGTAAATTAATTAAATAGTTGGATTATTTAATTAATTTAAGGAGAGGAAGTTGTTAAAAGTGATAAATTAATTAAAAAAATTGGCTTTATTAATTTTTTAATTTGTGAATGGAGAATTTTTAGCCTGACCCTTCCAAGTTAGATGAATTTCGCTTTTGACTGGAGATATGAACTGGTCTGTCCACAACATGGGGGACCTCATCCCCTGGCATTAACAAGTCTAACATGAACATCTACTTAATGCTAAAGGATCAAACCTGTGAGCTTGCTGGAAATGGGATTTATTAATTAATTTAAGAGGAAATGGTAAACTAAATAAATAAATAAAATTTATTTATTTACTATGGGAAAAATAGATTAATGAAAGATGGATTAATTAATTAAATAATAAGATTATGTAATTAATTTAGAAGACATGCTAGGATCTGAAGTGGTATTAGGGATGTGTCTAAAATGAAGTTGAATACATAATCATTTTCTAGTGTCTACAGTTTTCCCCTCTTTGATACAATGTCCCATAAGGTGGCATAGTGTCAAAGAATAAAAAGATGCCCCTAGTCATTGATGGAAAATGGAATAATGGATAATGGATGCCCCCTCGAGAATTTATTCAAAAATATCAAAATTTTAGAAAAAAAATTGAAGGAAGCATTGATAAGGTGAAAATCAGATATGAGGATGGTGAAAGTTAAATAGCATGAAGTAGAAACAAAAATAAAGGTTGGTGGTGAAAAGGGAAGACCAGGGGTAAATAAATGTAGGAGAGGGGTGAAAACTAGGGCTTGGGGCTCCTATAAATAGTGACAAAGGGGGACCATCTCTCCTCATTTGCACTCATAAGCTTTAGAAAATCCAAAGAGAAGAAAAATACAAAGGAGATGGAAGACATCACTGCTATTCCTTGACACAAGCATCACAACAAGAGGATTTGGAGGTTCCAAAAACTGACAGGAGCTAGTAGACCCATATGTGACCAAAGATATGACCTTGTGGGTAGGTTAGAGGGTGGGATAGGTGTTATAAATTCTAGGCAAATGCCAAAAATGCGGGCGTGATGTTTTGAAAGTGCACCCTTATTATCGGATGATGTGTCTATGTGAAAAAATAGTGCGTCTATGCTAGATCCACACTCATGTAAGGAAAAGTACACCTGTGCAATCGAGTTGAGTGCCTACAAGAGAAAATTATGCACTTTTGACTAAAAGTGCACTTGGATAAGAAAACAACATGCTTTGGCCATGGAAGAGCACTTGGATATAGATATGGATATGTACTTGTTTTATTCTATGAATATGTAGATACATATGTTTATGAATCTAAATGGTATGGTTACATAATGGTCATAATAAAATGAATGGTTTAATAATGATATAAATGTATATTAATAAGGTAATGGACAATGATTAGGATGATATAGATATAATGATGAATATGACAATGTCTTATGTATAACACGTGTTTGTGATGAATTGGATTATGGAGCGACATGATGATGAATTATTATTATTTTTTCCATCATGATACTAGGTAGAAATAAATGTTAGGATGAAATGTGAATGCAGTGACTAGGAATGGCTAGTTAGGGTGGCCTGGTTAGTTAGAATGTAATTTTAGGATGGAATAGGTAAATGAAGATGAAATGATCATAAGTTGATATGGTGATGATATGTGATAGATAGGTGAAAAAGAATACTCTAGAATAGGAAATGGAAATGGATAAGTTATGGATATAGTTAATGGATATAATGAATAGGGAGGGTATGATTATGTTGGTATAATATGTAGACTGGTCCTTATTTGGTATAGAAAATAGGATATTATGCACCAAGGTATGAAGAACAAGGGTGAATTTTGTATCCTTTGCATGGACTTGACATTGCAAAAAAAGGACTATCCTTATACATGCCCAACATAATACAACCTTTTCTAGATATGTGAACAATGAACTTAGAGCATTATGGTCCAAATGCACAAAAGGTATGATATGACCTTAGATACAAAGGATGTTTGATATGGAAAAAGCTATTCCACTACACACAAGATATGAATATTAGTTGGAGTAATAAGAACATCTAACAAACACACAAAATGCTATGCCCCATTCTCTACTAGTCGTAATGCACCAAGATGTGATTGGATCTAGGTGGTGTTGATAAAGCATGAGAAGGACATAGAAACAATAAAAATAAAAAACAAAAGACCAAATGATGACACAATACTATAATGTTCACACCCATTGTATCTCTTGCCAAAGAGATGAATGATGTTTGGATAGGCACCGGATGATAGGAATGATATATCCCTAGATAAGGCTTGATGATGATGTTTAATATCAAATGATGTGACAATTGATAACATGACTTAGTTATTGTTTCGACATGTGGCATAGTGTTTATCATTCTTGTGAAGCCATGATGTATTGCATGGTTGTTGTTTTGTTTGAATGTCAAGTGTTTTACTATGGAATGGGTGAAAATGTGACAATGTGATATTTAATATGGAATGGGTATGAATCTTTATTATGGATATGCTATCACTTGGATGGACATTTATTGGTTGGATTTTTGGGATATTTGATGTTTTTGTGTGTTTTTGGAATTTTTTAATTTGTTTTTGCATTTTTGAAAATTTTTAATGTTAAATGCATGAGACTCAGGGACTTACCTTCCAAATGTCTTATAGAAATTGGGAGAATGATCCAAACCATAACTAGGTGTCAGTTATGTTCCCCTGAGTGATAAGGTTTCATTATGACATGGATGTGTAGGTGGAATGGATGACTTATTATGGTAGGATAGTAAATGACACTAAGTGAAAATTTCAAACCATGATAGGAAAACAATTGGGTAAATGGATGATGATGTGGTGAATGGATA
This sequence comes from Cunninghamia lanceolata, assembly GCA_027924645.1. Lineage (NCBI taxonomy): Eukaryota > Viridiplantae > Streptophyta > Pinopsida > Cupressales > Cupressaceae > Cunninghamia > Cunninghamia lanceolata. The sequence continues at coordinate 11,407,628 of BSBN01000854.1, forward strand.
AAACCTAGATGAATGAAATGGACAATAGAAGTCAAAGTGGTTATCTAATAGACTGGAAATGCAAGGCTAAGACAAATGATGCATCTAAATAGGTTTTCACCATGGTACTTATCCAAGACGCCACTGAAGAGGTTTTCACCAGAGGATGGATTATTTCTCTTTACTTCTTTTATTTCTTTTAAAATTTTTTTTTCTTGAAACGTTTTTTTTTTAAAATACAATTGGACACCCCATGGGTTTGGCATAGAACCTCTTGAGGTGAATGATGTTTATAGGTTCCTCAAAAGGTTGCCCCTCAAGTATAGAAGGATGATATGCTCCAGAACCAAAACAACTCTTAATGATGAAGGGACCCAACCACTTTAGCTCAAATTTCCCTTTCTTATCTCAATCTTGTAGATTCTTTTGATTTTACTTAAGTGCAAGATCACCAACTTCATATTTACATTCCTTGAGTCTCTTGTTGTAGCTACGACAAAGATGTTTTTGATAGGTTCTGAGATGATTAAGAGCATTCAGATGTCTTTCATCTAGTGTTTCCAATTCTTGTAACTGGGCAACCCTGTAGTCTTCTTCATCGATAAGATGTTGTAATGATACAATTATAATTTCATGACACAAGCCAGCCCTCTAATGGAGTGAATCGACCAGCTTAATATAAAGAAAAAGATATTTATAACGTATTTCAGAATCAAAAGTCGCAATTCTTCCGAAGCAGTAGAGAGCATCATGCTAGTCTGTATATAGAGATAATTATTTAAGTACTGGACAAAGAAAAGTCGCAGATTCTTTCATCGTACAATTATGGGAGATGCTGTGTAGCGTGTATATAAATGCTTACTCATGGTGTTGCACTTCACTATTGAAACGGCCTCTCCAATTGTGAGCTCGCTTCATAACCAGTCCTTTCATTCCCCAGTTAGCAAAAGAGCTACATTTCTTGTCATGGGGTTGATTGGAAGGCTGGGGGCAATGGCGTTGCTTATAATTGTACTGTTTGCAATGATAATAAGCAATGTAGAAGGAGAAATAGCAATCCCATATTCAAGGAGGGTATTAATGAGCCGGTTTCTTACACAAGAACTGCCACAGAAGACTGCATCATGCAGCGGGTATAAGAACGCATGTAAGGAGAATAACGTTCCAGGTAAAATAAAATCAGTATGCTGCAACAATCACTGTTTTAATGTGTTAACCACTGTGGCTCATGTGGTGCCACTTGTTCTTTCGGATATACTTGTTGTAATGGTAAGTGCGTCAATGTCAACAACAGTAAAAAGAACTGCGGGAATTGCGGTGTCAGCTGCCCTAAAAAGCAAAAGTGTAGTTATGGGATGTGTTCTTATGCTTAACTAGTCTGTTAGTTTGGAATATCATGTATTTTCTTGCTTAAGTTCATCTGAATTTAAGTTCATCTGGATTTGTAGTTAGGAATATATATCATGAGTTGGCCTGTTGGTGGAAAACTTGTCCTCTAGAAGGTGAGGTTACAATTTTAAAATTTGTAGGACTAGGGTATGTATGCATTGTTTCCCTCCATTTCCATTCATCTTACTAGCAACATATATTTTTTGTTGTTGATTAAAAGTGTCCTTAATATTTATTGATTGTAACTATAAGCAATGACTTGTTGCAGTTGAGAAGCAATCATGTAATTGATTGAAATAGTTTATTATGAATTGTTTCAATTAAAAAGCTATTATGTGTGTGATGAAGATTGTTCCCAATAAACTAAGATTGGTATTCAAAGATGAGACATTCTCTCCAAGAGAAATGTCACTTATTTATTTATTATGATGTTCATCGATAATATTAAAATATTAGTAAAAGAAAAATTAATATTTCATACAATACTCTTCTTTTTTTTTTTTTGGAAAGATTGTCTCTAAACTAATTCAATTTCATTAATTGTTCCAGTTGAGAAGCAATCATGTAATTGTTTGAAATACTTTATTATGAATTATTTCAATTAAAAGGATATTATGTGTGTGATGAACATTGTTCCCCATAAACCAAGATTACTTTTCCAAGATGTTCTCCACATGAGAAATGTTATTTATTTATTATGACATGGATTGAAATTATTAAAATATTAGTAAAAAAAAATAAAAAATTTCTTACAATACTTCTTTTTTTTTTTTGGGAAAGATTGTCTCTAAACTAATTCAATTTCAGATATTTTATTTTAGGGTTTAATTGCGTAGTTTTTGAGTCAAGCACATGACCCATATTTCATGAGTAGTGGTTCACATGAACTCATCTCTCATGTTAACGAATGGTCCACTTAACACTCATTGTATCTAGGTGATGCACATAGGGGTGAAGCATCGGTACTTCCCAGGAGGTCACCCATCCTAGTACTACTCCGACTCAAGCGCATTTAACTAGGGAGTTTCCCCCAAGATCAAGCCCACTTATCTTGCTACCCCATTTGCAAAACCCTTAGCAAGTGTTGTGTCTTATGAAACATTCATTATAGAGCCCCTTTAGCTCATCAGTTGATAAGTAGGAGGTATTTTTTGTAGCATGTCAAATTATGATATTTTATTTTAGGGTTTAACTATGTAGTTTTTGAGTCAAACACATGACCCATATTTCATGAGTACTGGTTCGCATGAACCCATCTCTCATGTTAATGAATGGTCCACTTAGCACTCATTGCATCTAGGTGATGCACACAGGGGTGAAGCATCGGGACTTCCCGGGAGGTCACCTATCCCAGTACTACTCCGACTGAAGCACGCTTAAGCATGGAGTTTCCCCCAAGATCAAGCCCACTTAGCTTGCTACCCCATTTACAAAACCTTCAGCAAGTGTTGTGCCTTATGAACCATTCATTATAGAGCCCGTTTAGCTCATCAATTGATAAGTAGGAGGTATTTTTTGCAGCATGTCAAATTATGATATTTTATTTCAGGGTTTAACTATGTAGTTTTTAAGTCAAACACATGACCCATATTTCATGAGTAGTGGTTCACATGAACCCATCTCTCATGGTAATGAATGGTCCATTTAGCACTCATTACATCTAGGTAATGCACACAGGGGTGAAGTATCAAAACTTCCCGGGAGGTCACCCATCCCAGTACTACTCTGACTCAAACACACTTAACCATGGAGTTTCCCCCAAGATCAAGCCCACTTAGCTTGCTACCCCATTTGCACAACCTTCAGCAAGTGTTGTGCCTTATGAACCATTCATTATAGAGCCCCTTTAGCTCATCAATTGATAAGTAGGAGGTATTTTTTGCAACATGTTAAATTATGATATTTTATTTCATGGTTTAATTGCGTAGTTTTTGAGTCTAACACATGACCCATAGTTCATGAGTAGTGGTTCACATGAACCCATCTCTCATGTTAATGAATGGTCCACTTAGCATTAATTCAATTTCATTAATGGTATTTGAAACCCATTCGAAGCTAACCATGTTGGAGGACGACCATCACAAAATTTCAAGGAACATAAGGGAATAAAAGCATTTCATAGGATGAAATATCTTTATAATTTCTCCCTAGATATTCAAGGGAGTGGAGTGTACAAATTGTCTTTATTGATATTATCTTCTTTTTAATATATTTTTATTAAATAAAATATACCACACTCTATAGATGGGCTACTAAAAAACAAAGCATTTTTTAACTCTTTGTTTTTTAACTAACATTAAGTTAATACCTATATTATCTGCAACAAAATAATGTGATCATTTGATGGCCATAATTTTCTTTAGTAAGTCATTATGAGCTTCTCACCAAATAATATTTTAGGTTTCTCAAAGTGTACATAATGCTGAGAAAGAGATATTGCTTTGGATTTAAGTGGTTTGAGTGCTTATGCCAAGGGACATTGAAACCATTAATTCCTTGACCCAACATAGGATAATAAGGGCTCATGAGAGATGTAAGGACCATTTAATCCTCCAACTCAACACTCCATCATTTCGTTGGTGCGCACACTAAATCCTTTAATACTAAACCAACTGAAATTAGAAAATACTTTGCTAAAGACATATGCCCGATGACTTAGTTTTATTAGCCAATGGCACAATAATAGGATGGCAATAATACAAGAGATTTTATGAGAGCATGTAGACTGTGGGATGCTCCAACATGTCTTTTGATTGCATAGTTGGCACATTGAGAGCTTAGCTCTCAAAGGTGCGACACACCTTGGATTATCCAACTCATTATAAGATCTTATGGTCCACAAATCTGGCGTTGTCATGAACACACTCAAAGCTCAAGGGTCCAACCAACCTACTCCACACTAATGGGAATGTCTATGGATGGCACTAAGCACACAAGACATATAAGAAAGGGCTTACCATTGATGATATGGACCCAAATTGGCTAATGGGATAAGGAGGCTCTAACATCTCCAAGAGCACATCCTTGAGATCATGTGAGTCATTTTATTAGAATGGGATCTAATGGCTAGTGCATCACCATCACCATATTTATATTGACATTTCATGGAATGTGGGAGATTGACACGAGACCCTTGATCTCATTAATTGTCAAGCTTATTATTTTATTAAAATAAATATGAGAGGGCCCACCATAGCTAAGATGGACTATTCATCACTAAATGCAGAACTTTTTCCCTAACTATTAGTTGGACTCGTTGATATTATATGAGCCATCAGATTGAATCCTAATTATATGGCTAGCACAACACAAGGAACCCAAACCACTAACAACCCTTAAGAAGTATGGGAAATTACCTCATGTTAATGCTATTGTTATGCATGATCAAGTATCGAAAGCATGGTCATTTAAGATATGCACAAACCATAGGATCAACAAGGATAAGATGGCTAGTGTACATCAGGGATAACAATATGTAATGAAAGTCTTTATAACTATGTAGGCTCTTTGATTAAAAAAGGATCAATGGTTATGGATTTCTTTATGAATATTTAGTCCCATGCACATGAATAACATAAACAAGGAAACTCATAATAGAATTTATCAATCACATTGCTAAGGGACTTACCATGTGGCCAAAAGCTAAGATGTGGTGGTAGGGGTTCATTACAGAGGAGACTAATAACATGTCCTTGGGTGACATGTCCTGAATCATATTATCTAGAAGATATCAAAATATAGTGGGGTTGAAATATCTATAGCCCAAACACATCATAGTAGGCAAGTCATAGACATCCAGTTTAACCAATTAAAATAGGAACATGGGAAAAATCACTAGTTTTGCAATATATTGTATACATCCCTTTTCCTCATAGCAATTTAGTTAATCCTACAATCAACCTTGCATTGTAATATTCTAATTTAGAATATGATAGCAATATATTCAACATATATCATTATGAGAGTCAGACACACATGCACACATGTAAAAATTTAAATTTATGCATCAAAGGAATAGTAACCCAATGCTAACTAGGGTTTCTCTCGAAGACATGCATAAGAATCTAGGGATCATTCAGCTACAAGCTTCAAATTAAGTATCTTAGGGGATTGAACCTAGACATCCCCAATTGTCTTAAACTCACCTAATTTCACCCATACACATGATAAAACCAGCTAATCCATTTATCTAGGAGTTTAACCCTACTAATCAAGATGGAATAATGAAACACAAGATATATATCAACAATGTAGATTTAACAAACTAAGCAGGTTGATCATATTCATAATTATCTGCTATAACTATAGGTATGTAGGATATTACCATTAAGTTAGGAGGATAGAGATCACCTAATTTCCATCACCACAATGTCAAGATTGCTAAACTTCTAGTGCCAACCCAAGAATATAATGTGTTTTCCAACCTTAAAATGGGTATTCAAGTTCAAAGGAGTGTTGGCAAGGTGTGTGGCAATTAGCAAGATTCTACATCTATCCTAGTAATACTTAATTCCTACTTAACCAGACCATTGATAATGAATCTTACTATCTGATCCATCTAATAAATGTGGCATTGACCACTTAGTCAATCAAAGCTTCAAACTCACAAGCATATTCATTCCACACATGCACCCAAATGTGCATATATAGATACATGCAGTTCACAACTCATTGACTTAACTAGCACACACGTGAACAATCATGCCTTGATACAAATACAAGACAATATCGACATCTAGTTACAAATGCAATCAAAACCATAAACTAGGAGGGCTATTGCTACTCTACTATGCCTAATCTTTATGAGAATCAACCACCTTGATAATGAGGCGACACTATCTATTTATTCACCATGATAACAATCGTCTTAGTAATGCCTTTTATCTAAGGAATTGCTAACCAAATATTACATTAGTAAAGAAGAATTGCAAGTCTAACTTACACCCTAGGACACAAAAGTCATGGCTAACACTGATACTTATCCATAGATACATGCATAGAGTCTAACAAAATTTACAAGTGCACATACACATTAAATTATTTATTAAGCTAACATGATTCTACTTCTTTCTTATCTTATCCATCATATTTTACTAACATTGGTATCTAGCTAGAACTTATACCTTCTCAAGTAATTCCTTGACTCTCTTTTTCTCAAATGCAATCTCTGACAAATTATGTTATACCAATGGTCATGAATAGATTCAACAACCCTTAACAAGGCTCCTTCTACTATTTATACACTCTTTTAAGCTTTCCTTTTTTCGATCCTAATGGTGAACTAAAGAAATTTTATTAATTGATGTAGGAGCATTTAATGGTGTAAGGACAATCTTGCATCACCAAAAAAATGATGAATTTTTTTTGTTCTTTACAATTTTCATATTTGCAGATACTCGTTTTCTTAAATAATGATTCAAAAGTTTCAAAATTTCCAACCGGGTGAAAATAGAAGCGTACTATTTTTAGAAACTTTGCATTTGACCTCATATGGAAATACAAAATTAGTCAAAGCTCTAGAATTGAAAAATATAACATTTGATGAAGGAATTGACCAAAGATCATTTATGGGTTGAAAGATATAAAAGTTTTTGTTTCTTTAATAACTCCCCCCCCAAAAAAAAAATGTTTCAAAGTTAATTTTGAGGCACTTAGAAGCCCCATACAATCCAAAAAAATGGGTGTAACCAATGGAACAAGTTACAAGGCTATATACCTCTTCATGAGATTTCCAACACATCAAACGGTTCATCAATCAAACAATGAGATCAAAAGTTATAGCTCCTGAAAGTTGGGGTATTTTTTTAGGGTTACAAATTTTGAAATTTTTGCTGAAAGGCACCAAAAAGGGCTATTTATGACCATTTTTCAAGAATCTTTTCATAGTAGAGCAGGGGAAGTTGCTAAGTTGTTAAAAGGATAGGAAATAAAAACCATAGCAAATTTGAAGCTATAGAAGGCAAAGGGTACTAGAATCGAGAGAAAAGGAAGTTGTAATGCGTTGCAGCCTATTGAGGATTTCATCCTCTAATTTTATTCCAATTTTTGTAATGTAATTTATTTTCAATTAAATAAAAGAATATTCCTATTTTCTATGAGCAATTTATGTTTTGGTATTTACCCCCTCATCATGTGGTATCAGAGTAGATGTACTTGAGTGTATAGATAGATCACTGAATGTGATGCAGTTTACACTAAGACTTGTGGTTGTGGGTTAAACAAAAGAGAGGAAGATGGCGATACCTCCACAAAGAAACTATGATGGTGGGAGAATTTCTTTGAAAGAAGAGGGTTTTAGAACTTTACAAAGGCAAATCGATTCATTGCAAGAGGAGTTGTGAAGAGGGTTTGAGCCAAGAAGAAGAGAAGAAAGTGAAGATGAAGTTGAATAAGAAGATCCATTCGAAGAATACAAGCTGTTGCAGGAGATCTTGAGCAAGTTAGGTTGTTGAGGGTCATTTCAAATACTAGAAAGAGGCCTAAGATTGAAGTTTCTTCCTATATTGGGGATCTGAATCTAGAAGAGATTATTGATTGGAAAGGTTGGTGGAAGATCCTATGGAGGATGAAATGAAAACCCAAAGAAAAAATGAAGCAAGGAACAAAAAAAATCATAAAGGAGATAATGTCTACAACCCTCCTAACCAAAATAATAGAGAGGGAAGAGGAAGAGGAAGAGGGAGACCTAGAGAAGGACTTGGAAGAGGAGGCTTCAGAGGAACCCGTTTCCAATGGGGAAAAGAAGGACATTGAGCCTACGAGTGTCCACAACATCAAGGAAGGACAAATAGAAGACTTGAAGGTAATGCATCAGTTGCACATGTAAATGAAGATTCTAAGTCTAAGAATTCAAAAGATGCTGAAAGGGGAGAAACCCTAGTTGTTAGAAGAACCTTGTTAAATGAGGAGAAAAAACTAAAGCAGAGGAAGGGTTTATTTCACACAACGTGCAAGTGTGAAGGTAAATGTTGTGATATTATTATTGACAATGGAGGCACTAATAACCTTCTTTCAAACAAGATGGTTAACAAGTTGAAGTTGAAAAGGAGAAGGTATCCAAATCCATATTGGATTGCATGGTTGTAGAAGGACCATAGAGCTTTGGTCAATGAGTAGTGCTTAGTCAAGTTCAAGATTCAAGACTACCATGATGAGTTGTGGCGTGACATCCTACTAATGAATGCATGTCATATTCTATTGGAAAGGTCATGGTAGTATGATAGGTGTGCTTTCCAGGATGGCCATGCAGACACCTATTCCTTGAAAAAGGATGTAGTTCATCATAACTTGAATCCCTTGAAATAGGTGGAAGAAAAGGTATGTAGTACTACTAGGATTTTCTTGGTAGATGGCACGAAATATTTGGATGGTATGAAGCACAAGCATTAGTACTTTGTGTTGATTCCTAAGATCAACCAGGAGAAATGTGAAGATGTACTAGCAGAATTCTCAAATCTATTAGAAGAATTTCAAAACATTCTCTCTGAGAATATACTAGAAGGTTTACCATCAGTGAGGAAGATAAGTCACCAAATGGATTTGATACTAGGAGCCAGTTTTCTGAATAAGGCAACTCATACAATGACTCCTACAGAGATTGAAGAGCTAAACATACAAGTTCATGAGCTGTTAAGGAAAGGACTAATAAGGAAGATTGTAAGTCCATATGTTGTACCTGTAATACTATCACCGAAGAAAGATGGAGTGGAGAATGTGTAGAGATTCCTGAGCCATCAACAAAATTACAATCATGTACATATTTCCATTGTAGAGGATGGATGATATTATGAATTACTTAAGTGGACCCAAGTACTTTACAAATATTGATCCAAAGAGTGCATATCACTAGATCCACATCAAAGAAGGATATGAATAGAAGATAGCCTTCAAGGGGCATATACAAATGATTAGTCATGCAATTTGGGATAACCAATGCACCAAGCACATTCATGAGGCTCATGAACAAGGTATTAAAAGAGTTTTTGGATAAATTTTTATTATTTATTTATATGACATTTTGATTTTCAATAAGACTTTCAAGGAGCACCTGATGCATATTCGAAGAGTTTTTGAGAAGCAGAGGGAAGAGAAGTTGCTGATTAATTTGAAGAAATGTAGTTTCGTGAAGAAGGAGCTAGTGTATCTAGGACTTGTTATCTCGGTTGAAGGTCTTAGAACAAATCCAAAGAAAATGAGGTCTATCATTGAATAGCCTACCCCAAGGAGTGTTATAGAGGTATGAACTTTTTCATGGTTTGGCAAGTTTTTATACAAAATTTATCAACAAGTTTAGTAGCATTTGTGCACTCCAAACTAAGACAATGAGAGGGGATAGAAAAGAGTTTACATGGACTACAAGTGTAGCCTGGAGTTTTGATACATTGAAACATAAAGTCATAGAGCAATCTATTTTGGCACTTTGAGATTTCAATAAAGTATTTCAAGTAGATTGCAATGCTAGTGGTAGTGCTATAGGAATTATTTTGAGTCAAGAAGGTAATCCCATTACCTATTGTAGTGAGAAGCTTAATGGTGCCAACAAAAAGTATTCTATTTATGATCCTAAGTTTTATGCTATACTTCAGGCTTTGAAGAAATGGAGGCATTATTTGTAGTTGAAAGAGTTTGATTTATATACTAATCATCAAGTTTTACAGTATCTTAATAGTCAAGAAAAGTTAAATTAGAGGCATTTAAAATGGGTTGAGTTTTTCAGAGTTATACTTTGTTTTGAAGAAAAAGAGTGGGAAGTCCAACAGAGTTACAAATGCCTTAAGAAGAAGGTAAAAATTGTTGACAGAGATGAAGATGGAGGTTGTTGGGTTCAATGAACTCAAGAATCTATACCATGAAGATCTAAACTTTGTAGAGGCCTGTAAAGCTTGTTTAGAGCTCAGTACCCTTGATAGGATGATATGGTTGGATCACATAATCAAAGATGGTATGTTGTTTAGAGGAAGCTATTTGTGCATTCTAAGGAGCTCTATGAAAGAGAACATGATCAAGTAAAAGCATAGTGGAGGGTTAGCAGGGCATTTTTGTCAAGACAAGACCATTGTTCTTGTTATTGAGAACTATTACTTGCCATAGTTACACAAGCATGTGAAGAAGTTCATACAAAGTTTCAAAGTATACTAGATGGACAAGGGAGTTAGTTAGAATACCATTACCTATACCAGAGAAACCATGGGAGTATATCAACATGGACTTTGTTCTTGGATTTCGAAGAACACAGAGAGGGCATGATTACGTATTTGTGGTAGTTAAACTACATGGTCATTGAAAGAGCATAGTTTCAAGGAGGTAGTTAAACTACATGGTCATTGAAAGAGCATAGTTTCATATTAGGATACCAAGTTTGTTGGGTATTTTTGAAGGGCCTTATGGTAGAAGTTAAAGACTAAGTTGAAGTTCAGCTCTACACATCACCTGCAGACTGATGGATAGACAGAGGTAGTGAATTAAAGTTTGGGCAACCTCCTGAGATGTTTAATAGGAAATAAGCCCAAGGGATGGAATTTGATATTACCATAGGTAGAGTTTCCATATAATTATTATTTCAATAGGAGTACTAGTAAATCCCCATTATAAATTATATATGGGAGTGTCCGAGAAATGCTTCTAAACTAAGAAAGATAGACAAAGGAGAGAAGAGTAGTGTCAAGGCCGAAGACTTTGTAGAGCACCTGAAGAGCTTGTATGAGAAGGTATGACAACACACTAATAAAATAGAGTCTTAGTACAAGGCTAAGGTAGATCAGAAGTGGAAGTTTAAGCAATTCAAGGTTGGTGATGAAGGCATTTGTTGGTTGAAAGATATTAAAGTTTTCATTTCATTAAAAATCACCCAAAAATTTTAGATGTCAATTTTGAGGCACTTAGAGGCCTCAAAAATAGGCATAACTGGTGGATCAAGTTTTGAGGGCATAGATCTCTTCACAAGATTTCCACCGCATCAAACAATTCATCAACTAGATACCCAGATCAAAAGTTATGGCTCCCATAAGTTGGGCTATTTGGCTTGAAGGTGCCAAAAAGGGCTATTAGTGACATTTTTTAGAACCTTTTGGTAGTAGAGAAGGATGAGAAAGTTGTGAGTCGTGAAAAGAAGGGAAAATAAAAAAACCCTAGCAAATTTGAAGCTACAGAAGGCAAAAGGCTCCAAAATCTAGAGAAAAGGAAGTTGTAATGTGTTGCAGCTTGTTGAGGATTTCATCCTCTAACTTGATTGCAATTTTTGTAATGTCATTTGTTTTTAGTTCAATAAAAAACATTCCTATTTTCTATGAGAAATATGTGTTGTGGTGTGTTCTAGGATTTACCCCTCTCATTATTAATATCTTAGATTGTTTGTAGTATTAGGGAATTATTTCATTTTTGAGAATCCCCATGTGATGTAAATCTTTGGCCTTGTCTAATTAGTCTATGATCTAGTAATGTGTTTTAGTAGTTGATTTATCTTAGACCTCCATGCACATGAATTCTCTAGGCATATTAATTCCCTATGCACTATCCTTAGTCTTGACTAAGCCCTAGGTTCTTGCAATGATTTTATTCCTGTTGTTTAAGGATATTGACACCTAGTCCTTCAACTAACATGTTGTTTCTCTATTTTTCTTGTTGTCTTGCTCATGCATTATCAGTCATAAAACTAACAAGTTTTTCCTATGAAACTATATACCCCTTCAACTTTATTGCCCCATTTTCATCCCCAATTACCTACACAATTAGTAAATTCCTTAGGACATCATTAAGACATGAAATTAGTTCAAGTTGTTTTGATATCAATTTATAAATAAGAACATTCACCAAAAAACCATGTCATCCACTCCCATCATAGTGTTAAGATCAAATCTTTAATCCAAATTTATGACTAAAGTAGTTAATTTCTAACTAATACGTAATTTGACAAGTCTCGAACATTAAAATAATTATTTAGTCCTAGCATTAATCTTTAACAAAATTCATGCTATTTAGCTATAAGCTCTTCAAAATTTATGTATAATTACTATTCCTTTATCATAAAGTTTAGGAATTAAAAAATATTATTACATTCATTCCCCCTTAGGAGACTTCATCCTCAAAGTCCAAGTTCAAAAACTAGCCTAGATTTAGTTTTTATGTCTCTTAAGCTTCCTCTCAGGTGACTAGGCTTGGAAATCCCTTGTTAGGCATTGCATCGGCATCGACATTCCTACTAGTCCACTGGCATGAAAGGGGTTCGATATAGGCTCCATTCTCATCATGAGAGAGCCTACTTCCATGCAAGGTACTTTTGTGATCAAAATCAATTGTAAAGCTTGGGAATCTCTCAAGCCTTGGCTTCACTAAGCTGGGGATGAGTTTCATAATGGTCTATCCATTGACAAGCAATTGATTTGGTGGTCCCCTATTTTAAGCAATCAAGACTGACCACTTGCTAAGCTACCTTGGTTTTGGCCATTAAAATTTTTTAACCATGGGATTTGTGTTTTACCTGACTTTCAAAATCTAGCCACCAAGAAATTCCTTTCTTGGCCCAACTTCAAGAATAAATTAGGCTTCTACACTCAGATCATGATTGTCATTGAGGCCATTCCTCCTCACACGCTTCATAAGGTGGGAGTCCACCCTCTGAAGCCCTGGTGGAAAGACTAGAAGTGGTATCCCAAGACACCCTTTTGGAGTTACAAAACTTGTAAAGAATATTGTTGGTTGCCTCCCAATTTGCATATGGTGGACAACTTAATCACCTTTGGCATATTTAGTCCTCTCTTGGGACCTGGCACAAATAGTTTTATATGTTTGGTCTTGTCATGCCCATATTTCCCATGTGGTCATGACATGCATCACATGTGTCATGTCCACATTTGTCATGTGGTCATGACACGAAATATAAAAAAAATTTCCACGCTTCCCTAAAAACCCCCTCTCATGTGTAAGCATGCTTGGTGGTGTTCCGCTCAAGGCGTAAACAAAACAGTTGAATGTGAGGTAATATGTACACGTGTGCATAGAAAATGCAATGAAGGCCAACTAGGGGGTCAATGCGACATGGTTAATGTCATTAATAGGGTTAGGATCAATGATCGTAACCCTAAGTCAACCTATGTGAATGATGGGATTTTGACGTAAGTCAAAATCAATACCTAGAAATCAAATGCATGAGGGAATGATCAAATACCAAAATTAAATGACAATACTTAGAGAAAACAATATTATAATCCCAAATAGGGTTAAACTTCACTAACCTAACTAAACCCTAAATTCTGGGAAAATCTAGCAGCATAACACCTCACGGGCATGATTAGGGTTTATTGTACTAAAACTAATTTTAATCAAAAGATTTACTGATTTGGATTAATAAATTACTTACATCTCACTAGTTGCATTGGTAATACAGTTGATTAAGTTAATTGAACATTTTTCAACAAAGTTTGATCATTTGTTCTCTTGCACGTTTTCTACAATTTTATATGTTTTTCAACAAGGTTTGATCAATTTGTTCTCCTTCACGTTCTTGATCAATCAAAGTTATCTCTGCATTATTTACATTATTCCTAATATATATATATATATATATATATATATATATATATATATATATATATATATATATATATATAGTTTCAACAATAAATCAAATGTAACCACAAAGAATTACATGCCAATAAAATCATTCATGGCTAAACTAATACAAACAAGATAAACCAAAGTGCTGGTCCGCACAACAAAAGTAAAAATCACCAATAACTGAAATGAGGATTCACAATCTTCGAATTATACACATTACAAGACCACGTGACTATCGCTAGTCACCACACGAGGAAGGAGGGAAATAAGCATGACTGTCTCAACAGTTCTTCATGTGGGTGCGGCCTACTCACGGAACCTCACATAGAAAGGTATTGTGTCGGCCACCCAGGTCACATACCTCATGCAGTGCGACTACACAAGGTATATGCCAAGCAAAGAAAGCACACAATGCCTGTATACCACATGGCAATGTCCTACTTAAGGAACATCCCGCATAGTGTGTACCCACGGAGAAAGCACATGCAACAACAGACTAAGCCAGAGGTGCACATGGCTAGGTTCCACTCGCATGCCAACCGATCAGAATCGAGGCCTTCTTGAGTGAACCCTCTACTCTGAGTGAGCAACCACTCCTCTCTACACAAGTAGGAACACAGCATCTATACTACGCTTTCACACATCTATGTACATGGCATCATGTCCTCGAGCTCGGATCGCTACCATCAGTGACATGACATCCTCACTAGTACTATGTCAGAACACCAGTGGGGGGGTGGCATCATATCTAAAACAATCACATCAGGGTAAGATCATCACTGTCATAGGTGCTCCTACCACAAACTAAAATCATCCTTAAAAACTATGCAGATTAGGCTAACACTGTATGAACCAAGTATCTGGTCCATTAATAAAGGGAAGTAGTGAGTACTTTCCTAGAAGGTTGAAACGATCACTGTCGTTTTGCAACACCATTATACATACACTGTGCAATTCCCTCCCAAGGAACTTTGTTTCTTCTACTACCCTCCACATATTGACCTATCCACCTACCTTCATAGGAGATATAGAGGGAGCGAAGGCTGACGCTTGGCTCATCAGTCTAGGTAGGTGCTTCATGTTACAACCTTATAGAAGCAACATGAAAGCACGAGTGGTAGGACACCTTCTGAAAGATGCAGCAACTACTTGGTGGCGTACTGAGGAGTGCAAGGGCTAGTTATCCTTAGACACACTCAAATGGGACACTTTCATAGAGCACTTTAATGCGCAATACTTGTCAGATCATTATAGGCAATGCCGGATAGATGAGTTCCATGACTTACAGTAGAAAGGACTCATGGTTGCATAGTATGAGAGCCAGTTTATTGATCTTTCACATTACACAGAGTATCTCCACGACAAGAAACTCCTAGTACACAAATTCATTAGAGGATTGAATCATGGTATAGCAGGACCAGTGTGTATGGTAGACCCCCAAACTATGAGTGAGTCTACTTAGAAGGCTTACATTGCAGAGGAAATTCAAGGACGAGGGTAGAATTCACACCCACAGTTCTAGGACCATAATCACTAGCAGTAACAGAACTTACGTAGACCACAAACAACACCACAGAGAGGAGGATTTAATTCTCCATCTTTACCTCCTAGGCTTCCACAGCAGTAGTAGCAGCATCAACAGAGGTCTAGACCCTAGTAGAGGGCTTAGGGAGGACATAACCATGGTTAGCAGTAGCAGTGCCCACATAGGGATCATTTGCGGGACCCGTGAGGTCTCAGCAGTCTTATAGAGGTTCATAGGGGTGCACAGGACGGACTGGACAATAGCAGTCAGGTAGGACTCTGTCAAGGCAGTTACAAGCTAGAGGCCCATGTTATGTATGTGTTGGGGTAAGGCATTTGGCCAGAAAGTGTCCATAGGGTTTCACAATAGGGGGACAATCCCGTTCTAGAGGGTCAAAAAAGACTATAGGAGATGTGGGCAAGTCCCACCATATGTTTGCAGTGGTTGAAAACCACCAGGCTGACTTCTAGGCCTCAGTTATTGAGACAGCAGGTATGATCAGGGATGCCCCCATCTCTATTCTTTTTTACTCTAGAGCTACCAATTCTTTTTTATCTACCTCGTTAGTGGAACGTTGTAGGCTAGTGGCTTCTAGGCAGGACATTAGGTGGGAGGTCGAGTTGGCCTCTCGGAATAGGATGTCAGTGGATACCTTGGTTCAAGATTGTGAGATCTCCTTGGGTTCCTTCACTACATCATGTGACTTTAGAGTTATGCCATTAGGATCCTACGATGTAGTTTTGGGAATAGATTGGCTTGCGGCTCATAGAGCCAAGCTAGATTATCATCGAAGGGCGATTACCTGCTTAGATGACCATGGTACACTGGTTGAGATAGTGGTCATTCAAAAGCCCAAGGTTGTTTGTATGATATCTGCTCAGCAACATAAGCAGTGCAAGTGGAAGGGGTGTTAGATGTTTGCTATCATGGTTAGTGATAGATCAGAGGATGAGCTCGAGGCTTCATTGGATGATCACCCTATCCTGAGAGATTTTGCCAATGTGTTTCCATCAGAATTACCAGGTATGCCTCCATGCAGAGAGGTTGATTTCCACATTGATCTAGTGCAAGGTGTAGATCTAGTGTCTCGTGCACCCTATAGGATGACTACACATGAGCTTACAGAGCTCAAACTATAGTTAAAAGAGTTACTTGAGAAGGGGCACATCCGAATTAGCGTTTCACCATGGGGCATACCATTTATCTTCATGAAGAAGAAGGATGGGTCTCTTCGATTATGCATGGACTATAGGCAGTTGAATAAGGTGACGGTGGAGAACCATTATCCTCTACCTAGGATTGATGATCTTTTTTACCAGATGCAAGGAGCTAGAGGGTTCTCAAAAATTGATCTAAAATCTAGGTATCATCAATTGCGCATCACAGAGGCAGATATTCATAAGACTGCTTTTCAAACCAAATATGGCCATTATGAGTTCATAGTGGTACCCTTTAGTTTGATGAATGCCTCTATAGTGTTCATGAGTCTCATGAATGGGGTGTTCCACACTTACTTGGATTAGTTCGTGGTCATCTTTCTTGACAATATTTTGATCTATTCACAAACCGAGGAGGAGCATGTGGATCATCTACATCAAGTTTTATAGTACTTACAAGAGCAACAACTTTATGGCAACCTGGTGAAGTGTACCTTCTTTAGGATAGAGGTGTAGTACTTGGGGCACATCCTATCAGGCGATGACATCTCCATAGATTCATCAAGGATTAGAGCTATTTAGGATTGGCCAAAACCCAATAGTGTGACAGAGGTCAGGAGCTTCATGGGATTAGCTAGTTATTACAGTAGATTTGTAGAGGGATTTTCTAGGATAGTGCATCCCATCACTTCCCTTCAGCAGAAAGGGAAGGGTTTCACTTAGACTGAGTAGTGTGAGAGGGTCTTTGGGGTCCTCAAGGTGCATCTTACCAGTGCTCCCATATTAGCAGTTCCAGATCTTGCAGAGGATTTTTTTGTTTGTACAGATGCATCACTTGAGGGTTTGGGAGCCATGCTCATGTAGGGTGGTAGGGTGATTGCATATGAGTTGCGTAAGCTCAAGACACATGAGATAAACTACCCTACTCATGATTTAGAGCTTGTAGCAGTTGTACATGCTCTTGTTCATTGGAGACACTTCCTTTTGGGTCGACACTTTGAGCTCCATTCAGATCACCATAGCTTGCAGCACATTTTCACATAGCCAAATTTGAACGCCCGCTAGAGGCATTGGATGGAGTTTTTATGTGAGTACGACTTTGATGTCCACTACATCAAAGGGAAGGAGAACATGGTCCATGATGCCTTGAGTTGAAGGTGCCACGAGATCCTAACCTTGACATTGAGTGTGGACTTGAGAGAGCGTATCTTACAACATCTACCTAAGGATGAGTGGTTTCTTGAGGTGTAGTAGGAGATCTAGAAATAGAAGACCCTTAAGGGCAGATTTGTAGGATATTCCCTCGAGTCTGATGGTTTTCTTAGACATTGACAATGCATCTATGTACCCCATGCGGGTGATCTTCATGCAGTGATTCTTTAAGAGGCTCATAGAGCACCTTATGCAGCACACCCAGGGGTGAAGAACATGCATGCTGACTTGCGATAGTTATACCGTTCAGCAGGTATAAGACAAGACATTACAGAATATGTTGCTCACTGCCTTAAGTGCTAGAGGGTCAAGGTTGAGCATCAGCATCCAGTAGGACTATTGTACCCTCATGAGATACTTGAGTGGAAATGGGACACTATTTCCATGGACTTTATTGTTGGTCTTCCTATGTCATCATGTTGCCATGATGCCTTCATGGTGACAGTTGACAAGTTGACCAAGGTGGCACATTTCTCACCTATACACACGACGTACAATGCACCATCTGTGGCGAGAGTGTTCTTAGATGAAATTGTTAGAATACATGGAGTACCTTGCTGTATTATTTCTGACAGAGACTCAGTATTCACTTTAGCATTTTAGATAACCTCATAGCAGGTTTTGGGCACATAGCTGAACCGTAGTTTAGGTTACCATCTTGAGATTGACGGACAGAGAGAGAGAGAGTTAATCAGGTGTTGGAAGACATGCTTCGTATGTATGTTATGGACCATCGTCTAGATGGCAGAAGTATCTGTATTTGGTTGAGTTTGCCTACAAAAATGGGCATCAGAACTCATTGGGTATGCCTCCTTTTTAGCCTTTTAATGGCAGACCATACATGACACCATTGAGTTGGGATCAGATAGAGGATAGGGTTGCCATTGGTCTAGAGTTAGTTCAAGATATGGAATAGTAGGTCACACTGATAAGACATAGGCTTCAGGAGGCATAGGATAGATAGAAGAAGTATGCTGATGCTAAGAGAACTAATAGGAGCTTCTGAGTGGGTGACAGAGTATTTTTGAGAGTGCGACTGCATAAGAGTCCAATCCATTATGGAAAGGGCTCTAAGCTCTCACCTTGGTTTGTAGGACCTTTTGAGATCTTGGAGCGGATATGACCTATAGCCTATCATCTAGCCTTTCCACCTAACTTGTCACATATCCACAATGTCTTTCATGTTTCAATTTTACGACGTTACATCTCTGACTTATCTCATGTATTGGATTGGAGTACTCTTCAGGTAGAGGCTGACGATCAACTGGCTTTGGATCCAATTCGCATATTAGCTCGTCGGATGCTGGGCCTTTGAGGTCAAGAGCTGGACTAGGTTAGAGTCTAGGTTGACATGTATGACGATGCCATGATAACATGCGAGGATGCAGCGAGATTGAGGTATCTTTTTCTTCACCTCTTTGATGACTTCCAGGAGGAAGTAGTCTTAAGGAGGAGGATGTCAGGCCTACCTTTTTCATTCCCATACATTTGATTATTTACTTTACTGTTGCTGATACATTTAGACTTGTGGGACTGTTGATCTTGAATTCCCAAACTATTAGACTTTATGATGCATGTGGATTGTTATGCTTAGTATATTTACAATGTGTTAGACTTGGATATTACCTTACTAATGATTTTAGATAGATGCTTTATATTATGATATGAAAAAACTAATTGGGTGATGTTAGATAGATGCTTTATATTATGGTAAAACTAATTGGGTGACGTTAGATAGATGTTTTGTATTAAGGGAAAACTAATTAGGTGATGTTGGATAGAAAAGTATTTTGTGACTCAATCTTGGGAATGGATGTTTGAAATGCAGAATTTAGAATCTAATTGTAATGTGACTTCCTTTATGCTTGTGTGAACTTGTGATATTTTATGCGAGTGTATTTTTTAATTTGCTTTGGCTATTATATTTATATGTGGAATTAACTTTGCAATTGAGTGCGTAGGTATTTCTAACAAGCCACATAAATCGGAGATCATCCCACACTTGATGTTGTAATCCCTTGTGAAGCCGATCTAGTTCCACAAGGAACCAAGATCAACTCTATGCATGATGAAATTCTATGGTGTTAATTTGCATGTTGTTAATTGGGCTAACTCTACCCCCTCTTTTAATTTGAATTATAATTGGTGTTCTAAGAATTTTGTCTTTGAATTTCATTTTTTTTAAAATTGAAATATGGAGACTCTTTTCATGTGCTTTAACTTGACCTTAGGTGCTCTAACTAGGCTAAACTTGACCCTGGGTTGTACCCCATGGGTCTAGGGACCTTTTTAACTTAGGTAACCCTTGCTAAACCTCAATATGGTCACCTTAACTTCACCCTGAAGTTAAGTGACGAAATTGGAGGCATGAGATGGAGACGATGAGTGGTTCCAACACTCAACCCCATCCATTTCCACTTCCCAAGGTTGGAGATGTCTCCAAGACCCACCAATTGTGGAGGACTTGACTCCAAGTCTCTCTCACAATTGGTGAGAATACCTTAGAGTTGTGTGGTCCCTCTTGGGAAGAAAGAAAGGGGACACATGTGTCACCCATTCCCTCTTAAGCTCCACTTTCTCTCCCACATGTTTGAGAGAGGACAAGTGGAAGGGGGTGAGGGAGACTTGGGGATGGGTGAGTGACATGTGTCAACACCCATCCCATGGGTCTTACTTATGTAGACACCCAAATTTGTCCCAAAATTTGTGTATGTCTTGCAACACCTTGTTAAAATATTACCCTAGACATCATAAGCTATTTTGTCTTAAATCCCACTCTTAATCCTATTTATCCATTAGCCAATTAATTAAATAAATTTTATTTATTTAATTAAAATCCCATCCGTATCCCACTTTCCAATTAATTAAATAAATTTTATTTATTTAATTAATTTCTACATCATATCCCAATCCTATCCTAATCATCTTCCCAATTAATTAAATAAATTTTATTCATTTAATTAATTTTCCAACTCATATCCCAACTAATTCAAATATTTTATTTGAATTAAGTCCTCACCTTTCACCACATTCCAACACTTGTCCATCTCTCAATTCAATCATGTGTAGTAGTACAACTTTTATTTAAAATCCTTCACATGTACAACTAATGGGATCTAATTTTAGTATACACGGTCACATATAAGCCCTATCCTTCTCCGGACACTTGTCAAATGACTACAATTTCTTAATGTGCAAGGAAACCTGACTTAATCCTATCTATCCATTTCATCTAAAGCCCTAATTGATCCTAGCCATCCATTTGAACCAAGCCTTTCCTATAAAGAAAACATCTCTTGAGCCATTTGAGAAGAGATTAGAGGAGATTAGAGAGGAGGAGAGGCATCTATTCTTCAAGTATCCTCATTCTGTCAAAATCACTCTTGAATCTGTCACATCATTCTATCATCTTCATCTTAACGTTATGCTGCAGAAGTGAGCACCCAACAGTCCTCCAACAATCATCCTTCAAAATCTTGTATGCTCATACGAGATGGAGAAGAGCAATGGAGATAAATCGAGTTTGACACGGAGATCAGTTTGCATTTACATTTGTTATTTTGATTTTCATATTGTCTTGTGCTTCATTGTGCATTGTTAGGGTTTTATCATTGTTGTTAATTCATTCACCCTAATTTGCAATTTTACCCTAACTACATTTGGCATGCCCGGTGGGACAAATCCTAGCTTTTGCAGGTTTGTGTGTTTAAATTTGCATTTTTAATATCATTTTTGTTTAGTTTTAGTGGTCATGTCTTGCAGATTGCATCCTAGGCCAGATTTGACCTCGCCACCACATTCAGGAGGCCTTCCAAACAAAAATCAACATAAATCACTGTATGTTTTGCTCCCTGAAATTTTCTAAATTTTTTTTACTTGTAGATCCATACAGTATTGATCATTTCCCCGACTGTGCAGACTATTTTGTTGTCTTAGATCTACAAGTTTTATATTATCTCGCGGGTTTTGTTTCAATTCAAAGTCTCTCTTGACTGTTAATTGCCTGCCGACCTACCAACCTGCACATAAATTTGGGGTTGGTCACTGCTTTAAACCCTATGCACATCCTCCCGGTCGCATTCCCTGGTCATCTTAGTTTGTGCTGGATTGTGTCTTTCATTGCGGTGGTTTTTCTTTGTCTTTGATGGTTCTTTTGTTCTTTAGTATTTTATCCTTCACATTTTGAGATCACAATTGTATCTTATCACTATCAACAAACCCCTTTTCCAATCCATATCCCCCACCTCATTGGGCACTAACTACTCTATTGCACCCACTGTGTTCTCCTTGATCAGCCCTATTGCCTCCCCGTGACAATATTTCTTCACCAATTGCCACTGATCTCGCAGTCACAGGTCACGACATCTTCTTTCCTTCCCAAGCCAATGGATTCCTGTTGACATGACGTAGGCTATTGAGGTCTGATTACCAGCATCCTTCGTGCTTTCCCAGGTAATCAAGATACCCTAGAATCCTCAATCGGTGAACTAACTTTATGATCAGAATTTCTACTATTATCCTGCGTCACAACAACTTTCCAAACTTGTAAGGTGCAGATTCAATCCAAAGAGCTATGAGGGCATGTACACTGGCCCATACAATCTTTTTTGACAGGAAATTTGTCAAACTTTAGTCTACTTTGATTCTTTAACTAGTATTTCTTCACTAGTTGTCATTTCCCACTCCCCGTGACCTCCAATCCCCCTTCCAATGAGTCCACCAATCCGTTAAACTTGTCACTCAACTAACGATATGGTGTATGAGCTATTTTACCACTCACCTTCTCAGTCTAACCATTGATCGCCCACACATCTAGCTTACAACTCCAGCCCACAGGCAGTTACATCTTCGGTGGTAGATTTAATACATACCATCGGAGGTTATCTAAAATGTATTGCCTGGCAACTTTCACAGCAGTAAAATCCACAGTAGCTTACACCACCCACAGGTGATATCATTTCCACGGTCTAAAGTCTTCCGGTGACCTTAACCCGCAGGTAATACAATCTCTGCCTGGCAACACTCAGATCCACCCTTCCACCATCGACCATATCCCTCACGGATACCCTTTCATGCACCTACGCACCACACCATTCAATTCGCTAACTTCGTCTACTTTTTCATTTTGACATAGTTTCTAATTTATCTTTAACTTAGAATCTAGTTTTACGTTTAGTTTTTTTAACCACTTCTAATTTCATTTTAAATAGTTTTCACCGTATTGTTTTTAATTAATTTTAGAATTTAATATAGATTAACTTTAGACTTTAATTTTAATTTAGAATTAATTTAGATTTAGATTCTAATTTACATTTAACTTTAAATTTCTAATTTTAATTTCTTATTACATTTAGAGTTTAATTTAAATTTAGTAATATATTTAAATTTAAATTTAAATTTAGTTTTTAATATAGAATTAACTTAAATTTTAATTTTAATTTAGTTTTAATTTTAATTTTAATTTAGTATTTAAGTTTAGTTTTAATTGTAACATTTTTGTTTAATTTTTTAAATTCTAATATAGTTAGACTTTAATATAGTTTTGACTTTTTAGTCAAATTTTTATTTTAACTTAGCTCATTTTTTTTTTCTAACATAGTCATTTTTTGTGTTATAGTCGTTTTGCTTGTCACTAACTTTTTGATTGTAGCCATATCGCCTTGTCGAAGACAATCTTCATCAAACTACTCACAAGTGGCTTGTAGGTTTTTGCTTGTCCAAAACATATCCTTTGAAACTTTTTGCTTGCTTTATCTTGTGGACCTGATCGTGGCTTGAAGCGTGTGCCTCATTATCAAATTTGACAACTTTCCAGGTGCACTTGAAACAACTTTTTCTTTGTTTGAACAACTTGTTTGCAAACACATTTGAATTTTGGGCTCCTAAAATGGACATTGTTTACTATCACATATTGAAAGTGGGCATAAAATGAACAAGTGTATTCCATCACATTTGGATTTGGATCTAAAACAAATAAGTGCTTGAATTGTCTTCCACGCATCTCATTTTTAAGGGTCAATTAACAAGTGCGAGTGTGAATCAAGTGACAACTCACTTGGTTTGCTTTTGTAAACCCTATCTAGGAGGCCTTCTTGGAGACACACCACTCCAAGGGACAACCTCAATCAAGGCTGAATTGAAAGATACCTTCATTGGGAGTTGTAAATCTTGTCACTCTTGGCTAAGCCCCAAAGAACTTTATACCTTTGCGAAGTGAAGGTGAAGGGTGGGTTACCCCTTTCTCCCAGCTATGTGGTAGGATTTCACTTTCAAATTCCTTGTCAACCTCATTTAAACATTACCCAAAACCTAATTGGCCATATCCACTTGATTAGGCATTAGGCTTGTGATGTGTTTTCAAGTGCTTGCCTAATAATCATCACATTTCATTTTCAAAGTCAACAATTGCTTATGTGTCTTGTGTGATTGATTCATATGTGTATATGCATAATCATTCGTTTGAACATTGCCAAATCAAGCTATAAACACCAAACACATAAACAATTCATCCTACATTTCATCCACATCACCCAATTTTGTCATTCCACATCATATCCTAATAATACCCAAATCAATTTTATTTTAAACTTATCCTAGTCACATCCCTATATTAGCCAAATCACTTCTGCCACATCATCAAAATCCCTAAACAAGCACTTGCAAAAAGGACTTAAGACAAACACTTGGGTGACAACATGTTTACACCAGAGGACCCACAAATCAAATTCTAAAGATTCCTCCAAAATCTTATCAAGGATCACAACCCCTAAACCAAGATGCCATTAAAACATTACAATTCTTTATCTAAAGAGCTCAACCCCATGCAAGCCAATCACCTCAACTGTAACACTTCGTAGCCCAAGTCCAACACCTTTTAGCTACTACTCAATCTCGACAAGTACAACAATCCCTAGCCATTCACTATCAACCTAATCCACCTTATAGCCACATGTCATATCCATCCACTTCCTATCAACCTAATCCACCTATCCACCAAGTCAATGCCACATCAACCTATCAACCTCCACGTCAACATTATCCAATTCCTCATTCTAGCATTCCAACACATTACCAAGCCCATCCACAAGGCAATCAAGTGATTTCACAAGAACAACATGCAAGTCCAAATGGCCTTTTGTATATAAACCAAGTGAGCACAAGTCAACCTTGCCAATAAGATCAAATGCCCTCAACTTTGGGTCCACCTCAAGATATTTTATCTACATATCCTACCATTTCACCTAGCTACCAAGACTATCAAGGGCCTCCACAACAAGCACAAGTGAGCCTACGTCCACCTTTACAACAAGAAGCACATGCAAGTCCAAGTGGTCCCTTGTACATAAATCAAACAAGCCCAAGTTATCCTATGCAAGACTTAATTACCTTTGACAAGGGAGATACCAATCTAGAGTGGCCTTCATCATCCAATCACCCACCAACACATGAACCTACTAGCCCTATCATAAGACAACCATGTGATCCTATCCCTAGTCCATTGGTACACCAACGTTGATCACCTTCATCCTCAAACAACTTAGCTCACAACACATCAAACTTTTTCAACTTCAAACCATAGCGTTCATCCAACGACAAACATGACCTAACAACTTGCAACCAGGATCCATATCTTCACAATCTATTCACATTCATCCAATGACCAAAACAAACATCGTCAGCTCAAGCATCCAAGCAATTAGCGTCATAAGTAAGAACTACATCTAGCTCTATCGTTAATGCCTTGATCCTGTGGATACAGGGTATGTAGGCAATCTGAGATGCAAAGGAAGCACTCTGATTTAGGCTAAGACGATAGCCCCTTTCATCATCCATCTTTCATCTTTCTTCTAATCATCCTTCAATCTTTCATCTCACATTCTTCTATCTTTCATCACTTACATCATCAATCAAAACCTAGAACTACATATTCATCATGTCTCATCTTCATCGTAAATGTGCTTTGAACCCATGGATATAGGGCAAGTAGGCAGTCTAGAATACGAAGGAAGTTTCTAGTGCTCAAGCACAGATGATCCACCCCATCTTCTTCATCTTCTTTCATCTTCCATCTTCTTCTCTATGATTAGCTCAAACAAGAAGCAAACCATGCATGTATTGATAGCCCAAGCACTCTAATCAATCAAGAGTAAGCCATAAGTTATTTGTCCACATGCCTTAAGCCAACATTTGCTATAGCAGTTTATCAACATCTTTAGCCTTCAATAGGATGCAGCTTTCCTCTTAACAAGGCACCAGCTTTATCCATCTAGGAGCACCTAAAATTTGGCAAGAGAATGTGATGATAGTATCTTTTTATTTATCTTTTGTCCCTTTTCTATGCTTAATCAACCCTGCCTTGATCTATCTATATCTTGGTATGTTGCGATAAAGTAAGGACTCAGGCATGGTCATATTACTTTCGTATGCCGTGTTTGCAAGATGATCTTATTCTCTTCCTATGCGTATTGGTATCTTGTACGTGCTGGGATTAGCATCTTACATATCAATATCTCTAGCATCTAAGAAGCTAAATAGTCTCTTATGCATTTGAGACTATTCTATGTTAAGACTAGCTCCATACATATAACCAGCAAGCTATCACTATGTATAGTGGAGATAAGCTCAAACCATTGCTTGTAGTGTCAAAGTCCATCTCAGAAACACTCGCTATTATTCATATCTTGTGCATGTTCATTCCACATCTTGACCTCATGTGTTTAGACAAGATTGTAGGATGCTAGTTGTGCATTGGATATCTCAACACCGTGGTCTTCTATACCCTGGTGCATAACATCCATATGCTATATCAAACATAAGGATTGCATTTCTTTTCATTTTGAGCAATTACATAAAAAGCTGCCCATCATCTTATCTACTCATTCCATCTATTCATCCTCTATTGTACTCAGCCAAGATCAATTCTTTCCATCATCTTTTGTCCATATTCCCGCTCCTGCAAAACAAGTGTGTTAGACATACATAAGTCCATCATATATCCTTTCAATACCATCTATCTATATGCATAAGCCTATCCGTATCATTACCATTTACATATTCACAATAACATACATTTTCCATCCATTACCATTTGCATAAACATCCATATATATTCCATAACAATATAAACATAACATGCATAGCCATCATAATATCAACACAATAACCATTACAACATCATATAGATCACCAATCCATCATCATATATATACATGTGTGTCAAAATACAAGTGTCTACAATAGAAGCTGAGTCCGAAAAGACTGAATGTACAAATCAGCTCTAGGCCTCATCATGATATAAAGTAAACAAGGTAGCCCTAGTGACTTCTGGCAGCTCCCTCACCCTAATCATCAACACCACCACTAGGTCCTACACCTGGTCCTCTATCTCTCAGTGCCCTCATCATTGAAGTTACTGATCGAGATCCACCTGACCTCCGTGAACCTAAAGCCCCTGACCTACTCCTGAAGCTAGGCTGCGTCTGCTTTGCTGGCACAGCCCCATAATACAAGCCTCCGTAATACTCATCCTCACCTTGCACTCTCCGAAGCTCTCCCTACACCTATGTCACCTATGTGGCAAGGTATATTGTGGCTCCATCGGTCCCTAATGCAGCTACTTGTCTCTCACTCATTGGTCATCCCCTATAGTTTTTTTGCACAACCCTATCTCTCTCTGCTCGCATACCATCTCTCTCCACTCATATACTATCTCTCTCTGCTATTATACCATCTCTCTCCACTCGTATACCATCTCTCTTAGCTCGCAAAGCATGCCTCTCTACCCTCATAGCCTGTACATGCTGTATCGTAGTATCCCGCTCTAGCCTCATCATCTGCTCACTCTGTCTCGCAACATCTTTCTCTCTAATCACCATAGCTAGTACACCATCATCATGTCCATCTCCTACCTATGCTCTCAACAGTAGCTGAGCCTGATAGGTCTGTGCCTATGCTCTCGTATGCTACAGGCTAATCACTGCCTGATGCCTATCTATCTCCACCCTCCTCAACCTTATCTATACTTGCTTCCTCCATCTCCTCTCCTCTCTAATCTATCTCCACAGCTGTTGAATACCAACATCATCACCCGCTAAAATCTATCCCTGAGGCTGTCCTAGTATCTGCCCCTACATTTGTATCCCTGGTGCTACTGGCACAATAGTCTGCACTAGTGGAACCCATTGTCTTCTCCTCTGAACTGATCTCTCCATCCCAATCTGTCCAATCTCTCCAACCCGTATCAACTGAGTCGGTCTAGCTGTCACCCACTATACATCATACTCTAGCAATGTGTCTAGATTTGGAGGACCCTGTGCCCATTACCATACCACTAGCTATAATCCATCTCTCTCTGCCAATGCTGTGTCAACCACAACCTCTGGACCCCAATCAAAAACCTCCTATCTCGTCCTCCCAAAAATGGCATCACCAACTTGTACTGCTTGTGCTACCTTGAACTGTCTCAAAACTCTCTCTGGCAAATAGCACTCTATAATATAAATGCCACATCCAAAAATGCATCTCACCTACCTCACATAGACAAGCTCTGCATCCTCGTCATCCCATCACTCACACCCTAGCCATGGCCTCCATACAAACCTATCCACCTCATCCAATCTCCTCCGCCAGTATATCACCCCTCGAAGCTGTCGGTATGTCAAAGCTCCTCTGTACATCCGTGCATATGGCTCTCCCACTACTCTCGCCACCTATCCCTCTAGTCTAGTAACTGGAATGTGCTCATAAGCCCATACATGCAACAGTGTAACTCCTGCTGACATGGTAGCTCCGAACATATAAGCGCAATCATGTAAGAAATGATAGAGCTATCCCAATACACACTTAGCCCATGCATACCTCGTACCATATGAGAACATCCCCTCCATAACTATCCCCCATCCTACTAGAAAGCCTCTCGCTCACCTATCTCCCACTAGCCATCTGATGATAGCCACTACAACTCGCTATAATCTGTCACATAGCTCCTCCATCCTTGCCATCGGGATCTCAGAGCCCTCTACTCCAATGTTCGGTGTCCTAAATAACATCCTGAAAGTGGCTAGACCCATATCTGGATCATAATCAACACGCTCCACATCTATCAGAATCTGCAAAATCCAGAACACATCCTCTAATGTGATCATGGCCTCTCCTATCGGTAACAAGAAAGAACTATGCTCACTCATTCATCGCTCCACCATTGCCGTCATCAGTCCTTGATGTGCCTGCACTGGCTCCAATCGTGAAACATGCTCCAACCCAAGGATCTCTAGCACTAGTCACTCCTCCACATCTGGCAATCTAACTAACTGCAAATCCCTAGGATGTGGCTCCCATGATAACAATGGGAGTAGTATATCCTGCATCATTCCATTCATCATTGTCAGTCCATTCTGCTACTTTATTCCTATCAAAATTTGACTATTTATTGCTATCCTAGCTTCTATTTTCCATAAGCAGTTCATTTTACCATATGCATCTATTTTCTGCTCAATAGCGACCACTTTTACCACATGTGCTTCTATCTTGCCTACATGCAACTTACTTTGCATATGTGACTAATGTTAAACTATATGCGAGCTGTACTTCTACATGCACTTCTTTTTGCCCTAAGCACGAGCTATCTATCATATGTGATGATTCCCCACTTCTATGTGAGCTAAACTTCCTCATGTGCTTCTTTTTGCCCTAAACTTGAGCTATTTACCCTATGCGAGCAGTCATCATTTATATGCGAGCCAAAAGCCTACATGCACCTACTATTTGACCATAAGTGACTTATTCTTCTCTATATGCGCATTTTAGCCTATGTTTTACTAGCTGACTGGATGCAACCCATTTTTCAGAAGTGACCAAAATGCACCTATAAGTGATCTGAACTACAATACGTGATTTGTCTTCCTACATAAGCAACCTGATATCCCTATTCCTAAACCTAGTCACTTTTGGTGAAGTGTGTGCATTAATGACACTTCTAGGCTATTAAATTCACACTTTGAGGAAAAATTTTGTAACATACTGGTACGCCTGATCCCTCTGGTCCCCCATGTGTCCTCACTCGCTCCACATGATGATCCCTATGTGGAATAACCATCCTGATAGCTCCCCACCTCTCGTCGCACACTAACTCTTACAAGCTCCGGATTTCTATAGTTTTTGAGCTCAAATGAGCCTATTTGCCATTGCAGAACCTTCTTATAGCCCTATCCAAGCCCTAATTTTTTCTATGCCATACCCTATTTTGTCCCACCCAACCCCCATTTTCTTCGTGTCAGCCTTATTTCTAGCCTTTTTTTCTATCGTGAGCCAACCTAGCCCTTCCTAGTTAGCCTGGGTTACCGCTCAATGGGGCATCACCTACCAGTTACACTAGGGCATAACTTGTTTATCGAACGCATATTGTATCTTCTTTGACACAATGCTCTATCGAACTTTGTATCAAAGAGGAGCAAAATGCAGACACCTAAATTTGTCCCAAAATTGTTCATGTCTAGAAACACCTTGTCAAAAACATCACTTAGACATCATGTAGCATTTTATCCTAAACCCACTATTAATCCCATTTATCCATTAGCTAATTAACTAAATAAATTTTATTTATTTAATTAAAATCCCATTAAATCCCATCCTCATCCTACTTAGCCAGTTAATTAAATAAATTTTATTTATTTAATTAATTTCACATGCATAATTCCATTTATCCTATCCTCATCCTGATTAATTAAATAAATTTTATTTATTTAATTAATTTCCACATCATATCTTATCCCATCCTATTCATCTTTCCAATTAATTAAATAAATCTTATTTATTTAATTAATTTCCAACTCATATCCCAACTAATTCAAATATTTTATTTGAATTAAGTCCTCACCTTTCACTACATTTCAACACTTGTCCATTTCTCCATTCAAATCCTTCATATGCACAACTAATGGGACCTAATTTTAGCATTTATCTACACAAGCACACACCTAAGCCTTATATTCCTGTCACTTGTTATCTACACATGCATCTATCTTTATCTTTTAATCCTAGCCATTCACATAGCCTCTGAATCTCCACTGTTGATTGATTTTGGCTGAGCTCTATATAAATACCCCCTCATTCCATATGAGATCCATCAAGCATTTATATAGTGTCTACATTATCATTTTGAGCATTTGAGAATCCAATTGAGCTTTTTATCATCCATCATGGTAGCTTTTAGCTTCATAATTGTTCATTGTTGAAGAAGCAGTCCACATCATAAACAAGGAATCACATGATCTAGGTGATGTTATGCTTGAATTGCATTACTCTTTGATTTCATTTAGATTAGATTCTTTGATTATGGTAGGGTTAGGTTTTCATGGCTATGGTTGATATTATAAACCTATTTTTTTTACCTATCACAACTTGTAGTGGGGAGGAAGAGTGAGAAGGTGACAAGTGTGAACTCCCCATTCCTCAAAGCTCATGGGTTGGGCTTATTTTAATCCCACTTGGAGAAGGTTATGGGTTGTTGAAGTTTTGGGAATTTTAATGGTTTGAATTTTATTTGGGGAAAAAGATAGAGAGAGTTTTGTGGCTTATGTTGTAGGAGGCTTTGGAGAAGCTCTACATCAACCTTGTTCCATAATTTGGCTTTTAAAGGTTGGCTTCAAGGCTAAGGCCTTCCCTTTGTATTTTTATTTGCTTGCCTGATGCATATGTGTGAGATTTATTTTCTTAAGTTTTATTGTTATTGTGGGGAAAATTGGTAGGCTATTGTAAGAGCCTCTCCCACTTAGGATAATATGCACAAGTGTGGGGTAGTGGAGGAGTGATCCTCCTTAGGGTCATTACCTTATTTTTTGTGGTGTTGTAAGCCTTGAGGGCAATATATGTGATTTTGAGCAATATGAGACATGGCTTGAGAGCCAAATATGGAAACTTTTGGAAATTGTGTTAAATGTGTTGGCTTGAGGCCATAAGAGGAATTTATTTTGGGATATTTGTAGGAGTGGCACTCTTGAGTTGAGTGTGTCCACTCCCCTACCCCTTTGAACTCACCCTGGTTGAGTTCTTGTGTTGTGATTATCCATGGGTGTAAAATTGTGCTTGGATGTTTGTATGCCTTGTTGTGATGTCGAATGAGTTCCCTAAGTGTGTGGATGACCTCCCTAGTTCGGGGGTGACCCTCTTGTGGGTCTATGGTAGGGTGGAGAGTAAGATGTGTGGTTTTCTTCCCCTTTTTTGTGATATGCAGATTCATTAGAGCTAAGTGTGAAGTTGGAGAAACTCCTTGTTTTTGGAGTTAATATTTCATTTTCCTTTACTCTTTAAGCTCTTGAGAAAGAGATTGACCTATTTAGGAGTTTCATCTTTGTTGATTTTCAAAGAGGACTTGTCCTCTCTCTTATTGTAAAATTATATTTTCTTAAGTTGTGTCTAAGCCATTTTCATTGTATTCAAAGTCATAATATGTTGATTTAATTATTAATCTTCAAAAAAATTGAATGAAGAAAATTTGTTTTATAAGTTAATTCATTTGAAAGTAAATTTCAAGCATTTGTCAATTAGTAAAGTTGTGGTTTTTATTTTGTGACAAACATAAAAATTGTATTTGGTTATTTTGAAAAGAGAAAATTAGTTGTTGATATTTATTAGAAGTATCTAATTATGTGTATTTGTTCTTTCTTTACAAATGTTAAAAAAAAATAATAATGCAATGAATGTATTTTTTAAATGTATTTACAAATAAATTGATTTTATTAGGCTGTCAAATAAAATTCATAGATAACATTTTTTATGCCAAGGTATTTCATTTTTAAATAAACTATGAATTTGAAACTTCTGTGTGTATATATATATTAAACGAATCTTAATAAAACTAAAATAACATAAAATAAAAAAATAAAGTGCTGAGAAATTTTAAAGAGACTATATTTTTTTTTTGCACAGACACATTTTTTTACAGTGTATAAAGTATAGTTTGGTGGGGGGGTTCAAATCCCCCCACTACTGAGCCTTCACTGTTATTGGGTGTGGGGAGGGGGGCGGAGGCCCCACCCACACCCTAGCATACGGGATGTGGGTGGGGGCTCTGTCCCCCTCCCCACACTCCCCCATATCTAAACCCCCGTGGCCTCCCCTTGCAGCGTTCACTGCTTCCCACAGTGCCCATTGCCCTCGATACCTTCGATAAACTATACCTCCACCCACGCCACCTGTTTCCTTCACTCCGCCGGATCAGTGCCGCCGCCGCTTGGCCTCTCCTCCATACACCCTGCCAATAACACAAAACAAATATAGGGTTTTAACATTTTTATAAATGGATATATATATATATTAAGAGAAAAACTAGTTTGTAAACATAATATATATAAAAGTGAAAAATGAGAGAAAAAGAGAAAGAAACATAAAAGTGAAAAAACCAAGAGGAGAAAATGAGAAATATAGGATTAGGGCATTATGCCCATAAAGAAAATTATATTTTAATATTGGAAGAAATTCAGGCAAGGTGGGAATTTAAAATCCAATTTAAAATTTAAATTCCCCTCTTGATTTATTTTTTGTTCATTGTTTTAAGTTGGAAACTGACATAGGAAAAATTGGAAGATAATTAATGAAATGGTAAAACTTTATTCCTTTTAAAATATTATTTTTATTTGTTAGTGGAAGTTAATTAACAGATTAGATAATGATATTAACCAAAATTTAATATTCCTTTAATCTTGTTGAGCCAATTTAATTAACAAAAATAAATTGGATGTTGATATAAACTCAGATCGGAAACCTAGTAAACCTATTTAAATGAAGTTCATAAATCTTATTTCCGAGATCTGATATACCAAGAAATTAGGAATAATGTAAATAACGGAGAGATAACTCTGATTGATCAAGAACATGAAGTAGAACAAATTGTTTGAACTTAATTGAAAAACATATAAAATTATCAAGAAAGTGAAGGAGAACAAATTGATCAAACCTTGTTGAAAAACATATAAAATTGTAGAAAACGTGGAGGAGAACAAATGATCAGACTTTGTTGAAAAATGTTCAATTAACTTAATCAACTATATTACCAATGCAACTAGTGAGATGTAAGTAATTTATTAATCCAAATTAGTAAACCTTTTGATTAAAATTAGTTTTAGTACAATAAACCCTAACCACGCCTGTGAGGTGTTATGCTGCCAGATTTTCTCAGAATTTAGGGTTTAGTTAGGTTAGTGAAATTTAACCCTATTTGGGATAATAATATTGTTCTCGCCAAGTATTATCATTTCATTTTGGTATTTTATTATTCCCTCATGCATTTGATTTCTAGCTATTGATTTTGACTTATGTCAAAATCCCTTCATTCACATAGGTTGACTTAGGGTCATGATCGTTGATCCTAACCCTATTGACGATGTTAACCATGTCACGTTGACCCCCTAGTTAGCCTTTATTACATTTGGTATGTGCACATGTATGTATTACCCCGCATTCAACTATTTTGTTTACGCCTTAAGCATAATGCCACCGAGAACACTTACGCGTGCGAGGGGATTTTTAGGGAGGCGTGGAAATTTTTTTGATATTTCGTGTCATGACCACATGACAAATGTGGACATGACACATGTGATGTGTGTCGTGACCACATGGGAAATGTGGGCATGACAGGTCTACTGTGGTTGAGCCTAAGTTGGCACATTTTGCTTGGTGTTTGTTGTATCAAGGCCTTCCCCTGAGGGATCACCTTGCTCATATGGACATTACCATCCCTCACTACCCATTCTGTGGGCAGATTGAGAGTCTCAAGAACCTCTTTCATTTTGGCCCTCAAGCTTAGGAAGCTTGGAATTCGATAGATGATTTCTTTCAACCTTTCAAACCTCATGCCTTTTCTTGGCATATGTTCTTACTTGGAGATTGGCCCTATCTTCCCCACAAATATGCCTAGATCTAGCATGCTTTCAGGATAGAAATTATTTTTAGTATTTAAAAAGATAGAAATGCTACTATTCTTAATGATTGTTTTGCTGATAAACATTTTTCATTATACACTAAAGCTCTCATTTGCTCTAATATTCTGATGCAGATTCTAGTGCAAGCAGCAAAAGTTGCTCTTGAAGTCATCCATCTCTAGGAGTTGCTAAACCAATGGGGAAACACTCCCTACAATGTTTCTCAAGTCCTACCTGATTCTTCCTCCTCTTAGAGATGTCAGCATGGCTGCAATCAGAGTTCTTGTCATGACTAACAGGAGCATGGAGGTAGCTGTGGTGACCGTGATTGTGGCTCTTATTCCCATGGCCCACATCTCTCCAGGGATTCTACTATCCATGGAGGCTGGTCATTACATTCTAGACTACCATCTCCTTGGCGGGATACTAATTGGCTACACACTGGCAAGTTTCCTTGGCTCTAGCTTGCCATTTCCCTGGTTTGCACTCAACCAGACGAGAAGGAGGAGAATGAAGACGCCACTGATGCTCTTGATAGTTTGGAGCCTATTAAGGTGGTTGATATCAAGTAGTGATATCAATCATGTTAAAGTAGGAATAAAACACAAAAGGGAACACTGACTTTCACCGAGCCCATGCCCTCTAAAGGTGACATGTACTCCATGATAGTCAAATGTTCCCACAAACACATCCCTGCAAGAAACATGTTAGTGTCTACAAAATCAAGATAAACAACAATATCAATGCATATGATTAAACACACAAAGAGCCAAGGTTATACTACGAATTTAGAGTTTGAGGATAACCATGGGGCTATATCACGAAGCTCTTGGAATTGAGCACCACTGAGGCCAGATTCAAAGAAAAACAAAGGTGCATAGAAAAGTAGTATTGTTTAGGTTTGTATATACGATAGAAACATCATCAAGTTCACTACATAGAAAGCATGAGTGCTTCCGCTAGCCAAGCATCAGATAAAATAAACAACCCTATCATCGTATTAGGAACTAAGTCAATTTATTTATTTCTCTCAAAAGGGACACTAGGTCCGCATCAGTATAAATGTTTTTTGTCATCTGCCCACTAGATAGAAACACTAGAGGAAGGGAAACAATAAATAAGACAGGAGAAACAAGTGTCTTAGGGATAGTCACATAGGAGGGTACCCCCAAGTCACCAACCACAACGCTATGTCCATAAGACACAACACACAATGACAAAATTAGAGAAAAAAGGCAATATAGAAGAATGATGATAGAAATAAAAGAATGTCACAATAGAGGTGGTCTCCTAGTATCCCAGACCTTACGAGAGAATCTGAGGTCATCCCAAGAGGCCTAAACAACACATAACACATCACGGCGGAAGCACATCATGAGAGAGATAAAGGGTTAGAGATACTTAGATGTAGGGATCTTCATATCAGATTTTAGAACTTGTGAACCTCTTAGAGGGGTACTCTATCATGTTGAGTGCAAAATTTGAGTGGTTCTTATGAAATTCTTGTTTATTATCATATGATGTTTGTTTTGTAACTCCTTGTGTAAATATAACTTTTTGTTGCTTATGATGAGGGGAACCACTATTTTCTGTAGCTGTTGATATTCGTCTAATTCTTTTCCAATTTGTATCAAGTTTTTGTTGTTGAATATTTCTAGCATGGTAATGGGAATCATCGTGTACTACCGTACTCATATGTATAGGTTGTTGTTCTTGCTTTTTTTATGCATTTTGATTATCTCCTGATCCATATAAGGATAACCAAGGACGAACCTTAGCATAAATTCCATTTCTTCGTGGATGAGGTGGATCATCCACTTGTTTCTTATCCATTTCAATCATTCCTACAATGTTATCATAATCCAAGTAATTATCCTCATCTACTTCCACTAAGCCCTGTTCCAACATATTGCTTTCAGTATGCTTGGGGAAAGGATTAGTGAAGATTTGTAAGTTCTAATTTAGCAAAGCAACCGACTTGTTTCTATTATCATTCACACCTAATACCTAGATGACATTTGAATCAATAAGGTCATGTATCTCATGTTTAAGATGCATACATCATTTAGTGTCATGTCCTTACATCTGATGATAATGTCAAAAGGCATTATCATCGAAGTAAGGTCCTTGTTTACTAGGATCAACAAGCTTGATTGGGGGAAGCTTCAATATGTTACTACTCATAGCTTGGTTCATGATGGAATGACATGACTTATATATTGGAGTAAACTTTCTTGGTTGATATGATGCTTTCTTTGGATTGGTGATAGCTGAAACATTCAAAAAGTTGTTCATATTTGATCTATTAATCTTGATGAATCTCTTGTTATTATTGTTTCTCTTAAAGTTGCTTTGTGATGATTCACCTGTGGATTGCCCAACTTGAGTCGATGAGTTTTGGTTTTCATACTGACTAGATGAAAGTTGATAATCATGAAGGGCAGTGCATAAATGTTGAAAGGAGTTATACTTCATCAAGAGGATCTTATCACAAATATTAGGTTGTAGATTTTTAATAAATATCTTCTTAACATCATCATCTTTCATCTGATATTGAATTTGTCCATAAAGCACTTGATACCGACTAATGAATTCAGTCAACTTCTCTTTGGGACCTTGTTTGAATTGAACCAAGTCAATAAGAGTGACTTGGGGTCCGATATTTGCTTGAAATTGTTGTAACAATTGATCAATCAACTGTGAAAAGGAGTGTATTGAATTTGGAGGCAAAGAGAAAAACCATTCTAAAGCAGTATCTTTGAGAGATCGTGGGAAAAGTTTTGCCAACAAATCCTCTTCAAAATAGAAATCACTACACATAGCTGTGAATGCTACCACATGAATATTAGGATCACCTTTTCCACCATATTTTTCAAAGAGGAGAGTTTCAAACCTCTCAGGCATAGGGGTTCTCAAGATGGCATAGGATAAGGGATTACAGTTATGATAAGTTGCTAGTCTAGGCTATGAAGAATTTGTCAAGTTTGTTACCTTTTGTTGTAAATCAGTCAGGCCCTATAAAAGTTGGTTTAAGAGGGCATCATTAGGGGATGCAATTTTTTGTGAGGAATTGGAACCAAAGTGTGGAGGTGATTGACCTTGAGATATGATAGGTAGAGGCTAGGAATAGGTCAAAGGTAGTTGGACATACTGGTAGGTGGAAGATGGTTGGGAATAACTATGTAGGATGGGAGGTTGAGAACAATTATTCATAGGAATAGTCACATTATGGACCAAGTTCTAATAATCAAATCTCATAGATTTATAATTGATGCCATTAGATACTCCAATACCAGTGGTAGCATTAAAGCATTTATGTTATTTGCTAAGATCATCAATGTGAAAGTAGATATTTCTATAGTTGGTATAGGTGTTGAAATTTGAGTGTATGATGATGACGTCATGTTGTTAATAACTTTCACACATTCACTCATTGGCATTAAATTAGTTTGTACAATATGGGATAAATCACAAATAACATTAATTCCATCGTGTCCTTATTTTATCAATTCTTTTACATGGTGAATCACAGGTAAGGCTTCTTCGACTATCCTGTCAGTTTGTACATATTCTTGAAATTTGGCAACGTCTTTATCAAGCTTATTGACTTGTTCCATAAGTACATGCCCTACTAACTCAATAACATCCTCAACATCATGAAATATTTGATCTTCTATAGTGGTTGGAAAATGTATAATATTTTGCACAATTTGAGTTTCTCCCTTTGTAAAGATGGTGTTCAAAGGATTAGTAGAGGTAGGAATGTCATTTTCTTCAAGAGCACTAGATCCCATTAACCTTTTACTTCTCAAAGGGATGTTGTTTTTAGGATAGTGGGTCATAAATCTTATGCAAAAGTACACAACACACAATGCACAAACTAAGAGGACAAATCCTAAGAAGATGATACATTTGAAGGCCAAAAATGCTTGATTTTTGTATGTTTTTCAATGCAATTAAGTGAAAGCAAAGGTGTTGTAAGGATTTTGATTAGGGGAAGAAAATTATATGTATAATATAAGTCCAAAATAGTAATAATATCCTTCACAACACATTCTTGATTGAGATCTAAGATAATGCCAAGTCAAAATATAGTGAAAATATGTCAAAATAGGCACTTTTTTTTCACCAAATCTCGATGTAAAAGAGCATAAAAAAAGGGTGTTCTGAGGAAAATGATAATGGACAACAAATTATATCATTAATAACATCCACTTAGTGATAATATATCCATCACAACATGCTTTTAGTGCCACTTAAGGTCAATCCCTAGTGAAAATATAGCAAAAATAGGCTATTTTTCAAGGTTTTCAACTCCAAGACCTAGCAAAAGGTGTGTTGTAATGAATTTTAGAAAAAGGGGTGTTGTTATGAAGCTTGATCTAAAACCCTCTTCTGTCAAAGCACTCCTCACAATATGATTTCTTGGTGGAGGCATCTTGATCTCTGCAGCAAACCCACAACTTCAGGTACTAGTGCAAACTGCCTCATAGTTGGTAATCTATCTACACACTTAGGAAACCCTTGCTTCAACTGGCCTTCCTTTCCATTTCACCAAATATTCTTCATATTGCCTATTTTGAGTACTTCTTCCCACACGGCTATCCAAGATCTCTTCTATCTCCTCTGGTGAAGTAGATGCCGAAATACTCCACTATTCTTCTGTTGGTCCATCCTCTAGTCCCATTCAGTAACTCTACCTCATATGCATTTCCTGAATCACGATTCTTCAAAATCCTACATGGTTCAAATTTCTTCATTTTCAACTTATTATATGTTCCCATTGGGAACCTCTCTTTTCTCCGGTGAACCATGACTTCATCTCCAACATGAAATTCCTTATACCTCCTCTTCTGATCTACCTTAGCCTTGTATTGAATATTCATCTTATTAATGTGCATTCTCACCTCTTCATGCAAATTCTTTAGGTGTTCTACAAAGTCTTCAGCTTCAGCACTTGTCTTTTCTCCCTTGTCCAGCTTCCTTAACTCAGAATTATTTCTTGGATAATTCTAGTATACAATCTGGAATGGTGATTTACCAGTACTCCTATTAACAAAATTGGTGTAAGCAAATTTCTCCTATGGTCAAATCAAATCCCATCCCTTGAGATTATCTGCTACTAAGCATCATACCAAGTTACTCAAACTCCTATTCACCACTTCAGTCTATCCATCAGTCTGTGGATGGTGTGTAGAACTAAACTTCAAATCTATCTTCAACTTTTTCCATAGTGTCATCCAAAAATAACCAACAAACATGGTATCTTGATCTAAAACTATGCTCTTTGGTGGACCGTGTAATCTCACCACCTCCTTGAAAAATAACTTAGCAATATGAATAGCATCATTAGTCTTCTTGCAAGGAAGGAAATGTGCCATCTTCGAGAATCTATCCACCACCACAAAAATGGAATCATGTACTCTCTGTGTCCTTGGTAAACGAAGAACAAAATACATACTAATATCATTCCATGGCTTCTTCAGTATAGGTAATGGTTGATATAGCCTTGTATTATGAGTTGTTCCTTTTGCCATCTAACACACTCTACAACTCTGCACAAATTTCCTCACATCTTACTACAACTATGGCCAATCATAATTTTCACTAGCAATAGCAATGGTCTTATCTCAACCAAAGTGTTGAGCCAATCCTCCACTATGCTTCTCGTTTCTCAAGTTCTCTCTCATAAAACTTCTCAAAATGCACAACTAGCTTCCTCTAAACAACATGCCATCTCAGATTATGAAATCCAACCATTTTTTTCTATCCAAAGTAACATGTTCCAAAACAACTTTCCAAGCCTCCACAAAATTTGGACCTTCAGGATACAAACTTTTGAGGTCATCGAACCCAACAACCTCTATCTTAATTTCTGTCAACAAATTTTACCTTCTGCTCAAGGCATCTACAACTCTATTGGACTTCCCACTCCTGTGATTTGAAACAAAAGTTTAACTCTACAAAAAATCAACCCATTTTAAGTGCCTCTGGTTCAACTTCGCTTGACTATTAAGATACTGTAAAGCCTAATGATCAGTATATAAAACGAAATCTTTTGCCAATAAATAATGTCTCCATTTCTTGAAAGCCTGAACTATTGCGTAAAATTCTTGATCATAAACATAATACTTTTTCTTGGCATCATTAAGCTTCTCACTAAAATAGGCAATGAGATTACCTTCTTGACTCAAAACAGCTCCTATAGCACTACCACTAGCATCACAATCTACTTGAAACACCTTATTGAAATCTGGAAGTGCCAAAATAGGTTGCTCTGTGAGTTTCTACTTCAATGTATCAAAGCTTTTGTTTTTTCCTCTAGTCCATTTAAACTCTTTTCTATCCCCTCTCATTGTCTCAGTTAGGGGTGCACAAATGCTACTAAAATTTCTGATAAACTTTCTATAAAAACTTGCCAAACCATGAAAAGACCTTACCTCTATAGCGCTTTCGGGTGTAGGCCATTCAATGATAGTGCTTACCTTCTCTGGGTCCATCTTAAGACCTTCCTTTGAGACAACAAATCTTAGGTATACCAACTCCTTTGCAAAGCTACATTTCTTCAAATTAATCAACAACTTCTCCTCCCTCAGTTTTTCTAGAACTCTTCTGATATACATCAAATGCTCATCCCAAGTCTTATTGAAAATCAAAATAACATCCAAATAAACAATAACAAAACTTCCCAAAAATTCTTTCAGTACCTCATTCATGAGCCGCATGAATGTGCTCAATGCATTGGTTAGCCCAAATTGCAAGACTAACCACTCATACAAACCCTCATTTGTCTTAAAGGCTATTTTCCATTCATCTCCTTCTCTAATTTGGATCTGGTGATACCCACTCTTCAAGTTAATCTTCATGAAGTACTTGGCTCTCCTCAAACAATCCATTCTGTCATCTATTCTTGGCAATGGAAACCTATACTTAATCGTGATCTTATTTATGGATGAAGAATCTCTACACATTCTCCACTCTCTATTTTTCTTTGGTGCTAGTACAGTAGGTACTACACATGGACTCAGGCTCTCCCTTATCAGTCCCTTAACAACTCATGAACTTGTTTGTTCAACTCTTCATTCTTTACTAGAGTCATTCTATGGGCTACCTTATTTGGCAAACTGGATCCTAGTATCAAACTATTTGATGACTTATCTTCCTCACTGGTGGTAAACCTTCTGGTACATTATTAGAGATAATGTCCTAAAATTCTTCCAACATATCTGAAACTTCTACAAGTACATCTTCATATTTCTCTTGACTAATCTTAGGGATCAATGTAAAGCAATGAGGCTCATGCTTCATACCCTCCAAAAATTTCCTACCATCTACCAAACAAATTCTGGCATTCCTACATATCGTTTCTTCCACCTCCTTCAAGGGCTTCAACTTATGACAAACTCCATCCTGAAATACTAAGCAAACTTACAGACTTACAGACATACAAAAGACTTAAAGAAAGATGAAAGACTTAGAATGACTCTCTAGGATTTCACTTCACTGGAAATCATTGAGAAATGCAGGTGGCTCGGCGACCTTATATAGGAGAAGCGAGCAAAGCTTTTAACCCCGATCTCATAATTTCTTTGAAATCCGTCCGTAAAGAGTCGACACGAAGCAAGCCTTATCCGAAGGATGACCCGATTGAGGATAAGGATTCCTCTGGTGGGACCAATTCATCCGTGAACAAGATAAGATCGACCGACCGACACAACTTTACAAGATTCTCTTTTATCACGAGAGAGAGAACTCGTGCTTACGATAAGATTGTAAGCTAACCCCTTTTACCGTGGTGTGGCCCATGTCTATCATGTTTTCTCAAGATGATAGATGATCTCGATGGATGACAAGCCCATCCATTAGCCTAAGACCCAGTACTATGGGATGAGCTAGAGGTGTCCGGCCTGGGTTGGTTGAAAATACATCCTTCACAGAATTCACCATCGGGATGAGTATAGTCAGGTGAGCGATAATCTCCACTGGCACCATACATAGGAACTCTTGGATCATCATGTGACAAGTCGGCATAGTTGGCACAGGTTTGTGTGGATGCATGTGGAATACATCCAGGGGGTCTACTGCCTTCTTGTTCCTTCCAAATAATGCTCATTGTTTTGAGCTTATGGGGTCCATATAGCCCACGGGTCATAGCTTGAGGCGTGGCTCCATTCATGCGATAGGTCTTGGTATGAATCCAGATAGGTGTCTGGTGCAGATGAAAATACTGAAGCCTATTTTTGACAATCCAATGTTCAAAGACTGAAGCATAACCAGCAGGTCCATACATTTGGCAAAGATGCCGGCTGATTGGGTTCTCTTCCGGAGATGCAAAGATAAGCTTGAATATACACCCTGTGTAGGCGGTTGTTCCTTCAAACTGAAGCTCCGCTGCGGGAGGATATGGTCCTTGGAAAAGATTCCGTATCAGCGTCTTTCCATCTTCATCATTTAGCCACTGATGTGGTCTTGTTATAGGGGGATTGAGAAATTGTACTGGGAGAACGAAATCCCCGCACCAATTTTGAAGCACATGACCAACATTAGGATCAATAGGTTCTGCTTCAGTAGAGAACTGGAAGAAGGGTTGCTCTGTCCATAAACCCAGAGAGGTTAATTGTTGCTTGGCAGTGAGCATTCTAAACCTGTCAAACAAAAAATCATTAGCCATTTGATAATTATGCAACTCTCTTCGTTGGAATGGATTGGTGCTCCGTTCATTGTGACTAGCTTCATGCCAACGCTGTTCTCTAATTCGGATGACCTGAACATTTCCTTCAATTTGACAGACAGCACCCTGTTCTTCAATATTTGATTCAGTATGTCCTTCACGGGACATAAAATCTGCAAAAATATTTTCAACTCCTGGTAGATGAATAAAATCAAATTCATAAGTACTGAGAAGTTGAGCCCATCGGAGAAGCCGACCTCTTACTACCTTGTTTTTGGATTCCTTACGAAAGAATCCCCGCAGGTTCTGCAAATCACTTTTCAGAAGAAACCTTTGATCGGCAATGAACATTTGAAATGTTTGGAAAGTATTCACAACCGACAGAATTTCTTTATGTGTGCTGTGGTAATCAA
This sequence comes from Cunninghamia lanceolata, assembly GCA_027924645.1. Lineage (NCBI taxonomy): Eukaryota > Viridiplantae > Streptophyta > Pinopsida > Cupressales > Cupressaceae > Cunninghamia > Cunninghamia lanceolata. The sequence continues at coordinate 11,451,442 of BSBN01000854.1, forward strand.
CTTCACTATTCTTGAAACTACCAGAAGTATAGCGAACAATATCACATTTGTCTTTTGGATTAAAAGAGATTGTTTTCTGCTCACGAAGAACCCCGCCCCAGGCTCCTTCACTAGCATCTATTTCAACAATTTTGAATCCTTTACCTGGTAGCTTGAGAGGTGGAAGCTGGGAGCATTTTTGCTTGATTTGTGCAATTAATGCATCATGTTTTGCAGTCCATGGTGGTGGCTTCTTGCTAAGAAGCTTGTTGAGTTCCAGCCGATCTTCAGCAAGCTTACAATAGAATCCGGCAATATAATTTACAAGACCCAAAAACCGCTGTAGTTCTTTAACAGTTGTAATAGGTAATTGCGCAATATGGCGCAAAATGTGTGGTTGGGCCTCCATCCTCCCCCCCGGAAGAAGCTTGATGCCAATAAAGACAATTTTAGATTGAGCAAAAAGAGACTTGGTGGGATTGACAGCAAGGCCATGATGTTGGCAAATGGAGAGGAATTGACGCAAATGGTCAAGATGGTGAGGCATGTCTTGGCTAAACACAAGAATGTCATTGATATAGGGTTGAATGAACTTGGCATAAGGGCGAAAGATGACATCCATTTTTTGCTGAAAAATAGAAGGGGCTGTTTTGATTCCAAAAGGAAGGATAGTCCATTCATAGAGACTTTGAGGGACCGAAAAAGCAGTTTTATAGTAATCAGCACTTTTGAGACCTATTTGCCAGAAACCCTTAGTTAAATCAAACTTGGAATAGACATGACTCCCTTGGATAATTTGCCAGATATGGTCTTTACTAGGCAGGGGATGTCTATTGTCGACAAGACATTCATTTAATGGCTTATAATTCACAACAAGCCATTTTTCAGGAAGTTCATTCCCATTTTCATCTACTTTAGGGACATACATGGCATGACATGAAAAGGGGGAATCAGATGACTAGATAAGCTTAAGCCTTTCCAGTTCTGCAACCTCTGTTCTACAAGTTTGAACTTCAGTTGAACTCATAAGAAAATAATTAGCTTTAGCTTTAGGGATGAGTTCAGTACCATTTGGATCTCGTTTGAGCAGGAGATCACAGTAAAGATTCCTTTTCTGCTTCTTGAGATCTTTTGTCATGACTGTATCAGCAAAGGCTGTTTGAATCTTAGTAAGAGCTTCCTATCCTGCATCAATCTGCTTGCTTAACCAAACTGAATTAACTGCTTTCTTTTTCTTTTCCTTTTCTCGCTTTGTTACATAAGCGAGTGGCTGATAGAGCTATGGGAGCTAATATATACCTCTGATAATTATGAAATTAGAGTCAATAGTAAAGGGCTCCCATTGTTTAAGAGCATTACTTCTGATAACTCCATCATATCCATCCATTTCATACTCAATAAAAATGAGATTATAAGTAAAACCATCAAAACCAATTTGAATAGGAGCAACACAAAAAGAAGAACTATCTTCTTTTTCATTATTACCAAAAGTAATTCCAGTGGTACCTTGCATCTAGGCATCTTCAGGAAAAGCATTGTGCCTAGCCAGGTTGAGATCAGCTCCTGTATCGATCAGAAAAGCAAGAGGATAAGACATAATACCTGGAAAATGAATAGTGAGAATAATGCCAGGACAGGTAGTAATCGGCTTAGCCGTTCGCTGATATGCTTTCATCTGCCGACTGCTTGATCCTGCTTCATAGATAGATGGTTCTTCTACCTCTTCCTTGATATTCTGAGTAAGAAGAGGGCTATAGGGCCTTTCTTCACAGAAAAGCTATTCTTCTGAAATAGTAGCTTGGGCTGGTAACTGAATAGGGCTGGCAGAATTAAACTGACTGACGAACTTATCAAGTTCAGGTGCCTTTTCCATTTCCTCTGTAAGATAGAAATTCTCTTCATCATCTATTTCTAAAATTTCTGCCTGAGCTTGACTGATAACCTTTTCAAGAAAAGCTTTGCGATTTCTTCGCCAGATCCGCCGGGCCATGCTGCCAGGAGAAGGAGCATCTGTCATGGTACGTTGTTCCAAGGATGGAGGCGGAGGCCTTTAAGCTGGAGGTCTTGGAAACCATGGGGATGGTCTATACCCATGTTGAGTGACTGGTGCAGAGAACCCTGGAGGTCATACTGGTGTTATTTTACCTCTTGGCGTAGGTCCACCTTCAATATTGGGTTAGAGCAAGAAATATTTTCGGGACTTGAGCTGATCGAGTTTTTCGAGCAACTTTTTCCATGTTTCCTGACCCATGTTCATGGTCTGGAGTTGAGATTCTATTTGGACAATTTCTTCAATAACCTTGTCCAGTTCAGCACAGGTGTCTCTTCTTAGCATTCTACAGTAGAAAGAAACTTATGAATCCTCATCAGAGGATTGCTCATCTTTAATCATTAGATTAACTTGACCTTGAACTTGCTCTTGGGCTTATTCATATTCTTCAGACTCAGATTCGTCAGATTCTGTAGAGAGGATGACATCCTCAGAATCTGAGGGATAGCCATTGATGAATTCATATTCATCATCATCAACTCCTGCTTCTCGAGCGGCACGGACTTTACCTTTACTTTTCTTCTTATTACGGTCCAGACATTTATTCGCAAAGTGATCTCCTTTGCAAATATAGAAGGTAGGTTTCCACTTCTTGGACTTCTTTTTTTGTTTATCCCTTTTTCTGAAATATCCTTTTTTCTTAGGATATTTATTTTTGAATTTTTTCTTCTTCTTCTTGTAAGGCTTTTCAAATTTGTCACAGCAAGAAGATTGTTCCTTATCAGGGAACTGATTAGAAGGCATAATCTGGTAACACACAGATGAAGACAATAAAGGTTGCACCTTTTTGATTTCTTTCTTTGCTTTACCTTCTTCATAGATATCTTCATTAATCTGCTATAAAAATTGAACTAACTGAGGATAGGTTAGTTCTTTCATTTCTATATCTCAACAACCAGATTTTCAATAACTTTCTTGTGATAGAATTCTCCTATCACATTTCCAAAACTCTTTAGGAAAGTGGTGAACATAAACTCATGGTTCTGTTCACGGCCTGACAAATAAAAATTCTCATACTGGGCATCACAGTATTTCTTAAAATACTTGAGATCCTTACACTTACCCTTGACGAACTTGTTATAGGCCAATTTTTCACGAACATCTATTTTTCTTACAAACAGACGTGTTAGGTGAGCACAGACCTGATCTGTTCCTCTGTCTAACAGAGTTTCTCTGTATCCATCATCAAGGCGATCCCAGACATGACGGGGGACACTAGTCATTGCATTCAGAGCTTGCTTAATAACCTGCTTTTCTTCTACATCAGGATTAGTGGAAATATAATTTGTTATCCAAGCTCTCATTGCATCAATGGCTCTTGTATTTTCTATATCTTCAAAATGATCAAAGTTAACAAGAGGAGGGGTGTCGGCTTTCAGGGTCTGAATATTCTTAAATGGATCAACAGGGTTGGATACATTAGGATTGGAGCTAGAACCACGAGCCATTTGGAATTTTCCTTCGGCTTTCTCTGTTGGAGTGGTTTCTCTTAATGTCCCTAAGGAGGGATCATAGACCTTTTCTATAACAGGCTTCTTGACTTCTATTTTCAATTGAGGGCCTTCATACTGAGCCTGTAGATAACCTTTGGCACTAGAAGGGAAGTTCTTTGTTTTCACAATCTGCTGCTGTCGGACAGTGTGAGTCACTGTTTGAATAGTCTGAGATTCTTCTTGGAGAGCAGACTTTATATCAGAGCATTCTGATTTGATGGAATCGCTCATGAGAAGTTGTGATTGTGCAATAGAATGAACTTCTTCAGAGATCTCAGTGAGTCTCTGACTGTTATGCTTTACATGAATATTTGTTGTGTTCAACTGTGAACCTAGCACATCACAATCTAATTTTCCTTCACTTCTGACTTTCTGTAGAAGTTCTCTCTGTTGCTCTAAAGATCTTTGCTGGGTGACCCACCAGGTTTCAGCTTGACTTTTGAACTCATTATACTGAGCTTTGAGTTCTTGGAGATCTTTATTAACAGAGTTCATCCACTGATCTGTGAGACGCTTTTCCAAGCCTTCCAGTGTGGAGATTAGAGAATGAAAATTCTCTTGAGCACTCAGACGTGCCTGTTCAGCTTTAACTACTTTAATTTGATGCCAAATTTTTCTATCCTCAGCAAGGAGCATAGATTTTCGAAGACAAAGGTTTGTCCAGTTAAGCAATTTGCTTTGACTGGTTCCTTGAGAATTTTCAGAGGAGGGAAATAAATGCAAAGGCCAGAAATCAGCTTTAAAAGTTCCTGTGGTATCATATAGAATGAAATCCTTAAAGGGAGGTACTATACCAGGAAGAAGACAAGGACCTACAGGGGTATTAAAGACTTTTTCTTAGGTTTCAAAAATTCCCTGTTCAGGTATAGTGGCTTGTCTTACTGACATCATTCAGACATGGCCTGATTTCAGAGGAAAGATAAATGAGGGAATATGTGTTTGAACGATCATCATGGACAGTGCTCCTATCATACTACCACGGCCTCCACAACAACATATGACATGCATCCATCAGTATGATATCACACAGCACCTCATCATAGTAGTCCCCAATCTTGAACTTCACTAAACAATGCTCATTGACCAAAGCTCTATGGTCCTTCTACAACCATGCAATCCGATATGGATGTAGATGCTTTCTTCTTGTCAACTTCAATTTGTGGACCATCTCCTCTGAAACAAGAATGTCAGTGCTTGCACTATCAATAATAATATCACAACACTTACCTTCATATTTGCACCTTGTGTGGAATAAATTCTTCCTCTAATTTGGTTCTTTCTCCTCATTCAACAAGGTTCTTCTGACAACTAGGGTTTCTCCCATTTCAGTGTCTTTTGAATGTTCACAATGTGCATCTTCATCTACATGTGTAACTCATGCATTACCTTTAGGTCTTCTATTTTTCCTTCCTTGATGTTATGGACACTCAAATGCTCGATGCCCTTCTTCTGCACATTAGAAATAGGTTCCTCTGAAACCTCCTCTTCCAGGTCCTTGGCTAGGTCAACCTCTTCCTCTTCCTCTTTGCCAACCATTGGTTTGGTCACAAGGGTGGTAGGGATTATGTCCTCTTTGATTTCAGCTGGTGCCAGCTTCTTCACTTTTCTTTGAATCTTCATTTTGGCCTCCATACGGTCTTCCACCAGTCCTTCCACCTTGACCTCTTCCCCTTTGCTTGTTGTAAAATATTTTATTCAGCTTCTCTTCCACCTTTAGGGAAAACTATTATGCATCTTCTATGGTTGTTATTCTGACTAGGCTCAACTCCTCTTGAATAATTAGCCTCAACTCATTAATGTAACAGGCTACCTTCTCCTTGTTGGCCTCTGCATGGCCTGTCCTAATAGTGATCTTATAAAACTCTTATGTATACTCCTTAACAAACTTGTTATCTTGCTCCATTCCTTGTAGCTTCTTCAACAACTCCATCTCATAGTCCACATGAATGAACTCCTTCAGTTTCTCCACCATCCGATCCCATTTGGTGATCTTTCATTTTCCTCTCCTATTCCTCTCTAACTAGACCTCCTTCCACCAAATACTGGCGTGGCCCTTCAACTTTTTTTTTGCAAGCTTGACCTAATATGGGTCCTCCATGTCTCCATATTCAAAATACTCATCCATGTCATTGATCAAATCAATAAGCTGTTTCAGATTCAAATCACCAGAATAGGTAGAAACTTCGATCTTGGGCCTCTTTCCAATCTTTGAAATGGCCCTCAACAACCTAACTTCTATAGGATCTCCTGTAGCTTCTTGTTCTTCCTCGGATAGCTCTTGTTCATCTTCATCCTCACTTTCTTCTCTTGTTCTCAAATCAAACCCTCTTCGCAGCTCCTCTTGCAATGCATTGATTTGCCTTTGCATGGCTCTAAAACCCTCTTCCGTCAAAGCATTCCTCCCAATACGATTTCTTTGTGGAGGCATCTTGATCTCCACAGCAAACCCACAACCTCAGGTCCTAATGCAAACTGCCTCATGATCAGTGATTTGTCTACAGACTTAGGAAACCCTTGCTCTGATACCACTTGATTAAGAGGGTAAATCATAAAACACACAACAATAGAAATGGAACACATAAAATAGAATATTTCTTCATTGATCTAGACAACTCATTATATTACAGAAGCTCAATTACAATCAAAGGAATCAATCCTCCACAAGCTGCAACACATTACAGCTACACATCACCAGGCTCTAGAATCTTCTGCCTTTTGTAACCCCAAATCAGCTAGGGTTTCTATTTTCCCATCTATTCTTGACTCTACACTTCCTCTTAATTCTACTACCAGCCAGGGTTCCCAAAATAATCATAAATAGCACTTTTTTTGGCAGCCTCTAACTAAATTTTTAAATTTCTAACTCCCTCCAAAAGTAGGTCAACTTTCAGGAAGCATAACTTTTGATCCGAGTGTTCGATTGATGAACCGTTTTAAGTGGCGAAAATCTCGTAATGTGAACTAACATGCTGGAAATCCATAAATGGATTTCTGTGAACTTTTTGGGATGTTATGGGATGTTTAAGTGCCTCATATCTCATTTTGGAAATTTTCAGGGGCTTTTTAGAAAACATAAACTTTAATATCTTTCAGCTCACAAATGATCTTTGCCTGATTACTTTTCCAAATGTCTTATATTTCTGTTATGAAGCATTTTGTAAGTTTTTGCTTCAATCCATGCCTAAATGCAAACTTTCCTGAAATGGCAGGTAAACTTTCCAAAACTGGCAATATGTTATTTTTAGTAGTTTTGGAAAAACTAAAATTCCTTCATCATTATTCAAGAGATTATGGAATTAGAAATATTAATTATGGAAAGAATGAAAACACTATAATGATTTTGAAGCAACATCTTTTTAGGTGATGCAAGATTGCCCTTACACCACTAGATGCTCCTACATCAGAGGTGTAGAAAATAAAAGAAATGATATCAATCACCACAATCCATAAAATTTGTCACAACACACTTGGATTGCAATCTAGGTCAAACCCTAGGGTAAAAATTGCAAAAATGTGTAGTTTTTCACGCAATTTTCAATACAAGAGTCTATTAAAAGGTTGTTGTGAAATTTTTTAGGAGCAGCAGCAATTTATTACCCTAATAACATCTAATTAATGCAAAATACCCTTCACAACATGTTTATGGTGCAAGTTTATAGAGTCGATAAAGCCAAATCTAGTGAAAATCATTGTTTTTGAAGCCCTATGTTTAAGATCTTGACACAAAATGTTATATGAATGTTTTGAAGTCCAATTTAAGATGAAAATAAAATACTCTTAGATCTAAAAATGATTTTGAATCTTGGACATGCAAAATGCCAATGCAAATCAAATGAAAATGCATAAAAATTGCTAGATTTTTGTTGAAATTTTCTATCCAAAAATGTAAATATTTCAAATCTAAATGCAAATTTACACTAAAATGCAAGACTACAGCCAAATGATAATTTGAATGAGCCTCTAAAATCAATACAAAAATCTGAAACAAGATTTTGCCTACTAACCCTAGATTTTGGAATTGCTAGGTTATATAAAAATTGTTAAAATTTCTACAAAACCATAGCAATTATATGATAAAAATGTAATGCAAATTATTGAATTTTTGTATTTTTCTATAGTTTATATCAGATCTGATACAAAAATCATAAATTAGGGAAATTTAGAAAAAAATGATGCAAATTAGTAATCCTAACAATGCAATTTTTTTAAATTTTTCCAAATTTTTTAATTTTTTTGAATATTTCTTAATGAAATAACATGAATAACTATATGAATGAATGAAATCAATACAAATCTAAAGAAAAAAACTTAGCAAGTTGCAATTATGTCCAGAAACATGGGTTCACCAAAATGTTTAGGGGAAAATTAGATTTGTTTTATCTTTTGGTTGTTAGATGTTTGAATCCTCCTTTCACCCTTAACATTCAATGACCTTTGGATCAAGTGGCAGAGCACTAATAGATCCTTGGTAACTTACAAATATAGGGAAACTTGGATTAGGGTGTTTAGTATCAATTTCCTTCTCTTATGCTTAATTGACCATTAAAACCCTAATTATGCAAATATGACAGTAAACAGACGAATAATAGAAAAAGCTCTTGCAAGAGATGTAAAATATCAAATCATAGAGTACCTATGTTTAGGGTTCTAAGATAGAAAAGCTAGGAACAAAAGTGTGGGCACTCAAGTTCAATGCCCTACTTTTTGTGTGGATCTGGGAACTCAGTCTACAACTCTTTCCTTCTATTCTAGAGATTTCCCATCATGGAACTTGGAGGACTAATGAGCGGCTGCCCAAGTCCATGAGGTAGATTTTCTTCCTGTTCTGCAATTTTGACACTCCAAGATGTCTTCCTGCCACTTCACTTTGTCCAACTATGCAACCTATAACTTACAACCATGAAAACTTTGGGAGTGGGTTGTGGTGTTTAAAGGATTGCCTCAGTCAAGCCCCAGAGGACACTTAAGTCTCCGAGCACCTTTGTTAGATAGAGAGTGTGTTTCTAGGGATGCAGAGGGAAAAACCAAATCAATAATTGAGCACAAACACAATATAATGTCACCTTGTAGTGAAGTTCTCATGGGAGGAAGATGCTCCTCATTCCATGATGAAATGGATGCTCAAATCTATAAACACAAACACATAAATCACATAAATCTACTCGTGCAACACAATGAAAGCCTTGAATCACCTTGAGAACATAATAGCATGCTAGTAATCATCTCATTGAAATCTATTTTACAAATGAATGCCTAAAAATTCTTTTATATGCAACTACAAACACTCTCGCCAAGATTTTCATAATTCAAACTTACTGTGTTGGCATAAGACACAAATAATGGTCACAAGATGACACCCAAAAATTGGGACTGCCCCAAAATAGGGCAAGACTAGGGCGTGGGCACCCAAGTCCTCCCCCCATATTTTGGGCAAAGTTAAGCTCAAGGGCTCCTTCTAGGTCCCATTTTTCATGTTACCTAAGGTTCATTCCATTGGGATGCCAAATTATGAAGTAATATGTCCTAAATGCATGCAAAAGACCCAGGATCTAAACTTAAAGAGGGAAAAGCCCCCAAGGGGACATTTTCTGACATTATAGGACCAATAATTGGATCCTTCTACAAGAATGAGGCATAACTAGAAGAATACCTGATAGAATGCTTAGATGAACATGAGGTGAGGGTTAGGGACCACTACCAAATGATCATCTGACTGGTCAAAAAATTAAATGTAGAAAGGGTCCCCAAAGTCATTAGGGAAGATGGGAAGATACCTAACCCATCCTACAATCAAGATAACATCTATAATTAGCCAAGGAATAGAATAGATTGGTCCAATCATGAGGACCCCTCCACTAAGATCAAAACATAGGAGGTAATAAAAATAACAATGAAATAGATAAAGAATCCATTCCATATGGATGGCATCAACACTCTTGGAATGACTACCAAATAAGGAGGAATATTCAGGGAGCAAGGGGAGTCTTTGATAGGCCCCAAAGAAAAGCTAGTAGTGGAAGAGGTTGGTCTAAATGTGGGGTTTGAATCTAAATCCTATAGAAAGAAGAAAGAACAAGCCTCAGCATTAGATAATTGTGTACATAAGAAAATGAGCCATAAAGAACAAGCTAATGCAATATTAACCTATTCTACTTAAATAATGAAGATAAATGCAATATAATTCAATACCTTCACCAGAAAATAAAACCCTCAAACTTAGATAGAATAGAGTAGAGTGCACCCTAATAGAACTACTAGCTTTATTCTATAAATAAATTATGCATTGTGGACTACTCACAAAACCAATATAATCTACCTACGAGATGGCTATAATGGAGGCAAATCATAATGATAATGATATCATGTACTTGTATATAAAAGATGTGGTGTGATAATGATGTGAGAGGCTCAATTTATAGAGGTCAAGTATGATGAATGAAGGGATATGATTAAAAGACAAAATGGATGGCTAAGATTAGATGAGCTCAAATTATAGTTCAAGCATAAGGATCTTCTAGAGCATTCATTTATGTGAATTGTGAAGATTAAAATATGTAATATGATAATGGAAGGTGGAGATGAAAAGTGAATTCAATTTTCAATCAATTATTTAATAATTGTGAACAATTATTTAACAATTTTGGTGAGTAGTTGGACATAAGGATGTGAGTAGGGAAATTAATTAAATAGTTGGATTATGTAATTAATTTAAGGAGAGGAAGCTATTAAAAGTAATAAATTAATTAAATAAATTGGCTTTATTAATTTTTTAATTTGCGAATGGAGATTTTTTAGCCTGACCCTTTCAAGTTAGATGAATTTCACTTTTGACCAGAGGTATGAACTGGTGTGGCCACAACATGGGGGACCTCATCCCCTGGCATTAACATGTCTAACATGAACATCTGCATTAATGCTAAAGGATCAAACCTATGAGCTTGTTGGAAATGGGATTTGTTTATTAATTTTAGACGAAATGGTAAATTAAATAAATAAATAAAATTTATTTATTTAATATGCGAAAAATAGATTAATGAAAGATGGATTAATTAATTAAATAATAAGATTATGTAATTAATTTAGAAGACATGCTAGGATCTAAAGTTGTGTTAGAGGTGTCTCTAAAATGAAGTTTAATACATAACCATTTTCTAGTGTCTACAGTTTTCCCCTCTTTGATACAATGTCCCATAAGGTGGCATAGTGTCAAAGAATAAAATGATGCCCCTAGTCATTGATAGAAAATGGAATAATGGATAATGGATGCCCCCTCGATGGTAAAAGTTGAATAACACGAAGTAGAAACAAAAATAAAGGTTGGTGGTGAAAAGGGAAGACTAGGGGTAAATAAATGTAGGAGAGTGGTGAAAACTAGGGCTTGGGGCTCCTACAAATAGTGACAAAGGGGGGCCATATCTCCTCATTTGCACTCATAAGCTTTAGAAAATCTAAAGAGAAGTAAAATACAAAGGAGATGGAAGAAATCACTGCTATTCCTCGACACAAGCATCACAACAAGAGGGTTTGGACCTTCCAAAAACTGATAGGAGGTGGTAGACCCATATGTGACCAAACCTAGGGTCTTGTGGGTATGTTAGAGGGTGGGATAGGTTTCATAAATTCTAGGCAAATGCCAAAAATGCGGGCGTGACTTTTTGAAAGTGCACCCTTATTATCGGATGATGTGTCTATGTGAAAAAATAGTCTGTCTGTGCTAGATCCACACTTGTGTAAGGAAAAGTACACCCACACAGTCAAGTGGAGTGCCTACAAGAAAAAATGACATGCTTTTACGTAAAAGTGCACTTGGGTAAGAAAACAACGTGCTTTGGCCATGGAAGAGTACTTGGATATAGATATGGATATGGATATGTACTTGTTTTATTCTATGAATATGTAGTTTCATATGTTTATGAATCTAAATGGTATGGTTACATAATGGTCATAATGAAATAAACAATATAATAATGATATAAATGTATATTAATAAGGTAATGGATAATGATTAGGATGATATAGATATAATGATGAATATGACAATGTATTATGTATAACACATGTTTGTGATGAACTGGATTATGGAGCAACATGATGATGGATTATTATTATTTTTCCTATCATGATACTAGGTAGAAATAAATGTTAGGATGAAATGTGAATGTGGTGATTAGGAATGGCTAGTCAGGGTGGCCTGGTTAGTTAGAATTTAATCTTAGGATGGAATAGGTAAATGAAGATGAAATGATCATAAGTTGATATGGTGATGGTATTTGATAGATAGGTGAAAAAGAATACTCTAGAATAGGAAATGGAAATGGATAAGTTATGGATATAGTTAATGGATATAATGAATAGGGAGGGTATGATTATGTTGGTATAATATGTAGAGCAGTCCTTATTTGGTATAGAAAATAGGATATTATGCACCAAGGTATGAAGAACCAGAGTGACTTTTGTATCCTTTGCATGGACTTGACACTGCAAAAAATGGACTATCCTTATACACGCACAACATAATACAACCTTCTCTAGACATGCGAAGAATGAACTTAGAGCATTATGGTCCAAATACACAAAAGGTATGATATGACCTCAGATACAAAGGACATTTGATATGGAAAAAGCTATTCCACTACACACAAGATATGAATATTAGTTGGAGTAATAAGAACATCTAACAGACATGCAAAATACTATGCCCCATTCTCTGCTAGTCATAATGCACCAAGATGTGATTGGATCTAGGTGGTGTTGATAAAGCACAAGAAGGAGATAGAAACAATAAAAACAAAAAATAAAAGACGAAATGATGACACAATACTATAATGTTCACAGCCATTGTATCTCTTGCCAAAGAGATGAATGATGTTTGGATAGGCACCTGATGATAGGAATGATATATCCCTAGATGAGGCTTGATGATGATGTTTAATATCAAATGATGTGACAATTGATAACATGACTTAGTTATTGTTTCGGCATGTGGCATAGTGTTCATGATTCTTGTGAAGGCATGATGTATTGCATGGTTGTTGTCTTGTTTGAATGTCAAGTGTTTTACTATGGAATGGGTGAAAATGTGACAATGTGATATTTAATATGGAATGGGTATGAATCTTTATTATGGATATGGTATCACTTGGATGGACATTTATTGCTTGAAGTTTTGGGATATTTGATTTTTTTGTGTGTTTTTGGAATTTATTTTTATTTGTTTTTGTATTTTTGAAATTTTTTGATGTTAAATGCATGAGACTTAGGGACTTACCTTCCAAATGTCTTATAGAAATTGGGAGAATGATCCAAACCATAACTAGGTGTCAATAATGTACCCCCAAGTGATAGGGTTTCATTATGATATGGATGGGTAGGTGAGTTTGGATGACTTATTATGGTAGGATAGTAAATGACACTAAGTGAAAATTTCAAACCATGATAGGAAAACAATTGGGTAAATGGATGATGATGTGGTCAATGGATAAAACCTAGATGAATGAAATGGAAAGTAGAAGTCAAAGTGGTTATCTAATAGACTGGAAATCCAAGGCTAAGACACATGATGCATGTAAATAGGTTTTCACCATGGTAATTATCCAAGATGCCACTGAAGTGGTTTTCCCCAAAGGATGGATTAGTTCCCTTTTTTATTTCTTTTTAATTTTTTTTTTCTTCAAATATTTTTTTAATAATACAATTGGACACCCCATGGGTTTGGCATAGAACCTCTTGAGGTGAATGATGTTCATAGGTTCCTCAAGGGGTTGTCCCTCAAGTGTAGAAGTATGATATGCTCCAGAACCAAAACAACTCTTAATGATGAAGGGACCCCACCACTTTAGCTCAAATTTCCCTTTCTTATCTCAATCTTGTAGATTCTTTTGATTTTACTTTAGTGCAAGATCACAAACTTCATATTTACATTCCTTGAGTCTCTTGTTGTAGCTACGACGAAGATATTTTTGATAGGTCCTAAGATGATTAAGAGCATTCAGATGTCTTTCATCTAGTGTTTCCAATTCTTGTAACCGGGCAACCCTGTATTCTTCTTCATCAATAAGATGTTGTAATGATACCCTTAGGGACGGCAGCTCGACCTCAATTTGTAAGATAGCTTCAGATCCAAAGATAAGGGAATATGGTGTGGCTCCTATAGGTGTACAGATGGTAGTACAATATGGCCATAATGCATGATTGAGTTGTAAATGCCAATCCCAACCAACTTCAGTGATTGGTTTCTTCAATATCTTGAGAATAGTTTGATTTGAAGCCTCAACTTGACCATTAGGGACCAAGTCTTGTTGGGTGCAAAGTCCATGATGTATTAAGACACAAGGCTAGGATTGAGGCTAGGATTGTGTCCTAAATAGCTCTGGGCAGAATATATATCCTTTTGTCCTTAATCCTTAGTCAAAAGAGGTTGATTATTCTTGCAGTTTTAGCTCATGGTCCTAATAATAATAATTTATCAAAATAATAAAAAATTATTTATCATCTCAAAACAATAGATATTTTTTTAAATTAACCTAAGAAAATATTTAAGAAAAACATTCACATTACTGTTGAACTTTACTCATACCACTAATTTCTTAATTATAATGTGCAAATTCTCTCAACTTGACAACACACAAATAATATATTTTAAAGTGAACAAAGCTTGAGTAATTGTTAGGATTTTACTTTTAATTCTTCTTGGGTGTGCTGGGTTGAGTTTTTAAGCCTCCAAGGCTCCAAGCATGCTTGTTTGTAACACCACTTTAGTTGACATTCTAATCAAATAAAATAATTATCATTCATGGGGAAATTAGGTGCTTCAAAACAGGGAGAATGTCGGTAACAACTAAGCTTAAGCGTTTTTAAATTTTCATTGTCCAATTATGTCGTCAAACCCAGGCTCATGTTGCTTGTGCTTTTCTTTTAGAAAACGGTTATTGACTTTTGAGAGGGATTGCCGTCTTAAAAGGCTCTGAGATCTTCATTTTATTCGCTTTAACATTTTCTCTGTCGTCATACAATTATCATTTCATGACACAAGCCAGCCCTCCAATGGAGTGAATCGACCAGCTTAATATAAAGAAAAAGATATTTATAACGTATTTCAGAATCAAAAGTCGCAGATTCTTCCGAAGCAGTAGAGAGCATCATGCTAGTCTGTATATAGAGATAATTATTTAAGTACTGGAGAAAGAAACGTCGCAGATTCTTTCATCGTACAATTATGGGAGATGCTGTGTAGCGTGTATATAAATGCTTACTCATGGTGTTGCACTTCACTATTGAAACGGCCTCTCCAATTGTGAGTTCGCTTCATAACCAGTCCTTTCATTCCCCAGTTAGTAAAAGAGTTACATTTCTTGTCATGGGGTTGATTGGAAGGCTGGGGGCAATGGCGTTGCTTATAATTGTACTGTTTGCAATGATAATAAGCAATGTAGAAGGAGAAATAGCAATGCCATATTCAAGGAGGGTATTAATGAGCCGGTTTGAAATAGTTTATTATGAATTGTTTCAATTAAAAAGCTATTATGTGTGTGATGAAGATTGTTCCCGATAAACTAAGATTGGTATTCAAAGATGAGACATTCTCCCCAAAAGAAATGTCGCTTATTTATTTATTATGATGTTCATAAAAAATATTAAAATATTAGTAAAAGAAAAATTAATATTTCATACAATACTCTTTTTTTTTTTGGAAAGATTGTCTCTAAACTAATTCAATTTCGTTAATTGTTGCAGCTGAGAAGCAATCATGTAATTGTTTGTAATAGTTTATTATGAATTGTTTCAATTAAAAAGATATTATGTGTGTGATGAACATTGTTCCCCATAAACGAAGATTGGTATTCCAAGATGAGATATTCTCCACAAGAGAAATGTTATTTATTTATTAGGATATGCATTGAAAATATTAATATATATATATATATATATATATATATATATATATATATATATATATATATATATATATATATTTCTTACAATACTCTTCTTTTTTTTTTTTGGAAAGATTGTCTCTAAACTAATTCAATTTCTGATATTTTATTTTAGGGTTTAACTACGTAGTTTTTGATTCAAACACATGACCCATATTTCATGAGTAGTGGTTCACATGAACCCATCTCTCATGTTAATGAATGGTCCACTTAGCACTAATTGCATCTAGGTGATGCACATAGAGGTGAAGCATCGGGACTTCCTGGGAGGTCACCCATCCCAGTACTACTCCGACTCAAGCACTCTTAACAATGGAGTTTCCCCCAAGATCAAGCCCACCTAGCTGCTACCCAATTTGCAAAACCTTTAGCAAGTGTTGTGCCTTATGAACCATTCATTATAGAGACCCTGTAGCTCATCAATTGATAAGTAGGAGGTATTTTTTGCAGCATGTCAAATTATGATTTTTTTTTTCAAGGTTTAACTGTGTAGTTTTTGAGTCAAACACATGACCCATATTTTATGAGTAGTGGTTCACATGAACCCATCTCTCATGTTAATGAATGGTCCACTTAGCACTCATTGCATCTAGGTGATGCACACAAGGGTGAAGCATCGGGACTTCCTGGGAGGTCACCCATCCTAGTACTACTCCATCTCAAGCACGCTTAACCATGGAGTTTCCCCCAAGATCAAACCCACTTAGCTTGCTACCCCATTTGCAAAACCTTCAACAAGTGTTGTTCCTTATAAACCATTCATTATAGAGCCCCTTTAGCTCACCAATTGAGAAGGAGGTATTTTTTGCAGCATGTCAAATTATGATATTTTATTTCAGGGTTTAACTGTGTAGTTTTTGAGTCAAACACATGACCCATATTTCATGACTAGTGGTTCACATGAACCCATCTCTCATGTTAATGAATGGTCCACTTAGCACTAATTCAATTTCATTAATGGTATTTAAAACCTCCTACTTATCAATTCAATTTCACTAATACCTCCTACTTATTAATTCAATCTTATTAATGGTATTTAAAACCCATTCTAAGCTAACCATGTTGGAGGAGCATCATAAAATTTTAAGGAACATAAGGGAATAAAAGCATTTCATAGGATGAAATATCTTTATAATTTCTCCCTACATATTCAAGGGAGTGGAGTGTACACATTGTCTTTATTGATAATATCTTCTTTTTAATAGATTTTTATTAAATAAAATATACCACACTCTATAGATGCGCTACTAAAAAAAAAAGCATTTTTTAACTCTTTGTTTTTTAACTAACATTAAGCTAATACCTATATTATCTGCAACAAAATAATGTGATCATTTGATGGCCATAATTTTCATTAGTAAGTCATTATGAGCTCCTCACCAAATAATATTTTAGGTTCTCAAAGTGTACATAATGCTGAGAAAGAGATATTGCTTTGGATTTAAGTGGTTCAAGTGCTTATGCCAAGGGCCATTGAAACCATTAATTCGTTGACCCAACATAGGATAATAAGGGCTCATGAGAGATGTAAGGACCATTTAATCCTCCAACTCAACACTCCATAGTTTAGTTGGTGCACACACTCAATCCTTTAATACTAAACCAACTGAAATTAGAAAATACTTTGGTAAAGACATATGCCCCATGACTTAGCTTTGTTAGCCAATGGCACAATAATAGGATGGAAATAATACAAGAGATTTTATGAGAGCATGTAGATTGTGGGATGCTCCAACATGTCTTTTGATTGCATAGTTGGCACAATCTGAATCTAGCACATTGAGAGCTTAGCTCTCAAAGGTGCGACACACCTTGGATTATCCAACTCATTATAAGATCTTATGTTCCACAAATTTGGTGTTGTTATGAGCACACTAAAATCTCAAGGGTCCAACCAACCTACTCCACACTAATGGGAATGTCTACAGATGTCACTAAGCATACAAGGCATATAAGAAGGGGCTCACCATTGATGATATGGACTTAAATTGGCTAATGGGATAAGGAGGCTCTAACAACTCCAAGAGCACATCCTTGAGATCATGTGAGCCATTTTATTAGAATGGAATCTAATGGCTAGTGCATCACCATCACCATATTTATATTGACATTTCATGGAATACAGGATCTTGAAATGAGACCCTTGATGTCATTAATTGTCAACCTTATTATTTTAATAAAATAAATATGAGAGGGCCCACCATAGCTAACCTGGATTATTCATGACTAAATGCATAACTTTTTCTCTAACTATTAGTTGGACTCCATGATGTTATATGAGCCATCATATTAAATGCTAATTACATGGCTAGCACAATGCAAGGAACCCAAAACACTAACAACCCTTAAGGACTATGGGAAATTACCTCATGTTAATGCTAATGTTATGCATGATCAAGTATTCAAAGCATGGTCATTTAAGATATGCACAAACCATAGGATCAACAAAGATAAGTGATGAAAGTAGATTGTCATTGATGTCAAAAAGTGTTATTGAATCAGTGTTTTGGTGTTTGATAGCCATATTGGTTCTTGGAGTTATTAGTTTCATTTTTTGAGGATTTGATGTTGTTGTTTGGTTTTTATCTTCATAGGATAGAATGATATTTATGATTAGGATTTGGGTGATATGATTTGTCATGATGTTGTGCTTCTTGTTGCAGAGTTTGGTCTCCATAATATCCTTTATTATGTTGAATACAAAGATTGAATGGATAGGTCATATGTTGAGGTGAATTTCAAAGATTTGTTGGCTTGGAGTTGTTACATGAGAATGGTTGATTACAAGGATGCCATAATATCTATTTCAAAGTGTGATAATTTTGCTAAGAGCTTGTTGTCTTTACATTGATGACAAGAAGAGTTCATTGTGATGTCAAAAGGTGTTTGATGGTGTGATGATATTTCTTGGCATGGTTTGGTATGGTATATGATGTCTTGATTCTTTGCAAGGGATATATCATTGGTGGCATTTGATGTTTCTAGTTGATGCTCATAGATTGGCTTGGGTGCTCATTATACAGTGACATCTTGTTTTTTAGATAGTTGTAAATGGCATAGTATACAGTGGCATGGTAGTATGGTCTTCATTTGATCTTCATTTATTGATGTTGATAGTTGTGATATATGCAGAGGTAAAAAGTGGGTTTCAAGTTTCTAATGAAGTTACCTTATCAATATTGTTATCCTAACAAAACTCTATGTTCTCAAAGAGCTAAACAAATCTAAGTCATCTCTCCTCGAACTCTAGTTTACCTAATGTTCATATTGCACTTTATGTTTCAATCTAGTGGTGACTAGGAGTAGTAGGTGTATCACTTAATTTTTACCTTTTGAAGGGGCTATTAAACATCCCTTGACCAACCCTCTCCTTAAATCACCATGTGAAGAACTCTTCACATATGTCTTGAGCGCTAATGAGTAAGTCTTGTTTTAAAGTTAGAAACTTTAATATCATCCGCCTCCTTATTTATTTTTTATTCTATGAAGCTCTAAAAATCCATTGGAGATTTTGATGAAGTCTTTTATAGGGCTTTTTAAATATTAATCTTTTTGTATTGGCCCATGTTTTATGATATTTAAAAAAAGGTGAGTTTTATATTAAAAAGGCCATTAGATGACTTTGGAGGTGATAAGTTTTTTTTTTTAAATTAGAAACTTTATTTTTTTTACCTCCTAATTTGTTGACCTCATGAGATGACATCAAGTAAAGTGATTTTTAAGATTTTTGAGGAGATATTTTTTGAGATGAAAAGTTTATTTCTATTCTTGTGATTTGGAAACAAATAAGGTGATTTTCTTTTGGAAGGCAGATTGGATAAAAAATTTTGAAGACATTTTATGGACAAAATTGATTGAAGATTTTTTGAGATGAATTTCTTTTGGAGAAGATGAAAATGTTTTTGTAGGTGAAAATGAATAGTTATCTTTGGAGAAGATAAAGAGTTTGAAGGTTTTATTGAAGAAGTTATTTTATGACAACAATTTGTTCTTCAGATTGAAGATATGCAGAGGAGAGGAATTCCAAGAGTCTTTTTGTTTATAATTTTATTGCAGATATTGTGTGATCAGATGGAAGAGGAATATGAAGGATTTTGAAGAAAATTTATATGATTTATTTTTCTAGGTTCTAGGTTGTGGTGTGTGTAATTGGTGTGAAGATCAATGATGAACATAAATTATAGATGAATGATTGAATGAATCAATTTGTAAAGTACAAAGACATATTGTGTGAGATATTCTTCATTGTGAAATGTTCTTACAGGTGTATCAGATTGCATAAAGGCACTTGCAGAGACTTGTAATTAAATGGTGAAGAATTGTTTGCAGTGATTGATGAAATATTGATAGAGACAACTTGTAAAGATGCTTTGATGAAGAGAAGAAGATGAGCAAAGAGATGAAGAGTTTGAAAATATAATTAGATGATTAGATGATTGAAAGAAATGATGGAATATATGTTGCAGATGATTTGATTTGAATGGTGCAAATCAAATTGAATGGCAATCACTTCTTGCACATGAGATCTCTTGTTTTGATTGATTGAGAAAAGCTAGTGAGGCAAATTCACTAGTGAGGTTTCTTGTAGCTAGTGAGGCTTGTATGGTCAATGAGACCATATGTATTAGGGGTTGGTGCTCCTTGAAGTTGGTGCTTCTAAACATTGTAACCAATGAGACAATTTTGAGTGGTTTTTCTACCCAGGAAGGTTTTCCACTTGTTAAGTTCTTTGTGTTATGATCTCACGTCCTTTGTAATTACATATGATTGAACATTTGATTTTGGTTGTTCAAGTATTGAATTCAATTTTTGATAAACTTCATTGTCAAGTTTGAAAAGTCATAAATTGTGGTTTTTGACTCAACACTGATTCACCCCCCCTCCCCTCCCACTCAGTGTTGATTGTACTTCATACAATAAGATGGCTAGTGTACCTCGGGCATAACAATATGTAATGAAAGTCTTTATAACTATGTAGGATCTTTGATTAAAAAAGGATCAATGGTTATGGATTTATTTATGAATATCTAGTCCCATGCACATGAATAACATAAACAAGGAAATTCATAGTAGAATTTATCAATCACAACACTAAGGGACTTACCATGTGGCCAAAAGCTAAGATGTGGTGGTAGGGGTTCATTACATAGGAGACTAAGAACACATCCTTGGGTGACATATTCTGAATCACAGTATCTATAAGATATCAAAATATAGTGGGGTTGATATATCTATAACCCAAACACATCATAGCAGGCAAGTCATAGAAATCTAGTTTAACCAATTAAAATAGGAACATGGGAAAAATCACTAGTTTTGCAATATATTGTATACATCCATTTTCCTCATAGGACTTTAGTTAATCCTACAATCAACCTTGCATTGTAATATTCTAATTTAGAATATGATAGAAATATATTCAACATATATCATTATGAGAATCAGACATGCACACACACATGTAAAATTTTAAACTTATGCATCAAAGGAATAGTATCCCAATGCTAACTAGGGTTGCCCTCGAAGCCATGTATAAGAATCTAGGGATCATTCATCTACTAGCTTCAAATTATGTATCTTAGTGGATTAAACCTAGACATCCCCAATTGTCTTAAACTCACCTAATTTCACCCATACACATGATAAAACTGGTTAATCCATTTGTCTAGGAGTTTAACCCTACTAATCAAGATGGACTAATGAAACACAATATATGTATCAACAATGTAGATTTAAAAATCTAAGAAGGTTGATCATATTTATCATTATCCACTACAACTATAGATATGTAGGATATTACCATTAAGTTAGGAGGATAGTGATCACCTAATTTCCATTACCACAAGGTCAAGATTGCTAAACTTCTAGTGCCAACCCAAGCATATAATGTGTTTTCCAACCTCAAAATGGGTATCCAACTTCATAGGGGTGTTGGAAAGGTGTGTGGCAATTAGCAAGATTCTACGTCTATCTCGATAATACTTAATTCCTACTTAACCTGACCATTGATAACAAATCTTACTATCTGATCCATCTAATAAATGTGGCATTGACCACTTAGTCAATCGAAGATTGAAACTCACAAGCATATCCATTCCACAAATGCACCCAAATGTGCATATATAGATACATGCAGTTCACAACTCATCGACTTAACTAGCACACACATGAACAATCATGCCTTGATATAAATACAAGACAATCTCAACATGTAGTCATAAATGCAATAAAAAACATAAACTAGGAGGGCTATTGCTACTCTACCATGCCTAATATTTATGAGAATCAACCAACTTGATAATGAGGCAACACTATCTATTTATTCACCATGATAACAATCATCTTGGTAATGCCTTTTATTTAAGGCACCGCTAACCAAATATTACTTTAGTATAGAAGAATCACAAGTCTAACTTACATCCTAGGACACAAAATTCATGGCTAACACAGATACTTATCCCTAGATACACACATAGAGTCTAACAAAATTTACAAGTGTACATACACATGAAATTATTTTGTAAGCTAACATGATTCTACTTCTTTATTATCTTATCCATCATATTTTACTAACATTGGTATCTAGCTAGAACTTATACCTTGTCAAGTAATTCCTTGACTCTCTTTTTCTCAAATGCAAGCTCTGACAAATTAAGTCATACCAATGGTCATGAACAAGGCTCCTTCTACTATTTATGCACTCTTTTAAGCTTTCCTTTTTTCGATCCTAATGGTCAACTAAAGAAATTTTATTAATTGATGTAGGAGCATATAATGGTGTAAGGGTAATCTTGCATCACCAAAAAAATGACAATTTTTTCTTTGTTCTTTTCAATTTTTGTATTTGCAAATACTCATTTGCTTAAATAATGATTCAAAACCTTCGAAATTTCCAACCGGATGAAAATAGAAACCAACTATTTTTAGAAACTTTACATTTGACCACATATGGAAATGAAAATTTACACAAAGCTCTAGAATTGAAAAATATAAATTTGATGAAGGAATTGGCCAAAGATCATTTATGGGTTGAAAGATATTAAAGTTTCTATTTCTTTAATAACCCTCCCACCAAAAAAAATGCTTCAAAGTTAATTTTGAGGCACTTAGCAGCCCCATACGATCCCAAAAAAGGGTGTAACTGATGGAATGAGTTACGAGGGTGTCTATCTCTTCATTATATTTCCAACACATCAAACGGTTCATCAATTGAATAGTGAGATCAAAAGTTATAGCTCATGGAAGTTGGGGTATTTTTTGAGTGTTACAAATTTTGAAATTTTGGCTGGAAGGCACCAAAAAGGGCTATTTATTACCATTTTTCAAGAATCTTTTCATAGTAGAGGAGGGGAAAGTGCTAAGTCATGAAAAGGATAGGAAATAAAAACCATAGCAAATTTGAAGCTATAGAAGGCAAAGGGTTCCAGAATTGAGAGAAAAGGAAGTTGTAATGTGTTGTAGCCTATTGAGGATTTCATCCTCTAATTTGATTCCAATTTTTGTAATGTAATTTATTTTTAGTTAAATAAAATAATATTCCTATTTTCTATGAGCAATTTGTGTTTTGGCATTTAACCCCTCATCATGTGGTATCAAAGTAGATGTACTTGAGTGTATAGATAGATCACCGAACATGAGGTAGTTTACACTAAGACTTGTGGTTGTGGGTTAAATAGAAAAGAGGAAGATAGGGATGCCTCCACAAAGAAACTGGGATGGTGGGAGAATTTCTTTGAAAGAATATGGTTTTAGAGCCTTACAAAGGAAAATTGATTCATTGCAAGAGGAGTTGTGAAGAGGGTTTGAGCTAAGAAGAAGAGAAGAAAGAGAAGATGAAGCCGAATAAGAAGATCCATTCAAAGAATACAAGATGTTGTAGGAGACCCTGAGCAAGTTAGGTTGTTGAGGGTCATTTCAAATACTGGAAAGAGGCCTAAGATTGAAGTTTCTACCTATACTGGGGATCTAAATCTAGAAGAGATTATTGATTAGATAAATGATATGGACAAATATTTCAATTATGAAGAGGTGGGGGATCTAGAACAGTTCAAGTTTGCAAAAATGAAGTTGAAGGGCCAGAAAATATTTGGTGGGGTCCAATTAGAAAGAAATAGAAGAGGAAAAAGAAATATTACTAGATGGTATTGGATGGTGTACAAACTAAAGAAGTAGTTAATTCTTATGGACTATGAGTTGGAGTTGTTGAAGAAGCTACGAGAATTGAAACAAGGTAACAAGTTTGTTAAGGGGTATAGAAAATAGTTTATAAGATTATTATCATAATAGGCCATGCAAAGGCCAACAATGAAAAGGTAGCCTATTACATTAATGGGTTGAGGACAAGTATTCAAGAGGAGTTGAGTCTGGTTAGAATGACCACCATAGAAGATGTATACTAGTTTTATCTCAAGGCAAAAAAGAAGGTGAATAAAAGATTTGAAAGCAAGCAAAGAGGAGGAGGTCATAGTGGAAGGATTGGTGGAAGATCCTATGGAGGATGAAATGAAGACCCAAAGAAAAAATGAAGCAAGCAACCAAAGAAATCATAAAGGAGATAATGCCTACAACCCTCCTAACCAAAAAAAAGAGAGAGAAAATAGGAAGATGAAGAGAAAGACCTAGAGAAGGACTTGGAAGAGGAGGCTTCAGAAGAACCTATTTCTAATGGGAAAAAGGACATTTAGCCTATGAGTGTCCACAACATCAAGGAAGGAAAAACAAAAGACTTGAAGGTAATACACAAGTTGCACATGTAAATGAAGATTCTAAGTCTAAGAATTCTAAAGATGTTGAAAGGGGAGAAACCCTAGTTGTTAGAAGAACCTTGTTAAATGAGGAGAAAAAACCAAATAAGAGGAAGAGTTTATTTCACACAATGTGCAAGTGTGAAGGTAAATGTTGTGATATTATTATTGACAGTCGAGGCACTAATAACCTTGTTTCAAATGGGATGGTTAACAAGTTGAAGTTGAAAAGGAGAAGGCATCCAAATCCATATTGGATTGCATGGTTGCAGAAGGATGATAGAGCTTTGGTCAATGAGCAGTGCTTAGTCAAGCTCAAGATTGAAGACTACCATGATGAGTTGTGGCGTGACATTCTACTAATGAATGCATGTCATATGCTATTGGAAAGGTCATGGTAGTATGATAGGTGTGCTTTCCAGGATGGCCATGCAAAAACCTATTCCCTAAAAAAGGATGGAGTTCATCATAACTTGAATCCCTTGAAATAGGTGGAAGAAAAAGTATGTAGTACTACTAGGATATTCTTGGTAGATGGCAGGAAATATTTGGATGGTATGAAGTATGAGCATTAGTGCTTTGTGTTGATTCCTAAGATCGACCAGAAGAAATGTGAAGATGTACCAACAAAATTCTCAAATCTATTGGAAGAATTTCAAGACATTTACTCTTTGAATGTACTAGAAGGTTTACTACCGGTGAGGAAGATAAGTCACCAAATGGATTTGATACTAGGAGCTAGTTTTCTAAATAACGCAACCCATACAATGACTCTTGCAGAGAATGAAGAGTTGAACATACAAGTTCAGGAGCTATTAAGGAAAGGACTGATAAGGTAGATTGTAAGTCCATGTGTTGTAGCTGTAATACTAGCACTGAAGAAAGATGGAGTGGAGAATGTGTAGAGATTCCTGATCCATCAACAAAATTATAATCATGTACATATTTTCATTGTAGAGGATGGATGATATTATGGATTGCTTAAGTCGACCCAAGTACTTTACAAATATTGATCCAAACAGTGGATATCACTAGATCCAAATCAAAGAAGGATATAAATAGAAGATAGCCTTCAAGGAGCCTATACAAATGGTTAGTCATGCAATTTGGGATAACCAATGCACCAAGCACATTCATGTAGCTCATGAATGAGGTATTAAAAGAGTTTTTGGATAAATTTGTATTGCTTATTTATATGACATTTTGATTTTCAGTAAGACTTTCGAGGAGCACCTGATGCATATTTAAAGAGTTTTTGAGAAGCAGAGGGAAGAGAAGTTGCTGATTAATTTGAAGAAATGTAGTTTCGTGAAGAAGGAGTTGGTGTATCAAGGATTTTTTATCTTAGGTGAGGGTCTTAGAATGAATCCAGAGAAAATGAGGGCTATCATTGAATAGCCCACCCCAAGGAGTGTTACAGAGGTACAATCTTTTCATGGTTTGGCAAGTTTTTATAGAAACTTTATCAACAACTTTAGTACCATTTGTGCACCCCTAACTAAGACAATGAGAGGGGATAGAAAAGAGTTTAAATGGACTACAAGTGTAGCCTTCAATTTTGATACATTGAAGCATAAAGTCATAGAGCAATCTGTTTTGGCACTTCCAGATTTCAATAAGGTATTTCAAGTAGATTGCAATCCTAGTGGTAGTGCTATAGGAATTATTTTGAGTCAAGAAGGAAATCACACTACCTATTGTAGCAAGAAGCTTAATGATGCCAACAAAAAGTATTCTATTTATGATCCTAAGTTTTATGCGATAGTTCAAGCTTTGAAGAAATGGAAGTGTTATTTTTTGTTGAAAGATTTTGATTTATATACTAATCATCAAGCTTTGCAGTATCTTAATAGTTGAACAAAGTTAAATATGAGGCACTTAAAATGGGTTGAGTTTTTGCATAGTTATACAATTGTTTTGAAGAAAAAGAGTGGGAAATCCAATAGGGTTGCAAATGCCTTAAGAAGAAGGTAAAAATCATTGACAAAGATGAAGATAGAGGTTGTTGGGTTCAATGAACTCAAGAATATTTACCATGAAGATTTAGACTTTGCAGAGGCTTGTAAATCTTGTTTGGAGCTCATTACCCTCGATAGGATGATGTGGTTGGATCACATAATCAAAGATGGCATGTTGTTTAGAGGAAGCTATTTGCACATTCTAAGGAGCTCTATGAGAGAGAACATGATCAAGTAAAAGCATAGTGGAGGATTAGTAGGGCATTTTGGTCAAGACAAGACCATTGTTCTTATTAGTGAGAACTATTACTTGCCATAGTTACACAAGCATGTGAAGAAGTTCATACAAAGTTTCAGAGTATACTAGATGGACAAGGGAGTTAGTTATAATACCATTACCTGTACCAGAGAAACCATGGGAGGATATCAGCATGGACTTTGTTCTTGAATTTCTAAGAACATAGAGAGGGCATGATTAAATATTTATGGTGGTTGATAGGTTTTCAAAGATGACACATTTCATTCCATGTCAAAAGACTACTAATGCTATTCATGTTGAATTACTTTTCAAGGAGATAGTTAGACTACATGGTCATTGAAAGAGCATAGTTTCAGATTAGGATACCAAGTTTGTTGGGTATTTTTTAAGGGCCTTATGGTAGAAGTTAAAGACTAAGTTGAAGTTTAGCTCCACATCATCCGCAGACTGATGGATAGATAGAGGTAGTGAATTAAAGTTTGGGCTTGACCTCCTAAGATGTTTAGTAAGAAATAAGCCCAAGGGATGGAATTTGATATTACCATAGGTAGAGTTTCCATATAATTATTCTATGAATAGGAGTACTAGTAAACTCTTATTGTAAATTATATATGGGAGTGTATGAGAAACACTTTTGAACTAAGAAAGATAGACAAAGGAGAGAAGAGTAGTGTCAATACCGAAGACTTTGTAGAGCACCTGAAGAGCTTGTATGAAGAGGTATGACAACACATTAATAAAATAAATTCTGAGTACAAAGCTAAGGCAGATCAGAAGTGGAATTTTAAGCAATTCAAGGTTGGTGATGAAGGCATTTGTTGGTTGAAAGATATAAAAGTTTTCATTTCTTTAAAAATCCCCTAAAATAATTTAGATGTCAATTTTGAGGCACTTAGAGGCCTCAAAAATGGGCATAACTGGTGGATCAAGTTTTAAAGGCGTAGATCTCTTCACAAGATTTCCACTGCATCAAAGGGTTCATCAACTAGATACCCAGATCAAAAGTTATGGATCTCAAAAGTTGGGCTTTTTGGCTTGAAGGTGCCAAAAAGGGCTATTAGTGACATATTGTTTAGAACCTTTTGGTAGTAGAGAAGGACGAAAAAGTGGTGAGTCATGAAAACGGGGGAAAATAAAAAACCCTAATAGATTTGAAGCTACAAAAGGCAAAAGGCTCCAAAATCTAGAGAAAAGGAAGTTGTAATGTGTTGCAGCTTGTTGAGGATTTCATCCTCTAATTTGATTCCAATTTTTGTAATGTAATTTGTTTTCAGTTCAATAAAAAACATTCCTATTTTCTATGAGAAATATGTGTTGTTGTGTGTTCTAGGATTTACCCCTCTCATTATTAATATCTTAGAATGATCTTAGATTGTTTGTAGTATTAGGGAATTATTTCATTTTTGAGAATCCCCTTGCAATGTAAATCTTTGGCTTTGTCTAATTAGTTTATGATCTAGTAGTGTGTTTTAGTAGTTGATTTATCTTAGATCTCTATGCACATGAATTCTCTAGGCATATTAATTCCCTATGCACTATCCTCAGTCTTGACTAAGCCCTTGGTTCTTGTAATGATTTTATTCATGTTGTTTAAGGATATTGACACCTGGTCCTTCAACTAACATGT
Organism: Cunninghamia lanceolata; assembly: GCA_027924645.1. Taxonomy (NCBI): domain Eukaryota; kingdom Viridiplantae; phylum Streptophyta; class Pinopsida; order Cupressales; family Cupressaceae; genus Cunninghamia; species Cunninghamia lanceolata. The sequence goes on from BSBN01000854.1 coordinate 11,479,485, forward strand.
TGTTTCTCTATTTTTCTTGTTGTCTTGCTCATGCATTATCACTCATAGAACTAACAAGTTTTTCCTATGAAACTATATACCCCTTCAACTTTATTGCCCCATTTTCATCCCCAATTACCTACATAATTAGTAAATTCATTAGGACATCATTAAGACATGAAATTAGTTCAAGTTGTTTTGATATCAATTTTGAAATAAGAACATTCACCAAAAAACCATGTCATCCACTACCATCATAGTGTTAAGATCAAATCTTTAATCCAAATTTATGACTAAAATAGTTAATTTCTAACTCATAAGTCATTTGACAAGTCTAGAACATTAAAATAATTCTTTAGTCTTAGCATTAATCTTTAACAAAATTCATGGCGTTTAGCTATTAGGTCTTCAAAATTCATGTATAATTACTATTCCTTTATTAAAAAGTTTAGGAATTAAAAAATAGTATTACGTTCATTCCCCCTTAGGAGACTTCATCCTCAAAGTCCAAGTTCAAAAACTAGCCTAGATTTAGTTTTTATGTCGATTAAGCTTCCTCTCAGGTGACTAGGCTTGGAAAATTCATGTTAAGCACTGCATCAGCATCAACATTCCTACTGGTCCACTGGCATGAAAGGGGTTCAATATAGGCTCCATTCTCATCATGAGAGAACCTATTTCCATTCAAGGTATTTTTGTCTTCAAAAGCATTTGTAAATCCTGGGATGCTGTCAAGCCTTAGCTTCACTGGGCTGGTGATGAGTTTTCTAGTGGTCTATCCATGGACAAGCAATTGATTTGGTGGTCCCTTATGTTAAGCAACCAAGACAGACCACTTGCTAAGCTACCTTGGGTTTGGGCATTAAAATATTTTAAGCATGGGATTCGAGTTTTGCTTGACTTTCAAAATCTAGCCACCAAGAAATTCCTTTCTTGGCCCGACTTCAAGAATAAATTAGGCTTCTACACTCAGATCATGATTGTCATTGAGGCCATTCCTCCTCACATGCTTCATAAGGTGGGAGTCCACCCTCTGAAGCCCTAGTGGAAAGACTAGAAGTGGTATCCTGAGACTCCCTTTTGGAGTTACAAAACATGTAAAGAATATTGTTGGTTGTCTCCCAATTTGCATATGGTGGACAACTTAATCACCTTTGGCATATTCAGTCCTCTCTTGGGACCTAGCACAAATAGTTTTATGTGTTTGGTCTATTGTGTTTGAGCCTAAGTTGGCACATTTTTCTTGGTGTTTGTTGTATCAAGGCCTTCCCCTGAGTGACTGCCTTGCTCACATGGGCATTACCATCCCTCACTGCCCATTCTATGGGCAGATTGAAACTCTCAAGAATCTCTTTCGGTTTGGCCCTTGAGCTCAGGAAGCTTGGAATTGGATACATGATTTCTTTCAACCTTTCAAACTTCATGCCTTTTCTTGGCATATGTTCCTACTTGGAGATTGGCCCTATCTTCCCCACCATTATGCCTAGATCTGGCATGCTTTCAGGATAGAAATTATTTTTTAGTATTTGAAAAGATAGAAATGCTACTATTCATAATCATTGTTTTGCTGATAAACATTTTTTATTATACACTAAAGCTCTCATTTGCTCTAATGTTCTGATGCAGATCCCAGTGCAAGCAGGGAAAGTTGCACTTTAAGTCGTCCATCTCTAGGAGTTGCTGAACCACTGGGGAAACACTCCCTACAATGTTTCTTGAGTCCTACTTGATTCTTCGTCCTCTCGGAGATGTCAGCGTGGCTGTAATCAGATTTCTCATCATGACTAGCAGGACCGTGGAGGCAGCTGTGGTGACCGTGATCGTGGCTTTTATTCTCGTGGCCCTCATCTCTCCAGGGATTCTACTATCCGTGGAGGCTGGTCCTTGTATTTCAGACTGCCATCTCCTTGGCAGGATACTAATTGGCTACACACTGGCAAGTTTCCTCGGCTCTAGCTTGCCATTTCCTTGGTTCGCACTCAACCAGAGGAGAAGGAGGAGAATGAAGATGTCACTGATGCTCTTGATAGTTGGGAGCCTATTGATGATGCTACCCCTATGGACTTATGGGGGAAACCTAATGATAAGGATCCTCCTCCATCTGCTAGTGTTGTCATTGCAGCTTAATGTTTTTCTGTCTTTTCCTGTTAGACATTATGCTTAGCCTTTGAGGCTATGACTTTTATTAGCCTTTTGACTGCGGGGATGTGACTTTTGAACACCCATCTTTTTTGTGAATATGTACTATTTATTTCATTAATATAAGTTAACTAAGATATTCAGCAAAATAAATAAATAAATAAAGAATAAAAGAAATATAAAAAATAATTAGGTGCTTCAAAACAGGGAGAATGTCGGTAACAACTAAGCGTAAGCGGTTTTAAATTTTCATTGCCGAATTATATCGTCAAACCCAGGCTCATGTTGCATGTGCTTTTTTTTCAGAAAATGGTTATTGACTTTTGAGAGGGACTGCCGTCTAAAAGGCTCAGAGATCTTGGTTTTATTCGCTTTAACAATTATCATTTCATCACACAAGCCAGCCCTCCAATGGAGTGAATCGACCAGCTTCATATAAGGTAAGTGAAATTTATAATGTATTGCGGAATCAAAAGTCGCAGATTCTTCCGAAGCAGTAGAGAGCATCAGGCTAGTCTGTATATAGAGAGAATTATTTAACTACTCGAGAAAGAAAAGTCGCAGATTCTTTCCTCGTAGAGATGCAGTGTAGCGTGTATATAAATGCTTACTCATGGTGTTGCTCTTCACTATTGAAACAGACTCTCCAATTGTGAGTTCGTTTCATAACCAGTCCTTTCATTCCCCAGTTAGCAAAAGAGCTACATTTCTTGTCATGGGGTTGATTGGAAGGCTTGGTGCAATGGCATTACTTATAATTGTACTGTTTGCACTGATAATAAGCAATGTAGAAGGACAAATAGCAATGCCATATTCAAGGAGGGTATTAATGAGCCGGTTTCTTACACAACAAGTGCCACCGAAGAGTGCATCATGCAGCGGGTACAAGAACGCATGTAAGGAGAATAACGTTCCAGGTAAAATAAAATCACTATGCTGCAACAATCACTGTTTTAATGTGTTAACAGATCACTACCACTGTGGCTCGTGGTGCCACTTGTTCTTTCGGATATACTTGTTGTAATGGTAAGTGCGTCAATGTCAAAAACAGTATAAAGAACTGCGGGAATTGCGGTGTCAGCTGCACTAAAAAGGAAAAATGTAGTTATGGGATGTGTTCTTATGCTTAGTGGGGAATATCATGTATTTTCTTGTTTAAGATAATTATCTTAATATGTAGTTAGGAATAGATAGTGTGAGTTGGTTTGTTGGTGGAAGATTTGTCCTCTTGAATGTGAGGACTTTACAATTTCAAAACTTGTAGGGGTAGGGTATGTATGCTTTGTTTGCCTCAATTTGTATTCATCTTATTAGCAACATCTGTTTTGGTTGTTGATTAAAAGTGTCCTTAATATTTATTGATTGTAACTCTAAGCAATGACCTCTTGCAGTTGAGAAACAATCATGTAATTGATTGAAACAATTTGTTAATGGTATTTAAAACCCATTCTAAGCTAACCATGTTGGAGGAGCATCATAAAAATTTAAGGAACATAAGGGAATAAAACCATTCCACAAGATGAAATATCTTTATAACTTCTCCCTAGATATTCAATGGAGTGGAGTGTACAAATTGTTTTTATTGATAATATCTTCTTTTTAATAGATTTTTATTAAACAAAATATGCCACATTCTATAGATGGGCTACTAAAAACAAAGCATTTTTTAACTAACATTAACCTAATACCTATATTATCTACAACGAAATAATATGATCCTTTGATGACCATAATTTTCTTTAGTAAGTCATTATGAGATTCTCACCAAATAAAATTCTAGGTTTCTCAAAGTGTGCATAATGCTAAGAAAGAGATATTGGCTTGGATATAAGTGGTTTGAGGGCTCATGCCAAGGGACACTGAACCCATTAATTCCTTGGCCCAACATAGGATAACGAGGGCTCATGAGAGATGCAAGGACCATTTAATCCTCCATCTCAACAATCAATCATTTAGTTGGTGCCCACACTTAATCCTTTAATACTAAACAAAATGAAATTTGAAAATACTTTGCTAAAGACATATGGTCCACTTGTGAGGACCTAGGTTTGTTAGCCAATGACACAATAATAGGCTGACAATAATACAAAAGATTTTATGAGAGCATGTAGATTGTGGGATTCTCCAACATGTCTTTTGACTACATAGTTGGCGCAATCCCAATCAAGGACATTGATAGCTTAGCTTTGAAAGGTGTGGCACACATTGGATCATCCAACTCATTATAACATCTCATGGTCCAAAAAATTTGTTGTTGTCATGAGCATACTCAAATCTCAAGGGTCCCACCAACCTACTCCACACTAATGGGAATGTCTATGGATGCCACTAAGCACATAGGGCACATAAGAAAGGGCTCACCATGTTCCATATGGAACCAAATTGGCCAATGGGACAAGGAGGCTCTAACAAATCCAAGAGAACATCCTTGAGATCATGTGAGCCATTTAATTAGAATAGGATATGATGGCTAGTGCATCACCATTATCATATTTATATTGACATTACATGGAATGCATGAGCTTGACATGAGACCCTTGATGTCATTAATTGTCAATCTTATTATTGTAATAAAATAAATAGGAGAGGTCCCACCATAGCTAAGTAGGACTATTCATGACTAATAATATAATAGTTTCCTAACAATATTAGCTGGACTCTGTGATGTTATATGCACCATGAAATTAAATCTTAATCAGATGGCTAGTACAACACAAGGAACCCAAACTACTAACAACCCTTAAGGACTATGGGAAATTCTCTAATGGTAATGTTGATGTTATGCATGATCAAGCATCCAAAGCATGCTCATTTAAGATATGCACAAACCATAGGATCAACAAGGATAAGATGGCTAGTGTACCTTGAGGATAAAAACATGTAATGAAAGTCTTTATAATTATGTAGGCTATTTGATTAAAAAAAAACAATGGTTACAGCTCTGCTTACGAATATCTAGTCCCATGAACATGCACATGAATAACATAAACAAGGAAATTTATAATAGAATTTATCAATCACAAGGCAATGGTACTTACCATGTGACAAAAAGATAAGATGTGGTGGTAAGGGTTCATTACAAAGGAGACTAACAACACATCCTTGGGTGACATGTCCTAAATCATAGTCTCCACAAGATGTCAAAATCTAGTGGGGTTGATATATCTATAACCACAACACATCATAGCAGGCAAGTCACAGACATCTAGTTTAACCAATTAAAATAGGAACATGGCAATAATAACTAGTTTTGCAACATATTGTATACATCCATTTTCCTTATATGAATTTAGTTAATCCTCCATTCAACCTTCCATTGTAATATTTTAATTTAGAATATGATAGTAATATAGTCAACATATACCATTGTGAGAGTTAGACATACACACGTGTAAACATTTAAACTTATGCATCAAAGGAATAGTATCCCAAAGTTGACTAGGAGTGCTCTCAAATGCTTGCATAAAAATCCAGGGATCATTCATCTAGTAACTTCAAATTCTGTCTCATAGGGGATTCAACCTAGACATCCCAATGGTCTTAAACTCACCTAATTTCACCCCTACACATGATAAGGCTGTTTAATCCATTTATCTAGGAGTTTAACCATATTAATATAGATGAAATAATGAAACACAAGACATGTATCAACAATGTAGATTTAAAAAACTAAGAAGGTTGATCATATTCATAATTATCCACTCTCACTATATTTATCTAGCATATTACCATTAATTTAGGGGGTTAGAGATCACCTAATTTCCATCAGCACAAGGTCAAAACTCAATGGACAAGGGCATCCCAATTAAGTCAAAACTCAAATTATTTCATTCAGTCACTTTTTGAATATTATGTTGTCCATGTTGTCATAGGAAGAATTTTATTGTATATCAAAGAGAGAAATATAGAGAACATGTTTTAGGTTTCTTTCCTTGAGACAAGAGACTACAACATTTTTCTATATGTGTAGTTTTATATTACAAAATCTAGAAAAGGGAACCAGTTGGAGGTAAAAAAAAAGTATTTGATTTCGGCTTTGAGCTATATAAGCATGTGAAATGATTATGGGACATAAAGAAGAAAAGTCATAAAATTGTTTTCTGAAATGCCATAAAACTGGAATATGAAGGAAGAGTGATTAAAGAATATGTTGAAAAGGAAACTTTAGGAATTACCTAAACCTATCCCACATGAATTATCAACCAACAAAATTATATAATATAATATAATATGATCATTAAGTTTTCATAAAATTACATCATATTATGATATTTAAGAAATAAACAATGAAAATGGAAAAACTTCTAAATTAATTTTTTTTATTAGTATATTTTTTTATTAAAAATAACCTATCATATATTAATTAGTCTTACTTTAATTTTTCTTTATTCCTTAAAGGAATAAAAAAGCCTATTATTTATTAATTAATCTTACCTTAATTCCTTATTAGTTCCTGCCATAGGTAGGATTACTTATGCATCCATGTGATGCAATTTGTTTTGCCTATTTGACCAATCAACATTGAGTATTAAATTCATTTGGTAAAATCCATAAAGTTGAAACTTAATTTTTTATTTAATGATTTAGTAAATACAATTTATCTGTTGTGGTATTGGGGGCTCTAATATTGATTTAAAAGGCTATGTGGACTCAAATTTGGTAGGGGATATTGATACGATGTGGAGTAATATAGGTTATGGACCTTTACTATAGGTGGGGTGGCAGTGAGTTGGATCTCAAGGTTGCAAAAGGTGATTGCTTTATCCATAACGGAGGTAAAGTATGTAGCTACAATAGAGGCTACAAGCAAGGAGATGATATTGCTACAATTTTTCATGGAAGAATTGGGCAAACACTAGGGTAAAAGTTATTTTTTATAGACAACAAGAGTGCCATTACATCTTGTTAAGAATTCTTCCTTGAATTCAAAGACTAAACACATACAGCTGAGGTATCACTTCATCTAGTCAGTGTTGAAGGATGGATAGTTAAGGCCAAAAAAGATACATACAGATGACATCCAACGGATATGTTTATGAAGGTGGTAACAAGTGAGAATCTAAGCTCCTCTTTAGGTTCAGTTGGTATTCAATATTGAAAAGAATAAAATTAGAACAAGACCTCTAGGGTGCTTATTTCCAATGGGAGCTACAGGGAAAGTAGTGTTATGATCAGTCTCGAAGTGGGAGATGATATGGTGTGGAGTCTAATCAGTCTCCAAGTGGAAGATTGTTGTTATATGGAGCACATTAGATGCCTCATGCATAATGATTTTAGGAACATTTGTACACTTATTCACTATCCCCTTAGTGGGTGGAACAAGCCTATTAATAATTACTGAATTGACATTGTTTTCTTTTTTATTAAGCTCAATATCCATCCCCAAGGGATTTAATGTGAGAGACCACTCCTTATCCTCTAATGCTTCATATTTTGAATGGAGAGAATTGGAATGAATGGAAGGTAAAGTGTTGTTAAGAAAATTGTTGATGATTGTATCTTTGGTGGTGTCCAAGGGCTTTAAACATACAACTAAATGAAGACTATCCATGGTCTTCACATCCTTGGTGATATCAAAGGTGCTCAAACATTCAATCAAAGGATGAAGATCAAGGGTCTTCACTTCCTTAGTGATGTCCAAGGTACTTGGATACTTAATCAAAGGTGGAAGATCCATAGGATGAGCCATAGAAACCTCATGTACTATATTATTAGATGAATTGCAATTATCTACCCATGGATGATCTTTCATGAGAGGAGGTTCTTCATCCACTAATGCTTCATCTTTCAAAGGGAGAGCATTGGAATGAAGAGATCATAGGGTAATGTTAAGGAAGGTATCAATAATATCATCGTCTTGTGCCAAAATATCTTCACAAGTGAGAACTTTGGGAGAGGGATTCAAATCATAGGGTGAGGTAGACAAAGATAGATCACCACTACATGTATTAGAGAGTAGATCCATGGGAATGGACATGGAATTTTCATGAATTGTATTTGGAGTAAAAGAAGAATTATCACAATCATTTTTCTCATGATTATCCATTGAGATGAAATTAGTGAGATCTAATATCAAAGGATAGACACCCATGATAGTTGTGAAGCTATCAAAATCAAATATATAACAAAGGATTTCATATATAGAAAATTGAGAAATGTCGATATCATACATGGATTCTATGTGAATTAAGACATGGGGATGCATATTAGTGAATTTAGAGAAATTTTCAAAATCTATATGATATATGCATACAAAGATACCAAAGAGGAACAACTAGAAGGAGCCATGATGAGATGACTTGTCTATTGTATGCAATTTTTATATGGAAAACTGAATTACAATCAGATTTATAGATTAATCAAGGACCACCAATATAAAAATAATATTGCAATCAAAGACTTACAAGTTCAAGACAAGCAAGGCTTCCCAAAATTGTGATATTCTTGGCAAGCAAAACAACTAAATATTGCAAATGTAAGATGCAAAGTATGTGCAAAATAATTGCCTAAAAAAATTATCCACTTGAATTTGACAAAGGTTTACAACACTTTTCTTTAATAAGGATGCACTAAATGCAAGACTAGCTATGGTTTTACCATTAAACCCTAGATCTTGAATGCTCACTTCTAGACCAAAATATTTTGAATACAAGCCTTATTTTTCAATAAAAATTAAATTTATGACATGATAAAGCAATGCAAGATCAGATTTGAAATGTTTATGACAACAAGAAAATTTGAAACAAGATTTTAACTACAAACCCTAGTTTTTTGAATTTGACTAGGTTTTCAAAAATGCAAGATTTTCACCAAAACCCTAGCAAATGAGACCTAAAAAATGAAATTAATATCAACTAAAATATGACTAAGATATGATGCAAAAATCAGCTATTTAAATCTTTCTATAATGATCTACAACATATGCAGCAAAATAATGCACAAATATGACTTTTTACAAGCCTAAAATGCTTTATGTTTTAACTTTTTTCAATGAAAATATGCAAAAGATGCCTTACAAAAGTAGAGATAATAAGGTACCAAATATTAAAATCCTTTAGTTAAATCAATAATGAAATAATATCTGCAACAACACGCTCAATATTGAAGCCCTAGCTAAAATTTCCCAAAAATGCAAGGTTTTGTAAAACCCTAACAATGAAATATTGTAAAAATAAGCTATATAACTATGCAAATTGATGAATGAATGGAATCTAATATGATCTAACATGGAAAAAAGATCATATGTAATGCAAGAATGATGCCAAAGTGTAATAAACTACGTTTTTGCCAAAAATTTAAGAAAAATATAACGTAGGAAAGAGAGACTAGCTCAATGGATCAAACTATATTAAACCCTCTTCTAAAAAGCATTTGGTGCACAAACCAAGCTCATCTTTTACTATAAGAGGAGATCCAAACTACAGGGGTTCTGCCCTTTTGTTTTATAGAGAAGAAATTAAGCAAATTCAATTAATCAATCTAGGGTTAAGACATGTAACCCTAGTTAACAAAGATTTGAGTAACACAAACTATTAGTACCTGAAATCTATCAACCCAATTAATAGCAGAGGTCAATAGACAATTCAAAAAAAATTCCTAGAGGTCAGAATACCCAAGGGCACATGGACATCCTAGTCCCAAATCAGGGTTTTTAGAAATTGTTTTCTCTATCATGTCTATACCATCAAGCTTATCCTTCTTCCTGGACACCACTTTTTGAAACCTATCCATCTGACTTGCACACATCAAAAGAGAAAAAATATTGGGTGCTATTTAGAAGCTTGCCTCAGTCAAGCCCCATGAATGGTGTTTCCACCTACACAATAGCAAAGATGAATGATAAAGAGTGCATGCCCTAGGAGGTAGAGGCAAATATGAAGTAAAATGGAGTGCTAAAACAAAGAACAAAAGGAAGAGTTCACCATGAGTATAGAAACATTTGTATGCTTGTAGATTGCATCACAACTTGACTCAAGAAGTTGATGTAGCCTTCCAAGATTTTCACAAGACCTACAATATGTTACTGCCACAGCAATAATCCATAATAGAGGTCTTAATAGATTAGAGAGTATAAGAGAGAATAAGAATCTTCCAAGAAGTTATCCAAAGTGTAGAGATATACAAATGAATAAATTAAGTTACTTTTATATGCATTCCTGTCGATTTATGGAGAGTTAAACCACACAAGGCCAACATTAGGAATGTCTTAAAGGACCCAAGCTGACAAGGCACAAATTTTGGGAAGGGCTAAAGGAGGGCCTAGGGCACTTGGCCACCCTAGACCTTTAGCCACTTAACTCCTGAAAAGGGGCACTTAAAGTCTCCTTAGCCCAACCTTATAGTTTTTTTTTGGTTTCGTGCCTCAGGATCAAGTATTACATGCTTAATGCTCAAAAGGGTATGAAAATAGGTCATAATTCACAAGGGGAAATATTTGAGGCCCATCTAGGAGCTAAATAAGGTTTAAAATAGTGGCATGCACATTTTACAATGTTACAAACACAACTTATTCAAATCACAAAAGGACATCTTTGAATATGAATAACATCATCATCAAAGGTTAGTTTCACCTAATTTTATCCTTATATTTTTAGCACACTGATATTTCTACATCTCCAAAATATTATCACTACATTTTTTTCTTGAATATTACTATCACATTTTCATAGCATCATTGTCTAGTAAACATCACAATGAATTTCACTGGTGTAAATTATCACTATTGTAAATACATATAAAAATGCATTGTTGTTGTGTATCAAGCCAAAGTTGTACAAGGGTCATTGCAAATAATATAAAAAATTTCCTTCTTTATCAAGTTTATAAGCAAATTAAGAGAATATTTAAATGTAAGCCATATAATATAATGCAAATTTCACTACCTTAATCATTATCTACCCACCATCAAAAATTTCTTCCATATCTAAATAAACATGTTCAAATTATTCAAATGAAGGAAGGAGTACATTTTTATATAAGTATGAGATAAGGAAATAGATTTCATAGATGACTATACCATTAATATTGTTATCATAAATTGAACACTCTTCTATAGAAACTAGCCAAGTATAATAGTGATATCATCCTTCCTCCTCCTATGGTTTCTGAATTTTTATTAGCATTTCAAAAGATTAAATAAGATAATATTTAACTCTCATCATTTCTATCTAATTATACAAATTTTAAGTACAAATAATGTTATAAAGATGTTAGAGAAGGAAACATCCAACTCAACGTTCAATTCATAAATGTATAGGTATAATGATCCACTCCTTTTGAAATAAGAGGATGCTCAATAGAATTAGGAATTAAATATTAAAAAAATATAGATGGTTGTTGTTGAGCTATAGTTTACTGGTAATATTTATTTAGTTGATATTCACTTGTAGAGCACGCATGAAGATTTTTTAGTACTAAAAAGAATTTTTAGAATTTTTGTCATGAATTTGGATGATTTGTACAGGGTTTATTAGGGACCAAGTCTTGTTCCCTACAAGGCCCATGGTGTATTATGACAGAAGGCTAGTATTGTATCCTAAATAACTCTAGGAAGAAAATATATCCTTTTGTCCTTAACCATTAATCAAAATAGTTTGGTTATTCCTACAGTTTTAGTTCATGATCCTAATAATAATAAGTTACCCAAATAATAAACTAGTAAAAGCACCAAAGGTGCTATCAAACGGCCTATAGGCAAAAATATTTATAGGCCTATCACCAAATAGTATGTAAGTATTCTTTGTAATGTATCATCATGATTTGATTAGTTGATCATTTTAATTCTAAAGCATAATTTTAAAAGGATGGAAGAAAATACTTGCAATTGAACTCTCTTATTAAAATAATACCTTTTGATGTATGCCTTGGAATCATGTGTTTGATGAATGTCATAAATTATTTTACATGAACTCTACAATGTAGATTTATGAGACAGTTATTGTATCCTACATAATTTGAGATATCCTTATTCTAACCCTAACCATAACTCTAACCTTAATTCCTACCCTAACTTTAATCCTAACCTAACTCTAATTCTAATCTAATCCTAACCCTAACAATAATCTTAATGAATCTGTGAATGAATGTTCACATTTAGTCTCTGTACATGCACATCTCTCTCTCTCTCTCTCTCTCTCTCTCTCTGTGTGTGTGTGTGTGTGTGTGTGTGTGTGTGTGTGTGTGTGTGTGTGTGTGTGTGTGAAAAGTTAATTTTGGCACACTTTAGTCTAAATGGATGTGTGTGTATGTGAAAAGTTAATTTTTGCATTCACTTTGTTTGAAGTGCGTGTGTGTGTGTGTTTGTGTGTGTGTATGTGTGTGTGTGTGTGAAAAGTTAATTTTGGCATTCACTTTGTTTGAAGTACATGTGTATGTGTGTGTTTGAATTCTAACCCTAACAAAAATACTTTGATGTTCACTTTATGTGAAGAATATGTACAAAAATAATGTTAATCTTCAATGATGTTGATTTTGTGTGTTTGAACTAACTTTGTATTTCATTATGTGTGTGTGATTTTGAAATTTATCTTTGGCATTCACTATGTGTATGAATGAGTGTTGGAATTCACTCTATGTGCATGCAAGTGTGTGTGTGTGTGTGTGTGAGAGAGAGAGAGAGAGAGAGAGAGAGAGAGTTAATTTTGGCATTCACTTTGTTTGAAGTGCATGTGCATTTGTGTGTGAAAAGTAAATTTTAGCATTCACTTTGCTTGAAGTGCATGTGTCTATGTGTGTGAAAAGTAAATTTTGGCATTCACTTTGTCTGAAGTGTGTGTGTGTGTGTGTGTGTGTGTGTGTGTGTGTGTGTGTGTGTGAAAGGTAAATTTTAGCATTCACTTTCTTTGAAGTGCATCTCTATGTGTGTTTGAATGCTAAGCCTAACAAAAATACTTTGATATTCACTTTGTGTGAAGTATATGTACAAAATTACTTTCTAACTTCAATGATGTTCACTTTGTGTGTTTGAACTAACATTGGCTTTCAGTGTGTGGGTATGATTTGGAAAGTTATCTTTGGCATACCTTTGGTGTTTGCAAATGAATATTGGCATTCACTCTATGTACATGCTCATGGATGTGTGCGTGAAAAGTTAATTTTGGCATTCACTTTCTCTAAAGTGGGTGTGTCGGCATGTGTTTGAAACTTAACCCTAATAAATATACTTTGGCCTTCACTTTGAATGAAGTATATGTATACAAATATTTTCAAACATCAATAATGTTCACTTTATATGTTTGAATGAACTTTGGCTTTGGATTTCATTGTGTGTACATGCCTTCAAAAGTTAACTTTGGTATTCACTATGTGCATGAATTGTGTGAATGAATTTTGGCATCCATTCTATGTGCATGCACGTGTGTGTGTATGTATGTCTATGTGTGTGTGATGCACAAGATTTGAGTGGCAATGACTTTCTTCCATAGTATGATCAAATCTATGTGACAATGGGATTGCTTAAGCATTGAGTGCATTTGGCTTCATATTTAGTTTTTATGAAACTCGATAAATCAACATTCCTGCAACTAAGGTATGCCATGAAATCAAACAAACAAAACCTATATATGCCATTGACTTATCAATCATAAACAAATTCACTACCATATGGTACATGCATCTGGTAGGGATATGAATAATTGATAGTCTCGTAGGGATATGCACAATTGATCGTCTCATAGGGATATGCACAATTGATTAATAAAATCAATTGTTTGTAACAAAAAATCAGTAATTTAATAAAATGTGGCTTAAAGAGTGTACAATTATAATTCGTTGAAAGATGATTTTGCATAGCTAGTTGTGGGTATCCAACCCTATTGTGCAAAGGAGTATGTTGTGCATGATAAGTGGGCATCCAACACAAATCATCAAAGCAAAATCCATCTAATCAACAGGGATGTGTATTCTTAATACTTTGACAAAGCTAATGCTAGCCACAAGAATTCTTCAATCCAGAGTGATCTACGGACTCAAATGACATATTTACTTCAAAATTATCATTCCCACCAAAAACAAATGCTCAATAACTTCTATCACAATTAGTCGAGTAACACAATACAAGAAAATCCCTTCATAGGCAACATTAATCTTTCTTCCCCCCAAAAAAGCTCCAACTAGAGATGCAATGCAACATATTTGTAGTTAGATTTGCACTTACTGATTCTAGACCCCCCAATAAATGCGACCATTAAAGCTTCTAATAACATATTTTTTGACATCTTAACTAATACCACCACCACTACTAAATAGAAACTGACAACTTCTAAATAAAACTTCTATAATGCCCTCACTAAAAATATAACGAATTATTATAATAGATTTTAAAATAAATTAAATCAAAGAAAGGAACACTCACATTTATTTATTGGAATAACTACAAAATTGACACAAATAAAATTGTTGAAGGATTCAACTCGCCAAGTAACTATTACAGAAACATATGATTAGAATAAAATACTCAGAGGAGAAAAAATTTTAATGTTTTCATAAGAACAAGTTTGTCTATTATTAATTACTTTATTTTTTGGACTCAATACAATACAATCTCTTTAGGAACAATCTTCAATTTAGTTCTAGAGTCACCAGAGGTAATAAAACTTATAATATCACCAAAGAAGGATTAGTGATACCATCAACTACAATAGTTTGTTTTTTTGAAAATTGCTTATATATATATCCAATGAATATAATGGTTATGAATAAATTTTGTATTCCTATTGTGTAAAGAAAACAAAACTATAATAACAACATTAGCATCTAATTGAAGATTCTCTAATATATTTAAAAACTTTAAAATGATACTAAACTTCTTATGATCTAAATGTTATTGTATTATGTGAGAGTATTTGTCTGTGGAAGTTGTCTCAGATAGCACTGCTATGACCAAGTGTTTCTTACCCTAAATCTCCACGAGGTAACCCGTAACATTAAAAAAGAATTCATGTTTTAAAACTACCAGAATATATCATTAATTAGCAAGGGTGTTACACAGTAATGGTCATGCTTTAAAGATCATTACATCTTTATTATTCAAAGTCACAATTTCTCAGATAAGTCGAAACATAAATACAATAAATTCTATAATTAAATTATAATTTAAGCAATTGAGAATATACTACAAACCATTTCTAAGGGATTCTAATTCTGACTATTAATTATGATCTATGTTTCTTTTTCCATAGCACTGGTTATTAGTATTTTTTTCTGTTTCCAAATTACCTAAAAACATTTCATATTGGTTGACACCAAGTTCATTAAACTATTTCTAAATTATATCAGACTTAACACTCACAATGGTTATAGTATACATTTCTTTAGTTTGGTTTCCAGCCAATATAATACCTACTCGTGTCTTACAATACTATTTTGAATACTGAAAATAACTTAACATAATAACGCTTTGTTTATAGAAATTTAAGGCTGAAATAGCCATCGGTTATGCCATTTATTGAAGGATATCATTACTTCCTAATCTTTATACTCATTTTATACTAATCAACATGACATTTTATTTACATGTAACTTCAAAATCTACTCTCTATGCTCTTGAGTACCAGGCTGGGTGGTAATCTCAACCAAAATCAGCCTTATAAAACTCTACCATACATAAGCAATTCAATATCCTCTCTATTCTAAAATCCATCCACGGTGATTACTAGAATTCTGTATTTATTAAATGACCAGTAAGTTTTGATACGATTTCCAAATTTGAATATAAATTGGAAAAGAAAGCGTCGGAATAGTTATCAACATTGGATTTCCAGAACATCCTCATATTAATCTTAGTAATGTTAGCAATAGGTATAAATGAGTTCGACTTACTAGTTACATGAAGGTTCAAAGTTTCTGTATTCGGCAGCCGAAAGAAATTCTTCCACAAATCGAGCTAAATCTTGGGTAATCACAGCAACTTACGGAACAATGTCTTTAGATTCTTTTTTTTTTTCCATAGAACTCTGTCATCCTTGCTCTAGGGTTTTATTATCTTTATGCAGATTTAAATTCTTGAAAATCCTCGGTCTATGCAACTTCTTTCAGTCTCTTTCCTCTAGTGTCCTTCTTCCTCTAAAAATCTATTCTTTCTTCATTATTACCAGCTCCTTCCTCTTTTTTTTCTCAGCATGTACAAAACTGTTTGTTTTTTTTAATAGAGCTTTCCTTTGAAACTCCTCACATTTCTTGAAAATAAAATAATAATAGAAATTATACATGTTCCATAATAGTAATTAAAAAGAAAACAAATATTTAAAATTAATAATCTATTTTATAATTCAAACATCTGATATGCTCACATGAGTTATGAGTTAATTTAAAGAGACTATGCTGCAAGACTTTTCATATTCTTCAAACATAATAAAGATTTCATTCCATACAATTTTTCTATTTTTCTATCCATTTGGCTTCAACGAATTTTCACTCCTATCCATTTGCCTTCCATGAATTTATTTATTTACACATTTTATGAATTTTGTTTACTTGGGAATCTGAATCTTAATTGTTTACGGGAATATGAATCGGCGTAAATATTCTAATAAACAAAAATTAGCTATGACCCTACAATTTCTTGTAAAGAAACTGAAAACTTTAAAATCTCGTTTAAAATATGCATAAAACAAATGAAACACCAACTACCCATGTGCCATATTCTAATTTTAGTTGTGGCTTGACACATTTTTAACAATTTTATTTTTTAAAATTTTGGAGCAAAAAGAAAGTGAAGGAATACTAAAAAATAAAGACTACCAAAATTTGGCAGTTACAAGATGTGTGCACATATAAAATGACCTATGAACCAAAAAATTATTTATCCTCAGAGAAGAATAGATTTTTATTTAAATCAACTTAAAAAATATTTAAGAAATCATTCACATTAGGGGCAATTCTTCTTATACCACTAATTTCTTAATTATAATGTGCAAATTCTCTCAACTTGACAACACGCAAATAATAGATTTTAAAGTGAACAAAGCTTGCGTAATTGATAAGGTTTTACTTTTCATTCTTCTTGTGTGTGGTGGGTTGAGCTTTTAAGCCTGCAACTGCAAGTATCCTTGTTTGTAACACCATTTTAGTTGACATTCTAATCAAATAAAATAATTACCATTCATGGCAAAATTAGGTCCCTACAAAACAGGGAGAATGTCGGTAACAACTAAGCTTAAGCGGTTTTAAATTTTCACTGCCCAATTATATCGTCAAACCCAGGCAATCGGGCCCATGTTGCCGTCTTTTAGAAAATGGTTATTGATTTTTGAGACGGATTGCCGTCTTAAAATTAGGCGCAGAGATCTTGATTTTATTCGCTTTAACAGTTTCTTTGTCGTCCATACAATTATCATTTCATTACACAGGCCAGCCCTCCAATGGAGTGAATCGACCAGCTTAATATAAAGAACGAGAAATTTATAATGTATTGCAGAATCAAAAGTCGCAGATTCTTCCGAAGCAGTAGAGAGCATCAGGCTAGTCTGTATATAGAGATAATTATTTAAGTACTGGAGAAAGAAAAGTCGCAGATTCTTTCACCGTAGAGATGCTGTGTAGCGTGTATATAAATGCTTACTCATGGTGTTGCTCTTCACTATTGAAACGGCCTCTCCAATTGTGAGTTCGCTTCATAACCAGTCCTTTCATTCCCCAGTTAGCAAAAGAGCTACATTTCTTGTCATGGGGTTGATTGGAAGGCTGGGGGCAATGGTGTTGCTTATAATTGTACTGTTTGCAATGATAATAAGCAATGTAGAAGGAGAAATAGCAATGCCATATTCAAGGAGGGTATTAGTGAGCCGTTTTCTTACACAACAAGTGCCACCGAAGAGTGCATCATGTAGCGGGGACAAGAACGCATGTAAGGAGAATAACGTTCGAGGTAAAATAAAATCACTATGCTGCAACAATCACTGTTTTAATGTGTTAACAGATCACTACCACTGTGGGTCATGTGGTGCCACTTGTTCTTTCGGATATACTTGTTGCAATGGTAAGTGCGTCAATGTCAACAACAGTAAAAAGAACTGCGGGAGTTGCGGTGTCAGCTGCACTAAAAAGCAAAAATGTAGTTATGGGATGTGTTCTTATGCTTAACTAGTCTGTTAGTTCGGAATATCATGTATTTTCTTGTTTAAGCTCATCTGAATTTGTAATTTAAAATATGTAGTTTGAGTTGGCCTGGTGGTGGAAGACTTGTCCTTTTGAAAGTGAGGTTACAGTTTCAAAATCTGCAGGGGTAGGGGTAGGATATGTGTGCCTTGTTTGCCTCCATTTTCATTCATCTTACTAGCAACATCTGTTTTTGTTGTTGATTGAAAACATGTCCTCAATATTTATTGATTGTAACTATAAGCAATGACTTGTTACAGTTCAGAAGCAATCATGTAATTAAGTGAAATAGTTTATTATGAATTGTTTCAATTAAAAAGTTATGAATATTGTTCCCCATAAACCAAGATTGATATTCCAAGATGAGACATTCTCCCCAAGAAATTTATTATGATATGCATTGGAAATAGTAGTAAAAAAAATGTAATATTTCTTACAGTTATTTTTTCTTTTTTCATTAGGAAAGATTGTCTCTAAACTAATTCAGTTTTAAAAAAATTAATATTTCTTACAACTTTTTTGGTTTTGGAACACTTGTCTCTAAACTAATTCAGTTTCATTAATGGTATTTTAAACTGATTTGAAGCTAAGGGTGCTAGAGGACCATCACAAAATTTTAAGGAACATAAGGGAATAAGTCATTTCACAAAATGAATTGTCTTTACAATTTCTCCCTAGATATTCAACGGAGTGGACTGTACAAATTGTCTTTGTTGATATTCTCTTGATTTTTATAGTTTTTTATTAAATAAAATATGCCATAGTCTATAGATGGGTTACTAAAAAACAAAGCATTTTCTAACTAACATTGAGCTAATACCTATATTATCTAGAACAAAATAATGTGATCCTTTGATAACCATAGTTTTATTTAGTAAGTCATTATGAGCTTCTCACCAAATAATATTCTAGGTTTCTCAAAGTGTGCATAATGCTAAGAAAGAGATATTGCTTTGGACTTAAGTGGTTCAAGGGCTTATGCCAAGGGACACTGGACCCATTAATTCCTTGAGCCAACATAGGATAATAAGCCCTCATGAGAGAAGCAAGGACCATTTAATCCTCCAAAGTCTATAGATGGGTTACTAAAAAACAAAGCATTTTCTAACTAACATTGAGCTAATACCTATATTATCTACAACAAAAAAATGTGATCCTTTGATAACCATAGTTTTATTTAGTAAGTCATTATGAGGTTCTCACCAAATAATATTCTAGGTTTCTCAAAGTGTGCATAATGCTAAGAAAGAGATATTGCTTTGGACTTAAGTGGTTCAAGGGCTTATGCCAAGGGACACCGAACCCATTAATTCCTTGAGCCAACATAGGATAATAAGACCTCATGAGAGAAGCAAGGACCATTTAATCCTCCAAATCAATACTCAATCATTTAGTTGGTGCACGCACTCAATCCTTAAATACTAAACTAACTAAAATTAGAAAATAATTTGCTAAAGACATATGGCCCACTTATGATGACTTAGATTTATTAGCAAATGACACAATAGTAGGTTGGCAATATTACAAAAGATTTTATGAGAGCATGTAGGTTGCGGGATGCTCCAACATGTCTTTTGATTGCAAAGTTGGCATAATCCCAATCTAGCACATTGAGACCTCACCTCTCAAAGGTGTGGCACCCCTTGGATCATCCAACTCATTATAAGATATCATGGTGCATAGATCTAGTGTAATCATGAGCACACTTAAAGCTCAAGTGTCCCATTGGCCTACTTCACACTAATCAGAATATTTATGGATGCCACTAAGCACATAGGACATGTAAGAAGGCGCCCACCATTGATGACATGGATCCAAATTGGGCAATGGGACAAGGAGGCTCTAACAACTCCAAGAGCACCTCCTTGAGATCATGTGAGCTGTTAAATTGGTATGTGATGCAAGGGCATAGTACTCAATTTTTATTTTGATATGGATTTTTAATTTTTGGCAATGATGACACTAGTGGTGGCTCAGTACATTCCTATCACTGGTAACCAGAGAGAGTAGAAAGGGTCCTGTCACCTATAGAAACGAATATTCCTGTCACAAATTTGTAAAGAGTTACAGTTATTCTCTAAACCTCAAGTTTGGATTGCCTCGGCAGTTACAGTTTTGAGAGATGATGAAGGGTTGAATGTGGTGGAATTGGACAATAGTTTTGTGGAAGAGGAATGATCTAGTAATAGTGGATGTGGCATGAAATACTCGGCAATGACAGTATAACAATTGGAAGATAGAGCGACAACATTTTGTAATAGCTACAGAAGAGATTCTTTCAGAATGAGGAGTGATAGTTATGGGAAGAAGAAGAGAAGGCCAAAAAGAGGTTAGAAGGTTCTAGTAGGGGCCAAAGTGGAGAAGGAGACCGACAGATAGATGCCAATTAAAACTAAATACTAATGTGTTATTAGCGCGATAAAATAGAATGTAGAGGAACATGGTAGGTCGTGAGTGAAGGTCGATATAAGGAGGCTAGTTGATGGAAAAGATGGTGGGTAGATTGAAGGCCAAAGGTGAAACATCGATGGCCGAGCAGAATGTTGAATGAAGTCTAATAAAAGAAAGAGGGCTGAACTGTAGGAGGTTGATGATTACAGAAAGAAGAAAGAGGCTAATATGAAGAGTAAAGGGGAAGGTCAAATAGGGAAGAAGCCATTGGGCAATGTATGAATGCAAGTTTTATGTAATCTATTCTTCATACTATGGAATGGTGTCTTGTTATTAATTTGAGTTATTAATCTATCATATACAAGGATGACTATTATTGTCTTTGTGGATACAATCCCTTATTATGAGTATACCATTTTAGTTCCTATAGCTTGCTAGACAAGTTGCATATGTTAAATTGTGAGTTCCTGTCACTTCATAGAAAGTTGTTTATTCCTGTCACATGTGTGATAATAGTTATGGTCACCATGATTGCAGATTTCTATAGTATATCAGAACTAAGATTAGCTTTACTTTCTCTCCTATCACTCAATATTTGCATTAAACTTTATATTTCTTATCACTGTCTTGTCCATAAATCGTAGAAGTATATTCGGGTGTTAGGCTGAGAAAGTGGTTATCTAAGAGATGGGGATTTCAGTCTATCAAGTGGTATCAGAGCGCAGAAGGTTCTGAGTGCTGAGTAGATCACCGAAGTGAGGCAACATAGCAAGGAAAACATGAAGAAGCAAAGTACCGATTTTGAAATAGAGCTGGCAGTGTTGAGAAGAGACTTAAAGGAGTACATGATTGCAAGGTAGAAATACCTTTAAGAAAATAGCCAGGAGTACTTTTGGGTATGGCCAATGATGAGGAAAGTGAAGTGGCCTATAAAGGAGCTTGTTGACAAGAAGAAAAGGTAGAATGTAGAAGCCTGAGAAGACAAAGATAAGAGTGTGAGAGGATCCCAGAGAGTTTGGGACAACAAAAGGTTGTCGGATGAGAAACTTACCTTAGAAGTGATGAAGGAAGTTCTTAGCGGAGAAAACCTGAGAGAAGAAGAGGAAAGAAGAGAGGAAGAGGAAGAAGTGCCGCAAGAAGCACTTGTGAAAGAGAGGAATGAAGAGATGAGAGTGTCCATGAAGAAGACACCAATGGAGACATTGTGATCTCTTATTTTGTTGGCTAATATTGTGTTTGTATATGTGTATGCAGGTATGAAGAATGTGTTGAGGAAGGTCAAGAATAGGACCTTGAAGATGAAGAGAGATGAGGCAAGAGTATCCCCCATAGGAGGAGACAAAGATGAGAGAAGAGAAAACTAGATTACAGCAATTGGTAGGCATGAACAAATTGCAATAGAACAACAGGAGGAGGTACAATACAAAGAACTTAAATGTGTAGAAGAGAATAGTATGATATTGATTTCAGATGAGAATGTAGATGTTAAGGTTGATTATGAATTTCAAGATGCCCTAGAAGATGTTGTAGATGAAGTGGAGGAAGCCGATAAGGAAGACAAGCTATCAAGAAATGAAGACACGGATGATAGAAAATCTAGATAGTGGGACAAAGAAGAGGTACATGTGAGTACAAATGTTGATTTTGGTCATAGATGTGAAATTTAGGATGTGGCTATGCAAGTTGATAGAGGAAAGAAAGAAAACCATGGTTATATAGTGCCATGTTGGCTTGATGGGCAGCATATAAAGTATAAGCAAAATGCTAGTCATGATGGATTTCATGATAGTAATCCTATCACAAGCATGGAACATATGACAAAATTAAAGAGGAGCCAAGATGAGAGGACAAGTTGACTAGAAAGGAAGTATAAATAAGGTATTTTAAGGTAGCAAATAGATCATAGGCCATGGAGGAAAGGTGCAACAATAAGAAGTTAGTAGTTTGGAACTATAGGAAGTCAAGTATGGAGGGTGAAGTCTAAGACAATAGCAAAGGATGTCGGTGCAACAGGATGTGGTGAGAAGGAAATCTCTCAAGAGAGTACAAAGCATGAAGAAGAGAATAAGATGAAGGAGATAGAGTTAAGTTTAAAGCAGGATGGTCAAATACAACAAGCTAAAACTTGTAAAAAAGAGTTCAAGGTAAATGAAGAAATATTGTTACACCATGAAGATAGAAAGGAAAGTGATTGTGTGAAGAAACATGCAAGAGAACCTAAACAACAAAAAGGAGATGATGAAGACACAAAGGCATTGACTAGCATCATACCAAGGAAGAAAGAGAATGGATCAGCTTGGAAGAAGATAGAGGAGGATGTGTGCAAGATGAAAGGTAAACAAATTGCTTTCGAAAATTTTCAATTTATAGTTAAAGATAAAAATTTGATGGACAAAGATGAGAAGACTGTAGATATGAATGGTGAAGATGACATTTATGAATATGAAATGGAGCTATGGAGGCTTGTAGATGAGAAAGAACTTAGGAGGAAGAAATATAAAAGGAAAGAAGGAAATAATCAGAGGTAGTTTGAAAAGCTCAAGCAGGATAAGAAGGATGAAGAACAAAACAAGACAGCAGTAACCTGGAATGATGAGAACAAAGAAGAGGCAAAGAGTGGGCTTGCAGCTATTGCAGAGGTTGAAGAAATAAGAATTTGTGAAGCTCTTGGGGTTGAAAAAGATTCTAGAAATGAAGATGTAGGTGAGAATACAATTTGGAATAAGAGGATAGTAGATAGTCTGGTTGAAGATGAATCCACAAAATGTGCAATAAAAGAACGTGTTGATGGAAAACTGAAGAAAAAAGAATTAGTGGGAGACATGGAAATGAGGATGGAGGCTTATAATAAAAGGGTTATTGTAGAACTAGAAGAGGTAAAATTCTCGATCCTATATGAGGACATTGTTTTGCTTTATTTTGATTTGTGTAGTAGTGAAGAGTTAGGACAAAATTATGGAAATAGATATATAGATTTTTGTAAGAATTTTGTGAGTTATAATACATATGGTGAAGTCTAAGAGGAGTTGTTGCTGAAAGATGAATTTGACCAGATTGAAAGGTAGTTGGACAGTCTATTCAAAGTCATTTGCATTGATGTATATGTGGTTGAGTGGGAAATGAAACTTTAGAGGAAACTAGTTATGAATGGAGTATTGGAAATGGCCCAACAATGTTGGAGAAATATGATCTAACTATTCAAAAAACATTGTGGAAGAAGTGAAAGAAAAGTACAGAGATAGATAAGTTTTGATTATTATCCTCATGTGCAGGAGGACATGTGATTTTGTCCCCTGGGGAGTCAGATGCAAGGGCATCATACTCAATTTTTATTTTCATATGGATTTTTAATTTTTGGCAGTGATGACACCAGTGGTGGCTTAGTCCATCCTATCTCCTAGTAACTAGATAGAGTAGAAAGGGTCATATCGCATGTAGAGAAGAATATTCTTGTTGCTAGTTTGTAAAGAATTATAGGTATTCTCTAAATCACCAATTTTGATTGCATCAATAGTTATAGTTTTGTGGGATGATGAAGGGTCCAATGTGGTGGAATTAGAGGATAGTTTTGTGGAAGAGGAATGATCAAGCAATAGTGGACATGGCATCAAATGCTCAACAACGGTAGCATAACAGTTAGAAGATAGAGAGATAACATTTTGTAATGGCTGCAGAAGAGATTATCTCTGAATGAGGAATGACAGTTATGGTAAGAAGAAGAGAAGGATGAATAGAGGATAGAAGGTTCTAGTAGGGGCCAAAGTGGAAAAGGAGGCCAATTTAAAAATAGGCCAAATCATTGCAAATGGAGGGAGGCCACACATTGTAAAGAAGGAAGGACGAAAAATAGAGGCTGATTAAAACTAAATACTAATGTGTTATTATTGCAACATAATAGAACATAGAGGAACAGGGCAAGTCATGAGTGAAGGATGATATAAGGAGGCTAGTTGATGGAAATGATGGTGGGTAAATCAAAGGCCAAAGGCCAAACATCGATGTCCAAGCAGAATGTTGAATGAAGTCTGATAAAGGAAAAAGGGCTGAACTATAGGAGGTTGATGATTGCAGAAAGAAGAAAGAGGCTAATAGGAAGAGTAAAGGGGAAGGTCGAATAGGGAAGAAGCCATTGGGCAATGTATGAATGGAAGTTTTATGTAATATGTTCTTCATAATATGGAATGGTGTCTTGTTATTAATTTGAGTTATTGATCTGTGATATACAGAGGATGACTATTATTATCTTTGTGGATACAATCCCTTATGATGAGTAGAGCATTTTAGCTCATGTAGCCTCCTAGACAAGTTGCATATGTTAAATTGTGAGTTCCTATCACTTCACAAAAAGTTGTTTATTCCTATCACATGTGTGATAATAGTTACAATCACCACGATTGTAGATTTCTATAGTATATCAGAACTAAGATTAATCTTACTGTCTTTCCTGTCACTCAAAATTTGCATTGAACTTTATATTTCTTGTCACTATCTTGTCCATAATCCATAGAAGTATATTCAGGTGTTAGGCTAAGAAAGTGGTTATTTAGGAGATAGGGATTTCAGTCTATCAGTATAGGATCTAATGGATAGAGCATCGCCATTGCCACATTTATATTGACACTACCTGGAATATAGGAGCTTGACATTAGACCCTTGATGTCATCAATCCTCAAGCTCACTATTTTAATAACAAATAGGGGAGGAGCCACCACAACTAGGTTGGACTATTCATGACCAGTAGCATAACATTTTCCTAACAACATTACTTGGACTTCGTGATGTTACATGAGCCATTAGATAAAATCCTAAATTTATTTCTAGGACAACACAACAAACCCAAACCACTAACAACCCTTAGGGACTAAGAAATTGCTACATGGCAATGCTAATATTATGCATGATTGAGCATCTAATGCATGGACCTACCAAAAAACCAAGTTAGACTAGCCTAACCAATAGCATGAAAGGATGACATTGACATACTCATGGACATTTGAGATATTCATAAAGCATATGATCAACGAGGATAAGATGGATAGTGTATCTCAAGATTAACAACATATAATGGAGTCTTTATAATTATGTAGGATATTTGATTAAAACAATATCAATAGTTATGGCTCTCCTTATTCATATCTAATCCTATGCACATGAATAATATAAACAAGGAAATTTATAATAGAATTTATCAATCACAATGCCAAGGGACTTATCATGTGACCAAAAGCTAAGATGTGGTGGTAAGGGTTCATTATAGAGGAGACTACGAACACATCCTTGAGTGACATGTCCTATATCACAGTCTCTACAAGATATCAAAATCAAGTGGGGTTGATATATTTTTAACCCCAATGCATCATAGTAGGAAAGTCATAGGCATCGAATTTAACTAATTAAAATAGGAACATGGGAATGATAATTTATTTTACAATTAATTGTATACATGCCTTTTGCTAATAAAATCCTAAAATTAACCTTGGGTTGTAATATTTTAATTTACAATATGATAAAAATATAGTCAACATATATAATTGTGAGATTTATGCATGAATGCACATGCACATGCAAACACATTGAAAGTTATGCATCAAAGGACTAATATCCTAAGGCTAACTAGGAGTGCGCTCAAAGCCATGCATAGGAATCTAGGGATCATTCATCTATCTTAGGAGATTGAACATGGACATCCCCAATGGTCTTAAACTCACCTAATTTCAACCCTACACATGACAACACCAATTAACCCATTTACCTAGGATCTTAACCCTACTAGTCAAAATGGAATAATGAAACACAAGAGATGTATGAATAATATAGATTTGACAAACTAAGAAGGTTGATCATATTCATAATTATCCACTATAACTATAGGTATGTAGGATGTTACCATTAAGTTAGGGGTTAGAGATCACGTAATTTACATTACCACAAAGTCAAGGTTTCTAAACATCTAGGGCACAACCAAGCATCTAATGTGTTTTCTACCCTCCAAATTGGTATTCAACTTCATAGGAGTGTTGGCAAGGTGTGTGGCAATTAGTAATATTCTACATCTAGCTTGGTAATACTAAATTCCTACTTAACTTGACTATTGTCGATGGCCCTTACTATCTAGTCCATCTAATGAATGTGGCATTGACCACTTAGTCAATCCAAGATTCAATCTCACTAGCTTACACATTCCACACATGCACTCAAATGTGTATATACAAATAAATACAATTCACAAATCATCGACTTAACTAGCACACACAAGAACAATCATGCCTTAACACAAATACATTGAAACAATCTCAACATCTAGTTACAAATGCAATAAAAAACACAAACTATAAGGGCTATTGCTCCTCTACTAGGCCTAATCTTGATGACAAACAACCACCATGATATGGAGGAAACACTATCTAGTTATTCACCACGATAACAATCATCTTGGTAATGCCTTTTATTTAAGACAATACCTTGATAGGGCTAGGGAATGCTAACCAAATATTCACTAAGACAACCAATGTACCACTGAGCTAAGATGACCATTGTCTAGCTTAATCAGTAACAACCATAGAGCTCCACTCTTCATAATGGAAACTATATAGATCTACTGAGGCCTCAAACCCATGAAGTCATTATTTTCACTATCTCACATGAATTTAGTGCAAGACCAAATTACATTAGTATAGAAGAATCACAAATCTACCTTACACCCGAAGACACAAAATTCATGGCTAACATAGATACATATACCTAGATACACACATAGAATCTAAAAAAAAATACTTGTACACACACACACCCAATGCACATACATTAAATTAGTTTGAAAGATAACATGATTGCAGTTCTTTCTTATCATATCAATCATATTTTATTAACATCATATCTAGCTAGAACTTATATCTTCCTAGGTCATTCCTTGACTCCCTTTTTCTCAAATGCTTCTCACAACCTATCTCACACCAATGCTGATGAATAGATTCAACAACCCTTAACAAGGATCCTTCTACTATGTATGCACTCTTCCAAGCTTTCCATTCTTGAATCCTATTGGTAAATTAAAGAAATTCATTAATTTCTTAGAGTGATCTTAGAATAT
This sequence comes from Cunninghamia lanceolata, assembly GCA_027924645.1. Taxonomy (NCBI): domain Eukaryota; kingdom Viridiplantae; phylum Streptophyta; class Pinopsida; order Cupressales; family Cupressaceae; genus Cunninghamia; species Cunninghamia lanceolata. The sequence goes on from BSBN01000854.1 coordinate 11,507,179, forward strand.
TTTGTTGGTATTATTACATCTTATTATAGTATATGTTAGATTAAATAATAATAAATATAGGGTAGTTGATAAATAAAAATGTTAGTTAGTTTGTTGGGAGTTATTCTCATAGGTAAGATAGATTATTTTTGTGAGAAAATGGAAGGGTCTTTAAAGCCAATTGTATTGAAATGTAAACCATCTAAAATAAAAAAATATAATATTCTATATTATACTATGTTTTTTTACTGTGCCACAATGGTGCAATTGATCTACTCATTAAAATTCTATTGCTCACTATTTTAAAATGGGCTATGAAGAAGAAGTGATTGATAGTTGACAAAGTTTATTTTGTTACATAGATGGTTGTGGCATCCAATTTGAAGAATAAAGTGTAGTGTGTGGAAGGCATTTTTGTACAAGGGAAATTCTTATTGTGTAAGAAAAGAACATCATTTGCTACGTCCTTGAATATCTAAAAATTCTACTACATTGGTGAGCATATTCTACTCATAAGAGGAGACAAGGAACTGTGACCTCTATATAGTTTTGCTGGATTTGAGAAGGAATGGTGGCCATTAAATACAAAATCTCAATAAATGCATAGAACAAAATGAAAGTTTCAATAATAGTTTTAAAATAATTTTGAAGGGTGAAATTTGTTGAGAGAGGTGTAAAACCAAAGAAATCAAAGCAAGCAAGGCCATAAGTTAAGATTGATTGTCCAAGGTGCATGGAGAATTTGGCATGAATAAGGTTAATGTGCTTTCCATTTGTAGATTTTAGTATGTAGAAATGCCTTCTTCCTATGCTCATGCGATAACTATCTAGTTTCAGACTTGACAAATTTAGCAAGAAATTGATAGAACCTTAGAAGATTTTATTAAAATAATAATGGTCAAATACATTGGCTTTTTTTTTTTCTCTGTCTTAAGGAGAATAACTAGTTAATATCCATGATATTTGGCATTTTTGAGGTCAATATTTGAAGTGAAAGAATTTTAGTAAAGGTTTAAATCATAGAGTGAGTATTTTTACTATCACTGTGATTGTTGGAGGAAATTGATATATTTTTCACTGGAGTTATTTGTTGTAAGATACCAAAAGTATGTATATAAGAGAAGATGTATTTGTTTTAGTTTGTATATGAGTTTTGAAATTATTGTAATTGGAGATATAGGAGAGTAAGGATTTATTTTTGATTCCGTATAGCATGTTAAAGATTGAACGAGTCTAAATTTCAAAAGAGATATTTGGAAGGGTGAATTATTGGTTGAAACTGACACCTAATGTCTTCATATGGATTCTATTTTCCATTATGTGCAATTCTCAAAGAAACCATAAATTTATATTTTGACTACATAGTGGCACATGGTGTGCTTTATTACATCTTATTTGATGCTCATTGTCAAGCATGACATGAAAAAGGAAAACTTAAAAATGGTTATGAAGTAGACATCAAAGAAAATGGAGAAGGGAAAAATGAAGAGCTTATAAAGCTTAAAGACAAAGAACAACATTTACAATGGAGGTTAGAGGCACCAAATGTAGTAGGTACAATATCATCTCCAGCTAGCTTCTCACTTAGAGATGATACTTTGCATGAGAAGCACCAGTTTCAATCTATGTCCCTTCATGGAGCAAGGGGGGCTTGGCATTTCTTGGCAATACCTATGGATAGTGTAATCATTGACATACAGTGGGATTAGTGTATCCACTATTGTTCATGACCTTGTCTATAGTGGATAAGGGATTTGGTTTGCATAGCATTGGAGGAGGGATATTGACACCTTCAAAGGAAAGTGGACTCTTGGAGGAGAGTTGTTCTCTCATATTCAACACTAGAGGAGGGATTTTGGCACACTCAAAAGAGTTTTGGAGATTTGTTTTCTCATTATACATGGAGGATGTAATAATGTTCTCTCATGTGGTATATAGGATTGGAAGAAACTCCCCTTTTTCTCTTTGTTTTGTCAGCCTATCACCTTATCACTGAACATTGGAAAACTTGAACTATTTGGTGATTTTGAGTTTCCTCTGATTTCTCGATAAATCCTTTCCTTTGTCTCTTTGCCTTAGTCATTTTCTTTCTTTTCTCCCCCTTTGTTCTTTAGTCGGTGAAATTCCATTTTCACAAACTTTATTTACTTCCTTTTTATCTTTGTTCTTTCCTTCTTTCCTTCTTATCAGCAATGCTTTCTTTTCATGAACTTCCTTTATCTCCTTAGTTGGCCACTTTACCTATCAACAGACTCATCCTCAAGCGAACCTTTGCTTCCTTTATCTTTGCCTCATCTCTTGTCTCTCCCTTTGTCTTGCTTCTTTTCCCTTAGTCATCAAATTCTCCATCAGAAGAACCACCCATTAGCAAACTTGGAGGTTCACAAACCCAAGCTTTTGCTAACAAAGCTTGCCTTCTGACTTTTTCCCTTTCTTTCCTTAGAAACTTTTAAGCTTGTCCTTTTACTTTCCTTTAGCTAGTGAAAACTCAAGTTGGTGAACTCATTGGTTTGAGAACCAACAATTTCAATGACTAAAGACTTTGAATGCTTCATTCCTGATGAAGATAGTGCTCTTTCCTTTGCCCCTTTTCTTGCCTTCTTCTTGCCTTTTAGCCAAATTGACAAATCTGGAAAAAGGTGAACTTTTGAGCTAGTTCGTCAGTTCTCAAATTTTCCAATTTTCTTACAAAGACCATTAATAAAAAAAATGTTTTTAAAGGGAAGAAACAAAGAAAAAGTGGAACATTATACTTAGAACATTTTTGAAATAAAACCCATATAGGATGTCTCAAATCATATCTAAATGACAGATTTTGGCATAAATTGGGAATTCTAGATTTTGGGGCAACAATAATGCATGTTTGGAAAAAAATTTATAGGTACCAACACTGGCTTTGGTTGAGGACATGTGGTACACAATGCCACAATGAGGATCCAGATCTCTGGATAGACCAAAAAGGCACAAAACACACAAAAAGGAAAAACACAAACGTATTTACAACAAAGCCTTATATACATGATAAAATATAGTCATAAACATTAGAGCATAAAAGACTATTGACTATATTCAAAATTTAGGGGAAGCATTACCTATGGAAAATAATGCTTCAGACGCTGAATGTGAATGGACAGCTCAAAGAGCACTCCTTCTAAAGTCATGAAACGGTAAACATTGAGGTCCAATTTCATAGCTACATAAGCTTGAGACATAATGGATCAAATCTTCCATGTATCCCTTTATCTTTATATTTTGCATCCCAAAGAAGTACCAAGTCACCAACCTAGAAATATCTTGATATTGTAATCTTAAGAAATAAAAGCTTTAGTAGGCATGAGTTTTTCACAGTCCATGAGTTAATGTGTGATTGTTTCTGGATTTAACTGTGTCTATTTTTTATTCAAAAATAGACACAGTTAAATCTAGAAACAATCACACATTAAATAAAAGCTTCATTTTCTACTTATGATTCAGAATTTTATTATATGCAACTCTTCTCTATTCTTCTAGTTTAGTCAACTACAAGATCCTCTAGGACATTGCGTCATACTAATCCTCTCTTATATCATAGAATAGTTGGTAGACTTGTAATTCCATGCTAATGGGCATCTTTACCTCTACTCCATACACCAGCTCAAATGGTCTCCTTCTAATGGATATTTTGAAGGTTATTTTGTCATCCCATCTTTTCTTCTTATAATCCAATATTCTTTTCATGATCTTCATCAGGCTTTTATTGTTGGATTCAACCTATCCATTGCTTTGGAGATGATAAGTAGATGAATGCACAAGGTTTATGCCAAAACCTTGAATAGATGTCCAGCATTTCTTGAGACCTGAAACACATGGCATTATCTACCAAAATCCTAGATGGCACTCCCAATCTAGTGATTATATTATTGATTATGAAATCAATAACCACTTTGGAAGTTGTGTTGTGAGCGCAAATTGCTTCTACATACTTGGTGAAATAGTCAATGGCCACAAGGATCCACTTAAATCCATTGCTAGATTTCTCTTAATTTTCCCCTATGAAATCAATGCCATATTATTGAAATGGTGCTTCAACTGCAACTGGCAAAAGGGGTAATGCTCCAGCAAATTTCATCTTGCCAGAGAAGCTTTGGCAAGCATCACATTTTTTGACCTATCTTACAACATCTTTGAAAAGACTTGGCCACTAGAAGCCTACCTTGATAATATTATGTGCTATGGTTTTGGCATGGAAGTGCCCCCCACATATTCCCTAGTGATATTCCTTAACCACCTGCTCAGATTGTCTCTGGTCCAGACACTTCAACATCAGTCTTTCATGGTTTCTCCATGTTAATATACCTTGAATCAAAACATACTTTTGAGACTAGAGCTTAACAATCCTCTATTGAGTGTCATTCATGCCTAGGGGACAATGCATGTTGATCTATAAAAGATAATATCTTTATACCATAGATCATCTATCAACATACATACATCAATAGGTTGATGTTCAACATCTACTTCATTTACCTCAGCAACCTCTAAATCAGAATTAGCCATCAACCTAGCTAAACCCTAGCCTTGAACCAATTTCATGACCTTCACCTTGATGTCATACTTTTGGATCCTATTGATCCACCTGCATCTCCTTCAAGAAACCTAATATTGTATGAAAATATCTTTCACATATGAATAGGGCACATATGCAACTATTTTTGCACCCATAAGGAATGGTCTGAAATATTTTACTACCTTAACCAAATCATATGCATGCCTTTCCATAATTGAATAGTTTAATTCAGTAGCTTACGAAGACTTGCTAAAAAATCCTATTGGCTGCTCAAATCCATCACTATTATTTTGCAACAACACAACAACAATAGTATAATGTGAAGCAAAAGAAAAAGATGAAATAGCTTTGCATAATCTTGGCTTACCACCACTGGTGCATTCTTTATGGCCTCCTTTTTTTCAACAAAAGTGTTAGCTGGTTCCTTTTCCCATGTGATGGACTGTCCCTTCTTGAGCATCTTAGAAATCACTTTGGTCTTCTCAGCAAAATTTGGGATGAATCACCTTACGAAGTTGATCTACCCAAAAAAGGATTGGACAACTTTGATTGTTTTGGGCTAAGGGATGAGGTCAATGGCCTTAACTCTTTCTAGATAAATTCTAACCCCATCCCTAGATACAATATGTCCCAGCAACATTCCTTGCTCTACTCCAAATTGACATTTCTTGGGAGTTAAAGAAATCCCATACTCCAAAAATCTATCAAAAATCATTTGGAAATGCTTGCAATGGTATTTCTTATCCTTATAAAATGCATTAAGATCATCTTGGTATACAACCATGACCTCATCAATGAGGCCTGCAAAGGCCACATCCATTGCCCTTTGAATTGTTGATATTGCATTCTTCAATCCAAATGGCATTGTCAGATAAACATATGTCCCCCAAGGAGTAGTGAATGTTGTCTTGTATTGTTCTGACTCATTGACCAGCACTTGATTCCACCATGAGAACCCATTCATCATAAACATTAGCTCTAAAACAACAACCCTTTGCAAAAGATGATCCATACTCGGAAGAGGATAGTTATCCTTAAGGGACTTGATGGTTAGATTTCTAAAATCTACATAGTCTAATCTCCCCATTCTTCTTCCTCACTGGGAGGAATTAGACACCCACTCAGAATGCCTGATTAGTTTAATAATACCTCCCTCTTTCATATTTAACAATTCTTTCTACATCTTGGGAGCTAGAGTGGGGTTTATAGGCCTTTGTTTTTGCCTAAAAGGTATTGCATGTGGTTGGAGGGGAATAGTATGTTGAAACAAGTCCTCCCTATATTATTTCATCTCATTATAAGAGCATGCAAAACATTTTCTGGATTTCTTCAATAAAGGAATCAACATTTGATTTTCATGAGGCTTTAATTTCTTACCTAAGTAAACCATCTTAGGTGCCCCCTTAGTTCTAAGGTTAACACCTTCAACACTATCTTCTTCAATAGGTTTACCTTTACTCTTCCTGTGGTTTGCACTATCAAATATTCTCTCTAGACCCACCAATCTCTTGGGAATGGCATTTGTCTTCAGCTAAACTACCTCACTACCAAATAGTGTTTCCTTCCTATTTTCCATCTCTATCATAGGCTTCCAATCAATCACTTGACTATCAAACTCATCCATGCAGTTCAGAAACCTGTAGATCTGATTACTATCATTGAACAATTGCTAGCTATATATGTTATTAGGGATTGTTGGCCTTGTAAGCACTTCCACAACATGATGTCCATGAGGAAAATCCAATTGAGAATCAAATTTTGATGCAGCTACAACTAAGGAATCTACCTCTTCATTTTTGGTCCTATTAATCCATTCTATGCTAATGGCATCAAACAACTCCAAAGTGTCCCATACAACATTCTTGTATGATTTTAACCTGCTAACCTTAGCAATAAAATTATTTCTAATCTGCTGCACCACTAATTCTAAGTTGCCATAAATCTTCAAGAATTTGACTTTATGCTTGTGAGAAACATTTAAACCTAACAAAAATGCTTCATACTTAGCTATGTTGTTAGTGCATTGAAAATCTAGTCTAAAAGACATATGAAATTGTTCACTAGCTGGGGATATTAATACAATTCAAACACCTGAGCCTTCCCTTGAATATGCACCGTCAAAAGATAGTGTCCATAAATCAAATGTACCACAAATAGAATCAATAAGATTAGAAGGTGAAATATCTAGGCTAGGAACATCATAACTACAATATACCATAAATTGTCTATATCAGTGTCAAAGAAATTTAAATGATATTGCACTCTATTTTATATCTATCCTCTATGTTTTGGTCTTCCACCTTTTCTCTATACAACTTCACCTCCATGCCCTAGATTGAAATAGTGGCATATGATAGATCCATCCGAATGCTCCCACTCATAGAAGTTGGCGACTTTCTTGATAATAGTATACCCCACTTGGCAGGGCAATCCACAATAATTATATCCATCAGTAACGGCTTCTGTAGGTAAGTAGTAAGTTTGACCTCAATATCCTTAACCAGACCTATGACATTAACCTCCCTAGAATCCATGGAAAAGCATTTTCCAAAAGACATGGACCCCTTCAACCCCAAATCATTCATGATTTCAAGTGCCATGACATTTCTATATGCTCCTGAATCAATCATACAATTATGTAGCAACCATCCATTTATGATCAAAGTGGTGTAAAAAGTGTCTACTCCCATCTTTTTGTTAACCATAGATGACCCTAAATAAAACTTAACTATTTCATCATGGCCTACACCCTCATCACTATTGCTAGGAACAAAAGCATGTTGTTTTTGTGCATCTATAGTAGTGACAAATGACGTTGCCCTATCTCTATGTTCATGGATTATAAGGAGTTCCCCTATAGGCACATAAATTCTAGTTTGGATAAAGACTTGAGGCATATCAAAAGGGTTATAATTGGGCAAAGGAGTATCATGTGAAATAGTAACATCATTTACACAAGGAATATGAGGTATTACTTGATTAGATGAAATATCTTTACCCTTTTCCTTTGTCTTCTCCTTTTATGGTTCTTTTTGTGCCTGAGGTTGATCATGCTTGTTATTTCCTTTTGTATAATGAACCCCTATAATGGGTATAGTAAGTGGTTGCACAATTGGTGTTGGACTCTTTTGCACATACTTCTTCTTTGCTGCTAGCAACTACACTAGAACCTTCTTTTCAGACACACTCTTCTTTGGAGCACTACTACTTTTCTGCTCCACATTCCCCTTACATTTGCTCCTATCCTCATTCAATATTTATTTTTTTGGTTCCTTGGTAGGGGCATTATGCACAAGGATAATACTATTTCTCAGTTGATAGCATCCTTGGACTTGCAAAATGGCTACATTAGTCAAGGCTTTCATGTCTTCTTTTGAAGGCTTTGACTATTGTTATTTCTTTTGCATAAGGTCCCTCAAATACCCAAAATCATGAGTTAGCAATTGATATTTCATTAGACATTCATCATAATCATATTGGAAAATATGGTCAGCTTTTCCATAGCTGTCACAATCAGCATCCTGACCCATTTGCTCATAATCTTCTACATCAAACTGATTTATTTCCTCTTCATAATACTTAGCTGCACCCTCTTCATTTGGAAGTTCTTTTTGTTTGCTCAATGAATGAGAAACTACACAATTTGATGGGTCATGGGGAAGGAAGCAACCTTGGCACCATAAAGAATTGTCTTGAAAGATTACTTGATCCTTTCGCTAAGGATTAGTGGTGTGCCTTTTATCCTATTTTAAATTTACATGCCTGGGGGTAGCCTATCTATCATTCTGTTGTGGTCTCTTAGGACAAATAGTATTATAAGGCCTATTATCCAGTCTCTAAAATTCATTGAAATATGTTATAGTACCCTGAGGTCAAAATCCTTTGTCATTTCTAGCAACCTTGTAGGACAAATCTTTCACAACCCCCTTGAGCTTATCCAATTTGTCATCAATACTGAGGGGTTTGTTGAAAGACATTTTATTTCACCGGGACAATTTGATATTAGACCTTTTGATATGCTTCTTTAAAGTTCTCATATTACTCTCTATGTTTATGGCTATAGCATATGCCTCTCTTAATGTTTGTGGACTCTTGTCCCTCAACCAATAACTAATTTTTGAATCAAAGGCACCATAATATAAAACTAAGGACATAGATTCATTAGGTCTCATATGATGAGGTACCTTTCTCGTCATCATGATGAAGCAGTCATGATGCAGGAGCATCCCTAGTTCAAGAGAAATCTTGCATCAACCAAAAACATTTGTATTTCAGTTTGTTTGCAATTCAATTTGTTTCTTTTTATTTTCCAGTTCAGTTCAAGAAGTCCAGTGAAAAGCAGTTTCTATATTTTTTTCGTCCAATTGCATTTCAGGCCTTGTAGAGTTGGAATTAGCATCTAGATTCATTCATATACATCATATTAAGAATTCAAAGATCTGCACATTATTACTAGAATGTTATCGCTATTAGAAGATTGACTATTTCGTCAGAATAGAGAATCCTGACAGTCTCAGATAATTAGCTCAAGGAGAAGACTTGTGAAGCATTCCTTGACTTGTGGAGCTTAACGACACATCATTCAATGATCCTTGGTTCATGTCCAACTTTCCCCAAGATTAGCACAACATTCCATTCAATTGTGGAGGTGTTCTATGCACTTAGGTCCAACCTATCAGTGTTCACACGTTATAGCTCTTCATTAGAGTTTGTGACCTTCCCTAGCTCACATGGAGGAATCTATTGTTCCAGAGATGATATATATTGATGTATTAGATCCTTAGGAAGGAAGTGATCAAATTATTATCATCAACATAAGTTCATAGTTTAGATTTTGTGCGAAGGAGATTCAAATCTATATCTTGTGCGAATTCTGTAATCAGGCCTGTGAGCCCAATTATAAGCCCACATGTTGCTGGCCAATCTGTATTTTAATTCTATAATATACTGAATGATTGAATCTATATTTTCTTCATTTTTTGGAGTCATTTCTATTGTGTTTACTCTTGTTGCATGGTCCAGATAGTTCACCTTATGAACCCCCTTACCGTGACTGCACCAAGTGGTATCAGAGTGAAAGTTCAAATCTTTGGGAGCAAATTGAGTGAAGTTGGCTAGGTAATTCCATAAGATCTTATTGTGGATAGATCACCAAATTGAGGTAGGTTACTTGTATCGTAACCAATCACCAACTGAGAGGTAGTTGTTGCCTTGTAGCCCGATTGTCAAACATGAGGTAGTTTTCACTTGATCCTACGAAGAATGCCACCGAGGAGAGTTGTTGATGTTAGAAAATGGCTGGTAGAATGGATGAGATTGTGGAGATGATGAAAACAATGAGAATTCATTTGGATGCTGTAGAAGAAGATAGGCGAAGAGGGTTGACATCAAGACCTAATGTTGAAAGTGATGATGAAGAAGAATTTCAATCTATTGAACAAACTGGTGAAACCCTAGGAGGTGATGAAGAAGAATAATTAGATCAAGTAAAGATCCTATGAGCTATTTTGAAGATTGGAAAGAGACCTAGACTTGATGTGCCAAACTATACTAGTATTTTGAACCCTAAAGAATTGATTGACTAGATAAGTGACATGGAAGAATACTTTGAATATGAAGAAGTTGAAGATCTAGAAATGGTGAAATTTGCAAAGACAAAGTTGAAAGGACATGCTACTATATGGTGGAAAGAAGTCTAGTTGGAAAGAAATAGAAGAGGAAAAGAAAAGATTACAAAATGGGATAGGATGGTGACAAAGTTGAAGAATCAATTTATACCTACTGACTATGAGTTGGAACGGTTGAAGAGATTACAGACCCTGAGACAAAAGGAGAAATCTGTGAAGGAGTACATTGAAGAATTCCATAAAATGATCATAAGGACAGGACATAGTGAAGCAAACAAGGAGAAAGTGGCTAGATATATCAGTGGACTGAGAGTGAACATTCAAGAGGAACTAAGCTTGGTAAGGATGACATCTTTGGAAGTTTCCCTGAAGTTGAAGAGAAGATGAATAAAAGACATGATCAAAGACAGAAAGGTAGAGGAGGTAAATTTCAAAGAAGTAAAACATTTTCCAGAGGAGATAGATCATATTCAGAGTAGAACAAGTTTGACAACCCATTTAAGAAGGATGACAAAGATAACAATGCTTACTGGAGAGATGATAGAATTTTTTACTGGAGAGGAAACCCTAGTGCATACCAGAATGGAGGATATAGATGAGAAGAAAGAGGATTTGATAAGAGAACATTCAGAGGTACTTGTTTCAAGTGTGGAGGTGAAGGACATAGAGCATTTGAGTGTAATCAAGGTAGTACAAGTAATAGGACAGAAAATAGTGGAAGAGTAGCATATGTGGAAGAAGAACCTATTAGATGACCCAGTTCAGTTGGAAAACCTGATAAAGGAGAATTAGTTGTGATGAGGACAGCACTATTTCAAGTGGAGACAAATGAGGAACCACCACAGAGGAAGAGTCTGTTCAGAACTAGATGCAAATCAGGAGGTAAGTGTTGTAAAGTTGGAATTGATAGTGGTAGTTCAGATAACCTAGTTTTTGGGGAGATGGTGACTAAGCTGAAGTTGGAAAGATTGAAACACCCTAAGCCCTATCAGATAGCATGGATTCAAGATGATCATAAGGTACTGGTGAGTGAACAATGTTTGCTGAAATTTCATATTAGATCTTATCATGATGAAGTCTTGTGTGATATTATGCCTATGGATGTTTGTCATATCTTATTGGGTAGACCTTGGCAATATGATAGAAAAGCTATACATGATGGGAGAAACAATACGTATACTATAACAACAAACAGAAAGAGAAATACTTTGATTCCTTTGGAGGATGATCCTAAGAGTGAAGTATGTGGGAATGCTAGAATCTATGTGGTAGATGGAAGAAAATTTCTAGATGGTTTGAGACATGAGAATATATGTTATGCCTTGATTCCTAAGAAGCCTGAAACATTGAAGAAGCAGACTAAAGAGACACAACCAGAGGAGATAAGAGAGGTACTGATATAATATGAATACAATATTATATAATGTACCTAAAGGATTTCTGCCTATAAGGAGTATCAGTCATCACATGGATCTTATACCGAGAGCAAGTTTACCTAACAAAGAAGCACATAGAATGACACCGACAGAGAATGAAGAACTAAATTGACAGATGTAAGAGTTGTTAAGGAAAGGTTTGATTAGAGAAAGTTTGAGTCCTTGTGCAGTACCTTCAGTGTTAGCACCAAAGAAGGATGGAGAATGGAGAATGTGTACTAACTCTAGACCAATAAACAAGATCACAGTTAAGTATAGATTTCCTTTACCTAGGATGGATGATATCATGGATTGTTTGAGTGGAGCAAGATATTTCACAAAGATAGACTTGAAGAGTGTATACCATCAAGTCAGGATCAGAGAAGGTGATGAATGGAAGATTGCTTTTAAGATAAATGAAGGATTGTATGAGGGGTTAGAAATGCCCTTTGGATTGACAAATGTACCAAGTACTTTCATGAGATTGATGAATGTTGTTCTGAAGAAATTTTTGGGTAAATTTGTGATAGTATATTTGGATGATATTCTAATTTTTAATAAGACAAAAGATGAACATTTGTGGCATAATAGAAAAGTTTTGCAGAGATTGAGAGAAGAGAAATTGTTGATAGACATCAAGAAGTGTAGTTTCATGAAAGAAGAGTTGGTATATGCTCTAATGTAGAAGTATTGAAGATGGACCCTAAGAAAGTGAAAGCAATTGTTGAATGGCCTACACTAGAGAGCATTGGAGAGGTTAGATCATTTCATGGATTGGCTAGTTTCTACTGGAAGTTCATAAAAAATTTCAGTTTAGTTTGTAACCCTATGATAGAGACAATGAGAGGTGACAGAAAAGATTTTAAGTGGACATCAGGAGTGGATAAAAGTTTTGAATTGTTGAAGCAAAAAGTGACAGAGCAACATGTTTTGGCATTACCAGATTTCAATAAGGTATTTCAAGTTGATTGTGATGCAAGTGGAAATGTAATTGGAGCAATATTAAGTCAAGAAGGTAGACCAATAGCATATTTCAGTGAGAAGTTGAATGATGCAAGGAGGAGATAATCAGTTGATGATCAATAGTTCTATGCCATAATTCAAGCCTTGAACAAGTGGAGACATTATTTGTTACCTAACGAGTTTGTGTTGTATACAGATCATCAATCTTTGCAATATTTGAACAATCAATGTAAGTTGAATTAGAGACATATGAGATGGGTAGAGTTCATGCAAAGTTATACATTTGAGTTGAAACATAAGAGTGGAAAATCAAATAAAGTTGCTGATGCATTGAGTAGAAGAATAAACTTGTTGACAGAAATGAGAGTTGAAGTGTTGGGTTTTGATGAATTGAATAACATATATGAGGGAGACACTAATTTTGTAGAACCTTGGAAAGCATGTAACGAACTTGTTGTGACAGATAGGAGTAAGTGGTTGGACTATTTCATTCAAGAAGATATGTTGTTCAAAGGAAATTAGTTGTCCATACCTAGAAGTTCAATTGGGGATATTTGATCAAGGAGAAGCATAGTGGTGAATTGGCAGGAAATTTTGGCATTGATAAGACAGTGGCTTTGGTGAGTGAAAACTACTTTTGGCCTCAGATACATAAGGATGTTAGGAGATTTGTGCAGAGTTGTAGAGATTTTTCAAGTTGCAAAAGGGAGTACTCAAAACACTAGACTGTATAAGCCTTTGATAGTACTAGAGAGACCTTAGGAAGACATAAGCATGGATTTTGTAATGGGATTACCTAAGACACATAGAGGACATGATTCAATATTTGTAGTGGTTGATAGATTTTTAAAGATGGTTCATTTTGTATCTTGTAAGAAGACAACCGATGCAGTGCATGTAGCTGACTTATTTTTCAAGGAGATTGTGAGATTACATGGATTACCTAAAAGTATAGTTTTAGATAGAGATACAAAGTTTGTTGGATACTTTTGGAAGACACTTTCGAAGAAGATGAAGATAGATTTGAAGTTCAATTCAACTTTTCATCCACAAACTGATGGAGAAACAGAGATAGTGAATAGGAGTTTGGGAAACTTGTTGAGATGTTTGGTTGGAGAGAAAGCTGGAAGTTGGGATTTGATTCTTTCACAAACAGAGTTTGCATACAATAATTTAGTAAATAGGAGTACTGGAAGAACACCTTTTGAGATTGTGACTGGAGTAAATCCTAAAGGAGTAGCAGAATTAAGAGATCAATATGGAAGAAAAGAGGACTGCAGAAGTAGAAGAATTTGTAGATCACATGAAGACAATGCATAACTAGGTGAAGAAGCATTTGGAGGACATGAACAGTAAGTATAAGGAAAAGGCAGATGATAAGAGAAGACATAAGAAATTTGAAGTTGGAGATGAAGTGTTGGTGTACTTGAGAAAATAAAGATTTCCAATTGGGACATATAAGAAATTGAAGATAAAGAAGTTTGGACCTTCTAAGATACTCAAAAAATTTGATTCAAGAAATGCATATGGAGTAGAGTTAATGGAGACATTGGGTATATCACCTATTTTCAACATTGTAGACTTATATTAGTATCATGAAGCAGAGTTTAGTGACATCATGGAGGAAGACTTGAAGAAGCAATTACCACAACAAGCACTGGAGTAGATTGATGATGTTTTAGACAATAGAGTTGGACATAACACTAGAGGAAGACAATACAAAAAATATATTGTGAAGTGGAAAGGTAGACCAAAAGAAGATTCATCATGGATTTCTCCAGCTGAGGTAGACCATCTTGGTTTTCCCTTAGCTCCAACAAAGTGAGGGACTTACTTTTTCAATAACCTCAGATGTCTCTGATGTAGGACCATCCCTAGTTCAAGAGTAATCTTGCATCACCCAAAAATATTTGCATTTCAATTTGTTTGTAGTCTAGTTTGTTTCTTTTCATTTTCCAATTCAGTTCAAGCAATCCAGTCAAAAGCAGTTTCTATATTTTTTTGGTCCAGTTGCATTTTAGTCCTTGCAGAGTTGGACTTAGTATCTAGATCCACTCATGTACATCATATCTAGAATTCAAAGATCTTCACATCATTAATAGAAAGTTATCGCTATCATAAGATTGATTGTTTCCTCATAATAGAGCATCCTAACAGTCTCAGATAATCAGCTAAAGGAGAAGACTTGCAAAGCATTCCTTGACTTGTGGAGATTAATGACACATCATTCAATGATCCATGGTTTATGGCTGACCTTCCCTGAGATCTGCACATCATTTCATTCAATTGCAGAGGTGTTCTATGCATTTAGGTCCAACCAATCCATGTTCACACGTTACAAATCTTCATTGGAGTTTGTGACCTTCCTTGGCCAAAATAGAGGAATCTATTGTTCTAGAGATGATATATATTGATGTATTAGATCCTTAGGAAGGTAGTAATTGAATTATTATCATCCGCATAATTTCATAGTTTATATTTTGTGTGGAGGAGCTTTAAAGCTATATCTTGTGTAAATTCTATAATCAAGCCTATGAGCCCAATTGTAAGCCCTCATATTGCCGACCAATCTATATTTTAATTCTATGATATACTAAATGATTGAATCTACATTTGCTTCATTTCGTTCAGTCATTTCCATTGTAGTTACTCTTGATACATAGTTCAGACAGTTCACTCTGTGAACCCTCCTACGATGATTGCACTAGGTTGTTGAAATCAACTACTTTCTCATTGATTTCTTTCTTGATGGTTGTAAGTTCATGGATGGCAAACTTAGAATCAATGTTGTCCCCATATTGCAATCTAAATATCCTAATGAACTTCTCCCAAGAATCAATACCATTACGAGGGAGAGTTTTATACTATTCTTTAGCACCTTCTTCCAATGAGTGTACAAATAGTTTCATCATAACATATTCATCCTCAATTTCATATTCATCAGTGATATTAATGATATGTCTAAGATGTTCCTCACCTGTGAGAGCATTATTACCTTGAAACCTTGGAATCTCCCCCCTAATCTTAGTTGGAATTGGAATAGAAAAGTGAGGCATGCCAAAGAAATCAAGTTGTTTATAACTTTCATCTCCCAATGGCTGCCTCTATGGAGGAAATCTTTGTTCTTGTTTTCATTATTAATGCAGGAGCATTCGGGTGAATGGGCTATTTCACATCGACGAAAAAATTTGCAATTTTTTTTTTCATTTCATTTTTTTGGGTGTTCTTGGCATATCTTAGGATCAGAAAGCTCACTTGGTGTGAACAGATTTGTGAATTTCAAGTTTTCACCGGTTCGTTGTTTTAGAGTCCCTACAGGCAATTTCATAGAAACAATTGTTTCTAGAGATCCATAAGAGCTGGGATAAACTCATTTTAAGGGAAGATTAATGAATGTATTTCACATTTAGTGCAACATGTTTTGTGGTCAAATTCCTCACAGTTTGAGATAATTTAAAATTCTCTGTTCATGACTGGCAATTTACGGGCAATTTAATTTCTCAACTTTTATAAAGGCTGGGAAAAAATCCTTTGGATGGAGACATTATATTGACATTCCTCATATCTTGGCAAAGTTTTGCATGAATAATAGCTTTCGGGAGAAAGTTATGCATAAAGTTGGTTTCTAACAGTTGAGGGAGCTTGTTGAAGTCACATAATTGAAAATTCTCCACTTAATCTTCAAACTTGTTTGAGTAAAATCAAAAGGAATATTATAAAGCCCTTCTTGCTGCATATTTGTTTCCATTGAGATAATTTGAAGGAGAATATAATAAGTATATTTTTGACAAGGTATGAGAAGCACCAATTTTAGAAGCTATTGTTTCAAAATTTAAAACAAATTAAAATAATTGGAGGTGCCAAACTCTACTATAATATCTCTTCTATCCCTAAAATAGATATTTGTATTAATGTTGTGCCTAAATGAAAAGAAAGGAGGGGCCTTAATATTTGGGGTGCTCATCTAGAAAAATTTCTCTCATCAAATACTCATTCACCTCCTTGGAAACCAATTGAGGGATACAAGAAAGAACCTGTTCCACCTCAACTGAACCCCCTTGCGAGTCCTCTCTAAAAAGAGTAGTAAAATACTGTGATGCCTCAGTTGTGATTTCCTGAAATGAGACAAGATGATCCTCCCTGTCATTAGCCACAATAGAGATGGAGTTACCATGCCTTCTGGCCTTCATAGAATTAAACAAAAAAGGCAATGTTTTTGTCCCCTTCCTCTAGCGATTCAACCCATGCCTTTTGCTTCCAATACACTTCTTCTCATAATTCACATTCGTCCACCACCTTCAAGGTTCTAGCCTCCTCTTTCAAAAAATCCTCAAAAACCCCATTCTCTCGAATTAGTCGCATAATATTATTCAACTCTTCTAGAGCAACAACCTTATCATGAAAAATATTACCAAAACATCATTGATTTCATCTTTTAAGCTGATACTTGACAAATTGAAGAAGCTTGGAAAAAGTGTACATTACTGTACCAAAAGAAGGTCTACCTATCCTCCACCACATAGCCACTTGGTCAAAAAGAGTAGAATCTCATAACCACATAAGTTAGAACTTGAAGGAATGAGAATGAGGCACCAGAGCAAGGATGATACTAAGATTGATAGGCCAGTGGTCCGAACCCCTCCAATCAAAAATTTTAGAGGAAGTAGACCACAAGTCTCCAACCCAATAACAAGAGACCAAGAACTGATCCAGCCTCTTAGCCACATGGTCCTCACCATTCCTCCTATTATTCCAAGTAAAATGACCATTACTGGGTTGAACATCAATAAGATTTAGATATGAAATGTTATTTCTAAGAAGCAGTGCAAAAGGCTCTAATCTAGCAGTTCCACCCCTTTTCTCATACAACTCCACGATAGCATTGAAATCCCTAGCTAGCACTCATAGATGGAAAAGAGCCAAGACATGAACAAATCAAAGATGAGACCATAGAATTTGTTTACCCTAATACTCAACAGGCACATATACATTAGAGAGGAGAATACACTCTCTTGTCAGAAAGTAAGAGGCAACCAGGGAAATAGAAGATCTAGAAGACATCCACCAGAGAGGGCAAATCCTCTCAGAGTTCCACAAGAAAGCCACCCCCTTGGACACACCATGAGCTCCAATACACCGACACTCACCATACTTCCACAACTTAGGTACCATATTCAACATATTCTCCACAGATAATTTAATCTCCTGAAGAAAAAGAACATTTGGAGATTGATTCCTAACCAAATCATGAACACCATTTTGTCGATGGCCGCTATTCAAGCCCCCCACATTCCATGATAGAATAATCATTTTTGGTGACACAAGAAATATGAATCTAGGGTCTTGACTGCCCCTGACTCCACCAGAGTTTCCCTAGTTGATTTAATCTTCTCCATCTCTTTTTTCCTACCCAGCTTGGGATTCTTCTCACTTATCTTTTTCTTTGGTTCCTTTTTCTAAATACCCATGCGCGAAGAGGATAATGAGCTCTTTCCAACTTCTGCACTATCCTTTAGGGGCAAAGGAAGACCACCTCCCCCATTCTTCAAAAATCCAATAGCAGGATCCGGCACAACCTGGACAATCAACTACTAATCTGTGTCCATCTGCCCAACACCCGTATCCTTCACTACCTACATAGCCTCTGAAGGAGGCCCATCCTTTCCTCCCTCCAGAGTTCCTAGATCCAAATTCATCAAACCCGAGTTCACTTCCTGTTGATTGAGATCATCTAGCACCTCAAATATGTTAAAAGTGTCATCAGCCTACCTCTCCCTCAAGGTCCTCTTATGCCCCCAGTTCCTATTGCAAGCTTTGAGAGGGATAAATCCATCCTCTCCAGTACCATCACCTAGAATAGGCTCCTTCCCCTTATCAACTCTAGGAAAATTATGAGGAGGTTGGGGAGGCTAGGGCACCACAAGCTTAGCCCTAGGGCACATGCACTGCAAGTGTCCATACCAAAGGTGGCACCAAAAAGGTAGAGCCTCATAGTCTAACTATTGCACCCATGTATATGATCCTACATTCACTTCCACAGAATCTAGCAATGGCTTCCTTAAATCTATTTCTACACAGATATGAGAAAAAGTCATTACCCTTTTAAACTACGACTGCTATGAAGATCCAACAGGTTTTCCAAGCATTGAAGCCACCAAATGCAAAACATCCTTTCACCAGCATTCGATCAGAAACCATGGCAGCCAGACCTAAGCTGGAACCCTATTCAGGAGTTCTTCAGTCAGATTGAATCTTGCATGCCATGACTTCATAAACAAGCCCACTTGGTTATAGAAATAGGGACCTCCTTCAAAAATCTTATTCTAATCAACTGTGCAATCAAAGGAAACCATAAAGTAGTTATTAGCTAGGAGCCTAATCTCCATCTCTCCTTCTAGTAGCCAGGTCTTCTGAGCCTAAGCTTCAAACAATTGCATGGAAACTCTCAAACCCATAAACTTGCAATAAAAGGAGTGCTTTGAATAATATTCAATATCATCAGCCAACATCTCCATCAGGATAACCAATTTTAACCACTTGTTACATCTTTCTAAGCATCCATTGATCTTCATAATCTTAGATCCTCTAGAGGACCCATAACCATTCATCTCCTGAACCGACGCAAACAAATTATTATCGAAAACCTTTGCACCCTGTCTTAGGGGTTTCGATCTAAAGGGTAATTAGAAATCCATCTCGAAGCTAACCCCAGATGTTTCCCCTTGAGACATGAACCCAAAACAGGACCCTAATCAGGCATGCAAGCCCTAGGGTCAAGCAAACAAAGGAAAACACCCACATGAGTATTAACACAATACCCCTCCAGCTCCACCCACAACTGGCCAAAGAGAAGCAACAGTTTAAGAATATCCCTATGTACCAAGAACCACCTAAACACCACACCCCAAGCCAACGTGGGCCCAAGTTCACCCCACAATGATAGTCCCAAGCACGATAGCAGAGTTCACCTTCAGGGAAAACCCCAACGCAAGGAAAAAATACCTCCTTAATGCGAAACATAGCCACACAAATCAAAAGAAAAGAAGATAAAAGATACAGCCCTCCTTACTTCACCAGATCAACCCATCCCATAGCGCATAGACAAACAAAGAGCAATAATGAGCTAGGGCTTAGGTGCCCTAACTCAACTCGAAAAGTTACAAATGCCATTCTAAGATCCCAATCATTAGTACATTTTTTTTGCTTCAATACTATTATAACATTTTCATAACATCATTATTTGATAACCATCATAATGAATTTCATTTGTTCATATTATCATTATTATAAATACTTAAAAAATTCATTGTTGTTGTGTATCGAGACAAACCTATACAAGGGTGATTGTATGCAAAATATGAATTTTCATTATTTATCAAGTTTATAATGGATAACATGAATATATGAATTGAAGCCATATAATATAATACCAATTTCACCAACATAATCTTCATTCACTCACCATCCAAAATATCTTACATCCCTGAATAAACATGTTCAAATTATTCAAATGAGACGAGGAGTTCATCCTTATATAAGTATGAGAAAGGGAAATGGATTGTAGGGACCCTTGTACCATCATTATTATTATGGCCAATTAAAGACTCTTTTATATAAAGATAACCAAGTATAATAGGGATAACATCCTTATATACCTTTGATGCTTTTCCAAATTTTCTCACCATTTCAAAAGATTAATTAATGTAATGTTTGACTCTAATCAATTTTATCTAATTATACAAATTAAATAAGGTAATTTTTAACTCTCATAACTTCTATCTAATTATACAAATTTTGAGTGATAAAGCATGTTATAAAGATGTTGGAGAAGACAACATCCAACTCAAAGTTCAATTCATAAATTTATAGGTATAGTGGTCCACTCCCTTTGAAATAAGAGGAAGCTCAATAGAATTAGGATTTAATTATTGGGAATACATATATGATTGTCATCGATCTATAGTCTACTAGTAATATCCACTTAGCTAATATTAAATTACAATAGAGAAAGTATGAAGATATCTTATTACTAAAAATAATTCAGGGATTTTTAGTCATCAAGTTGAATGGCTCATAAAGTGTCTATTTGGGACCAAATCTTATTCGGTGTAAGGCCCAAGGCATGAGGCTAGGATTGTGCCTCAATGTGGAATAGATATGCTTCTATTCTTTATCCTTAACCAAAAGATGTCGACTAATGATGTAGTTTCAACTCATAATCCCAATAACTATTGGTTATTAAAATGATAAAAAAATATTTGTCCTCCAAATAGAAAAAAGAAACACTTTTTAATTGACCTAGAAAAGCACTCTTTTAAAAAAATTCGCATAATTTTGGTTCATACTCCTAATAAAAATAAGTTAACTAAATGATTAGTAATTATTAATTCTCTCAACAAAAAACACCTTTTAATCCACTTACAAAACATTTTGTTAAAGAACTTCACATTACATGTCAACTCTTCCCATACCACTATTTTTTTTCAATTATAATGTGCAAGTGCTCTCAAGTTAACAACACACCAATAATAGATTTGAATGCGAATAAAGCTTCTATAATTGTTACCCCATGGCCCCATGCATCTACTAAAGTGACTTTTCTACTTAAATATCAGTAGTTGAAGTGGTCCCATGCAAATTTTTAATTATGGGAATAGGATAATTTAGAATCTTTCCCTATTTTGGTGGACCAGCTATTGTTTAGGAATTGAAAATAGGCTATGAAAAAAGGAGGGGCTAAAAGTAAACAACAAATACATAATGGGAAAAATGCCACCTAGCTCCATACATTTCTTTCCCTTCTTTTTAACATTTCCCTCCAATTTTTCTTTCCAAATTTTACCTACACAATTTTTTATTAATTTTTGAAAATTTTATTTAAAAAAATAACAAAAAATTAAATACCCATGGGGCCACTAACTCCACAAATAATTCCTTAAAATGTTGAGCAGTGGCTGCTAGTAAAATTTGTTGAACACACCAAGATACTAAGAGGGGGTGAATCAGTATCTAAACAATTCCAAGTCCTTTGGAGTATATTAAAATGTAAGTATTACAACATTAATATAAATATGAAAGATCAACACAATACACATCAACACATGACACCAGATATACGTGGAAAATCTAAGAATAGAAAAACCACATGGTGAGGATTAACTCACAATATATGAAGCTCAATATTACAACTTTATTTCAGCATTACAACCCAAGGAAGCTAGTACTCCTTGTTGACTTTGTTTTAAGGCTACAACCCAGGGAAGCTACTATTCCATGAAGACTTTGTTTTAGGGTGACTCCCAAGAAAGCTACAACTCCCTGCAAACTTTGTTTTAAGGTCACAACCCAAGACAGCAACTACTCCCTAAACTGACAATGAACTCAGAGATGATTATAGTATGATAGTCCTACTATCTAAAATCTCACATTCTTTTGATGATTGGATCAATTAGGCACACTCTTCATTTTCCTCTCGTCACAAAAATGTCTTCAAGATGAATCAGGGCAACCTCTACTACTTCTGATCTTTCTCCTTTAGTCACACATCACAATGCATATGATATTCATGCTCTGCTCTTCACTCTGTCATATTTTCATCTTCATAATCATACTTTACCTAGACCAAATATGTCTACAATATATACATGACATAATTATTGTTTACATTACAATTTGGCCAATACAACAAGAATATTACATTTTATAATTCAGCCAAATATTAAAACATGAAACATGCATAGGGTAAGCCCTATCATGAACAATGCGCTACTCCAAAAGAAGACACATGCCTTGTGGATCCCAATGCATGCTTAGTGCAGTCCTAAACATCATTCACAACATCATTCATCAAGGAATAACATCTGCATGTCACACCTATTTGAAATAGGCCTCCCTTCAGTAGCATAATGATCATTTCACCTTGGTGGTACCCATAGAAGTTTAGGCATTACTTGCAATACACCAAAACAATAGATACTTTACAAAAGTATGCATTGAGCCTCTCTGAACATGTTTGCAAAGTTTTATTGACAAGTCTTCACATTCGGAAGAGTGTAGAGTATTCTAACAACTCTCCATGACTATTTTACTATGTCAAAGCACATTTCAAAACTCTGTCATTAATATCTTTTATTGCTAAGGGCATACAGACTTTATCTCTTGGATATAATATCTTCACAACATACTAAACTTAGATTATGAACCGCATGATCATATTTGCAAATGTGGAGGAATACAGAGCTATTTCCCAAATAGTTTGCCAGGTAGCTTTCTGTGGCAAAAGTCTTCATCACATTTTGGAGATCAAAACCTAATTGTGTTTTTGTGACAGCTCATGCAGACATAGAAATACACATTTTAGTGCTTGTAATTCCCATATTAATATATCTTTTTTAATGCTTCTAATTTCCATTTTAATATGTCTTTTCGATGCCTCTAACTCCCATCTTAATATGTCTTCTTGATGCTTCTAATCCCCATCCTAATATACTTCATACTCAACTCTACATTGACTGAGCATGACATCCAACCATCAACTTCAGTAACCACATTACATTCGAAATGGCATCCAACCATTAACTTTAGTAACCACATGACATCCAACCATGAACTTCAGTAATCATATTACATTCAACATGACATCGAGACTGAGTGTTGACATCAATGACAACCACATCATAACCTTAGGTATCATATGTGTAACAAAATTAAGGTAAGCAACAACATGGGCCCTACCCTTACCCCATGTCACCATGCGGCCACTTAAGTTAATTTTTTTGCTTAAATTTAAGCAATTGGAGTGGCCCCATGGAAATTTACAATTATTAGGAAAGAATAATATAGAATCTTTCCCTATTTTGTGGAGCAGCTACTATTTAGGAATTGCAAATAAGTTGTGGAAAAAAAGGGGAGCTGGAAATAAGGGTAAACCTTAACTAGTCGGCACATTGTAAAATGACTGGTTGGTCAAAATGTTGCTGACTCGACATCAATCGATGATTTCTTCGAGAAATCATAGCAGTCAATATGTGCAAGAGGCTCTATTGATTAGGTCGATTGATTTTATAGAAGAATTTGCAAGTCGCAAAAAGGAGTAAACAGTCGACACACAACATGCCATTTGTTTATGGTGGGCGCAACCACTGCATAATTACAATATGCCATGTGGCTGCATATATTCCATTCCCTCTTTATTTTTTTTATTTTGTTCTAAATTAAGATAATTAAGATAATTTATTTTTTTAATATAGTAAAACTATAAATAAACTCAAAATAATTGCTTAAAATAAGCAGAAAAATAAAATATTCATGAGGTCACTAGCTCCACAAATATCTCCTAAAAAAATTGAGCATGACTAACCAAAATAAACTAATCTTTTTGTTCTTAAAAATACAAAATTTAAGATAGCTACTTAAAAATAAACAGAAAATTAAATATTCAAAATAACTCCGTAAAATATTGAGCAGTGGCTGCTACCAAATATGCAGCTGCCCTTAGCCTTCTACTTTTTATTCTTCTTGGGTGTCATGGGTTGTTAGCCTTCAAGCATGCTGGCTTATAACACCATTTTAGTTGACTTTTTTATCCGTTCATGGCAAAACTAGCCACTTGAAAATAGGGAGAATGTCTTTAACAGCTAAGCTTACGCGGATATAAATTTTCGTTGCCCAATTATATCTTGCCCATGTTGCAAGTGTTTTTCTTTTAGAAAATTGTTATAGACTTTTGAGAGAGACTACAGTCTAAAACGATAGGCCGGCCACGAGATTATCATCTTCCACTTGACAAGCAGCAAACAATTATCAGTTTATTACACAAGCCATCCCTCCAATGAGGTGAATCCACGAGCTTAATATGAAGAAAATAAAAAATATATAATGTATAGCAGAAAGGAAAGTCGCAGATTCTTCCGAAGCAGTAGGGAGCTTCAGTCTAGTCTGTATTTATGTAACTATTGGAGAAAGAAAAGTCGCAGATTCTTTCATGTAGAATTTTAGGAGATGCTGTGTAGCGTGTATATAAATGCTTACTCATGGTGTTGCTCTTCACTATTGAAACGGCCTCTCCAATTGTGAGATCGCTTTATAACCAATCCTTTCATTCCCCAGTTAGCAAAAGAGGTACATTTCTTTTCATGGGGTTGATTGGAAGGCTGGGGGCAATGGCGTTACTTATAATTGTACTGTTTGCAATGATAATAAGCAATGTAGATGGAGAAATAGCAATGCCATATTCAAGGAAGGTATTAATGAGCTGGTTTCTTTTTTTTTTTTTTTACCCAAAAAAAGGTGGCAGAGCACCCATAGATTAAGATTAAAATCATTTGTACATAATAGAAGCAAGCGATAGTCTGAACGAAAACTAGAGAAATTATAAAAAAGGGTCCCAACATGGCCAGATGAAACAAGAAATAGATTAGAACCTAAATAACATAACCGCCAAAAAATAGAGAAGGAGAAAATCACCAAAAACCGCAATAGACAGCACCACCCAACCACCGCCAGAGGACCAACCAAATGCCACCGAGAACAACAGCAAAAATACCCAACCGAGCACCACCACGAAAGCAGACTACACCGCGAAGGACACCAATGGACACCAACAAACAGCGCCGAAAAAACACCACCACGTCCACAACCATCCAACCACCCAGGTCACCAAAAACAGCTGCCACTGTCACTTCATCATGCTGCTGGTGGAGCTGCCGGTAGATTTTGCTCATCCAGCTCCACTGACGTAGATGTCTGAGCTCCATCGTCAGGGACCTCCAGAGCATACCGCAGCATTCCTGGAGCTAGGTCAGAGGCATGAATCCTTAAGAAATGAATGGCCATAAACACATCCTTGATCCTCTCAGCTTTCTTCTTGGAAAACATAATACAATGAGCCCGCAGTGCCTCATCAATTTCATCACTACTCACAGATATGATACTAGATTGCAAGGCCCTATATATTGCTTGCTGCGGGGGAGAGGTACGCATAGCCGCAAGATTGAAAAGCCCACCAATTAGGGCATCACCTTGGTCCATTCTATAAGTAGAGACCACTTTTCCACCTTTTAATAGTGTAGATGTTTTTCAAGAACAGTCCTACCACTAAGGCATGCATGTACTCACCATCCATTGCCAGATCCATAATGTTGGATAATATCTGTGAGACTACATCAGAGTAGTTGAGCACATGCCCCTCGTAGCCTCTAATCCAAGCATGGCCAACTATATTCCTAACCGCGAACTAGATGAGGGTGCAATCCGAGTTGATTAGGGTCATCAAGTCAGCTGCCTTAACTCTCCCTCTAATTTCCAGTTCCCAGTCGAGAGCTCAGAAGAACAGTCTTTGACTAAGATGAAAGTCAACGATGAGAAAATACCTAAGAAGAGAAAGGAACAAAAACAAGAGAGCCGTAGGAAGGGAAACTATGAGAGAAGATACAAAGCAAAGTAAGAGAGCGTTTGAAGCAGAGAAACATAAACCTTCACACACGCCAAAGCAAACAAAAGTAGAGAGAATAAAATCCAATGACATCCTATCAAACGAAAGTTAGTGAAGGGCTTCAATGACATCATAGCATCAGAAAGTGCTAGTGGCAAGATACGGAGTACACTGCCAAAGGATGGCTGCCATTTAGAACTAGCGACGTGTCCTTTATAGGAAAACTTGGTCAGGGGAGATGAAGCCATTACATCATCATGAAAACTCTAAAACCCTGGGTAGTTAAGGCTTGTCACTTCCCTTAAATGAGACATGAAAGGAGGACAGATTTGCAATCCCCACCTTCCCTCAGGAGCAGCTGAAATGGCTTAAACAGTCTCGGTTCACTGCCCACTTGAGAATTGACAATCCACTTCCACAGATATTTGTCATATGCCAACCAAAAGGAGTTAAGCCGCATTTAATTTGGTGCCCCTCATTCAAAATGAAATGGCTAAGTGCCATAACCCCAAGCTCAAGCCAGTCTGTTTGTGCCACCTATTCTTTCCCTTGCGCCAGGAGGTACGATAGGTTGGATGCCGACTAGGAATCTGATTTGGAGGGGAAACTTTTTCAAAATGCCATGTTGGCAATGTTAGAACAGCTAAGATCAAAAAGAGGTACTGCCCATCTCAGCTTCTATCTCAGAAGCCAGAATATTCGACAAAGAGTTTGAATGAAAATGATTCCCAAGTGGAAAAAGAACAGAAGCGCTCTCACTATCCACTACTATGTTTGCCAGTAGATCTGCCACCTTATTACCTTCCCTCAATGTATGGGAAATAATATAATTATCTAAGTTGTTCAGTAAGGTGCCGGCCTGTTGAAGAATATATTTAAGTTTCCAGTTCTCTAATCCTCTTCCTTTGATGACATTAATCATGATCAGGGAATCACCCTTGATCCACACATTCTTTATACCTTTTTCAATCACTAGATGTAATCCATGAACTAATGCTAATGCTTCTGCCTCATTGTCAGTTCCTATGGGTAGTTTGGCGGACTTAGCTGCAATCATGACATCATATTCATTTCTAATAACACACCTTGTTCCAAATGGACCCAGATTTCCTTGACAACTGCTATCAAAATTTAACTTGAAGAGAGGTGGCGAGGGTGGAATCCATTTTACCTGATCTCTATTTGAGGTGGTCTTGGGGTCCCCTGATAAGCTACCTATCCCTGAAAAACTGATTGATGGCCATAAGGAGATGATATCCGCATCCCACTTGGTCCATATGGACTTGGAAGTGTTTGTTCGACTGAAGTGAGATACTTGCTGATCTGAAATTGCTACTTCACGTTTGTCACAAACCTGGGACACCGATCTTACTTCCTTCCTAAAAATACGAAGATTTCTTTCCCACCATAAGTGCTAGATGATCATTGAGGGACCTATATCCCATAGACTTGCTAAAGATGAATTTACAAATGGATATGGCCAATTCTTAAACATTAGAGCTAAGGATTTGGATATAGGGTTGGCCCAATTAATCTTTCTAAAGAACCAGAGCCAGCATTCTCTGCTAAAAGGGTATAAGAGCAGGATATGATCTGTAGATTCATCCTCATTTCCACATAGCACATAGGGAAAGTTGGGCCCAAGGCCTAGCCTTTTAATTTAGTCTCTAGTAAGGATTTTGTTGTGGAGCATACACCAAGCGAATGCTCCTACTTTTGGAAGTAAAGCATTTCCCCAACACAATTTTGAGGGCCATTCAGAAGTAGCTTTTTGCATGCAAATTCTATAGCCTTCTCTCACTAAATAGATGCCTAATTTTGTAACCATCTAGGCCACCTTGTCCTCCATGCTAGAAACAATAACCAACTTCTTACTCAAAAGACAACTAAGTAGCACTTTTTGAGTGATGGGAAAATTACAGTCTTGAAAGCTCTGCCAGGCTCCTAAAAATGAAGCCCCAACCCTTGTCACTAGCCAATTATCTTTAACTTTGTGCCCCCAGCTAGCTTGAAGAAAAATCCTTGCATTTGTGAGCTCTTTTCTTGAGGCCAAAGACGCCCCCCTTCCCCAAGAGTCATACCAAAAATCCGCCTTTTCACCATTATGGATTATCCATGACAGATTGGGCTAGAGGATTTCTCTACTTCTTGTAAGGAAGTTCCAAATTGCTGAGCCTTTGGGAGTGTTCTACACAGTGAAGATTCTTAGCCTTCATTAGTCTTACCCATATGGAATTGGGTTTTGCATACATGTTCCATGCCAATTTGACCCCAAGTGCTTGATTTTGAATTTCAATATTAATAATTCCAGCCCCCTACCTCTTTAGGCTTACACACTTTATCCCAAGCCAATAGACAGATTTTCTTTTCTTCAAGAGAGCCTTGCCATAGAAATTTCCTACAAGCCCCATCTAATTTGGCGATAATACCTTTAGGAATATGAAAAACTGACATCATGTAGAGTGCAATAGCGAAGAGAACTACTTTAATCATTACTGTACGACCTGCCAAAGATAGACTATGGCCTTTCTAGTTAGATAGCTTTGCATTCATATTTCTTAGAACTTTGCTCCATAGATTAGTTCTATATCTACCATTAAATAGAGGTAGACCAAGATAGTTTCTTGGTAGTGCTTGAATATCAAGATTAAGGATGTTGCAGATCTCATTTTGAAGTTGAAATGACACATTATGAAAGAAGACCCTAGACTTATTAAAGTTCACCAGTTGTCCTAAAGCATGGCAATAGGATTTAATTGTGTTCATCATTGCTCTGGCTTCTAGAATCAAGGCATGACCAAATAGAATTGTGTCATTTGCAAAGAGTGCACAGGTGAAAGAATCTTGAACCCCTTTGATCTTGATACCTTTCCATTCAGACCTTCTCTTCGCTTCCTTTATTGTCCAAGTAAGTGCATCTGTCATGAGGATGAAGAGATAAGGGGATAGAGGGTCCCCTTGTCTCAACCCTCGCAAGGGCTCTATGGGCCCAGATTGCTTTCCATTAATTAGAACTGAAACATGGAATCCTGAGATACAAGAAGCAATCCATTTTACCACATCTTTGGAAAACCCTAATTGCAGTAGAATATCTATAAGAAAACTCCACTCTACTCTGTCATATGCCTTGGACATATCTAGTTTGACCACCATAGCTGTCTTTTTATCTTTATCCACAAAGTGCAGGATTTCATGTGTTAATATAGCACCCTCCAAGGTTTATTTTCCTAGGATGAAACCCCCCTGCTCAATAGAGCTCAATTAAGTCATGAAAGAAGATAGCCACAATGCCAATGCCTTTGAAATTATTTTGTAGATAAAGTTGCATAATGAAATTGGCCTGAAATCTTCAAAAGTTTGAGGAGAGCTTAATTTTGGAATTAGCATTATGCAAGTCGACTTGATTTCCTTAAGCACATTCTTATATTTCCTCGATTCTTCTACTGCCAAGAAGACATCTCTTCCAACTGTGTCCCAGCATTTCTAAAAGAAGAGACCCATCCATGCATCCGGCCCGGAAGCTTTCTCCCCCACTATAGAAAACACTATTGCCTTAATTTCCTCTAAGGAAAATTCTCTCATTAATTCCATGAGCCGGTTTCTTACACAACAAATGCCAGCAAAAAGTTCATCATGCAATAGGTACAAGAATGTATCTAAGGAGAATAACATTGCAGGTAAAATAAAATCACTCTATTGCAACAATCACTGTTTTAATGTGTTGACAAATCGCTACCACTATGGCTCATGTGGTGCCACTGGTGCTCTTAGAAAAACTTCTTGTCATGGTAAATGCATCAATGTGAACAAGAGTGAAAACAACTAAGGAAATTGTGGTGTCAGCAGCACTAAAAAAGCAAAAATGTAAATATGGGATGTGTTCTTATGCTTAACTAGTTTGTTAGTTAGCAATATCACACATTTTATCACTTAATCTCATATGAATTAGTAACTAGGATGAGGGTTTGTGCATCTAATTAGCGACATATGTTTTTTTAGTTTTTGATTAAAAGTGCTCGTAATATTTATTGATTGTAACTATAAGCAATCATGTAATGGATTGAAATGGTTTTTATCGGTTTTATTTGAATAAAGAAGCTATCATGTAAGTGATAATTTAACATGAGACATTCTCTTCAAGAGAATCATTATTTATTTATTCTCAATATGCATTGAAAAGATTACTCAAGATTTTAAAAGACTTTTTTTAAAGATGCCTCTAAACCCATTTAGTTTGATTAATGTTATTTAAAATTCATTGAAAGTTGAGAGTTGTGGAGGAAAGTTTATTTATATTTTAAGCATCAAAATAAATTTTATGTATATAAGGGAATAAAACCATTTCACAAGATGAAATATCATTATCATTTTTCTTTAGATATTTAAGTGTCTCTATTGATATTCTTTTATAATTAATAGATTTCTATTAAATAAAATATGTTACACTCTATTGGTTATTAAGAAATATTTCATTTTTTTAAACTACATGAAGCTAATAGTCATATTATGTATGACAAAATAGTGTGACCCTTTGACAACCATAAATAGTTTGGGCAAGTCATTATGAGCTTGTCACAAAATAATATTGTATGTTTCTTAGAATGTGAGTAATGCTAAACAAGAGACGTTGCTTTAGATTCATGTAGTTCACTTGCTTAATCTCTTGTGCTAAGGAACACTAAAACCATTGATCCCTCAACCCAACACAAAAAAATAAGGGCTTGTTACACCTGTGCATGGACCATTTGGTCCTATAACTCAACACTCAATCATGCAATTGGTGCACACACTCAATCCTTTAATAATAAACCAAATTTTACTATAAAATACCTACGTTAAGAAATAGGGCTCACTTATATTGGCTTAGCTTTGTTAGCCAATGGTACAACAATAGGATAACAATAATATAAAAGATTTCATGAGAGAGTGTAGGTCGTGGGATGCTTTAGCATGTCTTTTGATTGTATAGTTGGCACAACCCCACTTTAGCACATTAAGAGCTCACCTCGCAAAGATGACAGAGGCCTTAGAACATCTAACTTATTACAAGATCTCATGGTCCACAAATCTAGTGTCATCACATACACACTTACCCACCACCCTATTTTACACAAATGCAAATTTATCTATAGATGCCACTGACCACACATTACACATAAAAAGGGGCCCAAGGCCAAAGATTGCATACCATGTAATTTTGACACTCCAAATTGTCATCATTTGAGTGTCCATCTCTTTAGTATGTTTCTAAGATGTATTTAGCCTAGCCTTGGCCTTTAGCCCCCTCCTACTAGCAACTTTGTTTTGTGTTTTTGTATATCCAAGTTCATCTTATGTGCTTTCATGTGTTTATTTTTTCTATTTAATGTTTTAGTTCCAGTTTGTAATGTTTATAGCCACATCATACTTGGATGTTAGCACAAGAACATGGATGATTGCATGTAAGTGTTATCATCTTATGATGATACATTCACACAACTATTTTCACCCAAACACTAACCTTTTAACTTTAAATTTTCATGTCTAACCATCATATGGCCTATAGGATAGAATCCTAACAATCACCTTTGTCCAAGAATATCTTTTTGGTGACCTTTGAGCTTCTCTCCCATAGTCTCGACATTCTCACATGTAAGTTTGAATTCTCTAAAGAATCTTTCAACATTCTCTCTTGGCTATTTACTACACACTCTGCATCACAACACTCTATCATCTTACTATTGGCATTCTATAACATTTTATGAGCTTCCTCATTATCTCTTACTCATTTGTGTAGAGAGTTGTACATTCTACTTCATCATTTTTTAGAGCATTTCTTCTCCAAGTTGTAGGATTCTTGTGACTGAGTGTCATTTCTTATTACTAGAGGATTTCATTGGAGGATTTCTCTTCACAACAAGTGAAACGTCTATTCACCTATTAAATAAGCATTTATTCATAACTCTCTTGAGCTAGGTGATGTTGCATTGTTATTCCTTAATACACTTGTGAATCTAGCCCTTCACCTTGATTCTAACTTTTAGAATATTTCATAGCATATCTAAATGAGATACATGTAATACCATTGGCATTGTTCTTATCATCATTCTCACTCTCTCCTTTCTATTGAGAGAGTTACAAGAATTCTTGTGTATTCTTGTTTTATAATACTTGTTTTTGCTAGCATTTTGGAGCTGTCACCTCCTACTATTTTTCACTAGGATATAATTATTTATCTCTTTGTAGACCAAGTTTATTAGTATCCATATACTATTAACATATTATTTCTCTTTAGAATTGTAGATGCACTTAGGATTTTTAGGAGTACAAAATATCAATATTTGTTTCATTCTATTTCTATATGTCTATTTGTTGAGGTTGAACAATCATCTTTGGGGCTTGACCATTTTGGAAAGCTCATAAGTTGTTGGCCCTTCTCCCTCCATCTTAGCTATAAGTATTGGTGATCATAAATTTAGCACTGCCAACAGTAGTCACGTAAAGTAATGATACCACTCTACCCCTCTTGAAGAGTAGTTGACTCTTGAAATAAATCAAACTATGCCAAGGTCTTTATTAGCAAGTCATGGCAATTAAAGATAACCTAGTAGTCTATGCAGCTATCCCATTTAAATTTATCCTTTGGGTGAGATCTCAATTGTGCATAACAAGAGATTTAAATAAAATGGTTAGTAGTTAAAAACATAAATATTTAATTCATCCACAAAAATAAATTTAGTAGATTTGAAACCCAAGATCTTCTAAAAATTATACTTAAAAGAACCCTAGATCTAAAACAATTGGATTGTTTATCTTTTAAATTTCTGGGTGTGATGATTTTAGAACTAAATTTGAGCACCATAGCCAATTATTAATACATTTTTTAATTTTAATTAAACGAAAATAAAAGAGGTAGAGTTTAAATAAAATAAAGAAATGGATTTATTTTGTAGAAAGACGAACTTATCTATTTGCACACGCTTCTCTTTTTTTGGAAAACTAATGACCCCCTTTTTCCACTTGTTTTCCTTTTTGGCTTTGTTTCACTTTGATTTAAAATATTTTAAACTTTTGAGTACTTTTATTTTACTTTGATTTTGAGTTTTCTATGCTTTGTAAGATTTTTATACTTTTCCTTACTTGCATTCAAGTAAGAGTGTTCCTAAAACCCTAACCCTTGTTTTCTTTGTTTGGTATTTCTTAGGTGTTGTTAGGTTCTTGATAAGTGTTCCTTTTTGGGGATTTAGGGTTTCATTTACTTGCATCCCCAAGACTTTGATGACATAAGCTAGCCTCAAACCCCAAATCTTGATGCTTGATATATAGTACCTCATGACCTTGACCTAATTCCTTAACTCTACATTTATGGCAAGTCTCATGCAGGAGGATTTGCTTACAGGTTTCAATTTCCTTTTCTTCCAATCACTTTTTCGTTTGATTCACATGTTCTTCAACTCCATCACTTCTTGTCTCACTTGCAACTATTGATTTGTCATGCAATCACACCTCAAGATTGGCATTCTTCTCACTACTTTGGTGATTAATGTGGCGAAGCTTGTTGGTGTACTATGAGTTCATGCCCTACTCATTTTTATCATTGATTTACATAATTCTTCCCTTTTATTGATGTAATATTTTTTTACCCTACTCTCTTTCTATTTTTTTTGTCTTTGTTTGGATTTAAGGTGTTTGTTTACTATTTATGTTGATGCATGTTTTGTGTAGGGTTTGTATTTTTTGCTTTCATTATTTTCTAGGGTTTTCCCAGGGCTTCAACTCCCTTTTAGCCATTGAGTTTTTTTTTTGTGTTGGGTCTTGGTTAGTTTCTCATTTGTTACATGCCCTAGGTATACCCCTATAACTTAGTCATTTGATCATGGCTTCACTCAAAATCCTAGGCTAGAGAATTGTTTTTTTAAACTAAGTCATTTTCAAATCTAACCTAGGAATTTTTTGGGTTTCAAAGTATTTTTTGACTCTCTTCACCATTTTGAGCTTGTCGTTATAGTCACACAAGCTTGAATACCTTTGTGATCACACTTATAGGGTTTTTTGTGTTGTCTTTTATGTAAAGACATCTTATTTGGTAGAATCTTTTAGAGTTAGAGTGTCAAGACAACACTTAATCTCATTCTTTGATAATAAGTTTATTAGATTTCTGATTCAATGTCATCACTTTATTTTTACTTATTGAACTCAAGATCCATGAGATATGTCTATCTAGATGCTAGCTTAGTATGATGCATGATGTATTCTTGATTCTTGATTCTTAATTCTTGACATCACTTGTATTATATCCTTGTCAATTTTAGGAGTTGTAGTTTGCATCTTCTTGGTTGCTTAATTGGTAAGTGGTATAAAGTATTCTCGATCATCAATTTCTAATGTCTTATGATTTATAGCCTTTTAGGATTGGTGGTTTAGGTTTACATCTACTTGAGTGTCGGTTGGGTGTGAGTCATGAGACATTCCTAATTCTCGATACTTGATATCCTTTACTTTATAATTTTTTAGACTCAAAATCTTAGGGATATTTTTTTTGGAATGCAATTCTAGTATAACATATGTGGTATTCTCAATATTTGATCTCTAATAGCATTTTTTTGTACATCCTTTCAAGATTGGTGGTCCAAGTTTGTTCTTACTTGGTTGCTCATTTGGTAAGTGGTATGAGGTATTACCAGTCCTCAATTACTAATGTATTAGTTATGCTATCAAAGCACTTGAGTTATTCTAACTTCAAACCTAAGTACAAAGACCATGTTTCATGTGTGTTGGCCTACCCTTACCATGTTGGAGTTCAGACTTATTCACTCCCCAAAACTAATTTGACATTGATCATTGTGATATCCTAAAGCTTGACTTCGTAATCACATAGTGAAACTCCTTTTGTTAAGCCTTAGAAGCTAGAAATTTCTTTAGAGTCCAAACCAACCTTAATTTTTCTTATTAGCCAGATTTGCCCTTGGTCAGTTACTATGTATGTGGTAGCCTAGAAGTTCAAAATCCATTGGAATTATATTATATACCCTTTAAATCTTTTATAATGTTCTTTAATCCCATGCTTTCCTTAATTTCTTGTGATTTAAATATAAAATTTATATTTACATTCCATCTAATAGTTTTCTTGTTGATTTTGTAGTATCGATGCAAGGTGATTAGCCATCCAAAGAATTGAATTACAAATATAATAGCTAACATCCTCCTTCCAAGATCTTCACCCCATGGAATGAGATTAGAGACACTAACCATGGGCATGTGAATGTCCAAGAATTTCTCAAAAGGCTCAATAGAGAAGGAGATAGGACAATTGAGACCCAGTGTATGGTCTAGAGTGGATTGGTTCAGGAAATTGCATTCCTTGTGGCACTTCAGTCTCCAGAGTTGTTCTTAGCTTGTGCTCATCACTATGATCAAAAGGAGAAGAAAGTCTTCAATCTTGCACACTAAATAATTTTGGATATCAATCAAGATGCAATTTGGGAAGCCTTTAGTCTTCCTACATATATGAAATATGAGAAGGTAGTCATAAGGGAAGCCCTTTAACAGTATGAGTTAAAGACTATTTTGACAACCAACTACATACATGACAACTAGTAGTTAACAAAGAGGAAAATTGAGCTCCAAAATGCAAAATCTAATTCATATAAGTGACCTTAAATAAAATTCCCATGATATCATCATCCTTATAAGTATGGTAGAAGAAAATCTAAATGCCAAGGATTTCTACCCCTAGATGTGCTTATTCATGTTATCCATCTTGGATAAGAAGAGGATGGATTGTGGGACCATCCCTAGTAATAAATTTCACACATAACTAATAGAGGTTCTCTAGAGAACATCAAATTCTACATGACCTCCTATTTGGTATATTTTCTAGCACATAGAACAAACTTCCAAGGGTTCCAAAATGATGGAAAATGTAACTTGGTGGGACTTTGGTATACCCTCATTACCTTGATTCAGATGTCAAATAGAGATAGAGACACTATAATAGGGTAAATGATGCATTTATCTTCTCCATCATCAGGTTATTAGAGAATTATTAAGTAAAAATGTTTTCTCTAGAGGAAACCCAATAAATTGCAAGCTAGGAGAAGGGACGCACAAGGCTAGTTTCCATGCACCCATCTCTATGGGTGCTTACTCCTACTCCAACATCCACCATGATAAGGTGGCTAAAAAAAAGCATGGCCATCTGCTCCAGGGACCTACATGGCCTTAGAAATAGATTTAACCCAATAGGTAGGAGTGTACCAATGATTGGATCCTTCTACAAGAATGAGGCATAACTAGAAGACTACTTGATAGCATTCTTGGATGAACATGAGGTGAGGATAAGGGTCCACTACTAAATGATCATTCAACTAGTCAAAAAATTCAATGTAGAAAGGGTCCCCAAAGACATTAGGGAGGATGGGAAGATACTTAACCCATCCTACAATCAAGATAACATTTATAATCAGCCAACGTATATAATAGATTGGTCTAGTCATGAGGACCCCTCCATTGAGATCAAAACTTAGGAGGTAATAAAATAACCACAAAATGGATAAATAATCCATTCCATATGGATGACATCAACGCTCTTGGAATGACTACCAAACAAGGAGGAATATTCAGGGAGCAAGGGGAGTCTTTGATAGGCCCCAAAGAAAAGGTAGTAGGGTAAGAGGTTGGTCTAAATGTGGGGTGTGAATCTAAATCCTGTAGAAAGAGGAAATAACAAGCCTTGGCATTAGGTAAATGTGTAGATAAGAAAATGAGCCATAAAGAGCAAGCTAATGCAATATTAACCTATTCTACTTGTATGCAGAAATATGATCCAAGGTAAATAATGAAGATAAATGCAATATAATTCAATACCTTCACCTCAAATCAAACCCTCACACTTAGAATGGAGTAGAGTGCACCCTAATTCTACTAGCTTTTCTCTATAGATAAATTATACATTGTGGATTGCTCACAAAATTGACATAATCTTATGATATGGCTATAATGGAGGTAAATGGTAATGATAATGATATAAAAAAATGATATCATGTACTTGTATATGAAAAATTTGGTGTGATAATGATGTGATAGGCTCAATTTATAGAGGTCAAGTATGATGAACGAAGGGCTAGGATTTAAATACAAAAATGGATGGCTAAGATAAGATGAGCTCAAATTATAGGTCAAGTATCAGGATCTTCTAGAGCATTCTTTTGTGAATGGTGAGGATTAAAATATATAATGTGGTAATGAATGGTGGAGATGAAAATAGAATTTAATTTTGGACCAATTATTTAATAAATTTGGTGAGTGGTTGGAGATAAGGATGT
Organism: Cunninghamia lanceolata; assembly: GCA_027924645.1. NCBI lineage: Eukaryota > Viridiplantae > Streptophyta > Pinopsida > Cupressales > Cupressaceae > Cunninghamia > Cunninghamia lanceolata. The sequence goes on from BSBN01000854.1 coordinate 11,544,444, forward strand.
AAGTGAGTAAATTAATTAAATAATAAAGTTATTTGATTAATTTATGGAGAGGAAGTTGTTAGAAGTGATAAATTAATTACATAAATGGGCTTTATTAATTTTTTTTATTGGTGAATGGGGAATTTTCAGCCCAACCCTTCCAGGCTAGATGAATTGGTTTTGACAGGATCTATGAGACCACAACATGTGGGAGCTCATCCATTGGTATTAACATTTGGCATAAACACTTGCATTAATGCTAGAGGTTCAAACTCATGAGCTCGTTGGAAATGGGCATTCCTAATTAATTTAAAAGGAAATGGTAAATTAAATATATAAATAAAACTTATTTATATAATATGGGAAATTAGATTAATGAAAGATAGATTAATCAATTAAATGATAAGATTATTTAATCAATTTAGAAGAAGTGCTAGGATGTGAAGTGGTGTTAGGGATGTGTCTAAAATGAAGTTGAATATATAGTCATTTTTTGGTTTCTACATTTCCCCTCCCTTTGATATGACATCTCATAAGGTGGCATCATGTGAAAGAATAAAAAGATGTCCCTAGTCAGTGATGGAAAAGGGAATAATGGATAATGGATGCCCCTCAAGAATTTATTCAAAAATATTAAAATTTTGGAAAAATCTCAAAGGATTGGTTGATAAGGTGAAAATGAGATACAAGGATGGTAAAATGTGAATAGAATGAAATAGAACCAAAAACAAAGGTTCAGGGGTGAAAAAGAGGCTAGGGGTAAATAATGTAGGCTAGGGGTGAAAATTAGGGCTTGGGAGCCTAGAAATAGTGACAAAGGGGGTCATCTCTCCTCATTTGCACTTATAAGCTTTAGAAAATCCAAAAAGAAGAAAAATACAAAGGAAATGGAAGACATCATGGCTATTCCTCAACATAGGCATCATGACAAGAGGGTTAGGAGCTTCCAACAACTGACAAGAGTTGGTAGGCTAGTATGTAACCAAACCTAGTGCCTTGTGGGTAGATTAGGGGGCAGGATAGGTGTCAGAAATGCTAGGCAAATACCAAGAAAGTATGGGTGTGACTTTATGAAAGTGTGCCTTTGTGATTGGATGGTGTGCCTATGTCAAAAAGTACCTTTCCCATGCTAGATCCACACCCATGTAAGGAAAAGTGCACCTACGCAGTTGAGCGAAGTGCCTATAGGAGGAAATGATGTGCTTTTGCCTAAAAGTGTGCTTTGGCAATAAAATGGTGTGCTTTTGCCATGAAAGAGTGCTTCGATATAGATATGGATATGGATATGTGCTTGTTTTATTCTATGAATATGTAGATACATATGTTTATGAATGTAAGTGGTTTGGTTGTAATGGTCATAATGAAATGAATGATATAATAATTCTATAAATGTATATTAATAAGGTAATGGGAGATGACTAGGATGATATAGATATAATGATGACTATGACAATGTATTAAATGTATAACATGTATTTGTGATGAATAGGATTATGGAGTGACATGATGATTTAATATCCTTTGTTTCCATCATGATACTAAGTAGAAATAAATGTTAGGATGAAATGTGAATGTGGTTATTAGGAATGGCTAGTTATGTTAGGATGGAATAGGTAAATGAAGATGAAATGATCATAAGTTGATATGGTGACGATAGGTGATAGATAGGTGAAAAAGATTTCTCTAGAATAGGAAATGGAAATGGATAAGTTATGGATATAGATAATGAATATAATGAATAGGGAGGATATGATTATGCTGGTATAATATGTAGAGGAGTCATTATTTGATATAAAAAATAGGATATTATGCACCAAGGTATGAAGAACCAGGGTGACTTTTGTATCTTTTGAATGGACTTGACACTGCAAAGAAAAGGACTATCCTTATACATTCCCAGCATAATACAACCTTGTCTAGACATGTGAAGAATGAGCATAGAGTATTAAGGTACAAATACACATAAGGTATGATATGAAACCTAGATGCAAAGAATGACTTGTATGGAGAAGGATATTCCACTACACAAGATATGAGTATTAATTGGAGTAATAAGAACATCCAATAAGCATGCAAAATGATATGCCCCATTCTTTACTAGTCATAATGCACCAAGATATGATTGGATCTTGGTGGTGTTGATAAATCATGAGAAGGAGATAGAAACAATAAAAATAAAAGACCAAATGATGACACAAGTAATGTTCATAGCCATTGCATCTCTTGCCAAAGAGATGAATGATGTTTGGATAGGTACCTAATGACGAGAATGATATATCCCAAGATGAGGCTTGATAATGATGCTTAATATCAAATGATGTGACAATTGATAACGTGACTTAGTTATTGTTTTGGCATGTGGCATAGTGTTTATGATTCTGGTGAAGGCATGATGTATTACACGGTTGTTGTTTTGTTTCAGTGTCAAGTGTTTTATTATGGAATGGATGTCAATGTGACAATGTGATATTTATTATGGAATGCTTATGAATCTTTATTATGGATATGGTATGACTTAGATATACATTTATTGCTTGGATTTTAGGATTTTTTTTTTTTGTGTTTGGAATTTTTTTTGTATTTTTTTTAATGCTTGAAATGTTTTGGTGTGAAATACATGAGACTTAGGGACTTACCTTCCAAATGTCTTATCAAAACTAGGAGTACGATCCAAACCATAACTAGGTGACAGTAATGTGCCCCCAAGTGATAGGGTTTTATTATGATATGGATGGTTAAGTGAGTGCAGATGACTTATTATGGTAGGATAGTAAATGAAACTAAGTGAAAATTTCAAACCATGATAGGACAATAATTAGGTAAATGGATGATGATGTGGTAAATGGATAAAACCTGTATGAATGAAATAGAAAGCAGGAGTCAAAGTGGTTATCTAATAGATGGGAAATGCTACACATGGCACCTATAAATAGGTTTTCACCATGGTACTTATCCAAGGTGCCACTAAAGTGGTTTTCACTAGAGGATGAATTATTTCTCTTTACTTTTTTTATTTCTTTTTTTTTTTTCTTGAAATGTTTTTATAAATAATACAATTGGATACCCCATGGGTTAGGCATCAAATCTCTTAAGGTGAATGATCTTGATAGGTTACACAAGGGGTTGCCCAAGTCATGTGTAGAAAGGTTATATGCTCCAGAACCATAGTGACTATTAATGATGAAGGGACCCAAGTAATTTGGCTAAAATTTTCCTTTCTTATGTCGATCTTGTATATTCTTTTGATTTTCCTTAACTACAAGATCACCAACTTCATATTTACATTCCTTGAGTCTGTTGTTGTAGCTATGAAAATGATGTTTTTGATAGGTTGTGAGATGATTAAGAGCATTGAGACATCTTTCACCTAGTGTTTCCAATTCTTGTAACCATACAACCATGTAGTCTTCCTCATCAATAAGATATTGTAATGATACCCTAAGGGAGGGGAGCTCGACCTCAATTGGTAAGATAGCTTAAGATCCAAAGACAAGGGAATATGGTTTGGCTCCTATAGGTGTATGAATGCTAGTATGATATGGCCAAAAAGCATGATTGAGTCTTAAATGCCAATCTCAAGGAGATTCATTGACTATTTTCTTCAATATCTTGAGAATAGTTTTATTTGCAGCCTTAGCTTGACAATTAGGGACTAATTCTTGTTGGGTGGCCTATGGTGTATTAAGGCATGAGGCTAGGATTGAGGTTGTTATGGAGTAAAAAGTGGATGCATCCCTTTTTACCTTCTTGTTTAGCTCCTAGGTCCCCATGATTACATTATGCAATCTAAATATTCATCCTGATGCAAAATTGCCTAAAACCAGTGTAAATTGGGAACAAGGGGCACATATTATCTTACCCCTAACCAAATAGGAGCCTCAAGACTTGGGCATCCATGCCTAAGTCTTTGTTGATTGGTTGGGGAAAATTCAAATGGATGTTAGCTTAGGACCTTTAAAAAGGTTTCTCCTTGTTAGATCTTTTGGTTTAATTTCATGAATGTTAGAGGGAAAGCATATTTAAGTCTGTTTTTAAATTTATTACGAACCTAGATAGAGACAGTCAAATTGAAGCATTGGAATAAAGAGTATTCAAAGCATTCATTATGATTCTAGAGTATATTTGTATTGTCATTGTGTGTGTTGTTGCAGGTTTGAAGTTATCATCTATCTCTCCATATGAGTTGAAGAGTCCTCATCCTCCTAAAGGTTTCATCACATAGTTCATATCATTATTTTTCATCATCATTTGGTTTCATCATATTGATTTGTGTTTATCCTCTGCCCTACAAGGGCATGCTCTCTTCATTTATCAATGGTGTTGGGAAGGTTGAATGCTATCCTGAGATTTGACAGAGGCAAGTCCTTAAACACCATAACCCCCAAACCCATTCTCTTCTTTTGTCTAGGTTAAAGGTGTGAGATTTAGGAAATATGAAGATACAGAAAGACTAAAAAAAGATTATGGTTTCATGATCTGATAAAATTTTAGGAGTATTCCTCTATGCAAGACTTGGGTGTTGGTGCCCTAGTCTTTTTGCACTAGCAAACTTCAGATTTGGCATCAGAGTAGTCTCTACAACATTTATCTAGTTTACAATTGTTGGAGATTCAACCTTTCAGGACTTGGGCACTCTCAAAATAGTCGTCTAACATCTCCATTTTTGGGAAATAGGTTATATCATATTCTTGATCCTCCTTGTACATTTGGTTTCTAGATATTTGCTATACATCTTCTATTATAATTAAATCATCATAGAACTAGGGTTTGATAAAAGGCTTGATTAAATCAGATCTTTCCATAGCACTCCTGAGTACGAGATCTGTAGCTAAGTCCAACTCCATTTGGCATTGATTTGGCTCAGTCTTGTCCTTGAATATTATTGTGGAAGAGGGTTTGATGTAGTGTGCATGCTAGTTGTCATCATTCATCTTTTCTCATATATAACATTTTGGTGAACCCACAGTATCTTACACTTTGACATCCTTCATGCATCAGATCTAAGCAATTTTCCACTCTATATCTGATTTTATTCCATTCATTCATTATTTTGCATAGTTACATAGCTTAATTTCATTGTTAGGGTTTAAAAAATCCTTGCTTTTTAAAAGGAAATCTAGCTAATCTTAAACCTAGGGTTTGAATATTGGTGTGATGTGGTAAATCTTGTTGCCTTATTGGAATTATTAAAGGGTTTTTGGTTGCTATACTTTATCATCCTCTCTATTTTAGGACATCTTTTGCATTTTTGCATTGAAAAAAGTGAAAAAAGCAAGCATTTTAGGCTTGCAAAAAGGTATGTTTGTACATTGTTTCATTGCATTTGTTGTATATCGTCATAGAAATATTTAATCTCTAATTTTTTGTATTAGATCTAATTCACATTATAGTATATAATCCATTCATGGTGTTGTATCTTGCATTTGAAGCTCTCATTTGCTAGGGTTTTGTTGAAAACGTTGCATTTTTGAAAACCTAGACAAATTCAAAATCTAGGCCTTTTAGTTAAAATCTTGTTTCAAATTTTACTACTTTCTTAAAAATTTCAAATATGATATAGAATGACTATATCATTTGATAAATTCCAGTTAAATTAAAAAATAAGGCTCGCATTGAAAAATTTTGGTGGTACTTTCATATTGGTGGTATTTGATAAATGAATAGATCTGATCAATTGTACGTTGTTGTTCCAAGACATTTCATTATGGCATCTTCATGTAATTTCTCTTTGGTATCTTTACATGCATATATCAAAAATCTTGATTTTCATAGATTCGTAACCCTCATGGGTGAGCATCCTTCAATATTAGAAAGTATAACTGAATTCATCTCCACGAATACTCATGAGAAAAATGATTGTGAAAGTTCTTCTTCTATTAAGTTACTATAAATCATGATAATGCTTTGGATCTACTATCAAAAATATATGACGATGATGATGACGATTCCATGAGTCATCCTATTCCTCCTTTAGATGAATGTTCAAGTACCTTAGATATCACTATGGAATTGAAGACCCTTGATCTTCCTCCTTTGGTTGAATGTTCATGTACTTTGGACATCACTAAGGATGTGAAAACCATGAATAGTTCTCCTTTGGTTGCATGTTCAAACCCCTTGGACATCAGTAAAGATACAATCATCAACAATTCTCTTAACAACACTTTACCTTCCTTTTGTTTTGTATGCTTTCCCTTTAAGAGATGAAGCATTGGTGGACGAAGAAAGGTCTCTCATATTAAATCCTTTGTGGATGGATGTTGAGCCTAATCAATGTAAAAACAATTTTAATTCAATCATCATTAATAGACTTCTTCCACCTACTAAGGGGATAGTGAATAAGTGTACTAATGTTCCTAAAATCATTGTGCAACTTCACTTCAAACCGGTGATTATGGTTCTAGGTGCTCCAACACCATCTCGATGCCCAGGTTACATTCTCAATTTTACAAAACAAATTACTAAAGAAAATCAAGTGTATCAAAATGTGTCACAAAAACCCTATTACAATGTGGTTTCTCACACATACAATACATCAAATAATAAACAAAGTAAACAATAGTTGACCATTTTGATCACTTTACCAACTTCTCAACATATGCTTCCTCAACCACTTCATCTTACTCATAAAGTTAGTCAAGATTATGATCTTATTGAGTAGCTTTGTGCTACTCCTACTAAGATATCTCTCTAGGAACTCATACAAACATCACCTACATACCACATAATGCTCTAGGAAGCTATATAAAAGGTGATCATACCACCCACTATCAAGCCTAAGGATGTAGCAACTCTATTAGATTGTATGTATGTAATGAAAATAGATATTATATTTCAACAACATGAGTTACCATCAATTGAAGTTCAAAATTAACATGATCATCTTGTAATCTTTGTCACAATAAATAAAAAGTTAATAAACTGAGTTATGATTGACAATGCATCAACTCTTAATATTTGTAGCATTGATTTCCTACACAAACTCAAGATCAGTACATCTTTAATCAAACTAGATAAACTTAACATTCGTGGCTTTGATAATGTTGGTAGACAATCACTAGGTACCATAACTTTACCCATAAAGGCTAGACTCATGACCTTGTCTACCCTTATCCATGTCATACCCGGTGCACATTCATATAACATCATTCTAGGTAGACCGTGGATTCATGTCATGGGGGTAGTTCCATCTGCCCTTCATTGATTAGTAAAGTTTATATACAAAAATAAACTTCACACCATTGAAGTTGACCTGAATCCAGATAGTTGTTTACAAGTTGAGGTGGAAAAACAAATCATTAATCACAAAATTATCAATAACTTAAAAGCTAATTCATCAATACCTCTTGCTATAGATAATGTTGTCCAAGATTCCAAATCACTGTTGAATGCACTTCTTTGCGACTATTGGGGTTCATTATATTTTAATCATTCCTTTATAGGGGAATATAATCTTAATAACCCTAATCTTGAAGCATCAAAATTTTCCTTGATTTCATCCAAGTAATCTTTGGAAATACCTAAGAAACCTAAGGTTTCTTTAGTAGCAAACAAAGACAACACTCTTACTTATACTACAGAATTTAAGACTTATGAGGCCTTGCCTTCTTCTAAAGAGATGGAGTCTCTCTATGGTCATGGATTTCAAATACTTTACAAAAATTGCAACTAAGTAGGCAATGGTTGTGGTGTAACCAACAAGGAATCAGAGTACCCTTACAAGCTGCTACAATTAACTACCCGACAGGTATTGGATATTGTTCTTTGAAACCCACCAAAGCATATCTTCCTCCTAAAATTAATGTTAATACAATATCACTAAGTCCAATACTTAATCTAATATATCCTAAGATGATAGACATAGATTGTCTGCCAGGAAATATCCCATGTGAATCAGGTAAGTATTTCTCCCTCATTGAGCTACACTTGATGGGGTGGCCTCCTCCTCTTAAGTGTATATGTTGATGTGTTGTGTTCCCTTGTGTAGTGTTAAATGTTTGTATAGGTCTTCTTGGATGACCCTTGATACTCTTGTAAGGTCAAGGATACAATGAGACTACCTTTGTTGTGAAACTTATTCTAGTTGTTTCTCTATTCTTCTATTCTCTTCTCTTATTGTAATTGTTGTTTGTGGTGCCTTAGAGGAATAGCTTTGCAAATGATATTTTGGGGGCATCTTCCCATGTTGCAAACCTAAGTCACCTTTGTCTCCTCTCTCATTTTTCATGACTTCATTCTTCTATGGATTTACTAGTCAATGGATGATGACAACAAATATACATTTTTGATAAGGATCATGTTCCCCTAAACAAGAAAAAAAGTGGACCTAGTCCATATATGAAGATGGGGTTAATTTGATACTGACGCTTGACTAGTACAATCACTTTGTGTTGTGATGTGGTCATGTGTACTATTGTGAAATTCTTGTAAAAAACCTTTGCAATACTTTAAATCTTTTTCTAGGCACTTTCGAATGTTTTTGTATCTCACCTTGTAGCTACATTTGGTTCTGAGATACCTAAAGTATAATCTCACGGATATACTCAGTTCTGAACCTGTAAGTATAGCCTTGGTTTGTTAAGTGGTATGTTGCCATATTTTCTTTATCAATTATTCACAAGATGATTTGGTTGTTCTTTTAGCTAAGATTTTCTAACCAAAGTTTGTTAATTGTTAGCATATAATACTAATGTCATTCTATTGTGATTGTTGGGAACAATCGGCAATCGTAAGTACATGTCACTTTGGGGCATGGGCTTTGAGTAAGCTCTTGGTCCCTCGTGTGTTTTCAAGCATACCTTAAATGTGATTACTATTGGCAAGTAGGATCAACCACTTTAAGGTGGAGGCATATATTGTTTTAAATGCTTGGATAACTTAGATATTGGGATAAAGCATGTTTCTATATACTTCCTTTTTACTATAAGGTGTCTTCGTGATGCCAGTGGGGTTATATAATTTGTTTTAGGTGTTTTGTATGCTTCCGTTTCACTGTAAGGTGTCTCTGTGATGCAGATGGGGTTGTATACATTGTGCACATGCTTCCTTTTCACCGTAACATGTCTCTGTGATGTAGGTGGGGTTGTATGTTTTTGAAAGCCCATCTGTAGAAGGATGGATTGTGTATTCCCTTGAGTGGTTCCACATCCTTTTTAAAATTCCTCTACAGAGGTAGGGTTGGATCTTGAGTTATTCACTCTTAAATGTGATGCAGCACAACTCAAACACTCAAATGCAAAATATGAAACAAACATATATGCTCATTTTATTGAATTCAAACTTGTAAAAAGATTACATAAATTTGCAAAATTACAAAAACCAAACTTATTACATTTGGCCTTCCATAACTTCTCATACAAGAATCTCTCTCTTTCTTTATGCTCTTAGATTTTCATTTATTTTTCCATCCCCTCTCATCCACATATTTCTTTCTCTTCAAAACTCATTTCTCTCCAACTAAAAAAATCCCCTTTAAACCCTCTAAAATCTGCCTTTAAAACCTCTAAAATCTGCCTTTTAAAACTTGCAATAACATTCCAAAATTGGACAAGACTTTCAACTTGGAAACTTTATTTCTTCCAACATAGCCATTTCATTTAGAAAGTGAGGAGTTTCTTTAATTACTCTTGTTATAATTAGAATCTACCTCTTTCATTCTAAATATTTCTCTTAATGCAAGGCAATTACTATTTTATATTTGATTTTTCCATATTCTTGGACCTTATCCGAAAAATCAAATATTAAAACTGAAAATTCTCTGCCTCCACCCACATTTATATTTGAAAATTAATTAAAAACCTTAAATAATATCTTCAAAATCTTCTCAAATAAAATTGGAGAAGAAATTTTCATTTCATGACGTCAACACCATGCACCGGGATGTCTGAAAATTGACTTTTTCCATAACATTTTAGTGGAAACTTCTTTTTGCATAAAATCTTGTCAAGATGTGTATAATAACATTCCTAGTCTTTTCCCCAAGCCATTTTTCTCCAGCATTGACAAAACTCCATAAATGAATTTTTCTGTAAAACTATCAACACAAACTTCTAGCATTAAAATCTCCTAAATAGTGAAAGATATGACTTTGATTCTTTTTTCATATTTAGTGAAATGTCTTCAAGAATATTCTTGTCAAAGGATTTTAGCCCAGCCTTCAAAAATTTTGAAAAATAATTGTTTTTGTGAAAACTATCTGACGGAGCCTTAAAACTGCGATAAAGTGAAAACTTGAAATTTAGAAATATAATTTAATATTTGGATTCCTAATATAGCTATAGATGCCTGAGAGCACCAAAAAAAACCAAAACTGAAAATTAAAATAAATTATTATTGGTTGATGCAAGATCGCTTGTGGACCCACATGCTCCTGCATCAAAATGTGTCTTTGGTGGTTGCGGTAGTGTAGCTCAACTATCATTTGTGTTTGGCGTGTCTTAGATGGTAGCACGTACTGATGAGCTCCACCCCATTGCTCGTATTTGATGTGTTTTAAACTTATAGTGTGTCAACAACATACTCTGTGGTGCCCATGTATTCCATGTGTTTTAAGTGTGTCTTTTGTGCACTCCTTGCATATTTTAATGGTAGTCTGTAGTGATGAGCTCCCCCCACACCATGTGTTTTGCATGTTTTGTAGTAGCACATAGAAATGAGCTCCCCCCACACTATGTGTTTTGTGTGCTTTTGATGGCGACACATAGCGAGGAGCTCCCTGATCACCTAGTTACGGTTATATAATTGTTTACTCATGTTTTTTCTTCATGTATGCCTTATGTATAGCATGACTATGTTCATGTCTTCTTCATGTATTGCATGCCCTTTTGTACTATCTTTTTCATGTATTGCATGCTTTCTTATTGTATTCTCTATATTTTGCGTGACTGTCAAGTGTTTTCTTATGTTTGCCTATGCTTGGGGCTAGAAATGTTTCTCCAAACATAGGGTGTGTCTTCACTCTAGTATCTAATGAGTTTGATGTGCTTTGACCATACTTTAATCCATGTACTAATCATAAGATCATAAACACATTAAAGTGGGGGATAAATGTTATGGAGTAAAAAGTGGACACATGCCTTTTTATCTCCTTGTTTAGCTCCTAGGTCCCTATGATTACATTATGCATTCTAATTATCCACCTGGATGTAAAATTGCCTGAAACTAATGTAAATTGGGAAAAGGGGGCCCATAGTTTATCTTACCCGAGACAAAAAAGGAGCCTCAAGACTTGGGTGCCCATGCCCAAGTCTTCCCTAATTCATCAGTGCAAATTTAAATGTATGTCTGCTTAGGACCTTTAAAAAGGTTTCTCCTTGTTGGCTCTTTTGGTTTAATTTCACAATTTTTAGTGGGAAAACATATATAAGTGTGTTTTTGAATTCATTGTGAATCTAGATAGAGATCGCCAACTTGAAGCATTGGAGTAAAGAGAATTCAAAGCATTCATTATGATTCAAGAGTAGATTTGTATTGTCATTGTGTGTGTTGTTGCAGGTTTGAAGTTATTATCTATCTTTCCTTATGAGTTGAAGAGTGTTCATCCTCTTAAGGGTTTCATCACATAGGTGATATCATTGTTGCTCATCATCATTTTGTTTTATCATATTGATTTGTGTTTAACCTCTGCCCTCTTCATTTATCAATGGTGTTGGGAAGCTTGAATGCTATCTCAGGATTTGACTAAGGCAAGTCCCTAAACACCATAACCCCCAAACCCCTTTTCTTCTTCTTGTGTGCAAGTTACAGGTGTGAGATCTGAGAAATATGAAGATACAGGAAAATTGAGCAAGGATCAAGGTTTCAGGATCTGACAACATTTCAGGAATATTCCTTTATGAAGGGGGTAGTAATTTTATTGATGATTTCAATTGATACAATACAGTGTGATTTATACAAGGAGGAAGATGTTCGCATAACTGTATAACAATTTTAAACATAACTGTATAATAGTTTTAACTGCAACAATGTAATACCAATTATTAATATAATTATACGCCAACTTCCCCCCCTTATTACATTGTTCCTGCAATAGTACCAAGGGACCCCCCATGAATGCTAATATACTCAATAAAGTTGTTTACAGAATATGAACACATATTTTATAGAAGATCTTCTCCCAAAGAAAAAATCTTGAACCAAGCGGGGCTCTATCATGCTATCTCGTCTACCCTCAGAAAGGCGTAGCTTCAAGCTATGTTCCTGAGCTCTTTAGTCCCAAACTCTCAAATCACAGTCTTAAATTATTCGACAACAATCTCTAAGAGATACGACAAATCTCTATCATTGTCTAGTGACCGCGAAAGGGTATAATTCTTGATCATATACTCTAAAGCTCACTAGACAACAATCCATATTGAGCTCAACACCAAATCCTAAACCTATATCCAAAACAAAATCTTCACAAAACATACATTCTTCAAATCTGTCAGCATCAACAAAGAAAAGAAAAACAACCAAAACAAAAAATGCTTCTCATGCAAAGCATCATCTCAAAGCGAGAAGCTAACTTGAGATGATGGAAAATCCTCCATCCTTTGATGCCACCTTCCTCCAATTTGACCTCGTTACACTTTATCCATTCAATGTCACATTAATCTCTCCGATAACACAAGCATGTGAGTCTTTGAAGGCCCTGTTATGTGTAACAAAGATGGCACTGAAAGTCGACGCATAAGTAAATATGATTAAAAGTCCATTTTAAGGTATTGATAATCAATCAAAGTGAAATAAGATGACAAGAGCCCAGCCATAATCATATTTTGAACTCATGAACTTTTGTAATCACCACTCAAAACTTTCACCAGTTTCACCAACTCACCTATTTACCATACTTGATTTTCCCAAATGTTGAATGCCTTTATTATTCACAAGCTTGCTTTCAACTCCCTCAGTCACAAATTCATAAATTCTTATATCTCTAATGAAGATTCTTATTTAAACTTTGCATCTCTGGTTTTTCAATGTAATACCTTTATTAAGTTCCACTTTATAATTCCAATAACACCTTATTTAACAAAACACCTGTCCACAATGGCTTTAGTTTCCATCCAATCAACAATAGTCCATGCCAAAAACAAACTTTAGTCTCTGTGAATGGATGAAATGATTTTCTTTCAATAGAGATGGCCGGTGAATATAGTCAGCATTGTCAATAAAGTACTCAAGTTTGATTTCCATAGTGGATGGTAGGAGCTCGGTACAAGAGACTTGATGCACTCTTCAAAAAGTTAATCTCATAAAAAATTGTAGGTGCCACGAGGGAACACACTTCATTCAATCAATGGAAACTTCAAGTATTCAAAAGCAATGCATACTATTGTAGATTAGATAACAAAATTCCATGTGTTACCAATAGTTGAAGTGAGGACTGGTCTTCTCTGCCTAGCATGTTTTTCCTTCGTACAAATAAGTCTTCCACACCACAATCTGCTCAATCCTTCACTATTATTTCTTCAAGCAACCCCCAAATCCAAATTTATTAAGATCCTCAATCCTGGGACTACACCAACTCCTCACATCTCACCCTATGCTTGGTATCCTATGGAAGAAGGCTATGAAAAAACCTCAAAATGAAGAGAGATTCCCATGCCCAATATTCACATAATTTAACGATCTGATTCAAAAAAACAACTGCAACCTTTTCATACAAACTGGTAGCACTCTCATACAAACATGAAAATGTGACAGCATCTCACGATTTTGGCACCTTTCAATGTCTTCAAATTTCCATGGACACTATTATACAAACTCACAATGCTTTTATATGCAAGAACCTTCAAAAGAGGATGCAGCCATGCCTGGAAACATAAGATGTAGCATTCAATGGCCTTCTTATTGCAAACATCTTCTTCCCAGATTGTATCACGTTTCATACAGGCACATGATCATATTGCTCTGATACCATATGAAGGGGCAATAATTTTATTGATGATTTCAAATGATACAATGCAGTGTGATTTATACAAGGAGGAAGATGCAGTTCACATAACTATATAATAGTTTTAACTACAACAATGTAATACCAATTATTAATATAATTATATGCCAACACTTTATGCAATACTTGGGTGTTGCCGCCCTAGTCTTTCTGCGTCACCAGTCTTGAGATCATGCATGAGGGTTTGATCTAGATTGAGGGTTTGATCTAGTGTGCATGCTAGTTGTCATCATTCATCTTTTCTCATATATAACAGATGTTAGGATTGTGCTATAAATAACTTTGGGCAGAATATATGTCCTTTTGTCCTTAATGCTTAATCAAAAGAGATTGATTATTCCTATAGTTTTAATTTATGGTCCTAATAATAATAAGTTACCAAAAATAATAAAAAATTATTTATTCTCTCAAAAGAATAGGTGTTTTTTTAAATCAATTTATAAAAAATCCTTAAGAAAAACATTCACGGTTCAACTCTTCTCATGCCACTAATTTCTTAATTATAACGTGCAAATTCTCTCAACTTACAACACACAAATAATATAATTTAAAGTGAACAAAGCTTGCGTAATGGTTAGGGTTTTACTCTTCATTCTTTTTGCGTGTGGTGGGTTGAGTTTTTAAGCCTCCAAGCATGCTTGTTTGTAACACCATTTTAGTTGACATTCTAATCAAATAAAATAATTACCAGTCATGGCAAAATTAGGTGCTTCAAAACAGGGAGAATGTCGGTAACAACTAAGCTTATAATTTATTGACTTTTCAAAGGGACTGCCGTCTTAAAAGGCTCAGAAATCTTCGTTTTATTCGCTTTAACATTTTCTTTGTCGTGAATCGACCAGCTTAATATAAAGAAAACGAAATTTATAATGTATTGCAGAATCAAAAGTCGCAGATTCTTCCCTAGCAGTAGAGAGCAGCAGGCTGGTCTGTATATAGAGATAATTATTTAAGTACTGGAGAAAGAAAAGTCGCAGATTCTTTCATCGTAGAGATGCTGTGTAGCGTGTATATAAATGCTTACTGATGCTGTTGCTCTTCACTATTGAAACGGCCTCTCCAATTGTGAGTTCGATTCATAACCAGTCCTTACATTCCCCAGTTAGCAAAAGAGATACATTTCTTGTCATGGGGTTGATTGGAAGGCTGGGGGCAATGGCGTTGCTTATAATTGTACTGTTTGCAATGATAATAAGCAATGTAGAAGGAGAAATAGCAGTGCCATATTCAAGGAGGATATTAATGAGCCGGTTTCTTACACAACAAGTGCCACCGAAGAGTGCATCATGCAGCGGGTACAAGAACGCATGTAAGGAGAATAACGTTCCAGGTAAAATAAAATCACTATGCTGCAACAATCACTGTTTTAATGTGTTAACAGATCACTACCACTGTGGCTCATGTGGTGCCACTTGTTCTTTTGGATATACTTGTTGTAATGGTAAGTGCGTCAATGTCCACAACAGCAAAAAGAGCTGCGGGAATTGCGGTGTCAGCTGCACTAAAAAGCAAAAATGTAGTTATGGGATGTGTTCTTATGCTTAACTGGTCTTTAGTTGGGAATATCATGTATTTTCTTGCTCACCTGAATATGTAGTTAGGAATATATAGTTTGAGTTGGCCTTTTGGTGGAAGACTTGTCCTCTTGAAAGTGAGGTTACAATTTCAAAACTTACAGAGGTAGGGTGTTTATTCCTTGTTTGCCTCCATTTTCATTCATTTTAGTAGCAACATCTATTTTTGTTGTTGATTAAAAGTGTCCTTAATATTTATTAATTGTAACTGTAAGCAATGACTTGTTGCATTTGAAAAGCAATCGTGTAATTGATTGAAATAGTTTATTATGAATTGTTTCAATTAAAAAGCTATTATGTGTGTCATGAAGATTGTTCTCCATAAACCAAGATTGGTATTCCAAGATGAGACATTCTCTACAAGACAAATGTCAATTATTTATTTATTATGCTATGCAGTGAAAATATTAAAATATTAGTAAGAAAAGTGTAATATTTCTTAAAGTACTCTTCTTTTTTTTTGGAAAGATTGTCTCTAAACTAATTCAATTTCATTAATGGTATTTAAAACACATTTTAAGCTAACCTTGTTGGAGGAGCATCACAAAAATTTAAGGAACATAAGGGAATAAAACCATTCCACAAGATGAACTATCTTTATAATTTCTCCCTAGATATTCAAGGGAGTAGAGTGCACAAATTGTCGTTATTGATATTATCTTCTTTTTAATAGATTTTTATTAAATAAAATATGCCACACTCTATAGATGGGCTACAAAAAAAGTATTTTTTAACTAACATTAAGCTAATACCTATATTATCTACAACAAAATAAGTGATCCTTTGATGAGCATAATTTTCTTAAGTAAGTCATTTTGAGCTTCTCACCAAATAACATTATAGGTTTCTCAAAGTGTGTATAATGCTTGGAAAGAGATATTGCTTTGGATTTAAGTGGTTCGAGGGCTTATGCCAAGGGACATTGAACCCATTAATTCCTTGACCCAATGTAGGGTAATAAGGGATCATGAGAGATGCAAGGACCATTTAATCCTCCAACTCAACAATCAATCATTTACTTTGTGCACACACTCAATCCTTTAATACTAAACCAAATGAAATTAGAAAATACTCTGCTAAAGACATATGGCCCACTTGTGATGACTTAGGTTTGTTAGCCAATGACACAATAATAGGCTGGTAATACTACAAAAGATTTTATGAGAGCATGTAGATTGTGGGATGCTCCAAGATGTCTTTTGATTGTGTAGTTGGCACAATCCCAATCAAGTACATTGAGAGCTCAGTGTTGAAGTTGATAATTAACTCAAGCCACAAAGATCAGCTGTAAAACCTAAGATTTACCTTCCACAAGAGAAAAAAATAAAGAGGAATAATTTGCACAATATTGGATGAATTAATGAAATGGATTAATAAATTACATGAGAGAATTTTCTTTTATATTTACAAGTTAGAGAAAACCCTAATTTGACTTAATAATAACCTAAGACTAAAAATAAGCCCTAAGTAAACTTATTAAAGTGTAATAAAATATTTAATTGCACCAACACCCCCCACCCCCTAAACCCCATAAGTTCAAGTTAGGGAGAAATGAAAAACATGCAACTAATGCAAGAATGGGTCCTGGCTACAAGGCCATGTTAGGTACCCATGAACAAGAAGAATCTCTCATAAAGTGGAGAGAAAGGAGAAAAACCCAATGGAAGAAAACTTCTCTCCAAAAGAGACAAAATACAACACTTGTACATGAACATGTGATGGAAGAAGGACTAACACTAAGAGCCCCAAGAATTGAATCCATCATAGAAGTACAATCATGAATGCCCCCCATAAGAGAGGAAGAAGAGAGAAGGTCTACTGACCCCCCAAGAAAGGAGAAGGATGAAACCCAATGCAAAGAAATGCTCCCTCCCAAAATAGAGATGAGAAGAGAGACGATGCAGCCGCTCCTCCAGATGACTCCTGCAATGTTGGAAGATGCTCGACATATAATAAAGATGAAGACCCATGAACGTCGAACAACATTCCTCCCCTTGGGAAGAAATAGAATTGTAAATGTGTGCATAATGTCTTCCCATTCTGGATAGGAATATATAGGAAGAAGGATAAATGTCTCTAAACTCTGCACATGATCCAAAGACAACAATGATGCTCTTGAAAACTACTCAAATGTCTCCAATCCACTGCCAAACTGAGAATGAAGAAGAGGAGGATGAAGAACAATCTCTAAAGTAGATGATGGTGATGCAACTTCATCAAAGCTATCATTAAATAGAAGACAAATGTCCTCAATGTGGTCGTCCAAATCTGCAAGATGGGACTCTACAAACAACAATGATATATCTGGTAGATATGTGTCCCAATGAGCTATCTTTGGAAGACTGATAATGTCCTATTGCAAAGAATCTGATGTAGCAATAGGGAATATAGAAGAATCTCTCATAAAGTGGGGAGAGCGGAGAAAAACCCAATGGGAGAAAACTCCTCTTCAAAAGAGAGAAAATACAAGTACATGAACATGTGAAAACCCTAATATGACTTAATAATAACCTAAGACTAAAAATAAGCCCTAAGTAAACTTATTAAAGTGTACAAATAAATATTTAATTACACCAACACTCAGCTCTCAAAGGTGTTGCACACCTTGGATCATCCAATTCATTATAAGATCTCATGGTCCATAGATCTGTTGTCATCATGAGCACACTCGAAGATCAAGGGTCCCACCAACCTATTCCACACTAATGGGAATACCTACAGATGCTAGTAAGCACACATGACATATAAGAAAGGGCTCACCATTGATGACATGGACCCAAATTGAGTAATGGGACAAGGAGGCTCTAACAACTCCAAGAGAACATCCTTGAGATCATGTGAGCCATTTGATTAGAATGGGATATGATGGCTAGTGCATCACCATTACCATATTTATATTGACATTACATGGAATGTAGGAGCTTGACATGAGACCTTTGATGTCATTAATTGTCAAGCTTATTATTTTAATAAAATAAATAGGACAAGTCCCACCATAGCTAAGTTTGACTATTCATGACTAATAGCATAAAATTTTCCTAACAATATTAGTTGGACTCTGTGATACTATATGAGCCATCAAATTAAATCCTAATTAGATTGCTAGCACAACAAAAGGAACCCATAATCACTAACAACCCTTAAGGACTATGGAAATTCTCTCATGGCAATGCTAATGTAATGCATGATCAAGCATCCAAAGCATGGTCATTTAAGATATGCACAAACCATAGGATCAACAAGGATAAGATTGTTGCAAGTATGAGGTGAGCCAGTGTTGTCATTGATGTCAACATACTCATACTGCATTGACAAGAAGGATTTGATGAGCTTTGTGCTGAGGATATTAAGAAAATTAGCCTCAGTCAGGAACAGTGATGAGAAGAAGGTAAATGTACTGTATAGGTTGAGAGCCGGAGGATGCGGATTAAAGGGTTAGTAGATATGAGTCTTGAGATGTTACAGTTAAGATTTCAGAGGTCCGCATGAAGATCGGAAGGAGTTGTGGCTGCCGGTATAGAACCGGGTCCGGCATGTATCCGGAGGTGACAGAGGATCACAAAAAGGTCCGGTGAGGTCCGGAATTATATTATCATAATCTGCGGATTGGAAGGAGTGTTTGAGATGTCCTTGTGATGTATCATCCTGATTTGTGTATGATTTCGAGGTCCGGAAGTACCTCTTGCATTATGACAGTAGCGACAGACTGTGTTCTTGAAGTTTCGGATGAGGAAGACAAGAGATCCCAGTAAGCAGAGGAAGTGCGGATGTATCCGGACATTCAGACAGGCTTGTGAAGGTTCTTGGATCATGTTTAGGTTGTGTTGTTGGTCCGCATTGATGGTAGAGCCCGGAATTGAAGTTATTCTTCCGGATGAAGTTATTGCTCTGTTTAGCCGACCGGATGAGTTGTTCATCCTGCGAATGTTCTTGTGATGGCCGACCGGATGTGTTATCCATCTTGCGGATACTCCTATGGTTGTTTGCCGACTTAGATGCTTGTTCCTAAGTCGATGTCTTGTATAAATAATGATTTGTGAATTCATTTCAGTGTGTGTGGTGGGAAGATGAGCATGATATAGCGAAGAAAGGTGCGAAAGGCAGAGAGAGATTGTTGGGCTTAATTGGAACTGATCCGGACATGGTAGAGATGTCATTCTCCAGTTCAAGACTATGATTTTCATCACTTTGTAGACAGTGTGTCTCCTTGTAGGCAGTGGGCCTCTTTGTGAGCAGTGTGCTCGGGGCAGTGAGCCCTTATTGGCATGTGCCATTCATTTTTCTTTATTCTTCTAACAGAGAATAATTCTTGGGTTAATCACCCCGTGGTTTTTCCCTTAACCGGGTTTTCCACGTCAAAATCTTGGTGTTCAATGTGTTGATGCTTATCTGCTCTTATGTTTATGTATTATGCTTCCATGAATGATTATTTGATATGCTGCTAACTAACAACAGAGAATTAAGTGTTTGAAATACAAGAAGTTCTATACAACTGATTCACCCCCCCCCTCTCAGTTGTATGCCCTAGATCCAACAATTGGTATCAGAGCTAAGTTCCTCTGACAAGAGCTTAACCGCTTGAGGAGATCCAGGATGTCGTCATACAAGAAGGATAGTCCGAAGTTCGATGGAACCAACTTCACTCTCTGGAAAGGTCGCATGAAGTGTCACTTGGAATGCATGGGAAAAGCATACCTGGGTATGATTTCAAAACCATATGTACCTCCACAAGGTGGTCCGACAACTCTGAATGAAATCACAGAAGCTGAAAACAATCTGCGGACCAAGGAAGCTCTTCTAAGCGCATTGAATGACTCAGATCTCTCGAATGTCATTGACCTACCAACTGCATATGAGATCCTAACTAAACTGGAACTTCTGTATGAAGGAGATGAGTTTGTCAAAAGTGCAAGGTTGCAAAGTCTGAAAGGGAAATTTGAAAGATTGAAAATGAGAGATGATGAAAACATCACTACCTTTATGCCAAGAGTAAATGAGCTAGTATGTGGAATCAGAAATGCTGGTGGAACTTTAGATGAAAATGAGATTGTCTGCAAAATCCTAAGATCCCTTCCTGCTGCCTACAAAATCAAAGTTGCTGCCATTGATGAATTCAGAGCCCACACAACTGTCACAAGAGAACAACTGGCTGGCAAACTAGCTGCATTTGGAATGACCGAGTTTGGAGATGATCCACCCAAGACTGAATCTGCTTTCAAAGCCAGTGCCTATGTGAAAGGCAAACAGAGATTTGATCCGGGTGAAAACTCATCAAGGAAAATGTCATGGTATGATCAAGCAAGAAGAGACATGGAAGAAGAAGAAGCAGAAACAGCTCAACTTGAAGCCCTCATTGCAAAAAGACTGCCAAGAGGATCCGGTAAGTATGAAGGAAAACTACCCTTTAAGTGTTTCAACTGCAATAAGATTGGTCATTTTGCCTCAAGATGTCCGGAAAGATCTGCAAGATCTAATACTCACAGACAAAGGTTTCAAAAGAATTGCTATTATGTTCATGAAGAAGATGACAATGAAGGAGTAACAGATGATGAATCAGAACCAGGAAACAAATCCGGAAATGAGTGGGTGTTTATAGCCATCAAGGAAGAAGATTCCATGCTCTCTGAATCTGTCAATCACAAAGTTGTTGAAAAAGCCTTAGCTGCTCAAGTGGAAGAAAAGGATGATTGGGTTATTGACAGTGGATGTTCTCACCATATGACTGGTGACAAGAATAAGTTCTTAGACTTGGAAAGATATGAAGGAGGAATGGTAAAGTTTGGTGACAATTCTGCTGGCAGAATCAGAGGTAGGGGAACTATTTCCTTTGATGGTAAGAGCAAAACAGGTAATGTACTATATGTTGAAGGATTGAAGCACAATCTTCTCAGTGTTGGTCAGTTAGTGGACAAAGGCTATGATCTCCGGTTCAAGAATAGAAAATGCAGAATCTTTACAAGCTCCGGAACTGAAATTGCATCCGGTACTCAGACAAGAGGTAACATCTTTCATCTGGTTGGTTCAAATAAAAGTTGTTTGTTTGTTCAAATTGATCAGAGTTGGTTATGGCATAGAAGAATGTGTCATGTAAATTTTGATAACATCATCAAAATAAGCAATACTCAGGCTGTGAGAGATCTTCCAAAGTTGATAAAACCTACAAATAGTGTGTGTAAAGAATGTCAGTTAGGCAAACAAAGCAGAGTCTCTTTTAAAAGCAAAGATCAGTCTTCTACCGGATTGTTGGAATTAATACATACTGATCTATGTGGTCTGACAAGAATCAAGAGTCTGCAAGGTGATAGATATTTCATGTTGTTAATTGATGATCATTCCCGGATGATGTGGGTTACCTTTCTAAAAGAAAAATCAGAAGCCTTTGAGAAGTTCAAAATCTTCAAAGCTATGGTGGAGAATCAAACCGGATTGAAACTAAAGTGTCTAAGGTCTGATAGAGGTGGTGAATTTACATCTGGTGAATTCATTGACTTTTGTGAGAAACAGGGTATAAGGAGACAGTTGTCTGCTCCTAAGACTCCACAGCAGAATGGAGTAGTTGAGAGAAAGAACCGGACCATCCAGGAAGCTGCTAGGACAATGATGTTGGAAGCAAATGTTCCTCAAATGTTTTGGAAAGAAGCTATCAGCACTGCAGTCTACACACTCAATCGAGTTCAAATCAGAAACAACACCGGTAAGACCCCCTATGAACTCTGGTTTGGCATCACTCCTACTGTGAAATATTTCAGAGTATTTGGTAGCAAGTGCTATATTAAAAGAGATGAAGATCTAGGAAAGTTTGATGCTAGAAGTGATGAAGGAATTTTCTTGGGATACTCCACTCAAAGCAAAGCATACCGGTGTTACAATAAGAGATTGAGGAAGATGATAGAAAGCACCAATGTAAAGGTTGATGAAGGAATTGAGAAGCCTTCAAGATTTTATGAGTTTGATGAAGATGATCAAGACAGTGTTCAAGGACCTCAATCCTCTCCGGTGAAACAGAGTCAGCCTGATCCGGTAAATCAGGAAGAAGAGATAGGTTTGAATGAGCCTGATCAAGAAACAGCAGTGCTGGATACTCCCAAAATTCCAAGGTATGTAAGACTGAATCACTCTGAAGATCAGATCATAGGTGACAGAAGCAAAGGTGTACAAACTAGAAGGAATATTGCTCAAGATCAGAATGAATGTTGTCTGATTTCAAAGATTGAACCTAAAACAATAAATGAAGCCTGCAATGATGAAAACTGGACCAAAGCAATGGAAGATGAACTGATGCAAATTGAGAAAAATCATACTTGGGATCTTGTTCCCAGACCTAGAGACAGGAATGTAATTGGAACCAAGTGGGTCTTCCGGAACAAACTAAATGAAGCTGGTGAAGTAATCAGAAACAAAGCTAGATTGGTCTGCAAAGGCTACTCTCAAATAGAAGGAATTGACTTTGAAGAGACTTTTGCTCCGGTAGCAAGAATTGAAGCAGTCAGATTACTTCTTGCATTTGCTGCCTTCAAAGACTTCAAGGTATATCAGATGGATGTCAAGTCTGCCTTCCTAAATGGTGATCTGGAAGAAGAAGTCTACATTGAACAACCGGATGGATTTCAATTGTCTGATAATAATGATATGGTCTGCAAGTTGAAGAAAGCTTTGTATGGATTGAAGCAAGCCCCAAGAGCATGGTATGAAAGGTTGGATAAGCATCTTGTGCAGATTGGATTCAACAAAGGTACTACTGACAGCAACTTATATTTCAAAATTGATCATGAAAACATTCTGATTGTTGAAGTGTTTGTCGATGATATCATTTTTGGAGGAAGAGATAGTATGTGTAAAACTTTTGCAAATCAGATGAAAAGTGAGTTTGAAATGTCTATGCTTGGTGAAATGAATTTCTTCTTGGGTCTGCAAATTACTCAAACAAAAGAAGGGATCTTCATTTCTCAGACCAAATATGCGAAAGAATTGTTAAAGAAATTTGGTATGGAAGACTCAAAGCCTATGAACACTCCTATGGCAACCGGATGTAAGTTAAGCAAAAATGATGATTCTCCAAAGGCAGATCAGACAAAGTATAGATCAATGATTGGTGGATTGTTGTATCTCACTCAAACTAGACCTGATATAATGGAGGCTGTTGGCCTTGTGGCAAGATTCCAGGCTGATCCTAGAGAATCTCATGTTATGGCAATCAAAAGAATTTTTAGATACTTGAAAGGGACAGTTGAGTATGGTCTATGGTATCCTAGAGATCCGGATTTCTCTCTTCATGCTTACACAGATGCAGATTGGGTAGGAGATGTGGATGACCGGAAGAGCACTAGTGGTGGAGCATTCTTTTTGGGGAAGAGATTGGTTTCTTGGCTAAGCAAGAAACAAGATGCAATATCACTGTCTACAACTGAAGCAGAATACATTGCAGCAGCAGGTAGTTGCACTCAAATCTTATGGATGAAGCAGATGCTAAGAGACATCAAAGTTGAATATGAGGAGCCTATCACAATTTTCTGTGATAATTCAAGTGCAATTAATATTTCCAAGAATCCGGTATTGCATTCTAAGACTAAGCACATATCTATCAAATTTCACTTTTTGAGAGAACAAGTAAACAAGGAAGAAGTCAGATTGGAGTATGTTCCCTCCAAGGATCAGATTGCAGACATCTTTACAAAACCTCTTCCCAAGGACTCTTTTGAATATCTCCGAGAGAAGTTAGGGGTCATGGCCCCTCCGGTGATGAACTAAGATGCACTGATGTGCATCAGTCCGGTGGCTATCACAGTCATATCTTGTGATCCGGACTAATGGGGAGCTGCAACTAAGGGGAAGCAGCTGGTATGATTCTGATGCATGAGAATTGCAAGTATGAGCCCTTTGCCATTGATGTCAAAGGGGGAGAGAAGACATGTGAAAAACAAGTGGTTGATGATCAAAGGGGGAGCAGCAAAGGAAGACATGTGAAGAGTTGTTGTTGATAGGGGGAGCTGTGACAGAAAAGAGAAGTTCTTGTCTTGATGGTTTTTCACATCATATGTTGCCATCAATGACAAAGGGGGAGATTGTTGCAAGTATGAGGTGAGCCAGTGTTGTCATTGATGTCAACATACTCATACTGCATTGACAAGAAGGATTTGATGAGCTTTGTGCTGAGGATATTAAGAAAATTAGCCTCAGTCAAGAACAGTGATGAGAAGAAGGTAAATGTACTGTATAGGTTGAGAGCCGGAGGATGCGGATTAAAGGGTTAGTAGATATGAGTCTTGAGATGTTACAGTTAAGATTTCAGAGGTCCGCATGAAGATCGGAAGGAGTTGTGGCTGCCGGTATAGAACCGGGTCCGGCATGTATCCGGAGGTGATAGAGGATCACAAAAAGGTCCGGTGAGGTCCGGAATTATATTATCATAATCTGCGGATTGGAAGGAGTGTTTGAGATGTCCTTGTGATGTATCATCCTGATTTGTGTATGATTTCGAGGTCCGGAAGTACCTCTTGCATTATGACAGTAGCGACAGACTGTGTTCTTGAAGTTCCGGATGAGGAAGACAAGAGATCCCAGTAAGCAGAGGAAGTGCGGATGTATCCGGACATTCAGACAGGCTTGTGAAGGTTCTTGGATCATGTTTAGGTTGTGTTGTTGGTCCGCATTGATGGTAGAGCCCGGAATTGAAGTTATTCTTCCGGATGAAGTTATTGCTCTGTTTAGCCGACCGGATGAGTTGTTCATCCTGCGAATGTTCTTGTGATGGCCGACCGGATGTGTTATCCATCTTGCGGATACTCCTATGGTTGTTTGCCGACTTAGATGCTTGTTCCTAAGTCGATGTCTTGTATAAATAATGATTTGTGAATTCATTTCAGTGTGTGTGGTGGGAAGATGAGCATGATATAGCGAAGAAAGGTGCGAAAGGCAGAGTAGAGATTGTTGGGCTTAATTGGAACTGATCCGGACATGGTAGAGATGTCATTCTCCAGTTCAAGACTGTGATTTTCATCACTTTGTAGACAGTGTGTCTCCTTGTAGGCAGTGGGCCTCTTTGTGAGCAGTGTGCTCGGGGCAGTGAGCCCTTATTGGCATGTGCCATTCATTTTTCTTTATTCTTCTAACAGAGAATAATTCTTGGGTTAATCACCCCGTGGTTTTTCCCTTAACCGGGTTTTCCACGTCAAAATCTTGGTGTTCAATGTGTTGATGCTTATCTGCTCTTATGTTTATGTATTATGCTTCCATGAATGATTATTTGATATGCTGCTAACTAACAACAGAGAATTAAGTGTTTGAAATACAAGAAGTTCTATACAACTGATTCACCCCCCCCTCTCTCAGTTGTATGCCCTAGATCCAACAAAGATGGCTAGTGTACCTCAAGGATAACAACATGTAATCAAATTCTTTATAATTATGTAGGCTATTTGTTTAAAATGGGTCAATGGTTATGGCTCTCCTTATGAATATCTAGTCCCATGCACATGAATAACATAAATAAGGAAATTCGTAATAGAATTTATCAATTACAAGGCCAAGGGACTTACCATGTGACCAAAAGCTAAGATGTTGTGGTAGCCTGAGTTCATTACAGAGGAGACTAACAACACATCCTTGGGTGACATGTCCTAAATCATAGTCCCTACAAGATATCAAAATCTAGTTGGGTTGATATATTTATAACCCCAACATGTCATTGCATGCAAGTTATAGAAATCTAGTTTCACGAATTAAAATAGGAACATGGGAATGATAACTAGTTTTGCAACATATTGAATACATTCCTTTCTTGTTATGTAGACCCCAATTAGACTTGGAAGTTAAATTTTCCCCACTTTTGTCGGTGTAGTTTCCCCCCAAATTATTTAAGGGGGAGTATAGTCGTTGAGAGTTTTTTTTCTATTGGCCAACATATAAAAACTCATTATTGTAACCACCATAATTCTTGATAAAAATGGTTGGAGACATCGAAAAGATTAGGGTTTCAGTTGATATTGTATTGTAGCATATTGCAGTGGTGGGTCATCCCACAATAATGGGTTAAACTTTTTGGCCAAACTTGACATTGAAATCAACATTTTGAAGTAAATCTTCACTTTCTAATACCTATAGCCTCTAAACCATTAGGAATTTGAAGATGATGTAAACTAGTGATTTATGAGATTTTGTTTGTAGATTCTAAATATATATATTTTTTAAAAATTGTAGTTAAATTGTAAAATTGTTCACATTTCCTTTGATAACTAGTTTTTAATAGTAAACAACATTTCTTTTAAAGTGATGTGTATTCCATAGCACATAACTCTTTTTCTACAAAGGATAAAATTTTGATTCTTTTGAATTTAGATTGGTAAAACTGATATATAGGATATGCATGTGGTTTCATAATGTTTTGTTAAATTTTTTTTAATTAAGTTTTGAAGTCAAACTAAGTATAATTTAGACATAGGCATATTCTGTAAAACATAACTTTTTCTGTATGTATCGAAATTTAATTTTTTATTTTTTTGTTGAAACAAGGACATCAATACCTAGGGTATAGATATTTTTTGGAATTTTTTTTTTACTAATTTACTAATTTTCCATGTGTGTAGAACAAAGAACTTGATGTTCAGTGAAAAACCTATTTTCACAACAAATAAAAAATAAATATAATAATCAAATTAAATATATTTAAAATTATACTTTTTGAGGAAGCTTATAATAAGGACTACATACTGACAAAAAATAATTTTTAAATGAATTTATTTGATCCCCTAAAAGGTAAATCAAAAGTAGTCTTTTATCAGCATTTTGATAGGTGTAGAGGAGACTCCATTATAGGTATGGTTTAAAACTAGCAGGATTCTATCAAAGGGAGTTTGAATCTAAGGGGGTTTGATCAAACCCTCTTCAATTAAAATCCTTTAAATGGAACCTTTTAAGGCTTAAATCATTATATTTTCTAAAAATATGTGATTTCAACAAAAATTAGGATGTCCTAGAAAGTGTAACCCATTATTGTGGCAGCACCCCAGTATTGAGTTGCAAGATTGCTAGTTGTAATCAGTTTGATTTGCTAGATAATGATATTGGACTCTCTATTGTTGGATGTAGCCCAAGTTCGGGTGAACCATATTAAAATTGTCTCTCGTTGTTATTATTTCTGTGTATTTTAATTCATCTATTTAATCTTTCATTATCTACATTTAATTGATATCTTCTACCTACTCTTCCTAACAAGTGGTAGCATAGCGGGTTGTGTTCGATTATCCTCTGTATGAAGGTCTCACGATTGAGTGGGAGTCTCGCAGTTGAGTGGGAGTAATAGAAAATGAGGGTAAATTGAAGGTAGATAAATTTAATGGGTAGAACTATAAGTTATAGAAGATAGAAATGGAGGATTATCTCTATTAAAAGGATTTATGGAGGTCATTACAAGGGAAAGACAAGAAGCTGGTAGCAATGACTATTGAGAATTGGGAACTTCTATACAGAAAGGCACTGGCAAGCATTTGTTTGTGCCTGACACCATCTGTGGCATTCAATATTTAAAAAGTGAAGACAATGGATGAGTTGATGTAGACATTGGCAAAGTTATATGACAAGCCTTCCATTTTGAATAAGGTATTTCATATGAAGTGTTTATTTAATATGAAAATGGTAGAAGGTGGATCAGCTACTGATCATTTAAATTAGTTTAACAAAGTTACCAATCAATTGACTTCTGTAAATGTAAATTTTGATGAAGAAGTTAGAGCTCTCTTGATATTATGTTCTTTGCCTAAAAGTTGGAATAGTTTGGTAATGTCGGTTAGTAACTTTGTTTCTGTTTTGAATACATTGAAATTTGATGATGTTGTTAATGTTATTCTAAGTGAGAAAATTTGTAGGAAAAGCTCAGGTGGAACATCAAGCAGTGTTTTGAATGTAGAAAGCAAGGGAAGATCAAAGGAGACAGGAAAAGGTTCTAGAGGTCATGGGAAGTCACAAGGAAAATCAAAGGACAAGAGGTCCCAATCTAGAGGAAAGAAGGGTTGCTGGTACTAAGGAAAACAAGGTCATCTAAAGAAAGATTGCTAGTCTCAGAAGAATAAAGAAGACAAACAAGAGGGTAATAACGAGGCAAATTTGGTAAGTAATAAATTTGAAGATGTTCTGATTCTTCCTCTAGATAATGTTGATAATTCATGGGTTTTAGATTCAGGCACCTCATTTCATGCTATGCCCCATATAAGTTATTTTCTTGATTATGTCCAAGGGGATTTTGGGCTAGTTTATTTGGCAGATAACAAACATTATCAGATTGTTAGAAAGGGAAGAATTAGGATTAAGTTACAGAATGGGAATCATTGGCTACTACAAAAGGTAAGGCATGTTGCAACGCTAAGTAGGAATTGTATTTCAATAGGCAGCTAGGTGATAAAGACCTTGCATAGTTACTTTTAGTGATAAAAATTGGAAGGTTACAAAAGGTGTGAAAATAGGCACTTTATATCTTTTTACATGTCATATTATTCCTTCTAGTTCAGTTGTTGTAGAGAAAAATCAAACATGAATGTTGCTCAAAAAATTAGCTACAACAGTTGCTATGAGTTGACCAGTAGTTGTTGCGGATTCACAGGTAGAGACTGAAATAGTTGTTGCAGGTTCCAAGGCAACATGATGGCATAACAGACTTGGGCACATGAGTGAAAAAGGTATGAAGGTATTTCGTTCAAAGAAAGTTTTAGCAAGTCTAAAATATATTAATATGGATTTCTATGAAAGTTGTGTGTACAGAAAATAAAAGAGAGTTAGTTTTCTCAAGGATGGGAAGCAAAATAAATATGAAAAGTTAGATCTTGCGCATATGGATGTATGGGGACTAGCTCATCTATCTTCTCTTGGTTTCTCTAAGTATTTTATTATATTCATAGATGATTCAACTAGGAAGGTTTGGATGTATTTTCTTAGGAAAAAAATATGATGTATTTGAAACATTTAAGAAATTGAGATGCTTGGTTGAAAATGAGATGGGTAAAAGATTAAAATGTCTCAAATCTGATAATGGTGGTGAGTATTGTAGCAAAGAGTTTAAAGATTATTGTGCCTCTAATGGAATTCATAGGTAGAAAATGGTTCCAAGGACAACATAAGAGAATGGAGTGGTTGAGTGCATGAATAGGACAATAATGGAGTGTGCAAGGAGCATGAGATTGCATGTTGGGCTGCCTTTAAACATGTGAGCAGAGGCTATCAATACCATTGTATATTTAACTAACAAAGATCATTCAGTTCCTTTGGGTTGTGATATTCTAGAAGAAGCATGGACAGGTAAGAAGGTGAGTTATTCTTTTCTCAAAACCTTCGAATATGAGGCATTTGCACATGTAGAGTCTAAAAATAGAACCAAGCTAGATGCAAAAAAAAGTGTATCTTTGTTGGATATAGAATTGATGAATTTGGTTATAGGCTTTGGGATTTTGAAAATCTAAAAATTGTGAGAAATAGGGATGTTTTATTCAATAAAAAGGTACTGTACAAAGAACAGTTGCAACAGCATGAGAAGAAAGAAAAGGATTATGTGGTGCTAGATGACACTCTAGACAATGATGTTCCAATGGTTTTTAATGCTCCACAACAACAACAACAAATATTACAAACTCCAGTAAATGTTACATGGTCAGCAAGGATAAGTAGACCTCTTAAAAGGTTTTCTCCTCTTTGTAGTCTATTTTGTTAATAGATGTTGGTGAAACAAATGGGTATGATGAAGATGCACAGGTGGATACAAAGGTTCAGTGGGAGCATGCAATGGAAGAAGAAATGGACTCCTTGCTGAAAAATCAAACTTGGGAATTATGTAAGTTGCTTGTAGGTAAAAAGGCTTTACCAAACAAATGGGTTTATAGGCTAAAAGAGGAAGATGGAGGTAAGAAAATATTTAAAGATAATTTAGTTCTAAAATGATTTGTATAGAAAACAGGCATTGATTTTGATGAGATTTTCTCTCTAGTTAAGATGATTTCTATTCATACTATTTTAAGTATTGTGGCTATTGAAGACTTGCATTTGGAATAGCTAGATGTGAAAACCACCTTTCTCCATGATGATTTGGAGGAGGAGATATATATGGAACAACTACAAGGATTTGAAGTCAAAGGTAAGGAGAAATTGGTGTGCAGCTTGAAGAAGAGTTTATATGGCTTGAAAAAAACAACTTGGTAATGGTAGTTGAAATTTGATAGTTTTATGGCTGAGCAAGGCTACAATAAGTGTAATTTTGACCATTGTGTTTATTTTAAGAGGTTAGATAATGATAGCTACATTGTTTTATTTTTATATGTTGATGACATGCTTATAGCAAGGTGTAACATAGATCACATAAGTGAGTTAAAACAACAATTAGCAAAATCATTTTCTATGAAGGATTTGGGGGCAATAGAATAAATCCTTGGTATGAGAATTTGTAGAGATAGAAAGAACAAAATATTGACTCTATCTTAGGTTGACTATGTTGAAAAGGTGTTGCAAAGATTCCATATGGAGAATGCAAAAGGTGCCAGCACACCTTTGCCTAGTCATTTCAAATTGACTAAGGAGATGTATCCAAAGACACAAGAGGAGGAAGAAAAAATGTCCAAGGTACCATACACTTGAGTTGTAGGAAGTTTAATGTACACCATGGAATGCATGAGACCTGATATTGCACATGTCATAGGAGTTGTAAGCAGCTATATGAGTAATCTTGGATTGGAGCATTAGAATGTGGTAAAATAGATTCTCAAGTATTTGAGAGGTACATCCAATAAACATTTATGTTTTGGGGCTCTAATACTGATTTAAAAGGCTACGTGGACTTAGATTTGGTAGGGTATATTGATATCAGACAAAGTACTATAGGTTATGTCTTTAGTGTAGGTGGGACAACGGTGAGTTGGATCTCAAGGTTGCAAAAGGTGGTTTCTTTATGAACAATGGAGGCAGAGTATGTAACTATAATAGAGGCATGCAAGGATATGATATGGATGCAATTTTTCATAGAAGAATTGGCAAAC
The DNA here is from genome assembly GCA_027924645.1 of Cunninghamia lanceolata. NCBI lineage: Eukaryota > Viridiplantae > Streptophyta > Pinopsida > Cupressales > Cupressaceae > Cunninghamia > Cunninghamia lanceolata. The sequence goes on from BSBN01000854.1 coordinate 11,575,940, forward strand.
ACTAGGCTGAAAGTTATTTATTTATGTACAGCTAGAGTGCCATTACATCTTGCAAAGAATTTTTCCTTGAAATCAAAGACTAAACACATACAGATGAGGTATCACTTCATCTAGTCAGCGTTGGAGGATGGAAAATGAAGGCTGGAAAAGATACACACAAATGGCAATCTAGCAGATATGTTTATGAGGGTGGTGACAATGGAGAAGTTGAGCTCCTCTTCAGCTTCAGTTGGTCTTCAAGATTGAAAATAATAAAATCATAACAATAGGGTACATGATGCTTATTTCTAGTGGGAGCTATAGGGGCAATGGTGTTATGATCAGTCTCCAAGTGGTAGATGATATGGTGTGGAGTTTGATTAGTCTCCAAGTGGGATATTGTTGTTATATGGAGAACATTAGGTGCCTCATGCACAATGATTTCAGGAACATTAGTATACTTATTCACTATCCCCTTAGTGGGTGGAACATGCCTATTAATGATTATTGAATTCACGTTGTTTTCTTTTTTATTAATATCAACATCCATCCCCAAGGGATTTAATGTGATAGACCTCTCTTCATCTGCTAATACTTCATCTTTTGAAGGGAGAGAATTGGAATGAAGGGAAGGTAAAGTAAGAAATTTTTTGATGATTGTATCTATGGTGGTGTCCAAGGGGTTAGAACATGCAACCAAAGGAGGACTATCCATAGTCTTCACATCCTTAGTGATATCCAATGTGCTTGAACATTCAATCAAAGGAGGAAGATCAAGGGTCTTCACTTTGTTAGTGATATCCAAAGTACTTGGATACTAAATCAAAGGTGGAAAATCCATAGCATGAGCTATAGAAACCTCATGTACTATAGTATTAGAAGAATGCCCATTATCTACTCATGGAGGATCTTTCATGAGAGGAGGCTCTTCATCCACTAATTCTTTATCTTTCAAAGATAGAGAATTTGAATGAAGAGAGTGTAGGTTGATGTTAAGGAATGTATCAATAATTTCATCCTCTTGTGCTAAAATGACCTCACAAGTGGGAACAACTTTGGGAGAGGGATTAAAATCATAGGGTGAAGTGGAAAAAGCTAGGTCACCACTACATGTATTAGAGAGTAGATCCATGGGAATGGACATGGAGACTTGTATTTGGAGTAAAATAAGAATTATAACAATCATTTTCTCATGATTATCCATGGAGATGAACTTAGTGAGATATTCTAGTATTGAAGGTATACACCCATGAGAGTTGTGAAGCTATCAAAATCAGATATATAAGAAATGATTTCATATATAGAAAATGGAGATATGTTGATATCATACATGGATGCTATGTGATTTAAGACATGAGGATGCATATTAGTGAATTTAGAGAAATTTACAAAATCTATGATATATGCATACACAGATACCAAAGAGGAACAACTAGAAGGAGCCATGATGAGATGATTTGTCTATTGTATGTAAATGTCATATGGAATAGAAAATTACAATCAGATCTATACATTAATCAAGGACCACTATTATGAAAATAATATTGCAATCAAAGACTTACAAGTGCAAGAGAAGTGGGGCTTCCAAAAATTGTGATATTCTTGGCAACCACAACAACTAAATCTTGCAAATGTAAGATGTGAAGTATGTGCAAAAGAAGTGCCTAAAAAATGTATCCACTTGAATGTGACAAAGGTTTATAACACTTTTCTCTAATAAGGATGCACTAAATGCAAGACTAGCTATGGTTTTACCATCAAACCCTAGATCTTGAATGCCCACTTCTAGACCAAAATATTTCAAATGCAAGGCTTATTTTTGAATATAAATAAAATTTATGATATGATAAAGCAATTCAAGATCAGATTTGAAATTTTTATGACAATAGCAAAATTTGAAACAAGATTTAACTACAAACCCTAGTTTTTTGATTTTGACCACGTTTTCAAAAATGCAAGTTTTCAACCAAAACCCTAGAAAATGAGACCTAGAAAATGAAAGGACTATCAACTATACTATAACTCAGATCTGATGCAAAAATAAAAGATTTAAATATTTCTATAATGAATCATGATCTACAACATATGCAACAAAAACAATGCACAAATTTACAACTTTTTGCAAGCCTAAAATGCTTGATTTTTTTCACTTTTTTCAATGTAAATATTCAAAAGATGCCTTACAATAGCAAGGATGATAAGGTATAGAAGATTAAAACCTTTTATTTAATTCAATAATGTAGAAATAATTGTAACAACATGCTCAATCTTGAAACCCTAGCTAAAACTTCCTAAAAATGCAAGGATTTTTAAAACCCTAACAATGAAATATTGTAAAATTAAGCTATATAACTATGCAAATTGATAAATGAATGGAATCTAATCAGATCTAAGATAGAAAATAGCTCAGATATAATGCAAGAAGGATGCCAAAGTGTAATAAACTACGTGTTCTCCAAAAAGTTAAGAGAAATGTAACGTAGAAAAGAGAGACTAGCTCAATGGATCAAACTAGGTCAAACCCTCTTCTAAAAAACATTTGGGTCACAAACCAAGCTTGGCTTCTACTATAAGAGGAGAGCCAAACTAAAGGGGTTCTACCCTTTTGTTGTATAGAGAAGAAATTAAGGAAATTCAATCAATCAAGCTAGGGTTAAAACATGTAACCCTAGTTAACAAAGATTCGAGTACCTAAAACCTAACAGCCAAAATAATAGAAGAGGTCAATAGGCAATTCTAAAACATTTCCCAAAGTCAAAATATGTAGGACAAGGGCGCTTGGGTGCCCTGGTCCCAAATTAGGGTTTTTAGAAATTATTTCCTCTATAAGGTTTGTATCATCAACCTTATCCTTCTTCCCAGATGCCACTTGTTGAAACTTGTCCATCTGAGCTACACACATGAAAAGAGGGAAAATATTGGGTGCTATTTAGGAGCTTGCCTCAGTCAAGCCCCATGAATGGTGTTTCCACCTCCACAATAGCAAAGATGATTGATAAAGACTACATGCCCTAGGAGGTAGAGGAAAACCTAAAGTGGAATGGAATGCTAAAGTAAAGCATGAAGGAAAGAGTTCACCATGAGCATAGAAACATTTATATTCTTGTAGACAGCATCACAACTTGACTCAAGAAGTTGATGTAGCCTTCCAAGATCTTCACAAGAACTATTAGTGCCGGAATAATAATCCACAATAGAGATCTTAAGAGCAGAGTAGAGAGCATAAGAGAGAATAAGAATCTTCCAAGAAGTTAGCCAGAGCATAGAGATATACAAATGAAAAAATTAACTTACTTTTATATTCATTCCCATCAATTTCTAGAGAGTTAAACCACACAAGGCTGACATTAGGAATGTCTTAAAGGACCCAAGCTGACAAGGCACAAATTTTGGGAAGGGCTAAAGGAAGGCCTAGGGAAAATTGTTACCCTAGTCCTTTAGCCACTTAACTCCTAAAAAGGGGCACATAAGGTCTCCTTAGCCCAGCCTTATAGTTCTTTTTTGGGTTTTGTGCATTGGGATCAAGTATTACATGCTTAATAATCAAAAGGGTATTAAAATAGGTCCTAATTAGCAAGGGGAAATCTTTGAGGCCCATCTAGGAGCTAAACAAGGTGTAAAATAGTGGCATGCACATTTTATGACATTACAAAGACCACTTCTTCAACTCACAAAAGAACATATTTGAACATGAATAATATCATCATCAAAGGTTAGTTTCACCTAATTTTATCCTTATATTTTTAGCACACTTATATTTCTACATCTCCACAATATTAGTACTACCTTTGTTGCTTGAATATTACTATCACATTTTCATAGCATCATTGTTTAGTAAACATCACAATGAATTTCATTGTTGTAAATTATCACTATTGTAAATACTTAAAAATTCATTGTTGTTGTGCATCAAGTGAAAGTTGTACAAGGGTCATTATAAACAATATAGAAAATTTCCTTCTTTATCAATTTTATAAGCAAATTAAGAGAATATTTAAATGCAAGCCATATAATATAATGTGAATTTCACTACCTTAATCATCATCCACTCACCATCCAAAATTTCTTCCATATCTGAATAAACATGTTAAATTATTCAAATAAGGGAAGGAGTTCATTTTTATATAAGTATGAGATAAGGAAATGGATTTCATAGATGACTATACCATTAATATTGTTATCATAAATTGAACACTCTTCTATACAAACCAACCAAGTATAATAGGGATATCATCCTTGCTCCTCCTATGGTTTCTGAAATTTTCTTACCATTTCAAAAGATTAAATAAGATAATATTTAACTCTCATCATTTCTATCTAATTATACAAATTTTAAGTGACAAATAATATTATAAAGATGTTAAAGAAGGCAACATCCAACTCAATGTTCAATTCATAAATTTATAGGTATTATAATCCACTCCTTTTGAAATAAGAGGAAGCTCAATAGAATTAGGATTTAAATCTTGAAAAAATATAGATGGTTGTTTTTGAGCTATAGTTTATTGGTAATATTTATTTAGTTGATATTTACTTGTAGAGAAAGCATGAAGATTTTTTAGAACTAAAAAGAATTTTTTGAATTTTCGTCATGAAGTTGGATGATTCATAAAAAGTTTATTAGGGACCAAGTCTTGTTGAGTGTAAGGCCCATGATATATTAAGACACGAGGTTAGGATTATTCCCTAAATGACTTTGGGAAGAATAGATATTTTTTTAAATCATCTTTAAAAAAAATAAGAAAAACATTCACATTACGGGTCAACTCTTCTCATACCACTAATTTCTTAATTATAACACCATTTTAGTTGACATTCTAATCAAATAAAATAATTACCATTCATGGCAAAATTAGGTGCTTCAAAACAGGGAGAATGTCGGTAACAACTAAGCGTAAGTGGTTTTAAATTTCCATTGCCCAATTATATCGTCAAACCCAGGCTCATGTTGCATGTGCTTTTCTTTTAGAAAATGATTTTGAGAGGGATTGCCGTCTTAAAAGGCTCAGAGATCTTGGTTTTATTTTCTTTGCCGTCCATATGACAACCAACATACAATTATCATTTCATTACACAAGCCAGCCCTCCAATGGAGTGAATCGACCAGCTTAATACAAGGAAAAATAAATTTATAATGTATTGCAGAATCAAAAGTCGTAGATTCTTCCGAAGCAGTAGAGAGCATATAGAGATAATTATTTAAGTACTGGAGAAACAAAAGTCGCAGATTCTTTCATCGTAGAGATGTTGTGTAGCCTGTATATAAATGCTTACTTATGGTGTTGCTCTTCACTATTGAAACGGCCTCTCCAATTGTGAGTTCGATTCATAACCAGTCCTTACATTCCCCAGTTAGCAAAAGAGCTACATTTCTTGTTATGGGGTTGATTGGAAGGCTGGGGGCAATGGCGTTGCTTATAATTGTACTGTTTGCAATGATAATAAGCAATGTAGAAGGAGAAATAGCAGTGCCATATTCAAGGAGGGTATTAATGAGCCGGTTTCTTACACAACAAGTGCCACCGAAGAGTGCATCATGCAGCGGGTACAAGAACGCATGTAAGGAGAATAACGTTCCAGGTAAAATAAAATCAGTATGCTGCAACAATCACTGTTTTAATGTGTTAACAGATCACTACCACTGTGGCTCATGTGGTGCCACTTGTTCTTTCGGATATACTTGTTGTAAAGGTAAGTGCGTCAATGTCAACAACAGTAAAAGGAACTGCGGGAAATGCGGTGTCAGCTGCACTAAAAAGCAAAAATGTAGTTATGGGATGTGTTCTTATGCTTAACTAGTCTGTTAGTTGGGAATATGATGTATTTTCTTCCTTAAGCTCATCTGAATTTGTAGTTAGGAATATATAGTCTCAGTTGGTCTCTTGGTGGAAGACTTGTCCTCTTGAAAGTAAAGTTACAATTTCAAAACTTGCAAGGGTAGGGTATGTATGTCTTGTTTGCCTCCATTTCCTGTCATCTTACTATCAACATCTATTTTTGTTGTTGAGAAACGATTATGTAATTGAGTGAAATAGTTTCTTATGAATTGTTTCAATTAAAAAGCTATTGATTGTCTCTAAACTAATTTAGTTTCATTAATGGTATTTAAAACTCATTTGAAGCTAAGGGTGTTGGAGGAGCATCACAAAATTTTAAGGAACATAAGGAAAACAACCATTTCACAAGATGAAATATCTTTATAATAATATCTGTATAATTTCTCCTAGATATTCAACGGAGTGAAGTGAACAAATTGTCTTTGTTGATATCCTCTTCTTTTTAATAGATTTTTAATAAATAAAATATGTTATACTCTATAGATGGGTTACTAAAAAACAAAGCATGTTTAATTAACGTTAAGCTAATACCTATACTATCTACAAGAAAATAATGTGATTCTTTAATGACCATAATTTTATTTAGTAAGTCATTATGACCTCACCAAATAATATTCTAGGTTTCTCAAAGCGTGCATAATCCCGAGAAACAAAAATTCATTTGGATTTAGGTGGTTTGAGGGGTTATGCCAAGGGACATTGAAATCATTTATTCCTTGACCCAAAATAGGATAATAAGGGCTCATAAGAGATGCAAGGACCATTTAATCCTCCAACTCAACACTCAATTATTTAGTTGGTATACACACTCAATCCTTTAATACTAAACCAACTAAAATTAGAAAATGCTTTACTAAAGACATATGTCCCACTTATAATGACTTAGCTTTGTTAGCCAATAGCACAATAATAGACTGGAAATAATAAAAAAGATTTTATGATCTAGCATGTAGATTGTGGGATGCTCCAAAATGTCTTTTGATTGCATAGTTGGCACAATCCCAATCTAGCACATTGAGAGCTCACCTCTCAAAGATGTGGCACCCCTTGAATCATCCAACTCATTATAAGATATCATGGTCCACAGATCTAGTGTTATCATGAGCACACTCAAAGCTCAAGTGTCCCACTAGCCTACTCCACACTAATGGGAATGTCTACAGATGCCACTAAGCACACAGGACACATAAGAAGGGGCCTACCATTGATGATACAGACCCAAATTAGCTAATGTGACAAGGAGGCTCTAAGAACTCCAAGAGCACTTCCTTCAGATCATGTGAGCCATTCAATTGGAATGGGATCTAATGGCTATTGCATCACCATCACCACATTTATATTGGCATTTCCTGGAATATAGGAGCTTTACATGAGACCCTTGATGTCATTAATCATCAAGCTCACTATTTTAATAAAATAAATAGGACAGGACCCACCACAACTAGGTTAAACTATTCATGACTAATAGCATAACATTTTCCTAAAAATATTAGTTGGACTTGATGATGTTTCATGAGACATTAGATAAAATCCTAATTAGATGGCTAGCACAACACAATGAACCCAAACCACTAACAACCTTTAGCAACTATGGGAAATTCCTTCATGGAAATGCTAATATTATGAATGATTGAGAATCCAATGCATGGACTTGCCACAAAACCAAGTTAGACTAGGCTAACCAATAGCATGAAAGGATAATTTTGACATACTCATGGACATTTCAACTATGCATAAAGCATATGATTAACAAGGATTAGATGGCTAGTGTACCTCGAGGATAACAACATGTAATGAAAGTCTTTATAGTTATGTAAACTATTTTATTAAAAAAGGATCAATGGTTATCACTCTCCTTATGAATATCTAGTGCCATGCACATGAATAACATAAATAGGGAAATGAACATAATAGAATTTATCAGTCACAAGGCTAAGGGGCTTACCACGTGACCAATAGTTAAGATGTGGTAGTAGGGGTGCATTACAAAGGAGATTAAGAACACATCATCGAGTGACATGTCATGAATTACAGTCTCTACAAGATATCAAAATATAGTGGGGTTGATATATTTATAACCCCAACACATCATAAAAGGGAAGCCATACACATCTAGTTTAACCAATTAAAATAGGAACATATGAATAATAACCAGTTTTGTCATATATTGTATACATCCCTTTTCCTCATAGGAATTTAGTTAATTCTAGAACCAAACTTGCATTGTAATATTTTAATTTATAACATGATCACAATATATTCAATATATATCATTGTATGAGTTAGACACACACACACAAATGTAAACATTTAAAGTTATGAATCAAAGTGTTGGAAATATTGTCATTGATGTTGAAAAGGATCCACAAAGTTTCTAAGGCATGAATGATTTTAACCTTCAGTCGGCAAATCGTTCGATTTGTGAACTCACAGGTTCACTAACAGCTACGTATCTCAGATAGACAATTCACTGATTTGTCAATTTTTGAATAAAGTGTATCTTCTTATGTTATCAAGAAAATCTCAAGCTTGCAAACTCAACAAAGGAAGAGTTGGTTGACAAGTATCTAAGTTCACCAATTTGTCAATTTTCTGATAAAGGAGAATGTGAAGTTAAGTCAGCAAAATTTCAAGTTTGCAAACTTAACAAAGGGAGAGTTGGCTCACAAGGTTCTAAGTTCACTGATTTGGTAATTTGCCAATAAAGGAGAACATGAAGTTAGGTTGGAAAAATATCAAGTTCACAAACTCAATAAAGGGAGAGTTGGTCTACAAGTTCCCAGGTTTGTTGATTCACCAACTAGCTGATAGAGGCTTTTGAGTCCATGGTTCATGGAAATGGTAATTTGCTGATAGCAAATGTTGAAGAGAGTCCAAGGTTTGTGGAAATGGGAATTTACCGATACTGAATGGAGAAGAGTCCAAGGTTCATGGAAATGAGATTTTGCCAACAAAGGTTACATTTTTGGAGGTAACAATATGGAGATATAATATATTTAAATTAAAGATTTAAATATATGGTTTGAGGCCAACTTGATGTCATGTATTAAAGATTTAAAACTTGATGCCATTTCAAGTCTAAAGAGTAAAAATAATTATTAAGGTGGTCGACCTAAGTATACATTGAAATTCAAAATATAGAAGCTGACCTTGGAGAATGTTTTAATTAGGTGTAGCCAACAATAAAGGATCATATTGTATAGATCTATATAAAAAATAGATCAGTTTGTTCATTTTGGATATGATGCACATTTGTGATCATTGAAGCAAAAAATCTGAATATACATGCGAATGTAAATGAAGTGCAAAGGAATTTTAGTAGAAGATAACTAGAGAATTGCCCATGTAGAAGAGTTGAGGAGTTGAGGAGAAGACAACAACATAATAGCATGACAACAATATAATGGACTTATCATCTGAATGCTCATAGAAAACAGTGTGATAGTAGAAAAAGTATCAAGTAAATTATTTCATTTATATTGTAGAGGTTGAGTCTCATCTGATATGTGTTGCAACACATTAGGGGATTGATGTCTCTATTAGGTTGGTGCCCATAAAGCAATGTAATAGGGGCTTGGTGCTTCCTTTGAGTTGGTGCTCATAAATTAGGGGATTGGTGTCTCCTTTGGGTTAGTGCCCATAAAGATTATTGTAAACTTTATTTTTTTTGTGAGGCTAGATTTCAGAAGTAGATCCAAGAAGCTTTCTCACCTTGTTTTTAACCTTCTTGAGTTTCCACGTAAAATATGGTGTTGTGTTCTCTGGTGTGGATATGCTTATGGTTGCATAATTCTAACTTAATTTGATTGATGCAATAAATATTTTGTCATTACAATAAAATTGAAGTAAAAATTGGTATATACCTACTCACCCCCCTCTTAGTATATCTATGTTTTCCCACAATTGGTATCAAAGCCAAGTGCCTTGGTGTAGCCTAACAGCTGAAGGTAGACATTGGATTAGAACACATGGCAGGTCAGGAAGTACCTTATTCAAGCAAGGCACCTCTATTTAATGGATCAAACTATGCATTCTAGAGTATAAGGATTGAAGCCTATTTAACCTCATTAGGGTTTCATGTATGGAAATCTATTGTGGATGGTTATATTACTCCTACAACTCATCCAATAGATCAGGTTGATAAGAAGGCATGTGAGAACAATTCTAAAACTAAGAATGCAATTCTAGGTGGATTCAAAAACACTAAATTCATTAAAGTGATGCATTGCAAGTCTACTCAATATATTTGGAAAAAGCTTCATAACATTTATGAAGTTGAAGATAAGGTGAAAGAAGCTAAGCTACATACCTATAGACACAAGTTTCAAAGTTTGAAGATAAAGGAAGAAGAAAATTTTGCTTACTATCTACTCCAAGTGGATGAAATCGTCAATGCTATCAGAGGACTTGGTGAAGAAATGAAAGACCCAATTATTTGTGAAGGTCTTAAGATCCCTTCCCCAAAGGTATGATTCAAAAGTTTCTACCATTGAAGAATCTATAGATCTGAATATATTTATAGTGGATGAATTATATGGATCCCTCATTGCTTATGAAATGAGGAATGTGAGTAAGGAGATATCTATGAAGGAAGTTGCTTTCAAAGCATCTAAGAAATAAAATAATGACGCATCTAAGCCAAGTGATGGGTCTGATAATGAGGAAGCCAACTTTGTGAGAAAGGTGAAGAAGGGTTCCAACAAGTACAAAGGTAAGTTACCTTTAAAATGCTTTAATTGTGGTAAAATTGGTCATTTTGTTGCTAAGTGTCCTTAGGCCAAAAGTGAAAGTAGCGATAAGGAAGGAGGACATAACATAAACAAAGATGGAAAACATTATCAATATAAAAAAAGCCACAAGCAAGGCAAACATGAAAAGAGGAGCTTGTTGACACCTAAATAAATAGTTCCCAACTTGGTATATTTTGCCCCAAATCTATCAGAGTTGTACTTTGTGCCTTTGTTGAAGAGCCCATCATTGATACCTGGTCAGAGATATATTTCATGGGTCTCTTTCAATTGCCTTCTGAGTGTTTGTCTTTTGAAATGTAAGGAAAAGGCCCCAAAAATTGAGTAAGTCCCAAAAACTCTAGGTCTTTTCCTTTCATTTTATACTTTTTTAGAGTTTCAAAATTTTAGGTTCTCATCTTTCATTGTGCCATGTCTAGTGGCTCTGAAATCACCCTTGGTTTCTTGCAAAATCATCTAAGTTTTTTGGGCATCGAAGGTCAGGCTTGCAGATTTATGTCTTCTTCAGAGCATGTGTTAATGGGAAGGCCCGACCATTGAAATCCACCATGGGTTTTGAATTTTTTTTAAGTATTACAGATTTTAGAGGTTAGGGTGGTCGTCTTTCATCTTCCTCTAGGAGGATGGAAGGTGTTACACATATGGTTCCTAGGGTTTTCATTAATGTCAACACTATCACTACATTGTCATTGATGTCAACACTATCATGGAGGTGTGATGGTGTTCATGGTTGGATGTCATGTGTGAAGAAGACATAGTTCATGGTTGGATGTCATGAGTAGAGAAGGTATAGTTCATGGTTGGATGTCATGTGCCATACAACAGAGAAGATATAGTTCATGGTTGTATTTCATTCCCTGATCAGTGTAGAGTTGAGTACGAAGTAATATTATTATGGGAATTAGAAGCACTAAGAAGATCAAATGTGTTTCTGATGTTAAAAGATTTTATTGATGGCCTAAAACATGTATGTTCCAAGTTTCATGATGATTAAATTACCAGAAGAGTGTTTTGTTGTTGACAATCTGAAGACGGTATTGTTTTTGTGAAGGAGTTCTATGTAGGGCAATGGAATGCTCCACATTCCTCCATATTAGAAGTTATGGATATACAGTTCTAGAAGTATGTTTAGGATGTAGTGAAGGTGGTAATTACAAAGGTTTAGATCCTTTGTCCTTCCGCTAAGAAAGTTATCCATGATTGAGTATCAACATGTGTTCTAGTAGAGTATGTTGGTGTTGAAGGCTATTGGAATGCTTTGCATTCCTCTGGAATTAAATGTTTGGTTTCATAGTTTTGTGGACATGTTAACAGATGTGCATTACATGCTTCCTTGTAGTTTCAAGGTCCTTGGTGGTCTGCAAGCTCAGTTTATCAATGTTAGTATCTTGCAGTGTCTCCTGGATGATAGGTTGTTCTCAAAGTTCATGATTGAAGATGTGTGGCACAAAACCTTTAATTTACTAAGGTAAAGGAGTATTTATAGATGTTGTATGAGCCCTATAGACTCATATGGAAAAGTTTCGTGAAGAACTTTCTTGTTTCCAGTACCGCATAAGGTTTTCAAGTTGCTTTGAGCATTATGCTTCAAGTTTCACATGTCTTTTCTTAAGGATGTCCTATTTTCAAATGAGTGAAGTGCGCAAAATGTAATTTCTTAGTGTGTGTTACTATGAAGGATGTTTTGGACCTAATTAAGCAAGTGTTAATGTCTGCAAGGCATGGGTCTTTTGTTGGTGTAGCACGTAGTCTTGTTTAGGACTTGTCCTCCACACATTCATGTTGTCTATTGTTTGGCTGACTTGTAAATGTATTTTTCATGTTATAACTAGCCAACAAGCAATGAGATCAATGTAATATCTTGTATAAATAGTAAATCTTATTAAGTTAGGTGAGGTGTGATTGAAAAGTGATTGATAGGGCTTGCATACAAGATAAGGAGAAAAATGAATGCATTATGATGTGTGACTGAAGGAGAAAGAGTAGAAGTTGTAGACGTTGTCTTGATTTATCTTGAAGACTTATTTGTGACAGTGATCAAGTGTAGGGTGTGCCTAACTTATCTGATCATCAGAAGAAGGTGTGAAGAGGAAGAGTTGCAATCATCAAAGGTGTGAGTTTCAATGTTAGTTTTTAGATAGTAGGAAGATTGTCATACTGTAATCTATTCTAAAGTGTGTTCTCAATTAAGGGAGTAGTAGCTTCTTTGGGAGTGACCCTAAAACAAAGTATTTAGGGAGTAGTAGCTTCCTTGGGAGTGACCCTAAAGAAATGTTTTCTAGGAGTAGCTACTTCCTTGGTTTGTAGCCATAAAACAAAGTCTGCAGGGAGTAGTATCCTCCCTAGGTTGTAGCCCCAAAACAAAGTTCTTGTTTGAGATTCATATATTGTGAGTTTATCCTCACCATGGTATTTCCCTTCTTAAGTTTTTCACGTATATCTGGTGTTATGTGTTGATTTGCATTGTGTTATTCTATCATGCTTATGTTAATACTATGATGCTTAAGTTTTAATCTGCTCTGGATCAGTTGAAGTTGTTTAGATACTGATTCACCCCCACCTCTCAGTATTCTGGTGTGTTCAATAATTGGCATCAGAGCCAAGTTCCTCTAAAGGAAGTTTAACCACTTAAGGAAAGTTAGGGATGGCACATAATGGATCTAGCAAGATACCTAGGTTTGATGGAACAAATTATGCTTTTTGGAAGCTAAGGATAGAAGGATATATCAATTCTCTAGGATGTGGTGTTTGGCAATCTATCAAGACTAGTTACAAAGTTCCTGCTACTATTCCTACATATCCAGATGAAGTTAAGGAATATGATAACAATGCCAAGGAAAAGTTTTTTATTGTGAGTGGGTTAGTTGATTTAGAACTTTCAAGGGTTATGAGTTACAGTTCAACTAAAGATGTTTGGGTTAAAATTGAAACCATTTATGAAGGAGATAAGAAAGTAAAGCAAGGAAATTTGTGAATCTTCAAAAGCAAATTTGACACCCTAAAAATGATAGAGGATGAAGACATTGCTGGATATATGTTTTGAATGAATGAAGTGGTCAATGGCATCACAGGTCTTGGTGGTAAAGTGGAAGAGGATGAAATTGTGAGGAAGGTTCTGAGATCTCTTCCCAAATCTTATAGTCATAAAGTTTCTTCTATTGAGGAGAATGTAGATTTGGATACATACATTGTAGACAAACCATTTGGTTCCTTTACTACCTTTGAAATGAGAGAGCTTGACAGTGATGCTCCAAAAAAAGAAGCTACTTTGAAAGTCAATATGAAGACAAATCAAGAAGTTGTTGATGAAGATGAGAGCTCTGATGAAGTTGAAGCAAATTTTGTGAGAAGACTAAAGAAAGGCACTAGGAAATACAAAGGTAGGTTACCCTTCAAATGTTTCAAATGTGGAAAGTTTGGTCACTTTGCTTCTAAATGTCCTCTTAAGGAATCAAGGGGTAGTAACAAGAGAAACAAGTTCAAAAGAAGTATATATTCCATAGAGAGCAGTTACTCCTCAGAAGATGAGGATCATGATGATTCAAATCATATGAAACACTTTTTATGGTGTTGAGTGTTGGTGACAAAAAGGATGATGTTGGAAAATGTGAGAAGACTGATGCCTTGCAAACAAATCAAAACAATGACATGTCAATGGTTGTATGGACTACTTTTCATGCAAAAGAAGAAGCTAAGGCTTGGGTAATTGATAGTGGTTGCTCAAATCATATGACTAGTGACAAGGAGAAGTTTATCAGTCTTGAGAAATGGGATGGTGGTGCTATCAAGTTTGGTGGTGAAGAGTTAGCACAAATATGTGGAAAAGGTGCTATAACTATTGATGGGAAGAATAGAACTGAGGATGTCCTCTATGTCAAAGGGCTAAAACACAATCTTCTCAGTTTCAGTCAGATGTGCAGTAAAGGGTATAATCTCACCTTTCATTCCAAAGGTTGTGAAACTAGGAAGGAAAGGTCTGGAAAACTAGTTGTTGAAGTTATCAAGATGTATGTTGATATCTATCATCTGAAGGAGGTAAATGGAAGAACATGTTTGTTGTCTCAATCTAGTGAGTGTTGGTTGTGGCACAAAAGAATGAGACACAACAATTTTGATAATATGGTAAAGATTAGTTTTACTCAAGTAGTGAGAGACATGCCCAAGATAATCAATCCTGCAAATAGAGTATGCAAGGAATGCCAAATGGGAAAGTAGACAAACACAAGTTTCAAAAAAAAGGAGTATTCTTTTTCAAAACCATTGGAGCTGATTCACACTGATCTATGTGGCCCTACAAGAGTAAAGAGTCAACAAGGTGAGAGATATTTTATGTTGCTTATTGGTGATTATTCAAGAATGAATTGGGTTACTTTCTTAAGAGAAAAATTAGATACCCTTGATAAATTTAAGGTATTCAAAGCTATGGTTGAAAATGAAGTGGATGCTAAGATCAAGTGCTTAAGGTCTGATAGAGGATGTGAGTTCACTTCAAATGAATTTGAAAAGTTTTGTGAAGATCATGGTATTAGGAGACATCTATCATCTCCTAGGACCCCTCAACAAAATGGGGTAGTAGAAAGGAAGAATAGAATTGTGCAAGAGATGGCAAGGGCAATGTTGAAATATGTGGATCTGCCTGATATGTACTGGAAGGAAGCAATTCACACTATTATCTATCTAATTAATAGAGTGCAACTGGGGGTCAATAGCACAAAGACCCCTTATAAACTATGGTATGAAAGACCTCCCACTATTAGATACTTTAAGATCTTTGGTAGTAAATGCTATATTAGAAGAGATAAAGAAGACCTAGGAAAGCTTGATTCAAGAAGTGATGAAGGAATATTTCTTTGTTACTCAACTAGAAGCAAGGCTTATAGATGCTACACCAAGAGGTTCGGAAGGATGATTGAAAGCACAAATCTCAAAGTAGATGAAGACCTATATCAGATCTCACAAGAAACAAAGGACTCTAAATCTAATATGTTTCCATGCATTGAAGATGAAAAAGAAGAAGTGAAAGAATAATGAACAAGAACTAGAGAATATGCCTAAGACTCCAACAAAGTATGTTCAAAAGACCAACTCAGCAGATCAGATCATTGGAGATAAGGATGAAGGTGTATAGACAAGGAGAAGGCTTGCTAAGACACATGAGCAAGTAAACTTGTGTCTTTTATTATCAAAAGTAGAACCTAAAGCATTTGCTGATGTGAGAAAAGATGATGGATGGGTAAAGGCAATGGAAGAAGAATTGGATCAGATTAGGAAGAATCAGACATGGGAATTTGTTCCCAAACCAACAAATAAGAATGTTATAGGAACAAAGTTGGTATTCTTAAACAAGATGAATGAAGAAGCTGAAGCTATAAGGAACAAAAAAAGATTGGTATGCAAAGGATACACAAAGTTGAAGGAATTGACTTTGAGGAGAATTTTCTCTAGTACCTAGGATTGAGGCAATCAGAATGTTCCTTTCTCTTGATGCCCATAAGAACTTCAAGGTATATCAGATGGATGTTAAGTCAGCTTTCTTCAATGGTGATCTAGAGGAAGAGGTTTATATTGAACAACTAGATGGTTTCCAAATATCACAAGATTCGGACATGGTGTGTAGACTCAAGAAGGCTTTGTATGGTCTCAAGAAAGTAACTAGGGCTTGGTATCCTAGGCTAGATAAGTACTTACTTTAGCAGGGCTTCAAGAAAGGTACTACAATAGCAATCTTTACATCAAGGAAGAAGGAGACTTGATATTGATAGTTGTAGTATATGTTGATGACATCATATTTTGTGGAGATGATGATATGTGTAAGAGGTTTGTAGAGGAGATGCAAAAAGAGTTTGACATGTCTATGATTGGTGAGATATTGTTCTTTCTTGGACTTCAAATTACTTAGCTAGATGGTGGTATCTTTATTTCTCAAGAAAAGTATGTCAAAGAGTTGTTGAAAAAGTTTGGTATGGAGGATTCAAAACTAGTGAGTACTCCCATGGTCACTGGATGTCACTTGAGCAAGGATGATGAGTCTCTAGAGGTGGATTAGACTGTCTATAGATCTATGATTGGAGGATTGTTGTACTTGATTGCTTCTAGACCTAATATTATGCATGTAGTATGTGTGGTTGCCAGATATCAAGCCAATCCCAAGAAAACACATGAGAAGGCAGTCAAAAGGTTATTTGAATACTTGAAAGGAACTTTAGATTATGGATTATGGTATCCAAGAGGTAATGACTTTGATTTGAGTGCCTACATTGATGTTGAGTGGGCTAGTTGTGTTTATGATAGGAGTACAAGTGGTAGAGCTTTCTTTTTAGGAAGTAGATTGGTTTCATGGTAGAGTAAGAAGCAAGATTCAGTATCCTTATCAATTGTAAAGGTAGAGTATGTTGCAACAACATCCTGCTATACACAAGTGTTGTGGATGAAGCAAACCTTAAAGGATATCAAGGTATTGTGTGATGAGGTTATTCCTATTTTGTGTGACAATACAAGTGCTATCAATATTTCCAAGAATCTAGTGATGTATTCTAGAACCAAGCATATATAAATCAGGTATCATGTTTTGAGAGAGAAGGTTGGTCATAAGTGAAGTTGAAATATGTTCCAATAAAGGATTAGATGATAGATATCTTCACAAAGGCTCTTCAGAAGGATACTTTTGAGGATCTCCGACAGAGGTTAGGGGTAATATGCCCTCCTTGATAGATGCATCACAGAACTGCATCTTTCCAGGGGGAGTTCATGTTATATCTTGTTCCTGAACTAATGGTGGCTACCTCTCAGGGGGAGCAAGTAGTGGTTGCTAATGATAGGGGGAATCTGTTTGCAATAAGAAGTCATGCTCTAAGAAAGAATGGGCAGGTATGTGGTGACTGATGAGCAAGTAGTTGTTACCCTTTGTCCTCAATGTCAAAGGGGTGAAATGTGCAATTATGTGTTGCGATCAATGCCAAAGGGGGATTTTGTTACACATATGGTTCCTAGGGTTGTCATTGATGTCAACACTATCACTAGGTTGTCATTGATGTCAACGTGCTATCATGGAGGTGTGATGGTGTTCATGGTTGGTTGTCATGTGTGAAGAAGACATAGTTCATGCTTAGATGTCATGTGCAGACAAGGTATAGTTCATGGTTGGATTTCATGCCCCATCTAGTAGAGAACATATAGTTCATGGTTGGATGTCATGCCCTGATCAATGTAGATTTGAGTATGAAGTAATTTTAATATGGGAATTAGAAGCAATAAGAAGATTAAATATGTTGTTAATGTTAAAAGATATTAATGATGGCCTGAAGCATGTATGTTCCAAGTTTCATGATGACTAGATTACTAGAAGAGTGTTTTCTTGTTGATAGTTTGAAGATAGTATTGTTGTTGTGAAGGAATTTTGTGTAGGGCAGTGGAATGCTCCACATTCCTCTGCATTAGTAGTTATGTCTATGCAGTTTTGAAAGTATGTTCAAGGTGTTATGAAGGTGATAATTCCAAAGGTTTAGATCATTGGTCCTTTCGTTGGGGAAGTTATGCATGACTGAGTACCGACATGTGTTCTGGTAGTGTAAGCTAGTGTTGAAGGCTATTGGAATGCTTCGCGTTCCTCCAGAAGTGAAGGTTTGGCTTTGTGGTTTTTTGGACATGTTAATGGATGTGCATTACATGATTCCTTGAAATTTTAAGGTTATTGGTGGTCCGCAACCTCAGTTTCTCAATGACAGTATGTTGCAGTGTGTCTTGGATGACAAGTTGTTCTTAGATTTCATGATTGAAGATGTGTGACAGAAAATCATTGTTGTGTGGAGGTAAAGGAGTGTTTGTAGATGTTGTATGAGTCCTATAGACTCATCTAGAAAAGTTTCATGAAGATCTTTCTTGTTTCCAGTACCGCATAAGGTTTTCAAGTTGCTTTGGTCATTATACTTCAAGTTTCATATGTCTTTGCTTAAGGTTGTACTATTTTCAAATGAGCAGAGTGTGTGGAATGTAATTCCTTGGTGTTTATTGCTATGAAGGATGGTTTAGTCCTAATTAAGCAAGTGTTGATGTCTGCAAGGAATTGGTCTTCTGTTGGTGTAGCATGTAGTCTTGTTTTGGACTTGTCCTCTACACATTTCATGTTGTGTGTTGTCTGGCCGGCGGAGTGCTACCACAATAATGGGTTACACTTTCTAGGACATCCTGATTTTTGCTAAAATGATATACTTTTAGAAAATATAATTATTTAAGCCTTGAAAGGTTCCATTTAAAGGATCCTAATTAAAGAGGGTTTGATCAAACCCCCTTAGATTCAAACCCCCTTGGATAGAACCCCGCTAGTTTTAAACCATACCTATAATGGAGTCTCCTCTACACCTATCAAAATGCTAATAAAAAATCACTTTTGATCTACCTTTTGGGGAATCAAATGAATTCATTTAAAATTTATGTTTTGTAAGTATATAGTCCTTATTATAAGCTTCCCAAAAAGTATAATTTTAAATATATTTAATTTGATTATTATATTTATTTTTTATTTATTGTGACTGTAGATTTTTCACCAAACATCAAGTTTTATGTTCTACACACATGAAAAATTAGTAAATTAGTTAAAAGAATTCTGAAAAAATATCTATTCCCTAGGTATTGATATCTTTGTTTCAACAAAAAAAGAAAAATTGAATTTTGATACATACAGAAAAAATTATGTTTTACAGAATATGCCTGTCTAAATTATAATTGGTTTGACTTCAAAACTTAATTAAAAAAATATTCAACAAAACATTATGAAACCAAATGCATGCCCTATATATCAGTATTACCAATCTAAATTCAAAAGAATCATAATTTTATCCTTTATAGAAAAAAGGTTATGTGCTATAGAATCCACATCACTTTAAAAAAATGTTGTTTACTATTAAAAACTAGTTATCAAAGGTGATGCAAATTTTTTTACAATTTAACTCCAATTTAAAATATATATATATTTACAATCTACAAACAAAATCTTACAAATCACTATTTTGTATCATCTTCAAATTCCTAATAGTTTAGTGGCTATAGGTGTCAGAGAGTGAAGATTTAGTTCAAAATGTTGATTTCAATATCAAGTTTGGCCAAAACATGTAACCCATTATTATGGGATGACCTGCCAACTTGTAAATGTATTTTTCATGTTGTATCTCACTGACAAGCAATGTAATCAATGTAATTGTTATGTCAGGAAAAGTAACATTGGGGGCTCTTTCCTATTAAGATTTAGCCCTCGGGTCCTTTAGAATGCATTTAGAGCATCTTACATGATTTTGATGACTCCAGATGAGAAAACCTTGAAGTTTCATGGCAAATAGGACTTAGGTGATGCACTTAACATAAATCCTGCCTAAATAGGGAGGACGACTTGGGCACCCCTACCCTAGTCCTGCCCTATTTTAGGTTAGGACCAATTTCAAAGCGTCAGTTTATGACCATTATTTAGGTCCTATGCTGACATGGTAAGTTTGAATTACAAAATTATTAACAAGAATGTTTGTAGTTGTATGTATAAGCATGATTAGTGATTCATTTGCAAACTAGATAGAAATTAGATGGCAATTTTGATCCATGAGCTTATGTGAAGGTGATTCAAGGCATTCATTGTGTTGCGGAGTAGTGCTTTGTTGTTATTGTGTTTGTAATTGCAGATTTGGCATCCATCTCTTCATGGCATGAAGAGCATCTTCCTTCCATGAGATCTTCGTGCTACAAGGTGATATCAATTATGTTTTCTGTCATTTATCATTTGGATTTTTTCTTCTATCCCACAACAGTACACAATCTTTATCTCACAATGGTCTTCGGAAGATTTGAATGTCTCTCTGGGAATTGACTGAGGCAAGCCTTTAAATAGTACAACCCCAAACCCATTTTTATGTCATTGTAGGTTATAGGTTGCATAAGTAGAAGCAGTGGAGTTGTAAGAGGGTAGTGTAGACTATCAGAATTGTAGATCAAAGAAGAAAATAGGAACCTGGACTTAGGTGCCCACTCATTAGTCCTCTGGATCCCACAACAGAAAATCTCCATAACACTAGGAGCAGGTTGCAGACAAGATTCCCAGATCTCAACAAAAACTACGGCACTAGATTAGGGCATCCGTTCATTAGTCCCCAACTTTTCCACTTTCTAAACTTCAGAATCTAGTACGCATTTGATTGTTATTTGATATCTATGTGTGCGATCATTTTCTATAATTAGTTTGTTTGATGATGAATTCATGTAATTAGGGTTTTGAGCATAATTGGGCTTAAATTAAATAACAAAATCAAAGAATTCAAATCTTCCCCTATGTTCCAAGTGACAAAAGGCATGTAGTAGTTCATCTACTCGGTTGAAAGTCCTTGAATGTTTAGTGGTGAAAGGAGGATCAACACAAACAACTATCAAAATCAACCCTAAACATATATCTCATTTTCATCCTAAATATTTTGGTGAACCCATGTTCTTTGAATTTTGAACCTTGCTGAGTGTTGTGTTTTAGATTTACATTCATTTCATTTATTCATGTATCATTGTTCATCTTATCAATGCATTTGAAAAATTTGAAAAAAAATTGGTATTTTTAGCTTGCATTTTTAAATAATTTGAATTAGTTGGTATTGAATTTAAATAAATTTATGTCATTATCATCAAATATGATTTAATTTACAGAAATGTTTCATTCATCATTCATTTAGATTGCATTTTCATGACCAAATTGTAAAAAAATGCTTGAAATTGTGCATTTTTCCATATAACCTAGTTTTGCATTATCTAGGGTTTGTAGTCAAAATCTTGTTTCAGATTTTACTATACTTCTCAAACACTCATTAGGATAGATTTATAAGTGTAGTGTTGCATCATAGTGGCTTCCTAACAAAATTTCATGCCTAGGGTTTGAAAACCTTGCTTTTTCACTAGATTTTGGCCTTATTGTCTCTCTAGATTTATGCCATAGGCATGTTGTAAAGGATTTTCTACACTAATTTGATTTTATCAGGGTTATTATCTCCTAAACCTCCTAAAATTCTTTACAACAGCTTTTTATTGGGCCCTTGCATAGAAAATTTGGTTAAAATTTGCATATTTTTGCTATATTTTACTAGGGTTTGACTTAGATTTGCACTCCAAGCATGTATTGATGAATTTTATGGCTTTAGGTGACTGATATTACCACTATAATCTTCTTTACCTCCTCAAATTCTTTATAACACCTCTTTTATTGGGTCTTTGCATTGAAAACTTGTGAGAAATTACATATTTTAGTGTATTTTCACTAGGTTTTGACTTGTCATCATTCTAGGTTTGCATCAAAATTGTGTTGTGAAGGATATTGTTTCTTTATTGGAATAATATTAGACATATTATTTGTTTCCCCTAATCAATTTCCTTACAACAGCTTTTCTTTCACTTATTTGCATTGAAAAAAGTTGAAAAAATCAAGCATTTTAGGTCATTTATACACATAGTTTTGTACTTATCTTTTGCATAAATTTTGAAAAGATTTTAAAATATGATCTCACGTTGATTTTAAAACTTATACACATGGCTTCTAATAATAATACCAAAAATAGATTCCCTCCTAGGCCTTACATGAAGAGAAAGGTCCCTGAACATGAAATTGTGTTTACACCTCATGATAGAACAATTGGAGACACTGAATGACCTATTTACATCAACATGAAAATAATGAGAAATCCTATGGATGGAATCCTTATTGATCCTAATTGCATGAATAATGTAGCCACGGAAGACTTCCTCTATTCACATGGATTGATGTAAGGCTTTTATGACCCTTCGGAAATGATTATTAAGACACATAAGGGAATCTTTGTAAACACTTATGGAAAGATATCTTTATTGGTCATTGTATTTGAAAAATCTATGAAACAATTATTTGATGTCATCCCCATTTCTGATCTTCTTCACATAAAACTAGGACATCCATGGTTATAGGCTATGAAAGTCATCCCTTCAACAATTTATAACTGTGTAAAATTTCATTTGAATGGACAAGTTCATAGTATTTCTCGCAATAAGTATAACCCTTTGGTTAAAAGACAACACTTTACACTGGATTAGTTTTGGGAAAGATCTAAAGTGGAACCAAAGCCATGGATAGATTTTAACTTCTTGAGCTATAGAAACTACAAAGAAAAACTATTGCATCAAGTGGCCGGTCCTTCTATTCAGGAAACAATAAGAGACGAACAACCCACATTTGCAGAGAATCCTAGACCAAAAGGAAAAGGACCCTATGCTAAGGTTCCTCCCCCTCCATCCTTACAAGGATTGGGAGGTGGTCATAGATAGTAAAACATTCCACCTAGACAAATGACATTTGATCCTGGTGCTTCCTCCTCTAAAACACAAAAACTTATGGAAGAGCAAAACACTATCTTACAAGAGATAAGTGGTAAGACAAAAAGAAATAGACAAGCAAAAGAAAGGAGGAGGAGACGACAAGATTATGCCCAACGAATTGCAAGTAAACAAGAAAACATTTCACCTAACATTGAATCAAACAAGGAAGATCTTAAGAATGGAAAACTTGAAAATAAGAATAAGATTTGGGATATGGTACCTTATGTCACACTTTCCTCTAACATTCGGGAGTGGGAAGATGATGATGATTTAGTTGATGACAACCCTTAGTTAGCATGTCCCTACAGGTAAGTATTTCAAACCCTTTACCTCCATGTTGTGTTTCCCCCGTGATGTGTTATGTGTTGTTTAGGCCTCCTGGGATGACCCTTGATTCTCTTGTAAAGTCAAGGATATTGGGAGATCACCTCTATTACGACCTATTTGTATCATCATTCTTCTATATTGCTTATCCTCTATTTTCATTATTGTGTGTTGTGTCTTATGGACATAGTGTTATGGTTGGTGACTTGGGGGCACGCTCCTACATGACTATCCCTAAGGCACTTGTTTCTCCTCTCTTGATTTATTATTTCCCTTTCTCTAGTATTTCTATCTAGCGGGTGAATGACAAAAAACATTTTATACTGATGCGGACCTAGTGTCCCTTTAGCAAGAAATCAAAAAATGGACCAAGTTCATACATGACAATGGGGTTGGAATATATATTATCTGATGCTTGGCTAGTAGAAGCTCTATGTGTGATCTTGATGCTGTCTTATCACACTTACAAACCATAATAATACTCTTGCTCCATGTACTTTGTTTATCTTTGAATCTTGCCTTGGTTACACTTGGTTTTCAGATTTATGTGGTATAGCCCCACGGTTATACTCAGTCTCTGAATCCGTAGTAAACCTCAACTTTTTGTGTGAATGATCATATGCATTGTTGTTTATGTAGGAGTCCAGGACAACACTGAGAGGGGGGGTGAATCAGTGTTGTGTAAATTTTCAAACTTTTTTGCAAACTTTAACTTTAAAGACACACAAAGAGAAAGATATCATTGATTTGTCAAACACATAAGCACATCACTGAGAATGAAGAAAGAGAACAAAACCTCTTAAGCAAAGTATTAACATACACACATATAGATAAAAGTAATATGAGAAATAACACAAATTTGCACGAGTGGAAAACCCTCCTGGGGTAGAAAAACCACTCCAAAACTGCCTCACTGGCTTAACTTTAAAAAACTTCTTACAAAGCCTCACTGGCTAAATATTATGTCTCACTGACAATTGAGAGGTCTCACTAACCTACAAGTCTCACTGGCATACTATGTGCCACACTGGTAACAATGCTTAGAAGCACCGGCTTCAAGGAGCACCAACCCCTAAAACAGAACAAACTGAAAACAAGAACTCAGAGGGTTTCTCTGTTTCAATACAAAACATTTCTTCTATCTCATGTATCTGTCAAATGGCTATTCTTTTTATCAACCCAAATCATATACAAACTCAAATATTCAAAATCAATCCTGTGTACTGCATACTCTGTATGTTTCTTCTTTGTCTTACCAGTCATACCATCAATGCACCTGAAAAACAATTTTATACAAGTTGAATGTCCTTCCACCTGCAAAGAAAAATCTTTTCATATTCCTCTATGCCTAATCAATTCTTCAATAATCTCTTCAAATTCTTCTTCAAACTTTGCATGATCCTTCATATTCCTTTTGAAGAAAATACATTTCCAATCCCATCATAAAATATTCTTTAACCTGCAAGAATAAAAAAACATATGCAAATATATTTTCTTCTCTGCATCATTGATATTCTTCAAAAATATCATTCATCTTCTCCAAGATGTAAAGACACCACTTCCTCAATCTGCAAATAAAAACCTCACAAAGAAATACTTCAAATCCAAAAAAAATCTTTCATTGGATCCTTACAAAACTCTTGATCTTCCAATTTCTTTCCAAAAAAAATCTTCAACTCCTGATTCAATTCATATTCTTCTTCCAAAAAAAATCATTCACCTTCATCTTCAAATTGTTCATGTGTCAAATATCTTCAAAAAATAAAAGACTTTCATCTCTCTACAATTTTCTTCTTTCATAAAAAAATATCTTCATTTCCCACTTTAAAAAAAACTTCTTCATGAATATAGGAAAATAGTCTTAAAAAAAATATTCTCAAAAAATATATCTTCTTTCCAAAAGAAACTTTCCTTTTTTTAAAACCTTTAAACTATATGAAGAAGAGGCCCACTTGCATTTTAAATATAGAAAAATCTTCATTAAAAAAACTCTTTTAAATACTAAAAAATCTGTCCTTAAAAAGAAATTCTATAAACTCCCTCTTTATTACTTTCTTGCCACGTGAGAGTTTTTTTTAAATTAGGAAAACTCTTTTCTTTTTCTAACTTTTTATCTCCTCAAAATCTGCCCCCTTTTAAGAATATCTTAAATTAGTCTTTAAAAAACAAAGACTAAATAAAATAAATCTGCCTCCTCACCCCATATAAAATCCACTTTTATTTGGTGAGCCATAAAATTAGGAGATAAACATAAAGTTTTTAAATTTAAAAGAAAAGCCATAAATATGACTTAGACTTAGGGAAATAGTTTATGATTTTAGGAGATAGAAAACTAGATTTTTAGGAATTTTCAAATCCTAATATCAAAGCTTTCCCATATTTATGACAGAGAACAGATATTAGATGTTCCAATGAAGACCAAAATCATTATGAGCCTCATCACAAATTTGATAACTCTGCCACATATTTCTTTGCAAGATCAAATTATATCACATGCCTTTGACATCAATGGACCATCTAATGATTCTTTTGCATTTCTCCTTCTACTCTTAAGAAACATCACCATTTTTGAGATTGTAACTTCTTGAACCTCTTATCTTGAACAAGACTATTGAGAAGGCATCCTGAAATCATAAGACTGTGAACCCATCATCACTTGATGATTACCATCACTAATCAATATGGCTTTGAACCTATCAACTTGAACCCATGAATGCATGTGAACATTTCCATCATGATCAACCACACTTTTAATGCCCTGATGACCCCAAAATGATCTATGCATTGGACCCATGTGGACAACCTAACTTGATCAACCCACGTTAGCAAAATAATAAACTCCATCACCTCTTCCATATGAAGATCATTATGAACACCTGAAATATGAAGATCAAACACCTTTTTGACATCAATGACAATCAATCACCATCAATCTCCCCCTTTGTCATTGATGGAAAAACTTCATGAAACATTTTCTCTTTCTCCCCCTTTTTGACATCTGATGACAAAGCCTAAATTAACTCCACCTAAGAACAACTACACCGAAAGATGTTATAGCATAACAATTATAATCACATTGCATTATGAGCACCTTGAAGACATAAACTCCTGTTAACCTTTGAACAAGAATGATTATGATGATGACAATCCTAAAACTAGTAAAATGCAAACCTTGTTGAACATTATCATCTGATATTGCTGATTCAAGACATACCTTTAACATCCTCTAATGAAATACAAGATATCACCATCAATGTCATAGCTTGAAGAACTCTTTCTGAAACATGAAACATATTAGCGAAGAAGATCATCAATGAAACAAGTGAAACACTATCTCCAAATCACCTAAAAACTTCAATACTTATGCAAAACATATGCCATAAAACATAACTCAACAAGGTAGTAGATATGATCATCAAATTGACTTCTTTGATATGAACTTGAATTTCATGAAATGACTACACTTTTCACCAATCACTATGGATCACAATCCATGATGACATGAATATCACACAAGAGATGTCCTTGCCAAAGGCTTCCAACATGAATTATCATCTTGCAACCAATTTATTCTTGCACACCCTTTTTGACATGAAAAGAATGAAGAGCATCCTACTGTTCCTGCACATCTTTTTACAACACATTGTCAAATATGATATATACATAGCCACATCTGAAACTTATTGCAATCAACAAGAACTGATGTTTCTTGACTTTATCATTCAAATCAGTAAATCAAGATTTTCTTGCAACAACACTTTCCAAAACACTTTGGATTGTAATACCATAATAATTCAACCTTTGTAATCATCAACATGATCAGGTGCATTTGAACTCCTGAAACACCTTTCAACATCTTGTTTGCATATTGAACCAAAGATCACCTGTATCACTAAAAAGCACTAAAGATCAACATAGTTAGCAATACTATCATAAATTTTATTTCAAGAATCAACATGACAAGATCACCATCTTCTCTTGAAACTTCTTGGGGATAAATGATAGATCATGAACAACTCCCCCTTACTTCATGCTTCTATTATGCAACTGATGAAGTGACTTGTGCAAGATGCACAAGTTTAGAATTTATCTTCTCTTGTTTTTGTTTTTGCCTCCAAACTTTCTCAGGTTCTTGCTTCTATTCAGATTTCTTTATCCAAACCTTTTCAACCTTGTTCTTTTTCCAATCCATCAAACCAGGTAAAGCTATTCTTCCAAACCTTTTGCAAGTATATACTTTGTGACTAGGAGAATTGCAATTGTAACAAATTATATTACAATCATAATCAGATGACTGATAGTACCTTTGAGAACTCATGTTAAACTTCCATTTAGAATCATATCTTTTACAATTTCTTTGTATATGTCCAACATTATTGTACTTGTAACAAACAATATTAGTATTCCTTCTACAATTAACTGATTTGTGACCAAATTGATTACAAGTATAACAATAACCATTAAATGAATAGTTATACCTGTACATGTATGCTTGTCTTATAGCAATAGGTTTTCTGAAATTCCTTCTTTGATTGTGTACAAATTCATCTCCGGTTTTCTATTTACCTTCTGTGGTAGCAACATGATGACTTAAATCAATTTTCCTCCTGGGAGTTTCTTTGGCTTTTGAACACTCTCCTTCAAATCCTAAACCAGTAGTATCCTGATGATTCTTCTGTTTGCTCAACATCTCATTTAACCTGCTTGTGCTCTCTTCAAATTTTAGATTCTTTTCTAATTTCTTCTTAACATCCTCAAGATTTTTTCTCAAAGAAACTATTTCTCTTTCAAGTTTTTGACATTCAACTGATTTAGCTTCTAACTCTAACATTGTTACATTAGTTATTCTCTTAGCTTCCTCAACCTCTATTTTCAAACTAGTGATTAATTTATCTGATTCACCTACTTGATTCCTCAAATCTATAATCAGGTTCCTAGCATCTTCAAGATCTAAAATAACTTTGTTATTGAATTCTTTCTCTTGTTTAAGCTGGTCTTTTAATCTCCTATTTTCTTTACTAAGTTGCTTGATTGTATCCAGGGCACATAGAAGCTCTCCTTCAAAATCAACTTCACAATCAACTTCATCCACAAAGAGGCCTGTTTCTTCATCAGCAAAAACATTTCTTTAATTTAATTCTTATTCTGCATCATTCACAATAATTTCTTCTTTTTTATCAAAATTCTCAATTACTGCACCAATCTTTGTATCAATTATCAGGGGTGACATATGCAACAAATTATTGCTAGACTTAAATGAGGCTTGTTTTACTATCTTTTGATCAGCATCTTTCTTTTCTTTATTTGAGACCTTAATTCTATTTTTCTTACCCATTTTACTCCACTACTAGGACCTACCCAAGCCTATTAGACTTCAAAAAGGGAACCTGGCTCTGATACCAATTGTAGGAGTCCAGGACAACACTGAGAGGGGGGGTGAATCAGTGTTGTGTAAATTTTCAAACCTTTTTGCAAACTTTAACTTTAAAGACACACAAAGAGAAAGATATCATTGATTTGTCAAACACATAAGCACATCACTGAGAATGAAGAAAGAGAACAAAACCTCTTAAGCAATGTATTAACATACACACATATAGATAAAAGTAATATGAGACAAAACACAAATTTGCACGAGTGGAAAACCCTCTTAGGGTAGAAAAACTACTCCAAAACTACCTCACTGGCTTAACTTTAAAAAACTTCTTACAAAGCCTCACTGGCTGAATATTATGTCTCACTGACAATTGAGAGGTCTTACTGACCTACAAGTTTCACTGGCATACTATGTGCCACACTGGCAACAATGTTTAGAAGCACTGGCTTCAAGGAGCACCAACCCCTAAAACAGAACAAAATAAAAACAAGAACTCAGAGGGTTTCTCTGTTTCAATACAAAACATTTCTTCTATCTCATGTATCTGTCAAATGGCTATTCTTTTTATCAACCCAAATCATATACAAACTCAAATATTCAAAATCAATCCTGTGTACTACATACTCTGTATGTTTCTTCTCCGTCTTACCAGTCATACCATCAATGCACCTGAAAAACAATTTTATACAAGTTGAATGTCCTTCCACCTACAAAGAAAAATCTTTTCATATTCCTCTATGCATAATCAATTCTTTAATAATCTCTTCAAATTCTTCTTCAAACTTTGCATGATCCTTCATATTCCTTTTGAAGAAAATACATTTCCAATCCCATCATAAAATATTCTTTAACCTGCAAGAATAAAAAAACATATGCAAATATATTTTCTTCTCTACATCATTGATATTCTTCAAAAATATCATTCATCTTCTCCAAGCTGTAAAGACACCACTTCCTCAATCTGCAAATAAAAACTTCACAAAGAAATACTTCAAATCCAAAAAAAATCTTTCATTGGATCCTTACAAAACTCTTGATCTTCTAATTTCTTTCCAAAAAAAATCTTCAACTCCTGATTCAATTCATATTCTTCTGCCAAAAAAAATCATTCACCTTCATCTTCAAACTGTTCATGTGTCAAATATCTTCAAAAAATAAAAGACTTTCATCTCTCTGCAATTTTCTTCTTTCATAAAAAAATATCTTCATTTCCCACTTTAAAAAAAACTTCTTCATGAATATAGGAAAATAGTCTTAAACAAAATATTCTCAAAAAATATATCTTCTTTCCAAAAGAAACTTTCATTTTTTTTAAAACCTTTAAACTATATGAAGAAGAGGCCCACTTGCATTTTAAATATAGAAAAATCTTCATTAAAAAAACTCTTTTAAATACTAAAAAATCTGTCCTTAAAAAGAAATTCCATAAACTCCCTCTTTATTACTTTCTTGCCACGTGAGAGAGTTTTTTTTTAAATTAGGAAAACTCTTTTCTTTTTCTAACTTTTTATCTCCTCAAAATCTGCCCCCTTTTAAGAATATCTTAAATTAATCTTTAAAAAAAAAAGACTAAATAAAATAAATCTGCCTCCTCACCCCATATAAAATCCACTTTTATTTGGTGGGCCATAAAATTAGGAGATAAACATAAAGTTTTTAAATTTTAAAAAAAAGACATAAGTATGACTTAGACTTAGGGAAATAGTTTATGATTTTAGGAGATAGAAAACTAGATTTTTAGGAATTTTCAATTCCTAATATCAAAGCTTTCCCATATTTATGATAGAGAACAGATATTAGATGTTCCAATGAAGACCAAAATCATTATGAGCCTCATCACAAATTTGATAACTCTGCCACATATTTCTTTGCAAGATCAAATTATATCACATGCCTTTGACATCAATGGACCATCTAATGATTCTTTTGCATTTCTGCTTCTACTCTTAAGAAACATCACCATTTTTGAGATTGTAACTTCTTGAACCTCTTATCTTGAACAAGACTATTGAGAAGGCATCCTGAAATCATAAGACTGTGAACCCATCATCACCTAATGATTACCATCACTAATCAATATGGCTTTGAACCTATCAACTTGAACCCATGAATGCATGTGAACATTTCCATCATGATCAACCACACTTTTAATGCCCTGATGATCCCAAAATGATATGTGCATTGGACCCATGTGGACAACCTAACTTGATCAACCCATGTTAGCAAAAAAATAAACTCCATCACCTCTTCCATATGAAGATCATTATAAACACCTGAAACGTGACATCTTGTCATATGAAGATCAAACATCTTTTTGACATCAATGACAATCAATCACCATCAGTTTATCATGATTATACGGATGCTAACACTTTTCTTGCAGGAATGTGTTTGTGGGAACATTTGGCGATCGTAAAGTACATGTCACCTCCAGGTGGCATGGGTTTTACGAGAGCTCATATTCCCTTGTGTGTTTTCCACCTACCTTAACATGCTTGATATCGGTACATGATATCAACCACCTTAAGGTGGGGGCACATATAAGGTAAGTTGTCTAATTTAGATGCTAGTAAAGTGTGCTTGTTCTCAAGTGTAGTCTTAAAGACTGGTGGTGATGAGTCCCTCATGCACTCTGAGGTTTGTTTGAAATCTATTGCAATCATTTAAGCCCTCTACGGAGGCGGGATATTGTGCATATACATTTTATCTTAAGCTCTCTCCAGAGGCAGGGATGGTATATTTCTCATGGAGAGTGCACATCATGTCATTTTCAAAAAGTCCTCAATGGAGCTGGGGAGTGGTTCTGTGACTAACTCAATGCTTAAGTGTGTCCTCAACGATTGTTGTGGTGAAGCTCAATCATCAGTGTGTGCATGTAATGTGCTTGAGATGGTGATGAACCTAGAAATAGAAACACTCCATTGCTTGTCTGCCGTGTTTTCTCCATGTCTTCCAAGTGTGTGTGTATTGCAATTTTGTTCCCATGTATAGTCTTAAAGACCACTAGTGATGAGTCCCTCCTATGCTTTGGGATTTGTATGGCGTGCTTGATTTGTATGGCATGCTTGATTTGTATTGCATGTATGCTGCCCCATATGCAGTCTTAAAGACTAGTGGTGATGAGTCTCTCCTACATTATGGGTGGTGTGTCTACTTTCCTTGTACTTGCATCTGCATTTCATATATATATAAATAAGAAAAAGAAAAAGAAAATTATCAATGTCTTCACTGCATTCACTGTATTCATTGTTTTTTGCATTTCTTCAATGATGTCTTCTCTGTGTTTTGCGTGACTATAACTATCTTCTCTATGATTGGTGTGTCTTCTCCATGCTTGGCATGTTTGTTGTGCTTGTTGACCGTACTTTAATGCATGTATTGTCCTTGCATTTATTACATACATTAAAGTGGGGGCTAAATGTTATGTTAGAAAAAGTAACCTTGGGGGATTTTCTTATTAAGGTTTAGCTCCTGAGTCCTTTAGAATGCATTTAGAGCATCTTGCATGATTTTGAATACTCCTGATGAGAAAAACCTGAAGTTTCGTGGCAAATAGGACTCAGGGGATGCACTTAACATAAATCCTATCGAAAATAGGGGGGAGGACTTAGGTGCCCACGCCCTAGTCTTGCCCTATTTCAGGTCAGGACCAATTTCAAAGTGTTAGTTTATGACCATTATTTAGGTCCTATGCTAACACGGTAAGTTTGAATTACAAAATTCTTAATGGGAATGTTTGTAGTTGCATATATAAGAATGATTAGTGATTCATTTGCAAACTAGATGGAAATTAGATGGTAATTTTGATCCATGAGATTATGTGAACATGATTCAAGACATTCATTGTGTTATAGAGTAGTATTTTGATGTTATTGTGTTTGTATTTGCAGATTTGGCATCCATCTCCTCATGGCATGAAAAGCATCTTCCTTCCATGAGATATTCACTACAAGGTGATATCACTTGTGTTTTCTATCATTTATCATTTGGATTTTTTCCTCTATCATGCAGGGATACACACTCTTTATTTGACAATGTTGTTTGGAACACTTGAATGTCTCTCCAGGACTTGACTGAGGCAAGCCTCTAAACACCACAACCCCAAACCATTTATTTGTGATTGCAGGTTATAGGTTGCGAAAGTAGAAGAAGTGGAGTTGCAGGAGAGTACTGCAAACTATTGGAATTACAAATGAAAGAAGAAAATAGGGACCTAGACTTGGGTGCCCACTCATTAGTCTTTTGGATCCCACAATAAGAAAAATTCCAAAACAATAGGAACAGGTTGCAGACAAGGTTCCTAGATCTCGACAAAAATTATGGCACTGGACTAGGGCACCCACTTAATAGTCCATGACTTTTTACTTTCTAAACTTTGAAATTTGGTAGGCATTTGATTGTTATTTGATATATCTATGTGCAATCATTTTCCATAATTAGTTAGTTTGTTCACTAATTCATGTAATTAGGGTTTTGAGCATAATTGGACTTAAATTGAATAACAAAATCAAACAATTCCAATCTTCCCCTATGCTCCAAGTGATAGCAGGCCTATAGTAGGTTCCTCTACTTAGCTAAAAGTCCTTGAATGTTTAGCGGTGAAAGGAGGATCAACACAAACAACTATCAATATCAACCCTAAACATATATCTCATTTTCATCCTAAAAATTTTGGTGAACCCATGTTCTTTGAATTTTGCACCTTATTGAGTGTTGTGCTTTAGATTTACATTCATTTCATCCATTCATATCATTGTTCATCTTATTGCATTTGAAAAATTATTTAAAAAAATTGAAAAATTTGAGAAAAATTGGCATTTTTAGCTTGCATTTTCAAATAATTTGAATTAGTTGGAATTGAATTTGTTTAGTGTAAAATTGGATTTTGTTAATCTTTTGTTGTTTAGATGTTAAAACCCACCTTTCCACTAAACATTGAAGGATCTAGGGTCGAGTGGTGACAACTATCATACCCTAGGTCACTTACAAATGAAGGGAAACTTGGATTAGGGAATTAATTATTAATTTTTCTTTCTCTTATCTCCAATTAACCATTAAAGCCCTAATTATGCAAATACGACAACAAATTGACAAATAACGAAAAAATCTCTTGTAGACAGGAGTAAAATAGAAAATCATAGAATACTTGTTTTCAGGGTTCCGAGGCAGAATAGTCAGGGACTAAGGTGCAAGCACCCAGGTCCAAGGTACATTCTTTTTTGAGGAATTTGGTCCTCCTTCCGACACTAATCAGCCTTGTAACTTTTGTTTCCCAAGATTTGTCTACGAAGGACACTATTACGAGTGCCCTAGTCCTAGAAGTGCTCCTGTGTTTGACTTTTCTTCAGATCCAGAATCCCTGATGCATGCCAAGCCTTCCTGCAACTCCACTTTTTCTAGATGCGACACTTATAACCTGCAATCACAAGACTTGGTTTGGGGGTTGTGGTGTTTAGAGGCTTGCCTTAGTTAAGCCTTAGAGGACACTTAAGTCTCTGAACACCATTGTCAGACAAAGAGTGTGTGCCCTTATGAGGCAGAGGTAAAAACCAAAGGAATCAATGATGAAAACACAATAATATGTCACCTTATAGTGAAGATCTCATGGAGGAAGATGCTCTTCATGCCATGAGGAGATTGATGCTCAAATCTACAAATATCAACACAAAAAACATATAAGTCTGCTCTTACAACACAATAGAAAGCCTTGAATCACCTTGAGAATACAATAGCTTTCTAGTAATCATCTAGTTTACAAATGAATGCCTAAACATGCTTATATATGCACCTACAAGCATTTTCGCCAAGATTTTAAAAATCAAACTTTACCGTGTCAGCAAAAGAACCAACAAACAGTCATAAACTGACACCCAAAAATTGGGGCTACACCAAAATAGGGCAGGACTAGGGCATGAGTGCCCAAGTCCTCCCCCTTATTCTAGGTAGGGTACAACTCAAGGGGTCCACCTGGGTCCAATTTTCTATGGAACCTAGGTCTCATTCCATCGGGATGCTAAAATATGAACTAAATGTCCTAAATGCATGCTAAAGACCTGGGAGCTAAACCTTATGAGAGAAAAGCCCCAAGGGGACATTTTCTGATGTTACATTTAGCCCCCACTTTAATGTATGTATAAACACGAGGCCAATACATGCATTAAAGTAAAGTCACAAACATAGAAAACACACCAAGCATGGAGAAGACACACCAATCACATAGAAAAAAGTAATAGGCATGTAAAACACAGAGAAGGTAGTTACAATCATGTAGAACACAGAGTAGACAGTCAATGCATAGAAGACACATTAATGCATAGAAGACACATTAATGCATGGAAGACAGAAATGATATCTTTTCTTTTCTTTTTCTCATATATATGAAATACAAATGCAGGTACTGGAAAGTAAACAAACTTACCATAATACAGGATGCACTACCTTAAGGTGCAGGTCTTAGTATATATGGGGCAACACACACACAAGACACGCAAAATCTCCCAAAAATTATGGGAAGCACTATCCAAGGGTGCTGGTCTCTGCATATGGGGCAACAAACATGCCACACAAAACAAGCATGCCAAAACACATACACTTGAAGACACGGAGAGAACACGATAGACAAGCGATGGTGTGTTCCCTATTTCTAGGCTCGTCACCATCTCAGGCACATTATAGGTACACACTGACAATTGGGCTTTGCCACAACAATCACCGAAGACATGCTTAAGGGTTGAGCTAGTCACATAACCGCTCCTTGCCTTCGTAGAGGACTTTTGAAAATGATAGGATGATGCAATCTACTGTGAGAAATACACCATCCTTACCTCTATAGAGGGTTTAAGAAAAAGGATATGCTCAATATCCTGCCTCCACAAAGGGATTACATGATTAATTGATTACAAATAAACTCAAGATGCATGATGCACTACCCTGGGGCGCAAGTCTTTGCATCTGATGTCAAACACATTGCTAGCATCTATAACATACATCTTACCTTATGTATGCCCCCACCTTAAGGTGGTTGATATTAGTTATCAATATCAAGCACATTAAGTTAGGAAGAAAACACACTAGGGAACACCAACTTTCACAAAGCCCATGCCTCCCAGAGGTGACATGTACTTTACGATCACCAAATATTCCCACAAACACATCCCTACAAGAAACATGTTAGTGTCTACAACATCATGATAAACAATAACATCAATGCATATGATTAATCATACAAAGAGCCAAGGTTATGCAAGTAATTCAGAGTTCAAGGATAACCATGAGGCTATATCATGAAGCTCTCTGAATCAAGTACTGCCAAGGCTAGATTCAAAGGCAAACAAAGGTGCACGGAGCAACAGCATTGTTAAGGTTTGTAAATGCAACAAAAACATCATGAAATTCACTACGGGGAAAGCACAAGTGCTTCCACTAACCAAGCGTCAGATAAGATATACAACCCCATTGTCATATTAGGAACTAAGTTCATTTTTTTATTGCTCTCGAAAGGGACACTAGGTTCGTATCAGTATAAATTTTTGTCATCATCCACCCGCTAGGTGAAAACACTAGAGGAAGGGAAACAATAAATAAGAGAGGAGAAACAAGTGTCTTAGGGATAGTCACGTAGGAGGGTGCCCCCAAGTCACCAACCACACTATATCTATGAGACACAACACACAACAATGAAATTAGAGAGAGACAATTTAGAAGAATGATGATACAAATAGAAGAAGTTCACAACAGAGGCAGTCTCCTGGTATCTTGAACCTTACGAGAGAATCTGAGGTCATGCTAGGAGGCCAACAACACATAACACATCACGGGGGAAGCACATCACAAGAGAGATAAACGGTTAGAGATACTTACTTGTAGGGCCCATTTTGGGCTAGAAGTTGTCTATAAGCAAATCATCGTCGTCGTCGTCCCACTCCCTAATGTTGGAGGATAGTGAGACATAAGGTACCATAGCCATATTCAAATCTTGTTCATCATGTTGTTCATCATTATGATCATTATTGTTTGTTTGAATGTTGGGATCAATGTTTTCTTGTTGAGAGGCAAGGTTTATGGCATAAGCTTGTCTTCTTTTTCTTCTTTCTCTTGCTTTTCTATTTCATTTTGTTTTACCACTTATCTCTTGTAAGATAGGGTTATCCTCTTTCATAGGCTTGTGCAAATTAGAAGATGAAGCACTGGGATCAAATCTCATTTGTCGCGGTGGATCACTTTGTTGTTGACAACAATCTCCTGATCCCTGTAAGGATTTTGGGGGAGGAACCTCAGCATAGGGACCTTGTCCTTTTTATCTAATGTTCTCTTCACATGTGGGTTGTTTATCTTCTATCATTTATTGCGTAGGAGGACTAGGTACTAGATGTAACAATATCGCTTTGTAATTTCTGTAGCTCAAAAATGTAAAATCTATTCGTAGCTCTAATTTTTTGCTAGTATTTTTGTTGCAAAAGTAATCCAATGTGAAGTGTTGTTGTGTAATTAAAGGTTTGTATGTATTTCGACGAATGACATGCACTTGTCCTTTCAAAGGAAATTTAACACATTTATAAATAGTTGAAGGAACCACTTTCATAACTTTTAACCGAGGGATTCCAAGTTTTATGTCAAAGGTATCATAGTAGAGAGTAATATCCAACCATTGTTCAACATGTTTCTCAAATATAGTTACTCTCAATGAAATCTTACCCAGTGGTTTCTTTAAAGCTCGAAGGGCTATAATGACCTTGTATTAATTGATTTGAAAAGAAGAATTTTTTAGAGGCAACATTATTCATGCAATTAGGATCAATCAGAGTTCCCTCCACATTATTTCCCATTATCTACATGGTGATGTAAAGAGGTCCTTCAGAATCACCGATTGTTCTATCATGAGTGAAGACAATTTCAGGTTCAGGAGCCTTTCTTTCCATGTAAGGTCTAGGAGGGAACCTATTTTTTTTTATGATTAGAGGCCATCTTTTTATGCTCAAACCAATGCCAAATAAGATTTTTGAAAGCTTCTCAAAATTGGTGCAAAAGATAAGAGCAAAAATAGCCTAAAATTTTTTATTTTTTTATACTTTTCAATGTAAATGAATAACACAAGGATGCTGTAACGATTTTAGTCAAGGGTAGAAAGTTATATGTCTGATACTAATCCAAAACAAAAATATAATCACTCTCAACACACTCTTGATGCAAATCCAAGATAACGCCAAGTCAAAATATAGCAAAAATATGTCAAAATAGGCACTTTTTTCACCAAAATTTAATACAAAAGAGTATAACAAAGGGTGTTGTGAGGAAAATGATTATGGAAAACAAATAATATTAGTAATAATATCCACTTGGTGCCAAAATACCTAACACAACACACTTTTAGCGCCACTTAAGGTCAAACCCTAGTGAAAATATAGCAAAAATAAAGTATTTTTCATGATTTTTCAACTCCAAGACCTAGCAAAATGGGTGTTGTACGGAATTTTAGGAGGTACAACAAGAAATATCAATAATATCAATCACCTTAATCCATAAAATGGATCACAACATGCTTGGAGTGCAAACTAGGTCAAACCCTAGGGAAAAAATGGTCAAAATGTGTAGTTTTTCGCCAAATTTTCACTGCAAGAGCCCGTTAAAAGGGTGTTGTGAATATTTTTATGAGGGGAATAAAATGATTACCCTAATAACAGAAAATTAATGCAAATATATCCTTCACAACACACATATAGTGCAAGTTTAGAGAGTCGATAACGCCAATTTTAGTGAAAATTATTGCTTTTGAAGCCCTAGGTTTGAGATCTTGAGACAAAATTCTATGTGAATGATTTGAAGTCTAATTTATGATGAAATTTAATTAATCTCAGATCTGAAAATTATTTTCAAGCTTGAACATGCAAAATGCCTATGCAAATTTAATGAAAATGCATCAAAATTGCTAGTTTTTGTTGAAATTTTCTATGTAAAAATACAAATATTTTAAATCTAAATGCAAATTCACACTAAAATACAAGACTATAGTCAAATGGAAATTTCAATGAGCCTCTCAAATCAGTAGAAAAATCTGATAAAATATTTTTCCTACAAACCCTAGATTTTGGAATTGCTAGGTTATATAAAATTGTCAAAATTTCCACAAAACCCTACCAATTAAATTATGAAAATGCAATGTAAATTTCTGATTCTTTTAGATTCTTCTGTAGTTTATATCAGATCTGATGCAAAAATCATGAATTAGGAAAATTTAGAAAGAATTGATGCAATTTAGTAAGCCAAACAATGCAATTTTTTTGTATTTTTCCAATTTTTCAATTTTTTTGAATTTTTCTCAATGCAATAAAATGAATGACCAAATGAATGAATGAAATCAGTCCAAATCTAAAGACAAACACTCAGAAAGTTGCAATTTAAGTCCAAAAACAAAGGTTAACCAAAATATTTATTGTAAAATTGGATTTTGTTAATCTTTTGTTGTTTACATGTTAAAACCCTCCTTTCCACTAAACATTGCATATCTAGGGTCGAGTGGCGAGCACTATCATACCCTAGGTCACTTACAAATGAAGGGAAACTTGGATTAGGGAATTAATTATTAATTTTTCTTCTCTTATGTCTAATTATCCATTAAAACCCTAATTATGCAAATACGAGAACAAGTTGACGAATAACAGAAAAAGCTCTTGCAGACAAGAATAAAATGGCAAATCAAAAAATACTTGTTTTCGGGGTTCTGAGGTGGAACAGTCGGGGACTAAGGTATGGGCACCCAAGTCCAAGGTACCTTCTTTTTTAGGGAATCTAGGCCTCCTTCAGATACTGATTAGCCTTGTAACTTATGATTCCTGAGATCTATCTACGGAGGACACTATTGTGAGTACCCTAGTCTTGGAAGTGCTCCTATGTTTGATTTTTCTTCAGATCCTGAATCCTTGATGCTTGCCAAGCCTTCTTACAACTCCACTTTTTTAGATGCGACACCTGTAACCTGCAATCACAAGACTTGGTTTGGTGGTTGTGGTGTTTAAAGGCTTGCCTCAGTCAAGCCCCAGAGGACACTTAAGTCTCCAAACACTGTTGTCAGACAAAGAGTGCATGCCCTTGTGAGACAGAGGCAAAAACCAAAGGAATCAATGATGAAAACACAATAATATGTCACCGTGTAGTGAAGCTCTCATGGAGGAAGATGCTCTTCATGCCATGAATACATTGATGCTCAAATCTACAAATATCAACACACAAAACATATAAGTATGCTTTTACAACACAATAGAAAGCCTTGAACCACCTTGAGAATACAATAGCTTGCTAGTATTCATATAGTTGACAAATGAATGCCTAAACATGCTTATATATGCACCTACAAGCATTCCCACCAAGATTTTAAAAATCAAACTTTACTGTGTCAGCAAAAGAACCAACTAACGGTCATAAACCAACACCTGGAAATTGGGGCTACCCTAAAATAGGGCAGGACTAGGGCGCGGGTACCCAAGTCCTCCCCCTGTTCTGGGTAGGGTATACCTCAAGGGGTCCACCTAGGTCCAATTTTCCATGGAACCTAGGTCTCATTCCATCGGGATGCTAAAATATGAACTAAAATGTCCTAAATGCATGCTAAAGACCCGGGAGCTAAACCTTATGAGGGAAAAGCCCCCAAGGGGACATTTTCTGACGTTACAAACTTTTAATAAATTTCTATCATTATCATCATATATTATTTAATTTATATAATTTTTTTATGCATCATTCATTTAGATTGCATTTTCATGATCAAATTGTTAAAAATTGCTTGAAATTATGCATTTTTCCATATAACCTAATTTTTCATTAGCTAGGGTTTATAGTCAAAATCTTGTTTCATATTTTATTACCCTTGTAAAAAACTCATTAGGACTTATTTCTAACTGTAGTGTTGCATTAGAGTGCTTTCCTTGCAAAATTTCATGCCTAGGGTTTAAAAACTTTGCTTTTTCACTAGATTTCGACATAATCGTCTCTCTAGATTTGCACCATAGGCATGTTGTAAAGGATTTTTATGAACTAATTATCTTTTATTAGGGTTATTATCTACTTTCCCTCCTAAAATTCTTTACAACATCTTTTTATTGGGCCCTTGCATTGAAAATTTGGTGAAAATTTGCATTTTTTGCTATATTTTCCTAGGGTTTGACTTAGATTTGCACTCCAAGCATGTTGTGATGAATTTTATGGATTTAGGTGACTGATATTACCGCTATAATCTTCTATACCTCCTAAAATTATTTACAACACCTCTTTTATTGGGTCTTTGCATTGAAAACTTGTGAAAAATTGCATATTCTAGTGTATTTTCACTAGGTTTTGAGTTGTCATCATCCTAGGTTTGCATCAAAAGTGTGTTGTGAAGGATATTGTTTCTTTATTGTATTGATATCAAACATATTATTTTTTTCCCCTGATCAATTTCCTTACAACAACTTTTCTTTCACTTATTTGCATTGAAAAAAGTTGAAAAAATCAAGCATTTTAGGTAATTTTTACACATACTTTTGCACATCTTTTGCATAACTTTTGAAAATCTTTTAAAATCTGATCTCACATTGATTTCAAAACTTATACGAATTGCTTCTAATCGCAATAACAACAATAGGTTCCCTCCTAGGCCTTACATGAAGAGAAAGGTCCCTGAACCTGAAATTATGTTTACACCTCATGATAGAACAATTGCAAACATTGAAGGACCTCTTTACATCACTCTAAAAATAATGGGAAATCTTGTGAATGGAATCCTTATTTATCCTAATTGCATGACTAATGTAGCCACAGAAGAGTTCCTTTAATCACATGGATTGAATCAAGGCTTTTATGACCCTTTGAATATGATGATTAAGACACATAAGGGAATCTTTGTAAACACTTACGGCAAGATATCTTTATTGGTCACCATATTTCAAAAATCCATAGAACAATTATTTGATGTTGTCCCCATTTCTAATATTTTTTCAATAAAACTAGGACATCAATGGTTAAAAGCTATGAAAGTTGTCCCTTCAACAATTTATAACTATGTAAAATTTCCTTTGAATGGACAAGTGCATACTATTTATCGCAATAAGTATAAACCTTTGGTTACAAGACAACACTTTACACTGGATTACTTTTGGGAAAGATCTGAAGTGGAACCAAAGCCATGGACAGATTTTAACTTGTTGAGCTATAGAAACTACAAAGCAAAACTATTACATCAAGTGGTCAGTCCTTCTATTCAGGAAACAATAAGAGATGAACAACCCACATTTATAGAGAATCCTAGACCAAAAGGAAAATGACCCTATGCTAAGGTTCCTCCCCCACCATCCTTACAAGGATTGGGAGGTAGTCATCGACAGTAAAACATTCCACCTAGACAAATGAGATTTGATCCTGGTGCCTCCTCCTCTAAAACACAAAAACCTACAGAAGAGAAAAACACTATCTTACAAGAGATAAGTGGTAAGACAAAAAGAAATAGACAAACAAAATAAAGGAGGAGGAGATGACAAGCTTATGCCCAACAAATTGCAAGTCAACAAGAAAACATTTCACCTAACATTGAATCAAACATAGATGATCTTAAGAATGGACAACTTGAAGATAAGAATAAGAGTTGGGCTATGGTACCTTATGTCCCACTTTCTACTAACGTTTAGGAGATGATGATGATTTGCTTGATGACAACCCTTAGTTAGGGTGTCCCTATAGGCAAGTATTTCTATCCCTTTACCTCCATGTTTTATTTCCCCCATGATGTGTTATGTGTTGTTTAGGCCTCCTAGGATGACCCTTGATTCTCTTACAAGGTCAAGGACACTGGGAGACTGCCTCTATTGTGACCTTCTATTTGTATCATCATTCTCTTATATTTCTTGTACTCTATTTTCATTGTTGTGTGTTGTGTCTTATGGACATAGTGTTGCGGTTGGTGACTTGGGGGCACCCTCCTATGTGATTGTCCCTAAGGTACTTGTTTCTCCTCTCTTGATTTATTGTTTCCCTTCCTCTAGTGTTTCTATCTAGCAGGTGGATGACAAAAAATATTTTATACTGATGCAGACCTAGTGTCCCTTTAGCGAGAAATCAAAAAATGGATGAAGTCCATACATGACGATGGGGTTGGAATATATATTATCCAATGCTAGGCTAGTAGAAGCACTCTGCGTGATCTTGATGTTGTCTTATCACACTTACAAACCATAATAATACTTTTGCTTTGTGGACTTTGTTTATATTTGAATCTCACCTTGGTTGCACTTAGTTTTGAGATTTATATGGTATAGCCCCACGGTTATACTCGGTCTCTAAATCTATAGTATAAACTCAGCTCTTTGTGTGAATGATCATATGCATTGTTGTTTATCATGATTATATGGATGCTAACACTTTTCTTGCAGGAATGTGTTTGTGGGAGCATTGTAAATCAAATTAATTTAGGTGAGTTGTGATTGAAAAGTTATTGATAGGGCTGACATACAAGATAAGGAGTAGAATGAATACATTATGATGTGCGACTGAAGGAGAAGGAGAAGAAGTTATAGATGTTGTCCTTCTTCATCTTGAAGACTTATTTGTGATAGTGATCAAGTATAGAATGTGCCTAACTAATCTGATCATCAGAAGAAAGCGTGAAGAGGCAGAATTGCAATCATCAAAGGTGTAAGTTTCAATGTCAGTTTTTAGACAATAGAAATACTGTCATACTATAATCTATTCTAAAGTGTGTTCTCAATTCAATGAGTAGTATCTTCCTTAGGAGTAACCCTAAAGAAAAGTTTTCTTGGAGTCATTGCTTCATTGGGTTGTAGCCCTAAAACAAACTCTACATGGAGTAGTAGTTGTTGACCTATTTTCCTCCACCCAGAGTTAAATAGCCCAACTTCAAAATCTTGTTCAAATTCCTTGAGAACCTAACTCTACAAGCATAAAATCCTTCAAATTCTAGTGCTCTCCTTGTAAAAATCTCTAAAATTTCATTAGGCAAATCCTTGCAAAAAAACCCAGAAAAACCCATAAAATTTGAATCTTTTACCTCATTTTTTGTCCCCCTTTTAGCCTTTATCAGCAAAATTCTAGTTTCCTAAACTAGAAAAAAATGACTAAGGTAAGAAAGGCTCTTTCTCCCTTTATCAGAAAAATTTGGGTTTTAGAACTTTCATAAAGTTCACATTTTCATAAGTTCTCTAACTGGTCGATTTGTCGACAAAGGCAGGAAGAAGGCCCAAAATTGGCTAAGTAAAAAGGGCTCTTTCTCTCTATCAACGAGTTTCATATTTTGCGAACCTTTCACTAAGTTTACATTTTTAGGAGTTCACCAACTTAGTGTTTTGCTGATTAAAGGGAAGGAAGGCAAGTTTCTTCAAAAAATTACTAAGGCATGAGCAAAGCAAAGAAATGTCTTATCAACGATTTCCCCAAAGGGAGAACTCAAGAAGTGTTCCGATTTTCAAAAGGTTCACCGATTGGGTGATTTCCTGACAAAGGGAAGGAAAAGGGCAAGATGTACAAAATTGACTAAGTTAAAAGAAAGAAGGAAAAGGCTTGTTGGCAAAATCTAAGAGGAGCAAACTTTCATAAGTTCAAAGTTTCAGTAGTTCGCCAATAGGGTGAATCACTGACAAAGAAGGCTGAGAGAGAAGTTCATCAATAGCATACTTTTACCAATAAAAGAGAAAGGCTGGCCAAAGACAAAGTTCTTGAAATTGTGATTTTGTCGATAAGGCAAAGAAGACAATATGGTTCAGTGAAGGAAAACTTCGCTAACAATGAAGAAAGGTTCACCCAAGACAAGATTTGCTTATAAGGCAAAAAA
The DNA here is from genome assembly GCA_027924645.1 of Cunninghamia lanceolata. Lineage (NCBI taxonomy): Eukaryota > Viridiplantae > Streptophyta > Pinopsida > Cupressales > Cupressaceae > Cunninghamia > Cunninghamia lanceolata. Next base: position 11,620,379 of record BSBN01000854.1, read on the forward strand.
GGATAAGGAGAAAATAGTTCAAAACAAGAAGTTTTTGCCAATAAGGTAAAACAAAGATGAAGGAGATGAACCAAAATAGTTCAAAGAAAATGATTTTTGCTAATAAGGCAAAAATATTGTGAAAATCAGTCAGAGAAGCAAGCAAAGAAAGTTCAGAAAAATAGATTTTTGTCGATAAGGGAAAAAATAGACAAAAACATGCCACAGTTTAGAAAATGGAAAAGTTACTGACTAAAGAGAAAAATGTGTAGAAACCGAGGTAGAATGGTCTGTAAAATGCCAATTTTTGCTGACAAAGTAAAATTCAGGATAGAATTTCTAGAAATTGAAAAGTGTGAAATTAGTAAGAACAAAGAATTACAATATAATGTAAACTTTAAATATCTGAATATAGAGATTTAAAGTGTTGTAAAAGCTCTATAAAAATATATTTTGGAGGGAAAATATTTTGTGATTTTCCTCATCTATCATTAATGGATATCTAATCTTTTAGCTACCTCAACTACTCCCTTCCTAGAATTTTTACATTTATTGTTGAAGGTTGATGAATCAGTTGTTTGCATTGAAGGCAAAATATCTCCTTTCTGCTCCATGATCCAAGCTATTTTCTGTAGTTAATTTTTGTAGACAGACATTCCCTTTGATAGGGGTATTTTTTGACAGGCCACTGGGGGTGAGTTTATTGTGATATGACTGAGGTCAATGTAATCAAATGCTATATATGCATATCAAAAAGATGTAATGAGGGTTGGAAAATAGTTGCAAGATAGTTGAATTTCTTGTTTTCTTCTGTACTTTCAAATAGAGCTCTCTACTGTAACCTTGCCTTTGTGATGAAATACACAATTTGTTTTACCTCTTCATGCTTGTTTTCAGCACTGTGTAAATTAGGATTGATTGGTTTGTGAATGTTTGTTCCTTACAATTCTATTATGATCTTACCTCTGTTAGAATTAGCTGGACTTGTGTAAGTTTATCAAGTGTATCTACTTATTTTGTACATTCTCAATATAGTGAGAGCTCCATATTCAAACATGGTGTATCACCTCCATTAATTTCTCATTTAACCCCCTCTTCCTCTTTTCATAAATTGTGGACAGATTAGCTTTAGTCCTAGGAATAGCTAAATCTCTTATTCAGCAAAGGAACTAGCCTCTATCTAGAGATTTGATCTACGTGCATGGTCCCACACCTAGAGATCATCTCAATATTTCACTGGATTGTTGGAACCCTAAAATCCTTCAACACAAGCTACAAATCCAAGTGACAATAGTTTTTGGTACACCCAGTGGGATGTGAGCAATCTAAATCAAAGAATCAAGCTGAGGATCTAGTGTTCTTCTCAGTATTCTATATTTTGGTAGACTTTGATTCACCTGGTGACTCTACAAGCTTATGGTTTTGATTAGTTCTTTCTTTTATGCTTGTGCAAACAAGGGCTTCTTCAAGAGGTAACTTTCAATTTACTTCAAATTATCTATTGTTGCTTCAAGGAGAAGGTGTAGGTTATCTATGTCTCCTGTGAGAAGGAATAGAAGCCCTATTTTACCCCAACTAAGATCTCAATCTACACCTCTTGTTAGGTCTCAACACACAAGTAGAGGATTGCATATTCCTATTTAAAATTTGTATATCCCCATTATGGGAAGTAATTTGCCTTTTGTGACCTTTAATGGAGGCAGTCCTTTAGATTTGGCTGCATACAATGATATACTAGCTACAGCCCTAAAGAGTGTTTCACCATTTATGGGTGATGGTCTTATAACCCCTGCTAAGCACATCAAAGACATATCTAGTGTGTTCTTAGCCCATCATATCCAGCATGAAGATGTTGCAGTCAAGCTCTTGGTTTCACCTTTTAAAGGGAGAGTTCTTCAATGGTTTAGGAGCTTGACCCCTACTTAAATACATGACTAGGATGAGCTAGGAGAGTCCCTCTACAAATAGTTTGGAGAGAGGGTGAATAATGTTTCATTGCTAGATCAGCTAACATGATGTAGGAGCATCGGGAAGAATTCAATATAGTTGAGATAGTTGACAGTGAGTTGTAGAATATTGAGATGGTGACCTGAGGGGATACCACATTTGAATATTAGAGGCTATGGGGTTGGACTTAAAATCTAGACATAGTCAACTACAACATATCAATAATTTAGTTCATTTGGCTTTGATTTGGGAAAGATATCGCTATCAAAAGATTGATTGTTGTTGCATGTTTGATATAGCAGAGCCGACTGTGTTCAGTGAAGTTTAATCAGCTTGCAGAGAAAAAAGGAGCATTATTTGATGAAGTTTAGGTCCTAGCTAACCTTCAGTGAGATCCACACAAAGTACTATGCATTTGTGAAGCAGTGCCTTATGTTTAGGCCTAACCTATTTTCTGTACACGTTACCTGACTAGCCGTTGCAAATAGGCCAACTTGATAAGGATTTGAAGGCTTGCGGAGGATATAAATGAAGGATAATGATTCCTTACAAGGGGCCGTGTGAAGGTGATCGATGGCACAAGGATAGGAAACAAGATCTTAAGTTGTTTTGATCTGATTGAGTCACAGAACAGAGTAGAAAGTACAGAAAGAAGCAGAATGAGTTGTAGAGCAAAAAATTGAGATGTAGAAGGAAGAAATCATGAAAGAATATTGTTATCTAAAACTTTTGTAATTCCTGGGCTATGGCCTAGCATCCATAAAGCCCTTGAGGCATGTGTAATTCAATTTGAAGTTATAATAAATGAGGAATGAGCTTTGAATGTTGGGTTTTTCCCTGTTAGGGTTTTCCCAGGATACATCATGTGTTATGTGTTCATGAATATCTGTTATCTTTCTATTAATTAGCTATTAGATTCTATTACATATCCATTATGATCATGGTGTTAATTGATCAAGGCTACAAGGTTGGATAGTCCCTCACCGGACCCTCCTACCTTGACTGCATCATAACAACAATCAAGAGAGCTCCAAGTGAGATGTTCGTAGATTTTAATTTCAAATTCTAGAGGACATGGGAGTGAATTCCAACTACCCTCATGCCATCTCCATAAGGTGCCTTTTGTAGTTTTTAAAAGCTTTATATTCTAATATTGCAGTGATTATGCAATCTATGGGTGTGAAAATCTTACCCGTTGGTTATGAGACAACACTAAAGGCTAAAAATTGTTTAATACAAACTGGGAAAATTGCTCCCAAACCTCATGTACCTCTTTTCCTAGAGTTGCCTTCATCATACCAGCAGCCCATTATTACTCCCATTCTAGAACCTAAGGCTTCAATGTCCTCTCTTTCTCAAGAAGAGAGTGATCTTAAAACCCTAATGTCCAATTTGACCAACAAGGTAAATAGCATTGCTATTTAAACTATCCCTAGACCCCATCAGAATTATAGTCAAGGGCAGTCATCCAATGAAAATTAGAATCGAGGTTACAATTCTAATAGAAATTAGAAATAGAATCAGGGTTATCAACAAAATAGGTATCAAAACCCTAACCCTACTCAGCATTTACAAATAGTTCAACCTATCCAACTAATTTCAATTGTGAATCCAATTAGGGCTTTAATCCCTACCCAAAATAATTTGTCCCAAGAGAAAGATTGGTGCTACCCCTACAACCAGTTGCAAAATCAGTCCACTTGTACTTTTGAAGCATAAGAAAGGGCTATAATGGTGTAAAAATTTCATATCCAATAGGCATCATTATTAGAGGTAGCCAATAATAACCCTAAGGTAAAAAATGAGCCTACCTCTAATGCCAATATGATGCTATGGACATCAGAAGACTTTTCACTATCAATTAGTCTATGGATAGTGTAATCATGCCTATAAGTAGTATTACAAACAATACTAGATCCAAAAGGATGTAGTTGGAGGCTAGCCCCATGCTACTGTGTTACAAAAGGATCCTATTTCAAAGGGAAAGGTGGCCAGTGCCCCAATTCCAATTCAGAGTAGAAAATGTGCTATAACAAAAGAAATCCTATTAGGCTCCAAAGCACCTGAACAAATTGTTGATCAATAAAAAAGGGGAACATGGGTTCCCTCTATTGCAAGTATGTGCTAATTGGTGTTGTCATTGACGTCAACATATCCGTGTTGTCATTTGTGTCAACTATATCTTTTGGCATTGTTGCTTGTTGATTGATTGAAGAATACGGTCTGAGTATTTCATTCCGCATATTTCCTGTGTTGAAGACTAGAGTATGAGCTTTAGATATGATTTAGAGAAGTGTTTGAAGATACTAAATCCAAAATTTGGTGGTCTGGATCACTGTGTAGAAAACGTTATATTCACCAGAATGAAGACTATGCCTGGCAAGGTTTGTCAAGTGACAGAGAGAAAGTGTTTTTCTCTGCATTTCTCTGTGGATTGGAGTTTGACTTTGTGATTCTAGAATTAAGATTATAAGGTCCTTAGTCATCTTCATGCCAAAGGATATGTGATTTGAAGTTGTGAAAAATAAGTTTCTAATTAGCAAAGTTTAACAGTGTCTCGTTGAGAATAGACTTTGATCCATCTTCAAGTGAAATAAGTTGAGATCTGTTGTAGTTGGATTTGCTAGTTTCCAAATGATTCTATGATGTTCATAGATGTCCCTTGAATGCATTGAAGGTGTGTGCTTGATCCACAAGCTGTAATGAAAATCTTGGATGCGTGTGTTTAAGTTTTCTTGATGATTGCACCTATCTGGCCAACCTAGATGATTAACATTCTCTGCAGATGAATTTCCTAAATTGTAGAAGTGTGTGGTAGCATGTGAATATGTAATTGAGTCCATGCAAAGATATGAAGTGTTCCTCCTTTATTTATTTAGGTCTAGTCCTAATTTGATGTATGTATGTATGTCGACCTTGGAGATTGTTCCAATGGTTGATGATTGTAATGTCAACCTTGATGTACATTCCAAGGCTAATGAATTGTATAAATACATGTAATGAATTCATGTTTGAGGTGTGATTGTGTGAAGATGTGAAGATAAGTGTGAAGTGTAAAAGCAGAGCAGAGAAGAGGAGTTTTATTGCACTTCAATGGAACTAAACTCAGGGATGGTATAGATGCTATTGTATCAGTTTCACCCTTGGAAGTGAGCCACCCCCAGTAGTGAGCCACCATTTGATATTCGGTATTGTTACTACATTTATATTTTGAGCTAACACTCACCATGGTTTTTCCCTATTTAAGGTTTTCCATGTAAAAGTCTGGTGTTCATTGTTAGTGTAGGTTTTTTATTTTCCTTAGGGACATTTCTTTTTCCTACACATTATTAAGTTTGCTTAGGTTTATTTTATGTGGTTAATATGAGGACACGTGGTGAAATACATCAACTACATGTGTAACTCTCTCCCACACATCGGTATTTGAGTTCCACACTCTCTTTTGGCTTATTGTTCCACCTCTCATAACCACTATTTTGTCATTGCCTAAGTGGGTTATGGGGTAGTTGGGTTTCTCACCTTCTTTTGGCTTTATGTGCCACCTCTTATAACTCCTCTTTTGTTTTCATGTAAGGAGGTTATGCCACATGTTTTGGCATTTACCAAGTAGGTAAAACCTCCCACCTTTTATGGGATATGGGAGTTAATGCGCCTCTTGTATGTATATGCCCCATTTTTATTATATATACAATACTCTCCTCTCACCTTCACTAGTTTAGTGATAGCTCGGTGAGAGTATTGAGAGTCTTCTCAAAATTCTCTTTCTTTGTCTCTATTTTACTCTTATTTCAGATATTTCTTCATTCTACTATTTTTATCTTTGATCATCTGTCGAGTGGAGGTGCATATGATCTACGACTGACATCGAATCCTGGCTCAGTTCTCATTTCTCCCAAAATCTAACATGGTATTAGAGCCATGTCGTCTAGTATAGCTCATTGTTTTTATAATTCATTTGAGAGATTTGAGATTATTAGATGGCTAATATTTTTCTTAAAAACCAAGTATGCTCTTCTCATGCATCCTTGAATGAACTGGAGAATCAGAATAGTTTAAAGGAAAATAGGCATCTGGTTAATCTAGTTGGCATACATGTGTTCTTGTGAGATCTTGGTGATTGTAGCTTTGGAGTAATATTGGAGGCATCTTTTAGTACTTCTAGAGTGTCCAAAAGGCTTGGGAAAGTCAAAAGTGACTTTTACTTCACCAAAATTAGAGATTGGAGGACACGATAACAAATCAAGGTTTTTTTTTAAAATGTTTTACTGGAGCCATTTTCAATTGTGCTTTAAATTTCTAGCTTCTACTCGTTTTTAGAAAAAAAAAGTTTCTTCATTTTGTTCCTAGGGTCAAAAACCTATTTGGGTATCTATTATTTTTTGCAATTAGTTGATCAATTTTGTGAAAATCAAGTCAGAATCAGGTGTGAACCATTTTTGACGGGCATATTCAGCAACCTTTTTAAAATTTGTATAACTTTTGCCTCAGGTGTCAAATTTTCACAAACAAGTACTTGATAGAAATCTGGAAATGATCACTTTCTATCCACGTAGGTCTCATTAAAAAGTTATATCATTTCCCATTAGACATTGCAAGTTGAAGTTGTTGCACTTTTTCTCTTCAACAGTTCTTTTCTTTTGCCACATATCTTCATTTTTCAAAAATGAATAGGTGTTGCAAAGGTATTGAAGAGTATTATACAGCTATAAGGTTATTTCTTAGATTTTGTATTAGTTTTATTTCTATGAAAATTTTTAAATTTTGGCCATTAGAGGCCTAGAAAGCATTGAAATATAATAGAAGGCCTTGTAAATGCACTAATTATAAAGTGCAAACCTTGTAATATTTGGGGGGTAGGGGGTGATTTTTGAAGACTAGTGGAAAGGGGGCTGTCTTGTGTGTCTTATTTCTTTGTACTTTTCCTTCTTCTTTGCAATCTTCTTTTTTTCTCTCATGGATGCATCTACAGTTCCAATTTTAACTCCATATAATTATTTTGAATGGAAATCTAAGATGGTAATATATCTGAAAAGACATGGATATCATCGTGTAACAATGGGACTTGAGACAAAACCTCCAGATGTTGCAGAAAAGATAAAATGGCTTAGTAAATGTGATGAAGCCTTTGGTACTCTATGTATGTCAATCTCTCCTGACCTTCTTTTTCACATTGAATATTGCACTACACCAAATGATGTGTGGACCACATTGGAAAAACTCTTTGGTAAGCAGGATGAGTTAAGGGGTCATCAATTGGAGAATGAACTCATAGGGTTAAGTCCTTCAAATATTGACACCATACAAGACTTCTTCACAAAATTCAAAGCTGTTAGATTACAATTGGAATGGTGTGGAAACAAGAAAGATGATAAACAACCAATCTTAAGCATTCTTTCTATGCTTGGTCTGAACTACTCAGTCTTTGTTTCTACCTTTTATGCCATAAACACTGCCCTAGGTACGAACTACAAAATGCCTTCTCTAGATGAGTTTTTTGTAGAACTCACCCAGAAGCAAGATAAACTCATTCACATGGGTACAATTAAACCCTCAAAGTCACATGCCTTGGCTGTAAATCAAGGCACAAAAGAATAGAAGGGGTCTAGCAAATAGGAAAAGAAACAAAAGAACTAAGGAGAGTAGTAGAAAGATCAAAAATCTGTTGCTCCAAATGCAGCTAATTAGACCTCTTCATCAAAAGGTGAACAACCTAAGAAGGAGAAGGTGAAGTGTTCTTACTGTAAAAGACCTAGACATGATGAGCACAAGTGTCTAAAGAAGTAGATTGATCACCTATCACAGCTTCTTGAGAAGAACAACATCAAGGTGCCTAATTTTGTTAAATAGAGTTCAGCAGAAGGATCTTCAAAGGACACAGAAAAGAGTAAGGGGAAAGGAAAGGGCAAGGCCCTAGTTGTAGTTTCTTCACAACTTGATACCTGGATCATTGACTCGGGTGCTTCGTACCACATGGCTTCTTCTCAGGATAAGTTTGCCTCCTTAGAGCCATGTACTATGCCTACCATACTTATGGGTGATGAAACTCCTATTGAAGTGCATGGGAGAAGGTCTATTGACATGGGCGAAGGAACATTTTAGGATGTTCTTTGCATTCCATCTTTGTAAAGTAATCTCTTATCTGTTTATCAGATCACTCACACTGGCTCTGGCAAGTAGGTTGAGTTCACACCAGATAATGTAGTAATCAGTGAATTACATGACTGGTTCATAGTTGCTATGTGAAAAGTAGATCATCAATCTAGACTATATTAGCTTTCTCACTTTGTTCCTAACTCTCCTTCAACCGTTTTACTCATTCATTCAGATGAGGTGAGTCATTTGTGGCATCAGCGATTTGGCCACTTGAATTACCGCTACTTGCACCAACTCAGTCAATACAACATGGTTTTAGGGTTGCCTTCAATTCAATTTTCTGATGGAGTTTGCCAGGGATGCATTCTTGGTAAGCATCCTAAGGAGAAGTATGACAAAGGCAAAGCTTGGAGGGCCACACAACTTTTGGAGTTCGTACATAGTGACTTGGCAAGACCATTTCCACATCCTTCTTTACATAGGGCTCAGTATGTTCTGGCATTCATTGATGATCTTTCAAGATATATTTGGGTATATTTTCTCAAATAGAAGTTTGAGGTCTTTGAGTCTTTTTAGGACTTCAAAGCTTTTGTGGAGAAACAATCTGGGAAGGCCATCAAGGTTCTGTGTATAGATAATGGGGGGGAATATGTCAACCATATGTTTGATTAGTTTTATGCCTCTGAGGGCATTGATCTTTAGCACATAATTCCCTAGAGTCCACAGCAGAATGATGTTGCAGAACGCAAGAATAGGTCCTTGAAAGAGATGGCCAATTGTATGATTCACTCCAAGTCTATGGCACCTTAGTACTGGGTGGAGGCCATCAACTATGCATGTTACATCCAGAACCACATTCCTCACAAAGCTATGAAGGGGGTAACTCCTTTCCAAGCTTGGAATAGTCAGAAACCCACATTTAAGCACTTTTGATTGCTTGGTTCTCATACATGAGCCCACATTCTAGCAAAGAAATGCAAGGCTATGGATCTGCAGAGTAAGCCTTGCATATTTGTTGGGTACCCAGATGGTATCAAAGGCTACAGGCTTCTCCACCCTACAACTCATGAGTTGTTCACTAAGAGGAGTGTTCATTTTGAGGAGGACTCTTCTAGTTCTTCTCCTACCACTTATCCATCAACAATTACATTGGAGACATTGTAGCATGATGATAGTTCTTCAAAGGATTTTAATCCTCCTGATCCACATGAGGAGTCTTCTTCCTCCACTTCATATGGCACTAGTGATGATGAGGATCCACCCTATTCTCCTAGTCATCATTCAGAGGTTGATGATTCTCCTCCAGATTCTCCTACCACATGGCCTCTTTGGGCTTGTCAGACTTTGTAGTCAGCAGGTGATTAGGCTGGTGATCCTTTAGATACAAGAAGAACAAGGTCACAATTTTAGTAGGCTCCACATCTCTTCATTGCTTTATCTTTTGATCCATAGACTTTTCAGGAAGCTTCTGGTGTCCCCAAGTGGGATGCAGCAATGCAGGAAGAGATTAGTTCCTTGGAAAGGAATCATACATGGGATTTTGTCCCTCTTCCTAAGGGAAGAAAACTTGTTCGATGCAAGTAGATCTACTAGACAGAATTTGTAGCAGATGGGTTGGTTTACAAGCATAAGGCTCGCTTGGTCACCAAAGGATTCTCCTAAGTGCCTGGGATTGACTACTCTGAGACTTTTGAGCCAGTAGCCAAAATAAATTCCATCTGACTTATACTTGCTATAGTTGCAGCCCATTGTTGGGAAGTTCATCAAATGGATGTGAAGAGTCCTTTTCTTCTTGGTGACCTTCAGGAGGAAATCTACATGGAGCAGCCATAGGGATTCATTCAGGATCCTTCATTAGTTTGTCATCTTCAGAAGTCTCTCTATGGCCTCAAACAAGCTCCTCAAGCTCGGTATGCCAAGATGGACTCCTTCCTTCTGTCAATTGGGTTCACTCGATTCCATTCTGATCCAAACGTATACATTCTACAATAGGATGATACTCTAACATTTCTGGTTCTTTATGTCAATGACTTGTTGATCATAGGGAGTCACTCATCCACCATTAAAGTAGTGAAAATTGTACTTCATGATCAATTTATGATGTCAAACTTGGGTCTTTTGTACTACTTTTTAGGGATTGAGATTACTCAGTCATCTTCAGGTATCTTCATGGCACAACCCAAGTATGCACTTGATATGCTCTCCATATTTCACGTGGCTGATTGTAAGCCTGCACCAACTCTATTTCTGTTAGGGGTCAAACTTGAGGCTTAGTGCTCTTCACCCTTGGTTGATGGCACTTTATACCGACAACTTGTTGGGAGTGTCATCTATCTGACTCACACGAGGCCTAACATTTCATATGTCATGGGTATGGTCTCTTAGTTTATGCAGGAGCCACATGAGTTGCATTGGAAAGTAGCTAAGCATATTCTCCACTATGTTAAGGGAACTCATAGCTATGGGATTCACTATGCAGTGGGCATGGATTTTGACTTGGTGGGATACATAGATTTAGATTGGGTAGGTGATTCTCAGGATCGCAAGTCTACTTTAGGGTATTGTGTCTCACTTGGTTCTGGTCCAGTTTGTTGGTCAAGAAAGAAGCAGTTTGTAATTTCTCTTTCATCTACAAAGGCTGAGTATCAAGGGGCAATTAACGCAACCACTAAGGCCATCTATCTTCAGAATATTCTCACTGAGTTTGGTATTTCATTTAGAAAGCCCACAGTCATCTTTTATGATAATCAGAGTGCAATTCAGATCTTAAGGAATCCAGTCCATCACCAGAGGACCAAACACATTAAGATACATATGCACTACATTTGGGAGTTGATTCATACAAACATTATTGATCTCAAGTACATTCAGACATCAAAGTAAATCATAGACATCTTCACCAAACCCTTCACTGAGAGCAAGTTCCTTCATCTGTGACCTTTGCTAGGGGTGTGGCCAATGTATACTTCTGGAGGGGCTTCTTAGTCCTTTGCTTCACTCTCTCTACTCTTGGGGGTGTTTTATTTTCTCTCTTTTGGGGAGGAGTTTTTTCCCACTGGGTTTTCTCCTTTTCTCTGTTTGTGAGAGATTTTTCTTTAAACATGGGTACCTCATTAGGCTTCACTTATCGGGACCCATATCTTTTCACCCACCTAATATATACTTAAGGGGGGGTGTTAGTGTAGGTTTTTTATTTTCCTTATGGATATTTCTTTTTCCTACACATTATTAAGCTTTCTTAGTTTTATTTATGTGGTTAATATGAGGACATGTGGTGAAATACATCAGCTACATGTGTAACTCTCTCCCACACATGGGTAGTTGAGTTACACACTCTCTTTTGGCTTGTTGTGCTACCTCTCATAACCACTATTTTGTCATTTGCTAAGTGGGTTATGGGTAGTTGGGTTTCTCACCCTCTTTTGGCTTTATGTGCCACCTCTTATAAATCCTTTTTTGTTTTCATGTAAGGAGGTTATGCCACATGTTTTGGCATTTACCAAGTAGGTAAAACCTCCCACCTTTTATGGGATATGGGAATTAATGCACCTCTTGGATGTATATGCCTCATTTTTGCTATATATACAGCACTCTCCTCTCACCTTCACTAGTCCAATGATAGCTCAATGAGAGTATTGAGAGTCTTTTCAAAATTCTCTTTCTTTGTCTCTATTTTTGTCTCATTTTAGATTTTTCTTCATTCTACTATTTTGATCTTCAATCATCTATCAAGTGGAGGCACATATGATCTACGACTGACATTGGATCCTAGCTCAATTCTCACTTCTCACATAATCTAACATTCATGTGTATGTGGTGTTGATGTGTTCATGTTTTGATTCTTCTATTCATGTTTAATGCTCATAACAGAATAAGAAAATATGTTAAGTGATTGTGAAATTGTTTGTGGTTTAAAGAAGTTAAAGTTTTATACAACTGATTCACCCCCCTCTGAGTTGTCTTGTGCCATTCAACAATTGGTATCAGAGCCTGGCTCCTCAGAAGAAGTCTAATAGCTTGAGGAAGTTCTTGGAGACCAAACACATGGTAGGTAAAAAATGTCCTACTTCTCCTGAAGAAATTGATGCAACTAAGATTGAAGAAGAATACACACTTGTCAATGAAGAAGAACTCAAACTGGGACTATCAGATCTTGAAAAGGCTAAAATCACTAGTAGGATTTGGCAAATAAATGACTACGTGACTAAACATTTTAGTCACGACAACTAAAAATGACCAAATTCTACTAATTTTTGCAACACAACTATAAATGACTAATTAATGACTAATTTGATCATCGGGTAGAAAACACAACTAAATAATTAGTCACATATGATATTAAAGTAAAGTATGTAATTAAAAAAAAGAAGGGAAATGTGAAGTTGAGCAAGTGATAAATTAAATTTTTTATTTTTGTAAGGAAGGAAACTTTCTTACTTTTCTATGTATGCAAGAAGTTCTCTCTTTATTTTTTTTATAAAAAGGACTAAAACAACACAGGCTCATGAGGAAAGTTTTAAGTTTTGAGAGGAAAACCTTTACTTGTTTCTTTTACCATTCCAAGATGGATGCCATCTCTGTTGTTTGCTACTTTGAAGAGGAAGCTTGTAGTGTTTCTGGGCAATTATCTGAGTTTCATTTGGCTAAGATCATGCAACAGCCTCATGACAATGTTTCTGAGCATTTTCAGTCTTCATTTGCATGGCTAGTTGTTTCCTTTGCCTCTTTTCTATGTTTTTTCCATCTTCCTGGGGTTGCTTTGTTTCATTTCGAAGTTATAGAAGGCAAATAAGGGACTGTTCTTTCTTCATGTTCTTGTATATCAATGTCTTCTTCATCCATTTGAAGGCTATTTCCCTTATTCCCACATGTTAGGGTTCTCTTTTATGTTTGATATGCATTTTAAGTTTGAAATGCTACTTTGTAGAGCTCTATTTTATGTATTATGGAGGCAGCATTATGCAATAGAAATTTTCAGATTCAAAACCCTTGAAATCTAGCCTTTGGACATTATTTCAAATCATTATGCTTTGGGATCTAGGGTTTCAAGAGTGCAACAAAGAGACAATCATTTTGTTTCAAGGATATTGGCTTGTTGCTTTGCCATTAAATCCATTGTGTTAGGTTCATTAATGAGGTAGTAGTCATAAAAAATGGAGATCAATCTAACTGTGCATCAAAATGAGGATCTAGTCTCTTTAACATGGAATGGGAATCAAGTCATTTTGAGGGTTAGTGATTTTGTAGTGGTTGTGTGCATTAATGAGGTTATTTTCTCTGAGAGTATAGATGTGAATGTCATTGTGAACTTTGATGATATCCAAGTGACAATAACCATTTAGATTTTAAATGATCTTCACTTCACCATGTTCTTTGATACCATCAAAGTCTTCTTACCTTCAAACTCTGTCATCAAACTCACACTTTACTATTTTATGCAAAATAATGTTGACTATCCATTAAAAAATTAGATCTTGACATAATCTATTGCCTTGACTATGCATAACTTTGTATTGTCCTCAATGTGCAACAGTGAGTTTCTTGACTTTATGTCACTACTCCACAATCTTTTAACTAACCCCAAAAAGCTCACTGCCTCTTAAAAGCACAATGAAAATGATGCTAAGACTACCCCAAGCTGTATGTTACAAAAGATACAAGCTTTAAATAAGATATAATGTTGTCCTTGAGCTATGATATTCAAGACTTAAGCAGGGTTGTTGCCTCTCTTTGATAGAGAAAAAAAAGGTTGAGACAACAGCTCTTACCCCATGGCAATTGAAAATACAATGACAAAGTATTTCCCAAGGTATTCACACCTATATCCATTAGAGTAATTATTTCATCATTCTGCACTCCTCACTGATCCGTATGATGACTTCATACAATGAGACCATTGTTGATAACTGAGAGGGGGGTGAATCAGTTATCCTAATTAATTCTTCTTTCTGAACTTTCTTATTAATCAATGCAGCATTAATTCAAACAAGTAAACACAACCATGAATTGCAAATACACATGACACAATATTTTTGATGTGGAAACCCTGTTAAGGGAGAAAACCACGGGGTGATTAACCCAAGATTGTATTCTCTGTTAGAAGAATAGAAAAGCAAAATGGCACTTGCCAATTAGGGCTCACTGCCCGAGCACACTGCTCACAAGAGGCACACTGCCTACAAGAGACTCACTGTCTATAAAAGGAATGTAATACAATACTTGAACTAATTGGAAGCATCTACAAATGCTGGAGTTTAGTTCCGGTTAAGCTCAGTACACTGATCTGCTGCACTTCATCTTTCCTTTTTTCTTTTGATACTTTCCTTTCACATACCAAACCTTCCTTACTGCTTCTACTCTGCACTTCTTCTTTTATTCACACATCACAACACACAACAACAACTCTCACAACTAAATCCATCATGTATATATATCCGCACAAGTAACTTCATCACCTTTCTAGTCGGCACTCGGAATAGTCAATCTTTTCACTAATTCTGATCTGTCAGCTGAATCCTTGCACATCAAGTAATGTGGATCAAGTATATGCTTGTATAAATCATTAATCATGTTGACCAAACATGATTCATGCCTTTATAACCTTTACCACCATCAGTAACACATCCAGAAAATAGTTTGATGTTCTGTCAGTCAGTTCTTCCTCTATTCACACTGTCACTCAGGAATCCGGTACTCAACTATTCATATCTTTCTCCTCATCTATCACAGGAGGCTAAAACCTTGGAATCTATCACTCAAGGTAGTCCTCTTGACTTCCCTAAATCCGCACTTCACCAAGATACTTCGTCTAAGAGATTCAGACCTGTCTGTCGGACCTTGCCACATGCTCTGTTCTTGTTTATCGGACCACAACAATCTTCATTCTGACTTCCGGTAGAGACACACTATGTCCTGCGGATGTATGGGATGAACTTTGTTACCATCAATGACAACAATCATGAATCCATATAGTGTCTCTTGCCAACAATCTCCCCCTTTGACATTAATGGCAACACTTAGTGAAAAATGACTAAGTGTTTACACTATGCTCCCCCTTGGCTGAAGCTCTGTCTTTCTATCTTTATATACATTTTCTGGAGCTCCCCCTTAGTTGGATTCCTCATTTTTCACTGCTCCTCACTCCCCCTTTGACATCAATGGCAAACGGTACAGTCCGCACACCAAAATTTTTCAAAAAAAAGTTTACTATACTTAGCCGCATAAGTATATACATGTGAAATACTTACATAAACTGCAGTATGTCTGCAAAAGTTGTTTTCAGTTGGATGAGTTTTGCAGCCCAAATTTGCTTCATTCTATCCAAAATTGAGATGTGACCACTCAACAAAAATGCAAAAGCTTCTGCCCTCTTAAGATCTATCGGATCATTGGTCCGGGCAGTAGTCTGAGCATCACTTATGGCCTCATGCATGGCCTCTAACTTAGGGATAATAATCCTTCTAAGTTCACTCATCCGGCTAATTTTGTTCTTCCTTTCCTTCTCAAAATTCTTTATTGCATTTGTGATTGCAATAGTTTGACACTCTTGATTTGCTATGGAGGAAGAGAGAGGATCAAAACTTTGAGACAAACTTAGTAGTTTATCCTCTTCCTCTTTTATTTTCTTCTCAATTTCTACTGTTACTTTGGACCAAGAAATACAAAATTTGTATACTTCACCACCATCCTTGAGAGCATTTTCTAAGCTCTTTATCCCAATACTCAAATTTCTCCTATCATTAGTGATTAATCCTTGTACCTCAGAGAATCTTTTATCCAAAAACTCCTTCCGGACCTTTTTTTCAACTAATTTTTCTAAAGAATCAAAATGTGTACTAACACTACTGACTAAGGTTTTGAGATTATCGGAAGAGGAGGCTATGGGATCCTTCTAAAAAGATGGCATGATCTTTTCCAGCACTCCAGATGCAGCTTCTATCAACTCACAGTCTTCCATATGAGACTTTAGGAGTTTTTCATTAGCCTTAGCATTTGCAAATGAAGCTATCTTCATTGTCTGTACCAGAGAAAGAGAATCAAAATTGAATGGACCTTGTAAAAGCTCCAGTTCATCAATCTCTGTTGCTTCTTTGTTTAGGAATTCTTGAACAGTTTGTGTAGTGTCTCTTGCCGAAGACAGATGTTTCTTCTATTCTACAGTCTTGGAGTTGTCCTTTGGAGTTTTCTCTCCTTCTACATTCCCACCAC
The DNA here is from genome assembly GCA_027924645.1 of Cunninghamia lanceolata. NCBI lineage: Eukaryota > Viridiplantae > Streptophyta > Pinopsida > Cupressales > Cupressaceae > Cunninghamia > Cunninghamia lanceolata. The sequence goes on from BSBN01000854.1 coordinate 11,636,606, forward strand.
TAGCAGTTGTGGTTTTCTCTACTGAAGTCTTCTCTCCTTCTGCAACCTTAGCACTGTCATCTTCTTTTTCCTTCACCTCTGCTTCTTTCTCCTACAATTTTTCTTCTCCTTTAGATCTGGAGACTGTAGGGGAACCTGGAGGAGAAATGTTAGTATGTTCAAAGCCCACCTCTTCTATCATTTTCTCAGAAGTTTCCTCTGCAGCACTTGTGGTTGAGGGATCAATACCCAAGTCCTCTATAATAGGAAGATTAAATCTTTTGAAGGCCTTCCAAAGGATCTCTTTTGTGTCCTTGGCTACCTTGTCAGTCTCACCAAGCATGAGTTGATTCATCCTTGCTTTGCTCCTGAACTCATCCTTGCAGTCTTTGAATACCATGTTCATTGTCTTGGAATCAATTGAAGGATATAGCTGAATAGCTATCTGTTCCTGGATCTTAAGATCTTTAGCTTGGGCAGTGTTCTTTCTTGTTTCTAGTTCCTTCTCCAAGCTTTTAGGGATCAGAGATATAATTTCAATAAATGCTTTGTTGTAGATATTTAGATACCTGACTGTGGCATCTTGCAATATCTTCTTATCTACTTCACCATAATCATCATAGAATTTGACCATTGGCTAAAGATTTCTGTCCATTGTGACTGATTTGATTATGTCATCAATGTGAAGAGTGGGTTTTTCAACATATTCCTTTGTCTTTTCTTCTTCCTTCTATCTGGTAGAGGGTTGACCAGATGTTTTCTTCTTTTTCTTCAATTTCCTAATTTCTTCATCAGATTCAGTCTCCTCTTCATCCCTTTGACTTGCATAAGCCCTTGTGGCTTTTGTCTTTGACCTTTTCTCTCCTTTGTCAGATGCTTGGACTTCTAGTTTTGAGCTTTTAGTAGGGACAAGTGCTGATCTCTTTGATGATCTGGTCTAGGTGGAAGTTTCTACTGGAGCACTTTCCTCACTTTTCTTTTCTGCCTCTTTCTTCTCTTCCTTAGCCTTTTTCCTCTTTTCCTTGTTGGCATCAAGTGCCTCCTTTGAGATGCCAAGGCCTTGGGCAATATGTTCTACTTCTTTTCTCACCTTTCTTTTCATCTCTGGTTCTCTGAGTTCCACATGAATTTTTACACTCAGCTCCTCAAAGGTTCCAAACCTCTTTGCCTTTGGATCTTTAGGCTGACTTAGCATGTGTTGAACATGCAGCTCTACAATCTATTCATCAACTTCATATCCCATGGGTATGATCCAGACTGTCCTTGGTTCTACTGCCTCCATTAGGCATTGATCAGTTTCTACCATAAAATAGACTGTGTCTTTGTATTTCTCAACAAGAGACTGGGGAATCCTTTCTCTTGCTTGCATCATGTTTTGAAAGTTCTTGAAGTATCCCCACATATATGTAATTTGTGCTTTGTTATCACCAAGTCCATGTAAATAATCTCTAATTTAGATGGCTACTAGCCTATCACTCTCCCATACCCAGCCACTAGATCCGGGAAGCTCGTTCATAAAGTAGAAGAACAAGCACAAGATTAATCCACCATACTTGAATGAATTCTTTTTATCTTTCTTGATTTTTTGCAGATTCTCCAAGAGTTGGTTCAAGAGAAGCTGACAAAGATCATAGTCTGCATCCTTTCTTAGCATTTCATAAGTAGTATAGATGGCAGTTCCAGGTACAGAATTTTCTCTGCTAGAATGATATATCTTATATCCAATGATCATAGAAGCAAACTTGACATCTAGATCAATGATGTCTTCTACTGTCATTGCTCTTTTGTCAAACTTGGATCTGGTAGCCTCACTCACAATTTGGTTCTTTATAGATTTAAGAACAGGAATCCCACCGAATGAGTGTAGTCCGGTAACTGCCCTGATGGCATCTTTAGTGATCTTGAATGGTCCATTTAACCACATGAAATTGTCATGTATTCTGCTCAAAATGTACCTAACCCATTCATCCTCTGTAAAACAGGGGAAATGTATGTATTGTGCAAAGTGCTTGTTCTGAAGGCCCTTGTATTAGGGTTTGAGCTCAAATGAATCATCTAACAGTTGTTTGTGATAGATATCTCTTAGTTTGAATTCTCCAAACTCTTCAATATTTGCATGTATATAAACCCTAATGTCTTCGGTGTGCAGAACACCATGCAGAACACTGGAAAATGCACCTAGGGGATCTACCTCCAAGGATTTGTATGGATGTTTCTTAAATGTAGGGCAAGGCCTATCAGAAATCTTTACAATATTCAGAGTAGCCATTATCAAGAGATTTGCAGTGAGATATTTGAAAATGGAAAATACCTTTTGCGCCTTTCAGTTTCACGGAGTTGGTTGGATTGATTTCTGGATGTAATGACTTCTACAAATGATCTTCGATGAACTTGAGGAATTTCATTGCAAAGCTCCAATTTTCATTTCTTCTTGAGTGTAGAATAAACAAGTGATTAATGAGAAAACCCTTATATTGCTCCACAAACCCTAATATTAGATTGCAATAAATGCTTGACCTACATTATTCTGGTTTGCCTTATTTAGATAACTTGAAGAACTGAATCTGTCCAAATCTATGAACATCATGCGGATCTTCCAAATCATGAACAAATCGAGATGACACATCACAACGACATCCCAAACACTCTGATTAGTCCATAGAATAGGACAATGCACTTCTAGATCTCACCGGACCTTTTTGTGGCACTCTGTCACTCCGGAGCATCTCCCGAAACCAGTTCTACTTGATCGATCACAACTTCTTCACATCTTCATGCGGACCTCCAAAATCTTAACTAGATCATTTCAAGACTCATATCTACAAACCCTTTAATCCGCATCCTCTTCTTGTGCCAATTCTGGCACCACTTGACTGGCTAGGGGAACAAGGTTTTCATAGCGTCTCCCCCTGAGCCAGAGCTCACTTTTTAATTTTCAGAAGGAATATCAACACCAGAGTCTGGTGTGGATCCAACCTCTATATTCTCTGTACTTTTCTTCACCCATATCTTGCTCATCTCACTTTTAACTTCGTCCTCATTCACTTTTTGTTTACCCTTATCTTGATTTTGATTATGATATACCAGACCTCTTTTGTCCTGATTCTTGTTTCTGCAGATTTTTGCACTATGACCGGATCTATTACAGATTTGGCAAACAACATTTCTTTGCATATTTGACTGATATCCTTTTGATCTGCATTGATTAGCCATATGACCTATTCTATTGCATGCAAAGCATCTACCATTGAATGATTTGTTCATTTGCATATTTCTGCATTCATGAGATTTGTGACCATACCTTTTGCAGTTAAAACACTGTCTAGAGAAGGATGAATTAGTCTGATTCATTCTCTTTCTGCACTGATTAGCTTTGTGACCAAAGATATTACAGTTGTGGCAGTATCCATTGAAAGATGGATATCTTTGAGCATTGGGCTATCTTACCGGAGGTCTTCTAGAGTTGTTCCTTGGATTTTCTTATCCAAAATTCTTTTGACCAGATCCAGAGCTTTCTCCTTTCTCATATCCCAAACCACACTTGTCATCTACCCTTTTTTGACTTCTGAGAAGAACTTCAAGTTGAGCAGAACTTATCTTGAATTTCTCTTTATATTCATTTGCTGATTGAAGATCCCTTTTGAGAGAGACAATTTGATCCTCAAGTTTTTCTTCATTTTCTTTAGCATCTTCAAGATCAGATTTAAGATGTCTGATAATTCTATCGATTTGGTGGCAATCTTCTGATTTCTCCTTGAGAGATTGTCTTAGATTATCTTCAGTTTTTCTTTCCTCTTCAATCTCTTAGGTAAACTTTATAACTCCCGATTCCATTTCATGTCTTACCATAATGACTTCTTTTGATAACTTTTCACATAACTAGGTTTTTTCAGACAGCTCTTCATTTGCATCATTAGCTTCACTTTGTCTTGCCAATTGCTGAAGTAGCTCCTTTCTCTTTTTCATAGAGAGACTTAATTTATCTTTTAGTTCTCTCATGAAATCATCAACCTGTTTGAGTGTTTCCTTTAATTCATTGACTTCAGAGTTTGACTGTTCAAGATCCTTAAGGGCAGTCTTGAGTTGCTCCTTTAAACCATATGTATCCATTTGGATTCCTAGATCTTCCTCGAGCTGTTAGACTCTATTAGGAGGAAATTAGCTCTGATACCAATTGTTGATAACTAAGAGGGGGGTGAATCAGTTATCCTAATTAATTCTTCTTTCTGAACTTTCTTATTATCAATGCAGCATTAATTCAAACAAGTAAACACAACCATGAATTGGAAATACACATGACACAATATTTTTGATGTGGAAACCCTATTAAGAGAGAAAACCATAGGGTGATTAACCCAAGATTGTATTCTCTATTAGAAGAATAGAAAAACAAAATGGCACTTGCCAATTGGGGCTCACTACCTGAGCACACTGCTCACAAGAGGCACACTACCTACAAGAGACTCACTATCTACAAAGGAATGTAATACAATACTTGAATTGATTGGAAGCATCTACAAATGCTAGAGTTCAGTTCCAGTTAAGCTCAGTACACTGATCTGCTGCACTTCATCTTTACTCTTTTCTTTTCCTGCTTTCCTTTCACATACCAGACCTTCCTTATTGCTTCTGCTCTGCGCTTCTATTTTTATTCACACATCGCAACACACAACAACAACTCTCACAACTAAATCTATCGTGTATATATATCCAGACAAGAAACTTCATCACCTTTCTAGTCGGCACCTGGAATAGTCAATCTTTTCACTAATTCTGATTTGTCAGCTGAATCCTTGCACATCAAGTAATGTGGATCAAGTATATCCTTGTAGAAATCATTAATCATGTCAACCAAACATGATTCATGCCTTTATAACCTTTACCACCATCAGTAACACATCTAAAAAATAGTCTGATGTTCTATCAGTCAGTTCTTCCTCTGTTCACACTATCACTCAGGAATCCGGTACTCAACTATTCATATCTTTTTCCTCATCTATCACCAGAGGCTAAAACCTTGGAATCTATCACTCAAGGTAGTCCTCTTGACTTCCCTAAATCTGTACTTCACCAAGATACTTCCTCTGAGAGATCCGGACCTATCTGTCAGACCTTGCCACATGCTCTGTTCTTGTTTACCGGACCACAACAATCTTCATTCTGACTTCCAGTAGAGACACACCATGTCCTGCGGATGTATGGGATGAACTTGTTGCCATCAATGACAACAATCATGAATCCATATAGTGTCTCTTGCCAACAACCACAATGTGTTATATATTTCATATTACCAAAAGATTGTGACTATGTTTTCTAACAAAAAGCATGTCATTGTACTTAATTATTTGGTTTCACTTCACCGTGCTTCAACAAGGAACTAAAACCACTTTCAACTTTAATTGCCATTGTCATCTCTTTTTCATTGTAACCCTACTAATCTCACAAAATTGTGACAACATATTAACACTTCCTTCTAAAACATAGACTTGTACCTATCAAAGATAGCATTATGACCATGTTTTTCTATTCACTGCTTCCTCATGAATTTAATGTATGCATAAGCTTCCTAAAGTAGGGATACTAGATGAAAATGTGACAAATCTTTGAACAATGTTTGAATGTGTCATCCTTAATGTTGTTTTAGGCCTATTATCCATCACAGACCTCATGTGCATGGTCTGCTCCTTCTTCACAACAAAATCTCTGCCCTCAAAACTTGGAAACTTAAATCCGTGATTACCACTGTAATCTCTATCACTGTAACCTACTTGGATAGTGATTCTCTTGAGCACTTACATTTTCATTAGTTGCTTTGTAATCTTTGATGCAATATGTATTAGGTTTCTTTCAATTTGTTGTAACTACCCTTCACTCTATACTATGGGCCTTATTTGATTTGGAGAACACCAATCAGGAACTAAAGAGTGAACTCAAAGATTTGTATATCAACTTTGCCAAGTAAGCTATTTTTCTATTAGTAGCTAGATTCCCATATGTTATTTGTGACTTGTGACGATTCAAATTTTTACTGCTCTCCAAAACTCACACGTATGGATGGTTATTAGCATGTAATGTAGTTTTACCTAGATGATTTCACTCCTTGAATAATATTTAAGTAGATTTTAAGAAGACTTAGATTTAATTGTCAGTTTTAAAATCTTTTGGTCTTGTACAGGCAAGTTGATATATCTAGCAACTGTAAGGTAATTATCGTTGATGTTCCATACTGCTTGAGGAAGTCTTTCTAAAATATTCATGTGAGGCTTGTGCAAGAGAAAGAAAAGAAGTTCAATGGAAAGGTTCATGTTAAATGATGCATGTTTCTATTCTTCCATTAAAGGTGACTATGACATTGGTGAAACTTTTAAAACTCTAGATTATAGTAATTATCTTTCCTTCATTTGAATCATTGCTCCTTTGCTCTATATGAGTACTGTCACAAGTATCACTATCTATTTTTAATTTTTTGTGCATTCTTATTGTCAATCACATGGTTTTGGTGTCTAAATCTTCTCTTGGATCCTAGCCCACAATTATTGCATACAAGAAAAAGTAACAAAAACAAGATCCTTTGAAAAGGATGTCATATGGAACATTGACTATGAGAGTCCCATGCATTTCCAAAAGATTAGCATCATTCATTAATGGGAAATGTCATGGATTTGTGGCTCTTATGTTATCTTACTCTCTTAAAACATCTACATAGTCCTTCATTCACAGCCTATGCACCCTCTTCTTTTAAAGACCATTGTCACGTTTGCATTCTATGAATACCATTTGTTGATTGACTGCCCCTTCATTACATTCATGGTGACCCTTGTTTAGTTACACATCTCTATGAATGATTTCCTCAACCTTTTTCTAACCTTCAACAATCCAAAATTGCCCTTTGATATATTCATTTAACTGTGATCTTCTTTTATGACTGTCTTTCAATAATAATTGTCATGATGCAAAATCTACCATTTGTGACTGCCATTCAAATGGCAGTACCTTCACAAACCCTAATCCCTCTCTCTTATAGTGATCTTTTCTCTTTTTACCCTATGTTAGCCTCTTTTAGAGTTATAAAACTCTCCTACAATGTTTCTTAAGGTATCCTCTTTCACATAACATGTCGAAGGTTACTTCATACCTTGCATTGAGAGTCCTCTAAAACCCGCTATACAGATCTTCTTGTATTGACAGTGTTCTATATTTTAGGTAGATTGTGTAACTTTCCAGGTTCACGTGAATCTTAAAAACTTAGACAAAGTTGTATAACTATTGATGAATCTCTAAACCTTGTGAGACCTCTAAGACTCTCTTAAGACTCTTGCACAAAATGTTACAAAGGATTCTCTAGTCTAAGATAACTTCACAGTCCTTGTCATGATACTATTTTGACTCATAAATCTCCTTTGTGTAGGTTTGAGAGACCCTAATCTTCTATACAAACTTGTTCATCATTTGGTAGGGTTTAATGATTCAATATTACTAGTTCAAAACAACACTACTCTTGATATTCTTAGATCTCCTATTCCATGGAACTTCCTATGTTTCTACAATTTTGACATACTTTTGTAGAAGTTCAACCCAAGTCTATAATAATATTTAGCACTATAAGATGGAGCTACTCAAGAGTCTTCATAAACTACCTCTACTATGTGAGACTGATATAGGGTCCATCTAGATCTTTATTTGATATGCCTTATCTCTTCTCATTACACTCCTTCTAGTACATATCTTCTTTGCATAGTTGTTCATTAGACCTTTCTCCTCTTGGATTGACTTCCATATCATTCTAGATCCCTTTTCTACCCTTAGTGTAGGCCTGTCAATGCTATCATTGCATTGTATATCTTCACAAGGTCACTATATTTATTGCCTTGATGCTCTATTACCAATCCCTTGCTTTCAATACTAAGTGTAGGCATCTCATGAGTTCCTTTAAATGATTGTCATCAAGCCCTCCTTTAACATATACATACCTAACACTGGAGATGCAAGGTTATACTAGATCCTTTACAATGACTGTACTAACCTTATACTAGTTTAGCGGGCCTTCTTTTGCAAGGTGCTCATAATGAACATGTAGATCTCACACATTCCTATAAGGTGCATGTGATTGCCTTATCATATAGACTTAATAATGTGTATGCATGTCTTGGTGAAGAGATCCCAACAAGTGGGTTTATTCACACTATCTTCACAACCTTTATGAGATCATGTTGACTGTCTCATACTCAAATCTCTGTGTCTTCTCATGTCTACCAACTTTGTGATAGTCCATATTGTTGTTTTCAACTTTCTAGTGCAGGTATATATTAAGAATGAGACAATCATATCATGCAAACCTCATAGTTGAAAATGGATAGAGAGATGTAAAGGTGTGTTTGGACTGTCACCTTTCCTTAGACCTTTGTATTCTTGAACTGACATTCTTGAGTCACTATCTCTCTTGAGCAATGTATCTCAATCTCTTCTTCATTTTGCCCCATATGCATTTGATGTAGTTTAAATCCATCTATCTTCTTGTTTTTATTGTCTCGGAGATTTATTATGAATGAAAATATTCTTTGATTCAAACCTTTTTGTGACAGTGTAAATTTTTGCATGATAGTGTAGACTTTCTACAAGACATTGTAAAGCTCAAACACGATACCCTAGAGTATTGGTAACAAGGCTCTATACAATTTTTCATGATGGACCTCTGTTTACTATTATCATTGTCTCTTTGTAACCTAACCAAAAACTATGTCTAAAGAGACCCTCTATTAGGATTTTATATGTGATTTCTATTCTTTGTCATGTATATCTCTAGATATGAGGTTTTCAACAAAGGTTAACCATGCTCAAAATTGCTTTCAAGATCATGCAACACCTTTGTTCACTCTGTCCACCCTTAGTCTTCTTGACCCTCTTCATTCTCTGTCTTCTTGACCTCATATGTGCAAGCTTGTCTAGAAACTCTTTCTCTTTGCAATGTATCTTAGTCTCTATTCCTTTGTAGATGTCTCCTACACATTGTCATGCAACCATGGAAACCTCTCTTTGACTTGAATATGCTTTGTAAACCTTGGTCTCCACAAACTCTAGATAGTTGGAGTGAATGATCTTGAGAGGTCCCTAATATACCTTCATTGTTCATGCATGTTGTTGTAAGGTTGTGAGCTCAAGACTCCAAAATGTTTGGCAAACTTCATCTACGAGCTGGAGACACACTCTCCCGTAAACTCTTCAAGTCATGCTAGTGGTGATGTGGAAAATCTTGAAGGCTTTCCCTCATCACTGCTAGCATGACTTGAAGAGTTTGTGGGAGAGTGGGTTTGGGCCCAACTGAGATGTACCATAAACTTGTAAGTTTAATGTCAATGATGCTCCACTATGCTTTGGTGGACATCCAAACCGTTGTTCTAGAACTCACATTTGGGTGCCAACAAAGGTTGTGGAGCTTAGATGTACACTTACAAATTGTATTCACTTAGAAATTTCTAAAGACTTTTCAATAAATACATTTTGTATTTATCTTGCACTCATGAGACCACATATTTTTTGAGGCATTTGTCAAAAAGCTCGGCACCTTGTCTACATTTCCACATTTCATAAATATTTACTATAATAGTTGTGACTTGTCTATGCTTCGGCACTTTGCGTACAAATGTTGTGGCGTTTGGTTTCACACCTGCTAGGTTCTGTTCTCCCTCAAACTCTTCAAGTCATGCAAATAGTGATGCAGGAAAGCCTTCAAGCTTTCCCGCATCACTACTGGCATGACTTGAAGAGTTTGAGGGAGAGTGGGTGTCATGGATGATATCACATTTCTTTGAGGAATTTTTTAAAATAGTTTGCTTGCCTTGTCTATTCTTCCACATTTTCATGTATGTCTAGCAGGGCACTTGTAACTACAACATATGACAAAAAAATCCTTGTTTTTATGCTTTGATGGATGTCCCATCATTATTACTAGATATTTGATGTAGTGTACATTATTATAGTGTAAGCCTATTTTTCATATTGTTTCATTTAGTATCACTAATATTCTCCACAAGAACATTGTCCTTGTTTACAATGATGGAAATGGTTCACATCTCTCAGAACAATTTCTATTACAACAATCTTTGAGATGAATTTAGATGCATTGTGAAAATCAGAACATGCTCGAAGATTCTTAACAACTCTAATAATTGTATCGGAGGCCATGTTTAACAAACCAAATGCAATTGCTAACTTTTCACTATGGTGGTAGATAAATTATTTTTTTTTCTTCTATTCCACAGCATTAAGTAAAAGTCATAAATCTAGAAATACCCTATTGCCTTCATTTGCCAAGCCAATTTCTCCACTTTTTCATAGCTCTCCCATGTTTGTGGATGTGATATGTCTCCTACACAAAAAAGCATGTACCATTTTATTCCCTGCAATCCAACTACATGCAGGTATCTTTTTAATTCCTCTATCTTTCATCAATCTCCTTACTATTTGAACCTCACCGCACATGCCCGCTTGGTGCAGTCAAGGTAGAAGGGTTCGTAAAATGAACTATCTAGACCATGCAACAAGAGTAAACATAATAGAAACAACTCAAAGATATGAAGCAAATGTAGATTTAGTCATTCAGTATATCATAGAATCCAATTACAAATCAGCCGGCAACATGGGGCTTACAATTAGGGCTCACATGCCTGATTATAGAATATTAGAATATGCACAAGACATAGCTTTGAATCTCATTCACATAAAATCTAAGCTATAAACTATCACTATGTGAATCACCACTTTTCTAGGGATCTATTACATCATTATATATCATATTCAGAACAATATATTCCTTCGTGTCGACCAAGGAAGATCACATACTCCAATGAAGAGTTGCAACGTGTGTACATGAATAGGTTGGACCAAAATGGATAGAACTACTCCACAAATGAATGGAATGATGTACGGATCTCAAGGAAGGTTGACCATGAACCAAAGATCATTGAATGATGTGTCGTTAGGATCCATAAGTCAAGAAGTTCTCTACAGGTCTTCTCCTTTAGCTGATTGTCTGGGACTGTCAGGATGCTCTGTTATGAGAAAATAGTTGATCTTCTGGTATTGATATCTCTCTGGTACTTAATCCAAATGCTCTAAATTTTGGATATGATGTAGGTGAACATGTCTAGATGCTAAGTCTAGTTCTATAAGGTCTAAAATACAACTATGGAAGAATGCAGACCAAAATATAGAAACTACTTCTGACTGAACTACCTGAACTACAAACAAACTAAAATTCAAATGTTTTTGGTTGATGCAAGATTGCTCTTGAACCAAGGATGCTCCTACATCAAGCATTTGTGGTTATTGAAAAAGTGACTCCCTCACTTTTTTGGGGTTCAGGGAGAACCAAGACGGTCCACCTCAGCCTAAGAAATCCAAGATGAATCTTCTTCTAGTCTGCCTTTCCACTTCACAAGATATTCTTTGTACTATCTTCCTCTCATGCGGTATCCAACTTTGCTACCCAAAATGTCTTCAATCTGCTCTGGTACTTGTTGTGGTAACTACTTCTTCAAGTCTTCATCAATGTTGTCACTGAACTCTACTTCATGATATTGATATAGGTCTGCAATGCTAAAAATAGGTGAAATACCCAATGTCTCCGACAGCTCCACTTCATATGCATTTCCTGAATCAAACTTTTTGAGTATCCTACAAGGTCCAAACTTCTTCAACTTCAACTTGTTATATGTCCCAACTAGAAATCTTTATTTTCTCAAGTATACCATCACTTCATCTCTAACTGCAAATTCATTATGTCTTCTCTTCTTGTTTGTCTTTTCTTTATATTTACTAGTCAGTTCCTCTAAATGCTTCTTAACCTGATCATGCATTGTCTTCATCTGATCTACAAATTTATGTGCTTTTGCACCTCTCTTTTCTTGCAAACTGATCTCTCTCAACTCTTCTACTCTAGGGTGTGTTCCAATAACAATCTCAAAAGGTGTTTTTCTAGTACTTATGTTCACTGAATTATTGTATGCAAACTCTGCTTGTGAAAGAATCAAATCCCAACTTCCTATCTTCTCTCCAACCAAACATCTCAATAAGTTTCCCAAACTCCTATTCACTACCTCTGTCTATCCATCAGTCTGTGGATGAAATGTTGAATTGAACTTCAAATCTGTCTTCATCTTCTTCCAAAGTGTCTTCCATAAGTATCCAACAAACTTTGTATCTATATATGAAACTATGCTCTTAGGTAATCCATACAATCTCACAATCTCCTTGAAAATTAGATCTACTACATGCACTATATCAGTTGTCTTCTTACAAGGTATGAAATGTGCCATCTTTAAAAATCTATCCACCACTACAAATTTATTGAATCATGTCCTCTCTATGTCTTAGGAAATCCCATTACAAAATCCATACTTATATCTTCCCAAGGCCTCTCCGGTACTGTCAAAAGTTTATACAATCTAGTATTCTGACTACTCCTTTTTGTAACTTGACAAACTTGACAACTCTACCCAAATTTCCTAACATCCTTATGTATCTAAGGCTAAACGTAGTTTTCACTTACCAAAGCCACTGTCTTATCAATACCAAAATGTCCTGCCAATCCACCACTATGTTTCTCCTTGATCAATTTTGATAGAGTCAGGTTGTCATTGATGTCAAAAAGGTCTTGCAGGATTTTGGGTTGATCTTAGTTAACATCTGAAGGTCACTATATCAGGAATACATCATCTTGTATATCATCTTGTGTGTTGTTTTTGTCATGATCTTTACAGATGACTTGTAGTGGTAGTGACCTGGTAATTTGATCTCAGTAGCCTTCATCATGTTGTCTGACTTTCTCTACAATAAGGATTGGTTTCATTTTTTGTGGCATACTCTATATCAAGGATTGATAGAAGTGATCATAAGAGTTATCATACCACTGAGTCTACAGATGCAGATATCAGTTGGATTTCATGCAAGTTTCTTCAAGGTGATGCAAGTTTCTTCAAGGTGATGTCGTCAGGTACTATGTGCTCTGATATAAGTTATGATGTGAAAAAATCAAAGGTTAGATAAGAGAATCTCAATTGGATCTCATTTGAACAATACTTGATGTTATTTGATGTCATAATTATCAGTGATGTGTTGAGGATAGTCTTGTGCTTCAAATGTTGATCATACAAGAATCCAATGTCTCATATTACGTAGAAGTTCTAATGATCTTGCTTAAAGTTGTCATCATCATCAGGGATCTTCACAAGAGGATAGATGTTGTGTATTACATATGGCAGATGTGTTAAGTTTTGTATTATAAACGGCAGATGGCAGAGCACTTCATATGGTTATTCAAAACAATAAATCTCTCAAGTTTTCACAAGGTTCAAGTTCAGAGCTGAATGCTAATTTTTATACTGTTGATCTGTATGGTTATAAGTTTTCAATAGGCAAAAGGTCTCTATTATTAGGGCAGAGGTTTTGTACATCATCTTGTGTGATCTTCATTCAGGTGTACATCATCTTGTTTGTTGTTGATAGGAGCAGGAGCATGAGACATCATCTTATGTGATCTTGATTCATGGTTTAACATTTGTTCAGGATGTGTTTGGTGTTTATTATTATGATGTATCAGGTTGGATGGATGCTACTAGATATACTTGCTCTTGTCATGTTTGTTCACAGGATGATCATTTGAGTCAAATACTAATGCAGACTGCAGATAAGTCATACAAGGTGGTGATCATATATTTAATCATGTTAGTTTTCAACCACAAATGATTCCTAAACCTCTTGCTAAACTCTAGAAATTAATTTCTCTCTAAATATTATAGACTGTCATATCCTATGCTAACTTTATCTTCTATTTAGAAGATGACCTGTGTATCGGGTAAGACATAACTTAAGTTATGTCTTGAAGGGTCTCTAGTCATGGTGGTGACCGGCCCTCTTCATACTTCTAACCGACTCCATCGGTCTCTTCCAAAAATGCTCAGGCGGGAAATCATTTCAAAGGCTTTCGAAGAGGGTATTTGTTTTGCACATGGAGGAGCATGTTTTTAAGATATATTTTGGAGACCGAATGATTTATGCTTTAAATAGCATTTGTTAAGTTTGGAATTAACTATAATTTATGGGACCACATATATACGTGGGCAGAAAGTTGAATAAGTTTCGAAGGTTTTTAGTATGGAGATAAAGTTTATAAAGTTTTTTTTTTAGTTTTCAAAAACATTGAAAATGTTTTGAGCCCAAATTCTTTTGAAGCCGATTTAATAGTTTTTTTTGGTATTTATGAAATACATTTGGAGCTTGAAAAGTTGTTTTTTTTTTAAGGGAGTATTAAGTGGATGATTTTTGTTTCTAAAATTTAGAAACTAATAAAATTTCTATTTTTTTTAAAAAAAAGCATGAGTTCAATTAGGAAGTTTATGAGTTTTTAAAAGGAGACGGTTATTGCTTTTTAAAAGAAATTTTTTTTAAAAAACTATTGAAGAATTTTGTGAAGATTTGCAGTGAGAAGATTGATTTATTTTTTGAAGGCTCATTTTGCACAGAAGATGAACAGAATTTTTGTAAAGAGATTGTGAAGGAGATGAAAGGTTTGAAGATAAATTTTTATTGGAGAAGACAAAGAAATTCAAGATGAAATTAAAGAATTTGAAGAATATTTGTGTTTATTTTGCAATCAAGGAAATGTGTTTTTGCAGAGAAGATCAAGAGTTTGGGAATGTGTTTTTGCAGATTGATTGAAGAAGATCAACATTATGAGAAAGATTTTATTTTTCTCAGACAGAGAGATAAAGCAATCAAGTTTTGAAGATGGAAGATCAAAAGTTTGTTTTGGGGGTTTGATTTTATTTTTGATTTTATAGGCACAGAGAAATATTTTCTTGCAGATGAAATTATGAGGAGTATGAAGAGAAATAAAAATAAAAGATAAATTGGTTGCAGGGTTATTGTGAAATGTTTTATACATAACAGATTGATTTTATTTTTGATGGAAGTAATATTGAAGATCTCTGAAATATCTTGTGCAGAATATGAAAGGTTTTTTATCTTGTATATATTGGCTTGGCAGATGGATTAAAATTAGTGTAGTGATGCAGATCAGAAAAAGGGGTTGTTGAGTGTATCCGGATGTAGGATTGATTTTGATCAGAATGGACATTTGACAGACACATGAGAGAAGAAATGTTTTGTATTGAAACAGAGAAACCCTCTGAATTCTTGTTTTCAGTTTGTTCTGTAATAGGGGTTGGTGCTCCTTGAAGCTGGTGCTTCTAAACAGTATGCCAGTGAGGCTTGTAGGTCAGTGAGACCTCAATAGTCAGTGAGACATAATATTCAGCCAGTGAGGCTTTGTAAGATGTTTTCAAAGTTAAGCCAGTGAGGCACTTCATGAGTGGTTTTTCTACCCAGAGAGGGTTTTCCACTCCAGTAATTCTTGTGTCTTGATTCATATTGGTCATCTTTCTATGGTTGTATGTTTTACTCATGAGTTTTGTTTATCATTCTCAGTTATGTGCATATGTGTTTGACAATTCAATGATTACTTTCTCTCCTTATGCTCTCCAAGTTAAAGTTTGAAAAAGATTTAAAAATTCACACAACACTGATTCACCCCCCCTCTCAGTGTTGTCCTTGACTCCTACAATTGGTATCAGAGCCAGGTTCCCTTCTACAGCTTAATCAGCTTGGGTAGGTCCTATGTGTGGAGTTCAATGGGTAAGTGCAGGAGAAATAAGAACATAAGAAATGTTAAGATTCATTCTGGTAAAAAGACATCATCCATATCAAATCTAGAATTTGATAAAAAGTCAGTTGATAAAGTTGTTCTCCAAGTTGAATCTGATATTGTCTTAGAAGAAAATTTTTCAGATGTTCCTCAGTTTGATGGTTCAAATTTTTCAGTTTGGTATGTTAGAATGCAAGTGTATTTATCCTCCTTAGGATATGATGTTTTAATGTCAGTTGAAAATAGTATTTCTGCAAATAACAAAGAAGCTCTTGAATGTAATGATATTGCAAAGAAGGCTATATTATCTGCTCTGTCTAATGATGTTATTTGTAAAGTTATGGATTGTGTTACAGCTCAGGATATGTGGAGGAGATTGAAAAGAATTTACCAAGGTAATGATAAAGAAGAGGACACTCTGGTATGTGAAGAAAGTAGCAATGAAAAGAGACTTTCAAATGAAGGAGTTGATGTTCAATACCAATCAAATTCAGAAGAAGCTAGCATCACAAGTGATAATGATCAGGATTATAATGAACAAGATTGTGAGATTGATTTGGAAGGAGAGCTCATATATGCTCTGAGTGAGCTCAAGAATTATAAGAAGGAGAACAATAAATTAATGATGCAGTTGCAGCAAGAAAGAGATTTAAAAGATAAAGCTCTTACAGATCTTGAAGATGCTAGAAACCTGATTGTAGACTTGAAGAATCAAGCAAGTGAATCAGATAAACTGGTTGTCAGGTTGAAATCAGAAATTAAAAAAGCTAAGAGGATAGCTGATGTCTCAATATCTAACCTTGAAGTTGCAAGGATTGAGAATCTAAAACTAGAAAGTGATATTATCAATCTGAGAAAAGAGTATGATGGTCTCAAAGCCTTATCTAAGAAGTATAAGGAGTTTGAAGAAAGCACAAGCAAGCTACATAAGATGCTTGGTAAACAAAAACTATATGAAGACACTACTGGACTTGATTTTGAAGAAGGAGAATGTTCAAAAGCAAGAGAGACTTCTAGAAGGAAAATTGATTCAAGTCATCATGTTGCTGCCAGAGAAAGTGAAAGGAAGAATGAAACAGAACAGAAAACCAAAGATGAATTTGTGCACAATCAAAGAAGGAATTTCAAAAAACCTGCTGCTATTAGGCAAGCATACATGTACAGGTATAATTATTCTTTTAATGGTCATTGTTATGCTTGTAATCAATTTGGACACAAATCAGTTAATTGCAGAAGGAATACCAATATTGTTTGTTACAAGTGCAATAAGGTTGGACATATTCAAAGGAACTGCAAAATGAATAGAATGAATGAATCTGCATGGAAGCATAACATAATTGCTCAGGAGATGACAAAAGGCTACTATCAGTCATTTGGTTATGATTATAGCATAGTTTGTTATAATTGCAAATCTTTTGGTCATAAAGCACACAGTTGCAGGAGAGCATCGCCTAATTTGAAAGGTTGGGAAAAGAAAAAGGTTGAAAAGGTTTGGAAAAAGAAAGCACCTATAAAAGTGTGGAAGCAAAAATAGAGTCATGAGAAGGTAAATCCCGAACTTGTGCATCCTGCACAAGTTACATTATCTGTTGCATAACAGATAGCATAATGTGAGGGGGAGTTGTTCTTGTTCTATCTTTTATCCCCAAGAAGTTACAGGAGGAGATCAGTTGATCTTGTTTTGTTTATCATGATTGCCTAAAATGTTTGAAATGAAGTTTTTGATGTTTTTGAGTTTCAGTATATGTTAGGTGACATGTTTAAGTGGATCATATAAAGTGTTCAAAAGCTCTCTGCACAAAGAGTTTGATGATGTTGTGACATTGATCCTATTTGTATATTGTTTGATACTTACATGATTAAGTTGTCGTGATGCTTCTATTAAGATGTTCTCAAGGAACTCTCACCTGGATTTGGTTTTGCAAAGTGGTGTTACAGGAAGAGCTTGATGGTGAAGGTTGTGCAATTTTTGATGGGCCAATTTGAATGATAAAATCAAGAAACAGGAGTTCTTGTTGATTGCAGTAGGTTTCAGATATGATCAAATTTGACAAAAGATGTGCAGGAACAACAAGATTGTGTTCATTCCTTTCATGTCAAGCAGGATAATCCTCATTCTTGGTTGCAAAATGAATGATCATTGAGAAGTGATCATTGGTATAATAATTCAATATGTTCTCTCTCATTAATATGATTTAGAAAGGTATGTGCAATTTGAAGTTGCTTATGACATTGATAGTGAAGCCTTGTATTTCATCAAATTCTTAAATCAGAGATAGTTAAAGAAAAGTTTTTGGGAAGGTTTTTCACAAGAGTGGTCTTCATATATTGAGATGTGATTGTGACATCCTTGCACAGTGTTTAAGTTCATCAAAGGAGATGGTTATTGAGTGCAGAGTTATGCCAAGTTTTCATCATCATATTTGTATCAAGAAGTGGTATTATGTTGAGGTTAACATACATGCTTCTTTCTAGCAGGATAGTGCTTCCTTGTGCAGTGATGTTTGCCCTTGTGAGTGATTGACAGTGGTATTGTGCTTCAGATGTAAGTTTTTTGACATCTTTTTGCTCTCAAGTTTGAAATGTTGATGTTCAGGATAGGTTTAGCAAAATTGCATTCAGTGCTTTGAAAGGTAAGTGGTTCTTATTTTTGGTTGAAGATAACAGGAGTTTATGTCTTCAAGGTGCTCTTAATGCAATATAATTACAATTGTTATGTTCATGCTATAACATCTTTCAGTGGAGTTGTTCTCAGGGGGAGTTGTTTCAGGCTTTGTCATCTGATGTCAAAAAGGGGGAGAAAGAAAAATTGCATCAGGTGGTTTTGCCATCAATGACAAAGGGGGAGATTGATAGAGTCAGGTTGTCATTGATGTCAAAAAGGTCTTGCAGGATTTTGGGTTGATCTTAGTTAACATCTGAAGGTCACTATATCAGGAATACATCATCTTGTATATCATCTTGTGTGTTGTTTTTGTCATGATCTTTACAGATGACTTGTAGTGGTAGTGACCTGGTAATTTGATCTCAGTAGCCTTCATCATGTTGTCTGACTTTCTCTACAATAAGGATTGGTTTCATTTTGTGTGGCATACTCTATATCAAGGATTGATAGAAGTGATCATAAGAGTTATCATACCACTGAGTCTACAGATGCAGATATCAGTTGGATTTCATGCAAGTTTCTTCAAGGTGATGCAAGTTTCTTCAAGGTGATGTCGTCAGGTACTATGTGCTCTGATATAAGTTATGATGTGAAAAAATCAAAGGTTAGATAAGAGAATCTCAATTGGATCTCAGTTGAACAATACTTGATGTTATTTGATGTCATAATTATCAGTGATGTGTTGAGGATAGTCTTGTGCTTCAAATGTTGATCATACAAGAATCCAATGTCTCATATTACGTAGAAGTTCTAATGATCTTGCTTAAAGTTGTCATCATCATCAGGGATCTTCACAAGAGGATAGATGTTGTGTATTACATATGGCAGATGTGTTAAGTTTTGTATTATAAATGGCAGATGGCAGAGCACTTCATATGGTTATTCAAAACAATAAATCTCTCAAGTTTTCACAAGGTTCAAGTTCGGAGCTGAATGCTAATTTTTATACTGTTGATCTGTATGGTTATAAGTTTTCAATAGGCAAAAGGTCTCTATTATTAGGGCAGAGGTTTTGTACATCATCTTGTGTGATCTTCATTCAGGTGTACATCATCTTGTTTGTTGTTGATAGGAGCAGGAGCATGAGACATCATCTTATGTGATCTTGATTCATGGTTTAACATTTGTTCAGGATGTGTTTGGTGTTTATTATTATGATGTCTCAGGTTGGATGGATGCTACTAGATATACTTGCTCTTGTCATGTTTGTTCACAGGATGATCATTTGAGTCAAATACTAATGCAGACTGCAGATAAGTCATACAAGGTGGTGATCATATATTTAATCATGTTAGTTTTCAACCACAAATGATTCCTAAACCTCTTGCTAAACTCTAGAAATTAATTTCTCTCTAAATATTATAGACTGTCATATCCTATGCTAACTTTATCTTCTATTTAGAAGATGACCTGTGTATCGGGTAAGACATAACTTAAGTTATGTCTTGAAGGGTCTCTAGTCATGGTGGTGACCGGCCCTCTTCATACTTCTAACCGACTCCATCGGTCTCTTCCAAAAATGCTCAGGCGGGAAATCATTTCAAAGGCTTTCGAAGAGGGTATTTGTTTTGCACATGGAGGAGCATGTTTTTAAGATATATTTTGGAGACCGAATGATTTATGCTTTAAATAGCATTTGTTAAGTTTGGAATTAACTATAATTTATGGGACCACATATATACGTGGGCAGAAAGATGAATAAGTTTCGAAGGTTTTTAGTATGGAGATAAAGTTTATAAAGTTTTTTTTTTAGTTTTCAAAAACATTGAAAATGTTTTGAGCCCAAATTCTTTTGAAGCCGATTTAATAGTTTTTTTTGGTATTTATGAAATACATTTGGAGCTTGAAAAGTTGTTTTTTTTTTAAGGGAGTATTAAGTGGATGATTTTTGTTTCTAAAATTTAGAAACTAATAACATTTCTATTTTTTTTTTTAAAAAGCATGAGTTCAATTAGGAAGTTTATGAGTTTTTAAAAGGAGATGGTTATTGCTTTTTAAAAGCAATTTTTTTTAAAAAACTATTGAAGAATTTTGTGAAGATTTGCAGTGAGAAGATTGATTTATTTTTTGAAGGCTCATTTTGCACAGAAGATGAACAGAATTTTTGTAAAGAGATTGTGAAGGAGATGAAAGGTTTGAAGATAAATTTTTATTGGAGAAGACAAAGAAATTCAAGATGAAATTAAAGAATTTGAAGAATATTTGTGTTTATTTTGCAATCAAGGAAATGTGTTTTTGCAGAGAAGATCAAGAGTTTGGGAATGTGTTTTTGTAGATTGATTGAAGAAGATCAACATTATGAGAAAGATTTTATTTTTCTCAGACAGAGAGATAAAGCAATCAAGTTTTGAAGATGGAAGATCAAAAGTTTGTTTTGGGGGTTTGATTTTATTTTTGATTTTATAGGCACAGGGAAATATTTTCTTGCAGGTGAAATTATGAGGAGTATGAAGAGAAATAAAAATAAAAGATAAATTGGTTGCAGGGTTATTGTGAAATGTTTTATACATAACAGATTGATTTTATTTTTGATGGAAGCAATATTGAAGATCTCTGAAATATCTTGTGCAGAATATGAAAGGTTTTTTATCTTGTATATATTGGCTTGGCAGATGGATTAAAATTAGTGTAGTGATGCAGATCAGAAAAAGGGGTTGTTGAGTGTATCCGGATGTAGGATTGATTTTGATCAGAATGGACATTTGACAGACACATGAGAGAAGAAATGTTTTGTATTGAAACAGAGAAACCCTCTGAATTCTTGTTTTCAGTTTGTTCTGTAATAGGGGTTGGTGCTCCTTGAAGCTGGTGCTTCTAAACAGTATGCCAGTGAGGCTTGTAGGTCAGTGAGACCTCAATAGTCAGTGAGACATAATATTCAGCCAGTGAGGCTTTGTAAGATGTTTTCAAAGTTAAGCCAGTGAGGCACTTCATGAGTGGTTTTTCTACCCAGAGAGGGTTTTCCACTCCAGTAATTCTTGTGTCTTGATTCATATTGGTCATCTTTCTATGGTTGTATGTTTTACTCATGAGTTTTGTTTATCATTCTCAGTTATGTGCATATGTGTTTGATAAAGTTATGTGCATATGTGTTTGACAATTCAATGATTACTTTCTCTCCTTATGCTCTCCAAGTTAAAGTTTGAAAAAGATTTAAAAATTCACACAACACTGATTCACCCCCCCTCTCAGTGTTGTCCTTGACTCCTACAAATTTATCTCTCATTGAACTTGTAGGTATGCATAACTGACTTCCTCTAAACAACATATCTTCTTGAATGAAATAATCCAACCACTTACTCCTATCTATCACAATAGGTCCGTTGTATGCTCTCCAAGGTTCTACAAAATCAAGATCTTCCTCATACAAGTTCTTCAATTCATAAAATCTCATCACCTCAACTCTCATCTCTATCAACATGTTCCTTCTCCTACTCAACGCATCTGCAACTTTGTTTGATTTTCCACTTCTATGCTTCAACACAAAAGTGTAACTTTGCATGAACTCTACCCATCTCATATGTCTTTGATTCAACTTACCTTGACTATTCAAATATCACAAAGTTTGATGATCTGTGTACAACACAAATTCATTAGGCAACAAGTAATGTCTCCAATTCTTCAAGGCTTCAATTATGGCATAGAACTCTTTATCATAGACTAATTATCTTCTTTTTGTTGTTGGATTTAGGGCACACAACTGAGAGGGGGGGTGAACCAGTTGTATAAAACTTTCTCCCTTTTATGTACTTAACTCTACATTGTTAATTAGCAGCATAATAGAAGATCAATCATGAAAGCACAATGTAACAAATCAATAGCAGAAACACATCAACACATGAAACACCAAGATTTCAACATGGAAAACCTGGTTAAGGGAAAAACCACAGGGTGATTAACCCAAGATAATATTCTTTGTTAGAAAAATAGAAAGAACAAATGGCACATGCCAATTAGGGCTCACTACCCAAGCACACTGCTCACAAGTGGCTCACTACCTACAAGAGACTCACTGTCTATAAAAGAATAAATATTACATACTTGAACTAGTAATTAGCATCTCCACCATGCTTGAGTCAGTTCCATTTAAGCCCAAACCTTCTACTCTACTTTTTTCTCTTCTCCTCGCTACCACATTCTCCTCTCCACGAATACTACTTTGAAATGATTTCACAATCCTTTATTTATACATGACATCAACTTAGGAACAAACATCTAAGTTGGCAAACAACCACAAGAACACTCGCAAGGTGTATAATTCATTTGGTCGGCCAGTCACAGAAAGAACACCTTCATCTAGAAGTATTTCTTCAATTCCAAGCTCTAACTCTAATGCAGACCATCAACATGAATTGAACATAATCCAAGGACCTCCACAAGCTTTCCTGAATCATGATGAACATCCGCACTTCCTCTACTTACTAAAATCCTTCTCTCCTTCATCTGGAATCTCAAGAACATAGTCTGTCATCACTGTCACAAAGGAATAGGTTCTTCCGGACCTTCAAGCCACAAACTAATCTACTTGAAACTTCACAAGGACATCCTCAACACTTCCTCAAATCTGCAGAATGAGATAATGCATTACCGGACCTCACCGGACCAATCTATCTCACTCTGTCACCACTAAACACCTTTCAGAACTGGTTCTACTTGAGCAATCATAACTTCTTCATATCTTCATGCGGACCCCTAAAAACTTGACTAGAGCATCTCAAGACTTATATCTACAAACCCTTTAAACTGCATCCTCTAATCCTCAACCTATCTTGGGCGTTTACCTTGTTGTCCTGTTCTTCACTGTTCCTGATTGAGACTAATTTTCTTAATATCCTCAGCACACAGCTCATTTAATCCTTCTCATTAATGCAACATGAGTATGTTGACATCAATGACAATACCTGTTCAACCCATAGTTGCAACAATCTCCCCCTTTGTCATTGATGGGAACATATTATGTGAAAAACCATCAAGACAAGAACTTCTCCTTACTGTCACAGCTCCCCCTATCAACAATAATTATTCACATGTCTTCTCTTCCTGTACTGCTCCCCCTTTGAACACCAACCACTTGTTTTTCACATTTCTTCTCTCCTCCTTTGACATCAATGGGAAAGGGCTCATACTTGCAATTTTAGAATCACACCTGCTGCTCGCCCTGAGTAGCAGCTCACCATCAATCCAGATCATAAGATATGACTGCGATATCCACCAGACTGATGCACATCAGTGCATCCTACTTCATCATCGAAGGGGCAATAACCCCTAACTTCACCCTAAGATACTCAAAAGAGTCCTTGGGAAGAGGTTCAGTAAAGATATCTGCAATCTGATCCTTGGAGGGCACATACTCCAATCTAATTTCATCCTTGTTCACTTGCTCTCTCAGAAAGTGAAACTTGATAGATATGTGCTTGGTCTTAGAATGTAACACTAGATTCTTAGAAATATTTATTGCACTTGAATTATCATAGAAAATTGTGATAGGCTCCTCATATTCTACTTTAATGTCTCTTAGCATCTGCTTCATCCATAAGATTTGAGTGCAACTACCTGCTACTGCAATGTGTTCTTCTTCAGTTGTAGACAGAGATATTGCCTCTTGTTTCTTGCTTAGCCAAGAAACCAATCGTTTTCCAAAAAAGAATGCTCCACCACTGGTACTCTTCCAGTCATCCACATCTCCTACCCAATCTGCATCTATATATGCATGAAGAGAGAAATCATGATCTCTAGGATAACATAGACGATACTCAACTGTCCCCTTTAGATATCTAAAATTCCTCTTGATTGCCATAACATGAGATTCTCTAGGATCAGCTTGGAATCTAGCAACAAGACCAACAGCCTACATAATATCTGGTCTAGTTTGAGTGAGAAACAATAGTCCTCCAATCATTGACCTATATTTTGTCTAATCAACCTTGGGAGAGTTATCATCTTTGCTCAACTTGCATCTGGTTGCCATTGGAGTGTTCATTTTCTTTGAGTCTTCCATCCCAAATTTCCTCAACAATTCTTTCACATATTTTGACTGAGAAATGAAGATTCCTTTCTTTGTTTGAGTAATTTGTAGACCCAAAAATAAATTCATTTCTCCAAGCATTGACATCTCAAACTCACTTTTCATTTGACTTGCAAAAGTTTTACACATACTATCTCTTCCTCCAAAAATGATATCATCAACAAATACTTCAACAATTAAGATGTTTTCATGATCAATTTTGAAATACAAATTACTATCAGCAGTACCTTTGTTGAAACCAATCTTCAAGAGATGCTTATCCAATCTTTCATACCAAGCTCTTGGGGCTTGCTTTAGTCCATACAGTGCCTTTTTAAATTTACGGACCATGTCACTATGATTAGACAATTGAAATCCATCCGGTTGCTCAATATACACTTCTTCTTCCAAATTACCATTTAGGAAGGCAGATTTGACATCCATCTAATACACCTTGAAATCCTTGAAGGCAGCAAATGCAAAAAATAATCTGACTGCTTCAATTCTTGCCACCAAAGCAAAAGTTTCTTCAAAATCAACTCCTATTTGAGAGTAACCTTTGCAAACTAATCTGGCCTTATTTCTGATTACTTCACCAGCTTCATTCAATTTGTTCCGGAAGACCCATTTGGTTCCAATCACATTTTTATTTCTTGGTCTGGGAACAAGATCCCAAGTGTGATTCTTCTCAATTTGCATTAGTTCTTCCTCCATTGCCTTAGTCCTTTTTTCATCATTGCAGGCTTCATTTACTATCTTAGGTTCAATCTTTGAAATTAGACAATACTCATCTGAATTTTGAGAAATTCTCCTCGTTTGCACCCCTTTGCTTTTGTCACCTATGATCTGATCTTCAGAGTGGTTTAGAGTTACTTACCTTGGAATTTTGGGAGTTTCTTGCACTTCTAACTCTTGATCAGTCTCATTGAGACTTATCTCTTCTTCCTATCTTATCGGATCGACTTGACTTTGTTTCTCAGAAGAGGCTTGGATACCTTGAATCTGAACACCATTCTGATCATCTTCATCATGCTAAAGAATTCTTGAGGATCTTTCAATTCCTTCATCAACCTTCACATTTACACTTTCTACAATCTTTCTCAGTCTCTTGTTGTAACACCGATATGCTTTGCTTTGAGTAGAATAACCCAAGAATATTCCTTCATCACTTCTAGCATCAAAATTTCCTAGATCTTCATCCCTTTTAATGTAACATCTACTACCAAAAACTTTGAAGTATCTCACAGTGAGAGTAATGCCAAACCAGAGTTCATAAGGAGTCTTATTAGTATAGTTTCTAATTTGAACTCGATTGAGAGTGTAGACTGCAGTGCTAACAGCTTCTCTCCAATAGATCTGAGGAACATTTGTTTCCATCATCATGGTCCTAGATGCTTCTTGGATGGTCTGGTTCTTTCTCTCAACAACTCCATTCTGATGTGGAGTCCTAGGGGCAGACAACTGTCTCTTTATTCCATGTTTCTCACAGAAGTTTATGAACTCACCAGATGTGAATTCTCCACCTCTATCAAACCTCAGACATTTCAATTTTAATCCAGTTTCATTTCCACCATAGCCTTGAATATTTTGAATTTATCAAGAGCTTCTAATTTCTCTTTCAGAAAGGTTACCCACATCATCCGGGAATAGTCATCAATTAGCAACATGAAGTATCTATCACCTTGCACACTCCTGATTCTTACCGAACCACATAAGTCAGTATGAACCAAGTCTAATAATCTAGTAGAATATTGTTCCTTGCTTTTGAATGAGATTCTGCTTTGTTTTCCCAACTAACATTCTTTGCACAAACTATTTGTAGGTTTTACCAATTTTGGAAGGTCTCTTACAGCCTGAGTATTGCTTATCTTGATGATATTATCAAAGTTCACATGACACATTCTTCTGTGCCATAACTAACTCTGATCAACTTGAACAAATAAACAACTTTTACTAGTTCCAGCCAAGTGAAAGATCTTACCTTTTGTTTGGGTACCAGATGCAATCTCTATTCTAGAACTTTCAAAGATCTTGTATTTTCTATTCCTGAATCTGAGATCATAGCCTTTGTCTACCAGCTATCCAACACTAAGAAGATTGTGCTTTAATCCTTCAACATATAGTACATTATCAATTTTGTTCTTTCCATCAAGAGAAATAGTTCCTCTACCTCTGATTCTACCAACAGAATTATCTCCAAACTTTACAATTCCTCCTTCATACTTTTCCAAATTTAAGAACTTATTCTTGTCACCTGTCATATGGTGAGAGCATCCACTATCAATGACCCAATCATCCTTTGTTTCAACTTGAGCAGCCAGAGCTTTTTCTTCAACTTCATGATTGACAGATATAGAGAATATTTGTTCCTCTTCTTTGATGGCAATAAACACAAATTCATTACTGGATTTGTTTCCTATCTCTGATTCGTTATTTGTTACTCCTTGATTATCATCTTCTTCATGAACATAGTAACAATTCTTTTGAAACCTTGGTCTGTTGGGATTTGGTCTTGAAAATTTTTTCAGACATCTTGAGGCAAAATGACCAATTTTATTGCAATTAAAACACTTAAAAGGTAATTTTCCTTCATTCTTACCAGATCCTCTTGGTAGTCTTTTTGCAATAGGAGCTTCAAGATGAGCAGTTTCAACTTCTTCTTCTTCCAAGTCTTCTCTTACTGTTTCATACCATGATAGGTTCTTTGAAGAGTTTTCTCCTGGATCAAACCTTTGTTTCCCTTTTATAGAGGCACTGGGTTTGAATACAAATTTAGTCTTTAGAGGATCATCTCCAAATTCAGCCATTTCAAAAGCAGCCAACTTACCAACCAATTGATCTCTTGTGACTATTGTGTGAGCTCTAAATTCTTTGATTGCAAAAGCCTTGATTTTATATGAGGTAGGGAGGGATTTGAGAACTTTGCCAACAATTTCTTCTTCACTCAGGATTTCACCTGCATTTCTAATCCCACAAACTAGCTTATTCACTCTTGGCATAAAAGAGGTAATATTTTCATCATCTCTCATTTTTAGTTTTTCAAATTTCCCTTTTAGACTTTGTAACCTTGCACATTTAACAAACTGATCTCCTTCATGCAAAAGTTCTAGTTTCCCCCAGATCTCAAAGGCAGTTGGTAGGTCAATAACATTTGAGAGCTTTGAGTCAGATAATGTGCTTAGAAGAGCCTCTTTGGTTCACAGATTATTTTCAGCATCTATGATTTCATTTAGGGTTGTCGGACCACCCTGTGGAGGTACATAAGCTTTTGTAACCATGGACCAGTATGCAAATCCCATACACTGTAAGTGACATTTCATGCAACCTTTCCAAAGAGTAAAGTTGGTTCCATCAAATTTCAGACTATCCTTCTTGTACGATGACATCTTGGATCTCCTCAAGCGAATAAGCTCCTTTTAGAGGAACTTAGCTCTGATACCAATTGTTGGATTTAGGGCACACAACTGAGCGGGGGGGGGTGAATCAGTTGTATAAAGCTTTCTCCCTTTTATGTACTTAACTCCACATTGTTAATTAGCAGCATAATAGAAGATCAATCATGAAAGCACAATGTAACAAATCAATAGCAAAAACACATCAACACATGAAACACCAAGATTTTGATGTGGAAAACCCGGTTAAGGGAAAAACCACGAGGTGATTAACCCAAGATAATATTCTCTATTAGAAGAATAGAAAGAACAAATGACACATGCCAATTAGGGCTCACTGCCTGAGCACACTACTCACAAGAGGCTCACTGCCTACAAGAGACTCACTGTCTACAAAAGAATAAATATTACATACTTGAACTGGTAATTAGCATCTCCACCATGCTTGAGTTAGTTCCATTTAAGCCCAAACCTTCTTCTCTCCTTTTCGCTCTTCTCCTCGCTACCACATTCTCCTCTCCATGAATACTACTTTGAAATGACTTCATAATCCTTTATTTATACATGACATTAACTTAGGAACAAACATCTAAGTCGGCAAACAACCACAAGAACATTCGCAAGGTGTATAATTCATCTGGTCGGCTAGTCACAGAAAGAACACCTTGATCTGGAAGTATTTCTTCAATTCTAGTCTCCAACTCTAATGCAGACCATCAATACAAACTGAACATAATCCAAGGACCTCCACAAGCTTTCCTGAATCACCATGAACATCCACACTTCCTCTACTTATTGAAATCCTTCTCTCCTTCATCTGGAACCTCAAGAACACAGTCTGTCATCACTATCACAAAGGAATAGGTTCTTCCAGACCTTCAAGCCACAAACCAATCTACTTGACACTTCACAAGGACATCCTCAAATCTATAGAATGGGTTAATGCATTACCGGACCTCACCGGACCTATCTGTCTCACTCTGTCACCACTGAACACCTGTCAGAATCGGTTCTACTTGAGCAATCATAACTTCTTCAGATCTTCATGTGGACCCCTAAAAACTTGATTGGAGCATCTCAAGACTTATATCTACACACCCTTTAAACCGCATCCTCTGATCCTCAACCTATCTTGGACTTTTACCTTGTTGTCATCACTGTTCTTCACTATTCCTGATTGAGACTAATTTTCTCAATATCCTTAGCACACACCTCATCTAATCCTTCTCATTAATGCAACATGAGTATGTTGACATCAATGACAATACCAGTTCAACCCATACTTGTAACACTTGTATCATTCAACTTCTCATTGAAATATGCTACAGGTCTACCTTCTTGACATAATACTACTCCAACTACATTTCCTCTTACATCACGATCCACTTGAAATACCTTATTGAAATCTAGTAATGCCAAATAAAGTTGCTCTATCACTTTTTGCATCAACAATTCAAAGCTTTTATCTTCTCTTGATGTTCACTTGAAATCTTTTATGTCACCTCTCATTGTCTCTGTCATAAGGTTACAAATTGAACTAAAATTTCTGATAAACTTCTGATAGAAACTAGCTAATCCACGAAATGATCTAACTTTTCCAATGCTCTCTGGTGTAGGTCATTCAACAATTGCTCTTACCTTCTTAGGGTCCATCTTCAATCCCTCTGCAAAAATCATAAATCCCCAATATACCAATTCTTCCTTCATGAAGCTACATTTCTTGATGTTTATTAGCAATTTCTCCTCTCTTAGTCTCTGCAATACTTGTCTAATATATCACAAATGTTCATCTTTTGTCTTACTAAAAATTAGAATGTCATCCAAATATACACTAATAAACTTACCCAAGAATTTCTTCAAGACTTCATTCATCAATCCAAACGGCATCACTAACCACTCATACAATCCTTCATTTGTCTTAAAAGTAGTCTTCTATTCATCTCCTTCTCTAATTCTGATCTAATCATATCCACTCTTCAAATCTATCTTTGTGAAATATCTTGCTCCACTCAAACAATCCATAATATCATCCATCCATGTAAATGAAATCTATACTTAACTATGATTTTGTTGTTTTCTCTAGAGGTAGTACACATCCTCCATTCTCCATCTTTCTTCGATGCTAATACTGCAGGTACTGTACAAGGACTCAAATTTTCTCTGATCAAACCTTTCCTCAACAACTCTTGTATCTACCTATTCAATTCTTCATTCTGCGTGCTACTTTGTTAGGTAAACTTGCTCCAAGTATAAGATCCAAGTGATGATTAATGCTCTAGATTGGTGGTAATCCTTTAGGTACATTATCTGATATGATGTCTTCATACTCTATCAGCAACTCCTTTATCTCCTCTAGTTGTGATTCTTCAGTCTCCTTCTTCAATGTTTCAGGCTTCCTAGGAATCAAAGCATAACACATATTCTCATGTCTCAAACCATCCAAAAATTTTCTTCCATCTACCAAACAAATTATAGAATTCCCACATACTTCACTCTTAGGATCATCTTCCAAAGGAATCAAATTAATTTTCTTTCTATTTGATGTTAGAGTGTAGGTATTCTTTCTTCCATCATTTATAGCCTTTCTCTCATACTGCCAAGGTCTACCCAACAAGATATGACAAACATCCATAGGCATAATATCTCACAATACTTCATCATGATATGATCCAATATGAAATTTCACCAAACATTGTTCACTCACCAATACCTTATGACCATCCTGAATCCATGCTATCTAATAGGGTTTAGGGTGTTTCAATCTTTCCAACTTCAGCTTAGTCACCATATCCTCTAAAACTAGGTTATCACAACTACCACTATCTATTATAACTTTGCAACACTTACCTTCTGATTTACATCTGGTTCTAAACAAACTCTTCCTCTGCGGTGGTTCCTCATTTGTATCTATTTGAAATAGTGCTCTCCTCATCACAAGTGATTCTCCTTTCTCAGGTTTACCAACAGAACTAGGTGATCCAATAGGTTCTTCTTCCACATAGGCTGCTCTTCCACTATTCTCTATTCTTTTGCTTGTACTCTCTTGATTACATTCAAATGATCTGTCCTTCACCTCCACACTTGAAACAGTTCCTCTAAATGCTCTCCCATCAGGTCCTCTTCCTTCTCTTCTATATCCTTCATTCCAGTATGAATTATAGTTATCTCTATGATGAAAATTTCTATCACTGCTGCGGTATGCCTTGTTATCCCTGTCCTCCTTCTTAAATGGGATGTTAGGCCTTTTCAACTCTGGATGTGTTCTATCTCCTCTAGAAAATGTTCTACATCTTTGAAATTTACCTCCTCTACCTCTCTATCTCTGATCATGCCTCTTTTTCAACTTTTCTTCAACTTTCAGGCCAAACTAATATGCTTCCTCCAAAGATGTCATCTTCACCAAGCTTAGTTCTTCTTGAATGTTCAATCTCAGTCTATTGATGTATCTAGCCACTTTGTCCTTGCTTGCTTCACTATGTCTTGCCCTTATGATCATCTTATGAAATTCTTTAGTATACTCCTTCACAAATTTCTCCTTTTGTCTCATGTTCTGTAATCTTTTCAATAGTTCCAACTCAAAGTCAGTAGGTATAAATTGATTCTTCAATTTTGTCACCATCCTATCCCATTTTGTAATCTTTTCCTTCCCTCTTATGTTCCTATCAAATTGAACTTCTTTCCACCATATAGCAGCATGTCCTTTCAACTTGGTCTTTGCAAATTTTACCTTCTCCAGATCTTCAACTTCTTCATATTCAAAGTATTCTTCCATGTCATTTATCCAATCAATCTACTCTTCAGGGTTCAAGTTGCTAGTGTAATTAGGTACATCAACTCTAGGTCTCTTTCCAATCTTTGAAATAGCTTGCAACATCTTTAGTTGATCTAATTCTTCTTCTTCATCACCTCCTAGGGTTTGACCAATCTGTTCAATAGATTAAAATTCTTCTTCATCGTCACTTTCAATATTAGTTCTAGGTGTCAATCCTCTTCGTCTATCTTCCTCAATAGAATCCAATCAAATTCTCATTGTTTTCATCATTTCCATTATCTCATCCATCCTACTAGCCATTGTTCCAATAGCAGGGATTCTCCTCAGTGGTATCTTCCTAGGATCAAGTGCAAACTACCTCAAATTCAGTGATCAGGCTACAAGGTGACATCTGCCTCACAATAAGTGATCAGTTGTGACACAAGTAACCTGCCTCAATTCGATGATCTATCCATGGCAAGATATTACATAATTTCTTTGCCAACTTCGCTCAATTCACTCTCAAAGATTCAAACTTTCACTCTAATACCACTTGGTGCAGTCATGGAAGGTGGGTTCACAGAATGAACTATCCAGACCATGCAGCAAGAGTAAACACAACAGAAACAACTCAAAGATATGAAGAAAATATAGACTCAGTCATTTAGTATATCATAGAATCATAATACAAATAGGTCGGCAACATGTAGGCTTACAATTAGGGCTCACAGACCTAATTATAGAATATTAGAATATGCATAAGATATAGCTTTGAAGCTCCTTCGTACAAAATCTAAACTATCAACTATCACTATATGAATCACTACTTTCCTAGGGATCTATTACATCATTATATATCATATCTAGAACAATAGATTCCTTCACATCGACCAAGGAAGATCACAAACTCCAATGAAGAGTTGTAATGTGTGTACACAGATAGGTTGGACATAAATTAATTGAACTCCTCCGCAAATGAATGGAATGATGTGTGGATCTTAGGGAAGGTCAGCCATGAACCAAAGATCATTGAATGATGTGTTATTAGGATCCATAAGTCAAGAAGTGCTCCGTAGGTCTTCTCCTTTAGCTGATTGTTTGGGACTATCAGGATGCTCTGTTCTTAGAAAATAGTTGATCTTTTGATAGTGATATCTCTCTAGTACTTAATCCAAATGCTTTGAATTCTAGAAATGATGTAGGTGAACATGTCTAGATGCTAAGTCCATCTCCACAATGTCTAAAATGCAACTATGGCAGAATGCAAACTAAAATACAAAAATTGCATCTAACTAAACTGCCTAAACTAAACTAGAAAATGAAAAGAAACAAATAGAAATCCAAATATTTTTGGTTGATGCAAGATTGATCTTGAACTAGGGATACTCCTGCATCACCACTTCTACATAGATGTTTTAGATAAGACACATAAGTTGCAATATTTTTAGGATCCAACTAAAAATGTAGTGTTGTTGGAATACTTAGCCTATATTCATATATGATCCACATGAACCAAAGGTTTAACTAGTATCTTAGTAATAATGTTTAGGGTGTCCTCAAGATAGCTAGCACAAGCATGAAGGTCAACCATGCACACCTATTGATCAACTATATATGTAATGCAATAAGGGTTACTGATGTGTGAAGTATGTGTAGCCCTCATCCATTAAACTTGCATGAATGCATGCATCTATAACACAAGAAAAGCTTACAATGTCGGTGTTTCAGAGTGCTTCATTCATTCAAATATTTTGAAAGCTTCCTTACAATATCCATTTTGTGCACATTCTGTAATCATATATTATTTCATATCAAAAAATTTGGTGGCCTTACAGTGACTAATGTGCTATGCCAGTGGTTTTGCAATGTTTGACAAAGGCTAATGTATGGTGCACAATGCAAGTGACATGGTTGCTTTATTGATTTGGTTTCATGTCTTCCTTTGATGCACAATTTTCTTGGTTTCATTCATTTTGGTATAACAATAACCATTGAAATATTACAATATCAATTGAAGAAAAGAAGATTCTTTCATAGCCATGGAAAATAGTTACTACTCGTGGACAGAGATTCTTTTCAGGTACATATGGGTTTTTGGGTAACCATGTTAGAGCAAGGGTTTAATGAACTTGATCAGAGTTTTGATCATTATATAAGTGTGGCTTGAGCATAGGGTAGAGGTTTAGAAAAACTAACTCAGTGACTCTACAATTCACAGTGAGTATTTAGGGAAAAATAGTGGCTCAATACATCTGTCAAGCAAATTCATAGTGAGGGTTTAGAAGATAGTGTTCTAATACTCTTGCCAAGTGTATACATTAAGAGATATATTCAAATGACAGACGAGAAGGTTATATAATGGTTCTATTTTTTCATTATTCATGGTTTCCTTGCAATGGACTGAATATGATCAAGTGACAGAAGTTTGTTTGAGTGTGAATGTATTGTGTAAACACCTATAACAGTGCTCAAGTTATGAAAATGTTCATGTGAATGGAGTTTAGTAATGTCAAGGTTCTATGATTATCATAACTGTGAAGATCATTGTGTTGCATTTATTTGTGCACAGAGAAGAGAATTGAATCAGAGTACTACATAATGTCATTGTATTATTGTGCTCTTCAAGTATGTTTTTCTTTGGATAGTAGTATACTCTAACTGAGATCATTAACACTTGAAGGCTGAATGAATTTTTCAATATTCATGTGACAGAGTCTTGTGGTGTCTTGGATTGATTTATGATTCTTAGGATATCTATCTATGTTTAGTCAATGTTTTGATTATGGACAAATAACACAATTTCTTGTTGTATTTATCACAGAAACAAAGGCCTCTTGTGCTTGTAGCAGAGGATGTAGAGAGTGAAGCAATGGCTACTTTGATCTTGAATAAGCTTCATGGAGGCGTGAAGGTTGGTGGATTTTTCCATTTAAATCTTGTTTACTTTTTAAATTATTTTTTTACTTTAAATTCTAAATCCTTATCATTTTAATAATATATTTGTGTCTGAATCAGGTTTGTGCTATTAAGGCCTTGGTTTTGGTAAAAATAGGAAGAATAACTTGCAGGATCTTGTTGCACTTACTTGTGGATAGGTTAGGTTTATGTTTCTATGTATCTACTCTCTTTTTTGGCTTCTTCATGTGACACCTATTGAACCAAATTTGTTTCTTAGTTGAGTTAGTTTGCATGTATTTTGTCATTTTGTTTTCTCCACTTCTCACGGAAAAGTATTTATGGAAGGTAGTTATCTTCAGGTCATATCAAAGGATCTTGGTATGAATCTTGACAAACTAGAATTTTGCATGCTTAGAACTATAACGTCAAAAAATGTCCCCTTGGGGGCTTTTCCCTCATAAGGTTTAGCTCCTAGGTCTTTTGCATGCTTTTAGGACATCTTAGTTCATAGTTTGGCATCATGATGGAATGAGCCCTAGGTAACATGACAAATGGGACCTAGGAGGATCTCTTGATCTTAACCCTACCCAAAATAAGGGGGGAAGAACTTGGGCGCCTGCACCCTAGTCCTGCCCTATTTTGGGTGAGGCCCAAATTTGAAGTGTTAGTTTATGACCGTTATTTGGTCCCTAGGCTGACATGATAAGTTTGAATTTATGAAATCTTGGTGGGAATGTTTGTAGTTGCATATAATAGCATGTTTAGGCATTCTTTTAGAAACTATATTGCAATTAGATTTCAACTAGCTATCAACTTGTGATTTAAGGCTTTCATT
The DNA here is from genome assembly GCA_027924645.1 of Cunninghamia lanceolata. NCBI lineage: Eukaryota > Viridiplantae > Streptophyta > Pinopsida > Cupressales > Cupressaceae > Cunninghamia > Cunninghamia lanceolata. The sequence goes on from BSBN01000854.1 coordinate 11,671,830, forward strand.
ATGTTGTAGAGTAGATTTGTGTTGTCTATGTGTTTGTATTTGCAGATTTGAGCATCCATTTCCTCATGGAATGAAGAGCATCTTCCACCCATGAGATCTTCACTATAAGGTGACATTATATTGTGTTTACATCATTTCCTTTGGTTTTTGCCTCTATCTCATAAGGGCATGTACTCTCTATCTAACAAAGGTGTTTAGAGACTTACGTGTCCTCGAGGCTTGACTAATGCAAGCCTCTAAACACCACAACCCCCTCCCAAATTCTTGTGATTGTAGGTTATAGGTGTTGTAATTGGTAAAACTGGAGTTGCAGGGAGGATCAACAGACATCAAGGATTCAGGACTTGAATAGAAGTAGGACACCAGAGCCTTTTTAGGACTTGGGTGCTCGCTCCTATGTCCTCTACAATTGAATTTCTGGAAACAAAAGTTATAGTACAGATCAATATCAGAAGGACGTTGGGAATTCATAAAGAAATTGGTACCTTGGACTTGGGTGCCTGCTCCTGTGTCCCTGACTTTCCTAGCTCAGAACCCTAAAAATAAGCACTTTGTGATTTGATATTTTACTTCCCTCTACAAGATCTTTTTCCATTATTCTTCCATTTACAGTTGTATTTATGAAATTAGGGTTTTAATGGTTAATTGAGCATAGGAGAAGGAAAATTTATAATTAAACACCCTAATCTAAGCTTCCCTACATCTCATAGTGACCTAGGGTATGATATTGCATTGCCACTTGACCCTAGATCCTTGAATGTATAGGGTGAAAGGAGGATCCAAACATCTAACAACTCAAAGATTAAACAATCCCAATTTTACCGTAAAAATTTTGGTTGACCCATGTTTTTGGACTTAAATTACAACTTTATGAGTGTGTTTCTTCATATTTTGATTGATTCCATTCATTCATATAGTCTTTCATCTTATTGCATTGACAAAATTACAAAAAAAAATGAAAAATTTGCAAAAATTTGAAAACCCTAGCTTGCATTTTCATATAGATTACTAAATTGCATCAATTCTTTCTAAATTTCCCTAATTCATGATTTTTGCATCATATCTGATATAAAATATAGAAAAACACAAAAATTCAATAATTTGCATTGCATTTTCATCATTAATTTGCTAGGCTGTTGTAGAAATTTTGACAATTTTCATATAACCTAGTAATTCCAAAATCTAGGGTTAGTAGGCAAAATCTTCTTTCAGATTTTTATACTGATTTTAGAGACTCATTAAAACTTTAATTTGTCTGTAGTCTTTCATTTTAGTGTAAAATTGCATTTAGATTTCAAATATTTTCATTTTTGCATAGAAAATTTCAACAAAAAACTAGCAATTTTCATGCATTTTCATTAGATTTGCATTGGAATTTTGCATATTAAATCTTGGAATTCATTTTCAGATATGATTGTACTTAAATTTAATTATAAATCAAACTTCAAAACATTCATATAGAATTTTGTCCCAAGATCTCAAACCTAGGGCTTCAAAAACACCGATTTTCACTAAATTTGGCCTAATCGACTCTCTAAACTTGCACCATAGGCATGTTGTGAAGGGTGTATTTGAATTAATTGTCTTTTATTATGGTAATAATTTTATTACCCTCCTAAAAATCTTCACAACACCCTTTTAACGGGCTCTTGTATTGAAAATTTGGTGAAAAACTACACATTTTGACTATTTTTGCCCTAGGGTTTTACCTAGTTTGCACTCCAAACATTTTGTGATCAATTTTATGGATTGAGGAGAATGATATCATTGATTTTAGTTTCTTTACCTCATGATATTCATTACAACACCCCTTTTTCTAGGTCTTGGAGTTGAAAAAACTGTGAAAATTTGCTTATTTGGCTATATTTCACTAGGGTTTGACATTAAGTGGCACTAAAATAGTATGTTGTGATGGATATCTTATCATATACTGATATTCTTTGATTTCCATCATCATTTTCCTCACAACATGCTTTCTCATGCTCTTTTGAATCAAGATTTGGTGACAAGATTGCATATTTTGACATATTTTCACTTTATTTTGACTTGTCGTCTTATATTCACATCAAGAGTGTGTTGTGAAGGATATTATTTCTATTTTGGACTGATATCAGACATATAATTTTCTTCCTCTAATCAAAATCCTTACAACACCCTTTGTTTCATTCATTTGCATAGAAAAAGTACCAAAAAACAAGTATCTAGGTCATTTTTTGCATGTAGTTTTGCACTTGACTTTTGCATAAAGTTGGAAAAGATTTTCAAAATCTGATCTTACATTGAAATGGCACTTTCATATCATTTTTCAATGGTATCTTTGCATGCATTTATCAAAAACTTTGATTTTGACCAATTTTAAACCCTCATGAGTGAACATCTTACGATATTAGAAAGCTTAATGGAGTTCTTCTCCATGAGTACCAAGGAAAAGGCTGATGATAATCCCATAGGTTATCCTACTTCCCCTATAATTGAATACTCAAATGAGAAGGCTAGGGATAGCTTTAGTAATTGTATTGCTCTCCATGTCTAAGATGAAGCATTAGTGAATGAAGAGATCCCTTTAACAAAGAACATTCCATGGGTAGAAAATGAGCATTCATTTAACAATAATAAAATTCCTACCTCTGTGGATCCTCCCACCAACCTTCTTCCTTTAGTGGATTGTTCACACACCTTGGATTTCACTAAGGAAGAGAAGAACTTTAATGTCCCTCCTTTGTTTGAATATTCAAGTCATTTGGACAACACTAAGAGGATAGAGAGTAAGTATGATAGTAACCTTCAACAAGAAAACATTCCACCTAGACAAATGACCTTTGATACTGGTGCTTCCTCCTCTACAACACAAAAATCCATGACAAAACAAAGCCTTATGTTACAAAAACTAAGTCATAAAGCACAACAAATTCAACATGCAAAAAGGACAAAGAGAAGGCAACAATATTACCTTGCATCTCAACAAGAAAACATTGATCCAAACATTGAACCAAACAAAAAAGATCCTAACAATGAACAACATGATGAGCAAGACATGAATTTGGCTATGGTACCTTATGTCCCACTTTCCTACAACATTAGGGAGTGGGAAGATGACAATGATGATTTTCTTATAGACCACCTCCAACCTGGTAGGGGCCCTATAGGTAAGTATCTCTAACCTTTTATCTCTCTCATGATGTGCTTCCCCCATGATGTGTTACATGTTGTTTAGGCCTCCTAGGATGACCTTAGATTCTCTCATAAGGTTCAAGATACCAGGAGACTACCTCTGTTGTGAACTTCTTCTATTTGTATCACCATTCTTCTATGTTGCCTCTCTCTCTAATTTCATTGTTGTGTGTTGTGTCTTACGGACATACCATTGCTGTTGGTGACTTGGGGGCACCCTCCTATGTGACTGTCCCTAAGACACTGGTTACTCCTCTCTTATTTATTGTTTCCCTTCCTCTAGTGTTTCCATCTAGTGGGTGGATGATGAAAAACATTTATAATGATGTGGACCTAGTGTCCCTTTCAAGAGCAATCAAAAAATGGACTTGGTTCCTAATATGATGATGGGGTTGTATATTTTATCTGATGCTTGGCTAGTGGAAGAACTCATGCTTTCTGCGTAGTGAATTTTATAATGTTTCTATCTCATTTACAAACCTTAACAATACAGCTTCTCTGTGCACCTTTATTTGTCTTCGAATCTAGCCTTGGTGGTAATCGATTCAGAGAGTTTTGTGATATAGCCCCATGGTTATCCTCAAACTTTAAATTTGATGTATAACCTTGGCTCTTTGTGTGTTTAATCTTATGCATTGATGTTGTTGTTTATCATGATGTTGTAGACACTAACATGTTTCTTATAGGAATGTGTTTGTGGGTACATTTGCCAATCATAAAGTACATGTCACCTCTGGGGGGCATGGGCTTTATGAAAGTCAGAGTTCCCTTGTGTGTTTTCTTCCTACCCTAACATGCTTGATATCGATACCTGATATCAACCACCTTAAGATGGGGGCATACATAAGGTAAGATGTCTATTGTAGATGTTAGCAATGTGCTTGTCCTCAGGTGCAGACTAGTGCGATGATTACTTTCTGCATCCTGAGTTTGTTTTCAATCAATCTATCTATCTTGAAATCTATTGTGTATACCTCCTTTTCACTGTAAGGCATCTCTGTGTTGTCGGTGGGGTTGTATACTTTTGAGTTCATACCTCCTTTTCACCATAAGACATATTTGTGATGCATGTGGGGTTGTATGTCATGATTCCTTTTCACTGTAAGGCACCTCTGTGACGTGGGTGGGGTTACATTTTCAAAAGTCCTCTACAGAGGTAGGGAGCAGTTCTATGACTAACTCAACCCTTAAGTGTGTCTTTGGTGATTGTTTTGGTGAAGCCCAATCATCAGTGTGTACCTATAATGTACCTCAAATGGTGATGAGCCTAGAAATAGGGAACGCACCATCATTTGTCTACCATGTTTTCTCTGTGTCTTCAAGTGTGTGTGTTTTGGCATGCTTGTTTTGTTTGGCGTGTTTGTTGTCCCATATGCAATATAAAGACCAACACCTAAGGTTGTGCTTCCTACATTTTGGGAGGTTTTGCGTGTCTTGCGTGTGTGTTGCCCCATATATATAAAGACCTGTGTGATGAGTGCATCATGTATTATGGGAGGTTTGTTTACTTTCCAATACCTACATCTACATTTCACATATATATATATATGAGAAAAAGAAAAGAAAAGAAATCATGTTTGTTTTCCATGCATTAATGTGTCTTCTATACATTGACTATCTTCTCCATGTTCTATGTGACTGTAACTATATCCTCCGTCTTTTCCATGCCTGTTACTATTCTCTATGTGATTGGCATGTCTTCTCCGTGGTTGGTGTGTTTGTTGTGTTTGTGACCATACTATAATGCATGTATTGGCCTTGCGTTTATACATACATTAAAGTGGGGGCTAAATGTAAAGTCAAAAAATGTCCCCTTAGGGGTTTTTCCCTCATAAGGTTTAGTTCTTGGGTCTTTTACATGCATTTAGGATATCTTACTTCATAATTTGGCATCCCGATGGAATGAGCCCTAGGTGACATGACAAATGGGACCTAGGAGGACCCCTTGAGCTTAACACTGCCCAAAATAGGGGGGGAGGACTTGGGTGCCTGTGCCCTAGTCCTGCCCTATTTTGGGTCAGGCCCAAATTTGAAGTGTCAATTTATGACCGTTATTTGGTCCCTAGGGTGACACGATAAGTTTGAATTTATGAAATCTTAGAGGGAATGTTTGTAGTTGCATATAAAAGAATGTTTAGGCATTCATTTAGAAACTAGATTGCAATTATATTTCAACTAGCTATCAACTTGTGATTCAAGGCTTTCATTGTGTTGCAAGAGCAGATTTGTGTTTTCTATGTGTTTGTATTTGTAAATTTGAGCATCCATTTCCTCATGGAATGTAGAGCATCTTCCTCCCATAAGATCTTCACTACAAGGTGACATTAAATTGTATTTTCATCATCATTTCCTTTGGTTTTGCCTTTGCCTCACAAGGGCATGCACTCTCTATCTGACAAACGTGTTCAGAGACTTAAGTGTCCTCTAGGGATTGAATGAGGCAAGCCTCTAAATACCACAACCCCCTCCCAAAGTCTTGTGATTGCAGGTTACAGGTGTTGCATTTGGGAAAAGTGGAGTTGTAGGAAAGATCAACAGACATCAAGGATTTAGGATCTGAAGAGAAGTAGGACACTAGAGCCTTTTTGGGAATTGTGCACTCGCTCCAGTGTCCTTTGTAGTTGATTTTCTAGAAATAGAAATTATAGTGTAGATTAGTGTCAGAAGGAGGTCAGGAATCCGCAAAGAAACTAGTACCTTGGACTTCGGTGCCCGCTCTTGTGTCCCTAACTTTTCCACCTTAGAACTCCAAAAATAGGTACTTTTTGATTTGATATTTAACTTCCCTCTATAAGAGCTTTTTCTGTTATTCTTCCATTTGCAGTCGTATTTGTGAAATTAGGGTTTTAATGGTTAATTGAGCATAGGAGAAGGAAAATTGATAATTAAACACCCTAATCTAAGCTTCCCTACAGTGACCTAGGGTATGATAGTGCATTGCCACTCGACCCTAGATCCTTGAATGTATAGGATGAAAGGAGCATTCAAACATCTAACAACTAAAAGATTAAACAATCCCAATTTTACCCTGAACAGGAACAACTAAGAAGCTAGGTAAACATAGTAGTATCCTTGTAGGCATTTAATGTTGCTATCATCCATGAACAAGGTTTTTGTTGTGTTGTTACTCAAATTCTTTTTGTCATTTTAACATTTTGTTGTACGGTAAGATTAGTTGTTCTTTATTCTAGGTGATTATCTCTAAGGATGATACTATAATTCTTGATGGAGGTGGTGACATAAAATCAATTGAAGAGAGATGTGAGCAGGTGAGTGTTATTAGAGTGAAGCATGATAATATTTTTTCAAGACTATAATGCTTGGTGACAATAGAGTTGATAAGATATTTGTGTTGGTATGCTTGGCATGGATGAAAAAATATTTGATCACAGATCTGTATCAATATTGAAGCAAGCACATCTAATTATGACAAAGAAAATCTCCTAAAGAGGTTGGCAAAGCTATTAGGAGGAGTTTCTCTTCTCAAGATTTAAATTATAATCAAATTGTGATTAGTTGTCTAAAGATAATTTTCAATATTTTCAAATTAGGATGATACATTGTATCTAGATTTTTTTGATGTTTTTTTAATTTAATTTAGATTGGAGGAGCCAATGAGCTTTAAATTGGAGAGAAAAAAGATAGTGTCACTGATGCATTGAATACTATGAAGGTAGTAATAGAGAAGGGCATTTTGTTGGAAACAAGGTAGATAACTGAGAGGGGGGGTGAATTAGTTATCTCAAATATCTTAACTTTCTTTTCTCCTTTAATAATTAGTGTAGCATCAAAACATATAAGCATACATAATCATAAAAGGAGAAATAAAATTAACGCACACAAGGATTTTTTACGAGGAAAACCATATTAAGGGAAAAACCACAGGGTGACTAACCCAAGATTGTATTCTTTGTTAAAAGAATAAGAAGTACAAAATAACACTTGCCAAATAGGGTTCACTGCCTGAGCACATTGGTCACAAGAGGCACACTACCTACAAGAGACTTATTGTCTACAAAGTTTATAAAAAGAAACCAAGCATTTGAACTGATGAGAGGCATCCACAAAATGCTAAAGTTTAGTTCTGGTTAGGCTCAGTATACTAATCTAATGCACTTCATTCTTCCTCTGCTTTAGTGTTGTTGCTCTGTCACATACCGGACTTGTATAGCTACTTCCACACTTATCTCTACCTTTTCTTGCACCTTATTTTTTCTCCTCTATCTTCACACACACCTTCATACTGAAATTCATCTGGTATAGATATCCACACCAAGGATTTCAACAACTTTCTAGTCAACAACCGGAATACTCAAGATATTTAAAAATACTGATTTGTCTGCTAAATCCATGCTTGATATGTGATGCATATCAAAATCATAGGCATTGAAGTCATCAATCATGTTGACCAATATTGTATGATCCCTCAAATAGCTTGATCAACCTCAATTTCTCATTCGAATTGAAGTCTGATACTCTGTTGGTCAGTTCTTCCTTAGTCTGCTCTACCTGTTAGGAACCCAACACTCAGATGCTCATATCTTTTCCATGTTTTATCACTGGAGGCTCAATCTCTAGAATATAGTAGTCATGATATTCCTCTTGACTTGTCTAAGTCCACAACTTGCTGAGATACACCATATGAGAGATTCAGACCTAATTGTTGGACCTTGTTGCATGCTCTGTTCTTACTCACTAGACCGAAATAATCTTCAATATGACTTTTGGTATAGGCATATTATGTGCTACAGATGTGTGGGATAGAATTTGTTTCCATCAATGACAACACTCATGAAGCCACACAGTGTCTCTTGCCAACAATCTCCCCCTTTGGCATTGATGGCAACACTTAGTGAAAAATGACTAAGTGTCACAACAAACTCCCCCTTGGCTGATGCTCTATCTTATGCATTGTTTTATTGGAGCTCCCCCTTAGCTAGATTCCACATCTTTCACTACTTCTCACTCCCCCTTTGACATCAATGGCAAATGGCAGAATCTATACACCAAAATTTGCAAAAATTAACCTATACATAGCTGCATAAGTATGTATACATGTTATACTTACATGTACTTAAGTATATCCACAAAAGTGGCCTCCAACTGTACATACTCTGTGGCCCAGCTCTGCTTCATCCTATCCAAAATGGAGATGTGACCACTTAACAAAAATACATATGCTTTTGCCCTTCTTAGATCTACCGGATCACTAGTCCGGGCTGTGGTCTGAGCATCTGTTAAGGCCTCATGCATTGCCTCTAACTTAGGGATAATTATCCCTTTAAGTTCACTCATCCTATTTATTATATTCTTCCTTTCTTTCTCTAGCCTCTTTATTTCATTTATAATGACAATGGCCTGGCATTCTTGGTTCATTAATGATGTAGTGAGGGGATCAAAGTTTTGAGATAAACTTGACAGTTTACCTTCTTGCTCTTTTACCTTCTTTTTAATATCCTCTGTCACTTTAGGCCAAGATAGACAAAATTTGTACATGTCCCCACCATCTTTAAGAGCATTTTCAAGGCTCTTTATCCCAATATCTAAGGTCCTCCTATCATTGGTAGTGAGTCCATGTACTTCAGTGAACCTTTTTCCCAAAAATTCTTTCGAGACCTTTTCTTCTGCTGATTTCTCTAATGAATCAAAATGAGTACTAACAGAGTTGACTAGAGATTTCAAGTTACCAAATGGAGAGGCCGAAGGATCCTTTTGAAAAGATGGCATGATCCTCTCCAATATACCAGATGCAATCTCTAACAGCTCACAGTCTTCCATGTGAGACTTCAGAAGCTTTTCTTTTTCCTTATCTTTGGCAAAAGATGCTATTTTCATTGTCTAGACCAGAGAGAGGGAATCAAAATTTAGTGGTCCTTGGAAAAGTTTCGGTTCATCTATCTCCATCGGCTCTTTGTTTAAGAAATTCTTCACTACCTCTGTAGTGTCTCTTGCTGGAGATTGAGTCTTCTTTTCTTTTGGAATCTCTGAACTGTCATAAGAGATCTTCTCTATTTGTTCTTATTCTCTTCCCTTTACCTCCTCTTCTTAACTCACTTTCTCCTCTTTTCTTCCTTCTCCTTCAGTTCTTGAGTCTGGAATGTATGTAGTGGGATCCAGAGGAGAGATGTTAACTTCTTCATGAACTTCCTCTTTTGGAATAGAGGAATCCAAGTCCTTAGACTTCTCCTCATCTATCTCTTTTGACCCTTCTACATTTTTCTCAGTAGATTCTTCTTTTGATGCATTTAATCCTTTAACATCCATGGTAGAAGGTTCTTCATCTAATTCTTCTATAATCAGAAGATTGAATATTTTGAAGGCATTCTGGAGGATCTCTTCTATTTCTCTTGCTACTTAATTAGTCTCTCCAGCATAAGTTTGTTCATTCTTGCTTTGCTCTAGAATTCATCCTTGCAGTCCTTAAAGATCATGTTCATTTGCTTTGGAGTAATGGAAGGATACAGCTGAATTGCAATCTGTTCTCGGATCTCTAAGTCCTTTTCCTTGGCATTCTCTTTTCTAAGTTCAAGCACCTTCTCTAGACTCTTGGGAATTAATGAAATGATTTCAATAAATGCTTTATTATAAATATTCAGGCACCTGACTGTAGCTTCTTCCAAGATCCTTTTATTAGTATCACTATAATCATCATAAAATTCTATTACTGGTTGTAGATTTCCATCCACAATGACTACCTTGATGATATCATCAATAGAAAGAGTGAGCTTTTCAACAAATTCTTCTGCCTCTTTTTCTTTGTTTTTTTCGGCAGAGGATTCCCTGGATGTTTTCTTCTTCTTCTTCATTTTCTTAACTTCCTCATCAGACTTTGTTTCTTCATCATCCTTTTGGCTTATGTAAGACCTTGTGGCCTTTGTTTTCATTCTCTTTTCTCCCTTTCTGAATGTCTTGGCTTCCAGTTTTGAGGCTCTTGAGCTCTTAGTGGTGGCAAGTGTAGAGCTCTTGGAGGATCTAGTCCGGAAGGAGGCTTGTACCGAACACTTCCTTTTTCTACTTCTGGTTTTTCTTTCTTAGCTCTTTCTATTTTCTCTCTGTTTGCATCAACTGCCTCTTTTGATATGCCATATATTTTGGCAATTTCCTCTACTTCCCTTCTAACTTTCCTTTTTATTTTTGGTTGTCTCAGCTCAACATGTATCTTTACACTTAATTCTTGAAAGGTTCCAAACCTTTATACCTCAAGGTCCTTTGGCTGGTTCAACAGGTGTTGAACATGTAGCTCCAAGATTTTCCCATCTACTTCATAACCCATTGGCATTATCCACATTGTTCTGGGCTCAACTACCTCCATTAGGCATTGATCAATGTCAACCATGAAGCACATTGTATCTTTGTATTTTTCAGCTATGGATTGAGGAATTCTTTCTCTGGCCTACATCATATTTTTGAAGTTTTTAAAATACCCCCAGAGTGCTATGCTTTAAGCCTTAGCATCACCAAGTCCATACATATAGTCTCTGATCTGTATGGCAACCAGTCTGTCATTTTGCCATACCCAACCACTTAATCCAGGTAGCTGATTCATAAAGTAGAAGAATAGACACAGTAGTAAAAAACCATACTTGACAGATTTCTTCTTATCCTTCTTGATCTTCTACAAATTTTCTAACAGTTGGTTTAGAAGATCATAAAGGTCATAGTCTGTATTCTCCCTCAACACTTGATATGATGTATCTATTGCAGTCCCAGACAGAGAATTCTCCCTGCTGGAATGATAGATCTTATATCCAATTATCATAAAGGAAAATTTGATATTTGGATCTGTGATGTCTTCTATGGTCATTTCTCTCTTGTCAAACTTAGATCTGGTAGCTTCACTTACTGTCTAGTTCTTGACAGATTTGAGTGTAGGTAACCCACCAGATGAATGCAATCTAGTCACTGCTCTAATGGCATCTTTTGTTATCTTGAAGGCCTTCATCAACCACATGAAATTGTCATGTATTATGCTAAGAACATACCAGACCTAATCATCTTATCCAAAATAGGGAAAGTGGATGCAATGTCCAAAGTGCTTATCCTGGAGGGCCTTGTATTGAGGTTTGAGTTCAAAACTTTCATCTATTAATTGTTTATGGTAGATGTCCATCAACTTAGATTCTCCAAATTCCTCAATATTGGCATGGATGTAAACCCTAACATCTTCTACATGCAAAACCCCATACAAAATGCTAGAAAAAGCGCTTAAGGGATCAACTTCTAGGGATTTGTAGGGGTGTTTCTTAAACTTTGGGTGCATCCTATCAGTGATCTTAACAACCATTGGAGTAGCCATTTTTGCAAAAAGATTCATAGAGAGATAGTTAGGTGGAAGTACCTTTTAAAATAAGAGCTGAAACAAATCACTGGTTGAATTGGATTTTGCAGTTGATCTTTGAGAGAGTTGTAAAAACTTGATGAAGAGCTCTTCTTATCTTTTTCTCAAATATAAATGTGCAAATGAAGAGTGAAAAAATCCTTTTATTCTTTTGCAAACCCTAATTTTCTTTTGCAATAAATGCACAACTTAAGTAATCCGGTTGCCTTGTTCTGAGAGAGACCTTTTCAAATCACTAAGATGCACTTAGAATCATTTTTAGTGATAAATGATAATGTATCTTCTTTCCTCCAATCATGTCATGAATCTGCAGATCAAGATATCTCAATTTTGAATCATACCAGATCTGTTTGCAAAAATCTTACTTTACCGAATGGTTGTCAAACTAGATCAATCTTGGATGATTAAACTCTTGCAAAACTCCATGCAGATCTTTCATATTTTTACCAAGGGTTATTTAGATAATTTTTTGAGAACCCTTTAATCTGCAACATTTCATGTACCAAATTTAGGCACCAATTGACTAGCTGGGGGAATTTATTTTTCTTTGTGACTCCCCCTAAGACAGAGCTCATCTATTTAGTTTCTAGAAGGAATATCAACACCAGATTCAGGTGCAGATCCATCCCCAACATTTTATGTACTCTTCTTCACCCAAATCTTGATCATCTCCCTTTGAACTTCATCTGCATTTACTTTGCCTTTTCCCTTATCTTGATTTTGATTATGATGCACCAGACCCTTTTTATCCTAATTTTTACTTTTGTAGAATTTGGCAATATGACCGGATCTATTGCAATTGTAACAAACAACATTTCTTTGCATATTCGACTGATATCCTCTTGACCTACATTGATTAGCCATATGTCCCATTCTATTGCATGCAAATCATCTACCATTGAATGAATTGTTCATTTGCATATTTCTGCATTCATGAGATTTGTGACCATACCTTTTGCAATTGAAACATTGTTTGGAGAAGGATGGATTGGTCTGATTCATTCTCCTTCTGCACTGGGTTGCTCTATGACTGAATTTGTTGCAATTGAAGCAGTATCCATTGAAGGATGGATATATTTGAGTATTTGGTTGCCTTATTAGAGGTCTTCTAGGCCTATTTCTTTGATTTCCTAATCCAAAATTCTTTTGACCAGATCTGAAGCTTTCACCTTTCTCATATCCCAATCCACGCTTGTCATCTACCCTCTTTTGGCTTTCAAGAAGAACTTCAAGTTGAGCTGAGCTTATCTTGAATTTCTCTTTGTATTCATTTGATGTTTGAAGATCTTGTTTAAGAGTGTCTATCTGATTCTCAAGTTGTTCTTCATTATCTCTAGCTTCCTCAAGATTAGATTCAAGATGCCTAATTATTCTATCCATTTTGTGGCAGTCCTTTGTTTTCTCCTTGAGGGATTGTTTTAGATTATCTTCATTTTTCCTTTTCGCTTCAATTTCTTGGGTGAATCTCATAACCCCTAATTCCATCTCATGCCTTACAATAATGACCTCTTTTGATAGCTTCTCACATAGCTTGTTTTTTCTCATTCAGATCTTTATTAATATTATTGACTTCACTTTGGCTTGCTAATTTTTTAAGTAGTTCCTTTCTCTTTTTCACAGAGATACTTAGTTTTTCTTTTAGCTCATTTATGAAATCATCAGCTTGTTTGAGTCTTTCTCTCAAGTTATTGACTTCAGAGTGAGATTGCTCAAGATCATCTAGGGCAGACTTAAGTTGTTCCTTCATACCATATATATCCATTGAGATTCCTAGATCTTCCTCAAGCTGTTAGGCTCTGTTTAGAGGAACTTAGCTCTGATACCAATTGTTGGAAACAAGGTAAATAACTAAGAGGGGGGTGAATTAGTTATCTCAAATATCTTAACTTTCTTTTCTCCTTTAATAATTAGTGCATCATCAAAACATATAAGCATACATAATCATGAGAGCATAAATAAAATTAACACACACAAGGATTTTTTATGTGGAAAACCCTATTAAGGGAAAAACCACAAGGTGACTAACCCAAGATTGTATTCTTTATTAAAAGAATAAGAATTACAAAATGGCACTTGCCAATTAAGGCTCACTACCTGAGCACACTGCCTACAAGACGCTCACTATCTACAAAGTTTATAGAAAGAAATTGGGTGTTTAAACTAATGAGAGGCATCCACAAAATGCTGAAGTTTAGTTTTGGTTAGGCTCAGTATATTGATCTAATGTACTTCATTTCTTCCTCTGCTCTAGTGTTGTTGCTCTGTCACATACCGGACTTGTATAGTTACTTCCACACTTATCTCTGCCTTTTCTTGCACCTTATTTTTTCTCCTCTATCTTCACACACACCTTCCTACCAAAATCCATCTGGTATATATATCTGCACCAAGGATTTCAACAACATTCTAGTCAGCAACTGGAATACTCAAGATATTTACAAAATACTAATTTGTCAGCTAAATCCATGCTTTATATGTGATGCATATTAAAATCATAGGCATTGAAGTCGTCAATCATGTCAGCCAATATTGTATGATCCCTCAAATAGCTTGATCAACATCAATTTCTCATCCAGATTGAAGTCTGATACTCTACCGCTTAGTTCTTCCTCAGTCTGCTCTACCTATTAGGAACCCAACACTCAGATGCTCATATCTTTTCCATGTTTTATCACTGAAGGCTTAGCCTCTGGAATATAGTAGTCATGATACTTCTCTTAACTTGTCCAAGTCTATAACTTGCTGAGTTACACCATCTGAGAGATCTGGACCTGATTGTCGGACCTTACTACATGCTCTGTTCTTCCTCACCAGACCAAAATAATCTTCAATCTGACTTCCGGTATAGGCATACTATGTGTTGTGGATGTGTGGGATAGACTTTGTTGCCATCAATGACAACACTCATGAAGCCATATAGTGTCTCTTGACAACACATTTTACCACGTAAACAAATTTGTAAATTTCATTAAAGCATTAGAGATGGTAACTTTTTTTAGGAAGGTTATAGCTCTATGGTTAGTAGAAGATACATTCTGGGTGGTGGGTTTGCTCTTCTCTATACAAGAAAAGAGCTTGATACAATTCCTACAACCAACTTTGACTACAAGGTTGGAGTTTAGATAATTTAGAATGCATTGAAAGTATAAATTACTAACCTATACTTTCTTTTGTTTATGTCTAGAAATAGGCTTTATCTCAGTGTTTAATCATTCATTTTTTATATTTTTTTAAGTCTCTTGTCCATATAATTGCTTCCAATGATGGTGTCAAGGGTGTTGTTGTAGTTGGAAAACTACTGGAACAAGAGAATCTTGATTATGGCTATGATGTTGCTAAAGGTGCACTTAGAATATGAGCATATTATGTTCTTACTACCTAACATTATAAAGTTTGATGATCTTTGAAATTGATGATTTTTTTACTAAATTGATAAGGCTCCTTTAGTTGTTGGTTATTTACTTGATGATGATTGTCCGAAGGACTTCATCAAAGGTCTTATTCTTTCTGTTCATTCTCTCCTTCTTGTTGAACCACTTATTGAAGAATGCAAGAAAAAGGTAATGTATAAAATCTCCAAATCTATTTTTCAATTTCCATGAGGTTTATATTAAGCTAATAGCTCTTTTTTGTCTTTGTTTATTCAAGGATCCAACATCGATTGTTGACACAATTGTTAGAGCATCATTTATGGAATGAGATATAGGAACCTTAGGCTTTATTTTTCAAGTAGTTCTTTCATGTTTTGGAGTTGTATAAGCAAAAAATAGAGCATTGTAACTCAGTTTTCTTAGTCACATGACTGAGAAACACACTTTGTAACACGTTTTTCAAAGCAAAGATGCATATTTAAGTCTTGTATCTGTTGTAAGAACACCTTTTATCAATAAAATTTTAGTATTTTGCCTTCTTAATAGCTATTTCATTATGTGAAAATGAATGATTGATTATGTTTTTCTATGTTTTATGTTTAAACCTGAAAAGCATTATTTCATTTCCAACACTTTTAGGTAGAAATTAGTGAACAAAAACAATTAGATAAACTACCAATTGACTAAATATACTACCAATTGATAGAGAAGTGAATAAATATAACTAAATATAATGATTATGCAATTAATAAACAATGTATCAATATACTACCAGTTGATAGAAATCAGTGAACAAAAACAATTAAATAAACGACCAAATTGATCAAAATGATTATTAAAATTAATGACTAAATACAGTACCAATGGACAAAAATTAGTGAATAAAAATGATTAGATAAGTGACCAGTTAACAACAATCAATGACTAAATTAATGACTAAATATATCAGTAAATAAAAAATGACTAAATAAGTGACCAGTTTACAATAATCAGTGACTAAATTAATGACTAAATATACTACCAAATTGATCAATCAAAACAACCAATAAATGACTAAAAATGGTTTAGTCATCAATTCGGTCACGTTATAAATGACTAGAAATAAACTACTAATGGTCACGTGACCATGTTTAGTCATTTATAAGTAGTTTTCAGCAGTTTTCTTAATCATATATTGTTGTTTCTATACTAGTGAATAGAAAACATGTAATCTAAAAGATTATGTGAAGTAAATAAGTGCATAAATAAATTGAGGGAGCAAGTTAAGAAGTTCAAAGAAAAATACAAGGAGGTTAGTGAACAATTGATATCTGCAAAAGACAACTTGAGTAATCTAAAAGTGGAAGTTGTACAAAAAGCAAAAGTAGAAGAAGACCTAAATTAGTTGGTGAAAAGTAAAACTAAAGACTACACAAAGGTTGAACAAGGAGTTGTGGATCTGAAAGCTGATCTAAAACATGCTTGGAGTCAAGAAGAAAAATTCAGAGTAAGTACTACCCAACTTGATAAAATACTTGCTAGTTAGAAGAGTCCTGATGATAAAGAAGGCTTGGGATTTGAGAAAGGTGAAAGTTCCAAAACCAGTCAAGAAAGATAAAGAAAAATAGATTCAAAATCAAAAGGAATAGACCTAGAGACCATCGGTCAAGAAACCAAATGCTCAAAGATACCCTTCTTTCAATGGTTATTGTAATGCATACAATAAACTTGGTCATAAGGCTACTCAGTGTAGGAGAAAAGTAAATTAGAATGCTTCATCGTTCTCTAGTTAGTGTTTCACCTGCAACAAACTAGGTCACAAAGCTAATGAATGCAGAAGTCAGATAAGGAATAGTTATAATAATGGAAGGAATGTTCAAACCTTCAAAGGTAACTTCTTTAATTGCAAGAATTTTGGTCATAGAGCTAGTGAATGAAGAAGTTAGATAAGGAACAACTATAATAATGGAAGGAATATTCAATCTTTCAATGGGAATTGTTTTGCATGCAATAAATATGGTCACAAGGCTAACTAATGCAGGTTAAGGATGAATAAAAGGAACAATGGATAGAGTAATGTTGTATGCTTCAATTGCAATAGGCCTAGACATTTTGCAAGATTCTATAGAAGCAAGAATATGAAGAAGGATAATCAAACTAAAATGAAGAAACTGGTACAAAAGATAGATCTAGTAGAGATCGAAAAAGAGATGAATCAAATATGGGTCAAGAAGGGAGTACAAGAAGTCAAGGATGAGTCCACACCAGAATTTGGTGCTGGTACTTCCTCTGGGACGCAAATTAAGAGCTCTGGCTCAGGGGGATCTTACTGCAAAATTCTACTCCCCCAGCCAAAAATGTGGTACTGATATCCAGCACAAAGATATAAGCTATAAGACTAAATGACAAATCTTATGAAGAAGATTTTGGCAGAAAAGGATCTAATGCAGTAAGTTGCAAATCAATCTTGATTGCCTAAGGCAACAGAGAAATTGCTTGACATTTTTTTTGAATTAAGCATTTATTGCAATTAAAATTCATTGGTGCTATAACAAAAGATTGAGAAAGATCAGTCAAAGTGCAAGTGTGAAGGTAGATGAAGACTTCCAACTAGATGGATATGAGTTAGATGAACCTGCTGATATAGAAAAGGTTTGAAAAGGCAAAGAAAAGGAAGTTCATACTGAAGAACAAACTCCAGAAGAAGAAGAAGAAACTCAAATTAAGGCTTCGGTAAGAACTCCTAAAACTCCAAGGTATGTACAAAGAGATCATTCCAAAGATTAGATTATTTGTGACAAAAGGAAAGATGTGATGACAAGAAGGATTACAAAGGAACAAATAAATCTCTCTTTATTGTCTAAGGTGGAACCTAAAATAGTAAATGAAGCATGCAATGATGAGCATTGGGTCAAAGAAATGAATGAAGAACTACAATAGATTGAGAAGAAAAAGACTTAGGAACTTGTCCTCGGACCAGAAAACAAGAATGTGATTGGAACAAAATGGGTTTTCCAGAACAAACTACATGAAGTTGGAGAAGTGAGAAATAAAGCAAGACTTGTATGCAAAGGCTACTCCCAAGTTGAACAAATTGATTATGAAGATACCTATGCTCTGGTGGCAAGAATGGAGGATATCAGACTCTTTTTGGTATTTGTAGCACACAAAGATTTCAAAGTATATTAGATGGATGCGAAATCTGCTTTCCTAAATGGTGAGATAGAAGAAGAGGTCTACACAGAGAAACTGAATGGGTTCCAATTATTAGATAAACCAGGTATGGTGTGCAAATTGAAGAAGACCTTGTATGGATTGAAGCAACCTCCTAGAGCTTGGTATGCAAGATTGTATAAGTATCTGTTATAGCAAGGGTTTAGTAAAGGGTTTGCAGATAGCAATTTGTATATCAAGGTAAGTAATGATCAAATCTTGATTATTGAAATTTATGTAGACAATATCGTATTTGAAGGAAATGAAGAGATGTACAATAATTTTGCAAATGAGATGCCAAAAGAGTTTGATATGTCTATGTGTGGTGAGATGAATTTCTTCCTTCGACTACAAATCAATAAGACAAACAAAGGCATTTTCATTTCTCAATCAAAATATTTTAGGGAATTGTTGAAGAAGTTTGGAATGGAGGACTCTAAACTAGTATCCACTCCTATGGTTACTAGTTGTAAATTGAGCAAGAATGATGAATCTCCCAAGGCTAATCAAAGCAATTATAGATCAATGATTGGATGACTACTTTACTTAAATGCTACTAGACCAGATATTATGCATGCAGTCTATCTTGTGGCCAAATTTCAATCAGATCCTAGAGAATCACATGTAATGGAAGTTAAAAGGATATTTAGATACTTGAAAGGCACTCCTAATCATGAATTATGGTATCCTAAGAATAATGATTTTTCTTTGAGTACCTACACAGATGCAGATTGGTTTAGATGAGCTGATGACAGGAAAATCATAAGTGGGGGTGCATTCTTCCTTGGAGATAGAGCAATGTTTTGCCATAGCAAGAAATAAGAATCAATTTATTTTTCTATTGTAGAAGAAAAACATATTGCTACAGTATCATGTTGCACTTAGGTGCTCTAGATGAAACTAGTATTGAAGGATATCAAAGTTGAGTTTGATGAAACAATTCCTATTCTTTGTGATAATACGTGTCATAAACATTTCAAAGAATCCAGTGATGCACTCAAAGACAAAGCACATTTCAATCAAAGTTGTAGAGCATAAGGTAAAACTCCAAGGTATGTGCAAAGAGATCATTCTAAAGATCAGATTATTGGTGACAAAAGGAAAGGTGTGATGACAAGAAGGATTACAAAGGAACAAATGAATCTCTCTCTATTGTCTAAGGTGGAACCTAAAATAGTAAATGAAGCATGCAATGATGAGTATTGGGTCAAAGAAATGAATGAAGAACTACAATAGATTGAGAAGAACAAGACTTGGGAACTTGTCCTCGGACCAGAAAACAAGAATGTGATTGGAACAAATGGGTTTTCCAGAACAAACTACATGAAGTTGAAGAAGTGACAAATAAAGCAAGACTTGTATGCAAAGGCTACTCCCAAGTTGAAGGAATTGATTATGAAGATACCTATGCTATGGTGGCAAGAATGGAGGATATCAGACTCTTTTTGGTATTTGTAGCACACAAAGATTTCAAAGTATATCAGATGGATGCGAAATCTGCTTTCCTGAATGGTGAAATAGAAGAAGAGGTCTACATAGAGAAACTGAATGGGTTCCAATTATCAGATAAACCAGGTATGGTGTGCAAATTGAAGAAGACCTTGTATCGATTGAAGCAACCTCCTAGAGCTTGGTATGCAAGATTGTATAAGTATCTGTTATAGCAAGGTTTTAGTAAAGGGTCTGCAGATAGCAATTTATATATCAAGGTAAGTAATGATCAAATCTTGATTATTGAAATTTATGTAGACAATATCATATTTGAAGGAAATGAAGAGATGTATAATAATTTTGCAAATGAGATGCCAAAAGAGTTTGATATGTCTATGTGTGGTGAGATGAATTTCTTCCTTCGACTACAAATCAATAAGACAAACAAAGGCATTTTCATTTCTCAATCAAAATATTTTAGGGAATTGTTGAAGAAGTTTGGAATGGAGGACTCTAAACTAGTATGCACTCCTATGGTTACTAGTTGTAAATTGAGCAAGAATGATGAATCTCCCAAGTCTTGTCAAAGCAATTATAGATCAATGATTGGATGACTACATTACTTAACTACTACTAGACTAGATATTATGCATGCAGTCTATCTTGTGGCCAAATTTCAATCAGATCCTAGAGAATCACATGTAATGGAAGTTAAAAGGATAGTTAGGTACTTGAAGGGCACTCCTAATCATGGATTGTGGCATCCTAAGAATAATGATTTTGCTTTGAGTACATACATAGATGCAGATTGGGCTGGATGAGCTGATGACAGGAAAATAATAAGTGGGGGTGCATTCTTCCTTGGAGATAGAGCAATGTCTTGGCATAGAAAGAAATAAGAATCAATTTCTTTGTCTATTGTAGAAGAAAAACATATTGCTACAGTATCATGTTGCACTCAGGTGCTCTGGATGAAACTAGTATTGAAGGATATCAAAGTTGAGTTTGATGAACCAATTCCTATTCTTCGTGATAATATGTGTCATAAACATTTCAAAGAATCCAGTGATGCACTCAAAGACAAAGTACATTTCAATCAAGTATCACTTCTTAAGGGAGAAATTTGTAGAGCATAAGGTAAAACTCCAAGGTATGTGCAAAGAGAACATTCTAAAGATCAGATTATTGGTGACAAAAGGAAAGGTGTGATGACAAGAAGGATTACAAAGGAACAAATAAATCTCTCTCTATTGTCTAAGATGAAACCTAAAATAGTAAATGAAGCATGCAATGATGAGCATTGGGTCAAAGAAATGAATGAAGAACTACAATAGATTGAGAAGAACAAGACATGGGAACTTGTCCTTGAACTAGAAAACAAGAATGTGATTGGAATAAAATGGGTTTTCCAGAACAAACTACATGAAGTTGGAGAAGTGAGAAATAAAGCAAGACTTGTATGCAAAGGCTACTCCCAAGTTGAACAAATTGATTATGAAGATACCTATGCTCTGGTGGCAAGAATTGAGGATATCAGACTCTTTTTGGTATTTGTAGTACACAAAGATTTCAAGTTATATCAGATGGATGCGAAATTTGCTTTCCTAAATAGTGAGATAGAAGAAGAGGTCTACATAGAGAAACTGAATGGGTTCCAATTATTAGATAAACCAGGTATGGTGTGCAAATTAAAGAAGACCTTGTATGGATTGAAGTAACCTCCTAGAGCTTGGTATGTAAGATTGTATAAGTGTCTGTTATAGCAAGGTTTTAGTAAAGGGTCTGCAGATAGCAATTTGTATATCAAGGTAAGTAATGATCAAATCTTGATTATTGAAATTTATGTAGACAATATAATATTTAAAGGAAATGAAGAAATGTACAATAATTTTGCAAATGAGATGCCAAAAGAGTTTGATATGTCTATGTGTGGTGAGATGAATTTCTTCCTTAGACTACAAATCAATAAGACAAACAAAGGCATTTTCATTTCTCAATCAAAATATTTTAGGGAATTGTTGAAGAAGTTTGGAATGGAGGACTCTAAACTAGTATGCACTCCTATGGTTACTAGTTGTAAATTAAGCAAGAATGACAAATCTACCAAGGCTAATCAAAGCAATTATAGATCAATGATTGGATGACTACTTTACTTAACTACTACTAGACCAGATATTATGCATGCAGTCTATCTTGTGGCCAAATTTCAATCAGATCCTAGAGAATCACATGTAATGGAAGTTAAAAGAACATTTAGGTACTTGAAGGGCACTCCTGATCATGGATTGTGGTATCCTAAGAATAATGATTTTGCTTTGAGTACCTACACAAATGTAGATTGGGCTAGATGAGCTGATGATAGGAAAATCATAAGTGGGGGTGCATTCTTCCTTGGAGATAGAGCAATGTCTTGGCATAGCAAGAAATAAGAATCAATTTCTTTTTCTATTGCAGAAGAAAAACATATTGCTATAGTATCATGTTGCACTCAGGTGCTCTGGATGAAACTGGCATTAAAGGATATCAAAGTTGAGTTTGATGAACCAATTCCTATTCTTTGTGATAATACGTGTCATAAACATTTCAAAGAATCCAATGATGCACTCAAAGACAAAGCACATTTCAATCAAGTATCACTTCTTAAGGGAGAAAGTTGTAGAGCATAAGGTAAAGCTTGAGTATGTACCTACAAAAGATCAAGTTGCTGATATATTCACTAAGGCTCTTCCAAAAGACACATTTGAGTATCTCTAGGAGAAATTAGGGGTTATTACCCCTCCCTCCTTGAACTAGATGCATAAGGAGGTGCATCAATCCAATGTACTTCAAAGTACATTTTTTATTTTGGACTGATGTTGGAGGCTACCTCTCAGGGACAATAGGTAGTGGTTTGAGAAGCTTGTAACATTTAGGGGGAGTAAGGAATGGTTTCAAACTGATCTACGCAGTAGTATGCAAGTATGTATAGTAGAAGAGATGTGAAGCCCTTTGCCATTGATGTCAAACGGGGAGAGAAATCATGTGAAAAAAACTGAGGGGGAGTAAGAGTGCAGAAGTATAAAAAGCAAGGGGGATTCCTAAAGTAGAACTATGTCTTGATGGTGGAACATGTTTTTCACATCATATGTTGCCATCAATGACAAAGGGGGAGATTGTTTTCATTGATGTCAACATATCTGTGTTGTCATTTGTGTCAACTATATCTTTTGGCATTGTTGTTTGTTGATTGATTGAAGAACACTGTTTGAGTATTTTGCTCTACACATTTCTTGTGTTGAAGACTAGAGTAAGAGCTTTCGATATGATTTAGAGAAGTGTTTGAAGATGCTAAATCTAGAATTTGGTTGTCCAAATCACTATACAAAAAAATTTCTATTCACGAGAATGAAGACTATGCCTGGTGAGGTTTTCAAAGTGATAGAGAGAAAGTGTTTTGCTCCGCATTTCTCTGTAGATTGGAGTTTGGCTTTATGATTGTAGACTTAATCTTATAAGGTCCTTAGTCATCTTCAATCCAAAGGATATGTGATTTGAAGCTCCAGAAAATAAGTTTATAATTACCAAAGTTTGATAGTGTCTGATTGAGGACAATCTGTGATCCATCTTCAAGTGAAATAAGTTGAGATCTATTGTAGTTGGATTTGCTAGTTTCCAAATGATTCTATGATTCTTGTAGATGACCCCTGAATGCATTGAAGGTGTGTGCTTGATCTGCAAGATGTAATGAAGATCTTGGATGCATGTGTTCAAGCGTTCTTCATGATTGTACCTATTTGGCTGACTTGGATGATTAACATTCTTTGTAGATGAATTTCTTGAATTGTAGAAGAGTGTAGTAGCATGTGAAGATGTAATTGAGTCCATGCTAAGACATGAAGTGTTCCTCTTTTATTTATTTAGTCTGCAAGTCTGTTTAGGTCTAGTCCTAATTTGATGTTTGTATGTATGTATGATTGCTGACCTTAGAGATTATTCCAATGGTTGATGATTTTAATGCCGACCTTGATGTACATTCCAAGGTTGATGAATTGTATAAATACATGTAATGAATTCATGTTTGAGGTGTGATTGTGTGAATATGCAAAGATAAGTGTGAAGTATAAAAGTAGAGCAAAGCAGAGGAGTTTTATTGCGCTTCAATGAAACTAGACTCAAGCATGATATAGATGCTACTTAATCAATTTAACCCTTGGCACTGTGCCACCCCCGACAGTGAGCGACCCCCGACAGTGAGCCAACCCTCAGTAGTGAGCCATCCTTTTGGATAGTGAGCCCTAGGTATTGAAACCTTTGGCAGTGAGCCACCATTTGATATTTGATATTGTTACTACATTTATATTGTGAGCTAACACTCACCGTGGTTTTTCCCTGTTTAGGGTTTTCCATGTAAAAATTTGGTGTTCATGTATATGTGGTGCTGATGTGTTCATGTTTTGAGTCTTCTATTCATGTTTAATGCTCATAATAGAATAAGAAAGTTAAGTGATTATGAAATTGTTTGTGGTTTAAAGAAGTTAAAGTTTTATACAACTGATTCACCCCCCTCTTAGTTTTCTTATGCCATTCAACACCCTCAATGTATAAGTCCACCACTATTCCACTAAATATTGTGGAACACATGAAGACAATGAATATAAATGTCTCAATGTGGGAAGTAATGTCAATCTCTTCTCAAAGGGATCTATTACAAGAAGCACTAAGGTAATTTCCATCAGCTAAATCAGTAGCAATAGACACATCAGCTAAATAGAAAGAAAAGAGCCCTGTTAGTCTTGTGCAGCCAAGTGAAGGACAAGTAAGTTCAACTAAGAAGCCATCCATTTTCTACTTTTCTTTAATCATTGGCAAATTTTTGGTGCACAATTGTATGATTGATTTAGGGTCTAGTGCTTCAGTTATGGTCAAAAAGATAGTAGATGCATTAGGCATCAAATATACCCCTATTTTATCAGGAGTATTATAATTGGATGGCACCTTCGTAAACACTATAGGAGTGATCAAGGGACTAGACTTGACTCTACATGCATGTCCAAACTTTACTTTCAAACAAGACATTTCAGCCATTGATCTTCCTCCCTTCTTTTCCATTTGCTTGTCAAGGGACTTCACAACCAAGGTAGGTGCTACCTTTCTTCTAACTGGTCTCGTATGCTATTGAGAACCTGATATGGTATAAGGTTCACCATTAAGGATAAACCAATTTCAAATTACCATGTGAATAACTATGACCATAGCCTGGTGAATCCGCATGTTATGATTTAAGGTGAGGAAGTGTATGACTCAAAGTCTATTGAGGTAGAATCTTCACCTCTTCCTAACCTTGACCTGTTTCTTGATGAACGGGCAAGGAATCACTGTACTTTTGATCCTTATGATACAACTAAGGAAATTGACTTGGGCACCTACATGATCCATGAAGTGGATTCTTTAGCCCCTTCTATACTTAAGCCAGATGACGACTCCAATGGCCCATGGAAGATGTTTTTTGATGGTGCAAAGAGCATAAATGGAGCTTGTGCAGGGGTTTTATTATTCTCTTTGACTGGTAAGAAGTTGCATTTTCTTATAGAAATGGAGCTTGTTTGTTTGTGGTTTAGCCAATTAGTTCATGTTTTGTTGATTATTGAGAAGAAATATATCAAGCATTTGAAGATCTTTGAGCACTGTACTGAGTTGGTGGTCAACCAAGTCAGAGTGAGATGTGTAACAAAAAACTAGCTCCTAAGAGCTTACGGACACAGAGTTTAGGATGTGTTTGAGAGTTTTGATGCTCACAACTTATAAGTAATCCCAAGAAAATTAAATTTAGAGGTTGATCAATTGCCAATAGTGGGGGTAATCAGTATGTTAAAATAGTAATCAGGCCCTTTTATTCCTGACAATGATATACATTGGCAAGTCTTTGATAGCAATGAATAGATTGCCAGCTTCATCTAGAATGAAGTAGAGTTTTCTTCCATGGTGCGACCTAGGTTGTAAGAAAGTTATGGTGACCAAATCATTCAACTAAAGTTAAACAAGCTCCCCAAGGATTTAGTTACCCTTGAGGCCATTTTTAGCTCAGATGACGAGTTCAAGGGTGAAAGAAATAATATGACATTCAAAAGGGAAGACTACCAAATGGTCATAGTCAGCCAAGACAAAGAGTTGCTATTGGGAAAGGTATGCGGCGATGCAGAGAAGCAAAAATTCATACAACTTGCCTAGAAATACAATGGCATCCTAGCATGGACGTATGAGGATCTGAAAGGTTTCATTCTAGATGTGGCTCAACATGCCATTGATTTGGATCTAAATTGCAAGCCAGTTTGCCAAAAGTAGTGACCCATAAACCCTAAGATTGAGTCCCTCATGAGAAAATAGCTAGAAAATCTCATACATGCAAGGATTATCTTTCCCATTAAATATTCTACTTGGGTTGCTAATCTAGTGCCTGTGAGCAAGAAAAATAGGGAGATAAGGCTCTGTATGGACTTCAGAGACCTAAATCAGACCTGTTTGAAAGATCATTAGCCTCTGCCTTCTATGGATCAAATTTTGCAAACTCTTACATAGGTAGAGATAGTTTCATTATTAGATGGCTTTTCTAGCTATAACTAGATCTTCGTCAGAGAGGAAGATAGATTTAAAATAGCATTTATGACCAAATGGGGAGCCATGGCATATGCAAAAATGCCATTTGGTCTTTCTAATGTTGGTGCCACATTTCAGAGGGTAATAGGCATTGCTTTCAAAGGAATTATAAATAAGTTCATCTTGATTTATCTGGATGACATTACAGTCTTCTCCAAGAAGGGAGAAAATCATATGGAGCATCTAGAGAAAGTTTTACAGGGATGCAGAGAGTTTGGGGTGTCTCTAAGCCCCAAGAAATGCATTTTTGATGTTGCTCAGGGTAAGTTGTTGGGTCATATAGTCTCTAAGGATGGGATTTCTATAGACCTTGAAAGGACATCTTCTCTCCTTTCTATTCCCATGCTTGCTAAAAAATTCTTTACAATCATTTCTAGGGAAAATCAACTTTGTTAGGAAGTTCATTCCTAACTGTGCTAGTTTAGTGAAGCCTATAACCCTTATACTTAAGAAAGATGCAGTATTCAAATTGACAAAAGGAGGGAAGGATGGCTTTGAGAAAATCAATGAAGAGATTGCCCAAGAACTTACTCTCATGAACCCAAATAATCATAAGGACTTCATCCTTTATGCACATGGAGGAGAGAACAACATTATTGTTGTTTTGATGCAATAGAATGATTAGGGTATGGAACAGCCCTTGGCCTTATTCAGTCAAACCTTGAAGGACTATGAGGTTAGATACAACCCCATGGATAAAGAGGTATTTTCCATTGTTAGAGCTTTAAAAACTTTAGATATATGCTGGAAAATACTCATACCAAAATTTTAGTTTTGCATCCCAGTGTGAGAGATTATATAGTGGGGATTGAGATTAGTGAAAAGAGAGCCAATTGGTTCACTAAGATCCTAGAGTATGATGTGATCATCAAGGCCACTATGTTGATTAGAGGCAGAGGATTATGTGAAAAGCTAGTTTAGACTTCAGTAGATGAAGGGAGTTCATCTTACCATTTGAATGAGGAAGAACCTATAGCTGAGCCATCAACTGTGAGTTCTTGAACAACAGACATGGCTAAATTCCTATCCACTAGCTAGTATCCCTATGGATTGGATAGAGCCAAAAGAAGACACCTTAGGCTGTAGTCTATCCCTTATGCTTTGGTGGATGGTGTTCTCTTCAAGAAAAACCTAGATGGAGTCTTATTGAGGTGCATAGAAGAGGATTAAATTGATTGACTTCTCAGTGAGTTTCATGCTAGCCCGGTTGGTGGCCATATCTCTGCTAGAGCTACAACCATGAAAATAATGAGAGAAGGTTACTTTTGGCCCACATTATTCAATGATGCCCATGTATGGGTAAGAAAGTGCAAAGAGTGTGCTCTCTTTGCTAGAAAGAAATGATTGGCAACACTCCCACTCCACACTATTCAGGCTAATCAACCCTTCTCACAATGGCGATTAGATTTCATGGGCATGATAAACCCCACTTCCAATGCTGGTCACAAGTGGGTTTTTACTATAATAGAGTAGTTCATTATGTGGATTGAGGCAGTCCCACTCAAAGAAGCCACTGTGTCATCAATCATGGATTTCTTGGAAGAAATTATGATAAGGTTTGGAACTCCTCACACCATTATTTTTTATAATGCAAAAAAATTCATTGGTTTTAGAATTGCTAATTGGGCTCTTAAATACACTATGTTTTTAAAGACTTCATCCAACTATTACCCCCAAGGTAATGGGCTGGTTGAATCCACTAACAAGAACCTGATCAGAATTATGAAAAGGACTATGGAGACAAACCAGAGGTAGTGGCACAATAAGATCAAATTAGCTCTTTGGGCTGATAGGATCACTTACAAGAGAGCCATTGGAAACTCTCCTTTTGTTCTTGTGTATGGAAGAGAAGCTATATTTCCTATATCTTTAGAGCTTCTACATTAGAATTGGTTCAGTAGTTAGAATTGGAAGGAGGAGATACCAGGTCTATCAAAATGGCTGAATTGACTAAATTAGAAGAACAAAGATAGTCAGCCATGGATACATTGGAAGAGCATCAAAGAAAGAGCAAAAAGTATTTTGAAAAGAAGGCCAAGGTTTAGACCTTCAAAGAATGTGATTTGGTTTTGAAATGGGACACTGACTGAGCCAAAACTGGAGGCCACACCAAGTTTGATGCACTTTAGAGTGGGTCGTATATCATCAACAACTGTAAACAAGCCAATTCTTTCATTCTTTCAAAGCTGAATGGTCAAGTTCTACCAATCTCAATCAATGGGATCCATCTCAAACCTTACCAATAAGGTTGGTCTAAGATTCTATACATATTGTTTTACTTTTATTTTTTCTTTAGTTTTCCCTTCAATAAGTGCTTTTGCATAGGCTGCATTATCATTAGGAGAATATAGACCTTGTTCTTTTTGTCTTTTTGGAAGGTATGGTTTGAGTTGTTTTGACCTATTACAGTCCCCCTTTTTTACTGCATGCTCAATGGATGCTTAAGGCCACTTGTCTATTTGTTTAGAAGGCAAACATCCCCGAGAGATTGCCAAAATGTTCACATATTTTCCTTTGTCCAGAGCAAAATAGCCCAACTTCAAAATCTTGTTCAAATCCCTTGAGAACTTAACTCTGCATGCCTAAAATCCTTCAAACTCTAGTGTTCTTCTTGTAAAAATCCTTGAAAATTCATCTAGAGAATCCTTGCAAAAAACCTAGAAAAACCTAGAAAATTTGAAGCTTTTGCCTCATTTTTTGCCCCATTTTGACCTTTATTAGTAAAATTCTAGTTTCTTGAACTAGTAAAAAATGACTAAGGCATAAAAGGTTCTTTCTTCCTTTATCAGCAAAATTCAGGTTTTATGAACTTTCATAAAGTTCACTTTTTCAGAAGTTCTCTGACTGGTTGATTTGCCGACAAAGGCAGGAAGACGGCCCAAAATTGGCTAAGTAAAAAGGGCTCTTTCTCTCTATCGGCAAGTTTCATATTTCATGAACCTTTCACTAAGTTCAAATTTTCATGAGTTCACCAACATGGTGTTTTATCAATTCAAGGGAAGGAAGGTGGGCTTCTTCAAAAAATGACTAAGGCATGAGGAAAGCAAAGAAACACCTTATCAGTGATTTCCCCAAAGCACGAACTCAAGCAGAGTTTTGAGTTTCAAAAGGTTTGTCGACTAGGTGATTTCCTGATAAAGGGAAGGCAAAGGGAAAGATTTGCAAAATTAGCTAAGTTAATAGAAAGAAGGAAAGACTTGTTGACAAAATCCAAGAGGAGCGAACTTTCATAAGTTTGAAGTTTCAGTGTTTGCCAACAAAGAAGGTCAAGAGAGAAGTTCGCCAATAGCATACTTTTGCCGATAAAAAGGAAAGGCTAGACAAAGACAAAGTTCTTGAAATTGTGATTTTGTCAATAAGTCAAATAAGACAAAATGGCTTAGTGAAGAAGAACTTCACTGACAGTGAAGAAAGGTTCACCCAAGACAAGATTTGTTGATAAGGCAAAAATGGATAAAGAGAAAATACTTCAGAAAAATAAGTTTTTGCAGATAAGGCAAAATAGAGATGAAGGGGATGAACCAAAATAGTTCAAAGAAAATGGTTTTTCTGATAAGGCAAAAATATGGTGAAAATGAGTCAGAGAAGCAAGCAAAGTAAGTTCAGAAAATGGATTTTTACTGGTAAGGGAAAAAATAGACAAAACAGGCCACAATTCAAAAAATGGAAAAGTTGCCAACTAAAGAGAAAAATGTGTAGAAACAGAGGTAGAATGGTCTATAAAATATTAATTTTTGCTGATAAAGAAAAATTCAGGCTAGAATTTCCAAAAATTGAAAAGTAAGAAATCAGTAAGAACAAAGAATTGTAATGTATTATAAACTTTAAATATCTAAATGTATATATATTTAAAGTGTTGTACAAGCTCTGTAAAAAAGGGATTTTAGAGGGAAAATATTTTTTGATTTTCTTCATTTGCCATTAATGTAGATCTGATCTTTCAACTACCTCAACTACTCTCTTCCTAGATATTTTTGCATTTATTATTGTAGGTTGATGAATCAGTTGTTTGCATTGAAGGCAAAATATCTCCCAGTTGCTCCATGATCCAAGATATTTTCTACAGTTAATTTCTGCAGACAGGCATTCCCTTTGACAAGGATATTTTCTGGCAGGCCCATGGGGGTGAATTTATTGTGAGATGACTAAGGTTAGTGTAATCAAATGCTATAAATGGGTATCAAAAAGATGTAATGAGGGTTGGAAAATAGTTGCAAGATATTGGAATTTGTTTCTTTCTTATATATTTTCAAATAGAGCTTTTTGTTGTAACCTTGCCTTTTTGATGAAATACACACTATGTTTTACCTCTTCATGCTTGTTTTTAGTGTTGTGTAAATTAGGATTGATTTATATGTGAATGTTTGTTCCTTACAATTCTATTATGCTCTCACCTCTGTTAGAATTAGCTTGACTTGTGTAAGTTTATTTGTTGCATCTAGTTAATTTGTGCATTCTCAGTATAGTGAAAGCTCCATATTCAAACCTAGTGTATCACCTCCATTAATTTCCATTTTTACCTCCTCTTCCTCTTTTCACAAACAGTGGATAGATTAGGTGTAGTCTTACAAATAGATGAATCTCTTATTCAACAAAGGAACTGGCCTCTCTCTGGAGATTTGATCTCCTTGCAGGGTCCCACACATGGAGATCATCTCAATGTTTCACTAGATTATTGGAGCCCTAAAAGCCTTCAATGCAAGGTGCAAATCTAAGTGACAATAGTAGCTTCCTTGGGTTGTGTTATCACATAGAATTGCACCTAGCTTGGAGAGAGTCCAAGCATTCTAATGATACAATGGGAATGATCTCAAAGTGTGGCACCTTGCAATATGAGATCAGACCTCCAGAGAAGGATTGTTCCTCATTCTAAGCCTAAAGATTGGAGAAAACAAACTAACCCTAATGCTAAAACTTACAAGGGGAAAGGGAGAGAGCGAATACAGAAAAGCAAATGTTAGTGATGCACCAAAGTCATATGTGTTTGGATGCAATTGAATTAACACGGTAATTGATTCTAATAGAGGCCAAGACATAGAAATGGAGAAAAGAAAGGGACCATTTTTCTCACAATACACAACTCACAATAATCCAAGGAGCATACACAATGCTAAAATCAAGGGAGAGAGGAAAGATACTAGCTTATATTGATTATAGAGGTCAAATAACCATTACACAAGAGAGAATAATGCAGAAAAAGTAGGCACAGAGTAATCAATTACATTCATTGTTGAACAAAACTAGAGACATGAGAGGCTCAGTAGAAGAGCACAGTCCATCAGATCTAGTAGTTCTTGTAGTTACATTACAGAGGTTCAGTTACAAAAATTCTCTATCTTGTAGTATCCCAGAAGAATAGCCGAAGCTTAACACATCTTTGAGACATGTATACATACCATTTCATTTTCCCTATAGCAGCCATGGTGGGAAAAAGAAGAAGTCAATGATAAGGCACATCAACCATGTTGCATTAAATTTTTCTCAGAAACCCCCTGCAAATTAGGGTGGAGCCCATACCCTTGTTAGGCCTGCAAGCCTGCAATGGATTGCTTGTGTGAATGAATGGGAGGCACATTCATGAGAGAATGTAGAAAATCTCATTTTTACTAGTGAATCAACCTTGTATCTGTATTTGTACTCTCACATCGAACGACTCACTATTTCATCTACTCTCATTGGCCCAGGTCTACAAAATTGAATGTTGAGTACATATCCCTAAAAAGGCACAGTATTAGGGAGAGACAAGATTTTACAACACTTTAAATCTTTAACTCTTTGAGTCTATGCATCTTTTGACTTGAGTTGATTCCTTTGAATAATTAGCCTCTACAAAGCCCTGTTGGGTGAATCTACATATTTCCCTAATTAGTAAGATTTCCTACCTTCTAGATTGTTTGAGAGTCACCTTTAAATCTTAGTTGTGGATGGATCTGCATTTAGAATCAATAACCATTACTTCCCCTTTTGATTTGGCACTAAGGCTCTGAGATTCTATGTTACACAAGCCTTATTCTCCATTTAGGGAATCAACCACGTGTCAACATGTCACAGTAGCACAATGAATCTTCCCTACAGACAAGATTCTCCTATGACAATGTGCTACCATCTGATCTTGAATTGTTGTAGCCCCAATGTTTTAATCCCTCGACACCTGGTGCCATCTCCTTCATTCAACTAAATCATTGATATTATGGTCATATGCCATGATGTGCTTTACACTTATCTTCATCTCATAGCCGCATAGTGCAAATATGACATCATCTTAAGTAGTTTGTGAGCTCGTGATAGCCTTAGATCCTTTGCAGACTCGTTGAAGCTATTTCTGAGGACCTGCAAAGAATGGAGTCTTAGGGAAGAGCCTACATGTAAGACAAGTAAGATTCCACAGAAACTCATAGTGTCACTGAAACATAAAATGAGGCCCACTGAAGGAAGAAGCCTTAGAGAAGGAAGAAAAAACATGCTAACTGGGCACTAAATTACATTACTTGAAGGTCCCTTTAAGCACATGCAATAAAAGTTGTTCTAAAACAAGGGACGCGCTAGGCTCAATGAGCACAAGGGGCTCAAATTCCATGGATTTTTATAGTCTATGTCGAGCTATCATGTGGCGCAATGGTGCAATGGCGCAAGCTAGAGGTGAACTCAAGGCTATTTTTCCTTGGGTGAGCGTAGTATTGACACATGGCCACATGAAACTCTATGGAGATTGGGCCCACCGAAGGAGGAATGTGGAAGAAGGGAACTCCAAAGTCTGACAAACACCTAGCAATTAGCCAATTCTAAAATTGTGAACCTAGACACATGGCGGGCCAATAGAATTCTGAGGGGAACTTGTCTTTTCTTTGTGTAGAACTTGTGCCGCACTGACACGTGGTGCACCTTAGAGGATTCCCACCACTGCCTTTGAAAAGAAGAAGAGGGAAGGTCTAAACTTTGACCTTTGAAAGTTTGACAACACTGAAAACATAAGACAAACTCAAGATTTTGGGACTTAGTCATTTTGGGTAATTTTGCCTTGCATTCCAGAGGGAAAATGCCAGGATCTCATGGATCTTTAGACTATTTGGCCAAGGGGGCAAAATAGGATAACATTGTAGTGAGTTTACAAGGGTGTTTTCCTACCTAAGCACTAGGATCCATGGCCTTATTAACCCATTGGGCACAGAGTCAAAGGGCCAGCAAAAGAACAAGGGTAGGTCAATATAACTAGGTATGCCTCCAGGAAATAACACAAAACAAACCAAGATCTCCTAATGAGAATACATCAGAGTGCAAAGGAACTTATTGAAAGTAATCCTAACCTATTTACAAGGTCTCACAACCATGCTAAAAGCAAGGTTTGAGATGAATCCCATTGATTGCGATGGTTAGAACCTCTCCATTCAGCCTGGAAAGTTGGAATGCATTGGCCTTCTTGCAACTAGTAATGATATAAGGTCCACTCCATATGGCATCAAACTTTGAATGTCTTCCAGCTTTGGCCCTATCTACATACCATATCAACACTATATCACCTTTACTGAATGTTTTACCAGTAGATTTTCTATCAAAGGTCCTCTTGACCTAATCTTGGTGGGCTTTAAGGGTCCTCATAGTAGTATCCATTTTCTCCTTGAGTTCCACCAGTTCCGCAAGCCTGATTGTCATGGAATCATTCTTCATTAATTATAGCTACTATGCCAACTCAAGAGAAGGCAACTCTAATGATAGTGGGACCATTGCGTCTATTCCATATACAAGCATGAAAGGGGAGTTACCTATGGCTCTTTTGGGAGTGATTCTATTAGCCCAAAGAGCAGTCTTTAACTTGGAGTGCCAGGTTCTTTGATTATCATCCACTGTCTTCTCAATGATTCTGATTAGATTTTTATTGGTGGACTCAACCAAACCATTTCCCTGAGGATAGTAATTGGATGAGGATTTCAAGTATACCCTATAGTTCAAGGACCATTCACTAACTTTTGTGCCTACAAAGGCCTTGGCATTATCAGAAATGATGGTGGATGGCACACCAAACCTTGTAGCTATACCCTCAAGAAGTCTACAATGGAGGCCTATATGGCATCCCTCAAAGTAATTTCCTTTGTCTACCTGGTAAAGTAATTAGTGGTTACTAGAATCCACTTATGGCTAGCACTAGAAGGTTGATTGATTACTCCAATGAAGTATAAACCCCATTGAGCAAAAGGTTGGTCTGGTTGAATTGGTTGAAGGGGGATATCTACCAATCTCTACTTTCTAGCAAATAATGCACATTCTTTGCATTTCCTTGTCCATCTATGTGCATCACCGAATAGACTAGGATAGTAATAATTAGCTCTCATGATGTTGATAGTAGTTGTTCTTAGAGAATAATGGCCACCAACAGGGCCATTATGAAATTCTTCTAGTACTCTAGGAGTCTAATCTTGTGTAATACACCTAAGAAGAACTCCATTGATGTATTTTCTAAACAAGACATCATCAATAGTAACATACGAGATGGATTGGAATCTAAAATACCTTCTTTTGGCCTATCCAATCCATCTGGGCATCTTCCTGATTGTAGAAATGTGACCATGTCATAATACTAGTCAGTTGGAGTGTGAGAGTTAGCTGGTTGTGCTTGCCCTTGGACGTATACAATATCTCTTTTTCCCTTGATGTCTACTGTCATTTGTTCACATAGACCTTTGCCACGAACCAGCCTAGTAATGTTGATGTTGATATCATATTCCATTGCCTTAATGATCCACCCATCTCTCTTTTCATTAATATCCCTACTCAAGATGAATTCCTTCACACCGGGGTGGTTCACCATCAACTGAATTTTGTTTATATAAAGCACATGTCTTAACTTTTATAGGGCCTTCACTACAACAAATACCCATTTTTCTATAAAATCATAATTCAATTCATATTTCTTGAGAGGTTGGCTAAATAAAGCAATTGGCTATTCCAATTTCTCTTCATTCTATTGGGTTAAGATAGCTGATATACCCTCTTTGCCTCCAAAGGTATAAAGGATGAAATCTTTCTCATAATTAAGGTTTATTAGTCTAGGTGCTTGTGCAATGGCTTGCTTGACAGTTTCAAAATTGTCCCTGCCTTCCTTAGACCATGTGAAGGTAGCATTTATTTTTAGCATAGTTGTGAGGGGTTTTGCTATTAAAGCAAAATTAGGTATGAATCTCCTCACAAAGTTGATCTTTCCCAGAAAGCTCTACATACCTTTCTTATGACTAGGGAGACAAAGAGAAAGAATGTCACTTTCTCTTTCTAGATCAATAGCCAATCCTTCTTTGGAAACCACATGCCCTAGCATCATGCCCTTTGGGACAACAAATACACACTTTTTAGCATTCAATGATATCCCATATTCTCTGCAGTTCCAACACAATGCCTTGGACTTTCCAGAAGACTTAGATATCCTACAGGATTGGGATCTACCCTTTTCTACTTTCTTATCATTTTTCTTCCCTTTTTCTTTGGGTCTAACACAAACCACAAGAGCCTCATTAGTCATTTCTAAAGTTTTTCTTCAAATCTCTTTGAAAAGTAGAAATGCAACCACCTCATCTATCTTGAACTTGGTGGTAGTACTCCCAATGGCCATCACAAGGTGGTATCATGAGTCTGGGAAAGAAAATTTAGCAAGATCATGCAATGATCGTCCTCCTCCATCTTCACACCAATGGAGTTCAACTAAGTAACTAGCATGTCGAAGGCATTTAAATGATCTACAACATATCATCTATCTTCCATATTCAAAGTGTACAACTTCTTTCTCAAGAAAAACTCATTTACCAGGGACTTTGCCTAATAAATTTTTCTAAGCTTCTTCCATAGGCTTCTAGCCATAGCCTCTTCATGAACATTCAACAAGACGGAGTTAACCAAACAAAGTCTCACAAGACCCTTAGCTTTTCAATCTTTGAGATCCCAGTCTACTTGAGACATTATCATTGGTTTTACACTAGATATGTCTTCCCATAAATTTTGATCTACAAGCATGTCCTCCATCTTGAATTTCCACAACTCAAAATTATTGCCATTAAACTTCTCAAACTCTATTCTTCTGGATGTGGTTGCCATCTTCTTCCTACAACAAGATCACAAAATACTCTGCATAGGCCCTGGTGGTGCCTGCATAAGCAATCTTGTTTTAAGCATTTAAATATATAGGCCCTTTCCCAAAAGTCCAAAAAATTCCAAAACTTTCGGCCTCTACAGTTGAAAAAATGCATAAAATCAAGTTAAGGTGCAGATGTCTTTATATATACAAGGGTTTTTGTATATACATGCAGGTAAAATATGCATTGGCGGGTCAGAAATCTCCATCGCCCATTGAAAAAATGAGTTAGATACATTTCTGAATACATATTGGGCTCTAGAATGTGCATATACAAAGGGGAATCTTTTACATATTCCCAGGAATATTCCCGCTTTGTATATCAGGTTGCATAAAGGTATGCATTGAAAAATATACAAGGGCGCACATGCATGATGAACAGTGCAATGGGGAAGATACATGTGGTAGGCCCGCGGGTATATACAAATGAGTTTGTATATTCGGCATACAAAGGAAATATACATTTGATGAGATACAAGTCAGATTCTAAAGGTTCTTCAATCTCGCTGATAAATGAGTTGGAATCACAACTTGTATATTTACTTTTGTATGCTTGCACATACAAGCTGAGATACAAAAGAAGACATACATTTCGGACCCGAGGGATAAATCAATTGCAGTATATAAAATTCGGGGCTGTTGTTTGTATTTTTGGGTGCTTGTATATGTGCCAATATACATTGTGAAGATACAAAGGCTGGATACAAGCCGAATTTCAAAGCAACTTCAAAATGCTTTATAAAATTTGAAATCTGCGCCTTGTATGTATAAAGTGAATGTATATGCAGATATACATTGAGATATGCAAGGAAAGAAGATGCGGGTGGACCCAATTGAAAATTCCAATTTGCTCTATAATTGACTGAGGTCCGCTTTGTATATTAAACTGTTGCATGTATATGCATTTTGCATATATAGGGATTTTCAAAGGTGAACAGTGGCATTTGTATATGCATATGTTTTTGCATATACAAGGGCGAAAAGGGAAAATGTGAATAGGAAAAGCCAGCGATAGAAACATGAGGTGCCTCCGTGGCATGATCTAATTGGCCGATGACTTGGTCAACATTTTTTGGTGCCGTTGATCTCAGCAATGGGGAGATGATCAATGGTTGGTTTTGTATTTTACTGCAGCGATGGGTTTCTTTGCATCTGAGGCTACGTTTGGGCGGGAAAAACTCCAAAGGCATGCCACTGAGGATCTACAGGTAGCTGAGCAATAATGGCGACATCTGTACAATTTGGGTCAACAGTGGACAGGTCAACCACCATCTTTGAGAGGAAAGTCCCTGAGTGGTGGCCCAGATCCTGATTTTACCTACTTCTTCTCCCTATTTCTCCTGCAGCATTAACTATTTTTTAGCACCATTTCTCATGCATTATATCTGGTGGATTTTTTATTTGCCTTGTAATTAATTTTGCTAAGTTTACAGTCTTGGTATAAAAGCCAAACTGTGTCACTCTTTTTGGTGGTTGAGACATGGGCAATTTTGGGGGAAAAATAATGAAATACAAAGCATTTCATGTCTATTTTATCTCTGTAGAGTTTATGTGTTGCATCTGAGTTGTATCTTGCACATATGTTTAGTTTCAGTGTTAACGTTATATGAAAAATGCATTATTGCATGTGTTTATCTATCTATCTCCATTTGTTGTATGCATTTTCTTCTTTTGAATC
Organism: Cunninghamia lanceolata; assembly: GCA_027924645.1. NCBI lineage: Eukaryota > Viridiplantae > Streptophyta > Pinopsida > Cupressales > Cupressaceae > Cunninghamia > Cunninghamia lanceolata. The sequence goes on from BSBN01000854.1 coordinate 11,709,758, forward strand.
TGGTTACTAAGGGTTTCTCAGATTCTAGGGTATAGTCTTGTTGTACCATATGCTTAATTTGTAACTTCCATTCAAGGAGTGGATTAAATTGTTTTAGGTTAAAGTGTGGAGAAGATTGTATGTCAGATGGGATATTCATAAGCAGAGATAGTTAAAATACCCATTCTTAGGTGATGTTTGTAAGGAAAGCATCAATCTAACCCCTTGAAACTCGAATGACAATTGCAAGCCATTCTTATGTATACGTCTAGTTGATTCCTTGCCCTGAGATAGGCACCGGTCTGTTCTTGTGAAGTAGTTATGATCCAAAACCCCCATCTTGCATCCAAACCATCAAAATCATCCATTCCATTTTTCCAACCTATTAGTTGTAGGAGCAGGATTAGGAACCCCCACATACTCTCATACTTGACCAGACAAATATGTCCAAGAACGTTACCAACCTTGTGATTTATCACACAATCTTGGTCCATGCATGAGAGTATTCTGCCTGTTACTATCAAGTTAAATATTTATGTCATCGAATGAATCAAGGTCATATCTTGATCAAATAGGGATACCCCCCTTGGTGCGGTAGAACCAGAAGTGAAGGGGAGATAGCTCACACAACCTCCTATTTCTGTTGGCTGAATCAGCCTGTGCATAGGAACTGGAAAACCCTCTGGCGATTCAGAGAAATTTACCAACAGAATTGGTGACTCTACTGGGGAAGTAAAGCAAAAGTGTTATCTTTCCATCCTTAGTGAAATATTGCCCATCTGAATCACCAATAGAATTAGCAACTCCACTGGGGAACAAGAGTTAAATAGTATGAAATCATTGATGCATATCTATTTATTTCATGTGAATATGGTGCTCTGCTGGTGGAATGAACTCAGAAAAATGTTTGATGAGCTTTCAGCTATTTGAAATTTTTATCCTCTTTGGAGAGGTGGTGAGTCTGCAAAAAAAAAAATTAGTGCACATGAAAGACTGATGTATGTTATTGTGATCTAAGAATGTTATGTTCAAAGCTTCAGTGTCTAGATGAGAAAAGGTACCTAGCTCCTTCCCATTTATATTTGTTGTTTTATTGCATAAGTTAGATGCCAGGGGGAAGCCTTAGGTCTTAGACAGACATAAGATGTCTAAGAGTGATTTTTTTATGAATCCAAGTATGTATTCACCCATACTCAGTCAAGAAGGGGATAATGTACTGAGTAAAAAAATTGAAGAGATAAAGAATAGGTTGATATCCTTAGAAGCCCGGCATGCTCAGTTAAATAGTAGTAACCCTATTGTGTCTATCAGTCAGAATGATAACCCTCTTGTAAGCTCTTTTGATCCTTTGTATGACCAATTATATTTGTCATGGGTTGATTATCAAGTTGAAAGTATGCCTGCTAAAATTTACAATCAAATGCCTAGATTTAGTGGACACAATGTGTGTGATGGGGGTGCACATATCCAAAACTTTCACTGCTTCATGGAGAGACATTCATTTAGGGATAAGGATATGTGGATGAGGTTTTTTGTTAGATCCTTTGGTGCTAGAGCTAGAGATTGGTATTTGAGCTTTCCAAAGAAATCCTTTGCCTGTTGGGATGAATTTGTTGACTATTTTAGAAAAGAATTTGCAAGAGAACCTACTAATCTTGTTGCAAGATTGATGGAAATTATAAGACAAGATGAAGAGCCTAGTGTTGATTCCAGTCATAGATTTGCAATAGCCCTTTCACAAATCCCTGAAGCCTTCAGACCTAATATTTTAGCCTATGTTGGCATATATTTTGAAGCTTTCGAGGAGGGTTCTAGTGCATTATTGAGGGAATTCAAGATAACAAGTATGCAGATGGCATACAAGTTTTTAGAAAATGTAGAAAAAATGAGAAATGAGCATATGCGGAAATCCCTGTCCACAGGATTTGGTGTGAATAATAGTTGTGTAGCTGCAAATGACCAAGTGATCATGGCATCAGTTGAAGATAAATATGAAAATGAAAATATAGAAGTTGAGACTGATATATTTGAACATAATGCTAACAACAATGCTCAACTTAATTGTTCACTAGTAAATGATGCCAATGAAAGGATTAGTGATGACTCCTAGGTTGAGGTTGAGGTATTTGGTTATGAAAATAATGATGTTGTTGTGGATAGAAATGAACACTTGTTTGAATGGGTGTGCGGAGATGATTGTGAGTATTGTGCACAAGATAGAGAAGAAATAAGCAAACAGAGGAACAGTCCCATGTTTGAATCACTGCCTTTTATCCAGATACATGGAGATGATGAAGAGCAATCAGGGATTGAAACAAGTGCTAATGTAGAGCATGATTGTTCTTTATTTGATTATAGTTTTGCTTATGATACACAGGTTGATACTCCTCCACATAAGGAATTGATTGGGAATGAAAATGCATGTTCTGCTGCCCATGAACTAGTGGCATACCATGATGAAGCTGAAACACTTGGATCAACCTTTTTTTACACATATAGTGATGAGGATCTATTTGAGTATGACGAAGATCAAGGCACTGTTGTTGATATGAATTCTATTTTTCATCCTGATGAAAGAGAAGCCAACATACATCATGAAGGTTATTGCAGAGAGGTGCCTGAGCCTGATCTTTTTCATCTCGGTGCAACTGATGGTTTTGTGCATGATGTGCATAACTGTGAATTTGAAAGCTTTTTATTTGATATACTAGCTTATGATAAAGTGAGGCCTGATGTTCCTAGCTACAGGGTGGACTTTGAGTGCTTTCAATTTTTAGTCTAGCTAGGAGATCATTTTGCAATGCATAATGCTGATACAGATGAAAACATGTGTTATATTTCATTTGAATATGCATTGTTTCATAAATATAACATTCACATGTTGCCTGATGCTGATGATTGTTTGCATAAGGTTGACAGTGACAAGCTAAACAAGATGGTTGAATATGCTAATGACAAGGCTTGTTTGTGGATAAATCATGGCAACATCTTTAGGCTTGATCTAGTGATATCAGAAGAAAATCAAGTGTTTGATAGAGGAAAATTTTGGTTTTTCCTTTTTGGTGGCTTTGGGCCACCAAGTAAATTTTAAAAATATTGTTTGTGTGTAGGTTGGTGCAATGTTTGACTCTATTGCCCAATGGATAACGCCTAATTTGCAAAACCAGAGATTCTGAGGTTCTTGCCATGCCTGCAAGAGGCATGCATCCCCAGACAGAGCCACTGGTGGTGCCTACATAAGTAATCAAGTTTTAAGCATTTAAATATGTAGGCCCCTTCCCAAAAGTCCAAAAAATTCCAACACTTTCAGCCTCTACAGTTGAAAAAATGCATAAAATCAAGTTAAGGTGCAGGTGTCTTTGTATATACGAGGGTTTTTGTATATACATGTAGGTAAAATATGCATTGGCGGATCAAAAATCTCCATCACCCATTGAAAAAATGAGTTAGATACATTTCTGAATGCATATCAGGCTCTAGAATGTGCATATACAAAGGGGAATCTTTCACAGATTCCCAAGAATATTCCCACTTTGTATATCGGGTTGCATAAAGGAATGCATTAAAAAATATACAGGGATGCACATGCATGATGAACAGTGCAGTGGGGAAGATACATGTGGTAGGGCCCGCGGGTATATACAAATGAGTTTGGATATTCGGCATACAAAGGAAATATACATTTGATGAGATACAAGTCAGATTCGAAAGGTTCTCCAATCTAGCTGATAAATGAGTTGGAATCCACGACTTGTATATTTGCTTTTGTATGTTTGCACATACAAGCTGATATACAAAAGAAGACATACATTTTGGACCTGAGGGATAAATCAATTGTAGTATATAAAATTTGGGGTATGTTGCTTGTATATTTGGGTGCTTGTATATGTGCCGATATACATTGTGAAGATACAAAGGCTAGATACAAGACGGATTTCAAAGCAACTTCAAAATGCTTTATAAAATTTGAAATCTGCACCTTGTCTGTATAAAGTGAATGTATATGTAGATATACATTGAGATATGCAAGGAAAGAAGATGCAGGGTGGACCTGATTGAAAATTCCAATTTGCTCTATAATTGACTGAGGTCCGCTTTGTATATTAAACTGTTGCATGTATATGCATTTTGCATAAATAGGGATTTTGAAAGGTGAACAGTGGTGTTTGTATATGCATATGTTTTTGCATATACAAGGGTGAAAAGGGAAAATGTGAACAGGAAAAGCCAGCGATAGAAACATGAGGTGCCTCCATGGTGCGATCTGATTGGCTGGTGACTTGGTCAACATTTTTTGGCACCGTTGATCTCAGCGATGGGGAGATGATTGATGGTTGGTTTTGTATTTTGCTACAACGATGGGTTTCTTTGCATCTGAGGCTATGTTTGGGCATGAAAAACTCCAAAGACACGCCACTGAGGAACTGCGGGTAGCTGAACAATAATGGCGACATCTGCAGGATTTGGGTCGACAGCGGACAGGTCAACCACCATTTTTAAGGGGAAAGTCCCTGAGCGACAGCCCAAATCGTGATTTTACCTGCTTCTTCTCCCTATTTCTCCTGCAGCATTAACTATTTTTGAGCGCCATTTGTCATGCATTGTATCTAGCAGATTTTTTATTTGCCTTGTAATTAATTTTGCTAAGTTTACAGTCTTGGTATAAAGGCCAAACTGTGTCACTATTTTTGGTGGTTGAAGACTTGGGTAATTTTGGGGGAAAAATAACAAAATACAGAGCATTTCATGTCTGTTTTATCTCTATAGAGTTTATGTGTTGCATCTGAGTTGTATCTTGCACATATGTTTAGTTTCAGTGTTAATGTTATATGAAAAATGCATTATTGCATGTGTTTATCTGTCTGTCTCCATTTGTTGAATGCATTTTCTTCTTTTGAATTTGGTTGCTAAGGGTTTCTCAGATTCTAGGGTATAGTCTTGCTATACCATATGCTTAATCTGTAACTTCCATTCAAAGAGTGGATTAAATTGTTTTAGGTTAAAGTGTGGAGAAGATTGTATGTCAGCTAGGATATTCATAAGCAGAGATAGTTAAAATACCCATTCTTGGGTGATGTTTGTAAGGCAAGCATCAATCTAACCCCTTGAAAATCGAATGACAATTGCAAGCCATTCTTATGTATACGTCTAGTTGACTCCTTGCCCTGAGATAGGCACCGGTTTGTTCTTGTGAAGTAGTTATGATCCAAAACCCCTGCCTTGCATCCAAACCATCAAAATAATCCATTCCATTTTTCCAACCTGTTAGTTGTAGGAGTAGGATTAGGAACCCCCGCATACTCTCATACCTAACTAGACAAATATGTCCAAGAACATTGCCAACCTTGTGATTTATCACACAAATCTTGGTCCACGCATGAGAGTATTCTGCCTGTTACTGTCAAGTTAAATATTTATGTCATCGAATGAATCAAGGTCATATCTTGATCAAATAGGGATACCCCCCTTGGTATGGCAGAACTAGAAGTGAAGGGGACGCAGCTCACGCAACCTCATGTTTCTGTTGGCCGAATCAGCTTATTCATAAGAATTAGCAAACCCTTTGCCAATTTAGAGAAAATTACCAATAGGCCCCACTCAATCTAAGATTAGTACAAAAAACCCTCTACCCAACAACTAGGACCAAAACTAGCCAGGCTCTAATACCAACTAAAAGGAAGCAAGGTACGTCGATTAGATTCCTACACCAAACTAATGAGGGGAGTGTTATGCAAATTTTTAATCTTTCTAGTTAACTTTAAGGAGAAATACAAACATAAAACAAATTAGCAATACCATAACACAAGATGTACACAGGGAAAACTTTTTTAGGTAAAAAACCCCACACTCCAAAGCATGACCCAATATATTATTCAGTAATCAAATAATGGTTATGATACAATCATATAGCCAAGCTCTTTTAGGAGTTCACCACTGTTGTAGTATTCTGGAGTAATTCTAGCAATGTAACAGTACATGCAAATCAACTATGCAACTCCAACTCCAAGAACCCATATAAATAGAGAAGTACTACAAATGGAGGTAGCTTCTAGAGAAAGTCAACACAAGAATATTATCCAAATCCATATGGCCCAATTTCCAAGATCATAAAACATGTGAATGACACTTGTAAGAGATTCCCTTTCATCCCTCACAATCCCCAAACTTGGACACCCCAAATTTGCCTAAAAAATGTATGACATATGCTCTTACAATGTCATAAAATATGTCATATATGACAACACTTACAGTTGTAAGAGAATATGTCATAACTAACTATTAATGGTGGATTCTCTTCAACTTGTCATAGTCAAACATTGTTTCTATTGGGTGAATATTTTGTCATTAACTCACTAACGGTAAAATGGGTATATCAGCCATAGCTATGATGAGACAAAGTCTCTCCTCTCAGCAAGGGGAGGTTCCCTCTAGTTGCTTGACTATTACAAACAAATAACTTATAAAACATATGTACACTAAAAACTATATTTGTGGTGGTTCCATTTCATCTCATTCTCTTTTTTCAGAATAGATGTTTATACTTCAAGATGATGATTTCAATGAAGGTAATATTAAAGAACTTATAAACTATCACAAAACTACAGAAACACAAAGTTTTCTCTTGCCTCACTTACTAATTGCAAATAGAACTATTTGAAGTTGAATGCAGCCCAAAGTCTTCACTCTTCTCCAAGACGATAAAAGTAGATTGAATATAACAACTTGTAGAACAAAGTCTTCAAGCTATTTTATCCTCACAAACATAAACACAATTCTCACAAATGATTTTATAGCTTAAAGTCTATTAAAATCAGATTTAGAATACTCCTTAATCACTTGAAATAAAATCTCACACTTCAATTACTTATCAAAGATAATATGATAGCAAAGACATAGGAACAATTCTATCATAAAACAAATAATCCCAAGACAAAGATTGGAATCGAACTTGCTTTCTTGTATTGATAAATATTTGATAATTGATTCTCACAAAGAAGCACAAAGTCTTGATTTGCTTTTCAATTCGCCAGAGTTTTCTTGTAATAGATAAAAGATAATATTTACAAAAGAGGCCCTCTTTATTTATAGGGAGGAGCCTAGAAGAAAAATAGGAAATTTACAACTACTTTGACTTATTCAATAAAAGAGTCCTATTTGACTTGGGACTTCTCTTGTCTCACATGTAATTACATTTTGGAAAATTACATGTGAAAATGTCCAAAACAAAGTTCAAATTACCTATCATATACAAGAAAAATAAACTAAGGCACTAGCTTCCTCCATCATTCTTCTTCAGAAAGTTCTAGTACATAGATTGGATGGCTGCCATCTTGCATGCATCTAGTTTTGTTGTGTTCTCTGAGATGGTGCGGGCCTGAAGAATGGAGTCTTTTACCGCCTTTATTGCCTTTTCATGCTTGTCTAGATTATCTTTTAGGTTCTCTAGAGTCGAGTGTTGGTCATATAGATTATCCATTGAAAGCACTGAAAGTGCCTCCTCTTCAAATTTTCTTTGGACCATCTCTTCAAAAGAACTTACCATTTCCTCTATTGAGAGAAACTTGTGATCTTCCCCTATCAGGGTGCATGTAAGTTCTTCTAGCCGGTGTAGAAGTGTGACATCACTATCTTCACTGGCTTCTCAAGCTTGACGCAGATCTTCAAGAAGACCTTTTATTATTTGGATTTGATGCACCAGAGTTTCCTTGGTCTTGAGATAGGATTCCCTATTTGTAATGACCCCAATGGTGATCAGATTCTTTATCTTAATCTTTTTCATATCTATCCAGTCTTCTAGACTCTCTTCCTGATCTTGCAGCTCTTGTGAAAGTAGATCTACCAGATTGTCCAACTTAGTTTTAGCTTTGTCCATCTTCTCTTTCCTTTCCATAGTGGTTTTCAATAGGATTCACCCTTGAGCTAATAAGCATTCCACTACATCTCCTATCACCTTTCCCCTGGCTTGAGCTTTTTCAACTTTCTAAATCAGGGGATCTTCCACCATCACTGGCATGGGTTCTACCATTTCTGAGGACTTAACTATCTTTTGATAGACAGCAGCAAGTTGTTCTACTTTAGCTTTGTACTGTTCCTTCTCTTTCTTGACTTCATCATACTTTTCAAGTAAAGTGCTGGTAGTGGTTTGAAAATCTGCCTTTATACCCTCATGAGTCAACTTGCCCAACTCAACCCTTGAAATGACATAACCACTCATGTCAAAAGTGTCAATGGTAGCATCTTCTGGTGGTTTGGCAATTTCTGCATACCTTATTCCTTTCTCATTGACAAGCCTAGAAACAGTCTTAGGCTTCTTCTTCTGATTCTTTGCTTTTATCGGTAACAACTTTTCAATATCGATCTTGTCAGGTGAGATAGCTTGCTTCTTCCTCCTTGGAGTATATGCAAATAACCATGGGCGAAGAAGAGAAGCACCAACAACCGGAGATGAATCTACTACCTATTTGACCGGCTCCATGTTCACACCTGTGATGGTCACAATAGGACTGGTGTTGGTAAAAACCACACCTGTATCAACAACCTTTTCTGAAGCATCCAGAAGGTTCTCTAAAATAGATTGTTCTCCAATGTCAAAAGATGGAGAAGATAGACTTGGAATGGAACTAGAAGAATCAAAAACAGACCCAAAACTGGTCTTCACAGAAACAGGAGTATTATCAGAGGAAATAACAAAGATAGGTGAAGGGGAACATTTGAAATCACTGGGAAACTACTAGAAACTGGAACATGATGAGGAGGTGTAGAAACTTGTGTTCCTGTGGGAAGATTTTTCTCAGGAGATTGAGGTGGATCGCCAAGTTGCTCCTTTTCTGCATCCTCGTCTTCACCTTGTTCAGTTTCATCCTCTTCATCAGATTTATCAGATACTGTCACCTATTGATCATCCTTAGAATTTTGAATATTTTTTCTTCAGCCTCAACATCTTCTGTGTCCATTTGATCAACATTAGTATCTTCAACATTTGACTCAGTCACATTGGAAGTTTCTTTAGTTTCCTTCTTCTTCCCTCCTTTGGATACAAATTTGATCTTTGGTTTGCATATCTTAGAAGAAGAAGGGGCATCACTCTTGTTTTTGGTTCTATTCTCAGCCTTCTTCCCTGTCTACTTATGTGTTTCTGTTTCTAATCCTGTGAGGAATTCCTTCAATTTAACCCCTTTACTTTCCAACCATACATTTGTGTTGGCCAGTATTGGTTGAAACCTTTTCTTGATAGATGTTTCTTCTTTGATTGACCATTTCACCTCTAGCAGAGGTGAAGCCTCAACATTCTCATTATTATATCTAGGATCTAGAACGTCCCCGTCATCCTCCATTCCATTTGGAATATCAGCGAGGCCTAGTTCTTCAATTTGACTTAGGTGAAGTCTACAGAAGTCTAGCTTTCTGATCTCATTCTAGGTCCTGAGATCAGACCATATGTCTTCAACCATTGGGACATGGAAGTTTGACTTCCTTTTGATCTTATCCTGAACTCTTCTGAAATCAAAATGGTCTCTTTTCTTGTAAGTCTTCATAGTGACCAATTGTAATTCAGAATCAATTATTTTTGCTTTATTGGTTGATTGAACCAAATACCTCCCAATTTCAATAGGGAACTTTATCCCTGACTTCTTCAGCTCCAACTGTTTATTGTGCACTACAATCAACTATCTGCATAGTTCCATAAGAACAATATGATCACTAGGATACCGTGGAAGCATATAAGGGTAACCAGGATAATACCCTACCTGAAGATATGTGAAGGTGGGAAATTGCAGGAACAAGTAACCAAAAGAATTCACAAAATGCCAAGCTTCATCAAAGACCCTTTTCTGAACCAGTTCACTATCCCATAAGCACATGAACATGGAAAAGAATGCATCATTGGTCCTTTGGAAATGATGAATTGATCCCTTCAGAGTGATTTGAGGGTAGTATTCATATACTACGATCAATTTCCTGTCTCCTGCCTGAGTTAAACCTGGAAAGTTTCTCATGCTTGCAGCAGCATAGACAAGATAAGAGGTCATATAAAATTTGAATGTGGTATTGACCTTTATCAGTTGCTCATGCAATGCATTGTTGACCTATTCTCCCCAGAATATTTTCTGATTACCCCGTAGAATTACCTTGATGTAAGTGTACATCTAGTCCTGGAATTTGGAAGCAGAAGGGAGTCTTCTGATGAGACTCAAAAGAGTAATCAAATCACACACCTCTTCTACAAAGTCACTCCTATGAAGATCGTTTGGCCATCTAGTCAAATTACTTCTAGGGATTTTCAACCACTTGTTTATGTACCTTTTGGCAGCTTCCACATCCTTATCATAATCCTTTTGGCCCTGAGCAAAGTCAATCCATCCAATATTTTCAATGGGTGGACACATGAAGATTTTGTCAATGAATTCTACATCCAATCTCATGATTACATTCCCCTAAGAATCCATCATAACTCTAGTGTCTTTGTTGTAATGGTTGGCTACCTGAAGAACAAACTTGGGATTGTGTGCAGAAACTGGAAATGATGCAAGCAAATGAATATTACTGTCAATGATTTTCTACATAGGCTTAGAAGGATTTGTCTATACTTGGTACTTGTACTTCATGATTTTGGCCTTCAACAAAGATGGTTCTAACATGAGCTCTTGAAGAGAACTTTGAGATTGATATCTACCATGAACACTGGTTGAAAACTGCAAAAGGCCATGATCTCGTAGTTAGGGGAAAAATGGATAAACTGGGATAACCACGATTTGATGATCATGGATAGGAAAGCATGCGTTGAAGGGATTTAGTGCATGCAAATCAAGGCAAAGGTGAAAGCGGGCTAACATGTCTTGAAAGGTGAATTTTCCCATTGTTTAAAAGCAGTTATTTTCACCACTTATGCATGTGTTTGGGAAGATCATTGGTTATCATGCAAAGTTGGCGAAAAACACCGCTATTGCATGTAATCACTTGGAAAAATATTTTATGTAGGGGCGGTCAAAATGACCACCCTTATATGTGTTAAAATGGTGAAAAATACTGACATTGCAAGCTGGGGGAGTTATAAGTGCTCAAGCAGGTGTTTTCGCCGACACTGCATGTAAGTAGGAAATTCAAGTTTTGGTGTTTGAGTGGCAGTAAATGCCGAAATTGCACATAGTAAAAGATACAAGATTTTCATGTAAGGGCGGTGAACTTCTCCACCCATACACCTTGCGCTTTGATGTGTATTGAAAGGTTTAAGTAGCTAATATAGCCAATTGTGCATTTAACACAAACCATAGGAAGAAACTACTAATGCGGCTAATACAGCCAATCCAGTAATACACACAAAGGCTACGAAGAGTGATTGGTTAAAACAACTAATGACACAAGATACAAAACCTTGGGCATGAACAATGATCGGTGGTTTCCACTGGTTTGACTGACTAGGAACGATCCAGGACACGAACATAAGACAGAACAAAGGTTGAACTCAAAGGACCAAACAAATGAAAATCTAAAATCTAAAGCATTACAAACAACTTAAGAAACAAAAAAATACATATACTGATTAATAAATAAAACCCTAGAAATCAAAAATAGTAAAAATGACTAACCTGCTCAAATAGAGGAAACCCTAAGTTTGACAATGATGAATTTGATAGAATCTTAGGACGGTGCAATCGAATGATGTGAGGGGAGTCCAGTGACCAGCTAGGAAGTAAAACAAAATGACAAAAGAAACCCTTGAGAAGACACATTAAAACTTGAAAACAAGCCTTTAATATTTGGTTCGAGTGGCCATTAATGGCACTCGAAGTTCAAGATCTCAGAGATCTCGATCAGGTGGCAAAATCGGCTAACACTGCATATATGCTTAACAAAAATGCAAAAGCGGTTAAATCCACTGACAATGCATGTAACAACCTTATTTGAGAAAACATGCAATAATGGCAAAAAATGCCGCTCAGGCATATGGAAAAAGAAAACTATGTAAAAGCGGTAAAAAGTGCCGCTATTACACATTAAACCAAAAAGAATATGTCAAGTCAGCAATTTCTACCGATATTGCATAAGTGAACAAAAGACATGTAATAGCAGCAAATTTGGCTGACTTTACATGTGAAGATTCAAAAATTTTACTAACACCTAAAAAATGACCAAAATTAACATTTTGATCAGTTTACGACTTAATCAATTTTCACAAATATCGAGGAATTGATTCGAGGAAATGTCGCAAACTAGTTTAGTATGTTAAATGACTTCGCACGGGACCAAGAGAATCTTGTCTCGATTTGTGAATTAGAGTGTAGATCACGAAGCAGACAAGTTCCATGGGGGTTGTCTACAAAAATGAGCACAGCTAATTTTGAGAATAATAGTTTCCTACCTTCTCTATTCAAAGATGCTTCCTGACACTTGTCACACCTATCATAGAATCTTCTATTTCTAGCTCTTACATGTCATAGATTCTGTCATAGGAATCTGTCATATTTTTTACATGTCATAGACCTCTTACAACACCCAAAAGATGTTGAAACATGGCAAAAGTCTTCTACCACAAACTGGGGCACCTATCTCCTCATATTAGGACAAAAATACATCTAGTCACCTTCCATACATAGGATGACACATCACCATGCCAACTCCCACAAAGTGACAAAATAAGATTTGCATAGAAAATTATAATAATAGGAAAAAGTAAATATACAATTAAATAATAAATGCTAGGAACTTGCAAAGGTTGAGACACCTTAATTCCCAACATTTCAATGTATTTGGAAGCAAGTGCTACATCAGAATAGATGAAGAAGGTCTGGGAAAGTTTGACTCAAGGGAAGATGAAGGTATTTTCCTTGGGTACTCAGCTACCAGAAAAGCCTACAAATGCTATAATAAAAGACTAAGGAAGATAGTTGAGAGTGAAAATGTAAAAGTGGATGAAGAATCACATCAAATTTAGTTGATCAAGCTTAGTCTATTGGTTAGATGAACCTGTCTATATAGAGGAAGTCACATAAGTTGAAGAAAAGGAAGAAACTCCAGAGAAGAATGCTAAGAATCCTACCAAGTATGTTTAGAAAAATTATTCAAAATACCAGATCATTGGAGACAAGAATGAAGTAGTTTAGAAAAGAGGAAGATTTGCAAGAACAAATGAATCGATAAACTTTACTTTGTTGTTAAGAAAAGAACCTAAATTTTTTAATGAGGCTAGCATGGATGAAGGATGGATACAAGCCATGGAAGAAGAACTGAATCAGATAGAAAAGAATCAAAGTTAGGAGTTGGTACCAAGGCCTATAGACAAGAATGTCATAGGAATGAAAAGGGTTTTTAGGAATAAGTTGAATGAAGATGGAGAAGTTGTCAGGAACAAAACAAGGTTGGTGTGCAAAAGATATTCACAAGTTGAAGGAGTTGACTATGAGGATACATTTTCTCTAGTGGCAAGAATGGAAGAAATCAAAATGGTTCTCTCCTTTGCAATACATAAGGGATTCAAGGTCCATCAGATGGATGTTAAGTCTTCTTTTTTGAATGGTGACTTAGAAGAAGAGGTCTACATAAAGCAGCCAGATGGTTTTTAGTTATCAGAAGATCCAAGCATGGTGTACAAACTCAAGAAGGATTTGTATGGTCTCAAACAAATCCCTAGGGCTTGTTATGCAAGGTTTGACAAGTACTTACTTTAGTAGGGTTTCAAGAAAGGTACCGTAGATAGTAATCTTTACATAAAAACAAAAGGTGAACAAATTCTAATTGTTTTTGTGTATGTTAATGATATAATCTTGTGTGGATATGATGAGATGTGTAAGAAGTTTGCAGGAGAGATGTAGAAAGAGTTCAAAATCTCTATGTTATGAGAGTTATCTTTCTTTCTAGGAATTCAAATTTCTCATTAAATGAGGGCATCAAGTTATCTCTCAAGTAAAGTATATTAAGGAAATGTTGAAGAAGTTTGGAATGGAAGATTGCAAACCTATGAGTACTCCTATGGAAACTAGTTACCACTTGAGTAAATATGATGAGTCACCTGATGTTGATTAGACTCAATACAAATCTATGATTGGGGGCCTACTATACCTAACAATATCAAGGCTTGACATTATGCAATTTGTATGTTTGGTTACAAGATTTCAAGTTGATCCTAATGAAACACATGTGAAGGCAGTCAAGAGAATATTTAGATACTTGAAGAGAACACCAAAACATGGATTGTGGTATCAAAAAGGCAATGACTTTTCTCTGAATGCTTATACTGATGTAGATTGGGCTGGCAATGTTGATGATAGGAGAAGTACCAATGGAGGAGCTTTCTTTTTGGGAGACAGATTGGTCTCATAGATTAGCAAGAAGTAGGATTCAATATCCTTATCAACTATAGAAGCAAAATATATTGTTGTTGTAGCCTTTTGTACTCAAGTACTATGGATGAAGCAAATATTGAAGGATATCAAGGTTGTATATTATTGTCCTATTCCTATTCTTTGAGATAATACAAGTTCTTTCAATATTTTAAAGAATCCAGTGATGCATTCTAGGACCAAGCACATATCTATAAGGTATCATTTTTTGAGAGAAAAGGTTGTAGATCAAGAATTCAGACTAGAGTATATGCCTATAAAGGATCAAGTTGTAGACATCTTCACCAAGGCACTTTCTAAGGATACTTTTGAGTATCTTAGATAGAAGTTAGGGGTTATTGCCCCTCCTTCTTCTGACTAGATGCATAGATGTTGCATCTATTCAAGGCGAGCAATTCAAGATATATTTTTATCCCTGGATTGATGGTGGCTACCTCTTAGGGGGGTAGGTAGACAAGAGGTTTTGAAGGATAACAAGATTTGATCAGTCCAAGGGAGCTAATAGGTGAGGAGTAGAAAAAGAGAAATCAAGAAGAATGAAGATAGGGGGAGATAAAGGAAGATTAGTTCAAAAGGAGACAATTACCCCTTTGTCGTTGATGTCAAAGGGGGAGAAAATTGTATATTAGGTTAAGTGTTGCCATTAATGCTAAATGGGAATATTGTTGCACTTGTGTTGTCATTGATGTCAATAGTGTGAGGTTCAGGAGTGTTGTTTACAATGTTGTATTGAAGAAGGTCAAATGTAAAGTAAAGTAGAGGTAATGGAAAAGGAGATCTATGGCAATGTGATCAGAGAGGAAGACATTGAATCAAAGAAGGTGTAATGAAAAGGGTAACACAATGGATGTCATATACTATATACATAGTTGTACCCTATCTCTTAAAGTTTGTAGACAAAGATTGTGCTAACATGAAGATTTCTAGTTTGAGAAAGAGTTTTTTGTTGATTGAGGTTGAGAATGAAGTTTTTGATGTAGTAAATATTGTATTCATTGTTTCCCGAGGAAAAGCATCCTTTATTTTTTAAACAAAGATTCAAGTTGCCTAAGGTACTAGAGTTTGCACAAACTAAGCTTGGGAGAATGCTCTACATTCCTCTACATTTGATGATATGGCCTTGTGGTTTCAGAGATTGTCAAAGACATATGTCAAGGTTATATATTCTTAATTTCAGAGCTTGAAGATTAATGATGAAGCTTTTAGAGCTCATAGAGTGAAGACTATTGTTCAGATTTGTTGCAGTCAGGATGCATCTAGGAAATGTTCCATATTTCTCCATTATTGAATTTGAGGTCCTGTGGTTTGAAGGATGATCATTTAGATATGTGAAGATGGTAGTATTCTAGTTTCAATTGCTAAGGTGTATTGCAGAGGTTCTTTGATGTCAACAGAACAAAGACATATCTTGCTACTGACTAGGGTTGTCTGAAGGAGAAAGCAGAAGCCACCACATTTCACCGTAGATTATTTTGTGGCTTTGATGTTTGGAGGATATGTTTAGATATTCAGATAAATGATTCAATTTAGGTTTTAGGTATTGAGGTGCACCACAAGTTGGTTTTTCAATGTTCTATCTTAAGATTGTGTTCTCAGTGTTCATTTGTGATACTAGGCTCAGTATTTGTTTGCTTGGACCAGAAATAAAACATCTATTTCAGAAGAAGGATTGATTAACAATATTTGTGTGTCTTAGGTTGATTGTATGAGGATCCACATGATGTTAATTGATCCTTTTGGTACCACTATTTGTGTAGATCTATTGGGTGAAAGGATGTGTGTTTGTTGGCCTGCCTTCATGTGTTTTCAATGTTCCTGCCATATGATTTGAAGTGTGCATAGCTTAGAAGAATTTGATAATAAATAATAGGTCTTGGTTATCACTTGGTTTGAACCGCATTGATTTTCTACATCTTTTGGATGTCGACTTAGTGTGGCCTTGCATGTTTCATGAATACAAATTTCATCTTGGTCGAATTGGGAGAAGGATTATTGGATTTACGAAAGGTATAAGTCAAAGATCTTGTTTGTTGAGGAAAGTATGAGTGAGTGAGAGTGTGTGAAGATGTGTGAGTAGTTGTGAGTATGTTTGTGAAGATGTGTTGGAGGTAACAGTGTTTGCTAAGTAGAGAAAGTGATGTTTTACATCAAGGTGAAGTGTGTAGATGATGTAGATGTATTTTGTTTAGTAAGATCCATTGAATGTAATATCTAGAGGGTGTTGCCTCTTTATTTAAGTGATATTGCATTGTATTTCAGGGAGTTACAACTTCCTTTGGGTTGTAGCCCATAAATAATATTGTAATACTATTTTATCTTTATTTGTGAGGCTTGATTTGGACAATAGATCCAAGTAGCTTGCTCACCATGGTTTTTCCCTTCTTGATATTTTCACATAAATCTCGTGTTGTGGTTGTGTGTTTATGTGTTGTGCTTTAATTAGTTTTATTAGTTGATCTTCTAGTTAAAGTAGTTATAAGTTTTGATTGTTGATGATTAATTGAAATAATTTATTATGATATACTGATTCACCCCCCTCTCAGTATATCCTTGTGTTGTAACAGAAGCTATCTCTGTAGTCATTTGTAGTAGACTAGTTTGATTACAAACATCGAGATGAAAGCTAAAAATACATTTCCTTCTTAGCTAGTAATACTTTTACCTCATGTTGACCATCTTACAAAAGTGCTCAGCTTTGCATGATGATATTTTGAAGCTATGTTAAAACATTTACTATTGAAGTTTGTTTATAGCACTTAGAGAGAGTAAACTCTTCTCTGAAAAGAATGGTAGGTGGCATTTGAATTAGTGGATGTTTTTCTAATTGCCAAGTTAGAAGATTAAGTCAAACAAAATGCATTTCATGGGATTTTGTCTAATCAGATTGGTATGACAATGACTTCAGGAAGTTGGAACAACTAATGGAATAGAAAATGGTGTCACCTCATTTCCCTGCACCATTAATTCATATTACTTTTTTGAAGTGTAGAGAAATATAAGTGAAGAGATGAAGTGTTGAGAGAGGGAGGAGTGCATGGTGACCAAAAGAAGAGAAATAAATGAGATAAAAGACCATGCCTAAATTTGGAAAGGGAGATATAAGAAGGAAGTAGGATCTGTCTAGGAAAGGAAAAAGGGTTTGATCTACAAGGAAAAACAAAGAACTTTTTGGAAATGCTAAGAGGAGGAGGGTACAATCCTGTGTGGAGGGACAAAGATAGAGATAAATAAAGAAAAACTAGGGGAAAGCATAATAGAGGGTACGGTTGCATAGGAAAAATAGAAATCATTTGGTATTAAATAAAGTTCCCTATCTGAGGAATGGAAAGAAATCAGGCTTGAGAGGGAGAGGCCAAGGGAGATAGAACAACATAGGAAGCTAACAAAATGAGAGTGTCATGTTGAAGAGGGTCAAATCTCTAAGAAAAACAAAAGGGGAACAAACAAAAAAGAATGTGGAACTAAGCCCACATTGAAATAAATGTGACCCTAAAGATAATTGATGTGATGATTGCTAGAAATTTAATGAAAATGATTAACACATGAAAAAGTCAATGATGTAGATAAAAAAGAAGATAGAGTGTAATAGGAAAAGCATGACTGCATAGAAAGAAAAGAAGTTAGAGGAAATAGGAGAACTAGAGTGAGTGAGCTGAGAGGTCATGATCGCCATAATGTAATGTTGTTGCAGATGATTATGAATTTTATTTTGAATTTCAATAAAATAGAGTTTTGTTGAAATTTTGTGGCTATGTGTTTTTGTGTTGTGTGTTGACTGAGGGGATTTTTTTCCTTTGCATCAAATGGTACCAGAGATGGTAATCCTAAGAGTGGAGAGAATCCACCAGGACCTGTGGGTAGAGTAGAGGAAGTGCAGTGAAGAAGAGCTCATCTGAGGATTGTTACAAGTAGAGAGAAGCCCTAAGCAATCGAGAGCTAGGGAGCTATGAAAAGAAGTGTGATGGCATATTACAGAGCATGAGGTGATACTTGTGGGACATTACAACAGATGAGATGGGGATATTATTGAAGAAGAATCTTGTGATATGGGATGGATGGAGGTATTATCAAATGAGCAAGATCCTTGAGATGATGGCAGACATTAATACAAGATTGGATAGGATTGAAGCAGAGCAACAAGAAGAATTGGTCAAGCATGATGGAGACAAGTATGAGCTTACAACAAAGGCATGCCATGGAAAAGGAATGAGAGAAAAGAATGAAGATGATGAATTGGTTGTAGCAATAGAACATGAGGATGTGCTTACAGTGAATGGCATAGATGATGATTTATTGGCACAAATTTTGGTGATAGAAGAGTGGATTGAGAAGATCACCGATGAATATGAGAAGATGCATGTCAAAACAAAAGTAGAGGAAACACAAGTTGCAACAACAAAAAATGAAGAGGTAGAGTGTAATTTTTCTAAATTTTGTGATTATAAATTTGTTATAAATTTTCATGTTGAGGTGCATAAGGAGTTAATACATGAAGGAAAAAAAGATATTATGTAGTTGCAGATTGGTGTGTCAATAATACATATTTTCTTGTAGAGGTTATAGAGAATGTTCCTGGTGAAACTTGGTGGAGGTAGTCAGTTTGTGGTGGGTTGGATCTCATGAAGGAGTAGAGGAGAGTAGAGAATACTTGGCAAAGGAGGATGGTACATGGTGGACATGAGGACCCATGAGAGGAAGGAGGAAGAGGATGCAGATTTGTTGGAGGAAGATTGTGAATGTTCTAGATAGATGCTAGAAAAGGAGGAAAGGAATTGAGCTTGTGCACCTATCATAGAGATCAAGTTCATTACATATTGCTTGTAATCTGTATGGGTGATTCTATCACTTAACTCCACCTTTATGAGCCTATGCTTACAAACTTTCTACCCAGCATGTCTAATGTAGGAGCATTCTAGTGAATGGGCAATCTAGCATCAACCAAAAATAGTTGCAAGTTTAATCTTCCTTTTGTTTGGTTTTTTTGGCTTTCTAATGGCATTTGTCAATAGTGGATGTGATTGAAATAGTCATAATTGCAAATATTTCAATTTTGACCAATTTCAGTCCTCACACACATTTGGTAGTTTTTCTAAAACAATTATTCAACAAGATTAGTGAAGTTTCATGGATAATCCTTACATTCACAGATTATTAGAGGCATCCTATATTTAATGGTGAAGGTTTCATGATCAAATCTTTCTTGGTTTCCAAGATATAATCATTTCGTGACTTCTGTCAGTGATTTGGTGAAATTTTAAAATTTCAATTATTGTTAGGCTTGATGCTGAATGAATTGGTGGAGGTCTTCAAAGTGTTGAGATACACATCTCTACAAGTTTTTAGGTGATTTCAAGCTCTTGGTGAAAAGTTATGGTCGAAGTTGATTTTTAGCTTCATGATCATCCTATCACAACTGCATAAGTGAGTTTTTCTCTAGTGTTTGAGTAGAGTTCCAAGGAAGAGGAGATTAAAGAGGTTGATACTCCCTCAACTATGATTTGAATTTCTTCACCTACGCACCACATTCTTCCAGAAGGTATTTTCATGGTAAACATATGGTCTAGCATGACAAACAATCTTCCTCTAATAGGAGACTTTCACAATGATGTCTATTTGGGACACTACAATATGATCATTATCTTATCTCCTCACTTGTGTAGTATTCTTGATAGTATCAACATTATTCTTTTCTCTTAGGCTTCCCGCTAACATGTAAAAGCATGCCATAGGCACTCAAATTGTAGTTTTGTACACCTTGCTTGTGGGTCAGATGGGATGAAGCCATCTCTGTAGTCATTTGCAATAGACTAGTTTGATTACAAACATCTAGATGAAAGATAACAATAGATTTCCTTCTTAGATGGTAATACTTTTTCCTCATGTTGACCATCTTAGGAGAGCACTCAGCTTTGCATGATGATAGTTTGAAGTTGTGTTTAAACATGTACTGTAGAAGTTTGTTTATAGTACTTAGGGAGAGTAAACTCTTCTCTAAAAAGAATGGTATGTGGAATTTTAATTGGTGGACATTTTTCTAATTGTCAAGTCAGAAGATTAAGTCAAACAAAATATATTTCATGGGATTTTGTCTAATCATATTGATATGACAACAACTTTAGGAAGTTGGAACAACCAATGGAATGGAAAATGATGTCGCCTCATTTCCTTGCACAAGTGATTCATATTACTTTTTGGAAGTGTAGATAAATATAAGGTGAGAGATAAAGTGTTGAGAGATGGAGGAGTGTGTGGTGACCAAAAGAAAAGAAACAACTGAGATAAAATACCACGCCTCAGTTTGGAAAAGGGGATAGGGAGAACTAGTAGAATTTGGCAAATAAATGACTAGGTGACAAAAAAATTTAGTCACGACAACTAAAAATGACTAAATTCTACTAATTTTTTGCAACATAGCTATAAATGACTAAAAAATGACTAATTTGATTGTCAGGTAAAAAACACAACTAAATAATTAGTCACACAAATAAAAATTAGACAATATAATTTAAGGCAAGAGGTACTTTTACCATTACAAACTAAAAATACAGGAAAATAAAATCCAAATTTAATATTTTCCCACGTCAATATCACCATGTAAAAGGGACTAGGTAGAGAGTCAAAATGTTATTTTTCTTTATATTGACGCAGGAAAATCTGGAGTAGGAAAGGGAACAAGAAGAGGACGAGTTCAATAGTTTTGGTATACATTCTATGTGTTACTTGGCGAAGAAGCATTTGTAGGCAGTGAAAAGGGAAGAGGATTTTCAGTGGTTGTGTGATGGAGTGTGTGTCTAGATTGGTTGGGATGGGTTTTCTTTGGTTGTGGTCGATACATCTATCATGTAAAGTAGTGTAGTGCAAAAGACATCTGAGGACAAAATAATGTTGCTCGATTCTCACAAGCTCATGGGTGCCAGCAGCGAGGGTGGAGATAGGTACACATTCATCGCACTTTAAAAACAATACTATAATCCTTTAGGCTTGTGTGATATCTAGATTATAATTAGGCTTATACCTATCTTATATCCCACAAGACTGGGGCTTCTTAAAAAAAAAAGAATAAATCACTTATTCATGTAAGTGCAATTATATATTTCCATGGGACTGTCCTGAGAGTAAAATTAGGAGGCCAAACCCTCTATTATAGATTATCACAGATAGGGAGAATGCAAATGGCTTAGAAGGTCCACCTCAACTCTAAATTCACATTCTCCTTGCTTTCCACCTCTATCAAGTTGTTTGATGGCCACTATTCTTCCATCAAGCAAGACGCTTCTATACACTAACCCAAATCCTCCATTGCCAATAACATTAGTAGGGTTAAAATTGTTTGTAGCAAATTGAATTTGTTTATAAGTGAACACCTAGGCTTCTTTGTGTGTTATATAACATGGATGGTAGGGACAAGAGGATTGATGTGATCTTATGATAAACTTTTCCTCAAATCTGGGCTACCATTCTCACTGGGTTGCCTTGATATATTGCCATTACTAGGATTTTTGGAGGATCCATTGATTTTCCTTGGTATATGGCTTCTTCTACCTACATTTATTCTTCTATAGCGGTAGAATCCAAGCAATAATAACCCCAAAGAAACCAAGCTACAAACTGTGGCTACTATTACAATAACTGCATGGTTTCTATGTGCTCCTCTATGTTGATCAACACGCGTCTTACCCCATAATCTTAGTATGTTTGCACCAATTTACGTAGGCAATACTCAAATTGTTTTATCCTCTAAATTAATGTTTCTTTATGAATTGATTTTCATGGTATGAATTGAGATCATAAGATTTGATTTATCAAGTTTGTGAGGTTTTCCATCTTTTAGGGTTTTGATTAGTATCTTCTCACATTTTAGATTATTCAAGAGTAGTTACGTATTTTGACTTTGTGCTATTACTGTTCAACATTGGCCACATTTGTCCTCTAATCTGTGTTGCTAGAAATGGGAAATAGGAAATGAGATGGCATTGGCAACGTGATGGGAAATTGGAATAGGTTTCAGTTGATTTCTACTTAGGCACAATAAATTCTTGTACATTTAAACACCTATTTAAATATGTAATTTATGGTGCAAATTACAACTGCAAACAAAAGACATAAGACATCGTCATCTCCAAGCACACCCTGCCATCTGTCCCAACAATGTTTGGCTCCATCAATGTTTGAAACATTATAAACAATCCTCATAGTCATTCAGTAGTCTACATTTGCAATTAAAGGAGGCAGTGCCATTGCCTTTTAAGGTCAATGGGTTTCAATCAAGAGACTTAAAGCCTTACTACAACCCTGCCACATGGACTCTTGCCTATAATTCTTTCCCTATTTATCCATATCAACAACAATCTACCTCAATACTTAGCTCTTTGTGAAATCCACCTCAAATGCCTAGGTCAATTTAGTTTGTTGATGTTGATGTTAGAGAAGACAAAAAACCTTCTATGGAATCAATGTAGAGTAAACAATCTCAATTTCACCCCCCTAAAATAGAAGACACACTCACAATGGACAAGGGGCTCAAAAGAAGAAAAAGCATTTAGTTTAAACCTACTCTCCACCCTAAAAACAAGACCTTGTAGCTATTAGTTACCAAACTGTTGGCCTTTATATCTATTGTCATGAAAGTTTCTAATACCAATTTTCAAATTTAATGTCTTCAATGTAAGTCCAAGTTGTCTCATGTATCTCTCAAGTTGTCAATTTACCATGTCAAGTTTCATAGCTTGAATTTTAAGTGTGGACAATTTACATAAAAGGTCACAATATCAAAATGCTCAAATGTCCAATTGGTCCTAGGGAAGGTTAGGTCTTGTGAAAAGTTAAAATTCCTAAGTTAAAAGTTGGGAATTTGCCCTGGGCAAATTTTTGGGGTTTTCATGCACTTTTGTAATTTTTATTGGACTATGAAGGAACCCTAAAATTCTACATGTTTATATTATGGAAGAGCTCATAAAGTGGAAAGTCTTGTGTGAAGATTTTGACATGACATTGAATGAGTACTAAAAAGTACCTCAAAAGATGTTGGATATTTACATAGCCAGAAATGCCTGTTATAGGTACTTTGATGTCTTCAATCAACAAGTAGCCTCGTGCAACATGTCAACACCTTACTCATCAGTCAATCACCATTGAGATTTCTCATGGTTTTATCTATGTCCGTCATTCCTAGGCTTAACCACCATACCACAGACCCCATTGCATGATTGTCGTGGTGTTGTGGGTTATACAGCACACCACCGCAAGGCCATTCCATTGACCATCATAGGATGGTAGTATGTATACCACACTATTGCAAGGCCATTCCATTGACCATGATGAGATGATGGTATGTGTACCACACTACCATAGGCCAACTTGATAGACCATTGTGAGGTGGTGGGTTCTTCACTGCACTATCGCACAAACTATCAAAAGACTCCCACAAGATGGCAGTTAACACCGCTAGCCTGCACCTCTCTTATATGTACTCATCATTACTACGGTAAACATTGGATTTGATAAAAATGATGGGACTTTAGGGTTTATAGACCTTATTAGGGTTTAATAGAGCTCTCAGGGATTACAAAGACCTTGAAAATATTATGCAGACCTTCCTAGGTTACACATATCCCTAAAACTCTTGACAAACCTTCTTAGGGATATAAAAACTTTGAATTCTTGAAATACCTCATGGTGATGGGGATCTTACCCATGTATTCATTGCCAACATTACCCATTATTTTTGGGTATGAAGATCATTTGGTGATTGATTTTTCTTCAATATTTCTCACTTGATAATCTTTTGGTACAACATCCTACACTTTATGCTTCCACTATCTTTGATCCCTTTATATGGTTACTCTCTGCCTAGTTGACATTTATTTCTCCATATGATGCCACAAGTACTCCAAACATAATCACATACACCAAATGCTTCACAAATCCTTCATAAAAGTTTGATAGACCTAGAAATGTTTGGTAGACCTTTTAGTAGCTTCAAAGACTCTTCATGGCTTAACAAACCTGATGAATGACTACAAACCTTTCTATTCTTGTCTTGGCTAGGCCATGTATAGGCCTATTATGGGTTCCATAGGGTTTCTAGAAGTATATATATAGACCTTACAAATGTCTCATAAACCCTTAAAAAGCTTGTACATACCTTTAATGACCTGATAGAGTTCGTAATGATCATGCAAAATTTATCATGGTTTATGCAAGGTCTTCAAGGTTTTATAATATGTATTTTAGACAATATCATGCTTTACAATAGATCATAGACTCTTAATGATTTGATAAAGTCTTTTAAGGTTTAACAAGGTCTTAAGATTATACAGAGCTTCAATAACCTCTACATGCTTTTAAGACTCTTTACAACATTACAATGGTTTTCATAGATCCTAAGTGAACTTCACAGACCCTTAATGGGTAAGTGCACAAAGATGAGGGACCAAAATGGGGTCTTAAGTTGCCACTTTTTTTCTAAAATCATGAAACATTGATGTTGGATGAGAAATTTAAGATAGCTACACTCAAAATTTGTAGATGGAACAAAAACAAGAGTTGTAGTGCTCTAAATCTAGTTTCTAAACTACTATTTTTTCCAAAAATGGTTGAGATTTTGGGGTTCAAAAAGGAGAAGCATACAAATTGGTCTTTTTTTCTCAAAAAAACATAACATAGTGTCTGGTGTGCTCCCCCTAAAATGTTAACTTTTTTTATTATTTCAATAATCACTCCGGTGATAAATTAGCTAACACGATGTAGTTTATCCCTGATTTTTATAATAATTGTTTCATGAATAATTAATTTTTTAGTAATTTTTGAAGTGGACACATCCTGAAAAATAGAAATTTGAGTATGCTTCCCCCTAAACTTTTTGAAAACTAATTTAAAATTGATTTTTTTTTAATACATGTAGAATGGAGTCTAGTTTCTAAAAATGTAACTTGTTTTAAATTTTAATGAATGGTTAAAAAAAGTCAAAAATACTAGACACTAGTTTTTGACAAAAAAATGGACACACTAACAAAAGAAATTCAAGATGAAACACTAAACGTACTCAAAATGTGAAAAAAATTATATGGTTAGATAGCTAACAGAGAGATTAAGATTATGGTGGTATTTTTTTTTTAGTTTTCATTGAAAAAAGTGCCATCCTGATGGGGAGCACACTCTAGATTATTTCCAGATTTTGCTAAAAACTAATAAAAACACCTCAAAGAAAGCTAAGCATAACTAGCAATACACATGGCAATTGCATTTTCTTGAAAGTTTCTAAAGACTTTTCAATAGATACATTATTTGCATATCTTGTAATCATTGCATTCAATTATAGAACATCTCTTTGAGTTTTTACATCATACAATTGACATGCCTTGTCTATGCTTCTACACTTTACATACATTTCTACAAGGGCAGATGTACTTCCTATCATCTCTCTCTCGACTGCCCTCCCCTCTCTACGTCCTACCCTCTCTCTAAGTCTCTGCTTCCCTCCCCTCTCTACCTCCTACCTTCTCTCTCTCTCCTTCCCTCTCCTCTCTACCTTCTACCCTCTCTCACTCTCTACTTCCCTCCCCTATCTACCTCCTACCCTCTTTCTAAGTCTTTTCTTCCCTCGCCTCTCTACCTCCTATGTTCTCTCTCATTCTATTCTCTCCCCTCTCTACCTCTTACCCTCTCTGTCACTTTCTACTTCCCTCCCCTGTCTACCTCCTAGGTCCTCTCTCTCAGTCTCTGCTTCCCTCCCCTGTCTACCTCCTACCCTATCTCTCTTCTTCCTTCCCTTGTCTACCTCCTACAGTCCTCTCCCACTCTCTAATTCCCTCCCATCTCTACCTCATATCCTCTCTCTCACTCTCTACTTCCCTCCCCTCTCTACCTCTCCTCATCATTCTTCCCATATAATGAAATTTCATAAATTATCTTGTTTCCATTTCATAATCCAAATTTATATCCCCACCCCTCTTTGTATGTCCTAGTTTTCTTGTTTCCATATTCTTTGTCAACATGTAAGAGGAGAGGGAGGAAGAGGGAGAGAGGATGGAGATGGATGGGAGAGAGAGGGGAGGGATAGGGTGATAAGGAGAGAGAGAGAGAGAGAGAGTCCTAGTTTCCTTTTTTTGGAGAGAGAGAGAGAGGGTTGCTCAGGTTTATGAGTTTAGGGTTGCTTAAGTTTAGGGTTTAATGGAATTATTTAGGGTATAAGGGTTTAGGGTTGCTTGGATTTATGTTTTAGGGGTTAGATTTTAGGGGTATTATTTAGGGTTTAGGGGTTTTGGAAGAGAGAGAGGTTTAGGGTTGCTCAGGTTTAGGGTTTAGGGGTTAGGCTTAAAGGGGAATTATTTTATAATTTGCCTCCAATCCTCTTAATCCTAATGCATTAGTCCACCCTTCTCCTCATCCATCAATCCCTATCATCCATCCACCATATAACTCACTATCTAATCCACCATCAAACATTCTAAGCTCTAATCCATCAACCCATGTGAATGCTTAAAAAATTTTCTCCAAAGAGTCTTTACAAAATCCAAAAATAAAAGAAAAGATATAGAGCCATCCAAATCCACTAATCCAATTTCAACCCCCTCTAACACTCCCAATCCTAATTCATTTGGGCCTCCTATATCCATTCACTCAATCCTAATCCTAACCCCACAACATCTTCCATCATTATCCATCAACTATATGCATATCCTAGTCCATCAACCCATGAATCCATGAAGGATGTGACCCAAGGACTATTAGAAAGGAATCTAAGAACATCATGTACTTAAATTCCTATCCTTGATCCTAACAAAGAAACTCCTAATAACATGTATTCCACTCCAACAACATCATCCACTCCTATATCTATCCATTTCATTGAAGAGTCTCCTACCATAAGTCTAAGTCAAACCCCATCATGTGTAGCCATGTTGTCAAACATCCAAAGATTATTAATCATAGAACCAAGAACCCATCACATCCATCTAAGAAACCCAATAGCTATACATTAAGAGCCTAGTCAAAAGAATGTGGAAACACCAACTACCCATCCTAATAAAAATCCAAACATCCCATCTAATCCCATCTTGGATCCCTTACCATCTCATGGTCAACCCCTCTATACATAGATCCCATCATTAATCCTCCAACATCTCCTAGTGAACCCCCATCACCACCTCTTACTCCCCAATTCAATGAATATCAATGCATCCCCACTTACCCTATCCATATCTAATATCGCACTATCCATGGTTATCCTTAGTGTGATCAAGATATTATCTATGATCAAGATCTTATCCATGAGCAAGTAACCCACATCACTCATATACATCATCCCATTAGCCCTATCCATCATCCTATGCTAGTCCTATTCATTATCCATCAATATCCCATGATGAGACACTTGTTCCCCAAGAAAACATAGACAATCAAAAAAATAACTTGGATCCTATCAAATGACATCCCAATGAGTATAATGATCTAATCAAGATCCAAGAATTCTATATCCATTTCCCATTGATCCTCTAACATCCCCTATCGAAATATATGTTTAGGTTTTTATCCTGGATGCTCAAGTTTAGGGTTTAGGGATCAGGGGCATTATTTGAGGCTTACATGAGTTTAGGGTTGCTCAAGTATATAGGGTTTAGGGTTTAGGGTTAGGGTTTAGCTGAATTATTTAGACTTTAGGGGTTAGGGTTTAGGGTTTACGGGTTATGGGTTAGGGTTTAGGGGTTAGGGGTTTAGGGGTTAGGGTTTAGAGTTTAGAGAAAGATAGAACGAGGGGACCAATAGAGATTGGGAGAGATAGGGAGATAGAGATTTAGGGTTGCTTCCATGTTTTATGGTTTAAGGTTTAGGGTTGCTCATTTTTAGGGTTTAGGGTTTATGGGTTAGGGGTTAAGGTTTAGAGGTTTAGGTTTATGGTTTAGGTAGAGAGGAGAATAGGGAGATATAGAGGAGACCAAGCTTCAGAGAGATATCTTTGTCTCCTCTATCCCTCTCTCTAACTATACCTACCTCTCTATCTCTCTCTCCCTGTCTCTCTATCTTGCTCTCTCTTTTGATCCCCTCTCTAACTCCACTTATCCCTCTCTATGTCTCTATTTTCCCCTCTTTCTATATTTTTCCCTTTCTCTAACTCTATCTCTATCTCTCCATCACTTTTTGGATGTCCCTAGGCTCTCTCCCTATCCATGTCCCTCTCTATATATAGGATAGAGAAATAAAGAGAGAGAGAGAGAGAGAGAGGCTCTCCCATGTAGATACAAGTTATATTTCATGAACCACATGGATATTTGACTCTAGGGGTACTCTTGGACCGCACTTGATTACCTATTTGATGCACTACATGCATACTTACAATATATTTTATGTGAGGCACTGACATCCTAGACCATGATTTTGGCACCAACATTGAGAAGGTTATGATTTTTACATGAATGAACCTTTATGTTTTCATGCTTCCCAGAACACGCTCACGTTATAATGTGAGCGCATTATGGGAAGCATAAAAAATGGTAAAAAAGCATGTGGGATCCGTGTTTCAGACCCCACATGACTGTTATTCCTACTTTTCATGTAGTATATTAGACAAGACAACACTTTTTATGTTGTTTGACTTATTGAGAATCATTTTTATATCAATCCACCACCTTTTTTGTTTTTTCAATGTAGAAGAACTAATTTTGCATGTTTTTCGATAAAATTTGATTATTTAAACTAAAAGTTTCATGTTTCATGTGTGATATTGTTTCAAAGCTAATTACCCTTCATATATAGATTGAATTTGATGATATATGTTTGTTTTTTCCATAAATTTCACTAATCATATTCTATAATTATATTGAATCATAATCAAACTTGCGAAAAAGAATATTTTGAGGATTTTGAAGCCATATTTTGGAGAATTGGTCAACTGTAATATCAAATTCTAAGGTATGTTCAACTTATGTCCATTTTAATTCACATATATATGTTCTTATGTTCTTTATGTCTTTAAATGTCTTTATTTTCTTTATGTTCTAAGATATATATGTGTCTAGGTATATCAATTAGTTTAGTTAAAGAGACTCCAAGTTCCTCATGTTTTCACCTTGTTCCGGCCCTTCATGCCTTCATTTCACCTATTTTCAGCTATACAAGAGAAAAACAATATCAAATACTTCATAAAATAATTTTAGTGAACAATTATTTGTCATACTCATATTCATGATCAATGGAGCCAAAATTGATTCTAGAAGACTCTTAATTTTTTCCCTCTAGGATGATATAGAAGGATTTATTCCTTAATATATGCATAATTCAATTCATTCAATAGAACCATTGAATGGATTGAATCTCAGACTATCCTATGCCCCCCTATTATGACAATCCTACTTGTCTCTATTGATCATTTAGACATAATTCTTAGGTGTCCTTTTGATAACTTCACTAGAATAATCTTGAGGTGTGGAGAGATTTATTCATAGATAGGCTATTGACAATTTGCTAAACAATTTCAAAATGTTGCTTAGGACAGACCAAATCATGGAATTTTGATAGGTTGCCTTTCATAATCAAATTTGAGATTAAGGCTATGGTTTTCTTCCAAATACCCTATATGCAAACCTCCACTGTACTAAAAACTAACTTCTTATTTACTTGTAATGGAAATTAGGGTGCAAAATATAAAAATATCCCCTTCCTATCACTATCCTTGCACATTAATCACTTAGGTCACTAAGGTAGGTTTGAGTTTAGAAAAAAAATTTATCATGTGCATAGTGGGCAACCATCAAATGAAGTTTATTATATCCTTATTGGTCCATACTCATTACCCTTAATTATGTGTGTACTTCACATCTCATTTGAAGCCTTGCCAATCCATTAGAGTATGGATGGTTATGAAGATGTCCATTTTCAACTATTATGGAAGAGATATGCATAAGTGTCCCATCATTATTAGTGATTTGGTATGACAACCCTTTCCCTTCTAGTTGCCTTCATGATAATCCTTCTACAAAGTGTAACATCTTGTGAGACATGTTGGCTAATTCCCTGATGCTAAATAGGCTCACCTTGGGTAAATGTCTCATGAAAATTGTGAGGGTTAATGACAGTCATCTAGGGATTGTCCTATGGCTATTGGTAATTATTTATTGTAACATGATAACATGATCACATAAATACCTATCAAGTGTAATGATTATGAATGGCATCTTGATGATAGCATGTGTGAGTTTTAATCACATCATAATAGTCTATTAAACACTTAATACAATCCCCATCTTCATTTTGTAATAGAATTGGAGGTTTATAGGATGAAATTCATATAGATTTGCTAACAGTCCCATGAGCCTTGTATAGTGGTTCTCATTTTAGAGCTTAGACAAATACTTTAATAGCATGCAATATATTTAGTGAACTCATTTTTTGTTGATAGATGATACTAACATTGCACCATATGAGGACTATTGTACACTAACAAAATCAAGTGAGCTACACTCTTTCAGAAGCTCAATTGCAAGTTCATAGAGTATCCATACATGGAAGATGGCATGCTTTTGTTCTTCATGTACGAATCAACCCTGGAATGAGTGTGAGTGAAAGGAGTGGGTTGATGAATTGCAGTTAAGTTATCATAGCCCAATTGACATGTATCAACCCCCAACGACACCAGAACTGACATAGATGGAATCATCAGTTGACTTTGACCACATATCAGATCTAGTTCAACCAGGTAATATATCTACTTGCATAGTTTTCAAAATAAATCCTAATGTTATCTTACTTTGTAGTATTTTTTTAATGTTGACTAATTTCATCTAATTTGTTGTACATATCATTGTAGGCATGTTTATGCAATTATTGCAGATGAAGATAACGAAGATGGAACATATTATTACTTGTGTTGTGTTGAGGCCAAAAAGAAATTGGAGGCCCCAGTTACAGATGGAGAAAACATTGAATACCCTATAGGCCTAGTGGTTGTTACTGGAACATTAGAAGGTACCCACATTGAAGTGTTAATGTTTTGTTGTTTGAGGAATTTGACATGCATCAGAAGATTCTTCATTACTTAGACCTTGTCATGGCAACCAATGTTCATTTGATACAATATCAAGGTAGACCTTTGAACAAGACCTTGTGGAAGGTGCGTGAGTCTGACCATGAGGCAATACTTGACACAATAAAGACTAGAGAAGGCCTAAATGCTTCATTGGATTAATTTGTAAGTATGCATAAAACTTTCCTAGATGGTTACTTGTGCATTGTTTTGTATATAAATAGTAGTATTAATTGCTTCCCTCCAGTATACATCTGGTAGGTTTTCTTCTCTTACCATTGTCCTTTACATATGTGATCATTAGATGGTGGTAAGTGATCATGGAGAGTGATCATCAGATGGCAGTAAGTGATCTAGTAGACAAGATGATAGAGAGTGACCATTATATGGTGGTAAGTGATCGATTACATATGTGATGTTATATATTTCATGTACATTTTCTATAGTAATGTGCATATTGTTTGATTGTATTAATAGGTGGGGCTACATGAACTTGAATTGTCAAAGAGGTCTACTCAATGGAAAAGAGAGAATGAGTCACGGATTGGCTCTCCATCTTCATGGTCAAGCAAGGGCCACCGATTAGTTCATAAAAGTCCATAGGAAACTAGTTTTTGGGACATTTTTTGTATGCCTAGATGGCTTTGTATGTACATACTTTTGTATGTACATACTTTTGTATGTTGCCGATATATATTTTTGTATATATGCCTATATGGCTTTGTTTGGACATGCCTATATGGCTTTGTATGTAAACTAGATGTTATGTTCATGACATTATGTATGTGACATTTTATATTAAATATTTAATATGATGATCAATTATCCTTACATGAATTGGGTTTTACACGTGCCAATTGCATTTGTTTGAAACTAAGGAATGCATAATTGTGCATGTCTATTCATTGTCTATTGTTTGATTATACCATTATGCTTTTAGGGTATGTTGTTGGGTTTTGTGATATAAAGACACTTGTTAGATTCGGTTGTGGTTCTTCCTCATGACAAGAGTTTGTTCATGTCTTCATGATTCTTTGTCCTCCATGTCTTCACTATTCTCAGTGTCTTCATGTGCCAAAGAATTCTTTTGTGTCCTCATGATGTTGATGTTGATCACAAAATATGGTGTTAAGCACCTCAATCATTTAGGGCAACAGGCTACCGACAAAGTCCCTTAAGATCCCTAAGACAAAAAAACTACCAAACTTTGATAGAATTTTTCTCAGAATTCGTAGCAACTGGGAACATTTAGTTTTGATCTATAGGTGCATGTGGGGTCTGTCCACAATAACACCTCTTAGTTTTGGTCAACTCCAGTCCATTTGACTGTGCCAAAATTAAATGCATTCTTGCAAAATGCTTTAGTTTCATGTAGTGGAAAGGTGCTAGGAGTGACATTTTGTATTCCATAGCTCGTGGGGCCAAATAGACTTCACCAACGCATCAGGGTGGGTGGGTAAATGTCAAGGGAGGTCTCTTTTCATGTGCCAAGCACCTCAGTCGTTTGGGCAACAGGCTACGGAGCAGTTCTTAGAATTGGTGGTAGATGGGAATGTTTCATTTGGACCTACAAGTGGATGTGGGATCCATCCACAATAACCTCTCTCAGTTTTGGTCAACTCCAATCCATTTGACCGTGCCAAAATCAAATGCATTCTTACAAAATTCTTTAGTTTCATGTAGTGGAAAGGTGCTAGGAGTGAGATTTTGTATTCCATAGGTCGTGGCACTGAATGGACTTTTCTAACGCATTGGGGTGGGTAGGTAAATGCCAAGGAAGGTCTCATTTTGTGTGCCAAGCACCCCAATCATTCGAGGCAGTAGGCTACGGGTAAAGTCCCTGAAGAGTCCAAAGTGCAAAAAGGTAGCAATCTTTGACGAGCTATTACTTAGAGACCATGAAACATAGAAACATTTTGTCTAAGGAAATGTGATCATGTAGAACCCCTCTACAATAACCTCTCTCAATTTTTCATATGTCAGAGGTCTTCGCCTGTGGTGAAAGGTTTCCTTCTGCCCCCAAAATTGTCAAGAGGTAGTGTGAAGTTGCAAAGGGGTGTAACTTTCATCCTACTCCTGATGCGACCAAACTAATAGTTCCAACACATCTAGATGGGTACATTTATGCTAGGCATGGTCCTATTTTGTACCCAAACATGCCAAAACAGTTCGAGCTACATTGTACCGACGATATCCCTGAGGACTCCAAAGTGTAAAAAGGCAGCAATCTTTGACGAGTTGTTACTCAAAACACGTGACACTTAGATACATTTTGTCCAAGGAAACATGATCATGTAGAACCCCTCTATAATAGTCTCTCTTGGTTTTTGATATCTCTAACGTGTTCGACCATGGTGAAAGGTTTTCTGCTACCCCTAAAATCATCAGAAGTAGGTAGCGTAAAGTTGCAAAGGGGTGTAACTTTCATCCTGCTCCTGATGCAACCAAACTGATAGTTCCAATGCATCTAGATGGGTACGTTTAGGCTAGGCATGGTCCTATTTTGTACCGAAACATGCCAAAATAGTTCAAGCTACATTGTACCGGTGATATCCTTGAAGAGTCCAAAGTGCAAAAAGGTAGCAATCTTTGACGAGTTGTTACCTAGAAACCATGACACTTAGAAACATTCTGTCTAAGGTAACGCAATTGTGTAGAACCCCTCTACAATAACCTCTCTTAGTTTTTGATATCTCTGAGTTGTTCGACTATGGTGAAAGGTTTTTTTCTACCTCCAAAATTGTCAGAAGGAGGTAGTGTAAAGTTGCAAAGGGGTTTAACTTTCATCCTACTCCTAATGCGATCAAACTGACAGTTCCAATGCATCCGAATGAGTATGTTTAGGCTAGGCATGGTCTTTTTTTGCACCCAAGTCATGTTAATTGTTTTACCTAACACCTCAAAGAGATCTTCTATCATGGAATGCAATGATTGCAATATATGTAAAAAATGAATTTCTTGAAAAGGCATTAGAAACTTTTGAGAAAATGCAATTGGCATGTGTAAAGCCAAATTCCATAACCTTTGCTAGAATCCTCCAAATTAGGATCTTTGGAATATGTTATGGACAACCATCAAAGCATAAAGGATATAGGAATTTTGCCAAATGTTGTAATTGTTGCTGCCCTTGTAGACATGTATGCAAAGTGTGGAAACATAGAGAAGGCACATGGACTATTTGATCATACAACACCTCAAAGCATAAATGATATAGGAATTTTCCTAGATGTTGTAATTATTGTTGCCTTTGTAGACATGTATGCAAAGTGTGGAAGCATAGACAAGGCACATGGACAGTTTGACCTAATACCTCAAAGCATAAAGGATACCATAATTTTGTCAGATAACAACCTTATGATTTCATGATAGTCCCTTGACCATCCATGCTTTTGATTGTTTTGTGCCTTCTTGATTATGTATGAGGGTTTGGTGACTTGCCATTGGCACCCAAACCCTATGTCTTCATTAGAAATCCTTGAATGCTAATTATTGCCATTATGCTTCTTTCTTATTAATTCTTACTAATTAGGGTAATCATAGAGAAATATATAGTATCTCATCTATTCTTACAAAATGCATATGGTAATTTTATCAAATGTTGTAGTTGTATTGAATTATGCCTCAAAAAAATGTGGTCTATTGGAATTTTGAAAAATGTTGTAGTTGCAACTGCCCTAGAAGACATGTATGCAAAATGCAGAAGCATAGAGAAGGTGAGTGAACTATTTGACATGATAACTCAAAGAAATGTGGTCTCATGGAATGGTATGGTTGCAAGATATGAAAATAATGGATTTGTCAATAAGGCTTTAGAAACTTTCAAGCAAAACCAATTGGTGGGTGTAAAGCTAAAATCTACAACCTTTGACTACATCCTCTCTGTGTAACAAACTAAAACTATGCAACTAATAGATATGCAACATATTATATATGTTTAACATGTTCAAACTATGTAACTAATAGATGTACAATAACTATAAACTGGATCACACTTGACAGATAACATTGTGATCACTATAACTAGATTGCGAACACAGAACTGCAACAACACTGCAATCTGCAACAACATATATGCAAGAGAATCTATCAAGCCTGTAAGTCTGACACTACAAGAGTATCATAAAGTTTCTACTCCAAGTCTACAATCATAAAAAAACAAAGGTCTACTACCAAAAAATGGATCAAAAAGGTCAACTTGAGGATGCATCATGATGCTACATACATCTACAAGGTCTATTCTATCAGGATGTATGCAAAATGTGGAAGCACAGACAAGGCAAGTGAACTATTTGATAGGATACAAAAAGAGTCTAGTACAACAACTATGTATGCAAAATGTGGAAGCATATGGGAATTTTATCAAATATTGTACTTGCATGGAATGATGACTCAAAGAAATGCGGTCTCATGAAACATGTCATTATTGTAGGATATGCACAAAATGGATTTGTTGATATGGCTTTAGAAACTTTCAAGTAAAAGAAATAGACTGGTGTAAATCCAAATTCCACAACCTTTGATTGCATCCTCTTTGCCTATGCCAAACTGAGATCATTGGAACATGGTACATGGACATCCATCAAAGAATAAAGGATATGGGAATTTTAATAGATGTTGTAGTTACAACTACCCTAGAAGACATATATGAAAAATGTCGAAGCATAGATAAGACAAGTGAATTGTTTGACATGATGCCTCAAATAAATGTGGTCTCATCGAATGCCATGATTGAAAGATATGCATAAAATGGATTTTTTTATAAGGATTTAGAAACATATAAGAAAAAGCAATTGACAGGTGTAAATGCCAAAATGGGATCTTTAGAATAGGGTATGGACATCCACCAAAATAGATTGTTTGGAACAACATATGGACAACCATCAAAGCATAAAGGATATAGGAAATTTGTCACATGTTGTAATTTTGCATCTACCCTTGTAGACATGTATGCAAAGTGTGGAAGCATAAACAAGGCACGTGAACTGTTTGGCATGATGCCCCAAAGAAATGTCACCTCATCGAATGCAATGATTGCAAGACATGAACAAAATGGATTTTTTGATAAGTCTTTAGAAACTTTCAAGCAAATTCTATTAGCGGGTGTAAAGAAAAATTCCACAACCTTAGCCAGTATCTTCCTTGCCTATGCCAAAATGGACATTCATCAAAGGATAAAACATATGGGAATTTTGCTAGATGTTGTAGTTGCAACTACCCTCAGAGACATGTATGCAAAGTTTGGAAACATAGACAAGGCACATGATTTTTTTGGAATGATGCCTCAAAGAAATGTCACCTCATGGAATGCAATGATTGCAAGATATGGACATTTAATGGATTTTTTTATAATCCTTTAGAAAGTTTCAAGAAAATGCAATTGGCGAGTATGTAAAGACAAATTCCAAAAACCTTAGAAGTGGTATCTTTGGAACATGGTATAGATATCCATCAAAGCATAAATGATATGGGAATTTTGTCAAATGTTGTAGTTGTAAGTACCATATAAGACATGTATGCAAAGTGTGGAAGCATATACAATGAATGTGAACTATTTGACATGATGCCTCAAAGAAATGTTGTCTCATGGAATGCAATGATTTCAAGATATGCATGAAATAGATTTTTCATAATGCTTTAAAAACTCTCAAGAAAATGCACAAAAGTAAATTTCAACCAAACGCAAATTTTGGCATGTCTAAAACCAAATTACACAACATTATCTAACTTCCTCCTTACCTATGCTAGAATGGGATCTAGGGAACATGGTGTGGACAACCATTAAAGCATAAATGATATTGGAATTTTGTCACATGTATTGTATTTACAACTACCCTTGTAGACATGTATGGAAAGTGTGGAAGCATAGACAAGGCACGTGAACTATTTGAAATGATGCCTCAAAGAAATGTATAGTCCCACAAAATGCAATGATTGCAAGATATGCACAAAATGGATTATTTGAAAATGATTTATAAGTCACTTTCAAGCAAATGCAATTGGCACATGTAAAACCAAATTCCTATAATGATAATTGATCATCATATTAAATATTTAATATAAATTGTCATATACATAATTTAATGAACATAACATCTAGTTTGCATACAAAGCCATATAGGCATGTCTAAACAAATCCATACAGGCATATATACAAAATTATACATTACTAACATACAAAAGTATGTACATACAAAGCCATCTAGGAATACAAAAAATGTCCCAAAAACTAGTTTCCTATGGACTTTTATGAAATATTCGGTGGCCCTTGCTTGACTGTGAAGATAGAGAGCCAATTCGTGACTCATCCTCTCTCTGTCATTGAGTCGACCTCTTTGACAGTTCAAGTTCACGCAGCCCCACCTATTAATACAATCAAACAATATGCACATTAGTATAGAAAATGTACATGAAATATATAACATCACATATGTAATCGATCACTTACTGCCATCTGATGATCACTCTCCGTCATCTTTTCTCTAGCTTCTTTTTCCGTAGTTGGACGGGCTAGAGTTGTGACCTCCTGTGAGAAGCATCAAGAAGCAAAATTGATTAAACATAAATATAATTTATGTACATCAAATGACATGAGATAAAACAAGAAATAAAAAATTATGACATTTTCATGTTATTGCCTCATACCTTGGTCAAAGGATTTGAAGACATCATGGCTGCAACAATGCCTATCTACACTGACTCATGAAGATCAGGAGGAGTCTCCACATTCAGCATCTAAAAATCAAGTTCAATATTATTTGACCAAAATAAATACATAACATTATTTTAAAAATGCATAATGATTAGAAATAGTTAAATTTACCTCTATAAAAGTGGTGGATTTGTGTCCATGGGACCAAGGAAACTATGGAGGTGTTGGTAATTGTTGAAATCATCAAATTGTCACAAAATAATATTAACATTGACATATCTACAATAATTACTATCATGTGATAAATTACATACCTACTGACTTGACCTCCTTTCATAACCTACCAATGGATGGTGAACGGAGGCAAGATGAAGACTCTGACCCTAGAATTTCATTGCGCAAACAATTACATATGTGTTATTTTTGACTTATAATATAGATAATCATATAAAATTAATTACAAATTTTAAATAACAATATATTAAATCAAGATGAAACTTGTAACAAATTACCCGAGAGTCAATACCAAATATAGTCTATAAGAGATTATCGATGATAATAGTTTGATCCAATATGGATGTCTCCATCATTAGATTCTGCTCCTATGTCACAGCATCTTACCGAGAGTCCTACCATGTGTCCTGTGTCTCAGCATCCTACCAAGAGTCCTGTCGTGCGTCCTGCGTCCCATAATCACACAGGTTCCCACATGAACTGCACAAATTTGGTGATGCAGAATAGGGGAACACCTATCAAGTCTCACAAAAATGAGTGATTGATCTTGGAGGGAAGAAGGACAGCAAACATCTTTGAGGGGAGGACAACAAACTTGCTTATCAAAACACCTACAAACTCCATTTTTGGACCCAACTTGTTTTGGACAAATGTGATGACTACCAACATTTGAGGAGGGTGTGAGACATGTTAATTTGACCAATGGAGGCTTATCAAACTCATAAATTAGCCTAGCAAGTTGTCCTACCCAAGGTTCCTTCACAAATGGCCTATTTTCCTTGTACCCCTAGAAATGCGGTTTAGAGGGCTTAAATCCAAAACTATCCAAACAACTCCTAGAAATCTTTAGCTTTTTAGATACCCATTACAGCCCTCTATAGCATACTTGACATGCAAGGTACATTGTTTTGGAACACAAGCCTCTAAAAATGACTGCTCCTACTGTTCCAAGGGGCAATTAGCCCTAGGTTTACAAAGGAAGTACCCTACCAAAGTGACCCAGAACTTTCTAACCAATTCTAGAAGTTGGTATGGATTTTAAATGAATGGATTCAATAAGTTTTGGACCTCCATGGGCATTAGAAACTAGTTTTCCAAATAAATCTTCCTCTAGCTATCACCAATGGCTTAATACATAGAGATATCAAGCCAAATCTTCGTCAAATCTTGTCTTGGACTGCTCCCCTGCACCTGCACACAAAACCCATTGTAGAATATACCTATACAGACCCAAAAAATCTATTTTGGGGCTCTAACTCAAAGATTTGGGTCAGAACCCCATAAAACTCTTAAATCCCTACCAAACTTTCCTAGAAACAACAATTTTGGGACAACGTTTTGTTCTTCTTTCTCCTGCAATTTAAAGACACCAAATATGATTTAAATGAAATATAAAACATTCATTTACAACATCCAAAATGTGAGATCCCTTGAAATGGCTGTACGTGTGAGTACTATGGCAAAGAGCAGCAAATTACACAGAAAAAAATAGCAAACAGTCTTCCTTTTTGTATTTTTTCCTTTCCAACTTCAATGAAAATGTTTTCCACAACCCCCAAGGGATAAATACAATCCAAATCATCACCATTTCGTGCAAGATTCTTTTCCTATCTAAAAAGGCAATAAAACTCACTAATTTCACTAATTTTAGCCTTAAGACTATTTTTTCCCAAACATACAACATGTTATTTGGAGTTCCACTACTAGTTGACTTCTAGAATAGAGGGAGTGGTTTCTAAAATAGAGAGAGTTATCTAACTCAGACCTTATTACAATAATAAATTAATACAAGACTCCACCTAGGCTCATAATGAGCATAAAATCCAAAATTTAAGGCTCCTAGTGAGCATACAAACCAAAATTAACTATGGTGGTCTCTGCACCATACAACTGGGGTGAAAAGATTTTAATCTCCTAATGAAATGAGCTCTTGGATAGAGGCTCCATGTTGTTTGATATCTTCTTCTATCATCCATGTAGCATCTTCAATTGGCAAACCATGTCACTTCACCAAATGTTCATTGTAGACTTTATTTCTTGTCCTCTTAACCTCTCTTGTGTCCAAGATAGTTTCAAGTTTCACTGGCTGACTAGGTGGAAGATCCCTTATCCAATCCTCATCAGCAACATCTTCAGCTTCTTCATCTACAACATTAGATCCTTTGAAAGGATACAGGTCTGCAACATTGAAAATGGGGGAGATAGCAATTCCAGGAGGGAGTTCTATCTCATAAGCATTCTGACCAAATTTATGGACCACCTTGCAAGGTTCTATCTTCTTCTTCATCATCTTTGTATATCTACCCTTGGGTAGTCTCTCCTTCCTCAAATGAGCTAGCACCATGTCGCCTACTTTGTGTTGAACATCTCTTCTTTTTAGATCAGCCTTCTCCTTGTACTTGGCAACACTCTTTTCAAGAGTTTCTCTTACTTGGTGATGTATCTCCTTCATGGATGTGGTAAAGTCTTCTCCTTGTGCACTCCTATTGTCTACTCCCCTTAAGTCTCTCAGCTCATAAATGCCTCTTGGCTTCATGCCATATACTACTTCAAAGGGTGTTCTTCCAATGCTCCTGTTAACAGAGTCATTGTAGGCATATTCAGCTAGGGGCAGCAGTAGATCCCATGACTGATTATGCTCCTTTGTTAAGCACCTTAATAGGTTTCCCAAAGACCTATTTACAACTTCAATTTGCCCATCTATTTGGAGATGGTAGGCAGAACTAAAAGTTAGATTTGTTCCCAACTTCTTCCACAAAGTTCTCCAAAAGTGACCAATGAACTTGGAATCTCTGTTAGACACTATTGTCAAAGGCAATCCATGGATTCTTACAATTTCCTTGAAGAATAGACCAGCAATATAAGAGGCATCATTAGTGGACTTACAAGCAATGAAATGTGCCATCTTACTAAATCTATCTACAACAACAAAAATGCTGTCATAACCTCTTTGTGTCTTGGGCAGACCTAGAACAAAGTCCATGCTGATAGACTCCCATGGCTGATTGGGTATTGGTAAAGGCTGATATAAACCTAGATTAGAACTTGATCCTTTAGCCCTCTGGCATATCACACAACTCTCCACAAACTTCTTCACATCATTATGCAATCTAGGCCAATGATAAAACCTCTTGACCTGCTCCAAAGTTTTGTCATAACCAAAATGACCACTCAGGCTGCCACAGTGTTTTTCCTTGATAAAATTTGCTCTCATGGAGCATCTTGGTACACACAACTGAGCTCCCTTGAACAGTAGACCATCTTGTACTACAAAATTAGAAAATTCATCATGAAAAACATCTTGGGACTGATTGCAAACAGCAAAAATAGTACTGAAATCTTCATCATTCTCATACATACCTTTAAGTGCATCAATACCTACACTTTGCAACTTGATCTCTTGCACCATCATGGACCTTCTACTCAAAGCATCAGCAACTTTGTTTGCTTGTCCTTTCTTGTGTTTGATGGTGAATGTGTAGGCCTGCATATACTCCATCCACTTCATGTGTCTGTGACTTAGCTTATGTTGGTTGTTCAAGAAACTCAAAGCATGATTGTCCGTGAAGACAATAAACTCCTTAGGCAATAAATAGTGCCTCCACTTCTTGAGTGACTGTACCATAGCATAGAGTTCAAGGTCATAGGAAGAGTACTTCCTCTTGGCTTCATTGAGTTTTTCACTGAAGAATGCAACCGGTCTCCCATCTTGACTCAGGACTGCACCTATGGCATATCCACTTGCATCACATTCAATTGTGAACACCTTGCTGAAATCAGGAAGTGCAAGAATGGGTTGTTGAGCCACCCTTGTCTTCAAATACTTAAAGCTTTTCTCAGCTTCCTTAGTCCATTGGAACTTCTTCTTCTTGTCTCCTTTGATAGTATCAAGAATAGGAGAACAAATATGACCAAAATTTTTGATAAACTTTCTATAAAATGTAGCCAAACCATGGAAACTTCTTACCTCTGCTACTGTTTTAGGAGTTGGCCAGCTGATTATGGCTTCTACCTTGGATGGATCCATCTTGAGTGTGCCCTTGGAGATCACAAATCCAAGATAGACAAGATCCTCTTTCATGAATTCACATTTCTTGAGGTTGATCATTAGCTTCTCCCCATTCAATCTCTTCAACACCATGTCCAAGTGCTGCAAGTGTTCTTCTTTGGTTTTGTTGTATACAAGAATGTCATCTAGATAGACCACCACAAATTTGCCTATTAAATGCTTCAAGACTTCATTCATGAGTCTCATAAATGTACTTGGGGCATTTGATAACCCAAAAGGCATAAGTAGCCACTCATAAAGACCTTCATTTATCTTGAATGATGTCTTCCACTCATCACCCTCTCTTATCCTTATCTGATGATAACCACTCTTTAAATCTATCTTAGAAAAGTAACATGCATCACCCAAACTATCCATTAGATCTTCTATCTGAGGTATTGGAAATCTATACCTGATGGTTATCTTGTTGATGGCTTTGGAATCAGTGCAAAGTCTCCATTCTCCACCCTTCTTAGGTGCTAGGACAGTTGGAACAGCATAGGGACTCAAACTCTCCTTGATCAGCCCCTTGTCCAATAGCTCTTGGATCTGATTTTTGACCTCTTCATTTTGTTGTGGTGTCATCTTGTATGCTACCTTATTTGGCAAACTTGCACCAGGTATGAGATCAATATGATGGCTTACATCCCTAACAGGAGGTAGTGAACTTGGTAGGTCTTTCACCACTATGTCTTCATACTTGTCCAATAGGACCTGCACCTCCTCTGGTATCTTTTCTACCTCTGTTTCTACCTTGGCTGATATAGGCTTGCCAATGATGGCATATCCTACCTCTTCTTCTTTCAGTGTCTTCAAAAACTCTTTCTCTTTCACCATCATCACACTTGGGCCTTCATGGATTGCTGCACCATCTTCTTTTATGGGTGTAAGATTGTAGGTCACCCCATCTTTCACAATCATGTATGTATTCTCTTCTCCATCATGCTTGGCCTTTCGGTCAAATTACCATGGTCTACCTAAGAGCAGATGGCATACATCCATAGGGATGATATCACACAATATCTTGTCCTTGTATCCACCAATTTTGAACTCCACCCAAGCTTGTTCATTTACAAGTACTTGTTGACCCTTGTTGAGCCATGATACCTTATAGGGTGTAGAGTGAGAAATCTTCTTTATCTTCAACTTTTCTACCATTTCCAGAGATGCAAGATTGTCAGTAGAACTAGAATCAACAATCACCTTACATACTTTTCCTTGTGCCTTGTAGAGTGTTCTAAACAAAGCCTTTCTCTGTGGAGGCTCTTTGGCTGATGGTACCTTCAGCAATGTCCTTCTTATCATTAAGGACTCTCCTACCT
Organism: Cunninghamia lanceolata; assembly: GCA_027924645.1. NCBI lineage: Eukaryota > Viridiplantae > Streptophyta > Pinopsida > Cupressales > Cupressaceae > Cunninghamia > Cunninghamia lanceolata. The sequence goes on from BSBN01000854.1 coordinate 11,753,349, forward strand.
CTGGGCTTGCATGCACAGAATGTGAGTTTACACTCTCTTGGTCCTCCTCTTGCACTATGTGGACTCTTTTATCACCTCCATATGAACTTGATGCTTGCTTGTTTAGACAGTTGAATGCAGGATGTCCAACTTGATTACAGTTATAGCACTTGCCTGTGAAGGTGCTTGACCCTCTACCATGGCCTCCAAACCTACCTCTACTATTTGATCTCCTTCCTCTAAAGCTGCATCTTTCACTTGACTCTCATCTTGGTTCATGGTTCTCCTTGTTGCTGTCATTTGTTTCTCCTTGTTGCTTCTATCCTCTTCCACCAAGGTTTCCTCTTCCTTTGAAGTTCTTTCCTCTACCCCTTCCATTTTGTTCTTGTTTCCTTTTGATCTTCTCCTCAGCTCTTACTGCCAATTGGAAGCATTCTTCTACATTCCTGGGTGTAGTGAGACTTAGTTCATCTTGGATATTGAACCTAAGCCCATTCATGTATCTAGCTATCTTCTCAACATCATCCTCATTATGGCCAGTTCTCATACTAAGCTTATGGAACTCCTCTGTGTAGGCCATTACATCCATCTCTTTTTGTTTCAAGTTTTGTAGCCTTTTGAAGGTTTGAATGGCATAATCTTTTGGAAGGAATTGACCCTTCACCTTGGACACCATCCGGTCCCATGAACTGATTTTGGTTTTTCCTTGTCTTATTCTCTCTGACTGAACATAGTTCCACCATGTCAATGCTGCTCCCTTTAGCTTAGTCTTTGCCAACTTGACTTTCTTCTCTTCAGGCATCTCCTTGTACTCAAAGTAGTTATCTAAAGAATGAATCTAGTCTAGTACCTCCTCGTTGTTCATCTTGCCTTCATACATGGGCAACTCCATCTTGACATCAGTGCTTTCTCCTTTCACAGTCTGCAACATCTTCATAAACCTAGCTCTGATACCACTTGTTGAGCTACAGCTCATATGGACCAGCTAGGACTTAAACCTAGGACCTTCTATTTGCTGCTGGAGTGCTCTACCAACTGAGCTACTGGCCCCTTGTGGCCAGCCCATCGTCGGTCCGGGTGTGGCTTACTTCCAACACCCCCCCTTAAGCCACACTGCAGGTGCTTGGGGCTCCTAACCTGGCTCTGATACCACTTGATGCAGAATAGGGGAACACCTATCAAGTCTTACAAAAATGAGTGACTGATCTTGGAGGGAAGAAGGACAGCAAACATCTTTGAGGGGAGGACAACAAACTTGCTTATCAAGACACCTACAAACTCCATTTTTGGACCCAACTTGGTTTGGACAAATGTGATGACTACCAACATTTTAGGAGGGTGTGAGACATGTTAATTTGACCAATGGAGGCTTATCAAACTCATAAATTAGCCCAGCAAGTTGTCCTACCCAAGGTTCCTTCACAAATGGCCTATTTTCCTTGTAGTCCTAGAAATGTGGTTTAGAGGGCTTAACTCCAAAAATTTCCAAATAACTCCCAGAACTATTTAGCCTTTTAGATACCCATTATGGCCCTCTATAACATACTTGACATGCAGGGTACATTGTTTTGGAACACAAGCCTCTAAAAATGACTGTTCCTGTTGTTCCAAGGGGCAATTAGACCTAGGTTTACAAAGGAAGTACCCTACCAAAGTGACCTAGAACTTTCTAACCAATTCTAGAAGTTGGTATGGATTTCAAATGAATGGATTAAATAGGTTTTGGACCTCCATGGGCATTAGAAACAAGTTTTCCAACTAAATCTTCCTCTAGCTATCACCAATGGCTTAATACATAGAGATATCAAGCTAGATCTTCCTCAAATCTTGTCTTGGACTGCTCCCCTACACCTGCACACAAAACCCATTGTAGAATATACCTATATAGACCCAACAAATCCATTTTGGGGCTTTAACTCAAAGATTTGGGTCAGAACCCCATAAAACTCTTAAATCCCTACTAAACTTTCCTAGAAACAACAATTTTGGGACAACGTTTTGTTTTTCTTTCTCCTGCAATTTCAAGACACCAAATATGATTTAAATGAAAGATAAAACATTCATTTACAACATCCAAAATGTGAGATCCCTTAAAATGGCTGTACGTGTGAGTACTATGGCAAAGAGCAGCAAATTACACAGAAAAAATAGCAAACAGTCTTCTTTTTTGTATTTTTTCCTTTCCAACTTCAATGAAAATGTTTTCCACGACCCCCAAGGGATAAATACAATCCAAATCATCACCATTTCGTGCAAGATTCTTTTCCTATCTAAAAAGGTAATAAAAACTCACTAATTTCACTAATTTTAGCCTTAAGGCTGTTTTTTCCCAAACATAGTACATGTTATTTGGAGTTCCACTACTAGTTGACTTCTAGAATAGAGGGAGTGGTTTCTAAAATAGAGAGAGTAGTCTAACTTAGACCTTATTACAATAATAAATTAATACAAGACTCCACCTAGGCTCATAATGAGCATAAAATCCAAAATTTAAGGCTCCTAGTGAGCATACAAACCAAAATTAACTATGGTGGTCTCTACACCATTTGGGGACACATGACGCCTACTACTCTCACCCTCATCAGCCTGGGTAAGATCATCAGCATGTTGTGATAGAGTTTGAGTGAGAGTAGTCAATGAATGTAACGTCTCCACCTTAACACTCTTATTCAAAGCCAAAGGGAGTGACCTACGTTCTAGCCTCAACAGGGGTACAGGCACATGATCTTCATCTCACTGAGCCCTGGGTCTATCTTGGGCAGAGCCACCACCTCTACCCTAGAACTCACGAATGTCAAAATAATAGGGAATCTTGTTGAGGACAAACTCATAATGGAGTTTCCTCAAGAAATATTGTGCTACCTCATCATTGTTGCATGGGCTCTCATCAAAGACCATGTACCATCTATCCCAAAAATTTTGGGATATTTCTTCATTCCTACACCAATGAATAGGAAACCATTTGCGAATTTCTTCTAATCTTTCGTTGGTTTTGGAATTAATAAAGTGTGCACATAATTGAGATTTTGTAATTTTTTCAGTCTTGACTTGTTCATATGACAACTTGAAGGCATAATATTGCCGAGAACTCCCCCTATAGTCTTGGAATTTGGTGATTTGTTTTGTCACTAATTCGGAGTGGGAAACGATCTCCTCTAGTGATTTTGCAATCACCCTCCTATGTTTAGTGGTTCCACTTGGATTATTTAGCATTTGAAAAATAGTTTGAGATGTTTCTTGTTATCTTCTATTATTCATAGGTAGTTTTCTTGACTATCCCTTACTTTGAGAGGAAGTGAAGGTGGGTTTTGAGGGTTTGGAAGGTTTTGGGGGTTGTTTTCACCCTCATCAGCTGGATTTGGGTTTTCTCTTTCCCTAATAACTATAAATGTAATATAAAAACAAATCAAACATTGTAAAACTTAAAAATTGCTCTCAAACTAACAAAATTAGTCAAACCCTACCTTCTTCCTATGTTGGAGCCTCCAAATTCACTTGACGATGTCTTTGGCGACGAGGTGGCATCACGAATTTGTTGTTTTCTCTCTTACACTTGATTGGATAGGCTTTTCTTTAATGAGATCATGCTTTCACCTGAGTTTTTTTGCTGCTAAACTTGCAATGGTCATGACTTTGAGGAGAAATGCATTTTTTTAACTTTTATGTAAAGCAAAATGCGAGCATGTTATAATGCACTCACGTTATAACGCACACACATTTTAAAATACGTACACATTATAATGTGAGTACTTTATAACACGCTCATGTTTTACTTTACTTTTGAGCATGGTGGCAACTTTTTGGTCCACCGTCTCTTTGCATTTACCCTAATGGTTAGACAGAGCTTCTTTGAACTACATAGACCCTAACATGATTTGATAGAGTTGACATGTCTTAAAAAGACTTCTTACTAATTATATAGGCCTCTTTACACTTTATAGACTTCTTTTAAGCTTCCATAGTCTCCTTAATGCTTGATGGATCTCTTATCTCTATTAATTTTTATAGTGTTTCTAGGTTTGACAAAGCTCTCACCTTGATTTAATACCCCGTACAAGCATGTATGGATCTATTGGTATGGTAGAACTCATGTAGATCTCCTCCATGAGCATACATTCTTGAAATAGACCTTCTAATGATATACAGACCTTCTAGGATTGTGATACTTCTATCATAATGTATGTATAGATACATTGTATCACCTGTAGAACATTGTAGGAGAATCATTGTAGAAGATGAATAACTACTCTATCACTGGGGATGACATGGTGCATGTTCTTTTCTTATTTCATATGTCCTTCGTTCCCTATGATAAAAGTAATGTAGTAATCTTAAATGAGATTAGGTATTTTTTGGAACCAATAATGATAGTGTTACTAAACAAAAAAATAAGAATCCCTATAGCTCTGGCAATGACATTCTGTTCACATGGTGCGCATAGAGAAATTCTTTGGCATTTAATATGAGAAGAAACCATTATTGAACACTAATTAAAGAGTTAAAACTCTAGATGAAAATTAAAATTTATTCATCTTGCCTACAAATGTTGGACACAAAAGTTGTAGAACAATCTGGAATGCAGTTCATTGCTAACAATCTAACTGCAAAACTTGTTTAAAGACAAAATATGGCCTCCAAAATGTCTCGTAGAATGCTATTTGCTGCTTGGAAAATGAGTTCTATTGGGTCTCATTTTGCAGCTTTGCTTTAATAGCATGGGGGATTTGTTTAGATAGGTATTTTTGGTGTAGCTTTCATGATTCTTTTGTTTGTCCAAGGAAACATCCAGGGATTACATTATTCTGGGAATTTCCACCTACGACATGCATGTTTGTATACCATTGATGCATATCTGTGTAATATATTGTTTCAAATTTTTTATAGTAATTTATGTAGATGTACATGGATGACTGGGTGGATGGAGTAAGAATTTTAAATATTAGTGTATAAACATGCATACCTACATATTACATACACAATCATAAATGTCTTGTTATTATTTTGTATTATAGTTTTACTTTTACCCTTTTTCCCTCGATGCCTCCCTTTTCAAAAATGACTACTATGATTGGGTGTAACCATTTCAACTCGTGTAGATGCAGAATTTTCCTAGTTTCAATGTATTAAAATTGAAGATTCTAGAAGGATCAAGGATCATAATGTTAATTTTTTTGTCAGTAATAAAGTATTAAGGACCATTTCCTTATTTTTGGACAATTACTAGAATTGATGTTTGTTTGAGATTTACACAGTGGTCTAACACAAACATGGTATAGTATGAAAATAATTTCATTGTCTCATTTATTGACTTTGTTAAGAGGGTCTTATGCCCTACTCATTTGAAAACATGAGGTGATTATGTCTAAAGTCTTTTGTTTGGATTTCATGCTTTCTAAATAACGTATTGAAAGTTGAAACAATTTTATCTATTATATTTGTTTTTGATACTGAGATTAGTCATGCTTATGGGTTTAAATTAGTTTGGTGGTTGAAATTATTGTATAGTTTCCAAGCATGGGATCAATGCAAGCAGCTTTGCCAAATTTTAGTGGTCCTCCACTAGCAGGACCTAGTCCTGCTTTAGGACCTCTTAATGGCCAGAGGACATCAACTTCACAACCACTGATTCCTTATCTAATTTATATGCTAGGTAAATAATGTCCTTGTTGATCGTGAATGTTTAGTTGTATTTCACCTATTATGAAACTATACATACTTAAGTTTGTCATGCTATTCAAAGATAAAATTTTAAATTCTAAATGAAACATTGTGGGCTGATGTGTAACTTATATAATTATTGAAAGATTGGAGTCAAATATAAGGCCTTATTTGCTTTTGGTCTTTGTCTTTTGGTTGAATCAATATCCAACAAAAGCAGTGCACTCTTGCTAAAGCAATTTGAAGTATTTTTTGAAAATTTAGGCCATTTCTTTTGGGTTGAGTGCTTTTGTAGAGTTTGTAGCCCAAGGCCTAGGCTAAAAGCTTGAGTTTAGGAAAATCAAATCAAAATCTTATGGATTTGATTATTGGGTTGGGGGTTGTATGTAGTTGAATCTAAGTCTTAGTGATAGTTTTTGATGTGTTGAACTCTATGAGGTATCTTTCCCTGAATGTTCTTTTATCAAATGTATGTATAGATGTGTATCACCTATAGAACATTGTAGGAGAATCACTATAGAAGATGAATTGACTCCACATGCTTCTTAACTAACCCTGTTTCATTTCATGAATACATGAACCTTCTCAAATGGATAAGCCATCTTTCCATAAGAAATACATTTTTCTTGTTTCCAAGAAACATAGTTGAGACTCTGTTGGGTGACAACTTCAAATGGATGTGAGTTGATTTGTTAAGCACCCATATTTAGATCTAGTAGTCTTTTTATTTTAATTTAAATATTTATTGTATGTTATTTTCCTTGTATCATTTATTCATGGTTTGAACTCCTTGATTTTGTGGTTTTTTGTTAGGACCCATAGCTTTCATATGCAGGACTACCTACAAGGCACCAAAGGAGTCATAGGTATCATGACTTAGGAGTTGGTTAGTATTCATTGAGTGGTATAATGGTGGTTGAATTGTCCTAGTCTTTACAACTAAGAAATGTGCTTGTGTTCTTTGTAGTTTGTTTGTTTAATTTTTTGATTCTTAGAAAAACATTATAAATAGATAGGATGATATTTTGTAATTTATTCCTTCAATCACTTGTCATAGGTCTAGTTGGATGTAGCAGAGTTGGTGGAATGGAGGGTGTACCTTATCCACCTATTTATTCAAGTAGAAATGTTTGTGGTTATGGACCAAGAAGTGGTCTAGGATCATATTAATGAAAGGTTAGTTTCTACTGTTATGGTATCAATTAATTTTTTTGAAACAATTATATACAATCTTGTTTCAAAAAACATCATTTGCCTATCATGCTTTTCTATTAACTATGATAATAGATTTTTGACTTATTTCAATTCAATTTTTTTAATTTGTCATTACTAACTATTTACACATTTAAGTACAAAATGAGATCTATCAGGTAGACTGGATCAAATGGATTCATCTCACGGGATGTTTTTGGCTTGGTGATTCTCTAAGAAAGTGAATGTTTCATGATGCAACAAAGTAGAGAGGTTAAAGATAGATCAACATTCATCATTCCCCATGCCACTTAGGAGTTCTTTACAATAGAAAACTAAGATGAAACAATAGTTAGGCATCCAATGGCTTTTTGACTTTTCAAACTGACACATGTCATTTATCTATTGTAATAGATTGCTAAGGATTTCGAAAGGCTTGTAGGCTAAAGGGTACACCTTCTTTCATTTTAAGTTAGTTCTTTTCAGTTATTGGCAAAGCATTGTACACTTGGAGAAGTTTCTTTCTTGTCATTTCTATGCATTATAACTCAGATTTTCAGTTTTGTGACTGAAAATAAACATTGTAATACTCTATTTCTAAGCATTTTTCAAGCAAGATAGATATTTTAGGCTTGTGCAAGCTGTAAGAACACCTTTCTTTTAATAAAGTTCAACAATTTTGCCTTATCAATGGTTGTCTTATTGTGTGTAATTGATGATTGATGTATATTTTTGGGTTTTATGTTTAAATCCTAAAATATCAGAATAAATATACTACCAATTGATAGAAATTAGTAAATAAATATGACTAAATATATTAGCAGTTGACAGAAATCAGTGAATAAATATACTACCAATTGACACAAATTTGGTCACGTAATAAATTTGGTCATGTGACAAAATAAATGACCGACAATAAACTACTAATGGTCATGTGACCAAGCTTAGTGAATAAATATGACTAAATATATGACTAAATCAATGACTAAATTAATGACTAAATATACTACCAAATTGATCAATCAAAACAACCAATAAATGACTAAAAATGGTTTAGTCATCAATTCGGTTGTGTTATAAATGACTTCCAATAAACTAATAATTGTCACGTAACCATGTTCAGTCATTTATATGCAGTTTTTAGTAGTTTTTTTAATCATATATTGTTGTTTCTATACTAGTGGAGGAAGTGGGATTAGCCTGTGAAAGGAAAAATGGTTCAGTTTGTGAGGAAAACAAAGAACTATTTGGAAATGTTGAGAGGAGGGAACAATCCTATGTGGAGGGAAAAGGGTAGAGATAAACAAAGAAAAACTAGGGGAAAGCATAGTAAAGGGTGTGGCTACCTAGGAGAAATAGAAATCATGTGGTATTAAATAAAGTTCATTGTCTAAGGAATAGAGAAAAATCAAGCTTTAGAGGGAGTGGCCAAGGGAGATAGAACAATAGATAAAGTAAACAAAATGAGAGGGTAATGTTGAAGAGGGTTGGATCTCTGAGAAAAACAAAAGGGGAATAAATAAAAGAGAATAGGGAACTAATCCCATATTGTTATAAATGTAAGCTTGAAGATAATTGATGGGATGATTACTATAAATTTATTGGAAATAATCAATACATGAAAGAGTCAGTGATGTAGATAGAAAAGAAGATAGAGTGTAATAGGAAAAAGCGTGACTACATAGCAAGAAGAGAAGGTAGAGGAAATAGTTGAACCAGAGTGAGTGAGCTGAGAGGCCATGATAGCCATAATGTAATGTTGTTGCAGAAAATTATGAATTTTGTTTTGAATTTCAATAAAATAGAGTTTTGTTGCAATATTGTGGCTATGTGTTTTTGAGTTATGTTGGTAGAGGGGAGTTTTTCCTTTGCATCAACAATTAACTATCGGAAGCATATCACAACAAACAAAAAGTATAGGAGAGGTCAAAGGAGGATTTAGAACCTAGATTTTGTAGTAGAAATGCCTAGGACCAGGGTGCTTGGTCACCCTAGGCCTTTTCTAGGGTTTATCAAAAACTTAGATATTACTAAAATTGTACTTGTCTACTCTGCCTTCTTCTTAGAAATTAGCTCCCAAAACTTGCTTCTCCAACCTACACACAAGGAAAGAAGGAAAATGTTGTGCTATGTTTAAGGGTTTGCCTTAGTCAAACCCCATGTTGGTGTTCCCACCTCCACTACAACAATGATTAGATCCAAGAGTGCATGCCCTAGGAGGGCAGAGGCTAGATCTTTAATAATATGATGAGTAATGATGATAAAAACCACATGAGATATGACCTTAGTTGATGAAGATGACTCAAGATCCTTCACCAACAAAGGAGAGTGATGAAGAGAGCTTCAAACTTCTTTCAAAGATTTCAAACAAGCTTCAATATCATCCACAAGGAGATAACACTTCAAGCATGAAGAACATTTTAGCGTAGAACACAATAATGAGAGAAAACTTCACATGAGTTCTCTAGGTGTTATCTCTAGGTGTAAAATGAACAACACTCATTTAAATATGCATTCCCACTCACTCATGACAAATAAAAGTTGATTAGGCCGACAAATACAAACTAAGGAAGTTTCCTATGCAAACACTACAAAGTGGGGCTAAAATTCCCAAGTGGGACTAGGCCACTTGGGTGCCCTAGACCTTTAACCCATAAACTTTGGAAAGTGTCCATTATAGCAGGCATAATCATGTCCTAAGTTGATCTTGTTGGGTTTATTTATCAAGATCAAGATTTTTATCATTTTAAGCTCAAAAAGGTGTTAAAATTGTTCTTGATTAACAAAGCCAACAAAATAGGTCCAACTAGGTGCTAAACTAAGTGTAGAATGCTAGTATACACATTTTACAACATAACATTTAGCTACCACTTTAGTGTGGGTATGAACTTACATTTAAACTCAAACTAAAGGATGGAAAAAACACACAAACATGGATGGCCAAAGAATTCTGACAAGTTGTGGACCACAACTAGCCCCCAAACTTAGAATCCTTAGGTTACAAACACATAATCAAAGAGATATCAAAGACACAAGATATTGCAACATTAATTCATACATACGTGGAGTACTAAAAACATATGGAAGACACGTAATACACAAAGTTAATACACACCATACACAAAGCATACACTTAAGGAACAAAGCATACACATAAGGCACAATGCATACATAGAGAACACATGAAAAATATGATGAAGACATGTGAAAACATAAGTAGAAGTATGATGCATAAAAGAAACAAACATAAGAACTCACATAGAAAAAACACACAAGGCACATGAATCTAACACTAGATTGCTTTATCGCTAGGGATCATGTGGAGAGGACTGCCACCATGGATCACACACTAGTAAGGACTATCAAATAACTAGGTGACCACAACAAGTCACTTGAAGCACATGGTTAGCCAATTTCATTGCACTAGGTGGACATTGGAACAAAGAGGAAGCATCATATGCTAGTGAGGAATGTCGAATCACTAGGTGAGTTCCACACCAACAAGCAAGTATGTAACCAAAAAGAGAGAGCATAGCATGATGCATACCCCCACCTTAAATTGATTGCTAACTCCTATTAGGGAGTAATTTCTTGAAGGTAGATCAAATCACAAAACATACACGAGAGCTTTCCAGAAGTACATGTCTATAAGATATGTGTGTCCAAAGAACTACATTGCACAAAGGGGTTGCCCCCACAAAAGGCAAATCGAGGCAATGATACAAGCATGATACATAATGGCTTGTGTAGTCATGGTATTTGTTAAGAGGTAAAAAGAGAGATGGTGGAATGTATGGGTTCACTAGATCAAACCCTCCTTTCACTCTAACATTCAAGGGCAAAGACTGAGCCAAGCCACTGAAAAATGGAAGAGGGCTCAACTATAGATCTTTGTGCTCTTGTTTGTCAAGGAAAAATAAGATTCAACCTAGCTTTTATCAAACCCTAGGCCAAGTATGAAAAAAACCCTAGTTCTAAGATAATCAACTTGAAACAAATAATCAATGACAGAAATCTAGAAACTAAAAGTAGAGAGAGGATTAGTAAGATGTCAGAACATGTCTCCCAAAAGTAGAGGTGTTGGAGGAAAAATTCAACAATGGCCCAAGTCCAGATGTTGGAATCTTCTGAAAGTTAGAGCTAATGAAATGTTGTAGATGATGACTAATACTTAGATCTAGAATCTTAAGGCCCTATAGACTAGGGTGGCAACTGCCCAAGTCCAGTTAGAGGGATATCCTGACACTGTTTCTAGATTCCAAAACTATAATGTTTGCACTACTTCCCTGTAGCTCCACTTTTCCTAAAACCTATACATGTAACCTACACATAAGACAACAAGAGAGGGGTTTGGGGGTTGTGTCATTTAGGAGATTGCCTTGGTCAAGCCCCAGCTTAGCATTCAAGATTTATCAATACCATGGTTAATGAGAGGGCATGCTCTTGCAGAGCAGAGGCCAAAGATAATCTAAATGATGAAATGATTCAAATGATTCAAATAGAAATAATGTCAACTTAGAGGTGAAGCCCTTGGGAGGATGAAAGCTCTTCAACTCACAAGGAGATGGGTGATGAAGCCATATCTTTAACAAACACACAAATACTAACACAAATCTGCAACAAATACATAATGAATGCCTTGAATGCTCTTTGCTCCAATATTATAAGTTCACATTATCCATCTAGGTGTAAAATAAAGTCATAAACTCATGTTTATATGTTTTCCTACTAACATTTGTAAATTTACATCACAAGAGACAAGAAGGAGAAACATTTTGGAAGGGCCCAAGCCGATATTCCAAATGTTAGCCCCAACTGATTAGGAGAGACTTGAGCAGTTGGCACCCAAGTCCAAGGGCCTAAATTGGGTTAGAGGTAAGTTAAAATAGGTCCCAAGGGTCCCAAAATTTCTTAGGTGCCAGGAATTTTCCTTTAGGATGATCAGTTATAATGTAAAATTAAGTATAAGAAACTAAATAGAACCTAGGAGCTAAACTATGAGGTAAAAAGCCATGTGGCCACATTTTACTCCGTAACATTTATCCCCCACTTTGAAGTATGTATGACCTTGCAATCCATATATGCATTAAAGTATGGTCAAAGCACATCAAACACATCAAACACATCAAACACACCCTAAGTTTGAAGACTATCACTAACCCCCAAGCTTAGGCAAATATAATAAAATACTTAGCAGTCACATAAGACACAATGAATATAGTTTAAGGAAGCACACAATACACAAAGAAGACATGAATAGAAGACCTAATTAAGCAAATACATATATATATATATATATATACATAGATATATATATATATAATACTATATAAAGTAAACAAACACACAGCATGGGGAGGGACTCATCACCACACAACTTTAGACCACACAAAAACATGCAAAACACAAATAGCGTAGGGAGGGACTCATCACCAAACAACTTTAGACTATGCCAAAAACACATAAGACATGTAGAGAAGACACATAAAATGCATGGAAGGGACACAGAATACACTGAGTGTTGCATAGTATGCCATAGACACACTATACATCTTATACATGACAAACATGAGTGATAGGTGGGTGCTCATCACTACTCCACTAGCTAAAACATGCCAAACACACCAAATGATTGAGATACGCTACCACAACCACCAAAGATAGACTTAAGGGTGAATAGCTCAAGATCCAACCTCGTCTTGTCATGAGGACTTTGTATAAAAGGATGTACACTAAATCAAGAGATACACTATCCCACCTCATGATGAGAGCTTTGTATAAAAGGATGTGCACTAGTTCATGAGATACACCATCCCACCTCATGACGAGGAATTTTTGATTGCTTTAAAAGGATGTGCACTAGCTCAGGAGATACACCATCCTACCTCATGGTGAGGGATTTCAAACATGCTTTGCGAGTGTTAAAAGATAATTAGATGGATACCATTATATATGCCCCCACCTTAATGTGATTGATCTCACTTGCCAGTATCAAGCACATTAATGTAGAGTAAAAACATGCAAGGGAACAAGAGATTTTGCAAAGCCCATGCCCCCAAAGGTGACATGCCATGATCTCGAGTATAGCCATTGGGCTTATACTATAGGTATCTCAAAATTGAGTGTAACAACAAGGTGAGATACAAAACAATCCAAAGTGTGTTGAAATAGATTGAGAGTTTGTAAAATGTTTGTTACAAGAAATGTCACAGCACTAATCACAACATAGAGTGATTCTACTAGCCAAGCATTGGATATATATATCAATCCCATCTTCATATATGGAGTAGGTCCATTATTTCTTTCTCACTGAAGGGACACATAGTACTTATCAGTATTTATTTGTTTTCCACATCCGTTGGCTAGTAGGGCCACTGAAGATTGTAAATAATAAAATGAGAGACCTAAGACAAGAGTGACTTGGATTTATAACATGGGGAGATGCCCTAAGACACCCCCCCTAGTTTTATGCCCCCAAGGCAAAACACTCAACAATAAAATAGAGGAAAGGAAAGTAGAAGAATGATGACACAAATGGATGAAGTGCACAATAGAGGTGGTCTCCTTGTATCCTTGACCTTACAAGTGTATCAAGGGTCATCCAAAGATACCTAAACAACATATAACACAACATGAGGGAATGCAACACATAAGAGAAGGCCATGTAAGTGAAAAAACATATGCTATGACAAAGGTGGCTAGGAAGGGTTAGAGATACTTACATGTTATCCTTGATTTTGATCTTTATATTTATTATTAGTGCTTTTTCCTTTGTTCTTCCTTCTATTTGTATCATGTCACCCACATCTTCTTGTATTTGTGAAGAGGAAACCATAGGAGTTGGCAATGGAAATCCCATGTCTAGAAGGTTTTTTCTTGCAATTTGCCAAGATGGTAGAGGGGGAATTTAACAAATTCCCATTTTAGTTGATTGAGGCGATGAAGAAGCTAAGAAAATGCCCATTTCAACTAGTTGAAGTGGTGTAGGAATACCTTGGTCTTTAGGAACAATAGTGTTATTTGTATAATTTCCAAGAGGAGGATTATGTATGTTCTCCATATCATTAAATGTGTCCAAGGTACGTAGATGCTCAAGCAATGGTTGGTAATCTATTTCTTCATTCAAGATGCGGTTGAGGAGAGTTTTAAGATCGGTAGATGAACATCCATTGTGAATAGGTTAAGGAGGTTGAGAGTCTTCATTATCATCCAATGCTCCATCTTGAATAGGGAGAACATTAGAATGAAGGGATGGTAAAGTGGTGTTAAGAAATGTCTCAATGATTTCTTCTTCTTGTGCCAAAATATCCTCACAAGGTGAGTTTATGTTAGGAGAAGACTCCAAATCATGGTAGGAGACACACAAGGCTATGTCAGCCTCACATGTCTTAGAGAGGATGTCCATTATATCATCATGAAATGTAGTAATAGAAGGGGGAATGTCTTCATTACCTTCCTCACCATCCTTCATGGAGATGAAATTAGTGAGATTTTCCAAGATTGAAGGGTAAATACCCATGAGAGTGGTGAAGCTTTCAAAATCAGATATTTAACAAAGGATTTCATATGTGGAACTCATTGAAATTTCAATATCATAGATGTATGCTATTTGTTGTAGGACTTGAGGATACTAATCAATGAATTTGTAGAAATTATCAACATCTATGATGTATGCAAACAAAGCTTCCAAAGAGGAATAACAAGAAGCATCCATGATGTGGACTAGTTTGAGGAAATCAAGTTTTTAAAGAGAAAAAACACACCAATTTCACAACAAACCAAGTGAGTATGATGGAAATGATGTTACACAATAAGGAAAGATAAATGGTTTGAAAGTTTGATTAAAGATGTGTGAAGAAAGTGTTTAAAAACCTTTAATGGTGAAATACACATTGTGTAATTGCAAAATTTAAAATTTGAATGCAAGGACACACAATGAACACACACTACAACTCAAAATCAGATTTGAAAGAGTGTCTAAAGGAGAAGAAAAATATGAAACAAGATTTTGACTACAAACTCTAGCCTCTTGCAAAAACTAGGTTATATGAATAATGCAAAATTTCAACAAAACCCTAACAAGTGATATATGCAAATGCAAGGTGTAAGATCATGAAATGGTTAATTATTGTAACTTATTTCAAATATAATATAAAAATCATATTTTCAAATGTATCCATTGATATGCAATGAAATAAAGCAAAACTATGCCTTAATACAAGCCTAGAATGCTTTTTTTTTTCAAATTTTTCAAATGTATGCAAGATGATTAATATGATATGAATGAATGCAAGGACTAATTAAAACACTTAACGAGGTTGATGTTCATAAAAAACATGGGTTCAACAAAATGTTAAGAGGTAAAAAGAGAGATGATGGAATGTATGGATTCACTAGATCAAACCCTCCTTTCACTCTAACTATAGATCTTTGAGCTCTTGTTTGTCAAGGAAAGATAAGATTCAACCAAGATTTTATCAAACCCTAGGCCAAGTATGAAAGAAACCCTAGTTATAAGATGATCAGATTGAAACAAATGATCGACAACAGAAATCTAGAAACCAAAAGTACAAAGAGGATCAGTAAGATGTTAGAACCTCTCTCCCAAAAGTAGAGGGGTCAGAGGACCAATTTGGAAACCTCCCAAGTTTAGATGTTGGAATCTTCCAAAAGTCAGAACTGATGAAATTCTGGATATGATGCCTTAAACTCATATCCATAAGCTTGAGGCCTTCTAGACTAGGGAGGAAACCACCCAAGTCTAGTTAGAGGGATATTCTGACACTGTTTTCGGATCCTGAAACTATAATGTCTACACCGCTTCCTTGTAGCTCTACTTTTCCTAAAAATTGTACATGTAACCTGCACACAAGACAACAAGAGATAGGTTTGGGGTTTGTGATGTTTAGGAGCTTGCCTTAGTCAAGCCTCGGGTTAGCAATTCAAGCTTTCCTGGCATTGTTGGTAATGAGAGGGCATGCTCTTGTAGAGCATGGGCCAAAGATAATCCAAATGATGAAATGATTCAAATAGCAATAATGTCACCTTATAGGTTTAGCCCTTGGGAGGATGAAAGCTCTTCAACTCACAAGGAGATGGATGATGAATCCATATATGCAACAAACACACAAATACTAATACAAATCTGCAAAAAATACATAATGAATGCCTTGAATGCTCTTTGCTCCAATATCATAAGTTTGCATTATCCATCTAGGTGTAAAATGAAGTCATAAACTCACTTATATATGTTTTCTTGGTAAAATTTGCAAATTTACATCACAAGAACCAACAAGGAGAAACATTTTTGAAGGGCCCAATCCGACATACCAAAAGTTATCCCTGACCAATTAGGAGAGACTTGGGAGGTTAGTTCCCAAGTCCAAGGGCCTAAATTAGGCCAAGGGTAAGTTAAAATCAGTCCTAGGGGTCCCCAAATGTCCTAGATGCTGGGACTTGTTTCCTTTGGGATGATCAATTATAATGTTCAATTAAGTATAAGGAAGCCAATAGGACCTAGGAGCTAAACTAGGAGGTAAAAGGCACGTGGTCATTTTTTACTCCATAAAAGTATTATGCCAAGAATAGCTAGAAGGTACCACATAAATCAAAACATAAAATATGGAACAAGTGATAACACAAAGGGATCTACTTAACTAGCATCAATATATGAATGGTTGTATAATAGGAGATATTGCAAGACTATATATATGGAATTGTCATCATCCACTACCTAGTAGAACTATGGAGACAAAGGAAGAAGTATCCCATGGAATAAATATAAACATCCCTTGGGTAAACAAGGGAGAATGCTAGAACATTCTATGCCTAGCATTGTCTTCAAAGGACACAACAACAATAAAAATTTTGACATATAGAAGAATGATGGTAAATATAGGGAGAATTCCACAATGGATTTCAGTCCCTTTGTATCCTTGCACCTACAAGGGTGTCAAGGGTTATCCAAAGAGAGCTTAACAACACACAAAAATAACAATAGATAATACACAAATAAAGCATCAAGCAACACATCATGGGGGAAACACAATCACATGCATGCATAATACATAAATAAGGTACCTCACTTGTGAGTCAACCTAAAGAAAATCATCCTCCTCCCAATCTAGGTCATCATTCATTTGAAAAAGTGGATAAGATGCAAGAGGAACTATAGCATGTGCAGTATAAGGAACAAGAGCCATACTTGTATTAAATTTGGAATCACTATCAGAATGTAGTAAAATAGGCTCTGGATAGCGGCTTGCGAAGCTTCTTCTTTCTCTACAGGAGACACAATTGTAGTAGATTTATCTTTGGCATCCATCAGTGATAAATTCTTTCTAGGAAGGAGATTCTCCTCTCCTATGGCAAGGCAAGCCATAGCATGAACATTCTTCTTTCTTTCTCTCGCAATCTTATTTCACATAGATTTATTCATGATGTTGTTAAGGGGAACCATAGTATCTTCTAATGTGGGTTCATTTTCTTCTTTCACTTCAAGAACATTAGAAGAAACAAGAGGAACCACTCAAGGCTAGAAAAGTATGGGGGAAGGGTCCTCAATGCCAGCTGCTCTTCCTTCTCAACTTGTGAAATGGGTGGAAGTATAGGAGCATCTTCAAGTGGTTGAGAAACCTCAGGAAATAAAACACCCACAACCAATGAAACACCACTAGTCTTTGCAGAGGTAGGTGAGACAAAAGTAATATTACAGTTTTGGGGAGGTTTGTTTTGTGCCTGAAGGTTGCATTGTTGTCCTTGAAGGGATGGTGGAGGGGGAAACTCAAAAGATCTACCAAATGCTCAGGGGATGGGAAGAACCTTCGATTCAGGCTTAGATTCATTCACTACCTATGGTATAGGAGGAATTACAAATGTGGCCTCAAAAGATCAAGGAGATTCAAGAACATCACAAGGAGGAATATTACTAAGTGATAACTCTACCATTTCCTTTTCTTTGAACTTCTAATATGATTAGATAAATATATCCTCTCTAGGTCTAACAACTCCAACTAGTTGTGGCCAGAAGCAGTTAAGTGAAAAATGTCCATTGCGAGCAATGGGTCGGTACCGACTGTGATGTATAATGTGCACCTGTCCCTCAAATGGAAACCTTAAGAACTTGTGAAACATAGAGGGGTATACCTTCATGGAGAAAAGCCATGGGTATCCCAAATTCACATGAAATAGCATTGCATATAGGTTGTCATTGATGTCAACAAGTGGTATGAAGTGTTGAAGTGTGGAAGGTTGCAGATAATGTTAAAGGAGATTCCAGTAGTATGATGATCAATGAATAAGCATTGTGAGATATACAAGTAAAATGATGAATATGTGCTAAGATACTCAAAGGAGTAGATAGAGAAAGATGAGCAGAAAGTTGTGAAGTCAAGGAAATGGATCAATATCATCTGTACACAGTCATACCTTATATGTTGAAGTTCATGTGTAAGTTCATATCTTAGTTATGTTGTGAAAATGACTATGTTTGAAGTGTTTGATTAGTAGAGTTGGATTTTAGCTGCATGATGATGATATGAACGCATAACAATTGCCACCAGATATTTAGAAAGTTATGAAAGTTTGAAGGAAATTTTCCTAAGTAAAACTCTAGTCAGTAAAGGGGTCATAGGCTTACATAAATATATCGCATATCTCTGTTGTTGAAGATTCTACCCTATGGATTAGAAGATAAGTAGAAATAGGTGCATGGAATGTATAGTCCAAATTTTAGAATAGGGAAGTCACCGCAATATATTTTGAAGTTAGAAGAGTGATAGCATATGTGAAACAAAGTACTATCACATAGAGCTAAGAGAATGCTCCACATTTCTCCATAGACGAAGATATGACATAGCGGTTTAGAGAACAATTAAATATGAGTGTATAATATGTATTTCTCAAGTTTCAATTAGTTATATGGTCCGCAGTTGCATCTTTCGAGTCTATGGTGCAAAGACATGCCTTAGTGCTAAGTATAGTTAGCACAGGAAGATGGTTGATATTACCACAATTCACCGCATAAGGATAATTGGTCTTGTTGATTCAATGACAAGTTCTTATGACTAGGTGGTATGTGATGTGCAAGTTTCAAGTGATTATGCTCACCACAAGTATGACTGTTCAAAGTTTCTATCTTAAGTATGTGCATGCAAAGGTCATTAAGGACATCAGCATCAGAGCTCAAATTTTTATGCCCACATGATACATCCTTGTTATGGAGTAAAAAGTAGACACATGCCTTTTTACCTCTGATTTTACCTCCTAGGTCCTATTTTCTTCATTATGCATTATAATTGAGTATCCCAAAGAAATGAGCCTGACACGCATGTGAATTTGGGACCTTGGGCCCTTCATTTAACTTATCCCTAACCTAAATTAGGGCCTTGGACTTGGCTACCAACTACCCAAGTCCTCCTTGATTGGTCAGGGTGAATTAATGTTATGTCAGTCTCAGATCTTTAAAAATATTCCTCTTTGTCAGCTTTTGTGATTTATTTTCGTGAATGTTAGCAGGAAACCATATATATGTGAGTTTTTGACTTAATTCTGAACCTAGATGGATATTGTGAATTTATGATATTAGAGAAAAGATCATTCAAGGTATTCCTTGTGTTATTGTTGCAAATTTGTGTTCAAATGTATTTGTGTGTTTGTTGCAGATTTGAAAACATCATCCATCTCCTTATGAGTTGAAGAATCTTCATCCTCCTAAGGGCTTCACCTCCAAGGTGAGATTATCATTGTGTTTGAATTATCTCATCATCATTTGGATTATCTTTAGCCTTTGCCCTTCAAGGGCATGCTCTCTCTAACAATAGTTTTGGGAAAGGTTGAATGCTAACCTAGGATTTGACTGATGAAAGTCCCTAAACACCACAACCCCCAAACCCCTTTTCTTCTTGTGTATAGGTTACAGGTACAAGTTTTGGGGAAACTGAAGTTTGAAGAAAACTTTGGAAGAATCAAGGTTTCAAGATCTAAAATAAATTCTAAAATATTCCTTTGAAAAGAATTGGATGGTTTCCAAACTCATCCTTTGGGTTTATAGGTTCTAGATCTGGCATTAGGACATCCTCTAGAGCAACTTTCCAGTTTGTACCTTCATCTGATTCCTTCATCTGGACACCAATGGTTTATAGGACTATTTTGGTTACCAAATTTGTCCTCTAACATCCCTACTTTTAGGAAATAGGTTTTATCACCCCTCTGATCATTCTTGTGTAATTAGTTGCTAGATATATGTTGTCTATCTTCTTTTATAATCAGATCTTTGCAAATCTAGGGTTTAGTGCATATTTGACCTAGGGTTTGATAAAAAAGATTGATTAAATCAGATCTTTCCATAGAAAATCAAAAGAACAAGAGCTGTAGCTGATTCCACCTTCTCCTTGGTTGTGATTTTGCTCAATCTTGTCCTTGAATGTTATTGTGGAAGAGGGTTTTGATCTTCTTTGTACATGCATGAATTCATCTCCCTTTTACCCCCTAACATTTTTATAAACCTATAGTAGAGAACATTTGCATCTTATTGACTATTGAAATCAGTCTTTTCATTAATTCATATCATATCTATCATTCTACATTGGAAAATCTTGAATAAATTTGAAAAAATTAGAAAAAAAAAAGTATTCTAGGCTTGCATAAAGGCATAGTTTTGCATTATTTCATTGCATATCATTGGAAACATTCAATTTTCTAATTTTTACATTAGATCTGAGTTATATTACATAAATAAATCATTTTATCATATCACATCTTGCATTTGAAGATCTCATTTGTTAAGGTTTTGTTGAAAACTTGTATTTTTCATATAACCTAGTTTTTGCAAAAGCTAGGTTTAGTAGTCAAAATATTATTTCAGATTTTGTTGCTCTTTTAAAACACTCATTCAAATCTGATTTGGAGTTGTAGTTTTTCTTCATTGTGCATTCTTGCATTAAAATTTCAAATTTTGCAACTACACAATGTGTATTTCAACATAAGAGAATAAGCATCTTTTTCACATATTTTGCAATAAATCAAAAAATTAACAATATCACCTTTTGTGCAGCACTTTAACATTAAATTCACTTGGTTTGTAGTGACACTAGTGTATTTTTGATCTTTTCAAAAGCTTCAAAAACCCACAGTTTCCTCAAACTAGTGTTGTGGTGTAAAAAAGTCTCTCATATTGGTGGCATTTGATAAATAAAAGATACTTCATTATGGCACCTTATAATTGTTCCTCTTTGGTATGTTTACATGCATATATTAAAGATTTTAAAAGTTTTTTCAAATTCATTAATATGGATCTTTATGTTTTGACTCATATATAATCCATGTATGATAAGAATATCTTTAAATGCTCTTCATTTGAAATCCTTGATTATGTATCTAATTTTAATAACTTCATAACACTTACAAATGAATACCCTTCAATACTAAATGACTTTAATAATTTCATCTCCATGAATTTTCATGTGAAAGATGATTCTCCTTTTACTTCTACTACAAGTAATAAGGATAACCTAGCTTTGCCTATTTCACCCTATCATTTGGATGTCTCTCCCAAAGTTGTTCCCACTTGTGAGGACATTTTGGCACAAGAGGATGAAATCATTGATACATTCACTAATATCACCCTACCCTCTCTTCATTCCAATGATCTCCCTTCAAAAGATGAAGCATTGGTGGATGAAGAAAGGTCTCTCATATTAAATCCTTTAGGGATGGATGCTGAGCTTAATCAAAGTAAAAACAATGTTAATTAAATAATCACCAATAGACTTATTCCACCCACTAAGGAGATAGCGGATAAGTGTATTAATTTTCCTAAACTCATTGTGCATGGGGCATCCAATGTGTCTCCTTGCTTCAAATTGGTGATTACGGTTCAATGTGCTCCAACACCACCTAGACCCCCAGGTTACATTCTCAATTTTGAAAAAAACAAATTACTCAAAGAAATCAAGCGTAGATCAAAATGTGTCACAACAACCCTATCACAATGTGGTTTCTCACACATACAATATGCAAAATAATAAACAAAGTAAACAACAGTCAAACATTCCGATCACTTTACTAACTTCTCAACCTATGCTTCCTCAACCACCCCGTCTTACTCATAAAGGTGGTCAAGATTATGATCTTGTTGAGCAGATCCATGCTACTCCCACTAGGATCTCTCTTTGGGAACTCATACAATCATCACCTACATACCATGAAATGCTCTAGAAATCTTTAGAAAAGGTGATTGTACTAGCTTCTATTTATCCTAATGATGTAGTAGCTCTATTAGATTGTATGAATGCGACAAAAATGGATATTCTATTTTAGTAGCATGAGTTACCCTGTCTAGAAGTTTAGAAATAGTATGATCCTCTTATAATCTCTGTCACAATAAACAAAAAGTTGATAAAGCAAGTTATGGTTGATAATGGATTGGCTCTTAATGTTTGTAGTGTTGATTTGTTACACAAAATCAATGTTGATAAAAAATTAATTAAACCAGATACGCTAAATATTTGTGGCTTTGATAATGTTGGTAGACCATCCTTGGGTACTATAACCTTACCTTTCAAGGATGAACCCGTGACATTGTCTACTCTTTTTCATGTCATGGCTAGTACTCTGTCATATAATATGATTCTTGGAAGACCATGGATTCACACTATGGTGGTAGTTCCATCTTCCCTTCATCGATCATTAAAGTTTATTTATGCAAGTAAACTCCACACCATTGAACCTAATATAGAGCTAGAAAGTTGTTTACACATTGAAACATAAAAACAAGTTGATGATCACAAGATTCTTAATAATTTAAATTTTGATTCATCTATACCTCTTGCGACAGATAATGTTGTTCAAGATTCTCAACAAACATTGAATGCACGTTTTGGTGATGATTGGGATTCATTAGACATTACTCCTACCTTTATAGGGGAGTATAAACTCAATAACTCTAGAACATCAAAATTTGCATTGATATCATCTAAACAATCTATGGAAACACCTAAAGAATCTCAAGCTTCTTTAGTCAATAAAGAAGACATTATTATGGGGCCTATGAGGCCACACCATCTTTTAAAAAGATGACCTCCCTCTACGATGGGGGATTTAAAATCCTTTATAAAAACTATGACTATGTAGGTAATGGTTGTGGTGTAAATCAACAAGGAATCATAGTACCTTTACAAGTTGCTAGAATTAATTACACAGGCGGTATTGGATACTATTTTTTGAATCCAACCAAAGCCTACTCTCATCCTACTCTTAATGTCAATACAATATCAGCAAATATGATATATCCTGAGATGATGAACATGGATGGTCCACCAGGAAATATTCCATTGAATCAGGTAAGTATTTCTCCATCTTTTAGCCACACTTGATGTAGCACCTACTCCAGTTGCTCTCAAGGGTGGCCTCCTCCTAGATATATATGTTGTTAGCCTTGTGTTGTGTTCCCCCGTGTTGTGTGAAATTTTGTTTTAAGTCTCCTCGGATGACCCTTAATACTTTTGTAAGGTCAAGGATATAAGAAGACTGCCTCTATTGTGACCATTCTTCTATTTTTTCTCTATTTTCTTACTTTCCTCTCCACTATTTTTATCATTATGTGTTGTGCCTTAGGGGCATAACGTTGTGGAGGATGTCTTGGGGACATCTTTCCATGTCATAAACCCAAGTCACTTTTATCTCCTCTCTCATTTTTACTGTTTCCATTCTTCAGTGACTCTACTAGTTGGTGGATGACAAAAACAAACAAATACAAATAACAACCGTGTGTCCCTTTAGCAAGAAAGAAAAAATGGACCTATTCCAAACATGAATATGGAGTTGATATATATAATATATCTGACGCTTGACTAGTAGAATCATTTTGTGTTGTGATTTGTATTGTTATATTTGTTGTAACAAACATTTGTAATACTCTGAACTTGCTTCTACACACTTTGGATTGTTTTACATCTCACCTTGTAGCTACACCCAGTTCTTAGATACCTATAGTATAGCCTCATGTCTATACTCAGTTCTAAACTTGGAAGTGTAGTGTGGGTCTATTATGCGACATGTTAAATGATTTCTAGATAACTTTCATGAATTGATTTGGTTATTATCTTAGAGTAAGATTTTCTAGCCAAACCTTATATCTTGTTGATTACATTAGCAAATGATAATCATGTGTTTGTGGGAACATTCAGCAATCATGGCACATGTCACCTTTGGGGCATGGGCTCTACGAAAGCTCTTGTTCCCTTGTGTGTTTTCTCTCTACCTTAATGTGCTTGATATTGGAAGGCAAGATCAACCATCTTAAGGTGGTGGCATATATAATGGAATCTGACTAATTACTCATTACACTGACAAAGCATGTTTGAAAGCCCTCATCATAAGGAAAAATAGCATATCTCTTGAGCTAGTGCACATCCTTTAAGAAAAATCACTCATCATGAGGTAGGGTGGTGTATCTCTTGTGCTAGTGCACACCCTTTTTAAACAAAAGCCCTCATCACAAGGTGGGATGGCGTATCTCTTGAACTAGTGTGTATCCTTTTAAACAAACACCCTCATAATGAGGTGGGATGGTGTATCTATTGAACTAGTGCACATTCTTTTAAACAAAGTCACCATCGCAAGGCGGGGTTCGATCATGAGTCATTCACCCTTAAGCATGTCTTTGGTAGTTGTGGTAGCATAGCTCAACTGTCAGGTATGTTTGGCATGTTTTAGATAGTTGAGTGTAGTGATGAGCTCCTTCCTATGAGTCATGTTTATCATGTATAAGATGTATAGTATGTCAGCATCATGCTATACGGTGCTCATGTATTCCATGTGTCTTCCATGTGTTTTATGTATCTTTCTTGCATGTCTTGTGTGTTTGTGGCATGGTCTAAAGACATGTGGTGATGAGCACCCCCATGCTATATGTGTTTTGTGTGTTTACTTTAGTTAGCATTATATATATAGATATGTAATTGCTCGATCATTTGCTTAAACATGTCTTCTCTTCATGTATACTTCATGTAATGCATGATTGTATTCATGTCTTCTTTGTGTATTGCATGCTTTCACTATCTTCTCCATGTATTTCATGTGTCCTTACTATCTTCGATGTATCTTATGTGATTGTTAAGTGTTTTCTTATGTTTGCCTAAGTCTGGGTGCTAGAGATAGTCTTCAAACTTAGAGTATGTCTTATGTGTTTGATGCACTTTGACCATACTTTAATACATGTATGGATCGTAAGATCAAACACACATTAAAGTGGGGGATAAATGTTATGGAGTACAAAGTGGACACATGCCTTTTTACCTCCTACTTTCACTCCTAGGTCCTATTTGCTTCATTATGCATTCTAATTGAGTATCGCAGAGAAAAGAGCTTGACACCCATGTGAATCTAGGACCTTGGGCCCTTCGTTTAACTTATCCCTGACCTAAATTTGGCCCCTAAACTTGACCACCAACTGCCCAAGTCCTCCTTGATTGGTCAAGGTGAATTAATGTTATGTCAGCCTAGGACCTTTAAAAATGTTCCTCTTTGTTGGATTTTGTGATTTAGTTTCGTGAATGTTAGTGGGAAAGCATATATATGTGAGTTTTCAACTTCATTTTGAACCTACATGGATATTGTAAACTTCTGATATTAGAGCAAAGAGCACTCAAAGCATTCCTGGTGTTATTGTTGCAAATTTGTGTTTGTATTTGTGTGTTTGTTGTAGATTTGGAATCCTCATCCATCTCCTTATGAGTTAAAGAATCTTCATCCTCCTAGGGGCTTCACCTCCAAGGTGACATTATCATTGTGATTGAATTATTTTATCATCATTTGGATTATCTTTAGCCTTTGTCCTGTAAGGGCACACTCTCTCTAACAATGGCCTTGGGAAAGCTTGAATTTACCTAGGATTTGATTGAGACAAGTCCCTAAACACCAAAAACCCCAAACCCCTTTTCTTCTTGTGTGTAGGTTATAGGTACATGTTTCGGGGAAAGTGATGTTGGAAGAAGACTGTGCAGGAATTAAGGTTTCAAGATTTGAAATAAGTTCTAGAATATTCCTCTGAAAAGATGAGAAGTTTCTAAATTAATCCTTTGGGTTTATAGGTTCTGGATCTAGCATCAGGGCATCCTTTGGAGAAACTTTCTAGTTTGCACCTTCAGTTGATTCCCTCATCTGGACACTGGTGGTTTTATAGGACTATTTTGGTTGTGGAATTTTTCCTCTAATATCTCTGCTTTCAAGAAATAGGTTTTATCACCCCTCTGATCATTCTTGTGTAATTGGTTGTTGGATATCTATTGTATATCTTCTATTATAATCAAATCTTCACAAATCTAGGGTTTAGTGCATATTTGACCTAGGGTTTGATAAAAAGGCTTGATTATATCAGATCTTTCCATAGAAAATTAGGAGCACAAGATCTGTAGCTGAGTCTACCTTCTTCTTTAATATTATTGTGGAAGAGAGTTTTGATCTTATTTGCATATGCATGTATTCATCTCATTTTTACCCTTTAACAATCCTAAGATGACAAAAGTGTTACACATATGGTTCCTAGGGTTGTCATTGATGTCAACACTATCATGGTGGTGTGATGGTGTTCATGGTTGGATATCATGTCCCATCCAATAAGAGAAGGGAGAAGATATAGTTCATATTAATATGGGAATTAGAAGCATGAAGATGATTAGATGCATTGTAGATGCTACTAATGGCCTGAATTATGTATGTTCCAAGTTCCATGATGATTGCATTATTGGAAGAGTGTTTTGTTGTTGACTGATTGAAGGCAGTGTTGTCTCTATGAAAATGTTTTGTGTAGGACAGTGGAATGCTTTGCATTCCTCTACATTTGAAAATATGGCCATGCAATTCTAGAATTGTGTTCAGGATGCTATGAAGTTGATAATTCCAAGTTTTTAGATCATTTGTCCTTCTATTGTGAAAGTTATGCATGATAGAGTACCGACATGTGTTCTGGAAAGAGTATGCTAGTGTTGAAGGCCTGTTGGAATGCTCTGCATTCCACAAAAAATGAATGATTGCCCTTGTGGTTTTGAGGACATATTTATGTTGCAAGTATATGCCTAATCGATGTTTTCATGGATGTCAAAATATTCATGTTGTCATTGGTGTCAACTGTATCCTATTCCATTATTTGTTTATAAGACTTGTATGTTGAGGATATTGAGAAAATTAGCCTCTTCAAAAGAAACAAGTAAGCCATAGAGAAGTGCAGTACAGACAGTGAGTTGTATGCTGAAGAATAGTCTGATAAACTACTCCGCATTTGTTCCTACTTGAAGATCATGGTCTATGTATTGGAAGTAAGTTAGAGGTACATCTAAGGATGCTACATTTTGGGTCTGGGCCATCTGAATGAAAATATGAGTGAGTTGTGTTTACCAGAGTGAAGTCTACTTTGTCTATAAGTTCAGTTGAGATAGGAAGATAGTATTTGGCTCCGCATTCCTTTGCAAGAAAGTATTTTGTTATGTGGTTCTAGAGGAAAGTCTAGGATGATGATAAGTGCCTACAGTTGTAATGGTTCATGGTTTGGTGGTCCACAAGCTATCTTTCTTGTATGACAGTTGAAGATAGTAAAGCTCATGTGATCCGGTGAGAAGATTCATATGAATAAAGTGGTTAAGGTTTGTGTGATTGCCCCTAATGATTATATCATTCTTGTGGATGTCTCCTAATCATGTTCCTATTTGGACTTTAGTTTGCATTAAGAAATTGAGATGGTGTGTGAAGATTGTTCCCAGATAATGTAGCGTGTAACCAATCATGGCAAACCTGGTTGATCCCAGTGATTGCAGAGATCTCTAGAAGATTGTGGAAGCATGTTGTGGAATGGAAGATCATGTTTGAGTCCCAAATCTAGCATGACGTGATCCTCATTTCATTCCCTTTGCATAATGATGCAATAGGTCAGGACCTATTTTGTAAATGTTTGTAATTGATGATCATTCCAAGGTTGATATAGTGTATAAATACTTGTAGCTGAGTCATGGAAAAGTTGTCCTTGAGTGAAAATGAGAATATATTAAGAAAGGTCCAAAGATAGAGAAAAGAAGAGGTAGATGAAAGAAGAAGAATAGAGCAGAGGAAGAACAGGGTAGAGGAAGAGCAGAGCTGAGGAATTGTTTATTCACAATAAAGAAAGGTGTTTGATCATGACAGTGAATCTAGTAGTAAGCCACCAATAGGGTTTAACAATACTTATTGTAATCTTTCTAGGTTTAGGGTTGAGGTAGTGAGTCTACTAGACCTAATTGTTCTTCATGGTAGTAAGCCAGTATGTTTAGGCCCGTGGGGTGACCAAGCCTGAACATCACTATTTCAAGATTGCAATATATATTGAGAGTTAATCCTCTCCATGGTTTTTCCCCTCCTTGGGGCTTTCCACGTAAATCTACTGTCTCTTGTGTTTGATGTTGTTATGTTATTGATTTCATGCACTCATTGTTAAATCATAATAATTGTGGATAAGTGATGAATGTTTAATTGCAGAATGTGTTTAAGTTTTTTTGACAACTGATTCACCCCCCTCTCAGTTGTCTAGCACATATGAACAATTGGTATCAAAGCCATGTTCCTTTGAAGAAAGTTTAACAATTTAAGGAAGATCCAAAATGTCTTACAAGAAGGAAGCACCACATTTTGATGGAACTAATTATGTTGTCTAGAAGGCTCAGATGATAAGCCATCTTCTTTCTCTTGGTATCAAAGTTTGGAAAGCTGCAGAAATAGAATACACCATACCTCAAAATGGCCCAATGACTGAAGATGAAATCAAAGAATATGAGATAGATATCAAGGCAAGGGATGCTCTGCTGAGCTCATTAACTGACTCAATACTGACAAAAGTGGTGGATCTTGAAACTACAAATAAAGGTACGGGAAAAGTTGAAAAATCTATATGAAGGAGATGACGTTGTGAAGGAAGCCAAGTTACAAAGTTTGAAAGTGAAATATGAAAGCTTGAAGATGAACAATGATGAAAACATATCAGCGTTTATGTAAAGAGTTGATGAACTTGTTATAGGGATAAAAGCCATAGGTGGAACTCTTGATGAAAATGAAATTGTCAAAAATACTTAGATCTCTGCCCAAGTCCTACTATCACAAGGTGGCCGCAATAGAACAATTCATGCAAGTAAACATAGTTAACAGGGATTAGTTGTTTGGTAAGCTTACTTCTTTTGAAATGAGGGAGTTAGATGATGCTCTACCAAAAGTTGAGACTACTTTCAAAGCTAGTACTCCTGTAAGTACTTCCTGATCAAAAAAGTATATGGTAGAATCTGATGATGAAATAGACAAGGTTGAAGCCAACTTTGTAGATAGGTTGCAAAGAGGATCTGGTAAGTATAAATGCAAATTACCTTTCAAATGTTTTTCTTGTGGTAAAGTAGGTCACTTTTCTTCCAGATGTCCTGAAAGAATTGAAAGAAATAGAAGAAGAGATGAGAACAGGCCTAGGACCCAAAAGAAGTGTTATTATGTTGAAGATTTTGATGATGATGGAGTATCAGATAATGGTGAACTAGATAATGCTAATTCCTCTATAAGTGAATTCTTGTTCATTGCTATTAAGGAAGATCTTGTGTCTACTAATTCTTCTAGTTGTATGAAGGAAGAAAAACCAGTGGAAAGTGCTTTGGCTACTCAGGTCATTAAGGACAAAGATGAATGGGTTATTGATAGTGGTTTCTCTCACCTCATGATTGGTAAGAAAAGTAAGTTTGTAAGTTTGGAAAGATATGATGGTGGTCTGGTTAGGTTTGGAGATGACACAATTGGTAGGATTTATGGAAAAGGATCCAATTCTTTTGATGGCAAGCATAATACTGAAGATGTCTTGTATGTGAAAGGATTAAAGTACAATTTTCTAAGTGTGGGTCAGATGTGTGACAAGGACTACAACTTAAGCTTCAAGGACAATGGATGAAAGATCAAGGAAAGCTCTGGAATAGTCATTGTAACTAGTAAGAAAACTAGAGGTAATATCTATCACTTGAAAGGAACCAAGAACTATTGGTTGTTGACTCAGATTGATGAAAGTTGGTTATGGCATAGAAGGTTGTGTCACATAAATTTTGATAATATTATGAAGATAAGTACTGCATAGATTGTTAGAGATTTACCTAAGCTTGTGAAGCCTTCTAATCTAGTTTACAAGGAGTGTCAATTTGGGAAACAGACAAGAACAAGTTTCAAAAGAAAGGATCAATCAGTTGGAGGACTACTTGAGCTAGTACATATAGATTTGTGTGGACCTACCAAAGTAAGAAGTTTGCAAGGAGATAGTTATTTCATGCTACTCATTGATGATTATTCTAGAATGAATTGGGTCACCTTTTTGAAAGAGAAAGTTGAAGCTCTAGATAAATTCAAGGCATTTAAGGAAATGGTTGAAAATGAAATGGATTTGAAAATCAAATGTTTGAGAACTGATAGAGGAGGAGAGTTCACATCAAATGAGTTCAATTTCTTTTGTGAAGAGCATGGAATAAAGAGACAGTTATTTGCACCCAGAAATCCACAACAAAATGGAGTTGTTGAAAGGAAAAATAGAATAGTTCAAGAAGATTCTAGAACCATGATGAAGGAAGCTCATCTTCTGGAAGTATATTGGAGAGAGGCAATTCACACTGTAGTATATATCCTAAACAGAGTTCAAGTAAAAGGTAACAGTTCAAAAATTCCCTATGAATTGTAGTATGGTAGAGTTCCTACTGTGAAATATTTCAAAGTCTTTGGTAGTAGATGTTCTATCAAAAGAGAAGAAGATTTAGGCAAGTTTGATGATAGATGTGATGAAGGAATATTTCTTGGTTACTCCACCAGGAGTAAGGCCTACCAGTGCTATAATAAGAGGTTGAATAAAATCATTGAAAGTGCAAACATCAAAGTTGATGAGTGTAAAGAAAGGTCTTCAGAACCAAGTGGATATGAGTTAGATGATCCAGATGTTTTAGAAGTGGTGCAACATGAAGACAACACAGATGAAGAAGAACAAGCTTTGATAAGTGCTACCAAAACTCCAAGATATGTAAGAATCAGTCATTCTAAAAATCAAATCATAGGAGATAAGAGCAAGGGGATCTTAACTAGAAGAAAAGCTATAGAAGAACAAGTAAATTTTTGTATGATCTCTAAGATTGAACCTAAAACTATGGATGAGGCATGCAAAGATGAGAATTGGATAAAGGCCATGGAAGAGGAATTGATGCAGATAGAGAAGAATCAGACTTGGGATCTTCTTCCCAGACTAACAGACAAGAATGTAATTGGTACAAAGTGGGTCTTCAAAAACAAAATGAATGAGAATGGTGAAGTGGTAAGAAACAAAGAAAGATTGGTATGCAAAGGATATGCTCAGGTTGAAGGAATAGACACCGAAGAAACTTTTGCTCTAGTAGCAAGGATTGAAGCAATAAGGATGTTTCTAGCTATTGTAACATACAAAGATTTCAAGGTTTATCAAATGGATGTGAAGTTTGCCTTCCTAAATGGTGAGTTGGAAGAGGAAGTCTATATTGAACAACCAGAAGAATTTCAGTCATCAGAAAAAGGGGACATGGTATGTAGATTGAAGAAAGCACTGTATGGATTGAAGCAAGCTCGTAGGTCATGGTATGCATGGTTGGATAGGTACCTGATACAGATAGGGTTTAGTAAAGGTATGAAAAATAGTAACCTCGACTTCAAGATGAATGATGAAAAAACTCTGATTGTTGTAGTTTTTGTTGATGATATTATTTTTAGAGGCAATGAAGCTATGTGCTTAGTTTTTACTGGAGAAATGCAAAGTGAATTTGAAATGTCTATGTTTGGAGAGATGAACTTCCTTTTAGGTCTGCAAATATGCCAATTAGATAAGGGTATCTTTATTTCTCAGTCTAAGTATGTGAAATAGTTGTTAAAGAAATTTTGAAGTAAAGAATCTAAACCAGTATGGACACCTATGATAACTGGTTGTAATTTGAGCAAAGATGATAACTCACCCTTGGCAGACCAGAAAAAGTATAGATCTATGATTGGAGAATTACTTTATCTGACTCAAACCAAACCTAACATAATGCATGCAGTGTGTCTTGTGGCAAGATTTCAGGCAGAACCCAAGGAATCACATGTGATGGCAGTCAAGAGAATTTTGAGATATTTAAAAGGTACAATAGATTATGGTTTGTGGTACTCCACGGATAGTGATTTTGTTCTTAGTGCATATACTAATGAAGATTGGGCTAGAGATGTGGATGACAGAAAAAGTACAAGTGGAGGTACATTCTTCTTGGGAAAAAGATTCGTATCTTGGTTGAGAAAGAAACATGATTCAATATCCCTATCTACTGCAGAGGCAAAATACATTGCAACGGCATGCAGTTGCACTCAAGTGTTATGGATGAAGTAGACTTTGAAGGACATCAAAGTTGTGTATGAAGAACCTATTGCAATCTTTTGTGACAACACAATTGCCATAAACATACCATAGAACCCAATGATGCATTCAAGGACCAAGCACATATCCATTAGGTATCATTTTTTGAGAGAAAAGGTGACAGAGAATGAAGTGAAGTTGGAGTATGTTTCAACCAAGGATCAGATTGCAGACATTTTTACCAAGCCTTGGCCCAAGGATACTTTTGAGTATCTCAAAGAAACGTTAGGGGTGAGCACCCCTCTTTCTCTAAACTAAGATGTACAATTTGGTGCATTAGTTTGGAGGTGTTTAGAGGTCTAGATTGATGCTTTTTAGGGCTACTTCTAAGGGGGAGTAGTCAAAAAGTTCAGAGGAGAGATTAGATTAGAGAAAAAGAGTGCAAGTATGTGCCCTTTGCCATTGATGGCAAAGGGGGAGAGAAGTCATGTGAAAAACATAGAGTGCAGATGTGTAAGAGAAAGGGAAAGAAAGAGTGCAGGTGTGTAAAGAGAAAGGGGGAGAATCTTGTCTTGATGGTTGTTGCAGTTTTTCACATCATATGTTGCCATCAATGACAAAGGGGGAAATTATTACAAGTATGTGCCTAATCGATGTTGTCATTGATGTCATCATATTCTTGTTGTCATTGGTGTCAACTATATCCTATTCCATTACTTATTTAGAAGACTTGTATGATGAGGATATTGAGAAAACTAGCCTCTCCAAAAGAAACAAGTAAGCCACAGAGAAGTGTAGTATAGATAGTGAGTTGTATGTTGAAGAATAGTCTAGTAAACTACTCCACATTTATTCCTTCTTGAATATCATGGTCTATAGATTGGAGGTAAGTTAGAGGTATGTTTGAGGATGCTACATTTCAGGTTTGGGCCATCCACATGAAGATCTGAGTGAGTTGTGTTCACTAGAGTGAAGTCTACTTTGTCTGTAAGTTTAGTTGAGACAGGAAGACAATATTTGGCTCCACATTCCTCCACAAGAAATTATTTTGTTATGTGGTTCTAGAGGAAAGTCTGGGATGATGATAAGTGCCTACATTTGCAATGATTTGTGGTTTGGTGGTCTGCAAGCTATCTTTCTTTTATGATAGTTGAATACAGTAAAGATCATGTTTTCCGGTGAGAAGATTCCTATGAATAAAGTGGTTAAGGTTCATGTAGTTGCTTCTAATGATTATAGCGTGCTTGTGGATGTCTCCTAATAATGTTCCTATTTGGACTTTGGTTCGCATTAAGAAATTGAGATGGTGTGTGAAGATTGTTCCCAGATAACATAGTGTGTAACCAGTCTTGGCCGACCTAGTTGATCCCAGTGATTGCGGAGATCTCTAGAAGATTGTGGAAGCATGTTGTGGCATGGAGGATTGAGTTTGAGTCCTAGCTAAGGCACGATGTGATCCACATTTCATTCCCTTTGTATAATGTTGCAATAGGTCAGGACCTATTTTATAAATGTTTGTAATACCAACCTTCGAGATTGTTCCAATGGTTGATGCCGACCTTGATGATCATTCTAAGGCTGATGTAGTGTATAAATACTTGTATTTGAGTTGTGGAAAAGTTGTCCTTGAGTGAAAATGAGAATATATTAAGAAAGGTCCAAAGGTAGAGTAGAGAAGAGGTAGAGGAAAGAAGAATAGCAGAGCAGAGGAAGAGTAGAGCT
This sequence comes from Cunninghamia lanceolata, assembly GCA_027924645.1. Lineage (NCBI taxonomy): Eukaryota > Viridiplantae > Streptophyta > Pinopsida > Cupressales > Cupressaceae > Cunninghamia > Cunninghamia lanceolata. The sequence goes on from BSBN01000854.1 coordinate 11,787,277, forward strand.
GGGCAATTATTTATTCACAATAAAGAAAGGTTATTGATCATGACAGTGAATCTAGAAGTAAGCCACCAGTAGGGTTTAATAGCCCTTATTGTAATCTTGCTAGGTTTAGGGTTGAGGTAGTGAGTCTGCTAGACATGTTGTTCTTCATGGCAGTAAGCTAGTACGTTTAGGCCTGTGGGGTGACCAAGCCTGAACATCACTATTTCAAGATTGCAATATATATTGAGAGTTAATCCTCTTGGTGGTTTTTCCCCACATTGGGGTTTTCCACATAAATCTAGTGTCTCTTGTGTTTGATGTTGTTAAGTTTCTGATTTCATGCACTCATTGTTAAATCATAATAATTGTGGATAAGTGATCAATGTTTAATTATAGAAAGTGTTTAAGTTTTTGTTACAACTGATTCACCCCTCCTCTCAGTTGTCTAGTGCATATCTATAGTTTATGGACATGTATTGCATGCTTTCTTGTAGTTTCATGGTTCTTGGTGGTCTGCAACTTAGTTTTTCAAATGACAACATTTTGCAGTGTGTTCTAGATGACAGATTATTCTCAAAGTTATTGATCGAAGCTATGTGGCATAATTATTTGGTGTGCGGTGGTAAAGAATTGTTTGGGTATATTGTATGAGTCACTTGAACTCATCTAGAAAAGTTTCATGAAGATCTTTCGTGTTTCCTATACCACACAAGGTTTTGAAGATGTGGCCATTATACTTCAAGTCTTCTTGTGTTTTCCTTAAATTTGTCCTATTTCCAAATGAGCAAAGTGTGCATATGTAATTCCTTGGTGTTTGAAGCTATGAAGGAAGTCTTGGACCTGGTTAAGCAAGTGTTGGGGTCCACAAGGCATAGATCTTTTGCTGTTGTAATGTGTGGTTTCACTTAGGACCTATCTTCTACACGTTTCATATTGTGTGTTGTCTGGCTAACTTGTAAATATATTTTTCATGTTGTATCTGGATGACAAGAAATGTAATCAATGTAATATCATGTATAAATAGTGAATCAAATTGAGTGAGGAGAGGTGTGATTGTAATTTGATTAAAAAGCTCGCAAGTAGATAAAAAGTATAATGAATACAATGTTGATGTGCAACTGAAGGAGAAAGAGCAGAAGTTGTTGACGCTATCCTGATTCATCTTGAAGACTTATATGTGACAATGATCAAGTGTAGAGGGTGCCTAACTGATCATATCATCAGAAGAAAGTGTGAAGAGATAGAAGTGTAATCATCAAAAGTCTGATTTTCAATGTCAGTTTTCAAATAGTAGAAAGACTGTCATACTGTAATGTTTTGTAAGTGTGTTCTCAATTCAGGGAGTAGTAGCTTCATTGGGAGTGACCCTAAAAAATAGCCTTCAGGGAGTAGAATCTTCCTTGGGAGTGACCCTAAATCAAAGTTCTTCAAGGAGTAGAACCTTCCTTGGGTTCTAGCCCTAAAATAAAGTTGTTATTTGAGCTACATATATTGTGAGTTAATCCTCACTATGGTCTTTCCCTTCTAGGGTTTTCCACTTATATCTAGTCTCATGTGTTGATGTGCATTGTGTTAATCTTTCATGATCATGTTGTAATGATTAAGTTTTAATCTGCTCTAGATAAGTTGAAGTTGTTAAAATTGAAAATTATTTAGATATTGATTCACCCCCCCCACTCAGTAGATTGGTGTGTTCAACAATTATTATCAAAGCCAAGTTTCTCTAAAGGAAGCTTAACTGCTTGAGGAAGGTCTGGGATGCTACAAAATGGATCCAACAAGATACCTAGGTTTGATGGGATAAATTATGCTTTTCGGAAGCTAAGGACGGAATCTCATATCAATTCTCTAGGGTGCAGTGTTTGGGACTCTGTCTGTTAGACTTGGCTATGATTGGAGCCACCTAGGATCTAGGACTTCATGAAAGCACAAGAGAGATCAAATGAGAGAATAATGATATTCTATCATGATTACAGGATTGTTATTATTACAATTTACATGACATGCCTTGCTTATAAAGAGAAGGATGGAATGTACGATGTTGTAGTCATGTGACAAGTGTCATTATCCTATGACATGTGACAACTATAGGATAAGATGACAACTATCAACAACTATCAATAACTAGACACAACTAGAAACATCTAGTAGACTCACTAAGTCAACTTAACTTGTGTGAATTATGTGGGATGTGTGAATATTATTTAACTAATAAATAGTTAAATAATATGAATTATCGACACAAGGGTAAACCAGTTAGGTAATAACCCTATTCAAACCAACACCCCCCCTTAAGTGCAACTTAGGGAGTAGCTAACTAAAGAAAGATGCAATGATGGATGGGTCCTGACTACTAGGCCATGTTAGGTACCCATGTACAACAAATCTTAAATAGAGAAAAGGAAAAAACCTCATGGGAAAAAACTCCTCTCCAAAAGTGAGAATACATGAAACAAATGAAAGTGAAAGATGTGATGAAAGGATGAGTCAAGAGCCCCCTAAAACTACATCCAACACATGTACAATTAATTACCCCCATAAGAGAGCAAGAGTGAGACTATAGGTGCCCCCCACAATGAAGTAGCTCATGTGCCGATGGTGAATGCCTAATGAAGAATGCTGAAGAGAATCTAAAGCCTACAAAAAACATTCTTCCCATTAGGAAGAAATAGGTCCAAAGGCTGATATAGAAGAAACTCCATCTCAAGGTATGAGGGAAAAAGCCTCATGATATATCATGTCTATGAATATTGTTCATGTGTCCATGTGTCAGAATCAAAGAATGGCACTATACAATGAGGTGTGACCAATCCAAAATCCTAGGTAGACTCATGAAGAACAACCTCCAGAGATGAAGGGATAACAATTATGATGTAACTATCATCAAAGAGGAGAGATAACCCCTCAACTGTGTCCTCCAAATCTGCAATATGAGACTCACAAAACAAGTCTGATATACTTGCCCAGAAAGTATCCCACAAAGTTCTCTAAAAGACTAGAATGATCATGTTAAATTGAAGTAGAAGAAACCATGTTGATGTTGATATCTAAAGAAGAAAGAGGTTGAGGTGATGGAAGCTTAGCACTAGTCTCATGAACCAAAGTGGGTGAAAGAACACCAAGGTTCAAGTGACCAAACTTCTCCTCTAAAACTTGATTCACACTTGATACATGAGTGTGAATATCAATCAATGGATTTACATCATTAGAAGAAGAAAAATGGGAGAATGTATATAAGAGAGATGCATGACCAACCATCCTAGTAGCAATGATATCTTTTCTCTCCAAGTCTCGTATGATCACAGAATCATGAGTGAACTTAGTTCTCTTTCCTGCACCACAATGAGTAATTTGGTAGATGGAAAGGAGATTGGTTGTCAAGGAAGGTACACGCAACACATTGTTGAAATTACTCTCACCAACATCAATGGTTCCTTTACTAGTTGCATACATGTATGTATTGTTACCCATCAGCAGTGACATTAGCGCTAGGGGCCCCTTTTGGCCCCCTTCTAGCCCTAATAGGGCATTTTTTCTAGGAGCCATAACTTTTCTCCACGGTATCGAAATCAGGAAAAAAAGATATTGTTGGAAAGCTAAAAGCTAGTGCTTTGTAGTGGTTTTAGTATTTTCTTGATATTTTTCTTCAGGTGATAGATACAATAGTTTGAAGACAGATCTTCATTTTTAGCTTCTAAGCTCACAACTTCCAGCCACAATCTCTGATTTCCATGATTCTTACAGCATGGAAAAGGTATCTAAGAGATCTTACAATGCATCCATGCACTTTTCTTAGATTCATCTCTAGGTAATTTATTCAATTTGTCAATTTTTTGGCTTTTGAGTGATAACTTGGGCATTTTGACACTTGAGGAAGTGAAACTTGTTTTGGAAGGATTTGTTTTCTCTAATACCATGTTAGAGTTGGCTATGATTGGAGCCACCTAGGATCTAGGAATTCATGAAAGCACAAGAGAGATCAAATGAAAGAATAATGCTATTCTATCAATAAATGCAAAAGATTACAGGATTGTTATTATTACAATGTACATGACATGCCTTGCTTATAAAGACATGGATGGAATGTAGGATGTTGTAGTCATGTGACAAGTGTCATTATCCTATGACATGTGACAACCATAGGATAAGATGACAACTATCAACAACTATCAACAACTAGACACAACTAGAAACATCTAGTAGACTCACTAAGTCAACTTAATATGTGTAAATTATGTGTGATGTGTGAATATTATTTAACTAATAAATAGTTAAATACTATGAATTATCCACACAAGAGTAAACTGGTTAGGTAATAACCCTATTCACACCAACACTATTAAGACTAGTTACACAGTTCCTGCTACTATTCCTATAGATGTAGATGAAGTTAAGAAGTATGATAACAATGCCAAGGAAAAGTTTGCTATCATGAGTGGGTTAGCTGATTTAGAGATTTCAAAGGTCATGAGTTGCAGTTCTACTCAAGAAGTTTGGGATAAACATAAAACCATTTATGAAGGAGATAAGCAAGTAAAGAAAGCCAAAATACAAATCTTCAAGAGCAAATTTGAGAACCTAAAAATGTCAGAGGATGAAGAAATTGCTGGATATGTGCTATTGATGAATGAAGTGGTTAATGGCATTAAAGGTCTTGGTGAACTAAAAGAAGATGAGGTTGTGAAAAGGTCATGAGATCTCTTCCCAAATCTTACAATCATAAGGCATCTACCATTGAGAAGAATGTAGACTTGGATACATACACTATAGATAAATTATTTGGTTCCCTTACTATCTTTGAAATGAGAGAGTTTGGTAGTGATGCTCCAAAGAAAGAAGTTGTTTTCAAAGCCAATGTGAATACAAAGGAAGAAGTCGATGTTGAAGATGAAAGCTCTGGTGAAGTTGAAGCAAATTTTGTGAGAAGACTGAAGAAATGCACTAGAAAATGCAAAGGTAAGTTACCCTTCAAATGTTTTAATTGTGAAAAGGTTTGTCATTTTGCTTCTAAATGTCCTTTCAAAGAATCAAGGGGTAGTAACAGAAGAGAGAAGTTGAAGAGAAGTCTATATTCCATAGAAAGCAATTATTCCTCAGAAGATGAGGATCATGATGATTCAAATGATGAAACACTTTTCATGGCCTTGAGTATTGGTGACAAAAAGGATGATGTTGGAAAATGTGAAAAGACTAATGTCTTGCAAGAAGAACATAACAATGAAAGATCAATGGTTGTATGGACTACCTTTCATGCAAGAGAAGAAGCCAAGGCTTGGGTAATTGATAGTGGATGCTCAAATCATATGACTGGTGAAAAGGAGAAGTTTATCAACATTGAAAAGTGGGATGGTGGTGTTGCTAAGTTTGGTAGTGATGAGTCAGCACAGATCTATGGAAAAGGTGCTATAACTATTGATGGGAAGAACAAGATTGAGGATTTCCTCTATTTCAAAGGACTAAAGCACAATCTTCTTGGTGTCATTCAGATGTGCAACAAGGGGTACAATCTCACCTTTCATGCCAATAGTTGTGAAATTGGGAAGGCAGGATTTAGAAAACTAGTTGCATAAGGTATCAAGACATATGGTGACATCTATCATCTAAAGGAGGTAAATGGAAGAACATGTTTGTTGGCTCAATCCAGTGAGTGTTGGTTGTGGTACAAGAGAATGGGACACAACAATTTTGACAATATGGTAAAGATTAGTTCCACTCATGCAATAAGAGATATGCCTAAGATAATCAAGCCTACAAATGTAGTATGTAGGGAATGTCAAATGGGAAAGCAAACAAAGTCACACATCAAAAGCAAGGAGTATTCTTCTTTAAAACCATTGGACCTGATTCACACTTATCTATGTGTCCCTACTAGAGTAAAGAGTCAACAAGGTGAGAGGTATTTCATGTTGCTTATTGATGATTATTCTAGAATGACTTGGGTTGCTTTATTAAGAAAAAATCAAATGCCCTTGATAAATCTAAAGTGTTCAAAGCTATGGTTGAGAATGAAGTTGATGTCAAGATTAAATGTTTGAGGTCTGATAGAGGAGGTGGGTTACTTCAAATGAATTGGAAACATTTTGTGAAGATAATGATATTAGAAGACATCTGGCAGCTCCTAAGACCCCTTAACAAAATGGGGTAGTGGAAAGAAAGAATAGGACTATGCAAGAGATGTCTAGGGAAATGTTGAAAGATGCATATCTACCTAATTTGTATTGGAAGGGTGTAGTTCATACTATTTTCTATCTAATTAATAGAGTGCAACTTAGGTTCAATAGCACTAATACCCCTTATGAGCTATTGTATGGAATACCTCCCATAGTTAGATATTACAGGATCTTTGGCAGGAAATGCTATATCAGAAAAGATGAAGAAGACCAAGGAAAGTTTGATTCAAGAAGTGATGAAGGAAACTTTTTTGGCTATTCAACCAAAAGAAAGGCTTATAGATGCTACAACAAATGGTTGGGGAAGATGATTGAAAGCACAAATGTCAAGGTAGATGAAGACCTATATCAGATCTCACATGAATTAGAGGACTTTGAATTTGATATCTTTCCATGCATTGTAGATGAGGAAGAAGTGAAAGAAGAAAAGGAACAAGAACCAAAGCAAATGCCTAAGACTCCAAAAAAGTATGTTCAGAATAACCACTTAGCAGATTAGATAATTTTAGATAAGGATGAAGGTGTACAGACAAAGAGAAGACTTACTAAGACACATGACCAAGTAAATGTGTGTTTGTTATCAAAGGTGGAACCCAAAAACTTTTCTAATGCTAGTAAAGATGATGGATGGATAAAAGCCATGGAAGAAAATTTGGATGAGATTGAGAAGAATCAGACATGGGAATTGGTTCCCAAACAAACAAATAAGAATGTTATAGGAACAAAATAGGTGTTCTAGAACAAAGTAAATGAAGAAGGTGAAGTTGTAAGGAACAAGGCAAGACTGGTATGAAAAGGATACACACAAGTTGAAGGTATTGATTTTGAGGAGACTTTTTCTTTGGTAGCAAGGATGGAGGCAATCAGAATCTTCCTTGATCTTGTTGCTCATAAGAAATTCAAGGTTATTAGATGGATGTTAAGTCAGCATTTCAGAATGGTGACCTGGAGGAAGAGGTTTATATTGAACAACTAGATGGTTTCCAGATATTAGAAGATCTAGACATGGTGTGTAGACTTAAGAAGGCTCTGTATGGTCTTTAGCAAGCACCTAGAGCTTGGTATGCTAGGTTGGACAAGTACTTACATCAACAAGGTTTCAAGAAAGGTACTAAAGATAGCAATCTTTACATCAAGGAAGAAGGATACATGATATTGATAGTTGTAGTATATGTTGATGGCATCATCTTTGGTGGAGATGATGATATGTGTAAGAGGTTTGCAAAGGAGATGCAAAAAGAATTTGGGATGTCTATGATTGGTGAGATGTCTATGTCCCTTGGACTTTAAATTACTCAGCTAGATGGTGGTATCTTTATTTCTCAAGCTAAGTATGTCAAAAAATTATTGAAGAAGTTTGGTATGGAGGATTCATAACTAGTAACTACTCCCATGATTGTTAGATGTCACTTGAGCAAAGATGATGAGTCTCAAGAGCTGGATCAGACTATCTATAGATCTATGATTGGAGCAATGCTATACTTGACTGCTTCTAGACCTAATATTATGCATGCAGCATGTGTTGTTGCTAGATATCAAGCCAATCCAAAGCAAACAAATGAGAAGGAAGTGAAAAGGATATTTAGATACTTGAAAGGAACTCTAGACTATGACCTATGGTATCCAAGAGGTAATGACTTTGATTTAAGTGCTTACACTGATGCTGATTGGGCTAGTTGTGTTGAGTATAGAAGTACAAGTGGTGGTGCTTTTTTTCTATGAAGAAAATTTGTTTCATGGTAGAGCAAGAAGCAAGATTCAGTGTCCCTATCTACTACAGAGGTAGAGTACATTGTAGCAGCATCCTACTATAGACAAGTGTTGTAGATGAAGCAAACCCTGAAGGATATCAAGGTATTGTATGATGAGCCTATTCCTATCTTGTGTGATAATACAAGTGCTATTAATATTTCCAAGAATCGAGTGATGCATTCTAGAACCAAGCATATAGCTATTAGGTAGCACTTTTTGAGAGAGAAGGTTGCAGATAAGGAAATGAAGTTGGAATATGTTCTAACAAAGGATCAAATAGTAGATATTTTCATAAAGGCTCTGGCAAAGGACACTTTTGAGGATCTCTGACAGAGGATAGGAGTAATTGCCCCTCCTTACTAGATTCATAGTGGTGCATCTTTCTAGGGGGAGTTCATGTTATATATTGTTCCTAGACTAATGGTGGCTACCTCTTAGGGGGAGTGTGTAGTGATTGCTGATGTTAAGGGGAGTTTGTTTGCTATAGGAAGAAGTCATGTGGTCTCTGATTGAGGTAGTGGTTTCCCTTTGTCCTTAATGTCAAAGGGAGAGAGAAGTAGAGATGTGTTACCATTAATGTCAAAGGGGGAGATTGTTACACATATGGTTCCTAGGGTTGTCATTGATGTCAACAGTGTCACTAGGTTTTCATTGATGTCAACACTATCATGGTGGTGTGATGGTGTTCATGGTTGGATATCATGTCCCATCCAATAAGAGAAGGGAGAAGATATAGTTCATATTAATATGGGAATTAGAAGCATGAAGATGATTAGATGCATTTTTGATGCTACTAATGGCCTAATGTATGCATGTTCCAAGTTCCATGATGATTACATTATCAGAAGAGTGTTTTTTATTGACTGATTGAAGGTAGTGTTGTCTCTATGAAGATGTTCTATTAAGGATAGTCAAATTCTCTACATTCCTCTATATTTGTAGATATGGCCATGCAGTTCTGGAATTGTGTTTAGGATGCTATGAAGGTGATCATTCCAAGTTTTCAGATCATTTATCCTTCTACTATGAAAGTTATGCATGATAGACTATCTAGATGTGTTCTGGCAAGAGTATGCTAGTGTTGAAGGCCTATTTGAATGCTCCACATTCCTCTAGAAATGAATGATTGACCTTGCAATTTTGAGGACATGTTTATGGATGTGTATTACATGCTTCCTGGTAGTTTCAATGTTCTTGGTGGTCTATAGCTTAGTTTTTTAAATGATAGCATGTTGCAGTGTGTTTTGAATGATATATTGTTCTTAGAGTTAATGATTAAAGTTGTGTAGCACAATTATTTTATGTGTGATAGAAAAAGGAGTGTTTTGGGATATTATATGAGTCATGTTGACTCATTTGGAAAAGTTTCATTAAGATCTTTTTGTTACCTATACCGTACAAGGTTTTGAAGTTGTTGTGGCTATTATACTTCATGTGTTTTCCTTAAAGTTGTCCTATTTCTAAATGAGAAGAGTGTACAGAGGTAATTCCTTGGTGTTTGAAGTTTTGAAGGATGTTTTGGACCTGGTTAAGCAAGTGTTGGGGTCCATAAGGCATGTATCTTCTACTAGTGTAATGTGTAGTTTCACTTAAGACATATCTTCTACATGTTTCATATTGTGTGTTTTCTAGCTGACCTATAAATATAATTTTCATGTTGTATATGGACAACAAGCAATGTAATCAATGTAATATCATGTATAAATAGTGAATCAAATTAAGTGAGGAGAGGTGTGATTGCAAGTTGATTAAAAAGCTTGTAAGTAGATAAAAAGGAGAATGAATGCATTGTTGATGTGCAACTGAAGGAGAAAGAGCAAAAGTTGTTGATGATGTCCTAATTCATCTTGAAGAGTTATATGTGATTGTGATCAAGTGTAGAGGGTGCCTAACTGATTAGATCATCAGAAGAAAGTGTGAAGAGACTGAAGTGCAATCATCAAAAGTGTGAGTTTCAATGTTAGTTTTCAGATAGTAGAAAGACTGTCATACTGTAATCTTTTGTAAGTGTGTTCTCAATTTAGGGAGTAGTAGCTTCCTTGGGAGTGACCCTAAAATAATGTATTTAGGGAGTAGAAGCTTCCTTGGGTTGTATCCCTAAACCAAAGTTGTTATTTGAGCTTCATATATTGTGAGTTAATTCTTAAAACAATTTTTCCCTTCTAGGGTTTTCCACGTATATCTAGTGTCATGTGTTGATGTACATTGTGTTAATCTTTCATGTTCATGTTTGACGATGATTAAGTTTTAATAAACTCTAGATAAGTTGAAGTTGTTAAAATTAAAAATTATTTAGATACTGATTCACCCCCCTCTTGGTATCTTGGTGTGTTCAACAAAATGAAGTGAACATGAACATTTTACAAATCATATAACATCTAGTATGTGGTCCATATGATGTAATTTTGTCTCCTCTGGTACCGCTTTGCGACTGGAGACAAATACAAGGAAGGGTAAGTGTTGGGATGCTAACTTGGTGCATAATGAAGACTTTGTTGTGTGTGAAGGATGTGTACCAACTTGGAAGAGTGTGTGAAGGTAAGATAGGACCTGATTATGTCTTGCACTTGAACTACATTAGAATTTTACTTACCACATATGCTTGGGAGCTTACTATTATGGACATTACATGCTTCATGCTACATGTTTCATCTTGGCCAACCAATGAAAAAGATTTTGAAGCTTTCAGAGGATATATATGAAGAATCAAAGTTGTTGGAGGATAGAGAAGTAGAGAATAACAAGATAGAATCGATATTGTGCAAGTATACTTACAACAGAAATAGAGCTCATGATGAAATGTGGAGAAGATCAGTTTATATAACATGATAATGCTGCAGGGTTAATTGTTGACAATATGATAGAAAATAGTTTTGAGGTTATGTGATTGTGGTAGTGATTGATATTCAAAGTGTGTAGAAATGAGTTAGTTGTGTAGAGGTTGAAGTGATCAACATTTAGTTTTGTATGAAGAATATTTTGTTAGATAAGTATTGTAAATGTTGTAACTGTTCAATGAGTTGTAGCTTCCTTTGGGTTGTAGCCCATAACTAATATTGTAATCTTGTTATTATTTGTGAGGCTAGATTTGGATACTATATACAACCAACTTGCTCACCATGGTTTTTCTCTTCTTGGGTTTTCCACATAAATCTAGTCTTATAGTTGTGTGTTTCTATGTCCTTGTATCTCTCATGTTTTAAATGTTCATATTAGCTTGAATAGTACTAGAAATAAAGTAATTTGATTAGGTATTGATTCACCCCCTCTCAGTACCTCTATGTGTTTAACAATTGGTATTAGAGCCAAGTTCCTTGAATGCATCCTAATAGTTAAGGTAGATCTTGGTGTGGAACACATGAGAATAGAAGTAAGGATAACTGGAAAAAATCCTATAGATGTTGATAAAGACATGATAACCTATGATCCAAAAGATTGTGTAGTTGATTTTGAAGGAGAACTCATTTCTGCCCTAGATGATCTTGATGTACTAAGAAGTGAAAATGAAGAATATAAAATTAAACTCATAAAATCAAAGGAAGAAAATACCAAGTTGAAAATTCAAATTGAAGAAAGTAACAAGATTTCAGATGACCTAAATGCAAAAGTTAATGACAAATCAATTAAATGCTCCAAACTTGAAGAAGAAATTGTCTCCTTGAGGAAAGAATTGGAGAAATGAAAGGATCAGATAGATAAAAGTCTAAAACTGAAGAAAAGCATAGACATCCTTGATGAGATACTCAATAGTCAAAGACCTTCAATGAATAAAGGTGGTATTGGATTTGAGAAACATTATATCCATAAAACAAATATAGTTGGAGGCATGTTTGAAATGAAAAGGGAAGAACTTAGTACTAAAACCTTTAAGGAAATTGAAGATGAGGAGCAAGAGCCTGATGATGACAACTTCATAGAAGTTAGAAATCAAAATAAAAATTTTAGGAGATCTCCTCCTAGACAAGATGTTAATTCCAAGTTCTCTCAATCCTTCTTTGGTCATTATTATTCTTGCAATAAATTTGGACATGAGGCTATTGATTGCATAACCCAACCTAAAGGAAATGATAACATAAGGAATAATTTATTTGTACCTAGAAAATATTATGATGTGATCTCTCATTTCTTCTATGGCTATTGTTATGCTTGCAATAAATTTGGTCATAGGGTTGTTGAATGCAAAACTAAAGTAACAAGAAATGGTGTAGCTTTGGATTATAATGTTGTCTACTACAAGTGTAACAACTTTGGGTATAAAGAAAGTTTCTGTAGGAGTGGTTCTGTGAAACCATATGTTCAGTATAAGAAGATAGAGAAATTTGTTACTCAACAAAAGAAGGAAATGACAAACATATGGAGAAGGAAGTATTTGTGCTTCTGTCTAGTGTAGAAGACTTCATTATTGTTTGAGATAAGGCATAAGGGTCAAGGGGAGCTAACCAATGTGTCTCTATTCTTCCTCCCCTTGATATTTGATGGCTTTTGCAAATGGAAACTAAGCATACAAATGAGTTGGAATAAAACTAGTTGGCAAAGGTGTTGATAAGATAAAATAGGTTCTTTTTCACAAATTTCTGGACCAAAATATTATGATTTGGAGGATTACAAAAAGTTCTAAAGTCCTTATGAGTTCACAGAGAAATCTAGTAGCAGGTTTACCTAACCAAAAAAAAGTGCATTAATGAGGTATGTTGTGGAAAATTTGAAAAGTACGTATGCTTCCTCTGAATGATCAAATTTTGCATTTGAAGACAAAGTAATTGTATTCAGAGCTAAGGAGAGAAGAAGGAGATCATTTTGAGCTAAAGAAGAATTCTAGACTCTGAACACTTATTTGAAACCCCTAGAAAAATAAAGGTATTTATCAGATCTGCTAAAACCCTAGTCTTTGAATTAAAAGAAGTTTGATATGGTGACTCTGCAAGTAGTTGATGTCTCTAAAAAACCAAGACCAAAATACAAGAAGTATCCATTCAAACTGATGGAAACTAATAAAGATGGGGTATTTTCAAATGTTTTGGCATATGTGGTATACACTAAAGATGTTACGTTCTAAATTCATTCTATGATAGATGAAATTGACCATATCAAGTTTGAAGAGCTCAGGGATCAACTATTAGATGATGATGTAAGTTACAAACCAGAGTTTGAAAATGTTGGGACCAAGTGGCTAGACATATGGAAAGATAATCCTGACTTCTGTGATGAACATGAATGGGTGGGATACATGCTGAGTAGAATACATGATGAGTTCATATATCTAGACAAGCCCCATTGAATTACTAAGGATTCAATCAAGGTAGTAATTGGGTTGTGCTCCACCAAACTTGTACCAGTAATGAAATCAATTAAAAATAAAAAGGTGATTGAATTGACTGAAGAAAATTTCGACAAGAGAACCTTAACTATGAATGACATAACCAACCTGGGTGTTAGACATGCATCTATGGGGATTTCATACAAAGTCTATTTCACTAATAAAGAGGGTTCTACTACTAGTACTGCCATTCACACTACATATTAGATGCTCAAGGAGGGAACATATTTTGACCTTTGTGAGGTCATGAAAGAATAGCTCATGGAGAATCTAAGGAGAACAAAGGAAACTGGATACTAGTTTAGGTTTAGTACTCTAATCATTTGTCTTACATTTTATTTCATGAATGAGCTACTAGGATTTTGAGGAAAGGTTTGGCAACAAAGTGTTCCTATTGTTGTAGAAATCAAAAGTCACATAAAAGGCTTTAGTGACCCCAATCACTACAAACAAATGTATTGGGGCTTCTTCAAAAATATGCAAACCAACATGCATGCCAAAGATAGAATTCCTTTCAGATCAGTACAACAATATAAATAAAATGTCACATTTCTAGTGGAAAAAGATTATACTTATATGGAGGCAATTGAGGCTAGAATTGTGTGGACTCCAAGGTTATCCTATGAAGTCCATGAAGAAGAAATAAGGGTCTATACTAATATTTTGCTAAGAAAACCCAAAAAACCCTTCTATTGATAGGTTTGGGACATAGGATGAAATCATGAATAAGATCCATAATAAAAATATAGAAGAGCATTGTAAGAAGAAGAAAGGTGAGCTACATAAAAATAGGTGCACTTCATTTGAAATGGCATCAAAAGTCCCTGCAGAGGAAGTTCAACATGCTCTTACTATCCCACCAACTGCACAAGGACCAAGAAGCTTTGGAAGATCTACTTATGCTACTATAAATACACCATATCCATCTAAATCAACTCAAACTACCTCAACCAAAAGAAGGGTTGCATCTAAAATTCTAACTCAAATGAAAGCAGGAGAAAAGAAGCATCTATGGTAAAAGAAGCCTACTAAAAGAAAGAAAGTTTAGATTGAGGAGATAGAAGAGAGTGAATATGAATAAGAAGTAGGATAGGAAGGCACATCTCATCCTAAGAAGAAAGAGAAGAAGTCTAAGAAAACTCCTCCTCTAGAACCTGAACGGGCACCTCTTTCTTTAGATGCAATTTTCAATGCTATTGTGCATTATGGAATCCTGAAGGATATAGCTAACTTATATTTGAAGGTGCCACTAGTAGACTAGAGCACAATTGAGAAATCCATTGTAATGTATATGCTCAAATTTAATGTTCCCTTGAATGATATTATTGAACAAGTTTTGTAAAGTCTTGTTGATGTTCTAAGAGAAAGAAGAGAAAAAATAGTTAAATTGGATGATGAAGTGAGACAAAAAGATCTTAACAAGGTTGGGTCTTGCATGACTCAAGAAGAAAAGGATAAAATGGCCTAGATGCAATCCAAGGAGTTGAGGAAAAAGCAAAGGGTAGATACCCTTATGAGCATGGAGAAAGAAGATCAAGATGAAATTCAAAAAGAAATTGAAGAAGTAACAAAAGAATAATTGAAGGTATAAACATTATTGAGAATGTGGAGCAGCCACATGTTTTACCACCACATAGTGTTTTATCTCCTCTATGTAACCCACATCAACAAGATACTCAAGAGGAGAAAGAAGATCCTTCTACACAAGATGAAAACCAGGCAAAGTAAGGTGAAGGAAATGCCTCACCTATTCATAATGATGTGCATACTAACCCTCCTTCAAAGAACACTGAGCAATAGAGTAAACCTGAACAACATGAGGAGCAAGTCAAAGTTGATGTAAGAGAGGGTCTTGAAAATGAACAAGATATCTCTTCCTCCTCTTCTTTGGTTGACTCAATTAAAGTGTTTTTAGCTCAGCAAATGCAAATACAACCAATGGTTACTCCACAACTATTACAATTATCTATGATGGATGGACAAGTCAACATGTCCAGAATATCTCCCCTTCAAAAGCTACAGCTGGGAGACATGCTCCAGTCCACTACAAGACATGAGATTCTATAGCAACAAGTTGAAGGAGTTGAAGTTTTGGAAGAAGAAATCAAGATAATAAAAGAAGAACTACTTGAGGTAAAAACAGATCCATCCTTGCCACCTACTCAACAAATGAGGCTTATGCTACAGTCTTTTAACACTCATTCATCCTTTCATGAGAAGCAAGATGAATTGAAGATAACTGATCAGATAAATATTTAAAGGTTGGTTAATGCCTCTACTAGATGTGCTAAAGCATACAATAAGTTGCATGAAAATGTGACAAATATTAAAGAATGCATAGAAGAAGCTAAAGTTTTGTATCAATTTTGTTTGAACTGGATTTCAACTACCAAAAGCATAAAAGATCAAATTGACTCCATTCAGTCACAGTTAATTCATGCAACCAAGGTATATGATCCCTTGAAAGATAAAGATGGAACTATTAGGGCTTAAACATAAAGTCTCCATACTTAGTTAAAGAAGCTCTTGGATCAAAGGGAACAAGTAAAGAATGAAATTGGGCAATTGAGAGAAGTAGTAAGTATGAGACTAGTAGTTTTGACTAGCACTCTAGTAGAAGTAGAAAATGTTGCACAAAAGGTGAAGGTGCCAACCACTTAGGAGGAAGCAGAAGATTTATACATTTAATTTGAAAGTCAAATGCACATCTTATCTTCTACAAAGAAGAACTAGGACACAACACTTTCCTAGTTGAAATTAATCTATAAGAATGTTCTACCTTCCATGTAAATAGAAGATTTTATGACGGTAAGACAAATTTTGATGATTTTATAGATATGCAAAGAAAAAGTTAGGAGTAATAAGTAACAAACACTATATATATGTTGTTGTGTAGTTTTGTACACCACATCAAAACATTTTTGACATTAGTGAGTTTCAGGTGTAGTAAAGGGAGAAACAATGCACCAGCTCTAAGAATAATGTGAAAGAAACATAAACTCCAATAGCCTTCACACTCCCAAATTCAAAGGAGATTGTCAGTTTGAAATGATGCGACATAGGCCCACATGTCCCCAATCTCCAATAGTGCATTAGGAGGGAAAAAGGGAAGAGGTTTGTCTTTGGAGATGTGCCAACCCTCCACATGGTGCATCAAAGGAAATATAAAATGGTGTGGTTTCAACACCCATAGTCTCCATCTCGTCCTATCAAAATTAGAGGGATTGCCAATAAGTGAGAAAAAAAGCACAAGCCATCAATTTTGGCACAACATCAGTTTTAGAGGATGGCGCAATCAAATGAAATAAAGGTGTATCCACTATTTCAGAGGGCTGGTGTCTTACATCAAATGAATGTGTACTTAAAGAAATATGGTGCTACTTCATTCAAGATGTGGCCTTTTTAATACAATGTAGTCTCCCTTGATTAATAAAGCCACTAAATCCAAATGAAAGATACAAAGATAAGCACTGCTAGTCTTCAAAGGCACATTGCCTAAAGAGAGAAGCACAACTACTATAAGGAATAAACACAAGCCTTACTAAACAATGGCACTAATTGTAAGCATGAGGTACCTTCCTCTAGCAAAGAGGTATGCTGCATGTAATTGAATCTCAGTCATCTGCTAGTTAAAACTCAATGTGGCCATTCTAAAGAATAAGGCATCATTTCTTATACTAGAGTGTATCCAAGAACATGAGACATAGGTGTGACTAGTTTTGGCTCAGCCTCAAACAAAGGTGCTATAGAATGAAGAATAAGTACTATCATTTTCAAATAATGGAGCTCAACCAATGAAATGTGAAGGCACCTCCTAGAAAGAAATGCAGTGTTTATAATGATAGTGTGGCCTCTAATGTTAATAAAGACACAACATACAAATGAAAGGTGTTATCTAAAAACATATGTGGCCTTTTCATTGAAGACTGCAACATTTTAGATTAGTGCAGCCCATCAATTTGAAGGCACCACCCTAAACACATGAAGCATGGCATCCAAAGTAAAGAGCATCCTATGTAGGTTAAGTAAGGCCACAAGAATTGAAGGCAGGTAGTGTATAGAATTTAAAGTAGCTGTTCAAAAGAAGGCTCAATTATCAAACAAAGGCATGCAACCCTCACATATAGAAATCGACGCTACCTATGAGGTTCAAAGAATAGACTATAGCTTACTGAATGGAGTAGTTTGTTCAAACACAACATCAATGATGAAACAGAGATACAAGGTACCTCCTAGAGACAAGCTCAGAATGCAAATGAACAGAGTGCTACCTATAAATAATGGCACACAACCTTAGAGGTTGAGGCGCAAGTATAATTAGTTGGTGAAACATTATAAATGATAACATTAACTCAGCCTTTTGGCATCAATGAAGCAAACTAGCTATGTAAGCATGGTGCAAACAAACAACATGGTGCAACCTATGCAAGTCAAAATCCAACAATTATCAATGTTGAATGGAGGCTTAGTTGTGTAAGTATGGTGAATCAAAAATACAAAGTGCAGTCACCATGTATGAAGGCCCAAGGCCATAAGGAACTATCACATCATCTACACAAAGGCATTACCTAGTCGCAATCTAATATATATGAAGTCTCCAGCCTATCTAAATGTAAGGCGCAACCATCTGTAGCAAATGATCAATGAAGTGGCACACAGTCATTCAAGGTGTAGCCTCTGTTAATAAAAGTCACAACCTTTGTAAATGGTTGGCAGCCACATTAAAGATGGTACAAGCATTTAAAACATAGAATAGGTCATATGAAAAAAAAGGCTACATCCATATTGAAATGAAAGACACGTATCCTAAAAAGGGAAAGGCATGAGCATTCAAACTCAAGCCACAACCTATGAAACAAGCACTACATTGGCTCATATGAAAAAGTATAGTTATATAACATGGCGAAGATAACCAATGGCATAGGGAATAAGGTTTGGCTAGTTAAAAACAACCACAATTTCAAACTTCAAGTCATAGCATTTTGGAATTATGGCATTGTAAAAAGAATGAGGCACAATGTATAAAACTCTAGGAATAGAACCTTTAGAATGAAATTTCAGGAATCGTAAATGCAATATTTTTAACCATGGATGCAAAGGAAACATGACAACCTGTGCACTCCAAAGAGAAAACAAAGGATATCAGTTAGGAACAATGCACTAGAGCTCCACATAATCCCTAACCAATCAATGGCACAACTTTGTGAAGGAGGCAAAAAGTTTGCTCCAGGAAGTGCATCATGATGCCACGTGGTGAAAAGGAAAGTTGCAGTAAAACTCCCGAGGGTTTCTCTATTTTAATATTTCATTAAAATATTTTAAAGATTTTAATATTATTAAAGTGAGTAATGCAAATCATATTTTTCTATGGTGGGGCCCCTCATCTATAAATTTAAGCTTTATTAAAGAAGTCTTATGCTTTCAACGCTACATGTAAGTAAGTTTTAATTTAATAAAGGAAACTTTATTAAAATTTAAATCTATAGGTTGGTAAAATAAAGTGAAGCTTTATTTTTCATGTCGTGCATATAGTTAAAATTCACGGAAGTTAAAAGCACGGGAAAAAAAATGACAAAGGAAAAGCTTTATTTATTTTTCACACAAGGGAAAGATAATAAAGCCAATTCTTTAGTTTCTCTCGCCATGTAAAATAAAGCAAAGGCTTTATTCTTTATGCCTATCAAAACCTAAAGCTACAACAAGGATAAAGCAAAGGCTTTATTCTTTATGCCTATCAAAACCTAAAGCTACAACAAGGATAAAGCAAAGCTTTATTTATTTTTCATGCCATGTAAAGAGAAGGAAATGAAGCTACAAAAACTCCCGATGGTAAAAGATGCAACTAGAATCAAGGGTTTTGTTTAGGGTTTCTCTCCTTTATATTAAGTTTTAGGGCAACAATGAAGGGATAGTTTTTTCTAACGATAGAGGATTTTTGACAGTGGGTAGATACAAAGAAGAGGTTTTAGCTATAGCAAAGATTTATTGCGGGCCTTTATGTTAGGTTTTCTCAAAGTTACACAGATCTAATGTACTATGACTTCAAGGCCTTTTTACATCTCCGTTCTAATTCACCCATGAAGGAAAAATAGACATTCTATGCCATCATTTCTATTAGATGTTTCTTATTCTTTTATCACTAGATTTGTGGCCTTATTTTTTAAACATAAGACTATAAAACCTTATACAGATGAATGAAAATGTGTTCATTACTTTTCATTCATCATATCTATTTTTATCCTTCTTCTTGTTTATCAAATCTTGTACATTATTGGATCCTTTGTAGGTTGGGGAGTTTATGTTTGGAAAATCACTGCATTAGATGGGTTTATTTTTTGGGTTTCCTTCTCTTTTCTCTGAGGTCTGAAAGTGAGTTTATTGAAGATCCTATGAAGAGCCGGCTTCTAAAATCCTAAAGGTCATCTCACAAACCACATATCATGTTTGAGAGGTTTCCCATTGTTGTTAGTTTAATGCACGCCTGATGGGACCTAAAAAAGAGACATTGGTTGATGTTTCAGTGAACTTCAGTTTGTATTTTGTGATTTTTGTGGAGAATCACAAAATATTTGCTCATATGAGCATGAATCTTCCATTTGGTGACTCTGTTGGTGTTTTATCTCCTATCTTAACTATTGCAAATCATGGCAGCCCAAAAGATTCATGTGCACCTCAATATTCTAGCAAGAAACTTGCCTTATGTGACTTGGGATTCAAGTCCTCTTCTACTTCAGAAACAAGGTCAAGTTCATAAAGCAACATTGAAAGCATTACCACATTTTTATGGAGATGGCTTAATTTCCCTAGCATATCATATTCAAGATGTTGCAAATTTGTGCACTATTCACCATGTCATAGCTGAAAATGAAGTTCTTCTATTACTGGCATCTTCTCTCATAGGCAAAGCACATGAATGGTATAGAGGTTTGCAACTCGATTCAATCACATGAATGGATTAGATTGGAAAGCTCATTTACTATCAATTTTGAGAGAAGGTAGATGTTAGTTTCCTCACTCAAAATCTTATCACAATCAAAAGGCATCCTATAGAGTGCATGCATGATTTCAATGCAAGATTTGACAAGGTATGGAAAAAAAAATTAGTAGATGTGAGACCTCCTCCATTTTTTGCATTTCTATATTATTTGAAGGCTTTAGATCCTAAAATTTATGTTATCATACAATCCTTAGGAGGTGAATCCCTGCCTCATTCATATGATCTTGCCATTAGAGATGAAATGAACCTCATAGAAGCTGGTAAATTGTCTCCTTTGCCTTTACAACCACCAATGCCTCTTGAAAATTTCCCATCCCAAGCCCTTGGATATAGCCAAATGTAGATATGTCCTAATCCACCCACCTCCCTACTAATTTGATAAGTCATAGAGAGATGTTTGAAATAAAAGACCTTGTAGCATCCTTTTCCCATGAGCGTAATGAGCTAAAAGATCTGAGCATGTATTAGGATGATCCATATGTTATACCTCCAAGCTCTCATGAACAACTATATGAATGCAATCATTTTGTAGAAGAGATCCTTCCTCATACACAAAAGATACCCAATTATTTTTAGAGTTGTGCTTTTCAAGCTTCTGAGGTTTCTAGGCCAAAATTTTAGCCTATGGAAGTGATAGATCAAGTATTTTGTCGCTTTGATGTCAAAGAAGAATGCAATCAAAATGCAAGAAAAGAGGTTATTCCTATTCATCAAGTGTTTCCAACTATTTTTGGGCATCATGCATGTATAGAAAATTTTGATTCAGAGATTTAGTCAAGTGAAGAAGAGGATAAAGATAATGTTGATAATTTGGTTCTCTTTGAAACTAAAAAGTACTTACAAGAGAATCTTGAAGTTGAAAAGTGTTGCAAGTATGAGGTGAGCCAGTGTTGTCATTGATGTCAACATACTCATACTGCATTGACAAGAAGGATTTGATGAGCTTTGTGCTGAGGATATTGAGAAAATTAGCCTCAGCCAGGAACAGTGAAGAACAGTGATGAGAAGAAGGTAAATATACTGTATAGGATGAGAACCGGAGGATGCGGATTAAAGGGTTAGTAGATATGAGTCTTGAGATGCTACAGTTAAGATTTCAGAGGTCCGCATGAAGATCTGAAGGAGTTGTGGCTACCGGTATAGAACCGGGTCCGGCAAGTATCCGGAGGTGACAGAGGATCACAAAAAGGTCCGGTGAGGTCCGGAATTGTATTATCCTAATCTGCGGATTGGAAGGAGTGTTTGGGATGTCCTTGTGATGTATCATCCTGATTTGTGTATGATTTGGAGGTCCGGAAGTACCTCCTGCATTATGACAGTGGCGACAGACTGTGTTCTTAAAGTTCCGGATGAGGAAGACAAGAGATCCCAGTAAGCAGAGGAAGTGCGGATGTATCCGGACATTCAGATAGGCTTGTGAAGGTTCTTGGATCATGTTTAGGTTGTGTTGTTGGTCCGCATTGATGGTAGAGCCCGGAATTGAAGTTATTCTTCCGGATGAAGTTATTGCTCTGTTTAGCCGACCGGATGAGTTGTTCATCCTGCGAATGTTCTTGTGATGGCCGACCGGATGTGTTATTCATCTTGCGGATACTCCTATGGTTGTTTGCCGACTTAGATGTTTGTTCCTAAGTTGATGTCTTGTATAAATAACGGTTTGTGAGTTCATTTCAGTGTGTGGTATGTGGATAAGTATGATATAGCGAAGAAAGGTGCGAAAGGCAGAGCAGAGATTGTTGGGCTTAATTGGAACTGATCCGGACATGGTAGAGATGTCATTCTCCAGTTCAAGACTGTGATTTTTATCACTTTGTAGATAGTGTGTCTCCTTGTAGGCAGTGGGCCTCTTTGTGAGCAGTGTGCTCGGGCAGTGAGCCCTTATTGGCATGTGCCATTCATTTTTCCTTATTCTTCTAACAGAGAATAATTCTTGGGTTAATCACCCCGTGGTTTTTCCCTTAACCGGGTTTTCCACGTCAAAATCTTGGTGTTCAATGTGTTGATGCTTATCTGCTCTTGTGTTTATGTATTGTGCTTCCATGAATGATTATTTGATATGCTGCTAACTAACAACAGAGAATTAAGTGTTTGAATTGGAAGAAGTTCTATACAACTGATTCACCCCCCCCTCTTAGTTGTATGTCCTAGATCCAACAATTGGTATCAGAGCTAAGTTCCTCTGATAGAAGCTTAACCGCTTGAGGTGATCCAGGATGTCGTCATACAAGAAGGATAGTCCGAAGTTCGATGGAACCAACTTCACTCTCTGGAAAGGTCGCATGAAGTGTCATTTGGAATGTATGGGAAAAGCATACTTGGCTATGATTTCAAAACCATATATACCCCCACAAGGTGGTCCGACAACTCCAGATGAAACCACAGAAGCTGAAAACAATCTGCGGACCAAGGAAGCTCTTCTAAGCGCATTGAATGACTCAGATCTCTCGAATGTCATTGACCTACCAACTGCATATGAGATCCTAACTAAACTGGAACTTCTGTATGAAGGAGATGAGTTTGTCAAAAGTGCAAGGTTGCAAAGTCTAAAAGGGAAATTTGAAAGATTGAAAATGAGAGATGATGAAAACATTACTACCTTTATGCCAAGAGTAAATGAGCTGGTATGTGGAATTAGAAATGCTGGTGGAACTCTAGATGAAAATGAGATTGTCTGCAAAATCCTAAGATCCCTTCCTGCTGCCTACAAAATCAAAGTTGCTGCCATTGATGAATTCAGAGCCCACACAACTGTCACAAGAGAACAACTGGCTGGCAAACTAGCTGCATTTGAAATGACCGAGTTTGGAGATGATCCTCCCAAGACTGAATCTGCTTTCAAAGCCAGTGCCTATGTGAAAGGCAAACAGAGATTTGATCCGGGTGAAAACTCATCAAGGAAAATGTCATGGTATGATCAAGCAAGAAGAGACATGGAAGAAGAAGAAGCAGAAACAGCTCAACTTGAAGCCCTCATTGCAAAGAGACTGCCAAGAGGATCCGGTAAGTATGAAGGAAAACTACCCTTTAAGTGTTTCAACTGCAATAAGATTGGTCATTTTGCCTCAAGATGTCCGGAGAGATCTGCAAGATCTAATACTCACAGACAAAGGTTTCAAAAGAATTGCTATTATGTTCATGAAGAAGATGACAATGAAGGAGTAACAGATGATGAATCAGATCCAGGAAGCAAATCCGGAAATGAGTGGGTGTTTATAGCCATCAAGGAAGAAGATTCCTTGCTCTCTGAATCTGTCAATCACAAAGTTGTTGAAAAAGCCTTGGCTGCTCAAGTGGAAGAAAAGGATGATTGGGTTATTGACAGTGGATGTTCTCACCATATGACTGGTGACAAGAATAAGTTCTTAGACTTGGAAAGATATGAAGGAGGAATGGTAAAGTTTGGTGACAATTCTGCTGGCAGAATCAGAGGTAGGGGAACTATTTCCTTTGATGGTAAGAGCAAAACAGGTAATGTACTGTATGTTGAAGGATTGAAGCACAATCTTCTCAGTGTTGGTCAGTTAGTGGACAAAGGCTATGATCTCCGGTTCAAGAATGGAAAATGCAGAATCTTTACAAGCTCCGGAACTGAAATTGCATCCGGTACTCAGACAAGAGGTAACATCTTTCATCTGGTTGGTTCAAATAAAAGTTGTTTGTTTGTTCAAATTGATCAGAGTTGGTTATGGCATAGAAGAATGTGTCATGTAAATTTTGATAACATCATCAAGATAAGCAATACTCAGGCTGTGAGAGATCTTCCAAAGTTGATAAAACCTACAAATAGTGTGTGTAAAGAATGTCAGTTAGGCAAACAAAGCAGAGTCTCTTTTAAAAGCAAAGATCAGTCTTCTACCGGATTGTTGGAATTAGTACATACTGATCTATGTGGTCCGACAAGAATCAAGAGTCTGCAAGGTGATAGATATTTCATGTTGTTAATTGATGATCATTCCCGGATGATGTGGGTTACCTTTCTAAAAGAAAAATCAGAAGCTTTTGAGAAGTTCAAAATCTTCAAAGCTATGGTGGAGAATCAAACCGGATTGAAACTAAAGTGTCTAAGGTCTGATAGAGGTGGTGAATTTACATCTGGTGAATTCATTGACTTTTGTGAGAAACAGGGTATAAGGAGACAGTTGTCTGCTCCTAAGACTCCACAGCAGAATGGAGTAGTTGAGAGAAAGAACCGGACCATCCAGGAAGCTGCTAGGACAATGATGTTGGAAGCAAATGTTCCTCAAATGTTTTGGAAAGAAGCTATCAGCACTGCAGTCTACACTCTCAATCGAGTTCAAATCAGAAACAACACCGGTAAGACCCCCTATGAACTTTGGCTTGGCATCACTCCTACTGTGAAATATTTCAGAGTATTTGGTAGCAAGTGTTATATTAAAAGAGATGAAGATCTAGGAAAGTTTGATGCTAGAAGTGATGAAGGAATTTTCTTGGGCTACTCCACTCAAAGCAAAGCATACCGGTGTTACAATAAGAGATTGAGGAAGATGATAGAAAGCACCAATGTAAAGGTTGATGAAGGAATTGAGAAGCCTTCAAGATTTTATGAGTTTGATGAAGATGACCAAGATAGTGTTCAAGGACCTCAATCCTCTCCGGTGAGACAGAGTCAGCCTGATCCGGTAAATCAGGAAGAAGAGTTAGGTTTGAATGAGCCTGATCAAGAAACAGCAGTACTGGATACTCCCAAAATTCCAAGGTATGTAAGACTGAATCACTCTGAAGATCAGATCATAGGTGACAGAAGCAAAGGTGTACAAACTAGAAGGAATATTGCTCAAGATCAGAATGAATGTTGTCTGATTTCAAAGATTGAACCTAAAACAATAAATGAAGCCTGCAATGATGAAAACTGGACCAAAGCAATGGAAGATGAACTGATGCAAATTGAGAAAAATCATACTTGGGATCTTGTTCCCAGACCTAGAGACAGGAATGTAATTGGAACCAAGTGGGTCTTCCGGAACAAACTAAATGAAGCTGGTGAAGTAATCAGAAACAAAGCTAGATTGGTCTGCAAAGGCTACTCTCAAATAGAAGGAATTGACTTTGAAGAGACTTTTGCTCCGGTAGCAAGAATTGAAGCAGTCAGATTACTTCTTGCATTTGCTGCCTTCAAAGATTTCAAGGTATATCAGATGGATGTCAAGTCTGCCTTCCTAAATGGTGATCTGGAAGAAGAAGTCTACATTGAACAACCGGATGGATTTCAATTATCTGATAATAATGATATGGTCTGCAAGTTGAAGAAAGCTTTGTATGGATTGAAGCAAGCCCCAAGAGCATGGTATGAAAGGTTGGATAAGCATCTTGTGCAGATTGGATTCAACAAAGGTACTGCTGACAGCAACTTATATTTCAAAATTGATCATGAAAACATTCTGATTGTTGAAGTGTTTGTGGATGATATCATTTTTGGAGGAAGAGATAGTATGTGTAAAACTTTTGCAAATCAGATGAAAAGTGAGTTTGAAATGTCTATGCTTGGTGAAATGAATTTCTTCTTGGGTCTGCAAATTACTCAAACAAAAGAAGGGATCTTCATCTCTCAGACCAAATATGTGAAAGAATTGTTAAAAAAATTTGGTATGGAAGACTCAAAGCCTATGAACACTCCTATGGCAACCGGATGTAAGTTAAGCAAAGATGATGATTCTCCAAAGGCAGATTAGACAAAGTATAGATCAATGATTGGTGGATTGTTGTATCTCACTCAAACTAGACCAGATATAATGCAAGCTGTTGGTCTTGTGGCAAGATTCCAGGCTGATCCTAAAGAATCTCATGTTATGGCAATCAAAAGAATTTTTAGATACTTGAAAGGGACAGTTGAGCATGGTCTATGGTATCCTAGAGATCCGGATTTCTCTCTTCATGCTTACACAGATGCAGATTGGGCAGGAGATGTGGATGACCGGAAGAGCACTAGTGGTGGAGCATTCTTTTTGGGGAAGAGATTGGTTTCTTGGCTAAGCAAGAAACAAGATGCAATATCTCTGTCTACAACTGAAGCAGAATACATTGCAGCAGCAGGTAGTTGCACTCAAATCTTGTGGATGAAGCAGATGCTAAGAGACATCAAAGTTGAATATGAGGAGCCTATTACAATTTTCTGTGATAATTCAAGTGCAATTAATATTTCCAAGAATCCGGTATTGCATTCTAAGACTAAGCACATATCTATCAAATTTCACTTTTTGAGAGAACAAGTAAACAAGGAAGAAGTCAGATTGGAGTATGTTCCCTCCAAGGATCAGATTGCAGATATCTTTACAAAACCTCTTCCCAAGGACTCTTTTGAATATCTCCGGGAGAAGTTAGGGGTCATGGCCCCTCCGGTGATGAACTAAGATGCACTGATGTGCATCAGTCCGGTGGCTATCACAGTCATATCTTGTGATCCGGACTAATGGGGAGCTGCAACTAAGGGGGAGCAGCTGGTATTATTCTGATGCATGAGAGTTGCAAGTATGAGCCCTTTGCCATTGATGTCAAAGGGGGAGAGAAGACATGTGAAAAACAAGTGGTTGATGATCAAAGGGGGAGCAGCAAAGGAAGACATGTGAAGAGTTGTTGTTGATAGGGGGAGCTGTGACAGAAAAGAGAAGTTCTTGTCTTGATGGTTTTTCACATCATATGTTGCCATCAATGACAAAGGGGGAGATTGTTGCAAGTATGAGGTGAGCCAGTGTTGTCATTGATGTCAACATACTCATACTGCATTGACAAGAAGGATTTGATGAGCTTTGTGCTGAGGATATTGAGAAAATTAGCCTCAGCCAGGAACAGTGAAGAACAGTGATGAGAAGAAGGTAAATATACTGTATAGGATGAGAACCGGAGGATGCGGATTAAAGGGTTAGTAGATATGAGTCTTGAGATGCTACAGTTAAGATTTTAGAGGTCCGCATGAAGATCTGAAGGAGTTGTGGCTACCGGTATAGAACCGGGTCCGGCAAGTATCCGGAGGTGACAGAGGATCACAAAAAGGTCCGGTGAGGTCCGGAATTGTATTATCCTAATCTGCGGATTGGAAGGAGTGTTTGGGATGTCCTTGTGATGTATCATCCTGATTTGTGTATGATTTGGAGGTCCGGAAGTACCTCCTGCATTATGACAGTGGCGACAGACTGTGTTCTTAAAGTTCCGGATGAGGAAGACAAGAGATCCCAGTAAGCAGAGGAAGTGCGGATGTATCCGGACATTCAGACAGGCTTGTGAAGGTTCTTGGATCATGTTTAGGTTGTGTTGTTGGTCCGCATTGATGGTAGAGCCCGGAATTGAAGTTATTCTTCCGGATGAAGTTATTGCTCTGTTTAGCCGACCGGATGAGTTGTTCATCCTGCGAATGTTCTTGTGATGGCCGACCGGATGTGTTATTCATCTTGCGGATACTCCTATGGTTGTTTTCCGACTTAGATGTTTGTTCCTAAGTTGATGTCTTGTATAAATAACGGTTTGTGAGTTCATTTCAGTGTGTGGTATGTGGATAAGTATGATATAGCGAAGAAAGGTGCGAAAGGCAGAGCAGAGATTGTTGGGCTTAATTGGAACTGATTCGGACATGGTAGAGATGTCATTCTCCAGTTCAAGACTGTGATTTTTATCACTTTGTAGACAGTGTGTCTCCTTGTAGGCAGTGGGCCTCTTTGTGAGCAGTGTGCTCGGGCAGTGAGCCCTTATTGGCATGTGCCATTCATTTTTCCTTATTCTTCTAACAGAGAATAATTCTTGGGTTAATCACCCCGTGGTTTTTCCCTTAACCGGGTTTTCCATGTCAAAATCTTGGTGTTCAATGTGTTGATGCTTATCTGCTCTTGTGTTTATGTATTGTGCTTCCATGAATGATTATTTGATATGCTGCTAACTAACAACAGAGAATTAAGTGTTTGAATTGGAAGAAGTTCTATACAACTGATTCACCCCCCCCCTCTCAGTTGTATGTCCTAGATCCAACAAAAAGTACTAGGCAAAGAATGATGCACCATCTTTACCTCATCTTGAAGAAGTAGTTGTAAAGGAAATTTTGGGATCAACAAAGAGTGAGTGCATTTATTGGTGTAATGAGTTTTTGCATCTTGTAGGGGATGGTGTTGAGATGCTTGAGCATGACAAAGAACAACTTGCATATTTATTCTCAGTTACCCAAGAAGGATATCAGCTTATGGAGGAAGCAGATTCCATCATTGAGCAAGTGCATGGCCCATTTTTTAAACCTCTTTTAGGTGATCATGAAGAAAATTTTGAAGAAGTATGTGCAAGTTTTGATCCACAGTTTCATTTGATGCTCCATGACAATGATGCATCAAGAAAAATTTGTAATCGTGAAGATTTGCATGACCAATTGTAACATACTCCATTCTTCTTTGAAGAAGACATTTCGATTAGATTCAAGACGGTTATGGGCAGCTCAGTCACCTTCAAGTCTATTTTTGATGCTATCTTGGGTCATGATTATGTAGAGAAACATGGGAGAAAAGTCACCAATGAAGTCAAGTCAACAAATGCCTCTGGATGCAAGAAAGGAGGCAAGCTCCAATGCTTGATATTCCCTTCCCAACCTTTGCTAAAGCAAGCATAGTATGCAAATCAGTCTCAATGGTGTTTTGATGCCAAGGAAGAGTCTCTAGGATGCATGAAGGCACAAAGGTACAAGTTCCTGCTATATTTGTTCGTGCATTTTATTTGGTCTCTTCTTAGTTTGATGTGGATTGCATGGAGGAACATCATCCAAAATGGAAGTTATTTTTCCATTCCAGTGAATGGGCATGTTCCTATCATTTTTTTGTTGATAACTTAGTTTTAGTGTTTCAAATAAGTTGTAGCTGCAACATTTATTTCAGTTTTGTTTTGTCCTTCCAATAAAGTCTAAGTTGTAGTAAAGGTTTGCATGTGGTCAGTAGTCATCAATTAGTTTGGGTAGCAATAGAATTTGCATGTGGATAAGTGTTTTAGTTTTAGATCAGACAGATCAGTGGGCCAATTTGAATCAGTTTGGTTGTGGTAATCTTCATAAATGTTTTCAAGTTTGTTTCTAGCTCATTTTAACTCTATGCCCACTAGAATTTAGGCCTTTTCTTCTGGAGTTTGATGTGTGCAAGTACACTTTCCCAGCCACTAGCCAAAATATTGTGCAATTTTGCACACCACATCAAAATTTGTTTGGACATCAGTGAGATTCAGGTGTAGAAAGGTAGAGTTAATGCACCAACTCTAAGAATAAGGTGCAAGCAACATAAACTCCAATGGCCCATGCACTCCCAAATTCAAAGGAGATTGTTAGTTTGCAATGATGTGACATAGCTTCACGTGTCCCCAATCTCCAATAGCACATCAGGAGGGAAAAAGGGAAGAGGTTTATCTCTAGAGATGTGTGAACCCTCCATGTGGCACATTAGAGTAAAGATACAATGGTGCAGTTTCAACACCCATAGTCTCTAGCTCGGACTATAAAAATTAGAGGCATGAGAAACAAAGCACAAGCCATAAATTGTGAAGGCACATCATTAGTTTTAGAGGATGGTGCAATTAAATGAAATAAAGGTGTATCCACTATTTCAGAGGGGTGGCCTCTTACATCAAATGAATGTGTATTTAAAGAAATATGGTGTGGCTTCATTCAAGATGTAGCCTTTGTAATCCAATGCAACCTCCCTTGATTGAAAGATCCATTGAATCCAAATGAAAGATAGAAAGATAAGCGTTTCCAGTCTTCAAAGGCATGATGCCTAAAGAGGGAAGTGTAACTAGTGTAAGGAATAAATGAAGGCCTTACTAAACAATGGTGTTGCTGGTAAGCATGAGGCACCTTCCTCTAGCAAATAGGTATGCTTCTTGTAAATGAATCTCAGTCATCTGTCAGTTAAAACTCAGCATGGCCATTCTAAATAATAAGGTGCCATTTCTTATACCAGAGCATATCTAAGAACATGAGATATAGGCACCGCTGGTTTTGGCTCAGCCTCAAGCAAAGGTGCCACATAATGAAGAATAAGTACTACCATTTTCAAATAATGGAGCTCAGCTAATCAAATGTGAAGGCCCTCCCTGGAAAGAAATGCATCATTTATAATGATAGTGTGGCCTCTAATTTCAATAAAGGCACAAAATACAAATGAAAGTTACTATCTATAAACATATGCAAACTTTTCAGTGAAGGATCCAACATTCTAGATTGGCACAAACCATCAATTTGAAGGTGCCATCCTAAACACATGAAGCATGGAAGCCAAAGTAAAGAGCAACATATGCAAGTTAAGGAAGGCCACATGAATCAAAGGCAGACAACATATAGAATGCAAAGTAGTTGTTTAAAAGAAGTCTTAATTATCAAACAAAGGCACGCAACCCTCACATATAGAAACTGATGCTGCCTATGATGTTCAAAGTGTAGGTCGTAGCTTATTGAATAGAGCAATTTGTTCAAACACAACATCATTGATGAAATAGAGATACAAGGTGCCTCCTAGAGACAAGCTCATGATGTAAATGAATAAAGCATTGCCTGTAAATCATGGTGCATAGCCTTAAAGGTTAAGGTGCATGTATAATTAGTTGGTGCAACATTATAAATGATAACATTAACTTGGCCTTCTGAGATCAATGAAGAAACCCAACTGTGTAAGCATGGCACAAACAAATAACATGGTGCAACCTATGTAATTCTAGCCATTATCAATGTTGAATAGAGGCTTAGCTGTGTAAGTATGGCGCATGAGAAATACAAAGTGCAGTTACCATGTATGAAGGTGCAAGGCCATAAGGAACTATCACAACCTCTACATAAGGGCACCACCTATTATGGTTATGGTGCAGTCTAATAATTTATGAAGTCTCCAGCCCATCTAAATGGAAGGCACAACCATCCATAGAAAATGATTAATGAAGTGGCACATAGTCATTCAAGGTGTAGCCTCTGTTAATAAAAGGTAGGTCCTTTGTAAACAATTGGCTACCATATTAAAGATGGCGCAAGCATTTAAAACATAGAATAGGTCATATGAAAAATAAGGCTCGAGCCATATCGAAATGAAAGCCACACAACCTAAAAAGGGAAAGTCATGAGCATTCAAACTCAAGCGACAACCTATGAAACAATCATCACGTTGGCTCATATGCAAAAGTATAGTTATATAACATGGTAGAGATAAGCAGTACCCTCGAGAATAAGGTTCAGCTAGTTAAAAACAACTACAGTTTCAATCTCCATGTCATAGCATTTTGGAACCATGGCATGGTAAAAAGAATGAGGCACAATGTATAAAACTCTAGGTATAGAGCCTTCATAATCAAAGCTTCAGGAACCATAAATGCAAGGTTTCAAACCATGGATCCAAAGGAAATCTAATGGCCTACGCACTCCTAAAGAGCAAACAAAGGATATTAGTTGGAAATAATGAACCAGAGCTCCACATAATCCCTAACCAGCTAATGACAACTTTGTGAAGGAGGGAAGAAATTTTTCTCTAGGAAGGGCGCCATGATGCCACGTGGTGAAGAGGAAAGTTGCAGAAAAACTCCCGAGGGTTTCTCTATATTAATATTTCATTAAAATCTTTTAAAGATTTTAATATAATTAAAGTGAGTCATGAGAATCATATATTGCTCTAGTCAGGCCCCTCATCTATAAGTTTAAGCTTTATTAAAGGAGTCTTATGCTTTCAAGGCTATGGGTAAGTAATTTTTAATTTAATAAAGGAAACTTTATTAAAACTTAAAGCTACAAGTAGGTAAAATAAAGTGAGGCTTTATTTTTTGATGTTGTGCATACAGTTAAAATTCATGGAAGGTAAAAGCAAGGACAAAGAAAGGAAAAAGGAAAAGCTTTATTTATTTTTCACACTAGGGAAAGATAATAATTCAAATGCTTTAGTTTCTTCTGCCATGCAAAATAAAGAAAAGGCTTTATTATTTATGCCTATCGAAAGCTAAAGCTACAACAAGGATAAAGTGAAGGCTTTATTTATTTTTCATGCCATGTAAAGAGAAGGAAAGAAAGCTATAGGAAACTCCCAGTGGTAAAAGTTGCAACTGGAATCAAGGGATTTTTTTAGGGTTTCTCTCCTTTATATTGAGTTTTAGGGAAACAATGAAGGGATATTTTTTTTCTAATGGTAGAGGATTTATGACAGTGGATAGATACGGAGAAGAGATTTCAGCTACAACAGAGATTAATTGCAGGCCTTTGTGTCAGGCTTTCTTAGAGTTACATGGATCTAATGTGCTATGCCTTTAAGGCCTTTTTGTGTCTATTTTAATTCACCCATGAAGGGAAAATAGACATTTTGTGACATTATTTCTATTTAGATGTTTCTCATTCTTTTGTTGCTAGTTTTGTGTCCTTGATTTGTAAACCTAAGACTATAAAACCTTATACAATTGAATAACTATGTGTTCATTACTTTTCGTTCATCATATATGTGTTTATCTTGCCTCTAGTTTATCAAATCCTATGCATTAGTGGTTTCTTTGTAGGTTGGGGAGTTTATGTTTGGTGAATCATCATGTTAGATATGTTTATTTTCTAGGTTTCCTTCTCTTTTCTTCAAGGTATGAAAATGAGTTTATTGAAGATTCTACAAAGAGTCAGCTTCTAAAATCCTGGAGGTCATCTTGCAAACCATGTCTCACATTTGTGAGGTTTCCCATTGTTGTTAGTTTAATGCAAGTTTTACTATTCAACATATATCATTCATGTATGAACAACTAGTTTCTGCTAACCTCAGTTTTGAAGAGATTGAGACTACTCCCTAGGGGGAGTTGTTTGAGAAAAGGTGATAAGAAGTATTCAAACAGAGGGAACCTACTTGTTTTTTCTACAATAGAAGAAGACCTCTAGCCCTTTGCCATTGATGTCAAAGGGGGAGAAATATATGTATATCAGGTTAAGTGTAGCCATCAATGACAAAAGGAGAGATTGTTGCAAATAGGTTGTCATTGATGTCAACAAGTGGTATGAAGTGTTGAAGTGTGGGAGGTTGCAAGTGATGTTAAAGGAGATTGCAGCAATATAATGATCAATGGATAATCATTGTGAGATAGATAAGTAAAATTATGAATATGTGTTGAGATACTCAAAGGAGCAGATAAAAAAAGATGATCAAAGAGTTGTGAAGTCAAGGAGATGGATTAGTATCAGCTGTACATAGTCATACCTTATCTGCTGAAGTTCATCTATAAGTTCATATCCTAATTATGTTGTGAAAATGACTATGTTTGAAGTGTTTGATTAGTAGAGTTGGATTTCAACTGCATGATGATCATATGAACTCATAACAGTTGCCATCAGATAAAGAAAATTGTGAAAGTTTGAAGGAAAATTGTCTAAGTAAAACTCTAATCAGTAAATGGGTCACAAGCTTAGAAAAATGTACTGCATATCTTTGTTGTTGAAGATTCTTCCCTGCATATTGGAAGATAAGTAGAAATAGGTGCAAGGAATGTATAGTCCAAATTTTAGAACAAGGAAGACACTACAAAATATTTCAAAGTCAAAAGAGTGAAGACAATTGCGAAACACAGTAAGCACTATCACAGAGAGATAGGAGAATGCTCTGCAATTCTTTGCAGATGAAGATATGACTTGGTGATTTGGAGAAAAAGTACATATGAGTGTTGAGTATTCATTTCCCATGTTTCAAGTAATTATATGGTCCACAGTTGAATCTCTAAAGTTTGTAGTGCAAAGACATGCCTTAGTGCTACGTATAGTAAGCAGAGGAAGATAGTTGATGTTACCATAGTTCACCACACAATGATAATTGGTCTTGTTGATTGAATGACAAGTTCTTATGATTGGGTGGTATGTGATGTTCAAGTTTCAAGTGATTATGCTCACTACAAGTATGATTGTTCAAAGTTTCTATCTTAAGTCTATGTATGCAAAGGTCATTAAGAATACTGGCATTAGAGCTCAAATATTTGCGCTAGCATGATACATCCTGAGATGACAAAAGATGTGAACATGAACATTTTACAAATCATATAACATTCAGTATGTGATCTACATGATGTAATTTTGTCTCCTTTGATGTTGCTTTGGGTCTACAGTCAAATACAAGGAAGGATAGGTGTTGAGGTGCCAACTTGGTACATAATGAAGACTTTATTGTGTGTGAGGGATGTGTGCTAGCTTGGAAGAGTATCTAAAGGTAAGATAGGTCCTGATTATGTCTTTCTCTTGAACCGCATTGGAATTTTAGTTACCACATATGCTTGGGAGCTGACTGTTATGGCCATTACATGCTTCACACTACATGTTTCATCTTGGCTGACCCAAGAGAAAATATTTGAAACTTACAAGGGATATATATGAAGAATCAAAGTTGTTGGAGGATAAAGAAGTAGAGAATAACAAGATAGAATTGATATTGTGTGAATATACTTAGAGTAGAAACATAGCTCATGATGAAATATGGAGAAGATCAATTTATATAACATGATAATGTTGTGGAGATAATTGTTTACAATATGATAGAAAATAGTTTTGAGGTTATGTGATCATGGTGGTGATTGATATTTAAAGTGTGCAAAAATGAGATAGTTGTGCAAAGACTGAAGTGATCATCATTTAGTTTTGTATGAAGAACATTGAGTTAGATAAGTATTGTAAATGTTGTAACAGTTCAAGGAGTTGCAACTTCCCTTGGGTTGTAGCACATAAATAGTATTGTAATCTTGTTTTATATGTGAGGCTATATTTGGACAATAGATCCAAGTAGCTTGCTCACCATAGTTTTACCGTTCTTGGATTTTTCACACAAATCTGGTGTTATGGTTGTGTGTTTTTGTGTTCTTGTATCTCTCATGTTTTAAATGTTCATATTAGCTTAAATGGTATTAGAAATAAAGTAATTTAATTAGGTACTAATTCACCCCCTCAGTACCTTTGTGTGTTAACAAATAGGTCTGATGTAAGAATGATGATAGAATAAACATCCAAAGCTCTTTGGCCAACCTTAACTTCAAGAATTAAAGCACTAAGAGTTGGAAGGATAGACCCATAGTGTTCTTTAATAGCCATCTCTGATACCTCATATGTATCTCGATGTAAACCATGCATGTAGAGAAAATCTTTAGTTACTACATTCACCATGCATATAGGATCTATCATAGCACCTCAAATAAGTTTATCATTGATTCAAATAGTGATATAAAGAGGCCCATTAGGAGCTTCAATTGTAACATCATGTGGAGTAAAAGATATAGCGGGTTCCAAATCCACTCACTCTTTGTGAGAGAAAGCATCCACCATGCAAATATCAACAATGTTAGACTCATGATTAGGTAAAGGATTAGTGTATATTTGAATATTTTAATTAGGAACCACCACTGATTTATTCCCTTTATCATTCACACCAGAAACTTGGATGAGATTTGAGTCAATGAGGTATTTAACTTCATATTTAAGACACATACATCTTTCAGTTTCATGAACAACAGAGCGGATAAATTGACAAAAGGCCTTCTCATCAAAGGAAGATGATTGCATCTTACTTGGATTGAGAAGTCTAACAGGTGGAAGCTTGATGAGATTACTTTGCAAAATTTGTGTCATGATAGCATAAAAATATTCTGATAATGGAGTGAAGTTTACAGTTGTTTTTGGTTTCAACTTGTAAGGGGTGGAAACATGAGATGAAACTACCACCACATGTTTTGTAATGTTATTTTCTAAAATTTCATTCATTTTGAAGAAGTTTTTGTTTTGTCTTTTGAAAGAATGATTATGAGAGGCCTCGAATTGACCAACCAAAGTTGATGAGGGATTATGCTCATACTGACTAACTAAAAGTTTATAATGACAAAGAGTCATGCAAACATGAGTGAATGAATCATATCACATCAACAATATCTTATAACAGATGTGAGGTTGTAAGTTTCCTATAAAGATTCTTTGCACATCAGCATCTAGAATAGAATATTAGATTTGTGAGAAGAGTGCTTGATAATGGCCTATAAAATCTTCTATTTTCTCTTTTGTTCCTTGTTTCTAATGAACCATATCCATCAAAGAGATTTGAGATCCAATCTTTACTTGAAAATTCTTGAGGAACTTGTTGACTAATTGTGAAAAAGAAGTCTATTTATTATATTAATATAAAAGTTTAGGTGCCTAGCACCTTTTCTTTTAAAAAAATTGTGAAAAAGAAGTTATAGAATTAGGAGGTAACATACAAAATGAATCTAAGGCTATGTCCTTGAGTGACCTAGGA
The DNA here is from genome assembly GCA_027924645.1 of Cunninghamia lanceolata. Taxonomy (NCBI): domain Eukaryota; kingdom Viridiplantae; phylum Streptophyta; class Pinopsida; order Cupressales; family Cupressaceae; genus Cunninghamia; species Cunninghamia lanceolata. Next base: position 11,823,724 of record BSBN01000854.1, read on the forward strand.
ATAAATCAATACACATAGTAGTAAAATCTGCCAAATGGTTATTAGGATCTCCCTTCCCATTATATTTCTCAAAATGAGGGGTCTCAAACTTCTTGGACATAGAAGTTCTTGGGATAGAATAAGAAAAATATCTATGGATATAATGTGTTTTCATACTAGTCTTAGGTGTGTTATTACTCATGCTAGCCAATTTTTGTTGGATGTAGGTCATATTCTTCAACAATTAGTTTATGATGGGGTTGGAAGCGGAATCAAGTAGATATTAGAATGAAGGACTAGGTGATGGTGTGAGAGTAGCCTTTTGGAATGTGATAGGAGGTTTATATGTAGATGGAGTCACATTAGGTGTGAAGTTTATGTAACTATATGGAATGGTATTATAATGGCAAATAGGATTCCTAGTGGATAACTTAACACATCGGGTAGCATTAATACTCGGTTATGTAGTAGTGGTGAGAATAGAAGTATAAGTAGGAATAGGGAGTGTAGGTATGGGTGTTGACACTTGAGTGTCTATATGATTACAAGAAGTGACATTGATGGTGATTTTAGGGCAACAAGATGCCAGTAGAATCTTGTTATGCACTATATATGCAACTCCACGCAAGACTTCCAATCCTTCTTCAACTTCAAGAAAAAGACTTTGTAGACTTTCAACAACAAGGATGACCTCCTTAGCTATGTGTTCTACACTCACAAACTACTAGAAATTAGACAACTCCATGTATAATTGTTGGAAACAAGGTAGATAACTAAGAGGGGGGGTGAATCAGTTATCTTAAATGTTTTAACTTTTTGTTCTTCTTTTAACAATTAGTGCAACATCAAAACATATAAGCATACATAAACATGAGAGAAGAAATAAATTCAACACACATAACACAATGATTTTGAGGTGGAAAACCTTGTTAAGGGAAAAACCACGGGGTGACTAACCCAAGATTGTATTCTTTGTTAGAAGAATAAGTACAAAATGGCACTTGCCAATTAGGGCTCACTGCCCAAGCACACTGCTCACAAGAGGCTCACTGCCTACAAGAGACTCACTATCTATAAGGTATATAGAAAGTAACTAGGTGTTTGAACTGATCAGAGGCATCCACATATGCTAAGGTTCAGTTCCTGTTAGGCTCAAAAAATTGATCTACTGCACTTCATTCTTTCTCTACTTTAGTGCTGTTGTTTTGTCACATATCAGACTTGTATTACTGCTTCCACCTTTTTCTCTACCTTTCTTTGCACACACTATCACACCACACACACCTTCATACTGAAATCCATCTGGTATATATATCCACACCAAGGATTTCAACATCATTCTAGTCAACATCTAGAATACTCAAGATTTTCCCAAACTCTGGTCTGCCAGCTGAATCCATGCATACTAAGTGATGCATATCAAATAGATAGTTATAGAAGTCATCAATCATGTTAAACAACCATGAATGATCCCTCAAGAAGCTTGGTCACCATCAATTTCTCCTCTGGATTAAGGTTTGATACTCTGTTGGTTAGTTCTTGCCGAGTCTGCTCTGCCTATTAGGAACCCAACACTTAGGTGCTCATATCTTTTCACTCTTTCATCACCGAAGGCTCAATCTCTAGAATGTGGTAGTCATGGTACTGCTTTTGACTTCCCCAAGTCCACACTTTTTCTGAGAAACTTCCTCTGAGAGATCCGGACCTGGTTGTCAGACCTTGCTGCATGCTCTGTTCTTGTTCACCGAACCAAAACACTCTTCAATCTGACTTCTGGTATAGACATATTATGTGTTGCAGATGTGTGGGATAAAATTTGTTGCCATCAATGACAACAATCATGAAGCCACACAGTGTCTCTTGCCAACAATCTCCCCCTTTGGCATTGATGGCAACACTTAGTGAAAAATGACTAAGTGTCATAGCACACTCCCCCTTGGCTGATGCTCTGTCTTGTGTACACTTTTACTGGAGCTCCCCCTTAGCTAGATCCCATGTTTTTCACTACTCCTCACTCCCCCTTTGACATCAATGGCAAAGGGTGGAATCCGCATACCAAAATTTTCAAAAAGTAACCTATACATAGCCGCATAAGTATATATACAAGTTATACTTACGTATACCTAAGTATATCCGCAAAGGTCATCTTCAACTAGACAAATTCTATTACCCAACTCTACTTCATCCAGTCCAAAATTGAGATGTGACCACTTATCAAAAATGCAAATGCTTATGCCCTTTTTAAGTATGCCAGATCACTAGTCCGGGCCGTGGTCTGAGCATCAGTTAGGACCTCATGCATTGCCTCTAACTTAGGGATAATTATCCCTCTTAGTTCACTTAGCCTGCTTATTCTATTCTTCTTCTCCTTTTCAAGCCTCTTTATTTCATTAATAGTGGCAATAGTTTGACACTCTTGATTTATTATGGATGAGGTGAGAGGATCAAAATTTTGAGATAAACTTGATAGTTTACTCTCTTGTTCTTCCACCTTCTTGGCAATATCTGTTGTCATTGTGGACCAAGATAGACAAAATTTATATAAATCTCCACCATCTTTAAGAGCATTTTCTAGGCTCTTTATCTTAGTATCCATATTTCTCCTATCATTTTCTATAAGTCCCTATACTTCAGAGAATCTCTTTCCCAAAAACTCTCTCCGAACTTTCTCTTCTGTTGATTTCTCCAATGAATCAAAATGTGTGCTAATAGAATTAACAAGAGTTTTCAAGTTATCAGATGAAGAGGCTGAAGGATCCTTCTGGAAGGATGGTATAATCTTCTCCAATACAATAGATGCAATCTCTATCAACTCATAGTCTTCCATGTGAGACTTTAGAAGCTTTTCTTTTGCTTTAGCTCGAGCAAAAGATGCTACCTTCATTGTCTAGACTGGAGAGAGAGAGAGTCAAAATTGAGTGGTCCATGGAATAGCTCTGGTTCATCTAATTCCATCATTTATTTGGTTAGGAAGTCTTTAACTACTTTTGCAGTGTCTCTTGTTGGAGACATAGTCTTCTTTCCTTTTGCAGCCTCAGAACTATCACCTAGGGTCTTCTCTGATTGATCTTCTTCTCTTCCCTTTACCTCTTCTTCTTGTCTTATTTTCTCTTCTTTTCTTTCTTCTCCTTTAGTTTTGGAGTCTGTTGGGGGATCCAGAAGAGATATGTTTACTTCTTCATGGACTTCCTCGTCTAGAACAGAGGAATCCAAGTCCTTAGTCTTCTCTTCACTTGTCTCCTTTGACTCTTCTATAATTTTCTCAGTAGAATCTTCCTTTGATGCACTTAATCCTTCGACATCCATGGCAGAAGGTTCATCACTTATGTCCTCTATAATAGGAAGATTGAATCTTTTATATGCATTCCAAAGGATGTCTTTAGTCTCTTTTGCCACCTGATCAATCTCTCTGAGCATAAGCTTGTTCATTCTGGCTTTTCTCTAGAACTCATCCTTGCAATCCTTGAAGATCATGTTCATTTGTTTTGGAGCAATGGAAGGATAGAGCTGAATAGCTATCTATTCCCAGATCTCCGTATCCTTTTCCTTTGCATTGTCTTTTTTGAGTTCAAATACTTTATCTAAACTCTTGGCGATTAGAGAGATGATTTCAATGAATCCTTTATTATATATGTTTAAGTACTTAACTGTAACTTCTTCCAAGATCCTTTTGTCTATGTCACTATACTCATCATAGAATTCTATCATTGGTTACAGATTCCCATCCACAGTAACTGCCTTGATGACAACATCAATGGAGAGTGTAGGTCTTTCAACAAATTCTTCTGCTTCTTGTTTGTTTTTACTGGCAGATGATTCCAAAGAAGTTTTCTTTTTCTTCTTCATTATCTTAACCTCCTCATCTGTCTCTGTCTCTTCATCATCCTTGTGGCTAGTGTATGACCTTGTGGCCTTTGTCTTTGTTCTCTTCTCTCCCTTTTCAAATGTCTTGGCTTCTTGTTTTGAGGCTTTTTGGCACTTAGAGGTGGTAGGTGTAGAGCTCTTGGAGGATTTGGTCTGAGAGGGGGCTTGCACCAGATCACTTTCTTTTTTTTCTTCATGTCTCTCTTTCTCTGCTCTTTCTATTTTCTCTCTGTTAGCATCAACTACCTGCTTTGATATCCCATATCTCTTGGAAACTTCTTCTACTTCCCTTCTCACCTTTCTCTTGATCTCAGGCTGTCTCAATTCAACATGAATTTTACACTCAACTCTTGAAAGGTTCCAAACCTTTCTACCTCAGGGTCCTTGGGTTGGCTTAGCAAGTGTTGGACATGTAGAGCCTCCAGGATTTTCTCATCTACTTCATAGCCCATTGGCATAATCCAAACTATTCTGGGCTCTACTGCCTCCATTAGGCATTGATCAGTTTCTACTATAAAACACATTATATCTTTAGATTTTTTAACTAATGTCTGAGGAATTCTTTCTCTGGCCGCATCATACCTTGGAAATTCTTGAAATATCCCTAGAGAGTTGTGCTTTCAGCCTTGGCATCACCAAGCCCATACATATAATCTCTGATTTGTATGGAAACAGGTCTATCATTTTGCCATATCCAGCTCGAGTAGCTCATTTATATAGTAGAAGAATAGACATAGTATCAAGCCATCGTACTTACATGAATTCTTCCTATACTTCTTTATTTTCTATAAATTCTCTAACAGTTGGTTCAGGAGAAGATCACAAAGATCATAGTCAACATTTTTCCTTAGCATTTCATATGCAGTATATATAGCAGTTCTAGATACTAAATTCTCCCTGCTGGAGTGATAGATTTTGTAACCAATTATCATAGAGTCAAATTTGATATTCAGATCTATGATGTCTTCTATTGTCATTGCCTTCTTGTCAAATTTTGATCCGGTAGCCTCACTTACAGTTTGGTTTTTGACTAATTTGAGGGCAAGCAACCCACTGGATAAGTGCAATCTAGTTACTGCCCTAATGGCATCTTTTGTGATCTTAAATGGCCTCATCAACCACATGAAATTGTCATGCATTCTACTTAGAATAGATCAGACTAATTCATCTTCTACAAAATAGGGGAAATGGATGTAATGTCCAAAATGCTTATCCCAGATGGCCTTGTATTGGGGTTTAATTTCAAATGTTTCATCCATTAATTCCTTGTGATAGATATGCATCAGCTTGGATTCCCCAAATTCCTCAATGTTGGTGTGAATGTATACCCTAACATCTTCTACATGTAGAACCCCATGCAGAATGCTAGAGAATGTGCCTAGGGAATCAACTTCTAGGGATTTGTAAGGATGTTTATTGAACTTAGGGCATGGTCTATTAGTGATCTTAACTGCATTTGGAGTAGCTATCTTTCAAAAGATTCAAAGAGATATTCAAGAGTGGAAATACCTTTTTATGCTTCTAGGGTTCACGATAAGAGATGAAAAGATCGCTAGTTGAATCAAATTATGCAGTTGATCCTTGAGAGGGTTGAAGCAATCTTGTTGTAGAGCTCTTTAATTCTTCTTCTCAAATGCAAATGTGCAAATGATGAACAAAAGAACCCTTTTATTTTTGCACAAACCCTAATTCCATATTGCAATAAATGCACAACTTAAGTCATTCTGGTTGCCTTGTTCTCCTTGTTCTAAGAGAGATCCTTCTGGATCATTGAAATGCACTTAGAATGATAACTTACAATGTATCTCCCTTCCTTGAATCATCCTATTTATCTACAGATCAAGGTATTTCAATTTTGAATCATACCGGATCTAACTATGAAAATCCTACTTTTACCAGATGACTATCAAACCGGATCAATTTTGGATGATTAGCCTCTTCAACCTTCTTGCAAATCTTTTATATTTTTACCAAGGGTTATGTAGATATTTCTTTGAGAACTCTTCAATCTGCTACACTCCATGTGCCAATTTAGGTACCAATTGACTAGCTAGGGGAAATTGTTTTCTTTTGTGACTCCCCTGAGCTAGAGCTCATCTATTTAGTTTTCGAAAGGAATATCAGCACAAGATTCTAGTGTGGATCCATTCCCAATAGATTATGTACTTTTCTTCACCCAAATCTTGTTCATCTCCCTTTGAACTTCATCCAAATTCACTTTTCCTTTTCCTTTGTCTTGATTTTGATTATGATGCACCGGACCCCTTTTATCCTGATTCTTACTTCTACAAAATTTGGCAATATGACCAGATCTATTGCAATTGTAGCAAGCTATATTTATTTGCATATTTGACTAATATCCTCTTGATCTACATTGATTAGCCATATGTCCCATTCTATTGCATGCAAATCATCTACCATTGAATGAATTGTTTATTTACATATTTCTACATTCATGAGATTTGTGACCATACCTTTTGTAGTTAAAACACTATCTGGAGAAGGATGAATTAGTCTGATTCATTCTTCTTCTGCACTGATTTGCTTTATGACCAAAGTTATTGGAATTGTGGCAGTATCCATTGAAGGATGGATATCTTTAAGCATTTGGTTGTCTTACCAGAGGTCTTCTAGGCCTGTACCTTGGATTTCCTGATATAGAGTTCTTGTGACTAGATCTGGAGCTTTCACCTTTCTCATATCCCAAGCCATGCTTGTCATCTACCCTCTTTTGGCTTTCAAGAAGAACTTCAAGTTGAGCGCTTATCTTGATTTTTTCTTTGTATTCATTTGTTGTTTGAAGATCCCTTTTAAGAATGTCTATCTAATTTTTAAGTTGTTCTTCATTATCTCTAGCTTCTTCAAGATCAAATTCCAGATGCCTGATTATTCTATCCATTTTGTGGTAGTCTTCTAACTTCTCCTTGAGATATTGTTTTAGATTATCTTTAATTTTTCTCTTCTCTTCAATTTCTTGGGTGAATTTCATAACCCCTGATTCCATTTCATGTCTTACCATAATGACTTCTTTTGATAGCTTCTCACATAACTTGTTCTTCTCATTCAGATCTTCATTAGTATCATTGGCTTCACTTTGACTTGCTAATTGTTGAAGTAGTTCCTTTCTCTTTTTCATAGAGATACTTAGTTTCTCTTTTAGTTCATTTATGAAATCATCAGCTTGTTTGAGTCTTTTCCTCAAGTCATTGACTTCAGAGTGAGATTACTCAAGATCATCTAGGGCAGACTGAAGTTGTTCCCTCATACCATATGTTGGTTTTTTCTTCTGAATCAGTAGAGGGTTTGCTAGTTCCAATGCACAGGCAGATTCAACCAACTAATACAGGAGTTTGCGTGAGCTACCTCCCCTTCACTTCTAGTTTTGCTACACCAAGGGGGGTATCCCTATAGCTAAAGAAGTAACAATTACTAGCCTAATGACAGAAAAATTTAGCTTGACAACAATAGGCAGAATACTCTCATGTGTGGACCAAGATGTGCATGATACATCACAAGGTTGGCAACATTCTTGGACATATTTATCTGGTTGTGGATGAGAGTATGTAGGGGTCCTAATCCTACTCCTACAAACTAATAGGATGGAAGTATGAAAAGATGGATTTTATGTTTTAGATGCAAGACAAGGGGTTTTGGGTCCTAACTACTAACCCAGGAGCAGACCGGTGCCTATCTCAGGGCAAGGAGTCAACTAGATGTATACAAGAGAATGGATTGCAATTGGTATTCAAGTTTCAAGGGGTTGGAACTGGTATTTGCCTTACAAATACCACCTAGGAATGGGTATTTAGTTGCCTCTACTTACATATATCGAGGCTAACACACAACTCTCTCCATACTTCACCTAAAAAAATTTAATCCACTCCTTGAATGGAGGTTAGAGTTGAAGCATGTGAATTAGAAATCCATATCCTAGAACCTGAGAAACCCTTAGCAGCCAGATTCAAAAGAAGGAAAAGCATGCAACACATGGAGAGAAGCAGCTAAACACATGCATAAGAGCATTTTTCATATAGAACAACAATGAAACTAAAAATAACTACAATGTACATTCATAATGCAACTCATAAACTCCAAAATGAGATAGAACAGCAAGGAAATGCCCTATTTTTTGCTATTCACACAAAAAAATACCCAGGTCTTCAACAACCTCAAATGAGTAACACCATCTGCTAAATATAGCAAGAAGGTATATTCAACATTAATCACATGGCAACTCAAAACTTCACCAAATACATTGCATCATGAGAAAATGGCACTCAGCATTGAATGCGGCAGGTAGAGGAGGAGACAGGGTGGTTGAACTCAAGCCTTGCAATACCTCCTGGGGATTCACATCTTCAATCAGGTACATGATCCGTCCACGCCTTCACCCATACCTTGTAACATCTGTCATTAATGGTATACCAACCCGCGGCCTTGGGAATGCAGTGGACTGTGCATTTTGCAACTTTTCCTACCAAGAAATATGACCCTGATTATTCAAATTATGTGAGAACAAATTATCCCACATTTACCCCATAGTGACCTCCTTGACACTTTATAAACTAGGCCGTGAGCATATATGATGTCAATAATTTTGCTCCCGATGATGCTAGCTTAGACCTCATCATCATCCTCCTGCATGATAATCCTAATATGAAATATCACCCCGATATTTCACATCACCCTGATGACTGCATCACCCAATAAGAAACATCACCTGATATTTCACATCACCCCAATGTGAAATATCACCCTTATTGGAAATATCACCCTAATAAGATATATCCTGATAGTCAATATCATCCTTATGACCAACCTACTGATGCATCAGAAGAAGATCCTCCTGCTTTGCCGATACCATACGTCTTACTGATGATCTGCCTATACTTGCTCATGTCCTCATCATATTCATATCCTCAGCGATCAGGGGATCCACAACAAAGCTGCCGATAGTACCTATCATGACAAAGACCTCATAATGCACCCCACCGATCCTGGTGACATCACCATCATGTTGCAATATCAAGGTGATATTCGTAAGATCACCTGATATTTGAAATATCACCCCCCTGCAAAAATATCAGGGTGATGGACAAGTAGATATCACCCCCCATATAAAACTGACATCTACAACATCAAGGTGATAAAACAACGTCGGGTTGATCTTGACTAAGATCACTCGATATTTGAAACATGACCTCACAGAAATATTAGGCTGATATCTAGAAATATGATGACCCCCCCAAGAATATCAGGTTAGGTTGAAACATGCTGAGGGGGCCCGAAGATAGAATTTTTTGGATTTTTTGGGAGGGTGCCTATAGATTTAGATGCTTGAAACCTGAATGTTCATGCAGGCACCAACATTGGCTCTATCTGGGGATGCATGCCTCTTGCAGGCATGGCAAGAACCATAGATTCTTTGGGATATAGATTGGCCCCTTATCCATTAGGCACAAAGTCATGAAGCTACATTGACTTGCATCTCAGATCACACTTGGTGGCCCAAGGCCACCAAGAAAGGAAAAACCTGTATCTCCCTTTGTCAAATACCCTATTTTCTCTGATATCACTGGATCAAGCCTGAAGATGCTTCCATGATTCATCCACAAACAACCCTTGTCATTTGCATACTCAACCATCTTATTTAGCTCGTCACTATCAACCTTATGCAAACAATCATTAGCATCAAGAAACATGTGGATGTTATATTTATCAAACAATGCAATCTCATATGGCATATAGCACTTATCATCATATGTATCAGCAATATGCATTGTAAAATGATTTCCTAGCTGGACTGAAAATTGAAAGTACTCAAAGTCCACCATGTAACTAGGAGCATCAAGCCTCATTGTATCATAAGATGGCATATCAAGGAAGAAGCTTTCAAATTCACAATTGTGCACATCATGCACACAATCATCAGCTGTACCAAGTTGGAAAGGATTAGGCTTTGACACCTCTCTACAATAACCTTCATGATGTATGTTGGTTTCTCCTTCATTAGGATGAAAAATAGAATCCATATCAACAACAGTGCTATGAACTTCACCATACTCAAATAGATCCTCATCACTATATGGGTCAAAAAGGATTGATCCAAGTGTTTTAGCTTCATTATGATATGCCACTGGTTCATTGGCAGCAAAACATGCATTTTCATTACCAATTGATTCCTTGTGTGGAGGAGTATCAACTTGTGTACCATAAGAAAAACTAAAATCAAACAAAGAACAATCATGCTCAACACCACTACTTGTTTCAACCCCTGATTGCTCTTCATCATCTCCATGTGTCTGAATAAAAGGTAGTGATTCAAACATGGGACTACTCCTCTATTTGCTTATTTCTTCTCTATCCTATGCACAATACTCACAATTATCTCCACAAATCCACTTGAACAAATATTCATTGTTGTCCATAACCCCATAATTATTTTCAAAACTAGATACCTCAACCTTGCAATGGGAATCATCATTTATCCTTCTACTGGCATCCTTCATTGGTGAATTTTCATTTTCATCTTTATCTCCACATGATGCCATGATCACTTGGTCATTTGCAGCTATAAAACTACTATTCATACCAAAGCCTGTGGACAGGGAATTCTGCATATGCTCATTTCTCATTTTTTCTATATTTTCTAAAAACTTGTATGTCATATGCATACTTGTTATCTTGAATTCCCTCAACAATGCATTAGAGCCCTCCTCAAAGCCTTCAAAATATGTGTCAATACAGGCTAAAGTATCAGGTCTGAAGTCTTCAGGGATTTGCAAAAGGGCTACTGCAAATCTATGACTGAAATCAATACTAGGCTCTTCATCTTGTTTTCTGATTTCCATTAATCTTGCAACAAGATTAGCAGGTTCTCTTGCAAATTCCTTTCCAAAATAGTCAACAAGTTCATCCCAACAGGCAAAGGATCTCTTTGGAAATCTCAAATACCAATCTTTATCTCTAGCACCAAAGGGTCTAATAAAAAATCTCATCCACATATCCTCATCTCTAAATGAATGTTTCTCCATGAAGCTATGAAAATTTTGGATATGTGCACCCGCATCACATACACTGTGTCCACTAAATCTAGGCATCTGATTATAGATCTGAGTAGGCATATATTCCACTTCATAATCAACCCATGACAAATCTAGTTGGTCATACAAAGGATCAAAAGGGCTGACAAGAGGTTTAGCATTTCGGCTAGTAGACACAACAGGGTTACTATTATTTAACTGAGCTTTCCTAGCCTCTAAGGATATCAACCTATTTTTTATCTCTTCCATTCTTTTACACAACATTTCATCCCCCTGTTGACTGAGTATGGGTGAATACATATTTGGATTCATTTAAATTTCACTCTTAGACATCATATATCTGCCTAAGACCTAAGGCTTCCCCTTTGGCATCTAGCTTATGCAATAAAATAACAAATATAAATAGGAAGGAGCTAGGTACCTTTTCTCATCCAGATGTTGAAACCATGAACAGAACATTCTTTTATCACAACAACATACATCAACCTTTCATGTGCACTTAAATCTTATTTGTAGAGTCACCACCTCTCAAAAGAGGATAAAATTTTCAAACAACTAAAATCTCATCAAATATTTTTCTGAGTTCATTCCACTAGCAGAGCACCATATTGTTAGTGACTTGGATGGGCCACAAATATATCCTTTAAACCAAACTCCCCAGTAGAGTCACCATTTTTTTGGTGACTCAGATGGGCAAAATTTCACCAGAGACTGCAGGATAACACTTTCAAATCACTTCCCTAGTAGAGTCACCATTTTGTTAGTTTTTTCTTCTAAATTAGTAGAGGGTTTGCCAGTTCTAATGCATAGGTAGATTCAACCAACTAATACAAGAGGTTGCATGAGTTGCCTCCCCTTCACTTATGGTTCTTCCACACCAAGGGGGTATCCTTATAGCTAAAGATGTAACATTGACTAGCCCAATGACAGAAGATTTAGCTTGACAAAAATAGGTAAATTACTCTCATGTGTGGACCAAGATGTGCATGATACATCACAAGGTTGGCAACATTCTTGGACATATTTATTTGGTTGTGGATGAGAGTATGCAGGGGTCCTAATCCTACTCCTACAAACTAACAGGATGGAAGTATGAAAAGATGGATTTTATGTTTTGGATACAAGACAAGGGGTTTGGGGTCCTAACTACTAACCCAGGAGCATACTAGTGCCTATCTCAAGGCAAGGAGTCAACTAGACGTATACAAGAGAATGGAGAACAACTGGCATTCAAGTTTCAAGGGGTTAGAACTGGTATTTGCCTTACAAATAGCACCCAAGAATGGGTATTTAGCTGCCTTTACTTACATATATCCAGGATGACACACAACCCTCTCCATACTTCATCTAAAACAATTTAATCCACTCCTTGAATGGAGGTTAGATATGAAGCATGTGCTATGGAAATTCATACCCTAGAACCTGAGAAACCCTTAGCAGCCAGATTCAAAAGAAGGAAAAGCATGCAACACATGGAGATAAGTAGCTAAACACATGCATAAGAGCATTTTTCATATAGAACAACAATGAAACTAAAAATAACTACAATGTACATTCATAATGCAACTCATAAACTCTAAAATGAGATAGAACAAGGAAATGCCCTATTTTTTGCTATTCACACAAAAAATGCCTAGGTCTTCAACAACCTCAAATGAGTAACACCATTTGCTAAATACAGCAAGAAGGTATATTCAGCATTAATCACATGGAAACTCAAAACTTCACCAAATACATTGCATCATGAGAAAATGGTGCTCAACATTGAATGCAGTAGGTAGAGGAGGAGATAGGGTGGTTGAACTCGAGCCTTGCGTTGCCGCTTGGGGATTCACATCTTCAATCAGGTACATGATCCATCCACGCCTTTGCCCATACCCTGTAACATGCACCATTAATGGCATACCAACCTGCGGCCTTGGGAATGCAGTGGATTGTGCGTTTTGTAACTTTTCCCACCAATAAATATGACCTTGATTATTCAAATTATGTGAGAACAAATTATCCCACATTCACCCCGCGGTGACCTCCTCGACACTTTATAAGCTAGGCCATGAGCATATATGATGTCAGTGATTTTGCTCCCAACGACGCCATCTTAGACCTCATCATCATTTTCCTGCATGATAATCCTGATATGAAATATCACCGTGATATTTCACATCGCCTTGATCACCACATCACCCAATAAGAAACATCACTCGGTATTTCACATCACCCCAATGTGAAATATCACCCTTATCAGAATATCACCCCAATAAGAAATATCCTAATATTCAATATCATCCTTATGACCAACCTGCTAATGCATCAGAAGAAGATCCTCCTGCTTTGCTGATACCATACGTCTTACCAATGATCTACCTGTACTTGCTCATGTCCTCATCATATTCATATCCTCAGTGATCAGGGGGATCCTCAACAAAGCTACCAATAGTAACTGTCATGTCGAAGACCTCATAATGGACCCCACCAATCCTGATGACGTCACCATCATGTTGTAATATGGGGTGATATTCATAAGATCACCTGATATTTGAAATATCACCCCCCACAAAAATATCAAGGTGATGGACAAGTAGATATCACCCCCATATAAAACTAATGTCCGCAACGTCCAAGTGATAAAACAGTGTTGGGGTGATCTTGACTAAGATCACCCAATATTTGAAACATGACCCTGTGAAAATATTAGGCCAATATCTAGAAATATGATGACCCCCCCCAAGAATATCAGGTCAGACTGAAACATGCTGAGGGGACCCGAAGACTTAGAATTTTTTGGATGTTTTGGGATGGTGCCTACAGACTTAGATGCTTCAAACCTGAATGTTCATGCAGGCACCAATACCATACACATCCATTGAGATTCCTAGATCTTCCTCAAGTTGTTAGGCTCTGTTAGGAGGAACTTAGCTCTGATACCAATTGTTGGAAACAAGGTAGATAACTAAGAGGGGGGGTGAATCAGTTATCTTAAATGTTTTAACTTTTTGTTCTTCTTTTAACAATTAGTACAATATCAAAACATATAAGCATACATAACCATGAGAGCATGAATAAATTCAACACACATAACACAATGATTTTGATGTGGAAAACCCTTTTAAGGGAAAAACCATGGGGTGACTAACACAAGATTGTATTCTCTGTTAGAAGAATAAGAAGTACAAAATGGCACTTGCCAATTAGGGCTCACTACCCAAGCACACTGCTCACAATAGGCTCACTGCCTACAAGAGACTCACTGTCTACAAGGTATATAGAAAGTAAGCAGGTGTTTGAACTGATCAGAGGCATCCACATATACTGAGGTTTAGTTCTTGTTAGGCTCAATAAACTGATCTACTGCACTTCATTCTTTCTCTACTTTAGTGCTACTGTTTTGTCACATACCAGACTTGTATTATTGCTTCCACCTTTTTCTCTACCTTTCTTTGCACACACTATCACACCACACACACCTTCATACCAAAATCCATCTAGTATATATATCCACACCAAGGATTTCAACATCATTCTAGTCGGCATCCGGAATACTCAAGATTTTCCCAAACTCTAGTCTGTTGGCTGAATCTATACATACTAAGTGATGCGTATCACAGAGATAGTTATAGAAGTCATTAATTGTGTCATCCAACCATTAATGATCCCTCAAGAAGCTTGATCACCATCAATTTCTCCTTCGGCTTAAGGTCTGATGCTCTACCAGTTAGTTCTTGCTGAGTCTACTCTACCTGTCAGGAACCCAACACTTAGGTGCTCATATCTTTTCACTCTTTCATCATCGAAGGCTCAATCTATTGAATGTGGCAGTCATGGTACTCCTTTTGACTTCCCCAAGTCCACATTTTTCTGAGAAACTTCCTCTGAGAGATCTGGACCTGATTGTTAGACCTTGTTGCATGCTATGTTCTTTTTCACTAGACGAAAACACTCTTCAATCTAACTTCCGGTATAGACATATTATGTGTTGAGGATGTGTGGGATAAACTTTGTTGCCATCAATGAAAAAAATCATGAAGCCACACAGTGTCTCTTTCCAACACTAATATCTAAATTTGTGATTTAGGAACATGAGCCACAAGGTCATCAATGTTGATGGATTCATGTAAGTTTGATGTTTTAGGAAGGTGTGAAGTAGGGATGCTAGGAAGAATTGGTGGATCTTATTATGTGATAAGACTAGGAATGAATGGTTTTGATGTATTGGTATCATCATTATGCATAGCATTCAAGCCCATAATTTGCCAAGTTATTTGCCCAAGAAGGTTAGAATCGGGGCACTGGGTCACAAAGCTCATAACATGTCTATAAGCTTTAGTAACACACAAGATGTACCAATAGAAGAAATGAATGAAGAAAGAGAAGGATTTTATTTTTTGTTTAAGTGACACAATAATATACCCTTGATTAAATTCAATTCTACTCAAATCCACTTAAATATCAACAATGCCAATGCTTAAACCAAATCAACATTTCAATGTTTTTTCCAAAATACAACTACTCAAAATTGTTCTTATCTTGAATATTCAATGCAAGATGTCAATTGTAATGTTTTAGAACAATGTAAAATCATATTTGGAATGAAAATGATAGTAGAAAAAATTGAAATTTAAAATATCGTTCACAAACCCTAGAATGCAACATTAACTAGGTTTCACAAAAATGCACTTTTCCAACAATTTCTAGTAATACCAATGATTCAAATGCACAATGTAAGAATATGAGATGATAAAATACTATAAATACACTTATATATGATGCAAAAAATTAGAAAAATGAGATGATGCTATGATGATCTATCCTTTTCAAATACAAACAAAGTGACAACTATGCAATTTTCAAATCTAGGATACAATTTTTCTTTTCCAATTTTCAAAAGAAATGATGAAAAAATGTTTTGAATAGAAAAAAGGTACAAACAATGCAAATTATTTAATAAACTAATCAATGCAACAAGATCTAAATAACCTTCAAATCTATAAACCCTAGGGTTAAAACTAGCAAGATTTTTAATAAGGTGCAAGGTTTTTCAAACCCTAGTTTTGAAAGTATGGAAAATTTAACTATATCTGAATGCAAAATGACTAAAGAAACCACTCCCAATAAAATATAGGGTGATAAAAAATTCATATCTGAAAGAAGGATGAAAAGATGCAATAAATGATGTGTTCACCAAAATTTTATGTAGAAAAGTGTGATCTAGCCTAAAGAGTTAAACTAGGTCAAACCCTCTTCTACAAACATTGGGAGACAAACTGAGCTTGGATTCTACCCAAGAAGGAGAGCCAAACTACAGGGGGTTTTTCCCTTTTGTTGTATATAGATGGATTAACCAAGTTCAACCAAAGTCAAGAAAGAAAGCTAAGACTAGTGAGAAAACCCTAGAAGATGAAGAACAAACTACAACTAATTGTCGGAAATAGATCACAACAAATAGAATGTACAACAGAGGTCAGAGGAGGATTCATAACCTAGATTTTGTAGCAATAATACCTAGGACCATGGCACTTGGGTTTCATAGGCCTTTTCTAAGGTTTAACAAAAACTCTTATATCACCAAACCTATACCTGTTTGCTCTGCCTTCCTCCCAGAAATCATCTCCCAAAACCTACTTCTCTGACTTGCACACAAGGAAAGAAGGAAAAGGTTGTGTTGCATTTAAGGGTTTGCCTTAGTCAAACCCCATGTTTGTGTTCCCACATCCACTACAGTAATGATTAGATCCAAGAGTGCATGCCCTAAGAGGGCAGAGGCCAAATCTGTAATAATATGATGAATAATGATGACAAAAACCACAAGAGATATGACATTAGTTGATGAAGATGACTCAAGATCCTACACCAACAAAGGAGAGTGATGAAGAGGGCTTCAAACTTCAAAGCCTACAAACAAACTTCAATAGCATCCACAAGGAGATAACACTTCAAGCAAGAAGAATATTGTAGCATACAACATAATAATAAGAGCAAACTTTGTATGAGTCCTCTAGGTGTCATCTCTAGTTATAAAATGAGTTCTACAAAAAATGTTTAATTATGTATTCCCACTCACTCATCGAAAATAAAACTTAATTAGGCTAACAAATACAAACTATGGAAGTGTCATATGCGAACATTACAAAGTGGGGCTAAAATTCCCAAGTGGGACCAGGGTGATTGGGTGCCCTAGACCTTTAGCCAACAAACTTCAGAAAGTGTCCATTATAGTGGGCATAATTGATTCTAAAGTTGATCTTGCCAGGTTTATTTATCAGGATTGATATTTTTATCATTTTAAGCTCAAAATGGTGTTAAAATAGGTCATGATTAACAAAGGCAACACAATAGGTCCAACCAAGCGTTAAACTAAGTGTAAAATGCTAGCATCCACATTTTATGACATAACAAAATAATTATTTTTCAAGGAGGTGGTTAGACTACATGGTCTTCCAAAGAGCATACTTTTAGGTCGGGATACTAAGTTTGTTGCTTATTTCTTGAGGACCTTATGGAAGAAGTTGAAGACTAATTTGAAGTTTATCTCTACACATCATTAGCAGAATGATGGATAAATGAACGTAATGAATTGAAGTTTGGGCCCAACCTATTGAGATGTTTAGTAGGAGATAAGTCCAAGGGATGGGATTTGATATTACCATAGGAAGAGTTTGCATATAACAATTCTATCAATAGTACTGGTGAATCCACATTCCAAATTATATATGGGAGTAGTCCAAGAAATGCTTCTAATCCGAGGAAGATACACAGAGGAGAGAAGACTAGTGCCAAGGTTGAAGACTTTGCAGAGCACCTGAAGAGCTTGTATGAAGAGGTATGACAACACATTAATAAAATGAATTTTAGTACAAGGCTAAGGCAGATCGAAAGCAGAATTTTAAGGAATTCAAGGTTGGTGAGGAAATCATTTGTAGGTTTAAAGATATTAAAGTTTTTGTTTCTATAAAAGCCCTAAAAAAGTTTAAAATTCAATTTTGAGGCACTTAGAGGCCTAAAAAATGGGAATAATTGGTGGATCGGGTTATGAGGTTATAGATCTGTTTACTATATTTCCAACACATCAAATTGTTCGACAATTGGACACCCAAATCAAAACTTATGGCTCTTATAAGTTGGGCTATTTTTGTAGGGAGTTACAAATTTCAAAAGTTTGGCAGGAAGGTGTCAAAAAGGGCTATTAATGACAATTTTTCAAGAATCTTTTGGTAGTAGAGAAGGAGGAGAAAGTGGTGAGTCATGAAAAGGAGAGAAAATAAAATAACCCTAGTAGATTTCAATCTACAGAAGGTAGAAGGCTCAAAAATCCAAAGAAAAGGAAGCTGTAATGTGTTACAACCTATTGAGGATTTCATCCTCTAATTTGATTCCAAGTTCTGTAATATAATTTGTTTTTAGTTCAATAAAATAAAATTCCTATTTTCTATGAGCAATCTATGTTGTTGTGTATTCTAGGATTTACCCCCCTCATCATTAATATCTTAGAATGATCTTAGAGTGTTTGTAGTATGAGGTAATTATTTCATTTTTAAGAATCCACATGTGATGTAAATATTTGACTTTGTCTAACTAGTCTATGATCTAGTAGTGTGTTTTACTAGTTAATTTATCTTCTCTCTATGCACATGAATTATCTAGACATATTAATTCCCTATGAACTATCCTCAGTCTTGACTAATCCCTTGATTCTTCATATCATTTTATTTGTGTTGTTTAAGGATATTGACACTTGGTCCTTCAAATAACATCTAGTTTCTCTATTTTTCTTGTTTTCTTTCTCATGCATTATCACTCATAGAACTAAAAAAAATCCTATGAAACTATATACTCCCTTCAACTTTATTGGCCCATTTTCATCCACAATTACCTAGACAATTAGAAAATTCATTAGGACATCATTAAGACATGAAATTAGTTCAAGTTGTTTTGACATCAATTTAGAAATAAGAACATTCACCAACAAACCATGTCATCCACTCCCATCATAGTGTTAAGATCAAATCTTTAATCCAAAGGTATGACTAAAATAGTTAATTTATAACTCATAAGTCATTTAACAAGTCTAGAACATTAAAATCATTCTTTATTCTTAGTGTTAATCTTTAACAAAATTCATGGCACTTAGCTATAAGGTCTTCAAAATTCATGTTTAATTAGTATTCCTTTATTGCAAAGTTTAGGAATTATAAAATAGAATTACATTCATAGGAGACTTCATCCTCAAAGTCCAAGTTCAAAAACTAGTCTAGATATAGTTCTTATGTATCTTAAGCTTCCTCTTAGGTGACTAGATTGGAATTGTATTGATCCCCTTGTAATTTAACCTATTGAATGTTGTGTTGATGGAGTTTTA
Source organism: Cunninghamia lanceolata (assembly GCA_027924645.1). NCBI lineage: Eukaryota > Viridiplantae > Streptophyta > Pinopsida > Cupressales > Cupressaceae > Cunninghamia > Cunninghamia lanceolata. Next base: position 11,842,963 of record BSBN01000854.1, read on the forward strand.
GCATGTGACAATCTGAGAGCTTGATTATCTCTACCTAGATATGATTGTTCAAGGCATCCATCTATGTATAAGACTAGACAATCACATGAAATGAGTCAAGCACATATTTTGGGTGAGTGTAGGATCATCATGTTGATAACTGAGAGGGGGGGTGAATCAGTTATCCTACAAATTTCTTCTTTCTTAACTTTCTTAATAATCAATGCAACATTAATTCAAATAAGCAAACATAACCATGAAATGGAAATACACATGACATAGTATTTTTGACGTAGAAACCCTGTTAAGGGAAAAACCACAGGGTGATTAACCTAAGATTGTATTCTCTATTAGAAGAATGGAAATACAGAATGGCACTTGCCCATTAGGGCTCACTGTCCGAGCACACTACTCACAAAAGGCACACTGCCTACAAGAGACACACTGTCTACAATTTATAAAGAGTGTAATACAGTACTTGAACTGATAAGGAGCATCAACATATGTTGGGGTTTAGTTCCGGTTAGGCTCAATACACTGATCTACTACACTTCATCTTTCCTCTTCTTTTATGCTGCTCTTCTTTCACATACCAAATCTTCCTTTCTACTTTTACTTGAGTCTATTGCTTTTCTTCACATATTGCATACAACCACTACTCCACTCATAACTAAAACTATCTTATATATATGCAAAAGTGATTTCATCACCTTTCTAGTCAGCATCTAGAATAGTTAATAATTTCCTCAAACTCTGATATGTCGGCTGAATCCTTGCACACCAAGTAATGCGGATCAATCATATACTTGTAGAAGTCATCAATTATGTCAGCCAAACATAACTTATGCCTTAAGAACCTTTTCCATCATCAGTAACACATCTAGAATAATGTCTGATGTTCTGCCAGACAGTTCTTCCTCTGTTCACACTGTCACTTGGGAACCCAACACTCAAGCATTCATATCTCTTTATCCTTTTCACATCAGAGGCTCAAACCCTGGAATCTATCAGTGAAGATACTCTTCTTGACTTCCCCAAATCCACACTTCACTAAGATACTTCTACTGAGAGATCCAGACCTGTCTATCGGACCTTACTGACTGCTCTGTTCTTGCTTACCGGACCTCAACACTTCTTCAATTTGACTTTCGGTGAGGACCTATCATGACTTGCGGATGTGTGGGATAACCTTTGTTTCCATCAATGACAACATTCATGAGTCCATATAGTTTCTCTTACCAACAATCTCCCCCTTTGGCATTAATGGCAACACTTAGTGAAAAATGACTAAGTGTCATACTATACTCCCTCTTGGCTGATGCTCTGTCTCTATGTACATTTATTGAAGCTCCCCCTTAGTTGGATTCCTCATTTTTCACTGCTCTTCACTCCCCCTTTGACATCAATGGCAAAGGGTAGGGTCTGCACATCAAAATTTTCAAAATTTTAACTATACTTGTCTACATAAGTATATACATATGGCATACTTACATATACTGAAGTATGTCTGCAAAAGTTGTTTTTAATTGAATGAATTCTATAGCCCAACTTTGCTTCATTCTGTCCAAAATTGATATATGATCGCTCAACAAGAATGCAAATGCATCTGCCCTTTTTAGATCTATTGGATCATTGGTCCAGGCTGTGATTTGAGCTTCGTTTATGGCCTCATGCATGGCCTCTAACTTAGGGACAATTATCCCTCTGAGCTCACTCAACCTACTGATTCCATTTTTCTTCTCTTTTTCAAGCTTCTTAATTTCATTCAAAACTACAACCATTTGACATTCTTGATTTATTATGGATGTAGTAAGTGGATTAAAATTTTGAGAAAGTTTTATCAGTTTATCCTCCTATTCTTTCATTTTATTCTCAATCTCCACTATTGTTTTAGACCAGGATATACAAAATTTGTATACATCACCTCCATCCTTAAGGGCATTTTCCAAACTTTTTATCCCAATACCCATAACTTTTCTATCATTTGAAATTATCCCTTGCAGCTCTAAGAATCTCTTATCCAAAAATTCTTTTCTAACCTTCTCCTCAGCTGATTTCTCTAGAGAATCAAAATGTGTGCTAACACTATTGACTAGAGTTTTGAGATTACCAAAAGAGGAGGCTGTGGGATCCTTCTGAAAAGATGGCATGATCTTTTCCAACAATCTGGATGCTACCTCTATAAGCTCATAGTCTTCCATGTGAGATTTCAGTAGTTTCTCTTTGACCTTCGCATTTGCAAATGAAGCTATTTTCATTGTTTGCACCGGAGATAGAGAGTCAAAATCTAATGGCCCTTTTAGTAGTTCCAATTCATCAATCTCCATAGTTGCTTTTTTCAAAAATTCCTTGACTGATTCTGCAGTGTCTCTTGCCGGAGACAGATTCTTCTTTTCTTCTGTAGTCATAGAACTGTCTTTTGGAGTTTTCTCCCCTTCCACAACCTTTGTACTGATATCTTCTTTTCCCTTCACCTCTGCTTCTTTCTCCTTTATTCTTTCTTCTCCTTTGGATCTAGAGTCAGCAGGGGAAACTAGAGGAGTGATGTTAGTCTGTTCATGGGCCACCTTTTCTGGAGTAGAGGATTCCAAGTCCTTAGCTGTTTCTGGACCGATATTCATTACCTCTTCTATCATTTTCTCAAAAGATTCTTCTGCAACACTTGTGGTCGAGGGGTCAGTACCCAAGTCCTCTATAATAGGAAGATTAAATCTTTTGAAGGCTTTCCAGAGGATCTCTTTTGTGTCCTTGGCTACCTTGTCAGTCTCACCAAGCATAAGTTGATTCATCCTTGCTTTGCTCCTGAACTCATCCTTACAATCTTTGAATACCATATTCATTGTCTTGGGATTGATTGAAGGATATAGTTGAATTGCTATCTGTTCCCAGATTTCTAGGTCTTTAGCTTGGGCATTGTTCTTTCTTGTTTCTAGTTCCTTCTCCATGCTTTTAGGGACTAGAGATATAATTTCAATAAATGCTTTGTTGTAGATATTTAGGTACCTTACTAAGGCATCTTGCAATATTTTCTGATCTGCTTCACCATGATCATCATAAAACTCAACCATTGGCTGAAGATTTCTGTCCACTGTGACTGATTTGATTATGTCATTAATGTGAAGAGTGGGTTTTTCAACATATTCCTCTATCTTTTCTTCTTCCTTCTGTCCGATAGAGGGTTCACCAGATGTTTTCTTCTTTTTCTTCATTTTCCTAATTTCTTCATCAGATTCAATCTCCTCTTCATCCCTTTGACTGGCATAAGCTCTTGTAGCTTTTGTCTTTGTTCTTTTCTCTCCTTTGCTAGATGATTGTGCTTCCAGTTCTGATGTTCTTGAGCCTTTGGCAGTGGTAGGTGTAAATCTCTTTGATGATCTAGTCTAGGTGGAAAGTTTTGCTGGAACACTTTCCTCATTTTTCTTTTCTTCCTTCTTCTTCTCTTCCTCAGCCCTTTCCATCTTTTTATTGTTGGCATCAAGTGCCTCCTTTGAGATGCCAAAGCCTTTGGCAACATCTTCTACTTCTTTTCTCACTTTCCTCTTGATCTCTGGCTGCCTTAGCTCTGTATGAACTTTCACACTTAGTTCTACAAAGGTACCAAATCTTTCTGCTTTTGGGTCCTTTGGCTGACTAAGCATGTGTGGAACATGCAGCTCTACAATTTGTTCATCAACTTCATACCCCATAGGCATGATCTAGATTGTCCTTGGCTCTACTACCTCCATTAGGCATTGATCAGTGTCTACGATGAAGCACACTGTATCCTTGTATTTCTCAACTACTGATTTGGGGATTATTTCTCTAATTTGCATTGTATTTTGAAAGTGCTTGAAGTAACCCCATAGAGCTGTATTCCTTGCCTTAGCATCCCCAAGTTCATGCAAGTAAACTCTGATCTGAATTGCTACCAGTTTGTAATTTTGCCATACCCATCCATTTGATCTGGGCAGCTCATTCATGAAGTAGAAAAATAAACATAATATTAATCCACCATATTTAAAGGAGTTCTTCTTGTCCTTTTTGATCTTCTATATGTTTTCCATTAATTGGCTCAAAAGAAGTTCACAGAGATCATATTCTGCATTCTTTCTCAGCATCTCATAGGCAGTATATACTGCAGTTCCGGATACTGAATTCTCCCTACTAGAGTGATATATCTTGTATCCTATTATCATAGATGCAAACTTGATATCCAGGTCAGTAATATCTTCAATGGTCATTGCCCTCTTATCAAATTTTGATTTGGTGGCCTCAATTACAATGTTGTTTTTGATAGATTTGAGGACAGGTATTCCTCTGGAGGAGTGTAAACTAGTTACTGCCCTAATTGCCTCCTTGGTAATTTTGCAAGGTCTATTCAGCCATAGAAAGTTGTCATGTACTCTACTCAACACATACGGGCCCATTCATCTTCTTCAAAGCAGGGGAAATGAATGAACTAATCAAAATGTTTCTCTTGGATGCCCTTATATTCTAGTTTAAGCTCAAATGCATCGTCTATCAATTGTTTGTGATAAATATCTCTTAGTTTGAATTCCCCAAACTCTTCAATATTTGTGTGTAGGTAAACCCTAATATCTTTTGTGTGCAAAACACCATACAAAACACTAGAGAATGCTCCTAGGGGATCTACCTCCAATGATTTGTATGGATGTTTCTTAAATTTAGGGCGGGGCCTATTAGAGATCTTTACTATATTTGGAGTATCCATATCAAGAATTCTACTGAGAAATATCAAGAACGAAGAATACCTTTTTACGCTCTTTAGGGCAAATGATGAAGTCCAAATTGATTTGAAAAAATTGTCTTGATCTTTGGGGGAATTTTGTTGTAGAGCTCCTTTTCTCTTTTTCCTCAAATGTGAATTTGCAAAGGATGACCAAGAGAGACCTTATATTTCTGTAAAAAACCCTTAATTCCTTGTTGCAATAAATGCATACCTTAAGTTGTTCTGGTTGCTCTATTTTCCTTGTTTAGAGAGAGAGAAGCTTATCCAGATCATTGTGATACCTGTATGATTGTTGTTAGTGATGAGTCATAATGTCCACTTCTTCTTTTGATCATCCCATATGTCCATAAAATAAGATGTTTTATTTTGAGTTCATACTGGATCCAGCTTGTGAAAAACCTATTTTATCGGAAGACTATTTTCCCAGATCAATTCTGGAAGGATTTGATTCTTCAAATCTTCTTTTGGATCTCTCAAATCTTTACCATACCCCTTTTAGATGTTTCTTTTATGAGCCCTTTTAATCCGCAACTCTCCTTGTGCCAGTTCCGGGACTAATTGACTGGCTGGGGGAACAAGGTTTTCTTTATGTCTCCCCCTGAGCCAGAGCTCACTTTTTAATTTCTAGAAGGAATATTAGCACTAGAGTTTGGTGTGGATCCATCCCCTATATTCTCTATACTTTTCTTCACCCAAATCTTGTTCATCTCCCTTTGAACTTCATCTACATTCATTTTCTATTTTCCTTTATCTTGATTCTGATTATGATATACCGGACCTCTTTTGTCCTGATTCTTGCTTCTACAGAATTTTGCAATATGACTGGATCTATTGCAAATTTGGAAAACAACTCTTCTTTGCATATTTGATTGATATCTTCTTGATCTACATTGATTAGCCATATGACCCATTATATTGCATGCAAAGCATCTACCATTAAATGAGTTGTTTATTTGCATATTTCTGCATTCATGAGATTTGTGTCCATACCTTTTGCAGTTGAAACATTGTCTAGAGAAGGATGTATTAGTCTGATTCATTCTCTTTCTGTACTAATTAGGTTTATGACCAAAGTTATTGCAGTTGTGGTAGTATCCATTGAGGGATGGATATCTTTGAGCATTAGGCTGCCTTACCAGAGGTCTTCTAGACCTGTTCCTTGGATTTTCTGATCCAAAATTCTTATGACTGGATCCAGAGCTTTCTCCTTTCTCATATCCTAAACCACACTTGTCATCTACCCCCTTTTGACTTTCAATGAGAACTTCAAGTTGAGCAGAACTTATCTTGAATTTCTCTTTATATTCATTTGTTGTTTGAAGATCTCTTTTAAGAGAGACAATTTGATCCTCAAGTTTTTCTTCATTATCTTTAGCATCTTCAAGATTAGATTCAAGATGTCTGATGATTCTATCCATCTTGTGGCAATCTTTTGATTTCTCCTTGAGGGATTGTCTTAGATCATCTTCAGTTTTTCTTTTCCCTTCAATCTCTTGGGTAAACTTCATAACTCCTGATTCCATTTCATGTCTTACCATAATGATTTCTTTTGATAACTTTTCACATAACTTAGTTTTCTCCTTCAGATCTTCATTTGTATCATTGACTTCACCTTGACTTGCCAATTGCTGAAGTAACTCCTTTATCTTTTTCATAGAGAGACTTAATTTTTCTTTTAGTTCTCTCATGAAACCATCAGCCTGTTTGAGTCTTTCCTTTAACTCATTGACTTCAGAGTTTGACTACTCAAGATCATCAAAGGCAGTCTTGAGTTGCTCCCTTAACCCATATACATCCATTTGAATTCCCAGATCTTCCTCAAGCTATTAGACTTTATTAGGATGAACTTGGATCTGATACCAATTGTTGATAACTGAGAGGGGGGGTGAATCAATTATCCTACTAATTTCTTCTTTCTTAACTTTCTTAATAATCAATGCAACATTAATTCAAATAAGCAAACATAACCATGAAATGGAAATACACATGACATAGTATTTTTGACGTGGAAACCCTATTAAGGGAAAAACCATGGGGTGATTAACCCAAGATTGTATTCTCTGTTAGAAGAATGGAAATACAGAATGGCACTTGCCAATTAGGGTTCACTGCTCGAGCACACTGCTCACAAAAGACACACTGCCTACAAGAGACACACTGTCTACAATTTTTAAAGAGTGTAATATAGTACCTGAACTAATAAGGAGCATCAACATATGCTGGGGTTTAGTTCCGGTTAGGCTCAGTACACTGATCTGCTACACTTCATCTTTCCTCTTCTTTTATGCTGCTCTCCTTTCACATACCGAATCTTCCTTTCTACTTTTACTTGGGTCTATTACTTTTCTTCACATACTACATACAACCACTACTTCACTCATAACTAAAACCATCTTATATATATATACAAAAGTGATTTCATCACCTTTCTAGTCGGCATCCAGAACAGTTAATAATTTCCTCAAACTCTGATATGTTAGCTGAATCCTTGCACACCAAGTAATGCAGATCAATCATATACTTGTAGAAGTCATCAATTATGTTAGCCAAACATAATTTATGCCTTAAGAACCTTTTCCATCATCAGTAACACATTTGGAATAATGTCTAATGTTCTGCCAGACAGTTCTTCCTCTATTCACACTGTCACTTGAGAACCTGACACTCAAGCATTCATATCTCTTTATCCTTTTCACATCGGAGGCTCAAACCCTGGAATCTATCAGTCAAGATATTCTTCTTGACTTCCCCAAATCTATACTTCACTGAGATACTTCTACTGAGAGATCCAGACCTGTCTGTCAGATCTTATAGACTGCTTTGTTCTTGCTTACCAGACCTCAACACTTCTTCAATCTAACTTCCGGTGAGGACCTATCATGACTTGCGGATGTGTGGGATAACCTTTGTTGCCATCAATGACAACATTGATGAGTCCATATAGTGTCTCTTGCCAACACATCATGGGCCAAATAGTGGCAATAAGGAAAAAAATGTTTTTGCTAAGCCTAAATCGTGAAAGGGATAGTTGAATTTTGAAAGGGTTGGCCAAAATATCCATTGTGGTTTGGTAATACCAAATCAAAATGAATATCAATTAGTAACATATATCTATTAGTAATGGATATCTGTTAGTAACGGATATCTATTAGTAATAGTATCCCTTAGTAATGGATATCCTTTATAGAGAAATAGACATCCCATAGTAATGGATATTTGTTTTCCTTCCCTTAATACTATAAAAAAACATTGCTTATTTCAAGACACGTGAGTTTGGAACATACATAATAGTAGAGGGAAGTGGATATCAGAAAGGGATGTTAGATTCAGGACAGACAACTAAGAGGGGGGGTGAATCAGTTGTCAAAAACTTTCTTTCAATTAAACACTTAAATCCTCTTTGTGGTTTAGCAACATATTAATAAATTAATCATGGAAACATAATGCATTAACTCAAGAGAAGAAACACATCAACACACATAAGACATCAAGATTTTGACGTGGAAAACTTGGTTAAGGGAAAAACCATGAGGTGATTAACCCAAGATTGTATTCTCTGTTAGAAGAATAGAAAGAACAAAATGGCACATGCCAATTAGGGCTCACTGCCCGAGCACACTGCTCACAAGAGGCTCATTGCCTACAATAGACACACTTTCTACAAAATAATAAGTATCACATACTTGAACTAGAGAATAGCATCTTCACCATGCTTGAATTAGTTCCATTTAAGCCCAAAAACTTTTGCTTTGCCTTTCTCTCTCTTCCTTGCTACCACACTCTCATCTCCACTAGACACCCTTTGAAATCACTTTACAACTTCTTATTTATACAAGACATCGACTTAGGAATAATCATCTAAGTTAGAAAACACCTAAAAGAACATCTGCAAGATGTGTAATTCATCTGGTCAACCAAACTTAGGAAGAACACCATCATCTGGAAGTTATTCTTCAATTGCAAGCTCAAATTCTAATGCAGACCACTAGCATGAACTAGACACGATCCAAAGACCACCACAAGATTTCCTGAAATGCAAAGAACATCCACACTTCATCTGCTTACTAAAATCCTTATCTCCTTCATCCAAAACCTCAAGAACATAGTCTGTCATCATTGTCATGATGGAATAGATGTTTGCAGACCTCCAGACCACTAACCAATTGAGTTATCACTTCACATGGACTTCCTAAACACTCCACCAAATCTGCAGAATAGGATAATGCAATTCCAGATCCCACTAGACCTATCTATGTCACTCTATCACCTCTGAACACCTGTCAGAACCAGTTTTACTTAAGCAGCCACAACTTCTTCAAATCTTCATGCGGACCTCTAAAATCTTTACTGGATCACCTTATGGCACATATCTACAAACCCTTTGAACTACATCCTCTAATAGGCATCTTATCTTGGATCTTTACCTTACTATCTTTACTATTCTTCTATGTTCCTAATATGACTAATTTTCTCAATATCATCAGCACACAGCTCATCCAATCCTTATCATTAATGCAACTAGAGTATGTTGACATCAATGACAACACCGATTAGACCCATGTTGGCAGCAATCTCCCCCTTTTTCATTGATGGAAACATATGATGTGAAAAAATGTTTTAACCATCAAGATAAGAACTTCTCCTTACTATCACAACTCCCCCTATCAACAACAACCATTCACATGTTTTCTCTTCCTTTCCTTCTCCCCCTTTGATTAGAAACCACTTATTTTTCACATTTCTTCTCTCCCCCTTTGACATTAATGGAAAAGGGCACATACTTGCAACTCCAACACTTAAGAATCATACCAGCTGCTCCCCTTGAATAGCAACTCCCCATCATCAATCTGGACCACAAGATATGACTGTGATGTCCACCGAACTAATGCACATCAGTGCACCTTAGTTCATCACCAGAGGGATAATAACCCCTAACTTCTCCCTATATCTGCAATCTAATCCTTGGCAGGCACAAACTCTAATCTAACTTCATTCTTGTTCACTTGCTCTCTCAAAAAGTGAAACTTGATGGATATATGTTTAGTCTTTGAATGCAACACTGGATTTTTAGATATATTTACTGCACTTAAATTATCACAAAAGATTGTGATAGGCTCCTCATACTCCACTCTTATGTCTCTTAGCATTTGCTTCATCCACATAACTTGAGTGCAACTACCTGCTGCTGCAATATATTCTACTTCTGCAGTGGACAAAGATATTGCCTCTTGTTTCTTGCTCAGCCAAGAAACCAATCTCTTCCCCAAAAAGAATGCTCCACCACTGGTACTCTTTCGGTCATCCATATCTCCTACCCAATCCACATCTATATATGTATGAAGAGAGAAATTGTGATATCTAGGATACCACAAACCATACTCAACTGTCCCTTTTATATACCTAAAAATCCTCTTGATTGCCATGACACGAGATTCTCTAGGATCAGCTTGGAATCTAGCAACAAGACTAACAACATTCATAATATCAAGTCTGGTTTGAGTGAGATACAATAATCCACCAATCATTGACCTGTACTTTTTTTGATCAGCCTTAGGAGAGTGATCATCTTTGCTCAATTTACATCCAGTTGCCATGGGAGTATTCATTGGTTTTGAGTCTTCCATCCCAAATTTCTTCAACAATTCTTTCACATATTTGGTTTGAGAAATGAAGATTCCTTTCTTTGTTTGAGTGATTTGTAGACCCAAGAGGAAATTCATTTCCCCAAGCATGGACATCTCAAATTCACTTTTCATTTGATTTGCAAAAGTTTTACGCATTATCTCTTCCTCCAAAAATGATGTCATCAACAAACACTTCAACAATCAAGATATTTTCATGATCAATTTTGAAGTACAAATTACTGTCAGCAGTACCTTTGTTGAAACCAATCTTTAGAAGATGCTTATCCAATCTTTCATACTAGGCTCTTGGGGCTTGCTTTGATCCATACAATGTTTTCTTCAACTTGTAGACCATATCACCATGATCAGACAATTGAAATCCATCCGGTTGCTCAATGTATACTTCTTCTTCCAAGTCACCATTCAGAAAGGCAAACTTGACATCCATTTGATATACTTTGAAATCCTTGAAGGCAGTAAAAGCAAGAAATAATCTGACTGCTTCAATTCTTGCCACCGGAGCAAAAGTTTCTTCAAAATCAACTCCTTCTATTTGAGAGTAACCCTTACAGACCAATCTGGCTTTATTTTTTATTACTTCACCAACTTCATTTAGTTTGTTTCGGAAGACCCAATTGGTTCCAATCACATTCTTGTTTCTAGGTCTAGGAATAAGGTCCCAGGTGTGATTTTTCTCAATTTGCATCAGCTCTTCCTCCATTGCTTTAGTCTAGTTTTCATCATTGCAAGCTTCATTCATTGTCTTAGGTTCAATCTTTGAAATTAGACAATATTCATTTGAATCTTGAACAATACTTCTTCTTGTTTGTACACCTTTTCTTTTATCACCTATGATCTGATCTTCAGAGTGGTTTAGTCTTACATACCTGGGAACTTTGGGAGTTTCTTGCACTTCTAATTCTTGATCAGGCTCATTATAACTCATCTCTTCTTCTTGATTCATCAGATTAGTTTGAATCTAAATTTCAGAAGGGGCTTGGGCTCCTTGAATCAGAACACCATTCTAATCATCTTCATCATATTCATAAAACCTTGAAGGTTTTTCAATTCCTTCATCAACCTTCACATTTGTACTTTCTATAATCTTTCTCAGTCTCTTGTTATAACACTGGTATGCTTTTCTTTGAGTAGAGTAACCTAAGAATATTCCTTCATCACTTCTAGCATCAAACTTGCCTAGATCTTCATCTCTTTTAATATAACATTTGCTACCAAAGACTCTAAAATACCTCACAGTAGGAGTGATGCCAAACCAAAGTTCATAAGGAGTCTTACCAGTATTGCTTCTAATTTGAACTTGATTGAGAGTATAGACTGCAGTGTTGACAGCTTCTCTCCAATAGATCTAAGGAACATTTGCTTCCATCATCATGGTCCTAGATGCTTCTTGGATGGTCTGGTTCTTTCTCTCCACTACTCCATTCTGTTGTGGAGTCCTAGGAGCAAACAACAGTCTCTTTATTCCATGTTTCTCACAGAATTCTATGAACTCACCAGATGTGAATTCTCCACCTCTATCAGACCTTAGACATTTTAATTTTAATCCAGTTTCATTCTCTACCATAGCCTTGAATATTTTGAATTTCTCAAGAGCTTTTAATTTCTCTCTCAGGAAAGTAACCCACATCATCTAGGAATGGTCATCAATTAACAATATGAAGTATCTATCACCTTGCACACTCCTGATTCTTGCTGGACCACATAGATTAGTATGAACTAAGTCCAATATTCTGGTAGAAGATTGTTCCTTGCTTTTGAATGAGACTCTGCTTTGTTTCCCCAACTGACATTCTTTGCACAAACTATTTGTAGGTTTCACCAATTTTGGAAGATCTCTTATAGCCTGAGTGTTGCTTATCTTGATGATATTATCAAAATTCACATGACACATCCTCCTATGCCATAGACAACTCTGATCAATTTGTACAAATAGACAACTTTTACCAGTATAAACTAAATGGAAGATATTACCTTTTGTCTAAGTACTAGATGCAATCTCTATTCTAGAACTTTCAAAGATCTTGCATTTTCCATTCTTGAATTGGAGATCATAGCCTTTGTCCACCAACTATCCAACACTGAGAAGATTGTGCTTCAATCCTTCAACATATAGTACATTACTAGTTTTGTTCTTTCCATCAAAAGAAATAGTTCCTCTACCTTTGATTCTACCAGTAGAATTACCACCAAAATTTACCACTCCTCCTTCATACCTTTCCAAATCTAAGAACTTATTTTTGTCACCTGTCATATGGTGAGAACATCCACTGTCAATGACCCAATCATCCTTTTCTTCAACTTGGGCAACTAGGGCTCTTTCTACAACTTTATGATTGACAGATTCAGAGGGCATTAGATCTTCTTCCTTGATGGCAATAAATACCCAATCACTTCCGGATTTGTTTCCTATCTCTAATTCATCATCTATTACTCCTTCATTATCATCTTCTTCATGAACATAGTAACAATTCTTTTGGAACCTTGATCTGTTAGGATTTGGCCTTGAAAATCTTTCCAGCCACTTTGAGGCAAAATGACCAATTTTATTGCAATTAAAACACTTAAAAGGCAATTTCCCTTCATACTTACCAGATCCTCTTCGCAGTCTTTTTGTAATAAGGGCTTCAAGATGAGTAGTTTCAGCTTCTTCTTCCAGGTCTTTTCTTGCTTTTTTATACCATGATAGTTACCTTGAAGAGTTCTCTCCCAGATCAAACCTTTGTTTTCCTTTTACAGAAGCACTCGCTTTGAATGCTGATTCAGTCTTGGGGGGTCATCTCCAAACTTGGTCATTTCAAATGCGCCAGTTTACCACCAATTGATCTCTTGTGACACTTGAATGGGCTCTAAATTCTTCAATGGTAGCAACCTTAATTTTATAAGAAGTAGGAAGGGATCTAAGAACTTTGCCAAGAATCTCATCTTTAGCAAAGACTCCACCAGCACATCTAATGCCACAAACAAGCTCATTTACTCTTGGCATAAAAGTAGTGATATTTTCATCTTCTCTCATCTTTAGATTTTCAAATTTCCCTTTCAAACTTTGTATCCTTGTACATTTAACATACTTGTCTCCTTCATGCAGAAGTTTCAGTTTTTCCCAAATCTCAAAAGAAGTTTGTAGATCAACAACATTTGTAAGTTTTGAATTAGACAAGGCACTTCGAAGGGCTTCTTTAGTTCACAAATTGTTTTCAGCATCTGTGATTTTACTTGCGGATTTCAGACCATTCTAAGGAGGTGTATACTTTGTTGTAGCCATGGTCTAGTACTGCATTCCCATACATTGTAAGTGACATTGCATGTGACATTGTATGCGACTTTTCCAAAGATTAAAATTGGTTCCATCAAACTTCAGACTATCCTTCTTGTAGGACGACATCCTAGATCTCCTCAAGCAGTTAAGCTCCTTTTAGAGGAACTTGACTCTGATACCAATTGTTAGATTTAGGATAGACAATTGAGAGGGGGGGTGAATTAATTGTCAAAAACTTTCTTTCAATTAAACACTTAAATCCTCTTTGTGGTTTAGTAGCATATTAATAAATCAATCATGGAAACATAATGCATTAACTCAAGAGTAGAAACACATCAACACACATAAGACACCAAGATTTTGACGTGGAAAACCTGATTAAGGGAAAAACCATGAGGTGATTAAGCCAAGATTGTATTCTCTATTAGAAGAATAGAAAGAACAAAATGGCACATGCCAATTAGGGCTCACTACCTGAGCAAACTGCTCACAAGAGGCTCACTACCTACAAGAGACACACTATCTACAAAATAATAAGTATCACATACTTGAACTAGAGAATAGCATCTTCACCATGCTTGAATCAGTTCCATTTAAGCCCAAAAACTTCTGCTCTGCCTTTTGCTCTCTTCCTTGCTACCACACTCTCATCTCCACCAGACACCCATTGAAATGACTTTACAACTTCTTATTTATACAAGACATCGACTTACAAATAATCATCTAAGTTGGCAAACACCTACAAGAACATCCGCAAGATGTGTAATTCATCCGGTCAGCCAAACTTAGGAAGAAAACCATCATCCATAAGTTATTCTTCAATAGCAAGCTCAAACTCTAATGCAGACCAATAGTACAAACTAGACATGATGCAAAGACCACCAGAAGCTTGCTTGAATCAGAAAGAACATCCACACTTCTTCTGCTTACTGAAATCCTTATCTCCTTCATCTAGAACCTCAAGAACACAGTCTGTCATCACTGTCACAATGGAATAAATTCTTGTGGACCTCTAGACCACTAACTAATTGAGTTATCACTTCACATGGACTTCCTAAATACTCCACCAAATTCATAGAATAGGATATTGCAATTTTAGATCCCACCTGACCTATCTGTGTCACTCTATCACCTCTGAACACCTGTCAGAACCAATTTTACTTGAGCAGCCACAACTTCTTCAGATCTTCCTGCGGACCTTTGAAATCTTTATTGGATCACCTTAAGGTACATATCTACAAACCCTTTGAACCACATCCTCTGATAGGCATCTTATCTTGGATCTTTACCTTACTGTGTTTACTATTCCTCTCTGTTCCTGATATGACTAATTTTCTAAATATCCTCAGCACATAGCTCATCCAATCCTTATCATTAATGCAATAGGAGTATGTTGACATCAATGACAACACCAGTTAGGCCCATACTTGAAACAAGGGAAAATCAAATATCAATTATTTGTAAGGCCAAATTCTCCTATAATCAAGAGCTAGATCTAGAGGTAAGTTTTTGGTTTATATTTCTTTTTGATTTTTTTAAATTAAATCAACATTTTTGGTATGATTTGGGGTTTTGAATTGTTGATTGTAAGCATTAGTTTTCAACTCAAATTTTAATAAATTTAGTGATTTTCATTGTGTTCAAAATGGTTAATTTAAATTGTATAAAGTATAATAAGAAGTTTTTTTAAACCCTAAATTTGCATGTTTTAAATTTGAAATAGGTAATATGGATGAGCAAGTTCAAAAGTTGAACCCTCCAACAATTCAAGAAAAAATTGAGAAAAATATTAATGAAATAAATTCAATTATAGAAATTAATCACCTATACCCTCAATTGACTTCAATTACATCCACCTTAGAGGGAATTATCAGTCAAGTTCAAACCCTCACAAGCCAACATGAATCATTTCAACAATGGTGAGAAGCCAAGATGGTAGAATATTATAATGGCTTATCCTATGAGCAAGTGAAAGATTTAGACATTACCAAAGCCATTTTAGTACAAAATTTTGTCAAGACAAAAACTAGATTGCATCTTGATGTACTTAAGCCTAAATATTCAATCAAATGGTGCACACATCAGAGTATTACTGATAATTTTTGGGATTGTTGGTGGATGGTTTTTGATAAAGCACCCAATAACAATCTTGATGTACCTTTATACTTCCTCTATAAACTATATGTGGCATTTATATTAGGTTACCATGTGACCTATTCTCATTTTAGAGAGTTCCATGGAGTAGGTAAAGCAATGTCTCAAGATAGATATGGGGCAATACAAAAGGCACAAGATTCATTTATTCACCCTCCTCCTATCCCTTCTCAACCCCCAATTCAGCACACAATCATTTTTTTAGATGCAACACATTAGCGCCTATCTGTCATACACTCTTTGACTAAGAATTTCATTACACATACTTCTTAGCTAGCACAACTACATGAGATTGGTGGTCCTAGTGGATAGTTGAGTTTGTTTCACCCTCCTCATCAACACATGTTTGTGTGTCTCATCATTGCATTATGTGCAATCAATTATGCTTAGGTCATCTTGGACAAAATAGTGAGCCACCCTTGAACACATCAAAGTATGATGTCCCTCATACATCGCCTTCATGGGCCAAGGCAGTGAGGTCTAGATCTCAAGATGAGGCATTAGCCAGTAGAACATGAGCAGAGGCATCAGGGGTTAGAGAAGAATTTGAGCAAGGCCAATCTTTCTTGTAGGTAAAATTTAAAGTTCAATTTCATAGTTTATTCCATTTGAATTTAATATAAATAAAGATTATTACTAATGTATCTAAGTTAGGTAACAGTTAATGACAAAGGAGGAGCTTACAAAATTTCATCATGGTATTCTTTCTACCATTCAATATGGCCTATACTTGGTGTAAATTTTTCTACACATCTAACCTTTTTTTATTTTATGCATTTCATTTTTTGTTAGTAATTATATATTAATTTATATCTTGATTTTATTTTACTTTTACAGTCTATTCAAAATGTGAATGATGTGGCACCTTTGCCAATATGCTTTAGTAGAACTCTTGATCACCGTAAGGGGCCATCATTCACTAAAATGCTCTCAGAATGACAACTAAGGAAGGAGGTAATTGAATTGAATTTTACTTTAATTGATAATTTAGAGAATGTATAGGTGATCATTGTGATTTAGATATGTTAATTTCAAAGTTACTATGAATATATATGTATACATACAATCTTACATTCTTGTCATTTTTTCATACAGGAAATCTTAGTTGGTTCATCCGTGATGAGTCCTCAATCAATGCAAGAGGCCTCATTGGTTGTATGTGCTTATTTTGTAGTAGATAAGTTTTTGTTTAGTCTAGTCTAGATTGTTTATTTGCACATCTATCCTTTTTAATGTATACATTTCCTTTTTTATTAGTAATTATATATTAATTTATATCATTTTTATTTTCCTATTATAGTCTATTTTGAAAGTGAGTGATGTGGCATCTCTGCCATCATGCTTCAATAGGACACCTAATCCTCCTAAGATACCATATTTTGCCAAAAGACTCTCAAAATGACAACAAAGGGAGAAGGTAATTGAATTAAATTTTACTTTAGTTGATAATTTAGAGAACCTATAGTTGATTATAGTGATTTAGTTATGTTAATTTCAAAGTTATTATGATCATATATCTATACATGCAGTCTTACATTCTGGGCACTTTTCATACATGAAATCTTAGTTGGTTCATCCATGATGAGTCCTGAATTGATGCAAGAGGCCTTGTTGGTGATATGTTCTTGTTTCGTAGTAGATAAGTTTTTGTTTACTCTAGTCTTGATTGTTTAATTACACATATAACCTTTTTAATGTATGCATTTCCTTTTTTATTAGTATTTATCTATTAATTTATATCAATGTTATTTTCCTATTATAGTATATTCCAAAAGTGAGTAATGTGGCACCTCTAACATCGTGCTTCAGTAGGACACCTAATCATCCTAAGAGACCATCCTCTAAAGAATGATTATTAGAAAAAAACAAAGAGTCAAGGTAATTGATTTGAAATTTACTAAATAATTGATAGTTTAGAGACCTTATAGCTAATTGTAGTAATTTAGATGGTAATTTCAAAGTTCCAAATTATACTAAAAAAGGTTCTGCTTACTAGTATAACTTATTTATAGTTACCATTGAAATAATTAATCAAAATTTTGGTTTGACTTGTGATTATAGTCAACATTGCATCCATCAAGTACTAAGCATCGTGGGTTGAAGAGACTACTTTTTAAGTGGACCTTTAGTATTTGATGTAGTTATTTGGCATGTAGTTTGTATATAGATTTTAAGATGACATATGCCACATTTTGTAAAAACAAATTTGAGTTGGCATATATTCCAATTTTTTTAATATGTCTACCATTATCCTAGATTTTTATATATACACCTTGAAATACAATATAATTTGAATTCCTTGTGTGCATGTATTTTTCCTTCAAAACTTAAAATTTGAATGTATAATCACTTTAGAATAGTTGAGTTATGACCAATATGATGTTATAGATTGATTCCTTGTTATATATGATTGTTTTTCTTGGTAGAATGATGATATGTAGTTTCTTACCTCAATACATAACTTGATCTTAATTTCCATGATAGTAGATTTAGTTAGATATAGGATTTTCTCATAATGACATGTGACCATTTGTCCATCAAATGATAATGCATACCACTAATAAGACCTTGTTGTTTTGATATCGGTGGGTGTCTTATTACTAGCATAAAACCAAAGATTTGTTCATAAGTAGATGTTATGAGTTACTATATATTTCTCTATTAATATCCTAATTAGTAAGAATTAATAAAAAAGAAGCATAATAGAAATCAAATGAAATCTATATTTAAAATTTCATTTTAATATATGCTAGATTAGCACATACTTGTTCAATATTTGTTTATGCTAAATTATTACATGGATTCTTAGTGTTACTTTGTTGGGAATTAAGGTGTCTCAACCTTTGCAAGTTCCTAATGTTGTATTTATTTATTCTTGCCTGCTATTGTAATTTATATGTAAATTTTGTCCTCATATGAGGAGGTAGACATCCCATGTTGACTTGGCATAGTGTTTTCATGTGTCGACACCTTGTGGTCATGTGTACATGCAACAAGATAAATTTTGGTGACTTTGTCAACTACAGTTTCCCTCCAAAATAATTAACAGGGGAGTTCAAGGGTGGTGGAGCCCCTCCTGTGGGGCCCAAGGGGCTTATCCCATGGCAGGGGCCTAGGGGCGGAGCCCACGATAGGGGTCTATGGAAAATGCCCCTAGTGAGGGTTGTTGGGGATAACGCCCTTGATCAAGGGCTCGAGGGAAGTGTCCCTAAAGCAAAAATAAAAACCCTATAATTAATAAAGGCATCGATAGTTAGTTTGTTATTGGCCAACATGGAAAACTAATGTTGGATAACTACCAAAGAGGCTTGATAAATAAGTGGCTGGAGAATGTGAAAGGTCATGGGATGTGAATGAGAATCAAAATTGTGTACTCGTGAAAGAGATTACATTGCAAGCATGTTGTAATCATCTTTTAATTTGATAATACATTGTGTAGGTTTTTGAGTGTGGGGTTTTTCACTTGAAAGGGTTTTCCCCATGTGTATCCTATGTTGTGAGTTTTGCATTTGCATCTGGATGTTGTTATTACCTTTTTGTTAATGTGCATGTTAATCTATAACTGTAAAAGTTAAAATTTGTATAAATCTTTCCTCAATAGATCAATGTATGAAGTATTTCTGCATATTGTTCTTCCTTTCAATTGGTATCAAATCTTAATCACCTTTGGTTCTAGTTATTGGGTAGAGGGTTTTATGAGTTGATCTTGTTTTGAGTGAGATCTTGCGTATATGATTTTGAAATCTTTGTTTTAGGAAAGAGATGGCCAACACATCTAGGAGGTTTGATATAGAGAAGTTAAATGGAGGAAACTTTGAGTTGTGGAAACTCAAGATGGAGGACTTATTAGTGGATAGAGATCTATGGCTCATAGTATCCACAACCATGCCATCGGGCATGAAACAAGAAGATTAGGATCTGATGGATTAGAAGGCTAAGCCCATCTGATAAGACTCTGTTTAGCTAATTTAGTGCTCCTTAACAACCATGAAGAGAAGACTATAAAAGATCATTAGGAGAAACTTGGAGATGTTTATCAAGCTAAATCCCTAATGAACAAGTTATTCCTATGAAAGAAACTTTATTCTCTAAGGATGGAAGATGGAGGATCTATCATTTATCACCTGAATACTTTCAATATGCTTGTTATCCAATTGACCTCTATTGGTGTGAAGATGGAGGAGGATCAATGTATGACATTAATGCATTCCTTACTAGATTCATGGGACCACCTTGTTATGGCCATTAGGGGTACCACTACCACCTTTAAGATGGATGAAGAGGTTTCTTCATTGTTGTCTGAAGAGATGTGGAGAAAATCTTCCAAGTTGACTAAGGAGGCTCTTGTGATTCATGGTAGATCTAAAGAGAAAGGGAAGAAAAAGGATAACAAGAAAGAAGAAAAAGGAAGATCAAAATCCCATGGGAGATCTAATTCTCCTAGAAAGTCCAAGGCTCTCTGTTGGAACTGTAGCAAACCTGATCACTTCCACAAGGAGTGCAAGGAGGAGAAGAAGAAAAGAAGAACTATGATTTAGATTCTAAAAAGTCCTCTCAAGATAATGGAGAAGTGTTTGTTACTGCCTTGGCAACACATGCATATGAGGATGTATGGATTATTCACTCTAGTGCATCTTTTCACATGACCTCTCATCAAGGTTGGTTTTCAAAGTATGAAGACTATGATAGTGGGAAGATGTACTTGGGTGATGACTCTCACCTAAAGATTGTTGGCCATGGAAGAGTCTCAATTCGATTCCCTAATGGATGAGTGAAGGGGATCAATGGTGTTCTTCATATCCCTGGTTTGGCAAAAAGATGATTATTTGTAAGTAAGTTGAATGATGTTGGTGTGCAAATTATTTTCTCGGATGGAGGATGCAAGATGAATAGAGGAGCTATGGTCATAGCTAAGGGTGTTTAGATTGGCACTCTATTTCAACTTGATGCATGTGCACTAAACTGCAATAGTGCCTCTATTTCAAAGAAGAGAACTTCATACTCTTCAACCTCACCATTGGAACTAGTAGTGAACTATTGCATCTACTTTTGATGGTCATGCTTTTTAGGTACCTAAGGGTGCTCATTTTATGTAGATGAAACTTCTAGTTGAGAAGACAATGTTATGGCACCAAAGGCTTGGTGACATTGGTGAAAAGGGTTTGAGGACCCTGTAAAATAAAAACCTCATTGAGGGTATGAATGATTGTAATCTTGACTTCTATTTTTATGAACGTTGCATCTATGGTAAATAATTCATTTTTACTCCAGTTCTCACAAATCTTTTGATGTGTTGGACTTGATTCATTCTAATGTGTTTGGTCCAGTTAATGTTACCTCAATTTGAAAATTTGTTTACTTTGTTTTATTCATTGATGATTATAGTAGACTTCAACATGGGTGTTTTTCCTTAGAAGAAAATTTGAAGTCTTTAGTAGATTCAAAGAGTTCAAATCTCTTGTAGAGAATAAAAAGGATAGAAAGATTAATTATTGAGGACTGATAATGGTGGTGATTTTTGTTCAACATATTTGGACAAGTACTATAAAGAACATGGGATTGAGAGGCACAAGACAACTCCATTACCCCTTAGTAGAATGGAATTGTAGAGAGGATGACTATAATGTTGATGGAGAGGGCAAGGAGTATTCTAAGTGGAGTTGGCCTTGAACAAAAGTTATATGCTCAAGTTGTTGCTACCACTTGTTACCTAGTTAATAAATCTCCTAAATCGATGCTTATTGATAAGACACCTATGGAGGAGTGGTCTGGTAAAAATCCTTCATTGATACACATTCAAGTATTTAGTTGTGAGGCATATGCACATGTGCCTAAGGAGAAGAGGTCTAAGTTAGATAACAAGGATGTAAAGTGTATCTTCATCAGTTATGGCATCAATGTGAAAGGGTACAAGCTCTAGGATCTAATGGCTAAGAGAGTTCTATATAGTAGAAGTGTGATCTTTAAAGAGATCAATCCTTCTTCTATTGTTCTATAGCAAGAGAAAGAAGAAGAGAAAGAGGATGTGGTTCAGCTTCCTTCCACCCCTCAAAACGTTGAATCGAAGACATCTATTGGACCTGATAATGAGGAGAGATTTAGAAGCTCTAAAAGTTTAGAAGAAGATGAAGAACCTCAACCTCAACCTTTGAGGAGGTCCACATGGATAAGGTAGCAACCTGATAGGTTTGGTTATTCATTGCACGATTCTAGTTGTATTTTTTCTTTGATTTCTAACATTGACAAGCCTAAAACCATAAGCGAGACTATGGGTATGAGTGATGTAGATTCCTAGAAAGAGGCCATGGAAGAAGAGATGGATTCCTTGGAGAAAAATAATACTTGGGATCTAGTGCCCTTACCTGATGGACATAAACCTATTAGATGTAAATGGGTATTCAAGAATAAATTTGGTTCAAATGGTAGTGTTGAGAAGTTTAAGGCAAGGTTGGTCACAAAGTGTTATTCCCAGGTTGAGGGAATAGATTATGGTGAGATTTTCTCTCCCATTGCAAAGCTAAGATCTATCAGATTCTTGTTATCACTTGTTGTAGCATACAATTTAGAAGTTGAATAGATGGATGTGAATATAGCTTTCCTTCATGGTGACTTTGAGGAAGAAATCTATATGTCATATCTAAAGCACTACATGGTAAAAGGTAAAGAAAATATGGTTTGCAAGTTGAAAAAGTCTTTGTATGGTTTGAAGCAATCTCCTAGGATGTGGTTCCAAAATTTTGATGGTTTTGTGTTGAGTTTGGGATTTCTGAGATCAAAATCAAATCATTATGTTTACTTTAAGATGGATAATGATCACATTATCCTTATTGCATTATATGTTGATGATATGTTGTTCATTGGAAATTGTAAGAATTTTATTTCTGATTTGTAGTCTTAGTTATCAGTATAGTTTGAGATGAAAGATTTAGGGGCAGTCAAGTACATCTTGGGAAAGTAAATCAAAAGAAATAGAGCTAACAAAAAACTATGGTTAGGCCAGAATAAGTATGTGAACACCATGTTGGAAATATTTAGGATGGTATCTTGTAGATTGTTGATTGTTCCTATTATGATGGGGACAAAGTTATCTATTACAGATTGTCTAAAGTCTCCTTCTAAGATGGAGGATTTGAGCATAGTTCCTTATGCTAGTGCGGTTGGCAACTTTATGTATTCTATGGTCTATAAAAGACCAAACATTTCCCAAGAAGTGGGAGTCCTTAGTCAGTTTATGGCTAATCTTGGATGGGTACATTGGGATGCGGTGAAGAGACTGGTCAGATATATGTGAGGTTCTTCTGAGTATTCCCTATGTTATGATAGTTATCCTACAGGACCTTGGAATTCACTTTGTATTCAAGGATTTGTAGATTCAGATTGGCTAGGTGACATTGGCAACAAGAGATCCACTAGTGATTATGTTTTCACTATGTTTGGTGGTGCTATTAGTTGGATGATTAAGCAAAACCTGTGGTCACTTTGTCCACTGCTGAAGTAGAGTGCATGGAAACAACTCATGCTTGTAAAGAAGCCATTTGGATTAAGATATTGTGTTCAGATGTTGTGTTTGATGCAAGGGATATTACCATTTGTTGTGGTAGTTAGAGTGCCATATGTTTGCTGAAGAATCCTACTTTTTATGCAAGGACTAAGCATATTGATGTCTAGTACAATTTTGTTCATGACATGGTAGAGTATGGAAAGGTGAACTTGGATAATGTTGACACTTTTATGAATGTTGCATATTACTTGAAAAACCTATGAGCACGGAGTGGTTTAGATGGTGTTCAGAGTCTATGGGCCTCTCAACCCCTAGTAGTTAAATCTTGTCATTCTATTAGCTCTTGAAAGGTGTTTGACAAGTGGGAGAATGTTGGGAATTAAGGTGTCTTAAGCTTTTGCAAGTTCCTAATGTTGTATTTATTTATTCTTTCTTACTATTGTAATTATATGTAAATTTTGTCCTCATATGAGGAAGTTGTTGCAGTTGTGTTGACATTGATGTCAATAGTGTGAGGTTCAAGAGTGTTGTCACTAGTGTTGTAATGAAGAAGGCCATAAGTAAAGTGAACAAGAGGTAATGTCAAAGGAAGTTTGTGGTAATGTGATTAAAGAAGAAGACAAAGAAGATGGATCAGAGAAGTTGTGATGATAAGGGTAAGGTGATGGATGTCATATACTATGTACACATTTGTACCCTATCTCCTGAAGTTCATAGACAAAGATTGTACTAACATGAAGATTCCTGGTTTCAAAAAAGATTTTGTTGTTGTCATATGAAGTTGAGAATAAAGTCTCTGATGCAATAAATATTGTATTCATTATTTCTTGAGAAAAATCATTACTTTAGTTTTGAATGAAAGATTCAAGTTGTCTAAGGCATTGGAGTTTGCATAGAATAAGCTTGGGAGAATGCTCCGCATTCCTTTGAATTTGATGGTACAACCTTACGATTTGGGAGTTTGTTAATGACGTGTGAAAATCATATGTTCCTAATTTCAGATCTTGAAGGTTAACATTGTTGTCGATGAGGATTGCACCCTTATGCAAAGCTGTGACACTTTGTAATCCTTCAAAACATTTGGACAAACTCAGGCTGTGGGTGACCTATAGTGAGTTTGAACCTCCAAATTGTGGGTTGGTTCACTTAAAATATTCTATTTGAATCTATGATTTTCTGCTTTGGAAAAGGATAAGAATGAAACTATAAGGAAATAAAACTGTAAAATTTGGTGATGCACCTAGTAAGGATGGAAAAATTGCAATCTTGTTCATATTAGAATTCAGAAATCTAACCCACACAATCCAATCTTGGCATAAATATCACAAAAGTATTTCTGAGGAAGGCTGGAAAATAAACTCTTTATGAAGGAAAATGACTTTTCAGAACATAAAAGAACTATTTTCTGTAACACAACCTAAGACCTATAATATCACTATGCTTAATACTACAAGTAAGAGTGAGACAATAATTTTAAAGGTTTTAATAATTAAACATAGTAAAATTTCATCAAATCACTTCATACAATTAGCATCAAATGGAAAGGCAACTACTTGATTCCAAAAAATAAAAGAAATATTGCAAGAGAGACAAAAATGGAACCCGTACTGTAATCTCTATAAAAATGTCAAAATAATGAGCTACAAAACTTTCTTCTCTCTCAAAGTGTAAAAGAGCAAAAAGGCAAGAACTAGTAAAAACTAAGTTTTGATTTACAATATATATCTTGCTCTCACTAAGAGGCATGCAAAAAATGAACTACAACTAACTACCTCTAAAAATAAGTCCTCCAAGGTGATCCACGAGCAAACTCAAAAATCCCTAAAAAGAGGGCTTAAACTACCACAAATTGAGCAAAAATAGATTCAATTTGGACCTCTCCATGTGCTTGACCAAGAAGTTGACCAAGAACCCTAAAAATGCTCCTCAAATCATGCAAGAAACCCCTAGATGGCCTAGTGAACTCAACTTATCAATTTGCATGATTTTGCTTTTGCAAAATTGATTGTGAGTAAATAATAAAGTAATTAAAATAATTATTCTATTATTGGTTACAACTTGTACTACTTTTGATTTTAGAATTTGTGAAAAATAATAAAGTAATTTGAAGAATATTACTTTATTATTTATTTACATTTGATTTGTTTGTAAAATCATGCATGAAAAGAATAAATAAATCTCTTATCTCTCCAATTGCAATATGCCTAATTTGCATGATTTGAGCAAAAATAGGACTTTAGAGGACAATAAAATCCCCTTATAGCCCCCTTGTGAGAAAATATATATATTTGTATGTCGTATGCCTCAAGGAAAATATACCCATATCTCTCCAAATACAATGCATGAAAATACTAAGGCATCACATTACAAACCCTTATGACCCCAATTTGTATGATTAAAAAACAAATATATAACTCTGTCTTATTACTCCAATTACAATACAAAATGGCCTTACTGCCACATATCTTCACCATGCAAGAAGTAATCCTAAGTCACCTTACCACTTTTCCATATGTATCATTATGCAAAAAAATAAGGCCTCTTCATCTTCATATCTCCTTCATGCAAAAAACAATAATACACTACCACCTTGTCTGTACCACCTTGTAAACTTATTTTGTCTCCATGCATCTCTGCTTTGACCTTGAATGATAAATTTGCAAGAAATAAGGAATATCTCCCTTGACCAAAAGATACAAGGAATAGGGAATCTTCAACCATGTGATAGTTTAGTCATTACAACTATATGATGGTCGACACAAGGTAATAAGTATTTGTTTTGAATTTGAATTGCTCAGAATACTTATTCCCTCTCTAATGATTAGCCACCCTTTGACTTGGGCCCATATGCAAAAATATATGCTTATCGGTCATGTCTAACCATGATGCTTAGGAAATACATCATTGATGTTTTGACCCCGATCAACATTTGGATAATGTAATGATAAGTATTAGAGAAGTCAAAAATCAAAGAGGAAAAAGAACTTTTGAACAAAAAGGGGAAGCAAACCCTAATCACTTTGTCATTTCATTTTCTCTTCTCTATTGGCCACCACTCTGTAACTTCTTAGCATTAGGGTTTGATCTCTCTCAGTTTTGAGTTCTTTGTGTCGAACTCCATGGTTTCTCTTGCATTTCCTGAGTGAAAGAGGTTGCAGTTAATGGTGAGTATGGTATTTTGACTTTTGACTAGTATTTCTTTCATTTCTATGATCTTTTTAATAGTAATGGCTGTGGGAATCTCTACTTTTCTTTCTCCTCATGTAGCATTTTTTTGACACTACTCTTTTGCTCTCTATGTTTTCCTTCTGCAAAAATGATAAAATCTAGAAAAAACCTCTCCATAAGGTCATGACCATGGCATTCTTTCTCCTCTACACTTAGAAGGTAAACTCTTCACTCTTCTTTTCTATAAATGCATGGCAAAAAGTAAAAAGAGATAAGGGTTTCTTGACTGCAACAACTAGGTATTGATTCTTTCTCTCCCTTTTCATATGGCCATGGCCATAGTCACCTTCTATAGCATATTCACTAGATTTTTGACATGAAATTGAAGATTTTAATTTTTTTTGTCGTTTCTTTGAATCTTTTCCAGGAGACTACCTCTTTACCCATGGTCATACTAAAATACATTACTGAACTCTTTTTTGACTCTATCACTGTAAAAGTGAAGAAAGGGTTTCTAACCTGTAAGAAGGATTTCACTTCGAAATATGTAATACTTGACATTTTTATGCATGGCCATGATGTAAAAATACTTCTCTGTAACTTCTCCTTTCACTGTGCACATAAGATGAAAACTTAGGGCTTCATGAAAATGAGGGTTTTTATTTTACATGAGGGCATCTTCTATGGTTCCACTTGAGATTTGTAAAATATATGACCATCATGATCTTCTGGATTCTATCTTCTGCAATGGCTCTACACACTTCAAACTTTGTACACAAGACTATTCTATTTTTAATATATGGAGTACCTAAAAACTTATGTCTTTCATCATTTGGTGTTAGACTGTCCTTAAAACAAGTATCCATAGGACTGTCACTATCCTTTAGCTTCCTGCTTAATAATTCATGACTATTTTGATTTACAATGTGAATGATGACATGCATCATTGTCCATCTTGTTACTTGGTCTTTATCATAAGCATTTTGATAAGATTTATCAATTTGAACTAATAATAAGACACTTCTTTCATATATTGTTGTGTTATGCTCCATGGGTCATTGTACTTCTTCCATATTCTTATTGAGACTTGAAATTGTATAACACTGTCTCCTTTCATTGCTAAGGCTCCTCATGTTGTTTTGATATCTCTATAGCTATCTCTGATGACTGTATTCATTAGTGTTTGAGTTATGGCTACCTCTCTTTGAGTTGGTGACAGTCACCTTGTATAATATCATCCATTTTAATGGTCAAGCAGTCAACAACAAGTTTGTTTACCTTCATTCACAATAAACAATGGTAAATATTTGTTGTATTTTATCACTCCAAACTGAGCTTTTTGACCATTGCAGTGAATGATATTTAAGTAGCTCTTCCTTTCTCTACATATTGTTCTCTTCTATCATGGATGCTACATGCAATGTTCTTATTACAATCATAAATGACTATCCCTAATGAGATGACTGTCAGTATGATTTTACTATCATAACTCACACTGGCATTCCTATATAGTCCTTGTAACAATTATGTTTGGATCACAATAATCATAAGTACCTCAAATGAAACCTCTTATTTGTTCCTAAAACAAACTTGCTCCCTTGAATTGATTATACTCTGCTAGGTAGAGGTTGCTCTTATGAATAGAGGTAATGGTGAAGAAGATGGTCTTTATGATCAAAACTTCAAGATTTCTTACTATCACATACAGTTGGACCTCCTTGATATTTACTATCCTTATTTGAAACAAGATCCTTGTCTTCAAACTGCTCATGATGCCTAACTGATTTGTAATGGCTTCTCATGAATAGAACTACCATTTATTTAACTTGAATATGTCCACTGTAAACTATAAAGAGATTGCCCACCTTGTTGTTTGTTAATTTTGGCTACCTTTATTCATCTTAATAGCCATATGATATCTTTCCTTTGCATTGTGACTGCTATTTGGATATCACTATACTTATGCATGATGATCTTCTTTATGTATAAAGGATGAACTGATGTTGTTCTCTATTTGATTTATCACTACATTTGTAAAGATTATCCTCACATAGTGTTATCTTCATAGTTGAACTGGTTATCTTCACTAACCATGATATTCTTGTTGAGACCCTGCTCTCAATGTCTTCTATTGTGATATCCTTATTAGTTTGTTGTACCCCTATTGATCTTTTCTTGGCTTCTGTTTATTCTAGAGGCTTCTGTCCTATGAAAGTTTGTTATACTTTTGGACTTATGATTCTATACATGTTTGATTTGATTCTTTCATATGGAGTGCATGATGTTTGCAAGTTGATATGTCTGCTTGATAAAAACATATGATAACATTAAATATCTGAAGCTCTTACAAGACTTTCCTCAATTTTTTGTAGGTTCAACTGATGCAATTAGAGTTGAAGATGAGGACTGAAGATCAACTGTCAACAAGTCCAACAACCAACTTGCTTAGGCAATGATGGATATTTAATTTTATCATGTGTTCATTATTTCCTTTTACCATCAAATGTATAGCTTGCATATGTTTGCATTGCTTAGTTTAGTCACTCCCACGACTTGTGTGAGACACATTTGAACACTTCTTTTAAACGTGATCAATTAATTTATCTTATGCACTTGATGTATGTATGTTTCTTTTTTAATCAATGCATAGGATAAAGTAACAAATACTGAATTGTATGTTCCAAATATGACATGAAATAACAATTTAAATAAATATATTTCTTTCTTTCTTTCAAATATCATCAACTGAATAATCAATTTGTCTTATAACTCATGAAAGATAAAACTATGTTAGATCAACTGTATTTCTTGAATCTTTAATTTCTTGACATTCTGATTCAGTTGTTATGATGATTCATTAATCCTGATTAGACTAATGGGTTATCCTAACAACTGAATTCCATCTATGCTGTGTCAAGACATCAATTGTTCATTAAATGCAGACTTCAAAGTTTTCTTTTATTCCTTTTGAACAAATGCACTTAGGTCTAACTAAATTTAGTGTGAACAAAATTTAGTAACAAATGCAAAAGATTCTAGAGCTCACAGAGTGAAGATAGTTGTTCAAAGTTGTTCTAGTTAGGATGCATCTAGGAAATGCTCCACATTTCTTTGTTTTTGAAGTTGAGGTCATGTGGTTTGAAGGATGATCATTTATAGATGAGAAGATGATAATATTCAAGTTTTAGTTGCTAAGGTGTACTGCAGAGGTTCTCCAGGGTCAACAAAATAATGACATATCTTGTTGCTAACTAGGGTTGTCTGGAGGAGAAAGCACAAGCCACTGCATTTCACCCTAGTTTATCTTTTGGCTTTGATGTTTGGAGGATGAGTTTAGATATTTAGTTGAATTATTCAATTTAGGTTTAAGGTGTTGAAGTGCACTGCAAGTTGGTTTTTCAATGCTCTATCTAAAGACTATGTGTTCAACATTCATTTGTGATACCAGACTCAATTTTTGATTATTTGCGCCAAAAAGAAAACATATATTTTAGAGGAAGGATTGGTTGAGAAGGTTTGTGTAATTATTATGTTGCTTGTATGATGATCTGCATGATGCTAATTGATCACTCTGGTACTACTTTGGGTGTCCAAGAATAAGTGTTTGCTGGAACAACTTCATGTGTTTTGATGTTCCCGCTAGATGATTTGAAGTGTGTGCCTTCTTGGAAGAATGTGTCAATGAATAATAGGTCCTAGTTATCATTTGGCTTGAACCACATTGATCTTCTACATCTTTTAGATGCCAACTTGGTGTGGCCTTGCACATTTCATGAATACACGCTTCACCTTGGCTGACATGGGAGAAAGATTTTGTAATTTGCAGAAGGTATAAATGAAGATCTTGTTTACTGATGAAAGTAAGAGTGTATGAGTGTGTGCAAAGATGTATAGATAGATCTGAGTATGTTTGTAAAGGTGTGTTGGAGGTGGTTGTCTTCGATGTGCAAGAAAGGTGAAGTTTTGTGACAAAGTAAAGTGTGTGCATGATGCAGAGGTGTTTTGTTTAGTAAGATTTGTTGGATGTAATGTACAGAGGTTTTAGTCTCATTTTGTAAGTGCTATTGTATTGTATTTCATGGAGTTACAACTTCCTTTGGGTTGTAGCCCATAAATAATATTGTAATCCTATTTTCATTTTTGAGGTTAGATTTGGATAGTAGATCCAAACAACTTGCTCACTGTGGTTTTTCCCTTCTTGGGTTTTCCACATAAATCTAGTGTTGTGGTTGTGTGCTTATGTGTTGTGCTTTAATAGGTTTAATTTGTTGATCTTCTCATTAAAGTAATTAGAAGTTTTGATTGACAATGTTATACTAGAATAAATTTTGATATATACTGATTCACCCCTCCTCTCTAGTATATCCTTGTGCTATAACAATTGGTATCAAAGCAAGGGTTCTTGGTATAGCCTAACCACTGAAGGTAGATCTTGGAATAGAATACATGGCTTAGAAGGAGTCTTCTTATAAAGCTCTGATGTTTGATGGAAATAACTATGACTTCTAGAGTGTAAGAATGGAAGCCTATCTTACCTCTTTATGGATGATGACTAGAGAGCAATCATGACTAATTATGTTGAACCCAATCATCCCATTTTAGTTTTAGATGAAAAGAAGGCCCATGAAAACAAGGCCAAAGCTAAGAATGCAATCTTAAGTGGTTTGAGTAGTTTAGAGTTAGTCAAGGTTGTGCAGTGCAAGACAACAAAGGAGATATGGAAGAATCTCAAGGGTCTCTATGAAGGAGATGACACCATAAAAAAAGCCAAACTGCAATCCTACAAAATAGTATTTAAGAATCTATGGATGAAAGAAGAAGAGAACATGGCTAGCTACTTACACTGAGTAGATGAAGTAGTCAACGGAATTAGAAGTACGGGTGAAGACATAGTTGAATCATTGGTTGTAATGAAAATCTTAAGATCTCTCCCTCACATATTTGACTCAAATGTTTTTGCAATAGAAGAAGCCAAATACTTGAAGAAACTCACCATGTTAGAACTATTTGGGTCTCTCACTATCTATGAAATGAGAAATGAAGTCATAGGTCCATGCCAAAAGGAAGCTGCTTTCAATGCTATGAAGAATGAAGGAGCATATAATATATGCAATGAAGTTGAGGATGAAGAGGCAACTTTTGTAAGAAAATTGAAAAGAGGATTAGGCAAATATAAAGGTAAGCTACCTTTCAACTATTTCAAATGTGGTAGAATTGGTCATTATGCATCTAAATCTCCTTTTGGAGAAAGTGAAAGTAGAAGCAAGGGGTTCAAGAGAAATAATTTCAAGAGGAACCTTCTTTCAAAAGAAGACTATAGCTATGGAGAAGAAGTAGATCACTACTCATCTGATGATGATAAAGGAGAATCTTTATTCCTAGCCATGGTGATCTTAGGTTATTCAGACAAGGTTGTAAATGAAGAAGAATATGAAGTTGATTTTGAAGGTGACCATGTTTTTGCTTTGGAAGACTTAGATTGTGCAAGGAAGGAGAATCAAGAACAAAGAGCTTAGATTGAATCTAAGACAAAAGAATGTATAAGACTTGAGAAATAAATTCAATCACTCAAAAAGGAGTTGAAGAAGGAAAATCTTGGAAGTTTGGATGATAGAAAATGTACAGATCTCATCTTGCCTCAAGGAAGATCTCTTCATGCAAGACAATTCTCCATGAATAGGTTCAATCATGTTTTTTGGTTATTGTTTTATCTATAATTAATTTGGGGATAAGGCTATGGATTGCAAGCCTAAAATAAATAG
This sequence comes from Cunninghamia lanceolata, assembly GCA_027924645.1. Lineage (NCBI taxonomy): Eukaryota > Viridiplantae > Streptophyta > Pinopsida > Cupressales > Cupressaceae > Cunninghamia > Cunninghamia lanceolata. The sequence goes on from BSBN01000854.1 coordinate 11,875,157, forward strand.
AAGAAATCTTGTAAGTAGAAATTCTCTTTCTTCTCTTGTGGATGCCAATGTGGTATGTCAAATTTGCAACAAGTTCCGACACATAGTAAGGTATTGCAGGAATGGTCTTGAAAATTTAGAATCTCAGATAACTAATGTCACTAAGAAAGACAAGGAGAATGATAATGGAGTTAAGAACTCAATGATTGTCCAAACAACATTTCATGTTCAAGGAAAAACCAATCTCTGGGTGATAGACAGTGGATGTACAAATCACATGACAGGTGATAAGAGCAAGTTTATCAATCTTGGCAAGTGGAATGGTGGATTGGTTAGATTTGGAGATAACTCTTCTACACAAATGACTAGAAAAGGTAATATAAGCATTGATGGAAAGTCTCAGAAACATGATGTTATTTATATAGAAGGTCTCAAGCATAATCTTCTCAGTGTGAGTCAAATGTGCACAAAGGATATAATCTCACATTTCATGATCAAGGGTGTGAAATTAGAAGAACAAAATCTAGAAAATTGGTGGCTGAATGATTTAAGATAGAAGGCAACTTGTCTAATCTGAAAGGGGTTAATGAGAGGACATGTCTATTAGGACAAATAGATGAATGTTGGTTGTGGCATAAGAGAATGGAGCACATCAATTTTGATAATCTTGTGAAGATTAAATCCATGAAAGTAGTAAGGGACATGCCAAAGATCACCAAGATTGCAAGCACCATATGCAAGGAATGTCAGATTTGAAAGCAGACAAGGATAACTTGCAAGTCCAAAGAATATTCTACTACAAGGCCTTTGGATCTAGTTCATACTTACTTGTGCAGACCAACTAGGACAAAAATCCTACAAGGTGAAAGGTACTTTATGTTTCTCATTGATGATTTCTCTAGAATGACATGGGTTACATTTTTGAAAGAAAAATCATAAGCTTTTAGTAGATTCAAGATCTTCAAATCTATGGTTGAAAATGAAATTAACTCTAGAATCAAGTGCCTAAGATCTTATAGAGGTGGTGAGTTCACTTCAAATGAGTTTGTAGAGTTTTGTCAAGAACATGGAATCAAAAGACATTATGCAGCTACTAGAAGCCCCCAGCAATGGTGTTGTAGAGAGAAAGAATAGGATTGTCTAGGAGATGGCCAGGACAATACTGAATGAAGCTAAACTACCTAATATATACTGGAAAGAAGCAATTCACACTGCAGTCTACATTCTTAATAGAGGATAACTAAGAAATCATAGCACAAAGACCCCTTATGAGCTTTAGAATGGAAGAACTATAACATTAAAGTAATTCAAAGTTTTTTGAAGCAAATGCTAAATCAAAAGAGATAAAGAAGTTATAGAAAAGTTTGACTCAAGAGAAGATGAAGGTATTTTCCTTGGGTACTCAACTAGCAACAAAGCCTACAAATGCTACAATAAAATACTAAGGAAGATAGATGAGAGCGTAAATGTAAGAGTGGATGAAGAATCACATCAAAGTTTAGTTAAGAAAGAGGACTATTGGCTAGATGAACATGCCTGCACAAAGAAAGTTGCAGAAGTTGAAGAAAAGAAAGAAACTCTAGAGAAGACTGCTAAGACTCCAACCAAGTATGTTGAGAAAATCATTCAGAAGATCAGATCATTGGAGAAAACAATTAAGGAGTTCACACAAGAAGAAGATTTGCAAGAACAAATGAATAGGAAAACTTTGCTTTACTATCAAGAATAGAACCTAAAAACTTTAATGAGGCTATCAAGGATGAAGAATGGATATAAGACATGGAAGAAGAACTAAACCAAATAGAAAAGAATTAGACCTGGTAGTTGGTACCAAGGCCTACAGAAAAGAATGTGATAGGAACAAAATGGGTCTTTAGGAACAAGTTGAATGAAGATGGAGAAGTGGTCAGGAACAAAGAAAGGTTGGTTTGCAAAGGATATTCACAAGTTGAAGGTGTTCACTATGAGGAGATATTTTATCCAATGGCAAGAATGGAAGCAATCTGAATGGTTCTCACTTTTATAGTACATAAGGGATTCAAGGTATATTAGATGGATGTCAAATCTACTTTCCCCAATGGTGACTTAGAAGAAGAGGTCTACATAGAGAAGCCAAATGGTTTTCAGTTATTAGAAGATCCAAGCATGGTGTACAGACTCAAGAAGGCTCTATATGGTCTCAAACATGCTTCTAGGGCTTGGTATGCAAGGTTGGACAAGTACTTACTCTAGAAGGGTTTCAAGAAAGGTACCGCATATAGTAATCTTTACATCAAAATTGAAGGTGAACAAATTTTAATTGTTGTTGTGTATGTTGATGATATAATGTTTTGTGGATATAATGAGATGTGTAAGACGTTTACAGGAGAGATGCAAAAAGAGTTTGAAATGTCTATGTTAGGAGATCTATCATTATTTCTTGGACTACAAATTTCTCAATCAAATGATGTCATCTTTATCTCTCAAGCAAAGTTTGATAAGGAAATGTTGAAGAAGTTTGGAATGGAAGATTGCAAACCTATAAGTACTCCTATGGCAATTAGTTTCCACTTGAGTAAACATGATTCAAGTCACCTAAAGTTGATCAGACTTATTATAGGTCTATGATTTAGGTCCTACTATACCTAATAGCATCAAGGCCTGACATTATGCAAGATGTGTGTTTGGTTGTAAAGTTTCAAGTTGATCCTAAGGAAACACATGTGAAGGCAGTCACGAGAATATTCAAATACTTGAAGAGCACTTTGAGACATGAATTGTGGTATCAAAAAGGTGATGAATTTTCAATGAGTGCTTATACTAATGTAGATTGGGCTAGCAATGTTGATGATAGAAGTACCAACAAAGGAGCTTTCTTTTTGGGAGACAGACTGGTCTCATGGATTGGCAAGGAGTAGGATTCAATGTCCTTATCAACTGCAAAGGTAGAATATATAGTTGCAACTACTTGTTGGACCCAAGTGTTGTGGATGAAGAAAACATTGAAGGATATTAAGGTTGTATATAATGAACCCATTCCTATTCTTTGTGATAATACAAGTGCCATCAATATTTCAGAAAATCCAATGATGCTTTCTAGAACCAAGCACATATCTATCTAGTATCACTTTTTGAGAGAGAAGGTTGCAAGTCAAGAAGTTAGATTGGAGTATGTGCCTACAAAGGATCAAGTTGTAAACATCTTCACCAAAGGCACTTTCTAAGGATACTTTTGAGTATCTCAGACAGAAGTTAGCGGTTGTTGCCCCTTATTCTAACTAGATGCATAGATGGTGCATCTGTCTAGGGGGAGCAATTCAAGATATATTTTTATCCTTGGATTGATGGTGGCTACCTCTTAATGGGAGCAGGTATGCAAGAGGTTTTTGAAGGATAACAATATTTGATCAATCAAAGGAAGCTGACAGGTGAGGAGCAGTGAAAGAAAAATCAAGAAGAATGCAGACAAGAGGAGCTAAAGGAAAATCATTTTAGAAGAAGACCACTAGCCCTTTGTCCTTGCTATAAAAGGGGTGAAAACTGCATATTAGGTCAAGTGTTGTCATCAATCCCAAAGGGGGAGATTGTTGCACTTGTGTTATTATTGTTGTCAACAGTGTGAGGTTCAGGAGTTTTGTCAGCAACGCTATAATAAAGAAGGTAGGAAGTAAAGTGAACAAGAGGTAATGCCAAAGGAAGTGTGTGGCATTGTGATTAGAGAAGAAGACAAAGAAGATGGATCAAAGAATTTGTGATGAGAAGGGTAAGGTGATGGATGCCATATACTATGTACATAGTTGTACCCTATCTCCTAAAGTTCATAGAAAAAGATTGTGCTAACATTAAGATTCCTAGTTTGAGAAAAGAGTTTGTTGTTGTCATATGAAGTTGAGAATGAAGTCTCTTATGTAGTAAATATTGTATTCATTATTTCTTAAGGAAAAACATTACTTTCATTTTGAAAGAAAGATTCACGTTGTCCAAGGCACTGGAGTTTGCATAGAATAAGCTCTGAAGAATGCTCTGTATTTGATGGTATGGCCTTGCAGTTTGGGAGTTTGTCAAAAACATGTGTAATGATTATATGTTCCTGATTACATAGATTCAAGGTTAACGCAATAGATTATAGAGCTCACAGAGTGAAGAAAGATGTTTAGAGTTGTTGCAATCAGGATGCGTTTGGGAAATGCTTCGCATTTCTCTATTTTTTAAGTTGAGGTCCTACGATTTGAAGGATGATCATTTATAGATGAAAAGATGGTAATATTTAGGTTTTAGTTGCTAAGGTGTATTGTAGAGGTTCTCTGGGGTTAGCAAAACAAACATATCTTGCTACTAACTAGGGTTGTTTGGAGGAGAAAGTAGAAGCCACTGTATTTCACCGTGATTTATCTTTTGGCTTTGATGTTTAGAGGATGATTTTAGAAATTCAATTGAAAGATTCAAATTAGGTTTTAGGTGCTAAAGTGCATGATATGTTGGTTTTTCAATGCTCTATCAGAAGACTATGTGTTCCATGTTCATTTGTGATACTAGGCTCAATTTTTTATTGTTTGCGCTAGAAAGAAAACATATATTTCAGAGGAAGGTTTGGTTGAGAAGTTTGGTGTAAGTCTTATGTTTCCTGTATGATGATCCACATGATGCTAATTGATCCGTCTAGTACTGCTTTGGGTCTGGAGTTAGTATGTCAAAGAATAATTGGTTTTTGGGTTGACTTCATGTGTTTTGATGTTCCCACCAGATGATTTGAAGTGTGCACCTACTTGGAAGAATGTGTTAATGAAGAATAGGTCATAGTTATCACTTTTCTTGAACTGCATTGATCTTCTACATCTTTTAGATGTCGAATTGGTGTGGCCTTGCACATTTCATGAATACACGTTTCACCTTGGCTGACATTGGAGAAAGATTTTGTAATTTGTGGAAGGTATAAATGAGAGATCTTGTTTATTAAGGAAAGTAAGAGTGTGTGATTGTGTGCGAAGATTTGTGGATAGATGTGAGTATGTTTTTGAAGGTGTGTTGGAGGTAGTTATGTTTGTTGTGCAGGAAAGGTCAAGTTTTGTGACAAAATAAAGTGTACAGATGATGTAGAGGTCTCTTGTTTAGTAAGATCTAGTGGATGTAATGTTTAGAGGTTGTAGCCTCATTCTGTAAGTGCTATTGTATTATATTTCAGAGAGTTGCAACTTCCTTTGGGTTGTAGCCCATTAATAATATTGTGATTCTATTTTCATTTGTGAGGCTAGATTTGGACAGTAGATCCAAGCAGCGTGCTCACTGTGGTTTTTCCCTTCTTGAGTTTTCCACATAAATCTAGTGTTATGGTTGTGTGCTTATGTGTTGTGTTTTAATTGTTTTAATCTATTGATCTTCTAATTAAAGCAATTAGATGTTTTGATTGATAATATTAAACTGGAATAAGTTTTGATATATACTGATTTACCCCCCCTCTTAGTATATCCTTGTGTTCTAACAGGGGTAGGCATTCCATGTTGACTTGGCATAGTTTTTCCATGTGTCAGCACCTTGTGGTCACGTGTACATGTAGCAAGATAAATTTTTGTGACTTTGTCGGCCATGGCTTTGCCCTGAAAATAATTAACCATGGAGTGTAGGGGGGCAGAGTCCCTCCTACTAGGCCTAGAGAGCTTATCCTTCTAATGGGGGCCTAGGGATGGAGCCCATGGTTGGGGTTTGGTAGTTAGTTTTTTATTGCCTAACATGGAAAAAACAACATTGGATAACCATTAAAGAGGCTCGATAAATAAGCAGCTAGAGAATGTGAAATGTCATGGGATGAGAATTAGAATCGGCATTGTGTACTCTTAAAATAGGTTGCATTGCAAGTGTATTGTAATCATCTTTTGATTTGATAATACATTCTACAGGTTTTTGAGTGTGGGGTTTTTCACCTGAAATGGTTTCCCCCATGTATATCTTGAGTTGTGAGTTTTGTATTTGGATTTGGATATTGTTATTACCTTTTTGTTAATGTGCATCTTAATCTATAACTATAAAAGTTTAAATCTGCACAAATCTTTCCTTAGTAGATTAGTTGGTGCAGTCATGGTAGGAGGGTTCACAGAAGAACTATCCAGACCATGCATTAAGAGTAAACACAATAGAAACAACTTAAAGATATGAAACAAATGTAGACTTAAGCATTCAGTATATCAAAGAATTCAAATACAGATCAGCTAGCAACATGAGGGCTTACAATACGGTTCACTGGCCGAATTACAGAAGATTAGAATATGAACAAGATATAGCTTTGAAGACCCCTTGTGAAAGAGCAAAACTATCTCTCTTCTTGATCCTTAGAGTTATGCTAACTAGTTTCCTAGGGATCTATTACATCAATATGTATCATCTCTGATACAAAATATTCATCCACGTTAGCCAAGGAAGATCACAAACTCTAATGAATAGTTGTAACGTGTGTACATGGATAGGTCAGACCTAATTGAATAGAAGTCCTCCACAAAGGACTGGAATCATGTGAGGATCTTGGGGAAGGTCAGCCATGAACCATAGATCATTGAATGTTATGTCATTAGGCTCCACAAGTTGAGAAATACACCGCAGGTCTTCTCCTTTAGCTGATTGTCTGAGATTGTCAGGATGCTCTATTCTAAGAAAATAGTTGATCTTCTAATAGTGATATCTTTCTAATACTTTATCCAAATGCTCTAAGCTCTAGATATGATATATATCAACATGTCTAGATGCTAAGTCCAACTCTGCAAGGTCTAAGATGCAATTGTGGTAGAATACAGACCAAAATATAGAAACTGCTACTGACTGAACTACTTAAACTGAACTAGGAAAATGAAAGAAAAAAATTGAAATGAAAACAAACTCAGATGCAAATATTTTTGGTTGATGTAAGATTGCTCTTGAACCAGGGATGCTCCTACATAAGACATCTGGGGTTATTGAAAAAGTGGGTCCCTCACTTTGCTGGGGCTAGGGGAGAACCAAGATGGTCTACCTTAGCCTGAGAAATCCATGATGAATCTTCTTCTGGCCTGCCTTTCCACTTCACAAGGTATTCTTTGTATTTTCTTCCTCTGGTACTGCATCCAACTTTGCTATCCCAAATGTCATCAATCTGTTCTAGTGCTTGTTGTGGTAATTGTTTCTTCAAGCCTTCATCAATGTTGTCACTGAACTCTACTTCATGATACTAATATAGATCTACAATGTTGAAAATAGGTGATATACCCAATGTCTCTAGTAATTCCACTTCATATGCATTTCTTGAATCAAATTTCCTGAGTATCTTACAAGGTCCAAACGTCTTCATCTTCAACTTGTTATATGTTCCAACTGGAAATCTTTCTTTTCTCAACTATACCATCACTTCATCTCCAACTATAAATTCCTTATTTCTTCTCTTCTCATCTTCCTTTTCCTTATACTTACTATTCATATTCTCTAAATATTCCTTAACTTGGTCATGCACTGCCTTCATGTGGTCTACAAATTCTTCTGCTTTTGTACTTCTTTTTTCTTCCATGATAATATCTCTCAATTCTACAACTCCTCTAGGATTTAATCTAGTAACAATCTCAAAAGGTGTTCTTCTGATGCTCCTATTTGCTAAATTATTATATGCAAACTCTACTTGTGAAAGAATCAAATTCCAACTTCTTGCCTTTTCTCCAACCAAACATCTCAACAAGTTTCCCAAGCTCCTATTTACTACCTCTGTCTGTCCATCTTTCTATGGATGAAATGTTGAACTAAACTTCAAATCTATCTTCATCTTCTTCCAAAGTGTCTTCCAAAAGTATCTAAGAAATCTGGCATCTCTATCTGAAACTATGCACTTAGGTAATCCATGCAATCTCACAATCTCCTTGAAAAATAGGTCAGCTACATGCACTGCATCAGTTATCTTCTTACAAGGTATGAAATGTGCCATCTTTGAAAATCTATCCACCACTACAAATATAGAATCATGTCCTCTCTATGTCTTTAGAAATCCCATTACAAAATCTATGCTTATGTCTTCCCACGGTCTCTTCGGCATTGTCAAAGGTTTATATAATCCAGTGTTTTGATTACTCCCTTTTGCAACTTGAAAAACTCTACAACTCTGCACAAATTTCCTAACATTCTTATGTATGTGAGGACAAAAGTAGTTTTCTCTCACCAAGAACACTATTTTATCAATGCCAAAATGGCATGTCGATCCTCCACTGTGTTTCTCCTTGATCAAATCATCTCTCATTGAAATTCTAGGTATGCATAACTAATTTCACCTGAACACCACATCTTCTTGAAAGAAATAATCCAACCACTTACTCCTATCTATTAGAACAAGTTCCTTACAAGCTTTCTAAGGTTCTACAAAATTAATGTACCCCTCATACATGTTCCTCAATTCATCAAATCCCATCATCTCAACTCTCATTTTTGTCAACAAGTTCCTTCTCCTACTTAATGCATCTGCAACTTTGTTTGATTTACCACTCCTATGCTTCAACACAAAGGTATAACTCTACATGAACTCTACCCATCTCATATGTCTCTGATTCAACTTACCTTGACTATTCAAATATTGCAAATCTTGATGATTTGTATACAACACAAACTCCTTAGGAAACAAGTAATGTCTCCACTTATTCCAAGCTTGAATTATGGAATAGAACTCTTGATCATAAACTGAATATCTTCTCCTTGCATCATTCAACTTCTCACTAAAATATGCTACAGGTCTACCTTCTTGACTTAATAGTACTCCAATTGCATTTCCACTTGCATCACAATCTACTTAAACTACCTTATTGAAATTTGGTAATGACAAAATATGTTTCTCTATCACATTTTACTTCAATAATTCAAAACTTTTATCTCCTCCTAATGTCCACTTGAAGTCTTTTTTGTCACCTCTCATTGTCTTTGTCATAGAGTTACATACTAAACTAAATTTTTTGATGAACTTCCAGTAGAAACTAGCCAATCCATGAAATAATTTAACCTCTCCAATGCTTTCTGTTGTGGCCATTCAACAATTGCTCTTACTTTCTTAGGGTCTATCTTCAATCCTTCCACAAAAATCACAAATCCCAAATACACTAGTTCTTCCTTCATGAAACTACACTTATTGATGTTTATCAACAATTTCTCTTCTCTCAACCTCTACAAAACTTGTCTAATGTGCCACAAATGTTCCTCTTGTGTCTTACTAAAAATTAGAATGTCATCCAAATATACAATAACAAACTTACTCAAGAATTTCTTCAGAACTTCATTCATCAATCTCATGAAAGTACTCGGTGCATTTGTCAATCCCAAAGGCATCACAAACCACTCACACAATCCCTCATTTTTCTTAAATACAATCTTCCATTCATCTCCTTCTCTAATTCTAATCTAATGGTATCCACTTTTCAAATCTATCTTTGTGAAATATTTTTCTCCACTCAAACAATCCATGATATCATCCATCCTAGATAAAGGAAATCTATACTTAATTGTGATCTTGTTGATTGCTCTAGAGTTAGTCCACATTCTCCATTCTCCATCTTTCTTTGGTACTAGTACTGCAGGTACTACACAAGGACTCAAACTTTCTCTAATCAAACCTTTCCTCAACAATTCCTGTATCTATCTATTTAGTTCTTCATTCTCTACTGGTGTCATTTTATGTGCTGCTTTGTTAGGAAAACTAGCTCCCAGTTTGAGATCCATGTGATGACTAATACTCCTTATTGGTGGTAATCCTTCAAGTACATTGTCTGATATGATGTCTTCATACTCTGTCAACAATTCCTTTCTCTCCTTTGGTTGTAATTCTTTAGTCTCCTTCTTCAATGTTTTAATCTTCTTAGGAATCAAAGCATAACACATATTCTCATGTCTCAAACCATCAAAAAAATTTCTTCCATTGACCAAACAAATTCTAGTATTTCCACATACTTCACACTTAGGATCATCTTCCAAAGGAATCAAAGTAATTCTCTTCCCATTTGATGTTATAGTGTATGCATTCTTTCTCCCATCATGTATAGCTTTTTTATCATACTGCCAAGGTCTACCTAACAAGATATGACAAACATCCATAGGCATAATATCACAAAAGACTTCATCATGATATGATCCAATATGAAATTTCACCAAACATTGTTCACTCACCAGTACCTTATAATCATATTGAATACATGTTATCTAATAGGGTTTAGGGTGTTTGAATCTTTCCAACTTTAGCTTGGTCACCATCTCCTTTGAAACTAGATTATTTGAACTACCACTATCAATAACAACTTTACAACATTTACCTCCTGATTTGCATCTGGTTCTGAACAAACTCTTCCTATGTGGTGGTTCTTCATTTGTCTCTACTTGAAATAGTGCTCTCCTCATCACCAATGATTCTCCCTTCTTAGTTTCTCCCACTAAACTAGGTGATCCAACATGTTCCTCTTCAACATAGGATGCTCTTCCACTATTCTCTGTTCTTTTTCTTGTACTCCCTTGATTACATTCAAATGCTCTATGTCCTTCACCTCCACACTTGAAACAAGTGCCTCTAAATGTTTTCCTATCAAATCCTCTTCCTTCTCTTCTATATCCTTCATTCTGGTATGAATTATAAGTACCTCTATGATGAAAATTTCTATCATTGCTCTGGTAGGTATTGCTATCTCTTTCTTCCTTCTTGAATGGGTTGTCAAACTTGTTTTTCCCTGGATGTGATTTGTCTCCTCTAGAAAATGTTCTGCCTCTGTGAAATTTACCTCCTCTACCTCTATCTCTGATCATGCCTCTTATTCAAATTCTCTTCAACTTTCAGGGCAAACTGATATGCTTCCTCTAAAGATGTCATCCTTACCAAGCTTAGTTACTCTTGAATGTTCAATCTCAATCCACTAATGTATCTAGCCACTTTCTCCTTGCTTGATTCACTATATCCTACCCTTATGATCATCTTATGAAATTCTTTAGTATACTCCTTTACAGATTTCTCCTTTGGTCTTAGGTTCTGTAATCTTTTCAACAGTTCCAACTCATAGTCAGCAAGTATAAATTGTTTCTTCAATTTTGTCACCATCCTATCCCACTTTGTAATCTTCTCTTTTCCTCTTCTATTTCTATCGAACTAAACTTCTTTCCACCATATAGTAGCATGCCCTTTCAACTTTGTCTTTACAAATTTTACCATCTCTGGATCTTCAACTTCTTCATATTCAAAGTATTCTTCTAGGTCACTTATCTAGTCAATCAATTCTTCAGGGTTCAAATTGTCAGTGTAATTAAGTACATCAACTCTAGGTCTCTTTCCAATATTTGAAATAGATCACAACATCTTTACTTGATCTGATTCCTCTTCTTCATCACCTCCTAGGGTTTTGCCAATTTGTTCAACATATTGAAATTCCTCTTCATCATCACTTTCAACATTAGGTCTCAGTGTCAATCCTCTTTGCCTATATTCCTCAATAGCATCAAATCAAATTCTCATTTTTTTCATCATTTCCATTATCTCATCTATTCTACCAGCCATTGTTCCAATGGTAGCAATTCTCCTTGGTGGCATCTTCCTAGGATCAAGTGCAAACTGCCTCAAGTTCAGCTCTCAGGATACAAGGTGACAACTACGTCATAATTGGCGATCAGTTGCAACATAGGTAACCTGCATCATTTTGGTGATATGTCCACAACAAGATCTTATGAAATTCCTTTGCCAACTTTGCTCAATTCAATCTCAAAGACTCAAACTTTTGCTCTGACACCACTTGGTGTAGTCATGGTAGGAGGGTTCATAGAACGAACTGTCTAGACTGTGTAGCAAGAATAAACACAACGGAAACAACTTAAAGATATTAAACAAATGCAGACTCAATCATTCATTATATCAAAGAATTTAAATACATATTAGCCAGCAACATGTGGGCTTACAATAGGGCTCACCAGTCTAATTACAGAAGATTAGAATATGCACAAGATATAGCTTTGAAGTCCCCTTGTGAAAGAGAAAAACTATCTATCTTCTAGATCCTTAGAGTTATGGTAACTACTTTCCTAGGGATCTATTACATCAATATATATTTGTTATGTCAGAAAAATATACTCTTGGGGGATTTTTCCTAAAGGTTTAGCTCCCAAGTCTTTAGATTTTCATTTAGAGCATTTTACATGTTAAATCAGACTCCCAATGAGAAAACCCATGGGTTTTGTTGCAAATAGGACCTAGAGGCTTACAATTTAATGAATCTTGAGCAAATATAGAGGTGGACAAGGGTGCTAGTGCCCTAGTCTAGCCCTATTTTGGGTCTGCCCTAATTTGAAATGTCAACTTTGTGACCATTATTTGGTCTCCAGGATGACATCATAAGTTTGAAATACGTAATTCTTGTTAGGAATCTTAATAGTTGCATATATAGGCATGTTTAGGGTTTTATTTGCAAACTAGAAGATATCTAGGAGATCGTTAGCAAGATTTATGATTGTGAACTATTAGAATACTTGTAATTATCATTGTGTTGCAAAGCATAGCATTGTTATTATGTCTGTTTGCAAGTTGGATTACATCTTCTCCTCATGGCATTGAAGAGCTTCTTCCTTCCATGAGAGATTCATCATTAGGGTATCATTTATTGTGCTTTATCAATCATTATCATTTGGTTTTTGCCTCTGCCTCCCATGGGCATGCACTCTCTCAGACAACGGTGTTTGGAAGACTTGAATGTCTCTCTGGGGCTTGACCAAGGCAAGCCTCTAAACACCACAACTCCCTCCTACACTCCTTATGATTGCAAGTTATAGGTGTCAGGTCTAGAGAAAGTGGTGTTACAGAGCAGGAAGGTAGACATTGAAGATTCTGGATCTAAAAAGAAGTAGACACTATTCAACTTTTCAGGACAAGGGTGCCATCAACCTCGTCTGCCATTTTTGGATCACGGGAAATAGAAGACATAACAGAGATCAATTCTAGAAGGAGATGGGACTGTGTAGAAAAAGTTGTGCATTGGACTAGGGCGCCATCACCATTGTCCTAGATTTTCTCATTTTTCGACTGCAAAAAATAGTGAGTTAAGATTATCTGCCCTCTGTCTATTTCCTGTATCATTTGTCATAATTCATAGATTTGATTATTGTTTGCTTAAATTAGGGTTTTAAGGACATAAAGACATTAGTTGGAAAACTTGTGTGATCACATCTAAATTTTTCAGTAGAAGACCAAGTGGCAACTCAAATCTGATAGCCGACTCTCCTCTTGATAGGTGAGGCACTTGGTTGAAAAGCCCTTGGAATGTTTTGTTGAAAGGAGGATTGAAACTAAAGAAAACATTAACCCTCATCCTTTTTTACCCCAAATCATTTTGGTGAACCCTCGATTGGAACTTTTTGGCACCTTGCTGAGTGTTGTTTGACAAATTTGCATTCATTCATTCTATTGCATTGGAAAATTAACAAAAAAATTGATATATTTGGAAAAACTAAAAAAAATTGCAATCTAGGGTTTGATTTGACCTAGTTTACATTCATTCAATTTGATTTAATTAATTCTCTTATTTTTACATCAGATCTGAAATTCATCATCATTCAATTCATCATTTTCAATACTGCATTTGAAAAATTACAAAAAATTGAAAAACTTGCAAAAATTGGCATATTAAGCTTGTATTTTTGTGAAATTTGAATTAATTGGCATATAATTTAAATTAATTTCTGTCATTTAAATTATATCAGATCCAAAATACATAAATTCATCACTTACAATTCATTTACATTTCCTTTGCATGCTTGATTTGTGAAAATTTTCTTGAAATCTAGCATTTTTTGAGAAAACCTAGTTTTGCATGAACTAGGGTTGTAGTCAAAATCTTGTCTCAGATTTTACTACCTTATCAAAAAACTCATTAGGTCTGATCTATAATGGTAGTGTTGCATTATAGTGGCCTCCTTGTGAAATTTCATGTCTAGGGTTTTAAAACTTGCACTTTTCACTAGATTTGAGCCTATCATCTTGTTAGATTTGCACTCCAAGCATGTGGTAAGGGATTTTATTGCACTAATTGGCTGATATTAGCCTTATCATCTACTTCCCCTTCTCAATTTCCTTACAACACCCTTTATTTTGGGCTCTTGCATTCAAATTATGGGAAAATCGACATATTTTTACTATCTTTGCACTAGGGTTTGGTCTAGAGAAGCACTAGAAGCGTATTGTAACAATTTTTTTGGCATTAGGTGGATATTGTCACTATAATAAGTTGATTTCCATCATAATTTTACTTACAACACCCACTTCCCCACTCTTTTGCATTAAGATTTGGTGAAAAATCACATATTTTGGCCTATTTTCACTAGGTTTTGGCTTATCAACTTTCTAGAGTTTCTTACAAAGCATGTTGTGAAAGGTATTATTGCATTAGTAGACTGTTTTTAGGAATATAATTTTTTGTCCCTCTTGAAAATATTTACAACACCCCTTCTTTCAGTTGTTTGCATCAAGAAAAGTTGAAAAATCAAGCATTTTTACCTTTCAAAATATCTTACTCCTAGGGTTTATTCTATTAGTTTGTGCATATTGTTGCATGAGTATTATAAATTGCTACCCTAATATAAATATTCCTTTAAGAAGAAGTATAAGACACATGGGATCTAGTGCTCTTGAAGAAGTTGGTACACTAAACACTTTTTTTACAAAAAGGAGAGACACAAATGCTACAAGATACTATACCTATCACAAGTACAATGGAAGAGCAAAATTTTCATGATGTTGATGATACTATTGAGGTGACAGGACATGTATATGATGAACAAATAGATAAAATTGATAAAGATTTAGCTGAATTCCAAATATTTATGGAAAATGAGAGGATAGTTGAGGAAGCTATTCCTACAATTCATAACATAAGAGAATTGATAAAAGAAGGACAAGATGGTGTTAATGCAATCCATGGTTTAGCACATATTGTACAAACCAATATTATGTCAGTCACTGAATGTGCAAAAGTGATAAATAGCACTTTGTCACCATCTCATATGCAAGTATCGGTACCTATACTGACCACAGGAATAACTACATCTACATCAAATATTTTGACAACTAATGCAAATGCTTGTAGTAATGTCACCACTGGTATTGGAGTATCTAATGGAACTAATTCAAAAAATTATAGAGCTGTTGGATTCAACTATCAAGACCTTGTCCCTAGAGTGTCTTCATGTCACTCTCAACCACCCATTCAATCCACTTATTCTCAACCATTTTCCACCTATCACTATGTTCAACGACCCAATTACTTGCAACCCGCTTGTCGCTACCCATGTTCAATCTCCTCCACACTTTGGTTTCAATTCCTCACAGCAAACCACATCTCCTAATGATGCCATCCTAAACCATTTTTTGTAAGGCATGACTTCTTTACAACAAAAAGTGACAAGCTTGTCAAATGCTTCACAACCTAATATACCAACTTACCATGCTCATAATCTCTTATCCTATGCAATATTTAGAATTTGAATGCCTGATAAGTTTGAAACTCTGCACTTTGAAAAATATGGTGGAAAAGGTGACCCTAAAACTCATGTGGTAGCGTTCATAGCCTTGTGTAGTGATTTTTACATTGAAGAGGATTTGTTAGCAAATCTTTTCACGTGATCTCTCAAAGATAATGCTTTGGAATGGATTTTCTCTTTGCATTCGAATTCAATACATTCTTTTTCATAGTTAATTGATCAATTTCTACAACATTTCCAAGCAAACAACAGACCCCAAGTCTCTCTGATTAATTTGGTTCATTACAAGTAACGTCCAAAAGAAAAGTTGACTCAATTTATTAGCTAGTAGCAAGGACTTTATGCACAAATTCAATATCAGATGAAAGATGATGATGTTTAGAAGATATTTATAACAAATTTGCAGCCTAACATTCGTGATAAGATCCTCTTGATGAAGTATAACATTTTTCAACACCTATGCACTGCCCTTCGTGACTACCAACTTTCGTCTAGCTTGTTGGCAAGAGACACTGTGTGGCTTCATGAGTGTTTTCATTGATGGAAAAAAAGTCCATCCCACACATCCACAGGACATGGTGTGTCTATACTGGAAGTCAGATTGAAGAGTATTTTGGTATGGTGACCAAGAATAGAGCATGCAACAAGGTCTGACAATCAGGTCTGAATCTCTCAGAGGAAGTATCTCAGTAAAGTACGGACTTGGGGAAGTCAAGAGGAGTACCATGACTAATATATTCCAGAGATTGAGCCTCCGGTGATGTAAGAGTGAAAAGATATGAACACCTAAGTGTTGGGTTCCTGTTTGGTAGAGTAGACTGAGGAAGAACTGACCGACAGAGCTTCAAACCTTAATCCAGATGAGATATTGATGGTAATCAAGTTTCTTAAGTGATCATTCATGATTGGCTGACATGATTGATGACTTCTATAAGCATCTCTTTGATACACATCACTTGGTAAGCAAGGATTTAGCTGAAAGACCAGAGTTTGGGAAAATATTGAGTATTCCGGATGCCGACTAGAAAGATGTTGAAATCCTTTGTGTGGATATATATACCAGATGGATTTTGATGAGAAGGTGTGTGTGGTGTGTTATGGTGTGCAAAGAAAAGTAGAGAGCAATGTGGAAGCAGTAATACAGGTCTGATATGTAACAAGATAGTAGCACCAAAGAAGAGGAAGAATGAAGTGTAGTAGATCAATGTATTGAGCCTAAACAAAACTGAACCTCAGCATATGTGGATGCTTCTCATTAGTTCAGGTATCTTGTCACTTTCTTTATACCTTGTAGACAGCGAGTCTCTTATAGGCAGTGAGCCTCATATGAGTAGTGTGCTCAGGCAGTGAGCCCTAATTGGCAAGTGCCATTTTGTACTTCTATTCTTTTAACAGAGAATATAATCTTGGGTTAGTCACCCTGTAGTTTTTCCCTTAACAGGGTTTTCCATGTCAAAATCATTGTGTTATGTGTATTGATTTTTATTCTGCTTTCATGGTTATGGATGCTTATTTGTTTTGATATTGTACTAGTTATTAAAGAAGAACAAAAAGTTAAATTAATTAAGATAACTGATTCACCCCCCCTCTCAGTTATCAACAATTGGTATCAGTTCCTCCAAATATAGCCTAACAGCTTGAGGAAGATCTAGGAATTCCAATGGATATGTATGGTATGAGGGAACAACTTTAGTGTGCCCTTGATGATCTTGGTAATCTCACTCTAAAGTCAATAACTTGAGGGAAAGACTCAAACAAGCTGATGATTTCATAAATGAACTAAAGGAGAAACTAATTATCTCTATGAAAAAGAGAAAGGAACTTCTTCAGTAATTAGCTTGTCAAAGTGAAGCCAATGATACTAATGAAGATCTGAATGAGAAGAACAAATTATGTGAGAAGCTATCAAAAGAGGTCATTATGGTAAGACATGAAATGGAATTAGGGGTTATGAAATTCACCAAAGAAATTGAAGAGAAAAGAAAGACTGAAGATAATCTAAAACAATCTCTCAAGGAGAAGTTAGAAGACTGCCACAAATTGGATAGAATAATCAGGCATTTGGAATCTGATATTGAAGAAGCTAGAGATAATGAAGAACAACTTGAGAATCAGATTGACACTCTAAAAAGGGATCTTCAAACAACAAATGAATACAAAGAGAAATTCAAGATAAGCTCTGCTCAGCTTGAAGTTCTTCTTGAAAGCCAAAAGAGGGTAGATGACAAGAAAGGCTTGGGGTATGAGAAAGGTGAAAGCTCTGGATCTGGTCAGAAGAACTCTGGATCAGGAAATCCAAGGAATAGGCCTAGAAGACCTCTGGTAAGGCAACCAAATGCTCAAAGATATCCATCCTTCAATGGATACTGCCACAATTACAATAACTTTGGTCATAAAGCAAATCAGTGCAGAAGAAGAATGAATCAGACTAATTCATCCTTCTCTGGACAGTGTTTTAATTGCAAAAGGTATGGTCACAAATCTCATGAGTGTAGAAATATGCAAATGAAAAATTCATTCAATGGTTGATGCTTTGCATGCAATAGAATGGGACATATGACTAATCAGTGTAGATCAAGAGGATATCAGTCAAATATGCAAAGAAATGTTGTTTGCTACAATTGCAATAGATCTGGTGATATTGCCAAATTCTGCAAAAGTAAGAATCAGGACAAAAAGGATCCGGTGCTTCATAATCAAAACCAAGACAAAGGAAAAGGAAAAGTGAATACGGATGAAATTCAAAGCGAGATTAACACAATTTGGGTGAAGAGAAGTACAGAAAATGTTGAGGATGGATCCACACCAGAATCTGGTGCTTCCAGAAACTAAATAGATGAGCTCTAGCTTAGGGGGAGTCACAAAAGAAAACAAGTTCCCCCAGCCAGTCAATTGGTGCCTGAAATTGGCACATGGAAAATTGTGGATTAAAGGGTTCTTAGAGAAGCATCTAAATAAGCCTTGGTAAAGATATGGAAGATCTGTAAGAAATTTAGAAGAGGTTAATCTTCCAAGAATGATCTGATTTAATAGTCATTCGGTAAGAATAGGATTTTCATAGTTAGATCTAGTATGATTCAAATTTGAGGTATCTTGATCTACGGATAAATGGAATGATTGGAGAATGGTAGATAGATTGCCAATATTCACCGAGAATAACTCTAAGTGCATCTTAGTGATCCGGAGAAATCTCTCAGGACAAGGAGAACAAAGCAACTGGAATAACTTCAGTTGTGCATTTATTACAATGTGAAATTAGGATTTGTATAGAAATATAAGGGTTCTTTTGTTCATCATTTGCACATTTGCATTCGAGAAGAAGAGAGAAGGAGCTCTGCAACTAAATTGTCTCAAACCTCTCAAAGATCAACCATAGAAGTTGATTCATCTTGCAATCCGATCTGGCTCATATTAGGAACCCTAGAAGCATAAAAGGTATTTTCTGCTCTTGAAAAACTCTCTCTGAATCTTTTGAAAGATGGCTACTCCAAATGTTTTTAAAATCACTGATAGGCCATGCCCTAAATTCAAAAGACACCCCTACAAATCTCTGGAAGTTGATCCCTTGGGCGTATTCTCTAGCATTCCGCATGGGTTTTTGCATGTAGAAGATGTTAGGGCATATATTCATTGAAACAATGAGGAATTTGGGGAATCCAAGCTAATGGATATCTATCACAATCAGTTAATAGATGATTCTTTTGAACTCAAACCTCAGTACAAGGCTATTTGGGACAAGAATTTTGGACATTGCATCCATTTCCCCTATTTTGCAGAAGATGAATGGGTCCGGTATGTTCTAAGTAGAATGCATGACAAATTTATGTGGTTGATGAGGCCATTCAAGATAACCAAGGATGCCATTAGGGTAGTTACCAGATTGCACTCATCCAGTGGGTTGCCTACTCTCAAATCCATCAAGAATCAGATAGTGAGTGAGGCAACATGATCAAAATTTGACAAGAGAGAAATGACAATTGAGGATATTATTGATCTAGATATCAAGTTTGCATCCATGATAATTGGCTATAAGATATATCACTCTAGTAGGGCAAATTCTATATCTGAAACTGTAATCTATGTTGCTTATCAGATGTTAAGGGAGAATACAGATTATGTTCTTTGTGAGCTTCTTCTAAGCCAACTGTTAGGAAACCTACAAAAGATCAAGAAGGACAAGAAGAACTCATTCAAGTATGGTGGACTAATACTATGTTTGTTCTTCTACTTTATGAATGAGCTTCCCAGATCCAGTGGTTGGATATGGCAAAATAACAGACCAGTAGCCATTAAAATCAGATATTATTTGCATGGAATTAGTGATGCCAAGGCACAGAATACAACACTCTGGGGCCATTTCAATAACTTTTAAAGTATGATGCAATCCAGAGAGAGAATGCCCCAATCTCTAGTTGAAAAGTATAAGGATATAGTATGCTTTATGGTAGAAATTGATCAATGCCTAATGGAGGCAGTGGAGCCAAGGATAGTCTGGATCATGCCAATGGGGTATGAAATTGATGAGAAAATTCTTGAGTTGCATATTCAACACTTGCTGAGTTAGCCTAAGGACCTTGAGGCAGAAAGGTTTGGAACCTTTGAAGAGTTGAGTGTAAAGGTTCATGTAGAGCTAAGACAACCAGAGATGAAAAGAAAAGTGAGAAAAGAAGTAGAGGATGTTGCCAAAAGGTATGGCATTTCAAAAGAAGCACTTGATGCAAGTATAGAAAAACTAGAAAAGGTAGAGAAAGAGAAACAAGATATAGAAAAAGAAAGTGATCTGGTGCAAGCCCCTTCCTAGGCTAGATCCTCCAAGAGCTTTGCACCTGCCACCTCTAAGAGCCAAAAGGCATCAAAACCGGAAGCCTAGACATCTGGAAAGGGAGAGAAGAGAACAAAAAAAAGGCAACAAGATCCTATACAAGTCAGAAGGATGATGAAGAAACTGAAACTGATGACGAAGTCAAGAAAATGAAGAAGAAGAACAAAACATCCAGTAAACCCTCTACTGGTCAAGGCAAGGAAGAAAAGGTAGACGAATTTATTGAAAAGCCTACTCTCTACATTGATGATATCATCAAATCAGTCACTGTGGATGGGAACCTGAAACCAATGACTAAATTTTATGATGATTTTAGTGAAGCTAGTCAGAAGATCCTGCAAGAAGCTACAGTCAGGTATCTAAACATCTATAACAAAGTATTCATTGAAATTATATCTCTGATTCCCAAAAGTTTAGAAAAAGAACTTGAAATGAGAAAGAACAATGCCATGGCAAAAGACTTAGAAATCTAGGAGTAGATTGCTATCCAACTCTATCCTTCCATCACTCCTCAACAAAAGAACATGATCTTCAAGGATTGCAAGAATGAGTTTCAGAGCAAAGTTAGAATGAATAAGCTTATGCTTGGAGAGATTGATTAGGTGGCTAAAGAAATAGAAGATATCCTCTAGAATTCTTTTAAAAGATTCAATCTTCCTATTATAGAGGACTTAGGTGATGAACCCTCTGCCATGGATGACAAAGGAGAATCTACTGAGACAGTTGTAGAAGAGACAAAGGAGACAAGTAAAGAAAAAGATAAGGACTTAGATTCCTCTATTCTGAAAGAGGAAGTTCATGGAGAAGTAGACACCTCTCTTCTGGATCCCCCTGCAGACTCTGGAATTGAAGGAAAAGAAAGAAAAGAAGAGAGCATCAATCAAGGAGAAGAAGTGAAGGGAAGAGAAGAAGGTCAAACAGAAAAGACCACAAGTCACAGTGTTGAGGCTGCAGAAGGGAAGAAAACTCTATCTCCACCAAGAGACCCTGTAGAAGCAGTCAAAGACTTCTTGACAAAAGAAATGATTGAATTAGATGAATCAGAGCTACTTCAAGGGCCATTCAATTTGATTCCCTCTCTCTGGTCCAGACAATGAAGGTAGCATCTATTACTCAAGCCAAAGAAAAAGAAAATCTTCTGAAGTCTCACATAGAAGACTATGAGCTAAGAGAGATTGCATCTGGTTTGCTAGAGAAAATCATGCCATCCTTCCAAAAGGATCCTTCAGTATCCACATCCGGTAATCTAAAGTCTCTTGTAAATTCTGTTAATACACATTTTGACTCTTTAGAGAAAGCAGTAGAAGAGAAAGTCTGGAAAGAATTTTTGGGTAAGAGATTCTCCAAAGTACAAGGGCTAATAACAAATGATAGGAGAACTATGGATATTGGCATAAAGAGCTTAGAAAATGCTCTTAAAGATGGCAGAGAAATATATAAATTTTGTTTATCCTGACCTAAAGTGACAAAGGATATTGAAAAGAAAGTGAAAGAGCAAGAGGATAAACTATCAAGTGTATCTCAAAATTTTGATCCTCTCACCACATCCATAATAAACTAGGAATGTCAAACTATTGCCATTCTAAATGAACTAAAGAAACTTGAAAAGGAAAGGAAGAATATAATAAGTAGGATGGGTGAACTTAGAGGGATAATTATCCCTAAATTAGAGGCCATTCATGAGGCCCTAATTGATACTCAGACCACAGCCTGGACCAGTGATCCGACAGATCTAAAGAGGGTAGAAGCTTTTGCATTCCTATTGAGTGGTCACATCTCAATTTTGGACAGGATGAAGTAGAGTTGGGCAACATAATTTGTCCAGTTGAAGACAACTTTTCCAGATATACTTTAGTATATGTAAAGTATAACATGTATATATACTTATGCGACTAAGTATAGTTGGATTTTTGGGAATTTTGGTGTGCAGATTCTACCCTTTGCCATTGATGTCAAAGGGGGAGTGAGGAGTAGTGAAAAATGTAGAATCTAGCTAAGGGGGAGCTCCGGTAAAGTGTACATTAGAATACAGCTTCAACCAAGGGGGAGTGTAGTGTGACACTAAGTCATTTTTCACTAAGTGTTGCCATCAATGCCAAAGGGGGAGATTGTTGGCAAGAGACACTATGTGGCTTCATGAGTGTTATCATTGATGGAAACAAAGTCCATCCCACACATCCACAAGAGATGGTGTGTCTATACTAGAAGTCAGATTGAAGAGTATTTTAGTCCAGTGACCAAGAACAGAGCATCCACCAAGGTCTGACAATCAGGTCTAGATCTCTCAGAGGAAGTATCTCAATAAAGTGCAGACTTGGGGAAGTCAAGAGGAGTACCATGACTAATATATTCCAGAGATTGAGCCTCCGGTGATGTAAGAGTGAAAAGATATGAACACCTAAGTGTTGGGTTCCTGTTTGGCAGAGTAGACTGAGGAAGAATTGACCGGCAGAGCTTCAGACCTTAATCCGGATGAGATATTGATGGTAATCAAGTTTCTTAAGTGATCACTCATGATTGGTTGACATGATTGATGACTTCTATAAGCATCTCTTTGATACACATCACTTGGTAAGCAAGGATTCAGCTGACAGACCAAAGTTTGGGAAAATATTGAGTATTCTAGATGCCAACTAGAAAGATGTTGAAATCCTTTGTGCAGATATATATACTAGATGGATTTCGATGAGAAGGTGTGTGTGGTGTGTTATGGTGTGCAAAGAAAAGTAGAGAGCAGTGTGGAAGCAGTAATACAGGTCTAGTATGTAATAGGATAGTAGCACCAAAGAAGAGGAAGAATGAAGTGCAGTAGATCAGAGGTTGGATGCTTCTCATCAGTTCAAGTATCTTGTCACTTTCTTTATACCTTGTAGACAGTGAGTCTCTTATAGGAAGTGCGCCTCTTGTGAGCAATGTGCTCGGGCAGTGAGACCTAATTGGTAAGTGCCATTTTGTACTTCTATTCTTTTAATAGAGAATGCAATCTTGGGTTAGTCACCCTGTGCTTTTTCCCTTAACATGGTTTTTCACGTCAAAATCATTGTGTTATGTGTATTGATTTTGTTTCTACTTTCATGGTTATGGATGCTTATTTGTTTTGATATTGCACTAGTTATTAAAGAATAATAGAAAATTAAATTAATTAAGATAATTGATTCACCCCCTCTCAATTATCAACATAGCTAATATGACAATTAAAACTCATCAGCTCAAGTTGGTCAATCCGAGGGTGGGTCATTGCAAAACAACTTTAAGAGGAACAATAACAAGAGTTTTATGAAGGTTAATGGACCAAATAACTTTTCTCCAGTGTCTTCTATCACTAATCTGAAGAAGGCACCATATTAGCAAAGAAAGTTTAGGGTAAGTGCACAAAGATGAGGGACCAAAATGGGGTCTTAAGTTGCCAATTTTTTTTTGAAATCAAGAAACATTGATGTTGATGAGAAATTGAAGATATCTACACTAAAAATTTGAAGATGGAACAAAAACAAGAGTTGTTGTGCTTCGAATCTAGTTTCTAACCTACTATTTTTTTCTAAAAATGGTTGAGATTAAGGGGTTCAAAAGGGGGAGCACACAAATTGGTCCAAGTTTTCTCAAAAAAACATAACATAGCATCTGGTGTGCTCCCCCTCAAATGTTAACTTTTTTTTAGTATTTCAATAATCGCTCTAGTGAGAAATTAGCTAACACCATGTAGTTTATCCCTAATTTTTCTGATAATTTTTTAATGAATAATTGATTTTTTAGTAATTTGTAAAGTGGACACATCCTGAAAAACAAAAATCTGAGTGTGCTCCCCCCTAAAATGTTTGAAAACTAATCAAAAATTGATTTTTTTTTGAATACGTGTAGAATGGAGTCTAGTTTCTAAAAATGTAACTTATTTCAAATTTTGATGAACGGTTAAAAAAAGTCAAAAATACTAGACACTGGTTTTTGACAAAAAATAGACACTCTAACAAAAGAAATTCAAGATGAAATAGTAAACGTACTCAAAATGTGAGAAAAATTATATGGTTAGATAGCTAATAGAGAGCTTAAGATTATGGTGGTATTTTTTTGAGTTTTCATTGAAAAAGTGCCATCGTGATGGGGAGGACGCTCTAGATTATCTCCAGATTTTGCTAAAAACTGATAAAAACACATTAAAGAAAGTTGATCATAATGCGAGTGTGTTATAAGGTAGTCACGTTATGATGAACATAACTGGAAATACACATGCCCATTGCATATTCTTGAAAGTTTCTAAATCCTTTTCAACAAATCCATTTTTTACATATCTTGCAATCATTATATTCGATTATAGAACATCTCTTTGAGGTGTTATGTCATACAATTAACATGCTTTATCTATACTTCCACACTTTATATACATGTCTACAAGGGTAGCTACACTTCTTATCATCTCTCTCACTCTCTACTTCCCTCCCCTCTCTACATCATACCCTCTCTCTGAGTCTCTACTTCCCTCCCCTTTCTACCTCCTACCTTCTCTCACTCTCTTCTTCCCTCCCCTATCTACCTTCTACCCTCTCTCTCACTCTCTACTTCCCTCCCCTATCTACCTCCTACCCTCTTTCTGAGTCTTTGTTTCCCTCACCTATCTACCTCCTACCTTCTCTCTCACTCTCTTCTCCCCTCCCTCTCTACCTCTTACCCTTTCTCTCACTTTCTACTTCCCTCCCTTGTCTACTTCCTACCCTCTCTCTCAGTCTCTTCTTCTCTCCCCTGTCTACATCCTACCCTCTCTCTCTTCTTCCTTCCCCTATCTACCTTCTATCCTCTCTCTAATTCTATACTTCACTCCCCTCTCTACCTCTCCTCATCATTCTTCCCATCCAATGACATTTCATAAATTATCATGTTTCCATTTCATCGTCACAATTTATATCCTCATCCCTCTTTGCATGTCCTAGTTTTCTTGTTTCCATATTCTTTGTCAACATGAAGGAGACAGAGGAAGGGGGAGAGGATAGAGATGTATGGGAGAGAGAGGGGAGAGATAGGGTGATAAGGAGAGAGAGAGAGAGAGGGTTGGTCAGGTTTATGAGTTTAGGGTTACTTAAGTTTAGGGCTTAGTGGAATTATTTAGGGTTTCTTGGGTTTATGGTTTAGGGGTTAGATTTTAGGGGTATTATTCAGGGTTTAGGGGTTTTGGGAGAGAGAGAGAGGTTTAGGGTTTCTCAGGTTTAGGGGCATATTTAGGGTTTATGAGTTTAGGGTTGCTCAAACCTTTATGGGTAAATTATTTAGGGTTTATGAGTTTCTAGGGTTGCTTAAGTTTAGGGTTTAGGCGCTAGGGTTAAAGGGGAATTATTTTACAATTTCCATTCAATCCTCATAATACTAACACATTAGTCCACCCATCTCCTAATCCATCAATCCCTATCATCCATCCACCATATAACTCACTATCTAATCCACCATCAAACATTCTAAGCTCTAATCCATCAACCCATGAACGCTTGAAAAAATTTCTCCAAAGAGTCTAAACAAAATCCAAAAATAAAAGCAAAGATATGGAGCCATCCAAATCCACTAATCCAATTTTATCCCCCTCTAACACTCCCAATCCTAATCCATCTGAGCCTCCTATATCCATTCACTTGATCCTAATCCTAAACCCAAAACATCCTCAATTATTATCCATCAACTATATTCATATTCTAGTCCATCAACCCATGAAGCCATGAAGGATGTGACCCAAGGACTATTAGCAAGGAATCTAAGAACATCATGTACTCAAATTCCTATCCATGAGCCTAACAAAGAACTTCCTAATAACATATATACCACTCCAACACCATCATCCACTCCTATGTCTATCTATTTCATTGAAGATTCTCCTACCATAAGTCCAAGTCAAACCCCATCATGTAGTCATATTGTCAAACATCTAAAGGTTATTGATCTTGGGTCTAAGAACCCATCACATCCATCTAAGAAACCCAATAGCTATACATTAAGAGCCTAGTCCAAATAATGTGGAAACACCAACCACCCATCCTAATCTAAATCAAAACATCCCATCTAATCCCATCTCAGTTTCCTTACCATCTCATGGTCAACCTCTTTGTACATCAATCCCATCATTAATCCTCCAACATCTCCTAGGGTTTCTCAAGTAAATAGGGCTTATGGTTTAGGGTTAGGGTTTAGTGGAATTATTAAGGCTTCAGGGGTTTAGGGATGCTCAAGTTTAGGGTTTAGGGTTTCAGTTTTAGGGGTTTAGGGTTTCTAGAGTTTAGGGGTTAGGGTTTAGGGTTTAGAGAGAGATAGAGAGATGGGACCTATAGAGATTGGGAGAGATAGGGAGATAGAGGTTTAGGGTTGCTTCCAGGTTTTATGGTTTAGGGGTTAGGGTTTAGGGGCATTATTTAGGGTTTAGGGTTTATGGTTTAGGGGTTAGGGGTTAAGGTTTAGAGGTTTAGGTTTATGGTTTAGGTAGAGATGAAAATAGGGAGATATAGAGGAGACCAAGCCTGGGAGAGATATCTCTATCTCCTCTATCCCTCTCCCTAACTATACCCACCTCTCTATCTCTCTCTCTCTCCCTGTCTCTCTATCTTTCTCTCTCTTTCAATCTCCTCTCTCTAACTCTACCTTTCTATCTCTCCCTCCCTCACTATCTCACTCCCCCTCTCTATCACTCTCCCAATCCCTCTACCTCAAATCTATCTCCCTATATCTCTCGAAGTTGTATCTCTTGATCTCTTTCCCTATCTCTATCTCTCTAGACATATGGATCCCTATCTCTTAATCTATCCCTCACCACCTCTCTCTCCTCCTCTCTATCTCTCTCCTCATCCTGCTACCTCTTGAAATCTCTCTCCCTATGTCTCTAGACATCTCTCCATCTCTTTCCCTATCTCTATCTATCTGCATAATCCTATCTCTTAATGTATCCCTCTCTACCTCTCTCTCTATATTTCCCTATCTATCTCTCCCTTCCTAGATCTATCTCCCTATATCTCCCCTCTCTCTATATATATGTATCTCTATCTTTCTCCCTCCATAGACCCCTTTGGCTATCTCAATCTCCATCTCTCCCTTCCCCATCTCTATCTCCACTAATCCCTCTCTATGTCTCTATTTGCCCCTCTTTCTATATTTTTCCTTTCTCTTACTCTATCTCTATCTCTCCATCTCTTTCTAGATGTCCACGAGATCTCTTCCTATCCCTATCCATGTCCCTCTCTATCTCTCCATGTCTCTCAATCCCTCTCTATATATAGGATAGAGAAATGAAGAGAGAGAGAGAGACTCTCCCATGTAGATACAAGGTTATATTTGTCCCTCCTAGTATTAAAAAGTTCTACTTCATGAACCACATGGATATTTGAGTCTAGGGATACTCTTGGACCATCACTTGATTACCTATTTGATGCACTATATGCATAGTTACAATATATTTTATTTGAGAGCATGTCATCCTAGACCATGATTTTGGCACCAACATTGAGAATGTTATAATTTTGTATGCATGAACATTTATATTTTCACGCTTCCTAGAATGCATTTGCATTATAACACGAGCACATTATAATGGGAGCGTATGTTGGAAAGCATGAAAAATGATAAAAAAGCATGTGGGATCCATGTTTCAGACCCCACATGGCTGTTATTCCTACTTTTCACGTAGTATATTAGACAAGAAAATGCTTTTCATGTTGTTTGACTTATT
The DNA here is from genome assembly GCA_027924645.1 of Cunninghamia lanceolata. NCBI lineage: Eukaryota > Viridiplantae > Streptophyta > Pinopsida > Cupressales > Cupressaceae > Cunninghamia > Cunninghamia lanceolata. Next base: position 11,903,110 of record BSBN01000854.1, read on the forward strand.
GAGAATCATTTTTATATGAATCCACCACCTTTTTGTTTTTTCAACATAGAAGAACCAATTTTTGCATATTTTTGGAGAAAATTTGATTATTTAAACTAAAAGTTTCATGTTTCATGTGTGATATTGTTTCAAAGCTAATTACCATTGATATATATATTGAATTTGATGATATATGTTTGTTTTTTCCATAAATTTTACTAATCCTATTCTACAATTATATAGAATTCATAATCAAACTTGCAAAAAAGAAGAATTTGAGGATTTTGAAGCCATATTTTGGAGAATTGGTCAACTGTAATATCGAATTCTAAGGTATGTTCAACTTATGTCCATTTTAATTCACATATATACTTTCTTATGTTCTTTATGTCTGTGTCTTTATGTCTTTATGTTCTTTATGTTCTAAGATATATATCTATCTAGGTATATCAGTTAGTTCAGTCAAAGAGACTCCAAATTCCTCATGTTTCCACCTTGTTTCGACCCTTCATGCCTTCATTTCACCTATTTTCAGATATACAAGAGAAAAATATTATCAAATACTTCATAAAATAATTTTAGTGAAATATTGTTTGTCATACTCATATTCATGATCAATGGAATAAAAATTGATTTTGGAAGACTCTTAATTTTTGCCCTAGGGTGATATAGAAGGAGTTGTTCCTTAATATGCATAATTCAATTCGTTCAATAGAACCATGCAATGGCTTGACTCTTAGACTATCCTATGCCACCTATTATGACAATCTTACTTGTCTCTATTGATCATTTAGACATAATTGTTAGGTGTCCTTTTGATAACTTCTCCATGCATGTTTCATAGTATGAATTCTCTTGGAGAAGGTTGGAGGATGTGGAGACCTCTTTAGTGTCTTGGGCTAGGACATTCCTTATGCACCCATTCATGATGATTTGTATGCACATGTGACACAACAATATTTCAAAATTTCCTAATTGTCCTTTGTTAGCACATGATGGTGGTTACCTTGATCAACTATATACCTTTCAATACCCTAAATTATAGAGATTAGTTTAATTATTTTTATGACAGTCCTATGTACATGTCTCCAAATATTCATGCTTCCAAGATAACTCTAGCTAATGTCCACTTGTTTCTGAAACTTCTTAGACCTGAAAGAAACAATTCTAAGAATTATATTCATCATAAATAAATTACTTTTAGTCAATAGAAGCCAAAATACATCCATTTGCAATCATGGATTAGTTAAGGATAGCTAGGTGGTAAATTTGTTTCCATTGGCAACTTCACAAATTTCATGTCTTATCTTGTCCTCCTTGGTTTTCTCCATGGATCGCCATCATTGTTTTCATGATTCATATAATTCATCATGTCATAGTGGCTTCATCATTCCATAATTATCTAATCACAATAACCCTAGATGGCTATCCCTAGGACTACTCTATCAATTGCACACTATGTATTTCAGCAATTTAGATTTCCTTCATGTGTGTTTCAGTGGTTTGCAGTGTTAGGACAGTCATATGTGAAACTTATTGAACATAATTAAATTCCATCACACCACCTCAAATGAAATTAAACTCAATCCAAATTTCATGAATATGACTATCCTTTTGAATAAATCAGTTATGGCATGACAATCCTTTATGAGCACTTGGTCTTGATCTTCTTCAAACTTTCACCTTTTGTCTGTATTGAAAAATCTCTAAAATAATCCTCTTAGAACCTTATAAATAAAGTTAGGATTGTTATGACTACTATGACTGCCCTCATAGCTGTGACAATCTTATTTGCATCTTAATATGACATTCTTGTCTCCATGTGATGAACTTGTCTAGGATATCTTTCTGCAACACCCATCCTCACCTTCAATCTCATTGCAAAGATCAACAACACTCCTGAGCAAGGCATTTGTACCTATTCATGATTATCCTAATTGTGTTGGTTATGACAACATATTGTCTCCTTCTTCATAGTGGCCTTTAAGGCAATTTAACTTATGCACATGATTATCTACTTGAGTTTGGCATTGCTATATTAATGAGCCTTGACTTCAATAATTGTCTCTTGATATCCCTTCTTCACCCTCTACACTAATCCAAAGCATAATTTTGTCACTACTATTCACAACATATTTCATGAGACTGTCTTCCTTATTTCCATTGTTGGGACAATTATGGCATGACTAGGGAGTAGCTGAATGACATCTCTTCTTAATTAAGATAGTCTTCTTCCTTATTTCACAAGCTTGTAGGATCTTGTGAGTCACTTGACCCATACTTCACTGCAATAATCTTGAGGTGTGGAGAGATTTATTCATAGATAGGGTATTGATAATTTGCTAAACAATTTCAAAATGTTGGTTAGGACAGTCCCAAGCATGGAATTTTGATAGGTTGCCTTTCGCAATCAAATTTGAGATTGAGGCTATGGTTTTCTTCCAAATACCCTATATGTAGCCCTCCCCTGTACTAAAAATATCCCCTTCCCATGACAAAATCCTCTCATCCCCATAAAAATATCCCCTTCCTATCACTATCCTTGCACATACATCACTTAGGTCACTGAGGTAGGTCTGAGTTTAGAAGAAAATGTAGATTGGATTGTCTTTTAATTGACAATGTTGGTGCATAGTTATCATGTGCTTAACAACTCATTAGCAACCTTACCAATCCATTAGAGTATGGATGGTTATGGAGATGTCAATTTTCAACTATTATGGAAGAGATATGCATAACTATCCCATCATTCTCAATGATTTTTTATGCAGAGCAGGGGCAGACACAGTTTTTCAACAAAATAGGGTAGTGATCTTAGTCTCCATGGTTATAGACTTCATTGGTGCACACTAGGTTTTGTTTGAACCTACAAGTGCACATGGGGTCCATCCACAATAACCTCTCTCCATTTTGGTCAACTCCAATCCATTTGACCATGTTGAAATCAAATGTATTCTTACAAAATGCTTTAGTTTCATGCAGTAGAAAGATGCTAGGAGTGACATTTTGGATTCCATAGCTTGTGGGGCCAAATAGACTATGCCAACATGTCAGGATGGGTGAGTAAATGCTAGGGGAGGTCTCATTTCATGTGCCAAGTGCCCCAATTGTTTGGGGTAGCAGGCTACCAACAAAGTCCCTTAAGATCCCTAAGATGAAAAAACTACCAAACTTTGATGGAGCAGTTCTCAGAATTCATGGCAAATGGGAACATTTTATTTTGACCTACAGATGCATGTGGGATCCTTCTACAATAACCTCTCTTAGTTTTATTCAAGTCATATCTATTTGATTGTGCCGAAATCAAACACATTCTTGCAAAATGCTTCAATTTCATGCAGTGGAATGGTTGCCAGGTGCCATTTTGTTGTTCTACTCATTGTGGGGCCAAACTAACTATGCCAACACATCAAGGTGGGTTATTAAATGGTAGGGAAGGTCTCATTTCATGTGTCAAGTGTCCTAGTCATTCCGTGTTGGAAGCTATCGACAAAGTAGTAAGTTGCTAACACTAAAATTTTGCATTCCACAGGTCTTGGGAGAGAAATGACTATACTAACACATCCTAGTGGGTAGGTAAATGGTAGAGAAGGTCTTATTTCATGTGCCAAATGTCCCAGTTGTTCTAGCCTACAAGCTACCGACACCTAGCACCTTTCTTGTTTGCAGGTAGCTTGCAACTCAGAATGACTGAGACACTTGGCGCATGAAACGAGACCTCTCCTAGTATTTACTTACCCACCCAGATGTGTTGGCACAATTGGTTCAGCCCCACAATGAGCAGAATAAAAAATATGGCACATAGCAACCTTTCCACTGCATGGAACTGAAGCATTTTGCAACAATGTATTTGATTTTGGCATGGTCAAACATATAAGAGTTGAACAAAACTAAAAGAGGTTATTGTAGATGAACACTACATGCACTTGTAGGTCCAAATGAAATGTTCCCAGATTCCATGAATTTTGACAACTGCTCCATCAAAGTTTGGTAGGTTTTTTATCTTAGGGATCTTAAGGGACTTTGTCGGTAGCTTGTTGTGCCGAACGATTGGGGCACTTGGCACATGAAAAGAGACCTTCCCTAGAATTTACTCACTCACACCAATGTATTTGCATAGTCCGTTCAGCCCCACAAACTATGGAATGCAAACATCACTCCTATCACCTTTCTACTGCATGAAACTGAAGCCTTCTTGAGTGTGTACAATGGTAGGGTTTAGATAGATGGAAATTTGTTGTTTAAATTCACAACATCTTGATAGTATTGTGGCCATGATCTCCTCATATGACATGACAAAAGCTATTCCATAACCTTGTTGTCCCATAACCTTGATTATTATGATTAGAAGCATGGAAACAAACCCTACAAGAAACAAACCAATGATTTGATCTCAATATGATCATGAGATACCCAAGCACCTGTATTAGTCTAAATCATAAAATCTCTTCAAATAAAGACTGATCCAAGGGTTTTGTGACTTGCCATTGGCACCCAAACCTTGAGTCTTCATTAGAAATCCTTGAATGCTAATTATTACCATTATGCTTCTTTCTTATTAATTCTTACTAATTAGGGTAATCATAAGGAAATATATAGTATCTCATGTATTCTCACAAAATGCATATGGGAATTTTATCAAATGTTGTAGTTACATTGAATGATACCTCAAAAAAATGTGGTCTATTGGAATTTTAAAAAATGTTGTAGTTGCAACTGCCCCAGAAGACATGTATGCAAAATGCAAAAGCATAGACAAGGTGAGTGAACTGTTTGACATGATGCCTCAAAGAAATGTGGTCTCATGGAATAGTATGGTTGTAGGATATACAAATAATGCTTTAGAAACTTTCAAGCAAAACCATTTGGTGGGTGTAAAGCTAAAATCCACAACCTTTGACTACATCCTCTCTGCTAATGCCAAACTAAGATCTTTGGAACATGGTACATGGACATCCATCAAATCATAAAGGATATGGGAATTTTGTAAGATGTTGTAGTTGCAACTATCATAGGAGACATGTATGCAAAATGTGGAATCATAGAGAAGGTAAGTGGATAGTTTGACATGACGCCTTAAAGAAATGGAATCTCATGGAATGCCATGATTGTAGAATATGCACAAAATGGTTTTGTTGATAAGGCTTTAGAAACTTTCAAGAAAAAGAAATCCATGGGTGTAAATCCAAATTCCACATTGCATCCTCTCTACCTATACCAAAGTGGGATCTTGATGCAGAGGAAGGACCTTCTTTAGGACAACAACAAAAAATGACAAAGTGTTTTTACACCATCTTCATTTATGCTCCTAGGTGTACCTCTATAGGATCATAAATTGAACTCTTTTTAGACTCTTAAACCAATAGACCTTGGGACAACATACTTGTCATGGGGCAGGCTTGACTTGGTGTTTAAATGGTCATAAGAACTCCTATGCGATGAGTCAACAATGTAACAATTTATGGGCTTTCAACTCTTACACCCTAAGACTGTGAAATCAAACCTCTTGGGACAGTCATGCCTTAACTTGTGTCAACCCTTCAAAGATGTTCAAGAACTATGGTTCATGGTCTATAGGACCTCTCTCTCCATCCACCTATCATTGCTCATGACAAACAAACAAAAACTAGGCTCTAACACATCAAATCTTCTATGTTTTTGTTGTCCATAGTCTAATACATCCAAATATCAGACCTACTGTGCCAACAAATCCTAGGAACAATTCAGGTGCCAACAAAGATTGAAATTAACTCTTTCCTACTCATCCCATATGCTATAAGACTACAAGAACATTCAAATCATACACCAAAGAAAGCACTAAAATCCAATTGCCAACATGCTAGTGAATGAGCATTGAATGTGACCACATAAAGAAAAATCATACCATTCTTCAACAAATACCATCTCCTTGGTCCAAAAATTCAAAAGACCTAGAAAGCACATATCAATGCACATTTAGATGAATAGACACACTTTCAACTTTATTGAGCCAAGTGAAAAAAGAAAATTCATTCCTTGAAAGAAAGCTAGTCATATAATAAGAAAGTTTCATAGATCCTTCCCAAGTAATTGCCATTACAAATGCTAAGAGAGAAGGAAAGGCAGAGACAAAACATGTTTGGGTAGGCAATAAATAACATCTTTGTCAATATAAAGCAACACTATGACATTATAACATGGCATTATTTGAATCAAGTTAAGCATGAATGTCTACAATACAAGCTATGCCTTTATGAAAAAAGGTTAAAATCTTTCATTGAGTGATTTTTAAAATGCATACAAGTCACATGCATATCATCTATCAACCTAGTCCATATTGTCTTATTTCTCACAACAGCCCACTCCCGTCACTTAAAACTAATTCCTCTAATTATGAACTTTGAAATATGACTTTTGACATTGTGTACATAACTAAATGGACAATTAAAGACCTAATGTTATTCCCTATGAGAGCCATTTCATGACTTTTTTCTTTCGTAATACAGGTTGACATAATTTCCACTTCTTAGACAAAAGTTTAATTGGTATGTTATTGTCACCAATGCTATGGTTAACAAAAACCCTTTTCCTAGTGATGCTATGTCTTGCAACGCCTTACTCCACCCCTACACCCTCATCCCCACCAAAACAAATCAACCACCCTTTACTATAGAGTTATCTTGCATCAAAGCATAAATGATATAGGAATTTTGTAAAATGTCGTAGTTGTAAGTACCCTGCAAGACATGTATGCAAAGTGTGGAAGCATATACAACGAACGTTCAAACTATTTGACATGATGCCTCAAAGAAATGTTGTCTCATGGAATACAATGATTGCAAGATATGCACGAAATGGATTTGTTGAAAAGACTTTAGAAACTTTTGAACAAGTAAAAGCAATTGGCACGTGTAAAGACAAATTCCACAACCTTTGCCAACATCCTCCCTATATGTACACCAAAATAGAATGTCTGGAATAATGTATGGACAACTATCAAAGCATAAAGGATTTAGGAAATTTGTCACATGCTGTAATTGCAGCTACCTTTGTAGACATGTATGTAAAGTGTGGAAGCATAGACAAGGCACGTGAACTATTTGGCATGATGCCCCAAAGAAATGTCACCTCATGAAGGCACATGAGCTGTATGGAAAGTTTGGAGGCATAGACAAGGTGCATGAACTATTTGAAATGATGCTTCAAAGAAATGCATAGTCCCATAGAATGTAATGATTGCAAGATATGTACAAAATGGATTATTTGAAAACAATTTATAAACTTTCAAGTAAATGCAATTGGCACATGTAAAACCAAATTCCTCTAATGATAATTGATCATCATATTAACTATTTAATATACATTGTCATATACTTAATGTCATGAACATAACATTTAGTTTATATACAAAGCCATATAGGCATGTCCAAACAAAGCCATATAGGCATATATTCAAAAATATACATCAGTAGTTCATACAAAAGTATGTATACAAAGCTATCTACACATACAAAAAATCTCCCAAAAACTAGTTTCCTATGGACTTTCATGAAATAATCGGTGGCCCTTGCTTGACTATGAAGATGTAGAGACAATCACTGACTCATCCTCTTTCTGTTGTTGAGTAGACCTCTTCGACAGAAGTCGATCTAGCTCCACCTGTTAATAAAATCAAACAATATATGCACAATAATATAGAAAATGTATGAAATATATAACATCACATATGTAATCGATCACTTACTACCACCTGATGATCACTCTCCATCATCTTGTCTCTCTCTATGTCCATACTTGGATGGACTAGAGTTGTGACCTCCTGTGAGAAGCATCAAGAAGCAAAATTGACTAAACATAAATATCATTTATGTACATCAAATGACATGAGATAAAACAAGAAATACAAAATTATGACATTTTCATGTTATTGGATCATACCTCGATCAAAGGATTTGAAGACATCATGGTTGTAGAAATGCCTATCTGCACTAACTCACGAAGATGAGGAGTCTCCATTGTATTCAGCATCTAAAAATCAAGTTCAAGATTATTCAAACGAAATAAATACATAACATTATTTTAAAAATGCATAATGATTAGAAATGGTTAAATTTACCTCTGTAAAAGTGGTTTGTTGGTGTCCAGGGGACCAAGGAAACCATGGGGGTGCCAATGACTATTGAAATCATCAAATTGTCACAAAATAATATTACCATTGACATATCTACAATAATTATGATTATGTGATAAATTACATACCTATTGACTTGACCTCCTCTCATAACCTGCCAATGGATAGCTAACGGAGATAGGATGAAGACTCTGACCATGGAATTTCATTGCGCAAACAATAACATACATTATTTTTGACTTATAATATAGATAATCATATAAAATTAATTACAATTTTCAAATAACAATATATTAAATCAAGATGAAACTTGTAACAAATTACCTGAGAGTCAATACCAAATGTAGTAAGAGATTTTCACTGAGAACAAGTTCATCCAATATGTCCTGCCCTTGTGTCGCAACATCTTCCCCCTGCATCGCAGCATCCTGCTGAGAGTCCTTCTATTAGTCCTGCATCCCATAATCACATGGGTTCCCACATAAACTACACAAATGTGGGGACACATGACATCTAATATTCTCACCCTCATTAGCCTGGATAAGACCATCGACATGCTGTGATAGAGTTTGGGTGAGAGTAGTCAATGAATGTAATGTCTCCACCTCAACACTCTCCTTCAAAGACAAAAGGAGTGACCTACGTTTTGGCCTCACCAAGGGTATAGGCACATGATTTTCATCTCACTGAGCCCCAGGTCTATCTTGGGCAAAGCAACCACCTCTACCCTAGAACTCACAAATGTCAAAATAATTTAGAATCTTATTGAGGATGAACTCACAATAGAGTTTCCTCAAGAAATATTGTGGTACCTCATCATTGTTGGATGAGAGCTCATCGAAGACCATGTACCATCTATTCCAAAAGTTTTGGGATATTTTCTTCATTCCTATAGCAATGTATAGGAAACTGTTTGCAACTTTCTTCTAATCTTTGGCTAGTTTTGGGATTAATAAAGTGTGCACATAATTGAGATTTTGTATTTTTTTATTCTTGACTTGTTCATATGACAACTTGTCAGCATAATATTGCTGACAACTCTCCCTATAGTCTTGGAATTCAGTGATTTGTTTTGTCACCGAATCCATGTGGGAAACAATCTCCTCTAGTGATTTTGCAAGCACCCTCCTATGATCAGTGGTTCCACTTGGATTGTTTAGGGTTTGAATAATAGTTTGAAGATGTTTCTTGTTTTCTTCTATTATTCGTACGTAGTTTTATTGACTATCCCTTACATTAAAAGAAGGTGAAGGTGGGTTTCGAGTGTTTGGAGGGTTTTGGGGGTTGTTTTCAACTGGATATAGGTTTTCTCTTTCCTCAATAACTGTAAATGCAATATAAAAACAAATCAAACATTGCAAAACTTAAAAATTGTTCTCAAACTAATACAATCAGTCAAACTCTACCTTCTTCCTATCTTGGAGCCTCCAAATTCGGATGATGATGTCTTTGGTAGCGACATGGCATCATGAATTTGTCATTTTCTCTCATACACTTGATTGGATAGCCTTTTCTTCAATGTGATCATGCTTTCACCTGAGTTTTTTTCTGCTAAGCTTGCAATGGTCGCAGCTGTGAGTGAGGAGAAATGAGTTTTTTTTTGCTTTTATGAAAAGCAAAATGTAAGCGCGTTATAACACAATCATGTTTTGCTTTATTTTTGGACATGGTGATGACTTTTTGGTCTCCCATCTATTTGCATTTACCCTTCACTCTGATATCTGAGTCTTGCCATTCTATCTATAACATCAAAAATTATCCTCCTGTATGGAATGCTACAATTTCCCTTGGTTTAGCTCCTCACTCTTAGTGGTCTGTCATGTTAAGGTTAGCTGGTAGAAGATATTAATTAAATGAAAATAAAGATTAAAAGGAGGAATGGAAATACATAGAAATAATAACAACAAGAGTCAAGTTTTAACGTGGTTCACCCAAACTTGGGCTACATCCACCAAACAAAGAGTCCAATGTTATTATCCAATAAATCAAATTGATTACAATCAGCAATCCCTATAACTCAATACCGCTGCAAATGATACAATACAATATATTAAAACCCTAACCCTTAGTCACTTTTATCAAGCCTTTTTGTTAGTTACAAAATAGGGTTTTTTATGTTGGTCAATAATAAAATAACTCCCACTGCCCCTGGACCCTGCAAGGGGCGCTGCCCCTTGACCCCGTCTTGGGGGTGCTGCCCCCAAACCCCCTCAAGGGGTGCTGCCTCTTGACCCCATAGGAATTTCAGGGGAAACCACGCCAATAAAAGTGGGGTAAATTTAACCGTCGAGTCTGATTAGGCTCCATATAACAACAATCTCCCACTTGGAGACTGATCAAACTCCACACCATATCATCTCCCACTTGGAGACTAATCATAACACCATTGACCCTGTAGCTCCCACTGGAAATAAGCACCCTAGACTCTGCTATTCTATTTTTGTTATTTTTAGTCTAGAAGACCAACCAAAGCTGAAGATGAGTTGAGCTTCTCCCTTATCATTGCCTTTGTAAACATTCCCACTAGATTTGCATCTATATGTATCTTTTCTAGCTGTAATTGTCTATCATCCAACACTGACCGAATAAAGTGATACCTCAACTGCATGTGTTTAGTCTTTGAATGCAAGGCAGAATTCTTTGCAAGATGTATGGCACTCTGACTATATGTATATAAAGAACTGTTAGCCTATTGTTTGCTCAATTCTTTCATGAAAGATTGTAGCCATATCATCTCCTTGCTTGCCTTTGTTGCAGCTACATATTCTGCCTCTGGTGGATACAGAAACCACCTTTTATGACCTGGAAATCCAACTCACCGTTGTTCCACCTACAGTAAAGACATAACCTATAGTACTCAACTTGGTATCAATATCCCCTGCCAAATCTGAGTCTACATAACCTGCTAAATCAGTATTAGAGCCCCCAAAACATAAGTGTTTATTAGATGTACCTCTTAAATATCTAATAATCCATTTTATTGCATTCCAATGCTCTAATATGGGATGACTAATATATTCGCTAATGACTCCTACAACATGTGCAATATCCGGTCTCGTGCATACCATCGCATACATTAAACTTCCTATAGTTAAAGCATATGGTACCTTGGACATTTTCTTTTCCTCCTCTTGTGTCTTAGGACACATCTCCTTGGTCAATTTCAAATGACTAGGTAGAGGTGTACTGACAACTTTTGCATTTTCCATGTGGAATCTTTGCAACACCTTTTCAACATAAGTAGCCTGAGATAGAGTCAATTTTTTGTTCTTCCTATCTCTGCAAATTTTTATACCAAGGATTTGTTTTACTGCCCCCAAATCCTTCATATCAAATGACTATGCTAACTGTTGTTTTAACTCTCTTATGTGAACCATGTTAGACCTAGCTACAAGCATGTCATCAACATATAAACATAAGATAATGTAGTTTTCATTATCCAACCTTTTAAAATAAACACAATGGTCAGAATTACACCTGCTATAGCCTTGCTCAGCCATAAAACTATCAAATTTCAAATACCATTGCTGAGGTACTTATTTTAGGTCATACAAACTCTTCTTCAATCTGCACACCTATTTTTCCTTACCTTTGACTTCAAATCCTTGGGCCTGTTCCATATATATCTCCTCCTCCAAGTCACCATGGAGAAAGGTAGTTTTCACATCTAGCTATTCCAAATGCAAATATTCAGCAACCACAATACTTAAAACAATACAAATAGAAGTCATCTTGATAACCGGAGAAAATATCTCATCAAAATCAATGCCCTTTTTATGTGCAAATCCTTTTACAACTAACCTGGACTTAAATATTTTCTTACCTCCATCTTCCTCTTTCAGCCTATAAACCCATTTGTTTGGTAAAGCCTTTTTACTTGCAGGTAACTTACATAGTTCCAAAGTCTGATTTTTCAGCAAGGAGTCCATTTCTTCTTTCATTGCAAGCTCCCACTGAACCTGGGTATCCACCTGCATAGCTTCATCATACCCTTCTAGTTTACCAGCATCTATTAACTAAATAGAATACAAAGAGGGATAAAACCTTTTAGGAGGTCTACTTATCCTTGTTGACCGTCTAACATTCACTAGAGTTTGTGGTATTTCTTATTGTTGTTGCAGAGCATGAGGAACCACTAGAACATCGCTATTTAGAGTATCATCCAGCACCACATAATCTTTTTCTTTCTTCTCATGCTGCTACAACTGATCTTTGTACAACACCTTCTCATTGAATATAACATCCCTACTTCTCACAATTTTTTGATTTTCAAAATCCCAAAGCCTATAACCAAATTCATCAATGCCATATCCAATGAAGGTACACTTTTTTAATTTTGCATCTAGCTTGGTTCTATTTTTAGAATCTATATGTGCAAATGCTTCATAGCCAAAGGTTTTCAGAAAAAGAATAACTCACCTTCTTACCTGTCCATGCTTCCTCTGGAATACCACAGCCCAAAGGAATTGAAGGACCTCTATTAATTAAATATACAATAGTGTTGACAACCTCTACCCACATATTCAAAGGCAGCCCAACATGCAATCTCATGGTCCTTACATGCTCCATTATTGTCCTATTCATGCGTTTAGCCACTCCATTTTCTTGTGGAGTCCCTGGAACTATTTTTTGCCTATGAATTCCATTAAAGGAACAATAATCTTCAAATTCTTTGCTACAATACTCACCTCCATTATCAGATCTGAGACATTTTAATCTTTTACCTATCTCATTCTCAACCAAGCTTCTGCATTTCTTAAATGTTTCAAATATATTAGATTTTTACCTAAGGAAATAAATCCATACCTTCTAGTTGCATCATCTATGAATGTAACATAATACCGAGAGCCACCGAGAGAAGATACCTGAGCTGGTCCCCATACATCTGTATGCACAAGCTCCAACTTTTCATTTTTCTTTTGCTTCCCATCCTTGAGAAAATTGACTCTCTTTTGTTTGCCATACACAAAACTTTCACAGAAATCTATATTAATACATTTTAGGCCTGGTAAAACTTTCTTAGAATAAAGTACCTTCATACCTTTTTCACTCATATGCCCAAGTTTGTTATGCCACAGTGTTGTCTCAGAACTTGCAACAACTTTTATAGTCTCTTCCTGCAAACCTACAACAACTGTTCCTGAACCTGTTTATTTTTTCTCTACAACAGCTAAAGTAGAAGGAACAATATGACCTATACAAAGATATAAGGTGCCTACTTTCACACCTTTTTCTACTACTAAGGCACCTTTTGAAACCTTACAATTTTTATCAGTAAATGTAACATTACAACCTTGTTCAGTTAGCTACCCTGCTGAAATTAATTTCCTACTAAGCCTTGGAACATGCCTTACCTCTTGTAGTAGCCAATGATTCCCATTCTACAACTAAATCTTAATTCTTCCCTTTCCAACAATTTGACAGGGTTTGTTATCTCCCAAATAAACCAACCCAAAATCCCCTTGGACATAATCAAGAAAATAACTTCTATGGGGCATAGCATGAAATGAGGCCCCTGAATCTAAAACCCATGAATCATCAGCATTATGTAGGGAAAGAATCAAAGCATCATCTTCAGACTTATTGCTTACCACATTTGCCTCCTTATTGCCTTCTTGTTTGTCTCCTTTATTTTTCTGAGACCAACAATCTTTCTTTAGATGACCTGGTTTCCCACAGTACCAGTAATCTTTCTATCCTCTAGATTGGGATCTCTTGTCCTTTAATTTTCCTTGTGACTTCTGATGACCTCCAGAACCTTTTCCTCTCTCCTTTGATCTGCCCCTGCTTTCTACATTCAAAACACTACCTAATGTGGATCCACCTAAGATTTTCCTATGAATTTTCTCACTCAAAATAACACCAACAACATCATCAAATTTTAGGGTATTTGAACCAGAAATATAGTTACTAACAGCCATTACCAAACTATCCCAGCTTTCAGGCTATGAACATAATATCAAGAGAGCTCTAACTTCTTCATCAAATTTTACATTTATAGAAGTCAATTGACTGACAATCATATTAAATTTATTTAAATGATCTATCACAGATCCACCTTCAACCATTTTTAGATTAAACAAATGCTTCATGAGAAATACCTTATTTGAGGGTGAGGGTTTTTCATACAATTTAGCCAAATCTTTCATCAGACCATCTATTGTCTTCGCATCTGGTATATTGAATGCCACTGATCGTTGTATGCACAACCAAATGGTTCCTAGTGCCTTTTTGTCAAGAATATTCCAATCCTCATCAGACATTGTTGCCAGTTTCTTGGCTACTCCCTCCAACAGCATCCATAAATCCTTTTGATAGAGGTAATCCTCCATCTGCATCTTCCATAATTGATAGTTTTGCCCATTGAATTTATCGACCTTCAATTTACCCTTATCCGCCATTGCTCCCACTCAATTGTGAGACCTTCCTGTAGATGATAATCGAACACAACCTACTCTGATACCACTTGTTAGGGTTAGCCGACAGAAGATATCAATTAAATGTAAAAAAAGATTAAACAGAGGAATGGAAAAACATAGAAATAATAACAAAAAGAGACAAGTTTTAACGTGGTTCACCCAATCTCAGGCTACATCCACCAAACAGAGAGTCCAATGTTATTATCCAGTAAATCAAACTGATTACAATCAACAATCCCTGCAACTCAATACTGCTGCAAATGCTACAATACAATATATCAAAACCCTAACCCTTAGCTGCTTTTATCAAGCCTTTTTATCAGTTACAAAATAGGGTTTTTTATGTTAGTCAATAAAAAAATAACTCCCAGTGCCTTTATAAAATAATAAAAAAATGCGTGAGGGAATGCGCTAGGGGCGCTACCCCTGGACCCCACAAGGGGCGCTGCCCCCAAACCCCCACAAGGGGCACTGCCCCTTGACCCCGTAGGAATTTGGGGGGAAACCGCACCGATAAAAGTGGGGTAAATTTAACCACTGAGTCTGATTAGGCTCCATATAAAAACATCTCAACCTTTTCTTTTTCGGCCTTCCCAAAATCCTGATTGACTTAGTCTAGGAGCAATCTATTCACTTTTTGAGGTAACTAATTGATAAAACTCAGAAAGAGATTTGAGAATAGGGTCCCTAGGACCCCCAAAAATGTACATCTGAGCTGAAATTAGGGGCTTGGACTTGGATGCCCGCACCCTAGTCCTCCCCGGTTCTACAAGATTTTGAATTTTGGTGGGGTGTTAGTTCCCACTGAATGCCTCAGGATTCTATTTTCAAATTCTTGAGACGTTACTTCAAAATTTGAATTCCCTAAATCTTGATATAAAAAGACATTTGCAATTCATTTTATCACACACAATTCTATGCAAGCTTGATGCCAAAACTCTGCTGCAATTGCCATTGAAGATTAGTGAATTGTTGAAGCCATTCAAAGTATTCTTTATTTTCTATCTTGGAGACAATGGATGAAGGTTAGGAATCAAGATCTTGAGTCTATCTTGCTCTTCCTAGGGTTTGTACACCCTTTGCATGATCGGGAGAAGGGTTAAAGCCTCCAACAACAAGCTTGGAGATCCTCCACAGACATTGCTAGTTCACCTTCTTGTTCATGCAAGTCTTCATTTGTTTCATCTCCTTGAGGTGAAGTTGTATGTATTTATTGTTGCAAAGCAAGTTGTTGATCTTCCCTTGATTGAGACATCTAGAGTTTGATTTTATGCATACACACATTGTTAGGTTTGCACACACTTCTACAAATCTTTTCCTTTGGCTATTGTTGAGGTAGAAATACTAAAGACAGGGCTTGACTAAGGCAAGCTCCTATATAGACGCAACAATTTCCTTCTTTTGTATGTGCAGATCATGTTTCATAGGTTCTGGCAAAAAGAAGCTACAAGAAGAAGGATATTACAGGTACAGTCATGACAGACTTTTAGATTTTTGGATTTCGAGAATTGAGGGACATTGGAGTGGGCACTCTAGTCCAACCAAGTGTTTTCTCTGAGATCTGGAAGCCATTTCATAGTCCCGGACACCCTGTTCAGAAGGTTTTTTTGTTTGAAAGTTTGCAGGACACTAGAGCGGGTGCCCTAGTCTAGGTAGCCATCAAAAGCTGGGTACTATGTTTCTGAAACCCCTCCTCTACACCTCTATGATTAGTTTTACCAGATATTTCTATATATTGTTAAATTGAGGCATAATTAGGGTTTTTACTTGGTTGAAAGTACAACACTTGGTAAAATCTTGATTAGGGCCTTAGGTTTCATAACCACATGAGCATCAAAGGGAGGAAAAGTGAATAGAAGCTTGTTCCAAGCCTAATTCTTGTCTCCCCAATGCTTAGTGGTGAGAAATGGTAGCATTTAACCTAGTAAACAAAACTATCATTTTTCACCCTAAACATTTTGGTGAACCCGAGCTTTAAAGAATTTGCATCCTTTTAAAACTTTAGATTTGAAATAATTTCCTGTTCTAGAGCATAATTGGATTGGAAAATCTCTTTAGTGAAATTGCATATGTTAAATTATGGATTACATTCTTTATCTTTTCACTAAAAGAGTTAGAAAATATGATTTATTGTTGGAAATTGTATTTAATTCAAAAAGGCCGTCATTGTGCATTTAAATCTTTGTTTAAATAGAGCATGTTAGAATGTCAAATTATTTTATGCAAGATTTTCACGCTTATGATGATCCATTTAGTCATGATGACTTCGATATTTTAGATGAAGCCCTTAAGGACTTTATCTTGATTGAACATTCCACTACGACCTCAAAGTTGTCACTATTTCAAAGATTTGTGAATGCGATTTATTTTCCTAAACATAAAGAAGAGATTGGAAAATAGAAAATTATGGTCACTCTATGTGCAAATGTGGTTCAACCACCTTCTAAACCTATGCTTGTTGTTAAAGGTCTTTCATCTTCTTCTCAATCTCCTAATCACATTTATGATTATGCAAAACAAATAGTGAAACAAGACTCATAAACTAATCATAATGTGGTTGCTCATGCATATAACACTTAGAATAATAAATAGAGTACACAACAAATGAATGTTTCGATATCATTACCAGCTTCTCAACCTATGCTTCCTCAAGCACCTCATTTAACATATAAAGGTGGTAAAGATTATGATCTTATAGAATAGCTCCGTGCTACCCCTGCAAAAATATCTCTTTGGGAACTTATACAAACTTCACCCACCTACCATGGAATGCTACAAGAAGCTTTAAAAAAGGTGATTGTTTGTCCTGCTATTAAACCAAATGATGTTGCCACTTTACTATATTGTATGCATAGAATGAAAACAAATATTTTGTTTCAACAACATGAGTTACCATCTCTTGAGGTTCAGAAGTAGTATGATCCTTTGGTTATCTTTATTACGATCAACAAAACATTGGTTAAGAGAGTTATTATTGATAATGGATTAGCCCTTAATGTTTGTGGTATTGATGTATTGCATAAGGTTAAAGTTGATATATATGTTGTCACACTGGAATTATTAAGTATCCATGGCTTTGATAATGTTGGACGACAATCTGTGGGCACTATAACTTTACCTATACATGTTGGACCTATGATGGTGCCTACCTTGATTCATGTCATGCCTTGTTCTCTATCTTATAACATGATTCTGGGTAGACCTTGGATACATGCATTAGGAATGGTTCCTTCTACTTTACACCATTTGATTAAGTTTATATTTAAAGGAAATTTGCATACTATCCATTCAGATCCTGAACCTATTAATTGTTTGCAAATGGAAGTGCATAAATATATTGTTGGTCCTAAGATTTTGAACAATCTAAAAGCTGAGTTGTCAGCTCCTCTTGCCTCTAAAAATGTTAGACAAGAGTCCAAACAATTGAATGCATTTGTTGGTGATGACTGGGGTTCACTGGATTTTACATTTTCCTCCACAGGAGAGTATAAACTTAAAAACCCTATCCCTGAAACATCAAATATTGCATTAATCACATCACATGTTTTGAATGATAAGCACAAGATCTCTTTGTTGACAAATAAGGATAATACTCTCAGTTATACTACTAATTATGAGACTTATGAAGCTCCACCTTCCTCTAAAGAAATGGTCTCTCTTTATGGCAAAGGATTCTAAATCCTTTACAAAAATTGTGACTATGTAGGTAAGGGTTGTGGCGTAAACCAACAAGTAATCAAAGTCCCTATAGAATCTCCTTCACAATATTACTCTAGTGGCATTGGATATAATCCTTTCAAAGAATCCAAATCCTGCAAATGCCCTACTCTAAATGTGAATACAATATCAACACTTAGTTTGATATACCCTGAGATGCTTGATGCCAGTTGTCCTCCAGGATCACTTCCTTTAGATGTGTTTATGGCAGATGAACCTATAATGGAATTCTTAGGTGCTTATGATGGTATTCCTCATTATCACCATAAATGTGGCCTACCTTATTGTTTAAACAATGATGCGTACTTTGGAAAGACTACTGGCACAATAATTGCTATAGTAGAACATAGCAAAGAACTTAAAGAACAATTACAATCCTATAATCCCCTTGACCATGGTACTCTCCTTAACGGAAATACTATTGATGTTTTTATGGATAAGGACAATCCTTAAAAAGCTATCCCTATTGGTGATTGTTTGGATATGGAAGAAAGAGAAGAAATGACTAAATTATTGAGTGAATTCTTGGAATTGTTTGCCTGGAAATATTTAGACATGCCTGGTATAGATCCTCAGATCGTAACACATAACATTGTGTTGAAACTAGATGTTAAACCTTTCAAACAAAAGATTCGCAAGATGAATCCTAAGATTGCTTTGTTTATTAAAGTTGAAATAGAAAAACTCCTACAAGATGGCTTTATTTGACCTATTGATTACTCTTCATGGATCTCAAATATTGTTACCATTACTAAACCTGATGGTCATACAAGAATGTGCACAGATTTCTAAAATTTAAATTTGGCATCTCTAAAAGATGATTTTCTACTCCCTAATATTGATATGATTGTTGATTCCATTGCCAGACATGAGTTGCTCTCTTTTATGGATGGATTTTTAGGATATAATCAAATCCTTATAAATCCTCTTAGTCAGTATATAACAACCTTTATAACACCTTGGGTTACATTTTGTTGGGTAGTCATGCTGTTTGGACTTAAGAATGCAGGAGCTACTTACCAACATGAAATGACTCTTCTATTTCATGACTATATCCACAATATTTTAGAAGATTATGTTGATGACATCCTAGCGAAGTCTATCCATCGTAAGGATCATGTTACAAATCTTTGGCAGATATTTGAGCGCATACGAAAATATAATATGCGATTGAATCCCCGTAAGTGTGTTTTTGGAGTGGATAGTGGAAAGTTACTTGGATTTATCATTTCAAATCAAGGTATAGAAGTTGACATGAAAAAGATAGATGCAATTGTTAACATGCCAATACCTAAGAATATATCTCAACTTCGTAGTTTGCAGGGAAAGATACAGGCCATTTGCTGATTTGTTTCACAACTCGCAAATAGTACTCGCTCCTTTATGCAACTACTGAAGAAAGATTCTCGCTTCCAATGGAATTCTGACTGTCAAAAAGCTTTTGATGATCTAAAGGATTACTTAGCTAATTTTCCTGTTTTGCAACCCGATGTTTCTGATAAACCATTTCTGTTATACATTTCAGCATCTAACAATGCCTTAGCAGCCTTGTTAGTGCATCATAATACTAAAGGAAAAGAATGCGTTGTCTATTATATCAGTCATACTTTGCTTGATTATGAAGTGCGATACACAGTCATAGAGAAACATTACCTAGGTTTAGTGTTTACCACTCAAAAGATTAGACATTACCTCTTAAATGTTCAAGTGCACATGATGGTAAAATTTGACCCTTTGAAACATCTCTTTGTAAGAATAGATCTATCAGGTCATCTTACCAAATGGGTTATGTTGTTAATAGAATTAGATCTTAAATTTGTTTCTCAAAAATCAATTAAAGGGCAAGTGATAGCTGATCAGTTAGCCAAATCTCCCTCACCCTTTTCTATATAAAATGTTGATGCTTTTCTTGATGAAAATATTCTAACAATCTCTGTAGATGAAAAGTTGGAGATATACTTTGACAGATCAAAATGTCAAACTGGCTCCGGGGCTAGTGTTATATTAATACCTCCCATTGGTAAGCTGATCCCCTTATCTTACCATTTATATTTCTTATGCAAGAATAATATAGCTGAATACAAAGCTCTCATCACTGGACTTCATGCATCCTTGGCTCTTAACATTAAGAACATTACAATATATAGTGATTCTTAGTTAATTGTCAAACAAATAACAGGATCGTATCAAACTAAGCATGATAAATTATCTCAGTATCGAGAGTTTGTATTATCTCTTTTAAAACAATTCAAATCATATTTGATTGATACCATTCCCAGGAAAGATAACCAATATGCAGATGCAATGGTGAGTGCAGCTTCCCTTATATCTCCTAATGGGTCTCTTGAGGAATTTACCTTTGTTGTTCATAATCTAAAGACTCCGATAATTGAAAGTCCTACAATGGTGAATTCAAAACTTTGTGGTAATACATACACTGATGAATGGTTCTCCCATATATTCAACTATTTACATGATGGAACCATTCTCGACTCGACATCTAAGAATGCCCGACTCTATTTATGCAAACTAGCAATGTAATACATTATATTATCGAATGTCTTGTATCAACGAAGTTATAATGGTGTTTTACTCTGATGTCTAAGTAATGCAGAGATTCTGATAGCTTTAGAAGAAGCTCACTCTGGTGGCTATGGAGGGCATTTTGGTGGAAAATCATTGTTACAAAAATTGTTACATATGGGGTACTATTGTTAGCATATGGAACAAGATTCCTTCACTTACATCAAGAGATGCCCGCAATGTCAACAATAGAAACTCTTAATCCATGCTCCTGCTCAAGAGCTTCATTCCCAGGTGTCACCTTGGCCATTTTCTATCTAGGGCTTGGATCTTGTTGGTAAGATTTCCCCACCCTCCTCTCAAGGACATACGTTCATAATTACTACTACTATTATTTTACAAAATGGGTCAAAGTGGTCCCTTTACGATCCACGACCACTGATGTAATCTATCAATTCATACAAGATAAAATCATTTCTTGATTTGAAATACCTTCCTCCTTAGTGTTAGACAATGGTACGCCATTCAAGAACAAGGGTGTGAAAAAGTTCCTCAAAAAATATCATATACAACATTGCTTCTCTATGCCTTATTATCCTCAATCAAATGACCAAGTAGAAGCTTCAAACAAGTTATTGGACAAATTCTAAGGAAAACTATTAATAAACATCAAAAATATTGGCATACGCAATTATCCTATGCACTATGGGCTTACAAAACAAGTATTCAAATGACTACTGGTAACACACCATATAATCTTGTCTATGGTGTAGACGCGATAATGCCCTTGGAGTTAGAAATTCCTTACGAATTTCCCTAAGAGACATCATGGATGATGAGATAGAACGAGAGAAAAGATTACAGGAACTTGAGATGCTTATTGAAAGATGTGTTAACGCTCTTGAACATCTCAAGGCTTATAAAAAAGGAATACAATGAGCCTATAATGTGCAAGTCATACAACATTCATTTAATGTTGGAGACTTGGTTCTTTATGAAAATCAATGCAATGTAAATGCACCACCTAGTGAAAAAGGTAAGTTCAACTCTAATTTGCTTGGACCATATATAATCACTGAAACCTCTAGATTTGGAGTGTATAAATTAGCCAATGAAAAAGGTACGCCTCTTAAAGAACCTATTAATGCAGCACACCTCAAAAGGTTCTATGCTTAAAAGATCTAATGTTAAATGTTCATAAGCTAACTTAGTACATAGATTAGCTTCAATTTTGACAAGTTATTACTATTTTGCCTTAATTCATTTTGCATTATATCTTTGTTCAGTTAGTCATTGTTGCATCATGTTTAAGTAGTAGTTTCTTAGATCACTTTTGCATTAACTGAATGTAGCATGGAAATTAAAGTTATGTGTAAAATAATTAATCATTGTGATTGTTACTACTTGTTCTTATTAGAATTGTTAGTATCTCACAATAGCATTAATTATAGCATTTAGATGTCATCACTAGTAGCATTTTTACAAAAAACACATGTGATAGATCAAAAGCCATTACACATAGACTAAATGAAATAATCGTATATATATATATATATATATATATATATATATATATATATATATATATATCTTCGTTTCAAGTATACATCTGAGTCGACTATCCCTTAAAACAAAATGGGATGTCTCAGTGCCTAAAGTCTAGGAATCACATAGCAAAACCTTGATCACCAGTACCCTCAAGCCCTCATGGTGTGCGAGTGACAGAAGCCTGGCCATGAGTGGCTATGGACCACAGATGACTCCTAGAGACACTCTGCAATCGTAACCCCCTGATCTTGCCTCTCATCTCTATCATCTGCTCATGTGCCTCCTGGTACATCCTCTGGTACCGGTCTCTCTCAGCTTGAGCACTATCTCTATCAGCTCTTGCCTACTGGACCTCCTGTAAAAAGAACTCACTGACAGCTGGCTCTCCCCTTGATGTAGGAACTGCTACCATCTGCTCTCACTGTACCCTGAGCTCATCCTTGATGCGCTCAACTCTCTATCAAAAATCCTCTCTCTCGTGTAGACTGCTCTAGCCTGGTCTCTGTAGTAGTCCTATATCTAGTGACAGACATAAATATCTCAGCATGTCACCTAGTGGATGATTGTGGCAAATGATCTACCTACACCCATTGCTCTAAGGCATCTGTTGGTAACATGTCTCCTATGATGTGATTCACAAAGTATTGCCATGCATCTATCCCAACTACAAGACAGAGAATGAGATAGATGTTAGACTCCCATATAAAAATAATAAATAATAAACTATACCAAAAGCACAAAAATAATAAATCAAACCTACTGGGATCTCCATCTCGCTAGCATGGATCTTAGATCACCGATGGTGTGACGAGATCTGTTTTCTAGTCTACTTCTAGGGGCATAGGCCTGCTACTCTCCCCTTGCTCTATCTGACTTAGCCTCACATCGTCTGCAGGAGTAGAACCATGAGCCTTGGACTGCGCCCTCGACTTGGTCTCCTCGTTAGTGTCCACCTCCTGCTGGCTCTATCACAATCTCACTCTAAAGACATACTATGATGGGATGTCCTTAGACTCATCCTTGTCCTCCTCCATACCCTCCTCAAGATCATAGTATCGTACGAAGTCACTGATGTCGTCCTCCACCCCTGTGTCACTAGCGTGACCGACCCAAGGTTAGGCATCTCTTGTAGGATGCCCAGGTAGAAAGATAGGTGTAGGCCATGTTGTGTGCCACCAGGTCTGATATGTTGAAGTACACTTGACATCATCCTTACCTGATACTAGCTCTACATCCTTAGGACCCTTGTCATCGCTAAGTGGTACATCTTCTATAGTTGGCCATCGAACAATATTGGCTCTGACTGCACTTTGAGCTGCATGTGTGTAGCTCGAACAAACTACATGAGCATCCTATTCCTGTTTGAACTGTCATGCCACCCTATCATAGTAAAACCAAGATACAGCATGATCAAGGCAACCAGCCATTAGCTGATCCCTCTACATTTGAGCTAACTGCCTCTACTCACTAGGCCATCTGATGAAGCCATGATATAGTCTCTAGATGATGTCACCAGGCTGCAATCTGTCAAATACCACTCTCTAGTATAACAGATTACCATGCCTCCAATACCTAACTAGTGGGTAGGCATAGACACACATATGTGTGAACGCTATCTCTATGGGATAACCCATTGGTTGTGTGCACCTGATGTGCTCAAAGGCCCAAACCTGCAATAATGTGCAAACCATCAAACTCTGCATCTCGTAGTGGGCATATCACCCTAAGTCACGATATAGGTGCACAAGCATACTGCACCCCCATGCATAGACAGTCTAATCAATGTGTCTCCATCACTCTGATAGTATGAATGAGACCCCCATGAAGGTGAGTGCCTCATCCATATTCTGCGATGGCTAGTGTGACTGTGACAGTCATGATCCTCTGTAGTAAGGGAATGTCTCTGCATCCCTACTCTAGCAAATAGAGATGAATGTATCCTCACTCTGCCTATGATACAATGTGACCCAAGCAGTATAACTGAATCTCCTAAGTATACTCCTCTGAGCGATGTCCAACAACCCTCACTATCTCTCCTCAGGTCGACAGTCAAAGGTTCTTGAATACATCCTCTAGTGTGATGGTAATCTCACCAGTCGGTAAATGGAATGTGGAGGTATCTACATCCCATCTCTCTATCAGTACCATAAGCATCACACAGTGGAATATGATTGTGGGCATCTCAAACACCCACTATAGGCCCACCATCTGTAAGTGCTCTCTCTCCGCAGCAGTCAAAGCACTAGCGCGCTCTCGCAGAAGTGCCATCAGATGATCGCCTGTGTGCTCATGCATCTCAGGGACATCCTATAGATCAGAAAGAAGGCAAGAGTGTCAAAATCCCTATTAGAAACCATAATAAACTATCAAAGACTGAATAGAATGCCTGTGCATAGGACTAGTGTCCTTTGAGGACCAGGGTGCCCTAGGAAGACTAGGGCACCCCAAGGGGACAATAGCGCTCTTGTGGGACTAGGGTGCCCCAGAGAGACTCCGGTGCCCTAGGTGGACCCAAGCACTCTTGTCTAGAAACCTTGTCCACCTTCCCCTCTTAGAATAGACATCGATAAATGTGAAAGCAAAATATGACAAAAGATGACAGAAGGATGGAATCAGGACCCTACCTCAGCCTCAAAGGGTTTCTCTGCCACTCGAGCTCAAAGCATCTCTAGTCATGATGGATGGTATATGTGTTAGCTCGGCATGGTCATTCTCCTATTCTCCTTTTCTCTCTCTCTCTACAATAACAAGAAACCAGAATGAGTTAAGTGATAAGTGACAACTCCCTTTACATAAAGTAAGTGAGTGAGAAATCCTACCCTAACTAGGTGTAAAAGTGTTCTCTTTCACTCTAGAGCCCTTTTCTTGCATTGTCGAACTCTGATCTTTGTGCCATTTGTTGCATTGGAATCTTGGTTCTGCTCTCATTCTTAAGAAATGTGTTATGGTTGAGCATCATTCTTCAAATGACCTCCATAACATGTTTCCCTTGAAATCGACGTGTGGATATCTCCTTGTTTCTACTCTCAGACTAAGAAAGTAGAAACAAGGGGGGCAAATATCTCCCTTGATTTCCTTCCTCACCATGTTCCATCACTCAACCCCCTTAGCGTTTTGATACTGACCCATTGGTGGTGGGTGTAGGTTGATTTGATTTTGATTTTTCTGACAAGTGTTCCTTTGCAAGATGCGGTTCCTAACTTTGTGGTCTTGCAGGATTGTAGAACTAGGGGTTTCTTCATGTTCATTGACAATGCTTCAACTTCCTCTACATTATCCTTTTGGGTATCCTTTTCATGATTGATGTATTTACTTTCCTTTAGTTGCATATGCACATAGTGTCATATGGCCACTAAAGTGGGGGCTAAATGTAACGTTAGAAATTGTCCTCCTATATGGAATGGTACAATTTCCCTTGGTTTAGCTCCTCACTCTTGGTGGTCTCTCAATCTTTTCTTTTTTGGCGTTCCCAAAACCTTGATTGACTTAGTCTAGGAGCAATCTATTCACTTTTTGAGGTAACTGATTGATAAAACTCAGAAAGAGATTTGAGAATAACGTCCCTGTGACCCCAAAAAATGTAGATCTGAGCTGAAATTGGGGGCTTAGACTTGGGCACCTGCACCCTAGTCCTCCCTAGTTCCACGCGATTTTAAATTTTGATGGGGTGTCAGTTCCTGCCGAGTGCCTCAGGATTCCATTTTCAAATTCTTAGTTTTCACGCGATATCAAGACGTTACTTCAAAATTTGAATTCTATAAATCTTGATGCAAAAATACATTTGCATTTCATTTTATCACACACAATTCTTATGCAAGCTTGATGCCAAAACTCTACCATAATTGCCATTCAAGATCAGTGACTTGTTGAAGCCATTCAAAGTATTCTTTATTTGCTATCTTGGAGACAATGGATGAAGGTTAGTAATCAAGATCTTGAGTCTATCTAGCTCTTCCTAGGGTTTGTACACCCTTTGTATGATCAAGAGAAGGGTTGAAGCCTCCAACAACAAGCTTGGAGATCCTCTGTAGACATTGCCAATTCACCTTCTTGTTAATCAAGTCTTCATTTGTTTCATCTCCTTGAGGTGAAGTTCTATGTATTTATTATTGCAAAGTAAGTTGTTTATCTTCCCTTGATTGAGACATCTAGGGTTTGATTTTATGCATACACACATTGTTAGGTTTGCACACACTTCTGTAAATCTTTTCCTTTAGCTATTGTTGAGGTAGAAATACCGAAGACAAGGCTTGACTAAGGCAAGCTCCTATATAGCTGCAATAATTTCCTTCTTTTGTATGTGCAGATCATGTTTCGTAGGTTTTGAAAAAAGAAGCAATAAGAAGAAGGATATTGCAGGTACAGTCACAACCGACTTTTGGATTTTTAGATTTTGAGACTTGCGAGACATTGGAGCAGGCACCCTAGTCCAACTAGGTGTTTTCTCTGACATCTGGAAGCCATTTCGCAGTCCTGGACACCCTATTCAGAAGGTTTTTTTGTTCAAAAGTTTATAGGACACTAGAGCAGGCACCCTAGTCTAGGTAGCCCTCAAAATGTAGGTACTGTGTCTCTGAAACCCCTCCTCTACACATCTGTGATCAGTTTTACTAGATATTTCATCAGTTTCTATATATTGTTAAATTAAGGCATAATTAGGGTTTTTACTGGGTTGATAGTACAACACTTGGTAAAATCTTGATCAGGGCCTTAGGTTTCATAACCATGCAAGCATCAAATGGAGGCAAAGTGAATAGAAGTTCGTTCGAAGCCCAATTCTTATCTCCCCAATGCTTAGCGGTGATAAATGCTAGCATTTAACCTAGTAAATGAAACTATCATTTTTCACCCTAAACACTATCATGAATCAAGCTCTGAGTAGTAATCTCTTGAAGCTTCACCCACTTAAACCAGTGGATCCTAACATAATGCAAGGACCTTATCTTGATGCTAATGCCTTTTGTCACTATCATCAGACACAGGGACAAGATACTGAATGATGTATGCATCTTAAACATGAAATATAAGACCTCATCGACTTGAATATTATATAGGTATCTAGTGTGAATGATAATGGGAATAAGTTAGTTGCCCCGCTGAATTAGAATTTACAGATCTTCACTAATCATTTCCCTAATCATATGGATAGCAATTTGATGGAAGAAAATACACTACAGGTAGAAGAGGATTATTTAGATTATGATGAGATAATTTTTACAATCGAAGTGGATAAGGAAAATACTCAAGTATCACTTTGTCCACAAGTAAGAGGTATCTACTCAGAAGTTCCTCCTTTGTTATCCCTTCAAGGATTGGGAGATGATAAACATATACCAAAAAGACAAAAGGAAACCTTGAAGCAAGAGATTATGACAATAGAAAAGGTTGAAGTAGTACAAGTTAGTCCTTCTCATTATGATAGATAGAACTAACAAAACAAGAGAAACAAAAATTAGAAATGAGCCATGATTATCATCAGTTGGAAATAATAGTGGTTCTCGTCCTCACAAGCAACAAAAGATTTCACATAAGCAAGAAAGTGTTGATAAAGTATTGCATGGACTCTTTGATAACAAGCAACAACCTAATAAGAATCACTCGAGCTTCTCACAAAACTTGGTTGAATACCTCTCCAAGAGGTTTGCAAGCTCCAAAATATAGTCTAATAGTCTCTATAGGTAAGTACCTCTAACCCTTTATCTCTTCATACTATACTTCCCCCCTAATGTGTTATGTGTTGTTAGGCCTCCTAGGATGACCCTTGATTCACTTGTAAGGTCAAGGATACTAGGAGACCACTTCTGTCATGACATTCTTCTATTTGTATCATCATTCTTCTATATCTCGTCTCCTCTGATTTCATTGTTGGGTGTTGTGTCTTATGGACATAGCGTTGTAGTTGGTGAATTGGTGGCACCCTCCTACGTGACTGTCCCTAAGACACTTGTTTTCCTCTCTAATTTATTGTTTACCTTCCTCTAGTGTTTCCATCTAGTGGGCAAATAATGAAAAACATCTATATTGATGTGGACCTAGTATCCCTTTTGAGAGCAATAAAAAAATGGACTTAGTTCCTATATGACGATGAGGTTGTAAAAAATTATTCGATTCTTGGCTAGGGGAATCACTCTGTGCTTTCTCTATCTTGATGTTGATGTCAATGTTATCTTATCTTGCTAACAACACTTTAACAATACTACTGCTTCGCGCACTCTATTTATCATGAATATTGCCTTGCTTGGCTCTTTTATGTAGTTGACCATATGCATTATTGTTTATCATGATTATTTAGACAATAACACTTTTCTTGCAGAGATGTGTTTATGGGAACATTCAGTGATCGTAAGGTACATGTCACCTCTGGGGGGCATGGGCCTTATGAGAGCTCATGTTCCCTTGTATGTTTTCTTCCTACCTTAACATGCTTGGTATCGGTACACGATATCAACCACCTTAAGTTGGGGGCATATATAAGGTAAGTTATCAGCTTTAGATCATAGTAAAGCATGTTTGAACAATCTAAAAATTAATCAAATCATTTAAGCCCTTTGTGGAGGTAGGATATTGATCATATCCTTTTATCCTAAGCCCTCATCAGGAGGCAAGGATGGTGTATTTCTTAGAGCAGATTGCATTATCCTATCATTTTCAAAAGTCCTCATCACGATGCAAGGAGCAGTTCTGTGACTAACTCAACCCTTAAGCATGTTTTTGGTGGTTGTTGTGGTGAAGCACAATTGTCAATGTGTGCCTATAATGTGCATGAGATGGTGATGAGCCTAGCAATAGGAACACTTCGTTGCTTGTTTGCTATGTTTTCTCAGTGTCTTTAGTGTGTGTGTGTATGGTGTGCTTGTTTTCAAAGTGCAAGACCGGTGGCGACGAGCTCCTCTACACTTTGGGATTTGTTTGGCATGTTTGTTCTCAAGGTGTAAGACCGGTGGTGAATAGCTCCTCTATACCTTGGGATTTTGTTTGGCGTGTTTATTCTCAAAAAGTACAAGACCGGTGGTGAACAGCTCCTCTACACTTTTTGGGATTTGTTTGCTTACTTTCCTTGTACTTGCATCTTGCATTTCATATGGAAAAATCAAAAAGAAAATAATTACAGCATTCATTGTATTCTTTGTGCTCTACGTGTCTTCAATGTTGTATTCTCCATGTTTTATGTGCCTATCATTATCTTTAATGTGTTTGGCGTGTCTTCTCCATGCTTGGTGTGTTTGTTGTGTTTGCTAACCTACTTTAATGCATGTGTTGGCCTTGCATTCAATGCATACATTAAAGTGGGGGCTAAATGTTATGTCAAAAAATTGCACCCTTGGGGGCTTTCTCCTAAAGGTTTAGCTTCCAATTCTTTAGATTTGCATTTAGAGCATTTTTCATGTTAAATCAGACTCTCGATGAGAAAATGCATGGGTCTTGTGACAAATAGGACCTAGGGGGCTGCAATTTAATGAATCTTGAGCAAAGATGGGGGTGGACAAGGGTGCTAGCGCCCTAGTCTAGCCCTATTTTGGGTCTGCCCTAATTTTAAATGTCATTTTTATGACCATTATTGGTCTCTAGGTCAACATCATAAGTTTCAAATATGAAATTCTTGGCAACAATCTTAATAGTTGCATATATAAGCAAGTTTAGGGTTTCATTTGCAAACTAGAAGATATCTAGGAGATCATTAGCGAGCTTTATGATTGTGAACTATTGGTATACTTGTGATTATCATTGTGTTATAGAGCATAGCATTGTTATTGTGTTTGTTTGCAAGTTGGATTACATCTTCTCCTCATGGCATAGAAGAGCTTCTTCCTTCCATGAGAGCTTCATCATCAAGGTATCATTTATTGTGCTTTATTAATCATTATCATTTGGTTTTTACCTCTGCCTCCCAAGGGCATGTACTCTCTCTAACAATGATGTTCAAAAGACTTGAATGTCTCTCTAGGGCTTGATCAAGGCAAGCCTATAAACACCACAACCCCCTCCCACACTCCTTGTGTTTGCAGGTTACAGGTGTCAGGTCTGGAGAAAGTGGTGTTGTAGAGTAGAAAGGTAGACATTGAAGATTCTAGATCTAAAAAGAAGCGGACACTTCAACTTTTCGGGACAAGAACGCCATCAACCTTGTCCTCCATTTTTGGATCATAAAAAATAGAAGACATATAAGAGATCAGTGCCAGAAGGAGATTAGGACCGTGGAGACAAAGTTGTGCATTGGACTAGGGTGCCATCACCATTGTCCCAGATTTTCTTGTTTTTCAACCGTGAAAAGTAGTGAGTTAAGATTCTCTGTCCTCTATCTATTTCCTGTAGCATTTGTCATAGTTCATAGATTTGATTATTGTTTTCTTATATTAGGGTTTTAAGGACATAAATGGATTAATTAGCAAACTTGTGTGATCATATCTGAATTTCCTAGTAGAAAACCAAGTGGCAACTCAAATCTGATAGCTAACTCTCCTCTTGATAGGTGAGGCACTTGGTTGAAAAGCCCTCAGAATGTTTTTTGGAAAGGAGGATTCAAACTAAATAAAGAATTAACCCTCATCATTTTTTACCCTAAAACAATATCATCTCCAGTACAAAAGATTCCTCCGCGTCGCCCAAGGAAGATCACAAACTCCAATGAAGAGCTGTAACGTGTGTACATGGATAAGTTAGACTTGATTGAATAGAAGTACTCCACAAATGAATGGAATGATGTGTGAATCTTAGGGAAGGTCAGCCACGAACCATAGATCATTGAATAATGTGTCATTAGGCTCCTCAAGTCAAGAAATACTCTGCGGGTCTTCTCCTTTAGCTGATTGTCTAAGACTATCAGGATGTTATGTTCTGAGAAAATAGTTGATCTTCTGATAGAGAGATCTTTCCGATACTTGATCCAAATGCTCTAAGATATAGATATGATGTATACGAACATGTCTAGATGCTAAGTCCAGCTTCGTAAGGTCTAAGATGCAACTGTGGTAGAATGTGGACAAAAATACAAAAATCACTACTGATTGAACTGCCTGAACTGAACTAGGAAAATGAAAGAAATGAAATGAAACGAAAACAAACTAAGATGCAAATATTTTTGGTTGATGCAAGATTTCTCTTGAACTAGGGATGCTCCTACATCATTAGTGTAGGAAACGTTTCTGCATTCCATTTTTCCTTTCATAGTTAACAAATTTTTGGTACTCTTCCTTTTGAATACATCTTATAACAATCATGATATTGAAACTACTAGATTTGGTATAGAAACTACTAGATGTGATATGATAATCATAGATAATTTCTCATCTTACATGTTAAACATACAAGATACATGTTAAAAATAACAGAACTTATGATGTTTTCATTAAATCAATGATAGATATTTTTGTATTAATAAGTAAGGACATGTTTTCATGTTTGCCCATTTATTTATCTAGTTTATGCAAAAAAATGTCATCCACAACCCAATTTGACATAACGTTACATTTAGAAATGTAAATAGGTGTATCATAAATGGAAGTATTTTTCAATACCATATACTCCATATAAGTTGTACATGCCAAAAACCAGTTCTAGTTTGACAACTATAAATACCTAGGGAGAGACTCAGGGAGAGAGGAAGAGAGAGATGTTTGGCATGATTTGAATATCCTAATTTCACCTTGTATATGGTTTCCATGCTTTACATATCCCAATTTTGTTGGAATGCATAGGACAACTGAGAGGAGGGGGTGAATCAGCTATCTATTAAAACATTAAACCCTCAAAGTAGTTCCAAACATTAACCTCTTATTATGCATTAGAAGAATGTAAACATATAAAGCATCAATGTATACAAACAAGAACACCATATTTACATGGAAAACCCAAGAGATGAAAAACCATGGCGAGGATTAGATCACACACACACACACATATGAATAGCAACATTGAAAGGCTCACTACCAAGAGCTCACTGCCCAAAAAAGAGAAGAAAGAAGTAGACTGTTACAAAGAGATTCACTATATCAAAGTAATAGCAGAAATCCACCACTGCCACTCCTTGCCATTTGTAACCTTTGGCTCACTGCCTCTAATAACTTTTAGCACACTGAAATGTAGATAGCTTTTGCTCATTACATTCTGGAGTCATAAGCATTTAAGCTCACACACAACTCACTACCCTTGATTCTCATTTGCATTATCTTCTCTACATTGCTCCCTTCAACTTCATCTTGCATGTATATCATCTACAACCAAGACCTATCTCAATTAGGTTGGTCCTAATGAAGTGTGTGAAACTCAAATGTACAACACCATTAGGCTTGCACTAAACACTTACACAGTGGAAAAAAGTAAAAGTTGACCAAATCAAGGGTTAACTAGGACCCAAATTTTCATTACTAAACTGCTCATCAAATTCACAATCCACAAGGTACCTCTGCAAATGGTGCTAGTAAGCCAGGTCAACCAAACCTAAGCTAATGACCACATCCATGCTTCTCCAAGTCTAAAAACACCATGCAGACTAGAGAGACACTTCATAGAATTCACACATATTCTTAGAGTATTCATTATCATCAGAATCTTCTACAACATTGCTGCAACCACTAGAAACAAAGAATGTCCTCATTATGCACATTAGGACACACTACTACTGATCACCAACATAAGAGCTGAACTTGTGGAGTACCCCAACACTAGAAACTTCAATGGGAGGTAGAAATAAACACTATAGGCACTCTCCCAGATCTGTAAACCAAGATACCTCTATGTAGTGAAATGTGGAGCAATCTAATTTCTCCTAGACAATCTTCTTCATAGTCAATCACTCTATCAAACACATCTTCTACTTTTGTACAATCCAAAACCTGAAACTCTAGATATAACACCTCTAAATACCTCTAATCATCACTTCCAAACAACATAATCATATCTTTAATAGGGAAGAAATGTGGAGCACAACACTAAAAGCACCTCTATCACACTGCACGGTGTTTTATCAAATTTTCTCAAAAGCACGTGGAAACCAAGTGAACAATCTGTTGGAGGTTGACATCAATGACAACACTAGCAAGTTTCGAGCAAGCTCCCCCTTTGTTATTGATGGAAACACCAACTCTTTAAAAAATGATCATGACCAAAAGCAATCAATCAGCAACTCAATAGTACTCTCCCTAACTGGAACAATTCTCACTCTTCACACATTTTCCTATACCATGGTTTTTCAGCCACTCTAACTCCCTCCCCCTTTGACATCAATGGAAAAGGGAAATAGATGCAACACCAACAAGTACTTTCTCTATTTCCATTTCTCACTTTTCTGCGCTCTCCCCCTTAAGATCATAAAATATGCTCCATCAGACTGCATCAATCAATAGTATTACTACGTACTCCCCCTGAGAGGTAGCCTTCAACATTAGTCTAGGACCAAAAATGTATCTTGAACTATTTCCTAGATAGATGCACACACTTATCCATCTAGTTAAAAGGAGGGGCAATAATCCCTAACTTTTATCAAAGATACCTAAAGGTATTCTTAGGGAGAGCTTTTGTAAAGATGTTTGTAACTTGATCCTTAGTAGGCACACACTCCAATTTCACCTCATTCTCTACAACCATCTCTCTTATGAAGTGATACTGGGTTGAAATATGCTTTGGCCTTGAATGCACTACTAGATTCTTTGAAATGTTGATAGCACTTGTATTATCACATAAGATAGGAATAGGTTCATCATATGACACTTTGATATCCTTCAATGTCTACTTCATCCATAACACCTGTGTGTAGAAAGATATTGTTGTAATGTACTCTTCCTTTGCAGTAGATACTGACACTTAGTCCTTCTTACTTAACAATGAGACAAGTCTGCTTCCTAGAAAGAAAGCACCACGACTTGTACTTCTTCTATCATCTATACATCTTGCCCAATCTACATCTGTATATATAATCAAGGAGAAATTAGTATCCTTGGGATACCATGGGCCAAAATCCAGAGTGCCTTTCAAGTATCTGAATACCCTCTTTACTGCTGAAACATGTGATTCTCTAGGATCTGCTTGAAATCCAGCCACAAGGCAAACTGTATGCATGATATCTGATCTAGTAGTAGCCAGGTATAACAGTCCACAATTTATTGATTTATACTTTCTCTGATCAGTCTTAGGAGATTCATCATCTTTCTCTGAAATCCAGCCACAAGGCAAACTATATGCATGATATCTGATCTAGTAGTAGCCAGGTATAACAGTCCACAATTTATTGATTTATACTTTCTCTGATCAGTCTTAGGAGATTCATCATCTTTTCTTAACTTACAACTAGTATTCATGGGAGTACACACTAGTTTGGAGTCTTCCAATCCAAATTTCTTCAACATTTCCTTAGCATACTTTGACCGTGAAATGAAAATATCTTTTTCGATTCACTGATTCGTAACCCAAGGAAGAAATTCATTTCCCCACACATTAACATTTCAAATTCTTTCTATATCTCTTCTACAATTTTTTTGTACATACCTTCATTACCTCCAAAAATTATATCATCAACATTTACTTCCACAATCAAGATTTGATCTTCTTCAACATTGAAATACAAATTGCTATCTACAGTGTGCTTTGTGAAACCTTCCTGCAATAGGTACCTATCCAACCTTGCATACAAAGCTCTAGGAGCATGTTTGAGTCTATAACCGGTGCCTTCTTCAATCTTCAAATCATATTTGGATCATCTGATAATTGAAATCCTTCCAATTGTTCAATGTATACTTTTTCCAATTCTCCATTCAAGAATGTAGATTTCACATCCATCTGATAGACTTTGAAATCCTTATGAGATACAAAGGCCAAGAATATTCTAATGGTCTCCAATCTTGCCACTAGAGAAAATGTTTCCTCATAATCCATTCCCTCCACTTGTGAGTAGCCTTTACATGCAAGCCTAGCCTTATTTTTGACTACTCCATTCTCATTCAATTTATTCCAGAAGACCCATTTAGTTCCTATCACACTTTTGTTTGCTAGTCTTGGGACAACTTCCCAAGTCTGATTCTTCTCAGTTTACATCAATTCTTCTTCAATAGCCTTGATCCATTGCTCATCTTTGCATGCTTCAGTCATTGTTTTGGGTTGTATTTTAGAAAATAAGCACAAATTTATCTGTTCATCTACCATAGCAATAGTTCTTCTGGTCAACACACCCTTGTTCTTATCTCCAATGATCTAATCTTTAAAATGATTCTTTTGCACATACTTAGGGGTATTAGGAATCCTTTCCAGAGCATTTTATTCATCAACTTGCTTCTCCTTTTCCTTTTATTCTTCTATTTCTTCTTCTCTGCAAGGGATCTCATCAAATTCATATCCTTATATTAACACTAAACTTTGATATGGCTCTTCATCCACTTTGACATTTACACGTTCCACTAATTTCTTTAGTCTCTCGTTGTAGCACCAGTAAGCCTTGCTCTTTTTAGAATATCTAAGGAAGATTCCTTCATCAAATCTTGTATCAAACTTTCCCAAAAAAAATCATCTCTCCTAATGTAGCACTTGCTTCCAAATACTCTTAAATATTTTACAGTAGGAGTTCTTCCATACCATAGCTCATATGGAGTCTTTGAACTATTGACCCTTGCTTGTACTTTGTTTTGTATGTAGACTACAATGTGAATAGCTTCTCTCAGATAGATATCTGGTAAATTTGTTTTTTTCAACATTGTCCTTATTGCTTCTTGAACTACCTATTCTTTCTTTCCACAACTCCATTCTACTGAGGAGTCCTAGGGGCTGACAAATGCCTCTTTATTCCATGATCTTCACAAAAGAAGTTTAACTCATTGGAGGTGAACTTACCACCTCTATTAGGCCTCAAACACTTGATCTTTAAACCAATTTCATTTTCAACCATAACCTTGAATTCTTTAAACCTATCTAGAGCTTTTGATTTTTTTTTGAGAAAAGTTACCCAAGTCATTCTAGAATAATCGTCAATCAATAACATGAAATACCTATCACCTTGAAAGCTTCCTACTCTTGTAGGTCTGTACAGATTTGTATACACCAACTCTAGAGGTCTAGTGGTATAATACTCTTTGATCTTGAAGCTCTTTCTTGTTTTCTTCCCAATTTGACATTCCTTGTAGCTTGCATTGATAGGCTTTGTAATTCTTGGTAGATCCCTCACAGCTTGAGTGGAGATGATCCTTAATAGACTATCAAAATTGATGTGACACATTCTTCTATGCCATAGCCAACTTTCATTAAATTGAGTCATGAAGCACATAACATTAGAACCTTTGAACTGATATATATTTCCTTTTGTCCTTGTCCATGTAGTAACTAGAGTTCTAGAATTTTCTTTTCTAATTTCATGGCCACCATCCTAATATACAGGTTATATACTCTACTACACATATATCCTACAGTTGGAAGATTATTCCAGACACCCTTGACATAGAGAACATCATCTGTATTGTGCTTGCCATCAAAATTGATTGAACCTTTTCCACAGATCTTAGCAAATGCATCATCTCCAAACTTAACAAAACCCCCATCAAACTTTGCAAGCTTTAGAAATTTATTCTTATTTCCTGTCATATGAT
Source organism: Cunninghamia lanceolata (assembly GCA_027924645.1). Classification (NCBI taxonomy): domain Eukaryota; kingdom Viridiplantae; phylum Streptophyta; class Pinopsida; order Cupressales; family Cupressaceae; genus Cunninghamia; species Cunninghamia lanceolata. Next base: position 11,939,970 of record BSBN01000854.1, read on the forward strand.
TTGAACACCTACTATCAATTAACCACTGGTTCTCCTCTTCTATTGCATGGAAAGTAGTCACCAAAGCTCTTTTGATATTGTGCTCTGTTTCTAGAGCAATTTCTTTCACAATCTTTTAGAATTAGTTCCAGCATTCAAGCCATAAACAAGCATTCATTGCTTTCATCATCTAGATAGTCAGACTCATCATCAGATATGCTATCATCTTCCTTAACACAATAACCTCTCTTGAATGATTTACTTTTGTTGTCCTTGTATTTGTGATTTGAAATTTTGATTGGACATTTTGAAGCATAACGACCTATCTTTTCATAATTAAAGAATTTGAATGGTAACTTACCTATGTATTTTCCAGAGCCCTTTTTCAATCTTCTTACAAAATTTTCTTCCACTTCATCAAAGTCATCTGAATTTGATTCAACATTCTTTTCTATCTTCCTATCCTTAAAAGTAGTTTCTTTTCTTGAATCATCTTGACCAAATTCTCTTATCTCAAAAGTAGTTCGAGTACCAAATATTTGTTCCCTAGGATACTTGTCCAAATTTTAAGTTTCATCAATATCAAAAACTTTAGCACTATAAGGTTTTGGAAGAGTTCCTAGTACCTTCTTTACCACTTCACTTTCCTCCAGCTTTCCACCAAGACCATTGATGGAGTTGACAACCTCATCCACCTTGTAAATGTAGCTTGCAATATTTTCATCCTCTGACATATTTAGGGTTTCAAACATGGTCTTCAAAATCTACAACTTTGCTTTCTTGACCTTGTCATCTCCTTCATGGGTACTTTCCAGCTTCTTTGATATCTCATGGACAATTTTGTAACTCATCACCTTCACTAATTCATAATTAGAGAGACTATTCAGAAGAACACTCCTTGCCTTGCTATTGTTCTCATATTCTTTAATCTCATCTTCATCCTTTGGGTCATTAGGAGGTATAGTATACTCTTTGTCAACTATCTTCCATATGCTATATCCCAGAGAGACAAGAAATATTTCCATCCTAGTCTTCCAAAAAGAATAATTTATTCCATCAAACACTAGAACCTCCATACCTTTCTTGTGTACCATCCAGATCTACTTTAAGCGGTTAAGCTTCTTCAAGGAACTTAGCTCTGATACCAATTGTTGGAATGCATAGGACAATTGAGAGGGGGTGTGAATCAATTGTCTATTAGATCATTAAACCCTCAAAGTAATTCCAAACATCAACCTCTTATTATCATTAGTAGAATGTAAACATATGAAGCATCAATACAAACACATTCTAACACATAATAACACCATATTTATGTGGAAAACCCAAGAAGGGAAAAACCATAGTGAGGATTAGCTCACATATATATGAATAACAATACTAAAATCAAATAGGCTCACTACCAGGGGCTCACTACCCAGAAGAATGGCTCATAGCCAAATGAAAGGCTCACTGCCAAGGGCTCACTACCCAAAAGAGAGAAGAAAGAAGTAGACTATTACAAAGAGATTCACTATCTCAAAGGAATAGGAGAAATCCACCACTGCCACTCCTTTCCATCCGCAACCTTTCGCTCACTACCTTCAACAATTTCTAGCAGTCATAAGGATTTAAGCTTGCACACAACTCACTTCGCTTGACTTGCATTCACATTATCTTCTCTACATTGCTCCACTCAACTTCATCTTACATTTATACTATCTACAACCAAGACCTATCTCAATTAGCTTGGTCCTAATGAAGCATGTGCACCTCAAACCTATAACACCAATTAGGTCAATACTAAATACTTCCATGGTGGAAAGAAGTGAAAGTGGACCACATCAAGGGTTAACTAGGACTCAAATTTTCATTACCAAACTTCTCATCACATTCACAATCCACAAGGTACCTCCACAAATGGTGCTGGTAAGCCAGGTCAACCAAACCTAAGCTAATGACCACATCCATGCTTCTCCAAGTCCAAAAACATCATACAGACCAAAGAGAGACACTTCACAACATTTACACATCTTCCCAAAGTATTCATTATCATCAAAATCTTCAACAACACTGCCACAACCACTAGAAATAAATAATGTCTTCATTATGCACATCAAGACACACTGCTACTGATCAACAACACAAGAGCTAAACTTGTGGATCACCCCAACACTAGAAACATCAAAGGAAGGTAGATACAAAAACTATAGGCACTCTCCCAGATCCACAAACCAAGAGACCTCAAGGTAGAGAAATGTAGAGCAATCTCATTGCTCCCAGACAGTCTTCTTCACAGTCAATCACTTTGTCATACACATCTTCTACTTCTACATGATCTAGAACCTAAAACTCTAGATATAACACCTCTAAATACCTCTGATCATCACTTCCAAACCACACAATCATATCTTCAATAGGAAATAAATGTGGAGCACAACTTTGAGAGAACCTCTTTCACACTGCACACCCTTTTATCAAAATTTCTCAAAAGCACTTGGAAACCAAGTGAACCACCTATTGGAGGTTGATATCAATGACAACACCAACAATTTTTCAACAAATTTCACCTTTGAAAGCCTTTGACATGATTTTCTTATCCCCATTTCACCTTTTATATGTATAACATATACTCAATTCATATGCCTTGTCTATGCTTCCCCATTTCGCATACATGTCTACTAGGGTAGTTGCAACTATAACATCTGACAAAATTCCCATATCCTTTATACTATGATGGATGTCCATATCATGTGCCAAAGATCCCATTTTGGCATAGGAAGGGAGGATGCTAGCAAAGGTTGTGGATTTTAGCTTTACACATGCCTATTGTATTTTCTTAAAAGTTTCTAAAGAAACAAATCCTTTTTGTGCATATCTTGCAATCATTACATTCCATGAGACAACATATCTTTGAGGTGTTCTATCAAAAAATTCACATGCCTTGTCTATGCTTCCACACTTTGCATACATGTCTACTAGGGAAGTTGTAACTAGAACATCTAACAAACTCCCATATCCTTAATTCTTTGATGGATGTCCATGTACCTTGTTCCAAAGATCCCATTTTGGCACAAATAGGGAGGATGCTGGAAAAGGTTGTGGAATTTGGATTTACACCCACAAATTGCATTTTTTTGAAAGTTTCTAAAGCAACAAATCCATTTTTTTCATATCTTGCAATCATCGCATTCCATGAGACAACATCTCTTTGAGGTGATTTTTCAAAAAATGCATGTGCCTTATCTATGCTTTTGAAAAGGGTCATTGTACCTTGGCATTTAATCATAGTTTTCATTTGTCAAATCTAGGGTTGTGTCCTAGGTTATCTACAATAAGGAATTCCATAATCAATAGTCCTTCAACTAATCCTACTGATTTGACTATATAAGGAATTAATGCTACTAATTTATCTGTTGTGAAATGAAATTCTAAAAACACCAAAATAATGATAAAGTAGTAGATTTCTGAAAATGATCTATTCTAGTTCACACAAAGCTGAAAACATGATTCTATTGGAAATAACTATTAAACATGAATAGATCTATCTTATGAAACTAGTAGAATTATACTCCTAACAAAATCTGTAAATATAACAATGAAACAAAGATACTAGCCTCATGTCTGTTGGTGAGAGTGGGCCCTTGCTCCACACCTTCAAGACCGAAGGCTAAGACAAGAACTCATAATAGAAATGTAATACCACAATCTTTCCTTCAATTGAATCTCATCAAGGTACGCTACATTCAAGAAGTATATATGTTCTAAAAATGAAAATTACAATAACTCTAATAGAAAAATATGTATATGTTTTTGTTGCTTCTATCTAAACATATAATAGTCCAAGTGACAAGATATCTTTTGGAACTAACTGTTGTATCCATCAGTTAATCTATGAGATACAACCAATCTCTTATTCTAACTAAGACATACAACTGTCTAACTGAAAAGTATAACCATGCAAACTGAAAAGGCTTTACTGGTATAGAAGTTCCACTCAATCTAGAGTTGTAACTTAAATAACAATGGGCAGCGAGGACTTGAAATATAGGTTTTAAACAAGCCTTTTGAAACTCATGAAAAATCAAATAAAAAAGGGGGATCAAATCACTTGTAGACAACTGGAGTCTTCACCAAAATATTTTGGTGTTGTATGATAGACTCCATAGAACTATAGTTACCCCCAGAGATGTAGGTTGACAGTAGCACCAGAGACTCTACATTGTTGCCAGCAGCTCTGGAGACTACGTGCTATTACTAGAAGCTCCGAAGATGCTTCCATGATTCCAATGAGGCATGGCTCTGGAGGTCACCCACCTCCTTTGCTCTCCTACTCCTTCTTCTTTAGAACTCCTCCAACACTTTGGTAAAACATTGGAGTCCAGTGTAGTATCCTCCATATCTAGCTCTAGAGATCATCAAAATTGCTTTTCACCTATATAGCTATACCTATGCACCCAAAAAGAGACTTTTCTACACAATTTCATTAATTTATTGGAACATAAGTCCTTTCATCAAAAATAATAATCTTCAGTAATTCATCTCTCATTAGTATAATTAAAATAGATCTTTACAATTTCTATGGTGCAAATACCAAGACAAACAGAATGAAAGGATGGAAAATGGGAGTAAAAAGGTATGTTGATTTGAGTGCTACCTAGCACTCATCATTCCCCTGAGACTTAAAGGTTGGCAAGTCTACTTGCACTTCATAGCCTAGTCTTGTTGAGGTGGTATATTAGTGAGATTTTACTCCTCATAAGTTGACCAGGTTGTGAAGTTTCTATTGTCATTCCCTTTGAACTGTTCAACCTATCTTACGCATTCTTCAAATTTGGCATCCTCCATCTATTCTGCCCATATGGGAAATGGATCAATGATGAGGGGTGGCCTAAAGTGGCCACCTATCCAATCTTGCTTATACTTGTCCATTAACCTAGACACTACCCATTCCTTTTGTATAAACAACATGAGGTTGGTTAGGGACACTTCTTCCTTCATCTTTTGCTCTAGAGTTAGAGTGTTCCATCTTTTCTTCCCAATGGTGATCATCTAACTAGATGAGTTGTGCATGAAGAGACCAAAATCAATAGCACACTCCTATAGGTGTTGTTGATACAAAGGCATAATTTTTGTTCTTCCTACTGAGAAATAAATTTTCACTCTGAAATGAATTTCAAAGCCCATGGGATTTGGACACTCTCTCCTAAGGAATAGGCTTGTCTCTTCATCTTTCTTGGTGTAAGCCTCTATTTGTTCATTCCAAATCTGATGATTTCTCATCACTCACATAAATGCTTTGAGTTGGCATTCACCCACAAAGTAGTTGATGAAGAAAGTGTGCTCTTTTATGAAAAAATCATGTAGGTATAGTTCACACATAATTTTTTTTTCTTCATCCAAACTCTTCATGTACACCTCAAGGAAATCTTTCTCATCTTGTCTATTTTTAGTTAAATTAGAAAGAACTAGTGTTATTTTCCTTTGGAGGATCTGCTGTTGTAGAAATAGAGCATAACTGCCACTAGGAGGTTTGTAGGATATGATTTCAGCATAGAGTGACAATAGTGGTGACCTTCTCCTCTAGAGCGTTTACTTTCTCTACCATGGTGGTTACTTCCCTTTGTAGTTGTAACATCACCTTGGATCCTTTTAACTCCCTACATCTTCTTTCCTAGTGGAACAAGGATTTAGGAATGTCTATTGGGAGTATCCCCAAATATGCATATGTTTGAGTCTCCTATTTAACTATAGCAGCTAGATTGGTCAATTCCTGAAGCAGTTCCTCCTAATCATCTATCTTATTGTTGGCCCATATTAACTACTTATCCTGATGCTATATTTTCTCTATCATTTCTGAAATCAATGTGATGCAATTATCTCTACCTTTGATAATACTAGAGGTATTCTTTGTTGCCTCTTCATCCCTTTTTCTGATCTCAACTTCTTTATTCGTAATGATTTCCAATTTTTCCTCTACTTCTTTCCTTAGCTTCTCAACTTCTTGCTTCTGCACTGTATCTTTTTCCTTCATGACCTTCTTGTGGTCAGTGATAATCAAGTTCTTTCCCCACAGAATCCTCTTCAGGTTCTTAATCTCTTCCATCAACTATTGTTCTCTTGGAACATCTACTTCTTCTTGATTAGGACGTGAGTAACTCCTTGTTTCTCCTCCTTCTATCCTTTCCTCATCAGGGATTTCTATTTCTTCTTGCCCTCTGCTATTAGCTTGTTCCTCCTATTCATCTACCTCCTCTTGTTGAGCCTCATCTTCTTCCTAAGCCTCTTCTTGTGGCTCTTCCTTCTAGTCTTCTGTAAGGGCTGAGGCTGATGAGGATACAACCTACTCTTGGGGATGAGTCATGGAGGTTCTGAACCCCATGAGAACCTCAGCCAAGAGAGAAGTATCCTTTTCTACCTAAGTAGACTCTCTTTCTTGTACTTCTCCAAAGCACCAGTGGGGCTTGTGCCTTTAAAGCTTGAACATATCACTCTAAAACTAAAGAGATAGCTAGGGTTTCCCCTTGTGCTACCTTCAGAGCTTGGGCACATTCTAGTTTTGAAGTTCTAGGAGTCAGAGTCCATGGAGGGGTAGTGGACTCCAGAGTACTCCCTTCAACTATTCTTCTTCTTATGTTCCTTTTTGATCAAGGGAATCTCATCTTAATCCTCATATTCTTCCTCTATCCTTTTGTGTTTTCTGGGCTTAAAGGTTTTTGGAGGTCTTATTGTCTTCTCCCTTTGCCTTGCTTCTTTTCTGTGCTTTTTGGGCCTAGAAATCTTGGCAGTTTCTAGTGTCACCTCTTCCATACCAGTACCCGTCATCTATCTAGTTGGTTTGGACTCCTTAGCTAGGGTTATCTTGCATTTGGCTGAGCAAGCTACCTGAAAAGGTTGTTCTACAATTGTTTCTTCCAGCTACTCCATTGCAGTTGAGGTTTCCCCCACAACTTATTTTCCCTTCCTCTTCTTCTTAGTAATTGTTGTAGGTGCTGGGATTCCTTGTCCTATTTGTGGAATAGAATTTGGGGTTTCCTCCACTATTTTCTTCTTTCCCTTACTTCTCCCAATGGTTGGGGATGATGTTGAGGGTGCTTCTTCCTCAATCTCCTAAGTGGAGGAGGTTGTTTCTACAATTGTTTTACTAATTTTTGTTTTGGCTTGTTCTGTGTCATTTAAAAATGACTTCCACAAAGACTCTCCTTCACTTCTAGATAGAAAATGATGTTTGGCAACCAAGTAAATGAGGCCATGGTGCTTCATGGGACCCTTCTCCTATTGGTACTTATCTACTAAAGCCACAATAGTAGAGTATAGAAAATTTGGAATGTTGATGTTGTATTTTGGATAGGCATGCCCATGCCTTAAGAAAATTAGCATCTTCATTATGGGTCCTAGGAATAAGGAGAATTGTCCATCACAAGTAAAATATTTCATGAGCCACATGGCTAAGGACTGCCAAGGTTGAGGGAGTGAGGTTCTAATGATTCCTTTTACTTCACCCTTACTCAAGTGTAATTGCACCTTAGGTTCATTTTCTACTGAAAAAGTTTTAATCAAATTAGAGTAGAGGGTTTTGAGATGATAAAATCTCTCACCTTGTTCTGGTAGATTTGATATGTGGCTGATGATGGTGGCTAAAATGTTGATGGTAACTCCTCAGACTTTTGTTTGGTTAATCTTCATATTATGCAGGAAATCATAAACTATGTCTTCATGAAACTCCTCAATTTTTTCTAGGAACTTTAACCACCCAGCATTTCTTAATATATATGCTAAGAATTGATCTTGAAGCAGTCCCTCTAGATTTTCAGGCTCAGACTTCTTTTTGACTCCCATGCTACTTGTATTTTTCCTCCCTTCTATGTAGATATAAACCCCTTTCTATTAACCCTTTCCTTGAGTCTCTTGTGGAGCTCTCTCTCTCTCCTGTGGTGATAGACAACTTTCTACCTTGGAGATCCCATGTTTCTTTAGAAAATTTTGCTACCATGGCTATTATACTATTTCCAAAATTTGAAAAGCTTTGCAATCTTTGGAGTTTGGAAGCTTATTGTCTACTTTGACATCACTTAACAACTAGTGCTTGATTATAGGAGGGTTATTTACATCAAATGATTTGAATTGAGGGGCTAAGTCATTATTACAAGGAAGGATTTTACACTCCAGAGCAAAGATGTCAATTTGGCAATTATGGTGACATGCATAGGTTGAAAGATGAACAATGGTGCAGAGGGTACTGTTGGTCATGATGTTATTCATAAACAAGCACAGAATAAAAGTACACATTAATATTTATTCATCTTGAAAGATACTGCGAATTCAAGAAATTCAGGATCCCAAGTCTTCGGTGATTAGGTCTTAATCGTCTGACGTTACTCAGATGTTAATGTGAGTTGTTGTTTCCATTTTGGGGCCTTACGTGAAATTGTGCCATCATCATGACTTTCCTGCAGAAATTCTTTACAGAGAAGTCATATTATGCAGTTATTAAATGAAAAAATGTAGAAATACCTCAATCTTTGCATGATATTTTCAATTGTGCATGCTTTGTATTCAAATATGCTGAATATTTGCGATTACCTACGAGATGTCTGCATATTTGCATTATTTGCTTGAGATTATCAATTATTTGCAATTGTGATAGTGAAATGCTTTGAATTTGAAAGAAATTAAAGGAATACTACAAATTTAAAGTTGAATCTTCAGCTATTGATCCACATACATACTAGATACTGTCATGATGAGAAGAAATCAAACCATATGTTCACCAGGATGTTCCACAGCTAGATACAGTTGATGCTAACTTCAGAGGATGATGAATGAAAACAATACATGCAACATGATGAGCACTCCAAGGGACGCAGCAAATCAAAGCACATATCCAGAATTTAGACATAGATTACTCAAGATTTACGAAGATGTGTAATCGAAATACTCTTCTGTTTCATTAAGTATGCAAAAGACATGTACATATGCAATAACTTTGAAATAAGCCCTGAATATTTCAGCAAATAGATTTCAATTAAGTTTCTAAATGTTACAACAAGGCATTCCACCACCTTTTATAGAATAAGGTGAGGAATCCATTACAAAAGATCTACGATCTAGATTCATCAATACATATCTACGGTCCTGATTCATTTGATTTTGTAAATCTTTACAAAAATGGCACAAGTTGCCAGCTGGCAACTATCTATACTACTTATGTTAGTATCCCCCTTTATGATGTATCTTCATCATGCTCTTCAGCTGATTCATGCGGGTCATCATCATGTGCCTCACTTTTAGAACTTTCACTATCCTGATGATGACGCGGCTGCATATGGGGCTGCATACTACTGCGGACCTGTTCGTATGAATGCACAACCTGATCTATCCCTCCGCCATCTTAAGTCTTTGCCTTTACAATGGCGTGCTTATGTGCTTCATATTTATCCCTGCTGTTTTTTCCTGTCCAGCAGCGTTTCCTTGTATTTCTCCATCTGGACCTTGATCCTCATTATTTTGTCTATCAATTCCTCTGTCAAAGGGACAGGTGGACCATCTGTCTCTGCTTGGAAGTTGCTGTGTACAGCTTTGATGGCGGACTCTTCATCTTGATTCTCTATTTTTCTTTCCACCTTACCTTCCAAAGCCTCCAGTATCACTGCCTCTTCAGCCATTAAATCTCGCAGCCTCATGCTGACATCCCTCAGCTTATTATTACACCTTTTGAGGACTGCGCACTCAAACTGAGTGTCCTTGTACCAAATATCAATTAATAATGTAGTATTATTATTCAGTACCTACTTACTAATAAGTAGTTGTGGATTTTTATTTCTTATTTCCCCTAATAGGGTCAGGACTCTCTCCAGCTTGTAAGACCTCTTTCCGGTCTGCATCTGCAATCTATCCACTTTGGCCTTAGAGTCACTTAGGGTGCTCCACCTCTTCAAGGAGGCCTTCATTATTTCTATAGCGTCATCCAATGTGGATGACATCCATTTCCTTATTACGGACGACTCATGCTTCATGATGTCCAATTTATGTACCTCCTCCTGAGAAATGGTAGTCAATGGGACTGCATGTTCAGTTGCGGTATCATCAGGATTAGTCAGCCCTTTGATATAGGCGTACAACTGAGCAATGTGCTCTTTATGTTGCTTATTTTTCTCCTTTCACTTTCTAAATTAGAGAGTCAATGATATCTTTGCCCTCCTAACCTTCTTGGTCCTCATTGGCAAAGCCCAAATCTACTGTACTAATCTGAAATTCATCGACGGTGATTTTACCTTTTTCCTTCTCCACCGCAGGTATGGCAATTTGTGCAGTCCTTCTCCCTGTTGCCGGATCTCTCTTGAGGCCAAAGTCATTCTGGCCTTCCTCCTTGGCTTCATTATATCCACAGAAAACAGGGTGGAGACGTCGAATTCCTGAATTTCAATCTCCTCCTCAGCACTTACCTCTTTTCCCAACCACGGAGGCACCTGATCATGTTTCTCAACATCATCCTGATGTTCACCTATATCTCCCGTTTCTGTCAACAAATGTTGTGGGGATGGTGACTTCCTCAGTTCTTCTTCTTGATGTTCCTTTTGTGGTTGATCTTACGGCACCTCCTCCTATTGAGGGATTTCCTTCTCCAGAGGAGCATCTTCATGCTGAGGGGAACCTTGTGGTGCATCTATGTGCTGTGGGGAACCCTGAGGCATAGCTATGTGCTGATCATGATGATCATGACCCACCTCTGCCATTATTTCATCTGTTCCCACTTCTTCTTCTTCTTGTGGTTTATCCACTGCACCAGATATTGGGGACTCTACCTGATGTGGTGGAGATTGTTCTATAGCTACTACTTCTTCTGAGCTTGCACCACCCACTTCTTGTACTTTGGCAGCTAGGTCCTCTAGTGTTTCTTTTTCACTAGCCCTCGCTTCCTGAACCTCTACTATAGCAGGCTCCTTCGTTGTATCTTGTGGACTTTGTTGGACGGTTTCAAGAGCATGGCCTTCTGTCTCTGCCATCTCCATCTCTTCTGTTAGGTGACCCTTATCAGGTGATCCTGCTGGCTATTCAGGACTTGCATCCTGCTTCTCTGTCAAATCCACCACTACAAGACTGGTCACCTCTGTGATCAATGTGTCTAGCCCTATTTCCTGAGCTATTTGCTCTGGGCTCTTTTCTTGCTCCTCTTCTACTTGTTTCATCTCCTCAAGCACTGTTTGAACCGTTGGAGGCTTGTGAGGAGTCACACCTACATCAGCAACAAGTGTTTCCATTTCTTGTGTAGCCACATCCTGCACCACCTCATCATCAGACAAGTTTATTGTCTCGTCTAGCAAGACATGCCCTTCTGCTTGTGTTTGGGAGGTCTCTTTCAACTACTCCTCAGCAAGTTCAATTTTGAACTTGACAATGGTAGGAAGTGGAACATTGTGTTGCAGTTCCTTGTGCACTTCACTACCCTCCCCTTGTGATGAAGTAAGGGGTTGGCTTATTCCACCTCTCATGGAGGTTCTTTGTTTCTTTGGTGGGGAAGACTCCATCACCTGTGGAGCTCTCCTCTTCTTCCTTATTATCAACGGAGTCTCCTCCTCCTCCAGCTCTTCTTCTATGAGGGTGCCTTCTACCCCTGGTTGTTTAGAAGACTGACCCACCTCTTGGGTCTCAATGATTCCAGCCTCTGCTGTCTTACTTTTCTTGGGCCTGTCCTTTTCTGGAGGGGATGCTTGTTCAGATCCTGACCCTGTGGCCTGCTCAGTTGTAAACACTACTCTTTCAATTATAATTCCCTTTGGTCCCTGTTCCACCTTCTTGCCCTTCGGGGGTCTTTTACTTTGCTGTTGTGGTAGAGGGACCCTATCTCCCTTGGTCTTCCTTTTCTCCAGCAGGATGTCATCATATTCATCTGCGGGGATATCCTACCCCTTTTTCTTGTTGTCCACCGTGATGGCAATACCCTTCTTCTTCAATGCCTCTACTTGTTCATCAACCCAAGCTTGGGTTAGGCGTAGGGTCCTGGAAATGAACGGATCCAAGGATATATCCTCCTGCATAGTGAGGTCAGGTGCAGAGATGGTGTTGTTATATATCTTTTTCTCCTCATACTCATCTGCCATTGTCCTGCCATCATCCTTCTTTAATTGCGGAGGCAAGGAGATGCAATCAAACATTCTGACTTGGTTCAGAGTTAATCTCTGATACCTCCTCCTCCTGGCTTCTGCCTCATCCTCGTAGTTAGGCCAAAAATCCTCTAGGTGCCTCTGGTGAACAGGCTTTCCTAGCACCTTCTGTATTCTGCCGTAAGGATCATATGGTCTAGTTATTGGAAAGGGCTACAAGTTCATCTTATTCAGGGTGACCATCACCTTCTTGATGTTATCAGAGTCAGGGCACATATAATTGCCAATGCTGACTGGGAACAAAATTGGTGGTAGCTTCTTGGCATCCTTGTACATCTGGATCATGGTGGAGCCCTGCCTGATGAATTCCATTAATACCATAGCGTCTGTAGGATACCTTGGTAGCATCAGGGGATGTCCCTCGAAACCTTCAACCCTGATGTAGGAAAAGGTCGCGAACTGTATGTACCAGGCCCCATGCCTGTATACTGCCTCTTGAGCCTCCAAGCTTAATCTTTTTGTTCTATCTTCTTCCATGGTCCTTACCAGATGCATAGAGAATGCATCATTGACCAGTTTGTAATCTTTTAAGTAGTTGGTTCTTTGCAGCTGAGGATGATGATCCCAGATATATGCTGCGTTTGTGCCTGTGAGCTTCCCATCTGTAACCAAGGCATCAAAAGTGCCTCTATATGCACAGGAATAAACAATATATGAGGACATGAAAAAACCACAATTAGAACCTCCCAGGTTCATCAGTTGCTCAAGCAGAGCATCACTTATAATTTGCCCCCACAGTGGCTTGGTGTCTGAATACAGACACATCATTATTATCCCATACATCCAGTCTCTGAAACTGCCAGTATCAGGTTGGCCAGTAACTCTGTACAGGAGTGCGATCATGTACTAATACTCCTCAATTCTATTTTTGAGCACTGGACGGTCAGAAACCGCCTTAGGCACTTCTCTGCACACCAGACATCTATATGGATCCACACAAAAACATATCGAATGAGCGGAGCAACAAGTTAGGCTCTCAATCGTGGATTCTATGGACCACACAAGTTAAAGGTGTTAAGCATTATCTGGAAGGAACAAGAGAATAAACTCTTGACAGGTTGTGTACCTCACACTTCATCTCAAACATGTGCCAACTGCTATGATGCATCAGAAGATGACCCCAGGGTACCCACTTATGATTCTTTAGGCAACTATCGTGCGCTAGATTGTACTCATCCAGTTGGCGAATCTTGTGAAGGGTGTATTTTCTATCAACCTAAAGAATCTAGTACATCCACTAATAGCACTGGGTCCTAGTTTGCTAATGAGTGGGCTTGTCACTCATCGAGGCCATCTTTCTCCTCATGTTAAAAGAAAGACATGGACTCCACCATGTGTAAAAGGGCAAACACACCGCCTTATCGTGTGTACGAGTTATTCCTCTCGTGACATAAAGGAACGTCCTGTAAAGTTGTGTCGGTTGATCTTATCTTGTTCATGGATAATTGGGTCCCACCAGAAGAATCTCTTCACATGGGATGTCCTTCAGATAAGGTCTTGCTTCGTGTCCTCTTCTAATTGATGGATCTCAAAACTCCTCTTGAATTCAGGTTAAAGTTCCGCCTTCGACTCCCTATATAAGGGCTCAAGGCCGCCTGTTTTCAACAACGAGTTTCCAGCAAGAAAAGTCTGAAGAAGAGATCAGAGTCTAGAGTTTTAAGATAGTTTGTGCAAGTCTTAGTTTGTTAGTCTGTAAGTTTCAAGTTTTTAGTCCTTTAAGTCTTAGGCAAGTTTGCATATAAGTTTGGTAAGTATCCATACTCTGCTGTGAGTATGATAGCGAGCATTGTATATGATGAATATCTATGTAAGTTTTCTAAGTGTGAATAATATAAATGGTCATACTATTCACTTACGTATCAAGTGCGCATATCCAAATTGTATTTGTCATTTGCAGCTTAAATTTGGTATCAGAGCCTATGGTGAAGATCTTATTGCATGTTGTTATCGTTGTTGCCTAACCATAACCCCAGCATAATCTCTCTTTTTGTTATATCTGTATTGCTCCTTGCGTCACTCTCTGTATTGTCTCAGAACGTCACATTGTGTTGTAAGTCCTAATTGTAAGACCCGCTGAAAGCTGTGTGGAAGGCGTAAGGGTAGCGCAGGCAGTTATCAGTTCTTTCAAGCACAGATCTCTGAGCACAAGTTCGAGCGCAGATGGATTCCACTTCTAGTTCTCAAATGGGTGGCAGCATCGATCTTACAGCAGATCGCAATACTGAAGTTAAGTTTACCAACTTTTTTGCTAATAATGAAAGCGCTTTTAGTAGTTCTAAAATTTCTGGTAATGCTTTAGATGATGTTTCTAGTATAGGTGTAGAACCTGAGAAACCTTTCAAGGTTCCTAGAATACCTGCACATGAAATATATTGTGATGTCCCTAAGAGTCTTGTTGATATGTTCAATAATAAGAATGTTGGTCTTAAGGAATGGTTTGGTTATAAGTCATCACAGAATTGTCATGTCACTGAATTACAGTATGTAGTCAAGGGTGGTTCTCAAGGAAAGCTCAACATCTTCTCTGATGAGTTAATTAAGAAATTTCAGAAGAAAGCATATGAAAGTAAAACCAATCCACAGTTCATGCACTTATCATATGTTCGAATAGGAATTTGTGGACACTATAGAAAAGGCTTACCCATTATAGTTCTCATGATGTTAAAGGATGCTAGATTCTATAAGTTGTCTCACTCCCTCTTAGGAGCAGGATGTGATTCCATGGCTAAAGGTCCTATCTTTGTTGACTGTCTACTCGACTTCCCAGTCAGCCTGAAAGACGGCAACCTTCGAGATGTACTAGAATATAAGTTTAGAACAATGAATTTATTCATGAAAAAGGATTCAGTAGATCACTCTCTGGTCTTTTTTGTTCATTACAAACTTTACAACAAAGTCATGCCTTTAATGGCCAATCCCAAATGTGCTCAGGGTTTAGAAGGTCTATCCACAATTTGGACCTCTTCTAGTAATAGCACTCAATTGACAACTCCTAAAATAGTGCGTCATAAAGATATCCAAATGCCACAAGAATGGGCTGTCGATTTATGGGATCAAGAAAATCTAGCTGAAATAGAAAATGAGAAACAACCCAGATTGAGAGGAATCTCAATCAAAGAGTTAGATGACCAGGCCGTCATTAAGTTCTCAGACGGAAACCAGTCTTTGTCTCGTCCCTCTTCTTCTTCAAGTCGAGAATCGTCTAGACCTTTTCTGAGTCAGAACCTGTCTTTCAATCATAACCAGCCTAGCCCATCTGTGAATTCTCTACCTCATTCCCAGAGTGTTCGTATCCAACCCTCAAAGGGTTTTGAACAATTGTTTAAAGTTCCTTCGGTAAACCGACATCCTTCATTTCCTCAACGACCTGAACAGCAAGTCATAACCTATACTCACCATAAGTATTCTGAGTTAAGTAATGGTTTGTTTAAATGTGAAGATTGTTCTTTTGTCTTTCCACCTAAGTCTGGCTGTGTAAGAATGATGTCCTCTATATCTGTGTCCATGCCAAAACAAGATATTAAAGAAACCCAAATGAAAGTCATTGGTACCCCTGGAGTTGCTTGTTATGTACCTGGATCTATTCCTCCATTCCAAGACTTCATGATGATAGATACCATGGGTAAATATAAAGCTAATTGTTGGCCAATGCATATCTTCCCTCTAGGAGATAATGCCCCCAGTCAAAGTAACTTGCTGAACTGGACCAATCTCTGCATTAGAAAATCTATGTTGTTAGCAGAAGATAGAAGAATATGGCATCAATTAGAAGCAGTAAAAAATGAGAAAGCACATCTTAGCCATCAAGAAAATTTCCATACTATAATCTCCACTTTGGAAAAGATGGAAAAGAGACTTACTGACGAGTGGACCTCCATTGTCAAAAAAGATCTCGATGAATTAAGGGCTAATTATAATGAGTTTCGCCACAAGGCAGAAACATGGAAATTAGAACAAGATGCTGCTATGGAAAGACAGAGAGACCTTCTGCAAAGGGTCAAAAATGAAGTCAAGTTAGACTGTGATGTCTTAGGATCTTAGATCAATAGCACAGATCTGCATGTGAAACATAATGGACAAAGAATAACAGAAATGTCAGATGAAGTCCATTCCATCACATAGTCTCAACTGTTAATAGGGGATTCTGTCAAGACAGAATCTGTTGAAATACAGACCACTATTAGAATAGAGTCTCTTTCTGTTTAGTCTGCCTATCAGTCAGCCTGTCATCAGCAAGTGGTCAAGATAAAGAATTTTCCCTCAAGTGGTAAAGGCTACATGAAGGCCCAGTATGAAGGACCACACCTGAAAGCACAGGTTCCTCCTCCTGAACCTTTAAAGGTGTATGATCCTACAACTGGAAGTTTAAAGGACATTGCGCCTGAAGAAAAAATCCAACCTCCTGCACAAGGATCTGTCCACATGGCCCGTGGATCTGGAATCAATCCCCATTCTAATGATCCCTTTAAGAATATCCAGAGTTACAAAGTAGATACTCCTCCTCTTGTAAATTTTGATAAATTTGAGGTTCTAGAAAACACTAGAGGAATAGATGCTATGAGATCTTGGATCACTAACTACATGTCTACTAATCCTGAAGCAGACGAAAAAGAAGTCATTAAGCAAGCCTTGAATGCCATGACTGGAACTGCAAGACATGTATGGGATCGTCTGGATGATGATTATCGAGAACAGCTTCTCGATAGAGGTGCAGATCAGGTATGTGCTCAGTTGCTCCGACTATTTGTCAGAAAAAGAGATGTAATGGAAAAATTGGCTTATAATAAATTCATAAAAGGAAAATGTAAAGACCTGAAAGACTTTCAGCTTTACTGTAGTTGCTAGTATGAATAGTTTTATCTTTCTGGTCATGAGCAAAATCATGAATATATGTTTACTACCTTCTTGAAAAGTTTTGGGAATACAATAGGAGAATTTTATCATAAGAAGGTCTTAGAAAATCTGGTACCTGAAAACATTGAGATGAAGGAATTAACATTCCCTCAGCTAATACAATTTCTAGAACAGATTAATTCAGATATTTGTGATGAAGCTAAAAGCAAAAAGGAAATCAAAAGGGTCCAACCCATTTTGTCCTCAGCTATTTGTTCTAAGCTTAATGCTCCTGATGATTTTGTAGAAAACGATTATTGTACTCCCTGTTATAGAGAAAAATCCAGAAAGAAATTCAAGCCAAAGTATAAAAAGAAAAAAAGATCTTCAAAAGGAAAGAAAGGATTCTTTCGCAAGAAAGACAAGAAGGGAAAAGGTTCTAAGTGGAAGCCTTCTTGTTATATCTGTAAGGGAGATCACTTTGCCAACAAATGTCTAGACAGGAAAAAGAAAAAGGGCAAAGGAAAGATGCACGCCGTAAAAGTAGCTGGCATCACAGATGAACATGTCTTTAAACATGACTATCCATCAGATTCTGAAGACATTGTTCTTTCAAGTTCTGACTATTCAGAGTCTGACTCTGAAGAGTATGTTTCAGCAAAAGAAACTCAAAAGGCCCGTATTAATTCAATGAAGCAAGAGGAAAAACATTCTTCCTCTGAAAATGATTCATCTAGATCAGAAGTTTCTTTCTATTGTCGAATGTTCCGATCAGACACTAGAAGTGAGCTGGATAAGGTAATTGAACAAATTGTTCAAATAGAGTCCCAACTGCAGAAAATGAATATGGGACAAGAAACATGGAAGAAGTTGACCGCCAAGTTGGATCAGCTTAAGACCAAGAAATATTATCTGTTGCAGCCTAGAATTGAAAGCAGAAACAGAGGTTCTGTTAGGCCAATGGGTCCCCATAGTTTGTCTATTAGACCAACTCATGACTACAGGCCTTCTCCATGGTTCCCCAGATCACCTTCAGTGACACCTTCCAGTACTCCGACTGTAGGTTCCACTACACCGCTACCTCAGCGTGGAATCCTAGAAGCACCAGCACCTGGCAGTATGGCAAGATGGCTATGGCGTCGTCAAAGGAAAGATTTACTCCTAAAGGTAATATCTCAAGCTCAGAGTGAGATTCTTGAATTAGATGAAGAGGAAAATGCATGTTTAAATGAGGAAGTCAAAAAATCTCCTGAGTTAGATACCTATATCAATAGGTTTAATGCTGCTGGTTCTTTAAAATTAAATTCTCAAGTTACAGAACAAGAGGAACAGTTGTTCTGTCAAGAAAAACCATTCAGTCCACTGATATCCCACGTAATCAAGCAAGAGCCACATGATGAAGAAGATCCTCTTCCGTATCTTAGTAATGAAGCCTTCATAGGATCTCCTGCCCATATTGTTGAAGAAGGTTCTAGCAGTAAGACCTTCAATGTCATCAAAGGTCATCATAGGTCAGCCTAAGCTACAACCATATGTCCTGGAGTGGTTCTCACCATCCATTTCAAAGGTATAACGGGTTATCCTCTGACCTTTCTAATTGATATGGGTGCAGATCTAAATCTTGCTCGTAGAAATGCATTCCCTGCAGATGCATGGCGCGAAGGTAAAACAGATATGACATTTGCTAATCATGAGACAGAAGGAAGTTCATCTTTCTGTATAGCTCCTGTTCAAATTGGTTTTGAGAGTTTTACCACTAACACTCTGTTTGTGGAATTTGAAGTAGAAGACTATGATGGTGTTATTGGCAGTCACACCATTAAAGAATGGGAACCCTTCATTATTGATAAAGATTTTATCATTTGCAAGGGAATCTATCAACTTCCTCATTTGTATCAGCCATTGTCTTTCTCAACTCTCAGTCCAAAAGCAAAGAAGAAGAAACTTGTTAATCAGGTTTGGCTTGCAAATCAATTCAATCAGAAACAAGAAGCCCTCACAGGCCTTAAAGCCGCCTTCAATGACACAGTCATGACCAAGGACCTGACCAGACATCAATGCAATCTTACTTGTGATCTCACTCTCAAGCATGATCCCGAAGGTAATGAGATTGTCCCCAAAGCTAAAGCTAATTATTTCTTGATGTCTGCTTCTGAAACGTCTATTTGTCAGAAGGAAATTACCTAGCTTGAAAATTTTGGTTTAATCCAAGTTTCTGATTCACCTTTCTCATGCCACGCCATGTATGTTCCAAAAGTTGATGAAAATGGTGTTTAACTCCCTGAGAAACGTCTGGTTGTTAATTACAAGCCCCTTAATGAATGTCTTGTTGACCATAGGCACCCCTTACCTAGCAAAGACCACATCTGGCAAACCATTCAAGGAAGTCATGTCTACTCTAAGTTTGACCTAACCAAAGGATATTGGCAAATAGCTCTAAAAAAACATGATTTTTTCAAGACCACTTTTTCAGTCCCTCAAGGTCTATTTGAATGGAAGGTTTTACCTTTCGGTATTAAAACTGTACCCTCAATCTTCCAACAAAGAATGGATATCATCTTTCGTCCTTTTGCCAAGTTTATTCAGCCCTACATTGATGATATTCTTGTTTTCAGTCAAGATATGAGTAATCACCTGGACCATCTCCGCCAATTCTTGACTATCTATCAACACCATGGTCTTGCTGTTAATCCTCAAAAGTCAGTCTTTGCTCAGCCTGAAGTTGTTTTTATTGGCATCAAGCTTCTTCCGAGGGGGATGATGGAGGCACAACCACATATCCTATGCAAGATTGAACATCTTCCAGTCACTAATGTCAAAGAATTACAAAGATTCTTAGGACTGGTTAACTATATCGCAGGATTCTATCACAAGCTTGCTGAAGATAGGTTAGAATTGAACAAGCTACTTAGCAAGAAACCTCCTCCGTAGACTGCACACCATGATAAGCTGATCATGCATATTAAGCATAAATGTTCTCAACTTCCTCCATTAAAGTTGCCTGGACCAGGATTTAAAATTGTGGAAATAGATGCTAGTGAAAACGCATGGGCTGGTGTCCTCCGAGAACAGAAGACAGTTCAGTTTAATCCAAAGGATAAAGGTGAAATAGTTCAAACTGTTTCTGGAAGTTTTCATAATTCTGAGAAAAACTATCATAGCACTCATAAGGAAATCTTAGCTGTGGTAAATTCGTTCCAAGCTTTTCAAATGTTTATAGCAGACAAAAGATTTCTTCTAAAGAGTGATTTGCAGCATCTTCGGAGTTTCTTCCGAAAAGAATCCAAGAACAAAGTAGTGAGAGGTAGGCTTCTTAGATGGGCTCAACTCCTCAGCACCTATGAGTTTGATTTTATCCACTTACCAGGAGTTGAAAACATCTGATTTTATGTCACGGGAAGGACACACCATTCAACTCTCATCAAAAGCAACAAACAAGCAAATGAAAGGGAAGGTGCGGGTAGTTCGCATCAGAGAACAAAGGTGGCATGAACCTTGTCGAAACGAATGGAGCACAAACCCTTTCCCTAGAAGAGACCTGCATAATTATCAAATGGCTAATGATTTTCTATTTGACAGGTTTCGAATGTTAGTTGCAAGGTAGTAGTTGACATCTCCAGGGTTCTGGACAGAAGAACCTTTCTTCCAGTTCTCTGCCGAAGCTGAACCAATTGATCTAGAAATCAGGCATGTTCTACAAAATTGGTGTGGAGACTTTGTTCTCCCAGTTCAGTTTAAAAATCCAATTGTTGGTAAACCTGATGAATGGCTAAATGCTGAGGATGGTAAAATATTAATTAGAAATCTTTTCCAAGGACCATATCCTCCAGCTGAAGATCTGCAGTTCAACGAAACCACTGCATACACAGGTTGTATCTTTAAACTTACTTTTGGTTCTGCTGATGAAAATTCTATTAGTCGTCATTTGTGCCAGGTTTATGGACCATGTGGCCCTGATTCTATTTTTGAGCACTGGACGGTCAGAAACCGCCTTAGGCACTTCTCTGCACACCAGACACCTATATGGATCCACACAAAACATATCGAATGAGCGGAGCAACAAGTCAGGCTCTCAATCGTGGATTCTATGGACCACACAAGTTAAAGGTGTTAAGCATTATCTGGAAGGAACAAGAGAATAGACTCTTGACAGGTTGTGTACCTCACACTTCATCTCAAACATGTGCCAACTACTATGATGCATCAGAAGATGACCCCAGGGTACCCACTTATGATTC
This sequence comes from Cunninghamia lanceolata, assembly GCA_027924645.1. NCBI lineage: Eukaryota > Viridiplantae > Streptophyta > Pinopsida > Cupressales > Cupressaceae > Cunninghamia > Cunninghamia lanceolata. The sequence goes on from BSBN01000854.1 coordinate 11,961,163, forward strand.
TTTAGGCAACTATCGTGCGCCAGATTGTACTCATCTAGTTGGCAAATCTTGTGAAGGGTGTATTTTCTATCAACCTAAAGAATCTAGTACATCCACTAATAGCACTGGGTCCTAGTTTGCTAATGAGTGGGCTTGTCACTCATCGAGGCCATCTTTCTCTTCGTGTTAAAAGAAAGACATGGACTCCACCATGTGTAAAAGGGCAAACACACCGCCTTATCGTGTGTACGAGTTATTCCTCTCGTGACATAAAGGAACGTCCTGTAAAGTTGTGTTGGTTGATCTTATCTTGTTCACGGATAATTGGGTCCCACCAGAAGAATCTCTTCACATGGGATGTCCTTCAGATAAGGTCTTGCTTCGTGTCCTCTTCTGATTGATGGATCTCAAAACTCCTCTTGAATTCAGGTTAAAGTTCTGCCTTCGACTCCCTATATAAGGGCTCAAGGCCGCCTATTTTCAACAACGAGTTTCCAGCGAGAAAAGTCTGAAGAAGAGATCAGAGTCTAGAATTTTAAGATAGTTTGTGCAAGTCTTAGTTTGTTAGTCTGTAAGTTTCAAGTTTTTAGTCCTTTAAGTCTTAGGCAAGTTTGCATATAAGTTTGGTAAGTATCCATACTCTGCTGTGAGTATGATAGCGAGCATTGTATATGATGAATATCTATGTAAGTTTTGCACAAACTATCTTAAAACTCTAGACTCTGATCTCTTCTTCAAACTTTTCTCACTGGAAACTCGTTGTTGAAAACAGGTGGCCTTGAGCCCTTATATAGGGAGTCGAAGGCGGAACTTTAACCCGAATTCAAGAGGAGTTTTGAGATCCATCAATCAGAAGAGGACACGAAGCAAGACCTTATCTGAAGGACATCCCATGTGAAGAGATTCTTCTGGTGGGACCCAATTATCCGTGAACAAGATAAGATCAACCGACACAACTTTACAGGATGTTCCTTTATGTCACGAGAGGAATAACTCATACACACGATAAGGCGGTGTGTTTGCCCTTTTACACATGGTGGAGTCCATGTCTTTCTTTTAACACGAGGAGAAAGATGGCCTTGATGAGTGACAAGTCCACTCATTAGCAAACTAGGACCCAGTGCTATTAGTGGATGTACTAGATTCTTTAGGTTGATAGAAAATACACCCTTCACAAGATTCACCAACTGGATGAGTACAATCTGGCGCACGATAGTTGCCTAAAGAATCATAAGTGGGTACCCTGGGGTCATCTTCTGATGCATCATAGCAGTTGGCACATGTTTGAGATGAAGTGTGAGGTACACAACCTGTCAAGAGTCTATTCTCTTGTTCCTTCCAGATAATGCTTAACACCTTTAACTTGTGTGGTCCATAGAATCCACGATTGAGAGCCTGACTTGTTGCTCCGCTCATTCGATATGTTTTTGTGTGGATCCATATAGGTGTCTGGTGTGCAGAGAAGTGCCTAAGGTAGTTTCTGACCGTCTAGTGCTCAAAAACAGAATCGGGGCCACATGGTCCATAAACCTGGCACAAATGATGACTAATAGAATTTTCATCAGCGGAACCAAAAGTAAGTTTAAAGATACAACCTGTGTATGCAGTGGTTCCGTTGAATTGCAGATCTTCGGCTGGAGGATATGGTCCTTGGAAAAGATTTCTAATTAATATTTTACCATCCTCAGCATTTAGCCATTCATCAGGTTTACCAACAATTGGATTTTTAAACTGAACTGGGAGAACAAAGTCTCCACACCAATTTTGTAGAACATGCCCAATTTCTGGATCAATTGGTTCACCTTCGGCAGAGAACTGGAAGAAAGGTTCTTCTGTCCATAACCCTGGAGATGTCAACTGCTGCTTTGCAACTAACATTCGAAACCTGTCAAATAGAAAATCATTAGCCATTTGATAATTATGCAGGTCTCTTCTAGGGAAAGGGTTTGTGCTCCATTCGTTTCGACAAGGTTCATGCCACCTTTGTTCTCTAATGCGGACTACCCGCACCTTCCCTTTCATTTGCCGGTTTGTTGCTTTTGATGAGAGTTGAATGGTGTGTCCTTCCCGTGACATAAAATCAGCAAATATGTTTTCAACTCCTGGTAAGTGGATAAAATCAAACTCATAGGTGCTGAGGAGTTGAGCCCATCTAAGAAGCCTGCCTCTCACTGCTTTGTTCTTGGATTCTTTTCGGAAGAAACTCCGGAGATGCTGCAAATCACTCTTTAGAAGAAATCTTTTGTCCGCTATAAACATTTGAAAAGCTTGGAATGAATTTACCACAGCTAAGATTTCCTTATGAGTGCTATGATAGTTTTTCTCAGAATTATGAAAACTTCCAGAAACAGTTTGAACTATTTCACCTTTATCCTTTGGATTAAACTGAACTGTCTTCTGTTCTCAGAGGACACCGGCCCATGCGTTTTCACTAGCATCTGTTTCCACAATTTTAAATCCTGGTCCAGGTAACTTTAATGGAGGAAGTTGAGAACATTTATGCTTAATATGCATGATCAGCTTATCATCGTGTGCAGTCCACGGAGGAGGTTTCTTGCTAAGCAGCTTGTTCAATTCTAACCTATCTTCAGCAAGCTTGTGATAGAATCCTGCGATATAGTTAACCAGTCCTAAGAATCTTTGTAATTCTTTGACATTAGTGACTGGAAGATGTTCAATCTTGCGTAGGATATGTGGTTGTGCCTCCATCATCCCCCCCGGAAGAAGCTTGATGCCAATAAAAACAACTTCAGGCTGAGCAAAGACTGACTTTTGAGGATTAACGGCAAGACCATGGTGTTGACAGATAGTCAGGAATTGGCGAAGATGGTCCAGGTGATTACTCATATCTTGACTGAAAACAAGAATATCATCAATGTAGGGCTGAATAAACTTGGCAAAAGGATGAAAGATGATATCCATTCTTTGTTGGAAGATTGAGGGTGCAGTTTTAATACCGAAAGGTAAAACCTTCCATTCAAATAGACCTTGAGGGACTGAAAAAGCGGTCTTGAAAAAATCATGTTTTTTCAGAGCTATTTGCCAATATCCTTTGGTTAGGTCAAACTTAGAGTAGACATGACTTCCTTGAATGGTTTGCCAGATGTGGTCTTTGCTAGGTAAGGGGTGCCTATGGTCAACAAGACATTCATCAAGGGGCTTGTAATTGACAACCAGACGTTTCTCAGGGAGTTCAACGCCATTTTCATCAACTTTTGGAACATACATGGCGTGGCATGAGAAAGGTGAATCAGAAACTTGGATTAAACCAAAATTTTCAAGCTCGGTAATTTCCTTCTGACAAATAGATATTTCAGAAGCAGACATCAAGAAATAATTAGCTTTAGCTTTGGGGACAATCTCATTACCTTTAGGATCACGCTTGAGAGTGAGATCACAAGTAAGATTGCGTTGATGTCTGGTCAGGTCCTTGGTCATGACTGTGTCATTGAAGGCGACTTTAAGGCCTGCGAGGGCTTCTTGTTTCTGATTGAATTGATTTGCAAGCCAAACCTAATTAATAGGTTTCTTCTTTGCTTTTGGACTGAGAGTTGAGAAAGACAATGGCTGATACAGACGAGGAAGTTGATAGATTCCCTTGCAAATGATAAAATCTTTATCAATAATGAAGGGTTCCCATTCTTTAATGGTGTGACTGCCAATAACACCATCATAGTCTTCTACTTCAAATTCCACAAACAGAGTGTTAGTGGTAAAACTCGCAAAACCAATTTGAATAGGAGCTATACAGAAAGATGAACTTCCTTCTGTCTCATGATTAGCAAATGTGATATCTGTTTTACCTTCGCGCCATGCATCTGCAGGGAATGCATTTCTACAAGCAAGATTTAGATCTGCACCTATATCAATTAGAAAGGCCAGAGGATAACCCATTATACCTTTGAAATGGATGGTGAGAACCACTCCAGGACATATGGTTGTAGCTCGGGCTGACCTATGATGACCTTTGATGACATTGAAGGTCTTACTGCTAGAACCTTCTTCAACAATATGGGCAGGAGATCCTATGAAGGCTTCATTACTAAGATACTGAAGAGGATCTTCTTCATCATGTGGCTCTTGCTTGATTGTGTGGGATATCAGTGGACTGAATGGTTTTTCTTGACAGAACAACTGTTCCTCTTGTTCTGTAACTTGAGAATTTAATTTTAAAGAACCAGTAGCATTAAACCTATTGATATAGGTATCTAACTCAGGAGATTTTTTGACTTCCTCATTTTAACATGCATTTTCCTCTTCATCTAATTCAAGAATCTCACTCTGAGCTTGAGATATTACCTTTAGGAGGAAATCTTTCCTTTGACGACGCCATAGCTGTCTTGCCATACTGCTAGGTGCTGGTGCTTCTAGGATTCCACGCTGAGGTAGCAGTGTAGTGGAACCTATAGTCGGAGTAATGGAAGGTGTCACTAAAGGTGATCTGGGGAACCATGGAGAAGGCCTGTAGTCATGAGTTGGTCTAATAGACAAACTATGGGGACCCATTGGCCTAACAGAACCTCTGTTTCTGCTTTCAATTCTATGCTGCAACAGATAATATTTCTTGGTCTTAAGCTGATCCAACTTGGCGGTCAGCTTCTTCCATGTTTCTTGTCCCATATTCATTTTTTACAGTTGGGACTCTATTTGAACAATTTGTTCAATTACCTTATCCAGCTCACTTCTAGTGTCTGATCAGAACATTCGACAATAGAAAGAAACTTCTGATCCAGATGAATCATTTTCAGAGGAAGAATGTTTTTCCTCTTGCTTCATTGAATTAATACAAGCCTTTTGAGTTTCTTTTGCTGAAACATACTCTTTAGAGTCAGACTCTGAATAGTCAGAACTTAAAAGAACAATGTCTTCAGAATCTGAAGGATAGTCATGTATAAAAACATGTTCATCTGTGATGCCAGCTGGTTTTGCGGCACGCATCTTTCCTTTGCCCTTTTTCTTTTTCCTGTCTAGACATTTGTTGGCAAAGTGATCTCCCTTATAGATATAACAATAAGGCTTCCACTTAGAACCTTTTCCCTTCTTGTCTTTCTTGCGAAAGAATCCTTTCTTTCCTTTTGAAGATCTTTTTTCCTTTTTATACTTTGGCTTGAATTTCTTTCTGGATTTTTCTCTATAATAGGGAGTACAATAATCCTTTTCTGCAAAATCATCAGGAGCATTAAGCTTAGAACAAATAGCTGAGGACAAAATGGGTTGGACCCTTTTGATTTCCTTTTTGCTTTTAGCTTCATCACAAATATCTGAATTAATCTGTTCCAGAAACTGTATTAGCTGAGGGAATGTTAATTCCTTCATCTCAATGTTTTTAGCTACCAGATTTTCTAAGACCTTCTTATGATAAAATTCTCCTATTGTATTCCCAAAACTTTTCAAGAAGGTAGTAAACATATATTCATGATTTTGCTCATGACCAGAAAGATAAAACTATTCATACTGGCGACTACGGTAAAGCTGAAAGTCTTTCAGGTCTTTACATTTTCCTTTTATGAATTTATTATAAGCCAGTTTTTCCATTACATCTCTTTTTCCAAAAAATAGTCGGAGCAACTGAGCACATACCTGATCTGCACCTCTATCGAGAAGCTATTCTTGATAATCATCATCCAGACGATCCCATACATGTCTTGCAGTTCCAGTCATGGCATTCAAGGCTTGCTTAATGACTTCTTTTTTGTCTGCTTCAGGATTAGTAGACATGTAGTTAGTGATCCAAGATCTCATAGCATCTATTCCTCTAGTGTTTTCTAGAACCTCAAATTTATCAAAATTTACAAGAGGAGGAGTATCTGATTTGTAACTCTGGATATTCTTAAAGGGATCATTAGAATGGGGATTGATTCCAGATCCACGGGCCATGTGGACAGATCCTTGCGCAGGAGGTTGGATTTTTTCTTCAGGCGCAATATCCTTTAAACTTTCAGTTGTAGGATCATACACCTTTAAAGGTTCGGGAGGAGGAACCTGTGCTTTCAGGTGTGGTCCTTCATACTGGGCCTTCATGTAGCCTTTAGCACTTGAGGGAAAATTCTTTATCTTGACCACTTGCTGATGATGGGCTGACTGATAGGCAGACTAAACAGAAAGAGACTCTATTCTAATAGTGGTCTGTATTTCAGCAGATTCTGTCTTGACAGAATCCCCTATTAATAGTTGAGACTGTGTGATGGAATGGACTTCATCTGACATTTCTGTTATTCTTTGTCCATTATGTTTCACATGCAGATCTGTGCTATTGATCTGAGATCCTAAGACATCACAGTCTAACTTGACTTCATTTCTGACCCTTTGCAGAAGGTCTCTCTGTCTTTCCATAGCAGCATCTTGTTCTAATTTCCATGTTTCTGCCTTGTGGCGAAACTCATTATAATTAGCCCTTAATTCATCGAGATCTTTTTTGACAGTGGAGGTCCACTCGTCAGTAAGTCTCTTTTCCATCTTTTCCAAAGTGGGGATTATAGTATGGAAATTTTCTTGATGGCTAAGATGTGCTTTCTCATTTTTTACTGCTTCTAATTGATGCCATATTCTTCTATCTTTTGCTAACAACATAGATTTTCTAATGCAGAGATTGGTCCAGTTCAGCAAGTTACTTTGACTGGGGGCATTATCTCCTAGAGGGAAGATATGCATTGGCCAACAATTAGCTTTATATTTACCCGTGGTATCTATCATCATGAAGTCTTGGAATGGAGGAATAGATCCAGGTACATAACAAGCACCTCCAGGGGTACCAATGACTTTCATCTGGGTTTCTTTAATATCTTGTTCTGGCATGGACACAGATATAGAGGACATCATTCTTACACGGCCAGACTTAGGTGGAAAGACAAAAGAACAATCTTCACATTTAAACAAACCATTACTTAACTCGGAATACTTATGGTGAGTACAGGTTATGACTTGGTGTTCAGGTCGTTGAGGAAATGAAGGATGTCGGTTTACCAAAGGAACTTTAAACAATTGTTCAAAACCCTTTGAGGGTTGGATACGAACACTCTGGGAATGAGGTAGAGAATTCACAGATGGGCCAGGCTGGTTATGATTGAAAGATGGGTTTTGACTCAGAAAAGGTCCAGACGATTCTCGACTTGAAGAAGAAGAGGGACGAGACAAAGACTAGTTTCCGTTTGAGAACTTAATGACGGCCTGGTCATCTAACTCTTCGATTGAGATTCCTCTCAATCTGGGTTGTTTCTCATTTTCTATTTCAGCTAGATTTTCTTGATCCCATAAATCGACAGCCCATTCTTGTGGCATTTGGATATCTTTATGACACACTATTTTAGGAGCTGTCAATTGAGTGCTATTACTAGAAGAGGTCCAAATTGTGGATAGACCTTCTAAACCCTGAGCACGTTTGGGATTGGCCATTAAAGGCATGACTTTGTTGTACAGTCTGTAATGAACCAAAAAGACCAGAGAGTGATCTACTGAATCCTTTTTTATGAATAAATTCATTGTTCTAAACTTATATTCTAGTACATCTCAAAGGTTGCCGTCTTTCAGGCTCACTGGGAAGTAGAGCAAACAATCAACAAAGATAGGACCTTTAGCCATGGAATCACATCCTACTCCTAAGAGGGAGTGAGACAACTTATAGAATCTAGCATCCTTTAACATCATGAGAACTATAATGGGTAAGCCTTTTCTATAGTGTCCACAAATTCCTATTCAGACATATGATAAGTGCATGAACTGTGGATTGGTTTTACTTTCATAGGCTTTCTTCTAAAATTTCTTAATATGAACAGGTGCATGGGAAGCTTGGCGGCTGCGTTGTAGGTGCTATTCTCAGCCCGCCATGGATACATGTTCTTCCTGGCTGATTTCTTATTGGCTTCATACTCCCTCTCAGACTTCTTCAAGTCCACACTTTTGACCTTACTTCCCAGCGGCAATCCGAATGTCTGGGAGAGACCTTTGATGGAGAGGTCTGCATATACCCTCCCATGCTTCACTACCTGCCTGGTTTGAGGGTTGTAATTCTGGGCGCACTCAATGACGAGCTCCGGAGACTCCATGGAGTATGGAAAACCAGCGGCATTCCACAATCCAGATATGAACACTGCGTCCAGCACAGGACTCTTGTCATGCCCATTGTTTAGCTTGGTTGACCAGGCTTCTAGATTAGTGCCTCCCTGATGGGTGTCTGTGATTGCTCCGTATTTAAACAGGACCCCCCTCTGAGTAGAAAACATGGGCTTGTTGAACTCTTCCTGACATTTGACCAATTGCTTCTCAGCCATGAGTACCTGCAATTAATGACAATTCTATCTCATAACAAGGTACATATGCATGCATACTACAGTTGAATTTATAAATCACTATGCCTACTATATGAACTCCAACATTACTTGATCATACGGACGCATAAACCAGAACTTACAATTATTGCACCAGAATAGAAACAATATGATGAGGGTTTTATTCACTTACCTGGTTGTGCAGATTTCCTTTTTATACTAGTAGATTGCCGAGACATTCTTAATTCAGCTGGTGATCACCTCTCCCTTCTGCCTGTGAGCTCGAATCGCGCAAAGGTAGCTGGTATGCAGATATAGAAGCTGGTGCTCTGTAAAACAAGTTTATCATAAGGTAAATGTAAAAATGGCAGTTGAATTACCTTTTAACCTCGCATTTAGGGCGCATTTAGGGCAACTTTGACAGATTAGATCATGTTCCTTGCTTATCCATGCGAAAAATGTAGGATCTCGCCAGGTGTTTCATTGGGTTCCAGGGTCGGCGGGAACCACCTACCATGGCTGCGCACATTAAATGATAATGGCGGCAATGGGAGCAGGAGAATATCCCTATGACAGGATATCATGAGGGTAGGATGATATTCACAAATATCGGGTTGAGTTTCAATATCATCCTCCCTCGTATTGACATTGTTATCGCGACAAGATTCGGGTGACAAAAGCACCTTTTATTTCTACGTAGTACATCAAGAGGATATTTCGGTGTATCGGGTGATGTTTCAAAATATGATGATGTCGAGACAAACTTACATCTCTCTCTCTCTTTCAGAATATTGGGATGACGTCATCCTGATATTCGCTCTTCGTATCGGAAGTGCATCATGACGTCATCATCATATTAGGCTAACATGATCATGTTTTAGAGAAAAATCTTGCAACAGTGTAAATGTGATGCTGATGTCATTAGGATGTATGTTCCTTCATTTATCGTATTAGGATGATGTCATCAGCATGTTGGCTAAGGGTGATATTTGCATCAGGAGGATATAAAGACACATCGGGTTATATGCGAAGTATGATGCAAACGATAGATAAAACTGTTTGACGGGAAGAGGTTGCTACCATTTAAAGTTGACGTCCAGATATTTGAACCGCATGACATATCAGGGGGGAGTGTTTCAAATATGATGATGAACTTCAACAATATGACCTTTCTCTTATGAATATCAGGTTTGACCGAAACTTTGACTGTTCATAACTTTTATATCCTGACGAATATCAAGGTGATGTAAAAGGCAAACCTGCCTAAATTTCAATGCTCTTTCAAAATATAAGGTCACAAAGATGAAATATGAACTTTCACAAACTAACCTCATGGTGACCTACCTCATCATGATCTTGCAGGATGATGCGCTTGACTTACTTTTACCAAACCGCCCAGAAGTAGACGCACAAGCCAAACCAAAAATTGGGTCCCTATTTTGCCAAGTCAAAATGGGGCATGTTGTGTAACCACACAACAGGTACGTGTCCAAGTATGTACACAAAAATAGAAATGAAAAGACTAGTAATAATTAACTAATCTGAGTGAAATACCTAGATTAAGATTCGTAATGAATGACCGATGTAATTCGGCTACTACGTTGGCACTTTGATGAGGTGTGACATAACTTTGCATGTGTGTAGCTTCCCCATTCATTGTAATGATGTCAGCATCATGTAGTCTGGTACCTTTTTCTATGAATGGATTTGACAATGATGCCTTCATGGTGACATCATGAGATTGCGTGTGGATGGTGTTTGCTAGTAGTTACAAAATGATTATCCTGCATGGGTTTCCTTTTTTTGAAAGTGGATGATGAGTCATGTTGACCTCATCATTTAGTGCCCCCACTTTAATGTCTACAAAGGTGGGTCCCGGTCATTTGAACCTCTACCAATTTCGTGAAGTGTTGGAGGTGCTCCTAGTTAACTCCAAAGATGTATTTGGATGGCTCTGGAGGAGTTCCTAGTTAGCTCCAGAGAGCTTCTCTTGGAATCCTACATTAAGAAGGGAGCCACCATTTGCTGGTTTTTAAGCCCCCAGGTGAGAAAGACAACAATTTATTGGTTTTCAATCTTTCCCTTAATTTTTTTTTTTGAGAAGGGCCGCCATTTGTTGGTTTTCAACCCCTCTTATTTTTCATTTTTTTAGAAGGGCCATTATTTTCTAGTTTTCAACCCTTTTTTTAATTTGTTGTCCTTTAAATTTCTTCAACTTGTGATAGAGGTCATGATCCCTATCACCAAGCACAAGTCCCTGGTAAACTCCTCCTTTGTAGCTAGTCTTGTATAGAGTCAAATTATGCGACCATTTACTAAGAATGTGTCTTCTCCTCTATCAATGGGTGCCAACAAAATTGTTCTATTCTCATAGACTTCCTTGATTTGGTAAGGTCCCATCCAATGGGTTTGTAATTTTCCCTTGAACTCCTTGAACTTAGAATCATATAGGAGAATCTAGTCCCCTTGTTGAAATATCCTCCTTTTGATGTGTTGATCATGCCATTGTTTCCTATGGTACTGAATAAGTTTCGTCTATTGTATGGCCTCTATCCCAATTTCATCCAACTCATTGAGTTGAAGAATCCTATCTTGCTATGCTATGGATAATGGAAACCTAGTGTCTAATGAAGTCTTTAGTGTTTGTAGTTCAAATTCTATGGACAGTATGGGTTTCTTTCCAAAAACTAGTTCATAGGGTGAAAACTTGGTTGTTGACTTCCATGTGGTATTGTAAGCCCAAACTACTTCAGGTAACCTATTGGCCCAATGTTTCGTATTCATGGCCACTATTCTTGTAAGGATGTTTTCTATCTCTTTATTTGTCACCTCTAACTATCCATTAGCTTGTGGGTGGTAAGGTGAAAACTTCCTATTCTTAACTTGGTATAGATCTATGAAGCTTAAATTACCTGAGAAGTAAATTGTGGTCCTGTATCTGAAACTATTGATCTTGGATCTCTAAACCCCAAGAAGTTTCTATTATAAAGAAAATCAACAACTTTGTCTTCCCTTGCACAATGCAATGCTTGAACTTCTACCCATTTTTTTACATAGTCAATGTAGGCTAAAATATATTCTTTTCCTAAAGAAGGTGGATAAATTGGCCCTAGAATCTAGGCCCCATTGCTCAAATGGTTCCAACACTACTTGAGGGTACAGTGACATTTCCTAGGTGAAAGTTGGCTGACCCATCCTTTGGCACTGATCACACTACTCCATATACCTCTTGGTGTCCTTATGGAGAGATGGCCAGTAATAATGAGCTCCCAGAATTTTGTGGATTGTTCTTTGTGAGGAATAATTTCCACCTGAGGGTTCATCTTGACATGCTCTTAATACATCAAAGATTTCATCATCCCTTAAACACCTATGTAAGATAAAGTTAGGACCACATTTAAATAGCAAACCATTCAACCATTTGTAAGATAAACTTTCTTTTATCAATCATTTCTTTTGTTTTGAGGTGAAATGAGATCAAAACAAGCCTCAACAAACCAAGGTGTAGTAGAAGAAACATAGGGGTAGCTATTCTACTAAAGTTTTCTATAAATCTCCTATAGTATCCTGCACGACCTAGGAAGCTTCTAACATCTATTTGGTTATTAGCTAAGGGTAACTACTTTATCACTTCTATTTCATTCTTGTCTACTTTGATTCCTTTGGCTAATATGTGGTGTCCAAGTACAATCCCCTCCTCTACCATCATAAAGTATTTTCATGGCTTAAGGACAATTGATTCTTTTCACAACATTGTAGCACCTTATCTAAGTTTGTGAGGGCTTCTTCAAAGGTGTCTCCATATAGAATAAAGTCGTCCATATAGACTTCCATACACTCATTAGCTAATTTAGAAAAGATGGCAAAAACAACCTTCTAAAACGTAGATGGAGCGTTACATAGGCCAAATGGAAGAAATCTATACGCAAAAGTTCCCCATGAACAAGTAAAGGTGGTTTTATCCTAGTCCTCCAGTGCTACTTGAATCTAGTTATACCCACTAAATCCATCTAGGAATGAGAAGTACTTTTTCCTTGCTAGGTTGTCTAGCACTTGGTCAATGAATGGCAAGGGAAAACAATCCTTCTTTGTGGCTTTATTTAGTTCTTTGTAGTCAATATATACCCTAAATTTCCCATTTTTCTTAGGCATTATCACTAAGAATGAAACCCACTGACTATTTGAAATAGGATAGATGAACCCTACTTGTAGCAATTTCTCTATTTCAGTTTTAACAATATCATTCAGGGTAGGATTTAATCTCCTCTGGGGTTGTCTAACAGGTTTGACATCTTCAGTGTATATATGATGGGTACATATCTCAGAAGGAATGCCCTTCATATCCTAGTATTCCCAAGAAAAAGCTACTAAATGGGAGACCAGGAGATTTAGAAGTGCTTCTTCCTATTTTTCTACTAGCTAAGTGTTGATGTTCAATGTTTTCCCAGGTAAGATCATGACCTACTTTGTAATCTGATCCATAGATGTCCCTATCCCATATTCTGTAGTCATAGTGTTGAGAGGGCTAGAATGTGAGAGTAGCATATGAAATGTGGCCAAATCTCTATAAAAGGTTTTTCCATAAGGAATGATATTTCCAAGGGTACAATGGGTAGTAGTGAGGAATTCTTTGTAAATCTTGGGCTAATTCCATTGTATCCTTGTCAATGAGAATGTGAGTTATGTATTCAGGTGTGTCATAGTTTATTTCTTCTTCTAACTCACCCAAATGTTCCACTAAGAATTGTTTTCCATGTTATTAGGTTCATCTACCCACACTTTTCCTGAGTAGTTTATTGATGGTTTAGCTGGAGGATATAAAGAGATTTTATTCAAGTCTATACCATTGGAAATGACAATGTCTCCTATTCTGCAATCAATAGATGTTACTTTTGTAGCCAGCCATGGTCTACATAGGATCAAGGGGTAAGCATTTCTTTGGTTTCTAGGTTTTAATATCATAAAGTCTACCAAAAATTCCCATGATTCCACCATGACTGGGACATCAGTTAATACCCCTTTTGGAATATCTATTGACTAGTCATCCAGTTGGAGAATTGTGGATGTGGCCTAGACACAAGTCAGGGCTAATTTATCTAGGGTGTGCACTGTCATTACGTTCATTGTTACCCCCAAATCAACCAAAACATTAGATATTTCTACCCCTAAAATGTGGACAATTATGACATTATTCCCAGGGTCTCCATATTTTTGGAGGAGCATCTCTCCCACAAGAAGGTCTACCACTTTTCCTTCCACTTGAATGGTGGCAGGGAAGTTTTTCTTCCTACCCTGGGTTTTAACATAATGTTGTTTGATGAATTGGTTTAGCTTAGGCACGTCCTTGATCGCTTATAAGAGTGGAATTTTGATAAATGGATATCTAATTTCTTATAGAAGTTTTGATTCCATGGTAGGTTGGACTTGTTTTTGTAGGGCAATTTTTTGAGGTACATGTCACCTGATCTGTTCTGGGTAAGGTGCTAGTTTTTCTACCTTTAGAGTAGCTCCAGAGTTCTTCATAGAAGTAGCACTACAGGTGATCTCTAGAGTTGTTATTCTAGCATAGTTTCTATAGTAATCTCCTCATGAGGTTGAGTGGATGGATTTTCAAGTTCCATATCATTAGTTACATCAACTATGAGTAGGGGAGATGGTCTTGGTAGTGCTTGCCTAGAACATAGCTGTGGCTTTGTAGATAAATAGAGTTTACACCAGCCATGTTTTCTTTCTCTGTCATGTAAATAGCTACTCCCTATTTATTTTGTGGATTTGTTACATGTTGAGCTAGTAAGGGTGGCTGACTAACTGGCTCATTTTGTGATTGTGCCTATGTTAGGGTTGGCTAACATAAGATATCAATTAACTGCAAATAAAGATTAAATAGAGGAATGGAAATACATAGAAATAATAATAGTGAGAGACAAGTTTTAACGTGATTGACCCATACTCGCGTTACATCCACCAATAGAGAGTCTAATATTATTATCTAGTAAATCAAATTGATTACAACCAACAATCCTTGTAACTCAATACCACTGCAAAATGCTACAATACATTAATAGAAACCCTAACCCTTAGCCACTTTTATCAAGCCTTATGTTGCTTACAAAAATATGGTTTTTTTATGTTGGCTAATAGAAAAAATAACTCTTGACTCCTTAATAAAATAATAAAAAATCATTGGAGTTTTTGGGGACGCTACCCCCAAGCCCCCGTGAGGGTGCTACCCCTTGACCCCACCCTATATCATGACAGGGAGTGCACCATGGGAATTGCCCCTGGACCCTGTCTTAGGGGCACTACCTTCAAACCCTTACAAGGGGCACTGCCCCTAGACCCCGTTAAATAATTTGGGGGGAAATCACTTTGATAAAAGTGGGGTAAATTTAACCTCTGAGTTTGATTAGGCTCCATATAACAACAATCTCCCACTTGGAGACTGATCATAACACTGATGACCCTATAGTTCCCACTAGAAATAAGCACCCTGGACTCTGTTGTTTTGAATTTTTTGTTTTCAATCTTGAAGACCAACCAAAGCTGAAGAGGAGCTCAACTTCTCCCTTGTTACTACCTTTGTAAACATATCCATTGGATTTTCATTTGTATGGATCTTTTCCAACCGTAACTATCCATCATCCAAAACCAACCAGATGAAGTGATACCTGAGTTGTATGTGTTTGGTCTTTGAATGCAAGGCAAAATTCTTTACAAGATGTATGGCACTCTAACTATCTATATACAAAGAACTATTAGCTTGTTGTTTGCCCAATTCTTCCATGAAAGATTGTACCCATATCATTTCCTTGCTTCCCTCTATTGTAGCTATGTACTTTGTCTCTGTGGTGGATAAGGCAACCACCTTTTGGAACCTAGAGATCCAACTCACCGCTGTCCCACCTACAACAAAGACATAACCTATAGTACTCTGCCTAGTATCAATAGCTCCTGCCAAATCTAAGTCTACCTAACTTTCTAAATCAATATTAGAGCTCCCAAAACATAAGTGTTTATTGGATGTACCTCACAGATATCTGAGAATCCATTTTACTGCATTCCAATGCTCCAATCTAGGATGGCTTATATACCTACTTACAACTCCTACAACATGTGTAATATCTGGTCTTGTACAAACCATGGCATACATTAAACTTCCTACAGCTAAAGCATATGGTACCTTGGGTATTTTTTCTTCCTCCTCTTGTGTCTTAGGACACATCTCCTTAGTCAATTTCAAATGACTAGGCAAAGGTGTGCTGACAACTTTTGCATTCTCCCTCTGGAATCTTTGCAACACCTTTTCAACATAATCAGCCTGAGATAGAGTCAATTTTCTGTTCTTCCTATCTTTGCAAATTTTCATACCAAGGATTTGTTTTGCTACCCCTAAATCCTTCATAGAAAATGATTGTGCTAACTATTATTTTAACTCTCTTATGTGATCCATGTTAGACCCTACTACAAGCATGTCATCAACATATAAACATAAAATAATGTAGCTGTCATTATCTAACCTCTTAAAATAAACACAATGGTTAGAATTACACCAGCTGTAGCCTTGCTTAGCCATAAAACTATCAAATTTCAAATACCATTGCCGAGGTGCTTGTTTCAGGACATATAAAGTCTTCTTCAATCGGCACACCAATTTCTCCTTACCTTTGACCTCAAATCCCTATGGTTGTTCCATATATATCTCCTCCTTCAAATCACCATGGAGAAAGGTAGTTTTCACATCTGGCTATTCTAAATGCAAATCTTCAGCAGCCACAATACTTAAAATAGTACAAATATAAGCCATCCTAACAACTAGAGAAAATATCTCATCAAAATCAATACCTTTTTTCTATGCAAATCCTTTTACAACTAACTTGGGTTTAAATCTTTTCTTACCACTATCTTCCTCTTTTAGCCTATAAACCCGTTTGTTTGGTAAAGCCTTTTTACCTGTAGGTAACTTACATAATTTCCAAGTCTAATTTTTTAGCATGGAGTCCATTTCTTCTTTCATTCCAAGCTCCCACTGAACCTTTGTATCCACCTGCATAGCTTCATCATACCCTTCCGGTTCACCAGCATCTGTTAACAAAATAGAATACAAAGAGGGACAAAACCTTTCAGGAGGTCTACTTAGCCTTGTTGATCATCTAATATTCACTGGAGTTTTTGGTATTTCTTGTTGTTGTTGTGGAGCATGAGGAACCCCTAGAACATCACTATTTGGAGTATCATCCAGCACCACATAATCCTTTTCTTTCTTCTCATGTTGTTGAAGCTGATCTTTGTACATCATGTTTCTCACAATTTTTAGATTTTCAACATCCCAAAGCCTATAACCAAATTCATCAATGCCATATCCAATGAAGATACACTTTTTTGATTTTGCATCTAGCTTGGTTCTATTTTCAGAATCTACATGTGCAAATGCTTCACATCTGAAGGTTTTGAGAAAAGAATAACTCACCTTCTTACATGTCCATGCTTCCTCTAGAATACCACAGTCCAAAGGAACTGAAGGACCTCTATTATTTAAATATACAATGGTATTGATAGCCTTTGTCCACATGTTTAAAGGCTACCCAACATGCAATCTCATGCTTCTTGCATGCTCCATTATTGTCCTATTCATGCACTCAACCACTCCATTTTCTTGTGGAGTCCCTAGAACCATTTTCTACCTACGAATTTGATTAAAGGAACAATAATACTCAAATTCTTTGCTGCAATACTCACCACTATTTTAGATCTGAGACATTTTAATCTTTTACTTGACTCATTCTCAACCAAGCTTCTCCATTTCTTAAATGTTTCAAATACATCAAATTTCTACCTAAGGAAATATATCCAAACCTTCTTAGTTGCATTATCTATAAATGTAGCATAATACCGAGAGCCACTAAGAGAAGATACCTGAGCCAATCCCTCATACATATGTATGTACAAGCTCTAACTTTTCATCTTTCTTTTGCTTCCCATCCTTGAGAAAACTAACATCCTTTTGTTTGCCATACACACAATTTTCACATAAATCCATATTAATACATTTTAGACTTGGTAAAACTTTCTTAGAATGAAGTACCTTCATACCTTTTTCACTCATATGCCCAAGTCTGTTATGCCACAGTGTTGTCTTAGAACCTGTAGCAACTATTTTAGTCTCTTCCTATGAACCTATAGCAAGTGTTCCTGAACATGTTTGTTTTTTCTCTACAATAGCTAAAAGGAAGGAACAATATGACTTGTACAAAGATATAAGATGCCTACTTTCACAACTTTTGCTACTATTAAGGCACCTTTTGAAACCTTCCAATTTTTATTAGTAAATATAACAATGCAACCTTCATCAGCTAGCTGCCTTGCTAAAATTAAATTCCTACTCAGCCTTGGAACGTACCTTACGTCTTGTAGTAGCCAATGATTCCCATTCTGCAACTTAATATTGATTCTTCCCTTTCCAACAATCTGACAGGCTTCGTTATCTCCCAAATAAACCAGCCCAAAATCCCCTTGGACATAATCAAGAAAATAAGTTCTATAGGGTGTAGCATGAAATGAGGCCCTTGAATCTAAAACCCATGAATCATTAACATTTTCTAGGGAAAGAATCAAAGAATCATCTTTAGATTTATTACTTACCACATTTGCCTCCTTATTTCCTTCTTGTTTGTCTCCTTTATTCTTCTGAGACTAGTAATCTTTCTTCAGATGACCTGGTTTCCCACAGTACCAACAATCCTTCTATCCTCTAGATTGGGACCCCTTGTCCTTTGATTTTCCTCATGACTACCCATGACCTCTAGAAGCTTTTCCTCTCTCATTTGATCTACCCTTGCTTTCTACATTCAAAACACTACTTGATGTGGACACGCTTGAGCTTTTATGTCACATTTCCTCCCTAAGGATAACACTAACAACATCATCAAATTTCAAAGTGTTTGAACTAGAGACAGAGTTACTTACAACCATTACCAAGCTATTCCAACTTTCTGGAAAAGAACATAAAACTAAGAGAGCCCTCACCTCTTCATCAAATTTTACTTTTACAGAAGTTAACTGACTAGTAATCGTATTAAACTCATTTAAATGATCTATCACAGATCCACCTTCAATCATTTTTAGATTAAACAAATGCTTCATGAGAAATACCTTATTTGAGGCTGAGGGTTTTTCATACAATTTAGCCAAAGCTTTCATTAGTTCACTTGTTGTCATTCGCTTATGTTATATTGAATGCCACAGATGGTGCCAAGCACAACTAAGTGGTTCCCAGTGCCTTTTTGTCTAGAAGATTCTAATCCTTATTAGTCATTGTTGCCAGTTTCTTAGCTAGCCCTTCCAATGGCCTCCATAAATCCTTCTGATAGAGATAATCCTCCATCTGTATCTTCCATAACTAATAGTTTTGCCCATTGAATTTATCTACCTTCAATTTACCCTCGTCTGCCATTGCTCCCACTCAACTGTGAGACTCCTACTCAACCATGAGACCTTCTCGCAAATGATAATCGAACACAACCCACTCTGATACCACTTGTTAGGGTTACCTGACAGAAGATATCAATTAAATGTAAATAAAGATTAAATAGAAGAATGGAAATCCATAGAAATAATAATAGCGAGAGATAAGTTTTAACATGGTTCACCCAAACTCAGGCTACATCTACCAATAGAGAGTCCAATATTATTATCTAGTAATTCAAACTAATTACAACCAACAATCCTTGCAACTCAATACCATTGCAAAATGTTACAATACATCAATGGAAACCCTAACCCTTAGCCACTTTTGTCAAGCCTTATGTCAGTTACAAAAATAGGGTTTTTTTTATGTTGGCCAATAGAAGAAATAACTCCCAACACCTTAATAAAATAATAAAAAATTGTTGGACCCCGCAAGGGGCACTGTCCCTTGACCTGTCTTGGGGGTGCTACCCCTTGACCCTATTAAATAATTTGGGGAGAAACTACAATGATAAAAGTGGGGTAAATTTAACCTCTGAGTCTGATTAGGCTCCATATAACAACACCCTATGTGTTGGGGGTTCCAGTTAGTAATTATTTTTGCTGAGGTTGGAAACATCTAGGTTGTCACTAAGGACCCCACTAAGGACCCCACTGAGGTTGCATGTTTTATGATCCAAATTGTTGTGGAAATTGTTATGGCCATTGTTGGTTTCCCTAGGGTTGGTTTTGCCAATGCTAGTTTTTCCTTTGCTGGTTTGACCAATCTTGTGGTACCAAAGGAGGAATGTTTTGAGGCCCCTATAAAGTTGAATTTCATTGATTTTTCCCCAGTTTGAAGGACCCCTATAGGAAGCCTGATTTGGGTACTGATTGTATGGGAAATGGCTAGTTTGTTTTTGTCCCATGTAATTCAACTCCTTTTCTATTATGGCATTCTTTTTAGTCAGCCTTTTTAAGGCTAGAAAATGATCACAATTACATGTATGGTGCTCATTGTCATAGATCTGATAGATTTCCATCTTGTTCAATGGACATTCTCTCAAAAGGTGTTTGTTCCTAGACACTTAGGACAGTATATGGAGAGAAGTTCAGCTATTTTGTTTTGTTCAATTATTTTAGTCTTTGCCGAAATTCCACCTAATGTGGTATTCAGCTGGACCAAGATATCTATCTTAAGGTTTGCAATCTCTTCCATTAATTTTATTA
This sequence comes from Cunninghamia lanceolata, assembly GCA_027924645.1. NCBI lineage: Eukaryota > Viridiplantae > Streptophyta > Pinopsida > Cupressales > Cupressaceae > Cunninghamia > Cunninghamia lanceolata. The sequence goes on from BSBN01000854.1 coordinate 11,981,079, forward strand.
TTTCATTCTTTTCTTTAAAAGACATGGGTGTTCTCACTCTGTCCTAGGTTCTAGAGTAGTTCTTGCAAAGTTCTTCTATATCAGGCATATCCATTTTTTATTTTTCCTCTCCCCATTAGATCTAGTGCCTATTTTGATTCTCTGTCCAATCCTTTTACAAATAAAATTTTGGCCAAGGGGTGAGCCACAGGATTGCCATATCTCCTCAAGGCAAAGTTGAACCTATCTAGGTAGTCTTCTAAACTTTCATCCTCTCTTTGTTTAGTTTTGAACAACTCCTCCCTTTTATCACTGACCCTATAGTAATTCTAGAACTTTTCAAGGAATTCAGTTTCCATCTAATCCCATGAATGAATGGAGTCTGGGGCTAAACCCATGAACCACCTCATAGTAGAATCTTTTAGGGTTGATGGGAAAAGTTTGAGTTTTTGATTATTTGATCCATAGTCATAGGTCTAGCATACAACTTTAAACTCAAACAAAAATTGATCTGGATCCTCAGAAGCAAGACCCCTGAAGTTTCATAGGTTTGAAGGTGAAATGTTCTTCATAGCAGCATTATCTACATGAGCAAGGACAATAGGGTAAGAGAAGGTCCTAGCATTTTCATGTAGAGGATATGCCTCATCATTGTGATTATCATCCATGTTTGGTGTCTCTTCTTTCTAGGATTCAATGTGAGGTTTTGAGGAAGTGGATTCTTGTAATGGATCTTCCTGGTGTCTTTCTTGTAGTTCTTGAATATATTCAAAGAGTGAAAGATTTCAAGGACTTGAGGGAATGTCAATTTGGGATGCAGTTTACAAGGTAGGTTCTAAGTGTCCCTCTTCAACAAGATCTTATACCACCCTACTACCTTCTCCTGTAGTTTGCTGCTAGGGTATTTGTTTTATTTATATACCTCTTGAATCCCTAGGTCTAACCATATAGATTCAATTTAACCTAAAAAGGACTGCTAACTAAGTTTTTCTTAATAACATATACATTCCAAGCAATGATACCAAAAATGACAAGGGTCATTGTACCTTGGCATTTAATCATGTTTTTCATATGTCAAATCCAGGGTTGTGTCCTAGGTTGTCTACAATAAGGAACTCCATAATCAACAATCCTTCAACTAATCCTACTGATTTGATTGTCTAAGGAATTAATGCTACTAATTTATCTGTTGTGAAATGAAATTCTAAATACACCAAAATAATGCTAAAGCAATAGATTGTTGAAAATGATCTATTCTAGTTCACACAAAAATGAAAACATGAATCTATTAGAAATAACTATTAAATAGGAATATATCTATCTTATGAAAGTAGTAGAATTGTACTCCTAACAAAATATGTAAATATAACAATGAAACAAAGATACTAGCCTCATGTCTATTGGCGAGAGTGGGCCCTTTCTCCACACCTTCAAGATTGAAGGCTAAGACAAGAACTTAGAATAGAAATGTAATAACACAATATTTCCTTCAATTGAAGCTCATCAAGTTACATTGTATTCAAAAAAGTATATATGTCCTGAAAATTAAAATTACAATAACTCTAATAGAAAAATCTGTATATGTTTCTACTACTTCTATTTAAACATATATTAGTCTAAGCGACAAGATATCTTTTGGAACTAACTATTCTATCCATCATTTCATCTATGAGATACAACCAATCTCGTATTATAACTAAGACATACAATTATGTAACTGAAAAGTATAGCCATGCAAACTAAAAAGGCTTTAGTGGTACAGAAGTTCCACTAAATCCAACGTCTTAACTTAAATAACAATAGGCAGCGAGGCCCTGAAATATAGGTTTTAAACAATCCTTTGAAACTCATACAAAATCAAATAAAAAAAGGGGATCACTTCTTTGGTAGACAACTGGAGTCTTCACTAGAACATTTTGGTGTTGGATGGCAGACTCTATAGAACTACAGTTGGCCCCAGAGATGTAGGTTGACAGTAGTGCTAGAGACTCTACACTATTGCTAGTATCTCCAAAGACTGCATGTTGTTGCCAGTAGCTCTGGAGATGCATCCATGATTCCACTGAGGCATGGCTCTGAAGGTCACCCACCTCCTTTATTCTCCTACTCTTTCTTCTTCAGAACTCCTCCAACACTTTGGGAAAACATTAGATTCTAGTGTAGTATCCTCCATACCTGGCTCTAGAGATCATCAAAATTTCTTTTCACCTATATATCTATACCTGTGCACGCAAAAAGAGACTTTTTAGCACAATTTCTTTAATTTAATGCAACATAAGTCCTTTCATCAAAAATAGTAATCTTTAGTAATTCATCTCTCATTAGTATAATTAAAATGTCTTTACAATTTCTATTATGCAAATACCAGGACAAACAAAATGAAAGGATGGAAAAAGTGAGTAAAAAGGTATGTTTATTTGAGTGCTACCTAGCACTCATCAACTTCTACACTTTACATACATGTCTACTAGGGTATTTACAACTAGAACATATGACAAAATTCCCATATCCTTAATGCTTTGATGGATGTCCATGTACCATGTTCCAAAGATCCCATTTTGGCACAGATAGGGAGGATGCAAGAAAAGGTTGTGGAATTTGGATTTACACCTACTAATTGCATTTCCTTGCAAGTTTCTAAAGTAGCATATCCATTTTGTGTATATCTTGCAATCATTGCATTCCATGAGAGAACATCTCTTTGAGGTGTTCTGTCAAACAATTCACCTTTCTTGTCTCTGCTTCTACACTTAGCATACATATCTACTGGAGTAGTTGTAACTAGAACATCTAACAAAATTCCCATATCCTTAATGCTTTGATGGATGCCCATGTACCTTGTTGCAAAGATCACATTTTTGTACAGATAAGGAGGATGTTGGAAAAGGTTGTGGAATTTTTCTATAAAGCCATTGGTTGCATTTTATTAGAAGTTTCTAAAGAAACAAATCTATTTTGTGCATATCTTGCAATCATTGTATTCCATGAGACAACATCTCTTTGAGATGTTATGTCAAACATTTTAGTGCCTTGTCTATGTTTCCACAATTTGCATACATGTCTACCAGGGCAATTGCAACTAGAACATCTAACAAAATTCCCATATCCTTAATGCTTTGATGGATGTCCATGTACCCTATTTGAAAGATCCCATTTTGGTACAAATAGGGAGGATGCTAACAAAGGTTGTGAAATTTGGCTTTACACCCTTGAATTGTATTTTCTTGAAAGTTTCCAAAGGCTTATCAACAAATCTATCTTGTGCATCTCTTGCAATCATTGCATTCCATGAGATGGCATCTCTTTGAGGTATTTTGTCAAACAATTTACATCCCTTTGTATCTAGTGTTGAGTGTTGAATTGTAAGAACAAGGCATAAATTGGAGAAGTAACTTTTAAGTTTAGAGATAAGTTTTCATTGGGTATTCAACCATGTCAAATCTCATAGCTCTTTTCACTTATCCATATGTACTATATCAAACTTGTTTCTCACCTACATACCTTCCTTGCTATATCCTTGACCATGAGAGATCTTATACATCATATGGATTACGTTCTCATTCTATGTATATGTTCTTATCTCTGACATAACACTTTCTTATTATTAAATGATTACATTCTCATGACTTCTTGACTATGTTTTCAAAATCCATTTAACAAATTGGCTTTTGTTTATTATCCCCACTATTGGGGGCTACATTGGGTAACATCTCAATGCACTTTGATACATGTGCTTACAATATTATATCTTGTTGTTTTAGATGATGTTATCTATTCCATTATAACATTTTTCTTGTGCTAACATGGATTGGAATGGGTTCATCATCTTCAAGGCTATTTGAACCTTTGATTAATGCCATAGAACACATTGGATCAAGTGAGAAAACAATATAAGCCTAAGGAGAGCAGAGGAAAGAACTGAAAATGTAGATTACAACATAGCTTTTAGTTTAGTTTCATCTACCAAAATTATTCTAGGAGTGAAATTTTGCATTTCACATCTCCTGGGGCTGAATCTATTGTGCTAAAACATCAAAGTATGTGGGTGAATGCTAGGTAGGTGCCTTTTCAATGGTGAAGCCTCCTGGTCATTCTCGACTACATTGGATGGAGGTAGTCACTTAAGAGCCCTCAAACAAAAAGGTGCCAAGATTTGGATTAGTTGTTCTCTCAAAAAGTGACACCTACAAATGTCTTCTTTACATGTATAGGTGGATGCTAGGTCCTCCTACAAATACCTACCTTGGTTTTTTCTAAATCAATTTTTTTGTCTATGGTGGCAAGGAATGCAATGTTACAAAATGTTTTAGTTTCATCTAGTAGAAAGGTGCTAGGAGTGGAATTTTTCTTTTCGCACCTTATGGGGCTAAACAAAATGTACTAACACATCTGGTTGAATGCTAGGGGAGGTCTCATTTCATACCCCAAGTGTCCCATTATGTTCTAGACTATAGGCTTCTTGCAAAGTCACTTAAGAGCCTTAAGAGAAAAAAACTATCAAAATTTGACAAAGTACTTCTCAGAGTCCATGGCACCTAGAAATGTTCCATTTGGACCTAAAGGTGCATGTGGGGTCCATCTAAAATAAACTCTCTCAGTTTTTTCAACTTCAAACCATTTGTCCATGTGGAAATTAAATGCATTCTTACAAATGCATCATTGGCATTCATCATAACCTTGCCAAAAGCTGTATTTTTCATTCTGTGCCTCATGGGACCAAACAAGCTATGCTAACACATTAGGTTGGGAGGGTAAATTCTAGTGGTGGTCTCTCTTTTTGTGCCAAGTGTCCTAGTCATTTCAAAATTTAGGCTTTTGACAAAGTCTCTTAAAAGACCTAAGAGCAAAAAATGTCAAACTTTGACAGAGCATTTCTTGAAATCTGTGGCACCTGAGAAATTTCCATTCATACCTATAGGTGCATGTGGTTTCCATGTACAATAACCTCTCTCCATTTTTGTCAACTCAAAATCATTTGATCATGCCAAAATTAAATGCATTCTTGCAAAATGCATCAGTGGCATTCAACATAATCTTTCTAGAAGCCATATTTTTCATTATGCACCTCATGGGGCAAAATAGACTATGCCAACACATCAGGGTGGGTGGGTGAATACTAGGGGAGGTCTCATTTTGTGTGCCAAGTGTCCTAATAGTTTCAAACTACAAGCTTCTAGGAAAGACACTTTGGTAGAAGCCTGTAGACCAATATGACTAAGACACTTGGCACATTAAATGAGACCTCCCCTAGCATTCACCCACCCACCCTGACATGTTGACATAGTCTATTTAGCTACATGAGGTTCAAAACAAAAAATATGGCTTATGAAAAGTTTATGTTGAATGTCCCTGATGCATTTTGCAATAATGCATTTAATTTTGGCATGGCCAAATGGTTTGCGATTGAAAAAAAAATAGAGAGGTTATTGTCAAGATGGACCCTATGTGCACCTGTATGTCTAAATGAAACATTATGAGGCACCATGGGTTCCAAGAAATGGTCTATCAAAATTTGGTAGTTTTTTTCTCATAATTCTCTCAAGAGACTTTGTTAGAAGCCTATAGTCTGAAATGAATGGGACACTTGGTGCAGAAAATGATATCTCCCCTAGAATTCACCCACCCACCCAAATGTGTTGGTGTAGTCCATTTGAATGTCACTAATGCATTTTGCAAGAATGGATTTAATTTTGGCATGTTAAAATGGTTTGGAGTTGAAAAAACTTAAATGAGTTATTTTAAATGGACCCAACATGCACTTGTAGGTATGAATGAGACATTCCTAGGTGTCATGAACTCCTAGAAATGCTCTGTCAAAGTTTGGTACTTTTTTTCTCTTAGGGCTCTTAAAAGACTTTATTGGAATCCTATAGTCTAAAATTACTAGGACACTTGGTACACAATATGATACCTACTGTAGCATTCACCCACCCACCTTGACACATTGGCATAGTCCATTTGGTCCCACAAGGCGTAGAAATAAAATTTGGCTTTTGGAAAGGTTATAATTAATGTTACTGACACATTATGCAAGAATGCATTTAATTTTGATATGGAAAAATGGTTTGGACTTGAAAAAAATGAGAGAGGTTATTGTAGATGGAGCCCACATACACTTGTAGATCCAAACATAAAATTCCCAGGTGCCACAAATTCTAAGAAATACTGTATCAAAATTTGACAATTTTTTGCTCTTAGTGCTCTTAAGAGACTTTACTAGAAGCTTGTAGTCCGAGATGTCTAGGACACTTGGCGTATGAAAAAAGACCTCCCTAACATTCACCCATCCATCCCAATGTTTTAGTGCAGTCTGTTTGGCCCCATGAGGTGCAGAATGCAAAATTTCATTCCTAGCACCTTTCCAATGGATGAAACTGAAGCATTTTAGAACATTGCATTCTTTTTTACCACAAGAAAATGAAATTGATTTAGACAAAATGAGGTAGGTATTTGTAGGTGGACCTGACATCCACATATACATGCTAAGAGGACATTTGTAGGTGTTAAAGTTTGACAGAACAGTTGATCAAAATTTTGACAACTTTTTTGTCTTAGGGCTCTTAAGAGACTATCTCCGTCCAATGTAGCCAAGAATGTACAGTTGGTTCTTTAGCAACCTACTATAAATTTCTTCTCACTTGATCCAATGTTTTCTAGGGCATGAATAAAAGGTTCTAGGGTATGAATCAATCAAGCGAAGGCATTGAAAGTAGATGTTTCTTCACAATGCTATATGGAATCTAGTGTTTAATCTAGTGTTTAAGTAGAAAAAACATAATGAAAAGATACGCCTTAAAGAATGTGCTACTAAAATCACATGAAATGGTTATCAATCTAGGATTCTTAATCCAAGGGTGAAAATTCACACCTATAACTAACAATAAATGATTCAAGGCCTCTACAACTCATAGTAGAAGGAAACAAACCTCCTCAAGACCATTATAATGCTTCTAAATCTCTAAGACCAAACTTTATGTGTTATAAGCCTAGTTGAAACTCACCTTTCATGATGATTTTTGGAAAAAATGGAAGGATTTGCTACTATTTTGATTATTGCGGCTATGGGAGAAGTTTCAAAATGGATTAAATTTTATCTTTTCAGGCTTACCCCAAGCCATTCAATGGATCTAAGGTCTTATTTAATGGTTTTGAGTATGATTCAAGGTGTTTTCTCAAGTTTTTCTCTAAAATCCCATGAGGAAGGCCGCTATTGAAGCCTAGGGTTTGGTTGCCAAGGGTAACTCACCAAACCCTAGGGAAGGTTATTGATTTAATGACATATCCTTTTTTCCTTAAGTTTTTTAATCCATGCTTACATTATGGTTTCATGGTCTTCCATGTAGATTTGATGAATGTTTGTGTGCAAGGATATTACCTATGTCTACTAGGATTCTCACCTTTCACAGTACATCATAGGATTACCTTTGTATAATTAATCCATGAAGGTATCATATTGGGTTAGTAATTAAATCATCAAGGAAATCATTATGAAGATACCATGAGGGTGTCATGAGTGAAGGGTAACCTTGTTGAGAATCCAAAACCCTCATTATCCCTATCAAAAGCATGCAAAATTATGGCAGTCCTAAGACTATAGCAACAATAAGAAGATGTATTTTTCATAAGCAAAAACCCTAGTTTTCATAGGGGGATTCCTGTGATACCTTCCCATGGATTAATGAAACATTTAAATAGGAAAGTAGTTGCAACAAAGGAATGTCAAGCAGCAAAGGACTGTCATGACTAAATGACATAGGGCAATTTCTAATGGTATGGTCTGATGTACAGAGGCTACATCATGAATTACATATGATAAATTCAAGATCCTCAGAGATGGTGCAATAGTAATGAATCTATGTTACATGAATTTAGTGACAATATTTCATTAGAATCATAAGTGGAGTAAGTGGTATTCATTAACAACTAGTGGATTCATAATGTTGTATGGAATCATCATCTATGCCTATGACCTTTAAGGATAGAAAGAAGGGTTGTTTAGGTAGGCTACTAAAAAGTTCATGGTCATGAAAAGTTTGAACATTCATTTCATGAGGGTATGGAGGATATGACACAAGAGAATATTATCACATAGAAGGTTCTCAATATGGCCCTACAAGTGTAGAATATTGTGATATCAACCCAAAATTAGTCATTCATAACTCACATCATTAAACAATGGAGATTGCCTGATCATATGCCTAGATGTTGAGAAAAATAAATTCCTTAAAAGCCTAGATATAGGGGACAACCATTATTAGCCTTAAAAACTTCATATAATCATCCTAAATATGCATGATTGACTATCCTAGTAGCCCTAGGATAGTCATGATGATTTTAATTTCTAAGATTGATCTAGCGAACCTAAGATTCACTGCAAGATGATTGAAGGATTTCAAGAGTGAGAGATCATTATTTAAAGTTGACAATATATGCAAAATTTGTTGATTCAATGCCCTATAGGACTATCATAGTCATGTCATACATTTTGGGTTTACTGATATAAAAAGGTTAATCATCCTATAAGGTTATCTTGAAGGGAAGATTTGAAGATGTATTAAGATAGTCAAGAGATCATTGAAAAGAAATGAAAAGATTAACCCCTAGACAAAAGAATCTTTCATGGAGGAAGAAGTAATCAACAATTAGGTGTTAAGACAGCTACCTACAAACTTTATCAAGGTCATAAATGATTTTTATAATGAGACTGCATCACAACGAGGATGGTGAATGGATTGGTATAGAAGAGAAACCTCTTATTCCTTAATGAAGAAAAAATAATTGAAGAAGTTTCTAATACAGAGGTGGTCAAAGGTTTAGGATACTCATCAACTGGTCCTTCAAATCACTAAACATGGAGGGAAAGTCTTACTTCCCAAACAATCCTTCTAGGCTTTCAAATCTTACGCCAAGGAACCCACCATAGAATAAGTCACAAAATGACTTATAAATTTGAGGGAAGGCATTTCAAACATTTCAAGGAAACTAGATAAACCTTCCCAAAGCATGTGTTAGGGTCTTGTGTATAGGAAAAGGTGTTTTGCTTCACCAACCCCCTATTCCCCTTATAGCCTTTCTTTTAGGGACTGTAGCAAATAACTTTCTTCTGAAGCCCTTTCTCCCAAAAGAAAAACTAGATACAAATACCCTTTTGGAAGATCTATATTATATCCCAAAATGACCCTAAGTTTCTTAAGGACATGTGACTCAAAACAACACCGGTAGTACAATACAGGGGCTCAATTAGGCCTATTTTTCAAAGTAACTACTCAAGGGTGGACTTGCCCAAAAAACACAACCACTTGGATTAGTGATGTAGATGGAAAAACAAAGGATTTTAGTGGTTTTGAGTTCCTATCTCCAAATAGTTCACCTTTATGACCACTATCCCACATACAAGGCCTAATACATGGTTTTATCAGGTCTATTCTTGGTAAATCCTTGCCAAAACTCCATCTTCTACATGAGAGATTATCAAAATAGTAAAAACACATGAACACCATTCCATTCCACTGGTTTTATGGAGATAGGGTTGGTAGAATGGCTGGAAGACACATCGTTTTGCTCTCAAAACCCTAGTTCAGGGTTTAAGACAGATTCCAAAAAACTTGTTATATCTCCCTTGTAGATCAATGAAATTTGCCCAAACAAAGTGTAATAGATAGGTAACCCAGTGCACTACCACATTGGAAGAGTTTTAGGCCTTAACAAACTTGTACAAGAGCGTAGTATGGCCTGAACCAACAAAAATAATAGAGATTTAGCAGAAAATAGAATTTTACTATAATATTTCTTCTCAAAATAGGTCCAACCCCTGCTCTTGAGGTATGTAGAGGCTTTTATACATGACTTAAATAGTTTGCATTGATTTGTAACTGAAAACCACCTATGTGGTTGGTCTGCACCTCCCAAATGTTCTATGAATTAGACTGCAAAGAAACTACCTCTAAATTGGTTACAAAAACAAATGAGTTGGTCATTATTTGATCTTATTACATTGTATTTGAATGACAAAAGACATCCTAGTCTAGTCCTAGACAACTCCCTAGGACCTTATTTGATTAAACAATGCATCAAAACATGAAATTATCAAAGGTGCTTTGCACCATACACTCAGGGGTGAAAGAAATTCAATCTTCTGATGAAAGAAGGTCTGCAACAGTGACCCCATGTTGTGCAATATATGTCTTAGACATCCAAGTGGCATCTTCAACTAGTAGGCCAACCCATTTGACCAAATATTCTATGTATACCTTCCTCCTTCTTCTTTTGACTTCCTTGGTGTCCAAGATAGCTTCAAGCTTCATTGGTTGATTAGGTGAAAGATCTCTGACCCACTCCTTGTCATCAACATCAGTTCCACCTACTTCTTTTCTTGCACAAACAGATCCCTTGAATGGATAGAGGTCAGATACATTGAAAATAGGTGATATGGCAACTCCTTGGGGAAGTTCAATTTCGTAGGCATTGTTTCCATATTTGTGGATCACTCTGCAAGGTCCTATTTTCTTCATCATAAGCTTTGTGTACTTCTCCTTGGGCAATCTCTCCTTCTTTAGGTGTGCCAATACAAGATCACCTACTTGGAATTGCACATCTTTCCTCTTCAAGTCTGTTTTCTTCTTATACTTGTCCACATTCCTCTCAAGTGTCTACTTGACCTGTTGGTGAATGTCATGCATGACTACTACAAAATCCTCTCTTTGAGCACTTCTTTTATCCATCCCACTCAAGTATCTTAGTTCATAAACACCTCTAGGGTGTACCCCATAAACAACATCAAATGGACTTTTAACAGTACTTCTGTTAACTAAATCATTATAGGCATATTCAGCCTGAGGTAAGATCAAATCCTAAGCCTGATTGTGTTCCTTAGTTAGACATCTCAGTAGGTTTCCCAAGAATATATTGATAACCTTAGTCTACCCATCTGTTTGAGGGTGATAGGTAGAACTGTAGGTTAGATTTGTTCCTAGTTTTCTCCACAACGTTCTCCAAAAATGCCCAATGAACTTTGCATCTTTGTCAAACACAATAGATAGTGATAGTCCATGGATTCTTACAATTTCCTTAAAGAACAAACTTGCAATATGAGATGCATCATTAGTTGTATTGCATGCAATGAAGTGTGCCATCTTGCTAAATCTATCAACTACAACATATATACTGTCATATCCTCTTGCAGTCCTAGGTAGACCTAAGACAAAGTCCATGCTTATTGCTTCCCATGGTTTGCTTGGTATAGGCAGGGGTTGATACAAACCTGCATTAGAACTTGTCCCTATGGCTCTTTGGTAGATGACACATCCTTCCACAAACTTTTTTACATCCAAATGCATCTTGGGCATATAATAGAATCTTTTGACTTGTTCCAAAGTTTTTTCATAACCAAAATGTCCCCTTAGGCTTCCACTATGTTTCTCTTTCACTAAATTCTCCTTCATGGAGCACCTTGGCACACATAATTGGGCCCCCTTGAACAAAAGACCATCTTGTATGACATACTCAAAATATTCCCAATGAAATGCATCAACAAACTGATTAAAAATAGTGAAAGCATCTTTAAAGTCTTCATCTTCTTGATACATACCTTTGAGGGAGTCTATCCCTACACTTTGAAGTTGCACTTCTTGGACTAGTAACACCCTTCTACTGAGTGCATTAGCAACTTTATTGGCTTGAACTTTTTATGCTTGATGGTAAATGTGTAGGCCTGTAAAAATTCCACTCATTTCATGTGCCTTTGCTTCAATTTGTCTTAACAATTGAGAAAACTTAATGCATGATTGTTAGTGAATACTATAAACTCCTTTGGCAACAAGTAGTACCTCCACCTCTTGAGGGCTTGGACCATGGCATAAAGTTCAAGATCATATGAAGAATACATTTCCTTACTCTCATTCAATTTCTCACTAAAGAATGCAACCAGTTTCCCTTTTGGCTCAAGACTACACCTATAGTTTGGTTGCTTGCATCACATTCAATAGTGAATACTTTATTAAAATTAGGTAAAGTGAGTATTGGCTACTGAGATACCCTATTTTTTAGATATTCAAAACCCTCATGTGCTTCATTAGTCTATTGGAAACTACTCCTTTTACCTCCTTTGATAGTATCAAGCATGGGTGCACAAATATGACTAAAATTTCTGATAAACTTTTTGTAAAAACTTGCAAGGCCATGGAAACTCTTTACCTTTGTTGCTATTCTAAGTGTTGGCCAATTGAGAATGGCTTCACCCTTAGAAGGATCCATCTTCAAACTACCCTTTGAAATGACAAAACCAAGATACACCAATTTTTCTTTCATGAACTCACACTTTTGGAGATTGATCATCAACTTCTCCCCATGCAACCTTCTCAAAACCATGTCAAGATGCTTCAAATGCTCCTCCTTGGACCTGCTAAACACAAGGATATCATCCAAATAAACAACAACAAATTTGACAATAAAAGGTTGTAATACCTCATTCATTAGTCTCATGAATGTACTAGGAGCATTGGAGAGTCCAAAAGGCACCACCATCCACTCATAAAGACCCTCATTAGTCTTAAAAGTAGTCTTCCATTCATCTCCTTCCCTTATTCAGATTTGATGGTATCCACTTTTCAAGTCAATCTTGGAATAATAAGAAACACCCCAAACAATCCATTAGGTCTTCTATCCTAGGGATAGGAAACTTATATCTAATGGTTATCTTATTGATGGCCCTAGAATCAGTGTACATCCTCCAACCACCATCTTTCGTAGGGGCTAAGACAGTAGGTACTGCACAAGGGCTTAGACTCTTCTTAATCGAGCCTTTATCCAAAAGTTCTTGTACTTGTTTGGCTATCTCTTCATTTTGGGCAGGTGTCATCTTATAGACAACTTTATTTGGTAATGTGGCAGTAGGGATCAGATCAATATGATGACTGATTCCTCTATTTGGAGGCAAGGAACTTGGTAATTCATCTACTATAATCCCCTTATACTTGTCCAACAAGGTTTGTACTTCACTAAGAATGGCTCCTTTCTTGTTTGTAGTCAAAATTGATTTTCTCTTAGGTCTGATAATTAGAGCAAATCCTTGCCCCCCTTCTTCTTTCAAAGACTTCAAAAACTCCTCTCCAACCATCATGACACTAGGTCCTTCATGATCCACCTTATCTCCTTCTTGTAGAGGTGTGAGATTGTAAGATACTCCATCTTTTGTGATCACATAGGTGTTCTTCTCCCCATCATACCTGGCCTTCCTATCAAACTACCAAGGCCTACCTAGGAGTAAATGACATACATCCATGGGGATGATGTCACACAAAATTTTTTCCCTGTAAGCACCAATATTGAATTCTACCCAAGATTGTTCATTCAAAAGCACCTGCTGCCCCTTATTAAGCCATGAAACTTTATAAGGGTTAGAATGTGGGATTCTTTTCAAATTTAATTTCTCAACCATCTCTAATGCTACTAGATTGTTAGTAGAACCAGAATCTACTACTACCTTACACACGTTACCTTGCACCTTGCAATTGATTATAAATAGTGCCCTTCTTTGTGGTGGTTCTTTGACAACTGGTACCTTGAGCAATGTCCTTCTAATCATCAAACTTTCTCCTACCTTTGAAGTAACATTCACCAAAGGTAAGGTTGTATTCTCCTCAACCTCTTGTACAATCTGATTTCTATGCTCTCCTCCTTTAGAATATGATGGTTGCTTCTCTAGACACTTGAAAGTAGGGTGCCCAAACTGATTGCAATTATAACACTTACTAGAGAAGGTGTTGGATCCCCTTCCTGGTCCATTTGATCTTCCTCTTCCATAAGATCTCCTGCCCCTAAAACCACCTCTTGAATCATGGGTTGATTATTGACTTGTACTTGATTCTCCTTGTGATCTTTGTGACTGATTTCTACCACCAAAGTTTCCTCTGCCTCTTAGATTTCTGCCTCTACCCCTTCCTTACTACTCTTGCTTCCTCTTTAACTTCTCCTGAGCCTTACATGCTATTAGAATATAGTCTTCTACTATCTTGGGGGTGACAAGGTTCATTTCATCTTGAATACTATACCATAGGCCATTCAAATACCTAGCCACTTTCTCCTTTTCATTCTCCACATGACCAGACTTCAAACTGAGTTTATGAAACTCCTCAATATAGGTTGCCACATCTATGTCTCTTTGTTTCAAATTCTACAAATTCCTGTACACTTGCACTTCATAATCAACAGGCATGAACTGTGTGTTCAATTTGGACACCATCTGGCCCCATAAATTGATCATTGACTTGTTATTCTTCACCCTCTCTCCTTGAATGTAGTTCCACCATGTCAAGGTAGATCCCTTCAACTTTGTATTAGAAAACTTAACTTTCTTATCCCCTGCCACCTCCTTACACTCAAAATAATTATTCAATGCATCTATCCATTCTAGTACTTCTTCAGCATCCATCTTTCCCCCATACATTGACAGGTCCATTTTCACATCAGAGGTCTCACCTCTTACAGTCTTCAAAGCATTTATAAACCTTCTCTCTTCAGGAGCTATCTCCTCTTCTTGAGGTCCCTCTAGAGGGTCTCCACCTTCACCCTCTTCTTCTTGTTTAGAGGTGCTTTCTTCTTCACCTTCCTTGCTCCTTCTTTCTCTGGCCTTCAATGCTTCTACCTCTTCTCTTAGGGCTTTCAATTCCCTAGCAACTACTGACCCACCTTTTGGAGGCATTTTGACACCTTATCTCTCTCAACCTTCAACTTTTCTTGACACAACTTCTTCTCCCAATCAGAACCTTTTCTCTGATACCACTTTGATACAGAGGTGGTCAGAGGTTTAGGATACTCATCAACTGGTCCTTCAAATCACTAAAGATGGAGGGAAAGTCTCACTTCCCAAACAATCTCTCTCTAGGCTTTCAAATCTTAGGCCAAGGAACCTACCATAGAATAAGTCACCAAAAGACTTAAAACTTTGAGGGTAGACATTTCAAACATTTCAAGGCAACTAGATAAACCTTCCCAAAGCATGTGTTAGGGTCTTGTGTATAGGAAAAGGTGTTTTACTTCACAAACCCCCTATTCCCCTTATAGCCTTTCTTTTAGGGATTGTAGCAAATAACTTTCTTCTGAGGCCCTTTCTCCCAAAACCAAAACCACATACAAATACCCTTTTAGAGGATCTATATTATATCCCAAAATGTCCCTGGGTTGCTTAAGGACATGTGACTCAACACAACACTGGTACTACTGTACAGGGGCTCAATTAGGCCTATTTTTTAAAGTAACTACTCAAGGATGGAATTTCCCAATAAACACAACCACTCAGATCAGTGAGGTAGATGGAAAAACAAAGGGTTTTTGGGATTTTGAGTTCCTATCTCCAAATAGTTCACCTTTATGACCACTGTCCCACATACAAGGCCTAATACATGGTTTTATCAGGTCTATTCTTGGTAAATCCCTACCAAAACTCCATCTTCTGCACTAGAGATTATCAAAATAGTAAAAACACATGAACAACATTCCATTCCACTAGTTTTATGGTGATCGGGTTGATGGAATGGCTAGGAGACACATCGTTTTGCTCTCAAAACCCTAGTTCAGGGTTTAAGACAAATTCTAGAAAACTCATTATATCTCCCTTGTAGATCAATGAAATTTTCCCAAACAAAGTGTAATAGATAGGTAACCTAGTACACTACCACATTGCAAGAGTTTCAGGCTTTGACAAACCCATACAGGAGAGTAGTATGGTCTGAACCAACAAAAATAATAGAGATTAAGCATAAAACAAAGTTTTACTATAATAAATCTTCTCAAAACACATCCAACCCCTACTCTAAGGGTATGTAGAGGCTTTTATACATGACATAAATAGTTTGCATCAATTTGTAACTTAAAACCACCTATGTGGTTGGTCTGCACCTCCCAAATGTTTTATGAATTATACTGCAAAGCAACTGCCTCTACATTGGTTACAAAAATAGATGACTTGGTCATTATTTGACCTTATTACATTATATTTGAATGACAAAAGACATCCTATTCTAGTCCTAGACAACCCCCTAGGACCTTATTTGATTAAACAATGCATCAAAACATGAAATTATCAAAGGTGCTCTGCACCAGTTGCTAATTATCAAAGTTGCAAATGACTGTCATAGCAACAGACTTGACTATCAAGAGTGGTTTCCTACAGGTTGTAACAATCCATGATATATAAATTAATAAAGGATCAAAACTCCTATGTGCATTAATATTCTATTGCTACAACTAGGTCATTCCTACAAGTATCATGTCTAAGATTAGTGAAAGAACAAACATCCACAAAGGTGAAACAAGCATATTTTTCTTTCAATCAAAACAAAATATTAACATAAAACCCTCACCATCAAATTTAGCATAAAACATAATGAAAAAACACCTTAAAGAGTGTGATACTAAAATCACATGTAATGGTTATCATTTCTTAGCACCAAATGTGAAGAAACACTATGAGGGTTTGTAAGATGGAATCCTTGTAATTAAAACTCATAGTAACATGATGATATTATGGTCATAATTATCTCCTCATGGGATATGACAAAGCCAATTAAAAATATGAAATGCAAAAAATATACAAAATATTGTCAAAATGTCTCCACGATGAAAGGTAAATGCTTTAACCATTGATCTCAATCCCTTGAATACAATAGCTTTATTGTACAAAACACCTACATTTATAAGTTAATTATTATTAAGCAAAGTAAACACCAGCAACTACAACTAAATTAAATTTTTTTATAAGAAGTTTCATGAAAGATTAAGAAAAACTAAGTTTAGAATTCTATCTTATATGTCACCATAGATATTATATCAAATGTCTCCAAAATGAAAACTAAATTCTTTAACCACTAATCTCAATCCCATGAATGTACACTATCTCTATTCTAAAAAAAAACTACATTTATATATTAAAAATTTTCATGCAAAATAAACTTGAACCTACTTTTAGCTCAGCAATGGTAGATGTATTGACATCATAACCTCATCATACTCATAAAATAGTCATGGTCTAGGTAGAATACACAAACTATTCTTTCCTATCTCATAAGTAGATCTAAGAACACTAACATTGTGTGAAATACACCTGTATTTATAAGTTAAAAATATGTTAAGCAAATTAAACACCATCAACTACAACTAACTTAAAATAATTTGTTATAGTAAATTTGATGGAAGATTAAGAAACACTAAGTTTAGAATTCTATCTTATATATCACCTTAGGAATTATATCAAATGTCTCTGAAATGAAAGCTAAATGCTTTAACCACTTATCTCAATCCCTTGAATAAAATAGCTCTATTCTCCAAAACACCTGCATTTATATATTAAAAATTGTCAAGCAAAATAAACTTTAAAATTTATTTACAATAGAGTATGGTTGCAATGATCTCATATATTATTGTATTTCTCTTTAATTTTCCTACCAAGGACCTCTAAGGAATGTACCCTCCTAGGTTTATTATCCTCCCTATGATCTCATTTAACCATCATCCTCCTACCATTGCATACAACACTAGATATTGCATTCATAAATATATTAAACATTAGCAGTAGGGAACTATCACATACAAATGTTCACTATCAAATCACCATTCAATGTTAGGATATACACATTATTGAGGACTATCATGTATAGGGTCATATGTAACAACCATAGGAGAGTTAAAAGTAACCTTAGGAAAAATAAATTGCTATCATAGACCATCTAGGATAGATTAGGTATGTATTCAAACTATTATACCAGCATGTGGTTGTTATGCTAAATAATCTCTTTACAAGGACATTATGACACATGATTGGTAGGCCATCATAACAATTATGAATTGGCAAAATTCCTACCAAGAGGCCATAAGATGGACATAATAGTCTATGAGGGTGATTTTAGGGACACTTTAAAACCAAAATGATTCTTAAACCTAATCTTAAATATCTCAAACTAAAAAAAGATATCTTTAATATAGAAATTAGAATATAGAAAATGCTAGAAAGAAAATATTAGGAAAATGTGAACATCCAAATATTTTTCAACACAAATGCACACTAAAAATTATACTTGGTGTCTAGGATGCCATGGTAGATAACCTCATTCATAGTCCTAGAGGATCAAAAGCATGCAGTATAATTAAAGAAACAAGATTTTCAATATTTAACAATTTCAAAAATGGAAGAAACAAGAATCTCACTAAGATGAAAATTGTCATAGACTCATACATGTCCCATTTGGAAGTTTAGATGCTAGTCAAGTGTGCCTGAGGGTACCTTTAGGGTATCCAATATTGCTTCATAATCAACATTGCTAATTGTTCATAGTTCTTTTGTTTTTGGTTTTACATGATGCTTCAGTAACTTAACATTTGCTTCTGCAACTAGGTGTAAATACATGTGTATGGTTTTGTACTTCTCAAAGTCTTCAAATGTAGGTACGCTATTCGTTCTAATCATATATTTTCACAACCAAGTCCCAGTAATAACAACTAATCTTGTAGGATATGTGAACCAATTATCATCTATCATAACTCATGTTACCTTTTATTTTCCTTGTGCACTTTGTGCCAACCAATAGTCTGATCTCTCTTCATTCTCATGTCGTGCAACAACTGCATAAACATGACCTAGTTGCACAAGGTCTAGAAAATGATCATATTCAAATGAGATCTCCATAACATTGAGTAAAGATGAATGAACTTGAGATAAAGGGGTTGAATATCATGGAATCCATGTATCTACCTACTCACTTCACTCACAGTTATCCCAGTCACATTTAATACAACTCTAACAAAAACAAGATAATTCTTGTGTCCAAATAGTCCATGTACTTACATCTGAGATTTGAAATGAATTCATCTTTGATGATTCATTGATTCTCTGACAATCTAATTTCTCTCATTCTATCCTCTCAACAACAAACCAAAAGAACCTGTGCACTTCTAAATCAAGTGTCAATCATTGTAAAAATACATAGTTACACCACTTAACTGCTGATGTGTTTGTAATTGATGTCAAAAGTTGGAGGTTGTATGTTGTTTGAGTTGATGTTTGTCATGTTTGTTATTAATTTCAATATGGTGATCATGCTTCAGGTGCTTCAGGAGTTGCTTCAAACCAGTGTGTGTTTATGCTTCAGGTGCTTCAGGAGTTGCTTCAGACCAATGTCATCTCTATGATAGTATGGTGTTGATTATATCAAGCGACTCATCTCTATGTTATTTGTTGTTATGGAGTTGTGTAGTGATATCATTGATTCACTTCATGTTGTTTGTTGATTGGTTTGTTAATGGTGTTGATCATACAGTTGAGATGTTGTTGGATACATTGATGGAATGCTTCATCTATGATGTAGTGTTTTTTATCATTTTAGACATCTCAGACATTTGCCATTTTAAAGTTGATGGATGCACTTGTTCTTCTAGTTTTAAAGACACTTTGTTGATGTTCTCATCAAAGTCTTTGTTGGTGTTTGATGTTAAAAGGTTCTTGTTCATTCAGTTCATGGTGTTCACATTGATGCAAGAGTGTCAAAGGGTGTTTTCATGATGTTGCTACTTGTTGGTTCGAAAGGGATATTTCAAGTTGGTCCTTCACAAGACTCCATCAAAAGTATTGGTATTATTATAAGGATTGAAGTTGTGAACTACTCTTTAAGGTATTGATATAGTATTTGTTGTTCTCTATATGTTTTAGAGACATGGTGATAATCCCTTCTTAGGGTTTTAATTTTTAAGATCTCTCCACATCTTTACCTAAGACACTAAACACTAAAACCTTAGGAGAGAACTAAAAACCCTAAGGGTTTATGTGGTATGAAGGGTGTCAATGCTACATTCATGTATTTGTTATGTTTTAACATTGACTTACTATTGGAGGTAAGAGTCACTTAAGTGACCATGTAAAGGTTTCATAAACATGGATTGGATGGCCCTCTTACATATGACAACTGGATCAATCAAGTAAAGTTTGTTTGCTTAGGTGCCAATACAAAATCCATAGTCTGGGTTTGATCTTACATAGGTGCGAAAGATGAAATCGAAGGTCCACAATCAATTAACTTTCAAACCCTAACAACTATTCCAAGTGATAAATATTTGACAGCCATATGACAGTATATCTTTGCACAAGGTGGTTCTAGCAGTTGTTATTAAGTGTTTTGATTTCTTTGTTTTGACATTGACAAAACCCTAATGATTGTTGATGTTCATATGTATGCATGTGAAGTTTCTTTTTGATGGTAGTGTGAGGGTTTTGAGAGTTTTGACTGTTGTTCTTTAGTAGAGAAATGAGATGAAGAAAAGGAGTATATACCTAAAAATAATCATGAAGATTTGTAACGTTATCAAACAAATATATCATATGATTTAATTTGCTTATAGAAGACACTATATTTTGTGAATGAAGAATATAGAGAGGGACTAAAAGATGTTTGGTAATGAATAAATTTGCAAAGGGCAGAAAACATGGAGAGTTCAGTGATAGAATGAAGGCAGAGTTTGAAGATCTTAGTGCAATGAGGTCCAATGCATGTTGCAGAGTACTATGATGACTAAGAGAGATGATAGTAGGGTTTTGATTTTTTTGTAGAATTGGAGCTTTACATTGATAGCAAAGGGCAGTGAACAAGTATCATTTGCTTTTATCTTGAGTTTAGTTAATTAGTGTCTTTATGTTGTGTGAAGGATATGGTTGTGTAACTTGGTTTATCATTCAATAGGTTCTGTCAAGATGTGTATAGAGGTTGGGAGGTCTCTCATTCATTTCAATGTCAGTTTAAGTCTTGTTCATGGTTGATGAGATAAGGGTTTGATTGTAAAGAGATTATCATACATGTTTACAAGGAGGGATAAGCATTGAGTGATCAAATGTGAATCAAGAGAGTTTGATGGAGTCTTTTTAATGTGTATTTCCAGTCTTGTATGTAATTGGTGATATAAGGAGTTTCTTGTAAAGAATACTATCTTTTATGTATGCAAGTAGGGTTGATATTTGAAAGTGAAGAAAGAAAGGTTGTATTGATGTATGTGTTTCAATCTAGGAGAGATAAGGTGTTTGAACAAATGACTTATAGAATTCATCTATAACCATTGATATCAATGTAAACAGAGTAGTACTATGTGTTTATATTCTTGGTTTTGAGATTGGAGTTGATGTGATCAGTGAGATCCTATGAGTAGTGAGATCCTAGACAGTGAGGCATTTATGTAATCAGTGAGATCTAATGAAGAATTTGGTGAGGTTGGATAGTAGTTTTTCCCTATTTAGGGTTTTCCACTTTAAATCTAGTGTTATGATTTCATTTCTTTGATTCTATTGCTCTCTATCTCTTTGACATGTTCACATTAATTGCATTCATATTTATTGGTCTGACAAATGAACTATTCTCATTAGATCACTGATTCACTCCTCCCCCCTCTCAGTGATCCATTATATTCCAACAATTGGTATCAGAGCTACAAGTTCCTTGGAGAAGTCTAATAGACTCAGGTTGATCTTGGAGGTGGAATACTATGGGAAAGAGTAAAAGAAATAAGGGAAGGAAAAATATGAAGAAAAAATCTGATCAACCAGACTCAAACAAATAATGTGATATATTTGATAGAGTGGACAACTTGGTGATTGAAGATGATTTTATAGTTGAGAATGTTGACAAAGGAGGAGACCACATTGTGAGTGAATATGAACAAGAGTATGATGAATATGAATGTGAAATTGATATTGAAGGTGAACTCATGTGTACCCTAGATGAGATCAAGAAATTTAGAAAGGAATAGCATCAAGTCTAAAAATTTAGAGACTCAAAAATTAAGATTACAACTTCAAAAAGAAATGAGCATCAAGTCTAAAGATTTTTTAGATCTTGAAGAGGCAAGAAATTTGATTGTGGATTTGAGAGTACAAGTTGGAGAATCAGACAAATTAATTATCAGCCTAAAAAAAGAGATTGAAGAGGCTAAAAGGATAGCAGATGTAACAAAGTCTAAATCTGAAGTCAAAACAATTAAATGTCAAAAACTAGAGGCAGAGATAGTCACATTATGAATTTTTTTTGAAAATCTCAAATCTTAGTCAAATAAAAATTTGAAGTTTGAAGATAGCACCAATAGGTTGAATGAGATGTTGAGCAAAAAAAACATCACAAGGACACTATTGGATTAGGCTGTGAAAGAGGGTAGAGTTCCAAGGTCATAATTACTCCTAGGCAAAAAATAAATCTTAACTATCATTCTGCTACTCCTGAGACTGAAGTCAAGAAGAAGGTAGAAGATAAGAGTGTTGATAATGGATTTTTTAAGGTCATCAATAGAGGAAGAAGAAGAAGAGCCACTAGGTCCACAAGACCTCCACCTACAAAACAAAATCAATCAATAAGGTACAACTATTCACACTTCCATGGTTACTATTATTCATGTAATGGTTATGGATATAAAGCAATTGATTATAGAAGGAGTCAATTTGCATCTTATAGAAATATGAATGTAGTTTGTTATAGGTGTAACAAAGTTGGCCACATAGAAGGAAATTGAAGAGTACATGGAAGGTATGATCATGTATGGAACAACAATAGAAGTGCTCACATGTTGTCAAAAAGAAACTATCATTCATTTGATCTAGATTGCAATATCATATGTTATAAGTGCAACACCATTGGACATAGAGCACATTATTGTAGAAAAGATTTTTTAAGATCACGTGGTTATAACAAGGAAGTGAATATGTTAACCAAGAAAAAGAAAGACCCTGAGAAAGTTTGGAGGAGGAAACATGAATAAAAAGGGAAAGAACATATGCATGTGCTTTATGCGCAAAAGGCATCTCCAAGTGAATAAAGAGATCCATAAGTTTAGGGGGAGATGATTATAGTTTTATCATGCAATCCCCTAAAAGACAACTAAGGGTAGAGATATTTAAATATATACAGATGCATGTCTCTGAATAGTATAGTATAGTGGCTAGATAACTACAAGATTCCAAATTGTGACTATAGTGTTGAAGTAGGATACACACAAAATAGGTTTGTTGAAAATGTTTTAGAAGCATTCTAGAAAATGTAGTTGGTAGGTATAAATTAGACTCTTCAACCTTTGTTAGCATTCTTGCACAATTGAAACTTTGGAATAAGTTATGGCATCTATGAAAGTTTAAAAGGAAGGGTTTGTTGTCAAATGTTCTGATTCCAAATGATCTTGTAAACATGTATGCATAATGAACTTTTTGACAAAATGCCTAAATAAAATGTGGTCTAATGGACCTTTCCAAATGAGTGTAAAACTACATCAAAGCATGGTTGACAGTGTTTTTTTTATAGCAATTGCAAGTGTCACCTCCAATCACCATAATTATTGGTAGATAGTTTGTAGTAGGCAAATAAGTGCTTTAGATAGACAGTGATATTGTGCCAATGATAGGATTCTGTTATGCCATAAATAGAACAGTCCCTATTTGTGATGATGGAGTGCTTTGACATGTGCTAGTGTTTATTAACAGGGGGAGTAGTATGTAAATGAGTGGATGATGAGTATACACAATAATATAGTGTAGGCACTCAGTCATGTAAAGTGCAGGCATACAAGGTGAATACAATGTCCACCAGTCAGAGCAAGGTGAATGTAATGAGTAGGGTGAATGTAATGTGCAGAACTAGAATGTGCAGGTAGTACAAGAAGGAGGTTGATACTACACAATAAAGAGATAATGTTAAAGACATGAGGTTGATACTACACAATGTAGAGAATGCTAAAGACATGTTGTCCCAAGTGATACTACTGTCCAAAGTACAAAGATAATGTCAAGGTAGACAATAGAAATTATCAGATGGTTGCAAAGATTATTAGATAGTTGCAGACACACTGATCAGACAAGGTAGATAGAAGATATTGCCACTAGTGACTATAGTGCACACAGTGAAGAGTATGATTTGATCAGGACTATGGACTATGAAATGAGGTGTTAGGTACTTTGCTAGATGATAAGTCCATGGTGGAAGATCTTTGGTTGATGTGATAGTATAGAGAGTGTGATTGTTTTTGGATTTTAATACAGTGCTGATGCAAACCCTTATTTCACAATGGTGATGCCAAAGGTGTGCTTGTCCTTTTATATCATCTTTATGACAATGTTGCTTTCAAAGATGCAATGTAATTGGTTGTTATTATGTTGTCCATCTCAGAGTATAATACATCACACAAACTAGGTGACATTATTGCATGCAAGTCAGGGGGAGTCTCGTTGAAGAGAAGATTATCTCATGACTCTATCCTTAATGTTAAAGGGGGAGAGATTGAGTAAGATGGTGAGATGATCATGTTTTTTCATCGATGACAAAGGGGGATTTTGTTGATGTGTTTGTCATTGATGTCAAAAGTTGGAGGTTGTATATTGTTTGAGTTGATGTTTCTCATGTTTGTCATTAATTTCAATATGGTGTTCATGCTTCAGGTGCTTCAAGAGTTTCTTTAGACTAATGTGTGTTTACCAATGTGTGTTTATGCTTTAGGTGCTTTAAAAGTTTCTTTAGACCAATGTCATCTCTATGACAACATGGTGTTGATTATATCAAGCGACTCATCTCTATGTTAGTTGTTGTTATGGAGTTGTAGTGATTGATTCACTTCATGTTGTTTGTTCATTTATTTGTTGATGGTGTTGATCATATAGTTGAGATGTTGGATATAGTGATGCAGTGCTTCATCTCTGATGTAGTATTTTTGATCATTTTAGACTTCTCAGATAGGTTCCATGTTGAAGTTGTTGGATGCACTTAGTTTCAAAGGCACTTTATTGATGTTCTAGTCAAAGTCTTTGTTGGTATTTGATGTAAAAAGGTTCTTGTCCATTTAGTTCATGGTGTTCATATTGATACAAGAGTGTCAAAGGGTGTTTTCATGATGTTGCTACTTGGTGGTTCCAAAGGGATATTTTAAGCTAGTCCTTCACATGACTCCATCAAAAGTATTGGTATTATTATAAGGATTGAAGTTGTGAAGTGCTCTTTAAGGTGTTGATATAGTATTTGTTGTTCTTTATAAGTTTAAGAGACATGGTGATAATCCCTTCATAGGGTTTTAATTGTTAAGATCTCTCTACATCTTTACCTAAGACACTAAAGACTAAAACCCTAGGAGAGAACTAAAAACCCTAAGGGTTTATGTGGTATAAAGGGAATCAATTCTACATTCACTTTTTGTTATGTTTTAACATTGACTTTTTATTGGTCATAAGTGTGACTTAAGTGACCATGTAAAGGGTTCATAAACATGGATTGACTGGCCCTCTTACCTAGGGAAATTGGTTCAATTGGGTAAGGTTTATTTTCATGGGCGCCAATACAAAATCCATGTTCTAGGTTTGATCCTTCATAGGTGCGAAAGATGAAATAGGAGGTCCATATTCAATTTACTTTCAAACCCTAACACTTATTCCAAGTGACAAACATTTGACAGCTACATGACCATATATCTCTACACAAGGTGGTTCTAGTAGTTGTTATTAACTATTTTGTGTTCTGTATTTTGACATTGACAAAACCCTAATGATTGTTGATGTTCATATGTATGAATGTGATTTTTTTCTGATGGTAGTGCGAAGGTTTTGAGAGTTTTGAATGTTGTTATTTAGTAGAGAAATGAGATGAAGAAAAGGAGTATACACCTAAAAATAATCTTGAAGATTTTCAATGTTATCAAACAAAGATATCAGATGATTTGATTTGCTTATAGAAGACACTATATTTTGTGAATGAAGAAAATAAAGAGGGATTGAAAGATGTTTGTTGATGAATAAATTTGTAGAGGGTAGAAAAGATGGAGAGTTCAGTGACAAAATGAAAGCATGGTTTGAAGATCTTAGTGCAATGAGGTCCAATGCATGTTGCAGAGTATTATGATGACTAAGAGAGATGATAGCAAAGTTTTGATTTTGTTGCAGAATCAGAGCTTTACATTGATGCAAAGGGTAGTCAATAGGTATCCTTTGTTTTTGTCTTGAGTTGAGTTCATGGGTGTCTTTATGTGGTGTGAAGGATATGGTTGTGTAACTTGTGTTTGTTCATTCAAGAGGTTCTGTCAAGATGTGTACAGAGGTTGAGAGGTCTCTCATTCATTTTAAAGTCAGTTTAAGTCTTTTTCATAGTTTATGAGATAAGGGTTTGATTGTAAAGAGGTTATCATACATGTTTACAAGGAGGGATAAGCATTGAGTGATTGAATCTGAATCAAGAGAGTTTGATGAAGTCTTTTTAATGTGTATTTTCAGTCTTGTATGTAATTGGTGATATAAGGAGTTTCTTGTAAAGAATACTATCTTTTATGTATGCAAGTAGGGTTGATGTTTGTAAGTGAAAAAGAAAGGTGATGTTGATGTATGTGTGTCAATCTAAGAGAGATAAGGTGTTGAAGAAATGAGTTATAGAAGTTATCTATAACCATTGATATCAATGTGAATAGAGTAGTACTCTATGTTTATCTTCTTGGTTTTGAGATTGGAGTTGATGTGATCAGTGAGATCCTAGCCAGTGAGGCATATATGTGATCAATGAGATCCTAGCCAGTGAGGCATATATGTAATTAGTGAGACCTAATGAAGAATTTGGTGAGGTTGGATTGTGGTTTTTCCCTGTTTAGGGTTTTCCACTTTACATATGGTGTCGTGGTTTCATTTTTGTGATTCTATTGTTCTCTATCTCTTTGACATGTTGGCATTAATTACATTCATATCTATTTGGCTAACAAATGAACTAGTTTTATTAGATTAGTGATTCATCCCCCTCTTAGTGATCCATTGTATTCCAATATCAACAATAGAACCTGCATCATTGAATGTAGAACCACCTGTAATCTTTAGTTGTTCTTTAACTAGAGCTCTCTTCACACATGCACCCACTCCATTATGCTCCCCTTTTTCATGCCCATCTTCAAAAATATTCCAAATATGAGGTATACCCTTCTTTGCATGCATTCTACTCAACTAATAGAATATATGAGCATTCTTGAATTGACCGGTGTAGTTATCTAACCAAATGAGATGTTGAACCATTATAATATATTTTTCTTGCATGAACTCATAATTTTTTTGAAAACAATATTGTACATACTTTGATGAATGAGATGGATCATCACTCATGTAAAAATGGTAATGTTTGACTATCTTCCTATTCACTTATGTACTCTTAGCGGCATGTCTATATGTAATGTAAACAAAAATAGCAATATGAATACAATTGTAGTACTGGGATTGGACTTCATTTTGTGGCTGCAACATGTAGTTTTCTACAAAATTGACTACAAAGACAATAGTTCTAAATGGAAAAAAATATTTACACATCCTAAATTATTGATCTAACCATCGAGACCTATGGTTAAGTCTAGAATACTTATAAAAAAGAATTTTCTTAAAATAAGAAACTCTTCCTTCTCTTGTACAATCAATGCACATATAGAACCTTCACCTCCACCCTTCAAATTGTATTTCACTACCTCATTGTTCCTTTTCTCAACCATTTTCTTTCAAGAATCATTCTTTTTGTCCTCATGAATACATGATACAAACTTTGATAACCCGCCACATTGTAAACAATTTTCATTTAAAGAATGATTCTTGTAGAAAATACAACCATCATCTCTAACACACAAAAGGAAATCCAACAAGTCCCTAGATGACTTTGGTAGTTGAATTGCACCACACTCCTGTAACATTCATTAGTGTGCAAAGTAGAATAAATTTTACATATAATATTTCATGATACATAGAAAACACCACATGGTATTTGCAACATGTCTTACAAATTTTAAGAGGCACACAATAAAATGGCTTACAAGATTCAAATGCTCTTTGTGAGATTGTCAAACCTATATGTGTTTCACAAAATTGTTTGTAAAATTTTGTTTGGATACATTCCAAGTAATGTTTATGATGTGTTGTGTGGTCTTGATCACTAATTCTCAACTTTAAAACATCTTTTACATTGGGTGATCCTCTAGAGTTAGAGCCAAAATCATTCAATTTCATCCTTTATACTAGCAATTAGCTTCTTATCAACTCATGGAAGCCTGCCACTGAAAGCCCAAGTATCATTTTCAAGAGGACTATATAGTCTTGATCTTATTGCTAGTGTTTTTGACAATATTTTATGATTTAAGCTTAAGTCAAGACAAGTTTGGCTCATTAATCGAGCCTTTCTTAATTGATTTCTCACTATTGAGGTTTTTATTACCCTATGAGCATCTCTTTTCTTTATCCTTTCTAGTTTTTCTAATAGAATTATGTGCATTGAAAAAACTTCTAACAATAATTTTATTCCAATCGAACACTTTGTTTACCTGAATCTTTAATTTCTTTAGTAAAGGTCTCATTTTGTACATCTTTAGTTATTGCACAAAAAGTTGGCATTGCTCAGTTAATGTTTTATTTTCAAAGTATTCATTGAAAAGTTTAGAGGCCCAAAACCAAACTATTCGTGATGACATCTTGCCTTAAAGTTTTTCAATTATGTTCTCACCAGTTTCAATTAACCATTTTTGGGTTCATGGATGTTTTACAATTTTGTCAATCTCATTAGAAAATGATGGATGTGGGATTTCATTTTCTTCTTTACAAAGGTCCTCTCTTCTTATGTAATTCAGAGATACATTGATTTTCATTGTTTCATCTATGTTATCAATCTCATCAATGTGATGAACTATTGGATTATGGAGTGCAATTTTAATATCATGCAATCTTTAAGAATATATCTATGTTTTTTTCTTCTTTGTCCATGATATTACTCTTATCAATAGGTGTTTCATAACATTTTACAACATTATCATTTGCAATATCATGGTCAGTTTGATTCTTATTAAATATTTCATTATATTTAACATTAACACCTTCATTTTGCATGTCATTAGAGGGTAAAGAAGAACCTTCACCTTCATGAGTATTTTCCAAACCTTGTCTTGCAATCCTCTTTCCTTCTTTATCTTTTTTCCTAATTGCTTCAATTTCCTCCAATTCAAGTTTCCTCCTCCTTTTTTCTTTATGATGACTATTGCTCCCCATTATAAGAACAAAAATTATCACCCTAATGATTGAAATAATCAAATTTTGTATCGAAAAGTGTAGAAAAGTTATATTTTCCCTTTATTGTACATATACCATGGGTTTCTTAAGAGCAGGGAGTTTGTGGGGGCCATTGTCGAGCTCAAAAATAGTCTTTTTGCTTTATTGGGCTTTTAGGTAATGGATATCCATTTCCAAGAATAGATATTCATTACTAGAAATAGATATCCATTCCTAGGAATAGATATCCCTTACCTAAATGCTAAAATCCTTCAACACTGGCTTCTAATGGATATTTGCTCTATAAAATTAATGTTACATCTATAAAACTATTATCTGTTCTATAAAATTGATATTCGTTAGTAACAAATATCTATTAGTAATGGATATCAATTAGTTGCACATAAAATTGTTTAGCCTCAATGATGGCTTGGGTTTAGGCTTGGGGGTGTCAAGGTTGACTTTTCCTCAACTCTAATGTGTTTAGAGGTTTGGCTTGCTTTTCGTGACATCACCCTTTGTGCTGACAACTTTTTATGTCCAAATTTGATGAAATGAAAAGGGTTTATTCAAGAAATTGTCAGCATTTTAAAAATATAGGATACACTTGATTATAGTATTATTAAATAATTATTGATAATTTTATACATAGAGTATGTCTAAAATCTTGATGTATACATTGATAAAAAAACATCAATAACTTTTAAATTATTTCACCTTTTTCAAATCTAAAAGATGCTACACACTCTATGCTTTTCTGGCTATAGTTTTAAAAAAAAAAAATCATATTTTTTTTATCAAGTTAGGTTGGCTAGACAAATACTTTTAAATTTTTAAAAAATTCATAGTAAAAATTCATAACTAGTTATTTTCTTGGAAAAAAAATTCAAAAAAATATGTGTCACATCTCGACATGTGTCTTTTACTTATATTTAAAGATTCAATTTTTTTTCTCATGCTTAGGTTGGTCGGACAGACATTGACTTTTTATTTTTTCTGAAATTTTTAATATTACTTCATTGAAATATTCATTCTTCACCAAAGAAATTTAATTTTTTTCCAAAAAAAATGGTTGCCCATAAACTATATTCTATTCTCTACAAATTTTGTTCTTACATATTTTTCAAATTGTGTAGGTAATCCATTCAAATTTTCACATGAAGATACTTAGGTCTTTTTTTAGTATTTTCATTGTCACTTAGAAGTATTGTTTGGCCCATGATGATCCTGCACTCCCCCTTTTTGTAACATAGATACATGGAAAACATTTTTGATTTTATCTAGGTGTGGGGGTAAAGTTATCTTGTATACTTTTAGTCCAATTTGGCCTATACTCTCAAAGGTAACTATGTATTAGGTATACAAGTTGGATGAATTTTAGAATCCTGTGATTCCCTTTCTTGGTTGTACCTTCAATAGCACCTTATCCCCTACTTAAGAGATTCTAAATATCTACTTTGAATCACCATAACTCTTTTCTCAATCCTAGGTTTCCTTCAATCTTTATCAAATCTATATGACATGTTTTCCCCTACAAATACCTATAATATATCTTCCAAAACCTAGTTGACTAGCTCTATTTTCTCATTCATCTCTAGGAAATAAGTTGAACCAATGTTCAATTTTGTCCCCAAGGTGGTCTATAAGGTGCTCTAAAAGCAAGAAGTGAATGGTGATTTTTTATTAGATATCAATTTTGTACCTCTCCAAGATATTGGTCTATTTGGTTTACATAAACCATACAACCTCTATCGCATCTACTATATCTTTTGTTGGTGAGAAATGTGTGACATTTTTTAGCATATCCACCACAACTAAAATCACATTATGTTTGCATTTTGTTCTAAGAAATCATATCATAAAACACCTAGATATCAATTTCCATTTTGGAATGTCATGTGGGTACTACAAACGTCCCAATTGATCATGTTCTGCTTTCACATTAGGAATTCAGGCATTCATCTATAAAGTCAACATTATCCAAGTCTTTATTCTAGGCTAATAATAAGACAGTTTCCAAATATGTATACATCTTGTCTACTCCAAGGTGTCCTATGTATAAACTCTTATGGCCTTCTTGAAAAATAAAATTCTTTATTTCAAATACTTGGGTGACCACACAATAGAGTGTCCCACTTATGTGACATCCTAGATTTTTCTTAAAATTGCTTTTTTAAGAAGAATTAATTATTTAAGCTTAGAGAGGTTCTATCTAAGGGGTTTTAAATGAAGGGAATTAGATGAATGCTCTATAGAGAAAGCGCTCTTTGGTAGAACCACATAAGATTAAATCAAGCCCTTGATGAAGTCTCCTCCACACCTATCAAAATGATGACAAAAAATATTTGTGCTTCACCTTTTAGGGCATCAAATAAGGTCATTTAGGAATCTCATTTTGTAAGTAAATAGCCCTTAGTGTTATCCTTCCAAAAATTATAATATGTATTATTTTTTAATTTTATAACAAATGTAGGTTCATTATGAAAAAACAATTACCTCTATTCAAGACATTATAAATAATAAAAAACATTGTTAGGAAAATATTTTAAAAATGCATTGCACTCCACCTAGATGTCCTTGTTTCAATAAAAGACAAAATTTTAATTTCAATATATATGATAAGAGAAATTTGTTACTAAATAATATAAGTCAAAAAAATTGTTGGTGATAATTCAAAAATAATAATAAATATTTAATAAAAAATTATGAAAAATATCTATGTACTATATATTGGAGTTAACTATCTTATTCCAATAAATTGTGAAAAAATTGTATTTGTAGTGAAAGTTATGTGATATGGAAAAATGTCAATCAATAAAAAATAATTTAAAAAATAAAAATTGATTGAAAAATAAAAACAAAACTTATAGAAACAATTCTTTATAAAGTTCAAAAAAATATAAATTGAATCTACATAGAAAATTTAACAACTCATTAATTTACATCATCCTTAAATTATTGATTGCTTATTTTTCTATAATTAACACAAATTAAAAATGTTGATTTTGACTATCCCACTTACGCCAATAGGTGTGACACACTATTGTGGGATCACCCATCTTCATGATTATGATCCATTGTTTAAGTTGTAGATGTCATCCTTAAGAGGATTTTCTCCATTTTGGATTGAATCTCTAGTTTCTAAATTTTTTAAATTTGTGGTGGTCTTGTTAAGATTATCATCCTTCCCTTGTTTAGGTTGAATTCATTCACTAAGATTATTTTAGACTCTTGTCAATTTATTCACATGTCATATTTACTTAGGAATTCCATCCACCTTCACTATCTATCATTTAGCATGGGAAACATGAATAGATATCATAATATTTGATTATTGGTCTTAAGCTCAAATCTATGCCCAAATAGATAATTCCTCCACATACCTAGGATGTGCACAATATTTTCAAGCTCTAGATCATGTGTTGGATAGTTTAGTTCATGATCCTTCATTTTTCTTAATTCATAAGAAGTGAATCTGCCATCTTACAATAGTAGTCCATTGAGCCCTTCTCTTGATGCATTTATGTGATGTAGTCATGTACAAAGGATCCAATTAAAGATTATCCAACCATGTAGTTAAATAAAAATAACACATACATAATCAAAAACAAAAACTCAATAAAAAACAACATGAGCTTTATTAATCTTAGTCATGAATGAGTTATTATAATGAAATAACTTACACAACAGATGAATATAATAGGAAATATTCTACAAACATATAATAATTCTTGAGAATATAAAGCCACTTCAAGGTTCATCCATCCAAATATCTCTAATAATAACACAATTTATAATATGATGATCAAATAACACTCCCTACCTCCTATATAATAACCCTACTAATGCCTTGGATATCACCTAGGCAAACTTGGATCATTAATTATATCACCTAGGTAACCTTAAATATCTAACTAATACTCTAATAATGATCTAGTAACTCTTTGGTCTACTGGTGAAGTTGAAAGTTTCTAAATGAGCACACTAGGGATCAAGTCTTGTTGAGTGCAAGGCCCCCGACACCATAAGGGATGAGGTTGAGATCATTCCCTAGGTGAATTTGGTGAAATGGATATTCCCTAGTCCTTGGCTCTTAGCCAAAGAGGTTCAACCTAAGGCTCGTGCTCCCATATTGCATAGAAAAAATGATCTTGTGGATGATTTCCATAAAAAGAAGAAGAAAAAACTAATAAAAAAATTAATTAAGAGTCAAGGTAGCCACAAGTTAACTACTTATAACCCTATCCACACTATATGATTATGGGTGTAACATGCCCCACTTTAGAGAACCATTGTCCTCAATGTTGATCCACTATGGATGATTTTAAACAAAATCTTCATCTTTTCATGTGGCATCTTCAATCAGAAAATTCTTCTATTTAGTGAGATACTCTATGATTGTCCTAGTCCTCAACTTCTTTGTGCATGTCTAGAGAATTAACTTTGGATCCAAGTTTAATCTTCTTTCTTCATCTATCTTTGCTAACACTATTTGTGTAGGGATCTATTGACTTTAATCACCTTATTTAAACATGAAACATGGAAATTTTGATTTATCCTTGTTGGTTGAGGTATCTCAAGATTGAAGGCTACAATGCCAATCTCCTACAAAATCTAGTATGGATCATAATATTTTCTAACAAATTTTAATACTTTACTTGTTTCTTTAGGGACATTTGCTTATAAGGTTGAAATCCCAAGAAAAGAAAATGACCTAATTCTAAACTCATTTAACTAAAATGCTAGTTAGCCTATTGTTTCATTCAATTTTGTGCCATGGTCAAATTTTCCTTGAGTCCTAAAAGTACTTATTATTGATGATTCATGTGGTCTTCCATATCCTAAAATCTTGATGTCACCTTTAATGATGATGTGATGGATGGTGGATGTTGTCCATATAATGCCATAAATTTAGACATTTTTGAACAACTATGGAAGGAAGTGGTATACCACCATTCTTCTAGTGGTAGCCAAGCCACCCATTGAAAATATCTTTTAAAGTGAAAAAACATAGATATCTTACACAAACTTATTGATGACCTCAATTTTTCCATTTTACTAAAGATGTTATAAATATATGTGATCCAATCAAAATCCTAAAAAAGAGAATAAATCTATCAAAAATACTAGTAAAAATAGGATCACAATAACTAACTATAACATTTGGGGTATCATGTAACTTTTGTATATTCTTCATAAATGTTTTTTCCACTATACTTGCTATAAAACCAAATGCAATAAAATGGGCATATTTGGTGAGGAAATCCATTATTTCCATGATGACACTCTTACCTTCATTTTTTGAAGGTCTATGAAATCTATGGAGGCCTCTTCCAATTTTTGGCTAGGAACAATTAAGGGATACAAAAGACTAGGTGACTTAACTATCTCCCCTTTATTTATTTGACATACCAAACATTATGCCAAAAAATTTTGACCATCACCTTTAATCCCTTCCCAAAAGAAATCATTCTTTATTCAATGATATGTCTTCAAAGATCTTGAATGACCTCCAACTAAAAAATCATAGATCTCCTTAAGAATCTTGTGTTTGAGGGTGGAATTCTTTTGTAGGTACAATATCTCTTTATACCAAAAAGAGTCTTCCTTCCTATTTTATATGAAAGAGTATTCCTTCCTATTTCATAATCATCTTCTAGTTTGCAAATGAAACACTAAACATGCTTATATATGCAACAACACACATTCTTGCTAAGGATTTTGTAATTCAAACTTGAGATGTTAGCATAAGACCTAAGTAACAGTCTTAAAACTGACATTAAAAGTTAGGGTTGACCTAAAATGGGGCAGGACTAGGGCGCTAGCACCCAAGTTAACCTTCCAAATTTAGGTTAGGATCTATTTAAGTAGCACCCCCTAGGTCCTATTTGTCATAACACTTAGGGATTTTCTCATTGGGATTCAAAATTAACATGCAAGATGCTTATAATGCATTCTAAGGACCCGAGAGCTAAACCTTAAGAGGGAAATGTCCCAGAGAGACATTTTCTGACATAAAATTTAGCCCCCATTTTAATGTATGCATGAACACAAGGCCCATACATGCATTAAAGTATGGTCAAAACATAGCAAATACCCCAAGCACTTAGAGATAATGCATACACCAATATTGAGGAACCATCTCTAGCCCCCAATCTCAGGTAGCCATTAGAGAAAACACAGTAAATACACACCAATCACAATGAAGATAGTAAAAAGCAAACAAAATGGAAATATAGTTACAATCACCTAAAACATGGAGAAGATAGTTTGAAGACACACAAAACATAATGAATACAATGGATGCAGTGATTATTTGTTTTTTCATTTTCATATATATGAATGCAAATGCAAGTACATGGAAAGTAAACACACAACCCAAAATGTAGGAGGGACTCATTGCCACCAGTCTTTAGACTAAACTTGAGAAGAAACATGCCATAAAAATCCCAAAGCATAGGAGGGACTCATCACCACTAGTCTTTAGACTATGCTTGGGAACAAACACACCATACACACACACATAATACATGGAGAAAACATGGCAAACAAGTGATGGAAGGAGCCTATTTCTAGGTTCACCACCATCTCAGGGACATTATAGGCACACCTAATGGTTGTGCTTTGCCACAACAACTTCCAAAGACATGCTTAAGGGAGGATACACCAAACCCACCTGCTCAGAGGACTTTTAGAATAGAAAGGATGTGCACTAGGTCAAGAGATACACCATCCTCTCCTCTATGGAAGGCTTAAAATAAAAGGATATGTACTAGCTCAAGAGATACGATATCTCACCTCTGTAAAGGGCTTTCTCATTGCAATATAAAATAAAGATGTGCACCTACTCAGAGATACAACATCCTACCTCCACAGAGGGCTTACAAGCATGCTTCATTAGTACAAAAATCATCAGATAGCTTACCTTATATATGCCCCCACCTTAAGGTGGCTGATATCATGTACTGATATTAAGCACATTAAGGTAGAGAGAAAAAACACAATGGAACAAGAGATCTTGTAAAGCCTATGCCCCCAAAGGTGACATGTTCTTTACGTTCACCAAATGTTCCCACAAACACACAATTTCCTACAAGAAACGAGGTTAGAAATATTTCCATAAGATAATAACCACATCACATGAAAAAATAAATGCATAGACACAATCATATCAAAAGCCAAGGTTATACTACAGATTCAGAACCCAAGAATAACTATGGGGCTATACCATAGAGATCTTAGAACCAAGTATAAGCAAGGCGAGATCCAAGATAAACAAAGTGCATGGAGCACCAGTATTGTTATGGTTTGTTAGTGTGATAGGACATCATCAAAATATCACATGGATTGATTCTACTATCCAAGCATTGGATAATATATATCAACCCTGTCGTCATGTATGGACTAGGTCTATTTTTCCTTACTCACTAAAGGGACATGTGATCCATATCAATATTATTTGTTTTTCATCATCTGCCAACTAGATAGAAGAACTAGGGTAAGGTAAACAATAAATCAAGAGAGGAGAAACAAATGTCCTAGGGACGTCACGTTGGAAGGTGCCCCTAGGTCACCAACCGCAATGCTATTCCTGTAGGACACAACACACAACAATGAAAATAGAGGGGAAGCAATATAGAAGAATGATGATACAAATAGAAGAAGGGTCACAATAGAGGTGGTCTCCCTGTATCCTTGACCTTACAAGAGTATCAAGGGTTACCCAAGGAGGCCTAAACAACACATAATACATCATGGGGGAAACACAACATAGAGGTAAAGGGTTAGAAATACATACCTTATACAATGCAATGCTAACAATGTATATAACTTTAGGAGTAGGCCATCCTTGAGAGAAACAAAAATTAGTGCTACAACATGTGTGGCATAAAGAGGGAGAAATACTTACCAGATTCAATGGGATACTTCCTGGTGGACAATTCTTGTCTATCAGCTCAGGATATATTACATGTTGATTTGGTCTTGTTGATATTGCATTAACATTAAGTTTAGGGTGACAAGAGGATTTGGTGGGATTTAAAGAATGGTATCCAATACTAGCCATGTAATTAATTCCACCAACTTTCAAAGGTACTCTGATTCCTTGTTGATTTACACCACAACCATTACCTACATAGTGGCAATTGTTATATAGGATTTTAAATCCTCGACCATAGAGGGATGTCATTTCCTTAGAAGATGGTGAAGCCTCATAGGTATCATAATTTCTAGTATAGGTAAGAGTATTGTCTTTGTTTTCTACCAAGAAAGCTTTGGTTTTCTTAGGTGTTTCGAAAGATTGCTTGGATGAGATCGATGCCACTTTTGATGTGTCAGGTTTATTAAGTTTATATTCCCCTATACTGCAAATATTAAAATCTAATGAACCCCAATCATCACCAAAAAGTTCATTTAATGTTTTAGAGTCTTGCACAAAATTATCTATGGCAAGAGGTGTTAATGAATTGACTTGTATGTTGTTTAGACTTTTATCATTGTTAACTACTTTATGCATTTCAATATGTAAACAATTATCTAGTTCAGTATCAATTTTTATAGTGTGGAGTCTATTTTGATAGATAAACTTTATTGATCTATGAAGGGTAGACAAAACTACCCCCATGGTATGAATCCATGGTCTACTAAGAATCATGTTATATGAAAGCGAACCGGGCATGACATTAAAAGGGTAGATAATATCATAGGTCCAACCTTTATAGGTAAAGTTATAGTACCCACGGATTGTCTACCAACATTATCAAAGCCACGAATACTAATTATATTTGGTTTAATCAAAGAGGTAACAATCTTAATCCTATGTAATAAATCAATACTACAAACATTAAGAGTCGATCCATTGTCAATCATAACTTTCTTTACCAATTTTGTATTTATCATGGCAAATATTATAAGTAGATCATATTGGTTTTGAACTTCAATTAACCATAATTCATGTGGTTGAAAGAGAATATCCATTTTTGTCTCATGCTTACAATCTAATAGAGTTACTACATCATTCGGCTTAACAGCAGGTGGTACAATCACCTTTTGTAAAGATTCTTGGAGCATTCCATGGTATGTAGGTGATGTTTGTATTAAATCCCAAAGAGAGATATTAGTTGGAGTAGCGCAAAGCTGCTCGACAAGATCATATTCTTGACCACTTTTAGGAGTAAGATGAGGTGGTGGAGGGAGCATAGGTTGAGAAGTGGGAAGAGAGACAGGCACATGTAGTGCTTTCTTATTTTGCTTGTTATGATGGTTGTTGTACGTGTGAGCAATCACATTGTGACGTGGTTGTTTCAACACATTTTAAACACCTTGATTTCTTTGAGTTATTTGTCTTGCATAGTTTAGAATGTAATCCGGGGGTTGAGGTCATTTTTGATCACCTTGAACCATAATCACTAGTTTTAAGCAAGAAGGTGTACTAGGTGCCCCCCGTACAACCATCTTAAGAATATTGCTACAAAGTCTATTAGTGAAAATTGAATTAACATTGATTTCCTCTTGATTATACCCAACATCTATCTCTAAAGGATTTAATGTGAGAGACCTTTCCTCATCCACTAATGCTACATCTTGGCCATGGAGAGCAATGGAATGAAAGGAAGGTAAGGTGTTGTAAAGAAGGTTAGGTGTTGTATCATTATTGATGTCTAATGGACTTGAATTTACAACCATAGTAGAGCTATCCATAGTCTTCTCATATAAGGTTCTTGGACATTCAACTATAGGAGAAGTAGGATAACTTATAGAATCATTAGCATCATCATATTCTTTAGCTGTCCATTCCAAGAAATTAATGGAAGAGGAATTTTTACATTTAACTTTCTCATGAGAGTTCTTATAGATAAATTTGGTTAAGTCTTCTAATATCAAAGGATATGCTCCCATGAGTAATGTGAATCTATCAAAATCATGTAGATAACAAAGTAATTTAATCTCATGTGTAGAACATTTAGAAATATCAACATCACGTATGCATGCTATGTTTTCCAAAACACGAGGGTTCTCATTAGTGAAAGTAGAGAAATTTTCAAAATCAAAGATATACTAATGTAAAGATTTCCATGAAGATTCCATCTTGAAATTCCTTGTAATATTAATGTCCAATGAAATCTAGGGAGACAATTTATGCAAAGTTTTATGATGACTAAGGTACACTGGATGTGTGGCTATTTCACTCCTAAACACTTGTTTGAGGAGAAGGGATAAAAGGACACACAAATTACACAACAAACATAATGGATAGGAGAAAAATAGTGCAACATAGCAAGGTCCAATTGATGATTTCATGTATTTCAATTTGAATGCAATGACAAGATAAATTATGCTTGTTTATGCACCTAGAATGTTCACCTTTTTAAACCTTTTTTCAATGAAAATGACAAAAAGAAGAGGTGTTGTGAAGAATTTTAAGAGAGGAAGTAAATAATAAGCTCAATATCAATCCAATAATGCAACAATATACTTCACAACACACCTGTAATGCAATTCTAGAGAGACGACAATGCCAAATCTAGTAAAAATGCAAGGTTTTCAAACCCTAGACATGAATTTTTGAAACAAATGACACTATGATGCAACACTACAATTTGAAATCAGTCCTGAATGAGTTCTTGAAAAAGGTAGTAAAATCTGAAACAAGATTTTAACTACAAACCCTAGTTAATGCAAAACTAGGTTTTTATGAAAAATGCACAATTTCAAGCAATTTTTAAAAATTTAAGCATGAAAATGTAATGAAAATGATTAAAATAAGATGAATTTCTGCAATTTGAATCAGATATAATGAAATTAAAAGAAATTAAATGGAATTAAATGCCAATTAATTCAAATTATGCCA
This sequence comes from Cunninghamia lanceolata, assembly GCA_027924645.1. NCBI lineage: Eukaryota > Viridiplantae > Streptophyta > Pinopsida > Cupressales > Cupressaceae > Cunninghamia > Cunninghamia lanceolata. Next base: position 12,020,945 of record BSBN01000854.1, read on the forward strand.
AAAGGTTTGCCTAAGATACCAATTTTTTGAAATTTTTTAATTTTTTGTAATTTTTCGAATGCAATAAGATGAATGAATGAAAATGTCAAGTACAAAACTTAGAAAAGTGAAAAATTAAAATAAACATAGGTTCACCAAAATGTTTTATACAAAAAAGGGGGACAAATGAATACAAGGGTTTAAATCCTTCTTTCTCTACAAACATTCAAGGACATATCAACTAAGTTGAATCACACTTTTGCAAGAGGATTCAAATATAGGTTAGGATGTCACTTGGAACAATGTGGAAGCTTAGATGTTATCAACTAATGTATCAATTTAATACTCAAATACCCTTAAAACCCTAAATATGCAAAATAGTAAGCAAATTGATGAATTATGACAAATGCTTGTAGACTAATGTAGTAGATAGAGATTAATTACTGACCATTTTTTGAAGTTTGGGATGTGGAATACTCGGAGACCCTACCACTAATACCCTTGTCTAAGGTGGTGTTTTGTCTACAGAATCTTGATCTCCTCTCGACACTAATGATCAACATATTTTCTATTTCTATCCCAGAAGATGTGGAGGACACTACCACTAGCACCCAAGTCCAAGGCCAAATGTTTTCTAGGATATCAGAGCCTCTTTAGATGCTAATTATCACTATCATAATGATTTTTGTGTTTTCAACTTTAGAGGGCACTGCCACTAATGCCCGTGTCCAAGCAATCCTTTTCTTTAGGGATCCATAATCTGCACACTATTTTATTGTTCCCTACAACTCCACTATGTCAAGATGCAACACCTATAACCTACAATCACAAGGAGAGTGGTTTGGGATTGTGGTGTTTAGAGGATTGCATCAGTCAAGCCCCAGAGAGACATTCAAGTCTTCTAAACACCATTGTTAGATAAAGAGTGTGTATCCCTACGGGATAGAGGAAAAATCCAAATGATAAATGATTGAAAATACAAATAAATGTCACCTTAGAGGTGTAGATCTCACATACAAGAAGATTATTCAACACATGAGAAGATGAAGCTAAATTTGCAATCACAAACACAATAACAATGCTCTGCTCTGCAACAATGAATATCTTGAATGCTCTAAAATAATAAGTTTGCCAAAAGTTCATAATCATCTTCTGGTTTGTAAATGAAACACTAAACATGCTTATATATGGAACAACACACATTCCTGCTAAGAACTTCATAATTCAAACTTGACATGTCAGCATAGGACCTAAGTAACAGTCATAAAACTGACATTAAAATTTAGGGCTGACCTAAAATAGGGTAGGACTAGGGTGCTAGCACCGAAGTCCACCCTCCCAATTTAGGTCAAGATCTATTTAAATAGCACCCGCTATGTCCTCTTTGCCATAACACTTAGGGGTTTTCTCATCGAGATTCAAAATTAACATGCAAGATGCTTATAATGCATTCTAAGGACCTAGGAGCTAAACCTTAAGAGGGAAAAGTCCCACGGAGACATTTTTCGATATAACACTTCCAACAAGACTTATCTAAACTACTAGGACCATCTTGTGACTGTTGAACAAATCTTGTAGTAATATCACTTTGGAACTCAATTTTCTTGTAATATTGAAGTGGTGTAAAATAATATCTCATCCTTCTCATCTTTCCTAGATAGTGTATTAGCCACTATATTCTCATTTCCATTCTTATAGAGAATCTCAAAATCATAACCCAACATATTAGTGATCTATTTTTGTTCTTCTTTAGAAGATAATTGTTTTTGAAGAAAATATTTTAGGTTGTCAATATTTTTCTTAACTTTGAGGTGTCTACTTATGAGATATGGCCTCCACTATTAAACTGCATTAAGAATGCACAACGTTTTCTTCTCATAAATGGGTTTGATTTGAAATTCTTACCCTTTATATGATGACTTTCAAAACAAATGGGCATACCTTCCTAAGTGACAACTACTCCTTTACCATTTCTTCAAGCATCACACTCCATAATAAAATCTTGGTAAATTTTAGAGTGGTACACATAGCCTCCTTTAGCCTCTCAAATGTTGTATTGGGTAACACATTCCATTGAAAAGAATCCTTATTCAATAGATCTAGATGGTGGGTGTTGCTATGTGGCCATAGTTCTTTACAAATCTTATATAGTATCTAGTGACTCCTAGGAAACCCCTCAAGTTCTTAATGGTTTTAGGAATAGGCCAATCCCTAATAACATTGATTTTTTAGGATCAACTTTTACTCCGTAAGACACTATGTGACCAAATTACTCCACATCATAGAGACCAAAAGAAAACTCAAAAGAATTAGCATAAAGATGGTGTTTCTTGAAAACTTGTAATACTTGGTCTACATGGTGCAAATGGTCTCCCCATGTCTTGATATAAATAAGTTCATATGATGAAATAACACAAATAAAAAATTTCTCAAAAATGGCTTCAAGATGGAATTCATCAAAATTTGAAACATAGATTGAGCATTAGTAAGACAAAATGGCATTACAAGAAAATCATAGTGACCCTCATAAGTTTGAAATGCTATCTTGGGTACATCATCTTGGGTGCTGCCACAATAATGGGTTACACTTTCTGGGACATCCTGATTTTTGGTGAAATCACATATTTCTAGAAAATATAATGATTTAAGCCTTGAAAGGTTCCATTTAAAGGATGTTAATTGAAGAGGGTTTGGTCAAGCCCCCTTAGATTCAAACCCCCTTGGATAGAACCTCGGTAGTTTTAAACCATGCCTATAATGGAGTCTCCTCTACACCTATCAAAATGCTGATAAAAACCACTTTTGATTTACCTTATTAGGGATCAAATGAATTCATTTAAAACTTATGTTTTGTAAGTATGTAGTCCTTATTATAATCTTCCCAAAAAGTATAATTTTAAATATATTTAATTTGATTATTATATTTATTTTTTATTTCTTGTGAATATAGGTTTTTCACCGAACATCAAGTGTTCTGTTCTACACACATAGAAAATTAGTAAATTAGTGAAAAAAAAATCTAAAAAATATCTATTCCCTAGGTATTGATGTCCTTGTTTCATCAAAAAAAATAAAATTGAATTTCGATACATACAGAAAAAGTTATGTTTTATGAAATACACCTATGTCTAAATTATAATTGGTTTGACTTCAAAATTTAATTAAAAAAAATTCAATAAAACACTATGAAACCAAATGCATGCCCTATATATTGGTGTTACCAATATAAATTCAAAAGAATCAGAATTTTATCCTTTGTAGAGAAAAAGTTATGTGCTATAGAATACACATCACTTTAAAAAAATGTTGTTTACTATTAAAAACTAGTTATCAAAGGAGACAATTTTTTTTACAATTTAACTCCAATTTTTTTTTAATATATTTAGAGTCTACAAACAAAATCTCATAAATCACTAGTTCCATCATCTTCAAATTCCTAATGGTTTAGTGGCTATAGGTGTCAGAAAGTGAAGATTTAGTTCAAAATGTTGATTTCAATGTCAAGTTTGGCCAAAAATTGTAACCCATTACTGTGGGATGACCCTCTTCCTTAATTCAAATTCAATGATAACCTAATCTAAGATCAAGTTTTATAAAAACATAGCTTCATTAAAATTATGTGGTAAATCATAAATGACTAGAATATGAAACTTATTAGTGATGGTGAGTTTATTGAGCTCTCTATAGTCTAGGTATATGCACCAAGTGTCATCCTTTCTACATATAATCACCATGACAAAGGAGTAGGCACTTTGGGTATGCCTAATAAGACCTATAATGCCTTTAGAATTCATGCCTAATCACTATTGACTTTTATTTTGATTTTTCTACCATTATTAGAGATGATATTATATTATTCCATCAATGTTATCTCGATGGGGTTTTATTTTGGCATCTTGATTTCTAACTATGGATGCATACATTATAACAATTTATATTGGATGCTTAATGCTTAGTTTCACTACTTTTTTCTTTGTATAATATATATGTGATTATTGTGTTGGTTGGGCATTTATCATTGTTGATGTTTCTTATTGTATGTGATACCTAGTTGATTCATGTTATATTAAGCCACGTTGCACATTTTATGTTTTTCATTGAATATTCTATGTAGTGCAAGTATGCTTGATATTTCACGTGAGTATCTAGGTACCATGTTTCTCCAATAGTGGTTATATTGGAGATGTTGACATTGGGTAAACTTGTTTGTTAAGCCTTAACATCACATGATTCGAGTGTGAGGTGAATCTTGCATATATCCCTATGTTGGTTTGGATTTGAAATACTAGCAATTCTAGAATCTACTTGTTATTAAAAGAAAGCAAGGTATGCAAAACCGCAAGTCCTACACTGATCTACTAAGGAAAGATTTATGCATATTTTTAATTTTATAGTTAGATTAAGATGCAAATTAACATGAAAGATAATAACAACTTCCAAATGCAAATGCAAAACTCACAACACAAGATATACATGGGGAAAACCCTTTCAGGTAAAAAACTCCACACTCCAAAGCCACCCAATATATTATCAGGAATCAAGAAGATTACAATATACTTGTAGAGCAAGCTTTTACAAGAGTATATCCAACCAAAGATCCAAGAGGTAACTCGACATCTTTATGATTCTTACACACAACCTCCATCTCCAACACCTGATATATAGGAGATACAATACAATAAATCGTTACTGGTAATTACAAAACCATGAGCCAAAACGACCCAAAAGTGATACCCAAATTATCTCCAATCAAAGATGTCATGTGATGTGCCAAAACACACACCAACATGTGTAACTCTCCCCTTTACATCTCTTTTATATGTCCAACACATTTTTACATTTCCCAAAAATAAGAGGTCCAACTTCTGGAGGTCATAACTTTTGATACGAGTGTCCAATTAATGAATTGTTTGATGCGTCAGAAATCTCATGAAGAGATCTGTCACCTTGTAACCAATTTTTATTAGTTATGACAATTTTTGGCATATTTAGGGAAGTTTTGATTTTGACAATTGAGTTTAAAACTTTTTTCGGCAGTTTCAAAAAATAGAAACTTTAATATCTCACAATTCAGATATGATCTTGAGTCAAAACTCACCTGACATGTTTACTTAGTTGTTTTGCACCTTTTGGTAAAATTTTAGGTTAATCCAAGGTCAAATGTAAACTTACTAATAATAGTAAGTCTCGCCATTTTTAGCCTTTTTGGAAACTTTGAAAGTTTTAGATCATTCTTCAAGATAAAGGGTATTCAAAAAGACCAAAACTGGGAAGAATAGTAACCTTTCGAAGTTGCATAGTTGAGACACTTTTCTTAATATTCTCCCACTTGTAGAACACCTTGGAAGAGAAAAGGGAGTATCAACATCATGATTTAATTGCTAGGGGCTGAGAGGCCCATAGATTTTGAACACCATCTAAACTTCTTTGTGGTCACATGTTTTGTCAAGGAATTTGCACAACATTTGTCAAAGTATCAACTTTCTCCAAGTTTATCTTCCCATCCTCTACCATGTGATGAACAAAATTGTACTAGACTTCAATATGCTTAGTCCTCGTGTGGAAATTAGAATTCTTCACCAAACATATAGCACTCTGACTAGATCACAACAAATAGTAATCTTCCTTGCATCAAACCCAACATCAGAACACAATCTGTTGAGCCGAATGGCTTCTTTACAAGCATGAGTTGCTGCCATGTACTCAACTTTAGTAGTGGACAAAGAGACCGCAGGTTGCTATTTACTCATCCAACTGATAGAACCACCAAACATAGTGAACACATAAGCACTGGTGGATCTCCTACTTTCAATGTCACCTGCCCTATCTGAATCCACAAATCCACAAATACAAAGTGAATGTCGAGGTCCTGTAGGATTACTATGATAACATAAGGAATACTCAGAAGTACTCCATAAATATCTGAACACTCACTTCACTGGATGCCAATGTACCTGTCTAGGATTAGCCATAAATCAACTAAGGACTCCCACTACTTAGGCAATGTCTAATCTTGTACAGACCATCACATTAATCAAACTGCCAACAACACTAACATAAGGAACTCTGCTCATATCCTCTATCTCAGAAGGAGACTTTAGACAATCTACAATAGATAACTTTGTCCCCATTATAACAAGAACATCAAAGATCTACAATCTACCATGTTGAATCTCTCCAACACAGTGTCAACATACTTACTCTAGCCTAACCAAAGTTTTATGTTTTCTTTGTCTCTTCTAATGTCCATCCCTAGAATGTACTGACCTTCCCCTAGATTTTTCATCTCAATTTGTATTGACAACTAAGACTTCAAATCAGAAATCAAACTTTTATCATTTCCAATGAGTAACAAATCATTGATATACAATGCAATAATGAGAATGTGATCATTGTCAAACTTGTAATAAACACAATGATCTGATTTCAATCTCTAAAATCCAATACTCAACACAAAAGCATCAAACTTCTAGTACCACATCCTAGGATACTATTTCAAACCATACAAAGACTTTTTCAACTTGCAAACAAGATTTTCTTTACCTTTCACCACGTAGTGCTCTGGCTGTGAAATATAGATTTACTCTTCCAAGTCACCATGAAGGAATGTTGTCTTCACATCCATCTATTCCACTTCTAGATCATACACTACTACAAGAGATAACATGAATTGAATAGATGTCATCTTTGCAACGGGAGAGAAAATCTGACCATAGTCAATTCCCTCCACCTGAGAATACCCCTTCACAACTAATCTAGCCTTATATTTCTGAACACTATCATCTACACTGAATTTCTTTTTGAACACCCATTTGCATCCAACAGGTTTTCATCCTTCAGGAAAAGGCACCAAGTCCCAAGTATTATTCTTTTCCAAAGAAGCCATCTCCTCTTCCATGGCCTCCTTCTAGAAACCTGCATCTTTCATCCCCATAGCCTCTTTCACAATTCTAGGCTCATCAGTATTAGAAATCAAAGTAAAAATACAACTAGAATCATGTAATGAATAACCAAACCTATCATGTTGTTGCCTTATCCATGTGGACCTCCTCAAAGATTGAGGTTTAGGTTCTTCATCTTCTTCTAAACTTTTAGAGCTACTAGAGCTCTCGTCATTATTAGGTCCAATAGATGTTTTTTGTTCAACTTGAAGAGATACTATGTCTTAATTTTATTGTTTGAAACCTCTATTTGACATCTTTGTTCATGATCGAATTGCTTCAATGAACCGAAATAGATAGTTCTTTATATCGGTCTGACAGAAGCTCATCGGCAAGACTCCAGTAGTTGTCACCCTAAAACTCTGATATCGACATGACACAGCACTTCGATGAGACTTCGAAGTCCATCACCCTGATACTTTGACAAGGTAGTGATGACATCATATCGGCAGGATAGAGCATATTGGAAAGACCTTGAAATGGGTCACTTCGATACTCCGATGAAGCTTTACTAAAGGTGTATTGGGCTGACAGGAGGATTTTGGTGAGACTGAGTTTCTTGTCTCACTGATGGTCTTGGTCACCCTGATGAAGCTTGTTTGACGAGAGTCTTCCCAACTAGATAGACCAATGGTAGAGTCGGTAGCAAAAGTGCATGACAAATGACATATCTTGTGGTTTTGTATATAAACTAGAAATATGAACAACGATGGATGCATGTGGGATATTTAGTATCTCATAGATGCGAATGGTTGTGAATGAAACAAAAATGGTTAAATTGAACCGTCAATTGCAGGAATTGAATCGACCATGTATAGTGTTAATAATTGATCTTTTGCACAGTTTGATATGTAGTTTGATCTGTAGAGATTGGTTGAATGATTTGGAGAATAGTGTGAGTTCATGTTGTATACGTGTAGAATAAATGAACAGTGACATGTTTTGAGAATCCAAGTTGTCTTCTTGTGGTGGTGGGTTTTTTACCTAAAAGGGTTTTACCATGTACATCTGGTGTCTTTCTCTGTGTTATAATTTATGTTTATTTTGAATTCTAGGTTTGTGCATCTTAATGCGTTGTAATTGAAATTAAAAGCTACTTGTCTACATTTTTCCCCTTTTTAATTAACATTAGGAAGGTTGTTTCTGCACCTGTGCTTTCCTTACAAGTGGTATCAGAGCCAGGTTAGTTGTGTTATCCTTGTGGGTAGGTTGGGTTTTTTGTGTTAGTTCTACAAGTGGGAGTTTTGTAGAGGTCTATTGTGTCTTACCTACAAATTAAGATGACAAGCACATCAGGAAAAATAAACATTGAGAAGTTCAGTGGCACAAACTTTGAGTTGTGGAAACTTAAGGTTGAAGATATGCTGGTCGATAGAGATCTGTGGGTTTCTATGTCTGGGACTAAACCCTTAGGCATGAAGCAAGAAGATTGGGACTTAGCAAATAGGAAAGCCAGAGGATTGATAAGATTAAGTCTTGTAGATTTTGTTCTGTTGAACATCCATGAGGAGGAGACTGCAAATTCTCTGTGGAAGAAATTGGGAGATATTTATCAAGGCAAGTCCTTGGTGAATAAAATTTTCTTGAGAAATAAGTTATACTCCTTGAAGATGGATGAAGGTGCATCTGTGGCAGACCATCTGAATTCATTTAATATGATTGTTGTATAGTTGGCTTCTATAGCTGTAAAAATAGAGGAGGAGGATCAGTGCATGCTTCTTTTATGTTCCTTACCTAACTCATGGGATCATATTATAATGGCTATTAGAAGTACAACAACTAAATTCAAGACAAAAGATGTTGCTTCACTGTTATCTGAAGAGATGCAGAGGAAATCTTTTGAGATGGCCAAAGAGGCCCTGTCTATTCGAGGTAGAACAAAGGAAAAAGGTAATCAAAAGGACAAGAAGACAAAATCCAAATTGAAGTCAAAGGAGAGATCAAAGTCTCCTAGAAAGAAGTCCAAGGTGAAGTGCTGGAACTATGGGTATAGTGGTCACATTAGAAAAGAATGCAAAGAGGAGAAAAAGAAGAAGAAGAAGAAGAATACTTCTGACACTGAATCTTCTTAGAGTGATGCAGATGCCTTTGTAGTAGCCTTGGCAATGCTTGCACCTAAAGATGTATGGTTAGTAGATTCAAGGGCATCATTTTACATGATGTCTCATAAAGAGTGGTTCACAAAGTATGAACCATATGTTGGTGGGAAGGTGTTCTTGGAAAGTGATTCAACACCAGAAATTGTTAGCTAAAGAAGAGTCAAAATCTAATTCTCGGATGGTAAAATAAAGGGAATCGATGGAGCGTTACATAGACCAAGTCTAGATCAAAATTTACTTTCTGTTAGTAAGCTTAATGATGCTAGTTTTCAAGTAACTTTTGTGAATGGTGGCTATAAGATGACTAGAGGCTCTATTGTACTGGCAAAGGGTGAACACATTGGAACACTGTATAGATTAGATGCTAAACCTGTGCTCTATAATATTGTCTCTGAAAAGTCTGAAAAAGCTACTATTATAACACATGATGCAAACTCAATGGAAGTTAAACTTCCAGTAGAGAAAACAATGCTCTAGCATCATAGGCTTGGCCATATAGGTGAAAAAGGTTTAAAATTTTTTAAGAATAAAAACCTGGTAGAGGGGCTGATTGATTGTAATCTTGAGTTCAATTTTTATGAACATTGCATATATGGAAAACATAACCATGTTTCATTTTACTCAAGTTCTCATAAATCTTCTGGTGTTTTGGACTATGTACACTCTGATATTTTTGGTCTGGTTGATGTTCCTTCTCTATCTAAATCAAGATATTATGTATTGTTTATTGATGATTATTTGAGAAGGGCATTTGTTTATTTTTTGAAAAGCAAATCAGAAGTGTTTAGTCAGTTTAAAGAATTTAAAAATCTTGTTGAGAATCAGACTGGTAGGAAAATTAAATGTTTGAGAATAGACAATAGTGGTGAATATTGTAATGTAGATTTTGACAAGTACTGTGTAGAACATGGAATTAAAAGGTACACGAGTATGCCTTATACTCCATAACAAAATGGAGTTGCTGAAAGGCTAAATCAACCATTGATGGAGAAAGCAAGAAGCAGGTTAAGTTATGCTGGTCTGGAACAAAATTTTTGGGCTAAGGCAGTTGCTACAGCTTGTTATTTGCTGAATCATTCTCCTACTTCAGCATTGGTTGATAAAACTCCTATGGAAGCATGGTCTGGTAAGAAGCCCTCTTTGAGACATTTTTGTGTCTTTGACTATGAGGCATATGCTCCTATTCTTGAGGTAAAGAGATCTAAATTGGATAACAAGGCTATTAAATGTGTCTTTATTGGCTAGATGCAGTCGGTGTTAAAGGATACAAACTTTGGAATCCAGTAACTGAAAAGATGTTTTACAATAGGAATGTAGTTTTCAGAGAGCTGAAACCTTTGGTTATTAATCCTCAGCCAAAAAATATAGAAGAGAAGAAAAAAAAAGAGTAAAGTTAGTATTCCTCTGACCCCTAGAAAGGAGGAACAACAAGCACCAAGTGTAGACAATTCATAGGAGAGTTCCAATAGCTTTGAAGGTTCTGATCAAGAACAAGAACCTGTACCTCAGTCTCATCCATTGAGAAGATCTACACATGAAAGAAGATAACCAGATAGGTATGGATTTTCTATACTTAATACAAGTTGTGCCTATGCTTTGCTTACTAATACTGATGAGCCTAGGACTGTGAAAGAGGCCATTAATATGCCTAATTTAGATTGTTGGTTGGAAGCCATGAATGATGAAATGTCATCACTAGAGAAAAATGGAACCTGGGATCTAGTGCCCTTCCTGTTGTGATGTTCACAACATACCCCATTATGCTCCTTAGCAAAATGGGGACCCCTGCTGATGTCTTGCTTTTTGCTTCTGCTTGTGTTTTTTCTGCTTTCTGGCGGTTTGGTAAAAATGAAGGTCAGGTGCATCATCATCATGATATTGCATGGGGTAGGTCATCATCATGAGGTCAGTTTGTCAAAGTTCATATTTTGTTGCTGTGACTTCATACTTAGAAAAAGCTTGAAATTTCATGCAGGTTTGCCTTTTACTTCATTTAAAAATTCGTCCATATGTGAAAGTTATGCACGGTCAAAGTCTTGGTCAAACCTGATATTCGCAGGAGGATCATCATTTTTTATCCTAAGTCATGTTGACAGGATCATCATGATCTTGGTCTATCACCCGATAAAAATCATGCAGTCGCAACATCCGGACATCAATCTTAGGCGGTAGTGCTTTTTACTCGTCAAAAGGCCTTGTGCGCATCATCAGCATCATGATTTCCTTAGGAGCGTCATATTTTATAAACTTGGTTTTGCTGTATGAGGACATCATCACCATATTTGAACCCCCTCCCCCCCCCCCCCCCCGGATAATATCTTGAGGTTCAAATATCATGATGATATCAACTTTAAAGTCGAGGTAAGTTCCCCCCGTCGAAGTGGTCTGTTGTATCGCGGGCATCATCATGATATCCTTGCATCGCCTGATCTTAAAATATCATGCTGATAAGTATAAGATCACCCTGACTTAGCAAATTCATTATCGGCATATTTGCATGCGCGTGCTATAAACCTATCGCAAGGTCATCATCATGATATTTGCTGAACTTTGAATTATGATGATGACGACCTCATATCATCTTGATCTTTCACGAGTCATTCGCTGAAATTCGCTAAGTGATGGAGACATCATCATGATAATTCGACAAGGAGGATCATCATCTTCATATCCTCCTGATCTCTGGTTAGCGAATATCATGATGATCACCCTATCTATTTAGAAGTGGTTGATATTACATTTCTCAACAGCATCATCATATTTTGTAATATCACCCTAGCGCAAATATCATGATGACCAACTCATCCTTGTGCTCCGAAAGCGAAATATGATGATGACAGCATCATCATATTTTTATCCTGTCATATTGTCAAGATCATCATGATCTTGTTTGTACGCCCGATATTTCGCCAAGTCCTCCTGCCGATGAAATACAACCTTTTGCAAGATGATGATGATCATCATCATCACATTTTCCCTTCGGCAGGATTTTTCCCAAACATGATCCGGTTGGCGAAATATCATGATGACGTCATGTTTTAAATTTAACAAAGGCCCCGAATATCATGATGACGTCATCCCGATCTAATAAACAAAGAAGTAAATATCCTAATGATCATCATCATCATTCTTTCTTTCAACAGGATATTTTCCGAAGCACGATCCGGTTCCCAAACATGATGATGATGTCTCATTCTATGTTCGACAGAAGCTAATATCCTGATGATCATCATCATCATCTTTTTTCCTTCAAACAGGATATATTTTTTTTTTCAAGCACGATCCGTTTCCCGAACATGATGATGACGTCTTATTCCAAGTTCGACAAAAGCAAATATGATGATGATCTTCATCATGCTGATTTTTTCTCGAGAGGGTTACCTTGGCCGCGAAGGGGTCATATTCACTTCATCATCCTGATCATGCTCCTTAGGTGACCCGATATCACAAATATCCCCCTGATCTTAACCGAACATGATGATGACGTCATCCTTAGCATTTCAATGAAGCCTGAATATCATGATGACGTCACCATCATCTTCCTTTCCTCGGCAGCATGATTATATTCATATCCTCCTATTCTCCTTCAACATGATGATGATGATGTTGTTGTTCTTTTCTCCAATATGCAGAAGCGGAATATCATGATGATGAAGTATATCGACCAACCTATTTTTTGACGCACCGACAGGGATGATCATGCCGATGGGCGGGAAATGAGGCGGTGGACATTTTAAAGTGTTTTTTTTGGCGCCTCTGGCATTTTTCGGTCAGCGATGGTTGACCCGATCAATTTTGAGCAGCTTGGGCGCATTTTGGACGCGTTTTTGAGCGATTTTCTGGATCCGATGTCCTCATCTTGCGCAGTCACCTGGATTTGAATGCTTATTTTAATTTCATGCTATTTTTTATGATAAATGTGAAACTTATTGCTTGTCTTGTCTTGCAGGCTTGCAGTTGAGGAAGCAGCTGGAAAGTCAACACAGTGACCTCATGGAGGCAGAAGATCTGATCTCAGGAGCAAGAAGATAGAGATGAAATACAAAAGGTCAAGGCCATTCAAGTAAACAAGAAGGTCGCAGCTGGAGGTATTATCACAACAGACAAGCAGAAGTTATTACCCAGCTGCCGGAACTTCTCAGAAGGGGCAATATTTCACCCAGATTTGACCACTGCTCAGAGATATTTTTTGAGAACTGGTTCACCTGCATTTATTGCTGTAACTAGGGGTTTGAACCAAGGGTTCAGTTAGGTTTTTGCTGTAGTGAGGACAATCAAAATGTCTTTATATTGTGCCTCTCTACACTGTAATACTTTACAACAGGGATTTTTAGGGCCTACAACAGGGATTTTAGGAAAGCAATAGTGGCTACAACAGAATTTCTTTTTTAGGAACATACAGCAAGTTAGAATAGTTTAGAAGTAGAAGAAGGAGGTCGCCTGTTTGTCTGCAGTAAGGTGCGCGTGGAATGTCTGGCTACCTTACTGTATCTGTAAAGCTTGTAAGTTCTCTGTAGTATGATCAATGAAACTAAGAGTCATTCTTACATTGTAAATCATGTATGGCTATTCGTTTCTAATACAATAGAATCTGGAGTTCTGCATCTATCTTCTGAGTGTTCTCCTGCTCTTCTTTGTGTTTTGAAATATCTTCTTTGAGAGCTTGCAATTTTAAATGTATGTTTGTGAAAATGCTCAGAACTTACATTTAGGGTTTTTACTGTGGATTTGATCAAACTACTGTGGTATTTACATAAGTGCATAATAGAAACACTTAGATCCTTCGGTAGATTAAGTGAGGTATAGAGTAGATCTTTCTAACTTTTCCCAACCCATCTGAAATATCTAGCTGAAAATGTAGAAATCCAAAGGAAATTGTCTCAAATTTGAAGAAGCATGCACAACAGAGCTATAAGTAGACAGTTTTCATAAACAGATAAAGAGGAAAGCTGCAAAAATCCAAGAAAATCCTCTAAAACTTGCAGCCCAGTAACACCTGTATGCAAATGAACAGAATACTTGTTGAAATCTATGACCTCTTTGCATATTCTTAGTCCAGTAAACCACAAAATAAACCTAAACTACGTAAGGCCCCTTGAACATTACAGCTTCACATTGACCAACTGAACTTGACCAACCGAACCATTGTAGACTTGGGATTAGTTGAATCACCAAATGATTCCTTCTTGTCTTTCAAGTATAGTTTCAGTTCATTTTATGTGAATTTTAACTTATTGTTATGATTGCATCAAAACAGTCATCAACAGTTTTCTGGCGCTAGAAGGAGGGCCTGCCTGAGTTAGATTTCATTTCAAACTGGCTAACGACAGTAACAGAGTGACTAGGTCTAGGTCCAGTTCAGGAGATATATTTGTGCAACTACCTGATACAAGGCGAAGTAAAAGCCCTTTAATCTGGAATCCAAAGATATCGCAAGCAGGAAGTTCATCTGGAACACCTCCTGGGTCACCTTTTAACATCCGTAGTATTGTAAGTCCTGACAGATCACTGTTCAGATCTTTAAATCTTGGTTCAGGCACTCCTGGAGGTCTCAATCCTCCTCTAAATCCTAATCCACCAATCAATCCAGGTATTTCTGCAAGTTCAAGTCAAGCTCAAACACCTGCAATGGCTTATTTCGATGTCAATTCTCCCATATTCTTCAATGATTATCATGACATGCCAAAAAATCCAGAAAAGATATGTCCCAAATACCAGTTACATCAAGACCCAGAAGATCATATTAGAATATTTAAGGAAGCATGTTTTAGGGCTATGTTAGAGCACGAGGATGTTGTGTGTAGGTTATTTCCTTACACCTTTAATGAGCAGGCCTCTAGCTGGTACGTAAACTTACCCAATGGTTACATTTCTTCCTGGGCACTTATGGAAGAAGCGTTTCTGTCAAGATTTAGAGGACCCATTGACCCTTGTGCTTTGTATCATAAGTTGGCTGCTATAAAACGAGGTGAGGGAGAGCTAATTGATAATTTCAATGACAGATTTCAAAAGGCCTATTCTAGGCTAGTAGCCCCTTATACCATAGATGATGCTCCCTTGTTGGCTATGTACTATGCTGCTTTGGATCCTTTAACTGCCATGTTTGTCAAAAGGAAACCTGACATAGATTCAATATCCAAAGCCTATAAAGAGGCAGCCTCAGTGAACCAAGAAATGAGACATACAACTTACAGTCCATTTGGAGGAAACTTTGGGGTGCAGAATCAAGCACACCCATGGAATGGAGTCCCTGTGTAGCATGCTCCACTAATAAATCCGGTTCCTTCTTACACACCTGTGTATAACCCTACTCCAATCCAGGCTATAACTCCTTACACGGCTAGTACTTCTAATAACAGTCAAAATAATGGTCAGCCTTTCTTCCAACTTCCTAGGGATGTAACTGTGGCAAAAGCACAAGAGGATAGGGAAGAAATCAAAGAGATTACTGCACATTTGAAAAGATTAACAACCGAAGTGACACAGCTAAGAAATGAGAACCTCTATGGAAGAAGCAACCAAAACTACAATCCACATCAAAATCACAACCAAGGCCAAAATCAGAATTATAGTCTCAATCAAAATCAGCAGTACAATCAGAACCAAAACTACAATCAGCATCAAGGCCCCAGTCAGGGGCAACCAATGCAAAATAGGGGGCCAGTGATAGATAATAGGACCTGGGGCAATAATAACAAGAACCCGAATCAACCTAGGCCACCCAAGACATGGAACACTGGGCCCAACAACGGTACTCTGGCTTCTCCTTTTGAGAATACAGATAATCATGGTGCAAAACAAATAACTAACATACAAATGGCCAATACAGCACCCAAAAATTGGTGCAGATTTCACAATACCAATGCCCATGCTGAGCATGACTGTCCACAGTTCCACTTGGCAGCTAGTATCTTCAACGTAGATGTACAGCCTCCTACCTCTGAATTTCTCATCCCTAAGGATAATGAGGTAGTACCCTCAGAATATGACACAGCATTAGTCTTAGAAACATTTACCTTTGCGACTACAGAAGAGAAAGAGGATGAATTGCTAGAGGATGAACCATACTGTTGTGAAAGTCTTTATCCCGAATCAGCCTTCGTGTTAAATGCTTTTCAGTTTCCTTTTGAATCTGAAAATGAGATATTAAATGAAACAGAGGAGGTGCAGGCCTTTCAACAGACAAATAAAAGCCACACCTACAATTTGAGGAACAACCCTAGGCCGGGAGGACCTTTCACCACTTCCACTCCTCCGAATAACATCAATACACCCCCAGATCAGAATGCTAGCAACAATCCTGCCATACTTAAAGCTAGTCAGCACACGAATAACGGAACAGCAGTGCAAAAGGATCAAACAAGTAAGACAGAAGCAGTAGAGACAACAAGATTAGTGAATTACTTATCAGAGGAAATAAAGAAAATGAAGGTCAGCATACCTCTAAATGAATTATTGAAGACCCCAGGGATCAGAAATGCTTTTTTAAAATCCCTGGATACATCCATGACAAACATGGTGTCTACTGATATAACTGTTCCTAGTAGTGATTCACCACCTAAGGAGAAAGGTAAGAAAGTTGAGCAGCCTTCCAACACAAATGTAGTAATACATGCAGATAAGAGGGATACTCAACCTTTCTTGTTAACTGTTAGGTTGTGTGGGAAGAATATACACAATTGCATGGTAGATTCTGGTGCTTCAGCCAACGTAATGCCCTTAGGAATATGTAAAACTCTCGGGCTGACTCCCACCAAATCTGCCAAGGTTGTCACGCAATTAGATAAGACCGAGGTTAGTGTGATAGGAGAACTCATGAACATACAAGTGCAGTTAGCTTCAGACCCTAGGGTGAGCCAAATCATTGACATCCAAGTAGTGGATATACCCGTAAATTATGGAATGTTGCTGAGTAGGGATTGGTCCAAGACATTAAACGGGTATATGGCTACTGACTTTTCACACATGTGGTTACCATGGAGAGGCATCCCAAACCAGATCAGAATAGGGGCAGAGCCCAGAATGAAACATATGATAACAGAGTATAATCGAACTAATGAAATATTATATGCTGCTGTTGAACCAGGTGTCTATAGAATTACCAACAATGGGATGCAGATTGAAGAGATTATGATGTTAAACATTAGAAAGAAGTGTGTCAGCAATAGAACAGCACTATTCATTGAGTCTGACGGAAATTCTTCAGATGAGGAAAACAATGCAATAGACAAATTTGGTCATGCCATTAGACAAGAGGTGGAAGAGTGCGTTACACACAATCTCCCAGTCCAATGTAAGTTATATAAAAATAGGTGTAGAGTCCATGATAGGCAACATTCTGAGGAGAATTGTGAAATATGCAAAGACATCATTGAATATGAATACAAGAAGTGCATAGGGAAGGTAGAGTCACAAGAGAAAAATGAGAATCCTGATCCAGCACAGAGATATGTTCAGGATAATATAAGTGCCTTGATTCCAGATCTAGGGAAAGAAATAGAGGACGAGGGTAGTTATCTTTCTGAGTTGCAAACTAAAAACATACATATGCAAGAGAACCAAATGGAAAAACCCATGAATAAACAAGATAACACCCGACAGGCAATAAAAGAGACAAAGTATGCCAAGGTAAAAAATCAAAAAAGTAAGGATGGCATGTGGACGTTAAAATGTGATGGGTCCAAATCAAAACAGGGCGCAGGTGCAGGTATTAAACTCATAAATCCTCAAGGTAAATCACATTTGGCAGCATATAGATTACAATTTTCCTGCACTAACAATATTGCTGAATATGAGGCCCTAATTTTAGGACTTGTCATGGCCATCAGGAAAGGGGTAAGAACCATCAGAGTATTTTCAGACTCTGAATTAGTAGTCAGACAAGTGAGGAAACTATATGCCTGCAATTATAAGAAGATGATCAGTTACAGACATAGAGTTTGGGGTTTAATGGATTCATTTGATGCTTTTAACATAGAGCATATTCCTAGAGAGCTGAACCACAGGCCAGATGCGTTAGCAGTTGCTGCTAGTACATTAGAACCATTGACACTGTCAGGATTAAGACGATTTGCTGTTGAGCTAGTTAACGTGCCCAGTATACCAGACAACGTTACACACTTTCAGGTATTTGGAGAGGATCAGCAAATTATTGATTTTCTGACTTGTAATGAGGCATTTGAGGCCCAAATTATTGATGAACAAGAAAGGCCTGAAGTAACATGGGACGAAGAAGATATGATCAACTTAAAGAGCAACTTCTTACCAAAAGGAGTAATTGAATTAGAACACATCTTTGACTTCGACGGAATAATAAGACAGAAAGACTTACCCAAAATAGAAGGGGGTAAGTGTGATTTACATAACTTAGGGACTGAGCTAAATCCACAAAATGTACTAATTGGGAAAGCTTGCTCTGAGAAAATCAGAAAAGAGGTTCTGGATGTTCTGAAAGAATATAAACATGTCATAGCATGGACTTATGAAGACTTGAAAACCATTGATGAGTCCATCATAACTCACGTCATACCTTTAAGAAAAGAAGTCAAACCATTTAGGCAGAAACAGAGGCCTGTAAACGCCATTCTAGAGCCTTTAATCTTTGAGGAAGTTAAAAAACTACTGTCCGCTGGAATAATTTTTCCAGTCAGACATTCTGTCTGGGTAGCTAACTTAGTACCAGTGAGGAAGAAAAACGGAGACATCAGGTTGTGCGTAGACTTTAGAAATTTAAACAAGGCATCTGAAAAAGATAATTATCCTTTGCCCCCAATAGATGAAGTACTGCAAGCAGTAAATGGCGCAAAGATGATGTCTTTTTTAGATGGTTTTTCAGGTTATAACTAGGTCTTAATTGACAGAGAGGATAGACTAAAAACCACCTTCACTTGCAAATGGGGAAATTATGCGTATAGAAGAATGCCTTTTGGACTAATTAATGCAGGTGCCACTTTTCAGAGGGCCATGGACGTTGCATTCCGTGGATTATCAGGTAAATGCATTGTTGTGTATATGGATGATTTGACTGCGTATTCCAAGGATGCATCCACCCACGCTGAGGACCTCAGAAAAGTACTTTAGCGATGTGAAAGGTATGGGATTTCCCTTAATCCTAAGAAATGTATATTTGGCGTAACTGAAGGTAAATTATTAGGCCATGTCATTTCTGAAAATGGAATTTCAATTGATCCGGATAGAATAGAATCCATAAAAAATTTGCAAATACCAAACAGTAGGAAAGAATTGAAATCATTTTTTGGTAAAATTAACTTTGTTCAGAAGTTTATAACAGGTTTTGCAGAGATTGTGCAGCCGTTGAATGCCATGTTAAAGAAAGATGCACAGATGGAATGGATGCCAGTAGCCAAAGCCGCATTTGAAGATATCAAGGAGGCAATTTCTAATGCCCCTGTATTGGCAAGTCCAGACTACACATGCCCGTTTTACATCTACTCCTTTGCATCTTCTCATTCTGTCGCTGCTACCTTGACACAGAAAGGTGAAAATAATGACGAGAGGCCCATAGCATTTATGAGTGCGCCTCTGAAGGATGCACAGCTAAGATATCTAGATATCGAAAGACAGGCATTTGCATTGGTGAAGGCTGTAAAAAAATTCAGACACTACATCCTGCGTAGCCAGATTAAAGCCATAGTACCAGACGCAGCAGTAAAGATGCTGCTGATGCAGAACGAGCCTGGAGAAAAAAGAGCCAAATGGATCACCACGCTGCAAGAATTCGACATGGAGATCATTCCCGCAAAGCTGGTCAGAGGGCAGGCGCTGGTGCAGACAATAGCAAACATGGATCCAAATCTGATAAAACAGCAATATGTATTGAATTCCCAAGACGCATCAGGCTGGTACGATGATTTAAGCACCTTCCTGATAGCTGGAAAGTACCCAGGCAAGATGAAGGCTTCTCAGAGGAGAGCTTTGAAGATTAAGGCACAGCATTATATGGTGCAAGGAGGTCTTCTATTCAGGAAGAACCATGATGGAATTTATTTGAGATGCATAAACAGAACTGAAGCTGATAAAGTGTTGACAGAACTACATGACAAATACGGAACCGGCCATGGTTCCCATTTAGCTACAGCACACAAAATACTGAGAGCGGGCTATTACTGGCCCACTATATTCAAAGATACTAAGAGTCACATCAGAAGCTGCCACACCTGTCAGACTGCAGCAGACAAAAGAAGAAATCTGGCCAATCCACTGCAGCCTGTGATCGAGTCCAGACCGTTTGCACAATGGGGCTTGGATTTTATCGGAGTCATCAATCCCCCATCTTCTGCAGGACACAAGTTTATATTGACGGTGACGGACTATTGTACAAGGTGGACTGAGGCCACCTGCTGCAGGTTTTCCACAACTGAGGTAGTTATCAAGTTCCTTGAAGAAAATATTATCACCAGGTTTGGAACGCCCTATTCATTGGTATGTGATAACGGCCCTGCTTTCTCTTCTTTAAAATTTTCTAAATGGGCATTTGAATATGGGATCATTCTAAGGTTTTCTTCAAATTATTACCCTCAAGGTAATGGACTGGCTGAATCAACAAACAAAATCTTACTAGACATCATCAAGAGGTTAATTGCCAAAAGTCCTAGAGAGTGGAATACCCTATTAAGATATGCATTATGGGTAGACAGGACCAAGTTCAAAATAGCTTTAGGTAGCACACCTTATCACTTAGTTTATAGGACTGATCCCATACTTCCAGTTAATCTGAGAATACCAACCTGGAAGTTTGCCAATGAATATCTAGGCTTTGATAACCATAGGGAAGCCAGAATAGTGCAAATGTTGCAACTAGAGGAGAAAAGAGGTCAAGCCCTCGAGAAGTTTGCCAAACACCAAGCAGTTGTTAAGAGATGGTTTGACAAAAGGGCAAGAGTCAAAACATTTAGGATATCAGACTTAGTGTTGTGCTGGGACAAAGCACATGAAAAGAAAGGAAGCCATGGAAAATTCGATAAATTATGGCTGGGTCCATTACAAATTTCAGAAATAATAGGAGATAACACCTTTAGACTTAAGACCTTGACTGGAGAAGATGTGCCATTACCAGTTAATGGCCAGCATTTGAAACACTACTTCCAGGCTTGAAGGTCAGGATGAGGCAGTCCTTTCTTTCCTAATGTAAAATGCTGTAGATAATGTACAGTTCTTCTTTTGCTGTTTTCTTCTTGGGTTGGCTGTTTGTATGGCTTGTCCTCTGTTTGTTTTTTGCTTTTTATTTCTGTCTGTTTGTACAGTTTTGTCTTTTGTTGTTGTGCTCTTTGTACAGCCTGTTTGTTTGGTTTGTTTGTTGTCTCCTCAGCAGGGATCTTTATTTTACTGTAGAGTATTAAGGAGCAGAACTAGCAACCATTCAAAACAGTATATAATTTAGGATATTCAGGTTAACCATTTGCAATTTACACATAACCTGTCACTGTCATGATGTAGAGAGTTGTTCATCTTCTGAAGTTTCGTATTCAATAAATGTGATTGAGAATTCGAAGCAGGTTTCTCACGATGACACACCTAAAATCCTTGGGTTTGTTGAACCTACCAGTGTAGATATTAGGTGAAAAATCAGAGGTCACCCTTGCTACCATTACAATTCTCAGCTTAATTTCAGCAAGTGTCCACTCCTTGCATCATCATCAAGTTACAAATTGCTATATCTTGTGAAATCTTTCCAAATTAGAAAACAAAAAAAAATATAAATAAATAAATGAATAAAGCGGATTATACTGAAAATCCAGATTAAGCCATCTAAGTAACTCTACCGGGGCTATGGACGCTCGCTGGCAGTGGGGCTCTACTTAGGAGAATTGTAACGATAACCTTGCCGGGGCTATAGACGCTCGCTGGCAGCAAGGCTCTATCCGGTCGGCTATGAGGGAATATCCTCACCTACGTAGGCTAATGTCAGTCACTGGTTTGTTCAACCGATCTTCAAGATGAGGATAATTAATCACATGCACACAACTAAACTGAAAATGGAAATTCATGCATCTTTATTGAACACTTTGAGTCTCAAGCTGAATAGTAATTTGCAGGAAAGATAGTTGGAAGTTATGAGTTCATTTCACCTAGTTTCCTTGAACACTCTGAATTTAATTGTTTTGTTTTGGTTGCTAGTTGTTGTGATGTTCACAACACGCCCCATTATGCTCCTTAGCAAAATGGGGACCCCTGCTGATGTCTTGCTTTTTGCTTCTGCTTGTGTTTTTTCTGCTTTCTGGCGGTCTGGTAAAAATGAAGATCAGGTGCATCATCATCATGATATTGCATGGGGTAGGTCATCATCATGAGGTCAGTTTGTCAAAGTTCATATTTTGTTGCTGTGACTTCATACTTAGAAAAAGCTTGAAATTTCATGCAGGTTTGCCTTTTACTTCATTTAAAAATTCGTCCATATGTGAAAGTTATGCACGGTCAAAGTCTTGGTCAAACCTGATATTCGCAGGAGGATCATCATTTTTTATCCTAAGTCATGTTGACAGGATCATCATGATCTTGGTCTATCACCCAATAAAAATCATGCAGTCGCAACATCCGGATGTCAATCTTAGGCGGTAGTGCTTTTTACCCGTCAAAAGGCCTTGTGCGCATCATCAGCATCATGATTTCCTTAGGAGCGTCATATTTTATAAACCTGGTTTTGCTGTATGAGGACATCATCACCATATTTGAACCCCCCCCCGATAATATCTTGAGGTTCAAATATCATGATGATATCAACTTTAAAGTCGAGGTAAGTTCCCCCCGTCGAAGTGGTCTGTTGTATCGCGGGCATCATCATGATATCCTTGCATCGCCTGATCTTAAAATATCATGCTGATAAGTATAAGATCACCCTGACTTAGCAAATTCATTATCGGCATATTTGCATGCGCGTGCTATAAACCTATCGCAAGGTCATCATCATGATATTTGCTGAACTTCGAATTATGATGATGACGACCTCATATCATCTTGATCTTTCACGAGTCATTCGCTGAAATTCGCTAAGTGATGGAGACATCATCATGATAATTCGACAAGGAGGATCATCATCTTCATATCCTCCTGATCTCCGGTTAGCGAATATCATGATGATCACCCTATCTATTCAGAAGTGGTTGATATTACATTTCTCAACAGCATCATCATATTTTGTAATATCACCCTAGCGCAAATATCATGATGACCAACTCATCCTTGTGCTCCGAAAGCGAAATATGATGATGACAGCATCATCATATTTTTATCCTGTCATATTGTCAAGATCATCATGATCTTGTTTGTACGCCCGATATTTCGCCAAGTCCTCCTGCCGATGAAATACAACCTTCTACAAGATGATGATCATCATCATCATCACATTTTCCCTTCGGCAGGATTTTTCCCAAACATGATCCGGTTGGCGAAATATCATGATGACGTCATGTTTTAAATTTAACAAAGGCCCCGAATATCATGATGACGTCATCCCGATCTAATAAACGAAGAAGTAAATATCCTAATGATCATCATCATCATTCTTTCTTTCAACAGGATATTTTCCGAAGCACAATCCGGTTCCCAAACATGATGATGATGTCTCATTCTATGTTCGACAGAAGCTAATATCCTGATGATCATCATCATCATCTTTTTTCCTTCAAACAGGATATATTTTTTTTTTCAAGCACGATCCGTTTCCCGAACATGATGATGATGTCTTATTCCAAGTTCGACAAAAGCAAATATGATGATGATCTTCATCATGCTGATTTTTTCTCGAGAGGGTTACCTTGGCCGCGAAGGGGTCATATTCACTTCATCATCCTGATCATGCTCCTTAGGTGACCCGATATCACAAATATCCCCCTGATCTTAACCGAACATGATGATGACGTCATCCTTAGCATTTCAATGAAGCCCGAATATCATGATGACATCACCATCATCTTCCTTTCCTCGGCAGCATGATTATATTCATATCCTCCTATTCTCCTTCAACATGATGATGATGATGTTGTTGTTCTTTTCTCCAATATGCAGAAGCGGAATATCATGATGATGAAGTATATCGACCAACCTGTTTTTTGACGCACCGACAGGGATGATCATGCCGATGGGTGGGAAATGAGGCGGTGGACATTTTAAAGTGTTTTATTTGGTGCCTCTGGCATTTTTCGGTCAGCGATGGTTGACCTGATCAATTTTGAGCAGCTTGGGCGCATTTTGGACGCGTTCTTGAGCGATTTTCTGGATCCGATCTCCTCATCTTGTGCAGTCACCTGG
This sequence comes from Cunninghamia lanceolata, assembly GCA_027924645.1. Classification (NCBI taxonomy): domain Eukaryota; kingdom Viridiplantae; phylum Streptophyta; class Pinopsida; order Cupressales; family Cupressaceae; genus Cunninghamia; species Cunninghamia lanceolata. Next base: position 12,045,231 of record BSBN01000854.1, read on the forward strand.
ATTTGAATGCTTATTTTAATTTCATGCTGTTTTTTATGATAAATGTGAAACTTATTGCTTGTCTTGTCTTGCAGGCTTGCAGTTGAGGAAGCAGCTGGAAAGTCAACACAGTGACCTCATGGAGGCAGAAGATCTGATCTCAGGAGCAAGAAGATAGAGATGAAATACAAAAGGTCAAGGCCATTCAAGTAAACAAGAAGGTCGCAGCTGGAGGTATTATCACAACAGACAAGCAGAAGTTATTACCCAGCTGCCGGAACTTCTCAGAAGGGGCAATATTTCGCCCAGATTTGACCACTGCTCAGAGATATTTTTTGAGAACTGGTTCACCTGCATTTATTGCTGTAACTAGGGGTTTGAACCAAGGGTTCAGTTAGGTTTTTGCTGTAGTGAGGACAATCAAAATGTCTTTATATTGTGCCTCTCTACACTGTAATACTTTACAACAGGGATTTTAGGAAAGCAATAGTGGCTACAACAGAATTTCTTTTTTAGGAACATACAGCAAGTTAGAATAGTTTAGAAGTAGAAGAAGGAGGTCGCCTGTTTGTCTGCAGTAAGGTGCGCGGAATGTCTGGCTGCCTTACTGTATCTGTAAAGCTTGTAAGTTCTTTGTAGTATGATCAATGAAACTAAGAGTCATTCTTACATTGTAAATCATGTATGGCTATTCATTTCTAATACAATAGAATCTAGAGTTCTGCATCTATCTTCTGAGTGTTCTCCTGCTCTTCTTTGTGTTTTGAAATATCTTCTTTGAGAGCTTGCAATTTTAAATGTATGTTTGTGAAAATGCTCAGAACTTACATTTAGGGTTTTTACTGTGGATTTGATCAAACTACTGTGGTATTTACATAAGTGCATAATAGAAACACTTAGATCCTTCGGTAGATTAAGTGAGGTATAGAGTAGATCTTTCTAACTTTTCCCAACCCATCTGAAATATCTAGCTGAAAACGTAGAAATCCAAAGGAAATTGTCTCAAATTTGAAGAAGCATGCACAACAGAGCTATAAGTAGACAGTTTTCATAAACAGATAAAGAGGAAAGCTGCAAAAATCCAAGAAAATCCTCTAAAACTTGCAGCCCAGTAACACCTGTATGCAAATGAACAGAATACTTGTTGAAATCTATGACTTATTGGATGTATTCAGTTGATCAGTGATAAATCCTCCATCTTCCATCCTCAAAGGATACAATTTCTTTCATAGGAATAACTTGTTCACCATGGATTTAGCTTACTAAACATCTCCAAGCTTCTTCCAAAGATCCTTTGCAGTCTTCTCTTCATGGATATTTAGGAGCACTAAATCAACCAAATAGAGTCTTATCAAACCCTTAGCTTTTCGATCTTTGAGATCATAGTCTTCTTGAGACATTGCCATTGGTTTTGTACCAGATATGGCATTCCATAAATCTTGATCTACAAGCATGTCCTCCATTTTGAGTTTCCACAACTCAAAATTACTGCAATTAAACTTCTCTATCTCAAACCTCCCAGATGTGCTCTCCATCTCTTACTTGCAACAAAGATTTCAAAATCCTCTACACAAGCTCCCACTCAAACGAAGATCAACTCAAAAAACCCTCTACCCAACAACTAGAACCAAAGGTGATCAGGCTCTGATACAAACTAAAAGGAAGCAAGGTATGCAGAAATGCTTCCTACACTGATCTATTGAGGAAAGATTTATGCAAATTTTTACTTGTACAGTTACAGATTAAGATGCACAATAACATAAAGATAATAACAACTTCTAAATGCAAACACAAGACTCACAACACAAGATATACATGGGGAAAACACTTTAAGGTAAAAAATGCCACTCCAAACCCACCCAATATATTATTTAGGAATCAAGAAGATTACAATATACTTGCAGAGCAAGCTTTTATAGGAGTATATCCAATTAGAGATCCATGAGATAACTTGACATCTATATGATTCTAACACACAACCTCTATCTCTAGCTCTTGATATATAGGAGATACATTACAATAAACCATTACCAGTAATTACAAAACCATAAGCCAAAACCACCCAAAAGTTGCGCCCCAATTATCTCCAATCAAAAATTCCTTGTGATGTGCCAAAACACAAAACAACATGTGTAACTCTCCCATTTATAGCTCTTTTATGTGTCCAACACATTTTTACATTTCCCAAAAATAGGAGGTCCAATTTCTGGAGGTCATAAATTTTGATCCAGGTGTCTGATTAACGAACTGTTTGATGCGTTAGAAAGCTCATGAAGAGATATATCACCTTGTAACCAACTTCACTAGTTATGATAATTTTTGGGACATTTAGGAAAGTTTCAATTATGACAATTAAGTTCAAAACTTTTTTTAGCAGTTTCAAAAAATAGAAACTTTAATATCTCACAATACAGATATGATCTTGAGGTGAAACTCACCCGACATGTTTACTTAGTTGTTCCACACCTTTTGGAAAAATTCTAGGTCAATCTAAGGTCAAATGTAAACTTACTAAAAATAATAAGTCCCACCATTTTTAGCCCTTTTGCAAACTATGAATGTTCTAGATCATTCTTCGAGATAAAGGGTATTCGAAAAGACCAAAACTGGGAAGAATAGTAACCTTTCAAAGTTGCAAGGTTTAGACACTTTTCTTAACAATTATGTGTGTTTGTGCTATCTTGTCATTTTGTATTTTTAATTATGTCAAAATGTGTGTTTAACATATTTGGAAACATTTATTGCTTCATAATAATGGAGAAAATGATTGTTATACTGTATAGATAGTTATTTCATTTTTTATTCCTAGCAAAATGAATTGCACATCTTTAGTAATTCTTTGAAAAAAAAATAATTGTTGAGTGTGCTATATATCCATTTTATTTTAAATCATGTATTTTTCTAGTAGGAATATAATGACTCCATTTTGAATTTGAAAAAAACAAATTATTCTTAAGTGAAGGAAAGAAATGATAATTAGTGTTTAAATTATAACAATCCTCTTTATCTCATTTTCTTCCTGTTGTGTTACTCACAACCTACCCCATTTTCACTCGAAAATGGGGATCCCTCTATTATTCCTTGTCTTGCCTCTGGAATGCCATATCTCATTACTTGGGGCAACGTATTGAACATTTGGTCCTGACTATTTCATTTTTATGACATGGTCCTTTGCAATTTCATGCTTGTCAGACTATCAAACTTTGCCCTTCTAGCTTGACAGAAGGTAAAGGCTTGAAACTCTAAATTTTGTTCCTTTGACTTGGTCCTTTTGTGCATTACTCAACCTTATCATTGGGATATCCGAGTTTGTTGTGTTAGCATGATAGTAGAATCATCTCCGATACCCTAACTCTTGGACTATCACCATGCATATGGACATCATTTATTGGGGTTAGCCATCTTTGAATGATTGTAGAGCATTCCTCGATAGCCTGACTTGAAGGACACTAGTGTGGATTTGGTAAATCACCCACGTTGCATCAGGAGTTGGCCTTTTAGCTTGCTCATTAGCCATCTTTGTAGTGTGGGAATTGATTTCCCTCCACCTACCCTCGACGGTGCATTAATGGTGGTCTCCTGCGCATATGACTGGCCAATTTAAGGTTTTCCAAGTCATTTGTTTCATTCAACTTACTTGTAAATTCATTTGCTATTGCACTAAGCTCGTTGCTTTCATCTTCAATTCATCCCAATTATTTGATTTCTCATGCTTTTGTTATACATTTGTACTTGATTGAGAGTCTATTGTGACTGAAGTGGATGCATTTTGATTTCAAGCTCTTTCCTAGAGTTTCGTGACTTTTCTAGGTAGGTTTCAAATTTTCCCCTTTTGATTTGCTAGGTGTGCTTGAATTTTACAATATGGAATCCATGGCCTTTCCTTGGTTTCCATTTCTTCTTTAATTGGATTCTTTGTAGTCATTTTTACCTTATTTTTGTGTCCTCTCAACTAGGGTTTTATTTGCTTTTTCCTTAGGTTGTTGAATCCATTTTAATATTTAGCACTTTTTTCAAGGTTGTTTGTATGGCACGACCCTTTTGTTTCCTTCTTGAAGAGAGTCAGAGAGTTAAAGATTAGACTTATGATGTTTCATCCTCCTTTTTATGACTTCTAGGGCCTTCTTGTCTTCTTCCATTCCTTTAAGATGTTAGAGTGTTAGAGATCAGGCTCCCGATCTTCCATTCTACCTTTTGACTTGAGTTTCCTCTTCTTCCAATCCCAACTTACTCTTAAGTGCTATGGAAAACTATCAGAGTTTAGGTGTCAAAGGTTTTATCTCCTGAGGTGCATTTTTTTCTAAAAGGAGTTTACTCCCATCTTTTGTGCCCCAACTACCTAGTAGGCTGTCAAAGATCAAGCATTAGGTTCGCCTAGTTTTGTCTTCCTTTTTCATTAGTAAGAGGTAACTTTCACCCTCTGTTTTCTAATCGCTTAGTAAGGTGTCAAGGTTTGGGAATCAGACCTCCTATATTTTGCCTTCCAATTTCACTTGAGCTGAGAAGGAGTAAACTTTGACCCTCGACTCCTAACTATATGAACCATATAGAGATCTAGAATCTTGTCTTAAGCTATAAATGTTACTCTTACAGACTAGAGTTTCAGAGTTTTAGTGTCGAGCCTTCTACCTTAGCTCTTTCTATTCTTTTGATATTCAAAATGGGTTTGGTCCAACCCTTGATCTCTGATGAATTTCCAAGAACTACATTTCTTGCTAAATTTAGGCATTTTAATCAATTTTAAGCTTTATAATGATATGAAGATGGCTAACCTTGTAATTAACCTGCAACACTAGTGATGAGATGTGTGTATGGATGCAGGAAACTGGTCAAAGCACCACAGGTAGCAGATAAAATGCAAGATTTTAAGGGGTACCTAGCTACTTCAAAGCTTACCAATCCATACCCAAAGATTGGCAATACAGACATTGGATACCCAGATCCATGGAACTACTTTTTGCAGCTGAAGGGTGAAGCAAACAAGTCCTAGATGCAATACATGGAGAACTCTAGAATTTTCCAGGCTAGTGCATTCCATATCATAGTACAAGTGCTTGAATTGATCTTAGCCTATGCTCAAAGGTACAAAACTAGAAGCAAAAAGATCCTTGGGCCTACATAGCATGTTGTGCTAAATTTCACTTCAAATATCATAGAAATGGTGTTTGGTCTACCTACCTATGCAGACTATGACAAAATTTTAAAGAACATAGCCCTTACTTTCTATAGAAAAAGGATAGGCACAACCACATGTTACATGAACCAGCATCTTCTGATCACCTAAAGAAAACATCCATTGAAGATGGTACTAGTGTAGCCCTACCATGAGTTCAAACTAGATGGAAGGAGGTTCATCATGCTCCTAAGTAGAGTGTTTGGGTTAGCTACTACTGTCAAATGGAACCCTTGGATGTGTCATTTCTACATAAAAATAGTGGATGGGAAGAGCACATGACTAACAAATTAGATGAACAACTATCTAAGGTAATGGATACAAAGGAGTTCTATATGACCTCCTACCTGGTGTACCTATTAGCCTATTAGGTTAGCTTCCTAGGCTTATTACAGGTGGGCTCTCTCCAACAAAGAGAAGTCCTTGTATATGACCACTTTCCCCAATTGGAGTTGATGACCAACATGAGGATTTTCTACATCGTGAACAATGCTTTTGTCTATGACATGATCAAAGGCTTGGAGAATGATTATTCTCAAAGGATATCAGTGGAATTAGTAGAAGAGCTTTCCAACTAGGGCAACTAGTATATCTAGTTTCAAACATTCACTTATATCAGGGTCATGGTCTTTGATAAAGGCCCCTATAAGCTACCTCGGGACCCTAGTGACAGGGTCATTTTGCTAGAGATATGGAAGCAAATTTCTGAGGTATACAAACTTATACATTATACATGCTAAATATTCATCCTGATGCAAAATCCCTTGAAACCCATGACAAATGGGAACTAGGGGACCATTTATGCCTTACCCTGGACCAAAAAGGAACCTTGGGAGATGGGTGCCCATGCTCAAGTCCTCCTTGATTTGTCAGGGTAGATTTCAATGGATGTTGGCATAGGACCTTTAAATGGGTCTCTCCTTAATGGCTCTTTCAATTAATTTCATGAATGTTAGCAAGAAAGCATATATAAGTGTGTTTTTGAATTCATTTGTAACCTAGATGGGATATTATGAACTAATGATCTTAGAGAAAAGAACATTCAAAACATTCATTATGTTATTATTGTAGATTTGCGTTTGTATTGTGAGTGTTGTTGTAGAATTGGAATCCTCATCCATCTCTTTATGAGTTGAAGGATCTTCATTCTCCTAAGGGCTTCACCTCTGAAGTGATATCATTGTGATTTGAATCATTTCATCATTGGTTTATCTTTAGCCTCTATCTTGCTAGGGCATGCACTCTCTCTAACAACGATGTTGGGAAGCTTGAATGCTATCCCAAGATTTGACTTAAGTAAATCCCTAAACACCACAACCCTCAAACCCCTTTTCTTCTTGTGTGCAAGTTATACGTACGAAGTCTAAAGAATTGAAGGTACATGAAGGTTGTGTAAGGGAAAGGGTTTTGGGATTTGAAAATAGTTTGTGGAAATTCCTCTATTGAAGACTTGGGAACCTGCCCTGACATTCTCCTACTCAAATATGCACCAAATATGGCATCAAGATACTCTCTGCGACATTTCTCCAATTTCAATTTTCTCAAGATTCTAACTTTTCAACTTTCATGGAATAGGTTCTAATATCTCTTTGATCATCTTTATGCATTAAGATTTTGGGTTTCTATCATCTTCTATGTGTTACAAGATGATTATCTTATAACTAGGGTTTTATGCATACTTAACCTAGGGTTTGATAAAAAGGCTTTGTTAAATCACTTCTTTCCATAACACTCTTGAGCACAAAATCAATAGTTGAGTCCTATTTCATCTTGTAGTGACTTGGCTTAGTTTTGTCCTTGAATGTTATTGTGGAAGAGGGTTTGATCTAGTGTACACAAACTAGTCTTCATCATTCAACTTTTTCATACATAACACTCTCATCTATACCTCAGTAGTTCTCATTTTTAGAACTTCAAAGGATTTGTTTGGGCTCATACGGTAACATTTTTTGGTGATATTTTTTTTAAAGTGCATAATTTTTCAAGTACTTTTTAGATCTGAAATTAGTTTAGTCTAGATATGCTCAGAAATTGTACTTTGATTTATAGCCTAATCTTGACTTTTGCATTGTACCAAAATCAAAGACCACTTTGTTGTTTTGGCTTGTGGAAATTGTAATTGGACTAAATATAAAGTCCCATGATTATTTTTTGTTGGGGGTGCTCTCATTGATTGAGTAAAAGGGGGGTTGTACATGTGTTCTTTTAAGTACTTTTGTATCATGGATAAAACCAAACTTCCTCTACTCACACCATTTAACTATCATGAGTGGAAAACTAAAATAGAGATTCATTTAAGAAGTTTTAAAATTCATAGAGTAACAATGGGTACGATAGATGTGATTAAGCCTATGGAACACTATGCTTGTCTATTTATCCTTATCTTCTTTTTCATATTGAATCTTGTAAAACACATAATGAAGTGTGGACTACCTTAGAGATTCTCTTTGGTAAGAAATATACTATGAGAGGTTTCAAAATGGAGAATGAATTAATTGGTTTGAATCCAACTGACTTTACAAGCATCCAATACTTCTTCACAAAGTTAAAATCAATTAGATTGCAGCTCAAACAATGTGAAATTAAGAAAGAGGACACTCATTTGACTCTTTCAATCCTTGTAAAGCTTGGTCTTGCCTATTCAATTTTTGTTTCTACCTTTTATGATACTATGGATGCACTTGGGAAAGCTTTCACAATGCATTCACTTGATGAGTTTGCCACATCACTCACAAGGGAGTAAGCTAAGTTAGTACACATTAGCACATTGAAGTCTCCTAGGTCCCTTAATCTCTTCTAGGTAATCAAGGTACAAAGGATCAAAAGACTTCAACTAGCAAAGGCAAGAAATAGAAAAATAAGTATTTCAAGAATAATGACCAAGTAAAGGAGTCAACCAATTTACCTATGTCCTCATCCTCTCACAAAGAGGAATCATCTAAGGAGAGACCAAAGTGTGCATATTGCAAAGAAACTAGGACATGATGAGCATATGTGTTATGAGAAGAAAATTGATGAGTTGACTCACATTATTCAAAAGTACAACATCAACTTGCCATCATCCATGTCACATAGTACATCCTCTTCTTCAACACCATCATCATCTACACAAATAGGGATAGCATGCATTGTTAATGTGATAAGAAAGGAAAAAGGATAGGCACTCTTTTCTTCTACGAGTCTCTAGTTAAAGAGATGGCTTCTTGATTCTGGAGCTTCTCATCATATAGCATCTTCATAGGGGATGTTCTCTTCATTTGATTCATGTACTTTGCCACCTATTTTAATGGGTAAGAATACATACATGCATGTAATTGGAAAAGGAAATATTCATATTGGTGAGGCTACTTTCAATAATGTATTATGTGTACCTTAATTGTGAATGAATCTCCTTTCCATCTACTAGATTACTCATTGTGGTGCAAGCAAGACAGTTGAGTTCAATCCTGATTCATTGATCATACGAGACTTGGAGAGTATAGATATAATTGTTGTTGGAATGGTTGATCATGCATCTCACTTGTATACATTCTCCCATTTTTCTTCTTTTGATGATGTAGATCCATTTATTGATATTCACACTCATGCATCAAGTATGAATCATGTTTCTAAGGAGACGTTTTGTCACATGAACCTTGGTGTTCTTTCATCAACTTTGGCTCTTGAGACTAGTGTTGAGATTCCATCTCCTCAGCCTCCCACTTCTTTAGAGATCAACATCGACATGTTTTCTTCTACTTCAGTTGAGCAGGATCATTCAAATCTTTTAGACATAGCTTTGTGGGATACCTTCTTGGTAGGTATATTAGACTTGTTTTGTGAGTCTCTGTAATGTCCCAAACTATGCAAATAATTCATTAAAATGGATTTGATCTGAATAAGGGCTAAACCTTTTTGTGGTGTCGAGTTTAATAAATAGATTTTGGTTAAGTGGATGACTCATTCTATTTAAGACAACATTAATGACATGAAAACAAGACATATTTGCTAACTATCATCATCTTTGGTACAAGCAATGATTATTAGAAAGTGTTATATAGAAAATAATGTTGTTCATGAGATGTGATTTTATTAAAGATGGATGACATGGTATGAGGCAGTGAGTAATACTTATCAAGGAGAAGCAGTAATAGTAGAAGGCAATGATTAAAGTTTATGATAGTAATTTAGACAATGATTAATAGTTAAAAATCATACCAATTACAAAAGGTCACGTCCATTGGTGTGAATGAAAGGGGCAAAGAATAACTGATATATAATACACATTAGTTCTGATACAAAAGGAATGCAATCAGATCTACGATCACTTCAGCATAAGAAATAATAATTATAAAAGGCAAAAAAATATACATTATTTATTCCAGATTTAATCTACAGAGATAAGAGGGACAAGCAGGGGACAAAGAACATATAATTTGAGGAAAAAACATATAATAATAATAATCTGTAAGTCTGATAGTATAGTAGCTAACTAGAATTAATATCTATTGCAGATTGCGTTACTTATGTATAATGAATAATTTATAGAATATGAGATGATAATATAGTAAATGATAATGCTAGTATTTATTATGCATCAATATATTATAGATTTAAATTATATGGAACCTCATCATGGAGGAAAGGAAGGAGACATAGGTAAGAGGGTATAAGGTTTCCATCTAAGTACCCCACCTTGGATGGATGTCAAAGCCTTGCCATCAAGGCCAAGAGGGTCAAAGTTCCGCTCTTGGGCTTAGATTGAATAAACTAAGAACTTTGCTATGAAACGCATACCATTCCTACCATGCCAATTTGTTAAATATAAGAGATAAGGCATGGATAGGGAAGCAAGTCAAGTACTCTACTGATTACCCCACTTTGGGGATGTCTAAGTCCTGCGACCAAAGCCAAGAGGGCCAAAGTTCCACTCTTGGGCTTAGTATAGGTTAGTTTGGTCAAACCTATCATGTCCCTATCCTTATGCTCCAAATGTGTTTGATAGCAATAGTAATATTGGAATTGTATTCTAAGTTTAATATATGATTAGCTAACCCTAACAATGGCATTAGTTTATATATATATATATATATATATATATATATATATATATATATATATATATATATATATATATATATATATATATATATATATATATATGCACTTGTGTTTTCTATGTGATGAGTGCATAATTTATATTCAAGAGAATAACAAAGAAATAACTACCTGTAAGTCATCTTCCTAACCCTAATTTATTATAATTGTGATTTTAGTGTTTAATCTAGGGCAAATCTAGAAGGGGACATTACATGATAATTTTGAAACACTAACCATAAACTTGTGGTATTTGAATTTTTTATGTAAAAATAATATTGTTCCAATAGGAGACATTACAAGTGGTATCAAAGCATCTTTCATGCCATCCTATGAATACTTTGTGCATTACATGTATTCGCGTGTATGCTTCATGCTTGTTGTGTATGTACTTTAGTATTACGTGTACTCATGTGTATACTTAGTGACCTTGGGATGGTGGACAGATCTATGGTGTAGTATGGGATGCACCGAATCCCCCCTCTCAGTCATTCGATGATATACTTACATGTAATAATGCAACCTATGTGTATTCATACCTTATGACTTATGTGAACTCAAGTGTATTCAAGTGTATACCTTGTGAATTATGTGAATTTGAGTGTATACTCTATGACTTTGTATTCAAGTTTGATTATGTATTCAAGTGTATACTCCCTGACATTGTGTATTCAATTGTATACTTTATGATTTCATGTATACGTGTATTTGAGTGTATACTCCATGACTTTGTGTATTCAATTGTATACTTTATGACCTTGTGTATATTCAATTGTATACTTTATGACTTTGTGTATTCAAGTGTATACTCCATGACTTTGTGTGTTCAAATGCATACTCCATGACATATGTATGTTCAAATGCACACTTCATGACTTACTTGTATTCATGTGTATACTTTGTGAATTACGTGCATGCCTCATACTTTGTGTTACGTGTGTGTATTGCATGTATGCTTCATGCTTGTGTGTTACGTGCATATATTTTGTATGCTTCATGCTTTGTGTATCAAGGGTATGGTATATGTTTCATATATTACATGCGTATACTTGTGTATCATACACTATGTTCATGCTTCATGCTTCATATACATTGTGTATTATGTGTATGTTCCATACTCCATGCATTAAGCATATAAGCTTTGTGTATGACATATACGATATTTATGTTTATATACTTTGCATATTTCGTGTATCCATATATGTGTATACTTCATGTATCACCTATACTTATGCGTCACATGTATTTAGGGGTATACTTCATGTCTTACATATCACATATACATCATATATCTATGTGTTTTCTCAAAAAGATTACCCCATGTGTGTATTAAGATGCTTAAAATTTATGAAAATGCCAAAACCATCTGTTAAACCCTTCTGGGGTCATAACTAATGAGACTCCCTCAAACTCAAGGTGATAAAGAGGAGAGCATTTCATCTAAGAAAGACAACCAATAACATCATTAAAGAATTTAATTGACATTTAGGTCCACTAAGGTATTAAATCAACTTAGGAGGGTCAATCTCTTAAAAGCCAAAACAACAAAATTTGAAAGGTGATAATAAAAATAACTCAACTATTTAGGAAACTACAAATGGGGAGAAATATCTAAAAAGAAATGTGAAAATTTATAATAAGATATATATTGATCAAACTTAATTGTTTTGTCAATTTAGAACAAGATTAAATGTACAATCAAAGTGATTTATCCTAAACTCGTTGAAACAATGGCGACATGATCTAGTCCATACCACATATGATCGACCTACCTATAAACTAATCTAGTAAACCTTGTATAGGATCAAATTCACTTCTATATAAACTAGATCATTTCATCCAAGGGTTTTTGTTCCCTAAGTTCCTTTTCTTGATTAGAGTAACCCTTCATTTACAATTAAAGATAAAAAACATTAGGCACATAAGTACCTTAGATAAATTTGATACACATCGTGTTATACCAAATGTGTTACATAAGTCTATTTGAAATTACATTATGGGTCCATAACCCACAAATCCCAGGATCATTTTCACCTCTTAAACTTTAGGGAAAATTAAGATTGTTGAACTAGTTGGAATAAAAACAATACTTCTAGGTATGAAAATCATTCTAGTATTAACATGGGAAGATGTCAAATACAAGAGAAGTAACAACCTCCCATTCATATGGAAATTGGATGTTAGTTCTATGAGGTGTTCGTTGCTATGGATTCTAAGATCTTAGTACAATGATTTATACTTAAGGATTGTCCAGGGAATATATACTTAGGAAGTTATAACATGTTAGACTAAGTGTTATCAACACCTATAAGATATTTTTAAGTACACCCTCAATATTGTCTCAAGCCCTATCTCAATGATTAAGTGAAATAAAATATATGTACTCCTAATTGATGGTATAGGGAAAAGGGTACAAACTATAAGAAAAGATCATGGAAGATGCAATATCTTTCTATCATGTAGATTTTAACAAGGGGGAATAAGGAATTTGTATCATTTCCTAGGACCCTGTGGTGATAAAATGAGAGAAAACTTGTCTTAAGTAACAAAGCCTTACTAATTTCCAACTCTTGGTTAAGAGTTATTAGGGTACATGATGCTTGAAGAATTGTCCTCATGTCTTAGATGATAGTATTCATCTTATTGGTAGTTAAGTTGCTGCAAGTATACTAACAACTACTCCCTAAGACGTAGAGTCAAACATAACCAAAATAAATTTCACTTGGCTTAAAATTTCTAATTCCTCTCAAAATATCACAATAAGAGTTAATGACCTCACCAAAATACAAATATGCAAGGTTGATTTAAAATCTTGAGTTTCTTAACTGGCGATTGCTTGAGGACAAGCAATCTTGAGTAGGGTGGACTGTAATGTCCCGAACTATGCAAATAATTCATTAAAATGGAATTCATCCAAATAAGGGCTGACCCTCTATGTGGTGCCAATTTTAATAAATAGATTCTCATTAATTGGTCGACTCATTCTATAAGACAACATCGATGACATGAAGACAAGACATATTTGCTAACTAACATCATGTATGGTGCAATTAGTTCGATTATTAGAAAGTGCTATATAGAAAATACTGTTGTTCATGAGATGTGATTTTCTTAAAGATGGATGACATGGTACAAGGCAGCGATTAATACTTATCAAGGACAAGCAATAATTAGTAGAAGGCAACAAACAAAGTAAAGCATAGTAATTTAGACAATGATTAATAGTTAAAAGGCATACCAATTACAAAAGGTCACATCCCTTGGTGTGAATGAAAGGGGTGGAGAATAACTGATATATAATACACAGTAGTTCCAATACAAAAGGAAGGCAATCAGATCTATAATCATTTTAGCATAAGAAATAATAATTATAGAAGCCAGAAAAAATATACATTATTTATTCCATATTTAATCTACAGAGATAGGAGGGACAAGCAAGGGACAAAGAACATATAATCTAAGGAAGCAACATATAATAATAGTAACCTTTAAGTCTGATTGTACAGTAGCAGACCAAAATTAATATCTATTGCAGATTGCATTACTTATGTATAATGAATAATGTATAGAATATGAGATGATAATACAGTAAATGATAATGCTAGTATTTATTATGCATCAATGTATTATAGATGTAAATTATATGGAAGCTCATCATGGAGGAAATGAAGGAGGCATATGTAAGAGGGTATAAGGTTTCCATCTATGTACCCCACCTTGGATGGATGCCAAATCTCTGCCATCAAGGCCAAGAGAGTCAAATTCCCCCTCTTGGGCTTAGATTGGATAAACTAAGAACTCTGCTATGATCCCCATACCATTCCTACCATGACGATTTGTTAATTATAAGAGATAAGGCATGGATAGGGAAGCAAGACAAGCACTCTACTAAGTACCCCACTTTGGTGGATGTCTAAGTCCTGCCACCAAACCCAGGAGGGCCAAAGTTCTGCTCTTGGGCTTAGTATGGGTTGGTTGGGTCAAACCTATCATGTCCCTATCCCTACAAATGTGTTTGATAGTAATAGTAATATTGGAATTATATTCTAAGATTAATATATGCTTAGCTAACCCTAACAATGGCATTAGTTTATATGTATGCACTTGTGTTTTCTATGTGATGAGTGTAGAATTTATATTCAAGAGCATAACGAAGAAATAACTACATGTCAGTCATCATCCTAACCCTAATTTATTATAATTGTGATTGTAGGGTTTAATCTAGGGCAAATCTAGAAGGGGACATTACATGGTAATTCTGAAACCCTGACCCTAAAGTTGTGGTATTTGAATTTTTAGGGTTAAACTAATATTGTTCCAATAGGGGGCATTACAGTCTCATGTTGCAAATTTGGAGGACACACTTGAGGGGATCTCTCTCCTATTTGATGAGAGTTACAACACAATTGTTATCCCATCTACTTCCTTTTTTGGAGATTGTTCTTCATGAGTCTGGCCAGGATTTTGGATTGGTCACACCTCATTGCATAGTGCCATTCTTTGATTCTAACATGTGGACATTTCAAAATTTTTTAGAGACATCCATCATGAGACTTCTTCCCTCATATCTCTTCTTGGATATGAATTTTATTCTACATCATCCTTTGGATTGCTTTATTCCCACGGGGAGAAATGTTGTTTAAAAGTATAGGATTCTCCTCAGCATTCATCTTTAGGCACTCACCACAGGCACATGAGCTACTTCATTATGGGGGCACTTATAGTCTCAGTCTTTCTCTCCTATGGGGGGTATTTGATAATACATATTTTATAGAAGTAGTCCTTGGGGGGTCACGTTGAGTCCTTCCTACTATCACTTCTTCTTTGACTTTCATTTGTTTTATGCATTCTCACTTTTGTAGAGTTTTGTTCCATGAGGTTTTCTTGTTTACCCCACTTGAGATTTTTTGTATATGGGTACCTAATGTGGCCTAGTAGCTAGGACCCATCCATCATTACATCTTGCTTTAGTCAGCTACTCATTAAGTTGCACTTAAGGGGGGTGTTGGTGTGAATAGGGTTATTACCTTTCCAGTTTCCCTTTGTGTGAATAATTCATATTATTTAACTATATTTATTAGTTAAATAATATTCACATCACACATAATTCACATGTTAAGTTGACTTAGTAAGTCTACTAGATGTTTCTAGTTGTGTCTAGTTGTTGATAGTTGTTGATAGTTTGCATCCTATCCTACAGTTGTCACATGTCATAGGATTAAGACACTTTTCACATGACTACAACATCTTAGCTCTCATCCTTGTCTTTATAAGGAAGGCATATCATGTACATTGTAACAATCTTTTAACAATATTTTGCATTCATTGATAGAATAGAATTATTCTCTCATTCGATCTCTCTTGTGCTTTCATGAAGTCCTAGATCATGGGTGGCACCAATCATAGCCAACTCTAACATTTATTTATGAGTACATTTCAATCTCTAGAGGACGCAAATGACATGTATAATAAAACATACATCAATGAATCTTTAGTGACCAATATCTCATATGTGCTAACATTGTTGCAATCTAGTAAATGGGCTTACCACAATGTTCAAGGCAATTGGAATCCCAATTACATCTACAAAATATTTTGTCCAAAGTTGGAATGAAGAGGGAAAAAATTCAATTTATCATCACCTTGGTATCTTTTCTTTCTATTCTTGTGTTCATATCTAAATTATTTGCATAGTTGTGGGATAGTGGTTTTTCGTTAGAGTCTTTCTCAAATGGCACATTTCAGATAGTTGTAGACACACTCTCGTGCATTGATTGATATATCAAGTTGCTTCAAGAGATGTAGTATTGATTTTGGATATAAAATTAATTAAGATATCCAGTTTCAAAGAGTAAACAAGATTGTTGTGAATTTTTGTAAACTAGCCCAGATTTCATATGAAATGAGAATGGTATGCTAGCTAAGATTATGGTAACTCATATCTCTCTAACTATGATACATTGGTAACAGGAGTTATTTGATGGAAATGTAATGATGCTAGAGTTAGATTCTTTGTTGGGGGTGTTGAATTGCAATAGCTTCCCTGAGACCCAAGTTGTTTGAAAGGTTAATAGAAATGAAGTTACTCTTTTGCTTAACTCTAGGGCTACATCTATGGTGTCTTAGATTTGCATTCCTGACTCTAATATTGATAGATCTTCTTCTTGGCTCTAGAGCTCACTTGTTGGGAGACTATGTGATAATTGCCCCAATATAGACATGGTTAGAAGATGTGTGCTTCAAAAATGGAAGCTTAGGGAGTAGATAGAGTTGATATCTCTATTGAATAGTTTCTTCCTATTTTTATTTTTGAATCCAAAAGATAGCTCAAGGATCCTTTTGGGAGGCCTCTGGTTCCTTGGGAAGAATGCTTTATTCTTAAAAAACTAGTCTCTAGGCTTTAACGCAGAGAAAGATTTCATCAACAAGATTCTAATCTAGGTTACATTACCAGGGCTGCCATTGGAATCTTGGGATGATGAGATATTTATGAGCATTTCCAATGCTTTTGGGTAGTACATTGTGGTGATTGTGATTACAAAATTCAAGAGATGTTTGTTTTTTACAAGATTTTATGTTTTTGTGGACATTGACAGGGTGCTCCTTTCTCAGATTATCTTATCTTCCAAGCTAGGTAATTACAAGCAATAGATTGAATCCAAGAACTTTTCATTTATATTCATTTTTTGCCTCAAAGTGGGTCATGCTATAGTTGTATGCCTGTGCATCATCAAAAAATATTTTATTTATAGGAAAAAGGAGCAAGTGTTTGATAATGCTTGCAATACCACTTTTGAGGATGTGCCAAAGGAGAGAAGTAGGCAGAAGGATTCTAAGGACTGAAGAGCTATGATGAAGACTCCATTTATAGAAGTGTAAAGTGAAAAAGGGCCATCAAAAAGGGAGATTTGAGTGGAAGGATTTCAACATTATGGACAAGCTAGGTTAGTTTACTCAAAGCTCTTTGGAACAATTTGGATTCAAACTACCCTAACTTTGGGTTAGTCATTTTCAGGGTTTTCTGCCCCTTTGTTAGTCTTTTTTGTCATAGTGTGGTTATTGTGTTGATGTTTCACTTGTTTGGTATTTGTAGTTTTTTGCGCACTTCAACAATTTATCTTTTTCCTTGTATAAGGATCTATTAAAATCCCTATTTACCCTAATCAAAAACATCAATTGCAACCTCAAAATTACATGAGATGGTAAATAAAACATAAAGAAAAAATATGAAGATTCTAATCAATGACCCATTTCATACTTAGTGCATACAAAATGATATTTGAGTTTTTAAGAATTAAAAATGGTTATGTTTTGGGTTCAAATCTCTTTACCAATATCCTTTTAAAAGGAAGTTGAAGGTAATGTGATTACTAGTCAAAAAAGTATTTTTTCAAAGGAAAAAGAGTATGAAAAAATTGTTTGTAAGTTGGAAATAAGATTTTTCAATTTTATTGTAGATCATATTATTGGTTGAAATTAAATTTTTTTGTACTTGAATATGATTACATGTTATATGTGTATTTTATATTGTGTTTATACTTTCAAGGTTTTTAGATCTATTAATACTATATCAATAATGACCATATAAGCCAATAAATAACTTGATACTAGGTGTTTAAATGGGTGTTTAAGTGTGGTAGTTTCTTTGGTGATTCAAGTGGCTTTTTGGTTAAAAATGGGAACAAATAACTAAAGTTATAATGGATATTGTAGAACAATATATATTTTCATCCAATGGTGACAAGATAGTAGTGTGTCCCATTTTGTTGTGTTTTGGGACCACTGAAAACACATTTTCCAAAATTCATCACATTATGGCATTGTACCAAACAAAGAATCAAAGACACTATAAATTAATGTAGATTATACTTACAAGAAAAACATTTCTATCATATTTCATTAATTTTTAATAAAGTATTTGTTATACATTTAGTATTTTTTATTGAGTAATATAGTCTTCTTCCCACATAACCATGAGAAAAACATAAAATATTTTCATTATTTTTTGACCATAGATCTTTAACTTTGATATCTATGGCATCTACTGTTCTATAATTTTTGTTTAATATTTTTATTATTAGTAGTTTAATTAACAATAATTATAATTTAGACACATAAATTACCCTACCACATAACCTTTTGTATATATAACCATTTTTTTTATATTTTTTAATTGAAATAAGGACATTGATACAACAAAGATGATTATTTTTGAGATTTTTAATATCGTTTACTATTTTTTTAGTGTACTAAATATATGTCATTATTTGTTAAAAAAAGGATGTACAAAATTGAAATAAATAACTTGAAATAGAAATAAATCACACAAAATAGATAGCACAAATTTACATGGAAAACCTAGTTTGTAGTTAGGAAAACCATTGGCAAAGATCTCTCAATTTTTTTTTATCAAAAGAAAAATCACTATTACAGACATGCATTCACATTCAAGCTCGACTAACTTAAAAAAGTCACAAAAAACATGCAATTAATCATGCATTTTATAAAGAAGGATTTCCATGCATAAATCATGTGAGTGGCACTTCCGCAAGTTACACACATGTCATATTTCAAAAAATCTCCAACAAGGCCATTAGACTGAGTCAAGACTCCTTTGGCATGGCAAGGGGCTACGCATAGGTCCCTTGCAACCCGTTACCCTTCAACCTTTGGTTGAATTTTTAGGCCTTCAATCGCACCCAGTACATATGATTCACACATGGAACTAGTTGTCAATGTGAGAACTCCAGAATCAAGAAGACAAAAAACACAAGCATAAAGATTGTAAATCAAAACAACAATGAAATGTATGCAAGTCTAACCAATGCCACCATTTAACATTAGCCAAAAGACAATGTAAATATAGGTGAGGAGAAGCGAGGATGTTGAGTTGACTTAGGAGTCAACTTCACTACTCTAGTCACCAAGTGGCAAAAGGATGTTGACACATAGCTTGGAGAGTTGTGTCAAACTCTCCAAGTCAACACCTAGCCACCTAAGGTGGCTTAAAGCCATGTGCTAATTATATTACTTAGAATAAGTAATAAATGATAAAGGTTGGCACTAACACCCCCCCCCTTAAGCACAACTTAGATGGGTACAAGAAGATATAGGTCTTGGCTACTATGCCTGGTGAGGTACCCATGTACAAAGTAATCTCTCATGAAGTATAGAAAGGTAGAAAACCTCATGGGAAAAACCTACCCTCCAAAAGAGAGAAAAGATGCATGAAAATTATACAAGTGAAGAAGTACCACTTTTTTCACTAAATACAATATATGTTTCCCCCAATAGGAGAGAAAATGATAGAAGGTCTATGAGAACCCCCCATAATACATGTCTTGCTATAGTGAGTCTAGATAGTCGACAAAGGATGTAGATGTAGATCCAAGAATATCGAATAATGTTTCTTCCCTTGAGAAGAAATAAAACCAACTGAAGTTGTTAGCTATATTCCCATGCTAGAAGATGTATGTATGTACCTAAATCATGCTAAAGCTGATCCAAGGATGATGATGCCCATTTCAATGTCTTCAATGAATGCTCAAGTGTCCCCATGTCAATGTCGAAGGATGCCATAATCAAATCAGGTGCATGCCTAATATATGAAGATGATGACAATCTAGAACTATGTGTAGACGAATGTAGAGTATGAATATCTGAAGAGGATAATGATGATGCAGCTTCATTGAAACTTTCATCGAAGAGAAGACTGATGTCCTCAATGTATGCTTCCAAGTCAACAATGCGAGACTCTACAAATAGAAAAGTAATTTTAGGTAGAAATCTATCCCAATCAACAATGCTAGGAAGATAAATGTGATCCTACTACAAAGAAGTGCTCGAATATTTTGAAGAAGTGACTCTAAAATTTGATGAAGCAATAGGAGGAGGTGGCATGATTATTTCCTCTATGTCATTTAGATATTTTGTATCTAAATAACGATGTGGGATGGGAGTTGTGATCATAGTAGGATCATGTGGGAAGGGAGAAATATTTGAGTCTCCAAGTATTTCCCAAATTTTGATCCATAATGCATGTGGACATTCAATATCCATGATGGCATAAAAAGTGGCATTTGGTATATGTAAGTTGATTAATCCACAAATATGATCACAATTATTGAACCACTTATTCTTCTAAGATTGGTTACTTGGTTCAAGGATAAGTCCATATATATATATGGCATGAGATTATGGTACTTGAGGTGTTTGAGGATACCATCACACTAGGACTGATAATTACCCTTGTTTAGGTTGATTATAGAAGAGAGAGTTTCATATCCCATGATTACAAATAGGTTAAATCCTTTAGACAATAGAAATCAACACATTAGGCAAACCCTCCTGATTAGGTGACCCCCCCCCCAGTTTTGACACTTTATAAATTAGTGTGTCTTATAATGCAAGTAGGTCCAATAGATGGGGAATATGAAAAAATTAACTTTTGGAAAAAATAGTGCTCAATTTGGAGCTACTGATAAAAAGCTATGACACAAACAAGTTTCCAATAAATGGTCTAATTTAATACATGTGTACTAGAAATTAAAAAAAATGCCTATAACCCTGAGTGAACCTAGCCTTTCAACTACTCGTTGGAATTAGAAAGGAATGAAAATTATAAAGGTTTTTATTGTGAGGGGATATTGGTCTCTTGCCAAACTATACCTCACCCTCTATCTTCGATAGGTGAAGATACAAGGGGTTTTAAAAACCTTAATTCTTCAAAATGATTTCCCCTAATCATTAATTTCCCCCCAAATTTAACATTTATAATTTCTTAATCTATTTTAATAAACATAATTTAAAATGCATATTAAAAACAAATTTGAAATGATATTTGGAGCGTACCCATTACAAAGCCTGAAATTAGGGCATAAAGAAGTGAAAAATTATGGCAGGGGAGTGCAAGGGCAAGCAAAATAGAACACACAGGGGTGTTTCCTTCTCGAATGGAAGTCAAAAAATAGGGGTGGATTCTTCTTGTTGGGGCAATGAACAATAAGGGCATAGATTCTATTTGCTAGGTAAAATCCTCCTGGCTGAAGTGATGAGTGAGGTTGAATCTGGATTAGAGGAGTCCTCACAACTCTCCATGAATGTGCCTATGATAATGAAATCTTCACTGCCTCTATGTCGGGGCACGATGCCTCATGTTTTGGTTGTGCCTTATTGTAGGCTTTAACATCTGTGCATGGGGGTGTGGCATCACCTATGTGGGCCATCCATGTGTGCAAGAATTCACACCCCTGCCTCCTACATGAGAGGGCAATCCTTTAGGCTATGAGATTAATGCATGAGGCATGGGGCCTCCCACCTTCATCATTCTCATAGACGTTACTTCCAAAATAGGATACGCCCTTCTACCTGCAAGTAGCACTTCCTGAACCCATTCCAGACAAGCCTTTTACGTAATGTTAAATAGAACAAGAAAAGATACACACAGATATGGACTAAAAACCTAATCAATGCAAAATGAATTCAATGATTTACCACCTATATATGTCCTCCCACCACTCTGATACCATGTGAGAACTCCAGAATCAGGAACATAAAAAACACAAGCACAAAGATTGTAAATCAACATAGCAATGAAATGTATGCAAGTCTAGCCAATTCTACCATTCAACATTAGCCAAAAGACAATGTAAATATACATGAGGAAAAGTGAGGAGGTTGAGTCGACTTAGGAGTTCACTTCAACACTCTACTCACCAAGTGGCAAAAGGATGTCAACACAGCTTTGAAAGTTGTGTCGAACTCTCCAAGTCGACACCTAGCCACCTAAGCTGTCTTAAAGCCATGTACTGATTATATTACTTAGAATAAGTAATATTTGATAAAGTTTAGTGCTAACAGTCGACTACTTAATCAATGATGGAATAAAATGACTTCACATGCTAACATTCTACCACTTGAAGTCAATTTTCTACCTTATTCAAATAACTCCCATTGAAAGACCAATGCCAATGTTGCTTATCATCAAGTAATTTGCAACCCTAGAGAAGTTTTGCACCAAATGAACTTTTCTCTACCAATGGGCTTTGTCAAAATATCTGTTGGGTTTATATCAATGTGTATCTTGGCCAAAGATATCTGTCCTCCTTCAACCACCTGAAATATAAAGTGATAATGAATATCAATATGCTTCGTTCTAGCATAATAAATTGAGTTTTGTGTTAAGTGTAAAGTACTCTATCCATCACAATGCAACACCATTTTATCCTACTTTACCTACAATTCACCCACAATTCTATGAATCTAAATTACTACCTTGCTAGCTTGTGTCATTACCATATATTTAGCTTAAGTAGTAGACAAGGCCACCACTCTCTACAACTTTGAGACCTAGCTAATAGTACCTCTTGCTAAGGAGAAAACATAACTTATAGTAGATTTTCTCTTATCTTTGTCTCCACCAAAATCCACATCCATATATCTATTAACTTGAAGACTACTTCCACTATAAAAAATAGTTGCATCACATGTTCCCTTAAATACTTGAGAATCCACTTCGCAACCATCCAATGTTCACAACCTAGATTCACCATGAAATAACTGACTACTCCCATTTCTTGTACAATATCTGGTTGGGTGTACACCATGGCTTGAACATAAGACTACGAATTGTTGATGAGTATGGTACATGAGACATCTATATCCTCTCCACTTCTATGCTAGGTCACTATTCTGAAGACAATTTAATTTGAATAGGAAATGGAGTACTAATTGGTTGTGCATTTGGCATATTGAGGCACTACAAAATCTTGTCCATATAAGTCTTTTGCGATAACCAAATCTTCCTATTCTTTTTTGTCTCTATGTATCCTCATTCCAAGAATCTGATTTGCATCTCCTAAGTCCTTCATTTTAAACTCCCTAGCAAGATACACTTTTATCCTAACAATGTTGTGCATATTGGGACCTACTACCAACATATCATCAACATACAAAAGAAAAATAATGAAATTTCCATCTTCATACCTTTGAAAGTAGGCACAATGATTAGCCTCACATCTTCTAAAACCCACAATCATCATGAAGGAATCAAACCACTTGTACCAACACCTTGGTGTCTATTTCAAACCATAAATGATTTGTTCAACCAGAAAACTAGATTCTCTTTGTCTTTTTATCAAAACCTTCTGGTTGCTATATGTAAATTTTCTCAAGAAGATCGCCATACAAGAAAGTTGTTTTAACATCTAACTATTTTAACTCCAAATCAAGATTAGCAACAAGAGCCAAAATAACTCTAACAATACTTAACCATACAATAGGTGAAAAAATTTCATCAAAATCAATACTAGATTTTTATGCATACCCCTTAGCTACCAACCAAGATTTATCACTCCACCTTATCATTTATATCCATTTTTAGTTTGAAGGCCCATTTGTTCCCTATAGTTGTTCACCCCTTAGGAAATGGCACAAGCTCCCATTTTTTATTTTTATGTATCTAGATCTCATCTCCTCCTCCATGGATGGTCTCCATTTACTTGCATCTTCATCTTTGCAAGCCTCCTGATATGAGCTAGGATTACTAGCATTAGTAACTAATCCATAAGTTGAATTACAATTATGAAAGTATCTTGCTAGTGGTTTGATTACTCTAGTGGATCTCCTCAAAAGGGGTATTGTGCTACCTTGTGACTCATTTGGATTTTGTTCATCCTCATCATATAACTGATTTTGATTGTTGTCTTGATGATTTTCATGAACAAGTGGTTAATTTTCATCTAGCACCTCCATATTAGCATCATACATTTCCACCTCTAATAGAAACACTTCTATACTTTTCTATTCTTTACTTCCTTGCAATTATTTTTCATTAAAATAAATATCTCAACTAATAATAATCTTACAGGAAGGAGTATTCCACAACCTATACCCCTTTGTACCTTCTGCATATCCAAGAAAAATGCTTTTTGTGGACTTTACATCCAACTTATTTATATTGTCTTTAGGAATATGAGCATAAACTTTAGAACCAAAAACATGAAAAAAAGAATAATCAACAAATTTACCTATTCATACATCTTCAGGAATTTGACAATCTAGAGCTATAGTAGGTGATCTATTAATCAAGAAATAGGTTGTAGTAAGAGCCTCAACCCAATTTTTTTGCTCCAATCCAATAGTGGTCATCATATATCTAGCTCACTACATTCAATTGTATGGTTCATCCTTTTAGCAACACCATTTTGTTGTGGTGTCTTAATAGGAGCCATCAACTACCTTGCAATACCATGCTCATTGCAAAATTAGTTAAACTCACTTGAACAAAATTCCCCCCATTGTCTGTTCTAAGAGATTTTATTTTCTTAACCTTTTCGTTCTCTACTGAAGATTTAAACTTTTTAAAACAAGAAAATACATTAGATTTCTTCTTGAGTAGATAAATCCACACCTTACAACAATGATCATCTATGAATGAAACAAAATATGATGAACCCCTAATAGATGTAATAGATGCTTTCCAGGTATCTAAATGTTTTAATTGTATAACATCTTTACTTTTGGTAGTGCTACTAGAAAAAGTCAATCTATTCTATTTTCCAAGAAAACAATACTCACAAAAAATCAAATCTTTAGATTTAGTACCTAGGAGGAGATTTCTATCTAGTAGTACCTTCAGACCGCACTCACTCATGTGGCTAAGTTGTAGATGCCAAGTTGTTAATGAATCCATTTCTGCACCTCATACTATTGTAGCCTCTCCACTACAAGTTTCTCCAACCAACCTGAAGAGATTGACAACCTTTTCTCTCTTTAGCACCACCAACACTCCCTTTCTTACCTTGAGACAACTATTCTCACCACTAAATCAGTAACCTTGCTCGTTGAATCCTCCAAGTGATAGTAGATTTCTCTTCAATCATGGTACATGTCTAACATGCTAAAGAATCCTTAAAATATCATCAAACAATTTTATTCTAACATCTCCTTCATCAATAGCTTCACACGAGTTGTCATTTCCTATGTAAATCATACCTCCATCACATGACCAGTAAGAAGAAAACCAATCCTTGTGAGGAGTCATGTGAAGAGAGGAATCCAAACATGATGCAATGAACCTCTCAAATTAGCAAACAAAACTTCTCCATCATCAAATGGTGCTTTATTTTTTGTTGTATTTGCCTTTGATGGTTGTGAGATAGGATTTTCTTTGCTTGCTTTCAACACCTTACAATCCAATTTTTAACATGCCTTATTTTTCCACGGTTCCGACATTTGACTCTTTTCCACCCCTTGGATTTGGACCTAGTTTTTCCATGCTCAGTTTTTTTCTCTTTCTTGAGTTCTACCCCTTGCAATTAGGGCATCATTACAAGAAGACCCTTGAGATGACTTTTGCCTTGAATATTTAGAAATTATTGTGGCTACCACATCTTCAAAGACAAGCTTCCCTTTCAGTGTTAACTTACTAAGCACCATAACTAGTTGATCCCAAGTTTCATACAAAGAGCACAATAGTATGGTTCCGTTATCCTCTTCTTCTATTTTCACCTCTACTAAAGCCAACTTGCTAATCAGTGTGTTGAAATAGTTGAGATGATCTGTGACTAAAGAATAGCCATGCATCCTCAAGTTATACAATTGCCTTTGTAACAAAATTTTGTTTGCCAATGACTTGGTCTCATACAATTTTTCAAGATTAGTCTACATAAGTCATGTGTTGTTTTCTCCTCTGCAACTTTGAATAAAACTGAATCAACCAAAGATAACTAGATTGTAGCTCTAGCCATGTTATCCTTTTCATCCCATTCCTCTTGCTTCACGGCTAAAGGTTTTGATGATGCCCCTTGGAGAGACAAGGTGCATCCATCCTTCACCAATAAGGCTTGAACCATTGGTTTCCATAGAGAAACATTGGAACCATCAAAATTTTGAACCTCAAATCTAATAACTGTGCTTCTTATCGTTACTTTTCACAAAAAAAAAAACACAAAAACCTACAAAACAATTTCTACACAAAACCATGAGCTGTTCAACTGTTAGAAAAATATGCAATGTAGAATTAAAATAAATAGTGAAATAGAAATAAATCATGTTGAACAAAATAGACAACACAAATTTATGTGGAAAACTTGGTTTGTATTAGGAAAACCATGGGCAAATATCTCTCAATAATTTTATTATTAGAAGAAAATTTGTTATTATAGACATACTTTTGCATTCAAGGTTAACTAACATAAAATACCACAAAAGACATGCAACTAATCATGCATTTCTTGGAAAAGGATTTCCATGCATAAATCATGCAAGTGGCACTTTTGCATGTTGCACATGTGTCATATTTCCCAAAATCTCCAATGAGGCTTAATAGCCTCGCTAGAACACCTTTGGTGTAGAAAGGACCCTCACACAACCCCCTACAACCCTCCGCCCCTCAACCTTCAATTAAACTTATAGGCCTTCGACTGTGCCGGTCACATAGAATTCATCAATTGTTTAATCAATGTTTGAATAAGAAACTGACTTCACATGGTAAAATTATTTTTTGAAACAATCCTATATTTAATAGAAAATTAAAAAAATTGATTAAATATATCATAGAACATATTTTTATGAAGGTAAAAGTGAGAGCTATTTACCTGCATTTTTTAATGAATTCATTTGACTATGTGATTCGGGCCTAAAGTGGCTAATTTTTTGAATTCTACAATATAATATTATTGTAGGATGATTTTACTAATAAATGATGAGGTATTTATACAATTTACATAGTTTGTTTCTCATCTTATTTTCTAGGATGTACTCCATATCTTTAAGCTCAAATTCTTCTTTTTTTCTCAACTATATTCTATGTACGTGAGTGGTTTAAACAACCTACTTAACACACTAACCAAATAAGAAATATATCAATTATCATTATTTTGAATAATTATTAAAACCTATCAGATAATTAACATCCTCTAACCATGTATATGAAACATATACTATGTGTAATCATTCTTCATAAAATTGATCCATTTGGCTTGGAGGAAGAAGGATGCCACTTACTCACCACATTACGGTGTCTGACTTAAAATTTGACATTACCTTGTTAGCTTGCACACCAAACATCATGTATTTCTAGAGTCTTGGGCTATTAGTTCTCATTATTGAATTAGAATCTAAAATTGCAAAGTGTCAACACAAAGAGTATTAGAGTAATATTATATCCTAAACATCGTGTCAATTGTATGAAATGTCTTTGGATTTGTTTCAATACTCCTACTAGCAAGGAAGTCTAGAAACATCCCTCTAATGAAACAGCAAAATAACCTGTACTTTTCTTTTCAACACAAACCTCTATCTAACAACAAATACAAAAAGCAAAAACACAATACAAAAGATTACATTAACAAAATCATAATTAAATAGAACATAATTAAATAGAACTCTGTCACATACTTCAAATCTTAAATCTAGCATAAGACTGCCAATCTTTTATCACAACAATTTAATAGAAACATCAACATATCAAACCGAATAAAGCTAGAGACTTTATCCTCTTTTATCTTTGTTTAATATCATCCTTGTATTCAAATGGTCTTTTATTGAAGAAAGGTAGGAGGGAAAAAGGCTTAGGCAGGTATCGTGCACCCAAGCCCTACTATTTTTTTCATGAGTAGTTTTGGGTCTATCAAGAGAAACAAATATTCTATTTATTTTGAATGAGTTTGATGGGAGCTGTGTGGTGCAGAGTGCGGACTAAGTTCGTAGTGTTGTGATGTAATCCTCAGTCTCACCTCTTCCCCAACAAAGCACGTTGAAAACTTCATCAAACGGTGAACGAGCAGGAAAAATTCCAAATTATGGAAACCAAAACACAAAGAATGCGTCCAAAGATCACCAAACATAATACGTTGACTGCGTCTCTCTCTCTCGCTCGCATGTACTTCAAGTGGTCGAAATGTTTTAAGTTTTTAATGTAGAAATTAAGTTTTAAAGTTCTTTTTTGCTGTTATGTTAAAGCAAAAATTAAAATTAAAATAAAAATTATTAAATAATGAATGGTTCAAAGAAAAATAAAGTAAGCAATATAAATAAAATAAAATAATTTAGATATAAAAAAGTAATATAATTATCTATGATATATTAAAATATGAAAAAAAAAGGGTGAAAATAAATTAGTTGAGGAATTCTTTGATTGGTTTTGAGTTTTACTAGGGTTTTGGTGTCTCCTTGTGTTGTGTTGTTTTGTACTTTTGATGTCATACTGCCTCATCGGTGCAAGAACTTTATTTTGCCACATTTTATTATGGGCTTGTTTAACTTGTCTTTTATGGCCTCAAACTATCTCAACTCAATAGTTTCTACTAGTGTTGAAGGTTTGGCAGTTTTTGGTGATGACTCCTTTGAACAAATAACCCCAGAAATCTATTCCCAAAGTGTTTCACAAGGTATGTGATGCAAGTGGGACTCCCATCACAATACACAATTCACATCCACTAACATAATAAACAACTATTTGCAAAAACTCAACTCAACACATGCACACAGCTCGTACACAAAGCTTAGATACAAAGAAATGTCTCTTCCATTCATCAAACTCAACATTGATTACTTTATGCTTTCAAACTAAACATGCAATTCTGCAACAAATTACACAATAATGGACTTCATGGCCTCTCACTCTACAAGAAACTCTCCTCTTATCTGCACTTGAACAAATCTGCAAGCTAATTTTTTAATAGGAGGCAGCTTCCTTCATCCAAGCCACCTTCTACCATCATCAACTTCCTCTTTTGGCACCTCACTCCCTCATTCCAGCACCTCCATATTGCCATCCCATCTCATGGGCAATTCATTCTCTAAAACCACCACCAAAAATCTGCAATAAGATTTCTATATAATACCTCTCTATGAGGAGTCCTCTCTTCATTAATTTTCCTTCTGTAGATAGTTCTAAATCTACAATAATTCAGAATGTCAATCAAGCCACCCCATGCTTATTCAATGCCTCATGAAGGCTAATTTGAATTTCTAAATTTTGCATATTCCTTTTCCTTAATCAGGCGCGTCAATCTGTTTATTTTTCTACAAGAAAGAAAAGGTCTTTGGCAGGCTACCCACTTCCATTCCTCTCCCACGTTGGACAATAAAAGAATCTAAAAAAACTTCACACTCCACTCATTAATATGAATGCAAATAAGAAGTGGTGCCTCCATGTAGATAGTTACAATTTAAATTTAGAGATTGTTGATCTATACTTAGCTAATATTGGACTGAGAAAATAAATTATGTAGCAAGGGTGATAATTTGTGCAAAGAAATGCATATTCTTGATTTTTCCCAAAATGGTGGAATCACAGAAAAATAGAAGATTCTCTGCTTCTATTGGTGTCGACACTTGGGAAGAAATTATACTTCGCCACTTCATCAAGCTCCATCAACTGTCAAAAACTAGCTTTTTACATAACTTTTATTAGAAGCTTCTTTTTATGCAAAAACTTTCGAAGATGTGTGGAATGACCTTACTAAGCTCTCCACCAAGCTATTTTTCATGAGCCTTCACGAACCTTGATATTTTAAACTTCTCGTTAACTACCAGTGGTGAAAAAAGAATATTAAATTCTCCCACATGGTGAAGAATTTTACCACAAAATCTTTTCCACATTGGGATAAATACCTTAAAGAATGTCCCTACAAAAGGATTTTACAACAACCCTCACAGATTTTCAGAAACAATTATTTTTGTAAAATTTCCTACTAAGCATTAAAACAGTGATTGGGTGAAAACTCTAAATTTTGCAATTTTGACCATATAAGAGGCTTCCTAATATTGAGAGATGCCAAGAACACCCAAAACAAAAAAATACAAATTTATTTCTTGGGCGATGCAGATCACCTGTGGACCCAGATGCTCCTGCATCAGTATGCTTTCTATTTCCCTTTTGGATGTGGTTTTGAACATCTTGGAGTTTGATAGTGCCTATCAATGGCTTGAGCATTATACTTTAATAAGTTATTTTGTTGGGAGGGTTCCCTTTGAAATCATGTTTAGAGAATGGGCTAATAAGGCTTGGGTCCTACATGGTGTCCAACTTGATGTTGTTCAAAACCTTACTAAAGGTTTTTTTCTTTTCCATTTTGGTGAAGCTATTCATGTAGAAGCCATACTTAATCATGGCCCCTGGTTTGTTTGTGCGTCTCTTTTGTTTTTTCAACCTTGGACTTGAGACTTTGTGATCTGTAATGAAAGGGTCTTTCATGTTTTGCTCTGGGTTAAGTTCCGTAGGTTACCCTTGCCATGTTGGAATTTTCTAACCACAATTGCTAGCTCACTTGGAAAAGTTGCTTGTCTTAAGCCATATATATATATATATATATATATATTTTATTGGTTCACCCCCAAAAGCATGTCTATGGTGAGATTGACCTCTCTAAGGATTTGAAAGACACTGTAGATATTTAAATTGGTCAAATGCATCATATCCAATGTGTCCTCTATCTCAATTCGTTGAACACTTATTTTAAGTGTCAATCCTCTAACTACAAGATCAAGGATTCTCCCTTGGCTTCTCCTTGTAATAAGCCTTCCTCTTGGCCCTCTGAAGCTCCACCTTCTACAAATGATGAAGGGTGGACTAAGTAGGGAAACACAAAAACAATCTTAACTCTAGCAATGGTGGGGTTCAAACCAAGCCTTTAGCTAATAATGGCAACCAAACAACACAATCGTCTCATGGTGCACCTTCAAACCCTTAGGATAAGGGGAAAGAGGTGGCTCCTCCCATAGGAGAGCCATCTAGCTCGCCTAAATATTCAATAATGCCTTAACCAATGTCTATTTTGTCTTCATAGCTGGAGGTGGTTGCTCGCCCTCATTATTTTTCCTTCAAAAAATATATATTATTATCCGTTTTAACCTTCAGACAAATCATTTACAT
The DNA here is from genome assembly GCA_027924645.1 of Cunninghamia lanceolata. Lineage (NCBI taxonomy): Eukaryota > Viridiplantae > Streptophyta > Pinopsida > Cupressales > Cupressaceae > Cunninghamia > Cunninghamia lanceolata. Next base: position 12,076,340 of record BSBN01000854.1, read on the forward strand.
AAAATTAATACAAAATTATTATAAATATATAACATAACATATATTATAATATATTATATATTTATAACATATCATAAATTAGACTTGGCAACAAGTTTTTATGTGCTGCAATTGAAACTTCAGAAATGTCAGAGGAAGAAATAGATTGGGGAGACAAGGTTGGCTTGGCTAGAATGACAAGGGCAAGAACTTTGGAGCAGAAAGGTGAAATCAGTTCCAAAGAGGAAGATCCGGTGGCTGTCACATTCACTGACCAAGTAAGCTTTCTCAACAAGAAATGGTAGGTGGCCAGTGGGCTCCAAAAGTTGGCAAATATCAATTAAGTTGTGTTTCCTCTCCATATTCTTCAATTGTTTTTTTATTGGTCTAGTTGCTCTTGTCAGTCTCATACCTCATGGGACCCTTCTTGGCTATCATCTAACTATTTTGTTTTTTTGTAAAAGGGTTCAGGTCCTTTCAATTTGCATTTTTATCTATATCAAAAACATATCATATATTATATAAATTTTCTAATCATTTTCAATTTTAAAATTTTCCATTGTAATTTATTTAATATGTAAAATATATTTTCTCTTAAATTAGAGAAAAATAGAAGATATAACATGCATTAAAAAGAAAGACCTAATTAGCCTCATGGTAAACTGGATAGTGAAACCATTGAAAAACACATATAATGGTCGCAGATTTGATTGAAACATAGGGATGATAGCCGCAGGTTCGACTGAAACACATGGATGATGGTTATAAAGATTTACCCCCACATAAGTGGAGGGCAGCTCATAAGGACAAAGGTTCTCAAAATGCTCAAAACTTGAATAAAGTTCAACCTCTTAAAATTTATTCATCACAGGCCAATTGATTGATCAGAACACTATAAAGTGTTGATGCATTACAAAAGAAGCTTCTCTTGGAAATGAGTAGGAGAAAAAAGAAAAAAGACCTATGATCATGTAGTTAAAGACAGTGTCTCTAAGCCCAGAGGAGTGCTTAGATTCAAAGCCGTGGGGGGCGCCACGGAGCGCCGCTTCCACAAATTAATTTCAGCCTTTGCCCTTCGATCCGTTGTTTCAATTATGAGAGGCCCTGAGTAAAACACCACAGGCGATATCTTTGCACAGTTCTTTTCATTGGCCTCACCACTACATCTCTCTGCCAATTTCTGTAAATCTCTGCACACCTTTTCCAGCGCATCGCACTCGCTACTGGAGGAAAACCGTTTCATCTGCTCAAGAGAAGGGAAATTCTTTGCGTCAACCTCTGGAGACTCGCAAAACCCTATTTCCGTCTGTTTCTTGCCGAAGAAAAAAAGCTCGGAAAACTTGGCACCGTGAGGTGATAATTCGACGGGATTCGAACCCGCACGGTGCAACGCCTTCCAGTAGCCCGATCGCAAAGTTGATTCATCCGAGTCTCTGAAATTTTTCTTCTTGTCTTTCTCGTCGATTTTCACAGAGCCAGCAGGCATTTCCATCTATAAGCTTTGCCTTAATGCTGTTAGTTTTTAGCCTATATCGAATCCGAGAACATCCAAAACAGAAAATCCTTGTTTTGGGATTCGCGGAAGAAAGAATTTTCTGTGCAATCAATAATTGCAAAAAAGCTTGGCTTTTAAATATGATTTTTAGGAGAAGATTTGGTCAACCGTAGACCAAGCAAATACAAACCTTAAGAGAGGGTCAGATTACTTGACTATCAATATTTTTTGCAATGCATTTTAATATTTCACTTTAGTTATGAATGACTATTTGTATTTTAAAAAATGTACAGTATCTTTGCCAACTTACATTCTAATCAATTGGGATTATATTTTTCTTTATAAACTATGGTTTATGCAGTTGAAAATGAATTCGAGGCAAGAAAATATTTTTTTGACTTTGCAAACAATGGTTTATGTAGTTGAAATTGAAATGGAGGCAAAAAGGATATGAAATTTGACAAGAAAAAAATTGTTTATTTAAAGAAAATTTGAATTGGGTTTTGCTTTGGAGCTAATCATTCTCCTTTTATGGCCTCGGTAAAATTAATTTTCTCAAGACATGGTCTTTAGTGGTTAATTCTATAGACTTATTAAAGTTGCCACACCTAGTTCATGCGAAAACTAATTTGCCTGTAACAAAGCAATAGGCGTTCCAAGCATTGCTAAACAAAATAGTGTAGATTTTATGCACATAATGAGGGCCTAAATTTGATAATCGTATGGCCATATTTATCTATTTTTGCTGTAAAATACAATTAAAATTTTAGGAAGATTATATTACATGAAAGGTAGATTTCAGATAGAACATCAAATTTTCTATAGAATTATTCTGATATTGTAACATCCCGCCCCGCGAACCCCGAAGGGTAAGGGCTAAAAGAGGACAAGATAATTTTTTTTTTTTACATGAAGTGATAACATACACATAAGATGGTTGTCGATTCCATCTGTCGACAACGTTCATGGCCAAGTATGGCCAAATGCACAACCCATAGGAGAGGACTAAATCACTCTCCAGAGAAACATTAATAACTACATTCCTTTTAAACACCAATTCAAATGTTCCTAATCCCATTTCCAAATATAAACATGAATCCATAAACACCATATTACAAGCGGATCTGATACCCACATCAGAATTCATAAGTCAAATAAGAGGTGACATCACATATCTTCTCATTACTATAATTTATATCATCTCTCGCAAGAGAGTACAAAATTACATAAAGGAATAAACAAGGACAATGGCATAGCTATGAATGATACAACAACAAAATGGGTACATGACTGATAAAGTAACAGGAAGAAAGAGAACATCTCCAAGTTGGTGCTCCAAAACTTGTACACTGGTCCCCAATGGCAGTAGCAATGCCTCCCAACCATGTGGACTCATAAGAGACCACCCCACCATGCTTGGAGGTAGTCACAAGGCCCAAACTAAAACATGGCAGTGGTAGGAATAGGAAGACTCATAAACACAATATCCAAAAGAACACCACAAGACACAGAGTTCACGTGAACACATCCAAGTACATGATTCACGAAGGGCGTAAATAGGGCACCTGATAATCATGCCAATAAAGCACTACTCAGATAGGGAAGGTGAGAAGATAGGGGCAGCAAGAAGGAAGTAGCTAACAAATGTACTCAACTCATAGATACATGCCTTGCACCAAATACATAAATCATGCTTCCTCTAATGGGCCTTCAGGTGAGCCCTCTTGCTCAATGCCACATTGGGAACTACTTCTGTGCCTACCCTAATGACTACACCCAATACCAAAAGGCTCAACATGTAAACAAAAGTGCCGAACAAGCACATGAAGACCCACACTATGGGGTATTACAAGTAAATAACCACTATATGGCCACAATAGTGAATGCAAGACAATTCTAGTAAAAGAATGATCTTACAACAAGGACTAAAGTCTCAAAGAAGAGGCAAAGGATCACAAAAGGGAGAAAATAACAACTCCAAGATGAGGGTAGGACTTTACCTCTCCATCCCCCTTGTACATGCAAGCATCTAAGCCTCCCAAGAAGGTATGAGGAAGGGAAGCATTCCATTTTTAGTCTCTACTAAATTTCACTTAAGGATAAAGTGAACAAAGGCACAATTATAAGACCAATACCAACACTGAGATCAGGCATACCCTAGGAGGAATCTTTCAAGAAATATACACAGAGGTGCCTATCTCTAGGATTTCAAGATCACATAATTAACTTTCATCATGCAAGTAAAATAGAAAGAATACTATAGGAGGGAAACCAAAGAAGGGTTAAGGACAAAAATGAAATAGATCAATATATACCAATACCCATTCCAAACAAATCCATAACTCATAAAGTTTATTAATCAATAACAAAACTCCAAATCCCTAGATAATTATTTCATACCTCAACATGGTTTCCTCTAATGATTCCCAACAAGTAACAATGCTTAATTTATGTAAGGAAATACAACCAAGTTCCCAATTTAGCAACACTATCCTAAATGCTCACTTCCATCCAAGGGCATCGAGATAATTATTAATCAAAATGGCTCATCTCATTAACACATGAGCTAAGTTGATTACACATCAATAAGAAATTCTCTTTGTTTACATAAACACAATGTGACCATTATCATGTAGCATAGACCTATTAGGATACATAGAGAGTCAAACTACATTTTAATAGGACTCTTAGTTGAAATTTAACATCATTCTCCTTGAGATTATCATGTCCAAAAAATGTTGTCACATGGATAACAATGATTATAGGAAACACACAACATGGATCTGTTACAGGTCTTATTTTGGTTTCACAACTGGCCATAACTAACCAATAACCAAAATAAGAACAACAAAAAGTAAAATAAAATAAAATAAAATTTCAAAAAACACAGCCATATGAAAACAAGACTTTCCACTAGCCCACAAATGGTTGTCCACAGACATGAATTTGTTGCAAGTATGAGGTGAGCCAGTGTTGTCATTGATGTCAACATACTCATATTGCATTGACAAGAAGGATTTGATGAGCTGTGTGCTGAGGATATTGAGAAAATTAGCCTCAGTCAGGAACAGTGAAGAACAGTGATGAGAAGAAGGAAAATGTACTGTATAGGATGAGAACCGGAGGATGCGGATTAAAGGGTTAGTAGATATGAGTCTTGAGATGCTTCAGTTAAGATTTCAGAGATCCGCATGAAGATCTGAAGGAGTTGTGGCTGTCGGTATAGAACCGGTTCCGGCAAGTATCCAGAGGTGACAGAGGATCACAAAAAGGTCCGGTGAGGTCCGGAATTGTATTATCCTAATCTGTGGATTGGACGGAGTGTTTGGGATGTCCTTGTGATGTGTCATCCTAATTTGTGTATGATTTGGAGGTCCGGAAGTACCTCTTGCATTATGACAGTGGCGACAGACTGTGTTCTTGAAGTTCCGGATGAGGAAGACAAGAGATCCCAGTAAGTAGAGGAAGTGTGGATGTATCTGGACATTCAGACAGGCTTGTGAAGGTTCTTGGATCATGTTTAGGTTGTGTTGTTGGTCCGCATTGATGGTAGAGCCCAGAATTGAAGTTATTCTTCCGGATGAAGTTCTTGCTCTGTTTAGCTAACCGGATGAGTTGTTCATCCTGCGAATGTTCTTGTGATGGCCGATCGGATGTGTTATTCATCTTGCGGATACTCCTATAGTTGTTTGCCGACTTAGATGTTTGTTCCTAAGTTGATGTCTTGTATAAATAACGGTTTGTGAGTTCATTTCAAAGTGTGGTGTGTGGATGAGGGTGGCATAGCGAAGAAACGTGTGAAAGGCAGAGCAGAGATTTTTGGGCTTAATTGGAACTGATCCGGACATGGTAGAGATGTCATTCTCCAGTTCAAGACTGTGATTTTTATCACTTTGTAGACAGTGTGTCTCCTTGTAGGCAGTGGGCCTCTTTGTGAGCAGTGTGCTCGGGCAGTGAGCCCTTATTGGCATGTGCCATTCATTTTTCTTTATTCTTCTAACAGAGAATAATTCTTGGGTTAATCACCCCGTGGTTTTTCCCTTAACCGGGTTTTCCACGTCAAAATCTTGGTGTTCAATGTGTTGATGCTTATCTGCTCTTGTGTTTATGTATTATGCTTCCATGGATGATTATTTGATATGCTGCTAACTAATAACAAAGAATCAAGTGTTTGAAAAAGAAGAAGTTTTATACAACTGATTCACCCCCCCCTCTCAGTTGTATGCCCTAGATCCAACAATTGGTATCAGAGCCAAGTTCCTCTGATAGGAGCTTAACCGCTTGAGGAGATCCAGGATGTCGTCATACAAGAAGGATAGTCCGAAGTTCGATGGAACCAACTTCACTCTCTGGAAAGGTTGCATGAAGTGTCACTTGGAATGTATGGGAAAAGCATACTTGGCTATGGTTTCAAAACCATATGTACCTCCACAAGGTGGTCCGACAACTCTGAATGAAATCACAGAAGCTGAAAACAATCTGCGGACCAAGGAAGCTCTTCTAAGCGCATTGAATGACTCAGATCTCTCGAATGTTATTGACCTACCAACTGCATATGAGATCCTAACTAAACTAGAACTTCTGTATGAAGGAGATGAGTTTGTCAAAAGTGCAAGGTTACAAAGCCTGAAAGGGAAATTTGAAAGATTGAAAATGAGAGATGATGAAAACATCACTACCTTCATGCCAAGAGTAAATGAGCTGGTATGTGGAATCAGAAATGCTGGTGGAACTTTAGATGAAAATGAGATTGTCTGCAAAATCCTAAGATCCCTTCCTGCTGCCTACAAAATCAAAGTTGCTGCCATTGATGAATTCAGAGCCCACACAACTGTCACAAGAGAACAACTGGCTGGCAAACTAGCTGCATTTGAAATGACCGAGTTTGGAGATGATCCTCCCAAGACTGAATCTGCTTTCAAAGCCAGTGCCTATGTGAAAGGCAAACAGAGATTTGATCCGGGTGAAAACTCATCAAGGAAAATGTAATGGTATGATCAAGCAAGAAGAGACATGGAAGAAGAAGAAGCAGAAACAGCTCAACTTGAAGCCCTCATTGCAAAGAGACTGCCAAGAGGATCCGGTAAGTATGAAGGAAAACTACCCTTTAAGTGTTTCAACTGCAATAAGATTGGTCATTTTGCCTCAAGATGTCCGGAGAGATCTGCAAGATCTAATACTCACAGACAAAGGTTTCAAAAGAATTGCTATTATGTTCATGAAGAAGATGACAATGAAGGAGTAACAGATGATGAATCAGAACTAGGAAGCAAATCTGGAAATGAGTGGGTGTTTATAGCCATCAAGGAAGAAGATTCAATACTCTTTGAATCTGTCAATCACAAAGTTGTTGAAAAAGCCTTGGCTGCTCAAGTGGAAGAAAAGGATGATTGGGTTATTGACAGTGGATGTTCTCACCATATGACTGGTGACAAGAATAAGTTCTTAGATTTGGAAAGATATGAAGGAGGAATGGTAAAGTTTGGTGACAATTCTGCTGGCAGAATCAGAGGTAGGGGAACTATTTCCTTTGATGGTAAGAGCAAAACAGGAAATGTATTGTATGTTGAAGGATTGAAGCACAATCTTCTCAGTGTTGGTCAGTTAGTGGACAAAGGCTATGATCTCTGGTTCAAGAATGGAAAATGCAGAATCTTTACAAGCTCCGGAACTGAAATTGCATCCGGTACTCAGACAAAAGGTAATATCTTTCATCTGGTTGGTTCAAATAAAAGTTGTTTGTTTGTCCAAATTGATCAGAGTTGGTTATGGCATAGAAGAATGTGTCATGTAAATTTTGATAACATCATCAAGATAAGCAATACTCAGGCTGTGAGAGATCTTCCAAAATTGATGAAACCTACAAATAGTGTGTGTAAAGAATGTCAGTTAGGTAAACAAAGCAGAGTCTTTTTCAAAAGCAAAGATCAGTCTTCTACCGGATTGTTGGAATTAGTACATACTGATCTCTATGGTCCGACAAGAATCAAGAGTCTGCAAGGTGATAGATATTTCATGTTGTTAATTGATGATCATTCCCGGATGATGTGGGTTACCTTTCTAAAAGAAAAATCAGAAGCTTTTGAGAAGTTCAAAATCTTCAAAGCTATGGTGGAGAATCAAACCGGATTGAAACTAAAGTGTCTAAGGTCTGATAGAGGTGGTGAATTTACATCTGGTGAATTCATTGACTTTTGTGAGAAACAGGGTATAAGGAGACAGTTGTCTGCTCCTAAGACTCCACAGCAGAATGGAGTAGTTGAGAGAAAGAACCAGACCATCCAGGAAGCTGCTAGGACAATGATGTTGGAAGCAAATGTTCCTCAAATGTTTTGGAAAGAAGCTATCAGCACCGCAGTCTACACTCTAAATCGAGTTCAAATCAGAAACAACATCGGTAAGACCCCCTATGAACTTTGGTTTGGCATCACTCCTACTGTGAAATATTTCAGAGTATTTGGTAGCAAGTGTTATATTAAAAGAGATGAAGATCTAGGAAAGTTTGATGCTAGAAGTGATGAGGGAATTTTCTTGGGCTACTCCACTCAAAGCAAAGCATACCGGTGCTACAATAAGAGATTGAGGAAGATGATAGAAAGCACCAATGTGAAAGTTGATGAAGGAATTGAGAAACCTTCAAGATTTTATGAGCTTGATGAAGATGACCAAGACAGTGTTCAAGGAACTCAATCCTCTCCGGTGAGACAGAGTCAGCCTGATCCGGTAAATCAGGAAGAAGAGATAGGTTTGAATGAGCCTGATCAAGAAACATCAGTGCTGGATACTCCCAAAATTCCAAGGTATGTAAGACTGAACCACTCTGAAGATCAGATCATAGGTGACAGAAGCAAAGGTGTACAAACTAGAAGGAATATTGCTCAAAATCAGGATGAATGCTGTCTGATTTAAAAAATTGAACCTAAAACAATAAATGAAGCCTGCAATGATGAAAACTGGACCAAAGCAATGGAAGATGAATTGATGCAAATTGAGAAAAATCATACTTGGGATCTTGTTCCCAGACCTAGAGACAGGAATGTAATTGGAACCAAGTGGGTCTTCCGGAACAAACTAAATGAAGCTGGTGAAGTAATCAGAAACAAAGCTAGATTGGTCTGCAAAGGCTACTCTCAAATAGAAGGAATTGACTTTGAAGAGACTTTTGCTCCGGTGGCAAGAATTGAAGCAGTCAGATTACTTCTTGCATTTGCTGCCTTCAAAGACTTCAAAGTATATCAGATGGATGTCAAGTCTGCCTTCCTAAATGGTGATCTGGAAGAAGAAGTCTACATTGAACAACCGGATGGTTTTCAATTGTCTGATAATGATGATATGGTCTGCAAGCTGAAGAAAGCTTTGTATGGATTGAAGCAAGCCCCAAGAGCATGGTATGAAAGGTTGGATAAGCATCTTGTGTAGATTGGATTCAACAAAGGTACTGCTGACAGTAACTTATATTTCAAAATTGACCATGACAATATTTTAATTGTTGAAGTGTTTGTGGATGATATCATTTTTGGAGGAAGAGATAGTATGTGCAAAACTTTTGCAAATCAGATGAAAAGTGAGTTTGAAATGTCTATGCTTGGTGAAATGAATTTCTTCTTGGGTCTGCAAATTACTCAAACAAAAGAAGGGATCTTCATTTCTCAGACCAAATATGTGAAAGAATTGTTAAGGAAATTTGGTATGGAAGACTCAAAGCCAATGAACACTCCTATGGCAACCGGATGTAAGTTAAGCAAAGATGATGATTCTCCAAAGGCAGATCAGACAAAGTATAGATCAATGATTGGTGGATTGTTGTATCTCACTCAAACTAGACCAGATATAATGCAGGCTGTTGGTCTTGTGGCAAGATTCCAGGCTGATCCTAGAGAATCTCATGTTATGGCAATCAAAAGAATTTTTAGGTACTTGAAAGGAATAGTTGAGTATGGTCTATGGTACCCTAGAGATCTGGATTTCTCTCTTCATGCTTACACAGATGCAGATTGGGCAGGAGATGTGGATGACCGGAAAAGCACTAGTGGTGGAGCATTCTTTTTGGGGAAGAGATTGGTTTCTTGGCTAAGCAAGAAACAAGATGCAATATCTCTGTCTACAACTGAAGCAGAATACATTGCAGCAGCAGGTAGTTGCACTCAAATCTTATGGATGAAGCAGATGCTAAGAGACATCAAAGTTGAATATGAGGAGCCTATCACAATTTTCTGTGATAATTCAAGTGCAATTAATATTTCCAAGAATCCGGTATTGCATTCTAAGACTAAGCACATATCTATCAAATTTCACTTTTTGAGAGAACAAGTAAACAAGGAAGAAGTCAGATTGGAGTATGTTCCCTCCAAGGATCAGATTGCAGATATCTTTACAAAACCTCTTCCCAAGGACTCTTTTGAATATCTCCGGGAGAAGTTAGGGGTCATGGCCCCTCCGGTGATGAACTAAGATGCACTGATGTGCATCAGTCCGGTGGCTATCACAGTCATATCTTGTGATCCGGACTAATGGGGAGCTGCAACTAAGGGGGAGCAGCTGGTATGATTCTGATGTATGAGAATTGCAAGTATGAGCCCTTTGCCATTGATGTCAAAGGGGGAGAGAAGACATGTGAAAAACAAGTGGTTGATGATCAAAGGGTGAGCAGTAAAGGAAGAGAAGACATATGAAAAGTTGAAGTTCTTGTCTTAATGGTTTTTCACATCATATGTTGCCATCAATGACAAAGGGGGAGATTGTTGCAAGTATGAGGTGAGCCAGTGTTGTCATTGATGTCAACATACTCATATTTCATTGACAAGAAGGATTTGATGAGCTGTGTGCTGAGGATATTGAGAAAATTAGCCTCAGTCAGGAACAGTGAAGAATAGTGATGAGAAGAAGGCAAATGTACTGTATAGGATGAGAACCGGAGGATGCGGATTAAAGGGTTAGTAGATATGAGTCTTGAGATGCTTCAGTTAAGATTTCAGAGGTCCGCATGAAGATCTGAAGGAGTTGTGGCTGTCGGTATAGAACCGGTTCCGGCAAGTATCCAGAGGTGACAGAGGATCACAAAAAGGTCCGGTGAGGTCCGGAATTGTATTATCCTAATCTGCGGATTGGACGGAGTGTTTGGGATGTCCTTGTGATGTGTCATCCTGATTTATGTATGATTTGGAGGTCCGGAAGTACCTCTTGCATTATGACAGTGGCGACAGACTGTGTTCTTGAAGTTCCGGATGAGGAAGACAAGAGATCCCAGTAAGTAGAGGAAGTGCGGATGTATCCGGACATTCAGACAGGCTTGTGAAGGTTCTTGGATCATGTTTAGGTTGTGTTGTTGGTCCGCATTGATGGTAGAGCCCGGAATTGAAGTTATTCTTCCGGATGAAGTTCTTGCTCTGTTTAGCCGACCGGATGAGTTGTTCATCCTGCGAATGTTCTTGTGATGGCCGACCGGATGTGTTATTCATCTTGCGGATACTCCTATAGTTGTTTTCCGACTTAGATGTTTGTTCCTAAGTCGATGTCTTGTATAAATAACGGTTTGTGAGTTCATTTCAAAGTGTGGTGTGTGGATGAGGGTGGCATAGCGAAGAAACATGTGAAAGGCAGAGCAGAGATTTTTGGGCTTAATTGGAACTGATCCGGACATGGTAGAGATGTCATTCTCCAGTTCAAGACTGTGATTTTTATCACTTTGTAGACAGTGTGTCTCCTTGTAGGCAGTGGGCCTCTTTGTGAGCAGTGTGCTCGGGCAGTGAGCCCTTATTGGCATGTGCCATTCATTTTTCTTTATTCTTCTAACAGAGAATAATTCTTGGGTTAATCACCCCGTGGTTTTTCCCTTAACCGGGTTTTCCACATCAAAATCTTGGTGTTCAATGTGTTGATGCTTATCTGCTCTTGTGTTTATGTATTATGCTTCCATGGATGATTATTTGATATGCTGCTAACTAATAACAAAGAATCAAGTGTTTGAAAAAGAAGAAGTTTTATACAACTGATTCACCCCCCCCCCCCCTCTCAGTTGTATGCCCTAGATCCAACAGAATTAACTATTTCATGCTAATCATAAAAAAAATTTCAACTTTTAAAAAGAATTTTCTATTCACATAAGATATCTCTCCTTGTATATATATAATAATTTGACTGACATTACCACCTATCCATAATTGATAAAACTTCATTTCAGGCAGTGCATTTCGTGGATCTACCATTCACAATTTCCATGTTCCTCTGTGCTTTGTGTAGCTTTAGCGTGATGGCTTTATTACTTTATTTAGATTCATAAAACCACATAGAAAATGGCCATAAAATATTACTAAATTCTAAAGACTACATTTGTAGGTGAAAATTTTTGGCTGGCTGTGGAGTTTTTTAGAGTTCAAATAATTTATCAAATATTTGTTTATTTTTATAGTTTCTTATCTCCAGTTCTTAGATAGAGGGAGCAATTAAAATTTTAGGGAAAGATCTATTATAAAATTTAATCCCTACACCAATTTTCATTCTCTACACAGACAGAGCAATTAAAATTTTAGGGAAAGATCTATTATAAAATTTAATCCCTACACCAATTGTCATTCTAATAATGCAAAGATGCAGAGACTATTTTACATTTTGAAACCATAGAGATTTAGATGAAATATATCCATCGGACAAAAGTGAAAACAAAAGATTGCATAAAATACCAGCAAAGAAATTGTATTAAGGTTTTTTAATGGCAAGAAGCACACCTTTTGTTTTGAAAGCAAAGATGCAGCTAGCCTGACGGGGAGTCTTCAGATCTATCCAATTCCAACCCTATCATGCCGCACAAAATTAATCTTAATCATGGCTAAGCGCACTCTCCTTCAGTGCACCTCAAATCTAGCAATTTGATATGCTCCTCGGGTGATTCACACTCCCCTCTCTGCCTCTATTCTCTCCCCTCCGTTATCTCCACCTCCCTTGTTTCTTTTTTTTTTCCTTTTTCCTTCGTTCTCTTCCCCAATCTACAGCTGAAGTCCTCCCTGCCTCTTCACCCCATTCCATAATATCTAACTTATCTTCTGCCGTGAGGAAAATCTTTTCACCACCTATCCAATCGCTCACCTCCCATTGTAGATATTTCTTGCTGCATTAAAAAAAAACTCTCACCTACTTTTCCCCAGGCCGTCCACTATGGCAAGATAAGATTTAAAAGATATCTTACTTTCTATAATATTTCCTTCCATTACTACCTCACCGACTCTAAAGATATTTCTCCCCTCAGTGTCCAGCACACCTTCTATCCATATACTATGGCCCACGAATATCAGTAAATCTCTTTGGTGCGGTTAGGTATGGTGTGAAGCAGCTAATGTAGAAGGGAGTGGCAGACTAAGCATTAGGTCCCACAAATCACTTGGATCTCCCACGCCTCTCAATAATTTCACTACCAATTAGGGAGGGTCATTACAGATATATCTATTTTCTATACAATTATTCTAATATATGTATTTTGTTTATAGCAAAGTATGTTTTAGTATCTGAACACCCACCATAAACAACTAGTACATTCTGTACCAACTATTTATCAGTATTTTTGACCTACAATTTCATCGATTTGTTCTACAATCACCATGAATCAATGACCTACAATGTTTTCGACGTGCAATTTTGTCGACAAGATTTTGACATGTATCTTTGTCAGCAAGATTTCGACTGCTGGTATGTTTACAACATACTAGTTGTTTAAGCCCTTCTATATTTGAAGGACAACTTTGAGTAGATAATCATCATGAAAAATTTGCTTGACAAGGTTGACCATCAAATTTAGACCTTTTTCATAGAAAATCTACATTTTCCACCATTCCAATATTGAATATCTTCCTTAAATTATTAAATATATATTACTGTTGGAGTTTATTTTGTTGTTGTGAATTACACAATGCCCTTGGGGATTTCCAAAACTATCTTTTATCTTATGTGAAAACAATGCAATGCTTGATCAAAAAGTGTATAATATTACAAAATCAAGTTTGTTAAATATTTTCCAAGAATTGTAGAGTTTATTTTGGTGGTGTGAATTGCATAGTGCCCTATGGAATTTTAAAAATAGTTTGTAATTTTATGCAAAAACAACGCCTCTTTTCAAATGTATCAAAAGCTCTGTTATGTCTCTTCATATTCTTAACATGTTATGTTTCTTGCATTAAATGCTTAAATTTTGGTGGTTTTGATTGTACTATAAAGCTTAATGTATTATGTTGTCTTGGAGTATGCCATATGTTTCCAAATGTAAATTAGTCAAAAGTCTTATGCATATTATCATTTTTTTTATGAAATATGCTTTATATTATTTTTATATTGATTATTGTGTGTGTTTGTGATTCAAGCTTAAAAAATTCTTGTGTTTGAGCTCATATCCACCATTGTTTGAATCCCTAGTCTCCTTGCCATGCATTGAGCCTCCTATTGTAATATATATCAGAAAATAATTTTGTAGCATTTGGTAAGGACTACAGTTGCAACGCAGCCCTTGTTCAATAATATCATAGATTGTATTTTTTTTTTTTCATTTTCTCTACATTTTTTGTGCTCTCATATTTAAAAAATGGTACCATAGACCATGGTAGATGAAAGATGGAAGTAGGTAATGTAATTTTCTTATTGTCCTTGTTCAGAGGTGATGATTATCAAATATTCCAAACATCCCTTCAAACATTAATATGTGAGACAATTTATGGGTTAGAAGAATTTGGCAAACTGATGCCTTTGGCAATGCAAAGTTGTTTTAACTGATGAAGCTCATAGAGTAGTTTTAATTCATCAATTTTTTTCAACATGCAATTATCTATTGTATGCCTTTTTCTCCCACAATAATCACATGGAAACATGATTACCATAAAAATAAAGTGCAAAAAAAATGAAGCAGAGTGAAGCCCACCTAAAACAATGAACCTTCTCACGGTGCTAGAATGTCCAAGTTCTTAATCAGGAAGCATAAAACTAAAAAACTATATAGAATAAACCTTGGGTTGAATCTGGAAGATTCATATAGATGATTATGTAGAGCTCCCCAATACCTTTCAAAAAATGGCAAGAATGATATCTCTAGGCATCTTTTACATAGATTTTCTGAGATCAAAATGAGAGATCAAATTGCAATCAATACTTGCATGTGCATTAATTATTCACAAATGAATAATCCAAATAAATATAACCACACCAAAAAAAGACAAAGTGGCAAAAGAAAAAGGCAATCTTATTTTATGTGACAAGATTGACAACTAATAAAGGAAAATAATTCCTAATTAACTCCCTAATTAGCTTATGCTAATGTGTAAATATAATTTTACACCAACAGTGTTGAGGGTTTCACATTTGCTCTTTGTAGTTCATTGGACTTCAATACTTTATCTTTTTTCTTGTACAAGGGTCTAGGTCCTTTCAAATCTCTATTTACCCTAATCAAAGAAATTACTTGCAGCCTCAAAATTATACAAGATGGTAAAGAAATCATAAGGAAAATATATGAAGATTTTAATCAGTAACCCATTTCATACCTAGTGCATATAAAATGATAATTGAGTTTGTAAGAAGTAAATATGGTTAAGTTGTGGGGTCAAATCTTTTTACCAATATCCTTTTAAAAGGAAGTTGAAGGTAATGTGATTACTAGTCAAAAAAGTATTTTTTCAAAGGAATAAGAGTATGAAGAAATTGTTTCTAACGGGGAAATAAGGGTTTTCAATTTTATTGTAAGGGTCTATTATTGGTTGAAATTAATATTTGTTTTTGTATTTGAATATGATTACATGTTATATGTGTATTTTATATGGTGTTTATACTTTTAGGTTTTTTAGATCTATTAATATTGTATCAATAATGACCATATATAAGCTAATAAATAACTGTATACTAGGTGTTTAAGTGGTTGTTTAAGTGTGGTAGGATCTTGGATGGTTTGCGTGGCTAGTTGGTTATTCATGTGAACAAATAAATTTATAATGGATATTGTATTCAATATAAATTTTCATCCAATGATGACAACACAACATAGTAATGTGTATGATTTTTTTCTATTTTGGGACCACTAAAAATACATTTTCCAAAATTCATCACATTATGGCATTATACCAAACAAACAATCAAAGACACTATAGATTAATGATTTGTAAAAATTTTAATGTAGATTCTACTTATAAATTTTAAAATTATTTTACAAGAAATATTTTTATCATATTTCATTAACTTTTAATAAAGTGTTTCTTATATATTTACTATTTTTTATTGAGTAATGTAGTCGTCCTCCACCATAATCCTAAGAAAAGCATAAAATATTTTCATTATTTCTTGACCATAGATCTTTAAGTTTGATATCTAGGGCATCCTTTTTTCTATTATTTTTTTAAATTTTAAGATTATTAATGGTTTAATTAACAATAATTATAATTTAGACACATAAATTACCCTCCCACATAACATTTTGCATATATAACCAATTTTTTAATTTTTAATTGAAATAAGGGCATTGATACAACAAAGATGATTATTTCTTATCTTTTTAACATTGTTTACTATTTTTCTCAGTGTCCTAAATATATGTCATTATTTTCTATAACAATCCTATATTTAATAGAAAACCAAAAAAACACAAAAGAAATAAATATATAATAGAACTTTTTTTAGAAAGGTAAAAAATAAGAGCAATTTACCTCCATTTTATTGATTCATTTACATAGATTTTCTGAGATCAAAATGAGAGATCAAATTGGAATCAATACTTGCATGTGTATTAATTATTCACAAACGAATAATCCAAATAAATATAACCACACCAAAAAAAGACAAAGTGGCAAAAGAAAAAGGCAATCTTATTTTATGTGACAAGATTGACAACTAATAAAGGAAAATAATTCCTAATTAACTCCCTAATTAACTTATGCTAATGTGTAAATATAATTTTACACCAACAGTGTTGAGGGTTTCACGTTTGCTCTTTGTAGTTCATTGGACTTCAATACTTTATCTTTTTTCTTGTACAAGGGTCTAGGTCCTTTCAAATCTCTATCTACCCTAATCAAAGAAATTAATTGCAGCCTCAAAATTATACAAGATGGTAAAGAAATCATAAGGAAAATATATGAAAATTTTATTCAGTAACCCATTTCATACCTAGTGCATACAAAATGATAGTTGAGTTTGTAAGAAGTAAATATGGTTAAGTTGTGGGGTCAAATCTTTTTACCAGTATCCTTTTAAAAGGAAGTTGAAGGTAATGTGATTACTAGTCAAAAAAGTATTTTTTCAAAGGAATAAGAGTATGAAGAAATCGTTTCTAACGGTGAAATAAGGGTTTTCAATTTTATTGTAAGGGTCTATTATTGGTTGAAATTAATATTTGGCTTTGTATTTGAATATGATTACATGTTATATGTGTATTTTATATGGTGTTTATACTTTTAGGTTTTTTAGATCTATTAATATTGTATCAATAATGACCATATATAAGCTAATAAATAACTGTATACTAGGTGTTTAAGTGGTTGTTTAAGTGTGGTAGGATCTTGGATGGTTTGCGTGGCTAGTTGGTTATTCATGTGAACAAATAAATTTATAATGATGGATATTGTATTCAATATAAATTTTCATCCAATCATGACAACACAACATAGTAGTGTGTATGATTTTTTTCTATTTTGGGACCACTAAAAACACATTTTCCAAAATTCATCACATTATGGCATTATACCAAACAAACAATCAAAGACACTATAGATTAATGATTTGTAAAAATTTTAATGTAGATTATACTTATAAATTTTAAAATTATTTTACAAGAAATATTTTTATCATATTTCATTAACTTTTAATAAAGTGTTTCTTATATATTTACTATTTTTTATTGAGTAATGTAGTCGTTCTCCACCATAATCCTAAGAAAAGCATAAAATATTTTCATTATTTCTTGACCATAGATCTTTAAGTTTGATATCTAGGGCATCTTTTTTTCTATTATTTTTTAATTTTTAAGATTATTAATGGTTTAATTAACAATAATTATAATTTAGACACATAAATTACCCTCCCACATAACATTTTGCATATATAACCAATTTTTTAATTTTTAATTGAAATAAGGACATTGATACAACAAAGATGATTATTTTTTATCTTTTTAACATTGTTTACTATTTTTCTCAGTGTCCTAAATATATGTCATTATTTTCTATAACAATCCTATATTTAATAGAAAACCAAAAAAACACAAAAGAAATAAATATATAATAGAACTTTTTTTAGAAAGGTAAAAATAAGAGCAATTTACCTCCATTTTATTGATTCATTTGACTACCTGATTTGGCCCTAAAGTGGCTCATTTATTGAATTTTGCAATATAATATTGTTCTAGGATGATTTTATTGGTAAATGAGGAGGTATTTATTCAATTTATATAGTTTGTTTCTCATCTTATTTTCTAGGATGTACTCCATATATTTAAGCTCAAATGCCTCCTTTTTTTCAACTATAATCTATGTACATGAGTGGTTTAAACAACCTACTTAACACATTAACCAAATAAGCAATATATCAATTATCATTATTTTAAATAATTGTTTCAACCTATAAGATAACTAACACACTGTAATGAAGTATACGAAACATATACTATGTGTAATCATTCTTAATAAAATCAATCCATTTGGCTTGGAGGAAGAAGGGTCCCATTTAAGCACCACATTCAGACACCCCTTAGATCAAATCTCATGTTTCTAAAGCTGACATTCTTAAAATTTTACATTACCTTGTCAACTTGCACAACAAACATCATGTATTTCTAGAGCCTTAGGTTATTAATTCTCATTAATGAATTAGAATCTCATATTGCAAAGTGTCAACACAAAGAGTATTAGAGTAATATTCTATCCTAAACATTGCATCAATTGTATGGCATGTCTATGGATCTTGTTCAATACTCCTACTAGCAAGGAAGCCTACAACCTTCCCTCTAACAAAACAACAAAATCCCCTGTACTTTTCTTTTCAACACAAACCTCTATCTAACAACAAATACAAAAAGCGAAAACACAATATAAGCTAGAGAGTTTAACAGAAGCATCAACACATCAAACCAATTAAAGCTAGAGAATTTATCCTCATCTTTGTTTAATATCATCCTTGTATTCAAATGGTTTTTTATTGAAGAAAGGTAGGAGGGAGAAAGGCATAGGCAGGTATCGTGCACCCAAGCCCTGCTTTTGTTTTCATCAATAAAAACAATTATTCTGTCAATTTTCAATGAGTTTGATGGGAGCATCAGCAGGTGAACATACAAGCAGAGTGGGGCGGAGTGCGAACTAAGTTCGTAGTGTTGGGACGAAATTCTCAGTTTCGCCCCAACAAAGCATGTTGAAAACTTCATCAATCAGTGAACGAGCAAGAAAAATCCAAATTATGAAAACCAAAACACATAGAATGCGTCCAAAGAACACCAAACTTAATACGTTGACTGCGTCTCTCTCTATCTCTCTCTCTCTCTCTCTTACGTATGTACATTAAGTGGTCTAAGTGTTGAGTTTTTAATGTAGAAATTAAATTTTAAATTTTTTTTCGTTTTATGTTAGAGGAAATATTAAAAAAATATATATTAAATAATGAATGTATAAAAAAAAAAATTTAATGAAAAATAAAGTAAGCAATATAAATTAAATAAATTAAATTATAAGTAATATAATTATCTATGATACATTAAAATATGGGGGAAAAATATAATGGGTGAAAATAAATTGGTTGAGGAATTCTTTGGTCAATTTTGAGCTCAGCCAAGATTTTGGTGTCTCATTGTGATGTTTTGTCCTTTTGATGTCATACTGCATCATTGACACAAGAACTTGATTATGCCGCATTTATTGTAGACTTGTTTGGCTCGCTTTTTATGGCCTCAAACTATCTCAGTTTAGCAATTTATGTTGGTGTTGAAGGTTTGATAGCTTTTGGCGATGGGCCCCTGTGAACAAGTGACCTTGGAAGTTTTTCTTCAAGGTGTTTCATGAAGTATGCATTTTGATTCCCCTTCAGATGTGGTTTTGTACATCCTGGAGTTTGATAGCACCTATCAATGGCTATAGTTAATGGCTATCCATGTAGATAGTTAAAATTTAAATTTAGAGATTGTTGATCTATACTTAGCTAATATTGGACTGAGAAAATAAATTATACAGTTGGGTGATAATTTGTGCAAAGAAATGCATATTCTTGATTTTTCCTATAATGGTGGAATCACGGAAAAATGGAAGATTCTTTGCCTCTATCGGTGTCGACACTTGGGAAGAAATTACACTTCGCAACTTTGTCAAGCTCCGTCAACTGTCAAAAACTGACTTCTTATATAACTTTTACTAGAAGATTCTTTTTACGCGAAAACTTTCCAAGATGTGTGGAATGACCATATGAAGCTCTCCACTAAGCCATTTTTCGCCAGCCTTTGCGAACCTTGATATTTTTAACTTCTCGTTAACAGCCAGTGGTGAACGAAGAAAATTAAATTCTCCCAAATGGTGAAGAATTTGACCACAAAACCTTTTCCACATTGGGAGAAAAACCTTCAAGAATGTCCTTACAAAAGGATTTTACAACAACCATCACAAATTTTTAGAAACAATTATTTTTGTAAAATTTCCTGCCAAGCATTAAAATAGTGATTGGATGAAAACTCTAAAGTTTGCAATTTTGACCATATAAGAGGCTTTCTAATATTGAGAGATGCCAAGAACACCCAAAACAAACTAAAACGAAAAAATACAACTGTAATTTAGTTTTTGGCCGATGCAAGATCACTTGTAGACCCAGATGCTCCTGCATCAGTATGCATTCTAATTCCCCTCTGGATATGTTTTTGAACATCTTGGAGTTTGATAGTGCCTGTCAATGGCTTGAGCATTATACTTTGATAAGTTATTTTGTTGGGAGGGTTCCCCTTGAAATCATATTTAGAGAATGGGCCAATAAGGCTTGGGTCCTGCATGGTGTCTAACTTGATGTCGTTCAAAACCTTACTAAAGGATTTTTTCTTTTCCATTTTGGTGAAGCTATTCATGTAGAAGCCATACTTAATCATGGCCCCTAGTTTGTTTGTGCATCCCTTTTGGTTTTTCAACCTTGGATTTGAGACTTTGTGATCTCTAATGAAAGTGTCTTTCATGTTTTGGTCTGGGTTAAGTTCCCTGGGTTACCCTTGCCATGTTGGAATTTTCTAACCATAATTGCTAGCTCACATGGAAAAGTTGTTTGTCTTAAGCCATTTTTCTTGGTTCAACTTCACCCCCAAAAGTATGTCTATGTTGAGATTGGCCTTGCTAAGGATTTGAAAGACACTATATAGATATTTAAATTGGTCAAATCCATCATATCCAATGTGTCCTTTATCTCAATTTGTTGAACACTTATTTTAAGTGTCAATCCTCTAACCACAAGATCAAGGATTGTCCCTTGGCTTCTCCTTGTAGTAAGCCTTCCTCTCAGCCCTCTGAAGCTCCCTCTTCTATAAGTGATGAAGGTGGACTAAGTAGGGAAGCATGAAAACAATCGTAACTCTAGCAATGGTGGAGTTCAAATCAAGCTTTTGGCTAATAATGGCAACCAAACAACAAAGTCGTCTCATGGTGCCCCTTCAAACCCTCAGGATAAGGGGAAAGAGGTGGCTCCTCCCATAGGATAGCCATCTAGTTGGCCTAAATATTCTAGAATGCCTTAACCAACGTCTATTTTGTCTTCACAACTGGAGGTGGTTGCTCGCCCTCATTATTTTTCCTTTAAAATATATATATATATTATTATCTGTTTTAACTTTCAAACAAATCATTTACATAAATTTAATACAAAATTATTATAAATATATAACATAACATATATTATATATTATATATTTATAACATATCATATATTAGACTCGGTAACAAGTTTTTATGTGCTGCAATTGAAACTTCAAAAATGTCAAGGAAGAAATAGGTTGGGGAGACTAGGTTGGCTCGGCTAGGATGACAAGGGCAGGAACTTTGGAGCAGAAAGGTGAAGTCAGTTCCAAAGAGGAAGACCCAGTGGTTATCACATACACTGACCAAGTAAACTTTCTCAAAAAGAAATGGTAGGTGGCCATTGGGCGCCAAAAGCTGGCAAACATTGATTAAACTTTGGGTTTTTTCTCCATGTTCTTCTATTGCTTCTTTGTTGGTCTTGTTTTTTTTTTTCTAAAATAGTTCGGATCTTTTCAATTCTCATTTTTATCTATATCAAAAACATCATAAATATGATTATTCTAAAAGTAGTAAGAAAATATTTTATGTTCTTTATACAGTAGCACTCTTCAAAATTTTGTTATTTTCTAAGCTTATCCTTTTATGAAAATAAACCTATAATTAATTTTTTGGTATAGTGAATTTAAACAATTATACAACTGCAAGCAACATCATGGCTTCAAATTTGAAATTGTAAAAAGTAAAATTTATCAAAATAGAATTATATAAATTTTCTAATCATTTTCAATTTTAAAATTTTTTTGCTGATAAGGGCATGGTTCAGTGGTTAAGTCGCTCGATTGTAGTGGCGGCCACCAGAGTTCAAACCCCCGTGGGGCCAACGAGCTCGCAGGCATAACGCCTTCGCTGGGCCAACGAGCTCGTGGGTATGAAGTGTTATTTCAAAAGCGTTGTGTGGAGCCGGAGGGCGTGTCGCACTAGTGTCACCAGTCACATTAAAAAGTTTACCAGGCGCATTTTAAAAAAAAAAAAATTTAAAATTTTTTACAATATTTATTTAATATGTAAAATATATATTCTTTTAAATTAAAGAAAAATAGAAGATATAACATGCATTAAAAAGAAAGACCTAATTAACCTCCATGGTAAACTGGATGGTCAAACCATTGAGAAACACATATAATGGTCCGAAATTTGATTGAAACACACGGAAGATGGTCACAGGTTCCACTGGAACACACAGATGATGGATTTGCCCCACATGAATGGAGGGCAGCTCATAAAAACAGAGGTTCTCAAAATGCCCAAAACTTGAATAAAGTTCAACATCTTAATATTTATTCATCACAGGTCAATTGATTGATCAAAACACTATAAAGTGTTAATGCATTACAAAAGAAGCGTGTCTCTTGGAATTGAGTAGGAGAAAAAGAAAAAGAAAATAAAAACCTATGATCATGTTGTCAAAGACAGTGTCTCTAAGCCGAGAGAAGTGCTTAGATTCAAAGCCGTGGGCGGCGCCACCGAGCGCCGCTTCCACAAATTAATTTCAGCCTTTGACCTTCGATCCGACATTTCATTTATGAGAGGCCCTGAGTAAAACACCACAGGCGATATCTTTGCATCATTCGTTCCATTCGCCTCACCGCTACATCTCTCTACCAATTTCTGTAAATCTCTGCATACCTTTGCCAGCGCATCGCAGTCGCGACCGCAGGAAAACCCTTTCGTCTGCCCAAGAGAAGGACAATTCTTTACGTCAACCTCTGGAGACTCGCAAAACCCTATTTCCGTCTGTTTCTTGCCGAAGAAAAAAAGCTCGGAAAACTTGGCACCGTAAGGTGATAATTCGACGGGATTCGAACCCGCACGGTGCAACGCCTTCCAGTAGCCCGATCGCAAAGGTGATTCATCCGAGTCTCTGAAATTTTTCTTCTTGTCTTTCTCGTCGATTTTCACAGAGCCAGCAGGCATTTCCATCTATAAGCTTTGCCTTAATGCTGTTAGTTTTTAGCCTATATCGAATCCGAGAACATCCAAAACAGAAAATCCTTGTTTTGGGATTCGCGGAAGAAAGAATTTTCTGTGCAATCAATAATTGCAAAAAAGCTTGACTTTTAAAGATGATTTTTAGGAGAAGATTTGGTCAGCCGTAGACCAGGCAAATATAAAACCTAAGAGAGGGTCAGATTACTTGAGTCTATCAATAGTTTTTGCAATGCATTTTAATATTTCACTTTAGGTATGAATGACTATTTGTATTTTAAAAAATGTAGAGGTATCTTTGCAACTTACATTCTAATCAATTGGGATTTTATTTTTCTTGACTAACTATGGTTTATGCAGTTGAGAATGAATTCGAGGCAAAAGGATATGAAATTTTAGAAAGAAAAAATATATTTTTTTCTTGACTTTTGTAAACAATGGTTTATGTGTTTTGTTTTGGAGCTAATCAAGCTCCTTTTATAGTCTTGGTACAATCAATTTTCTCAAGATATGGCCTTCAATGGTTAATTTTATAGACTTATTAAAGTTGTCACAACTGTTAATTCTGTAGACTTTTTAAAGATGCCACAACCAGTTCGTGGGAAAACTAATTTGTGTGTAACAAAAGTAATAGGCATTGCAAACACTACTAAACAAAATAGTGTAGATTTTATGCACATAGTCAAGGCCTAAATTTGATGATTCTATGGTCGTATTTAGCTATTTTTATGGTAAAATACAATTTAAATTTTAGGATGATTGTATTACATGAAAGGGTAGATTTCAGATAGAACATCAATTTTTTTATAGAATTATTCTGTTATATGTATTTTCTATACAATTATTCTAACATATATATTTATTTTATAGAAAAGTATGTCTTAGTATTTGATGGACAAGTTTGACTAGATAATCGTCATAAAAAATTTGCTTGACAGGCAAAGTTGACCATTAAATTTAATCCTTGTCCATAGAAAACTACATTTTCCACCATTCCAATATTGAATATCTTCCAAAAATTATTAAATATATTTTAGTATTGGAGCTTATTTTGTTGTTGTGAATTACACAATACCCTTGGGGATTTCAAGAACTATCTTTTATCTTATATGGAAATAATGCAATGCTTGATCAAAAAGTGTATAATATTACAAAATCAAGTTTGTTGAATATTTTTCAAGAATTGTAGAGTTTAGTTTGGTGGTGTGAATTGCATAGTGCCCTATGGAATTTTAAAAATAGTTTGTAATTTTATGCAAAAACAATACCTCTTTTCATATGTATCAAAAACTCTATTACATGTCTTCACAATATGTTATGTTTCTTGCATTAAATGCTTAAAATTTGGTGGTTTAGTTTGTACTATAAAGCTTAATGTATTGTGTTGTCTTGGAGTATGATATATGTTTCCACATGTAAATTAGTCAAGTCTTATGCATATTATCAATTTTTGATGAACTATGCTTTATATTATTTTTATCTTGATTATTTTGTGTGCTTATGATTCAAGCTTAAAAAATTCTTGTGTTTCAGCTCATATCCACCATTGTCTAAACCCCTATTCTCCTTGTCATTCATTGAGCCTCCTATTGCAGTATATATCAAAAAATAATTCTGTCTTATGTAGATTCTCCTCCAAACATGTAGCATTTGGTAGGGACTGCAATTGCAATGCAACCCTTTTTCAATAATATTATAGATTGTGTTTGATTTTTTATTTTCTCTACATTTTGTGTGGTCTCAGATCGTAACAAATGGGACTATAGATTGTTGAAGATGAAAGATGGAAGTAGGTAAAGTATTTTTCTTATTGTCCTTGTTCAGAGGCGACAATGATCAGATATGCCAAACATCCCTTCAAACATCAATATGTGAGACAATTTGTTCTGAAGCATTAGAATGCCCAAGCACTTAGTGTCGTATGGCAAACCAAATGTATTTTAGAAATTATAAATAAGTTTGTAGATTTCCGTTTTTTTGGAATATAATTCTTCTTAAATATTATACCTTCTGGGCCTTAAAAAAGGAAAATAAAGATATTTTTCCTAGAAGCAAACAATAATGAGTTGATTAATCCAGAGTCTCCATGCTTTTAATGGAAATGTTTAATGGTCCTATGCTATTTGTTGAAATACCCATCAACCCCCTATACACTATGGCCAAGAAATAGACAACATACCTATCTGCATCATCGACAACTACTGTATAATTAATTTTTTTGTAGATTCTTTAACATCAATTGCAATGAGGAGGATGGCAAATAAAAGTAGAGATTTGAATAGGAACGTTTTTGAATTGATGAAGGAAATGAGTGAATTGGGTGTTGATTGGGGATATAGCAATGATGAGGATGGTGTTGATGATGATTTGGATAGTGCAAGAGATGAAGATGACTAGTGTGGGTCTTTCAAAGAGGAAGATGGCATGCATCTTCTCAACTTATGGTTTGAATCCTATAGGAGTGTTTGTTTTGCCACCTCCAAGAAGAGTTGCAATCTAGGTTCTCATGTGAAATTTGGATCTCTATAGGGTGCAAAGATGGTGGTTGGTGATTATGTTGTAGGCCATGGTCTCCACAAAGGATTCCTTCTTCCCCTCTATCATGTCCTAGTGGATAGAGTACATGCGAGGGCGTCTTCCTCTACAGGGAGCATGGGTCATCTATCTAGCAAGGGAGGGATCTTGAGCGATCCCTACATGTTTTGCAAGGAGGGTTTGACTCCTTCCTATTTTTTGATGTTATTGAAAGTGGGTGGCCTAGGAGAGATTTGTTCTATGGGATTTATTGAGGCTTTGGGTCTATTTCCCTACCTTACTTCCATTGTGCCTTCCATTGTTCTAGTGGAAGGGCAAGGCTCTAAGGTGATTCTTTTCAATATGCCTAATTTGCTTATGATGGTTACAAAATAGGGTGTTGGGAGTTCTCCTTATTTTTGTAGGGTCAAGGCTCAATCATGATGCCAGAGTTAGATTCTTTACTAGGGGTCTCAAATTGAAACTACATGTCAAAGACCTAATCTATTTGAAAGATTGACAAAAATGAAGGTGCTATTTCTATAACGAAGCTAAGGTAGTGGAACAACTTCCTACACTAATCTTGAGGGGAGAGATATGCAGAACTTTTTAGATCTTTACAATAGTTATAGAAATAAATGTAAATAATAGTCATACCACAACACAATAATTATGTGGGGAAACCCTTTCAAGAGAAAAACCCTACACTCCAAATCTGCCTAATATATTATTCAGGAATCAGGAAGATTGCAATAGACTTGCAGAGAAAGCTTTCATAGGAGTATAACCAACTAGAGGTCTAGAGGAAACTCAACATCTATAGGACTCTTACACACAACCTCAATCTCAAGCTCAACATATATAGGAGATACAATATAGTAAACCACTAATAGTAATTATAAAACTATGAGCCAAACCACCCAAAAGTGGCACCTAAATTATCTCCAATCATAGATGCCTTGTGATGTGCCAAATCACACACCAACACATGTAACTCTCCCCTTTATATCTCTTTTCAGTCTCCAACATACATGTTTTCACATTTCCCAAAATAGGAGGTCCAACTTTCAGAGGTCAAAACTTTTGATCTAGGTATTTGATTAATGAACCATTTAATATGTCAGAAAGCTCGTGAAGAGATATATCAATCTATAATCTACTTTTCTGGTTATGATAAATTTTGGGGCATTTAGCGATCTCTAAGTGCCTCAAATATGAGTTCAAAACTTTTTTGGGGAGTTTCAAAAAATGGAAACTTTAATATCTTGCAATCCAACTATGATCTTGAGTCAAAACTCATCTGAGGTGTTTACTTGGAAGTTTTAAACCTTTTGGGAAAATTTTGGGTCCATTCAAGCTCAAATGTAGACTTACTAAAATAGTAAGCCCTACCATTTTTAGCCCCTTTTGAATCTTTGAAACTTCTAAGCCATTCTTCAAGATAAATGGTATTTGAAATGACCAAAACTAGGAAGAATAGTAACCTTTTGTAGTTGAAAGGTTGAGACACTTTTCCTAACATTCTCCCACTTGTCAAACACCTTGTAAGAGAAAAGGGAGTATCAACACCATGATCTAATTGCTAGGGGATGAGACACCTATAGACTCCAAACACCATCTAAACTTCTCTATGCTCACAAGCTTTGTTAATGAATCTACAACATCCATCAAAGTCTCTACCTTAACTAGCTTCACCCTACCATCCTCGACCATATCTCTAAAAAAATGATATTGTACATCAATGTGCTTGGTCCTGGCATGAAATGTTGGGTTCTTAGCTCAGAAAATCACACTCTAACTATCACAATAAATTATCACTACGCCTTGTTTTATTCCTATATCAGAACATAATCTCTTAAGACAAATGGCTTCTTTAAAAGCACAAGTAGTTGTTATATACTCGCCTTGAATAGTGGACAAAGCAACCACAACCTATTTCTTACTTATCAAGCTAATTGCACCACCAAATAAAGTAAATACATAACCACTAGTGGATCATCTATTATTAACATCACATGCCCAGTCTGAATCCACATACCCATGAATATCAATGGAATGCATGTCTCCTATCAAATTACCATGATGACACAATGAATACTCTGAGGTACCCCGCAAATATTTGAAGACTCTTTTAACTACATCCCAATGAATTCTACCAGGATTAGACATATATCTAGAAAAAACTTCCACTATTTGGGCAATGTCTGGTCTAGTACAGACCATAGCATACATCAAACTTTTGATTGCACTCTGGTAAGGTACTCTGCTCATGTCTTCCATCTCTAATGAGGATGTTGGATATTGTGAAGTAGATAATTTCATTTCAACTATAAAAGGAACACATAATGGTTTACAATACTACATGTTAAACCATTGTAAAACTGAATTGAAATACTTACTCTAGCGAAGCCATAGTTTTCTATTCACTCTATCTCTTCTTATTTCCATCATGGGAAGAATACCTTTAGCTACACCAAGATCTTTCATTTCAAATTTAGCTACAAGTTGAGACTTTAGTTCTGAAATCATTCCTTTCCTTTTAGCAATAAATAACATATCATCAACATATAATTCAATAAACATGAAACAATCACCATCAAATTTATAATAAACACAATGATTAAATTTAGAATGCTCAAATCCCAAGCTCAACACATATGTATCAAATTTCTAGTACCACATCCTAGGACTTTGTTTGAGGTCGTACAAAGATTTCTTCAATTTACAAACCAAATTACTTTTACCTTTCACCATGTAGTGCTCTTGCTGTGTCATATGAATATTCTCCTCCAAATCACCATGAAATAATGTCATTTTTTCATCCATTTGCTCAACCTCTAGATCATAAGTAGTTGCAATAGAAAGCAAGAATCTAATGGATGTCATTTTTGCAACAAGATAAAATATCTCACCATAATCAACACCCTCAACTTGAGAATAACCTTTCACAACCAACTATGCTTTGTACTTATCAATACCTCCATCTATACCAATCTTTTTCTTGAACACCCATTTGCAACCTAGTTTTTGTCATTCATGGAATGGTACAAGGTCCCATGTATCATCCTTTTTCAAAGATGTCATTTCTTCATCCATAGCAATCTTCTAGGACTCTACATCATTCATACATAATACCTCCTCTAAAGATCTAGGTTCATCTATGTTACTATTCAAAGCAAGAATACATCTCCGTTCATCAGGTGAATACCTTTTGGGTGGTTGTATATGCCTTGTAGACCTTTGAACAAGATGAGTTGGAGGTTCTTCCTCCTCTTTTGAAGATTCAAATCTAAATGATCTCTCCTTAACTTCTTCTCTATCTAAGGGCCTTGATTCAACTTTCTCAGGCATATATTGTTGGAAACTTACTAGCGTTTGTTGGCAAGAGACACTGCAAGGCATGACATGTGTTGTCATTGATGGCAACTAAGTCCATTCCACACATCCGTAGTTTAGTATCAAATCATAATAGAAGTCAGTTCTAATATTCGACAAGTCTAGATAGATAGGAATAAGGTATGGCAAAGTTTAGTATTTTGGTCAGCGAACCTCTCCAGTTAATCATTGTGTGTTGTGAATCTGAGGAAGTATAGAGGAATGTCAAGAAAACCTAAATATAAGATTTCAGCCTCCAATGACAAAGGGATTAAAATTTATGAGCATCTAAGTATGGGGTCCTAATATGACAGAATAGTTTAGTGAAGAACAGGCTCACTTGTGTTAGATTCTTTTGCAGATCAAGTAGAAGTGTTTTGGTGAGTTGCGTATGGGATATAATGTTAGTGGCGGACATGTATGGTGACCTGTAAGTGATATTTTTGGTATGCATCAATATTGGTGCATGGATTCAGTCAATAGAACATAGTACCTGTATTCTTTGTTAAGTTCTTCATAAAGTTGATAGATAGGTGATTAAATTTGTTGATGTGGATATATATACCTGATGGATTCAAGTGTTGAGGCATACGATTATGATGTGAATATGGAGTAATTATGAAAAGGGCAAATAGAAGTACGAAAGAGAAAAGATCTATGGTCTAGATTATGCCAAAGCAGTAAACAAGGAAGAAAATAGATGAAGTGTGTAAGATCAATATTATGTGCTTAACCAAAATTGAATTCTTGCATTTGCATATGCTACTTATCAGTTCAAACAATCTGTAATCCTTTTATAATCATTCTTGTAGGCGGTGAGCCTCTCTTGAGCAGTGAGCCCCAAGGCATGTGCCTTCCACTTTTGTAATACTTTTAGTAGAGTATAATCCTTATGGGTTAACCCCCACTATGGTTTTTCCCTTAACCAAGTTAAAAATATTGGTGTCAAGTGTGCTATTTGTGTTTCTGCTCATGAGTTATTGATTCTTGCCTTTCATGATTATATCATTAATCTGTTAAGAAGATGTAAAGAAGGAATTAAATGCAGCAAGCTTTAAAGTTTTATGACAACTGATTCACCCCCCCTCTTAATTGTCAGCCCTAATTCCAACAACTAGTATCAGAGCAAGACTCCTTTAAAAAGTTTAACAGCTTGAGGAAGATTTGGGAAGGCAATAAAATGGATGAATAGAACCTCCAAGGAAAACTTAAACTCACTTTAGAAGATCTTGATTAGTCTAGAATAGACGTCAAAGAGCTGCAAGAGAACCTTAAAAATATTGAAGACTTCATTGAGACTTGAAAAGAAAAATTGAGCAAATCAAATGAAAAGAGGAAGGAGCAACCTCTTCAACTAGGAAATCATTATGAAGACAACAACAAAGATAAGGCACTAAAAGAGAAGACAAAGGAATGTGAGAAGTTAGCTAAAGAAGTTGTTGTCCTAAAACATGAGATAGAATCCAGGGTGATGAGGCTAACCAAGGAAATTGAAGATAGGAAGAAAACTAAAGAAGAGCTGAATCAAAATCTAAAAGAAAGAACTAAAGGATGCTATAGATTGGATGGAATAGCTGGCCTCCTAGAGTTTAATCTACAAGAAAGCACAAACAATGAGAGAGAACTTGAGAGGCAAATTATCATTCTTAGACATGACTTAGAAGTTGCAAATGAATACAAGGAGAAGTTCAAGATAAGATTAGCTAAACTTGAAGCGCTTCTTGAAAGTTAGAAAAAGGCTGATGACAAGCATGGTCTTGGATATGAGAAAGGTGAAAGCTCTGGATCTAGAAAAAGAAATTTTCAACCAAGGAATGGGAGAAATAGACCTAGAAGACCTCCGGTAAGATAACCTAATGCTTAAAGATATCCATCCTTCAATGGCAATTGTTTCAATTGCAATAAATTTGGTCATAGATCTACTCAATGCAGAAGCAAAGAAAATCAAAATGCTCCATCCTTCTCCAGTCAATGCTTTAAGTGTAAGAGATATGGTCATAGATCAAATGAATGCAAAAGTATGATAATGAATAACTCAAACAATAGAGGAAATGACAACTCTTTCAGTGGCTACTATTTTTCTTGTAATGGATTTGGACACATGGGTAATCAGTGTAGATCAAGAGGGAATCAAGTATATAAGCAAAGAAATGTTGTGTGCTTCAATTGTAACCGATTCAGTCATTTTGCAAGAACCTCCAGAAGTAAGAATAATGAAAGAAGAGGTCTAGCAAACGGAAAACCAGATGAGCAGAGACAAGACTAAGGCAAGGGAAAAATTAATGTGAATGAGATTTAGAATGAAATAAGCAAGACATGGGTCAAGAAAAGTGTTATGAACAATAATAATGGGTCCACACCAGAATTCGGTGCTGACAATTCCTCCAGGAATTAAATCAAGAACTCTGGCTTAGGGGGAGCTACATTGAAGATCAAATATCCTCAGCCAGTACGTAGGTGCTTGAATCTCGCATAATGAATCAAGCTTGAGAATCTTGTTACATAACTTTTGAAGAAACTTCCAGAAGAAAAGAATCTAATGTGACTAATTGCAGAGCAATTGAAGATTGATTGTATGAAGAAACAGTGTAACCATATGTGTTAGGGCAGAGCATTTATTACAATGGCAAATTAGGTTTTGTGGATCATAAAAAGGTCATTCATTCTTCATTTGAATCACTTTGCATTCAAAGATAGCAAGAAGAAGAGCGTATGAGCTAAGATTTCAAGGATTTAAAGTGTGACCGGCAAATTTGTCTGCTAACCCTAACTCCATGGAAGACAAAGGTATTTATCTGCGAAGCCTTGAATTTGTAATCTTTTTCAATGGCCACTTCTCTTGTTGTTGATATTACTGAAAGGCCCTGGCCAAAACTTAAGAAGCATCAATCCAAATCAGTCGAAATCAATCCTTTAGGAGCATTTTCTGGTGTCCCATATGGAGTTCTGCATGTTGAGGATATTAGGGCATACAGCCACTATGGCATAGAAGAATTTGGAAACTTGAAACTCTTGGATTTGTTTAACAACTAACTAAGGGATAATAGCCATAAATTTAAACCAAAATACAAAGCCCTAGAGAGTAAACATTTTCTGCAAGTCATTAAAGTTTTGACATTTGATGACAATGAGTGGGTTTGATATATCTTGAGCTGAATGCATGATGAGTTCATATGGCTATTGAAACCATTGAAGATTACAAAAAATGTTATCAAGATTTTAATTGGGTTAAATTCAACTGGTGGATTACCCATGCTAAAAGCCCTGAAAAACCAGACAATGGACGATGCTACCAGTACCAAGTTTGACGAAAGGGAAATGACTATCAATGATATTGTAGAACCAGATGTTAAGTTTTCCTATATGGTGATTAGCTATAAGATTTACCACTCCAGCAAGGAGAATTCTATCTTTGGAACTACCATATATGCAGCATATCAAATGTTGAAAGAAAATGTAGATTATGACCTATGTGAGCTATTGCAGAACCAACTGATTGAAAATTAGGAAAGAAGCTGCCAAGGCAAAAGATATGGAGTTAAGAGAACATGTACTAAACACTCTATGTCCGGTAATCTCCATTAGAGAAGCAGATAAAGTCTTCAAAGAGGTCAAAAATGAATTCAAGAGCAAGAAGAGAATGAATAAACTGATGATTGGAGAGATAGACGAAATAGTTCAAGAAAATGCACAAATTTTGAGAAAAGAATTAGACAAGAACAAGTTGATTGTTGTGTCAGATAAGCCTACTGATGACACACCAGTCCTAGATGAAGAAAAGTAGAAGAAGGATGAGCAACAATATGGAATAGATGACTCCTCTGTTCTGGAAGTGGAGCAAATAAACAAGGAAGATACAGAGATGGTGGATAAAATTGATGATGCAGGAGATACTTTAACTCCTCCTGATCAATCCAAAAAAGAAGACAATGATGAGAATACTACTGCTACACAGAATCCTCTAGAATAGATTTCAAATGGTGAGGACAAAGGAAAGAATCCCCCTATAGATGACACAAAGAAAGGTGAAGTAGAGAAAGAAGAAAAAGTCAAAGGTAAGGAAGATGAAGCAGAAGAAGATGGTGTAAATGTTAATGCACCCAAACAAAATAGCCCTGATATTGAGAAATCTCAAGGAAAGGAAGGTGGTCTAGAAATTGTGGCAAGATACACTGTAGATGTAGTGAAGAGTATTCTGAGTAAAGAGATACTAGAGTTTGATGAACCAGAATTGATTCAAGGACCACTCAACTTGTATACTCTCTCTCTAGTCCAAATGATGAAGATAGCATCTTTCACACAAGCCAAGGCAAGAGAAAAGATATTGAAATCTCACAAAGAGGATAGTGAGCTATTAGACCTTGGATTTGGTATATTGGAGAAGTTAATGCCAATGTCTTAGAAGAATCCATCTGATACTCCCTCTAGAAATCCAAAGATCCTTGCAAATTTTGTAAGTACTCACTTTGAGTGCTTTGAAAAATTTGTAGAAGTTAAAGTTCAGAATGAATTTAATAGCAAAAGATTTGTTGCACTTAAAGGCATGATTAGGATAGAGAGATTAGTGCTAGATAATAGTATAAAGAATATTCAAAGTGCTCTTTCAGAAGGAGCCAATATATATAATTTTTGTTTATCTACTTCTTAAGTCATATAGAATATAGAAGATAAAATAAATGACTCCAAACAGAAATTGTCAAGTATGTCCCAAGCTTTTGATCCATTAACATTTTCAATGGCAAGTAAGGAGTGTCAAGTAATTAGTCTAATAGAAGAAATAAAGAAATTGACAAGAGAAAATTAGAACATTGAAGCAAGAATGGGTGAGCTCTAGGGATTGATTTCCCCTAAGATAGAAGCAATGTTCAATGCTGTAATAGAATCCCAAACTACTACTCAAATAGGTGATCCCATTGACCTCTGGAAAGCTGAAGCACAAGAATTTTTGTTCAATGGCCACATTACAACTTTGAATAGTATGAAGAAGAGTTGGGATATAGATTTAGTCCTGCTGAGGAATATTTTTTGAGATGTACTTAAGTATATGTAAATATAACTTAAGGATTGGTTGTACATATGCGACATTGTATACATAAATTTTTGGTGAATTCTAGTTTGCAGATTCTATCCTTTGCCATTGATATCAAAGGGGGAGTGAGAGATAGTGAAACTTGAAAGAAAATGAATAATCCATCAAAGGGGGAGCAGTGGAAGAATATATAAGTGTACACAGTAGGGGGAGTCAGTCATGACACTTAGTCATTTTTCACTAAGTGTTGCCATCAATGCCAAATGGGGAGATTGTTGGCAAGAGACACTATTTAAGGCATATCATGTGTTGTCATTGATGGCAACTAAGTCCATTCCACACATCCACAGTGTAGTATCAGATCATACCAAAAGTCAGTTCCAAGATTTGACAAGTCTGGATAGACAAGAATAGGGTATGGCAGAGTTCGGTATTTTGGTCAGTGGACCTCTCTAGTTAATCATTGTGTGTTGCAAATTTGAGGAAGTGTAGAGGAATGTCGGGACAATCTAAATCTAAGATTTCATCCTCCTATGATAAAGGGATTAAAAGTTAAGAGCATCTAAGTATTGGGTCCTAATATGATAGAACAATTTAGTGAAGAATAGGCTGACTTGTGTCAGATTCTTTTGCGGATCTAGTAGAAGTGTTTTGGTAAGTTGTGTATGGGATATAATATTAGTGGATGACATGTATGGTGACCTATAAGTGATATTTTTGGTATGCATCAATATTGGTGCATGGATTCAACTGACAAGACAAAGTACTTGTATTCTTTGTTAAGTTCTTCATAAGGCCGATAGATAGATGATTAAAATTGTTGATGCAGATATATGTAGCCAATGGATTGAAGTGTTGAGGCATCCGATTGTGATGTGAATATGGAGTAAGTGCGAAAAGGGTAGATAGAAGTGTGAAGGAGAAAATATCTAAGGTTCAGATTATGGTAGAGTAGTAAACAAGGCAAAATAAAGATGTAGTGTGTAAGATCAGTATTCAGTGCTTAATCGGAACTAAATTCTTACATTTGTAGATGCTACCTTTTGGTTCAAACAATTTGTAATCCTTTTGTAATCATTCTTGTAGGCAAGGAGCCTCTCTTGAGTAGTGAGCTCTGGGTAGTGAGCCTGAAGGCATGTGCCTTCCCCTTTTGTAATACTTTTAACAGAGTATAATCCTTGTGGGTTAACCCCCACTGTGGTTTTTCCCTTAACCAAGTTTCCACATTAAAAATATTTGTGTCAAGTGTGTTCTTTGTGTTTCTACTCATGAGTTATTGATTCTTGCCTTTCATGATTATATCATTAATCTGTTAAGAAGATGTAAAGAAGAAATTAAATGCATCAAGCTTTAAAGTTTTATGACAACTGATTCACCCCCCTCTCGATTGTCAGCCCTAATTTCAACAATGTTTTCATTGATTTCATCTCCCAGTAGATGATTCACTTGGTTTCCAAGTGATTTTGAGAAAATTTGATAAAAAAAGGTGTGCAGTGTGATAGGGGTACTCTCAGTGTTATGCTCGACATTTCTTCCTAATTGAAGATAGGCTTGTGCAGTTTGGAAGTCTTTATTAGAGGTGTTCAAAGGTGTCATATCCAGAGTTTTAAGTTTTAGATCATGCAGAAGTAGAAGATGTGTGTGATAGAATATTTGACTATGATGAAGGTTGTTTGCGAGAAATTGGAATACTCCACATTGAGCTTTTCTATCTTGTGGATCTAGGAGAGTGCTTATATTATCTTTATCCAACTTCCTTTGAAGTTTCCAGTGTGGGGATGCTCTGCAAGTTTAGTTCTTGCATTTATGATTAGTAAGAATCTATCTTCATGTGCATAATGAAGATGTTCTTTGATTCAAATGGTTGTGGTAGTGTTGGAGAAGTTTATGATGATGATGATGAGTATTCTGGGAAGCTGTGTGAGTGCTTTGAATGTCTCTCTCTAGTCTACATGATGTTCTTAGACTTGGAGAAGAATGAAAATGGCCAGTAGCTTAAGATTGGCCAACCTGGCTTACTAGCGCCATTTGCGGAGGTACCTCATGGATTATGGATGTGATAAGAAACTTGATGATACAAATTTGAGTCTTGGTTATATCTTGACATGGGCCACTTTCACTTCTTCCACCACGGAAATGTTTAGTGCCGACCTAAGTAATGTTGCATGTGTGTAATGTACACACTTCATTAGGACTGACCAAATTGAGATAGGTCTTTGTTATAGATGGTATAAATGTAAGATGAAGTTGAGTGGAGAAAGGTAGAGAAGGAAATGTGAATGTGAATCAAGTGTAGTGAAGTTGTGTGTGAACTTAAATGGTTATGACTCCAGAATGTAGTGAGTAGAAGGTGTCTATATTTATTGTGCCAGAAGTTACTAGAGGCAGTGAACCAAAGGTTGCAGATGGATGGGAGTGGCAATGGTGGATCTCTCCTATTGCTTTGAGATATTGAATCTCTCTATAACAATCTTCTTCTTTCTTCTCTCTTCTGGGCAGTGAGCCCTTGCTAGTGAGCTTGGTGTTGTTATTCATATATACTATAAACTAATCCTCACCGTGGTTTCTCCCTTATTAGGTTTTCCACAAAAATGTGGTGTTCTTATATGTTTGGATGTGTTTCCATTGATGCTTCATATGTTTACATTCTACTAATGCACTTTAGGTGGTTGATGTCTTAAGGGTTTAAAGTTTTAACACACAATTGATTAACCCCCCCCTTAGTTGTCCTGTGCATTCTAACAATTGGTATCAGAGATGAGTTCCCTGAAGAAGCTTAACTACTTGGGGTAGATCTGGATGGCACACAAGAAAGGTATTAAGGTTCCAATGTTTGATGGAACAAAATATTCTTTAATCTCATCTTCATCCTTTGGACCATTAGTAGGTATAGTATATTTTTTCTCAACTAGCTTCCATATGCCATATCCCAATGAGAACAATGGTAAGGCAAGGAATGCTCTTCTAAACAATCCTTCTTATTATGAATTAGTGAATGTAATGAGATACAAAACTACACATGAGATCTGGTAGAAGCTAGAAACTACCTATGAAGGAGATGAAAGGTCAAGCAAGCAAAGATGCAGATTTTGAAGACCAAGTTTGAAACTTTGTAGATGGCAGAAGATGAAAATATTGCAAGATACATGCAGAGAGTGAATGAAGTTGTCAACTCCATCAATGGTCTTGGTGGAAAGCTGGAGGAAATTGAAGTGGTCAAGAAGGTACTAAAAACTCTTCCAAAATATTATAGTGCTAAAGTTTCTCATTTGAAGAAACTCAAGATCTGGATAAGCATTCTAGGGATAAAATGTTTGGTACTCTAACTATTAAGATAAGAGAATTTGGTCAAGAAGATTCAAGAAAGGAAATTGCTTTTAAGGCTAGCAAGACAAAAAAGAAGGTTGAATTAGATCAAGATGATTTTGATGAAGTGGAAGGAAACTTTGTAAGTAGATTGAAAAAGGGCTCTGAAAAATATAGAGGTAAGTTACCTTTCAAATATTTCAGCTGTGGAAAGATGGGTCATTATGCTTCAAAATGTCCAATCAAAATTTCTAATGACAAATACAAGGAGAACAAAGGTAAATCATTCAAGAAAAGTTATTATGTTAAAGAAGATGACAAGATATCTAATTATGAGTCTGACTATCTAGATGATGATGGTAATGAATGCTTGTTCATGACTTTGAATGTTGGTACTAATTCTACTAATCCTAGAAGATATATGAAGGATATTGCTCTGGAAATAGGGCACCACATTGAAGGAGCATTGGTTACTTCTTTCCATGTAAGAGACAAGGAAAATCTTTGGTTAATTGATAGTGGGTGTTCAAATCATATGGCAAGTGATAAGAATAAGTTTATGAATCTTGAGAAGTTTGATGGAGGTTTTGTTAAGTTTGGAGATGATGCATCTACTAAGATCTGTGGAAGAGGTTCAATCAGTTTTGATGGTAAGCACAATACAAATGATGTTCTTTATGTCAAAGGTCTCTAGCATAATCTTCTAAGTGTAGGTCAAATGTGTAGTAGAGGATATAATTTCATGTTTCAGGATGGTGGCTATGAAATCAGAAAAGAAGACTCTATAACTCTAGTTGCTACATGAACAAGGACAAAAGGAAATATATATCAACTCAAAGGTGTTGATGGTGTGTGCCTTATGACGTAATTTAATGAAAGTTGGCTATGGCATAGAAGAATGTGTCACATCAATGTTGATAGCCTAGTGAAGATCAACTCTACTCAAGATGTGAGGGATCGACCAAAGATTACAAAGCCTACCAATGCAACCTGTAAGGAATGTCAGATTGGGAAGCAGACAAGGAAGAATTTCTAGACCAAAGAATATTCTACCATTGAACCTCTGGAGTTGGTGCATATAGATCTATGTGGACCTACAAGAGTAGGAAGCTTTCAAGGTGACAGGTATTTCATGTTGTTGATTGAGGATTTCTCTAGGATGACTTGGGTAACTTTTCTCAAAGAAAAATCAAATTCTCTAGATAAGTTCAAATCTTTTAAGGCTATGGTTGAAAATGAAATTGATCTGAAAGTCAAATGTTTGAGGTCTGACAGAGGTGGTGAGTTCACCTCCAATGAGTTTAATTTCTTTTGTGAAGGTCATGGAATAAAAAGGCACTTGTCTACACCTAGGACTCCCCAACAAAATGGAGTTATGGAAAGGAAGAATAGGACTATTCAAGAAGCAACAAGGACAATGATGAAAGAGGAAAATATAATGAATATCTATTGGAGAGATGAAATCCACACTACAATTTACATAGAAAACAGAGTGCAAGCCAAGGTCAACAGTTTAAAGACTCCATATGAATTATGGTATGGAAGAACTCCTACTATAAAATACTTTAGAGTGTCTGGAAGTAAATGCTACATTAGGAGAGATGAAGAGAACTTGAGAAAGTTTGATACAAGATCGGATGAATGAATCTTTCTTGGATACTCTACAAAGAGCAAGGCATATAAATGATACAACAAGAGATTGAAGAGATTAGTGGAAAATGCAAATGTTAAAGTGGATGAAGAACCATACTAAATTTTAGTGCTATTAGAAGGATATAAATTAGATGAGAACCATTGTATAGAAGTAGAAAGTGAGGAAGAAAAGGAAAAAGAGAAGCAAGATGATGACGAAGATGCTCTAGAGATGATTCCCAAGACTCCTAAATATATGCAAAACAATCATTCTAAAAATCAGATCAATGGAGATAAGAACAAACATGTTTTAACAAGGAGAAGTGTTGTTATGGCAGATGAATAGGTAAACTTGTGCTTATTGTCCCAAATAGAACCCAAAACTATGATTGAAGCATGCAGAAATGAGCACTGGATCAAGGTTATGCAAGAAGAATTGATGCAGAGTGAGAAGAATCAAACCTGGGAAATTGTTCCAAGACCAACAAAAAAGAATGTGATAGGAATTAAATGGGTCTTCTGGAACAAATTGAATGATAATGGGGAAGTATTCATAAATAAGGTTAGGCTAGTGTGTAAATGATACTTACAAGTGGAAGGAATAGATTATGAGGAAACATTTGCTCCAGTGGCAAGATTGGAGGCCATTAGATTGTTCTTGGCCTTTGTAGCTCATAAGGACTTCAAAGTCTATCAAATGGATGTGAAATCTACATTCATGAATGGAGAGTTGGAAGAGAAAGTGTATATTGAGCAACCAGAAGGCTCTCAGTTATCAAATGATCCAAATATGGTTTGCAGATTGAACAAGGCATTGTATAGACTTAAACAGGCTCCTAGAACTTGGTATGCAAGGTTGGATAGGTACCTGCTACAACAAGGATTCAAAAATGCCACTATAGATAGCAATATGTACTTCAAAGTTGAAGAACATCAAATCCTAATTGTAGAAGTGTATATAGATGATATAATATTTGGAGGAAAAGAAGGTATGTGCAAGACATTTTTAGAAGAAATGTAGATAAAATTTGAAATGTCAATGTGTGGGGAAATGAACCTCTTTGGGTTACAAATTAGTCAATCAAAAAAGGGCATTTTCATTTCACAATCAAATTATGCTAGGGAAATGTTGAAGAAGTTTGGAATGGAAGACTCCAAACTACTATGTACTCCCTTGACTATTGGTTGTAAGTTAAGCAAAGATGATGAATCTCCTAAGACTGATCAGAGCAAGTATAGATCAATGATTGGTGGACTGTTATACCTGACTATTACTAGACTAGATATCATGCATGCATTCTATCTTGTGGCTAGATTCCAAGTTGATCCCAGAGAATCACATGTCATAGTAGTAAAGAGGATAGTCAGATGGTCTTCATGATAGGATGTCATTGATATATTTGGAAAGTACATATGTTGTACTCAGATGGTCTTCATGATAGGATGTCATTGATATATGCTAAGGAGCTATTGGTACTCAAGACACAAATGCTTCATATGATGTTAATGATATGGTTGGTTGTTGTTTAACCCATTTAATGTATGTTACAAAGCAATAAGAAAGTGAAGACAAGATGATGTTAGATCAGTTTATGATGCTTAAGGTTCACATGATGTCAAAAGGTCATTTGGAGTTCTTGCATGATGTTCATGATCAGGATCATGACAAGGAGATAGGTGAGTTGGTTGATTGCATAACATGAAAAGGTGTTGATACAATGTTCTATGGAAAAGTCTGAAGGTGGTAGTAGTAGAGAAGGTCTTGATTCCTCATAGGTAGAGATGTTCCTACATTGGTGTGTGATATGTTTTCTTTCACACCTATGCCAGCTTCATGTTTGGTGCTGGAATTTCATGAGAAGACATTGAATTAACATGGTTTGAGTTCTTGTTTAAAAACCCTATCATTTCTAGATTCCTAATGGTCTCTAATATCTCCACCTATTTCCTATTCTTCAAGTTAGATTTTCCCTGTTTGGTTGGAGTCATTGTTTTTAGGGTTTGTAACAAGGTGTTGTTTTTAAAGACCAAAATGGTAAACCCTAATGATATTCGTAAGAGCCCT
Source organism: Cunninghamia lanceolata (assembly GCA_027924645.1). NCBI lineage: Eukaryota > Viridiplantae > Streptophyta > Pinopsida > Cupressales > Cupressaceae > Cunninghamia > Cunninghamia lanceolata. Next base: position 12,117,430 of record BSBN01000854.1, read on the forward strand.
AAAGCTTGATAGTCTTCTTTCTAAACTAGGGTTTGCATTATTCTAAGTCAATGGGCAAATTTGAGTTTAGGGTTTGATTAAATCCTATAGATCTAATTTTCAAACCTTAAAATCCTATGTTCTTACTAAACCCTAAGCCATGTCCTAAAGACCTAACAGCCCCATCATGATAATGGTTGTTTTTTGTTATAATTTATTGTTGACTTTCTATAGAAGGTCATAAACACTTAAGTTATAAAGTCAAGGGTCTCTGCTCATTTGGAAACCGGCCCTCTTCCCTAGTGAAACCATGGCAAAAAGAAAATTGAAGGCCTATGTTTAAATTTCTTTAGGATGCACAATGTGTAATCAATGGCTAAGGTTTAAATTGGAAACCCTACCCCTCAACTTCCATTTTCACATGTGTTTGACCCTTTTCTACCTTTAACATCATAGTGTGTTTTTTATTGAAGGCTTAATATAGCAAATGAAGGTTGTATCTTATCCTCTACATGCACGAAGGCCTGCAGACCACTTTCTCATGAAATTGATGAGTTTGTAATCGTGTCTAGTCAATTTTGTTAAGGAAATTTTTAAAATTTCAATAAAAATCATTTGTAGAAGCTAATTAAAGAAACTATTTTTATGATGAATTTGAAGAGCCTGCAAAGTGGACTTTATGGAAGGAGATGTCTCTTTTTTTTTTTAATAATGACTTTATGTAGGATATGGCAATTTCTAAGCGGACTGAAATATACAATTGAAATTATTCTTTGAATGGGAATTATGAATGTGTAATGAGGTGTGGGTTTTCTCCCAAGGATACTGATTTCTCCTTGAGTGCATATATACATGTAGATTGGGTAAGATGTATAGATGACAGAAGAAGTACAAGTGGTGGTGGTTTATTTCTAGGAAGGATAGTTGTCTCATGGTTAAGTAAGAAGTAGGACTCAGTGTCATTATCTACTACAAAGGCAGAATATATTGCAGCAGCATCCTGCTACACCCAGGTATTATGGATGAAGCAAACATTGAAGGATATCAAAGTGTCATATGATGAACCTATTCCTATCCTATGCGACAATACAAGTGCTATCAACATTTCAAAAAATCTAGTGATGCATTCAAGGACAAAGCATATTTTGATCTGGTATCACTTCATAAGAGAAAAGGTGTTGGATGTTAGTTGTCATTGATGTCAAAGGTAAAAGGGAAAGGTAGATTGTTGGCAAATGGCAAAGTGACACATTGTGTTGGAGTTTTTTGGAAAGTACATATGTTGTACTTAGATGGTCTTCATGATAGGATGTCATTGATATATGCTAAGGAGCTATTGGTACTCAAGACACAAATGCTTCATATGATGTTAATGATATGGTTGGTTGTTGTTTGACCCATTTAATGTATGTTGCAAAGCAATAAGAAAGTGAAGACAAGATGATGTTAGATTAGTTTATGATGCTTAAGGTTCACATGATGTCAAAAGGTCATTTAGAGTTCTTGCATGATGTTCATGATCAGGATCATGACAAGGAGATAGGTGAGTTGGTTGATTGCATAACATGAAAAGGTGTTGATACAATGTTCTATGGAAAAGTCTAAAGGTGGTAGTAGTAGAGAAGGTCTTGATTTCTCACAGGCAGAGATGTTCCTACATTGGTGTGTGATATGTTTTCTTTCACACCTGTGCCAGCTTCATGTTTGGTGCTGGAATTTCATGAGAAGACATTGAATTAACATGGTTTGAGTTCTTGTTCAAAAACCCTATCATTTCTAGATTCCTAATGGTCTCTAATATCTCCACCTATTTCCTATTCTTCAAGTTAGATTTTCCATGTTTGGTTGGAGTCATTGTTTTTAGGGTTTGTAACAAGGTGTTGTTTTTAAAGACTAAAATGGTAAACCCTAATGATATTCGTAAGAGCCCTAAAGCTTGATAGTCTTCTTTCTAAACTAGGGTTTGCATTATTCTAAGTCAATGGGCAAATTTGAGTTTAGGGTTTGATTAAATCCTATAGATCTAATTTTCAAACCTTAAAATTCTATGTTCTTACTAAACCCTAAGCCATGTCCTAAAGACCTAATAGACCCATCATGATAATGGTTGTTTTTTGTTATAATTTATTGTTGACCTTCTATAGAAGGTCATAAACACTTAAGTTATAAAGTCAAGGGTCTCTGCTCATTTGGAAACTGGCCCTCTTCCCTAGTGAAACCATGGCAAAAAGAAAATTGAAGGCCTATGTTTAAATTTCTTCAGGATGCACAATGTGTAATCAATGGCTAAGGTTTAAATTGGAAACGATACCCCTCAGCTTCCATTTTCACATGTGTTTGACCCTTTTCTACCTTTAACATCATAGTGTGTTTTTTATTGAAGGCTTAATATAGCAAATGAAGGTTGTATCTTATCCTCTACATGCACGAAGGCCTGCAGACCACTTTCTCATGAAATTGATGAGTTTGTAATCGTGTCTAGTTGATTTTGTTGAGGAAATTTTTAAAATTTCAATAAAAATCATTTGTAGAAGCTAATTAAAGAAACTATTTTTATGATGAATTTGAAGAGCCTGCAAAGTGGACTTTATGGAAGGAGATGTCTCTTTTTTTTTTTTAATAATGACTTTATGTAGGATATGGCAATTTCTAAGCGGACTGAAATATACAGTTGAAATTATTCTTTGAATGGGAATTATGAATGTGTAATGAGGTGTGGGTTTTGTGGAAAAAGAAGTTTCTTCTACAAGTGTATTACTGTTGCAATTAAGGATGACTGTGAGGATTTGAATTTAGATAGAAGATTTTATTTTTTGATAGGGATTTATGAAGTGGATGAATATGTGCTTTTATTATGGATTTTTGAATGAGAAAATTAAGGTGAATTGGGTGGGAGGATGAATTTTCTTGTCTAAGAATTGAGGAGTATGAGTTCTTTTTGCAGGTGATCTATGCACAGAATGAAGACATTATCCAACAGAGATACATAGTATGAATGCAAATGAATTGATTTTTGGGTTGAAGAAAAATGAGATGTTGATATGAGCATTGTAGTGAAATAGAGTAACCCTTTGTATTATGTGTTGATCACTTTTTATATTGTTGTATGTACTCCTATTGCTAGTGAGGCATAGGATTTGTGATCAATGAGATCCTATCTTTGCCAGTGAGGCTTGCATGTAATCAGTGAGATTTGCTAGTGAGGCATTCTAACTAGTGAGGTTTATGGCTAGTGAGGCCTGTTTGTGATTAGTGAGATCCTAGCCAGTGAGGCTTGCATGTAATCAATGAGGTTTTCCAATGAGGTACAGACTGTATCCAGTGGGGTTTGCCAATGAGGCATAATGGAAATCATGTTCATTGTGGTTTTAACCCTTTTGGGGTTTTCCACTCAAATCACCTTTGTTATGTGTTGATTCTATCTAGCTTCTATGCTTTGTTAATGTTCTATGTCCTGATTCAATCACCTTGTGTTTCATGATAATGTTAGATTGTTTTATTATATGAAGATCTTAGGTTGCAGATTTAGTTTTATCAGATCACTGATTCACCCCCCCTCTCAGTGATCTTTAGTATTCCAACAATTGGTATTAGAGCCAAGTTCCTTGTAGGAATCTAATTGACTTGGGTAGATCCTAGAGGTGGAATACTATGGGTAAGTGTAAGAGAAATAAGGGAAGAAGAAATGCCAAGAAAAAAATTATTCAAAAGTCCAAATCAAATCAAGTGATGATTTGTTGCAAGATATACCCCTTCCAATTGACACAAGATATGATGTATCTGAAAGAGAAGATGATTTTATTGTTGAGGTTGATGACAAAGAAGGAGACTACTTTGTGAGTGAAGATGAATAGGAGTATGATAAAGATGAATGTGAAATTGATATTAAAGGAGAACTCATGTGTGCCCTAGATGAGATCAAGAAACTTGGAAAGGAAAACCAGAGATTAGAAGTACAACTTTGAACGAAGAAAAAGACTCGAAATAAAAAGTATTTGTAGCCCTTGAAGAAGCAAAGAAATTGATCATAGATCTAAAAGTTCAAACTGAAGAGGCAAAGAAAATAGAGGAAGAGGTGTGAATCCAGTTGAAAGCAAAATAGGAAAATGGTGAAAGGTTAGAATCTGAGATTGTTTCTTTGAAGAAAAAATTGGAGAAAACAAGTGCTCAATTGAATAAAGACCTGAAGAATGAGAAGAGTATATAAATTTTAGATAATATTCTCAGTTCCCAAAGGCCAACATACAATAAGAGTGGTCTTGGATTTGAAGGACAATGCTCAAAGATAGTTGTATTGGAAGGCAAAAAGAAGATTGAATTCATTGCTGGAACATCAAAGACTAATGGTAAAGATTCAAAAGAAAAACCCAAGCAAGCTATGAAGACTGAAGCCAAGATCAAAACCAAAGATGAGTTTGTCAAAATGCACAACCAAAGGAGAAATCTTAGAATAACTGCTCTAGTAAGGCAAGCATTTATGTTCAAGTACAATTACTCATTTTTTGGTTATTGTTATACCTATAATCATTTTGGACACAAAGCAATTGATTGTAGGAGTCAATCTCCTTCAATAGTGAATGTTGATCTAATGTGTTACAATTGTAACAATGTTGGCCACATAAAATAAAATTGTAGAGTGCATGGAAGGTATGATCATGCATGGAATCACAATAGAAGTGCTCATAGGTTGTAAAAAAGGAACTATCATTCATCTAATCAAGATATTATATGTTGTAACTACAATACACTTAGACACAAAGCACATTGTTGTAGAAAAGGATCACTTGTCTTGAAAGGTTGGAAAAGGAAAGAGCTTGAGAAAGTATGGAGAAAGAAACCTGAACAAAAGAGAGAACCTATGAAAGTGTGGAGAAGGAAACAAAATCAAGAAATGGATAAACCTAAAATTTTGCATATTGCATAAGATACATCACAAGTTCCATAAGAAGTAGGATGAGGCTAGGGGGAGGTATTCAATGTCCCATCTCTTACCCCCAAGGTGAAAATTAGGAGATTGTAGCAATCAAGGAGCGAATGGAGAAGGGATAGAATGTGTTCACTATCTCTAGTACATTCTATGCATATCTTTCATCATGAGTGTCTATCTCAGATAAAAGGAATAATGTACCCTTATATTCATGATACCTATGGTCTTATGAGCATTGTGATCTCATGATTTGTTCAATAGTTGCAGTGGTGTAGTGATGTCTTTCTTAAAGAGATAATGGAATCACATTGATGTCAAAGGTATGTTGTAGACTATGCAATGATTGCAAGATTCATTCTAAGTAGATTTGTTGAAAAGGTTTTAGTGTGCCATTTAAGAAAAAATTAGAGAAATACAGTCACAAAGGACTATTATTAGAGACAGTCAAAATGTAGTCTTAAAGACTATATAAGACAGAGAACTATCTAGAAAGGTATAGAAGACTGTCAGAGTTTGAGGGGACAATATATTAAGAGAATTATATAGAGACACTATGATATAAGGTTCTTTTCATCACCATTCAAAGGAACAGTCATAATCTAAGAAAGAATAGTTAGAGATCAAGAAATATGAAGGAAGAGTCATAGAAAACAATCATATTAGTCATAAAGTATTCTAAGGAGTAGAGGTAGCCATTAGTATGCATGAAATGATGGATATGAGGAGTTCTTGTTGTTTGAACAATCCTAATCAACATGACAATGCCTCTGAGACATTGTGAGATAGTTATAAAGTGTAGTGGCAAATAAATGATAGTTCAAAAGGGCAAAATAGTGATGAACAATATAGTTGGAGGAGACCTTCAAAGGGCACAAGAAAAGAGAACATGCAAATTTAAGGTATTGGTGTCAGATATTGACTGCGTTCAGGGAAATGGAGTTGGCATGTGTATCATCAGACCATGTAACCTTGACTAGCATTCTTGGAGAGATTTGGAATAGAGTATGGCATCCATTAGAAGGTTTGTTGTCAAACATTGTAATTGTAATTATTGTGGTAGACATGTATGGAAAATGTTGAAAGATAGACGTGGCACATGAACCTCTTGACAAAATGTCTTATAGAAATATGATATTGAAGTGCATCAATGGAGCATGGGATTCACAATCAATGTCTGCTAGAGTTTCTCTTTGTTGTGAGATAGTGAAGAGTTTTTATGTTGTGGTTAATATGTTATGACTATGTTTCTTTGCGTCATTGTATAAGACTTTACATCAAACAAAGCTAGGAATGTTGATGCTAAATGTTGTCTTGATGACAAGAAAGTGATTGTTTAGGACAATATATTCAAATAGGATAGTTCACGGTAAATATGATATGCAGACTGTTTGTTAAGTAGAATGTCCATATCAATGTTATCTTCAACATGATATCTCTGTTAGCTTTGGTTATTGTGTAGTGTAATATGGTGATGGAGTAGTATAAAGTGCAGGACTTTTGGACTGTGTTTAGTTTGTTTAGATCAGAGTAGGGATAACCTTGATATTCATTGGTGTTTAAGGCAGTGCAGTCAATAAGAGTGATCTGATAGAATAGTGCAGAGTTTACGGGTAGGATAGTTTAGGATAGTCAAATGGCAAGAGGTACAGTGACAATGCACAGTGTGATTTGTATGTGTTGTTTAGAAGAATTAACTCTTATTTCATGATTTAGGATGAAGACTTAATGTGAACAATGTTATATGCAGAGCAGGGCAGCAAGGAGAGTGAGCAGTGAATAGTGGTCTCTAACCCTTCACAAATGATAGTGATAAGTTTGAGAAAGAGGTTGTGATCTCAGTTTATCAAGTGTCATGAACAATGCAAATGAAGAATATATTGAGATATGTGAGGAAAGTATGAATCAGATGAATGATGTTGAGAGATTATAAGGATAGTGACAAAGTGTGGTGTTATCAGGCTTGATTGTAGAGATATATGTTGCTAACTACAGAGGTATGATTCTGCCAACAAGAATAATGATATAACAACTATAGATGATAAAATAGAGGACTCTACAATAGATAGGGACATATCAAAAGTAATAGAGCTTATTTGTAGGGGGAGTACTTGCAATATTGATTGATTTTCTACCAAACATTCTTTGTCACTTGATGTCAAAGGGGTAGAAAGAGACAAAGAGTCATGAAGATTTTGCCATCAATGACAAAGGGGGAGGTTGTTGGATGTTAGTTGTCTTTGATGTCAAAGGTAAAAGTGAAAGGTAGATTGTTGGAAAATGGCAAAGTAGCACATTATTTTGGAGTTTGTTGGAAAGTACATATGTTGTACTCAGATGGTCTTCATGACAAGATGTCATTGATATATGCTAATGAGCTATTAGTACTCAAGGGAAAAATGCTTCATATGGTGTTAATGATATGGTTGGTTGTTGTTTGACCTATTTAGTGTATGTTGCAAAGCAATAAGCAAGTGAAGATAAGATGATGTTAGATCAGGTTATGATGCTCATGGTTCACATGATGTCAAAAGGTCATTTGGAGTTCTTGCATGATGTTCATGATTAGGATCATGACAAGGAGACAAGTGAGTTGGTCGATTGCATAACATGACAAGGTGTTGATACAATGTTCTATGGCAAAGTCTGAAGGTGGTAGTAGTAGAGAAGGTCTTGACTCTTCATAGGTATAGATGTTCTTGCATTGGTGTGTGATATGTTTTCTTTCACAGGTGGCAGCTTCATGTTTGGTGTTGGAATTTCATGACAAGTCATTGAATTAACATGGTTTGAGTTCTTGTTCAAAAACCCTATCATTTCTAGATTCCTAATGGTCTCTAATATCTCCACCTATTTCCTATTCTTTGTCATATTTTCCCTGTTTGATTGGAGTCATTACTTTTAGGGTTTGTAACAAGGAGTTGTTTTTGATGACTAGAATGGTAAACCCAAATGATTTTCCTAAGAGCCCTAAAGCTTGATAGCCTTCTGTCTAAGCTAGGGTTTGTATTATTTAAGTCAATGGGCAAATTTGAGTTAAGGCTTTGATTAATTCCTATAGATCTAATTTACAAACCTTAAAATCCTATGCTCTTACTAAATCCTAAGCCATGTCCTAAAGACCTAATAGACCCATCATGATAAAGGTTGCTTTTTGTTATAATTTATTGTTGACCTTCTATAGAAGGTCATAAACACTTAAGTTATAAAGTCAAGGGTCTCTACTCATTTAGAAACCAACCCTCTTCCCTAGTGAAACCATCTCTCTCAGTCACCTCCTCTTCTATCAGGCAAAAAAAAGAAAATTGAAGGCCTATGTTTAAAGTTCTTAAGGGCACGCAATGTGTAATCAATGGCTAAGGCTTGAACTTGGAAACTGTACCCCTCAGCTTCCATTTTGATGTGTGTTTGACCATTTTCTATCTTTGATAGTGTAGTGTGCTTTTTATTGAAGGCTTAATATATAAAATGAAGGTTGTATCTTATCCTCTACATGCACAAAGGTCTGTAGACCACTCCCTTGCTTCATTGATGAGTTTGTAACTATGTACAATGGATTTTGTTGAGGAATTTTTTAAGATTTCAATAAAAATTGTTCATGGAAGCCAATTAAAGAAACTATTTTTATGAAGAGTTTGAAGAGCCTGTAGATTGGACTTTATGGAAGGAGATGTCTCTTTTTTTTTCTATTAATGACTTTATGTAGGATATGGCAATTTCAGAGTGGACTAAAATATATAGCTAAAATCATTATTTGAATGGGAATTATGAATGTGTAATGAGGTGTAGGTTTTGTGGGAAAAAAAAATTCTTCTGCAGGTGTATTAGTATTGTAGTTAAGGATGACTATGATGATTTGAATTCAAATAAAAGATTTTATTTTTTGACAAGGATTCATGAAGTGGAGGAATATGTACTTTTATTATGGATTTGAGAAAATGGAGGTGAATTGGGTGTGAGGATGAATTTTCTTGTCTAAGAATTGAGGAGTATGAGGGTTCTTTTTGCAGGTGATCTATGCACATAATGAAGACATTATGCAACAGATATACAAATATGAATGCAGATGAATTAATTTTTAGGTTGAAGAAAAATGAGATGTTGATATGAGCATTGTAGTGAAATAGAGTAACCCTCTGTATTATGTGTTGATCTCTTCTGATATTGTTGTATGTACTCCTATTACGAGTGAGGCATAGGATTTATGATCAGTGAGATCCTATCTTTGCCAGTGAGGATTGCATGAGACTAGTGAGATTTTCCAGTGAGGCCAATTTGTGATAAGTGTGATCCTAGCCAGTGAGGCTTGCATGTAACTAGTGAGGTTTTCTAGTGAGGCACAAACTGTAACCAGTGAGGTTTTCCAATGAGGCATAATGGAGATCATGTTCATAGTCGTTTTTACCCTTATGGGGTTTTCCGCTCAAATCACCTATGTTATGTGTTGGTTCTATTTGTCTTATGTGCTATGTCAATGTTCTATGTCCTAATGCAATCATATTGTGTTTCATGATCATGTTAGATTGTTTAATTGTATGACGATCTTAGGTTGAAGATTTAGTTTTATCAGATCACTGATTCACCCCCTTCCCCTCTCAGTGATCCTTAGTATTCCAACAAAAGGTTGCAGAGAATGAGGTGAAGTTGTAGGATGTGCCTACCAAGGATCAAGCTACAAACATCCTTACAAAGTCTCTCCCTAAGGATACATTGAGTATCTATGACAGAAGTTAGCGGTTATTGCCCCTCCTTCTCTTAACTAGATACATAAACATTACATCCCCTTTTTGGATTCAGTATTACTATTTACTTTTTCTTAAATAGTATAGTCATGTGAATATGTTTAACATCATAGAAAATGATGATATGATTAGAAAAGATTAATTTTATGAAATCATGGATTTTTTACTTGATTATGATCAATCTGATGTTATGGATTAAAATGTCTTTTCGATATGAAAATAAAATGATTTGATGTAAATGTGTTTTGATCAGAAAATTTGTACTCTAACCACAAATTGTATGTGAGATTGTTAATGACAGGAATAGATGGAACATGTTCACCAAGAAGCAAGAAGAAGAGAAAGTATCTTCGAGAAAGAGAGAATAGACTCTAGAATAACCAATGGGTGTTTGCCACTGAAAATGAACATCAAGTAGATAAACCTAGTTGCCTTGAGATAAGTATTGATTTTGGATTAAGTCAATTTTGGATGAGAATGTCAAGGTTTTTAAGAATAGGTCACTCTTCCTTTTGTAGTTGTCGTGATGAGTATGCGTAATCGACATATGTGTTGTAATACTCTGAATCATGTCACCAAATATCGACGACCAAAATATATATATATATACACACACTTGAGAATGAGTTGTATGTTGTGTCTTGTTTAGTGGTTTGGCATAAAAGTCAAATGTTGTACGTAAAGTTGACTCTAAACCTCATATTGTGTTTACGCTCCAATCATCATCATCATTATAAAGCTCTACGAGCATATGATGTAAAAGTTTAATTACATATCTTGTGCGATGTAGAATTATTTCTATTGTGGGTTATTGTTGTATAATAAAAGGTTTAAATAATGTTTTAAATCTTTGGAACCATTGAGTGAAATACCATGGGTCATGTGGTAAGGGTAATATACAAAATCATATATAGTTATATTTAAATAGTCGTTAAGGAACAATTCTTATATTCTTTAATGGTGTTAGTAATTGAGCAGTAGCTCGAAGGGTTCACTCAACTCGCTATTATGATGTCTTTTATTCCAAAACATTATATTCATTCTTGAGCTTCAAACTTTAATAATTGCTCGTTAGCTTAGCCATTATTCCAAGTCATGTCTTTGGTCTAAACTCAAAATCTATTAGAGTAGTGTGGCATCATGCCTAAAACTGAAACTGCCACCTCGCAAATTGTTAGCTGCACCTCGTGGATCAGCTGTGAAGTTAGTGGAAGACCAAACCAATCCTATGTTAGTGTTCACAAAAAGGAGGTAGATGGTTAGCAATGCGAGGTAGTTACCAAGTTGATAGGGCAAGGTTTAGAGAGAAAGAAGTTAGTTTTTCTTTTTGGGGACTGGGATATAGAGCAAGAAGGGAGATAGTTTTTTGAGAGAAAGAACAGGGAAAAGAAGCTGACAAGAGGCTGAGTGTAAAGAGTATGTGATCGAGTGAGAAGAGAATGAGCTTTTGGACCAATTTAAATAGTCACCAGAGATTTTCTTCAGGTTCCATCTCTTCTCTCTTCCATACTGTCATGGTTAGATTGGAATGCCATAATAGGAATGGCACCATCATGTAATAAGATGGAATTTAGTGTTTTATTTATGATGTAATGTGTGGTCTGGTTACGTATTTAAAAACCTATGTTTTTACACTTCTTTTAAATTGAAAACAATTCTTTTTCCTTGAGCAACACCACAGTCTTATACTTCATAGTAGTATCATACTTGTTTTCCCCCTGAGCATCTTACGATGGTCAACTAAAACTGTGTAGCTGTGTCTGTTTATTATTATTAGAATCAAATGGGATATGTGGTGAGCACATTGTAGTCTGAGTCTTGGTCGACTGTTAGAAAGAAAGATGTCTTTAGCTATGGTTGTCTATGTGTGTCGAAGTTAGAAGCGTCAACAGTTGGCTTGCCGACTAAATACATTTGGTCTTGTTATATCAAAATGAAACTAGTGTTATGAAAGACTTAAAGGATGTGTACCATCGACAAAATGGGGAACAATGGTGTGGAATGTATGTCATAGGTGGTGTAACTACTTAGTCTTACACGAGTTAAGAATCTATATTAATTAGCCGAACTTAAAGATATTTCTTTCATGCTACGAAAGATATTCATTTTTAAATCATCTTTTATAATGAATATAATTCTTCTACTTTAATACCATTTATGTTGATGTGTCATCGAAGGAGGGTATAGAATCATTATTGCTCTAAAACTATCAAACATTATAGGTAATTAAGTTTTGGAGTAGACACAATGGGTCAATAGTTTAGTGTTTAATTTAAACTTGCATGCATTCTTTTCCCAAAAGGAACAACAAGTTAGGATTGCTAAATGCTTAGTTTGATATAAAGATTAAGCTATGTCGAGGATTCGATAGGTCAAAGAAGACTTGTAGAAGTACTAAAGCTTTAGCTCTGGATCTTTGATTACTAGAACTTGATAACTGATAAACCACTCTTAAGCTTAATTTGTTGGTTTAGTGTCCTCTCTAGACTGGATAATTTTAAGCAGAGGACCAACTTAAAGATCAGCTGAGAAACTAATAGCATTAACCGATTAACCGGTAAGCTAGAATCCCATTCCTTTAACATATGGATGGAAATGTCTCCAAGAGCCCAAAAAGTGAGAAGTAAACCTAACTGCCATGCCTTAAAGCATGATGAGTTGAAACACCAAGAGGTTATCATGGTTGATATATTATACTTATACATATGCAACTATAGGATTGCAATAAATTCAAGTCGAGTTGGGGTGGGTGAACTTACTACTTGCATTGACACAATGCTAAATATATTTAAATCCTTTGGCCAAGGTAGTGCACCTACCTCTAGTGCATTGATAGTTCACCGTGACTGGATGGTGTAGCTTGTGGAGTGGTCACGCTTGACTCGAGGGTATCTAGGGGATTGCATGATAACAAGTTACGTAGGTCACAACACCAATACTCAGATGGCTAACACCATTGGTTATCCTAAGTCTATCCTCTTCAAGTAGGGTAGGGCCACTTCTGGGTAGGATGGAGTGCGGGAGACCGACGGTCCATGGTTGGAGGTTAATCTCCTTGAAGATTCTTTCTCTTCTATATTCTAGAGGCATGCTGAGACTTGAATTTGGATGGTCGACAATCAAGATGCAGTGACTTTGGTAAGTTTCTATTTGAAAATGTTCTTAATGACTTAATTCATTATATTGTTAAATGTTGAAGATGGATAGACTCCTTGTGTAACTTATAATTTCATGATTATTAATTAGTCGATGAATGAAGTTTTTGGTTTTAAAAAGAAAAGCAATTTAACTTTTTCTGGTTTTAAACTTTAAAAAAATTTACCTTTGGTTGAATGTTGTTTTTAGGGTGAAAACTAAATTGGGTGTTACATATGGTATCAGAGCTAACCAAGTTTAGCACTAGGGCTAATGAGTCCACTAAGATGATTAAGAATCAACATTATGCAGGTAGCTAATGATTTGATCAGGATGGTACATCTCAAGAAAAATGCAAGGAAGTCCTTCGCTGGTAAGGAACATTACCTGCAAGCTAAGCAGAGACGTCTTGCAATGATCAAGACTATTGAGAAAATGAATCAAAAAAATGACATTTGGCTAGATGATATGGAAAATTTTTCCAATGCTCTGTCACAAATCAAACGAATGAAATGAGAACTACTAGAGACATCTAGGATGGTAGCTCGAATTATGGTCAATTCCTTCTCTATTAGCGTACCAATGATCACTAGGGATTCCCGTATACCACCTAGAGCTAAAATAGTTGTACTATCATCTAATAGTGAATCTGAGGGTTATACACCCCATGAATATGTGTCAAACAATGAATCCTAAGGTTACACCCCTCTTGTAAATACTGAGTGAAACATGAAATGTGTCTATCCTTAAAGAATGTACATATTGTTGTGCAAAATATAATAAAGACAATTTTGCTTGAGAATAACTATGGTTATGAGCAATTGATATGTTTTGATACTATTCTAAATGATAAATCATAGAACTGATTAGTACTTGCTAAAACAAGTGAGAAAACAAATAAACACGGATCAATTAGAGTTTAATGAGAGAGAAGATTGGGAAGGTCACAACTCTCAGGCTAACTCCACCAATAAATTGGATAGAATTCTTAATATGCTTGCCAAAACTAAGGAAAGGTTGGACAAATTGGAAAAGAAAGTGAATGAAACTAGGAATACGGAGGGTGAAAATGAGTATTCTAATAATGTGAGTAAAAGTAAACAATGAGAGCATGGTACATCAAGTGAGAATCAAGAGAATAGAGAATCTCAGAGGGAGACAAAAGATAAACTTGCATTGGAATTATCTAAGGATATGAAAAAGATTATTCCTCCCAAATTTTATGGAATGAAAACTGGTGATGCAGCAAAAGCATGGCTAACAGAAATGGAGAAGTACTTTGAAATCAAAAATTATTTTGAGATTAGAAAGGCACTGTGGGGAACATATCAGCTATCTAGAGAAGCATCCACCAGGTGGATGAACAAAAAGATGGAACTAGATTTAAGCCCCTTGAAGGTGACATGGAATGAATTTGTGGAACTTTTTAGAAAAAGGTGGTTACAGCAGCTTTACTTTGATCAAAAGCTAACAAATTTCCAAAATCTCAAGCAAGGTGATTTGTCCATGGTTGAATATGCAGAAAAATTCACTAGATTGTCGAAGTATGTTCCTCAATATCAAAAGGATGAAAGATTTTGGATAAGGAAATTCATTATGGGACTCAATCCTCAAATTGGTGAAGAGGTGGAGGTGCATGGTCTGAACACAATGGACTAGGTGTATGAGAAAGAAATTAAGCAGGAACAGAAGATCAAATCCATTTATGCTTATTGTGAAAAGAAGTGTAAGAGATTTCATAAGAACTTCAATGATCAGACATATAAAAAGAAGAATGATAAAGGATATGGAAACATGAGGTATGATAAAGGAAATTGGAAAAATAAAGGGGGATTTGGTAATGAGTGAATAAATGAAGACTTTAAGAAAAATGACAATTTTAAGAGGAATGATGATGCTTTGAATAGACCATCCGAGAAGAGAGGACCAATTGGAGGTTGTTTTTCATGTGGTGGAGATCATTATGCCAACTGTTGTCCTAATAAAAAGTAGAATGGGCAGCATAGGAACACGGTACTTCCTTCGCAGCAGGAAGCATTTCAACAAAGGATTCACGCCACCCTTGACAATCGACAAGCTGAGTATCAGATTACTCCCATTGAGATGATAGGTACTTTATTTGGAGTCCCTATTTTTATTCCAATTGATACTGGTGCAATAGAAAATTTTGTGTCATGTAGAGTCTTAAGTAAATTTCCTAGAAGAGCTGGTTTTATGTCAAAATCGTGGACAATTGAATATGCAAAACACTCAAAGGATCAGGTAGAGTAATGTTTGTTTGAATCTAAGATTGATATTTCAAACTTTTCCACTAAGGTAAATTTATATGTGGCACCTTTAGGGTTCTAAAACGTCATTCCAGGAATGAATTGGTTATGGAGAGATAGGACCAAGGTGGATTATTTTTATAAAACAATTGAATGTTTGGATGATAAAGGAAACAAAGTTAAATTTTAGGGTATTCAAAGGGAAATAAAGATCAAGTCTATTTCATCAAAACAATTAAAATGGGCTAGGCGTAAGGGATGTCAACTTTTTGCAGTCAAAATGGACCTAGTAGAGGAAGCTTTAGAGAAGCAAACTTTTGAGGAAAAATACCCTTATCTTCGCAATTTTAGAGATGTATTTCATGAGGAACTACCAGGCTTGCCTCTAAAAAGAACCTTTGACTTTGCCATAGATATTAAACCAGGATCTGAGCCAGTATCTAAAGCTCCGTACAGAATGACCACTACTAAACTTATGGAATTGAAGGCTCACCTGCAGGAGCTATTGACTAAAGGTCTAATTAGGCCAAGTGTATCACCATGGGGAGCTCTAATTATTTTCGTCAAGAAGAAGGATGAAACCCTTAGACTGTGTATAGATTATCAGATGCTAAATAAGGTGATGATAAAGAAAAAGTATTCACTGCCATGTATTGATAATTTATTTGACCAAATGCATGGTGCAGTAGTATTTTCTAAGATAGATTTGAGATCTGAATACCATTAGTTGAGGTTGAAAGATGAAGATATTCACAAGACTGCATTTAGAACAAGATATGGTCATTATGAGTTTACTGTGTTACCATTTGGGTTGACAAATGCACCAGCGGCTTTCATGAATCTCATGAATAGTGTTTTCAGAGACTGCCTTGATAAATTTGTCCTAGTTTTCATAGATGATATTTTGATATATTCCAAAAATGAGGAGGAGCATAGACAACATCTTCAAATTGTTTTGCAATGTTTAAGAGAACACAAGTTGTATGCAAAACTCTCGAAATGCATTTTCTTTCAGAAAGAAGTGTGGTATTTGGGACACACTATATCAGCAGAAGGGATATTAGTTGACCCAACTAAAATAAAGGCTATTATGGAATGGCTTGTACCTTCCAATGTTTTGGAAGTATGAAGTTTTATGGGATTGCCCAGATATTACAAGAAATTTGTTCTGAATTTTTCAAGTATTGCTAGCCCAATCACTTCTTTGCATAGAAAAGGAAAACGGTTCGTTTTGACAGGTCAATGTCAAAAAGCATTCAATTTATTAAAATAAAAGTTAACAACAACACCAATTCTAAAAGTCCCTCATCCTGAAGGGCAATTTGAGGTTATTACTAATACCTCTAGAGAAGGGTTGGGAGGCGTGCTTATGCAAAATGGGCCTGTAATAGCCTATGAATGAAGAAAGTTGAAAAAATACGAGTAGAATTACGATCCTCATGATTTAGAACTGGCAGTAGTGATTCACACCCTTCAGATGTGGTGACACTATTTGTTGGGAAAGACTTTTATACTAAAAATAGATCATCAAAGTATTTGTTACATATTTACACAACCTCATCTCAATGCAAGACAAAGGAGGTGGTTAAAACTAATATCAGATTATGACTTTGAGATTGCTTACATAAAAGGTAAAGAAAACTAAGTAGCTGATGCTTTAAGCAGAAGAAGACATATAGCTTCTATAATCTCTATTCATGCTAATTTTAAAGATCTAGTATTGCAAAGTTTACCTGGAGACGAATATTATGAATAGGTGAAGCAAGCTCTACAAATAAACCCCAAAGATCCAAGATATGATGGATTCCATTTTGAGTCAGACAAATGGGTGTGTAATAGCCTATGAATCAAGAAAGTTGAAAAAATACGAGTAGAATTACGATCCTCATGATTTAGAACTGGCAGTAGTGATTCACACCCTTCAGATGTGGTGACACTATTTGTTGGGAAAGACTTTTATACTAAAAACAAATCATCAAAGTATTCGTTACATATTTACACAACCTCATCTCAATGCAAGACAAAGGAGGTGGTTAAAACTAATATCAGATTATGACTTTGAGATTGCTTACATAAAAGGTAAAGAAAACTAAGTAGCTGATGCTTTAAGCAGAAGAAGACATATAGCTTCTATAATCTATAGCCTATGAATCAAGAAAGTTGAAAAAATACGAGTAATCTACAAATGGGCGTGTAATAGCCTATGAATCAAGAAAGTTGAAAAAATACGAGTAGAATTATGATCCTCATGATTTAGAACTGGCAGTAGTGATTCACACACTTCAGATGTGGTGACACTATTTGTTGGGAAAGACTTTTATACTAAAAACAAATCATCAAAGTATTCGTTACATATTTACACAACCTCATCTCAATGCAAGACAAAGGAGGTGGTTAAAACTAATATCAAATTATGACTTTGAGATTGCTTACATAAAAGGTAAAGAAAACTAAGTAGCTGATGCTTTAAGCAGAAGAAGACATATAGCTTCTATAATCTCTATTCATGCTAATTTTAAAGATCTAGTATAATAGGGCGTGTAATGGGCATGTAATAGCCTATTAATCAAGAAAGTTGAAAAAATACGAGTAGAATTACGATCCTCATGATTTAGAACTGGCAGTAGTGATTCACACCCTGAAGAAAACTAATATAATCTACAAATGGGCGTGTAATAGCCTATGAATCAAGAAAGTTGAAAAAATACGAGTAGAATTACGATCCTCATGATTTAGAACTGGCAGTAGTGATTCACACCCTTCAGATGTGGTGACACTATTTGTTGGGAAAGACTTTTATACTAAAAACAAATCATCAAAGTATTCGTTACATATTTACACAACCTCATCTCAATGCAAGACAAAGGAGGTCGTTAAAACTAATATTAGATTATGACTTTGAGATTGCTTACATAAAAGGTAAAGAAAATTAAGTAGCTGATGCTTTAAGCAGAAGAAGACATATAGCTTCTATAATCTCTATTCATGCTAATTTTAAAGATCTAGTATTGCAAAGTTTACCTGGAGACGAATATTATGAATAGGTGAAGCAAGCTCTACAAATAAACCCCAAAGATCCAAGATATGATGGATTCCATTTTGAGTCAGACAGATTATTGAGATTTAAGGGAAGAATCTACGTTCCTAATTCTATAGAACTAAGAAACCTTGTTTGGAAGGAAGTTCATTATGCACCTTATTCTGAACACCTAGGAGTAACAAAACTTTTAGTTGATGTCAAACCGTTATAGTTCTGGAAAGGAATGAAAGGAGACACTGCAAGGTTTGTGGCCAGTTGCTTGGAATGTTAGAGAGTGAAGGCAAAACACCAACATCCTACCAGATTGTTATACCCACATGATATTCTAGAATGGATACGGCAGGTTGTTAGTATGGATTTTGTTCAAGGGTTACCAATGTCCAAGAATAGACATAATGCAATTTTGGTTGTAGTAGATAAATTAACCAAAGTAGCACACTTCATTCCTGGAAATTTTACAGATGGAGCTCATATTTTGGCCTAAAAGTTTGTTCAAGAAATATTTAGATTGCATGGGGTACCTGAAAATATTATATCTGATAGAGATTCTCGAATAACCTCCTGGTTTTGGCAAACTTTATTTTTAGCACTAAGGACTAAACTCAATGTGAGCACCACTTATCATCCTAAAAGTGATGGACAAACATAAAGGGTTAACTAGGTCCTAGAGAATCTATTAAGAATGTATTGCATGGACCAGAAATACATATGGGAGGAATATTTACCTCTTGTTGAATTTGCCTATAATAATTCCTATCATTCTGCCATTAAGATGGCACCGTTTGAAGCATTATATGGAAGGAAATGTAGAACTCCTATAAGCTAGGACAAGCTGGATGATAGGATAAGCATTGGACTAGAAATGCTAGCAAATATGGAGGAAAAAGTGAAAATGATTAGGAAAAGGTTGGCTGAAGCCAATGACAGGCAAAAAAGTTATGTAAATCACAAACGGGTGCCTAGACAATTCTCTATTGGTGAGAAAGTTATTTTGTGAGTGAAACCCCATAAAAGCTCAATAAAGTTTGGTAAATCATCAAAGTTGGCTCCCTAATATGTCATACCTTTTGAAGTCCTTGAGATTATCAATCCAGTGGCCTACAGAATTGCTCTACCTCCAGCCTTGTCTAAAATGCATAATGTTTTTCATGTTTCATACCTAAAGAAATATTTTGTATGTAATGACCACATTCTTAAATGGAATTCTTTATAGATATAACAACCAGGAGTGGTTGTGATCGAGCCACTCAAGGTACTTGAAATGTGTAAACTCCGTTTGCGTAATCGAGAGGTTTTATAATGCAAAATTTAGTGGGACCAATATGGCAAGGATAGCGTCACTTGGGAAGACTATAATGACATCCACCAAAGATTTTCTTATCTTTTCAAAAACATTAATGTTAAACTATAAAACCTTTTTTTTTTTGTGTTAAAATTTTTCTTGATAAACTCAATCATCAGGGACAATGATTCTATAGGGGAAAGATATGTTACATCCCCTTTTTGGATTTAATATTACTATTTACTTTTCCTAAAACAATATAGTCATGTGAATATGTTTAACATCATAGAAAATGATGATATGATTAGAAAAGATTAAATTTAATGAAATCATGAATTTTTTACTTGATTATGATCAATCTGATGTTATGAATTAAAATGTCTTTTCGATATGAAAATAAAATGATTTGATGTAAATGTGTTTTGATCAGAACATTGGTACTCTAACCACAAATTGTATGTGAGATTGTTAATGACAGGAATAGATGGAACATGTTCACGAAGAAGCAAGAATAAGAGAAATTATCTTCGAGAAAGAGAGAATAGACTCTAGAATAACCAATAGGTGTTTGCCACTAAAAATGAAAATTAGGTAGATAAACCTAGTTGCCTTGAGATAAGTATTGATTTTGGATTAAGTTAATTTTGGATGAGAAAGTCAAGGTTTTTAAGAATAGGTCACTCTTCCTTTCATAGTTGTTGTGATGAGTATGGGTAATCGACATCTATGTCGTAATACTCTGAATCATGTCACCAAATATGGACGACCGAAATATATAGTTATATATATTGGTATACACTTGAGAATGAGTTGTATGTTGTGTCTTGTTTAGTGGTTCGGCATAAAAGTCAAAAGTTGTGCATAAAGTCAACTCCAAACCCCGTATTGTGTTTACGCTCCAATCGTCATCATTGTCATAAAGCTCTACGAGCATATGATGTAAATGTTTAATTACAGATCTTGTGGGATGTAGAATTATTTCTATTGTGGGTTATCATTCTCTAATAAAAGGTTTAAATAATGTTTTAAATATTTGGAACCATCAAGTGAAATAACATTGGTCATGTGGTAAGGGTAATATACAAAATCAGATATAGTTATGTTTAAGTAGTCGTTAAGGAACAATTCTTATATTTTTTAATGGTGTTAGTAATCGAGCAATAGCTTGAAGGGTTCACTCAAGTCACTATTATGGTGTCTTTTATTCCAAAACATTTTATTTATTCTTGAGCTTCAAACTTTAATAATTGGTCATTAGCTCAACCATTATTCCAAGTCATGTCTTTGGTCTAAACTCAAAATCTATTGGAGTAGTGTGGCATCATGTCTAAAACTGAAACTGCCACCTTGCAAATTGTTAGCTCCACCTCATAAATTGTTAGCTTCACCTCGCAGATCAGCTGCAAAGTTAGTGGAAGACCAAACCAATTCTGTGTTAGTGGTCATGGAAAGGAGGTAGATGGTTAGCCGTGCGGGGTAATTACTAAGTTGATAGGGCGCGGTTTCGAGAGAAAGAAGTTAGTTTTTCTTTCTGGGGACTGGGATATAGAGAAAGAAGGGAGACGGTTTTTAGAGAGAAAGAATAGGGAAAAGACGCTGATAGGAGGCCGAGTGTAAAGAGTATGTGATCGGGTGAGAAGAGAACGAGCTTTTGGACCAGTTTTTAAACAGTCACTAGATATTTTCTTCAGGTTCCATCTCTTCTCTCTTCCATGCTATCATGGTTAGACTGGAATGCCATAATAGGAATGGTACTATCATGTAATAAGATTGAATTTAGTGTTTTATTTATGATGTAATGTGTGGTCTAGTTACACACTTAAAAACTTGTGTTTTTACACTTCTTTTAAATCAAAACAAATGATTTTTCCTTGAGCAACACTACAATCTTAAACTTCATAGTAGTATCATACTTGTTTTCCTGCAGAGCATCTTATGATGGTTGACTAAAACTATTTAGCTGTGTCCATTTATCATTATTACAAACAAATGGGATATGTGGTGAGCACATTGTAGTTTGAGTCTTGGTTGACTATTAGAAAGAAAGATGTCTTCAGCTGCGGTTGTCTATGTGTGTCGAAGTTAGAAGCAGCAACAGTTCGCCAGCTAACTAAATACATTTGGTCTTGTTATATCAAAAAGAAACTAGTGTTATGAAAGACTTAAAGGATGTGTAACGTCGACAAAATGGGGAACAATGGTGTGGAATGTATGTCGTAGGTGGTGTAACTACTCAGTCCTCCACAAGTTAAGAATCTATATTAGCTGACCGAACTTAGAGATATTTCTTTCATGCTATGAAATATATTTAGTTTTAGATCATCTTTTATAATGAATATAATTCTTCTACTTTAATACCATTGATGTTGACGTGTCATCGAAAGAGGGTATAGAATCGTTATTGGTCTAAAACTGTCAAACATGTTCAAAGGTAATGAAGTTTTGGAGCAGACACAATGGGTCAATAGTTTAGTGTTTAATTTAAACTTGCATGCATTCTTCTCCCAAAAGGAACAACAAGTTAGGGTTGTTAAATGCTTAGTTTGATATAAAGATTAAGCTATGTCGAGGATTCAATAGGTTGAAGAAGACTTGTAGAAGTACTAAAACTTTAGCTCCGGATCTTCGATTACTAGAAGTCAATAACTAATAAACCACTCTTGAGCTTAATTTTTTGGTTTAGTGTCCTCTCTAGACTGGATAATTTTAAGCAGAGGACCAACTTAAAGATCAACCAATAAACTAATAGCATTAACTGATTAACTGGTAAGATAGAATCCCATTCCTTTAACATATGGACGAAAATGTCTCCAAGAGCCCAAAAACTAAGAAGTAAACATAACTACCATGCATTAAAGCATGATGAGTTGAAACACCAAGAGATTATCATGGTTGATATATTATACTTATACGTATGCAACTGTAGGATTGTGATTAATTCAAGTCGAGTTGGGGTGGGTGAACTTACTATTTGCATTGACGCAATGCTAAATATATTCCAATCCTTTGGCCGAGGTAGTGCACCTGCCTCTAGTGCATTGATAGTTCACCATGACTGGATGGCGTAGCTTGTGGAGTGGTCATGCTTGACTAGAGGGTATCTAGGGGATTGCATGATAACAAGTTTTGTAGGTCACAACACCAGTACTCAGATGGCTAACACCATTGGTTATCCTAAGTCTATCCTCTTCGAGTAGGGTAGGGTCACTTCCAGGTAGGAAGGAGTGTGGGAGACCAATGGTATATGGTTGGAGGTTAAGCTCCTTGAAGATACTTTTGCTTCTATATTCCAGAGGCATGTCGAGACTTGAATTTGGATGGTCAACAATTGAGATGCAGTGACTTTAGTAAGTTTCTATTTGAAAATGTTTTTAATGACTTAATTCATTATATTGTTAAATGTTGAAGATGGATAGACTCCTTGTGTAACTTATAATTTCATGATTATTAATTAGTTGATGAATGAACTTTTTGGTTTTAAAAAGAAAAACAATATAACTTTTTATGCTTTTAAACTTAAAAAAAAATTACCTTTGGTTGAACATAGTTTTTAGGGTGAAAACTAAATTGGGTGTTGCAATAAATGTGTGCATCTGTCCAGGAAGTATTTCAAGATATACTTTTGGCTCTGGAACGATGTTGAAGGTTGCCTTTCAAGGGGAGTAGGTAGTGATAATATTGGTTGGTATAGTCAGATGGAGCATATCCTATGATCTTAAGGGGGAGAGTGCAGAAAATGTGAGAGCAGTGGAGATAGAGCTAATACTTGGTAGTTTTAGAGTTGTTACCATTTACCATTGATGTCAAAGGGGGAGAGAGAATTGAAGTGACTAAAAAACCATTGTGTAGAAAGGTGTGTGAAGAATAAAAGTTGTTTCTATTAGGGGGAGCATTACTAGTTCTAGAGCTGCTAATTGATTGCTTTAGGTCTTGATGGTTTTTCAAAAAGCTAGTGTTGCCATCAATGAAAAGGGGGGAGATTATTAGAAAATTGCTGGTGTTGTCATTGATGTCAACTCCCAATAGATGGTTCACTTGGTTTCCAAGTGCTTTTGAGAAAATTTGATAAAAAGGTGTGCAGTGTGATAGAGGTACTCTTAGTGTTATGCTCAACATTTTTTCCTAATTGAAGATATGCTTGTGTGGTTTGGAAGTGTTGATCAGAGGTGTTTAGAGATGTTATATCCAGAGTTTTAGGTTATGGATCATGTTGAAGTAGAAGATGTGTGTGACAGAATATTTGACTGTGAACAAGGTTGTCTGGCAGAAATGAGAATGCTCCACATTTCTCCACATTGAGCTTTCTTGTCTTGTTGATCTAGGAGAGTACTTATATTATCTATATCCACCTTCCTTTGAAGTTTCCAATATTTCCCTAGGATGCTCCACAAGTTTACTTCTTGGGTTGGTAATTAGTAATAGTGTATCCTATTGTGCATAATGAAGACATTATTTGATTTAGATAGTTCTAGTAGTGTTGTAGAAGTTTATGATGATGATGAGTATTCCGGGAAGGTGTGTGAATTCTTTGAAATGTCTCTCTCTAGTCTACATGATGTTCTTGGACTTGGAGAAGCATGAATATGGTCTGTAGCTCAGGATTGGTTGACCTGGCTTACTAGCACAATTTGTGGAGGTACCTCATGGATTGTGGATGTGATAAGCAGCTTGATGATACAAATTTGAGTCCTGGTTATCCATTGACATGATCCACTTTCATTTCATTCCACTGTGGAATTGTTTAATGCCAACCTAAGTAATGTTGCATGTGTGTAATACACATGCTTCATTAGGACTGACCTAATTTAGATAGGTCTTGGTTATATATGGTATAAATGTAAGATGAAGTTGACTGGAGAAAGGTAGAGAAGAAAATGTGAATGTGAATCAAGGGCACTAAAGTTGTGTGCAAACTTAAATGCTTATGACTCTGGAATGCAGTGAGTAGAAGGTGTCTACATTTTAGTGTGCCAAAAGTTACTAGAGGTAGTGAGCCAAAAGTTATGGATGGGAAGGTGTGGCAGTGGTGGATCTCTCCTCTTGCTTTGAGATAGTGAATCTCTTTGTAATAGTCTTCTTCTTTCTTCTCTCTTCTAGATAGTGAGCCTTTCTTCCAGATAGTGATCCCTTGGTAGTGAGCCTATTGATTTTTGGTGATGTTATTCATATATATTGTGAGCTAATCCTCACTATGGTTTTTCACTTATTAGGTTTTCCATGTAAATCTGGTGCTCTTATATGTTTGGATGTGTTTGCATTGATGCTTCATATGTTTACATTCTGCTAATGCATTATAATTTGATGATGTCTTGAGGGTTTAAAGTTTTAACATACAAGTGATTTGCCCCCCCTCTCAGTTGTCATGTACATTCTAACATAGATGGGAGTTGAATCACATCTTTCTGTTAAACTTTGTTATGGCTGCAATGTAATAGAAGAAGACTTAGTTTCACTAAAAATAACACTTCTACTATATATTTCCTTTTGTGCAATAGGGTCCCAAAGCTTGTATCCTTTCACACAATAACTATACCCAATGAAGATACATTTCATAGCCTTGTCTCCAACTTTGTCCACTTTTCCTTTGGCACATGTACATATGCCTCGCAGCCAAAAACTCTAAGATGTCTTAGTGAAGGCTTATGCCCCAACCATACCTCCATATGCATTTTATCAACAAATGTTGATGTAGAAGACCTGTTAATAAAGTAGTAGGTAGTGGAAAAAGCTTCATCCCAAAACCTTTGTTCTAGACCAACATCACTAAGCATACTCCTAGCCTTCTCCATTAGTGTCTTGTTCATTCTTTCTGCAACTCCATTCTACTGTGGAGAACATTGAGTTGCCTTTTTTCTTTGAATTCCGCAATCTTTAAAGAATCTATCAAAATCATTAGAGCAAAATTCACTACCATTGTCAGTCCTCAAACATTCTATTTTCTTTCTAGTTTCCAACTCAACCATTGCTTTAAATTCTTTAAATCGACTAAAAACTTTAGATTTACTCTCTTGAAAATATACCCATTTCCTTCTCATGTAATAATCAATAAATGAAACATAATATGTGAAATTTTGTATCATCACTTCTCTTTGTATGTGGTCTCTGCCTTACATATGTATCTAGAACTAGATGATATATTCCTAGTTTTTTTATCATTTGTATTTTTTATTGTAATTTCACTTCTCTAATATAGTATAGGTGCTCCATCACCTTTCTATAAAAAAATATATATGTGGATTTTCCAATGGAAGGAACATCTATAGGACCAAACACATAAAAATGAATAAGATACAATACACCACAAGATTTATGACAACTCAAGTAAAACTGAAGGTAGTTTTGTTTACCATAAATGTAATGCTCACATAAATCAAAATCAAGATTACAATAAGTCAACCCTTCAACAAGGTTTTTATTTTTCAAGATCGTTAGACCCTTTTCTCCTATGTCACATAATCTCTGATGCCATAACATAGTCTTCTCTATAGACAATTTTGATTCAGAAGAAAGAGCACCCTTAGGTACCCTATAAGCCATGACCATCCACTAAAAATGAAACCCTCTCCTTTTCCAATGAGGTAATCACATATTTTCTTTCCATAGAAGTACTATTACAATCAACAATGCATGCATCAAGATTATATAGTGTGCTAAGTCTGAAACCTCTAGCAATCACCGTAGCACCTCTAACCATCTTACATCTTGTATCAGAATAGACTACCTACACACCTGCATCTATTAGTTTTCTCATAGATAATAAATTTAGTGTTAATCCAGGGATATGAAACACACCATTAATCCTTTTTGTTCTACCATCAAGAAATCTGATTTTAACTTTACCACAACCAACAATATTTAAATGAGAATCATCACCCAAGTACACCTTACTTCAATCAAAGTCTTCATATTTAGAAAACCAATCTCTATTAGGGGTCATATGGAAAGATGCACATGAGTCAATTAATCATGCATCATTACCTACATGAGTGCCCAAAGATGCAATGAATGCATCACCATCTTCCTTCTTATACTGAGAATCAAAATCAAATTTCTTCTTTTTCTTCTTTTTTTTTTCTTCTTTTTTTCTTCTTTACACTTCTTACAGAAGTGTCCAAGCTTACCGCAATTTCATCAAATAACTTTGGACTTTCTAGGAGATTTGGATCTCCCCTTGGGCTTGGATTTGTCACACTTCTTTCTCTTCTTTCCTTTTCTTTAGGTCTTCCACAAGCACTTAGTGCTTCTTTAGCACTAATGGATACCTTCCTCCTCATTTCTTTAGAAAACAAAGAACCCACGACATATTCAACTGTCAAGATAATAGAAGTACTCCCAATAGCCATAACAAGAGAATCCCATGAATAAAAAAAAGAACAAAGCAAGACCTAAAATCTCTCCTCCTCATCTATTTTTACACCAACTGATATGAATTGAGCCACCAATATATTTAATACTTCTAGGTGGTCTGGAATTTGTCCACCCTCTTCCATTCTCAAGGAATACAATTTCTTCCTCAAGAAAATCTTGTTCACTTAAGATTTGGCTTGACATATTTCATTGCATTTCTTCCATAGTTTCTTTGCAAAGGGATCTTCATGGAGATTGATTAAAATAGATTTTGTCAGGTACAATCTAATTAGACCCTTGTCTTTATGGTCCATAACATCAAATTCAACAGCCAAAGTAGCATCAGTGGGCCTTGAAACTTTCTTATCAATAGCATCCCACAGATGTTGATCAATTAACAAATCCCCCATATTCATCTTCCACATCTCAAAATTGTTGGGAATTAAGGTGTCTCAACCTTGATAATTCCTTGCATTTATTTTTTGTGATATATTTATTTATTGCTTATTGTGTAATTAGGATGCAAATCATGTTTTGTCATCTTGTGGGAGTTGGCACGTTGATGTGTCATCCTACATGGAAGGTGACCACATGTAATTTTGTCCTCACATGAGGAGATAGGAATCCCACTTAGTGGTAGAGGTATTTTTCCATGTGTTAGCACTTTGACTAGTGTGTGAGTGAATCTTGACTGAAACAGTTATGACAGATTCCTATGACAGAATCTATGACGCATAAGAGTCAAAAATAGAAGATACTATGATAGGTGAAGACATGTGTCACAATGCATCTTGGAAGGAGGCATCTTTGGGAGCCCCAAGGAGGGTTATGACATGTTGTAAGCGAATATGCTATTTTTATTCAGTGTATGATAGATTCTCTTGCAACTGTAAGATATGATAGTTATGACAGATTCTATGAGAGTCGTATGAGTCGTAAGAGTATCTGTCATTGCCCAACTTGGGAATAGGCAACCATTATGGGATGGGGTATGACAAGTGTCATGAACATGTTGCAGTATTGGACAAGTGTCCCTAGGCGTGGGTTTTGGGCTATGAGGCCAAGTTGGATGCTCATCTCAAGGAAAGCTCATTTTTGCCTTGTAACTTCTATATAAATAGGTGCTTTTGAGAGGAGATATATTATGTGATTGACAGGTACTGTTATGCTACCAGATAGTCTCCAAATACAAGTGTCGAAGACTCCTGTAAAGACTTGCATTGCAAGTGTGTTGTAAACCTTGTTGTTTAGATAATACATTGTGCAGGTTTTGGAGTGTGGGGTTTTTCACCCGTAAGGGTTTTCCCCATGTTATATCTTGTCTCTCTCTTCTTCTATCTTACATTCTTGTGTTGTCTATTGCTGCAATATCTCTATTGTTGGGTTAATAACACTATATTGGAAAGGTTAAAAAGAATTGGCACTCATCTCTCATTAGATTAGTGTAGGAAGTGGTTTCCACACACCTAGCTTCCTTTCAGTTGGTATCAGAGCTTGATCACCTTTGGTCCTAGTTGTTGGGTAGGGGTTTTTTGAGCTGATCTTAGATTGAGTGGGAGTCTATGTAGAGTATTCTGTAATCTTATTGCAGGAAAAGAGATGGTAGGCACATCCAGAAGATTAGAGGTGGAGAAGTTTAATGACACAAATTTTGAGTTATGGAAACTTAAGATGGAAGACATGCTTGTTGATCGAGACCTATGGGAAACCATTTTCAGTGTAAAACCAACTGCAATAGCACAAACTAATTGGGATCTCAAAGATTGGAAGGCTAAGGGTCTCATAAGACTTAGTCTAGTTGATTTTATCATGTTAAATGTCCATGAGGAGAAGACCATGAAAGACCTTTGGAAGAAGCTGAGAGATGTTTATCAAGCCAAATTCTTGGTGAACAAGCTTTTTCTAAGAAAGAAGTTTTATTCTCTGAGGATGGAGGATGGAGGATCTATTACAGATCACCTGAATGCTTTCAACACGTTAGTTGCATAGTTGACATTTGTTGGTGTGAAGATGGAGGAGAAGGATCATTGTATGACCTTGCTTTATTCTTTTCTAGACTCATGGGACCATCTTGTTATGGCTATTAGGAGCACCACATCCACTTTCAAAATGAATGAAGTGGTATCTTCGCTATTATATGAAGAAATGTGGAGAAAGTCTTCTGAAGCAACCAAAGAGGCTCCTGCGGTTCATGGAAGACCCAAGGAGAAAGGGAAAAAGAAGGACAAGAAAGCTAAGAAGGGTAGATCCAAGTCCTATGGGAGATCCAAATCTCATGGCAAAATCCAAAGCTCTTTGTTGGAATTGTGGAAAAATTGGGCATTGTCAAAAGGAATGCAAAGAGCAAAAGAAAAAGAAGAAGAAGAATGTCCCAGACTCAGATTCTGACAAGTCACAAGATGATGGTGATGCCTTCATCACAGCCCTAGCCACTCATGCATCCAATAATTAGTGGTTGATTGATTTTGGTGCATCATTCCACATGACTTCACATCGAAGTTGGTTCACGAAGTATGAAGAGTTAGATGGTGGAAGAGTGTACCTAGGTGATAATTCTCATCTGAAGATTGTTGGTCGTGGAAGAGTCTTAATCTGATTCCCTAATGGATGAGTGAAGGGGATCACTAGGGTTATGCACATCCCAGGCTTGGAACGAAACCTACTTTCTATAAGTATGTTGAATGATGCAGGTGTGCAGGTTGTCTTTTCGAAGGACGTATTCAAGATGACTACAAGATCTATGGTGCTTGCGAAGGATACTTAGAGAGGTACTCTGTTTTAGCTGGAGGCATGCACTTCATAGTACAATAGTTCTTTTGAATTGAAGAAAAGAGTTGCAGTCATTTCATCCCCACCATCTGAACCAGCAATGAAGAAATTTGTTGTAACAAATTCTGATGGTAGTGCATTTTGGGTACCCAAGGGTGCTCATGCTTTGGAAGTTAAGCTTCCTGCTAAAAAGACAATGTTAGTGTTGTGATGTTCACAACACACCCCATTTTGCTCCTTAGCAAAATGGGGACCCCTGCTGTCGCTTTGCTTTTTGCTTCTGCTTGTGTTTGTCTGCTTTCTGGCGGTTTGGTAAAAATGGGTCAGGTGCATCATCATCATGAAGGTCAGGATGAGGTAGGTCATCATCATGAGGTCAGTTTGTCAAAGTTCATATTTTGCTTCTGCGACTTCATATTTAGAAAGAGCTTGAAATTCCATGCAGGTTTCCCTTTTACATCACTTGAAAATTCGTCCATATGTGGAAGTTATGCACAGTCAAAGTTTTGGTCAAACCTGATAATCGCAAGTGATCATCATAATTTTACATCCTCAGTCATGTTGTCAAGGTCATCATGATCTTGATCTATCACCTGATAAAATCATGCAGTCGAAATATCCGGACGTCAATCTTAGGTGATAGTGCCCTTTACCCGTCAAATGACCTTATGCGCATCGTGAGCATCATGTTTTGAGTATAACCCGATATTTCATAACATCGAACATCATGATATTTTAACATCACCTGATATTATAATATCATGCAGATATTATAATATCACCCTGCTTAGAAAATCCACCATCTGCATATTTGCATGCGCATGTCAAAGTCCTGATGATCATCATCATCCTGATCTTTCAAGGGAGGGTCATATTTACTGATATTCACCAATATGATGATGACATCATCATATCCTCCTGATCTCCTTTTGCATGATCATGATGATCACCCTATCTTTTAAGGGAGGGTGATATTCCATTCCTCAATAGCATGATCATATTTTAAATATCACCCTAGCGCTAACCTGATGATGACCTCAACTCATCCTCATGCTCCGAAGACGGAATATGATGATTACGTCATCATGATATTCGAAGAGGAGGATCATCATATTTTTTTATCCTGTCATGTTGTCAAGATCATCATGATCCTGTTTGTCTACCCGATATTTCGTAATGTCCTCCTGCCGAGAAATATGACCTTTTGCAAATATCTTGATGACGTCATCCTGATCTGATAAACGAAGAAGCAAATCTTAGGACGACATCATCATCACATTTCCCTTCGGCAGGATATTTTCCAAAACATGATCCGGTTCGCGAATATGATGATGACGTCATATTCTAAGTTCAACAAAAGCCCCGGATATCCTGATGAGCATCATCATCCTGATCTTTCGAGAGGGTTACCTTGGCCGCAAAGGGGTCATATTACATTCACCACCTGATCATGCTCCTTAGGTGACCCGATATTACATTTATCCCCTGATCTTAACTAAACATGATGATGACGTCATCTTTTGCATTTTAATGAAGCCCGGATATGATGATGACGTCACCATCATATTCCTTTCCTCAGCAGCAGGATCATATTTCATATCCTCCTATTTTCCTTCGACATGATGATGATGATGATGTCATTCTTTTCCCCAATATACAGAAGCGAAACATCCTGATGACGTCATCTGGACCTTCGGAGGGAGGAGCATCATATTTCCAAAATATCATGCAGACGAAAGTTTTAAGTCTTGCTATCGGCAGTATGTGAAATTGTCACGCCAATGGGCGGGAAGGTACATAGCGGTGGAATTTTTAAACGTTTTTTGGCGCCCGTGGCATTTTTTCGGTCAGCGATGGTTGACCCGATGGGTTTTGAGCAGTCTGTATGCGTTTTGAACACGTTTTAAGAGTATTTTGGGCCTGATTTCCACGATTTTGCACAGTCACCTGGATTTAAATGATTATTTTAATTTCCTGTTGTTTATGTGATAAATGTAATACTTATTGCTTGTCTTGTCTTGCAGGCTTGTAGTTGAGGAAGCAGCTGGAAAGTCAACACAGTGACCTCATGGAGGAAGAAAATCCAATCTCAGGAGCAGGAAGATAAAGATGAAGTGCGAAGAAGTCAAGGCCATTCAAATAAAGGACAAAGTTGCAGCTGAGGGTATTACTACAACAGACAAACAAAAGTTATTGCCAAGTTGCCGGAACTTCTCAGAAGGGGCAATATTTCGCCCAGATTTGACACTGCTCGGAGTTATTTTGAAGAGCTGGTTCACCTGTATTTATTGCTGTAACCAAGGGTTTGAACCAGGGGTTTGGTTAGGTTTTTTTGCTGTAGTGAGGACAATCAGAATGTCTTTATATTGTGCCTCTCTACACTGTAATACTTTACAACAGGGGCTACAACAGGGATTTTTCTTTTAGAAGCACACAGTGAGTTAGCTTAGCATAGTTTAGAGGTAGAAGAAGGAGGTCGCCTGTTTGTCTGCAGTAAGGTGCGCGTGGAATGTCTGGCTGCCTTACTGTATTTGTAAAGCTTGTAAGTTCTCTGTAGTATGATCAATGAAACTAAGAGTCATTCCTACATTGTAAATCATGTGTAACTATTCGTTTCTAATACAATAGAATCTGGAGTTCTGCATCTATCTTCTGAGTGTTCTCCTGCTCTTCTTTGTGTTTTGAAATATTTTCTTTGAGAGCTTGCAATTTTAAATGTATGTTTGTGAAAATGCTCAGAACTTGCATTTAAGGTTTTCACTGTGGATTTGATCAAATTACTGTGGTATTTACATAGTGCATAACAGAAACAATTAGATCCTTCGGTAGATTAAATGAGGTATAGATTAGATCTTTCTAACTTTTCCCAACCCATCTGAAATATTTAGCTAAAAAACGTAGAAATCTAAAGGAAATTGTCTCAAATTTGAAGAAGCATGCATAACAGAGTTAAAAGTAGACAGTTTTCATAAATAGATAAAGAAGAGAGCTGCAATAATTCAAGAAAACCATCTAAAACTTGCAGCATAGTAACACTTTTATGCAAAGGAATGAAAAGTATTGACATATCTCATGATCTTTTTGCATATTCTTAGTCCAGTAAGCCACCAAACAAACCTAAACTATGTAAGGCCCCTTGAACATTACAGCTTCACATTGACCAACTGAACTTGACCAATCGAACCATTGTAGACTTGGGATTAGTTGAATCTCAAATGATTCCTTCTTATCTTTCAAGTATAGTTTCAGTTCATTATATGTGAATTTTAACTTATTGTTATGATTGCATCAAAACAATCATCAACAGTTTTCTGGCGCTAGAAGGAGGGCCTGATTTGGTTTAGGGTTAAAATTTTGAGTTTTAAATGTTATATTCTGAGATATGTTAGATCTCATAAAATTCCAAAGGCCTAAAAAGTTGAAAGAAGGTCCCATTTTTTAATGGACTCATATAGGGACAGTTTTCAAGTTGACATTCCTTCATTTCAGAAAGCTTTGAATAACCAGCTTTATCCTAAAAATTTATATAGCTATGGTTTATTTGGAAGGTGTAGGATACATGAGTCCGCAGAGCATGGTGAGCTTAATTGTATAGCTTTCCTTACAAGATTAGATTTATATTTGAAAGGACTAATCTCTCTCTCAGATGTGTATAAGGCTGAAAGTTGGCAGGGAAATGAGGAGATTATTGAGCGACAGGAGGATGCAGCATCAACGGTCATTAAATGTGCAGAGGATACAAAGATGGAACCAATGCTAGGAATAAAGGATAATAAGATCTCTTGGCAGGAATCATGTGATGGTAAGAAAAAAAATCTATCTTTTCGTCAGGATCCGGCTGTGATTAAGGTTAGCGAAAAGTATAAATATCCTAAAAAATGCAGAGAAGAAATCACAGCTCATGTCCCTTTTCTAGATAATAAGCAAAAAGGATTTAATGAAAAAGAAAAGGAAGGTGAGGTTCATCTTGATACATTTGATAAATATATAGAACTACTAAGGAATATTTGTCAAGAAGAAGAAACCTCTGGGTCTGACCTGAAAAGTTTTAACGAACATGATTTGGCAAAGAAGTGTAAACAAGCATTGGTAAAATTAAAATGCATTAAAACTGATGAAGTTCCCACTACAGCAACTAATAAAGTCATAGAAAAGAAAGTAAATCCTAGTGTTACGACTGACTTCTTTGAATTAAATGATCAAAATCAAGATTGTTGCAGGTCAATAAGATTAGACTCTTCACTAAATGACAAATATGAGTCATCTGATGAGCAATTCTTAAAAAAAAGGATACAGAGGATCATGTAGCTACTGTGCATAATCAGACATCCCCCCCATGCTATGTTGAAAATAAAACAGGGGAGTACTCCTGTCAATCAAAAGATGTCGTCCCACCTTTACTCTCAAGTGATTTAGAAATGATTAATTTCTGTATGTCAGATTATGATGATGAAGATACTTACTTAAGTGCTGATGTGCAGGAAACTAATGAGAACATTGAGAGGTTTGCTGAATTTGAGGATAAACTGAACATCCAGAATGAAGGAACAAAGCTGGATGAAGATGAAGAAATGATACATCTGGAGTCATTCATCTTTCAACTTGAAAAAGGACTAGACATAGAGCTGGGCAATGAAAATGCAGAGCTAAATGAAAAGCCAGCTATTAATAAACAAGTGTGTTCCATAGAGCTAAAGGCATATCAGGTTGTTTCTTTCCTCTCCTTAGTAAACAATGATAAATGCTATTTTGATTATGGAAATTCAAGAGATAGGACATGCATATGGATTAGTCATAAACCCGATGAGTTGCCTTAGTTACTAGTTATTAAGAGCTATTCTGATAAACACAATGAATCTAGAATATCAGAATTTTTTTCAGAATTCAAAGATAAATCTGCTAGGATTAGGACCATAACTAGTACCCTGTTACTCCTGCACAACCTAAAGAAATATGCAAGTAGGGGTGTTTTTGGGTCTTTTTCCTGGGTTTCTAATTGCCTTGTAGAGGCTTGTATATAGTCTGGTAGGGTGGTTGTTTTTGTTTTTGTGTTCTTCCTTTGCTGTTTTCTTTTTAGGTTGGCTGTTTGTATAGCTTGTCTTTTGTTTGTTTTTGCTTTTTGTTTCTTTCTGTTTGTACAGTTTTTTTCTTTTGTTGTGTTGTTTGTACAGCTTGTTTGTTTGGTTTGTTTGTTGTCTCCTCAGCAGGGATCTTTATTTTACTTTAGAGTATTAAGGAGCAAAAATAGCAACCATTCAAAACAGTATAAAATTTAGGATATTCAAGTTAACCATTTGCAATTTACATATAACTTGTTACCGTCATGAATGTAGAGAGTTGTTCATCTTCTGAAGTTTTGTATTCAATAAATGTGATTGAGAATTCGAAGCAAGTTTCTCACAATGACACACCTAAAATCCTTGGGTTTGTTGAACTTACCAGTGTAGATATTAGGTGAAAAATCAGAGGTTACCCTTGCTACCATTACAATTCTCAGCTTAATTTCAGCAAGTGTCCACTCCTTGCATCATGAAGTTACAAATTGTTATATCTTATGAAATCTTTCAAAATTAGAAAACAAAAAAAAAATAAATAAATAAATAAAATGGATTATACTAAAAATCCAGATTAAGCCATCTAAGTAACTCTACCGGGGCTATAGACGCTCGCTGGTAGTGGGGCTCTACTTAGGAGAATTGTAACGATAACCTTGCCGGGGCTATGGACGCTCGCTGGCAGCAAGGCTCTATCCGGTCGGCTATGAGGGAATATCCCACCTACGTAGGCTAATGTCAGTCACTGGTTTGTTCAACCGATCTTCAAGATGAGGATAATTAATCACGTGCACACAACTAAACTAAAAATGGAAATTCATGCATCTTTATTGAATACTTTGAGTCTCAAGCTGAATAGTAATTTGCAGGAAAGATAGTCGGAAGTTATGGATTCATTTCATCTAGTTTCCTTGAACACTCTGAATTTAGTTGTTTTGTTTTGGTTGCTAGTTGTTGTGATGTTCACAACACGCCCCATTTTGCTCCTTAGCAAAATGGGGACCCCTGCTGTCGCTTTGCTTTTTGCTTCTGCTTGTGTTTGTCTGCTTTCTGGCAGTTTGGTAAAAATGGGTCAGGTGCATCATCATCATGAAGGTCAGGATGAGGTAGGTCATCATCATGAGGTCAGTTTGTCAAAGTTCATATTTTGCTTCTGTGACCTCATATTTAGAAAGAGCTTGAAATTCCATGCAGGTTTCCCTTTTACATCACTTGAAAATTCATCCATATGTGGAAGTTATGCACAGTCAAAGTTTTGGTCAAACCTGATAATCGCAAGTGATCATCATAATTTTACATCCTCAGTCATGTTGTCAAGGTCATCATGATCTTGATCTATCACCTGATAAAATCATGCAGTCGAAATATCCGGACGTCAATCTTAGGTGATAGTGCCCTTTACCCGTCAAATGACCTTATGCGCATCGTGAGCATCATGTTTTGAGTATAACCTGATATTTCATAACAACGAACATCATGATATTTTAACATCACCTGATATTATAATATCATGCAGATATTATAATATCACCCTGCTTAGAAAATCCACCATCTGCATATTTGCATGCGCATGTCAAAGTCTTGATGATCATCATCATCCTGATCTTTCAAGGGAGGGTCATATTTACTGATATTCACCAATATGATGATGACATCATCATATCCTCCTGATCTCCTTTTGCATGATCATGATGATCACCCTATCTTTCAAGGGAGGGTGATATTCCATTCCTCAACAGCATGATCATATTTTAAATATCACCCTAGCGCTAACCTGATGATGACCTCAACTCATCCTCATGCTCCGAAGACGGAATATGATGATTACGTCATCATGATATTCGAAGAGGAGGATCATCATATTTTTTTTATCCTGTCATGTTGTCAAGATCATCATGATCCTGTTTGTCTACCCGATATTTCGTAATGTCCTCCTGCCGAGAAATATGACCTTTTGCAAATATCTTGATGACCTCATCCCGATCTGATAAACGAAGAAGCAAATCTTAGGACGACATCATCATCACATTTCCCTTCGGCAGGATATTTTCCAAAACATGATCCGGTTCGCGAATATGATGATGACGTCATATTCTAAGTTCAACAAAAGCCTCGGATATCCTGATGAGCATCATCATCCTGATCTTTCGAGAGGGTTACCTTGGCCGCAAAGGGGTCATATTACATTCACCACCTGATCATGCTCCTTAGGTGACCCGATATTACATTTATCCCCTGATCTTAACTAAACATGACGATGACGTCATCTTTTGCATTTTAATGAAGCCCGGATATGACGATGACATCACCATCATATTCCTTTCCTCAGCAGCAGGATCATATTTCATATCCTCCTATTTTCCTTCGACATGATGATGATGATGATGTCATTCTTTTCCCCAATATACAGAAGCGAAACATCCTGATGACGTCATCTGGACCTTCGGAGGGAGGAGCATCATATTTCCAAAATATCATGCAGATGAAAGTTTTAAGTCTTGCTATCGGCAGTATGTGAAATTGTCACGCCGATGGGCGGGAAGGTACATAGCGGTGGAATTTTTAAACGTTTTTTGGCACCCGTGGCATTTTTTCGGTCAGCGATGGTTGACCCGATGGGTTTTGAGCAGTCTGTATGTGTTTTGAACATGTTTTAAGAGTATTTTGGACCTGATTTCCACGATTTTGCACAGTCACCTGGATTTAAACGATTATTTTAATTTCTTGTTGTTTATGTGATAAATGTAATACTTATTGCTTGTCTTGTCTTGCAGGCTTGCAGTTGAGGAAGCAGCTGGAAAGTCAACACAGTGACCTCATGGAGGAAGAAAATCCAATCTCAGAAGCAGGAAGATAAAGATGAAGTGCGAAGAAGTCAAGGCCATTCAAATAAAGGACAAAGTTGCAGCTGAGGGTATTACTACAATAGACAAACAAAAGTTATTGCCAAGCTCCCAGAACTTCTCAGAAGGGGCAATATTTCGCCCAGATTTGACACTGCTCAGAGATATTTTGAAGAGCTGGTTCACCTGTATTTATTGCTGTAACCAAGGGTTTGAACCAGGGGTTTGGTTAGGTTTTTTTGCTGTAGTGAGGACAATCAGAATGTCTTTATATTGTGCCTCTCTACACTGTAATACTTTACAACAGGGGCTACAACAGGGATTTTTCTTTTAGAAGCACACAGTGAGTTAGCTTAGCATAGTTTAGAGGTAGAAGAAGGAGGTTGCCTGTTTGTCTGCAGTAAGGTGCGCGTGGAATGTCTGGCTGCCTTACTGTATCTGTAAAGCTTGTAAGTTCTCTGTAGTATGATCAATGAAACTAAGAGTCATTCCTACATTGTAAATCATGTGTGACTATTCGTTTCTAATACAATAGAATCTGGAGTTCTACATCTATCTTCTGAGTGTTCTCCTGCTCTTCTTTGTGTTTTGAAATATTTTCTTTGAGAGCTTGCAATTTTAAATGTATGTTTGTGAAAATGCTCAGAACTTGCATTTAAGGTTTTCACTGTGGATTTGATCAAATTACTGTGGTATTTACATAGTGCATAACAGAAACAATTAGATCCTTCGGTAGATTAAATGAGGTATAGATTAGATCTTTCTAACTTTTCCCAACCCATCTAAAATATTTAGCTAAAAAACGTAGAAATCTAAAGGAAATTGTCTCAAATTTGAAGAAGCATGCATAACAGAGTTAAAAGTAGATAGTTTTCATAAATAGATAAAGAAGAGAGCTGCAATAATTCAAGAAAACCATCTAAAACTTGCAGCACAGTAACACTTTTATGCAAAGGAATGAAAAGTATTGACATATCTCATGATCTTTTTGCATATTCTTAGTCCAGTAAGCCACCAAACAAACCTAAACTACGTAAGGCCCCTTGAACATTACAGCTTCACATTGACCAACTGAACTTGACCAACTGAACCATTGTAGACTTGGGATTAGTTGAATCTCAAATGATTCCTTCTTATCTTTCAAGTATAGTTTCAGTTCATTATATGTGAATTTTAACTTATTGTTATGATTGCATCAAAACAATCATCAACAGTTAGGGCATATGAGATTTGGCCACATTGGTGAGAAGGGTCTTAGAACCATGAAAAATAAAAACCTCATTGAGGGGTTAAATGATTGTAATCTCAAGTTCAACTTTTGTGAACATTGTATATATGGAAAGCAAAACCATGTTTAGTTTTACTCTAGTTCTCCCAAGTCTTCTGGTGTGTTGGACCTTATTCATTCTGATGTGTTTGGTCCTATTAGTGTTCCTTCGATTTCCAAATCTATATATTTTGTATCTTTCATAGATGATTACAGTAGAAGGACATGGATTTATTTTCTCAGCAACAAGACTGAAATGTTTAGTCAATTCAAAGAGTTTAAATCTTTTGTTGAGAATTAGACTAGTAAAAAGATTAAGTGTTTGCGGACTGACAATGGTGTTGAGTTTTGTTTAGCAGAGATTGATATGTTATGTAAAGAGCAAGGGATTTAAATACATAAGACAACTCCATACACCCCGCAGCAAAATGGAGTTGCAGAGAGGATGAATAGGACACTAATGGAGATCATTAGGAGTATGCTTAGTGGATCAAGCCTCGAACAAAATTTTTGGGCTGAAGCTATAGCCACTACTTGCTACCTAGTAAATAGGTCTCCTACATTAGCTCTTTTTGGTAAGACACCTATGGAGGTGTGCTCTGGTAAGAATCCTTCAATCAGACATCTTCATATTTTTTGTTGTGAGGCATATGCACATGTGCCTATGGAGAAATAGTCTAAATTGGAGAACAAGGCTGTTAAGTGTATTTTTATTGGCTATGGTGTTGGTGTGAAAGGATACAACCTTTGGAATCCTATGGCTGAAAAAGTGTTGTATAGTAGAAGTGTTGTTTTTAGAGCTCGCTAACACCTTTTCCTGTTGTTCTATAGCCAGAAGAAACAAAAAAGAAAGAGGATGTGGTTCAATTTCCTTCTACCCCTGAGAAGACTAAACTGACAGACCTTGTGAGACTTGATGATGAGGAGAGATCTAGTAGCTTTGAAAGTTCAGAAGAAGAAGTAGAACCTCAACCTTAGCCATTGAGGAGGTCTACATGAATAAGGAAGCAACCTAATAGGTTTGGTTATTCATTGCTTGATTCTAGTTGTTCTTTTGCCTTGCTTACTAACACTGATGAGCCTAGAATTGTGACAGAGGCTATGGACATGAAAGATGTAGGTCCCTAGAAGGAGGCCATGGAAGATGAGATGGCTTCTTTGGAGAAG
Source organism: Cunninghamia lanceolata (assembly GCA_027924645.1). NCBI lineage: Eukaryota > Viridiplantae > Streptophyta > Pinopsida > Cupressales > Cupressaceae > Cunninghamia > Cunninghamia lanceolata. The sequence goes on from BSBN01000854.1 coordinate 12,157,246, forward strand.
AATAAAACATGGGACTTGGTGCCTTTGCCTAAAGAATGGAAACCTGTTGGATACAAATGGGTGTTCAAGAAGAAATTCGGTGCAGATGGAAGTGTTGAAAAGTATAAGGCCAGACTGGTTGTGAAGGGGTATTCACAAGTGGAGGGAATTGATTATGGTGAAATTTTGTCTCGCATTGCAAAGATGACATCTATTTAGTTCATCTTATCTCTTGCAACAACTTATGACTTAGAGGTGGAGTAGATGGATGTGGAGACAACATTCCTTCATGGTGATTTGGAGGAAGAGATTTACATGTCACAGCCAGAGCATTACATAGAGAAAGAATATGATTTATGTTTTGAAGTCTCAGTTGTTAGCATAGTTTGAAATGAAAAATCTAGGGGCAACTAGGTACATTCTAGGAATGGAAATCAAAAGAGACATAGCTAACAAAAAACTTTGGTTAATCTAGAGTAAGTTTGTTAAGACCATGTTTGATAGGTTTAGCATGGCAGATTGTAGACCATTGTGTATTCTTGTTTCTTTGGGGACAAAGTTGTCTATTAATGATTATTCAAAATCTCTTAGTGAGGTCAAGGACATGAGCAGTGTACCCTATGCTAGTGTTGTTGGCAGTTTGATGTATGCTATGGTCTGCACAAGACCAGACATTGCCCAAGCAGTGACAGTCCTTAGTCGATTTATCACTAATCCTGGATGGGTACATTGGGATGTAGTAAAGAGAGTGTTCAGATATTTGAGGGGTACTTCTGAGTATTTCAAATGCTATCATGGTAATCCGACAGGACCTCCACATTCAGTTTGTATTCATGGATTTGTGGATTCTGATTGGGAGGTGACATTGATAGCAGGAGATCCACCAGTGCTTGTGTGTTTACTATGTTCGGTGGTGCAATTAGTTCGATGTGTAAGTGACAACCTATGGTTTCTTTTTCCATGACAAAATTTGAGTATATGGAAGTAACTCATGCTTGTAAAGAAGCCATTTGTCTTAAGTGATTGTGTTCAAATATTGGTGTTGTTGTAGGATAGATTACGATTTGTTGTGACAGTCAAAGTGCAATTTGGCTAGCAAAGAGAGCAACTTTCCATGCCAGAACAAAGCATATTGATGTATAGTTTCACTTTGTGTGAGACATGGTAGAGGAGGGGAAGGTGAATTTGGAGAAGGTGGACACTTTGAAGAATGTTGCAGATGCATTGGTGAAATGAGTGGGCACAGAGAAGTTCAGATGGTGTTTGGAGTCTATGGGCCTCTCAGCCTATAGAAGTTAAATCTTGTTATTTATATTGGCTCTTACAAGGTGTTCGACAAGTGGGAGAATATTGGGAGTTAAGGTGTCTCAACCTTGGTAATTCCTTGCATTTATTTGTTGTAATATATTTATTTATTGCCTCTCGTGTAATTAGGATACAAATCCTATTTTGTCATCTTGTGGGAGTTGGCACAGTGATGTGTCATCCTACGTGGAAGGTGACCACATGTAATTTTGTCCTCACATGAGGAGATAGGCATCCCACTTAGTGGTAGAGGTATTTTTCCATGTGTCAGCACTTTGACTAGTGTGTAAGTGAATCTTGACTGAAATGATTATGACAGATTCCTACAATAGAATCTATGATGTGTAAGAGTCAGAAATTGAAGATACTATGATAGGTGAAGACACGTGTCACAAGGAATCTTGGGGTGCCCCAAGGAGGGTTATGACATGTTGTAAGAGAATATGCTATTTTTAGTCAGTGTATGATAGATTCTCTTACAGCTATAAGATATGACAGTTATGACGAATTTTATGACAGTCATAAGAGTCATAAGAGAATCTATCATTGCCCAAATTGGGAATAGGCAACCATAGTGGGATGGGGTGAGATGAAAAGTGTCATGACCATGCTACAGTATTGGACAAGTGTTCCCAAGTGTGAGTTTTGGGGCATGAGGCCAAGTTGAATTCCCATTTGAAGGAAAGCTCATTTTTGCCTTACAACTTCTATATAAACAGGTGCTTTTGAGAGGAGATGTATTATGTGATTGACAAGTACTATTATGCTACCAGATTGTGTCTAGATATGAGTGTCAAAGACTCCTATAAAGACTTGCATTGCAAGTGTGTTGTAAACCTTGTTATTTAGATAATACATTGTGCAGGTTTTGGAGTGTGGGGTTTTTCACCCATAAGGGTTTTCCCCACGTTATATCTTGTCTCTCTCTTCTTATGTCTTACATTCTTATGTTGTCTATTGCTGCAATATCTCTATTGTTGGGTTAATAATACTGTAATTGGAAATCTTAAATAGAATTTGCACTCATCTCTCCTCATTAGACTAGTGTAGGAAGTGATTTCTGCACACCTAGCTTCCTTCAAAAATTGTCACCAGAAAAATTTTCTACTTCTATTCTCCTTGATGTGCTCACCATTTGAAAATCCCTTCAACAAGATCACAAAGTATCTTCTACACAAGCTCCTACTCAATACTAGATTAGTTCAAAAAACCCAACAACCCACAATTGAAACCAAAGTTGATCAAGCTCTGATACCACTTGTGAAGAAGCTAAGGTAGTAGAACAACTTCCTACACTAATCTTGAGGGGAGAGATACAAAGAACTTTTTAGATCTTTACAACAGTTACAAAACTAAACACAAATAGCAATCATATGATAACATAATAATTATACGGGCAAACCCTTTCGGGAGAAAAAACTCACACTCCAAAGCTACCCAATATATTATTTATGAATAAAGAAGATTACAATATACTTGCAAAGAAAGATTTCACAAGAGTATAACCAACCAGATATTTGGAGGCAACTCAACATCTATAAGACTCTTACACACAACCTCCATCTCAAGATTCTAATATATAGGAGATACAATATAGTAAACCGCCAACGGTAACTACAAAACCATGAGCCAAAACCACCCAAAAGTGGCACCTAAATTATCTCCAATCAAAGATTCCTTGTGATGTGCCAAATCACACACCAACACATGTAGCTCTCCCCTTTACATCACTTTTAAGTGTCCAACATGTTTTCACATTTCCCAAAACAAGAGGTCCAACATCTGGAGGTCATAACTTTTGATCTGGGTGTCTAATTGATGATCTGTTTGATGTGTCAGAAAGCTCGTGAAGAGATCTATCAAGATATAACATGTTTCACACAACAACTTTTAGAGAAGTTAGTGACCTCTAAGTCTCTTAAATATGAGTTTAAAACTTTTTTTAGGAGTTTAAAAAAATGAAAACATTAATATCTTTCAATCTAGGTATGATCTCCAGTTAAAACTCACCCAAGACATTTACTTGGTAGTTCCACACCATTTGGGAAAATTTTGGGTCCATCTGAGCTCAAATGTAGAGTTACTAAAAAGAGTAAGCCCTTCCATTTTTAGCCCCTTTTGAAACTTTGAATGTTCTAAACCATTCTTTAAGATAAAGGGTATTTGAAAAGACCAAAAATGGGAAGAATAGTAACCTTTTTTAGTTGCAAGGTTAAGACACCTTTCCTAACAATATCACTTAACTCTAGGGATCCATCTAAGGTGTCTTTGATTTGCATTCTAACTTTGTTATTGATAGATCTATTACATGGCTCTAGATCTCACTTTTTGGGAGATTCTATGATAAATGCCTCAATATAGATGTGCTCAAACAATGGGTGCTATGAAAGTGGAAGCTTAGGGGGTGGGTAGAGGTGATAGCTCTATTCAATTTACTTTCTTCCTATTTTCATTTTCAAACTCAGAGGATAGATTAAGGATCCTTTTGGGAGGCCCCTGGTTCCTTAGGTAGAATGGCCTATTCTTTAAAATATTGGCCTTTGAGATTTAACCCAAAGAAAGTTTGCAGTAACAAGATTTCAATTTGGGTTATATTGTTAGGGCTACCATTGGAATATTGGGATGAGGGGATAGTTATGGGCATTGCCAATTCTTTTGGGTAGTACATTACATTAGATGTGGCTACAAAATTCAAGAGATGATTGCTATTTGCAAGAGTTAGTGTTTTTGTGGAGGTTGATAGGGTGCTCCCTTCTTAGATTACCTTATCTTCCAAGCTAGGTAATTTGGTGTAGTAGATTGAATTTGAGAACTATTCAATTATATGTGATTGTTTCCTCAAAGTGGGTCATGTTGTAGTTGTTGTTGAATGTAAGGAACACTGAGAGGGGGGGTGAATCAGTGTTCTATAAAACCATTTAAGCACTTTTAGTTTTAACCATTTTCCAAACTTAATTAAACAATAGCACAATACACAGATGAATAGCAACCATAAGAACATAATACATAGACACCAGGATTTTTATGTGGAAAACCCCAAGGTGGGGAAAAACCATGGAGAGTGTTATCTCTTAGGAAATACTTTTATTATAGCAATACTGAATTACAAGAGGCTCACTGCCTTAGGGCTCACTGCTCAAAAGAGGCTCACTGTCTGAATGAAAGAAAGAAGAAGAAGAATAAGGGTGGCTCACTGCCAAGGATGAACTACTGCGATTACATCTACTCATGCATGATTATAGTTCCTGTTAAGCTTCTGAACACTGACTCAAAACTCTTCATTTCAGTCTGCCCTATTCTTATGCTCTGCCTTTACATATGCTTAATATCTCTCTTTATTTGCTATGGCTATTCTATCTTCACATATTTCACATTCCCATACATCACATTTCACATCATCCCTTTCAAAAACCAAAATCTATCCTCTATTTATATCCACAACTAAATCTTTCTCATGATCAAGTTGGCAAGCAAACTGTGAAACGTGTACACCAAGTGTCATAACCTGTTGGCTTGTTTTATGTTAAATCGTTAATGCGGATCCAAATCATCATGCACAATTCTTCATATGTGTTAGCTCTAATCATACAACCACTTACCTTTATCATCCAACTCATATTTCTTCTTCAGATAAGGATTCAACCAGCATGTCGGCTTGTTTCTTAATAACATATATGATAAGTTCCTCTGTCACATCACAACTCATGCTGCAGACCAAATGGGACTTCATGATTCATATTCAACAATCATTATTGATCTCTTGACATGTCTTCAACTCTATAGAACAAGATAAATCTATATGCCATAATGCAGACCTTAGAACTATTGTCCTATCAAACTATGATACTGTCATATTGGATGCTGGTAATGGAGAACCTGTAGAATAAGATATGTTACACTTCTGGAGCTACAAAATTAGATTCTGATAGTCATAACTTATCTCTATCTTACTTCAAAACTACAGAACAAAATATGTTAATGTGGAGGAATGCAGACCAATTTTCTTAGCACTATTCACTATCTCTGTCTTACTTTTGCAGACCCAGACTTAGTCTTTTCATCATATGACTTCCAGAGGAAGTCAAGACTTAATTACTGGAATAATATCAAACAATTATTAATATTATACTTGAGCCACATTTCCATGTCTTCAACTACGGAAGCATACTGATCCACATACTATCTCTTTCTTTGTTTCTTGCCCATACTTAGTAATTTTTGCGAACCAGACCTAAATTCCAATATGATCTTCTGGAGTTATGTCTTCCTATCATGTTGAAGGGATTTCTAAGCCTTGTTTCCATCAATAACAACATACAAGTAAATACTAGAGCAGTATTTCTTGCCAACAATCTCCCCCTTTCGCATTGATGGCAACACTTAGTGAAAAATGTGTGATTGCTCTCCCTTACTATATGCATTCTATTCTCCTACTTCCCCTGAGATGTTTATCCATTTTTCACCGATCTTCTTCTACCCCTTTGACATCAATGGCAAAGGGTGTGATCTAGAATCAAGGATTTGACAAAACTTCAAAAAATTTATGTAATCTGCCGCATATTTAGAAGTACAGTCTTCTGCTTTATTTTACATATATTGAAGTATGTCACTAAAGATGTTCTTTAGTTGAGCTATCTCAATATCCTAGCTCTTCCTAGCACCATCCAAAATTTGTATATGCTCGCTAAGTAGAAAAAATAGAGCTTCTACCTTCTGCAGATCTGTTGGTGTGATAGTTTGTATAGCAAGTTGTGCTTCATCGACAAGTTTAGTCATTGATTCTAGTTTGGGACTAATTAGTCTTTTCAATTGCCCCATTCTACTCTTTATTTGATACCTTTGATTTATTAAATTCTTCAAATCATTGTGGAATTTAATGAATTGAGCTTCTTTGTTGTTGGTTGATTCATGTACCAGATCAAAAAATTTAGAGATATCCATCACTGGTTTTTCTTCCAATTCCTTGATCTTTTCTTCTATCTTCTTTGTAACTTCCGGCCATGATAGACAAAATTTATACACATCACCAGCTTCTATAATAGCACTCTGAATATTTTGTATCTCATTATCTAGCTGAGCCTTATCATGGGCTATCACCTTTGTCAACTCATCTAACCTTTTCCCATTAAACTCTTGTCTAACTTTAGTTTCAATAGATTTTTCAAGAGATTCAAAATGTGTACTTATAGAATGAATTCTCTTGAGTTGACAAGTGGTAGACAGAGAGGTATCCTTCTAGTATGTTGGGATTAGCTTTTCCAAGATGCTGGATGCTTCACTTATGAGTTCACTATCTTCAATGTGGAACTTTAGTATCTCTTTTCTTGCTTTGGCTTGAGCAATTGAAGCCAACTTGAGCATCTGAACAGGAGACATTGTGTCCAAGTTTATTGGACCTTGGATTTATTCAAACTCATCTAGAACTAATTCTTCTTTTTCCAAAAGTTCTTTTACTGTCCTTGTAATGTCTCTTGTCACTTCTTTAGACATTTCATCTTCTTGATTTTGTTCCAGGGGTTCCATGTTCATATTCTCTTGTTGACTAATATTTCACTCCAGTGCAGGGCTTTCCTCAGCTTGTTCTTAATTATCAACTTTGATCTATTCATCAATTTCCTCCTTATTTTCTAGATTATCAGTCTGTTATCTTGGAGGAGGACTTGTTTCGGTTTGATCCCTTCCAGCAGTGTCTTGATCAACAACAGCAGGGGTTTGATCAGATTCTTCCTTTTTAGCATTGACTTCTAGAATAGATGTGTTATCTTCACCATCTATTTCTTCTTTGTCATAAATGGTAGCAATGTTGTTTTTCCTTTGGGCTACTAAGATGATCTCCTCTGTTTCTTTGACCACTTTATCAATTTCTCCCAACATCAATGAATTCATTCTTCTCCTTGTCTTGAAGGCATCCTTGATTTCTTTAGAGATTTTGACCTTCTCATTAGGGGTGATCCCTAGACATAATCTTATCAATGAGTTTTCCCTCAGTTCTATGTCCTTAGCCATAGTAGCTTCCTTTCTTGTACTCATTATGTTGTCTAGGTTGTGTGGTAGATCAACAATAATTTCAATCAGAGCCTTGTTGTAGATGTTTGGATATTCTACAACAGCAGTCTCAATGATCCTCTTGTCTGGATCATTATATTCATCATACAGTTGAGTAATGGGTTTTAGATTGCCATCCACTATTATGGCCTTGAGAACATCTTCCAGACTTATAGTTATTTGCTCTATTTGAGACATATCCTTCTTTTGTCTTTTCCTAGATTGACTATTACTAGTGGATTTGTTTTTTGCTGGATCTAGAGGCCTTTGTGGCCTCAGTTTTCATCTTCTTTATTTCCTCATCTGATTTTGTTGGTTCTTCATCAACAACTATGCTTACATGAATTCTCGTGGCCTTAGTCTTTTTCCTTTTAGAGCTAGTGGCTAGGGATTCCATACTTACATATGGTGTGGAACTGGAGGGAATGGATGCAGCTTTTGTAGAGGTATATCATCTAGTTCTTCTTCTTGAGGCCTCTAGATTTTCCGGTTCACCCTTGGGTTCATTCAGAACTTCAATTGATTCACTTTTTCTCTTTTCTTCTACTTCCTTATCTTTTTCCCTAACTTCTTTCAATTGTTCTTTGGTGATTCCATATCTTGCAGTAATTTCTTCTACCTCTTTTCTCACCTTCCTGGTGGATTCTGTTTGTCAAAGTTTAACATGAAATTTCATAGATAACTTCTCATATGTTCCAAACCTCTCTTCTTTAGTGTCTTTAGGTTTGGTGAGTAGGTGCTGGGCATAATTTTCCAAAATTTGTCCATCCACCTCATATCCCATGGTCATTACCCATACAATTTTGGGTTCCATAGCTTCCATCAAGCATTGATCCTTAGTGACCATAAAATAGATGGTATCTTTGTATTTTTCTACAATAGTCTTAGTAATTATTTCCCTGGAGTGCATCATGCTCTGAAAGTTCTTGAAGAATCCCCATAGATCTACTTTTTCCTCATTATAACTACCCATGTTGTTAAGACAATTTCTAATTTGAACATCTACTAGTTTATCACTCAACCAAATCAATCCCTTATGGTTTGGGAATTCATTTAGAAAATTGAAGAATAAACAAATAATAAGAATACCAAATTTAAATGGGTAGTTCTTTGTCTCCTTTTTCTTTTTCAAATTTTCCATTAATTGAATTATCAGTAGTTCACACAAGTCATAATCCGCATTCTCCTTAATCATTTGGTATGCTGTGTAAATGGTCATACCGAAGACAGAATTTTCCCTGTTTGAGAAGTAAATTTTGTAACCTATGACCATTGAGGCAAACTTTACTACAGGATCAATAATATCATTTATTGTCAAAGCCCTTTTATCAAATTTGGCTCTGGTGGCATCTATAATGGTTTGATTCTTGACTGCCTTCAATAATAGTATGGCTCCGGTGGAGTTTAGTCCAATGACTTCCTAAATTGCATCCTTTGTTATCTTAAAGGGTTGCCCTTTCCTTAACCAGATAAACTCGTCATGAATCCAGATTAGCACATACCAGACCCAGTCGTCCTCAATGAATGAATGGAATTCTTCATATTGAATGAATTTCTTCTCTAGTAGAACCAAGTACTCATCTTTTAAGTCATAATGGTCAGCACTAAGTTGTTTTAGATATAGATCTAAGAATCTGCTATCTCCATTCTCATCCAAGGTAACATGAATATATGCCCTAACATCTTCTACATATAGAACTTCGTATGGTATACCTGACAATACACCCATTGGATCAACTTCAGTTGCTCTATGGACATGTTTCTTGAATTTGGGTCATGGTCACTTAGTGATATCAATAATTTACAGTGTTGCCATCTCAGGATTTTAACAGATTCACAAAGTAGGGTTTGAATGGAAATACCTTGTTTCAACAAATTAGGGTTTCCTTTCTCTAAGCGTTTCAAATCATGGTTGTTATTGCTCAAGTTCTACTTAAATCTCTTTGAATACTTAATAGATTCAAGTGCAAAGTGATTTTGAAATCAAACAAGTCTATTTTTATCCTCCGCATGACTTGACCTAAATTGTCATAAATGCTCATTCCCAAAAATCTACATATCCCTTTTTTTTATAGATATAGTGGATTAAAATTGCTCCGCAATGTGCCACACTGACTCCTTCTCTTCCAGTTTATCTTTTGGGAGATTTGTCATATCAAATTCTATCATACACTTTTGTGCCTAATTTTGGCACCCACTTTCTGGTTGGGGGTTTTAGATTTTCAACTCTACTTTCCCTGAGCTAGAGCTCCCAATTTACTTCCCGGAGGAAGTATCTACACTAGATGTTGGTGCGGATCCATCCTTAACCTTGTTTACACCCTTTTTTATCCAGATCATGCTCATCTCCTTCTTGGTTTCCACAGGATTAACTTCATTCTTTCCTTTGACATCTTTTTTCTCTATTTTTCTTTATTGTGTAGGATAATCTCTTTACACATTTTTGCTTCTGCAGAATCTAGCAATGTGTCTGAACTTGTTGAAATAATAACAAACAACATTTCTCTAACCTTGATTTCTTCTGATATTTGAATTTGGTCTTGATCTGCATTGGTTAGCCATGTGCCCAAATCTATTGCATGCAAAACACTTGCCATTGAAGGATTGACCATTTCTTGAATAGTTTACCATATTTCTTGACACATTTCTGCACTCATTTTCTTTATGAAAAATCTTCTTGCAATTGAAACATTGACCAAAAAAAGATGAAGCATTTTGATTTAATCTACTTCTACACTGAGTAACCTTATGACCATACTTATTGCTTTTGAAACAATGATGATTGAAAGATGGGTACCTTTGTGCATTTGGTTAACTAGTTGGAGGTCTTTTAGGTCTTTTCTTTGATTCCTTGTCAGATGGTTTCTACCTCTTCCTTCTTTAGATCTGTCTTGTCCTAAATTTGAACTTTCTCCTTTTGAAAAACCCAAATCTTGTTTGTCATCTGGATACTTTTGACTGGCTAGCAACTCATCAAGTTTTGCAGAGCTTATTTTGAATTTTTCTTTGTAGTTGTTGGCTTCTTCTAGATCAAACTTTAAGAGTAGAACTTCTTTCCCTATTTTTTCACATTCCTCTGACTTATCCTTCACAATTTGATTCAAACATTCTTCACTCTTAGTCTTTTCTTCAATCACCTTGAGAAGACTCTCTATGGATTCATTTGCTTGTCTTAGTTGCTCACATAATTCTTTCCTTCTTTCCTGAGATTTACTAATCTACTCTTTTAATTTTAGAATGCAATCATCTGCTTCATTGATATCATCCTTGGAGTTGTCAAGATCTTCTAGTGCTGCTTGAAATTGTTCATTATTAACATATACTTGATTACCAATTATAATACTACCAGGAGGATTTGCTTCAGGAAAAGTGAGATACCTTTGTGTTACGATGAGTGAACCTTCCAGGATCTTCCTCAAGCTGTTAGGCTTCTTCCAAGGAACCTTTCTATGATACTAGTTGTTGAATGTAAGGAACACTAAGAGGGGGGTGAATCAGTGTTCTATAAAACCATTTAAGCACTTTCACTTTTAACAATTTTCCAAACTTAATTAAACAATAACACAATACACAGATGAATAGCAACCATAAGAACATAATACATAGACACCAAGATTTTTACGTAGAAAACCCCAAGCTAGGGAAAAACCATGTAGAGTGTTAGCTCTTAGAAAATACTTTTATTATAGAAATACTGAATTACAAGAGGCTCATTGCCTTAGGGCTCATTGCTTAGAGCTCACTACTCAAAAGAGGCTCACTGCCTGAAGGAAAGAAAGAAGAAGAATAATAATGGTGGCTCACTGTTAAGGATGAACTGTTATGATTGCATCTACTCATGCATGATTACAATTCTTGTTAAGCTTTTGAACACTGACTCAAAACTCTTCATTTCAGTTTTCCCTTGTTCCTATGCTCTACCTTTACATATGCTTAATATCTCTCTTTATTTGTTGCGACTATTCTATCTTCACATATTTCGCATTCCTATACATCACATTTCACATCATCCCTTTCAAACACCAAAATTCATCCTCTATTTATATCTACAACTAAATCTTTCTCATGATCAAGTTGGCAAGCAAACTGTGAAACATGCACACCAAGTGTCATATCCTGTCAGCTTGTTTTTGTGTTAAATCATTAATACAGATCCAAATCATAGTGCATTAGTCTTCATATGTGTCATCTCTAATCATACAACCACTTACCTTTATCATCCAACTCATATTTCTTCTTCGCATAATGATTCAACTAGCTTGTCAGCTTGTTTCTTAATAACATCTATGATAGGTTCCTCTGTCACATCACAACTCATGTTGTGGACCAAATGGGACTTCATGAATCATATTCAACAATCATTATTGATCTGTTGACATGTCTTAAACTCTGTAGAATAAGATAAATCTGTATGCCAGAATGCGGACCTTAGAACTTTTGTCCTATCACACTGTGATACTGTCATATTGGATGCATGTAATGGAGAACCTGTAGAAAAAGATCTATTGCACTTATGAAGCTACAAAATTAGATTCTAATAGTCATGACTTATCTCTATCTTACTTCAAAACTGTAGAACAAAATATGTTAATATAGAGGAATACGGACCAATTTTTTAAGCACTATTCACTCTTTCTATCTTACTTCTGTAGACCTAGACTTACTCTTTTCATCAGATGACTTATGGAGGAAGTCAGGACTGATTACTGGAAAAAGATCAAACAATTGTTAATGTTATATCTGAGCTGCATTTCCATGTCTTCAACTATGGAAGCATACTGATCCACTTACTATCTCTTGCTCTATTTTTTGCCCATACTTAGTCATTTTTGCCAACCGGACCTAAATTCCAATATGACCTTTCAGAGTTATGTCTTCCTATCATGTTGAAGGGATTTCTAAGACTTGTTGCCATCAATGACAACATATAAGTCCATACTAGAGCAGTGTCTCTTGCCAACAGTTGTATGCCTAAGCATCAACAAAAACTATTCTATGTAGAGGAAAAAGGAGGAAGTGTCTAATAATGCTTGTAAGGCCACTTTTGAGGATGTTTCGAAGGAGAGAAGTAGGGAGAAGGATTCTAAGGACTGAACATCTATGTTGGAGACTCCTTCAATGGAGGTGTGAAGAGAAAAAGGGGCATAAAAAGGGAGATTTGAGTGGAAGGATTTCAATATTATGGACAAATTGGGTGAGTTTACTCAAAGATTTTTGGAACAATTTGGTTTCAAACCAACTTAACTTTGGGCTAGACATTTGTCATGGTTTTCTACCCCTTTGTTAGTCTTTTCTATCATAGTGCAGTTGTTGTGTTTGTTAGATTTCTAAAATCTTCTATGGTATTTCATCTACAAAGAAGATTGCTTTAAAAAATAAAAGCCAAAATGAGAGATCAATTTGCAATCAATACTTGCATGTGCTTTAATTATTCATAGAGTAATAATATAAATAAATATAACCACACTTGCCAAAAAGAGACAAAGTGGGAAAAGTAGAAAGTAATCTTATCCTATGTTATAAGATTGACAACTAATAAAGGAAAATAATTCCTAATAAACTCCCTAATCAACTTGTGCTAATGTGTAAATATAATTTTACACCAAGACCCCCCATAAGTGTAACTTAAGGAGATTATAGACAAGCTAAAAAAATATGAAGATGAGGATGTGTCTCTGAAACAAGGTCTAATCAGGTACTCATGTATAAACAAATAACTCTAATAACTAGAGGCAAGGAGAGAAACTCAATGGGAGAAAACTCCTCCAAATGAGAGAAAACAATAGGTATGTGCAAGTGATGTGAACTCAAAACTAAGTCCATCACAAATATATAATAAATAGTCCCATAAGATAGACTTGATGAATGAGATTATGAATCACCTCAAAGAAATAGCTCTAATACAAATGATGAGTGCCTGAAGATAGAAAACAAGCCACTACCTACAAACAACAATTTTCCCTTTCAAAAGAAACAAATCCACAAGTGAATGTAGAAGCCATTCCCACATCTTGGATGAATAGGGAATCCAAATCCAAATGTATTAATGTGTCTTTGAATGCAACTCTAGTGTACTCATGCTAGAAAAAGACATCTCCTCCAAAATAGGAACTAAATGTTTAGTCAAAGAAGTAGAACTAGGAGAGGGCATGATTTGAAGTGCATTTGGAAACATAGAATATGAATTGATGACATCATTCTCATCAAAGATTAAATGAATATCTTCCAATGTATCATCTGCATTAAAAATGTGAGACTCCACAAACAATAATGAGATGTCTAATAAATAATAATCCCAATGAGATGCTGGGTTTGGAAGACTACAAATGACTTGTTGTAAGGAACCATTAGAATCTCTCTATGAAGTAACATTGGACTCAGATAAATAAATATTAATGGGGATGCTTCTGTGGCACAATTATTAGGTTAGAAGATTTTGGCAAACTAATGCTTTTGGCAATGCAAAGTTATTTTAACTCATGGAGGTCGTAGAGTAGTTTTAACTCATCAAGTTTTTTCAACATGCAATTATCTATTTTATGCCTTTTTCTCCCACAATAATCACATGGAAACATGATTACCATAAAACTAAAGTGCAAAAAAGATGAAGCAGAGATGAAGCCCACCCAAAAAAATGAAACTTATCCATGTGCTAGAATGTCGAAGTTATTAATCAAGAAGCACAAAACCGACAAACTATATATAGAATAAACCTAGAGTTCAATTTGGAAAATTCATATAGATGACTATGTAGAGCTCCTCAATACCTTTTCAATGCTTATTTGATCTCAAAAAATGGAGATACTTGGTTGAAGATATGAGCTTGAAAGAGAAAATAGAAGCATGGACTTCAACCTGCAATAAAGCAAACCAGTTCTATAATCAGTAAAAGAGTAAAATAAAATAAAAAAGTGACACCATTGGATAGAGCATAGAAGTAGCTTTCCAATGCCTCTTCATTTTTAGATTTTCAATACTATGGCAAAAAATTATAGTCTTCAGAAAAAATAGCTGTATTATGGCATATAAAATGAGGCCAAGGGTCATGTTGGTCGTTGAATGCTGATCAGGTGGTGATGACACTCAATGGAGTGGAGTGGACATGGCTATTGGGTGGTGACTGTGAGCTAAGGTGGCTAGAGAAGAGCAGTGATGGTGCCTAGGCCGAGTGCGTCTCACTAGGCTTTCACCCCCACCATGACTAGTGGTGACTAGGGTCAGAGAAATGATATGATTGCTCGCTTCCCAATTTCAAAATAGTTACTGAAATCCTAACTCATGAAATAATTCCTACTAGTAGAACCTTCTAACCACTAGATGAAAAAAAGCTAATCATTAATTGAAAACTTTTCCTACACTAGAAAACAACACACAACAATCAGATAAAAGTGAAGCCTACCGGATAATTGTGCCAAATTAAAACAATGACTAGAGATAAAGGTCTGTATAGGTGTACAATACTATATAACCTATATGATAGAGTATGGATCCATATATAAGTATGGATTCCATACAAATGTATGAAATTTTCATAGACAAAAATCAACCCCACAAAAAATCACCTAAATTTTGCTTGTGCCCAATTTTAGTGTCTGTATAGGTGATCTTAAGGTTTTAACAACTTATGGGAGCAATGATGAGGTTTGTTTTGTACCAAGAAGCATCAATTATGACTTCATGGCTAAATCCTTTCAAAATTCAAGAAGAAACTAACAGATTTGGAGCTCTAATACCATGTTATATTTCCAAAATCATGTGTAGTATTTCTTCTACAAAGGGGATTGCTTCAAAAAGTAGAAGACAAAATGAGAGATCAAATTGCAATCAATACTTGCATGTGCATTAATTATTCACAAAATGAATAATGCAAATAAATATAACCACACCAAAAAGAGACAAAAGTAGGAAAAGAAAAAAGTAATCTTATCCTATGTGACAAGATTGACAACTAATAAAGGAAAATAATTCCTAATAAACTCCCTAATTAACTTATTCTAATGTGTAAATATAATTTTACACAAATAGTGTTGACGGTTTCACATGTTTGCTCTTTGTATCTCATTTGCTTTATCTTTTTTCTTGTACAAGGGTCTGGGTCCTTTCAAATCCCTATTAACCCTAATAAGAAAAATCAATTGCAACCTCAAAATTATATGAGATGGTAAAGAAAACATAAGAAAAAAATATGAAGATTTTACTCAGTAACCCATTTCATACCTAGTGCATACAAAAGGATAGTTGAGTTTGTAAGAAGTAAAAATGGTTAAGTTGTGGGTTCAAATCTCTTTACCAATATATTTTTTAAAAGAAAGTTGAAGGTAATGTGATTACTAGTCAAAAAAGTATTTTTTCAAAGGAATAAGAGTATGAAGAAATTGTTTGTAAGGGGAAATAAGTTTTTCCAATTTTATCATAAGGGTGTATTATTGGTTGAAATTCTTATTTATTTTTGTATTTGAATATGATTACATGTTATATGTGTATTTTATATGGTGTTTGTACTTTTAGCATTTTTAGATCTATTAATATTGTATCAATAATGACCATAGAAGCAAACAAATAACTTTATACTAGGTGTTTAAATGCTTGTTTAAGTGTGGTGGATTCTTGGGTGATTTTGGGGGCTAGTTGATTATTCATGGGATCAAATAACTTTATAGTGGATATTGTATTCAATATAATTTTTCATTCAATGATGACAACACAGTAGTGTGTAAGATTTTTTATGTTTTGGGACCACTAAAAACACATTTTCCAAAATTCATCACATTATGGCATTGAACCAAAAAAACAATCAAAGACAATATATATTAATGATTTGTGAAATTTTTAATGTAGATTTTACTTGTAATTTTTTAAATTATTTTACGAGGAACATTTCTGTCATATTTCATTGACTTTTAATAAAGTGTTTCTTATAAATTTACTATTTTTTATTGAGTAATGTAGTCTTTCTCTAACATAATCTTAAGAAAAACATAAAATATTTTCATTATTTCTTGACCATAGATCTTTAACTTTGATATCTAGGGCATCTTTTTTTATATAATTTATTTTTTTAATTTTTATTATTATTAATGGTTTAATTAACAATAGTTATAATTTAGACACATAAATTACCCTCCCACATAACAATTTGCATATATAACCAAAATTTTTATTTTTTAATTGAAATAAGGACATTGATACAACAAAGATGATTATTTTTGAGTTTTTTCAACATTGTTTACTATTTTTCTCAGTGTCCTAAATATATGTCATTATTTTCTATAGCAATCCTATATTTAATAGAAAACCAAAAAAAATAAAAATAAATAAATATATAATGGAACTTTTTTTAGAAAGGTAAAAATAAGAGCAATTTACCTACATTTTATGAATTCATTTGACTACACATGATTTGACCCTAAAGTGGCTCATTTCTTGAATTTTGCAATAAAATATTGTTCTAGGATGATTTTATTGATAAATGAGGAGGTATTTTTACAATTTACATAGTTTGTTTCTCATCTTATTTTCTAGGATGTACTCCATATATTTAAGCTCAAATCCATCCTTTTTCTCAACTATAATCTATGTAAATGAGTGGTTTAACAACCTATTTAACACACTAACCAAATAAGCAATATATCAATTATCATTATTTTAAATAATTATTTAAACCTACACGATAACTAAAACACTCTAACAAAGTATATGAAAAATATACTATGTGTAATCGTTCTTAATAAAATCAATCCATTTGGCTTGGAGGAAGAAGGGTCCCACTTAGGCACCACATTTGAACACCCCTTAGATTAAATCTTATGTTTCTAAAGCTAACTTTCTTAAAATTTGGCATTACCTTGTCAGTTTGCGCAACAAATATCATGTATTTCTAGAGCCTTAGGTTATTAATTCTCATTAATGAATTAGAATCTCATATTGCAAAGTGTCAACATGGAATATTAGAGAAATATTATATCCTAAACATTGCATCAATTGTATGGCATGTCTATGGATCTTGTTCAATACTCCTATTAGCGAAGAAGTTTACAATCTTTCCTCTAACAAAACAACAAAATCCCTTATAGTTTTCTTTTCAACACAAACCTCTATCTAACAACAAATACAAAAAGCAAAAATACAATATAAAAGATAACATTAATAATAGACAAATTCACAACAAAATAACTAAACTACTTCAAACTAAATCATATAGCTCAACGTAATTAAATATAATTCTGTCACATACTTCAAATCTTAAATCTAGCACGAGATTGCCATTTCTAATTTTTTATCACAACAATTTAATAGAAACATCAACACATCAAACCAATTAAAACTAGAGACTTTATCCTCATCTTTGTTTAATATCATCCTTGCATTCAAATGGTTTTTTTATTGAAGAAAGGTAGGAGGGAGAAAGGCTTAGGCAGGTATCGTCCACCCAAGCCCTGCTTTTGTTTTCATCAATAAAAACAATTATTCTGTCAATTTTGAATGAGTTTGATGGGAGCATCAGCAGGTGAACATACAGGCAGAGTGGGGCGGAGTGCGAACGAAGTTCGTAGTGTTGGGAGGAAATTCTCAGTTTCGCCCCCAACAAAGCACGTTGAAAACTTCATCAATCAGTGAATGAGCAGGAAAAGTCCAAATTATGGAAACCAAAACACGTAGAATGCGTCCAAAGATCACCAAACTTAATACGTTGACTGCGTCTCTCTCTCTCTCTCACGCATGTACATTAAGTGGTCGAAGTGTTGAGTTTTTAATGTAGAAATTAAATTTTAAATCTTTTTTTCGTTTTAGGTTAGAGGAAATATTAAAAAAAAAAATATTAAATAATGAATGTATAAAAAATAAATTACCATACTTAATTAAAACAAGCGACCTTGAAAATTTTTCTTCAAGGTGTTTCATGAAGTATTTTGATTCCCCTTCAGATGTGGTTTTGTGCACCTTGGAGTTTGATAGCACCTCTTAATGGCTTGAGCATTATACTCTAATAGGTTATTTTGTTGGGAGGGTTCCCCCTGAAAGCATGCTTAGAGAGTGGGTCAATAAGGCTTGGGTCCCGCATGGGGTCCAACTTGATGCCGTTCAAAACCTTACTAAGGTTTCTTTCATTTTCATTTTGGGGAAGCTAGTCATTGGAAGCCATACTTAATCATGGCCCCTAGTTTGTCTATGCATCCCTTTTAGTTTAAATCAACCTTGGACATGAGACTTTGTGGTCTCTAATGAAAGGGCCCTCTGTGTCCTAGTCTAGGTTGAGTTCCCTGAGTTACCCTTGCCATGTTGGAATTTTCTGACCATAATTGTTGGCTCGCTTGGAAAAGTTGTTTGTGTTCAGTCTGATACATTTTGCTCAGCTTGACCCCAAAAGTGTAGATTTATGTCAAGATTGACCTCTCTAAGGATTTTAAATACAATGTAGATAGTCAATTGGTCAAATGCTTCATACCCAATGTGTCCTCTATCTCATTTTCTTGAACACTTATTTCAGGTGTCAATCCTCAGACCACAAGATCAAAGTCTCTCTATAGGCTTCTCCTGATAATAAGCCTCTCTCTTGGCCATCTGAAGATCCCCCTTCGACAAATGATGATGGATGGATTATAGTAGGGAACCATAAAAACAACTGTAACTCTAGCAATGGTGGAGCTCAGACCAATCCCTTAGCTAATAATGGCAACCAAGTAGTAAAATCATTCATGGTGCCCTTTCAAACCCTCATAATAAGTGGAATGAGGTGGCTCCTCTCATTGGAGAGCCACCTACTTAGCCTAAATATTCTAGAATGCTTCAATCAATGTCTATTTTGTCTTCACAGTCGAAGGTGGTTGCTCGCCCTCTTTATTTTTCTTTAAAATATATATATAGTATTGTCTATTTTAACCTTCAAAAAAATCTTTTACATAAATTTGATACAATAATATTATAAATATATACCATATCATATATTATATATTTATAATAATTTTGTATTAATATATAACATATCATATATTAGTCTTGGCAACATGTTTTTATGTACTATAATCGAAACTTTAAAAATGTCAAAGGGAGAAATAGGTTTGGGAGAACCAAGTTGGCTTGTGAGGACAAGGAAAACAAATTTGGAGTAGAAAGGTAAAGTCAATTCCAAAGAGGAAGACCTTATGGAGTCCTATCACATTCATTGACCAAGTAAACTTTCTCAACAAGGAATGGTAGGCGGCCGACAGACTCTAACAACTGCAAGACATCAATTTAGCTTTGTGTTTCCTCTCCATGTTCTTTTGTTGTTTCTTTGCTAGTCATATTGTTTTTTGTTGTATGTGTTGTTTAGCTACTCTTGTTAGTCTCATATGTCATGGGACTCTTCTTGACTATCGACTGGCTATTTTTTGTAAAAGGGTCTGGCCTGTCTCAATTCCCATTTTTATCTATATCAAAACCATATCATATATTAGATAAATTTTCTAATCATTTTCAATTTGAAAAGTTTCTCCAATAATTAATGTAATATGTAAAATATATTTTATAACATGCATTAAAAAGAAAGACCTAATTAACCTCCATGGTAGACTAGATGGTCAAGTCATTGGAAACCACAGATGATGGTCACAAGTTTGACTGGAACACAGATGATGGTTGCGAGGACTTACCACCACATGGGTGGAGGACAGTATCGGTATGTGAAGTTAGTTTATTATATTCAAGCATTGATAAAGTCATTGATGACAAGTACCACAATACCACGATTAGGTCAAGATGGAGAAATTTTTTGGCAATATGAAAAGTGTACAACATGCAGAAGAGCCACTTGCGCTTCTACTTTTGGAAATTCTTCTTCGGAAAAGATTTTATTACTTGCATGTTTTTCATGGTTGTTTAAGTTAGTTCAGATTGAATACAAATTTATGGTAAAATTCTATATTAGGGAATTTCTTCTGAGACTAATAAAATTGTTGAGAGAATTTTTCCCATGGTTTTTTGTGGCACATAAACAGGTTTTCCATGTAAATATGTGTGTTATTCTGAGTTGTATGTCTTTTTTCTTTTGTAACATGCCATCTCATATTACTAGGAATTACACACACAATTTACTAATAAAGTGTCATGCTGACATTTCCCATGCGGTCACGACATGCAACACATGTGTCATGTCCACATTTGTCGTGTGGCCAAATGTCATGCCCAGATTTCCCATGTGGTCACGACACACAACACATGTGTCATGTCCACATTTGTCATGTGGTCATGACACGAAATATCAAAAAATTTCCCACGCTTCCCTAGAAACCCCCTCGTACGTGTGAACGTGCTCAGTGGCATACACTTAAGGCATAAACAAATAGTTGCAAGGCAGGGTTATACGTACACGTGCGCATACCAATCGCAAGAAGGCCATCAAGGGGGTCACCAAGATGCAATTAACGTCACTAATAAGGCTAAACTTTACTAACCTAACTAAACCCTAGATTTTGGGAAAATCTGGCAACATAACGCCTCATGGGTGTGAGTAGGGTTAATTGTACTAAAACTAATTTAAGAGGTTTCCTGTGTTGGTTTAATAAATTTCCTACATCTCCCTAATTACATTGGAATATAGTTGATTAATTGAATTGAACATTTTTCAACAAAGTCCGATCATTTGTTCTGCTTCGCGTTTTCTGAAATTTAATATTAATTTATTCTCCTTCGCGTTTTCTAATTTAAAATTTATTTGTTCTCCTTCATGTTTTCTAAATTTAAAATTAATTTGTTCTCCTTCATGTTTTCTATCAATCAGAGTTATTTCTACATCATTTACATTATTCCTAATTTCTTGGTAGATCAGATCTCGTAAACAGGACTTACTAACTTCATTTGATGAAGTTCACAAGGTTTCCGTTCTAGGTTTAAATCAACATTTGAATTACTTTTGTTAATTATATTGCCCCCAATCATGAGTAAAGGATTATTAAATCTCAATTAGTACTCTTAGCCCTATTTTGGAAAAGACATGCATTTTCTCCTCTTTATTTTCACTTTTATCTTTCTTTCTCTTTTATCTCTTTTTTCTCATTTTCTCAATTTCTTGCAGGTTAAATAGCCACTTAGGTAATGAATAAGTTTGCTTCCAATATATATATATATATATATATATATATATATATATATATATATATATATAATTGTGTTACAAAATTTGGTTTTCTTTATATAACATATAAATATTGATTTATTTCATATTTTCATTTGCTTACATTGAAACCCTAACCCCTCTTTTTTTGTGTTTGTTTTAGGCAAGGTCAATGGAGGATAGGCGGCGGTGCATGGGGAAGAACACAGAGTGGTGGTCCTGTGAGGGAGCGCAAAGGAGGAATGGTGGCTGAAGTGGAGTGGTGGTCGGTGGATTCTAACGAAGCGTGGGAAAAATTTTTATATTTCGTGTCATGACCACATGACAAATGTGTTGCATGTCGTGACCGCATGGGAAATGAGGGCATGACATAAAGTAAATGAACATGGTAAACATGAAAGATTTTTTTTACATTTGCAAAATCACATAAAATTAAATGCATATCTTTTTTGAATATATTTCAACCTTAAAAATCACAATATATACAAAAATAAATCATGGTGAAATCATTTGACTTTACATTTACAAATATTTTTCACTTAGCAATATGAACAAGTTTACATAAGTTTGACAATCATAAGTCAATCATGAAGTACACTGCATCTGGAATTTTGATATTTGTCACTCAAGCCTTGGTGAGTCTTTTGCTATAGAGGGAGAGCATCATCATAGTGCTTTACCTCCAACCACAGACCAGAGGTCCCCCATACACCTTCCTTCCTGGAAGTGGCCAAGCTACCCTTCACAAAGAGTGTTGGTGTTCCCAACTGATGGTCTAAGTTTCCCTAAAAAGTAGCCAGCTTTTATGCTCAGGATTCTCAAGTTAGTGGCCAACGAATAGGAAACAATTATTTGTTCTCCTCTACACTTTAGGTTCTACCAGACCTATGGGGTGTTCCCTTGATTCAATATCTATATGACAAATCCTTATTTCTCTGGATATTGACAACTAAAGTAGATATGTTCTCCTATATGTAAACCAATACTATATAATCACTTCAATGTTGGCTAGCTCTTGTAATTACTTCACTAAATGGCTCAGAGAACATGAAACTAAACCCTACTCCTAAAACTAACAAGTTGATTTGTTTTCTTTTTATGTGTGTGATTGTCTGATTGTGGGTATTTTGTAAAACTATACCCAACTCTTATCGGTTCCAATCCTAGGGTTTACAGTCAATTCCTTACAAATGTAGATTACTTCTCATAAGCATCACAAACATGCAGATTTAGAGGATTTACTATGTTCCTGTCTAACATAAAAGAATCCAAGAATGGGTATTCCCAACAATTCTTCATACAAATATCCCTATTGCAAAACACACCTCCCCATATTTGACTTAAAGCATTTTAATCTATTCCTTGGATAGAAGCTAAAAACCAAACATGCAATATAGCAAATGTATATTTATGAATTCAGAAACCCTTAGTATCTTCCTTCAAAAGAGAAATGTAAACAACACAGGAGATAATTATTGGAAACACATGCTCACAGGCATTTCTCATATAATCTTAATCTGAAACTGATAAAATGCTTATAAAGAACATATATTCAACAATGCAAGAAACTAAACTTACAACTTAGAAATATAGAAATCCTGCTAGAATTACTCTGTATTTTATTAGCAAAAGTTACCCAAATACTTCAACAACCTCACAAAGTAGTACTACATGTTCTTTTATAGGCACAAGAACGTAGTTCTCAATATTCATTATCCTATGTTGGTTACATGAATTTTACATTACAAGCCACTGCCCATAGGCATTGGGAAAACAAGTTCAAATTACATATATATGAAAGAGGAAAAGACAAAATACAATTTATCTTGGAGATTACAAAAATAGTTTGAAAATGTATTTATCCTTTCACATGATTGGATCTTCATTCATTTGGGACATACTTCTCCATCCAAGCTATATATAACCGTTCTGTGGACCACTAAAAAGTAATTAATTTTGTTATTGCATCATTGTGCCCTGTGTACCTTGCATCTAATACATTTTTTTATTCTTTGCAAAAT
Organism: Cunninghamia lanceolata; assembly: GCA_027924645.1. Taxonomy (NCBI): domain Eukaryota; kingdom Viridiplantae; phylum Streptophyta; class Pinopsida; order Cupressales; family Cupressaceae; genus Cunninghamia; species Cunninghamia lanceolata. Next base: position 12,180,688 of record BSBN01000854.1, read on the forward strand.
GTATCCAGACTCAGTTCAAGGCATACAGCTTGTCCAATGTAGAGTTCAAAATGCTCAAATTAGAATCTCCCTCTACATAGCTCGAGGATACCAACTAGCTAGCCAGATTTTCAAAGTCATTTTTCCACATATACATACCTATTATATGTCCATCACTTTCTAAAATACTTGGCATTATCCTCTTATCCATCTCCTCAATGAGTTGTCTTTTTTCTTTCAAAACCTTTTCCAATTTTAAATGGAAAGCCACCACATCCTCCAATATCAACATGTTAGAATCAATTTTATCTCTAATGGAGCATCTAGGGAAAACCTTGAACACTTATGCAAGTTCCTCATTACCCCTATTCATGGTAGTCATACCTTAATCGTGTTGTCTAAGTTCTCCTTATTTTTCTCATGTTGATACTGGGTTGTTCTTATGCTTGAATATGACTTCCATGTGTCCTCAGTCCTGACTATAATTTTAGACAACCTGTGGTTTATCAAAATTGTAATTTTAACTCTTTCACAATAGTTTTCTTTTCATCTTTCAAATTCCTCACCTCCTCTTTTAGCTCTTTTATTTTAGAGAGTAATGGCTCTCTATCTATGGGGAACTATTCTGTAGTCTGAATTAGAGTTGGAATACTCTAAGCTAAGGTGCTTGGAATCTTAGTTAGTGTGATTCTATGATGCATATGATGCATATGATGGAATACTCTAAGCTAAGGTGATTCTATAGTCTGAATTAAATGCCATCTTACAAGGACCTTCCACTTGTACAAGATAGGAACCTGACCTTCCACTTGTACAAGATAGGAACCTTGGGCTAAATATAGCAAATATACAACTAACATATCCGTCATATGCGTCATAGAATCACAGAATCTTATGACAACTTGCAGTTGTCATAGATTCACTTACCAAACATTATGACAGTTATCATACATGGCAAATATAGTAGATTCCTCAAGAGAAAACACCTACCCTCATTTACTTTGAGCTTTTACATTTTCCAATAGTAAAATTCACTCTGTAATTACCTCTAGTTACTCTAAAATTACCCCTACCAGTGAAACTAGTACATCTCCTCATGGATAATTACAAATTACATATAATAAATGGAATAAATACAATATTGGGAATTACAAGGTTAATGGAACCTTACCCCAACATTCTCCCACTTGACATTATACATTGTAAATCAACCCATAGGAAATTAAATGAAAATAATCAGGCGCTAGAAACAAGGCCCATGGCCTCTCTGCACCACATGAACTTCTTTGTGCTCATAGGCTTGATCAATGAATCTGTAACATTCTCTTGAGTGTCTATCTTCTTTAGCTCAATATGTCCATTTGCAACCAACTCTCGAACAAAGTGATACTGAACATCAACATGCTTAATTCGAGCATGATACATGGGATTCTTAGCTAAACAGATAGCACTTTAGCTATCACAACCAATCTTAGTGATCCTGCAATCAAATCTAATACCTGTACATAGTCTCCTCAACCAAGTTGCCTCCTTAGAGACATGGGTAGAAGCCATATACTCTTCTTCTGTGGTTGACAAAGCAATTGTGGGCTACCTCTTACTCATCCAACTCACTGCTCCTCTAAACAAAGTGAACACATAGCCACTAGTGGACCTTCATCTATTCAAGTCACCTGCCCAATCTGTATCAACAAAACCTTGTATGTTCAAAGATTTATTAGTACTATAAGTACCAGAATAAACCAAACAATGATCAGGAGTACCTACAAGATATTTAAACACCATCTTCACATAGTTCCAATGTTGTCTATCAAGGTTAGACATAAATCTGTTCAAAACGCCCAGTACTTGGGCAATATCTGGTCTAGTGCAAACCATTGCATACATCAAACTCCCTACAACACTAGCATGTGGCACATTAGACATATCCTCAAGATCATCCTTAGTCTTTGGACACACATCTAATGAAAGCTTAGTACCAATGGGTAAAGGAACTCTAACTGGGTTACATACTTGCAAATTAAACCTCTGTAAAATAGTATTCACATAATTACTTTGTGACAAACAAAGATTTCTATTAACTCTATCCCTCCTTATCTCCATTCCCAAAATATACCTTGTAGCATCAAGATCCTTCATCTCAAATGCACCTGAAAGTTGGGCTTTAAACTCACTTATCATACCCTTAGTATTACTGAAAAACAACATATCATCAACATACAAAGCAATAACTAGTATAGAATCATCAAAACAATAAATGTAAACACAGTGATCCTCCTCACTTCTACCAAAACCCAATTTCAAAACAAATGAGTCAAACTTTTGATACCACATTTTGGGGGACTATTTGAGACCATAAAGAGACCTCTTTAAACCTACAAACCCAATGTTCTTTTCCTTTTACCTCAAAACCTGTAGGTTGTTGTATATAAATTTCTTCTTCAAGATCTCCATGTAGGAACGCAGTCTTAACATCCATTTTCTCAATCTCCCAATCATAAGTTGCAACAATGGATAAGATAAATCTAATAGAAGTCAGTTTAGAAATAGGAAAGAATATCTCACCAAAATCAACTCCCTCTCTCTGGGAGTAGCCATTGGCTACCAGTCTAGCCTTATACTTCTCTAATGACCTGTCTGCTCCAAACTTCTTCTTAAAGACCCACTTACAACCTTTGGCCTTTCTTCCTTTGGGCAAATGAACAAGATCCTCGATGTTACAAGAGTCTAAAGCCATCATCTCCTCCTACATGGCTAACTTCCAAGACTCACTATCATTTGTAGAATAGCTTCCCTATAGGATCTAGGTTCATCGTTAGTACTCAATAAAGCATATACACAATAAAAATCTAGTGAGCTATACCTATCACCTAGATTCTATTGTCTTGTGGATCTCCTCAAGGGTGGAGTAAGAGATTCTACTCGCTCTTCTGTATGATCATGTGCACTAATTTCTTTTATAACAACAAACTCATCTTCATCAGAACTACTTGAATCTTCTTCTTCTTCTTCACCCAGGCCAATCCATCATTTTATTCTTCCTGAGGTGCATATTGCTGCTCTAAATCAAAGTGCACCTTCTTTACCTTTTCTTCTTTTTCTTTTGGCTACTCAAGTTTAGAAATAGCTCAAAGTTCCCTGAAAATAACATCTCTAGAAAGGATAATCTTGTGGGTTAGTGGATTCCAAAGATTATAACCTCACATTATCATCATGTAGTTAATGAATGTACACTTTTTATCTTTTGGATCCAAATTAGATCAATTTTCCTTAGGCACATGAAACAAAAGGTTCTTTCCTATCCACACTTCATAAGGTGTCAAATCAAGAGCCTTACAAGGAGATCTATTTATCAAGTAGCAAGTAGTACACATAGCCTCTGTCCAAAAGTATTTATCCAACTGTACATCACTAAGCATACTTCTAGCCCTTTCCATGATTGTTTAGTTCATCCTTTCTACAACACCATTCTATTGTGGTCTATATGGAGTTGTCTTTTGTCTAATTATACCTGCATGCTTGCAAAACTCATCAAATTCCTTAGAGCAATATTCTCCTCCATTGTTAGATCTTAATATTTTTATCTTTAAACTTGATTGGTTCTCTACTAAGACTTTGAATTCCTTAAACTTAGTGAAAACTTTATATTTATGTTTCATAACATAAATCCATGTATATCTGGATACATCATTAATGAAGGTGACAAAATAACAAGATTTTCCAATAGATTCATTATCCACGAGTCCACACACATCCGTATGAATAATTTCTAATTTATCTTTTGCTCTATTGCTTCATGAAGGAAATGATTTTTTGTTTTGTCTACTAAACACACAATGCTCACAGAAATCAAAATGCTCATTAGAATAAGAGAAACCATCCAACAATTCTTTATTCTTAATATTTTTAGTATAAGAGAAACCATGCCAGATTTTACTTATGTGGCACAATCTATGGTGCCACAACATACAAGTGTTTTTAGAAGCCTCAGAAACATAAAAGGCATTACAAATTGTAGTGGTTTCAAGCTTAAACAAGTTCCCAAATCTCTTCCCTTTCACTACCACCAAGTTCCCTCTCACCAATCTGCAACCATGCTTGTCAAATGTCACATGCATTCCCAAATCATTCAACTTTGAAACTAAAATCAGATTTCTAGCTAATATAGGAACATGCAAAACACTAGGGAGGGTTTTATTCCTCCCATCACTAAAACACAACAATACATTTCCTTTCTCGACAATCAGGTATGAAGAGCTGTCACCAAGGTAGATATTATCTCCATCATATTATATATATGTGGAGAACCATTTCTTATGCGGGGTCATATGAAATGAGCATCCTGAGTCAACCAACTAGTGGTCATTAGAAACAACATTACATGCAGAAAGTAAAACATCTTCACCTACATTCGATGACTTATCTGAAGCACTCTGCCATTATTTCTTGGGGTTTCTGCACTCCTTCTTCATATGTCCTCTTTTACCGTAGTTCCAACACTTAACTCTATTCTTTTTACCAGGAGTCTTAGACCGGCCCTTGGACTTTTCCTTAGCCCCTTTCTGATCTCCCTTTGGTACCCTTTCCTTAGACCTTCCCCTAACACTGAGAGCATCCCCTGAATTATCTGAACTCTTCTTCCTCAATTCATGTGGCAGTGAAACTATAACAAGGGCATCCAACTTTGGATCTGTGAGGTTAGCAGTGATAGCAAGGATAACATTCTCTGAAGACTCAAGTAAAGAACAAAGAAGTAAGATACATTTATCTTCCTCATCAACTTCAACATCTACTGAACAAAGCTAACTCATTAACAAATTAAAAGAATTTAAATGCTCTGCAACTGACCCACCCTCTTTCATTTTGAAAGAAAACAACTTCCTTTTTAAATAGAGTTTATTTACCATACTCTTGGATTGGTAGATCTCACCCAACTAATTCCACAATATATGTGTGGTCTCTTCCTTTGTGACATTCAGCAACATAGAATCTGAAAGACACAAATGGATGGTTCCTCATGCCTTCTTATCTAGTTTTGTCCACTCATCTGGAGAGACATCATCGGGTTTCTTCTCTTTTTGAACAGCCAACCACTGGTTTCTTTCTTCCAACCAATCCTCCATTTTTAGCTTCCACAACTCTTACCTCATTCCGTTGAACTTCTCAATGTCCAAATGAGAGGTTGATGTAACAATGGATCCAGCCATCATAACAACACAATATCTGAAAAATAAACATAACCAAATCTCCCACTGCAGCTACAGCTTCCACACTACCACCCAAGAGTCAAAGCTAGCCAAGATCTGATACCAAATGTTAGAAATGAAAGCAACACTACTTTAATGGAAATCTGATTCAATATAAATTTCTGCAATCTTTAACTGTGTGTTATTAATGGAGATTGTAACACAGAAACAAAACTATGCTTCACAAAAATGCAAATTTAGAAAATTGAACACATGACACAATGTTTAACATGGAGAAAACCCTTTCAGGTAAAAAATTCCACACAAGAAAGAGGTCCAATGTTTGTATTGATGTAAAAATGATTTACAATACAACAACACCACCAATCTCTCCTTCAGTATTCAATCTGATAGCATTCTAGTAGCACCTGAGTACTCAAAATTTGTATTGCAGTAACAAATACATGAAAAATACTTATAGAAATGTTTTCCAACTCATCCTAGGCATTCACCTTCTCTCTCATGATATTCCCCAACATGCCAGCATTAAATACCATCTTACAAGCACCTTCCACTTGTCCAAAAAAAAATGTTGGGCACCCAAGACTAAATCTAGCCTCTTACAACATCTTATGACATAGCATAAATGTCATAGATTCCACAAAAGAGTATCTTTCCAAGATAGGAACCTTGGGCTAAATATAGCAAATATACAACTAACATATCTGTCATATGCATCATAGAATCATAGTATCTTATGACATATTGCAGCTATCATAGATTCACTTACCAAACATTATGATAGTTGTCATACATGCCAAATATAGTAGATTCCTCAAGGGAAAATGCCTACCCTCATTTACTTTGAGTTTTTACATTTTCCAATATTAAAATTCACTCTGTAATTACCTCCAGTTACTTCAAAATTACCCCTGCTAGTGAAACTAGTACATCGCCTCATGGATAATTACAAATTACATATAATAAATGGAATAAATACAATATTGGGACTTACAAGGTTAATGGCACCTTATCCCTACACCAAAAATGCAATTCTCTTTGGCATAAACTTTGGCAATACATATGGGGCTACCTTTCTCCCATAGACCCTAATACAGGTGGTATTAGTATGCAAAAACCAATCTCCCCAGTTGTGTTGAATTCCCAACTCTGGGATCATGTCTAGTGGTCTTAGAAAATCAAGAACATCCAGATGCATCCTTTCACCTTCAGACTCCAAGCGACCCAGTAACGTTCTTCTAAAATACTCCTCAAAAGTCACATAATCTACATTTGTACAATGCATATCTATCATAAAAGTCCACATCTTTACAGGGAGCAAATTACCCTTCAGATCAACCTCCTTAACATGGAAGTCTTTATGCCACAATCCTAATCTAGCATACAAAAACATGTGGCACATCATTGAATACCACTTAAACTCAACTTTTGCATCTACAATATATAGGTTATTCTTAATTTCAGTCAGCTACTTGAGCATTTTATTGGCTATATATGTTGTAAAATCAAAAGGCTTCATGGTTGAAATATCATATATATTGCTGCTAAGATCATCAAAGAAATTGACATTTTGTTCACTGCATCTCTTCCCAACACCTGGCACAGAGTATGATATGTCTTCACAAAGTACTGCATGAACTATGACACATCAAAAGGTTCTTCCTTCTAGTCTGATACCTTCACCAATTTTCCTTCAATGCCTTTTGGTATGTGCTTGGGCAAATTAAAAGTTCTATATCCACACCAAACTCTCTTATATTCTTCCTTCAGAGCATTACAATTGATCTATTTTCTAGTAGTAGGGTTTAATCCAAACACACTTGAGATGTAGGCTTTTTAGTTTTGATCATAACAATATTATTTCCTGCCAAGAGAGCCCTAGATGTAGGATCATACCTCTATGCAACTGGCCTCACAAAATATGGATTTGGAAACACATTAGTGATATCAATTTAGCTAAATCTAGCTTCCAGGCTTTGCAAACTGGGGCCTTATACTCTCTTTTGTCATACCAATTCTTGAACATAATCCATGCAAGCACATGCAACTGGGCATCTCGACAATCATAGCATAGGTCCAATAGTTTATCATTCAGCCCACCAGGACCATATACATTTGTAGGTCTCCGTGAAGACCCAGGGAATTGGACCATTAAGTCCTCATCTAAGCTCATTTTTAAAGAAGAGGCGTGGTTCACTTGACTCATTTTGAAACTTCTTTGCATAGATTAAGGTTTTTCATTTTTCTATTGATGCTCAAAACTATTCACAAAATGATAATTCCATTGAAACAGACACAACTAGTGGAAGCAACATACTAGTTTTCTTCCTCTGTAGATGCTTTAGAATATCTGTATTTTCTTGTTCAACCCTCACTGTGCACTAGAACTCTTCTTGCACCTATAAAAATGATATGGAAAACCCTATTTTTCATCCTTAAAGAAGCTTTCAATTTAGGGCCAGCTACATCAATGCGCATCACTTCGGCCTTTACTACAATTCATGTTTCAGAGTATCTTCCAATGTTCATTGCAGTAAGTTTAAATTTTGGCCATTGATTTGAGCTTCTTTCTATTAGATCGACAGTCATGAGTTACGGGCCGGATTTGTAAATCTGAGCTCTTTAATTGAAAACTCATCAGCCAATGAAATAACCCCATGTTGGATACACTTTTCATGCTGAATCCTCGACCTTTTGTCCAATGTGGACATGTGGCTTCATTTCATAGTAGCACGGTGGGAAATGGGCCACCACCTTTTGACTCTATGTGAGTGTGCTAAAAGCTCCATGTATCCTACCCTACGCAAGCATTTATTCTTCCTTCGAAGGCTAGGCACATGTCACAATCTCACAGTCGCATGGTGAATCTTCCCTTCTGACAAGATTCCTCTATGCCTTTGTGATACCGTTAGATCTTCCATTTCCTATGGCTCACTTCTCTACCTGACACCTGGCAATGCTTGCTTTGTTGATTCAGAATCCTTGATCTTATGGTTGTAAGCCCAAGAGTCCTCGATAGTTGTTTGTATTTCGTAGCATCGCGGTAAGAATATGACATTACCCTAAATGTTGTGTGGGCTCGTGATGCCTTGTCATGTGGCACTTTTAGGCCCTACAAGGACTTAAGACTTAGACTTTACAATATTATGGGCTACAAATAGTAACATTAGGTAAAAGGGGCTGGTCACTTTAAAACTTATAAGGCTTAAGGTTGTAACTTAAGTAATCAATGACCCAGGACAAACAGTCAACGGGAGATTAGAACATAAAGTAGAACACGACTGTAAGACTTAAGGCTTTAAGGGAAGATAAGGAAAAACATTGATAGATTGACTTAAAGCCCTAAACCTTAGGAAGGTACCACAATTGCCTATGGTTGGGGATGTGTAATTCACTGGATTGTAGCGAGGACCAGAAAGACTCTAAGAGTAGACTAGAACCAAGACAGACAATGACACAAAAGATAATTGTACAAATAATTACACTATATACAACCTATTTACAATGTGTATAGAAAATAACCTACTTATGAAAAGTAGGGTTTCAGGAACTGTTCATGCATGGGCAATTCCTGAAATTCACCATCAAGAGCTTGGAGAAAATATGAGTCTTCTCCATGAGTGTTACTTATCAGGTATGGGCCAATTCATAAAGGCTCAAATTTTCCATGCTTGCCTTTGTCTTGGCTCCTGACATTCCTCATAAGAACCGTATCATTCACCTAAAACTTCCTCTTTGAGGCCCTTTTATCAAACAAGTACTTCACTTTCTATTGCCTCTTCACATTGGTTCTTTGTTCTTCTCTTCTTGCCCCATCTAATGCAACCAATTGGTTCACCCTTTCTACCATTGGATCTTCTATATCTTCATCATTTTCTTATATAACCTTATAAATTGGTAGGAGATTATTTATTGGCAACTTTGCCTCAAGGCTATACACCAATTCAAATGGATACTTACTAGTGGATTTTTTAACTGTCACCCTATCAGCCCATAGTGCTAACTTCAACTTAGAGTCCCATGCCTTCTTATTTTTATCAATTATCCTCTTGATTATCTTCATCAGAGTTTTGTTGCTAGACTCAGCTTGGCCATTACCTTGAGGATGATATGGTGTTGCATATGATAGATTCAAATGATACTCATTGTAGAAATCAATAAATTCTCCTGATCTGAAACACATTGCATTATCTGTTACCAATTTTGTTGGTACCCCAAATCTAATGATTATATGCTCCAAGATAAAATTCAATACAAGTTTGCTCATAGCTTTCTTAGTGGGAATGGCCTCAATCCATTTAGTGAAATAATCAGTAGCCACAAGTATCCAACTATGTCCATCACTTGACTTCTTTTCTATTTCTCCAATAAAACCTATTCCACACTATTGGAATGGAGCATCTATTGTCACAGTTTTGAATGACAATGTACCAGCATACTTCAACTTCCCTGAAAATCTCTTACATGAATCACAAGTTCTCACCATTTTATATACATCAGTGAACAACATTGGCCACCAGTATCTAGACCTAAGGATCTTGTGTGCAGTGATTTTATCCATGTAGTGTCCTCCACATACCCCTTTGTGCATATCGATCAATATCCTTGCAGCTTGATCCTGATCTATACATCTAAGGAACACACCATCAGGGTTTCTCCAGTATAATTTATCTTGAACAATGACATACTTTAAGGATTGCAATTTCAAAGTCCTTTTATGATTATCATTCAAGTAAGCAGGGCAATTCATGCTTTCCAGATACTGAATAATATCTTTGTACCATTTAGATTGTTGTACACTACACACTTTATCTTACATCTGGTCTTTAGCTACATTTACTTGACAGGCCTCTAGGTTTGTTTCTACCATCAACTTTGCAAAACCTTGTCCCCTTACTAGCTTGGTGATCTGGATGTCAATGTTAAACTCCTATATCTTATTGATCCACCTACACTGTCTCCTAGTTACCTCTTGTTGCGTAAATATATCTTTCACTGCAGAATGGGGAACATAGGCTACAATTTGAGTCCAACTAAATAAGGCCTGAAATTCTTCACCGCCCTGACCAAAGCATATGCTTGTTTTACAACTTTATCATATTTTAATTTTGCAGCCTGCAAGGATTTACTAAAGAAAGAAATTGTTTGTTCATATCCATCATCATTTTTCTAAAATAGGCATGCTATACTTGTATGAAAAGGAACAAAAGAAAACAACTGCAAAGGTTTGGTGAAGTCAGGAGACTTCAAAATAGGGGTAGTCTTAATGGCTTCTTTTATGTTTTGAGATGAATGAATTGCTTCATCTCTCCATGTTACAACCTCTCCTTTCTTCATCATCTTAGAAATTGCTTGGGTGATTTCTGCAAAGTTGGTAACAAATCTTCTGACAAAATTGATCTATCCAAAAAATGATTGAATGCCTTTCATAGTTTTGGGCATTTGGATTCTGTCTATGGCAGAAACCATTTATGGATCAATCCAAACTCCATCCTTGGACAATATATGCCCCAAAAGTTTTCCCTCGGTCACTCCAAAGGAACACTTCTTAGGATTTAATGAAATGCATACTCTAATGCTTTGATAAAAATCTTCTACAAGTGCATACAATGTTGATCCTCTTTTTTTATAAAATAGGCAGTCAAATCATCTTGATACACTACTAGTATTGAATCAATTAATCCTATAAATACTACATCCATGGCTCTCTAGAATGTAGCCCCAACATTTGTCAGTCTGAATCACATCCTCACATATACATATGTCCCCCATGGAGTTGTAAAGGTAGTCTTGTACTATTCTAATTCTTTCACTTTCACCTAGTTATAGCTAGAGAACCATCCATCATGGATAGAAGTTCACATCCTATCAAGTCTTTTGGAGCATAGTCTCCATGTTGGGCAGTGCATAATTATCTTTCAAAGATGAAACATTCAAATTTCTAAAATCCACACATAGCCTGATGTCTCCATTTTTCTTCCTGACTGGGGACATATTTGACACCCAAGTGGAGTTCCTTATGGGCTTTATGATTCCACCATCTCTGATCTTAATAAGTTCTTGTTGCATCTTTAGAGCCAGAGTAGGGTTGATGGGCCTTTTCTTTTGTCTAAATGGCTTAACCCCAAGCTTCAAAGGGATTTGATGTTGAAAAAGATCCTCCCTGTATGCCTTCAGATCATCATACAACCATGCAAAGACATGTTTAAATTTTCTCAACAGTGCAATCAACATTGCCCTTATGTGTGGCTTGAGTTGTTTCCCAATATAGACTTTCTTTGGAGCATTGTGTGTACCCAAATTTATTTCTTCTAAATCTTGTTTGTTTGTGGAAGAAATCTTAGCAACAAATTGATCTCTATTATCAAATGTTATTTCCAACACTACTAGCCCTCTTCAAATCTTATTAGTCTTGAGCCGTATTACTTCTTTTCCAAAAAGAGTTTCTTTTCCATCTACAACCTCCACAAAATTCTTAAATTCTATTTCCTTATTTTCATACTCATCAATGTAATGTAGAAATATTAATAGATCCTTGTCATCCTCAAAAACTTGCCAACTACATATGTTGTCTAGGATTGTAGGTCTAATTTTGACTTGAACATGCACACTATCCACTAATGTAATATCGTCTAGCCCAATTGCAACATTGGCTAGGAAGTCTACCAAAACATTCCTAGACCTTTCTACCTAGTTTAAATAGAAAATACATCAAATAGTTCCACACAATCCCACACTGCATGCTTATATTGCTTCAACATTTTATTTTTAGAAGCATATTTCCGTCTCACTTAAGAGAGTTAATTTTGAGTCTCCTAACACCTTGAGAAACTTAATTCCATGCTTAATTACAACATTCAAACATAGTAGAAGAGCCTCATACTTTGCAATATTATTTGTACACCCAAACTTTAGAAGGAAATAAAACTTAAATATCTTACCAGTTGGGGAGACTAAAACTACTCTAGCACTAGAGCCTTCCTCAGAACATGCACCATTGAAATACATGGACTAGAGCCCGTCCTGATCTTTCAATCTTTCTAGTTCAACATTAATGGATACCTTTCTACTTGTATTCTAATCACAAGATAGCACTTGAAAGTTATCAAAATCAGTATCAACAAAACAAACATGTTCATCTTGTTCAAGTTCTTCAACTATGTTAGGTGCCCTTTCCTCTCAGTCTAATTTGACATCTCTGCCATTCATAGGAATCATAGCATATGACAAGTCCAACTGCATGCTTCCTCCAATCAATGTTGCCCACCTTCTTAGCATTAACATCCCATATTGTGGCTTGAAGTTCACCACATTCACATTCATAGTATAGGTTTTCTTAGGATAAGCAGCAAGCATGAAGTTGAATGGAAGATAGGTGTGTGGAAATAGCTTCCTATGCTAATCTAAAGAGGAGAGAAGAGTGCAAATTATTTTTAATCCTTACAGTTACAGAATTTTAAACACAAAAATGGAGATATTGCAGTAAAACACATACACACAGAATGTAGATAGAAAAGAGAGACAAGACATACGTGGGGAAAACCCTTACAGGTGAAAAACCCCACACTCCAAAACACAGCTCAAAATGTATTTCAGTAAACAATCAAGGTTACAGTATAGTTTCAGAGCCAATGCTCTTGCACGAGTCTTTGACACTCGTATCTAGAGACAATTTGACAGCATAACAGTACTTGTCAATCACATAATACATCTCCTCTCAAAGCACCTACTTAAATAGAAGTTTACAAGGCAAAGATGAGCTTTCCTTGAGATGGGCATCCAACACGGCCTCATGGCCTAAAACCCACACCTTAGGATGCTTTTCCAACACTGCATCATGGTCATGACACTTGTCATAACACCCCATCCCAAAATGGTCACCTATTCCCAAGTTAGGCAATGACAGATGCTCTTACGACTCTTACGACTGTCATAGAATCCATCATACTGACATATCTTACAGTTGTACGAGAATCTATCATACATAGGCTAAAAATAGCATATTATCTTACAACATGTCATAACCCTCCTTGAGGTACCCAAAGATGCCTTGTGACACATGCCTTCACCTGTCATAGGACATTCCATTTATGACTCTTATGCTTCATAGATTTGTCATAGGAATCTGTCATAACCATTTCAGTCAATATTCCCTTACACACTATCCAAGATGCCGACACATGGTAAAATATTCCTACCACTAAGTGGGATGTCTATCTCCTCATGTGAGGACAAATTTACATGTGGTCACCTTCCACGTAGGATGACACATCACTGTGCCAACTCCCACAAGATGACAATAAGGATTTGCATCCTAATTACTATAATAGGTAATAAAATAAATAAATACAATGAAATAATACAAGGAATTACCAAGTTTAAGACACCTTAATTCCCAATATTCTCCCACTTGTTGAACACCTTGTAAGAACCAATGGAAATAACATGATTTAACTGCTATAGGCCGAGAGGCCCATATACTCCAAACACTATCTGAACTTCTATGTGCCCACTAGTTTCATCAATGCATCTGCGACATTCTTCAAAGTGTCTGTTTTCTCCAAATTCACCTTCCCATCCTCTACCATGTCTCACACAAAGTGAAACTGTACATCAATATGCTTTGTTCTAGCATAAAAAGTTAGATTCTTTGCTAGGCAAATCATACTCTGACTGTCACAACAAATCATAATCTGACCTGCATCAACACCAATATCTAAAATAGTCTCTTAAGCCAAATGGCTTCCTTGCAAGCATGAGTTGCTGTCATATACTCAGCTTCTGTCATGGACAAAGCAACCGCAGGTTGTTGCTTACACATCCAACTAATTGCACCACCGAACATAGTGAACACATAAGCACTGGTGGATCTCCTGCTATCAATGTCACTCGCCCAATCAGAATCCATGAACCCATGAATACAAATAGAATGTGGAGGTCCTATAGCATTACCATGATAACATATGGAATACTCAAAAGTACTCCTCAAATATCTGAACACTCTCTTAACTGCATCCCGATGTACCCATCCAGGATTAGCCATAAATTAACTGACTCCCACTGCTTGGGTAATGTCTGGCCTTGTGTAGACCATAGCATACATTAAATTGCCAACAACACTAGCATAAGGTACTCTACTCATGTCCTCCACCTCACTAGGAGATTTTGGACAATCATTAATAGACAACTTTGTCCCCAAAGAAACAGGAATACACAATGGTCTACAATCTGCCATGCTAAACCTATCCAACACAGTCTTCACATTCTTACTCTAGCTTAACTAAAGTTTTCTATTAGCTCTGTCTCTTTTGATTTCCATTCCCAGAATGTACCTAGTTGCCTCTAGATTTTTCATCTCAAATTGTCCTGACAACTGAGACTTCAAACCAGAAATCATATTCTTACCATTCCCAATTAACAACATATCATCAACATACAATGCAATAATGAGAATGTGATCATTGTCAAATTTATAATACACACAATGATCTGATTTCAATCTTAGAAATCTAATCGACAACATACAGGCATCAAACTTCAAGTACCACATCCTAGGAGACTGCTTCAAACCATACAAAGACTTTTTCAACTTGCAAACCAAATTTTCTTTCCCTTTCTCTATGTAATGCTCTGGATGTGACATGTAAATCTCTCCCTCCAAATCACCATGAAGAAATGTTGTCTTCACATCCATCTGCTCCACCTCTAAGTCATAAGTTGTTACGAGAGATAATAGAAATCGAATAGATGTCAGCTTTGCAATGGGAGAGAAAATTTCACCATAATCAATTCCCTCCACTTGTGAATACCAATTCACAACCAATCTCACCTTGTATTTTCAACACTGCCATTTGCACTGAATTTCTTCTTGAACACCCATTTGCATCCAACAGGTTTCCATCCTTTAGGCAAAGGCACCAAGTCCCATGTTTTATTCTTTTTCAAAGAAACCATCTCATCTTCTATGGCCTCCTTCTAGGAACCTGCATCTTTCATGCCCATAGCCCCTTTCATAGTTCTAGGCTCATCAGTGTTAGTAAGTAAAGAAAAAGCATAACTAGAATCAAGAAATGAATAACCAAATCTATCAGGTTGCTTCCTTGTTCATGTAGACCTCCTCAATGGCAGAGGTTGAGGTTTTGCTTCTTCTTTTGAACTTTCAAAGCTGCTAGAGCTCTCCTCATCATTAGGTCTCATAGGGTCTGTCAGTTTAGTCTTCTCAGGGGTAGAAAGAAACTAAACCACATCATCTTTCTTTTCTATTTCTTCTGGCTTTAGAACAATGGGAGAAGGTGTTAGCTCTTTAAAAATAACAGTTCTTCTATACAATACTTTTTCAGCCACATGATCCCAAATCTTGTATCTTTTCACACTAACACCATAGCCAATGAAAATACACTTAATAGTCTTGTTCTCTAATTTAGATCATTTCTCCCTAGGCACATGTGCATATGCCTCACAACCAAAAACATGAAGATGTCTAACTGAAGGCTTCTTACCAAACCACACCTCCATAGGTGTCTTACCAACAAGAGCTAATGTTGGAGATCTATTTACCAGGTAGCAAGTAGTGGCTATGGCTTCAGCCCAAAACTTTTGTTCGAGGCTTGCTCCACTAAGCATACTCCTAGCCCTCTCCATCAGTGTTTTGTTCATCCTCTCTGCAACTCTATTTTGCTGTAGGGTGTATGGAGTTGTATTATGTCTTGCAATCCCTTGCTCTTTATAGAACTTATCAAACTCTGCCAAACAAAACTGACCATTGTTGTCAGTTCTCAAACACTTAATATTTTTACTAGTCTTATTCTCAACAAAAGATTTAAACTCTTTGAACCGACTAAATACTTCAGTCTTTCTTTTGAGAAAATAAATCCATGTCCTTCTACTGTAATCATCTATAAAAGATACAAAATATACATATTTGGAAATCGAAGGAACACTAACAAGACCAAACACATTAGAATGAATAAGGTCCAACACACCAGAAGACTTGTGAGAACTAGAGTAAAATTGAACATGGTTTTGCTTTCCATATATACAATGTTCGCAAAAGTCAAATTCAAGATTACAATCATTTAACCCCTCAATGAGGTTTTTATTTTTTAGGGTTCTAAGACCCTTCTCACCAATGTGGCCAAATCTCATATGCCATAACATAGTCTTTTCAGTAGCAAGCTTAACTTGCAAAGCATGAGCACCCTTGGGTACACAAGATGCCCTACCATTAGAATTTGTTACAACAGATTTCTTCACTACTTGTTCAGATGGTGGGGATGAATTGACTGCAACTCTTTTCTTTGAGTCAGAAGAACTATTGCACTATCAAGTGCATGCCTCCATCTGAAATAGAGTACCTCTCTGAGTACCCTTCGCAAGCACCATAGATCCTCTAATCATCTTGCATCCATCATTCGAAAAGACAACCTACACACTTGCATCATTCAACATACTTACAGAAAGCAGGTTTCATGCCAAGCCTAGGATATGCATAACCCTAGTGATCGCCTTCACTCATCCATCAAGGAATCAGATTGAGACTCATCCACGATCAACAATCTTTAGATGAGAACCATCACCCAAGTACACTCTTCCACCATTGAACTCTTCATACTTTGTGGACCGGCTTCGATGTGAGGTCATGTGGAATGATGGACCAGAATTAATCAACCACACATCATCAGATACATGGGTGGCTAGGGCTGCAATGGTGGCATCACCATCATCTTGTGACTTGTCAAAATCTGAATCTAGGACATTCTTCTTCTTCTTCTTCTTTTCCTCTTTAAATTCCTTTCAGAAACGCCCAGTTTTGCAACAATTCCAAGAAAGAGCCCTAGACTTTCTAGGAGATTTGGATCTACCCATCTTAGCTTTCTTGTCCTTCTTTTTCCCTTTCTCCTTGGGTCTTCCACAAACTGCAAGAGCCTCTTTGGCTACTTTAAAAGACTTTATCCACATCTCTTCAAATAACAGTGAACATACCACTTCATCCATTTTGAAAGTGGATGTGGTGCTCCCAATAGACACAACAAGATGATCCCACGAGTTTGACAAAGAACAAAGAAAGGTCATACAACAATCCTCCTCCTCCATCTTCACACCAATGGATGCCAATTGTGCAACTAACATGTTGAAAGCATTTAGGTGATTTGCAACATATCCTCCATCCTCCATCCTTAAAGAATACAACTTCTTTCTCAGAAAAATCTTGTTCACCAGGGATTTGGCCTAATAAACATCACCTATCTTCTTCCAAAGGTCTTTTTGTCTTCTGCTCATGGACATTCAACAAGATAGAATCAGCTAGACTGAGTCTTATGAGACCCTTAGCCTTCCGATCTTTGAGATCCCAATCAGCTTGTTCCATTACGGTTGGTTTTACACTAGATACGGTTTCCCATAGGTCACGATCAACAAGCATGTCTTCCATCTTAAGTTTCCATAACTCAAAATTAGTCCCATTGAATTTCTCCACCTCTAATCTTTCGGATGTGCTTGCCATCTCCTTCCCGCAACAAGATTACAGAATACTTTGAACAAATCTCCCACTCAACCTAAGGTTAGCTCAAAAAACCCCTACCCAACAACTAAGATTGAAGGTGATCAAGCTCTAATACCAACTGAAAGGAAGCTAGGTGTGCAAAAATCACTTCCTACAGTAATCTAAAGAGGAGAGAAGAGTGCAAATTCTTTTTAATCCTTATAGTTATAGAATGTTAAACACAACAATAGAGATATTGTAGCAATACACATACACATAGAATGTAGATAGAAAAGAGAGAGAGACAAGATATATGTGGGGAAAACCCTCTCAAGTGAAAAACCCCACATTCCAAAACATAGTTCAAAATGTATTCTAATAAACAATCAAGGTTATAATACAATTTCAGAGCCAATGCTCTTGTAGGAGTCTTTGACACTCGTATTTGGAGACAATCTGGAAGCATAACAGTACCTGTGAAGATCACATAATACATCTCTCAAAGCACCTTCTTAAATAGAAGTTTACAAGACAAAGATGAGCTTTCCTTGAGATGGGTGTCCAACATGGCCTTGTGGCCTAAAACCCACGCCTAAGGACAGTTGTCCAACACTGCAGCATGGTCATGACACTTTTCATAACACCCCATCCCAAAATGGTCACCTATTCCCAAGTTGGGCAAAGACAGATACTCTTATGACTCTTACGACTGTCACAGAATCCGTCATACTGACATATCTTACGGATGTAAGAGAATATGCCATACACAGGATAAAATTAGCATATTCTCTTACAACACATCATAACCCTACTTGGGGCACCCAAAGATGCCTTCTTCCAAGATGCCTTGTGACACATGTCCTCACCTATCATAGAACATTCCATTTATGACTCTTGCGCGTCATAGATTTGTCATAGGTATCTGTCATAACTGTTTCAGTCAATATTCCCTTGTACACACTATCCAAGATGCTAACACATGGTATAATATTCCTACCACTAAGTGGGATACCTATCTCCTCATGTGAGAAATTTACATGTGGTCACCATCCATGTAGGATGACATATCACCGTGCCAACTCCCACAAGATGACAATAAGGATTTGCATCCTAATTACTATAATAGGCAATAAATAAATAAATACAATGAAATAATACAAGGAACTACAAAGGTTGAGACACCTTAATTCGTAACGAAAGTCTACATTTTTCATGATTCCAATAACTAGCACCTCCCTAGCATTCATAGAAAAGTACTTACCACATGCCTTATCTATTTTCAGTCCAGCTTGTTCCATAACAGCCAAAGGTGTGATCTTTGTGGATGCACCTGAATCAAGCATATAGTTCCTTATTACTTTTCCATTGGTAATGAGACACATAAAATGGCTCTACCTGTGATGGACATTTTGTCAGGGTTGTTCCTAAATATACTTTGGGAATTTCTTCTTCATCAGACTCCTTTTCTTGAGCTTGTCCATGACCCTTGATAGTTTGATCTACCTGATTAGGTATGCCTAAAATTAAAGACAATGCTTTATTCCTGTATTCTTCAATCTTTAACATTTCAAGCAATGGGACTAAAACCTTCATTTGGGATAATGCCTGAGTAATGTCAAATGGGACATAATTTTGTATAATAGTTCTACTCTACCCCACATTTTTGTTTCTCTCATGAGTATGCATAGCTTTAGTACTTGTGGCATTCTGACTATTACTTACCCCATTGTAATTTTTACTTTTATCCTCATTATGATTTGCTTTATTTTCTAAACTTCTTGCATTATGAGTTGACTTTTCTTTTAAATCCTTCCTACTGTCATTATTCTGCTTCTTTTGTAACTCAGGTCCTTTTGAGTTATTCTAAGGTTGTTTCACAAATATGCTTCCTAGTTGACCAAAGTCGCCAGCTTGAGCCCTGTTCCTAAGATTATAATTATTCTTGACTTGAGTAACTGCAATAGTTGTTAAGGCTCTAATCTTCTCATCAAAAGGTCTCCTTGAGTTTACACTTGGAATATGTGAGTCTTGGGCATAGACATGCTGATTTTCATCCTCTTCATTTGAGAAAATCTGTTAACAAACTTGCTCCTTATGATACCTCTTGTGTACCACATTTGTGTTTGCATCAACCTCAGCAAAAGAAGAATAATCTCTACTAGGCAAAAACATATTAACACTGTCATCTTCAACATGTAGTGGGGCTCATTAAATTCATTGCAATCATTGTGAAAAGACTGAGCAATCACATGCGCTGTGATGATGAATGAGGCATTTAACACACCATACACCAAGGAGTATCTTCAACAACACTGACATTCTTCTTTAATGGATTAGGAGTTTACTTACCATACTAAGATTTCTAATTATTATTATTGTTCAAGATGGGCTTACCATTATGCCAGTTTGTATTGTATGGCATATCATGCAACTATGATATTTTTTCTGGTCTCTGATAATTTTGCTTTTTAGGGTCTAGTCCTTTATTTGTCCTTGCAATCTTATAACTTAGGTCCTTAAAGGCATTTGTCAATGTATCTAGCTTATCCTTAGATGTAGAAGCATTACTCTGAGTATTCTGAACTCTATTATTTGAATTATGCAAAATTCTCACATCATCCCTCTTATTTCCTTTTCCACATACTTTCCTATTATTCTCAATATTAGTTGCAATTCTAAAAGAATCTCTAAGACTAGCTGGACTCTTGTCTCTTAATTCATAAGCTATTTTGGCATCAAAGGCATTTGTATACAAAACCATGCACATGGGTTCATTTGGTCTCATATGTGGTGGAAGTTTATTCAAAATCTTGGTAAACCTTGCATTAAAATTAGTGATAGGTTGATTTGACCCTTTAGTTATACTAGTGAATTCATTTATAATGAAACTAGAGTCAGTCTTATCTCCATATTATTTTTTGAAGATTCACATGAAATCATCCCAAGATGAAATACTCTGATCAGGCAAGTTCTTATACCATTCCCTAGCCTCTTCTACCAAAGATTGCATAAACAATTTCATGAAAACATCTTAATGTTCACATTCAAAATTATCCATTAAATTCAAGAAGGCTTTAAGATGATCCTCACTAGATACTACATTATTACCCGAGAACTTAGCTAGGTCAGTCCTGATATCATTGTCAATAGGGTTAGGATATCCAGGTATACCAGTAAAATCCAATTGTCTGTATCTTTCTAGTTGCATGGGCCTCCTAGCCAAATGCATTTCAATTTTGATTCACATTTTGGTTTTGATTCACATCAGCATTCTGATTCACATGAGCATTTTGATTCACATTACCATGGACATGTGCATTTTGATTTCCTACATTGTTCTTAGGTACTCTATTGTTATTGACATTTTACCTTTGATTGTTTTGCAAATTATGATTTGCATGTGTATTAGGCCCTTGATTATTACCTAATCTATTTTGATTATTTTGCTAGTTTGGGACCTGATTGACCTATTGATTACCAACTGTGTTTGCCTTATTTAGGGTTGGAGTTCAATTCTAGTAAGCAGTTCTTAGAGCTTGAATCTTTTGTCTCATTTCATCCCTTATTTTAATAGATTCCAAATAATCAAGCTCAACCCTAAAGTTCTTGATTGTTTATTATAACTCCTCCTCTTTTGGCATTGAAGAGGATGGTCTAGAGTTATCTATATTCCTTGGAGATTCTACATCTTCAGACCTATTAGGTGGATCCAAAAAAATACATTCTTGAAATATGTTAGATCCTAACCTCAGCCCATCACCTTGTCAAGTTTCTCATAGATCTCCTAAATGCTAGCTTCTATAGTTGAAAAATGTTGTTCAGAGGAGCCAAATTCATTCTGCACATTATCATTATTTTTAGGATTTGGAGACATTTCTTGGTTGGGCAGACTACCCCCTTTCTTTCTATACATCATTTTTGGTAGTTCTTAAAACAAGGGGTTTTGCAGGGATCTTCTTCCTTGCATGTAAATTATAATGTTACCGACTGGGAAATAATTTTGGAGTCGCCACCCACAAATGGGATTTTAGGTTATGTTTTGGGTTCTTTCAATGACAACTCCCTAGTAGCGTCACCAATATGTTGGTGTTCCCAATTGATGGTCTGAGTTTCCCTAAAAAGTAGCCAGTTTTTATGCTCAGGATTCTCAGGTCAGTGGCCAACAAACATGAGACAATTATTTGTTCTCCTTTACACTTTAGCCTTTCCCAAACCTAGGGGGTGTTCCCTTGATTCAATATCTATATGACAAATCCTTATTTCACCAGATATTGACAACTAAAGCACATATGTTCTCCTATATGTAAACCAAAACTGTATAATCACTTCAATGTTGGATAGCTTTGGTAATTACTTCACTAAATGGCTCAAACAACATGAAACTAAACCCTACTCCTAAAACTATCAAGTTGATTTATTTTCTTTTTATGTGTGTGATTGTCTGATTTTGGGTATTTTGTGAAAATAAGCCCAACTCTTATTGGTGCCAATCCTAGGGTTTAGAGTCAATTCCTTACAAATGTACATTACTTCTCATATGCATCACAAACATGCAGATTCATAGGATTTATTATGTTCCTATCTAATAGAAAACAAACCAATAATGGGTATTCACAACAATTCTTCTTATAGATATCCATGTTGCAAAACACACCTCCCCATATCTGACTTAAAGCATTTTAATCTATCCATTGAATAGAAGCTAAAAAATAGACATGCAATATAGAAAATATATATTTATGAATTTAGAAACCCTTAGTACATTCCTTCAAAAGAGAAATGTAGACAACACAGGAGATAATTATTGGAAACACATGCTCATAGGCATTTCTCATATAATCTAAATCTGAAACTGATAAAATGCTTATATAGAACATACATTCAACAATGCAAGAAACTGAACTTACAACTCAAAAATATGGACAACCTACTAGAATTGCTCTGTATTTTGTTAGCAAAAGTTTCCCAAATCTTTGAACAACCTCACAAAGTAGTACTACATGTTCTTTTATGGGCACAAGAATGTAGTACTCAATATTCATTATCCTATGTTGGTTACATGAATCTTACATTACAAGACATCACCCAGAGGCATTAGGAAAACAAGTTCAAATTACATATATATGAAAGAGAAAAAGACCAAATACAATTTATCTTGGAGATTACAAAAACAGTTGGAAAATGTATTTATCCTTTCACATGATTGGATCTTCATTCATCTAGGACATACTTCTCCATCCAAGCTGTATATAACCATTCTGTGGGCCACTGAAAAGGAATTAATTTTTTTATTTTATCATTGTGCCTTGTGTACCTTGCATCCAATACAATTTTTTATTCTTTGCAAAACGTATCCAGAATCAGTTCCAAGGTGTGTAGTTTGTCCAATTTAGAGTTCAAATGCTCAAATTATAATCTCTCTATACACAGCTCGAGGATACCAACTGGCCAGCTAGATTTTCAAAGTCATTTTTAAATATGTCCATACCTCTTATCTGTCCATTACTTTCTAAAATACTTGGCATTATCCTCTTATCCATCTCCTCAATGAGTTGTCTTTTTTCTTTCAAAACCTTTTCCAATTTCAATTGGAAAGCCACCACATCCTCCAATATCAACATGTCTAGAATCAATTTTGTCTCTGATGGGGCATCAGAGGAAAACCTTGAACACTTATGCAAGTTCCTCATTTCCTATGTTCATGGCAGCCATACCTTAATCATGTTGTCTAAGTTCTCCTTGTTTTTCTCATGTGCATCCTAGGCTATTCTTATGCTTGAATATGACTTCCATGTGTCCTCAATCCTAGCTACAATCTTAGACAACCTATGGTTTATCAAAATTATAATTAACTCTTTGACATCAGTTTTCTTTTTCTCTTTCAAATTCCTCACCTCATCTTTCAACTCTTTTATTTCAGAGAGTAATGGCTCTCTATCTATGGGGAACTATTTTGCACTCTGAATTGGAGCTAGAATACTTCGATCTTAGGTGCTTGGACCTAACAACATATGCTCCTTATACCTATTCAACTCTGAAGTGGCTTGCCCATACTTCAACAAAAGTTCATCATAGTCTCTTTGCAATTTATTTGTTACAGCCTTAGCAAATTAGGTTGTGTGTACATTCCAGCTCATTGCTTGAGGGGCTAGAGTGTCTGACACTCTCTTTATTATGACATCCCCTATCAATTCCCCTAAACCAACCCTTGGCTTATTGTTATTCGGGGCCAATGCCCATACTGCTAAGGTCTCAAACCTAGGATTAAACTCTTCACCAGAGAGTGCTTTCTCCACTTGATCATCTAACATATATGTATAATTCATGGGGACGGTATCAAAAGCAATGACATCTGCTAAGGTCCAATGTGGAAGAAATAGCAGGCCACTTTTCTTCACCAAAGCTCTTCCCTCACCAAGGGTCTGTTGGCAAGAGACACTATATGGATTCATGATTGTTGTCATTGATGGAAACAAAGTTCATCCCACACATTCGCAGGACATGGTGTGTCTCTACCGGAAGTCAGAGTGATGAATGTTGTGGTCCAATAAACAAGAATAGAGCATGTAGCGAGGTTCGACAGACAGGTCCGGATCTCTTAGAGGAAGTATCTGGGTGAAGTGTGGATTTGGGGAAGTCAAGAGGACTACCTTGAGTGATAGATTCCAAGGATTTAGCCTCTGGTGATAGATGAGGAAAAAGATATGAATATTTGAGTACCAGGTTCCTGAGTGAAAGTATGAATAGAGGAAGAACTGACTGGCAGAACATCAGATGTTATTCCGGATGTGTCACTGATGGTGGTAAAGGTTATGAAGGCATGAATTATGTTTGGCTCACATGATAAATGATTTCGACAAGTATATGCTTGATCCGCATTACTTGATGTGCAAGGATTCAGCTGACAGATTAGAATTAGTGAAAAGCTTGACTATTCTAGGTGTCGACTAGAAAGGTGATGAAATTACTTGTGTAGATATATATACACGATGGATTTAGTTGTGAGAGGTGTTGTGGTTGTTTGTGATGTGCGAATAAAAGTAGAAGAGCAAAGCAGAAGCAGTAAGGAAGGTCTAGTATGTGAAAGAAAGTAGCTTAAGAGAAGAGGAAAGATGAAGTGCAGCAGATCAGTGTATTGAGCCTAACCAGAACTGAACTCCAGCATATGTAGATGCTCCCAAATCAGTTCAAGTATTGTATAACACTCTTTTTGTAGACAGTGAGTCTCTTGTAGGTAGTGTGCCTCTTGTGAGCAGTGTGCTCAGGTAGTGAGCCCTACTTGGCAAGTGCCATTTTATTTTTCTATTCTTCTAATAGAGAATACAATCTTGGGTTAATCACCCCATGGTTTTCTCCCTTAATAGGGTTTCCACATCAAAAATATTGTGTCATGTGTATTTCCATTTCATGGTTATGTTTGCTTGTTTGAATTAATGCTGCATTGATTAATAAGAAAGTTTAGAAAGCATAAATAATTAGGATAACTGATTCACCCCCCCTCTCAGTTATCAACAATTGGTATCAGAGCTAAGTTCCTCCTAAAAGAGTCTAACAGCTCGAGGAAGATTTGGTAATCCAAATGGATGCATATGGTTTAAGGGAGCAACTCAAGACTGCCCTTGAGGATCTTGAATAGTCAAACTCTGAAGTCATTGAATTAAAGGAAAGACTCAAATAGGCTAATGATTTCATGAGAGAACTAAAAGACAAATTAAGTCTCTCTATGAAAAAGAGAAAGGAGTTGCTTCAGCAATTGGCAAGACAAGGTGAAGCTAATGATGCAAATGAAGAGCAGAATGAGAAAACCAAGTTGTGTGAAAAGTTATCAAAAGAAATCATTATGGTAAGACATGAAATGGAATTAGGAGTTATGAAGTTTACCCAATAAGTTGAAGAGAAAGGAAAAATTGAAGATAATCTAAGACAATCTCTTAAGGAGAAATCAGAAGATTGCCACTAGATGGATAGAATCATCAGACATCTTGAATCTGATCTTGAAGATGCTAAAGATAATGAAGAAAAACTTGAGGAAGAAATCATTTCCCTCAAAAGGGATCTTCAAACAACAAATGAATATAAAGAGAAATTCATGATAAGTTCTGCTCAACTTGAAGTACTTCTTGCAAGTCAAAAGAAGGTAGATGACAAGTGTGGTTTGAGATATGAGAAAGGAGAAAGCTCCAGATCTGATCAAAAGAATTTTGGATCAGAAAATCCAAGGAACAGGCCTAGAAGACAGCCTAATGCTCAAAGATATCTATCCTTCAATGGATACTGCCACAACTGCAATAACTTTGGTCATAAAGCTAATCAATGCAAAAAGGGAATAAATCAGGCTAATTCATCTTTCTCCAGACAGTGTTTTAGCTGCAAAAGGTATGGTCACAAATCTCATGAATACAGAAATATGCAAATAAACAAAACATTCAATGGTAGATGCTTTGAATGCAATAGAATAGGTCATATGGCTAATCAATGCAGATCAAGAGGATATCAGTCAAATATGCAAAGAAATATTGTTTGCCAAATCTGTAATAGATCCGGTCATAGTGCAAAATTCTGCAGAAGCAAGAATCAGGACAAAAGAGGTCTGGGATATCATAATCAAAATCAAGATAAGGGTAAACAAAAAGTGAATGCGGATGAAGTTAAAAGTGAGATGAGCAAGATTTGGGTGAAGAAAAGTATAGAGAATGTAGAGCTTGGATCCGTACCAGACTCTAGTGCTGATATTCCTTCTGGAAATTAAAAAGTGAGCTCTGGCTCAGGGGGAGACACAAAGAAAACCTTGTTCCCCCAGCCAGTCAATTGGTGCCGGAACTAGCACAAGAAGAGTTGTGGATTGAAGGGTTCATAAGGGAAACATCCAAAAAAACTATGGTTAAGATTTGGAAGATCTGCATGATGTTTAAAGATCAGGACTGATCCAGTTCTTCAAGTCATTCGAATAAGGCCAACCAGAATAACTTAGGTCGAGCATTTATTACAACCTGACATTAGGCTTTGCAGAGCAATATAAGGGTTTTATCATTAATCACTTGTTCATTACGCATTCAAGAAGAAGAGAGAAAAGGAGCTCTGTAACTACTTCTCCCAAAGATCAAGACGATTCTTCATACAGCTCAATCTGGATTTCATCGTGTGTGCCCTAAACAGTGTAAAAGGTATTCTTCATTCTTGATATCTCTCAGTAAGATTCCTTGATGATGGTTACTCCAAATATAGTAAAGATTTCTGATAGACCTTGCCCCATATTTAAGAAGCATCCATACAAATCCTTGGAGGTAGATCCCCTAGGAGCCTTCTCTAGTGTTCCGCATGGTGTTTTGCATACCAAAGATATTAGGGTTTACATACATGCGAGTATTGAAGAATTTGGCAATCAAAGTTAGTAGATATCTATAACAAACAATTGTTAGATGATTCTTTTGAGATTAAACCTCAGTATAAAGCCATCCGGGATAAGCATTTTGCACAGTGCATTCATTTCCCCTATTTTGAAGAAGATGAATGGGTCCGGTATGTATTGAGTAGAGTGCATGACAATTTCCTGTGGTTGAATAAACCATTTAAGATCACTAAAGATGCAATTAGGGTAGTAACCGGTCTACACTCATCCGGTGGAATACCTGTTCTCAAGTTTGTCAAGAATCAGATAGTAAGTGATGCAACTGGATCAAAATTTGACAAGAGAGCTATGACAATTGAAGACATCACTTAACCGGATGTCAAATTTGCTTCCATAATAATTGGTTACAAGATTTATCACTCCAGTAGGGAAAATTCAGTACCGGGAACTGTAGTTTACACAGCCTATCAAATGCTAAAAGAAAATGCTGACTATGATCTGTGTGAACTTCTTCTCAGCCAACTATTGGAAAATCTGCAAAAGATCAAGAAAGATAAGAACTCCTTCAAGTATGGTGGCTTGTTACTTTGCCTATTCTTTTATTATATGAATGAGCTTCCGGATCCAATGGCTGGGTATGGCAAAATGACAAACCGGTTGCAATTCAGATCAGAGACTATTTGCATGGGCTTGGGGATACTAAAGCAAGAAATACAGCCATGTGGGGATATTTCAAGAACTTTCAGAACATGATGCATGCAAGAGAAAGGATTCCCCAGTCTCTTGTTGAGAAATACAAAGACACAATATGTTTTATGGTAGAGACTGATCAGTGCCTAATGGAGCCAGTAGAACCAAGAACTGTATGGATCATGCCCATGGGGTATGAAGTTAATGAACAAATTGTGGAGCTGCATGTTCAACACATGCTAAGTCAGCCAAAGGATCTAAAGGCAGAAAGGTTTGGAACCTTTGAGGAGCTGAGTGTAAAGATTCATGTGGAACTCAGAGAACCAGAGATCAAAAGGAAGGTGAGAAAAGAAGTAGAACATGTTGCCCAAGGCCTTGGCATCTCAAAGGAGGCACTTGATGCCCATAGGAAACAGATGGAAAGGGCTGAGGAAAAGAAGAAAGAGGCAGAAAAGAAAAGTGAGGAAACTGTTTCGGTCAAATCTTCCACCCGGACCAGATCATCAAAGAGACCAGCACCTGTCCCTGCTAAAAGCTCAAAACCGAAAATCTAGTCATCCAGAAAAGGAGAGAAAAGAACAAAGACAAAAGTTACTAGAGCTTATGCCAGTCAAAAGGATGAAGAGGAGACTGAATCTGATGAAGAAATCAGGAAAATGAAGAAAAAGAAGAACGCATCTGGTCAACCCTCTACTGGACAGAAGGAAGAAGAAAAGACAAAGGAATATGTTGAAAAACCCACTCTTCACATTGATGCCATAATCAAATCAGTCATGGTGGACGGAAATCTTCAGCCAATGCTTGACTTCTATGATGATTATGGTGAAGCAAATCAGAAGATATTGCAAGATGCCATAGTCAGGTACCTAAATATCAACAACAAAGCATTTATTGAAATTATATCTCTGATCCCTAAAAGCTTGGAGAAGGAACTAGAAACAAGAAAGAACACTGCCCAAGCTAAAGACCTAGAAATCTAGGAACAAATAGCAATTCAGCTATATCCTTCAATCGACCCCAAGACAATGAATATGGTATTCAAAGATTGTAAGGATGAGTTCAGAAGCAAAGCAAGGATGAATCAACTTATGCTTGGTGAGACTGACAAGGTAGCCAAGGACAAAGAAGAGATCCTCCGGAAGGCCTTCAAAAGATTTAATCTTCCTACTATAGAGGACTTAGGTACTGACCCCTCGACAACAAATGTTGCAGAAGAAACTACTGAGAAAATGACAGAAGAGGTGGGCCCTTAACAGATTAACATTTCTCCTCTGATTTCCCCTACAGTCTCCGGATCTAAAGGAGAAGAAATATTACAGGAGAAAGAAGCAGGGGTGAAGGAAAAAGAAGATGACAGTACTAAGGTTGCAGAAGGAGAAAAGACTTCAACAAAGAAGACCACAACTGCTAGTGGTAAGAATGTAGAAGGAGAGAAAGCTCCAAGAGATAGCTCTAAGAATGCAGAAATAAAGAAAAACATGTCTCCAGCAAGAGACACTGCAGAATCTATCAAGGACTTTTTGACAAAAGCAACTATAGAAATTGATGAACCGAACCTATTAAAAGGACCATTAGATTTTGACTCTCTGTCACCAGTGAAAACAATGAAAATAGCCTCATTTGCAAATGAGAAGGTCAAAGAGAAACTACTGAAATCTCACATGGAAGACTGTGAGCTTATGGAGGTAGCATCCGAAGTGCTGGAAAAGATCATGCCTTCTTTTCAGAAGGATCCCATAGCCTCCTCTTCCGGTAATCTCAAGACCCTAGTCAACAGTGTTAGTACACATTTTGATTCTCTAGAAAAGTCAGCTGAAGAAAAGGTCTGGAAGGAGTTTTTGGATAAAAGGTTCTCCGAGGTATAGGGTTTGATCATTAATGATAGGAGAAACATGAATATTGGGATAAAGAGCTTGGAAAATGCTCTTAAAGATGGCAGTGACATATACAAATTTTGTATCTCTTGGTCCAAAGCAACAGTAGAGATTGAGAAGAAAATAAAAGAGCAAGAGGATAAACTACTAAGTTTGTCTCAAAGTTTTGATCCTCTCTCTTCCTCCATAGTAAATCAAGAGTGTCAGACTATTGCAATCACAAATGCAATAAAAAATTTTTAGAAGGAAAGGAAGAACATAATTAGCTGGATGAGTGAACTTAGAAGGATTATTATCCCTAAGTTAGAGGCCATGCATGAAGCCATAAGTGATGCTCAGACTACCGCACAGACCAATGATCCAACAGATCTTAAGAGGGCAGAAGCTTTTGCATTCCTGTTGAGTGGTCACATCTCAATTTTGGACAGGATGAAATAGAGTTGGGCTGCAGAACTCGTCCAATTGAAGACATCTTTTGCAGACATTCTTCAGTTTATGTGAGTATGTAATATGCGGCTAAGTATAGTTAGAATTTTGAAAATTTTGGTATGTGGACCCTACCCTTTTCCATTGATGTCAAAGGGGGAGTGAGGAGAAGTGAAAAATGAGGAATCCAACCAAGGGGGAGCTCTAAAAAATATATATGAAAACAGAGCATCAGTCAAGGGGGAGCATAGTGTAAACACTTAGTCATTTTTCAGTAAGTTTTGCCATCAATGCCAAAGGGGGAGATTGTTGGCAAGAGACACTATATGGATTCATGATTGTTGTCATTGATGGCAACAAAGTTCATCCCACACATCCGCAAGACATGGTGTGTCTCTACTGGAAGTCAAAGTGATGAATGTTGTGGTCTAGTAAACAAGAATAGAGCATGTAGCGAGGTCCGACAGACAGGTCCGGATCTCTCAGAGGAAGTATCTAGGTGAAGTACGGATTTGGGGAAGTCAAGAGGACTACCTTGAGTGATAGATTCCAAGGATTTAGCCTCCGATGATAGATGAGGAAAAAGATATGAATATTTGAGTACCAGGTTCCTGAGTGAAAGTATGAACAGAGGAAGAACTGACTGGCAGAACATCAGATGTTATTCTGGATGTGTCACTGATGGTGGTAAAGGTTATGAAGGCATGAATTATGTTTGGCTGACATGATAAATGATTTTGACAAGTATATACTTGATCAACATTACTTGATGTGCAAGGATTTAGCCGACATATCAGAATTAGTGAAAAGATTCACTATTCTAGGTGCTGACTAGAAAGGTGATGAAATTACTTGTGCAGATATATATACACAATGGATTTAGTTGTGAGAGGTGTTGTGGTTGTTAGTGATGTGCGAATAAAAGCAAAAGAGCAGAGCAGAAGTAGTAAGGAAGGTCCGGTATGTGAAAGAAAGTAGCTTAAGAGAAGAGGAAAGATGAAGTGCAGCAGATCAGTGTACTCAGCCTAACCAGAACTGAACTCCAGCATATGTAGATGCTCCCAAATTAGTTCAAGTATTGTATAACACTCTTTTTGTAGACAGTGAGTCTCTTGTAGGTAGTGTGCCTCTTGTGAGCAATGTGCTTGGGCAGTGAGCCCTAATTGGTAAGTGCCATTATATTTTTCTATTCTTCTAATAGAGAATACAATCTTGGGTTAATCACCCCATGGTTTTCTCCCTTAAAAGGGTTTCCACGTCAAAAATATTGTGTCATGTCTATTTCCATTTCATGGTTATGTTTGCTGGTTTGAATTAATGCTGCATTGATTAATAAGAAAGTTCAGAAAGCAGAAATAATTAGGCTAACTGATTCACACCCCTCTCAGTTATCAATAGGGTCATCCTACTGATATCTTGACTTACTTCATTTAGTAGCCTATAAGTTATCTCCTCATATTTTTCTAGATCTTCTCCACTCTCGGATTCTTCTATTTTGTTCTGAAATTCTTCATTTCTTACCTTCAATACATATTTTTTGAACTCAGGGGTATTTACAAAGGCATCATCTTCCAAAAACTATGAACATGCCAGTACTCTAATATCCTTTGTATCTATTTGCTGACCAGTGATTAACCTTGTCAATCTATTGTCAGGAGAGTTGTAGGGTCTTATTCTTGTAGGTGAATTCACTTGTTGGGAAATTTCTTGTTCTTGTTCATTTATCTCCTCTTCCAAATCTATCAGTTCAATTTCCTCTTCATGCTCCAAGTCAATGATCTTCACTTTCTTGGCAGGAGGTGGATCAGGTGATTCATTTCTTCTTCTATATGCCTTACTTGAACTGCCTGGATCATATACAGGTCTCTCCTCCCTTGTTGGAGCACTTTCAATCAAGTCCTCTGCATTGTCAAAAATCCTCTAGATCCTTGTTATTGGATCACTCTCTTCTGCAAATGCTCCTATATATGCAAGGTTCAAATTCTTTCTTATTCTCTCTCCCCTTCATTATTGTTTCCTACCTCTTCCTCAAAAAATGAACCTCTCCCATTGTATCAAAGTTCCTCACTATATCTTCATCAAATAAAACTTGGTGGGTGAATTGGAGTATTTTGATGCTAAGCCTCACCTTATTTATAAATCCTTTAGGGTTAAACACCCTTGGCTTCTTGAACCCCATTCTATAAACCATCAACACTAAATCAATTTGATCTAGGCCTTCTTTATCAGCAGCTAAAAAATCACAATATTTAATGGAGGTAGGAAAGAAAGATCCTTTCTTTTGGAACCTCAAATGTTCCTTATCATACTCATTCAACTGTCTAATTATTTAAAAAAATGGAATTCTCTTCGGCACAAATTTTTGCAATACATATGGGACAACCTTGCTCCCAAAAACTCTGATATAGGTGGTATTAGTATGCAAAAACCAATCTCCCTAGTTGTGTTGATTTCCCAACTTTGGTGTTTTGTCTAGTGGTATTAGAAAATCAAGAACATCTAGGTGCATCCTTTCATGTTCAAGCTCTAATAAACCCACTAACCTTCTGACAAAATACTCCTCAAAAGTCATATAACTTGTATCTATACAATGCATATCTATCATGCAAGTGCACATCTGTACAAGGTGCAAATTACCCTTTGGATCAACCTCCTTAACATGCAAGTCTTTATGCCACAACCCTAATCCAACATACAAATACATGTGGCACATCATTGAATACCACTTAAACTCGACTTTTATATCTACATTATATAGCTTATTCTTAATGTTAGTCAGCTACTTGTGCATTTTATCAAATATATACATTGCAAAATCAAAAGGTTCCATTGTTGAAATATCCTATATATCTCCTGCTAACATCATCAAAGAAATTGGAATTTTGCCCAGTGCATCTCTTCCCAACAACTGGCACAGAGTAAGATATGTCTTCATAAAGTAGTGCATGAACTGTGACACATCAAAAGGTTCTTCCTCCTGGTCTACTATCTTCACCAATTTTCCATTAATGCCCTTTGGTATGTGCTTGGGAAAATTAAAATCTCTGTATCCACGCCGAACTCTCTTATATTCTTCCTTTAGAGCATTAAGATTAATTAGTTTACTAGTAGCAGGGTTTAATCCAAACACATGTGAGATGTAGGATTTTGTGGTTTTGATCATGATAGTATTATTTCCTGCCAAGACAACCCAAGACGCAAGATCATACCTCTGTGCAACTGCCCTCACAAAATCTAGATTTGGAAACATGTTAGGGAGTATCAATTTAGCCAAATCTAGCTTCTAGACATTACAAGCTGGGGCCTTATACTCTCTTCTATCATACCAATGCTTGAACAGAATCCATGTAGCCATAGGCAACTGGGCATCTCGACACTCAAAGCATAGGTCCAACAGTTTATCATTTGGCTCACCAGAACCATATATGTTTGCAGGTCTCTGTGAAGACTGAGGGAATTGGACCATTAAGTCTTCATCTAATCTCCTTTTTGAAGAAGAGGTGTGGCTCACTTGACTCATTTTGAAATTGCTTTGCATAGATTAGGGTTTTTCCTTTTTCTATTGACACTCAGAACTATTCACAAAATAATAATTTAATTGAAACAGACACAACTAGTGGAAGCAACTTACTTGTTTTCATGCTCTGCAGATGCTTTAGAAACTCTATATTTTCTTGTTCAATCCTCGCTGTACGCCAGGACTCTTCTTCCACCCATAAAAATGATATGGAAAACCTTATTTTTCATCCTTAAAGAACCTTTCAATTTAGGGCCAGCTACATCAATGTGCGTCACTTTGGCCTTTACTGTGATTCATATTTTAGAGCAACTTCCAACGTTCGTTCTAGTAAGTTTAAATTTTGGCCATTGATTTGAGCTTCTTTCTGTGAGATCGACGGTCATGAGTTACCCACCATATTTGAAAACCTAATCTCTTTCATTGAAATGTCATCAACTATTGAAATAATCCCATGTTAGATACAATTTTCTTGCTCACTCCTCTACCCTTTTTCTAGCATGGACACGTGGCTTCATTTTGTAGTAGTGTGGTGGGAAATGGGCCACCACCTTTTGACTCTGCATGAGTTTGCTAAAGCCTCCACGTATCCTACCCTATGAAAGCCTGTATTCTTCCTTTGAAACCTAGCCACGTGTCACAATCTCATGGCCGCATAGTGAATCTTCCCTTCTGACAAGATTCCTCTGTGCCTCTATGCTACCATTAGATCTTCCATTTCCTATGGCTCACTTCTCTACCCGACACATGGCAATGCTTCCTTCATTGATTTGGAATCCTTGATCTTATGGTTGTAAGCCCAAGCGTCCTCGACAGTTGTCCGCATTTCACAACCCCATAGTAAGAATATGAGATCACCCTAGATGTTATGCAGGCTCACCATACCCTGCCAAGTGGCACTTTTGGGCCCTACAAGGACTTAGACTTACAACATGACAAGCTACAAACAGTAACATTAGGTAAAAGGGGCCAGTCACTTTATGACTTATAAGACTTAAGGTTGTAACTTAAGTAACTGGTAACCCAAGACAAATGGTCAATGGGAAATTAGAACATAAAGTAGAACACGACTCTAAGACTTAAGGCTTCAAGGGAAGATAAGGAAAAAACATTGATAGACTAACTTAAAACCCTAAACCCAAGGCCCAAGTACCACCAAAGAGTATAGACATAAAGAACCAACAAGTTGTCATCTGAGTTATAGTGTTGTGTCCTACGTAACTCAATCGACCATTCGACTCTATACATGAATTGTCTTGATTTAACTCAAATCCTAGTCAATCTGACTTAGAATTTAATCCTGAATCTAGGATATATACAATAAATAGATTTAGAAGATTTAACTTTTCAGAGAGTCCTTCATTGCATTCTTGCAAACATTAGAGTCTATGACTTCTTGTCATTCTACTCATCAACTCAAGATTAGGCATTCTTGTGCTATATGTCAAGTTGTCGACTCTATCATGAAATCATTTAATCAAAGTGCAACTCAGACTCTTTTCTAATTTATACTGTCTTGAACTATGGTTCTCTCGACCAATTATTGTCGACCATAACTTACAATAGACTAATACAAAGTCATAACTAACTTGAGAGTTTAAGTTTTCTATACCCTTCTGGTTGATTCTAGGATTTAACTTCTTTATCCTAAACTCAATGTATAACAAAAACTCATGTTTTTCTCATAAGTAAAAGTTTATAATAATAAAATAACATGACAATAAAACCTCTACTCTTCTCTCGACTACTTGGGCATTTGATTGAATTTATATAATCTCAAAAACATGTAAAAAACATCGTACACGAAGTATAACCTCTTAACATAAATTACTCTTTTTTTCATAACTAAATTTTCAACTAAGTCAATTTCTCAACTTAGATAAGTTTGAGTTTATAATGACAATATTATCGACCTTTGATCTTCAAGTCCACCGACTCTCTTTAAAGGATAAGCTCTAAACTCACGAATGACTTCATTTGAAAACAAATTAATGATAATACTTTACATTGCTATAAATGCTTTTGTGAAATTATAACACTAACCCTGTGTGCTTCCAAAGATATCATTATCATTTATATGTCTCTAAGAAAGTGGGTTTCTAACACAAATCTTGAATTATAAACAATAGACCTATACATATAAATCATCATGAGATAAATATATATATCTATCTCGGTCTAAACTTTCTCATCTTATCTCCTACATTAAAGACTCTATGTGAATCTTTCATGTTCGTCTTGCTCTTCATAGAAATAATTTACTAACACATAACCGACATATTGCACAGTGAAAACATATGAATGTTACAAACTCTTATACACTGCACAGATAATCGTGAAAGAGATACTCAGTCGGTTTAGAAAATAAGTCAAAACCCTACAACCTATGGTTACAAATCATAGTTGATAGGAAATAGTTTACATTACACTCTAAGACTAAAAACTTTATGGTCGATCTCTCTCTCTATGGCTCTTCTCATCCATTCGGGCTTTTCTATTGAACATAGATACAAACTATGATAAAACAGCCGAAAGGCTCTTTCACTACACAGGTATAACATACTATTATATCCTCTGGGCTTTAAACACATAAAACAACTCTATCATACACTTGGTTTATATTATCTCGAGCACTCAGATTGCTGTCTCGAGCTTATACAAATGATCCCCAATTAATCATAGGTTAAACTCTTAACTGTTCACGATATCTCTGTTTAGACTAAACAATACTAACGTAAACAAAGGTGGATCAGACTGTTATACTAAGATATATAACTATCTTTCTAAAAATTTAGCACCAGAATATCTTATAAGCCGTCAGTTCCACCTTATTTCTGTGAATGTTTTTAGAATAGAAACAATACTGATAAATAATAAAATATAATTAACATCATGGTAGATATCCCTACCTTCCAATTCTCACGAGGTTTTAGATGATCGCGGAACTCTCTGTACTACCAGCCTGCACCAAAATGCTAGCTTCGGAAATGTTTAACCGAATGCCTCAAAGAAATGTGGTCTGATGAAATACCATGATCGCAGGATATGCACACAATGGATTTGTTGAAAAGGCTTTAGAAGCTTTTAAGCAAATGAAATCGGCAGGTGTAAAGCCAGAATCTCTAACCTTTGCCAGCATCCTCACTGCCTGTGCCAAAATGGGAGCTTTGGAATAGCGTATCGATGTCCATAGAAGGATAAATGAGAGGAATTTTGTCAGATGTTGTAGTTCCAACTGCCCTGGTAGACATGTATGCAAAATGTGGAAGCATCGACAATGCACGTGAACTGTTTGAAAGAATACTTCAAAGAGATGTCATCTCATGGAATGCCATGATTGCAGGATATGCAAAATGTGGATACATGTAGACAAGGCACATGAACTGTTTGACAGAATGCCTCAAAGAATTGTGTTCTCGTGGAATCTCCTGGTTCCAGGATATTCACAAAATGGATTTGTTGAAAAGGCTTCAGAAACTGTCAAGCAAATGCAACTTGCTGGTGTAAAGCCAGAAACCTTTGCCAGCATCCTCCCAACCCATGCCAAGTGGGAGCTTTGGAACAGGTATGGGCATCCATCAAAGCATAAAGGATAGAGGAATTTTGTCAGATGTTATAGTTGCAACTGCTCTGGTAGACATGTATGCAAAATGTGGAAACATAGACAAGGCATGTGAACTGTTTGACAAAATGCCTCAAATGTGGTCTCATGGAATGCCATTATTGCAGGATATGCAGAAAATGGATTTGTTGTCAAGGCTTTAGAAACATGTTGTCAAGGCTTTAGAAACATTCAAGCAAATGAAATTGGCAGTTGTAAAGCCAGCATCTTCCCTGCTTGTGCCAAAATGGGAGTTTTGGAACAGGGTATGGACATCCAATGGAAGGGGGATTTTTGCTAGATATTATTGTTGGTAAAAGTTACTTAAATGAATCCAAAGAGCGTTTGTTGACTCAAATATCAAAACTCAATATCAATGTATAAGGAAAAAGTGCCCATGAGAATATTGTAAATTTTGAACATGAAAAAGTGCATTAAGTGATAAAACTACACCCTATAAGTGTTGAGAACAAGTTTCAAAGTCAAAGCATATGGAAAATTGGTTGTGGAGGTCTAAAGGCATGCCTAGGAAAGAGAAAAGGGAAAAGGCAAGTTAAAAATAGAAAGACACTCTCCTATCTTTATAAAAGATTTTATTATGTTATATTTGGTCATTGATAAGCATGGATTTGAGGCAAAGCACAATTGGAGAAGGTTTCAAGCAACATCCAAGTGAGTGTTAGTAGCAAATACTTTGAGATTCATTTGTGAGCATCAAACTGCAAAACTCCATTCCTAGTCATCAAGCTCCATGCAAGGCAAGTATTTATAAAAATTTTGGTGATTATGAAGGGTACATATGGAAAATTAATTTTTGTTTCCAAACTCTTCATGGTAATCTTTTACTATTCGTGAGCATGAAATGACAATCTTTGCATACACCATAAGGTGACAAAGTATATAATAGATACAAAACACCTATGGTTTCAAGGGTATCAAAGAAAATTTTCTAACAAAATAGTAGATTGTAATAGGTTTTCTAGGTTGTCATCACTGATTTGCTTATTGTTGTCTATGGTTACAATTGCAAAACAATGAGTTTCGAGCTCCTATTACATGCTTTTATTGTGGATTTCCATTCTCAAAGGCATATAACAATCACCAATTATTATTTTCCCATAGAGGATGGTTATGATAGTTTTAGCAATAGCTTTTTCATAGTTAAAACACACAAAAAATTACTTTGCATGCCCTATGGTTTTAAGAAAAATCTAAGTTACAAATTTGTTTCGGGATAATGAAGCTTTGGCATAAAAATTAGTGAAAGAGAAGGTTTTCAACAATATAAAATAATAGTCATTTCATACATTTTCAAATGGTGAATTCTCCATTGAAGTTAGTGTTTGAATATCCAAAGATCAACGAAACTATGATAGGACATGCTAATGTGCAAAGAGTTGGAGTTGGATGAATGCATCAAGAAAAGAAATAAAATTACACCAAGACTTTGAGACAACAATCTTGTTGAGCCATCTTCTTCCAATTTTTAGCTAAAATCGATAATTCATTGCTTCTTGCACCAAACATTATGACCCTAAGAAGAGGGATATATGGTTGATAAGTTATCAAGTTCTTTCCAAACTTGATGACTATTGAAAGTAGTTTCAATTTGCTATTGTATGAAGAAACTAAAGAAATCGACTTGGAGAAATGTAAGGAAATATGTAGTACAAAAACCTTTAAATGTCAAAAACATGTCAAAACATTGGTTGAAAGAAAGAAATAAATGTAATGAGTTCCAGGAAGAGCTCGCAATTAGCATTACTCTAGCTCAATTGAGTGGCAGGGTAAGATGAAGCAAGAAAGTTTAAGAAATGGATTTTCTATATCGTGAGAACAATATACAAAAGGAATTTTTATTTGGATTGGGACATTTTAATCAGTGATTGCATTCATGGGAAATTGATAAAGTCTAAGCAAATGCAAATATTTTGTAATGTTATCATATTTGGTTTATGCTTTCTTAAGACAAGATATTTTTTTGAATTGTCAAGAGAAAGGTTATTCAACACCACTCATTTATAGACATTTCACATAGTTGGAGCTTAGTGAATCCTTCCAACATTATTGTAAGGTAAATAGCCCTTTCTTGATGTATTTTGTTAGAAAGATGGATGAGCAACTCCATATTCAAATCTCAAAGCAAGCCTTGAGGTAGTAATTGTAGAGTGGGTGGATTGATTCATGTACTTTTCTACTTTCAACTATATCAAGGTTTTCATATTTTCTTATCTTCCCTACATGGTTCATAGCTTTCCCAATGATTAGATTGTGATTATGGAGTTATATAAGAAGGTTTAAGAGATACACTTGTTAAGGGATCGACATAAGCAAGCAATTGGTTTCCCTATTCAATTGGGCATTTAAAAATGTAAGAATTCCATTCATTCTAAGGACATAAGGGATGAAATGGTTAAATTTAACCTTAAGAGTCTATGAAAAACATACTTATGATATTTGGAACCTCCTCTTTGAAATTTTAGGAAGCAAATTTTAACACATTGCAAAATATAGAGGATGTTTGGGCTAATTGTGATGGTGAGTATGAGGTGAGAAGAATATAATATAATTAGATGACAATAAAAAATATGGTTATCTTTACTCTTGAGGAAGTACCTAAAGATATTTTACATTTAAAATATGAGGTTTTGTCTCCATAATTTATAGTGGTAAATATTAGCAGCCTTTACTTGTGATCAATTAGTTTTTCAAGAAGAGTACTTCTATCCTTGACATGACCAAATGAGTGATGGATAGAAGTAGAATGTTCTTATAAGTGAATAGGTCACAAAAAAATAGAGAAAAGGTACAAAATTCAGCTAGCTCTTCAGGGCCTCTACAAATGAAAATATTGTCTTCTTCATCTTCCTCACTCACAATGCCAAATTTAGAAGTTGTTGGTCATGGTAGGGGTAAAACAAAAGAAAAAATTGAAGTTATCCAAGACATATATGTTCAAAAAATTCCCAAGTTGTTCTTACGTGCCTGAAACTAAATCTAAAGCCAAAGATTATTCCATCTATTTTGGTTTATGTTTTTTGTATCTCTCCTCCTATTTCTCCTCTTCCTAGAACATTATTTCCAATCCCCTCCAATTGTACCTTTAGATGTTGCCTTGACATTTAAACCTAAGACATCCTCCATTCCACCTCTCATTCCTTCTCCACTTGATTTGTAAAATCCTCACCTCCTAATGTCCTTGTTCCCATTATTTATTTTATCAAGTCATCCCCTATCATCACTATTCCTTCTCCTAGTCATCCTAGAAGATAAAAATAGGAAAGAGAAGCACCAAAATGGATAAGGTATGAAGTACATAGAAAGGGGAAGCTTATTCTTTCACATCAAATTGATTTTATAGAGCTTACCTCTATTCTTTTTTTAATCAGCACATAAGAGGTCAAAGAAGTAATCGGGATGAAGAGCACATAATGATATTTGACCATTGAGATGCCTATTCCTCTTAAAATAAAATTAGTGTAGGATGTTGAGCCCTTAGATTTCTATGTGGTTAGGATAGATTTAGGAAAATGGTCATGGCAAGGCAATGCCAACCTTTTTAATATAACTCCACAAAATCTTAAGGAAAGAGATCTCAAGGATGGTGAGGATAAAGCTAACCTAAAATAGGCCAACCCACAATAATGGGATACACTTTTTGGCCAAACTTGACATTGAAATCAACATTTTGAACTAAATCTTCACTTTCTAACACCTATAGCCGCTAAACCGTTAGGAATTTGAAGATGATGCAAACTAGTGGTTTGTGGGATTTTGTTTGTAGATTCTAAATATTTTTTTTAAAAAAATTGGAGTTAAATTGTAAATTTTTTTGTGTCTCCTTTGATAACTAGTTTTTAATAGTAAACAACAATTTTTTAAAGTGATGTGTATTCTATAGCACATAACTTTTTTTCTACAAAAGGATAAAATTCTGATTCTTTTGAATTTAGATTGGTAACACTAATATATAGGGCATGCATTTAGTTTTACAATGTTTTGTTGACTTTTTTTAATTAAGTTTTGAAGTCAAACCAATTATAGTTTAGACATAGGTGTATTCCATAAAACATAACTTTTTGTATGTATCAAAATTCAATTTTTTTGTTGAAACAAAAACATCAATACTTAGGGTATAGATATTTTTCAGAATTTTTTTCGCTAATTTAATAATTTTCCATGTGTGTAGAATAGAGAACTTGATGTTTGGTGAAAAACCTAAATTCACAAGAAATTAAAAAAAAATATAATAATCAAATTAAATATATTTAAAATTATACTCTTTGGGAAGTTTATAATAAGGACTACATAGTTACAAAACATAAATTTTAAATGAATTCATTTGATCCCCCAAAAGGTAAATCAAAAGTGGTTTTTTATCAACATTTTAATAGCTGTAGAAGAGACTCCATTATAGGTATGTTTTAAAACTAGTAGGGTTCTATCCAAGGGGATTTGAATCTAAGGGGGTTTGATCAAACCCTCTTCAATTAAAATCTTTTAAATGGAACCTTTCAAGGCTTAAATCATTATATTTTCTAAAAATATGTGATTTAAAAAAAAAACAGGATGTCCTAGAAAGTGTAACCCATTATTGTGGCAACACCCAAATATAAAAATATGTCAGGGTGAGTGTAGGATCATCATGGGCCAAATACTGGCAATAGGAAGAAAAGGCACATTTTACATTGCAAAAATCGTGAAATCTAAAAGTTTGACTTTTTTGGGTTGGAGAGAAAATCTATTTTGGTTTGGAATACCAAACCAAACTGGATATTCTTTTAGAATGGATATCCATTTTAGAAAACATAAAAAGAAAAAAAAAGCCTTGCATTTTACAAACCTGCTACTTCCAAAACATAGAGCTCTCTAAAAATAGATATTCGATTCAAGGAGGAGGCCAAATAGAAGAGGTAAGGTGTGATTCTTCTCTTTTTTGATTTTTTTGTAAATGAAATTTATTTTTTTTACATCCCAAATTGGTATGTTTTATATTTTAAATGGGTAAAATGGATGAAGAACATGAAAACCCAAACCCTCCCCCACCAAACCCTCCCCCTCCAACAATCTAAGAGAAAATTGAAATAAATATTGATCAAATAAGTAGGATTATAGAAATTTATCACCACCACCCTCGATTGTCTTCAATGACATCAAATTTAGAGAGGATTATTACTCATGTTCGAACCCTTACAAGCCAACATGAATCATTTAGGCAATGATGAGAAACCAAGAAGGCAGAATATTTAAATGGTTTATCATACAATCAAGTGAAAGAGTTAGACATTACCAAAGCTATGTTAGCTCAATATTTTATCAACCCTAAAACTGAATTGTATGTTGATGTTCGTAAGTCTAAGTATTTAATCAAATGGTGTACACATGTGGGTATTAGTCAAAATTTTTGGGATCATTGGTGGATGGTTTTTGATAAACCACCCAACAACAATTTAGATGTACTTTTGTATTTCCATCGTAAACTATATGCAGAGTTTGTAATGGGTCACCATGTGAATTATTTTGATTTCAGAGAGTTACAGGGAGTAGGTAAGGGAATGCCTAAAGATAGACCTGGGGTTATAATGAGACAAGTGCAAGGTCCTTTTATTCCCCCTCTTGCTATCCCTTCTCCACCTCTAATTCAACACCCGGTTGTTGTTTCAAATGCAACATAGGAGGGCCTCATTGTCATACACTCTTTGACTGAGCACTTGATTACACAAACCTCTCAGTTTGCACAACCACATGATATTGGTAGTCATATTGGATCATCTGATATTACTAGACCCTCCTTGTTCACACATGTTTGTGTGTCTCATCATTGCATTTTTTGCAATCAGTTATGCTTACATCCTCTTAGGGAGAGTAGTGTGCCACCCTTGAACACTTTAGAGTATGATGTCCCTCATACATCACCGGGTAAAAGTACAAAGTAGTGTCACAATTTGAGCTAAAATAATAATTTTGATTGAGTGGGTTTAGGTCGAGTACAAGTCGGCCGAGTGGGATTCGACTGAATCAACTTGGCACTAACGTGGCATATATTTGGTGCCGATGTGGTTTAATTTATTTGGTCGAGTGGTTATGGGTCGAGTCCCTTTCAATCGAATCAGTTAAATATAAAAAAACAAAAAACACAGTTGTAGCGGTCAATTGTTGCATTTTCGGCCGAGTTCGTTGTGTTTGGATGCTACTCTACCAAATACCCAACCTACGTAGCCCACGTAAGACTTCATTTTTCTCTCATAACACATCATTATTTATTTCATTTTCTATGTTGCATTTTTCATTTATTTTCATCATGTGCATTTTTTTATTTTCATCATGCAGTTTTTATTGTTTG
The DNA here is from genome assembly GCA_027924645.1 of Cunninghamia lanceolata. NCBI lineage: Eukaryota > Viridiplantae > Streptophyta > Pinopsida > Cupressales > Cupressaceae > Cunninghamia > Cunninghamia lanceolata. The sequence goes on from BSBN01000854.1 coordinate 12,224,155, forward strand.
TTTGTCGAAATACAATGTAAATTTGAATGTTATACATGTTAAGTGCTTTTATTATTTTTGTGAAGCACTATGTATGTGCTTGTGAACAAATTTGATGTTTTAATTAATTTTTTTAAACCCTAGTCAGGCCATGATTAGGGCACATTTTTCACAGTAAAACACTATTTATAATGGAATGGAAATTTTTTTAAAACCCTATCCGGGCCATGATTAGGGCAGAGTTTTCTTCACACTAAAACACTATTTAAAATTAGGCCTATCAAATCTAATGGAAGACTATTTTGGTTGTATTCTTTTAATGGAAAATGCAAGCCGTCAATTCTCTAGTGTGTTATGATTCTACTTCCAATGACACAGACATTCGATGAGGACAAACATTACAGTGGGGTGTATTAGTGAGTCACCTTGGTTGAGTTCTTCAGAGACATTGAAAGAAATCCCCTAACATACACTATGCTACTTTTCCAAGAGGTGGAAAATTCCTAGGACAACACTGGGTCATACCTATTTATGGCTTCTATGAATGTAGTGAGGCCCCCTTTCCTCAATAAATTCCAAACAATAACATTAATGCAAACACTTTGATAGGTAGACATCTCTATCCTCATCAACTCACCCGGGCATAATTCTAGCTTTGTTGACTAACCTGTATGGTAGTTCAAGGTTCAAATTAGTGCAAATGTCAAGAGCCTTTGCCACGACCCAATGCATGGATGTTTGATTTCTACTAGGCTCAATCTTTTCATAATTGTTCTTTGGTCATCCTTCATGTTGAAGTGCATTTTCATTATGCTTTCTATACTTTCTCTTAAAATCATTTGTGTGACAGACTCTCCCAGCTTGAGGTGTGATGGCATGGGGTTAGATATTTTCTTGCTTCAATTTTAATACTTTGTTTGATTTTTTGGGGTATAGTATGAACCCCATCACATGTAACCTCTTATATTGCCTCCTAAGTTAGCAGATAGTGTATGTTAGGGGATTTCCTTCAATGTCTCCTAGACACCTTGTTGTTTTGACCAACTAAGCATATATGTAATCATATTTATACACCTATACAACTTTCAAAGGCATATATATATCTAGTCTTACCCTGTCCATACCTTGTTCTAAAGTCCCCATTTGGACATAGGATAGGAGAATGCTACCAAAGGTTGTAGAATCTTGTTTTACACCACCAATTGCATTTTCTTCAAAGTTTTTGTTGTATTTTCTTCAAATTTTTTGCTACAACTTTCGAGTGCTTTAAATTCTTCCAATTACCTTAAATCCAAAGGCATCTTATTGAGACTGCACCACATGATCACAAACAACTCTATGTGAGAGGCAAAGGAAATGTCAATAAGAACTCTCGAAATAGTCATTCCAGATTTGGAGTTAATGCTTTTAATTACAAATATACAGGAGAAGTATGTGAAGGCTTATGTGGGTACCATGTAGATGTCAAATTTGCATCAGCAAGTATTATTTTATAAGATTTAACAAATTGATGTTGAATTAAACAATTTATCATACATTAAACAATTTGTAAGTTATCCTATATAGTTATCATACATTAAATAAGAAAACAAATTGATATCATAACTTAAACAATTTATTTTGTTTGCAGTCTAAATTGTTTGTATTTAAAATCCAAGCTAATCAAGGAGAGTATATAAATGCTTACAAAACAAAGGCATGAATAGAGTCTAAATCAAAGAATTAGTTATCCAAATCTAAAAAGGATGTCATGTTTATTCACTCTAGCTATTAAAACATATAATAAAATGCAGAGCTCTATTCATGGAAAACTAAGGGATTTTGTTGGATTCAGAGCAATGTTTTGTTGGATTCAGAGCTTTAGGGAAAATTGTGGGATTTTGGACTTGATCGGTTGTACAAACATGATGATAACTACTTAACCACTCATGTGATGGGAATGCCAGGGTACATCACACTAGAAGTGGCACACATGGGAAAGGCCACTCCCAACTTGGATGTGTTCAGCTTTGGCATTTTGATGTTGGAGGTTGCATGCGGGAGGCATCCTATGACCCCCTTTCCTGATGCCCCTCAAATTGGTTTGTTGGACTGGCTGCGAGAGATGCACACCAATGGCAAGCTCATGAATGCAGCGGACCCAAAGTTTAATGGTGACTACCTTCAGGATGAAATGGAGATAGTGGTCCACTTGGGTCTACTTTGTTCCAATCCTCAACTCTAATGCAGACTTGCCATGAGGCAAGTGCTACAAATTCTTCAAGGGGAAGCATCCCTCATTTCACTTTCACTTGACATGGGGAAGCCAAGCCCAACAATACAGAGTTCAGACAATTATAATCACAGTACAAATGCCTACTGCTCCACTTCCTTAGAGGGATGTTAGGGTGATCTTTTTAGAGATTTGTATTTAAACATAGGTCTTCTCTCTTGTCTGTGATGTTGTTGGATAAACATTTTAGTCTTAGTATGTAGGCATAAAGCGGATTCATCAAGTCTATGTTGCGTAGCCTTAGAAACAATTACCATGCATTTAGAGCTGTACATTTTACTTTCCAAGCTAACCTTTTTAGAAATTCATTTTGTTTTTTTATTAACTTCCATGCTTAATATTTTGATTTGAACACCTATGATTCTAAAGTTAAGGAAATCCCTAAGACATTACAAGGGAGATTATTCAAGGGAGACTAAGTAAACAGATCAAACATTATCAAAATGAGAGAAAATTAGAGCATATGGGATTGTGTTAAAAATGCTACACTTATGCATTCTTCATCATCTCTTTGTATGGGAGACTAAGTAAAAAGATCAAACATAATCAAAGTGATTTTAAAGCAAATTAGAGCATATTGGATTGTATTAGGTTAAAAATGCTACACTTTTGTATTCTTCTTCATCTCTCTTTGTGCCTTCAATCCTATGGAACTAAAAAGGTGTTTGACATGGATCTAAGAAGGTTTCATGCTTCAATCCTTTCACAACAAAGCCCTTAAAGTACCTCACTAGACTACATTTTTCTTACAATTTATAAGAACTACGTAAGGTGACTACTTATTAAACTAGATATAGATAGGAGACAACATCATATGGTTCACAAGTATCCACATACTAAATTCTAGGTGCAATTTACTTTTGAGTTGTCCCCAAGTCACAAGGCTGAAGCCTTACAATTTGACAAGTGTAAGTATAATTCCAAATTTCAATCTATGAAATGTCACTGAACATAATTGAGTTGGTAACTTCAAAATTTCTCTTTATTTGATAATACATTAATTAGATTTCTTCCATTGTAGTTATAGAAACCATTATATACTTATGAAAAGTTGAATCTTGTAAATTGTCCAAGCTGATCTTTGAATCTTTTTCCTTTGCATGTAAATCTAAACTTTGTGTTTATTTAGATGATCTACATGTTGCATTTTTATATTTTTGTATGCTTAAAAGAAAAATGCTTGTACATATTTAATTTTTTTATTTTAATTAAATGCATCTCTATACATAGTTTTATCTAGATATGGCTGATGATCAGGGATCTCATCATTCCACGTAGTCTCAGTCTGAAGCTGAGGCTAGGAATAATTTTTATAATGATAGCATTTATAGATTAGATAATGCTTTGAAATGTTTGGACCAAACTATACAGAACCCCCAAAATTTGGTTAATAGAGATAGATTAGTTAATATTCGGTGTGAGATTAGACAAATGATTGAGACAATAAAATCATACAATCCATATGATGATATTAGCACTGAGGAGTTTTATAGGTCCCTTGCTAGGACTGTTACTGGCACTGATAATATCAAAACTATTTTTGATAGAGTTTCATTACATAATGTGCATACTATGTTCCCTTTTTATACTGGGAAAGACAAAGTCAGAGGTTATACTATTACCAGGTGTACAGATCTACTAGTTGGTCCATTTATATATCCCAGATTTTTGGCAGCCAATCATAAATGGCCTCATAATGACGAGTTGCCACTATATTTTTGTGAACAATTATATACTGAGTTCCATTTAGGATTATCTGTGGATTACACATCTATGCCCACACATGCTAGACAAGGCAAAGGGAGGTTTGTTGATAAACCTAAATTTAGATGTCCAAATTTACCACTGCCCAAAAACAAGAGGGCATTAGTTGGTCCAAACCTTTTGGTTCTTCCAAAACATTTGGAATTAGTAGTAGCAGGAGATGCAGCAATCATACCGACTAGATCTAGACTTTTTGACAGGATGACCATGATTGCTACTTGAGTTGATTAGATGTCATCTGATCATGTAGGAAGATACTTACTACATCCACGGATTGGCCTTCCTCCCACTGAGGCTACATCCATGAATTATGACCCCTACATTCATGCAGATCTACCATCCCCATCAGATGTGACCCATATGAGTGACAACATTGTATGTAATGTTGCTTCGACTTCCATTCTTGATCTACTATCATCATACCAATTTATCATTGATGAGTATGGTATTCCTTTGGATGTTGCATTGACTCATATTAGATGACATACTGGCAAATAGTTGGGCCAAGGTGAGGCAGCTTCAGAGGACCAAAATATTCCAGATCAGCCTACAACCCCCACACAGCATCAGGTTGCACCTAATGTACATGGCACATATAGCACACTTCTCTTTGGCACTGGTCCTTTACCTTCAAATATAGGTGTTCCTAATGTTACCATTCATTCATCTGAGATTAGTGGGATTGGTAGAGTGCTCCAGGATGTGCAGGTACTTAAATAATTTCTATATTTTGTGTTCTACAAATTCACATTTGTATATATTAAATAAACTTGACTTAAAAGTAGTTCTCACTATTCATTGAAATCTTGTATTAGAAAATTTATAGAAACAAGGAGATAATTTGTCACACTTCAGAGATCTAGAGCATGTAGAGGATCCCGTGCATGATACATTTGAGGTACATTTATAATATATATAAATTGCTTGATAAATTCACACATGTTGAATGTAAAAAACCTTAAGATGATTTTACATATATATACACATGTACATTAAATTAACTTATGTACTTTCTTGTGCAGGGAGGTGCATCAGGATTTGGATCAGGTTCTGGAGAGAGATCGAGACATGGATCCACACATGGATCAGGATCCAAAGAGAGATCAAGACATAGATCTACATGTGGATCGGGAGATTGATCTATCTTATTATGTTTGACATTTGACATTATGGTTTGACATTTTATATTATGGTTTGATGCTTGACATTATGGTTTGACATTTTATATTATGGTTTGAACATTATAGACATTTTATATTATACACATTGAACATTTTGGCAATGTGGTAACATTCAATTATATAGGTACTTAGTCCCTCAAGGATTTTCATTTCAAATTGGTTTTATACAAGTCCTATTTAAACAACCTTTTTTTAATTTTTTCTCATATCAAGACATTTTCCTTGAATTGTATTATATTTAAAAATACAAAGGATAGTTTGAATGAAAGTATGCAATAATAGTCTCTACTACAACAAGATCTAATTGGTGCAATTTGGAAGAAAATAGGGAGTCACTACTCTAATTAGACATCACTACATTAGGATTTGAATAAATAATAAATGATTCATGAGAAAATCATAAATGATTCTTGCTTAATCCTTGCATGCCAAGAAATACATTAGATTTAAATAAATAATTGGAAAAGATAAAATTATTGTTCTAAAAGTAGTTAACAAATCTCTTTCTCAATAATTGTTATGTGCTTTGTGATTCCAATTCATGTCTTTTGCAAATTTGGTTCATGTTTGTGGCTCATAGCTAGCCTTGTAAGAAATTCATTGTATTCTTGATCATAGGGATTCAAATATCACTAGAAATAGGAATTTGTAATATCTAAAATGATAAAAAATGAAAAATGGATGATATATGCTTCCAAATTAGAGTAGACATTCATTTACTTATTTGTAATATAATAGAGGCCAATGTTTTATAATAGATATTACAAATAGGAATTTGTAATATGGAAAATGCACTATATTTTTAATGTTTTATAAAAAATTTTTGGATAGATTAAACCCTAAATTGTGGATGTCAAACCATGATAATATTTTAATTGTGTATTCTTAAGTATGAGAATAGATTTATGATTATCTTTAACTAAGGCTTGAAATTATGGTTTGGGAGCTTTCTAGAAAGATATTTTATAAAAGATAAGAAATTAATAGAACACACATTCCTTATGATATTCAAACACTCACAAAGGATTAGATAAGAGATTGAGAATATTTTCAATGCTTGTTGAAGGATTCAAGGGTTTAGCATCTATAAACAAGGTTATCAAATTGGGTGTTGAAGAGCTTGGCATATTAACATGGAATTATTTAGATCGAATGATTCATTTTAAAATTAAAAATAATTAGATATTTATGAATCCATGAATGAGTTTGTGAATGATTTTGTATCGAAATTGTGTTTGAATCCATTAAGTGAACAAGGATTTTAGAGAATGCAAACCTTGGAAAATCTAGTGAATTCAATATAGGGAAAATTGAAATTTTTGTAAAATTGAAATTGAATGAATTCAAATCTACATAATTCAATTTTTGTGACTTAAATTTGAATGTGTCAATTTGAAACCAAAACCATAGGACTCATATTGTGGGGAGATTAATACAAAACCCTAATATTCTATCTATGACCTTAGGAAAGAGAATATGATAAAATTATAACTTAGAATGGAGTCTTTAATGTTTCTATGGTTTTATAAAATGTATACTATTTATTTTGGGAATTGGTTTTATGTTTTTTTGTGAGACTAAATGAAATAGTTTCTTCTAGGAACCTCCTAAAAGTGTCAAACTAGGTTCATTAGGAAAATAAAATCAAGATTTTCCTTTCACCAGTTATCAAAATCAATGTTGCTAAGTCTACTTGAGGTTAGTAAGAAGGGTTGGTAGAATTTTGGGTCTAAGATCTACACCAAGATTCTTTTTCTTTTGAAGCATTTGAAACCTTCTTTTTGTCATTTTGCATTTCTATGTCTTCATCTTCAAATGCTAAGTTTATAAGGGGAATTAGGTAGCCATAACACCTAAGTATAGGATTTTTAAAAAAATTTCCTAGGGACATATATGCACCTCAAGTAAATCTACATCCCTTGGATAACTAAATGAGGAAATCTTAACTAGCATGAATACTTGACTAGCTAATCCAGTTGGTGCATTCCCTTACAATATTTGTTCCACCTTATAGACTATATGTCTAGTATTCTTATTTTCTTGGATTTTTTATAGTATATTTTCATAGTTGGGTCGAGAATGGAAATTTTAGGCTCTATATTTACTTTTTAACTTTCTAGAACATGAGATATTTTTGTATGATGAAATTATTAATTGATATCATAATTTGAAAGTTTTAGTTGGTAAATGAGTTCTACCAACAAAATTTGATTAGTTTATCTCTTGTTTCAAAGTTGTGACTAGTTTGGTATACTAGTTTTCTAGTGAGAGATAAATTGGAACTTAATCCCATGCTACTAATTAGAGTAGACATGCATTTACTTAGCCTTGTAATGTACTTATTTGTAATATCTATTATCATGCATTTACCATATTAGAAATTCCTATTTTTCATTTTTTACATGTCTATTATATCTAAAAAGATAATAAGTACATGATAACAATTGGATCATGCAATGTACTACTCCAAAAGAAAGAAAATGTGAAGCAAAGGCCAACTCTATGCCATCCATAACAAACTCAATAAAATTTCATTCACTTGTATAGACACAATTACATTGAATTTGGATATTTAGATAAAAGAAATATCTAGAAGTATGACAATATATATATATCACTAACATTAAGCTATTAAAGACTAAAATTAAAGGTTAGATGATTTCCTTGCTTGAGTTATGTATGAATTAAATAATAAATAAATTAGAAAAGCTAATATTTTATTAATAGATGTTTTCTAAGTAAAATGAATGAATAAAAAAAGAGTAAATTTAATTTATTATCACTCAAAAATTAATACTTAAATATTATTAACTAAGATTTATTTCTACTTGATTAGATTTGTGAAGCAAAAGTGAAATTATACTTGGATTAAAAAGAAAGAGAATTTTAGTAAGATGCTAAATTGCATTTTCATTCTAGAAAGGAAATTATACAAGTTTGAAGATTGAAGCGATTGGATTGCATTTATTTTACAAATAACAGATTGTGTTTGGATAGTGAATTTTTGTCATGTACATAGTTATTTTCAAATTTCCTAAGAATCTTTAGGTAGGATCACATCATGAGAATATTATACAAAACATTTCACTTGGATTTTATAATAAATGTAGATTCTTATTTGTGAAAGAGGTGATATGCACTAGTTTGAGTTTGATCTTTCCTACTCAATAAGAAACCATTGAACAAACTAGTTATTTATAAAGTCCATGTAACAATTAGAAATTCATATTGATATTATATGATCATAGAAAAATAATTAGATGAACTTGAAATCTTCATTGGAACTTTTCTTTTTTTTATCTAGATTGGATTCTAGAAAAATATATAGGGATTTCTTGAGAAATAAGAAATATAGAAGAAACTAAATTGGCCTTATCTATCCTAAAGAGAAGAGTTTTAACCTTGCCTTAAGAATTGGCCTTGAACTATCCTTTGCCTAATTGTAAGCTATTTAACTAAATTGGTCTTGAGATTGGCATTCCCTACTGTCAAGAACTAAGCTTACACCATAGAGTCATTAGAAAATAGCTCAGATCACCAACATGTTGATTTAACAAATAACTTAGTGAACACATAAATGACCACACACATGGATCATACTCAATAATATAGAATTTTTGAACCTATAAATAAGTTTATTAGGCCTTAAAAACAAAACTTTATCATGACATCCAAAAATAACTCAATTCAATTAAGCTACATTAAGATAAAATAAGATAGCCAATAACTTTATCATGACATCCATGACATCTAGAATTTACGAGCCATAGAGGATAGCCTAGATAATTTCATTGAATCACAATATCTTAGGATGACCTGAATATCAGGTAAGATCTAAACACTAAAATGTAGGAAAAAGAAACATGTGGGCTGCAATTAATTGATGACCTATCTATTTCGATGATTAAGAAAAAAGTAATGTATCACCACATTGAATGAAATTATTTGAATTCAACATAAAATAAATTGTCATAGAAAATATATACATGTACAAAAATAGCTTAAAGTTCTTGGTACATATAATTTGGATCCTCTCTATCTTTTATTATCTCTAAAATCTTTTCATGATCTTCAATAAGCAACCTCCACCTTTGTTTGGCACGTCCTCTTTTTGGTAAAGTTTCAAGATTTATTCATGTTGCTATAACTAAGTGACTATAATGTAGAACCTTTTGACTTGACATATAATTAATAAATATAATACCATTTGTATCTATCTTTGTTTGTTGATAATATGTACCTTCAACAACCACCGATCCAGTTGGATACTCTTGTCCATCACCATCTGTCATTGGGGTAAATGCACAAAGATGAGTCCACTTAAGGTGGAAGTTTCAGACTTAGAAAAAAACTTGAAATCAGGTAAACCAAAATGAGTTCCCATTTTTTTATGAAACAGGATCCTGTTTCCCATTTTTAAATGGGATCCTGATTCATAAAGGTTAAAATATTAACCTTTTATGAAACATGATCCCATTTCATAAAATTTGAATTTCTGACTCCATTTTTACTATGGGTTTTGGGTCAGAAAAAAAGGCTTGGGAACCCGACCCTTGGCTTTGGACTTGGTTTGACTTGCAAGTTGTAGGTCATGTCAGTGTCATAACAAAATAGTGACTTTGGGCATATATCTGAAGGCCTTTTTTGTAAAATTTTTTGATAAAATTGAAACCCATTATAGATGAGACAGTGTAGATTCTAAATACGTAATTTTTTTATAATTGGATTACTTTTCTATTTTTCAATTAATTTCTAATGAAATATGTCCATAAACTTGAATTATCAGAGTTTTTTAATATTTTAATAACTTTTTATAAAAATAATTTTTTGTAAAAAAAATTGTACGAAAATGTACTTCAAATAATTCTTATCAATTTGAAAAGAAAATTCAAAAAATGATAAGTTTAGGTCATCCTATGCATGACGTACAGATGATTTTTTAAAACACCAAAAATGGCCAATAAAAAATTAACAACAAATATATATTCAATAAAAAATTACAAAAAAATATGGAAAACGTGCTTTAGTTAGTTACAAATCTTTTTCCAAAAGGATTTAGAAAAATATGATTATTTAGGTCAAAATACAGATGACGTACACGTGCATGGTATAGTAAAAAAAGTGACTTTTAAATAGTAGTTTTTAGAAATGCATATTAAAAATTAATTTGTATCATCTAAGTATTAAAAAAATTACATTTTTAGAAACTAGACTCTGAGTACTACATTTCATATTTACTAACTTTTTCCAAGATTCCACCTTTAAGTGCTTCAAATTTTTATGTCAAATGTGACAAATTCTAAAAATCAAGGAAAACACTTCCACTTTTTGGCCAAAAAGTGGACTCAACTTCTTGCACACACCCATTGATTCTAACAATTTGCATTTTAGTTGCGTACATCTTAGTAGATAGTAATCTACACCTTCTGTATTGTCAGGATCTGCAAGAACAACAAAAATATCTCTTGTACACACCATGTACCAAACCATGCTCAACTTAAATAGAATATATTATAAATCAAATGTACAAGTTAAAATTCAATTTAAAAATTTAAAATTTACCTATAACAATTAAATCTGATACACATTTGTAATCAGTTGAATACAAAGGATCATAGACATCTACAATGTCATTATCTTCAAAAGGGTCCGACATGGCCACTAATTATTTTATTTCTAATTCTGAAACATACCCATCTCTAATATTCTCACATTGTAGAGTATTTGCATTGTTGTCAATGCAATCAACACAAAAACATGATTTTTCTCACTTGAATTATAGGAGGCCTGCTATGTCCTATTGTCATGATTTGATGCAAACTTCTAATACCACTAATTGTTTAACAATTAGTAAGAGTTGATCAATCAATATCTATTTAAATTTTAATCATCCAATTAAAAAGTGTATAAAATTAAAAATTCAATTCATGTACACATTGAAATTCAAAACAAAACATTTATGTACCTTTAACTTCCTAAAAATAGTGTGTGTTGTATATTGAGTCACGGACAACAAAATGACTTTTGCACCATTCAACAATTTCATTTACATTCCTTATGGCATTACCTGCAAGTTCATGTTGGTGAAATGTCAGGTTAAGAGGTTTTCTAGTTGAAAGGAAAAGACAATTTCAAAAAACATAATTAGATTTTTTTAAAAATCCAACAGGAGAAATATTAAAAATCTACAACATTGGATATATCAAAATCATTAAATTGCATAATGGCTTAAACTTCCACTTCTCAACACATGTAATATATTGAGATCTACAATTTTTTCCTAACAGGTTTAAATTCATTTAAACTATATTTAAAAATTTAAATTTGTATTCCATATTGTATTACCTGCAAGTTCATGTTGTTGAAGTGCACGCTTCACACATGCTCTAGCTCCATCATGCTCTCCCTTCCCATGTCCACTCTCATAGAAATTTAACAAAAATTGTATGTTTCATTTAATATGTTGTTGGCTTAACCAATTAAAAGCTTTTGCAGACTTAAATTATTCTGTGAAGTTACAAACAATTTTAAATTTAAAACCAAAATAGTTTTTAAAAAATTATATACATATAGGTACAACATATTTAAGTAACTGAACAATTCAAGTCTACAAGTTAATTACACAAATAAATATAATATAATTTTAAAAAATAATTAAATCAACACTTACCAGCACATCCATCAGACCATATCCAATGTTGTGAAGCATCTATTTGACGTTATCTTAGGTCTTCAAAAAACATTGCAAAACAATAAGCTACATAGCTTCTATCATGACCTGTATCATAACTAATATAAAAGTGAACCTCTTTGATGATAATTCGTTCATATTTACTACTTTGTACACCATCCACATGTTCTTCAGCATGCCTATAACAAACTTGTACAAATATTGCAACTTGCTCTGAATGATAATATTGACTTTGAATCTCACTTTGAGGACTAAATGTATAGTTCTTAGAGAAATCAACAATAGATAGAATACAACCTGGTGGAAAGCAATTCTTTGAGTCACGAAATTGCTTAGCTTGCCATCTAGCACCATGACAATATTCAATATGTGGATATATGATATTGCAAATTTTTTTCATAAACTCATTGATTGACAATTCACTCTCTTTGAGAACAATTTTTCTGCTCTTAACTCCTGACTTTGTTGAGTACTTCTCATATTCAAATCTCTTCCACATAACTTGCATCGAATGATCAATATTGTCAACCTATACAAGATTCTTCAAATTTCCACAATCATTACATATATTTTTTATACACTGCACTTTGAATTCATCTGAATCTTCTAATTTTTTACATAGAAGAGTTTTCACAAATTGTGTTGTACCTCCAAGGATGACTATATTTGGATTAATTACTTCCATTACTTTTTTATATGACTATAGGTGTAGATGAAATTCAACATGATTTCAACAACAAGTCTCAAGTACCTTATTTATACATACAAAACTTGGTCGTAGTCTCTCAAACATCCTTTGACAAATCTTCACATCTAAAAATTCTTGCTTGAATGCTTCAAAAAGTTCACTTTGTGTTGTATCTATAAGATATTTTAGATGTGAAATTTTTGTACCATCTTTAACTTTTATCTATATAGTGTCCCTTCTATTGGAAGAAACATGAGAGTGGTTGGTCCAATATTCAATCACATGTTCTTTTACATCTTCTGAGATTCTATCTTTTCAAGAAACCTTGCAAATATTTACCCAATTATTCTCAACATTTCCATCCAATCTATTTCTCCTTGCAATATATCATTAAACAGTTCTCCTAGAAACATTGAGTAATTGGGAAATTGCTTGAACTTGTCTTCTATGTGATAATTTTTTACTAGAAATTATAGTCATTAATGCTCTATATGCAACACTTAAATCAATAGCTCGACTCTTACTTTCAATAGAATTCAATGCTTCTTGTAGGTTTTCAACTATAGTTTTCTTTAATGAACCTGATGACTTTTTCTTATTATCAACCCCTAACAACTCCAAAATATGGGTCATCTCTTTCTTCCTAAATAACTTTGCAAATAACTATGCTCTTCCAATTATAGACTTATTTTCAAAAAAATTGTCCCATATTTTTTTAGAGTGTACGTTTACTGTGCTTTCAGGTACCATATCTTTAGATGAAATATTTTTGAAAAGAGAATCCTCATCCATCTCCATCATATTTTCCATACCAAGGAAAAAAAATTTATCACCACCTTCAATTTGTTCTGGTACATGTACTCCTTGGTCATCAACAATTTCCATGGGTTGTTTTTTAGTACATGTTCCTTCATTGACATTTGTAGTATCTCTTCTTCGATCATACAACCTTTTTCTTGTCTTTTTATTGCCCATCACAAATTGATCAGATTTGAATTCACCTGCATGCAAAAATAGCACATGTACAAATACTTTAACCTCTATTTTTTGAAGATCTAGGTCTACATTCAATAAATCAATGATTTTAATCAATTACACGTTTTAGAGCATGGTATCTAAGAATACAACTTTGCCCCTATTGAAATTAGTGGTTCTTTTTTCGCCAAATTTCTATAATTTAATAATTTAAAAAAACCCAAAAAACTAAAAAAAAAATTAAAAAAGCTAAAAAAGGCATTAAAAAAACACTTTTAGATTATTATGTTTTTTAATATGACTCTGCCCTTGTTGAAATCAGTGGTTCTTTTTTCTCTAAATTTCTATAATTTATTAATTTAAAAAAGTTAAAAAAATTTTAAAAAAACTAAAAAAGCCATAAAAGGCATTAAACAAACACTTTCACTCTTCCCTTTGAAATCATTTTTTTTTTAATTTATTGTAATTCAATAATTAAAAAAAATTAAAAAGCCACAAATTCTTTAAAAAAAAAGCAAAGTAGTAGATTCAACCGAATGGGATTCAGCTGAATCCCATTAGATAGAATCCCATTTAGTCGAATCTGTCTATGTGGCATCCTATTAAACAACCAAGTCACCATTTTCTCAAACTTTCTCAAACTTCTAACTTATGCTCAATATTTCTACAATCAAAATTAATTTTAAAAAGAAAAAGAAAAATACCCTTTTGTAGAGCTCGGAATGCTAAATGTGGAAATATATATATATATATATATATATATATATATATATATATATATATATATATATATATATATATATATATATATATAGAGTAATTTTAGGATATAAATATTTGAAAATAATGCAAGTAGGTTGTTCAAGTTCAAAAAGAGGCTAATTTGAAACTAAAAAAATAGTAAAACATGATTTTAAAATTTGGCAAATATATGATGCCCTAGACGAGACAATCCTCTTCAAAAGGGTATAATTTGTTTTTTGAAAATGAAAAAAAAATTAAACAATAGTTGACGTCAACTGAAAACTATCAAAATTGGGTAAGTTTGACTTTAAAACGTTATGATGAGAAAAATATAGATCAGAAATTTATTTTTTTTCTATGCCCTAGATAATGAAGTCACCGATTTGGGGAAAAAAATCAGGGGAAAATGCATTTTTTTTCTATTTGTTTATTGACATCAACTGAACGTCACTTTTTCTTCAAATTTTTAGCATTTCAAAATCTACTCTTAAATTGATAAAAAAAATATCAAAACAATTTTTTAAAAAATCTAAAAAATTAGATTAATAAACTTCAACAAGAGATCTACATTTTCTCAGTTTACATCATTTTGAAATTCAAAATATAAAGACCACTTTTATGTGGTTGAAGTTGAGATTGTTTTTTATGTTGGTCAATTCCTTTATAAAGTGTGACACAAGTTTGTGCTTTTAGCCCACGTTCACAAGATGAGGTAGCCAAAACTCAAGCTGAGGGGTTGGGGACAAGAGCACAAGCACAGGCATTAGGGCGTAGAGAAGGAGATGAGCATGGCCAATCTTTTATAGAGGTATAATTTAAAGTTAAATTTGATGGTGTATTCCATTTGAATAATATAAACAAAAATTAATAGTACTGATGTATCTAAGGGTTATAACAATTGATGATAGAGGAGTTGATAGAAGTTCATCACGAAACTCTTTTTACCATCCAATTTGGCTTAGACTTGCTAATATAAATTTTTCCACACATCTAATTTTCTTATTTTATGCATTTAATTCTTTCTGAGTGATTATATATTAATTTATATCTTGATGTTACTTTACTTTTATTGTCAATCCAAAATATCAACGATGTGGCATCTTTGCCAATATTCTTTAGTCAAACTCCTAATCAACCCAAGGGACCATCATTCGTGGAACAACTTTTTGAACACCAACAAATGGAGGAGGTAATTTGATTGAACTATACTTTAATTGATAATTTAGAAAACCTAAATATTTGATTATAGTCATTTAGATAAATAATAAAATAGAGAATCATGGTGTTTGTTACATGTTTGATCATATAAAATAATGGTTAAAAAAATGAAAATGAGACAGAAAGAAAGAAAGAAACATGTATTATTCATTATTCATAACATAGATTTGAGCTTTACTAACACATCAATTATTCATTTAAATATTCATACATATTTTGCAATTGATTTGAAACTAATGATTATGTGATCCATTTTAGTTCATTGATTGATTCATCTTATGACAATTTCATTATGACATACAATATTCATTGATCGCTAAGATAATTGTGTGTATTGATAAATTAATTCTATATCATTTACATACACACATAAACATATAAAAAACACATAAACATACAAGGAAACTAAAATTCCATAAAAATATAGATCATATAGATGCCCATGCCATAAACCAATAAATATGAAGACCGGCCATACATATCATAGTGTCCAATACCAAATGTCATCAACATAACCAAAATCATAACATGATCAGGCACATATAATAGTGGGGACACATCTTCAAATCTTATATGAGTTATGGAAAGAGCAGAATGAAGTAGAGAGGAAGAGAGAGAGATGTAGGGAGAGATGTAAATTTGAAATGATTCGCAATCCTCATTTCACCTTCTATATGGTCTACATACTTTGCATATCCTCATTTTCCTTGCGTCTACATGTTTGATATGATTTTTTATCCTTATTTCACCTTTTATATGTTTAACATGATTTTCCTATCATCATTTCATTGTCTATAGGTCTAGTATACCCTCATTTCACCTTCTATATGGGTTATGGAAAGAACAGAATGACGTAGAGAGAAAGAGAGAGACATACAGACAGAAACGTAAATTTGGCATGATTCACAATCCTCATTTAACCTTCTCTATTGTCTACATACTTTGCATATCCTCATTTTCCCCGCATCAACATGTTTGACATGATTTTCTTATTTTCATTTCACATGGTATTCTTTATGTATAACATATCCTCATTTCACCTTCTATATGGGCTATGGAAAAAGAAGAATGAGTTGTACTCTTGGCACGCATTCCAATGTTTGTGGGGAGTGAACATTTTTTGGTGTAGAGGCTCCATGTCAAGTTGTGCAATTTTGGTCTTAGGTTAAGTTTTGATGTTTCGAGTCCAAATATGATGTAATAAGGTTATAATAGACCATTCATAATGTATCTTGAGTCATTTGGTCAGTTTAGGGGTTCATTGTGCAAATATTGCAAATCTTGTAAAATGTTGTCATGTAAAGGTACAAAAATACAACAAGGGAATGTGAAGAGTCAAGTAGTTCCAAAGTCAATTGTGACCATTGGTTGGTGTTGGAAAATGCCTAAATATGGTTGTAAACCTCGAGGCAGGGGTGGTTGTAAAGTCTTCGGTGAAAAATCAATGAAAAGACCCTATTTTCTGCACTTTTTCAAGTAATAGTCACTGTTTCTACTTTGGTACAGCTTTGTACAGATTGGGAGCATACTGATCTTCATCGCAGTTGATAGAGGAATGAATGGAGATTCTTTTGGTTTTTGTTTGAGGTGATTTCATCAAGTATAACATTTGTTTGAAGTATTTTTCCAAAAACTATTTTGAGAAACCCTAGTTGAAGGTTTGAGTACAAAAATAATGATTTGGGCCCCATTGCACAGGTGAAATTTACTCAAATTTGGTCGAATGGAGGGATATAGGATGTATTTTAAGATTCTAGAGGTTATTTTTTAGAACGTAGAGTTTTGGGGTAGATTTGGTGATGCCCTAGCCTAATTTTCTTATGTTTTTGGCTTGTGAGGCTAAATAGAGTGGTGTAGGAGTGAAACAACAATCTAGTGATGAATTTGGATGATGGAAATTGCATAAAGGTGACCTTTGACATGTGTTAAGACCCCTAAAGCTGATAGGAAAAGTCTGGTGTTTGATTTCATTGTACTTGTTTTGTAAAAGTAGCCTAATTAGGCCTATTTGTAGAATTACCATTCATTTTTAAGGCCTTATGTTACAAAACAATCATACCTACATGTAATCTATGTTACAAAGGAGGAAAAAGGGTATCTAACTCAATAATTGGTTTATGGGTGTGATGTTAGGTTTGAAGGTTATGCTTGAAAAACACTGTTTGTTGTACTACTAGGTTTAGGAGAGTCAAAAGAGAGAAGGACCTATTGTAGAAGCATTTAAGTTGCATGAGAGGTGTTGATACATTGTATTAGTCCATACTAACTTGGAAAAGGTCTGCCAAGTGATAAACAAAGTAATATGTTGCTGGTTATGTAGGAAAGAGACAATGCTTCACATGATAGGTGTTGTCATTAATGGCAACTAAGACTATTCCACACATCCACATAACATAATTTGCTCATATTGGAAGTCAAAATCAGAATTTATCTAAGTCTAGGTAGTTAGAAACAGAACATGTGATAGGGTCTGGTATCTTGGTTCAGATCTCTTCGGTGCTAAATCAGAGTGTGTTGCGGATCCAAAGGAGTCATAAGGATAGTCAGAGAAATCTAAATCCAAAATTTTAACCTCTGGTAATAAAGGATTCAAAAGTTATTTGCAATTGAGTATGGGGTTATACTTTTACAGTGCAGACAACAGAAGAACATGCAAACCTTGTAATTGATCTTTGATTTGGATAAATGGAAGTTGTCAGTTGGACAATTTGTGATGATTAGTGATAGTGGCTGACATGATTGATGATTTGTGAATGCAAGTTTTGGTCCGCGTTACAAGTTATGCATGGATTTAGCTAACAAAACAGAGTCTTCAACAAAGTTCTAAGTGTTCTCGAAGCTAACTAACAAGTGATTGAATATCATGATGTAGATATATAGAGTCGATGAAGTTAAGTGAGTTAGGGGTGTGTGCGATGCGACTATGGAATAAGTGTGAAAAGGGTAGAGATATAAGGTTCAGATGTTAGCAGAATAGTAAACAAGGTAGAGTAAGGATAAAGTGTATCAAGTTAGTATTATGTGCTTAACCAAAATTTAATCCTTGCATTGGTAGATGCTAATTATCAGTTCAAATTCATTATAATCTTCTTTCTATAGGTAGTGTGCCTTCTATAGGCAATAATCCTTCTTTTGAGTAGTGAGCTCAAATGCATATGCATTCCCCTTTTTTAATAAGTTTAATAGAGTATAACATTTGTGGGTTAACCCCCACTGTGGTTTTTCCCTTAACCAAGTTTCCACGTTAAAAATTCTTGTTGTCAATTGTGTAATTTGTATTTCTACTCACATATTATTGATTCATGCTTTCATGGTTATTATTGTTGCAAGTATGGGCCTAACCAGTGTTGTCATTGATGTCAACATACTCCTGTTGCATTGATGATAAGGATTGGATGAGCTATGTGCTAAGGATATTGAGAAAATTACTCCTAATTAGGAACAGAGAATAACAGTGAAGATAGTGAGGTAAAGATCCCAGCTAAGATAAAGATTAGAGGATGTGCTTCAAATGGTTCGTAGATATGTGTCTTAAGATGATCCAATAAAGATCTCAGAGGTCTGCGTGAAGATCTGAAGAAGTTATGCCCACTTGAGTAAAACCAGTTCTAGCAGATGTTCAGAGGTGACAGAGTGATATAGATAGGTCCGATGAGATCTGGAAATGCAATATCCTATTCTACGGATTTGGCAGAGTGTTTAGGAAGTCAATGTGAACTGACAACTCAATTGGTTCATGGGCTGGGGGTCCACAAGCATCTATTCCAATATGACAGTGATGACAGATTGTGTTCTTGAGGTTCTAAATGAAGGAGAGAATGATTTCAATAGGTAGAAGTAGTGTGTATGTTCTTGGTGATTCAGGCAAGCTTGTGGAGGTCTTTGGATTATGTCCAGTTTATGTTGGTGGTTAGCATTGAATATTGAGCTCGTAATTGAAGAATTACTTCTGGATGATGATGTTCTTCCTAAGTCTGGCCAACTGGATGAGTTACACATCCTGTGGATGATCTTGGAGATGTTCTGTGAAGAATGGCATGTTCCTAAATGAAGACTGAAGTCTCAAATCTTTTTGGCCGATAGTGTGTTGATCCGTATGAAGTCTTTCTATAAATAGTTATGTTATATTTATATATTTGCTCTGTAATGTATGTCGACTTGGATGATTATCCCTAAGTCGATGTCTTGTATAAATAAGGAGTTGTAAAGTTATTTGAAAAGCATCTGGTGGAGATGAGAGTGTGGTAGAGAGGAGCAGAGAGAAAAGGCAAAGGAGAAGTATTGAGCTTAAATGGAACTAACTCAAGCATGGTGTAGATGATATTCTTCAGTTCAAGTATGTAATACTTATTATTTTGTAGATAATGTGTCTCCTATAGGCAGTGGGCCTCTTGTGAGCAGTGTGCTCAGGCAGTGAGGCCTAATTGGTATATGCCATTTTATTCTTTCTATTCTTCTAACAGAGAATACAATCTTGGGTTATTCACCCTGTGGTTTTTCCCTTAACTAGGTTTTCCATGTCAAAAGTCTTGGTGTCTTATGTGTTAATGTGTTTCTACTCTTGAATTGTTGCATTATGTTTCCATGATTGATTTATTATTATGATGCTAAATTAAGAAAAAGATTTAAGTGATCAATTGGAAGAAAGTTTCAGACAACTAATTCACCCCCCCTCTTAGTTTTGTGTCCTAAATCTAACAATTGGTATCAGAGCCAAGTTCCTCTAAAAGGAGCTTAACTTCTTGAGGAGATCCAGGATGTTGTCCTACAAGAAGGATAGTCTAAGATTTGATGAAACCAATTTCACTCTTTGGAAAAGTCGCATGGAATACCACTTGTAATATATAGGAATGTAGTATTGGATCATGGCTTCAAAGAAGTATGTTCCTCCATAGAATGGTCTGAGTACCATAGATGAAATCAGAGATGTTGAAAACAATCTGCAAACTAAAGAAACTCTTCTAAGTGCCTTGTCTAATTCAAAGCTGACAAATGTTATTGATGTAAAAATTGCATATGAGATTTGGCAAAAAATGGAACTTCTACATGAAGGAGACAAGTATGTTAAATGTGCCAAGCTACAGAGTCTAAAAGGAAAATTTGAAAAATCTGAAGATGAGAGAAGATGAAAATATCACTTCATTTATGCCAAGAATAAATGATCTTGTTTGTGGCATTAGATGTGCTGGTGGAATCTTGGATGAAAATGAGATTGTTAGCAAAGTTCTTAGATCCCTTCCTGATTCTTACAAATACAATGTTGCTACTATTGAAGAATTCAGATCCTTTTCAGGTATCACAAGAGATCAATTGGTTGGTAAATTGGCTATATTTGAAGTGACCGAGTTTGGTGATGGCCCTCCCAAGACTGAATATGCATTCAAAGCTAGTGCCTTTGTAAAAGGAAAACAAAAGTTTGATCTAGGAGAGAACTCTTCAAGGAAACTGTCATGGTATGAAAAAGCAAGAAAAGACTTGGAAGAAGATGAAGCAGAAGCTACTCAACTTGAAGCCCTTATTGCAAAAAGATTGCCAAGAGGATCCGGTAAGTATGAAGGAAAATTACCTTTTAAATGTTTCAACTACAATAAGATTGGTCATTTTGCCTCAAGGTGTCCGAAAAGATTTTCAAGGCCAAATCCTAACAAATCAAGGTTCCAAAAGAATTGTTACTATGTTCATGAAGATGATGATAATGAAGGAGTAACAGATGATGAATCAGAGATAGGAAACAAATCTGGAAGTGACTGGGTGTTTATTGCCATCAAGGAAGAAGATCCAATGTCCTCTGAATATGTCAATCATAAAACTGTAGAAAGAGCTAGCTGCCCAAGTTGAAGAAAAGGATGATTAGGTCATTGATAGTGGATGCTCTCACCATATGATAGGTGACAAAAATAAGTTCATAGATTTGGAAAGATATGATGGAGGAGTGGTAAAATTTGGTGATAATTCTACTGGCAGAATAGAAAATGTAAGATCTTTGAAAGTTTTGGAACAGAGATTGCATCCGGTACTCAAACAAAAGGTAATATCTTCCACTTGGTTGGTACTGGTAAAAGTTGTTTATTTGTTCAAATTGATCAGAGCTAGTTGTGGCATAGGAGAATGTGTCATGTGAATTTTGATAATATCATCAAGATAAGTAACACTTAGGTTGTAAGAGATCTTCCAAGATTGGTAAAACCTCCTAATAGTTTGTGCAAAGAATGTTAGTTGGGTAAACAAAAAAGATTCTCATTCAAAAGCAAGGAATAATCTTCTACCAAATTATTGGACTTAGTTCATACTGATCTATGTGGTCCAACAAGAATCAGGAGTGTGCAAGGTGATAGATACTCCATGTTATTAATTGATGAACACTGCTAGATGATGTGGGTGACTTTTTTGAAAGAAAAATTTGAGGCTCTTGAAAAATTCAAAATATCCAAGGCTATGGTATAGAGTGAAACTGGTTTGAACATAAAATGTCCGAGGTCTGACAGAAGTGGAGAATTCGCATCTGGTGAGTTCATAGAATTCTATGAGAAACATGGGATAAAGAGACAATTGTCTGCTCCAAGGACTCATCAGCAAAATGGAGTAGTGGAAAGAAAGAACCGAACCATCTAGGAAGCATCTAGAACCATGATGATGGAAGCAAATGTTCCCCAGATCTATTGGAGAGAAGCTATAAGCACTACAGTCTATACTCTAAATCGAGTACAAATTAGAAGCAATATTGGTAAGACTCCTTATGAACTTTGGTTTGGCATCACTTCCACTATGAGGTATTTCAAAGTCTTTGGTAGCAAATGTTACATTAAAATAGATGAAGATCTAGGCAAATTTGATGCTAGAAGTGATGAAGGAATATTCATGGGTTCTTCTACCCAAGGAAAGGCATACCAGTGTTATAACAAGTGATTGAGGAAGATTGTAGAAAGTGCAAATGTGAAGGTTGATGAAGGTATTGAAAAACCGTCAAGCTTTTATGAATATGATGAAGATTATCAGAATGATGTTTTTGTTCAAGAAGTTCAAGCCCCTTCTAAAACTTAGATTCAAACTGATCCGGTGAATCAAGAAGAAGAGATAAGTCTGAATGAACCTGTTCAAGAATCAGAACTACAAGAAACTCCCAAAATTCTTAGGTATGTAAGACTGAATCACTCTAAAGATCAGATCATAGGTGATAAACTAAAAGGTGTTCATACAAGAAGAAAGATTTCAAAGATTGAACCAAAGACAGTGAATGAAGCTTGCAATGATGAAAATTAGACTAAAGCACTGGAAGAGCTAATGCAAATTGAGAAAAATAACACTTCAGATCTTGTTCCTAGACCTAAAAACAAGAATGTGATTGGAACCAAATGGGTCTTCCAGAATAAACTGAATGAAGATGGTGAAGTAGTTAGAAACAAAGCCAAATTGGTCTGCAAGGGTTACTCTCAAGTAGAAGGAGTTGATTTTGAAGAAACTTTTGCTCCGGTGGCAAGAATTGAAGCAGTCAGGTTGTTGCCTTTGTTGCCTTCAAGGACTTCAAAGTATATCAAATGGATGTCAAGTCTGCCTTCCTAAATGGTAACTTGGAAGAAGAAGTTTACATTGAGCAACTAGATGGATCTCAATTGTCTGATTATGGTGATATGGTCTGTAAGTTGAAGAAAGCACTGTATGGACTCAAGCAAGCCCCAAGAGCCTAGTATGAAAGATTGGATAAGTATCTTTTGAAGATTGGTTTCAACAAAGGTACTGCTGATAGTAATTTGTATTTCAAAATTGATCATAAAAATATCTTGATTGTTGAAGTGTTTGTTGATGATATCATTTTTGGAGGAAGAGATAATATGTGTAAAACTTTTGCAAATCAAATGAAAAGTGAATTTGAGATGTCCATGTTTGGGGAATTGAATTTCTTCTAGGGTCTACAAATCACTCAAACAAAGAAAGGAATCTTCATTTCTTAGACCAAATATGTGAAAGAATTGTTGAAGAAATTTGGGATGGAAGACTCAAAACCAATAAATACTCCCATGGCAACCGGATGTAAATTGAGCAAAGATGATGACTCTCCTTAGGCTGATCAGAAAAGGTATAGGTCAATGATTGGAGGACTATTGTTTCTCACTCAAACTAGACCTGACATTATGAATGTTGTTGGTCTTGTTGCTAAATTCCAAGTTGATCCTAGAGAATCTCATGTCATGGCAATCAAGAGGATTTTTAGATATCTAAAAGGGATAGTTGAGTATGGCTATGGTATCCTAGAGATCATGATTTCTCTCTTCATACATATACAGATGCGGATTGGGTAGGAGATGTGGATGGCTGGAAGAGTACCGGTGGTGGAGCATTCTTTTTGGGGAAGAGATTAGTTTCTTGGCTGAGTAAGAAACAAGAGGCAATATCTCTATCTATTGCAGAAGTAGAATATATTGCAGCAGTAGGTAGTTGCACTCAAGTATTATGGATGAAGTAAATGCTAAGAGATATCAGAGTGGAGTATGAAGAACCTATCACAATCTTCTGTGATAATTAAAGTGTAATTAACATATCAAAACTCCAGTGTTGCACTCAAAGACTAAACATATATCTATCAAGTTTCACTTTTTGAGAGAGCAAGTGAACAAGAATGAAGTCAGATTGGAGTTTGTGCCTTCCAAGGATTAGTTTGTAGATATTTTTACTAAACCTCTACCTAAGGACTCTTTTGAGTATCTCAGGAAGAAGTTAGGGGTTATTACCCCTCCGGTTCTGAATTAAAGTGCACTAATGTGCATCAGTCTGATGGATCTCACAGTCATATCTTGTGGTCTGGATTGATGTTTGGGAAGTTGTTACTCAGGGGAGTAGCTAGTATGATTCTGAATTGATGCACGTATGTGTCCTTTGCCATTGATGTCAAAGGGGGATAGAAGACATGTGAAAAATAAGTAATTATTGATCAAAGGGGGAGCAGGAAAGGAAGAGAAGACATGTAAATAGTTTTTGTTGATAGGGGGAGTTGTGACAGTGTGGAGAAGTTCTTGTCTTGATGGGTAAAATAGTTTTCAACATCATATGTTGCCATCAATGACAAAGGGGGAGATTGTTGCAAGTATGGGCCTAATTGGTGTTGTCATTGATGTCAACATACTCTTGTTGCATTGATGATAAGGATTGGATGAGCTCTGTGCTAAGGATATTGAGAAAATTAGTCCTAATCAGGGTCAAAGAAGAACAGCAAAGACAATGAGGTAAAGATCCCAGCTAAGATAAAGATTAGAGGATGTGCTTCAAAGGGTTTGTAGATATGTGTCTTAAGATGATCCAATAAAGATCTTAGAGGTCTACATGAAGATCTGAAGAAGTTATGCCAACTTGAGTAAAACTGGTTCTGGCAGATGTTCAGAGGTGACAGATTGATATAGATAGGTTCAGTGAGATCTAGAAATGCAATATCCTATTCTACAGATTTGGTAGAGTGTTTAGGAAGTCAATGTGAAGTGACAACTCAATTGGTTTGTGGTTGAGAGGTCCGCAAGCATCTATTCCAAAATGACAGTGATGGCAGACTATGTTCTTGAGGTTCCATATGAAGAAGAGAATGATTTCAGTAGGCAGAAGTAGTGTGGATGTTCTTGGTGATTTAGGCAAGCTTGTGGAGGTCTTCAGATTGTGTCTTGTTCATGTTGGTGGTCTGCATTGAAGATTGAGCTCGTAATTGAAGAATTACTTCCGGATGATGATGTTCTTCCTAAGTCTGGCCGACCAGATGACTTACACATCCTACAGATGATCTTGGAGATGTTCTGTGGAGAATGGCATGTTCCTAAAGGAAGATTGAAGTCTCAGATCTTTGTAGCCAACAATGTGTTGATCCGCGTGAAGTCTTTTTGTAAATAGTTATGTTGTATTTATATATTTTCTCTGTAATGTATGCCGACTTGGATGATTATCCCTAAGTCAATGTCTTCTATAAATAAGGAGTTGTAAAGTTATTTGAAAAGCATTTGGTGGAGATGAGAGTGTGGTAGAGAGGAGTAGAGCGAAAAGGCAGAGCAGGCGTATTGAGCTTAAATGGAACTGACTCAAGCATGGTGAAGATGTTATTCTTTAGTGCAAGTATGTAATACTTATTATTATGTAGATAGTGTGTCTCCAATAGGTAGTGGGCCTCTTATGAGCAGTGTGCTCGGGTAGTGAGCCCTAATTGGCATGTGCCATTTTGTTCTTTCTATTCTTCTAATAGAGAATACAATCTTGGGTTAGTCACTCCGTGATTTTTTCCTTAACCAAGTTTTCCACGTCAAAAATCTTGGTGTCTTATGTGTTAATGTGTTTTTGCTCTTGAATTGTTGCATTATGTTTCCATGATTGATTTACTATTATGATGCTAAATTAAGAAAAAGATTTAAGTGATCAATTGGAAGAAATTTTTAGACAACTGATTCACCCCCCTCTCAGTTGTCTATCCTAAATCTAACAATTATATTGATTCGCTAAAAGATAGTAGAAAAGAATTAAGTGCAGTAAGTGTCAAAATTTTGGTGACAACTGATTCACCCCCCCTTAGTTGTCTGTCATAATTCCAACAATTGGTATCAGAGCAAGGTTCCTTTGAAAAGGTTTAACAACTTGAGGAAGATCTAAGAAGACAGTAAAATGGATGAATATAACTTCCAAGGGAAACTTAATCTCACTCTAGAAGATCTTGAGTAGTCCAGAGCAGAAGTCCAAGAGCTACAAGAGAACCTTAAAAATGTTGAAGACTTCATTGAGATTCTAAAAGAGAAATTGAGCAAATCCAATGAAAAGAGGAAAGAACAACCTCTTCAACTAGGCAATCATTATGAAACCAACAACAAGGATGACGCTTTGAAAGAGAAGACAAAGTAATGTGAGAAGTTAGCCAAAGAAGTTGTTGTCCTAAAACATGAGATGGAATCTGGTGTGATGAGGCTAACCAAAGAAATTGAAGATAGAAAGAAAACTAAAGAAGACCTGAATCAAAATCTAAAACACAGAACTGAAGAATGCTACATATTAGACAGAATAGCTAGCCTCCCAAAGCCTAATCTACAAGAAAGCAGAGACAATGAGAGAGAATTTGAAAGGCAAATTGTCATTCTCAAACATGACCTAGAAGTTGCAAATGAATACAAGGAGAAGTTCAAGATAAGCCAGCTAAACTTGAAGCACTTCTTGAAGGATAAAAAAAGGCTTACGACAAGCTTGGTCTTGGATATGAGAAAGGTGAAAGTTCTGGATCTGGACAAAGAAATTTTCAACCAAGGAATGGGAAAAACAGACCTAGAAGACCTCTAGTAAGACAGCCTAATGCGCAAAGATATCCATCATTCAATGGAAATTGTTTTAATTGCAATAAATTTGATCATAGAGCTACTCAGCGCAAAAGTAGAGTAAATCAATATGTTCCATCCTTCTCCGGTCAATGCTTCAAGTGTAAGAGGTATGGTCATAGATCAAATGAATGCAGAAGTTTGATAAAGAATAACTCTAGAGAAAATGGCAACTCTTTCAATGGTTACTATTTCACTTACAATGGATATGGACACATGGAAAATCAATGTAGATCAAGAGGAAATCAAATTTACAAGCAAAGAAATGTTGTTTTCTTTAATTGCAATAGATTTGGTCATATGGCAAGATTCTGCAGAAGAAGGAATAATGAAAGAAGAGGTCCGGTGAATAGAAAACTAGATGAGTAGAGACAAGATAAAGGAAAAATAAAAATTGATGTGAATGAGATACATAATGAAATGAGCAAGACTTGGTTCAAGAAAATAATTGAGAACAATAGTAATGAGTCTGCACTAGAATCCTGTGTTGATAATTCCTCCAGGAATTGAATTTGGAGCTCTGGCTCAAGGGGAGTTGCATTGAAAATCAAATTCTCCCAACCAATAAGTGGGTGCCTTAATCTAGCACAATAAAAGAGGATATTTTGAATTGTTTCAAAACTTTTGGAAGGATTTCTGGAAGAAAATATGTTGATATGAAAACTTGTGGAGTGATTCATGAAGAACTGTCAAGAAACAAAGTAACTAGATGAAGTTAGGGCAACACATTTATTACAAAGGCAAATTAGGTTTTGTAGAGCATAAAAATCTATTCACTCCTCATTTGAATCACTTTTACACTCGAAGAAAGCAAGAAGAATAGTGTCTGAGCTAAGATTACAAATAATTGAAGTACGATCGATGAATTTATCTATCAACCCCAATTTCGTAAAAAGAGGTATTTATTTGCAAAGCTTTGAACTTGTAATTTCTACAATGGCTTCACCTTTGTTTGTTGACATTACTGAAAGGCCTCGACCCAAATTTAAGAAGCATCCTCACAAATCAATAGAAGTCAACCCACTAGGTGCTTTTTCAAGTGTTCCATATGGTGTGGTGCATATTGAAGATATTAGGGTTTATATTCATGTGAGCATAAATAAATTTGGAGACTCAAGGTTTGTATATTTATTTGAGAGTCAACTAATGGATGAAAATCATGATCTTAAACCCGAATATAAGGCACTGTATGATAAACATTCTCTTCAGAATATGGGGCTTCAAACATTTGATGAAGATGAATGGGTCCGGTATGTTTTGAGTCAGATGCATGATGAATTCATATGGCTATTAAAACCATTAAAGATTATGAAGGATGTTATCAAAATTGTAACTAGGTTAAATTCAACTGGTGGATTACCCATGCTGAAAGCCATGAAAAACCAGAAAATGACTGATGCTACCGGTGCCAAGTTTGACAAAAGAGCAATGACCATCAACGATATTATAGAACTGGATGTTAAATTTGCCTCCATGGTGATTGGGTACAAGATTTACCACTCCAGCAGGGAAAATTTTGTCTTCGGAACTACTATATATGTAGCATATCAAATGTTGAAGGAGAATGTAGATTATGACCTATGTGAGCTATTACTAAACCAGTTGATTGAGAACTTGAACAAAATTAAGAAAGATAAGAAAAACACTTTCAAATATGGTACATTGGTTCTATGCTTGTTCTTCTACTATATGAATGAAGTACCTGGAGTAAAGGGTGTGCACTAGACTAATGATGAGCCAGTTGCCATTCAAATCAAAGATCACCTAAGTAGCATTAGTGACTCTAAAGCACAAAAAACTACAATCTAGGGATACTTCAAGAACTTTTAGAGTATGATGAATTCAAGGGAAAGAATCCCTACAAAAATTGTTGAGAAGTACAATAATGAAATATGTTTTATGGTTACATTGATCAGTTCTTAATGGAAGTAGTGGAACCTAGAACTGTTTGGATCATGCCCATGGGGTATGAAGTAGATGGAAAAATCTTGAATATGAACGCTCAACATATTCTAACCAAGCCAAAAAACACAACAGTTGAAAGATTTGGAACATATGAGGAGCTAAGTTTAAAACTGCATACTGAGATCAGAAAACTTGAAACCAATAGAAAAGTAAGAAAATAAGTTGAGCAGTTGGCCGAGTATCTAGGTCTCACAAAGGAAGCCATGAAGCAATTCAGGGAAAGAACTAAAAAGGCTAAAAAGGAGAAGTAGGATAAGAAATAAGGAAGTTCTCCGATAGGATCCTCCTCCACATCAAGGACAACTAGAAGCTCTGATGCTACCCCTATTCCTCCAAAACCTGCCAATCCTAAGATACTAGAAGGCAAATCATCCAGAAAAGAAGGACAAAGAGTGAAAACAAAGGCCATAAGAACCTATAAAAGCACAAAAGTTGATGAAGAAAGAATAGATTCTGATGCTGCAGTAAAGGAGTTGAAAGCCTCTGGAACAAAAGCTACTAAAGTGACTAAGGAGAAACCCTCCAAAAGCAAAAAGACAAACAAAAGGCAGAAGATAGATTCTTATGTTGAGAAGCCCACAATCTCTGTGGAAGATGTAATAAAATTAGTCATTGTGGATGGAAATTTGAAACCGGTGATTGAATTTTATGATGAATACAGTGACACAAATAAGAGGGTGTTAGAGGAAGCAACAGTTAGTTATCTAAATATCTATAATAAGGCCCTGATTGAAATAACTTTTGAGATCCCTCCAAGTCTTGCAAACATTTTGGAGTTGAGGAATGAAAATGCAAAAAGCAACGATATGGAGTTTAGAGAACACGTATTGATAAAACTATGCCCTCAGATCACTCAAGCTCAAATGAATATGATATTCAAACAAGTGAAGGATGAATTTAGGAGCAAGAAGAGAATGAACAAAGTAATGCTTGGAGAATTGGACCAAATAGTTAAAGAAAATAAGGAAATACTTCTAGGTGCATTGAAGAGACTCAATCTTCCATTTGTTGAGGATGAGATTCATGTTGGGATTTATTCATCAATCCTAGATATTGAAAAGATGAAAATTAATGAGCAACAAATCGAGGTTGATGACTCCTATGTTCCAGAAGAGGAAAAAATAAACAAAGAAGATACATAAATGGTGGATCAAACTAATGATGCAGGAGATACTCCAACTTCTCCTGATCAATCTGGAAAAGAAGATAATTTTGAGCTTACTGCTACTACACAATATCCTCAGGAACAAATTACAAATAGTGAAGTCAAAGGGAAGAATCTGGATGCAGATAACATAGAGAAATGTGAAGCAGAAAAAGAAGTCAGAGGTAAGGAAGATAAAGCAGAAGAAGATGGTGCAAATGTTGATGGATCAGATATTGTGAAAACTCAAGGAAAGGAAAGTGGTCAAGAAATGGTAGCAAGAGACATTGTAAATGCAATGAAAAGTTTTCTGAGTAAAGAGATGCTAGAGTTTGATGAACTAGAACTGATTCAAGGACCAATCAACTTGGATATTTTCTCTCCGATCCAAATGATGAAGATAGCATCCTTCACACAAGCCAAAGCAAGTGAAAAGATATTGAAATCTCACTTAGAGGACAGTGAGCTGTTAAGTCTTGCAACTAGAGTATTGGAGAAGATAATGCCAACCCTCTAGAAGAATCCTTCTGATTCTCCCTCTGGACATCTAAAAAGCCTTGTAAATTTTGTAACTACTCACTTTGAGTCCATTGAAAAAACTATAGAAGTTAAAGTTCATAATGAATTTAATAAGAAAAGATTTGATGCACTTAAAGGCATGATTGGGATAGACAGATTGGTGCTAGATAATAGTATAAAGAGAGTTCAAAATACTCTTTTAGGAGGCAGGATATATAAGTTTTGTTTATCTGCTCCTAAAGTCTTAGAGGATATAGAAGATAAAATAAAGGACACCAAACAAAAATTGTCAAGTATGTCCCAAGATTTTGATCCATTGACAGTAACTGTGGCAAGCAAGTAGTGTCAAGCAATTAGCCCAATAGAAGAAATAAATAATGTAATAAGAGAAAAGGAGAACACTGAAGTAAGAATTGGTGAGCTTCGGGGATTGGTTTCCCCTATGATAGAAGCAATGTTCAACACTATATTAGAAGCCCAAATTGCTATACAAACAAGTGATCCCATTGACCTCCAAAAGGTTGAAGCATAAGCATTCTTGTTAAATGGCACAATTTCAACTTTGAATAGTATGAAGAAGAGTTAGGATATAGAGTTGGTCCTCCTAAAGAACATTTTTGGAGATATACTCAAGGTCATGTAAATATATCTTAATGATTGGGTGCACATATGTGACACTATACACAAATTTTTTTGAGATTTTTGGCTTGTGAAACCCATCCTTTGCCATTGATGTCAAAGGAGGAGTGAAGAATAGTGAAAAATGAGGAATCTAGCAAAGGGGGAGCTCCAGAATCAATGGAGAAGCATAAGAGTATAGAGTAAGGGGGAGTAAATGTGTAACACTTAGTCATTTTTTACTAAGTGTTGCCATCAATGCCAAAAGGGGAGATTGTTGGCAAGAGACACTGCTTCACATGACAGGTGTTGTCATTGATGACAACTAAGACTATTCCACACATCTACATAACATAATTTGCTCATACCGGAAGTCAGAATCGAAATTTATCTAATTCTGGGTAGTTAGAAACATAGCATGTGACAGGGTCTGGTATCTTGGTCTGGATCTCTCCGGTGGAAAATTAGAGTGTGTTCTGGATCCAAAGGAGTCATAAGGATAATCAGGGAAATCTAAATTCAAAATTTTAACCTCCGCTAATAAAGGATTAAAAATTTATTTGCATCTAAGTATGGGGTTACAGTTTGACAGTGTAGATAGCAGAAGAACAGGTCGACCTTATAATTGATCTTTGATCTGAATAAATGGAAGTTGTCAATTGGACAATTTGCGATGATTAGTGATATTGGCTAACATGATTGATGATTTGTGAATGTAAGTTTTGGTCCTCATTACAAGTTATGCATGGATTTAGCTGACGGAGGAGAGTGTTCAACAAAGTTCTAAGTGTTCTCGAAGCCTACTGACAAGTGATTCAATATCATGATGTGGAGATATATATATATATATATATAGCCAATGAAGTTAAGTGATTTAGGGGTGTGTGCGATGTGACTATGAAGTAAGTGCAAAAGGGCAGAGATCTAAGGTTTAGTTGTTAGCAGAACAATAAATAAGGGAGAGTAAGGATGAAGTGTATCGAGTCAGTATTCTGTGCTTAACTGGAACTGAATCCTTGCATTGGTAGATGATAATTATCAGCTCAAATTCATTGTAATCTTCTTTCTATAGGTAGTGTGCCTTCTATAGGCAGTGAGCCTTCTTTTGAGCAGTGAGCTCTGGGTAGTGAGCCCGAATGCATGTGCATTCCCTTTTTGTAATACTGTTAACAGAGTATAATCTTTGTGGGTTAACCCCCATCATGGTTTTTCCCTTAACCAGGTTTCCACATTAAAAATTCTTGGTGTCAATTGTGTAATTTGTATTTCTTCTCATGTTATTGATTCATGCTTTCATGGTTATTATATTGATCCACTAAAAGATAGTAGAAAAGAAATACGTGCAACAAGTGTAAAATTTTTGGTGACAACTGATTCACCCCCCTCTTAGTTGTTTGCCCTAATTCCAATAGGTTCTTCATTTGAGGGAGTGTTTGTCATGTTGCCATTAAGTTATGGAGCCATTCATGAGCCCTTTGTTGTCAAATATGCCTCCATTGTGTTGAATTGAACCCCTACTCTGCATCAATTGCTATCAGAGCTCAAAAGGTCTGGGAAAGAGAGTTTGGTGTTTGTGCAGGTTGAAGAGAGAACCTAATTGCCAAAAGACTAGGTAGAGGAAAAGAGAAGAGACCTAGGTGAGGCAAAGACAAGAGGAAGCAAGGTTAAAGGGACTTTCTTGAAGAGAAGATGGATTTGTTAAGGAGATACTTGCAGGTTGGGGGTTCACAAAAGAAGAAGCAAGAAGAAAAGGAGAGGAAGAGAAAAGAGGAAAAGATGAGGCAAATGGAGTTTGATCGAGAAATACAAGAACTATGGTAGGCTATGGAACTACTGAAAGAGATGAGAGAAAGAATGAAACATGAGATGGAGAAATTTCTCAAAAGAGCACTCAGTTGGCACTTGACAATGAAGAAGAAGGTTGTATGGCCTATTCAAAGGCTGATGCAAAAGAGAAGACAAATGAAAGCATTAGAACTAGATGTGAAGACAAAAGAACCTTTGATGGAAAAAGGTAATGAACAAGCAAAGGAAGATGAAGAAGGAGATATGGACATTACAGCCTTTTCTAAACAAGAGGATGCTATCATAGCAGAGTGGAAGGATAAATTCCTTATGAAGACTCAAGATGTGTTGAAGATGCATGATGATATTATGGTTGGGACAATGCTTTGTCTATTGGTTACAAGAGAGGATAGAGGGAAGTTATACTCTACCATTTCAAAGATTTGTAGACCTGATCAGGTAGAGGTAATTAGAGTAGAGAACCTGAGAAAAGACATGAGGACTAAAGATGAAGAAATCATTGTTACATTGCAAAGGGAAAAGGAAAGCAAGTTTGTATGGACAAGATGAAAACTAAAGTGAAGATGAAGACTACATGGAGCTACTTTAAGGAAGACACATGGAAGAGCATAGAAGGCATCAAGGAGAAGCATTCAGAGATGGAGACCTATTACTACCCTCAATCCAAGAGGGCATGGGATTTCTTTTGGATGGGAGTATGGTGCAGGGGCACCATGTCAAGTTGTGCAATTTTGGTCTTAGGTTAAGTTTTGATGTTTTGAGTCTAAATGTGATGTAATAAGGTCATAATAGACCATTCATAATGTATCTTGAGTCATTTGGTCAGTTTAGGGGTTCACTGTGCAAATATTGCAAATCTTGTAAAATGTTGTCATGTAAATGTTCAAAAATACAAAAATGGAATGTGAAGAGTCAAGTAACTCAAACGTTAGTTGTGACCATTGGTTGGTGTTGGAAAACATTTAAATATGGTTGTAAACCTTGAGGCAGGGGTGGTTGTAAAGACTTTTGTGAAAAATCAATGAAAAGACCTTGTTTTCTGCACTTTTTCAAGTAACAGTCATTGTTTCTACTTTGGTACGGCTCTGTACGGATTGGGAGCATACTGATCTTCATTGCAGTGGATAGAGGAATGACTGGAGAGCCTTTTAGTTTTTTTGAGGTGATTTCATCAAGTATAGCGTTTGTTTGAGGCATTTTTCCAAAAATTGTTCTAAGAAACCCTAGTTGAGGGTTTGAGTATAGAAATAATGATTTGGGCCCCATTCCACCTATGAAATTTTCTCAAATTTAGTGGAATGGAGGGACATAGGATGTATTTTAAGATTCTAGAGGTTATTTTTTAGAAGGTAAAGTTTTGGGGTAGATTTGGTGATGCCCTAGCCTGATTTTCTTATGTTTTTTGCTTGTGAGGCTAGATAGAGTGGTGTACAAGTGAAACAACAATCTGAAGATGAATTTGGATGATAGAAACTACATAAATGTGACCTTTGACATGTGTTAAGACCCCTAAATTTAATAGGAGAAGTCTGGTGTTTGATTTCATTGTACTTGTTTTGTAAAAGTAGCCTAATTAGGCCTATTTACAGAATTACCAATCATTTTTAAGGCCTTATGTTACAAAACAATCATACTTGCATGTAAGATATGTTATGGAGGAGGAAAAATAGTATCTAAATCTATAATTGGTTTTTGGGTATGATGTTAGGTTTGAAGGTTATGCTTGAAAAACATTGTTTGCTATACTACTAGGTTTAGGAAAGTCAAAAGAGAGGACCTATTGTAGAAGCATTTAAGTTGCATGAGAGGTGTTGATACATTTCATTAGTCCATACTAACTTGGAAAAGGTCCACCAAGTGATAAACAAAGTAATATGTTGTTGGTTCTTCATTTGAGGGTGTGTTTGTCATGTTGCCATTCTGCATCGTTTTTCCCTTGCAGACGGCAAAGATGATTACATAGGGAGAGAGATACATTTGTCATGATTCATATTTCAAACTAATTAATGGCACCGATAGGTCAAGAATGTAAAATGGACATTAGTGAGACCAAAATCCATAATTGGGAACTTGAGCAGCCCTCATGAGTTCTGAACATGGTCTATCCAAATGCTTTTTGAAGATGGATCTAGTGTTATGCAAACTATAAATCTAGTTTTGAGAAGAAATAAGACTCGTTCCATTCCTCTAACTCATCAATCATAGGGATTGGAAACTTATCCTTGATTGTGAGTTTATTTGAACCTCAAAAATCTACACATAAATTCCATGAGCCATATTTTTTTAGGAACACTAGGCAAGATTATGCATTGATTCAAGGTTAAATGACCCTATCCTATTATTGATCTATACATTCATCAAGTCCTTATGTCCAATTTGGAGTTAGAAATTTTTACTTCAATTATAATATCCTATTAAGGCTACAAGTTATATGAACCATTTCCATGTTTGACTCATCATCTCCCAAAGTTGAGCCATTTCTAAGAAATTACATAGGTTTTATAGGATTTATCAAGTTCATAAAAAATGTATAAGAAAACAAGGTTTCGTAAAGCTTAGTCTAGGATAATCCAATAAAATGCATACACATTTAAGCATCACTAACCTAGACTAATTATGGAGTTGAGTTGACTTGAATATTGAGCTTAGTAATAAAAATGTGCAAGAATGTAAATAGAAAACTAGTCTACTTTTCTTGATAATTAATGAATGCACATAAAAATTGATGAAGATCTAAATTTGATAATCTTTAAGGTTAGGAATAGGAGATGACAAAGAGGCAATCACCATGGGGTTAAAATATTCTCTTGATTCTGTGTAGGGATGATTCTGATGATCTAAGAATAATCTATGATTGCAAACTTGTCTTATGTCTATGAACTCATCCTATGTATTAGATACTAATATTAGTTCTTTAGTTTACCTACTCACTCAAGTGACTTCTCTGTGTTTATTAAACATTTGTGGACTTGGTGGTATCTATAAATACCTTAATGGTTGTCGATTAGTTACAAGTGGTCAAGTTCTCCAAGATCAACCCCTAAAAAATATACAATAATTTAATACAATAACCATATTAATGGTCTACCTAATAGAACTGCTTAACACAACTTATATAGTAGATCACGTGATCAAATATGAATTATAAATAAACTAGCACATTTAAATGTTACATAACAATATATTTTTCAGGTAGGAACAAAATAGTCTAATGTGCTTTACCACTAAATATAACATTTAATTGTTTATATATAATATATTCAATGGGACTTATGTATAGAGTAAAATGATATGTTTTATTGTATATGGGATCTACCAAAGGAAAAAAATCTTGTCATTTATAATACCAATCCATGTAATATATTCATTGTATGTCCACAATGACTAACTTACACCCTAATATTTCGGTCATCTATCTCTAGTTGATAAGTGGTGCTAGTGTATGATTTTGTCCCTAATGTAGTATGCATTTTTTCTTTAAAAATGGAAGTCAAACAAATATCTTGATTATATGTTATATTTTTAAGGACCTTGTGTAATCTAAAGGCCTTTAACAAAAATCACCCTAGATAAAATCCATGGTTGTCCAGATTTGAGCTAGGTCATTTCTACAATAACAAATACAAACACTAAACTTTTAAAATTTAAATTCAAAATAAGTCCTAGTGAATTCCTCCTATTACTCATTGTGAGCTAACCTAGTGCACATTGGTGTTGATATATGTTTTATGTTGTTGCATTTAAATACATTCATTTAATCATTTAAAATCATACTGGAATGTGAAAGAACATCTTGGTCAAAGAACTTAAATTGAAACCTATTTGGAATTGTTTTCTTTTGAACTCATCCTAGGTCCATTGCATAGTTGCTTGATTTCCTTAATCATTGTTCTAAGTCATTGAATAAATCATCCTAGGGTTTTGACTAAGGATAACATGATCCTCTTAATTCAGTAGATTCTTGAAAGGTTTTTGTAAACATTGCTAGTCCTTACTAAAATTTAGATATTAGAATATTGAGACAAGTGACTTCCAACAATTAGTTTCTAATAAATTCATTCCCATGGATATAGGCTCAATCTATGAGTCAGATCTCCACATCAAGATACATCTTTACATCAAGTGTTTATGAGAATCACTCTAAGGACATGTCTAATTATAGAGCATCTAAAGCTACATAGCTGCATCGTACATAGACCATTATATCTCTACATCTTGCATTATTTGTATGTCATGTCTACAAGCTTCTACATCATTATCCAAGGGTTTGACTTGTGTCTAATACAATTTTGGGTCTTCCTCTCTTGCCTTGAAAGTTACAAGCCTCATTACACTTTTTAATGAAACACCTTTTTAATGGATCACTCTAAGAATCAAAATCTTGAATGTGGGTGGTAGGGTGGGAGTCCTTCCACACAAAGGGGTGTGGAAGGACTGGGGGGCTTCACCTTGACAGCATGGGAAAGGATGTATGGCCACGGTGGCAACTAATGGACACAGTGGCAATCTTTGGTCGAAGGGATTCCTACACAAAGAAACATCACATCACGATCATTCAAATACTTTTATTTGCCTCCACCATCTCATTTCTAAAGGGTAATAATGAGAAGCCAAATTAGCCTTCAGATGGCAAACTATCCAGAATCTTTGATATTCGAAGGGTTGAGAAGGAGTGTTTAATATATGTTCTTGGTTTTGTTGATTTAGCAAAGACCACTTCCTTTTCCTCATCATTCCCTCCAATGGTGAGCAGAACTAGATTTGTGGCTCATATAGCGATTGAACTAATGGTGTGTCTAGGTTTGGACACTCTGATTCAACTGGAGAGTGCAGTCAAATAAATGGATTTTAAAGGGGTAGTCACATATCAAAGACTGAAGTGTGTTCTTCAGATTAATGATGATATAACCCTAGTTGCAGTCAAAATCATCCTTGGCAAGGGCTTCATGGAAGGCAACAAATTTTTTAGGGTTGACACCTCCATTGCTTCTCATTTCTTGGCAGCAGTCTTAGATGTTGGCACTCTGAAAGATGTAGCAAAACATATGGTAAGGAAGCTTTTTAAGGATAATTTAATAGTGGGATTGAAGGACACCATCAAAGCACCCTCTCTAGGAATGGGAATTCCACAGTCGGCTAACTTCCATCTCCTCAATGATCTGAACAAGATTATCAAGTACTATCCCTTTATTTTAGACTTGAAAGGAATTACTCTCTTGGATCATAGAGAGCAGGTGGAGGTATGAATAATTTTCTTAAAAAAATAGATGCGGATGGAGCCATTAAGCGATAACTTTGAATGGGTTGTAGAATTTTGAACCCTTACCTCTAATATGGGTTTCATGTGAATGGGCTATGTAGTTTCTCCATGGTTTACAGTGATATTATGTAAATGAAATATGAAAATAATATACTGGTAAATAGTCTTAGTTCTTTCATAGCTTTTTTAGGTTGGTGAAAGGGGAAATGGTCAAGCCTTGCATGGATTCATTTTGTATTTTCAGAAGGTTTTTACTAGACCCTACAAGGTCAAATGATATGGGATAACGGTGTAGATCTGCAGAACATTTTGGCTGAGTTCTGCAAGTCAAACTGAATGCCTATGAGGCATCCTCATGTATTTTCTCATATTTCAATATAATATAATATATCTTCTTACATACCCAAAAACAAATTACAATCATGTGATAAATTACATACCTGGTGACTTGACCTCCTCTCATAACCTACCAATGGATGCCTAATGGAGGTAGGATGAAGACTCTGACCCTAGATTTCATTGCGTAGACAATTACATACATGTTATTTTTGACTTATAATATAGATAATCATATAAAATTAATTACAAATTTCAAATAACAATATATTAAATCAAGACGAAACTTGTAACAAATTACCTAAGAGTCAATACCAAATGTAGTATGTAAGACATCATCGATGAGAACAATCTCATCCAATATGGATGTGTCCATCATTGGATGTTTCTTCTATGTCGCAGCATCCTACCAAGAGTCCTACCATGCATCCTGCGTCGCAGCATCCTACCATGCATCTCGCGTCCCATAATCACATACGTTCCCACATGAACTACACAAATTTGGAGACACATGATGCCTAATACTCTCACCCTCATCGTCCTGGGTAAGATCATTGGCATGCTTTGATAGAGTTTAGGTGTGAGTAGTCAATGAATGTAACTTCTCCACCTCACCACTCTCCTTCAAAGTCGAAGGGAGTGACCTATGTTCTGGCCTTAACACGGGTATAGGCACATGACTTTCATCTTACTAAGCCCCAAGTCTATCTTAGGTAGAGCTACCACCTCTACCCTGGAACTCATGAATGTTAAAATAATTGGGAATCTTCTTGAGGATGAACTCGCAATGGAGTTTCCTCAAGAAGTATTGTGGTACCTCATCATTGTTGCATGGGCGCTCATTGAAGACCATGTACCATCTATCCCAAAAGTTTTGGGATATTTCTTCATTCCTACACCAATAAATAAGAAACCATTTGTAACTTTCTTCTAATCTTCAGTTGGTTTTGGGATTAATAAAGTGTGCACATAATTGAGATTTTGTAATTTTTTCATCTTTGACTTGTTCATATGACAACTTGTCGGCATAATATTATCGACACCTCTCCCTATAGTCTTGGAATTTGCTAATTTGTTTTATCACCGAATCATTGTGGGAAATAATCTCCTCTAGTGACTTTGCAAGCACCCTCCTATGATTAGTGCTTGTAATTGGATTGTTTAGCATTTGAATAACAATTTGAAGATGTTTCTTGTTTTCTTCTATTATTTATAGGTAGTTTTCTTGACTATCCCTTACATTGTGAGGAGGTGAAGGTGGGTTTTGAGGGTTTGGAGGGTTTTGGGGTTGTTTTCACCCTCATCAGTTGGATTTGGGTTTTCTCTTGCCTCAAAAATTATAAATGCAATATAAAAACTAATCAAACAATGCAAAATCCAAAATTTCTTCTAAAACTAACAAAAATTGATCAGATTCTACCTTCTTTAGTTGCTAGACCCTCCAAATTTGCTGCACGACATCTTTGCCAGTGAGGTGGCATCATGAAAATGACATTTTCTCTCTTGCACATGCTTGGAGACCCTTTCCTTGGATGTTCTCACATTTTCTTCTAA
The DNA here is from genome assembly GCA_027924645.1 of Cunninghamia lanceolata. NCBI lineage: Eukaryota > Viridiplantae > Streptophyta > Pinopsida > Cupressales > Cupressaceae > Cunninghamia > Cunninghamia lanceolata. The sequence continues at coordinate 12,264,193 of BSBN01000854.1, forward strand.
GGTTTTTAGCACACAAACTTGTTTTCTCATGGTGAATGGCAGAAATGACTTTATTTTGCACTTTTTATGCTAGGCAAAATGTGAGCGCATTATAATGCACTCGCATTTTTCTTGTTTTGGACCAAAAAGTCCCATGGTGGTGACTTTTTGGTCCCCCATCTTTGTGCATACATCCAGAGTTAAGTTCTCAAGGGATTTCAACAAGACTTTCAAGTTGGGCTATTTGACTCTGGGTAGAGGAAAATAGGTCAACATTGTCTACTTTGGAAAGCTACCAAAAGGAAAACAAGTGGCTGTAAAAGTACTATCCTCTTCATCCAAGCAAGGAGTAGTAGAGTTTTTAAATGAGGTACTACATATATATGGTTTATTTTTTTGTTTTTCTGATCTACTTCAAGGTAAATATCTGTAATGCTTAAATATTATACTGTTGGTTACTAAGCAAATTGATCTTCTCTCAAGAGTGAATCACAAGAACTTGGTTTCTTTTCTTGGATTTTGTGATGCCTCCAAGCAGCTAATGCTTGTTTATGAGTATATGGGCAGAGGATCACTCAAGGATCACCTCTATGGTGGGTCACATTCACTAATAAATGTGAAGTATATGGAAGGGACACAAACTGACTAGTATCCATCTGAATATATTTTCTAGGTTATTCTATTTAGAAAATTTTTATTAAGAGTATTTATATGTTCTCTTCTTTTGAAAGAATCAGTTATAGTTCATTGCTGAGTGGTCATTAGTCCACTGGTAAGAATGGTTAGTTGTCAAAGCGCTAACTATGAGTCCTGAGAAACTTTGATCTAGAGATATCTCAAGGTGTTTATTCTCCCAATCAAAAAAAATATAGATGTCTTTGCTTGAATGTGTTTATTTCAAGGATTGGAATACCTGCATTGGAGCTCCACACAAAAAATCATTCACAGAGATGTGAAAAGTTCAAACATCCTCCTTGACATGAACCTGAGGGCACAAGTGGTAGATTTTGGGCTTTCAAAAATTCTTGGTGATGACTCAACTGCTAATGTGACTACCACAATCAAAGGAACAATGGGATATATGGATCCAGAGTAGAGTCCTTTATATCATCCAAATGTTTTTTATGAGTTGCAAAGAAAAATTAACTCAGCGGTTTGAATTGATATAGAGGCTTCTTAATAACAGATAATTGTAACTTGTGTTGATTGATTAAAGGTATTTTTCTACCAATAGGTTGACCGAAAGAAGTGATCCATATAGCTTTTGAGTGCTCTTGTTAGAGATGATATGCGAGAAAAAACCAAAGGAATGTTTTTGATGAAGAAGAAGTTAACCTTGTGAAATGGGTTAGATTTAATTTTAATCACTACCTTTAACTATTTTTTGGTCATTTTGATTCATGCCATTTTATATTTAAGGAGACTAATAAATAATATGTTGATCATAGGTAATGCTCCATGTAGAGGCAAATGAAGATTCTCCTCATCACTTGACAGACATAGTAGATGAGAAGATATCTTTTGGTGAAAATGACATGGCAAGTTTGCATGATTTTATATTTAAGTTAAAATTGACTCAAATTTCTACTCACTTTCAGGATTTACAATATGGGAAATCAACACGCATACTTTATTCTGACTTGATTTTCCAAATGGCACAATGCAATTGTGATCTTTTAGCAAATGTTTGAAATGCTTAAGGATGGATGGTTGTTTTTGTATGAGATGAGACATACATTAATGGTTAATGCTCTCTTAATGTAGATGTGAATGTAATTTATGCTAGTTGGAATTTTGAACATGATATAGTAGCTTGTCTCTGTTGGCTTGATAAAATATTTTTATCTCTGGTTTATGGCAAGTGAATTTAGAGTCCCTTGTTCACATTTTATTTTTGTTCCATTTTTAAAGGTATTCAATAGTGAGTGGCCCTGCTTCCATATTGGGTTTTTTCACATGTTATGCTCTATTTAACAAAGCTTGAGAATAAACAACCTAATATTCATATTGTGACCCTATGCTACTTGTGTGACCTTGTTTCCTACCACTAATGATTTGTGGGATCTTTCATGTGTTCCTAAACTTATTTCTAAAAAACTTGTCATGCTAGGAAGCATGATGGTGTTTAAACTTGAAGGAAACAAATTTATGATCTAATGTAGTATCAAGATAATAACTCAACCCTGTAAAAGAAACTACAAGTTTCATTACACAATATGCATGCAATGATGATGCAATTTAATAAAACACTAAGATACACATGGATCTAGTAATAAAATGGGTGATAAGGGGGAATGCTTGATGGCTCTACTTTTAAAGGGTGGCTCTAAGAGCATGATAAGGTAATGTAGGTAGAGATTGAATATGGGAAATTCCCCACATATAAATATATGGATACGAAATTACATTAAGTGTGTTCCAAAAGGCATTATGCACCCAATGCAAGGATATGGCAATGAAAGTTCAATATGTCTTAAAAATTTATGGTATACTGAAATGTAGGATCAATAGTCATAAGATAAAGTATAGAGAGCATGGGCATGTGGTTTAATTATGGAAAATGACATAGGTGCATGAAGCATAGGTAAATCATAGTACAAAATATACTTGAGGATATAAAGTAAAATGGGAAACAATTTCAAAGTAAGATGAGAATCCATGTAGTAATAAAGAAAAAATCAAAAGATCATGAACGGATAAGCATAAGGATACATGAGTGAAGTAGAAAACTAATAGTTAAATGAAAAACAAGAGTGGAAAACATAGGTAAAAGAAAGGTAAGGAAAAGCATGTAAGAGTATAGAATAAACAAGATGTGAACAAGAAAAAAAATATGTCAAGTAAAAAAAAAAGGAAACCAAAATTTCCCATGATTGGGGGAAGATAAGCATTAGATAGAATATACACTTTGAAATGAGCATGTGGAGCACAACAAATAAGGTATAAACAAAATCGTAAATTATGAAAGAAATAAGCAAACAAGAGGAAAACTGAACTCTAAACTATTGGTATATCTATAGACCTACATATATGTTGTAATGGTGCTTGTGAATTAGCAAACAAACCTAGGAGGATCATCATCATTGTCATCATCATCATCCTCATCCTAAAATGTATCATTTTAATGTTCATTGATTAGATTACATTTTTTACTTCAACATATTCTTCTTATACCACATGTCTCTCTTGTCGATTATTAATTGGTTGCACATTAACTATAGTTTCTCTCTTCTTTCATGCCTATCCTCATCATAGGGTGTGTTATGGTGAACAAGACCAATTATGTGGCATACATCAATTGCTTTCATATGATTAAGCTAGTCAAGTGATGGTTTTTTTGGCCCATGAGTATGGCCAATTTTTATGTCCGTTTATCTATAATATCTTGAATTTTATGATTGAATACAATGTATGATCTATCTATAGTATATCCATGTATGTGATGATAGGAATAAAATTACATATCCTTGAGTGGTGAAAGCTTAGAGTTATCCATTGGCATAATTGGAGGTAAAGTTATAAGATAACATTTCAAGAGTTGTTTCAATACCATGTGTGGATGCTCCTCTAATGTAGTGAAATTTATAAGTTCATTTGGTTGTAGGTATGCATGATGATCATCATAAGTATAGCCTCATTCTCCTCACTATTTGAATGTGACAAACTACTAGAAATATATTGATATAATTCAGGATTGTTCACTAAAGCACATTCACATTTATATATAGTGGTAAATGGTTCTAAAAAATGAACAATGCTATATTGTAATAAATGACTCTAAAAGATTAGGAGTAGACCATCTAGAAATGTATTGAAGTTCATCATCATCTAAAGCATAACTCATGTTAATACTCTTACTTGAAATCATAATTGCTTTCAACAGGATCTTTATATTTAGATGTTTACTATTAATCATGAATGTATTTTGTTAGATAGTGAATCTCACTACATGAGGTAGTTCAAATAAGGGGAACTATCATAAGTAAAACATATTCTAGATCTAATAGTAAAGAATTCTATGAATGCACATGAAACCCTAAAACTTAAATTTAAAACCCTATTTTGGGTAAGTGTAAGAAGTTGGGTCCCCATAGAGGGGAAGTCGCAGGCAAAAAAAAAATTCTGACAGAAACAGGTACCCATTTCTTTAAACATATTTGAATTTGAAAAGAAAGCCTACGCACTTTTTTTCCCATACAAAAGGAATGGGTACCCGTTTTAAAATGGGTACCCATTCATAATGGGTACCCATTCCTAAAATATTAGGCTTGGGAAAGGCATGGTAAGCCAATCCCTTGCCTTGGACCTGCAAGATTTTTTCTAAGGACAGAACAAGAGAAAAGACTAAGTTTACCTATATGGCTGATGACATTTTTTTCTAAATTTTTTTACAAAATTAAAACCCATTACAGATGACAGTGTCTAGTTTTCAAATATGTAATTTTTTTTATTGGACTTGTTTTTCTATTTATTATTTAATTTATGAGCAAACTAGTCCAAAAACTTGAAATGACAGGTGTTTGTATTTTTTTAATAACTTTTAATTTTTAATTTTTTTGAAAAAAAAATTATGTCATCAATCTACACATCATTCTATACATAATGAAAAAAAAATATTTTATGATTAGTTTTGCTCAAATTATGTTGGTCGTACACGAGGGTTTTTGAAAACAGCAATTAGGGCCACTAAAAAATTAATAAAAAAAATTATTTGGAAAAAAATTATAAAAAAATATTCTCATCAAACTTCACTGTTCTACACATCTGTCCCCAAAAGGGTTTATAAAAATACTTTTATTTAGGTCAAATTGTGTTAGCTGTACACGTGCATGGTATGGTAAAAAAAGTGACTTTTAAACAATGGTTTTTAGAAATGCCTATTGAAAATTAATTTGTATCATCTGGGTATTAACATAAATTACATATTTGGAAACTAGACTCTGAGTACTACATTTTATATTACTAACTTTTTTTAAGATTCAATATTTAAGTGCCTCAAATGTTCAGTTCAAATGTGACAAATTCTAAAAATCAAGGAAAACACTTCCACTTTTTGGCCAAAAAGTGGACCCAACTTCTTGCACTGACCCTTTTATGAAACCTTAAAATTTGAAACCCTAAAACATAAATTACCTTAAAATTTGAAACCCTAATTGTAAAACCATAAAATTTGAAACCATAATATTTGAAACCCCTTCAAATTTGAAATGGCAAATCATTCATAAAAAACCAAAAAGAAAAAGATAAAATGAGAATTATTTACCTATATTTTTTATAAATTCATTTCACTATGTGATTCAAGCCTAAAGTCATCCATTTGTTGAATTTTGCAATATAATATTGTCCTAGGATGATTTTATTGATAAATGAGGAGGTATTTATACAATTTACATAGTTTGTTTCTCATCTTATTTTCAAGGATGTACTCCATATCTTTAATCTCAAATCCCTCCTTTTTCTCACCTATCTATATATGTGAGTGGGTTAAACTTTGTACTCAAAAATCTAATCAAGAAAGAAATATATCAATTGTCATTATTTTAAATAATTATTTAAACATATATGATAACTAACACCCTCTAACCAAGTATATGAAACATATACTATGTGTAATAATTCTTATTAAAATTTACACCAATACAATTGATCTATTTGACTTGGAGAGAAAAAGGTGCCACTTAAGCACCACATTAGGGTCAAACATCCCTTAAATCAAAGTTGACTTTCTTAAAATTTAATTATTAGCTTGTCAACTTGTGCACCAAATATCATGTATTTCTAAAGTCTTAGGTCATTAGTTATTATCGGTGAATTAAAATCTCATATTACAAAGTGTTAACACAGAGTATTAGAGCAACATTATATCTTAGGCATTGCATAATTGTATGACATCTATGATCTAGTTTCAACACTCCTACAAGTTTTGACTACTAATAAGAATGTTTACAATCTTCCCTCTAACCAAACAACAAAAGCCCATATACTTTTCTTTTTAACCCAAACCTATATCTAACAACAAATTAAAAAATACAATAAAATAAAAAAGTTACATCAACCATGCAAACTAAATTGTATAACACAACATAATTAAATAAAATTTCACATACTTAATCCTAAACTAAGATGAGATTACCATTTCTAATTTATTATCACAACAAATCAATAGAAACATCATACATCAATACATCAAACTGATTAGAATGGAACACTTTATCCTATCTTATCTTTTTAATACCATCCTTGTATTGAAATGGTCTGTCGTTCAAGAAACGTAGGAGGGAGAAAGGCTAAGGCAGGTATCGTGCACGGAAGCGCTGCTTTTGTTTCCGTGACTAATTTTGGGTCTATCAATACAAACAAAAATTATGTCAATTTTGAATTTCTTTCATGGGAGCAGCGTGGTGCGGTGTGCGGACTAAGTTCGTACTATTGTGACGTAATCAAGCACGTTGAAAACTTCAATGAAACGGTGAACGAGCAGGAAACTTTCGAAATTATTTAAATGTTGTTCTCAGGTTTTTTGGGGGAAGATTTTATGTTAAACCTAAATTTTTGAATCTTGGTGGATGGCACAATAAAAAAACATAACATCACCCTAACCAGTTATACTCAACTAATTGAACTACAACCCTTTAATATTATTAAGAAATATAATTACAAGTGATATAATTATTTATGACACATTAAAATATGAAAAAAAAAAAAAAAATCATTTTTAATTTTAAATTTTTCTTCAATAATATATATATTATATATATTGAGAAACTTGGGTTTTTACCCTGAGCCCAGAGAGACTGTTTCGGGAGATCTCTTCCCATGGCTTCATCGCCAAGACCACTACTGGGGGGTCTCAATCCCCAAAGCATTATCGCCAAGTTCAAACCCGCGAGCTCATTGGTCGAGCGAAGGCCCACATCCTGCAAGCACAACAGCCTAGTGAAGGCACATATCCTACAAGCATGTCAACCCAGAGAAGGCACAAGATCTACGAGCTCTTTAGCCCCGCGGGGGTTTGAACCTTGGCGGCTACCACAACAACCGTACGACTTGACCACAAAACACATCCCTATTGGCCCAATAATTTATATAATAACTTCGTATGTAAAATATATATTTTCTAAATTAAGAGAAAACGACATGTAGGTGTCGAGTCTTGGGTGACAAAATTCAACAACTTTGAACAAGGTATGGCTCTAGCACTCTTCACCATCCTTGATGTAGTCCCTAGAGCAACGTGTCCTCTGTCCATTTTATCATAAGCAAGTTGGGGGAGGACGATTTGTTATAGACTGACTCACAAGTGTGGTCCCTCCTCATTTTTTGTTATGCTTGTACATAATATTATCCCCGTATTGTGATGTTTTGTTGATAGGTAGTTCTCCCTTGGCACCCTTGTTAGCACAAAGGTACAAGGAATAAGAATGTGTTGTGTCATGCCTCTATATGTATCTTCATTCTTCTATATATTGTGATATACCATTGTGTTATTTTCTCTTGGATGATCTAGCATTTTTTCATGATTCAACTTATGTGTACTCTACTTCCATGTAATCTTTCCTTCGTCAACTTCGTAAGTTATAATGTTTTATATATGTGACACCTTGTTGCAATGTTTGGCGTCATACCATGACTACAGAAGCCATTGTGTATGATACATATAAGCATTGCCTTGGTTTGCTCATCTTAGGTAACCCCTTATCGCGATGTTGTTTTTGAGAACATATATCATTTCCATCTATAAACTCTACCTGTTTTAAATTTCTTTCTCACTCTACCTTAAAGGCAATTGCTCTCTCATAGAGTTAGCAACCACTTTCAGGTGTGTGAATACATATTAAAAAAAAAAAAAAGGAAGAAAGATATTTCTAATTACTGACTTTCCAACGTTTTGAATGCAAATGACCATAGATATATTCAACGCAAATAGCTCTAATTTAAAACATGCCACTTGAAGTCTCCGTTACCTAACGGAAAAGAAAACTCATTCGCCATAGCACGAAGCCTACCAATCATCTATCGTGGCATGCCTGGACCAAACCAGGGCACGTTGAAGGATTAAATTAAACGAAGAATACATTATAAGGGAAATTAAAGCTGCCTCTGCAAACCGCCCAGAAACTTTGAATAAAGTTCAACATTTTAATATTTATTAATCACAGGCCAATTGATTGATCAAAACACTATACAGTGTTAATACCTTACAAAAGAATCGTGTCTCTCTAAAAAAGGTTAGAAAAAGAACAGAAAAAAACACCTATGATCATGTAGTTAAAGGCAGTCTGGTCTCTAAGCCCTCAGAAGTGCTTAGATTCAAAGCCATGGGCGGCGCCACAGAGCGGCGCTTCCACAAATTAATTTCAGCCTTTGGCCTTTGATCCGTCGTTTCAATTGTGAGAGGACCTGAGTAAAACACCACAGGCGATATCTTTGCACAGTTCTTTTCACAGGCCTCACCACTACATCTTTCTGTCAATTTCTGTGAATCTCTGTTTACATTTTCCAGCGCATCGGACTCGCGACGGGAGGCAAACCGTTTCATCTGCCCAAGCGAAGGGACATTCTTTACGTCAACCTCTGGAGACTCGCAAAACGCTGTTTCCGTCGGTTTCTTGCCGGAGAAAAAAAATTTCAGCTTGGAAAATTTGGTGCCGCGAGGTGATAAATCGAGAGACCTCATTTGTGACGGCAGCAGGGGCCGATCCTGAACCCTTCTCCGTCTTTGCTTCTCCTCGCGGGCCTTTTTTTTCTTCTTCACTTGCCCAATACACGACACCTTGGGAGAAGTGGGCTCCTGAGGTTCGAACCCGCGACCATTCTTCTTTTCCATGGCTTCCTTGGGAATTAAAGGAGCTTGGCATCTAATGCCACCTGGTCTGTTAGCTCTACAAGCAAAGTCTCTGCCTGGACTGACTGGAGCCATTTGATACCCAGATATGATGGACGCCAGCCTCGGCAAACGCCCCACCACGGGATTCGAACCCGCACCGTCTGCTGCCTTCCAGTAGCCTGATCGCAAAGGTTTTTTATCCGTGTCTCTGAAATTTTTCTTCTTGTCTTTCTTGTCCATTTTCACAGCGCGAGCAGATATTTTCATCTATGAACTCTGGCTTAATGCTGTTTGTTTGTAGCCTATATCGAATCGGAGAACATTCAAAAGAGAAAATCCTTGTTTTGGGGTTCGCGGAAGGAGGACTTCTTTGTGCAATCAATAATTACTCAAAAGGTTGGGTTTTAAAGATGAGTTTTAGGAGAAGGTTTGGTCAACTGTAGACCAAGCAAATTCAAAACTTGAGAGAGTCATATTACTTGCTGTATTAAAATGACGGACATTTGTCACGTGTTTTGAACTCAAAACATTGTATAGGTATTTAAATTAAGTGCGATTCTATTTAAATTAGTATAGATATGTAATGAGTATGAGTTTTTCACGTGGGATGATTTAAGTGTTTTTTTAATTTAATTTTGTAAAAACTAATTAGCAACGTTTTGACTTACATTTAACAATCTATTATTAATAATCACACTTATTGTACAGTGGATATACTAATAGGTATTTGCAAACGAGCACTATATAAATAAAAATGAAATTATAAAGAAACACATCTTCACATTCACATTTATTGAGTATGTTTCAAGTCTAGATCCAAGGTGTCTATTAGAATCCAGTGAAATGGCATTTTCACATCTGCTAACATAAATTCAATTCAGGGCCAAAGTTTTTATATTGTCTATTTTACTCGTACTTTCGTGTTTGAAATTTTATTCTCATGATACGTTCTCGAACTTGAGAATGCAAATATGGCATGATTAAACTAATTCTTGTGTTTGTAAGTTAAGAAACTAAAATCTAGTGTTCAATGTGTCTTGTGGCATCTTGTAGACTCGGAGTTGTATTAAGTAACAACTATTGGGAGCCTTGCATCTGCAGTATGAAGTGTTTGGCGTCTGAAGTGTTTAATGGACCCTAACATCCCTAGGTATTCTAGCTAACTGAGAGTTTCATGCAGGTCAATGTATTTCAAGTCTGGACCCAAATGCGCATATGCACCATGTTTAACTTTATTCTTACGTATGACAATTGTAAATCTATAATTGTCCTTGCCATGCCCCCAACTCACCCTTATTATTTATTTCAATTTACTTTAAAGTTTACATCTGAGGATTAAACACATGTCTAGACCCAAGTGGTTTATAGACCTATCATCATTATTAATTTCGATTAACCCACATGACTACATCCAAACCCAACATCAACGATTTCTACCGATATTTGGTCTCAATCCAATATTCAAAGTAGGTGGTACCAGCGGCAAGTAGAAAATATAAGAAAAATACTTAGGTAAAAAATAAATAAAAAACAAAGAATTCAATTCTACCAACTTAACACTACCAATGGGTACTTTTAAAAATTTATTTATTTTTAATACGTATATAAATATTTTTTAAACGAATCATGACTTGATAAAAAGATAGAAACCTCTAGGCAAAAGCAATGGGCAAGTGTGAAGTCAAACTCCACAATGTTTACCATAATTTTTTGACTTGTGTCATAATGGGAGCTTTCAAAGGTATGGACATCCATCAAAGTATAAAGGATGAGAAATCTCCTCAGATGTTGTAGCTGCAATTGCACTAGTAGATACATATGCAAATATGGGAGCGAGGTGGTACATCACATTTTTTATAAAATAGTATTAGGTTGAAATATATTATGTTATGGTATAAAGTATATATTTGTATAATTGATTTATAGCTATAAAGATATTTTCTAGGGGTTCTAAAATCAACATTAATTTACAATCCAGTGATTGGGGTAGGCACTGTCAAGCATAAAACCTCACAAAACAAATTAGATTACCCATGTTACATTTCTAATAAGATGCATTTAATGGATGGTTAGACTATAATATGTCTTGTGGGTTTTTCCCTTTGATGTCTATGCAATCTCATTGGTTAATTAAATGAGTTATTATAAATACTCAGAGCATATGGTGACATTAGTTTGTACCTTCTTGCAACCTGATCCCCTCAAAGGTATTTAGCATCTTCAAATTGTGTTTAATACATTTTTATAATTAGTGCATGTTAACGTATCTAAATTTCTATAGCATTATATGAGGGATCGATGGGCATTTTACTTTAATTGAATGATTATGATATAATGTTTTCTTTAATCAACAATACTTTTTTGCACTTTAGTGCTTTCTTAAGTAAATAGATGGTTAAGTATAAGTGTGTGTGTGTACACAACTATATCACTTTCTTTTCTACTCTTGTTGTAGATGGATTGTTTAGTACCTAGCATATTCTTGGATATGATCATGAGGTTGAGTCAATATGAAAAATATACATGTCCATATTAATTGCATCTTATGCCAAAAAGCTACAATTGATTTGGTTGTGTTAAAATAAATCCTATTCTGCTCTTTGTATGTGCTAGAGTTTCATGATCATAGTTGGGTCTCATGCCATGAAGCTATGTTGCTCATGCTGGAATCTAAACAATCTATCTTCCACCTTTGTATAGTCTGGAGGTTCAATGATCGTAGTTGGGTTGAATGGTATCCAATTTTTATTGACTGTGACTACATAACTAAGAGGTCATGTACATAATCTTCTAATAGAAGGATATTTCAATCATTGCCTCTAACCCCATGATTATTCAAGAATCACTTCCTTAGACAAAGAATTCTTATCCTTTATGGGATCAAAGGGAAAAATCAAATTGCATAGAAGGTATAATTATATTAGGATTCAAATAAGATCACACTCCTGCATCTTCTTGTCGAACTGATGGCTTACAGTGTTTGGGTATATCATTCCAATATTTTCCTTTATCTAAAAAATGGAAAGAATAAGTTGTTCCATTGCCTTATCACTTGTCCAAGGTTGTTTTATTTATTTATCAAGTTGCTACAAATCCTTTTGTGAAATGTATTTTATTTTCTTTAAATTTATACAAAGCTTCAATATTTTTGAATTGGGCTATCTCCTATGCTCCCAATTTTTAATGCATTTATACTTGTAAGAAAATAAATTTCTTGCATAAATAAGTCAAGCCTAATTAAAAAATTAAAGAAACATGAGCATTATCGATCTAAATTCATGATGTTTGGATTTTTTTTAGTCCTAGGCAAGATTTTCTATGGAATGCATGTTGATAATGGTTAGACTAAAGGTGCCACCAAAAAGCATTATAGGAAATAATTGAAAAATACTTGTAATTTAATTGTGTTTATCTAACTCCAAAGCAAAAAAGTATCTTTTTTTATATTCTCTCTTTTTGGAAAAGACATATTAGTTTCATCTTTAAGAAACTATTGTGCTTTTACAATGAAATGATGGAGTAGCTATTTTCTTGGTTCAAATAACTAAGACTAAATATTTTGGCATTACCATTATAGAAACTTAGTTCCATTATTTTAAGAGTAGCTTGTTTGCAACGAATCAATGCAAGAGTCTTCTAAACAAATTACTAGGCCTATTTTCTCAAAAGACTCTTAAAATATATTGACATTTTAAAAAGTATTGTAGTTCAAAGAGAAGCCTTGATTATCAATTTTATAATAGATTCATGCATAAAAATAGACTTTTAGTCTTCTCATTTGTTCTATTTTCTAGTAGATGTACAAATTGAACATAGAACAAAACTTATTTGAAATAGCTTCATTCATGAAACCAGATCATGTGCAAAAAACACAAAAGAAACTTAGCTATCATTTATTCTTTCAGGAACAAAAAATTATCTTCTAAGTAAGAAAACCATAATTTAAAAAAATTAAGCTCATAAATCTTAGGGAAATTGATCCTCTTAAAGAGCATATGCACAACAAACAAGAACATTTTGAGAGTAGCACTAAAACTAAAATATAATGATGTAAAAATCTCATATATAAAGTTTTTGAGTAAATGCTTCACCTAAATTTCAACAAAACACTTCCTATATCTCTTTATTTGAGAAATTCTGAGAGGTTTGAATACACTGTGCTATAAGTAGCTTCACATGAATTAGGGAAGTAAGCGTATTAATACACCACTTGTAATATTTTCTATGGTTGTACTCAAATTCAATCCTCTCTTACTAAATTTATATCTTGGAGATTCAATCCTTTGTTTCTCCAAATCCTTCTCTTTCTTGGATGCTTCATGATCTAATTCAATTGACAAATATAGTATATCTTCATCTATGGAGTTCAATTTCTTATTTTCATGAGGTTATCTCATTCATTCACTTTTCTTTGCATTCTCAGCTTCATGCTTCTCAACTATTTGAGTTTTTGGTCATTTCCTTGGCATGATGTTGAATTCTATATGGATCTAACACAACTAATCAAAATAATGAAAGCAATGATTGAAAATTTATCAAATTTAAATATAAAACATGCAACTAAAATATTTCTATCAATGTAAGACAAAAAGTTAATTATTTTTGTCACATAATTATTCTAGTTCCTCAAAATGTGAAAAACCTAACTGATACTATTAAAATTTGATTTTAAAACATGCAATTAGAATCTTTTACATTGATACAAGAACAAAAGGAGAGATAATTTTGTTAACTAATGATTGTAATTTCTCAAAAGCATCAAAAGTTTGATTCTATGTCACAAAAAAGTGTAGTCCATAGGAATAAATAGAGCATGTGGGTCTAAAATCTTGGTTTTTTTCTTTTTGTAGATTGTTTCTTACGTTTTCAGGCAATTAGAAATGTGAGTGCATTATAACATTGCACTGGGAACTTTTAACCCCAAGGGTTGGATTTTCTTTACACATCCAACCCAAAAGGTTGGACCTATATTTTAAATGCACAAAGACATGTTTTCAAGAAAAAAATATAGAAAAACAACTAAATCTTGAGTGTGCTCTCCATTAGGTTTACATATTTTTTTATGTTAATTTGAAAAAATGTTAAGATGCCTTGAAGTTTTTATTAGCTTTCTAACCATGTAATTTTTTCTTAAAATTTAAAAATATTAAGGTTTTCATCTTCAATTTCTTTTTCTAGTGTCTTTTTTGCCAAAAACCTATGTATAGTATTTTGGTGTTATTTTTATTCGTTCATTTAAATTTCAAATAAACTATATTTTTACATTCTAGACTCTATTCTATACACATTCAGAAAAATGATTTTTAATTAGTTTTCAAAAAATTTAGGGGGAAGCATGCTCAAATTTGTATATATATATATATATATATATATATATATATATATATATATATATATATATATATATATATATATATATATATATATATATATATATATATTCATTAAAAAATTAGCAAAAGTCAAGCATAAACTACATGATGTTAGCTAATTTTCCACTAAAGCAATTTATGAAATATTAAAAAATAATAGATACCTTTTACGGGGAGCATACTAGATGCTATTATGCATTTTCTAAGAAAAACATGAGCACTTGTGTGCTCCCCCTATATGAACCTCTCAATATCCACCCTTTTTTTTTAAAAGTAGATAGTTTAGAAATTATATTTTGAATACTATGAATCTTGTTTTTGTCATATCTTCAAATTTTGAGCATAACTATCTTCAATTTCTCATCCAAAATCATTTTTACTCCCTTTCGGTCCCCAATTTCCATGCACATAACTAAAAATTGAGTTTTTCTGTTTTATAATCCAAAAATTATATTTTGTCTTCTTAACATTACGAGCAAGGTTGAGACACCTTTCCTAACACCTCCTGTAACACCCCTCCATTTGCACCTTGGATGCGCAGGTGGTCGTGTTAAGGAGCATGAAGAAGAATGTAAAATACTTAGAATACTTAGGGTATGTTAGACATGTGATGGTAGGCTTATTGTTAGGATGTAGTAGATATCATTCATTGATGTTTACGATTGATACTTTATGATTACTACATTATTCTTATGTTGTGAACAGTTGTGGAAATATATTAGTTTTACTCATAATGAGTACCCTACTATGCTGCAATTCCCTATCACTATGTGCCTGTTTGGATGATTATATATATGTTTGTATGATTATATGGTACCAAGTATTGACTCCACCTGAATTGGTAGGTCTGAGCATGCCTTCATACTAATGGAAGTTGTGGAATGGAGATAACATGAGGTTCCCCCGTTGTTATCATTCTCAATAAGGATGAGTTCTCAGTCTTAGGTTCTATCAGTCTGGTCGGTGTGGAGTCCCTGTTGTTCTGTAGAGTGTTGTCGTTGGAAATGTTTGGCATGTAATTTTGAGTTGCTTATTTTTGGTTTAATTGTCTCATTTAATAGAGATTATTAATCTATTTTGTAAATAAATAATATTAATTTTGTGGAATATTAAATATTTGATAGAAATTTAATTAATAATTTTAATAGTAATAATAGATAAATTATAAATATTTAATATCATATTAAATGAATAAATATTCTTTTTTAGATACTATTTTATATTGTATTTATAAGTTTAATTTTATTATTAGTGAGTTGTCATATGAGTGATTATAAATTATAAGATTGGAAGAATCTTTCTAGTGGTGGAAAATTTAATGTATTTAATTTCTGAGGAAGTGGATTCTAGTAACGGGAGAGTTATGGGATGGAATTTATGGTTTTGGAATTTATTTTTATGATAGTAGGAATATTTGAAGGGGTTCATGGAAAATTTTAGAGAGAGTTTTTGCAGAAGAAGAATGGGGAAAGAAAGGAAATCAACCGGAAGGAAATTCTGAAGCTCAAGAATAAGATTCTAGGTATGCTTTTTGAATAATTGAATCAATGTTATCTGTGATTGTTGTGTCTCTAAGTGGGAATATCTCTCTCTTTCTCTTCTGTTGTTTTAATCATCTTTGCATGCTTGTTAGTTTGGGCATTGTTCCTCAAATCTGTCATTTCATGCTTGGTCTTCCTGTAGTTCTTTATCCATGGCATTCTTCTAAATAGATTGAATCCTCACCAAATCTTCCATGCACAGGAAAATAGTAGTAGTATAATTTATAGGTTTCAAATTTCAAGAGAGGGCAGCAATACCATGTTTATACTCTAAGCCTTCTTCATCCATTTCTTTCAATCTGTAATCGTAGTAGCTGGAAAACAATTCTATGGTGTGGAGATCTGAATTTCATCACTCTATAATCATTCTTAAACAACTTGGTTATTATCATGGTGTCCTGGCATGCTAGCTGACCCTCCTGTAGCATCAACACAGTGGATCAACTTGGTCTTATATTAAATACCTTCTTGTGTCACTTGCTAATCAATCCATTTTGTGCACAATTTTGTGCACATTCTTCTGTTAAGATATTAGGTGCCTTCCTAGTTGCCTATGATTAAGCTCACAATAAAAGCTCACATCTTGGTCCATCTAAATTTGAGAATCTTGAAGTGTCTTATTCAAGTCATCCATCAAGCATGTTTTGTGTATCCAAATTAATCCCAAATGCTAACCTTTTTGCAATAAAATACAAATTGAATAAGCCCAACAAATCAAATTGAGATAAACAATTCAATCCACATTGAACAAAACAAAATTAATGCTTAAATGCTTACATACTCTGGAGCAAGGTTGAAGAGATCACACACCCCCTTACAAAGCTCTTTTATGGTATCCTGAAAGAAATTTGAGATTGCAACTAAGGAAAAATGATGATGCATTAGTTAAAAACTTAAAATATTGCTTTAAACTTGCTAAGCATTAAGATAGTATATTTAAATCATTTTCTTTCCCTTATAGAATTAGTTACTATCATTAGAAGTTAGAAAGTATTCTAAAATGATAATGAATTAAGTTATAGTTTGTTACCAAAATGAAAGAAAATAATTGCAAATTTAAAATGTAAATGCATATAAGTGTTTAATTCTTATAAGATATATGAGGAAAAAAGCCAAAATTTTGTACAGATTGAAGTAGTAATAATATTGGTAGTGAAATTAAAATTGAATTGTCTTTGGAATAGAAAGTAAGGTATTAAATTTTTTATTTTATATGTTAGGATATAAATTAGTATGTGTGGAGTTAGAAATAAGAATTTTGCATTAGTGTTTAACATGTATTTAATGTAAGTTTTAGTGGTTTGAGGAAGTTATTATAATTATAATGACTAGAATAATGATATGTAGCTTTCCTTAGAATGAAAAGTAGTTTCTTTTTAAAGAAAAGTAGTTTTCTTTTATTCTTTTAGAATCTTCTATTTACATTCTAAATTTCTCATTTGCAAGAGGAGTACTTTATTGATTAATAAATGGAAAGAGGAGTATTGTTTTAATTATTAATGAAATTAATATTATAATGGAATGTTATTTATTAGATAGAATCTATTTAATAAATTGTTATTATATATAGTTTTATCTCCTAAGTATGACAAGATATTTATGAGTTTATATAGAATTTATCATATTTTGTTTAATTAGAAAGATTTATATGGAATAAGCATGTGAAATTACTATGATATCTTTAAAATAATTTAACTTAGAAGGATAATTTTATCAATTTTTTTTTTAAATTAAATTATGATCTTGTAGTAAGAGTATGTTTTTTTTTTTTTTATATATTGGAAAAAATCAGAGATGTATATATTGTCAATCTTATAAGGAAATAAGTTACTAACTTAATTAGGATAAGATGTCTTGAATTTATACTTATTCCATAGTCTCAAGTTATTTCTTTTGTTAAATGAAAACACTTTTAACTTCATCATGAATTACTATTATTATCTTTAACTATGTTTAAAATGGTTAGTCAAGATAGGAATAGTTTTGAAGACATTAAAATTATTGCTTAAGTTTATTAATTGTACCTTTATATTTGCATATATCACCATTTGTTATCAAATATTAAATTAGCATTGATTTCTATGTAATAATGTTTAGTATATGTTAAATCAATTCTTTCTGATGAGAGTTAAGATCGACAAATTGTATCCTCCTTTTAGAGTTATGTCAAGATTGTGTTCAAATATGGTCTTGTTTGGCAATTTACTTGATTGGAGGTATTGGTGCTTTTGAGATTGTTTTTGACATGGGTACTATGCTTGGTAGTACATATGTTAGGAAAGTTTATAGGTTTCAATTATTTTGAAGTTGAAAATTTTAATTAGTGATTTATGTTTAGATTGAATCTTGATGCTTAAAGAAGTTTTATTTGAAATTATGGTTGGTAACATATAGGTTTACGCTTATTAAGAATATAGGTGTATACTTATTGTTGTCTTTATTTAATGGATAATTATTAGGTTATAGAACTAGGGTTTCTTACATTTGTGCATTGGATAAAAGGAGATCTAATAAGTTTAAGTTAAAGCATATTAAATTAGATACTTTATTTAAATAAATCAAGAATCGTGTTCTGGTTTTATCAAGTGGAATTAAAGAGCTTCTGTCTTGGGATTGTTTAGTAATGGATCTAGAATATAGCTTCTCATTGTTTTTGATTTAGTTAAGATGTCCATATCATGATTCTCCATCTTTTGTTTCATTATTCCTTGAGATTTAAAAGTCACAATTTTGAAACATATAAGTTAGCTTATAGAAAACTAGTAAGGTTTGAATTATAGTTTAGCAAGATAGATAGTTAATTGTCTTATGGGCAAAGAATTAATATCGTTTGTAAAGGTCTTTAGAAGTTGTTGGAAATAGTAAATGTTTTCTAGTGACTCATGTTATAGTTGAATCATAGATGCTTATAGTCGTTTTGTTTTGAAGTTGTATTTGCCTAATAGAAGTTGGTAATTTTTGTTCGTAAGAAAATATGTTTATGGTTAAAGTTGTTATTAAAAATTGAGATAGTTAAAATCTCTTAAGTTGTTTTCTTGATTGAATTAGGAGTTCATTGATTTTTGTATGCTTGAATACCCTCCATGTCATATCATCATGTTTGTATTGGATCATTATGTTACTTTGGGATGGAGTTTGGTCTATGTATTGGTTATTTGTTAAGTGGGAATCTTGAGGAGTGTCATGTGTATTCAGTGACATGGTGGAAGTTTTGTCCCTGTCAGAAAATGGCAACTTTATCTTTGGTTTGTACCTAACTCCAGAGCTGTGGTGTCTTGATCTTTGGTTCAAATTGTGGCATGCCAATGTAATGGGATATTTGGATTTTCGTGCCTTGTAGTGAATGGGATAATGGTCTCTTGGATATAGTACTTGGTTTATAGATTGTATTGCTTCTAATTTTGAAGGGAATCTATGGACTTATTGTTATGGCCTAGTGAATGGCATAAGTTGTGGATCAGAACTGATTTGTGTTTTTATACCCACATGTTGTGGTATGTATAATTGTTCAGAGAACACTAAAGGAGTGGCTTTCATGGTGGGGCCGGTGCCTAGTGAGAGGCCGCCTGGGTAACCCCATGGAAGTTGCAAGCATGTGGAAACTTAATAACTTAATCAAGAGGGTTGGGGTATTAAAATACTTAACAAGATAAGTCAAATGCCTCACCCATGCCTTGAGTGCTCTCACAGGCTAAGGATGGGATGAGAAGGCCTAGTTGGCAAGGCCGACCTCCTTGTCTCCATGAGAGGACCTGTCAGCTCCGCATGTGTCACTGTATGGGGCCAGTACCTAGAGAGAGGCTGCCAGGGTAACCATAGATGGGGGCTGGCTTCTGGCGATAGATAGCCTGGGTAACCCATGTTAGGACCATACGATGACACTCTCCTAACATAGTTTTGTTGTTTCTTGGTAGTGCCTCTGGAGTGATGTCTTGTCTTGTGTAGTTTTGTTGATATGGTCGGTTGTGTCAAGTCAGTTGTCACTCTTTTATTTCTGGATGTTGTTTCTTGGCTTAGTGGAATCCTCGTCATTATCTCCTAGCTCGGAGGGGTGGACCTCAGGGTTCCACATGGTTGGGTGGCAGAGCTATCCGTTGGTCATCTTGGAGATGCGATTCGTATCCTGTGCAGAGGTGTTCCAGTTCCAGATTGCTTTCTACCTCTAGTGATGTTTATACTTTCATATGTATTCTTTGGTAACCGACACGATCGGTCTTGTAATCTTGCATTGTAACTTTTTAATTAACTATCTTGCTAATGTAAAAGTTGATCTTATTTGTAGCAGCAGTCTGATGTATATCTCTTGTGTGGTTTTAAGTTTCTTTTCACTGATGTAGTTATGTTTCCCTAGAGTTGTTAGAAGAGCAGTTTCCTTTATGTTGTGTATTATGGTATAACTGTTTTCTGTGATGGCACTATCTTGCTCTCGAAAAAGAAAAGAAAAAAAAATATTTCTAAAATTTTTGCTCTTGTTAGTCTAACTCTCTCTAGGGTTGCATGACGGGGCATTACACCTCCCCTACAATCTTGAGAAAAACATAAAATATTTTCACTATTTTTTAAACATAGATATTTAATTCTATTATCTAAGGCATCCATTTTTTTTAATTTTTTGTTTAATATTTTTATTATTAACATTTAATTGACAATTATTATAATTTAGACACATAAATTACCCTTCCACATAACCTTTTTCATATATATCTAAATTTTTAATTTTTTTAATTAAAACAAGAACATTGATATGCCAAAGATGGCTATTTTAAATATTTTTAACATTATTTACTATTTTCCTAATGTCCTAAATATATATGTCATTATTTTCTATAACAAACCTATGCTTATTAGAAAAAATAAAAAAACTCAAATAAATATATAATAGAACATATTTTTAGAAAGCTAAAATGAGAGCTATTTAACTACATTTTTTTTTAATTCATTTGATGATTCAAGTCTAAAGTGGCCAATTTGTTGAATTTTGCAATATAATATTGTCATAGGATGATTGTATTGATAAATGAAGAGGTATTTATACAATTTACATAGTTTCTTTCTCATATCTTATTTTTTAGAATGTACTCCATATCTTTAAGCTCAAATTCTTCTTTTTTCTCAACTATAATCTATGTATTTGAGTGGTTTAAACAGTGTACTCAACACACTAATCAAGTAAGCAATATATCAATTATCATTATTTTCAATAATTTTTTAAACCTGTATGATAACTAACACCCTCTAACCAAGTATGTGAGACATATACTATGTGTAATAATTCTTAATAAAATCTAGACCAATAAAATTAATCCATTTGACTTGGAGGGAAAAGGGTGCCACTTAGGCACCACATTAGGGTGTTAGACACTCTCCATCCTAAACAATCAACACATTGTTTGTCGACTGTGTACTCAATTTTCGACCCTGTTTCTTGTCAACTTGTTCAATGTAATCCCTTCCACCTATTAAAAGACACAATTTGTCAATTAGTTTGTATTTCAACCAGCCAACTGTTTTACAATGTGCTAGTTGATTAGACTTTACTGTCAAACACCCCTTAGATCAAATTTCATGATTCCAAAACTAACTTTCTTCAAATTTGATTATTACATTATCCAACATCATGTATTTCTAGAATCTATAGCTAACAACAAATACAGAAAACAAAAACACAATAAAAAAGTTACATCAACAATAAACAAATTCACAACAAAAAGAATAAACTAATGCAAACTAAATCGCATAATACAACATAATTACATGATTAAATAAAATTTCACTCACATGTACTCAGATTACCATTTCTAATTTTTAGTCACAACAAATCAGTAGAAAGATCAAAACATAAAACCGATTAAATCTGAACATTTTATCCTCTTTTATCTTTTTAATTTCATCGTTGTATTCACATTGTCTTTTATTCAAGAAAGGTAGGAAGAAGAAAGGCTGAGGCAGGTATCGTGCGCCCAAGCCCTACTTTTGTTTTCATCACTAATTTTGGGTCTATTAATAAAAACAAATTTGCTGTCAATTTTTAATGAGTTTCATGGGAGCAGGAGAACATAAAAGCAGCTATACTATCCTGACATAATCATCGCCACAACAAAGCACGTTGAAAAGTTCATCAAACGGTGAACGAAAAGAAAAATCCAATTTATGGAAACCAATACACAAAGAACGCGTCCAAAGATCACCTACAAGTGCGTCTAAAATTGTTCAAAGCAAGATTTCAACCTTATTTTTATTATTGCACCTTAATTTTAATAGATAATTTAATCAACGAATATAACATCACTTTCGCTAATTCTATTTAATCATTTAAACAACTACTCAATTATATTAATACAAATATTTAAATTTAACTTTAAAAATTTATTATTAATACTAATAATATTTAGCAATCATTTATGGGAGTCTATGAAATGCCGAAGAGTTTAACCAGCCAGCACGTTGTAAAACAGCCGCTGGTTAAAATCAATCGACCGAACAGTGTGTTGATAAATGAATTGACAATTGGTTGAACAGTGTGTTGATAAATGAATTGACAATTGGTGTGGTCAAGAATGTGGATGCAGGTCGTCTGTGTCAACAAATACGTGAGGCGATGACATGCCTAGACCAAATGGTTATTCTTAAACGTCATCCACTTCAACAATCAAAAGTCAAATTTAACCCATAAAAATAGAACAAATATTTACCACTTTTTAATATGAATGAAGTGTAAAATTACTATTAATTGTTTGACCTTTAAAATTAATGATTTTTAAATAGAATGTCACAGAACCAGCCCCCATTGAAGGATTACAGAAGAATACGTAACAGAAATTAAAGCCTCTCTGCAAATTGCCCAAAAAGTTCAGCATCTTAATATTTATCATTCACATGCCAATTGATTGATCAAACACTATACAGAGTTAATACCTTACAAAAGAAGCGTATCTCTCTGGAAATGGTTAGAAAAAGTAAAAAAAAAAAAAAACTAAGATCATATAGTTAAAGGAAGTCTGGTCTCTAAGCCATGAGAAGCGCTTAGATTCAAAGCCATGGGCGGTGCCACAGAGCGCCGTTTCCACAAATTAATTTCAGCTTTTGGCTTTTGATCTGTCGTTTCATTTATCAGAGGACCTGAGTAAAACACAGGCGATATTTTTGCATCGTTCGTTTCATACACCTCACCACTACATCTTTCTGCCAATTTCTCTGAATCTCTGCATACATTTTCCAGCACACCGCAATCACGACCGGAGGCAAACCGTTTCATCTGCGCAAGCGAAGGGTAATTCTTTACGTCAACCTCTGGAGACTCGCAAAACGCTGTTTCCGTCGGATTCTTGCCGGAGAAAAAGGATTTCAGCTTGGAAAACTTGGCGCCGCGAGGCGATAATTCGAGGGGTTTCGTTTGTGACGGCAGCGGGGGTCGATCCTGAACCCTCCCTCGTCTTTGTTTCTCCTCGCGAGCCTGTTTTTTCTTCTTCACTTGCCCAATACACGACACCTTGGGAGAGGTGGGCTCCTGAGGTTCGAACCCGTGGTCATTCTTCTTGTCCAGGGCTTCCTTGGGAATTAAAGAAGTTCGGCATCTAATTCCACCTGGTCTGTTAGCTCTACAACCATAATCTCTGCCTGGACTTACTGGAGCCATTTGATAGCCAGATATGATGGACGCCAGCTTCGGCAAACGCCCCACCACGGGATTCGAACCCTCACGGTGCGCCGCCTTCCAGTAGCCCGATCGCGAAGGTGATTCATCTGAGTCTGTGAAATTTTTCTTCTTGTCTTTCTCGTCGATTTTCACAGAGCCAGCAGGCATTTCCATCTGTTAACTCTGCCTTAATGCTGTCTGTTTGTAGCCTATATCGAATCGTACAACATTCAAAAGAGAAAACCCTTGTTTTGGGGTTCGCGGCTGTGCAATCAATAATTACTCAAAAGGTTGGCTTTTCAAGATGATTTTTAGAAGACTTGGTCAACTGTTGACCAAGCAAGTACAAAGGTTAAGAGAGGATCAGATTGATTGCGTGTAGTAAAATGATGAGGATCACGGGTTTTGAACTGAAAACATTGGATAGGTATTTAAATAAAGTGTGGTTATAATTAAACTTGGATATATAATAAGTGCTTTTAAATTTAATCGTGTCAATTTTTTTATCAAACATTTTTGAATTACATTTAATAATTTATCATTGAGGGGAAGATAGAATCACTTATTCATAATATAATATAGATATCTTAAATATATAAATCTTAAATAAGATATCACTACCAATTTTATCTTTATATTCAATGGACATATTAATATGTAGTTAAATATTTTGGCAATAGATTGCATAAATAGTAAAAAAAAGAAGTTAGAATTGAATATTGTATTTAAATATATTGGAATATTTCAAATAAGTAATATACAAATACTTGTTAGAATGATAGAACATGACCTTTAATAAAAATTACAATCTTTATGTGAGGTCACCTTCATGAAATCAGAGGGTTTTGTCCTCATATCCAATAGATGAATATAAGTGCTTGAGCTATGACAAATTAGGGTTTGTTTGATAAAATGGAAAAAAGATGAAAACTAATGAAGTTAATTCAATTATATAGAGATTGAAGGCCTAGCTCGGGGCCCAAAAACTCTATATGCCTATTAGCAACATTTTCATATGGTCGTGTACATGAAAACATGCCCTCTATATGAGCAACTATTTGTATTTATGCACAAACCATGTCCCTATGTGGCCCACATGTGTTGATAGGCATTTGAAAGTATTTATTAGTCATATCACATCCTTTTGAGGCCATTAATTAGTGTCTTAGGTTGTGCATGGTGATAGGTGGGGTTTTCAGTTTGAATGATGAGGGTCCATGGATTCACATGCTAGACAGTGCAATTGCAAGAGGGACCATGGAACTAAGCATTAATATTTTTTAAGTTCTAAAGTCAATAGTTTGAGGAATGGGGATGTAGGGATGCTAGGGATGCTAGGATGCAAGGGGAATCAAAGGGTTGTTGGTCTAAGGAGGAATCCCGAGACAATGGAGAAGAAGGGTATGGGATCTGGAGTAAGGAAAACCCTGAAGATCCAAGAGAGGGAGACATGATGGGGGCGGGAGTCAAGAAAGTGGGATACTAAGTACTACAAGAGGAAGTGCATAGAGGGAAGGGAAATCCTGGAGGCTTATAAGAAATAGGGAGAAAGAAAGCAGGGAAGCAAGGGATGAAGGAAAGGCATGACAACATGAGAAAGTTTGAAACCCTTCCCAAGGCTAGAAAGTGACCCAAACACCTTCAAAATTAAATTAATTAAAAAGGGGACATTATAAGTCCATCCTTCCTAAAATTGTTTGCCCTCAAGCAATGCAAATTTGAATGTTCCTAGATCTCAAGTCCTTACATAGTAGCCATCAAGCCCCTTATCCACTATTTTGTTTGTCCATCTATTCATGGATGATAGTTTGTGTTAGGAGTGAGTTTTATACAGTTAGTTAAATGAAATAATTCCTGGGTGAGACTTGTGATGAAATCTATGGATATACTTTCACATTTTCTATTTGGGATAGGCAATGGCTAAAGCAAACCTACTAGAAAGACATGTTTTTCTTTATTTTGTTGATAGGCTATGAATTCTCTTATGTGTTTGAGGACATCCTCCTTGAGGCCCTTCCATGAGGACCTTTCTCTAATTTGTATATAGGTCTTGTAGTATCCTGGGTGTCTTGCTAAAGGTGCATCATGAAAATGCCTAAAAGTCTTCTCCTTCATTCTATATTTTAAAACTAAGAAGATTCTATTTTTATAAACAATGAGACCATCTGCTACTAAATATTTACAGCTCTCACATTCTCATCAAGGAAGTTAGTAGAAAATACTTTTTTAACATATTTTGCCATAATTGAGACCTTCCAATTGAAAAATATAACAGTAGAACATAGAGTAGGCATCCTAGAAAGAGCATCAACAACTAGATGTTTTTCCTTTCATGTACTCTATGTCAAAATAATAAGCTTATATCTTACTCATTTTTGTTGACTATCATTGAAGTCACATTGGCTAGGGAATAACTTCAAGCTATTATGATATTTCTTCACCACAAATCTTCCACAAACCAAATACTATTAAAATTTGGCCAAAACATGCATGATAGCTAGCATCTCTTTGTCATAGATGGATAATCCTTTTTTTTGGTTCTTCCAATTTCCTACTTTCAATTTCTATGGGGTGCCCCTTCTATACTAAGACAACTCCAATTCCCTCTCCTAGAGCATCACATTCTATGACAAATGGATGTGAAAAATATGGGATAATGAGAATAGGACATGAACTCATTATCTCAGTAATCTTATCAAAAGATTCTTGTGCTAATTTTGTCCATGCAAAAGCTCATTTATTTGTCATATTAGTTATTTGAAAAGAAAGCCTATTACTCCAACAAACCAAGGACCGCATGTCTAGATGCTTCAAATGACCTTTAGAAGTTTTTTTATAAATAAAAATGTCATTAAAGAAAACCAAAACATTTTTTAATTGATCACTGAATACTTGATTCATACATGACTAGGAAATAGTTAGAGCATTTGTCAATCCAAAAGGTGTAATTAAGAATTCAAAGTGCCCAAAATGATATTTGAATGTTGTGCATATCCTCTTCCCTCACATGGATCTAATGGTAACCTCATCTCAAATCAATCTTTGAAAAATATATAGCTCCATGAAACTCATTAATTAGCTGATCAATCTTGGGAATGGAGTATCTATTTATCTTCTTGTGCATTATTTTGTAGTTTATGGACATCCCCAGGGTGCCATCTTCATCCTTCTCAAGGACCACTAAAAAATCAAATGGGCTAGAGTTGATGTGGCCCATTTTGAACAATTCCTTAAGAGCCTCCTCTATCTCCTCTTTATATGTCCTTAGTTGGAGGTAAGGAGTAATCATGGTAGGCTTAAATCCTAGTTCCAACTTTATGATATGGTATAATCCTCTATCTAGTAAAAATCTTGGAGGCATACTATTCAATGCTACACCATGCTAATTTAGAAAAATTAGAATTTATCAAAATGATGACTATATTTTTTACCAAAAAGTGAGATAGGGTGCATGTCCTCCATCACCATGCATATTGTTGCCCAAGCAACTTTTTCCTTGTGAGAATTCTTCTTATCTATGACTATTTTAATTGATACATCAAAGATCCTTCCAAGCAACACAACACACAACAATGAAATCAGAGAGAGAGGCAATAGAGAAGAATGATGATACAAATGGAAGAAGGTCACAACAGAGGCGGTCGCCTGGTATCCTGGACCTTACAAGAGAATCAGGGGTCATCCCAGGAGGCCTAAACAACACCTAACACATCACGGGGGAAGCACATCATGAGAGAGATAAAGGGTTAGAGATACTTACCTGTAAGGTCTTCAGGGCTAGTAGGTATCATCAAGTAAATCATCGTCATCCTCCCACTCCCTAATGTTAGAGGAAAGTGGAACATAAGGTACCATAGCCCATTTCACATCTTGCTCATCATGTTGTTCATTGTTAGGATCATCTTTGTTTAGTTGAATGTTAGGATCAATGTTTTCTTGTTGAGATGCAAGGTAAGATCGTTGCCTTCTCTTTCTCCTTTTTGCATTTTGAATTTGTTGTGCTTTGAGACTTAGTTTTTGTAACATAGGGATTTGCTTTGTCATGGATTTTTGTGTTGTAGAGGAGGAAGCACTAGGATCAAAGGTCATTTGTCTAGGTAGAATGTTTTCTTGTTGAAGCTTACTAGCACACCTATTATCTATCCTCTTAGTGATGTCCAAATGGCTTGAATATTCAAACAAAGGAGGGACATTAAAGGTCTTCTCTTCCTTAGTGAAATCCAAGGTGTGTGAACAATCAACTAAAGGAAGAAGGTTGGTGGGATGATCCATAGAGGTAGGAATTTGATTATTGTTATATGAATGCACATTTTCTACCCATGGAATGTTCTTTGTTAAAGGGAGCTCTTCATTCACTAATGCTTCATCTTGGCCAGGGAGAGCAGTGGAATTACTAAAGCTATCCCTATTCTTCTCATTTGAGTATTTAGTTATAGGGGAATTAGGATACCTATGGGATTATCATCAGCCTTTTCCTTGCTACTCATGGAGAAGAACTTAGTTAATCTTTCTAATATCGTAGGATGTTCACTCATGAGAGCTAAAAATTGGTCAAAATCAAGATCTTTGTTAAATGCATGCAAAGATACCATTGAGAAATGACATGAAGGTGTCATTCCAATGTAAGATCAAATTTTTGAAAAGATTTTCCAACTTTATGTAAAAGCAAGTGCAAAACTATATGCAAAAATGACCTAGATGCTTGATTTTTTGTATTTTTTACAATGCAAATGAATGAATCAAAGGGGGTTGTAAGGATTTTGATCAGGGGAAGCAAATTATATGTCTGATATCAGTCTAAAACAGTAATAACATCATTCACAACACACTCTTGATGTGAATCTAAGATGACGGTAAGTCAAAATATAGTGAAAATATGTCAAAATATGCAATTTTTTTCACCAAATCTTGATTGAAGGGAGCATGACAAAGGGTGTTGTGAGGAAAATGATGATGGAAAGTGAATTATATTAGTAATAACAGCCTCTTAATGATAATAGATCCATCACAACACATGTTTAGTACCACTTAAGGTCAAACCCTAGTGAAAATATAGCAAAAATAGGCTATTTTTCACGGTTTTTCAATTCCAAGACCTAGTAAAAGGGGTGTTGTAATGAATTTCAGGAGGTGAAACAAATAAAATAACTGATATAAGTCACCTCAATCCATAAAATTGATCACAACACACTTGGAGTGCAAAAATAGTCAAAATGTGTAGTTTTTCACCAAATTTTCAATACAAGAGCCCGTTAAAAGGGTGTTGTGAAGATTTTTAGGAGGGTAAGAAAATGATTACCCTGATAAAAGCTAATTAATGCAAAAATACTCTTCACAACATGCATATGGTGCAAGTTTAGAGAGTCGATAAAGCCAAATCTAGTGAAAATCATTATTTTTGATGCCCTAGGTTAAGATCTTGACACAAAATGTTATGTGAATGCTTTGAGGTCTGAATTATGACTAAAATTAAATAATCTCAAATTTGAATATGAATTCCAAGCTTTAATATGCAAAATGCCAATGCAAACCTAATGAAAATGCATGAAAATTGCTAGTTTTTTGTTGAAATTTTCTATGTAAAAATGCAAATATTTTAAATCTAAATGCAATTTTACACTAAAATGCAAGACTACAGTCAAATTAAAATTTGAATGAGCCTCTAAAATAAATAGAAAAATATGAAATAAGATTTTGCCTACTAACCCTAGATTTTGGAATTACTAGGCTATATAAAAATTGTCAAAATTTCTACAAAACCCTAGCAAATTAATGATAAAAATGCAATGCAAATGATTGAATTTTTGTATTTTTCTATATTTTATATCAGGTATGATGAAAAAATTATGAATTACGGAAATTTAGAAAGAATTGATGCAAATTAGTAAGGCTAACAATGCATTTTTTTTGAATTTTTCAAAATTTTCAATTTCTTTGAATTTTTCTCAATGCAATAAAATGAATGACTATATGAAGGAATGAAATCAATCCAAATCTGAAGACACAAACTCATCAAGTTTAAATTAAGTCCAAAAACATGGGTTTACCACAATGTTTAGGGTAAAATTGGGATTGTTCAATGTTTGAGTGTTTAGATGTTTAAATCCTCCTTTCAACCTTAACATTCAAGGACCTAGGGTCGAGTGGCAATGCACTATCATACCCTAGGTCATCACTATGAGATGTAGGGAAACTTGGATTAGGATGTTTAATTATCAATTTTCCTTCTCTTATGCTTAATTGACCATTAAAACCCTAATTTCACAAATACGACTGTAAATGAAAGGATAACAAAAAAAGCTCTTGCAGAGAGAAGCAAAATATCAAATCATAGAGTACCTATTTTTAGGGCTCTAAGGAGGAAAAGTCAAGGACACAAGAGTGGGTGCCCAAGTCCAAGGCCCTAGTTTCTGTCAAGATCTGGAAACTCAGTCTGTAACTCTTTCCTGCTCTTTTAGAGATTTTCCCATCATAGAAGTTGGAGGACTAATAAGTGATCGCCCAAGTCCAGGGTGCCATTTTTCCTTCTGTTCTACAATTCTGACACTTCAAGATGCCTTCCTACAACTTCACTCTATCTAGCTCCTCAACCTGTAACCTGCAACCATGAAAAGTTTGGGAGGGGGTTGTGGTGTTTAGAGACTTGCCTTAGTCAAGTCCTGGAGAACACTTAAGTCTCTGAACACCTTTGTTAGATAGAGAGTGCATGCCCTTGAGAGGCAGAGGCAAAAACCAAATGAAATAATGATGAAAACACAATATAATGTCACCTTGTAGTGAAGATATCATGGGAGAAAGATGCTCTTCATTCCATGATGAAATGGATGTTCAAATCTACAAACACAAACACATAAACCACACAATTCTGCTCTTGCAACATAATGAAATCCTTGATTCACCTTGAGAACACAATAGCTTGCTAGTAATCATCTAGTTTACAAATGAATGCCTAAACATTCTTATATATGCATGATGCAGAGGTAAAGGTAGTGTTTGTTGAAGTTCACTCAATGAACTTAAATCACTCAACTTCGTCCAAGAGGTTTACAAAGGTGTTTGTGATTGCAAGCCTACACAAGGCTACTCCAGGAATTAACTTAGCCTAGGACCACCCTCTGATGTTCTCCACATAGGCTACTCACAACTCACTTTGGGGAGTCACAGCTCAACCCAACTTAGAAGTACAACCCACCTTCAGGAGCTCACCACCTACTACCAATACCTCTACCAACATGGACAACAACATCAATTAACATACACTTATCTATGACATGCATGGAACAAGGTCACTGACCAAGAAACCATCATTCTACTCCTAACAAATTAGTGGACAACAAATCTCTATATGACTATCTTTTCACGGTGCCAAAGAAAGCTCATTCCTTGTAGCTGTTATGAACAACTAAACCTACATCAACTCCTCTATCAACAAGGATCTTCACACCAAACACAACATGTACCTACTGAGGACAAGACCAACAAGAAATTACTGACAAAATGACTAAAATCCTGTACTATACAGGACTGTGGACAACAAGTTACTATGTGACTGTCTTAAAATAGTGCCAAAAAGAAAGACTATTCCCTTGTAGCCTTGAGAATGACTACACAAAGATATCTCCTTAGACCTTCAAAAGGAAATCAACATACTTTACACCTTCCAAAACCCATTATGAACTTTCACCTATCCTCCAAGCTGTAGAGTCGTACTCTGTCATAGGTTATAATAATAGCAAACTGTTCTTTTCAATGAAAAGGCCTACTTTTGAAGGTTGTATGAAAGAAGTGTATCAAACTAACATATACAAGACCTACCAAGCAGTCATATAGTCTTATCTTCACCACAAGACATCAGATTCACCATGTATTAACTCTTCCTTATGACTGTCATCAGCATTTACAACACTGCCACTGTTTCCTGCTAACTAGTCACTGTTTTTGACTAGCTAGGGCCATGCCAAATGCTTGGAAGAGGAGTCTTCAACCTGCAAACCATGGAAAACAATAAAACCTAACCTAGTCTTCCCCATCCTTCTGAAAATGGTTGATACTTTCAGAGGATAGAGGAAGAATTCACCATTTTTGGATACAAACCCTAGTTAAGAGGGTTTCAAAACAGTTTTTACAAGTTGGATTGATTCTACCTTCTAAAGAAGTGTCAAGAGCTCCAATTAAATGCAAAAGAAAGGTATTTGGAAAACCTAACACATTTCCAAAATTTTAGTTCATGAACAATCAGTACCAGGCTGTACAGAATGGCTATTTTCAACAAAAAGCAGAAAAACACAGTTTTTACCTTATAAAACTCCTCCTCTCCATTCCATTTTGGCATGTTTATACAAACTAATGTTTATAGAAAGATTTTCTAACCTTTCCAGTTCCCTATTGCCTGTACAACTACCCATGAAAGGCAGTGAAACGTTGGGAAGATGTTTTTTCTATAAAACTCTAAGTTTCAAAAAGATAATGCCAAGAAAATAGGCCTAGGCTAACTTTAAAATGGACTAGTCAATTCAAATGACTAAGTGCTTATTACATAGCAAGAAAATGGCTTTCAAAGCCTTAGGAAAAACCAAAATACGAAGATCACAAAATGATATAGTTAAAAAAAGACTAAAATTGAAGCTCCTGCACCATACTCCCCTTGTGGGAAAAACTCAAGTCCCTTGAGTTGCCAATTGTTGAAGTGTCATGCCATGCTTCAAGATATCTGCTTCAGTCCTCCAGGTGGCCTCTGAGTCAGGGAGATCCTTCCATTTCACCAAGTAGTCCTTATAGACACCACTCCGAGTCTTCTTGACAACCTTGGAATCTAGAATGCACAGGTTTGCTTGGAGCCAAATCCTTGATCTAATCAGCATCTTCAACCACCACATCTGATCCACTTTCATCAGGTAATGGAGGTCTAAAAGGAAAAAGATCACAAACATTAAAAATTGGAGAGATACCAAGGCCAGCTGGTAGCTCAATCTCATATGCAATTGGACTAAATTTGTGCACTATTTTGCATGGTCCAATCTTCTTCATCAGGAGTTTAGTTGGCTAACCCTTTGGCAACCTTTTTTTCCTTAGATATGCCATAACTAAGTCACCAACTTTGAACTGTACTTCTCTTTTCTTCAAATTTGCCTTTTCCTTGTACTTTGTGACTGATTTTTCTAGTTGTAACTTGACTTGATCATGGACTATTTTCATGGAGGCAACAAACTCTTCACCAAGTGCACTCCTTCTATCCCAACCTTGGAGATCCTTCAGCTCAAGTGGCCCTCTTGGATGAAAACCATAAACTATCTCAAAAGGACTTTTACCAGTGCTCCTATTCCTGGAATCAATGTAGGCATATTCAGCCTGACTGATAACTAAGTCCCATGCCAAACCATGCTGCTTTGTAAGGCACCTTAGAAGGTTTCCAAGTGATCTATTAACCACCTCAGTCTGACCATCAGTTTGTGGATGGTAGGCTGATGAAAGGGACAACTGTGTGCCCAGCTTCTTCCACAAGGTCCTCTAGAAGTGACCTACAAACTTAGAATCTCTGTCAGTTACAATGGACAATAGTAAACCATGTATCCTTACTATGAAAAATAGACCTGTAACATGAGATGCATCATTTGTGCATTTACATGGCACAAAATGAGCCATCTTGCTGAACCTATCAACAATGACAAACACACTATCCACCCCTCTAGCTGTCCTGGGTAACCCAAGCACAAAATCCATGCTGATACTTTCCCAAGGTCTATTGGGAATGGGAAGGGGCTGGTATAGACCTACATTTGAAGACACATTTTTGGCTCTTTGACAAATTGCACAACTAGCTACATACTTCCTTACATCTGATTGTACCTTTGGCCAAAAATAGAACCTTGTGACTTGTTCTAGTATCTTGTCTAAGCCAAAATGTCCTCTTAAAGAACCATTATGCTTCTCCTTTATGATGTTGTCCCTCATGGAGCACTTAGGGACACACGACAAATTGCCCTTAAACAAGAGGCCTTCCTGCAAAACAAAATCTGCATACTCTCCATGGAATGTGTTAGCCAAGTTCACACAAACATCATAAGCCTCTTTGAAATCAGAATCTTCTTTATACAGCTCCTTTAAACAATCAATACCCATGATTTCTAACTGGATTTCATGAACAAGAAGCAACCTCCTACTCAATGCATCAGCCACCTTGTTAGAGACACCTCTTTTGTGCTTAATTGTGAAGGTATAAACTTGTAGTTGTTCCATCCATTTAACATGTCTATGGTTCAATTTTTCTTGACTGTTAAGAAAGCTTAAAGCATGATTGTCAGTAAACACAATAAATTCTTTGGGCAGCAAATAATGTCTCCATTTCTTAAGGTCTTGCACCATTGCATAGAGTTCTAAGTCATAGGTAAAATACCTTTGCTTGGCTTCATTCAACTTTTCTGAAAAGAATGCCACTGGATATCCTTCTTGGCTGAGAACAACACCAATAGCTTGCTGACTTGCATCACACTCAACAACAAACACCTTATCAAAATCAGGGAGTACTAAGGTAGGTAACTCAGCCACCTTTGTTTTCAACAACTCAAAACTATCATCAGCTTTCTTTGTCCACTGGAATCTACATTTGACTCCACCCTTGATGGTGTTGAGGATGGGAGCACTAATGTGACTGAAACCTCTGATAAACTTTCTATAGAAAGTCACCAATCCATGGAAACTTCTCACATCTCCCACTATTTTTGGGGTAGGCCAACTGAGAATAGCCTCAACCTTAGAGGGATCCATCTTCAAACAGCCATTAGAGATGACAAATCCCAGGTATACAAGTTTAGTTTTCATGAAATCACACTTGTCTAAGTTGATCATCAACTTGTGCTCATGCAGCTTCTCCAACACCTGACCAACATGCTTCACATGGTCTTCCCTTGTCCTGCTAAAGATTAGTATGTCATCAAGATAAACAATAACAAATTTACCAATGAATTCAACTAATACCTCATTCATCAGGCACATAAATGTACTTAGCACATTGCTAAGACCAAATGGCATAACAAGCCATTCATAAAGACTTTCATTGGTCTTGAAAGCAGTCTTCCATTCATCTCCCTGTCTAATCCGGATTTGATGATATCCAGATTTCAAATCAATCTTTGAGTAATAGCATGATCCTCCAAGATAATCCAAGAGATCTTCAATCCTTGGCATTGGGAATCTATACCTTATGGTGATCTTGTTTATGGCCCTTGAATATGTGCATAGCCTCCACTTTCCATCCTTCTTAGGAGCAAGTGCACTTGGAACTGCACAAGGACTTAGACTCTTCCTAATCAGCCCTTTCTCTAGGAGATCTTGAATTTGCCTTGCCACCTCTTCATTTTGCTGTGGAGTCAGCTTGTATACAGCCTTGTTAGGCAATGTAGCACCAGGTATTAAGTCAATTTGATGATTAATATCCCTCATGGGTGGTAAGGAGCTGGGAACTTCCTCTACCACAAGGTCTTGATATTTATCTAGAAGTTGTTGTACTTCCAATGGAATCTCCTTCTATTTTTGTTCTTGCTGATCTGTTCCACTCTTGGGCTTCATGACCAAGGCATACCCCTAATTGTCATTCTCCTTCAAGAGGTTTAGGAACTCTTTGCCATTCACCAACATGACACTGTTGTTATTTTCCTTTCCCTTGGGCTGCTCTAACAAAGGATCCATTTTGAATGCTTTTCCATTCTTGGTGATGACATAAGTGTTCTTCTCACCATCATGCTGAGCTTTAACATCATACTGCCATGGATGGCCAAGAAGCAGATAACATGCATCCATAGGGATGATTTCACATAGCACTTTGTCCTTGTAGTCACCAATTGCAAATTCAACCCAAGTTTGTTCCTCCACCATGAAACTTTGGTTTTTGTTCAACCAAGAAATGTTGTGAGGACTGATATGAGGCAGCCTCTTCAACTTGCACTTCTCAACCATCTTAGTGGATACCACATTCTCAGTAGACCCCGAATCCACTATGATTTTGTAAAGTTTCCCATAGGCTAGGCCTTGGGTTCTGAAAAGATTCTTTCTCTGAGGGGGCTCTTGCTTCAATGGCATCTTCAACATAGCCCTTTTGATCATCATACTCTCTCCATCTAGAATAGGTGCGGCACTTCCCATTGGTGAATTCACACTTTCACAGTCATCATCTTTCACTAACTGATTTCTCTTCCCACTATCATGAGAGTTGTTGGCTTTCCCTGGGCATTTGTTCATTGTATGGCCAACTTGGTTGTAGCCATAACATCTTCCAGTGAAGAATCATGGTCCTCTACCTCCTCCACCATTTTTGCCCCTGACATTATGACTTCTCTATCCTATGAAGCCTCCTCTATGCTCTGTTTCTAATTGTGTTTCTTGCTGACTGTTATTTTCAGTTTTGTTGAATTGTCCATGGCCAAAATTGCCTCTTCCTCTTTGGTTTCTGCCACCTCTACCTCTGGCACTTTGTTCATCCTTCCTTCTCAGCTTTTCCTCTACTCTAGAGGCCAATACGAAACATTCATCCATTGTCTTTGGTAACACTAAACTGATCTCATCTTGCAGATTGTATTTCAGTCCATTTAGGTACCTAGCCACCATTCCTTTTTCATCTTATGATTGGCCCTCATACTGAGTCTATGAAATTCTTCTGTGTAGGCAGCCACATCCATGTCTTTTTGTCTCAAATTCTGAAATCTCCTTATGATTTGAATCTCATAGTCAGGTGGCATGAACTTGTTTCTGAGCATAGCCACCATTCTACTCCATTTAGTGATGGGACTCTTCCCAATCTTCTCCCTCTCACTCTGCATATAGTTCCACCATACAAGTGCAGAACCTCTTAGCCTTGTCTTGGCAAACTTGACCTTTTTGCTGTCATTGAACTCCTTGTAATCAAAGAAGTTGCACATAGCTTCTATCCAGTCGGTGAGAACATATCCATCCAACTTGCCATGAAAGGTAGGCACATCCATCTTGGGATCACCATTGTCTCCATGAGCACCCTTAAGTGCATTCAAGAAGGCTTTCTGATTTGCAGACATATCCTGCTCCAGAGGATCCTCTTCTATCTCTATTTCTTCATTTGTGTCAGAAGAACTTCCCTCTTCTTTGGTCTTGCCCTTAGACTTCTTCTCTTCTTGTAATTTTGCTTCTTGCAATCTTGCTTCAACCATCTCTTCCACCAACTTCTTGATGGCATCTTGACTCATTGTCTTGGGAGGCATTGTACTAGCCTTTCTTTCAATTTCCTCTTCTGACATACACTTGCTTCCAATCAGAATATTGGCTCTGATACCAATATGATGCAGAGGTAAAGGTAGTGTTTGTTGAAGTTCACTCAATGAACTTAAATCACTCAACTTCCTCCAAGAGGTGTACAAAGGTGTTTGTGATTACAAGGCTACTCCAGGAATTAACTTAGCCTAGGACCACCCTCTGATGTCCTCCACACAGGCTACTCACCACTCACTTTGGGGAGTCACAACTCAACCCAACTTAGAAGCACAACCCACCTTCAGGAGCTCACCACCTACTACCAATACCTCTACCAACATGGACAACAACATCAATTAACATACACTTATCTATGACATGCATGGAACAAGGTCACTCACCAAGAAACCATCATTCTACTCCTAACAAAATAGCGGACAACAAATCTCTATATGACTGTCTTTTGACAGTGCCAAAGAAAGCTCATTCCTTGTAGCTGTTATGAACAACTAAACCTGCATCAACTCCTCTATCAACAAGGATCTTGACACCAAACACAACATATACCTATTGAGGACAGGACCAACAAGAAATTACTGACAAAATGACTAAAATCCTGTACTCTACAGGACTGTGGACAGCAAGGTATTATGTGACTGTCTTAAAACAGTGCCAAAAAGAAAGACTATTCCCTTGTAGCCTTGAGAATGACTACACAAAGATATCTCCTCAGACCTTCAAAAGGCAATCAACATACTTTACACCTTCCAAAACCCATTATGAACTTTCACCTATCCTCCAAGCTGCAGAGCCGTACTCTGTCATAGGTTATAATAACAGCAAACTGTTCTTTTCAATGAAAAGGCCTACTTTTGAAGGTTGTATGAAAGAAGTGTATCAAACTAACATACACAAGACCTACCAAGCAGTCATACAGTCTTATCTTCACCACAAGACATTACATTCACCATGTATTAACTCTTCCTTATGACTGTCATTAGCATTTACAACGCTACCACTGTTTCCTACTAACTAGTCACTGTTTTTGACTAGCTAGGGCCATGCCAGATGCTTGGAAGAGGAGTCTTCAACCTGCAAACCATGGAAAACAATAAAACCTAACCTAGTCTTCCCCATCCTTCTAAAAAAGGTTGATACTTTTAGAGGATAGAGGAAGAATTCACCATTTTTGGATACAAACCCTAGTTAAGAGGGTTTCAAAACAGTTTTTACAAGTTGGATTGATTCTACCTTCTACAGAAGTGTCAAGAGCTCCAATTAAATGCAAAAGAAAGGTATTTGGAAAACCTAACACATTTCCAAAATTTTAGTTCATGAACAATCCGTACCAGGTTGTACAGAATGGCTGTTTTCAACAAAAAGCAGAAAAACACAGTTTTTACCTTATAAAACTCCTCCTCTCCATTCCATTTTGGCATGTTTATACAAACTAATGTTTATAGAAAGATTTTCTAACCTTTCCACTTCCCTACTACCTGTACAACTATCCATGAAAGGCAGTGAAACATTGGGAAGATGTTTTTTCTATAAAACTCTAAGTTTCAAAAAGATAATGCCAAGAAAATAGGCCTAGGCTAACTTTAAAATGGACTAGTCAATTAAAATGACTAAGTCCTTATTATATAGCAAGAAAATGGCTTTCAAAGCCTTAGAAAAAACCAAAATACCAAGATCACAAAATGATATAGTAAAAAAAAGACTAAAACTGAAGCTCCTGCACCAATGCAACTACAAACACTCCTGCCAATATTTCGTAAATTCAAACTTACCATGTCGGCATAGGACCCAAATAAAGGTCACAAGACAACACCCAAAAATTGGGACAGCCCCAAAATAGGGCAGCGCCCAAGTCCTCCCCCCTATTTTGGATAGGGTCAAGCTAAAGGGGTCCTCCTAGGTCACATTTATCATGTTACCTAGGGCTCATTCCATCGGGATGCAAAAGTATGAAGTAAGATGTCCGAAATGCATGTAAAAGACCAAGGAACTAAACCTTATGAGGGAAAAGCCCCCAAGGGGGACATTTTTCAATATTACACTTCCTAATTGAAGATATGCTTGTGCAGTTTGGAAGTATTGATTAGAGGTGCTCAAAGGTATTATATCCAGAGTTTTAGGTTCTGGATTGTGTGGAAGTAGAAGATGTTTTCGATAGAATATTTGACTATGAAGGATGGTGTCTGGAAGAAACGAGAATGCTCTACATTTCTCCGCATTGAGATTTCTTAACTTGTGGATTTGGGATAATGCTTATATTATCTATATCCACCTTCCTTTAAAGTTTCTAGTATTGGGATGCTTCGCAAGTTTAGTTCTTGTGTTGGTGATCTGTAACAGTGTGCCCTAATCTGCATAATCAAGACATTCTTTAATTCAAACTGTTGAGACAATATTGTAGAAGTTTATAATGATGATGAGTATTTTGGGAAGGTATATGAATGTTTTGGAGTGTCTCTCTCTAGTCTGTATGATGTTCTTAAACTTAGAGAAGTGTGAATATGGTCATTAGCTCAGGTTTGGCCGACCTGGCTTACTAGCACCATTTGTGGAGGTACCTCGTGGATTGTGGATGTGATAAGTAGCTTGATGATACAAGTTTGAGTCCTAGTTATCCCTTGACATGGTCCACTTTCACTTCTTTCCACTGTGGAAGTGTTTAGTGTCGACCAGAAGTAATGTTGCATGTGTGTAATGCACACGCTTCATTAGGACTGGCCTAATTGAGATAGGTCTTGGTTATAGATGGTATAAATACAAGATGAAGATGAGTGGAACAAGGAAAAGATGGATATGTGAATGTGAATCAAAGGCAGTGATGTTGTGTGTGAACTTAAATGCTTATGACTCCAGAATGCAGTGAGCAGAAGGTGTCTACGTTTTAGTGTGCTAGAAGTTGCTGGAGGAAGTGAGCCAAAGGTTATGGATGCCAAGGAGTTGCAGTGGTGGATCTCTCCTATTTCTTTGAGATAGTGAATCTCTTTATAACAATCTTCTTCTTTCTTCTCTCTTCTGGGCAGTGAGCCCTTCACAGTGAGCCTTTCTCTGGCAGTAAGCCTTTCTTCTGGGTAGTGAGCCCTTGGTAGTGAGCCTATTTATTTTCAGTGTTGTTATTCATATATATTGTGAGCTAATCCTCACTATGGTTTTTCCCTTATTGGGATTTCCACATAAATCTGGTGTTCTTATGTGTTTGCATTGATACTTCATATGTTTACATTCTACTAATGCATTATAAGTGGTTGATGTTTGAAATTTCTTTAAGGGTTTAAAGCTTTAATATACAACTAATTCACCCCCCCTCTTAGTTGTCTTGTGCATTCTAATAGAGAAAGGGTCATCTACAAGTGTAGGGATCACCCATTCTTGCTAGCAACATCTTCACATGGTCATGTACATGAAACCATACCCTTTTCATCAACAACCATATGCATTTATACACAAACCATGCCTCAGAGGGGCCCACATGTGTTGATAGACATTTGAAAGTCTTCCCTAGTCTTATCTCATCCATTTGAGGCCATCAATTAGCATCCTAGGTCATGCATGGCAGTAGGTTTGATTTTAGTACAAACAATGAGGATTTGGGGATTCACATGTTAGAGTGCAATTGCAAGAGTGATTAGCGAATCAGGATTTGGGATGTCATTTAGATGATTTTCACTTGGTACACCAACATTAAGATTTTTTAATGTCTAAAGTTGGGGATTCAAGGAATGGGATGCAAGGATGCTAAGAAGCAAAGGGAAGCAAAGGTTCATAGGCTTGAGAAGGATGAACAATAGGACAACAAGGAAGTGAGGAATAAGATCCTTGCAAACAATTTCACAAGAGGGAAGATTAGTAAGGAAAACCTCTTAGGTCTAAGAGAGGGAGGTATGATAGGGGGTGGGAATTGGGAAAGTAGCATACCAAGTACCATGGGAGGAAGTGCATAGAGGGAAGGGAAATCTTGGAAGCTTGTGGGAAACAAGGAGTGGGAAAGTGGGAAAGCAAGGGATGAAGGAAACGCTTGACAACATAAGAAATTCCAAATCCCACCCAAGGCTAG
Organism: Cunninghamia lanceolata; assembly: GCA_027924645.1. Taxonomy (NCBI): domain Eukaryota; kingdom Viridiplantae; phylum Streptophyta; class Pinopsida; order Cupressales; family Cupressaceae; genus Cunninghamia; species Cunninghamia lanceolata. The sequence continues at coordinate 12,304,832 of BSBN01000854.1, forward strand.
AAAGTGACTCAAACACCCTCAATATTCAATTAATTAAAAAGGGGACATTAGAGATAGGTTTGAAAATAAACTATAGAAATTGAAAATGAATGTTTTGTTTATAGTTGTACCATAGAGTTGTGCATTTGGAAGAGAAATACAAGATCCCTAAGATTATGATATCATCGATTTTGAAAAAAATACATGAAAGGTTACATCATTTCCTTTATTATAGGAAATTATCTTTGTACATTATATAATTACGAGAACTAAATAAATTTCTAGTAATTTTCTATTGACATTTTTCAAAGACCCTCTTATTACTTTCACGGGATTAGATGTGAAGATTAGATAATCTTGGAACTCATGACATCATTCTGAACATTGTTTAAATTTGTAGCCACTTTCCTAATTTTATCCTTTCAAGATTTGATTGTATCATAAATCCATAAACTGCTATATAAATATGATTTTGGTTGTTTGATTTCTCAACCACATTTTTTCTCTCATGTGGTGAACCAATTCTTTGAATGCACAAAAAGCGAAAGGTTTTTTTAATGATCTAACTTCACAATTTTATTTTAGTGTGCTATCAAATTCACAAATGAGCAATTGAGAATGTACGTTTTAATAAATTTCATATATTTTCAAAAAATTTACAGAAAGAAATGTTCTAGATTAAAATAAATAAAATGAAATAAAAGATTTATGCATTAAAAAGGGTTATTTTATTAACATTTCTATTGCCTCTAGGAAAATTTATCTTATTTATGTTCCCTAAAATTATGCTATAAGTTAAATAAACTTCCTATTTTCTTATTATTAAATCCATGACCATAACACATTTATTATTTTATCCTCTTATTAAATTTAGGACTATTTTCTATATTATATGCAAGTGATGCATACATAATTTTTCAGCTATTACTCAAGCTCTTAGTCTTAGTATTTTTATTTTGATAACAAGTTGGGTATAAATGTCAATTATAGATTATACTTCCAACTAGATAGTTTATTACATTCCTTATCTTGCATGACATATTGTCATCAACTTCAAGATGCACATTTTGTTTAAGGTTTATTTCATGAATTAATATTTGACTAAATCAAGAAAATTATTTCACTCTTAATTGTGTGGTAAACTTTAAGTCTAATTTGAGATTCTATAGTCTCTAATAGTTAAGTCATCAATGTATTAATCATCTTGGACATGTATAATATATGATTTATCCTTGGAAGATGGGCTCGATGCCGAGATCTCCCACTACTAGGGTTTCTTATGATGTCACTGGTTTGAAGGAGAAGCAAACTTCTGGTCTACAGTCTAGGGATGGTGGAGGTTCTAGCACTCAAAAGGAACTCTTATATTTTGAAGAGGATGATTTGCCCAATGGAAATGGATGTAATAGGCACCTGGGGTCTTTTGATCCCGATTCAAAGATATGGTGTTCAGGTAAAAACCCTGTTCCCACTTTCCCTGTCCACGCGCAGGTCCAACAGTGTTAGTTCATGCGATATTTCTGGGGGAAACCTAGGCACCAAGGTGCTAGGATCTCAAACTCATCCAAGCTCGTAGGCCTTCATGGAGAATGACACCAAGGGGATTCCCCTATAAATATTAAGCTATATAATGGTCTACCTGGTAAACCCATTGAGTATTTAGATAAACCCTTAGAAATTGCCTTAAATGATTAGGCTAAAAATGAATTACTCAAATGAAGAGTTTTTTTCCAGTGCAGGGGTTGATTGGAAGATTCAACCACATCTAGCACAGCCTTCTTGACCTTCAGTGATGGATTACGGAATCCTAGCAGCTTGTTTTGAAAAACAATCTAGAGATCTATCCGTGTACAGGCGGCTTCTTTGTGGTGGTTTTTGACAGCATTGAAGATCAAAATACTATTTTACATTCCCTCTGGATTTGGGGAAAATATGCTTTTGTTAAAACCATGGCACCCTTCTTTCAATCCCTCCATAGAATCTTTTACTATCATGCCCGTCTTGGTCGTCTTCCAAACTTACCTCTCCATTTTTGGGCTAATTCATGTTTCAAGGCTATTGGTAATACATTAGGTAAAGTTTTGTCAACATATAATGATTCTTCTGAATTTATTCATATAACCTATGCTCACATCTTAGTAGATTTAGATATATCTAAAGACCTACTGGCAAAGATTATTTTAAAAGTGCAGGGGTGGAGTTGGGCACATCCATTGGATTACGAAGGTGTAAGGGTAAAATGGGCCAATAATGAATATTAATGAATAAACAATAATAGATACTCAAACTCAATGGAATAGTGAAACTAAGGAGATTAATCAAATAAAGTAATGAATAACACAATGCAAACCTTCCTCAGATTGAAACTTCCATTGTTCGCCTATCACAAATTGTTCTTTGAATGTATGAAATAATGCCCTCAGAGAGCACTTCTTTGCTCTGTTCAAGAATGTCGATAGTGAATGGCTATGGTGATAATGCATAGTGCATAGGTAACAAAGGGTTGATCACAAGCAATGAAGAAATAACAAGGGTGCCAAAGGCGCGCTAAAATTCCTACAGAGTAACGATGCAAAAGCTTGGATGAATGGAATGGAGGAATGAGTTTCAATTTATAGACTTGGAAGAAATAAGATCAACGGTATAGAGAAAATGAGAAGATCAATGGTTGAGAACAGTTGAGGAATGTGCAACGAATGAGAAGAAGACAAGTGTAACACAAAAGTTGCTTTATTTGAGTTAACTGCTTTCTTTTCTAAAGATAAGACATGCTTTTCATAAATTGGAAAGCTTTCTTCTAATTTAAGAGATATTGATAAAAACAAGGTTGATTGAATAGATAACTCAACTTGAGGTTTGCTTTTGCATGATTTGAGAGAAATTAAATAATAAATTATTTAATTATGTGTGCATGGAGAAGAAGAGTTATTTTTAGAAGATTTGGAAGAATATTTGAAGAATTTGAAGATAAGAAAGCAAATTAAATAAATAAATTTATTTAATTGTTGTGCATGATTTGGAAGAATAAATAAAATATTTGATTGTATTTTATTTTTGGAGACTGAAAATATTTAAATAAATTTGATTTGATTTATTCAAATTTGGAAGAATGAATTGATTTTAATTAAATAATTAAGAATTATTTAATTGTTTGGGGAAAATTGAATTAAATAAAAGAATTTATTTAATTGTTGACTTTAGAAGAGGTAATTAAATATTTTGATATTTAATTAACTTTAGAGGAATGCGAATTGAATAAATAAATTTGTTTATTTATTTATTGATAGAAGAATTAGAAGGGAATAAATATTAAGAATATTTATTTAGACCAAATCGTGTCATTTTTAGGCATATACATTTTGCCCCTCTTTGATGCAATGTAGTTTACAGCGTTGCTTCAAAGAATAAGTAGTTTGACAATGATACATGCTCCAGTTTGCCCTTGGTATAGGTTATGACGATAGGATGCCCCCTCAGGAGATTGGATGGGAAGAAGGCAGAAGGGCGAGAGACGGACAATCTCACGAAGACGACGGGACCTAGGTTAGGTTTGGAAAGAATAGGACGCGTTTCTGAGAAATAGGAAAGAAAACTAGAAGAAACGGGCATGGGAAGTAGTCGCAGTCACCACCTAGCCAGATTAGGGTTTTGCACACTATAAATAGGAGCTGGGTCCACAAGACAATTCATTTGCACACTTGTCTTGGTTTGATTCAGATAGGAGAGCTTAGAGAAGCATAGAACAAGAGCAGTCAACACAAGGATGGATATTCCATGTGAGGAGCATCGATTCGAGCACATTTGTCAATTCGGCAGGCCAGCAGAGGTAGGACCCCCGGTATGTAACTCAAAAAAATTTCCCTAGGGTCGCGTTAGAGGGTCATAAATGTTAGGAGAAAATTAGGGAAAATAGATGCGCTGGAATGTAGAACGGTGCATATGTTGCGTGAAACGGTGCATTTGTTGTTTTGTGGTGCATACGTGCAATTTGATGGCGCATATGTGAAAATGACGCATATGTAGCAAAAGTTGGCGCATACATATTCTTGCAGTGCATGTATGAAATGTAACGGTGCATACGTAGAATCAGCACATGCATAGCATAAAACGGCACATACATGTGTTTTTTACAGTGCATATACCAGAAGTGGCACATAGATCAAGAAACAATTCATTTACTGTGAAATGGCACATTTACAACCTGTTGTGGCGCATATGAAATAGATAGGCAAAAGACTGAGCAAATTGACTCGATTGGTGTCTTGTTTGACACGACAATTGATAAGCTATCTTTGAGATTGCAGGAATCTAGTCAAGAGATGTAGTGTGCTGTTTTGATCAATTTGAAACACTAAGTTAATTGATATGTTTCTATAGATATGTTGAGTATGGAACTTTCGGTTTTGGATTGATGCTTTGCTTTGCATGCTTACAAGAGGATATACGAGATACACTTCAGTCTAGGGAGCAGTTCCCTATGCCTATGCTGCAGAGATACATGTTGACGGAGATAGATAGAGAGGCGCTCTGCGCTATGGGACTTGACTATGTATGCTTCATGCTTGAGGTTCAGGTGAACTGCAGATTGCTGACTACTGCAGTGGAGAGGTTCCACAGTGAGGATGGGACCTTCCACCTCCCTACTGGTGAGATGACTATCACATTGGAGGACGTTTATAGGATTCTACACTTGCCTATTTAGGGTGATTTGGTGGAGTATGATCCATAGAGAGGCGCAAGACTTGCTGAGTACAGGCCAGTATTTGACGACCCTGAGCTAGTAGGGTAGGTCATCCCTTGGTAGGATATCTACGAGTGTTATGACTACTTCCCAGGCATTGTGGCAGGACTAATCGGAGGTGTGGTATACCCCGACAAGAGGTCGCATGGGTTCCCTATTGGATGGGGTAGGATCATGGAGAGGATGATTACAGAGGGGACTCGATATGCATGGGGAGTTAGTGTATTTTCTCATTTATTCCACGATATGCACTAGGTGGTGTATCACAGGAATACGAGCCTATCTGCAGGCGTGTCACTTCTATAGTTTTGGCTATGGGAGCACATAGCGATCACGAGACTGATCCGTCTATTTGAGAGGCAGAGAGGGGAGCCATATAGTTATGGCTATGTAGGAGTGATTTCCTAGCACAGACTGGGGAAGCTAGAGTACTGGCGACATGCATTTGATGGAGTAGATGTGGTCGAGTGGCGACCATATCTAGATTGTGAGCTGTGGGACAATGAGGTAGATGAGCTGCCTTAGTGCTACCAGACGCGATGGCTGATAGGACAGACACACTTTATCTTGGAGAGACAGATAGTCACTCAGGTACAGAGGCAGTTCGGGAGGAGATAGGGCATGCCACAGGGGTAGGCTCGGTTTGCCAAGACATATGCAGAGAGGTACAGATGGGGGCCGATGGCATCCTATGAGGATGCACTGGCTGAGTTTTGGCAGATGCCTTATGTTGCCTGGGATATGAGGAGGATGATTGCAGACGCAGGTATGACACAGGATTATGAGGACTGGTTTACTACACACCCCTTTTTGAGATATTCAGGACCTGGGGTGTTGATGCCACGGATTGATGAGGTAGACTCAGATGAGGAGGGCTAGGTTGGTCGGAGGAGGAGGAGGGGGAGAGGGAGAGGAGGATGAGGAGGTGGCCGAGAAGAGGGAGATGGGGGAGATGGGGGAGATGGCTGACCTAGACAAAGGAGAGTTGAGGAGGGGCCGACTCACGCTGAGCAGGTAGTGCCATCACAGGTTGGACAACATGTACCATAATAGGCATAGATGCCACCACCTCAGTAGGTGGCGTAGTAGGGATCTCCGCCACAGGGGCAGAGACAGGCAGAGGCATCTTAGGGTCTAGTACAATCAGATGTACAGGAGAGGGCGATAGCCATCCTAAGGGGAAAGGTTAGATAGCTAAGGGCACAGCTCAGGAGAGCTGACAGCCGGTGAGAGACAGGTGCAGAGGTGATTACGGGATTGGCCAGAGAGAGAGATATGGTAGATGCATGAATACGAGTTATCTGTATAGAGGGGATACTGTATTGGCAGCCTTGGGGACAGATGCAGCGACTTGTTTCCTGGTTGGGCAGGTGTAGCAGGTACAGGCACAATTGGCATAGGCACAGACGCAGCTAGCATAGGTGTAGAGTGAGCTTGCTAGAGTGTAGGCTTAGGCTCAGTACTATCAGGGGTTATACCATGGTGCTATACCGGCGAGTCAGAGGGCTTCTAGCTTCAAGAGCCAGTCTAGGGCCTCCCAGAGAGCAGGTCCATCGAGGTCAGGGGCTTTTGTGATGGGGCCATAGCAGTCAGGGGCTAGCAGAGGAGGAGACACTACTAGCAGTGGTGGTCCACAACAGGAGGGGTAGCAGAGACTTGATCCATGCATCGCTTTGATGGCCCACATGGCTGGATAGACTTGTACCACTTTTGTATTTTGAGACATGTATCATCATCCGTTGGGATGTACTTATTGTATATGACACTGATTCAAAGATAGATACTTTGATATTTGTACATTTGGACATCTTTTTATATGATATGTATATGATGATGCAGGTATGTGATTCCCTCTATATGTATGAGTTTATGATGCATTTCTATTGTATGATGCCATGTATGTGTCTATCTGATGTAGACTTAGATGTTTTTATTTGATGCTATGAGATGTTATCTAGATGCAGCTTTTGATATGATGTTATGTGATGCTATATGATCTAATGCAAACTTAGATGCTTTTACTTGACATGTTTCTAATGTGTGTGAGTGCCAATGGTCTCTATACGATTATGCAATTCATTTGATGCACTTATCTATGTTGTTGATATTTTATGTTTTTGACACTATATGAAAAATGCATATGGATGACCTGATGCAATTACTACGTATGCAACTGATTTAATCATGTAAATGACTATCTCATCTGATATGATATGCAGCTATATGCTATGTTTTTGTGATGTCCAAATGTACTCTATCAACACAGAACTGACAGAATGATAGATAGAAGAAGAATGATTTTGATAGAAAGACTCACAAGCTTGACTTTGTATTGTTACTCTGTGTTGCTTTGATCTTTTATTGCATGGGATATGGATGTATGGATGTAAAATGGATGTATAATGGATGGATTGATTTTGACATCTTGATGGTGCAAGTATTTTGAAGTGCTTATTTCACCATTGGGTGATTTTTTTGGTGCTTTTTCTGAATGTTGTGAGTTAATGCAAACATCTAGGTATAATTGAACTGAGATGACCTGAGCATTGCTTACATGGATTTTAATTTAGCAAGCTAATACAAGTATTGAGGTATAATTGAACCAAGATGACTTGAGTATTTCTTGTGTATCAACAAACAAGGATTGCCCCCGTTCATGTTAGACCTTGGATGTCCTCGATGATCTTTTGCCGATCATGTCATTAGACAAGGCTTCACGTTACTAAAGTTTAATCCACAAACAACAAACAAAGACAGTAATCATGCCCCCATCATAGCATCTCTAGCTTTTGGCATCCTTGAGTAGCATAGAAAGGCATGATAGAAAAAATCAAGACTCTGCACTTTAACCATGTTTCCAATCCACAAAACATTTTTGCATTTAGATGTGTTTATTTCTTGCCATAATTTGGGTAAAATCATTTAGTCGGCCTTAGGAGTTTGTTTGCTTTGGATAGGTTAATGTCTTGTGTAAGAATTTTGGCTTGAAAGCGGGCTTTGCTTGTGCTTGCTTGCCTGGTGAGAAGATTTCACAATCCTTATTGGTGAGATGGACCCTAAGGGACTGACCTAGTGCCTCGGGGGCTCATTGCTAAATGGCCTTGCCTATGTGACGACGTAGAGGCAACATAGTTCAAGGTAAACCCTAATGGACCATGGATGGACTAGAAGAAAGACGACAAGAAAGATGACAAGAAATGGGACCGTGGGAGCCTCGGGGGCGCATAGAAAGTATGGCCTTGCCTATGTGACAACGCAAAGGGAACGTAGTTCAGGGGATTGGACCATGGAGACCAATGAGAGACACTATACTAGGCTGACACTATGGATAGGATATGGGATAAAACCTTGGTTGACAAGGCAACAAAGAGATAGAGTATCAAGCCATGATAGGTTTTCGATGGGTTTTTATTATTGAATGGGATGCGAGGAAGAATGGACACAAGGTGATTGGCTTCCCAAAGATGGAGGAAGTAGTTTATCACAAGCAATGCCTGTTTACTAGGTTTTCACCACTTGCTTTTATTTGCATGAAAGCTAGAAAGTAAACATGACACTTGATTGCTAGGTTTTCATCATGATACCTATCCAAGGTGCCTGTTTTCCAGGTTTTCAACAAAGGATGAATGTTTGTACTTTTCTAATTTTTTAATTTTTTTGTATTTTCTCTGATTTTTTGATTTTTTTTGTATTTTCTCCACCTCCCTTACATTGGAGTTCTCCTAGGTATAGAACAGGGGAAGATGCATGCTATTGATAGGGTCATCTAATAGCTCACCCTCTGATGTTGCTAACCGATATGCCCCTGATCCATAAGTAGCTACGATCACATAAGGCCCAAGCCAGTTGGGTTCAAACTTGCCCTTCTTTTCCCTATCCTGTTGATTGTGAGGATTCTCTTTAAGTACTAGGTATCCAACCTTAAAGCTCCTTGGGTGAACTCTGTGGTTATAGCTTCTTGACATCATCTGTTGATATGCATTGAGATGGTCAAAGGCTTTCTGTCTCCTTTCCTCTAGCAACTCTAGTTCTTGCAATCTGGAGACTCTGTATTCTTCATCTGATATGAGACCTTTCAACGATACCCTGAGAGAAGGTAACTCAACCTCAATGGGAAGGATAGCTTCAAGCCATAGACGAGGACGTAAGGGGTAGCACCTGTGGGAGTGTGTATACTAGTTCTGTAGGCCCACAGAGTGGGATTGAGTTGGATATGCCAATCATGACCAGCATCATTGATAGTCTTCTTGAGGAGTTTCAAGATGGTCTTGTTGGATGCTTCAGCTTGACCGTTGCCTTGGGGGTAATAGGGTGTAGAGAAGCGGTGTTGGATTTTGAATCAGTCACAGAGTTCTTGGACATCCTCATTTTTGAAGGGTCTTCCATTATCTGTGATAATGGATGAAGGAATTTCATACCTACAGATGAGGTAATTTAGGATGAATGAGGATATTTGCTTACCTATGATAGTGGTGAGGGGAACGGCTTCAATCCACTTGGTAAAGTACTCAGTGGCGGTTATGATGAATTTGTGGCCATTGGATGAGGGTGGATGGATCTTTCTCACAAGGTCAAGTCCCCATTGGCAAAAAGGCCAAGTGTCGTTAAAGGTCTCAACTCTTGAGCTGGTGCATGTATCAGGTTCCCATGTATTTGGCACTGCTTGCACTTCTTTACAAACTTATATGAATCTGTTTCCATGTTTGGCTAGTAATAACCCAAACGCATGAGTTTCTTGGCTAAGGAAGGACCGCTAGAATGTGTTCCGCAAATCCCTTCGTGTACATCTTATAAGGCGGTTATGGATTCTTCTCGTTCTAAACAATGGAGTAAACTACCATCTAGACCATGTCGGTATAAGGTGTCGGCAATAATGGTATAGCGAGAGGCTTAGCGTATAAAGGTTTGTCGTTGGTTTGAAGATAAGTTAGGTGGGAAGGTGTTGTCCTTGAGGTAAGTGTAGAACTTACCGTACCAAGGTGAATCAGATCCCACTAAAAGGCATATGGAATGGGTCTCAGGAAGCTCATAAGCTGTTTGTCGAATAGTTTCCACTAAGAACTCATACCGTGACTCATTTTCTGGTATCTTTAGAAGAGAGGCAATGGTCACCATGGCATCTGTTGCTTTGTTCTCAATGCGAGGTATCTGCTCAAAAGATATAATCACAAAGTAATCCTTAAAGTCATCCACCATTCTCTTGTATGGGACAAGCTTCTCATCCTTGGTTTGGTAATCATCGTTGACCTAATTGATCACTAATTGAGAATCACCGTAGACATGTAGCTCCTTGATTTTCCAATCTATCGCCATCTTGAGGCCAATGACTAAGGCTTCATCTTCTGCTATGTTATTGTTGCATGGAAATAATAGATTATAAGACTTTGGTATAGTGTCGCCATGAGGGGTTACAAACAAGATTCCTGCCCCTGATCCATGATTTGTGTAGGACCCATCAAAGTATAGTTTCCAGGAGTGTGTTGAGACATTGAATAAAGATTCATCTGGAAACTTGAATTGCATTGCTGTGGTATCCTGTATTGGTGCATCCGCTAACTGGTCAGCAATGACTTGTCCCTTGATAGATTTTCTGTCTACATACTCAATATCGTATTCGCTTAGGAGCATTACCCATTTGGCTAGGTGACTTGTGAGAGCTACTTTGCTTAGTAGGTATTTCAGTGGATCTATTTTTGCAATGTGTTTGACTAGATGTGCAAGCATATAATGTCAGAGTTTTTGGGAAGCAAAAACTACCGCAAGACATGATCTTTCTATCTGAGAGTATTGCAACTCATAGCCCACCAATGTGCGACTGATATAGTAGACGGCTGTTTCCTTATTCTCATAATCTTGTTGTGCTAGAAGAGCCCCAAGAGCTATAGGTGTAGCAGATATGTAGAGTATCAATGGTTTCCCTTGAATAAGAGGCATGAGAATAGGTGGATTCATAAGATATTCTTTCAAATTGTTGAATGCCTTTTCACATTTCTCATCCCATCTGAATGGAATGTTCTTGTGCAGGAGATGATTAAATGGTTGACACTTGTCTGCTAGTTGTGATATGAATCTACGGATTGCTTGTAGCTTGCCTTGTACCAATCTCAGTTGAGTAAGAGTCTCAGGTGGCAGCATGTCCATGATAACCTTGACTTTGGCAGGGTCCACCTCTATTCCATTTGTTGACACAATAAAACCTAGGAGTTTGCCTGAGGTGACTCCAAACACACATTTCTTTGGGTTCAACTTGACTTTGAATTTCTCTAACCTCTAAAAGACTTTCTCTAACACATCCAAATGTGATTCTCTTGTGAGTGATTTTACTAGGATATCATCTACATAATCTTCCATGGTAACGTGCATCATATCATGAAATATAGTAGTCATAGCATGCTGTTATGTGGCTCTGGCATTCTTTAGCCCAAATGGCATGACATTCCAACAAAAGGTGCCCCTTGGACAAGTGAAAGTTGTCTTGTACTGGTCTTCTGGTGCTATCCTGATCTAATTATACCCTGAGAAGCCGTCCATGAGAGATAACATGGTGTGCCCTGCTGTTAGGTCGACTATGATATCTATATTTGGCAATGGAAAATCATCCTTGCAGAAAGCTTTGTTTAGATCTCTAAAATCATTGCATAGTCTGACTCGGCCATCTGGTTTGGACACTGGTACTATGTTGGAGAGCCATTCCGGATAGTCAATAGCTCTGATGAATCCTACATCCAGTAATTTCTTGAGTTCTTCTTTGACAAGTAGTGCTATGTGTGGATGCATCTTTCTAAGCTTCTGTTTCACTGGTTTCACTCTTGGATCTAATGGAAGATGATGTAGGATCAAATCTGGATCTAACCCTAGCATATCTACATATGACCAAGTGAAATTGCCTCACTTTTTCTTGAAAAATGGTACAAACTTTGTTTTCTCTGGTGGGGTTAGAGATTTAGTAAAATGAATGATCTTAGGTTGTTCCTTTGTTCTAATGTTAACTGGCTCTGTAGGTTCCACAACAATCTAAGACTTCTCCTGATGCATGTCATTGGGGAGAGTGTCAAGCCTTCCATCGTCAGGTGCCATAGTTGGGTTTTCACCTTCGGATGCATCCTTTCTTTTTACTATTTTGGGATTTGACACTGCCGCAGAGCAGTTTTCACAATCAGATCCAATTTTTATTTTGATATTTTTGCTACTGGAAGGCTTGGCACCCTCTTCGAAATAAGCCACGGTATTAAGTTCGATAGCGAAACCAGCTTTATGATCCCCTTTGGGTAGGTGGTCCCTAAGTTCCATGTAGTTAATATAGGCATCATCGTTTTGGAACATATCTAGTTGAGGGGTTCCTCATAGATCCCATTCAATAAGCTCAGGATGCACAATGGGAAGGGAGTCAGAGGATAGATCTGATTCGTTGATGGTTTGAATGGATATGCTAGGAGTATTGGGAGGGAGAGTGTTTGGGATGGTACTTTCCTCTAAGTTGTTTATCGCGGTAGAACCTGAACCTTCCTCAAAAGTCATATTCTCAGAGATAGGCAAATCAGATTCTAATGGCCTATTCGGTAGCGTTTGTCCCTCATAATAGGGGCTATAAGTTTGAATGGTATCAACCTCTTTGTCGTCATAGGAGTGCTCTATTAACTCATCCCACTCATATTCATTGGAATCTGTATCACTGTCCACTTGGAGTGTATGGATCATTTCCACTAGACAAGCATTTTGTTTAGCTTTTCCCTTACCTGTGTATCCTAGGCCTTTTGTATTTCTAGCCAATGAGGATGAAGAAGGTTGAATGGGTTATATGATTCCTTCTCCTCTTAGGCTGATGGGGCCTTGTCCTTTGTAACCCATTCTATGTAGGATAGATTCACCTCGCCCATAGATTTCTGTTGGGAGCCTAGGTGGTTCTTGTTGTATGTTTTCTTCTTCGGTGTAAAGCCATTGTAGGACATCTCTTTCCTCTGTCTCATCTGATAGGGTCCCCCATTTTACAAAGGGAGCTGTGGGAGATGCAGGAGGAGTAGATGGCTTTGGAAAATGCTTGGGTCAACCAAAGGATCTAGGAGATAAAGGTAGCTTGGCTAGATTGAGGCTATGCTCAATGGAGTATTCCCCAACTCTGGTTTCTTTGATAGTAATCTTCTGCTCTTTGGGCCTTGATGAGGAGGCTTCAGTGGTAGAATCAGGCTGTGGGATAGGCAATACAAATGCTCTATTGTTTGGTATGATGCATTTAGGTTTTGAAAGGATGGAGTTGTAATGCTAGAAGGGGTCAGGGTCGCCTTGGATGGTGACTTGCTTGCCACTATGAGGGAATTTTATGTATTGATGATAGGTAGAGGGTACAACTTTCATGGCATGAATCCATGGTCTACCTAGGAGAATATTATAGGTGAGCTCCCTATCTAGGACTTGGCACACAACATCTTTGATTATCGATCCCACTTATATGGGCAACACCACTGTTCCTTTTGTAGTTCTCTCCTCTTCATCATAAGCTTTGATAGTTATCTTCTTTCTTTGATTAATTGCATTTTGAAAGAACCCCAATGTAAGGACTAGCTTCAACGTGCAAATATTTAAACTAGCTCCCCCATCAATGAGAACCCTCTTGATGCGGTGCTTGTGGATGAAGGCGATGGTATGAAGAGGGGTGTTATGGGGTTGAGAGACTAAGAGATCATCTTATTCGGTAAACGATATGGTACTTGAGGAGGTTAGATTACCTACCATGGCTTGAAACTTCTCTTGGGCCAAGTTAGTGGGGACTGTGGTTTCCACCAAGGTTTTATTGAGAATCTCCTTGTGGGAAGGAGATAGACGTAACAACTTTAAGATAGAAATGTGGGCCAGAGTCTTACGAAGTTAGTCTATGATGCTATACTGATGGGGAGTGGACTGAGAAGGTGACGACCTTAGAGGGATAGTATTCAACGTGACTTTACCATTGCGGGTAATGATACTACAACCAGTTCTGTTGGGTTCTGGTTGTTGATTGGGCATGACCACATTGATTTGGGGGACATGCTTGGAAAGGCAATTGATGGTATAGTCGAATGGCACACTTGCATAGTTGGTATTACTATTTCCACTATTCTAATTTGGCCTGTTGCGATTGTTGTTGTTGTTACCATTGTTGTTATTGTCGTTGTTGTTGTTGCCGTTGTTGTTACTGCCATGGTTGTTGTTGTTGTACGGCCTGTCATGATTAAGAAGTGGATCCCTATAAGCCACATGTGATTCATTGGAGGTATGCTGTTGGGTTCCTCCTTGATTTTGATCAAGCACATCTTGGATGACATGTTTCAGACAAATACAATTGTTGGTTGTATGTCCCCTTCCTCTATGATATTCACAATAGTAAGTGTCTTTCCAATAGAGAGGTTTGCCCATAGGCTCATAATCACTTGTTGGCAGTAGAGAGATTTCATTGTTAGCCAGTAACTTCTGTAATGCGGATTCTTGAGACTCACCTAGTGGCGTGAATTTTCATCTTGGATTGGTACTGTACCATAGTCTTGGCTCCCAAGAGAACGTTTTGTTGGGTGTAACATTGTTTTCTTCTCCTTTGAGACTGAGTATGGGTTGTTTCTTGGGAGCCGCTACCTTGGCATTGACCACTCCATCGTTGACAACATTCTTATTCTTGGTCCAAAACTTTGATTTGTCAGTCGTGTAGTTGGAGGTGGGTGTGTCCTTGTATAATTTGATTTGCCCCTTGGCAATCATAGCTTTTTCGATAAACAATCCCATTTCGATGACTTTTAAGAATGATGTAGGGCATTGTATTTGTATTTGATAACCAAGATCGGTGTTGAGATTATGGACAAACATCTCCATTAGTTGCTTCTCAGGTATATCGTATGAGCATTTGCTTGCTAGTTGTCTCCATCTTTGTAGGAAGGTGGCAAATGATTCACCACTCTTTTGCTTGGTGTTGCATAGGTCGAGCATAGAGACTTCATGTTTAATATTGTAAGAGAAGTGCGTTATGAATTTGTTGACTAGTTCGTCAAAAGTTTTGATGCCCGGTGGAAGCCGTGAGAACCACTCCATAGCTTGATTGCCTAGAGATCTAGGGAATAGTCTCATCAAGTAAGTCTCGTTGTGAGCTACTTCTAAGCATGCTGCATTGAATTCCCTAATATGATCTCTAGGGTCCCCTTTCCCTTTGTACTTGTCAAATTTAGGAACTTCAAATCAATAGGGAAATGGTTTCATGATCAAACTTTTATCAAAGGGGTACGATGCAATATCTTCCAAGGAGTAGTTTTTAGTGCTTGTACCCGTCTTGAGATCTGACATTTGTTGCTTTAAACCCTCAAGTTCTTTCCTCATATCTTCCATAGGAGTATTTGGATGTGTGGCTTTCTTTCCTTTATCCTCCTCATTTGGGTCTAGGGTTTTCTTTCCCCTTTCATGATCATCCTCTATGTTTTCCAGGATTGTGCTTATATCAAAATCCACGGGGAGTTTAATTCCAAGACTAGCAAGGTGATGGAAATACTTATAAGGGTCGTCATGGAGCACTTTCTTTACTAAGCATTGGAATTTCTGATCTTGGATGCTTCCTTGATATTCTTCATTAGAGATTTCCTCATCACTATTGTGAAGTGTGAAGATGTGGTTGGATGAACCAACCATTTCAAGTTGTTTTTTGTATTGAGATCTAGTAAGAACCATGCAAGGTGAGGTGGGATGAGGTGGAATGAGACAAGAGATTTTGGCAAGGTGCTGATGGAGACTGCTAAGAATGGGATGCTTTCGACAAGACTTGGGCAAAGGACTCTCTCGATCAATGATTCCAAGTAAATGGCCGATACAAAGACGATAGTCACTAGTAAGGGTACTCGATACCTATCTTACTGTGTAGGGACAAGTCGTACACCAAGACCACTAGCGAAGTTCTATGACTTTCTAGGTTTTCTTGAATCCAAAGTGATACGAAAGAGGGGACCTATGCTGACCTGATATGGAATACCTTTTTGACTTTTGACTAGAAAGACCTAATAGAAGGTGAATGGGATGATCAATGAAAGAGAGACTTTGGTGAGAAATGGAGGGAAAACTGACTGCAAGGTGAGACCTGATCTCTAAACCTAAAACTAGACTGAAATGGGTATCCAAAACTGATAAAAATCTTCTCTTGGGAACTGTGCAAGTGCTCACTATTATGTATGCACTGAAACAAATGCATTGCAGAGATAGATATATGCACCGTAAGTTGCGGTAAATGTGCTGCACTAGTAAGAGATGAAAGCACCATAATAGAAGACAAGAGCGCCGCAAGTCACAACAAATGTGCCACAAGTTGGCACAGATGCGCAGGAACAGAGGACGAATGCGCTACTTTGGTGTTTTCTCAATTTTTTTTGCAATTTTTGGGATTTTTTGATGTTTTTGGCACTTTGGTTGCAAAAAAGTCTTTTTGATCTGATTTTCTAAATTTATGGCAAGAAGACACAGCAAACACAAAGATATTTTTATGGTTTTTTTTTTATTTTTTTGATTTTTTTTTACTCTATTTGGACTAAAAGAAAAAAGCAATTACAAATCCTAGGCTCAAAATGGATTACAAGGGTTTTTGACCACTACAACAAGAGGTGTTTAATGTGGGCAACCATTCGAGTGGTTGCACATGCGGCAACACTACTCTCCATTATGGAGTCTCCCAACCTACAAGGGTTGCGCCTTGGAGGGTTTTGGGGGAGGTTGGCTGTCGGTGTAACACAACTTCACTCGTTGTTTGAAGCTTTCGCTCTAAACAAAATTTATTTATAGTGGCTTGGAAGGGCTTGGCATCTAGCCTGTTACCACTTAGGGTCATTCCTACTTGGATAAGCGGTATCCAAGAGCAGGCCCCTATAAAGGTGTAACTACAGAAACAATAAAACAGAACTAGAGAAAGAAATAACAGCAATCTCAAAACTATGCTCAGAAAGAGGAATAATGAAAACAGCATACACAAAAGGAACAGAAAGGATTTAACATGGTTCGCCAATGTTGGCTACATCCACAACGAAGGGCAGTAGGTTTTATTAGTCTCAATACATCACCCAGTGTATCATACATCTCTCTCAGAATTACATATATCACTGTATATCTTTCTGTAGAATAGCAGCTAGCAAGAAGAACCTTTTCTAGAAGTCCAAAAGACTCTCTATCTGCAACATCTCCCATCCAATGTGCATCTGGAGATAAGACCCTGATAAGACAGTGATTCCCAGCCAAGAATGGCTATCTGCAGGTCATAGGAGTTACAAAGAATATAAGGCAGAAAGAAAGCCGTTACAAGGAATACATCTGAGTATTGCCGTTACATGTGGGCTTCAGCCACGTGCCCAACAATCTCCCACTTGAAGACCAATGGGAACGGCAATGAAGCTGCTTAGAGAGAGATCCCTTCGAGAAGGTTAGTGTCACAGAGGAACAAGACCGAGAGAAGATCTATAGAATTCAAACTTCTCTTGAGGAATAATCTTTGTTAATGCATCCGCCGGATTAACCTTAGTGTCAATCTTTGTGACCTACAACTTGCCTTTGTCAATAAGATGGCAGATAAAATGGTATCGAAGGTCAATATGCTTTGTTTGACTATGGAATGCTGAATTTCTTGACAAGTGTATAGCACTTTGGCTATCACAAAATAATGGAAATATAGATTTTGGACAGCCTAGTTCTGTCAACAAACGCTCAAGCCATATCATTTCTTTGGCTCCTTCTGAGAGCGCTATGTATTCAGCCTCTGTTGATGATAGAGCTACAGTTTGTTGCAACCGAGAGACCCAAGTAATGGCTACCCCTGCAAATGTAAAGACATAACCAGTGGTAGACCGGCGTTTGTCTAGATCTCCGGCCATATTAGAATCTACATAACCACGAAGCTGAAAGTCAGTACCTCCAAAACATAAATAGAAGTGTGAAGTACCTTTCAAGTACTGAAGAATCCACTGAACAGCTTGCCAGTGAAGTTTGCCCAGATTACTCATGAATCTGCTCACAACAGCAACTGCTTGTGCTATGTCCGGACGAGTACACACCATTGCATACATGAGACTACTGACTGCAGAGGTATAGGGAACAAACCTCATATGTTCTTCTTCTTCCTAATTTTTTGGACACATAGCTGAAGATAGGCGAAAATGATCATCTAAAGGAGTAGATACTGATTTAGCATGAGACATATTAAATCTGTCCAACACTTTGGCAATGTAGCTTGCTTGGGACAACCTGAGTTCTCTTTTATTTTTGTTTCTGAATATGTGCATCCCAAGTATTCTTTTGGCTGGTCCGAGATCTTTCATGGCAAAATGAAGAGCCAACTGTTGCTTCAGCTGAGAAATAATTTGAATACTAGTACCAGCTACTAACATATCGTCAACATAGAGCAATAGTATGACAAACTCACCAGTATTGAGCCTCTTGTAGTAAACACAAGGATCTGATTCGCACAGAATAAAGTGGTTATTAGTCATGAAGCAGTCAAATTTTAAATACCATTGTCTTGGAGCTTGCTTCAGCCCATACAAACTCCACTTCAACTTGCAAAATAAATGCTCCTTACCTGGTTGAGCAAAGCCTTCAGGCTGCTCCATATAAATCCTCATCAATGTCTCCATGTAAAAATGTTGTTTTCACATCAAGTTGCTCAAGTTCTAAATCCCAAATGGCTACCAATGCCAACACAGCACGGATTGTGTCCATTCTAACAACTGGAGAAATTTTTTTAGAAAAATCAATACCTTTTTGTTGATCAAACCCCTTGACGACTAATCTGGCCCTGTATCATTTATGTCCTCCGTCTTCGTCTTTCAAGCGATAAATCCATTTGTTCTTAAGAGGCTTTCGATTTGGCGGAAGAGGAACCAAATCCCAGGTTTGATTAATGCTCAATGACTCCATTTCTTCATTCATGGCGGCCATCCAGTTCTATGCATTTTCATGCTTGCAGGCTTGTTTATAAGTTGCCAGCTCTGCATAATCAGAGAGCAATAACTCGTAGTCTTCATATTTTACCGGTCTCCGCTTCTCACAGGTAGACCTCCTCAATTGTGTAGCTTGCTCTGGCTGGAGATTGGAGTCCAAATTGAGTCTCTGTAATAAATTTTGCACATCATCAACCTCTGATTATAGAGGCCCCTGAGGAAAACTCCCCTGCCTCTATATTTGTGCACCCAGAGTGCTCTGTCCAGACACACTGCCCTGTTCATTTGTTTGAGGCTGCATTGGGGACAGTGGCTTTGAGCAGTTAGTGGACTGTGTAGGAGTAATTATTGGCAGCAAGGAATGTTGTAAAGGCTACATTGGTCCTGAGGAGGATAGCAAAGGAGTTATTGAAGGCAGTGTAGTGCATTGGGAGGGCAACTCAAGGCTGGAGGAAGGTTGCGTTGAGCAGTTTGGAAGCTGCATTGATAGCTTGGAAGGTAGTGTTAAGCTTTTTGAGAGTTGTGTGGACTCTTGTGAAGGCAGCAAAGGCTGCATAACCTGTTGTAAAGGATATAAATGCAGCGTTGACTGGGGAAGAGGCTACGAATCTACATAAGAGGGTAGCAAAACACTATGTGAAGACAACGATGTGCTTTGGGAAGTCAATGAATGAGGAAATAAATGTTGTGGTAGCTGTTGAGAGTTGTGGATAGGTAGGAGACGTCCTTCTAAGGATTGTGTTGAATCTAGTGCCTACGTTTGGGAAGATGTGGACTATGTAGCAACTATGCTGGGTATACCAGTTGTGGATTGCGTGGGAATTGAGCATCCAACTGAAGGCATGGTAATAGAAGAAATAGGAGCTCCTGACATATAAGAATGTATCGATGTAACAAGTGGCTGGGAAAATGTAATGGTGGATTGCCGCATCTTACCATTATTGAACAAATCCACATCAATATATTCTGGCAGAGGTGAATTGCAAGAGTGCAAACCTGGAAACTCCCTCTCATTAAACACAACATCGTGGCTACAAATGATAGTCTTTGCAATAGGATCCCAAAGACGAAAACCAAACTGATCTTCACCATAGCCAAGAAAAACACATCTTTTTGACTTGAAGTCTAACTTAGTTCTCTGCTCTTTTGGAATGTGAACAAAAGTAGCACAGCCAAACACCCGCAAATGCTGATAGGAAATTCACTTTCCAAGCCATGTCTCCTCAGGTATGTCAAAATCCAGCTTGGACGATGGAGCTCAATTGATTAAATACATAGCAGTGTTACATGCCTCTGCCCAAAACTCTTTTCCCAATCCGGCATTGGAGAGCATACATCGAGCACGCTCAAGGATTATGTGATTAAGCCTTTCAGCTGCACCGTTTTCCTGAGATGTATAAGGTATGGTTTTGATCCGTCGAATACCATGGTCTACACAAAAAGAATCAAACTCTGAAGAGCAATATTCTCCACCATTGTCTGTGTGTAGGCATTTAATTTTATGCCCAATCTGGTTTTCAACTGAAGCTTTAAAAATCTTAAATTTTGAAAAAACTTTAGATTTTCTGTTTAACATATAAATCCAGATTTTGCGAGTGCAGTCATCTAAAAATGTGACAAAATAATTTGTTCCACTGAAATAAGTTACCTGAGTTGGACCGAATACATCGAAATGAACAAGTTCCAATGGAGTGGTTTTCTTGTCATGCCCTGTTCTCACGAAACTGGTCCGGCACTGTTTGCCATAAAGGTAATGTTCACAGAATTCTAAATCAATGGAGTTGAGGCCTAGAAGCTGATTGCGCTGAAGCATAACTTGAAGACCTTTTTGGCTCATATGACCGAGCCTCTCATGCCATATTTCAGACCCACTATCCATAGCCGGCAAGGCAGCTCCCACTTCACCAAAACAGTCCAGAATGTATAGATTACCTTGCTTCTTTTCTCTTGCCATTACTAAAAGCCCTTTTGTAATTTTCCATGAGTCGAGAAAATTTAACATTGCATCCATTGCCTATAAGCTAACTGACAGAAATTAGATTTCTTTTTAATAGAGGCACATATCTAACATCCATCAAAGTTAGTTTGTCACCATTTTTCTGATTCAATATTACATCTCCTTTTCCTAAAATCTCACATTCTTTATTGTCACCCAGAAATACCTTACCGAATGTGCCTTCTTGAAAATTTGTGAAAGCTTGATGGCATGAATTTGCATGAAAAGAGGCGCTGGAGTCAAGGACCCACGAATCTGCATTTGTATCACTTGCTGATAGGACCAAAACACCATCACTTGCAGTGTTTGCTTGATTATTTGTGCTCACATTGCCTTGAGCTTTCTTATAGTTCCAACAATTTTTCTTATTGTGTCCAGGTTTTCCACAAAACCAACATGAACCGATTCTGCCCCTAGACTTCGATCGTGGACCAGATTGCAACCTTCTTCAGTTGTTGAATCTACCTCTGTCATTGCTTCTTCCCCTATTGTTTATACTAACAACTGTTAGAGCATCACCGGCTGAAGGTTCCTGATGTTTCCTTCTCATGTCTTCGCTGAGAAGATTAACTGCAACTTCATAAAAAACCAATGTACTCTTGGCTGCTACAGAAGTGCTCACAACCATGACAACACCTTCCCAGCTATGTGTTAAGGAACACAACAGCATAATCACTTTAATCTTAGGATCTAATTTGATGCTCACCGAAGCTAATTGAGAGACTAAGGTGTTAAACTCATTCAGATGGTTGGACATCACCCCAGCTTCTCTCATTTTCAGGTTATATAATTTCTTCATAATAAAAACCTTATTTGAGGCCGAAGCAATCGCATACATACTAGAGAGCTTTTCCCAAAGCACTTTTGTATTGATCTCATTTGAGACATTAAATAAAACATTGCTTGACAAAGAGAGAAATATTGTTGCCTTCACTTTCGAATCTAGTTTTTCCCAATCTTCATCCGTCATAGTACCTTGTCCTTTGGCTTTCCCCTGTAAGGTGAGAGACAAGTCTCGTTTGATGAGAAGAGACTCCATGTGCACTTTCTAAAGACCAAAGTTCTGGCCTGTAAACTTTTCTATTTTCTATTTCTCCGAGTCATCCATTCTGAATGTTGTGTAGGTTCCCAAAAATTTTACAGTCTTCTCGACCAAGCTACACACAAGCTCTAATACCAATTGTAAATACAGAAATAATAAAACAGAACCAGAGAAAGATATAACAGTAATCTCAAAACTATGCTCAGAAAGAGGAATAATGAAAACAGCATACACAAAAGGAACAGAAAGGATTTAACGTGGTTTGCCAATGTTGGCTACATCCACAACGAAGGGCAATAGGTTTTATTAGTCTCAATACATCACCCAGTGCATCATACATCTCTCTCAGAATTACATATATCACTATATATCTTTCTATAGAACAGCAGCTAGCAAGAAGAACCTTTTCCAAAAGTCCAAAAGACTCTCTATCTACAACATCTCCCATCCAATGTGCATCTGGAGATAAGACCCTGACAAGACAGCGATTCCCAGCCAAGAATGGCTATCTGCAGGTCATAGGAGTTACAAAGAATATAAGGCAAAAAGAAATCCGTTACAAGGAATACATCTGAGTATTGCCGTTACATGTGGGCTTCAGCCACGTGCCCAACAAAAGGAAAAACACATGCAAAAATGATACTTCTGGCATTTTGATCACCCAAGATAGGGGAGAGCATAGTCCTGGTATCATTCCCAAAAACATAGTATACAATGATTCTTTTCCCCTAGTTAAAATAGAAAAACTAGATGAGCTATCTACTTGGGCAAGCACAGAACTTTGAAGTGAGTAGCAAGATAGCAGTGGTTCAGTTTTAACCCAGATAGCAATGGTGAGTTCAATTTTAATCCACGATAGCACGAGTTGTTAACTTTGAAATTTTGGTCAATCGAGATAGTAGTGATTCTTTTTAAACCTAGATAGCAGTGACGAGTTCAATTTTAATCCATGATAGCACGAGTTGTTAACTTTGAAATTTTGGTCAATCGAGATAGCAATGATTCTTTTTAAACCCAAATAGTAGTGATGAGTTCAATTTTAATCCAGATAGCAATAATTTTGAAAAGATAGCAATGTTGCAATGGAAGATAGCAATGATTCAGTTACTTCTTTCCTAGTTAGACTATGTGACAGTTTGCATGAACATCCATTTTACTTTTCCATTTTAGAAATCAAAGTGTGATCTAAGAATGTAACTATATGAAACTAAACTCGTGCCTAGCTTGCAAAACCAATAAGAGGATTCCTGCAAAGATGTCAGCGTTAGTAAAATCTTCCTAGAAAACCCTAAAAATTACTATTCAGACAAATGTGTAGCTTCAGAGACTGGATGCGCAGAAACAATCTACAAAAGCGCAGTAATATGTGCGCCGTGACAGAGCTTATAAGCACCACAAAAAAGTGTATATGCGTGGTAGGAACAGAAGTGTTGTGACAGGTTGTAAATGAGTCGAAACAGTGAACGCATGCACAGCAGAAATAGATGCACTGTGACAGGTTGTAAATGTACCAAAACATTGAATGTATGTGTAGTAAAAATAGATGCGCCGTGACAGGTTGTAAATGCACCAAAACATTGAATGTATGTGCAGTAAAAATAGATGCGCCGTGACAGGTTGTAAATGCGCCGAACAGTGAATGTATGTACAGCAAAAATAGATGCACCGTGACAGTTAACAAATGCGTGTTAAGAATTGACGTATGCACTATTTCCTCCTATGTAGGGCCTTCTAAACACAAAAACTTAGTTTTTGGTTAAATTCGGGGCTAGGCCCCACGGTGGGTGCCAAAAATGTAAGGGTAAAATGGGTCGGCAATGAATATCAATGAATAAACAATAACAGATACCCAAACTCAATGGAATAGTGAAACTAAGGAGATTAATCAAATAAAGCAATAAATAACACAATGTAAACCTTCCTCAGATCGAAACTTCCATTGTTCACCTATCACAAATCGTTCTTCGAATGTATGAAATGATGCCCTCAGAGAGCACTTCTTTGCTCTGTTCAAGAATGTCAATAGTGAATGGCTATGGTGATAATGTGTAGTGTGTAGGTAACAAAGGGTTGATCACAAGCAACGAAGAAATAACAAGGGTGCCAAAGGCACGCTAAAATTCCTACAGAGTAACGATGCAAAAGCTTGGATGAATGGAATGGAGGAATGAGATTCAATTTATAGACTTGGAAGAAATAAGATCAACGGTATAGAGAGAACAAGAAGATCAATGGTTGAGAACAGTTGAGGAACGTGCAACGAATAAGAAGAAGACAAGTGTCACACAAAAGCTACTTTATTTGAGTTAACTGCTTTCTTTTCTAAAGATAGGACATGCTTTTCATAAATTGGAAAGCTTTCTTCTAATTTAAGAGATATTGATAAAAATAAGGTTGATTGAATAGATAACTCAACTTGAGATTTGCTTTTGCATGATTTGAGAGAAATTAAATAATAAATTATTTAATTATGTGTGCATGGAGAAGAAGACTTATTTTTAGAAGATTTCGAAGAATATTTGAAGAATTTGAAGATAAGAAAGCAAATTAAGTAAATAAATTTATTTAATTGTTGTGCATGATTTGGAAGAATAAATAAAATATTTGATTGTATTTTATTTTTGGAGACTAAAAAGATTTAAATAAATTTGATTTGATTTATTCAAATTTGGAAGAATGAATTGATTTTAATTAAATAATTAAGAATTATTTAATTGTTTGGGGAAAATTGAATTAAATAAAGGAATTTATTTAATTGTTGACTTTAGAAGAGGTAATTAAATATTTTGATAGTTAATTAACTTTAGAGGAATGCGAATCGAATAAATTAATTTGTTTATTTATTTATTAATAGAAGAATTAGAAGGGAATAAATATTAAGAATATTTATTTAGACCGAATCGTGTCATTTTTAGGCATATACAGAAGGATTACCATTTCGGTGCAAAAGATGTTATAAAACTAGGCACTTTGTTGCAAAGTGCCCAACCAACAAGACTAAATCAGACCGTTCAGCCACATGGTGGAGAGAATAAACTTCCCATCATTATACTGTTGAGAGTACTACTGGTGATTAGAAGACTTCTCTAGAGCATTTGAAAGGTGTGGGAAATCTCTCAGGACAACAAGTTTCACCTTCGGTCAACAAAATATCTAAAGAAAGGGCTCTGCCTATGCTTGAAACTGCTAAGCACTCTCCCATGGATAGGCATGGGAAATCAGTTTTAGAATATTCTTACCCCACAATCCATAAGGGGAGCTTTGATGATTGGAAAATTGTGGGAAAAAGAAAGGTTCCTACAAAGACATCGATGCCAGGCACAATATGCTCTTGCGTTCTCATAAAAAAATAGGATTAAAACTTAATTCTGGTAGTTTTGCACCTTTGACATCTTGCTAAGCCAAGTGTCTAAACTTGTTACTTGCATGATCATTAAGCCATGCCTTGTACTATTTTGAATTTCTAGTTTAATAGAATGGAATCTACCCCCATTAAAAAAACATTCCATCTCTAAGTTAAATGTATTTTGATTTTGATTTTGATTTTTTCTTTCATCTTTATTTTTGAACTTATTTAAAATTTTATTAGTTTATTTTTAATTTAGCTATATATATAAATAAATAAATGTTAATTTATTAAACCATGTTGTATCAATAATTTAAAATTAAATTTATTTGTAATGAGCTACTAACCTCAATTTATAATTGCTCTATACCATATTAATTATAATATATTATGTGCACTTTCTTATCAATTTTGGACAATTTTAAAGTGGGAATTTATAGAAAAATCTCTTGAAATTGAATCCTTTATTATTATATTGGAATGTTTGGAATTTATTTAAATCAATAAATAAAATAGTAGCCAAGCAAAAGAATAAGTCAATGTCATTGGGTACATGGAAAATATAATAAATGTTAAGGAGTATGATACTTTTTCTTTGTATTTTCATTAACTTTTTCTTTTATATTTCCTGTAGAATTCTTTTATGCTTGATTTAATTTAATAGCAACATGAAAACTCCTCAAATACTTGGAATGTTGCTCCTCCTTTGAGGGGATAGGAAAAATGATGAATTTTTTAAATGTTTAGAAGTTTTTAAATTTAAATTGGTATGGTTCTTAGCTTCCATTTCTTAATTATATCAAGATGGAGTCAAATCCTAATGATATAGGATTATTAGAACTATGAAAATTTGGTATGTCAAAAATTATAAATAGAATTTTAAAGAGTATATGAAATTTCTATCAATTGTAAAACTAATTTTGTACAATATGGAGTGGATAATTTCCTTTTAAAAGAAAATAGATCATTTTTAGTAGATAAAACAAATATTTCAATTTGAATCAAAGTTAACTCCCCTATTGACCATTTCTTTTATAATATTTTGTAAAATATGACCATTTCTTTTATAATATTTTGAAAAATAAAAATAGTCAAAATATCTTTACTTTTGATATTTAGATAAAATTATTCAAGGTCTAACTCATAGAACTGGTCTAATGAATTACAAATTAAATTCATTATTTGAGAAAGCTACTTCTCAACAACATATTACTTCTGCCAATTCACTCATCTTTATCTAAGTGAGTTTTTTCCCACTATACGCAGTAGCATCCTTTTAAAACTAAAGTTGGCCTTGGGAAATTGGATGAGTGTATTTGGCTAAAAGTTTAGTAGTAGATTCATATTTACCTCTAGTAAAACTATCCCCCAAAAATATTTTAAAGAAGTAGAAAATTTTGTTTCACTATGAACTGAAGGATGCATCTTCAACTCAAAAATCATACATTGAGCATGAAAATATTCTTAGATCTATTGTCTAGGTAGATGGGCCAAAAATGTATATGAGAGAGAGTATTTTGATATACAAGCACATAAGTTTTTGTATGATTTAGAGGATCCTTTCCCTCTAGAGTATTTATGAAAAGAGTTACCTAGCTCTTGTTTACACTCAAATTGGCAAAATTGATGTCTCCTTGTATCATATGAATTCCAACCATTCATGCACTAAATTCTTACTTCTTCTCTATCACATTATTGATGGAACTCCTTAAATATCCATATCATGCAAGTGATGGTGAAGAATAAACCACCATCAAAGAAAATATTATTGTTGTTGTTATTTCAACTCATTTTCTTATGAATAAGTGTCTATACCATTAATAATTATATAAAAATAATATTACACATATTCACAAAAAAAGTGGATCAAATTAGTCACACCTCGAAGTCCAAATAGGTTAGAAGCTCATAAATAAAAAATAACAGCCATTGAACGATAATAGCTACATCATTAGAAGGTCAAGGGTCTCGGCTATCTAGCTTGCCCCATACATTAGTGGGCTTTGGAGTGTTTGTAGGAGGATCCCAACCATCCTCATTTAAATATTCATTCTTATTAAAATCTTTAGTCAAATTGTCATGAACAAGAGAAATGGGAAGAGCTAGCTAGGGGAACTTGCCAAAATCTACCCATCTTGTAGACCCATGACTAAGGACATGGGGAGAAGTAGACTAGTGGTGGGAAGGTTGAGGCCACCCTTGTTGAGCACAATCTCTACAAATAGGAGGTTGTGAGGCATGGGAATGAATATCTTGATCTCTAAGAGTAGAGTGATTGTATCCCTACAATGCCCATGAGTTAGAGAGTGACCTCAACTAGAGGTAGGAGTAGGAGGGACATTCACAACTATGTAGGGAGCATTACCCCAATGGTCCAGAAGAACTTGTAAATGTGTAACACTAAGTGCAACTTTGTTAGCTTGCAGCTGAATTTGCATAAGAACATTGGAATGAATCACAACTTTAGTATAAAGTGAAAAAGTGGAATCAAGTGTACATCCTGAAAATAAAGTAACATTTTTGTCCTTCCATATGTTGAAAAGAATTTACACCCTTACATCATGCCAAATTTGAGTGAATATGGAAGGTATTCAAGGCTAATCCCCTAATAACACCATATGCCACGAGAAAGGTTCAGGTCAAAATAACTTGAAGAAATCATGGAGGTAAGTCTAGGCTACTTGTGCCCTAGAATAAAACCAAAAGAGATGCTTAAGGGTTTCTTGGTAACCAAAGAAAGGGCATTTTAGGTCCTCAGTACCATATCAGTTAGCATAGTACCATTAGAAAGGCCTTGAAAAAGGATACACCAGGTGAAATGAACAAGCTTGGGTTCACGAATGGCTAACCAAATGGTACATAATTTGTATTGCTAGACAACAAGAGGAGATTGAAGAAGCCATCATTGGTTCAACTCAAGAACCATGGGTAAGTGAGGTAAATTTCATAAATATCTCTTGTAGAGTTTATAACTGTGAAGTGGAGTATCAAGATAGCACTTCCAATCATTCCACCATGGTTTACAACACTAGACCCCAATTTTATTAATAGTGTTTAGAGGCATTGCATCAAAAATCATTTGAAAAGTTTAATGATCTTGATTAGTAAAATGAAATTGAGCTTTGGCTTCCTGTTAGGATAAGAAATTCCTATTAGTTCTAAAAAATACATCTGGAAGGGCCTTCATATCCTTTTTGAAAAACCACAAAGCACAAACCCAAGGGGCTCAAGCAAGAGGATCATCTTGACAAATAATGATAATAGACCACCAAATGGACTACTAGTTAATAGAGAGACCATTATAAAAGCTAGTACCATTTCAAAAAAGCCAAGGCTTCAAACCTTCCCAATCTTTCCAAATACTTCTGATGACAAACGTTCCTTGGATTTGAATAGGTTCTTTCATAATAAGAAGGGTATGAATATCAATCCCCTTCCAGGCATGCTTCCCAAGAGGAACACCTAAAAAAATGTAATGATGCACAAGAATTTTCCAAGCCTCATTTCCTTTAAGGGCTCTAATGATCCATTTACAGTAGATAGCCATATCTTAGCACTAAATTGAAATCAAACCAAGCCCTCTAGAATCATATGGGAGGTAGCAATACTCCCATGAGACCCTATGAAATCCTTTGTGATTCTCAGGTGAGGCCCAAAGAATGTAATTGAGAATTTTTTCAAGATTTTCATAGGAGGCTTTAGAGGGTACCCAACAAGAGGAATAATAAACACATGTAGATGCGAGAATTTTAGAGAAAATCTAAAACTTCCCTACTAGAGACAAGGGCTTAGTGATCTAATAGGGTAGTTTCTTCTCAATTTTGGAGATATCACCTACTAGAGAGTGGCTAGAGAGGCTTGAAAAACAAAAGGGAAGCTTGAAACATAGCAATGATGACAGGCCACTTGATGCGGTCATAGGCTTTAGCAAAATTAATTTTGATAAAAATGTCCTGTTGTTGAGAATGCCAAGCCCATTCCATACCTTCCCACATAGCAATAATATTATCCAAAATAAATTTGGATTTCATAAAGTTAGTTTTCTTAGGCTGGATGATTTGTGGCAAAAGGTGTATCAATTTCAAGGTGAGCGTTTTGGCAATGATCTTATGGGAGACATTAAGCAAGGTAATTGGCTACAAATTACAAATATCATCAAAATCTCTAGACTTAGGTATGAGCTTAATGTTGCCGTTATTAATATTTTTTCCTAAAGAATTAGAATGAAAAGATTCAAAGTAAATTTTATGAAGATCTTCACTCATAGTGTCCCAAAGTGACTTATAAAATTTACAAGGAAAACCATCACACCTTGGGGCTTTATTATTGGCCATAGTGAAGACAACTTCATGAAGGTCAATAATGGAGAGCAATGGATCACAATACACATGTTGATAAGAGGAAATCCTGCAAGGAACAACTTGAAGTTATTCTTGCAAAGCGTGATCATATTCAAGGGAATTCTCTTGAGCTTTAAAAACCTGCTCATAGTGTCAAATGAAGGCTTAGATAATATCTAGGAGCTCTTTGAGCAATTCGTGTCCACCACAAATTTGCTTAATGGGTTGGGAGGTGTGGTGGGCACAAAGATCTTGGAAGAATTCTTCAGAAGCTCTATCCCAACTTTGAGCCAATGCAATCTAGACTTAATCTAGGCCCCTCTACTAGTATGATTATCATCAATTTGCTTTTGATAGTGAAGGTCAACCACCCATAATTGAAGAGGAGGAGAAAAGGAGTTGGCTTCAAGCATAGTAGTGGCTTGGTAGAGCCCTAAGTTGGTAGTCTCATATGAGAGGTGGTGAAACATTGCCATCTAGCGGCCATAAATATGAAGAAAATTGATGATGCACTTGATGACACTATTCCACTAGACAATCCAACTTGTCTGTTGAGTACACCTTGGCTCAAGATTCTAAATTTAATGAATATGGGCCAACGTAGGTTGATGAATTAGCAAGGAAGTATTGAGAAAGAATTGTGTCTAGTTGTTCTTAGGGTCAACAAACCACCAGTCAATATAGAACTGGATGGGAGAGTGGTAAAAAAGAAGGATATCTAGCAACGAAACAACTAGAAGAGGAAAATAGATAGAAAAAGAAAAAAGGCCTATGCTAAGATCATAGCATGGGGTGATCCCACAATACTGTGTCCCACTTTTTGGCCAAAGTAGGACATTGAAATCAATATTTTAAACCAAATTTTCACTTTCTGACACCTATATAAACTAAACCGTTAATAATTTGAAGAATGATATGAACTAGTGATTTTTGGGATTTTGTGTGTAGATTCTAAATGTATTTTTTTTAATTTTTAAGAAATAATTTGTGATTTTTTTAGGTAACTTTTAATAACTTATTTTTATAGTTAACAACATTTTTAAAAAGTGACATTTAATACCATACATCATAACTTTTTTTATAGGAAGGATCAAATTATAAAATTTTAAACATAGATTTGTAACACCAATATCTAGTGCGTAGATATTTTCTCATAATGTTTTGTTACATATATATATATATTAATTTTTGAAGTGAGATTAATTATAATTTAGACATAGGTTTATACCATACAACATAACTTTTTCTATGTGCATCCAAATTAATTTTTTTTGTTGAAACAAGGACATCAATACCTAGTGTGCAAATATTTTTCATAAATTTTTTTCTCTATTTTTTATTTTTTTGCATGTGTGGAATATAGACCTTGATGTTCGGTGAAAAATCTATGTTCACTAGAAAATAGAAAATAAATATAATAATCAAATGAAATATATTTAAAATCATACTTTTTTTAGCAGTTTCTTTTAGGAGGAAATTTTCCAAAGTCCATGAGGGTTTCAAGAGAGTTCCCAAAGGTTGCACGAGGGTTTCTCTGCAAACCCTAGTGTGCTTCCTGTTTGGGGATCTCTCCTTGTGTTAGAACCTTCTCAGATTTCATAGTAATAATTTAGATTTCTTTGGTAGATTTAGAGTGTCTTTTAGTGTTTTTGGTCATATGTTCTTGTTTTCTTTGGCTTGTCTATTCTTTGTCATTTGTAACAGTTACTTTTTGTATTTTCAAAAGTTGGTTCCTTTTCCTGCCCTGTCTATGGTGTCACCCTGGTATCACCTGTGCAAGTTGATGGGAGAGTGCTAGCAGGGATTGTACTGGCTGGCCTCAAAATTTATTGCTTGAAGTAAATGTGAGATGGAAAATATCTCAAATGGAGGCGGAGATAAGAAAAAAGGCCATTCCAAGTCCTATAGGGAAATTGTAAACGTAGAAAATGTTAAAGCTCTACCTAAAAATGTGGGCTTCTCGGTCGATTATATTCTCAGAAGAAATGGTGGAATCCCTAAGGAAGCGACTGTTGGTAATGAGAATGTGGTGCAAGGAAAAGGTGAGTCCTCATCCCTGCCAAGGAAGGTTTCTTTATGTCCAAATGAAGATATGATTAAAGCAGTGAAAAATGAAGAAGCTAGATTTTAGGCCTAAAACTGCCTCTCCAATTTGGGCCTCTCCATATGTTTGACCAAAAAGTTTGACCAAGGACCCTGAAAATACTCCTAAAAGTCATGAAAAACCTCGTAGGTTGCCTAGTTAACTCAACTAATCAATTTGCATGATTTTGCATGAGTAAAATTGATTGTGAGTAAATAATAAAGTAATAGAAAATTACTTTATTATTGGTTACAATTTTTTCTATTTCAGATTTTACAACTTGTGAAAAATAATAAAGTAATTTATAGAATATTACTTTATTTTTTATTTACAATTGACTTGTATGTAAAATCATGCATGATTAGAAGAAAAATAACACTCCTTATCACTCCAAATACATTTGCCTAATTTGCATGATATGAGCAAAAAATAGGACTTTGGAGAAAAAGAAAACTCCTTATACCTCCATGTGGGAAAAATAACCCCATTTTGCATGATTTCTTCTTGATTTGTGTCATTATCTGATCTGATTCCTCATCTGAATGCATGATGTGATAAGTAAGATGCCTCTATTTGATAAAAGCATGTGATAATTTTAAACATCCGGAGCACTAACAAGGCTGTCCCCAAAATTTTGCAGGTTTCAACTTGATGATGGCTTGGAGTGAAGAATGAAGACTAAAGACTTGAAGGCTAGCTTGAACAACAACAACCTCCATCATCAGGCAATGATGGATATTTAGATTTATCATATTTTCATTTCTCTTTTCTTTTATCAAATAGATACATAGCTTGTATGTCTGCAATTGCTCAGTCTAGTTACTCCCATGGCTTGTGTGGGACACATTTGAACACTTCTTTTAAATATGATTAGTTAGTTTCTTTGATGCATATGTATTTCCTTTTCAATCAATGCATGAGATAAAGTAACATATACCTGGATGTACGTTCAAAACATGACATGAAAGAACAGTGTAATACAATATCTTTCTCTTTTATTCAAAATTGATTAACTGAATAATAAATTTAATTTATAACTCCTAAAAGATCAAACTATGTAGAACAACTGTATTTCTTGAATGTTTGATTTCTTGACAATCAATTCTCTTGTCATGATAATTTATCAGTCCTGATTGGATTGATGGGTTATCCTGACAACTGGATATCATTGTCTACTTTGTCAAGGCATCAACTGTTCAATGAATGTATAACTTTGAAGTTTTCTATTATTCCTTTTGAACAACTACACTTAGGTCCAACTAATTTTTAAGTGTGAACAAAAAATTAGTAATAGTAATTGAAAGTGGATTTTTCCCCTGATCATGACAAGAGTGCCTCTCAAGGCAGACTAGATAGAAGGAACTATTGTGCCTTGCACACACACTCCATTTTAAAAAATAAGGACCCCCTTCTTCCAAATTTTGGCTTAGAGTGTCAAGTAGATTTTTTCATCTCTTGAGTAGTCAAGTGGTCAAAATGCATTTCTAGCCATGTTAGAAAAATTGGTGTTAATGGGTCCTTCCAAAATCTGCTAAGTCCAAATGTTTGTATTTCATAAAACTAGGTCTGATTGTCTTTTGCACTAAAATTGCTTCCATTCGACCATTGCGCTAAAATGCCCCCTATTTGACCTTTGCACTGGAATTCATTACCTTTGACCTAAGTGCTACTTTTCACATTCATCAACCTTAGCGCTAAAACTAACCGCTATCGACTTTACGCTGCAATGTTTATTTACCGACCAAGTCAAAGAGCAGCAAATTCTCCACTAGTCTGAGGAATCCTAAACTCCCACAAAACACTCACAATAGGATTGTTCACCTCTATGCTAAGAATGTTGTCTACCGACCAAGTTGGTGACACCTCAAAACCCTGCCAAGTCAGAAGTAACCTAATTCCACGCAATCCCTAATATTTTGTCGAATCTTGCGACTGATACCTTGTACACTCTGCATCAATGGTGATCTATTCGGGGGTAATAAAAGGGGAATTTTCATGGTTTTCAAGCTCATTTTTGCATTGAACAAACATTTGGAGAGCTCTTTAGTGACATTTTGATCAATCATTTTCAAAAGCCTCTCGTGGATTCAACGTGATGACCTTCTCCTCGCGTGCATATTTCAACTCGCTTCATCCCCACGGACCTGGTAGGAGTTCAATTCCCTTGCTTAGGGTTTTCTTTGGTTAAGGTTTTAGTTGAAAATTGAGTACATTCTCTTTCATACGCATAGTAAACACATGAAGATAGGGTTTAGGGCACATAAAACCAAGGTTTACTTTTGAACTATCTGTTATAAAACCCTAGGATCAAATTAATGGGAGGTAGCTCTTTAAGAACAACTTCCACAATCCTTCCCAGATGCAAAGTAAAAATCAATGTTCATCAAACCCTAACAAAACAAAAAGAATCTCACCTTAACACATTGAATTGATAAATGAAACAAGCAAAATAGGTTAAGTCCTAAAAAAAATACATTCAAATTGTTGTGTTGAAAACACATCTGACCGACCTTCAAACTCTATGATCAACCAAGTCATTTGGTGGCCTAGGAAACCCCTACCAGGACTTCAAATCAATTTTACACTAAAAGTTTGATGCTCTAACTTTGTGCTGAAATGACACTTCTTCGAATTAGGTCAGATGCAGTGAAATGTTCTGTAAGTCTGAAGTGCCCTAAACCTCTACCAACTTTAGGAAAACAACTTTGCATCAAAATTGACTCCCTCTGACCTTGCACCAAAATGTGTCTTCACCGCCTTAGACAGTTACCTTCAAAAACTCCACCAGGGTCAGGTGACATCAAAACCCACACAAAGTTGGTAAAGTTGTTTTGATTGACTTGCACTAAGCTTGCAACCAACCGACCCCAATGACTGATTTAAGTTGGTCTCATCTAAAACTAGTGCAAGTTTGTTGACTGTGAAATCCCCGCAAAGATGTTGCAATGACATGAACACAAACAAGTCAATTGGGCAGACTACCCCAATTTTCCTGCCAAGTCAGTTGACCTCAAAATTAGCACTTTTTCCTTTTATAGGTCAGTTGACCCCAAAATTAATGCAAACTATGTAAAATGATAGTTTTAAGAGAAATTTCAAAAGGGGAAATGTCTGTGAGAGAGAAATAATGACTGTACCTGGAAAATTATGATGTTTTACATGTTTTAACTATGATTTTGTAGAATTAGTGTATTTATTACATGTATTAGCATAAGATTGCTCTATTATTTGATCATGTGATAAATGCAATAGTTGGTAAAATTCAGACTTATGTGTTCTCATAGGCATATAATGGTAACTTGGTAGATTCATGTTAGACACATTCATCATAACATGGCTTGATAGTGTAGTAGTAGATTTTAAACTTAGGAGTTAGGAAAACATCTCAGAGGCATGAAGACTTATAAAGTCCAGTCCTGTAGGCTAAATGACTACACGAGCTCAAGACATGAGGTACGAGTTCAAAGGTATTCCTCTGGAAACAAAGATTTCTACTCGATGGAAAGACATTGGAGACATAGACTTAGGTCATGTTGACCTAGATGATTTCAGACTTAGAGTCTTTAGTCCAAGTCCTACCCCGAGAGCCAGAAAAGTTAAAGACAGTGGGATTGCATAAGTTGTTGCTTTCCCTACATCAACTCAATGTGCAGAGTTGATTGATACTTGTGCAGAGAGATATGACATCATGAAAAGAACAATACAAACTATTAGTGGAGAAGTGTTAGTTGATCTTGGTCCACCTTCCTTGGTGGAAATCTTTGGCATTCCATGGCATCCAGTGATGACCATGCCAGATAAGGCAGGTTCAGAGGCCACCTATAAGAAAGATGAAAATGGATGTAGAAAACACATAAATGAACAATGGGCAAAAAGTATAAGGTATGCCTTGGTCAAGTTTCCTCAGGTGTTGTACAGAAGTGATTTTCATGATGAAATAGGGGATCTAGTCACCTTGTTGAGTAGAATACATGGATTACTTGCAACATCAACCTTCAAGGTATGGATGTTCATTATAATTGAGGAGATATTAAAAGGTACTAAGTTCCATTGGGCACAAATCCTAAGTGATAACATCCATGAGACATTCAGTAACTTCAAAGAGAAATGATTCTTCAGATGGACCTCCTATGTAGTTTATGCATTGGCAAGGAAGAATCATTATGCTGGACTATCCAAGGTAGGGGAAGTGGGAAATGATGAGCAAACTTAGATTAAGGTTTATGAATGCTATACACAACTCACGTTGACACAATCTCTTATGCATTTTAAGAGGGTAAATGATGCCTTTACTATGTACATAACCAGATTATTACAAGGCAACACAGCTCTAAGGATATCCACTAAATCCATGAATGAAATCACTAAGTATGGAAGGTGGTATATTCAATTTGAGAAGATCACATATTTGAGAATACAAGGTTTCACTGGAATGGCTTATAGACTACCTAGGTACCCCATGGATAAGGTAATTCTTTTGGAGTTGTCTAGACAATTGATAGCTTGTGCTAAAAATCTTAATCATCTGTATAGAACAAATGTCTAATTTCCCATCCTGATAGGTAGAGGAAACTATGCATGTGCTTCATTAGGAGTAGCTGAGCACTTTGATACAGAGCTCCAACTTCTCAACCTCCATTATTACAACAAAAGAAACCATTTTGATCCAAATAAAGTGATGGAGAGGTTTGTGAGAAAGAAGTTATTTCATAAGATGCATAGAGAGGACTTTTGGCCAAACTGGTTGGATGTTTATGAAGTCATGAAGAAATCTCACTCCAGATTATCTCTAGCATTCATAAGAAAGTTTCATATTATTGCAGTGCCTAATCAACTAGAAGTTCATGAAAATGTGATGCACAGAGGTGCCTGGGAGGCACA
This sequence comes from Cunninghamia lanceolata, assembly GCA_027924645.1. NCBI lineage: Eukaryota > Viridiplantae > Streptophyta > Pinopsida > Cupressales > Cupressaceae > Cunninghamia > Cunninghamia lanceolata. The sequence goes on from BSBN01000854.1 coordinate 12,341,162, forward strand.
ATATCACCAACCAATCCCCTTGCCTAATTGGGCTAATGCGGAGGAAAGCTCCCTTGACATTGTGATGAAAGAGCCGATTAGACTAAGTAAAGCATGGGTAAGAGGTCAAATTGATGCCTTGGAGGGACAAGGGATACAACTCACCTATATTGAGCTTGAATCAGAGAAAGAATCTGGAGGAGAATAAGATGAACCCATAGAGATTATTAATGAAGTAGAACCAGCCCAAGGATTGAAATCAGATAGTGAAGATCATATACCCTTGGAAGAAAAGGCTAGAGTGCATAAATGTAAGAAGGCTGCTACAAAGACACATAAGAAAGATATACCTCATTTTGCTGGGATAAGAGCTTCAAGGAAAAGAGATATGCCTAGTGGCCCAGGGGAGGGATCTAAAGTGAAGAAGGTCATAGTGAAGATTGTTAGTCGGGCCACGGAAGCTGCTACAGTTGTAACTCTTGATGACACTAGTTTGCCAACTTCTCCACCTCCAACTGCTCCAAGTGTAGGTACTACTGCATCTTATCCTACTATTTCTACTGTTCCTCCTACTTTCTTGGCAACTATCATTTAGGAAAGTGCCTCTTCCATTTCTTCATCAGTAATAATGATTTCAACTCTCTTCTCTATTGGCAGTAGCTTCTAGTACTCATAGCAGTCTTATTTCTTCTATTGCTTCTCTGTCATATTCCCCCACCACTTCCACATCTTTACCTTCTATGTCTTCTATTCTACCTTCAGCTTCCCTTACATTACTCCCTATTTCTACCATTCTTTCACCTTCTTTCCCCTTGCCTTCTTTGTCCATTGCTTCACCCATAGTCATTTCTTCTGTCTTGCCAACTTCTTCCATCCCACTAGCCTTGGGGTCTGCCATGTTTTCTAATTTGACACAAGTCAACTTGGCCTCGACTACAATGCCTTTATCATCCATTGCTCCTATCTCCCAAGCCCCCATGGATCAAGATTCAACTCTCTTGTTTGTGCCATTGCTGCCAGGTATTGAGAAAGTATGTGCTAAACTAGGCCTTCTAGAAGAGGAGCTAGAGAAGAATGTCACTGAAGAGACAGAAAATGAAGTATTTGATGAGCCTTCAGTTGAAATGACAAATGCAGAAATTATTGAGATATCATATAGTCCTCTGGAAAAGAGTCAAATAGAAACAATCCTCGAGGGAAATCAGAAGATGTGATAAATTGGAGGAATCTTGCAAATGAGGAAGAGGATTTGGGTAAGGAATCAGAACAAGAACTAAGGCTACTTGAAGGGCCATCCAATATTGACAATGAAAATCTTGCTGGGTCTGAAGAACCTTCTTCCTCAGTGCCTGACTGGCTGCAAAGAAGAGTAGCATATCTAGAGCCTCAAGTAGAAATCATGAGGCTAGATCTAAGTGCCATTTTGTCACATGCCCAAAGGCCAAAGAAATAGAAGAAAGCAAAAGTGCAATCAAGGATTTACAAAGATGAGACTGGACCAAGAATAGCTGAAGTAGATATCCCACCAGCTAATGCCAATAGAGAGCAAGTAAGAGCAGAAGATTATACCATAACAACTATAAATTTGGGATCAGCTACAAGAGCTCAAAGGGTTGATGAATTCAAGGGTTCTGTTACCTCCATCCTAGAATAGCTGAAGAAAGATGAACTCTCAAAGAAAGAGTTGAAGCAGCAGAATGAGGAGCTCCGGGCATGCTTACAATTTTTGATAAAACCAGTAGATTTAGATGGTGACATAAGGACAGTGCCCACCTTTTTGTCAAGAGATGAAATGTCTAAGCTCAATGAAATCCAGACCCTGTCAAAAGGCACTCAAAAGTGGATGATCAGAGTGTGCGAAAAGGGGTGTGAAACAATTGATGCAGTAGCTAAATTTCATGAGAATTTGGTCCAACTTCGGGAATGTTAGAAAGACTTGCATTAGGAATGTGATTCTTTTGATGAATATTATTCTCAGGTATTTCCTAGATTGCAAGCAACTAGAGACTTGCCTTCTTAGACACTATTGTCTGAAAATATTTTGACAGGGGATAAATTGTACAAAGCTATTGACTAGTACCAGCAAATAAAGTTGAGAAAGGAAGCCTTTGATAACATCAGGGAGGCCCACAAAACTACAAATGAAAACATATTGGCTCTTATTTATGAAATAAATGACACTCTAAAAGATTGCCTAGTGATGGGCTACGATGATTTGGAGCCATATGATGTGGAAGGATGTAAAGGTAGCTTACATAAGATAGTTTTTGAAGATACTGAATTGGATGTGGAGGCTAGACTAGACAAAGTCAGTGACCTCATAACTGAATTCAATGCATTTCATAAAGCAAAGGAAGAAATAGAAAAAATATATAATCGATATAGTCAAGAATTAGAGATGCTCAGATACTGGGCCAGTCACCTCAAGAACCCGGACCCCTTAGATATCAATCCAACACTGTCAGCTTGGGTCAGCTACCGCAACATGATAGTAGAAGAAGATAAAGTAGACTTGGATGATGAATCTTAGTATATCCTTGAATATTTTGAAATGTAATCCCGTCACTAATGCAAACTACTATATTTAGAGTGGCATGTAATACTATTTTGTCTTTATTATGCTTCGAAAATGACTTTTTCTATATATATATTCAATTGGGTAGTCAAATTGTCTAGATTTAATGTATTTGGGGGTCATTTTTCATTTTTTTCATAAGAGACAAAGTGTAACCTGGGATTGTTATGAGCTGTTATAAATACATTTAATGATGTAAATTTGGACCCTTGGTGTTGAGTTAATCTCCACCATCCATTCAAAAACTCGGTATGGCACCTCTCCTATATAAAGGGCTGCCATTTCCATTATTTAGAGAAGACTCTTGATGCCGAATTGTTGATGCTCTACCATTTGAAGTTAATACAAAGCAAGTTTCTATAGTTTTCTTGAGAATTTATCTATTGTATTTTCTTATCTAGTTTTCATGGTTCGCTTCTTGATCTCCACTAGTTAATTAATTGTGCTTTTGCAATGTTCGTGGTTTGTTGAAGGTATCTGATGAATGTTCTTAGTCCATATTTTTAGTTATTTGCTGATGGTAAGTAACTGTGTAAAGTTAGTCTGGGCTAATCAGTTGTGCTTAGTTCAATTGCATTTCATAAATTAAATTGTGCCATTGTTGGGTATTTGATGAATGAATGTAATCTGAAAATCTCTCGATTTGCATTGAAGATAGCATCATTTTTTGTAGTGTTGTAACACTCATTTTTAGTTTGGTAACTTAGAAATCTAGTTAAATTTTAGAGCATTTATCTACCTATAGCAGTCCATATGTTGTGAATGTCACCTAGGATTTCTCTAGAACCTTATCTCCTTTTGTATTTTCTTTGGAAATAACTGTTAGCTTAGGTATTTTAGCAGCATTTTACATTGTCTTATCAGCTGAAATTATAAAGGGTTTGCATGAATTGTTGTCTAAAGTGTTTAAATCTATCAATTGCATGTAAGACCCCTTATTGGTATAGCTAGTCATTCCAACTGTGTCATTCTATGCAAGCTAAGACCTAGCTATAGAAACCTTGGAGTAGTCTTACCTAGGGTAGGATACTTTTCAAGAGAGGTGTGATACCAACAACCACACTTGCATTATTGTGTGATAAAACACTCATCAACAAAATTGGTGCTAGAAGGAGGGCCACCAAGCTAAACTCCCCTCCACAAAAATTAGCAAGTCCGGGGACTAGACAAAGACACACCAGATCCAGCTCAGCTGTAGAAGAGCTGCTGACCTTGACCGAATTCAGATGAACAAGGAGAGATCAAGGGGCACCTAGAGCACCAAGAGCTCAGTCAGTCCCAAGGAACATAGCTATAGCCCCTCTCAATCCTCCAACCATGGCTTTCTTCTTGGGAAATAATCAGTCCCTATTCTAGTTTAATGCTTACCATGATATGCCTAAGAACCCCGACAAGTTTTGCTCCAAGTTTAGGGTAAATGATTTAGATAGGACTGCATATGAACACATCAAGATCTTTGAAAGCAACATGTTTATGCTATAGGTACAACATGAAGATGTGGTCTACCAATTGTTCCCTTACTCTTTACAAGATGAGGCTTACTATTGGTTCACAAATCTCTCCTCAGCTTCCATACGTTCATGGTGAGCCTTGAAAATGGCAATCTTAGATCATTTTTGGATGCCAACTACCCCTGCAGATCTGTAGAAGTTTTTTGTGGAAATTTGCAGGGGAGAAGGTGAGTTGGTAAGTTCCTTTAACAATAGGTTTCAAAAGGCCTATAGCCATTTACAAGCCCCTTATAATATAGGTCAGGATGTAACGCTACCAATCTATTATGCAGCCTTGGATAGACTCACCTCTATATTTGTAAGAAGAGCTAATCTACCCCCAACTACTCTTACCCAAGCATACACTGAAGCTGTCACTGTGAATACTCAATTAGGACAAATAGCCACTGGTCTGTTAAACCACATGGGCCCTGTAGCCATGCCAAATCAAATACCCATGATTAACCAAGCCTTAGCCAATCATACCCCTGTAATGAACCTGATTCTAACCCCAGCTACAACAGAGGCTTTGGTAGTTCACCCAGGAAATCTAGTAGCTGAAATGCCTCCTACCCAAATCCCTTTTCTCTAATCTTCAGAAGTAGCGAAAGTAAAGGATGACAGAGATGACATTAGAAAGTTAGCTGAGCAGATGAAGAAGTTCACCACAGAGGTCACTCACCTGAGGAATCAAAAGACATATTTGCAGCAAAAGAATCAAAGTCAACATTAGTTCCAAAATAAAAATCAGTATCAAAATCAAAACTATTATCAAAATCAAAATTTTCAATAGCGGTCAAACTGGTCTTAGAACATGAGGCCTAACAATGGAGGAGTACCATCATCACTGGAGAATCAATATAATGATACTCATCCCCCTAGCTATGTGATGTTGGTTGAGGTGACTTTGTCCACTTGGTGCAAACCACACAATACAAATGCTCATTCTAAGCTAGACTACCTAGAATTTTAGATAGCATCCAACATCTTCTAGATGGAAATCCAAAATGCTAAAACTCAAGAGAATCTGCCAATAGGATATGAACTTGTGCCATCTCAGAGGTATGATACTGCCCTAGTTCTTGATAGTTATACATTTCTATTTCAAGATGATAATTAGCCTAAGGAAGAAGAGTCGGATGAGGTAAACACTTATTGGCAATATAATAAGACTCCGTATAATCTGCAAAGTAGTAAGCCAAAGGGCCCATTCACCAATTCCATCCCTTTGAATAACTACCAAATTCCACCAGATCCAAAAGCTTCTAATAATCCCAAACCCTCAAAAGCCACACCTCAGCCAGTACATCAGGGGGCTACTACCAAGAATTCTCAAAGATTTGATGTAGCAAAACTGGGGCAGTATGTTGCAAAAGAGGTCAAGAAAATAAAGGTCAGCTTGTCTGTTTATGAGTTGCTAAAAATACCTGAGGTTAGGACAACTTTCTTCCAAGATATGGGTCCAAGTATCAAAATGGATTCTTCTCAAAAGGAAGTTTTTGTGAAGGATAGCACAGATAAAGGAAAGGAGAGGATCCACATAATAGATGTTGAATAGAAGGTGACACTATACAAAGACAAGAGAGAAAGTCCTCCTTTTCTCTTAACACTTAGGATATTTGGGAAGAACCTTCACAATTGTTTGGTGGATTCTAGTGCTTCCACAAACGTGATGCCTTTGCCAGTCTACAAGGCATTGGGTCTCACTCCAGCTAGATCTTCCAGGAAAGTTACGCAGTTAGATAAGACTGAGGTGAATGTGATGGGTGAGTTGAATAGGATACACATGCAACTGGATTTTGATCCTAGAGTATAGCAGTACATAGACATACAAGTGGTAGATATTTCAGATAAATACGACATGCTTTTGAGTTGAGATTGGTCCAGAACTTTGAATGGCTACATGGCAACTGACTTTTTTCAAATGTGGCTACCATGGAAGGGACTGGCAAATCAGATATGCATTGAAAGGGAGCCAAAAATGAAACACATGATTATAGAGTATAATCAGACAAATAAAATCTTATTTTCTAAAGTTGATTTAGGAGTCTACCTCCCTCATGTTGACCAGCCAGAAGAGATCCTTATGCTAAGTTGTAATAGATTTCCTGATCCTCCTCTTATAGAAAAACTAGAAAGTATAGAAGAATATGTGCAATCAGACTCAGGGAATTCCTTGAAAGATGATGAACTAGGGATATTCAAAGGATGTGATTTTGTGGCTAAATTTATAAGTGATCAAGTAGTTGTTGGGAAGCATATTCAGATGGAAGAGCTGCTGCTACCAAATTGGTGCCGTATACATAATACTTCTCACTCTGAGTTCACATGTCTATTGTGTCAGGAGGTAGTGTAGCAAGTTCAGAGACACTTGAAAATTCCCATAGCTCCAAAAGAAGATCTGAATATCACAAGGAAGGTGGACCTAGAACCTCAAGTGGGAAAAGTTTAACGAAACAAGATGAAAGCACTAAAGATTTTTGCCTTTGGACTATAAGGTTTGATGGATCAAGATGTAGACAAGGATCTAGAGTAGGTTTTGAATTAATCAATCCTACTGGAAGTTCATATTTGGCATCACATCAATTGCAATTCCCTTGCACAAATAATGTAATAGAATATGAAGCTTTGGTGTAAGGATTGCCAATGGTTCTTTAGAAGAAATTCATAATTATTCAAGTGTTTGGAGATTCGGAACTGGTTGTAAAACAAGTAAGGAAGCAGTACTTATGTAGTGATAAGAGGTTAAACAAGTATAGGAATCGAGTGTGGGATTTGATTGAATGCTTTGATGGTTTTAATATCCAGCTGATTCCTTAAAGGCAGAATCATGTTGCAAATGCTCTAGCTCAAACAACGAGCATGTTAGAGCCAACATCCATGGCAGGTCTAAAGAAGTTCACTATTGAATTTGTCGCAACTCCGTCTGTACCAGATAATGTCACAAATTTCCAAGTCTTTAAGGATGAAAAGCATATAATTGACTTCCTTACTTCATTAGATGTCTTCACTGCTCAAATAATAGATGAAGAGGAAATGGAACCTGCTGAGATGAATTTAGGAGTCCTCAATCTAAAGACTAACATGATTCCATGAGGGATGGTGGAATTGGAGAGGTTGTTTGATTCAGACAAGCTGGGAACCCAGAAGAAAGAAGGTGCGTCACCTGAAGGACAATGTGACCCTTTGAATTTGGGGACAGATGAAGAAATAAAAAATGTGTTTATTGGAAAGGCCAATACTGAAGAAGAAAAGGCAGGCATCATCCATGCATTAAGAGACTATCATGAAGTAATAGCATGGAGTTATGAGGACCTTAAGACATATGACACATCGATCATTACTCACACCATCCCACTGAAACTAGGCGTAAATCCATTCAGATAGAGGAAGTGACCGGCGAACACTTTGTTATAGCCTCTAATCTTCAAAGAAATGCAGAAACTATTGTCAACAAGAATAATATTCCCTATTAGGCATTCAGCCTAGGTGATGAATCTAGTTCCAGTCTAGAAGAAAAATAGTGAAATCAGACTTTGTGTCAACTTTTGGAACTTGAACCGAGCAACTGAAAAAGATAACTATCCACTGCCATCATTAGACGAAGTATTATAGATTGTTAACGGATCATAGATGTCTTTTCTAGATGGATATTCAGGTTACAATGAAGTGATGGTTGATTATGAAGATATAGATTGAAGACATCTTTCACTTACAAATGGGGAATCTATACATACCATAGAATGGCATTCGAGTTGATAAATGTTGGTGCCACTTTCCAACAAGCAATGGATGTTGCCTTTAAGGGATTAGTTGGAAAATGCATCATAATCTATATGGATGATCTTACGGTGTTTTCAAAAAGGTGAGAGGATCATGTAGCTGACCTAAGGAAAGTATTATAGCAATGCAAGGACTATGGTATTTCACTCAATCCTAAGAAGTGCATCTTTGGAGTAACTGAAGGTAAGTTACTGGGACATGTTATATCTGAACGAGGCATATCCATCGATCTTGACTGAATACAAGCAATCCTCAAAATACCACCCCCAGCTAGCAAGAAGGAACTCAAGTCATATTTTGGTAAGATCAAATTTGTACACAAGTTCATCACAAGTTTTGCTAAAATCGTCCAACCGCTCAATGCAAGGTTGAAAAAAGATGCTAAAATGGATTGGACTCCAGAAGCCAAAGCTGCCTTTGCAGAAATTAAACAAGCCATAGCTAATGCTCTGGCATTAGTAAGCCCAGATTACACATTGCCATTTCATATTTACTCATTTTCTTCTGAGCATACTTGTGTAGCAACGTTAAAATAGAAGAGAGCAGTCGATCACGAAAGACCCATCACTTTCATGAGCACACCATTGAAAGATGTAGAGTTAAGATATCCAAACATGGAAAAACAAGCATACACTCTAGTAAAGGCAGTCAAGAAGTTTCGTCATTACATTCTAAGAAGTGATGTGATAGCCCTAGTGCTAGACACAATAGTTAAAACATTATTAATGCAAAGCAAACTTGGAGAAAGGAGAGGAAAGTGGGTTACCATTCTGCATGAATTTGACATAGACATACAACCCATGAAGTTGGTAAGAGGACAGGCATTGACCATATCAATGGCAGAAGTGGGACCAGGCTTAGTCTCTAAGCAATATATGTTGGAAGGCATCTCTAAAGATAAGTGGTACGGAGACATTATATTTTATCTTCTTAATCAATGCTGCTCGCCACAAATGAATTCAGTTCAATGAAGAGTACTTAGGCTGAAGAGCAACAACTACATGATAAAAGGATCAATGCTTTACAAGAAGAATCATGAAGGGATCTATCTGAGATGTCTAGACAAGACAGAGGTAAATTAGGTGTTAACCAATTTTCACAAGAAGTTTAGGACATGCCATGGATCATCCCATTCAATAGCCAATCAAATTCTTTGAGCTGGGTATTACTAGCCTACCTTGTTCAAAGATACCTATTTGCATGTGAGAACATGCCATACATGTCAGACAGTTGCCACAAGAGAATGAAATGCTGCCATGCCACTGCAGCTAGTTGTGGAGGTACAACCATTCATACAATGGGACCTCAACTTTATCAGTATGATCAATCCGCCCTCCTCTGTAGGCCACATGTATATTTTGACTGCTACTGATTACTACACCTATTGGTCTGAAGCAATAGCTTGTAGACAATGTACCACAGAGGTAGTCATTGAATTTGTTGAGAATCATATTATCACCAGGTTTGGATGCTTGTTTTCTATAGTTTGTGATAATGGTCCCGCCTTTTAATCATTAAATTTTTCCAACTGGGCATTTGATTACAGGGTCATCTTGAAATTTTCATCTAACTACTATCCACAAGGGAATGGGGTAGCTGAATCCATGAACAAAAACTTTCTTGAAGTAATCAAGAAATTGCTAGACAAAAATCCTAGGGATTGGCATACCCAACTCAAATTTGCTTTATGGGCTGATAGAATTAGACACAAGGCTGCATTGGGAACATCACCCTATCATTTGGTCTACAAGACTGAGCCAATCTTTCCCATTCACTTAAGGATCCCTGTCCTACAATTCATGCAAGACTATCTTGAAACTGATGATCAATTGTCTTCCCAATTAGCCTAATTACTTCACCTTGAAGAGAAATGCGACGCTGCTATAGAAAACTTTGCTAAGCACCAGGGTATAGTGAAATGATGGTTCAACAAGAGAGCCAAGGTAAAAGCCTTCCGTATTTCTGATTTAGTTTTGTATTGGGATAAGGCCCATGAGAAGAAAGGTGAACATGGTAAGTTTGATAAACTTTGGTTGGGTCTGTATCAGATCTATGAGATCCTTGGCAACAACATGTATCAACTTAAGAGCCTTACTGGTGAGGAGCTCCCATTGCCCATCAATGGATAGTTCCTAAAGCACTACTTCCAAGCTTGAGAGGCAGTCTTGCCTCCCCTTAGTGTACATAGTTAGGGTTGCTTGTTTGCTTTGGTTAGAATAGGCTGCTGTTAGATTAGTTTGCTTTCTTGCTTTCGCTTTCCATAGCTATTGGGTGTTCTTGTTTTCACTTAGTTAGTTGTCCTTTCTGCTTTTCTTTTGCTTGTTACACTGGCTTTTGTGTAGGGTCTTTATTTATAGAATGTGGTGGTAGTTATGTAGACCTACAGATGCTTCCTTGTTGGGTGAATAATCCATAGTATTTTTTTAAGAAGCTAAAGTTCTTCTTAAGTCTTCCTATGGGTTCCACTATTATACCAGGGAGTATGATGTTTGTTCATTGGAAAGGAGTCATTAGTTGGTGCACCTAAAGTATTTTCTAACCATATATCTCTCACACTTTAAAAAATCCTGAAGTAGCTAAGTAAGTCTGGGTGATCTCGTGTTAAGTTAAAAGTTTGGAACCCCAATTTTACCACCAACACTAATTCTATGGATCTAGATGAGAGTGACAGGCGGTACTAAGTACTTCTAGCCTACTGGTTAAAAATAAAAGGTGTTTTTCAACACCAGACCCACTACTAAGTACCAATAAAAAGATTATCATTTGAAGACTCTCACATGAAGACTATTATCTGAAGATTATTAGCATCAGAGGTCATCAAAAGCATTATCAAGAAAGATATCACTACAGAAGGATTACTACTTAAAAGGTTCATCACAAATCAACATAATCTAGCATTCTCTTGGTGGTAAAATAATCCCAACTTCATAGCTTAGCATGAAGGATCTTGGGCGAGCTTAGTTGCCAGGGGATTGGAATGAATGTAATTGCACACACTTAGGTTTTCAGGATATGGATGGTTGCACTGGTTAGTGGTCTTTGATTCTTTGATAAGGTATCATATTTTCTCGTCTAATGTATGGGAGACAGAAATTCTGGGTTCAAACTAAAAGTTTATTATTGAAATGCTCTAGAGCATTTCCTAGCAGAGTCGCCATTTGTTGTGCCTTGCACACATGCCCCATTTCAAAAACTAGGGACCCCCTTCTTGTAAATTTTGGCTTAGAGTGTCAAGTAGGTTTTTCATCTCCTAAGTAGTCAAGTGGTCAAAATGCATTTCTAGCCATGTTAGAAAATTGGTGTTAATGGGTCCTTCCAAAATCTGCTAAGTCCAAATGTTTGCATTTCATAAAACTAGGTCTGATTGTCTTTTGTGCTAAAATTGCTTACATCCGACCCTTGTTCTAAAAAGCCCCCTATCTAACCTTTGTGCTAGAATTCATTGCCTTCGGCATAAGTGCTACTTTTCGTATTCATCAACCTTAGCACTAAAACTAACCGCTACCGACTTTGTGCTACAATATTTATTTACCAAGTCAGAGAGTGGCAAATTCTCTGGTAGTTCGAGGAACCCTAAACTCCCAAAAAACACTCACAATAGGATTGATCACCTCTATGTTAAGAATTTTGTCTACCAACCAAGTCTGTGACACCTCAAAACCCTACCAAGTCGAAAGTAACCTAATTCTGTAGAAACCATAATATTCTATCGAATCTTGCGACTGATACCCCATACACTCTGCATTAATGGTGATCGATTCGGGGGTAATAAAAGGGGATTTTTCATGGTTTTCGAGCTCATTTTTGCATTGAACAAATATTTGGAGAGCTCTTTATTGACATTTTGATCAATCATTTTCACAAGCCTCCCGTGGATTCGACGTGACGACCTTCTCCTCGCTTGCATATTTCAACTCGCTTCATCCCCGCAGACTAGGTAGGAGTTCATTTCCCTTGCTTAGGGTTTTCTTTGGTTAAGGTTTTAGTTGAAAATTGAGTACATTCTCTTTCATACGCATAGTAAACACATGAAGATAGGGTTTAGGGCACATAAAACTAGGGTTTACTTTTGAATTGTCTGTTATAAAAACCTAAGATCAAACGAATGGGAGGTAGCTCTTTAAGAACATCTTCCGCAATCCTTCCCAGGTGCAAAGTGAAAATTGATGCTCATCAAACCCTAACGAAATAAAAATAATCTTGCCTTAACATATTGAATTGATCAAGGAAACAAGCAAAATAGGTTAAGACCTAAAAAAAACTACATTCAGAGTGTTGCATTGAAAACACATCTGACCGACCTTCAAACTCTATGATCAACCAGGTCAGTCGATGGCCTAGGAAACCCCTGCCGGGACTTCAAACCAATTTATGCTATAAGTTTGATGCTCTGACTTTGCACTGAAATGACACTTCTCTGACTTAGGTCAGATGCACTGAAATGTTCCGCAAGTTTGAAGTACCCTAAACCTTTGCCAACTATAGGAAGACAACTTTGCATCAAAATTGACTCCATCCGACCTTGCACCAAAATGTGTCTTCACCAACTTAGTTGGTTACCTTCAAAAACTCTGCTAGGGTCAGGTGACATCAAAACCCATGCAAAGGTGGTAAAGTTGTTTTGATTGACTTGTGCTAAACTTGCAACCAACCGACCCCAATGATTGATTTAAGTTGGTCTCATCTAAAAATCACAAAAGTCAGTTCACCGTGAAATCTCCACAAAGATGTTGCAATGACATGAACACAAACAGGTCAATTGGTCGAACTACCCTGATTTCCCTGCTAGGTTGGTTGACCTCAAAATTAGTACTTTTTCCTTTTGCAGGTAGGTTGACCCCAAAATTAGTGCAAACTGGGTAAAATGATAGTTTTAAGAGAAATTTCAAAAGGGGAAATGTCTGTGAGAGAGAAATAATGACTACACCTAGCAAATTATGTTGTTTTACATGTTTTAACTAGGATTTTGTAGCATTAGAGTATTTATTACATGTATTAGCATAAGATTGCTCTATTATTTGGTCATGTGATAAATGCAGTAGTTGGTAAAATTCAAACCTATCTATTCTCATAGGCATATAATGGTAACTTGGTAGATTCATGTTAGACTCATTCATCATAACATGGCTTGATAGTGTTGTAGTAGATTTTAAACTTAGGAGTTAGGAAAACATCTCAGAGGCATCCAGACTTATAAGGTCCAATCCTTCAAGTTAAATGAATGCACGAGCTCAAGACATAAGGTACGAGTTCAAAGGTATTCCTCTAGAAACAAAGATTTCTATCAGATGGAAAGACATTGGAGACACAATCTTAGGTCATATTGACCTAGATGATTTTAGACTTAGAGTGTTTGGTCCAAGTCCTACCCCGAGCGCTAGAAAATTCAGAGACAGTGGGATTGCAAAACTTGTTGCTTTCCCTACATCAGCTCAATGTGTAGAGCTGATTGATACTTCTGCAGAGAGATATGACATCATGATAAGAACAATACAAACTATCAGTGGAGAAGTGTTAGTTGATCTAAGTCCACCCTCCTTGGGAGAAATCTTTGGCATTCCATGGCATCTAGTGATGACCATGCCAGATAAGGTAGGTTTAGAGGCCACCTATAAGAAAGATGAAAATGGATGCAGAAAACACATGAATGAACAATGGGCAAAACATAGAAGGTCTTCCTTGGTCGAGTTTCCTTAGGTGTTATACAGAACTGATTTTCATGACGAAAGAGGGGATCTAGTCACCTTGTTGAGCAGAATATACGGATTACCTGCAACATCAACCTTTGAGGGATGGATGTTCATTATAATTTAGGAGATATTAAAAGGTACTAGGTTCCATTGGGCACAAATCGTAAGTGATAACATCCATGAGGCATTCAATAACTTCAAAGAGAAATGATTCTTCAGATGGACCTCCTATGTAGTTTATGCATTGGCAAGGAAGAATAATTATGCTAGACTATCCAAGGTAGGGGAAGTGGGAAATGATGAGAAAACTCATATTAAGGTCTATGAATGCTATACACAACTCATGTTGACACAATCTCTTATGCATTTTAAGATGGTAAATCATGCCTTTACTATGTACATAACTAGATTATTACAAGGAAACACAAATCTAAGGATATCCACCGAAGCCATGAATGAAATCACTAAGTATGGAAGGTGATATATTCAATTTGAGAAGTTCACATATTTGAGAATACAAGGTTTCATTGGAATGGCTTATAGACTGCTCAGGTACCCCACAGATAAGGTAATTCTTTTGGAGCTGTCTAGACAATTGATAACTTGTGCTGAAAAGCTTAAGCATCTGCATAGAACAAATGTCCAATTTCCCATCCTAATAGGCAGACGAAACTATGCATGCACTTCATTGGGAGTAGTTGTGCACTCTGATATAGAGCTCTGACTTCTCAACCTCCATTACTACAACAAAAGAATCTGTTTTAATCCAAATAAAGTGATGGAGAGGTTTCTAAGTAACAAGTTATTTCATAAGATGCACAGAGAGGACTTTTGGGTAAATTGTGTGGATGATTATGAAGTCATGAAGAAAGCCCACTCCAAATTATCTCTAGCATTCATAAGAAAGTTTCATATTATTGCAGTGCCTGATCAACTGGAAGATGATGAAAATTTGATGCATAGAGGTTCCTAGGAGGCACAATATCACTAACCAATCCACTTGCCTAACTGGGCTAATGCAGAGGAAAGCTCCCTTGATGTTGTGATGAAAGAGTGGATCAGACTAAGTAAAGCATGGGTAAGAGGTCAAATTGCTGCCTTGGAGGGACAAGGGATACTACTCACATATATTGAGCTTGAATCAGAGAAAGAATCTAGAGGAGAAGAAGATGAACCCATAGAGATTACTAATGAAGTAGAACCAGCCCAAGGATTGAAATCAAATAGTGAAGATCATATACCCTTGGTAGAAAAGGCCAAAGTGCAAAAATGTAAGAAGGTTGATACAAATTCACATACGAAAGATATGCCTCGTTCTGTTGGGATAAGAGATTCAAGGAAAAGAGATATGCCTAGTGGTCCAGGGAAGGGGTCTAAAGTGAATAAGGTCAAAGTGAAGTTTGTTAGTTAGGCCACGAAGGCTACTGCTATTGCAACTCTTGATGACACCAGTCTACCAGCTTCTCAACCTCTGACTGCTCCAAGTGTAGGTACTGCTGCATCTTATCCTGTTGTTTCTATTGTTCCTCCTACTTCCTCAGCAACTATCATTCATTAAAGTGCCTCTTCCATTTCTTCATCTGCAATAACTATTTCAACTATCTCTTCTCCATTGGCAGTAGCTTCTAGTACTCATAGAAATCCTTTTTATTCTATTGTTGCTCTATCATATTCCCCCACCATTTCAGATATTTACCTTCCATGTTTCTATTCTACTTTCCACTTCCCTTACATTACTTCCTATTTCTGCCATTCTTCCACCTTTCCCCTTGGCTTATTTGTCCATTGCTTCACCCATAGTCATTTCTTCTGTCTTGCCAACTTCTTCCATCCTACCAGCCTTGGGGTCTACCATGTTTGCTAATTTGACACAAGTCAACTTGTCCTCGACTGCAGTGCCTTTATCATCCATTGCTCCTATCTCCCAAGCCCCCATGGACCAAGATTCAACTCTCTTGGCTGTGCAATTGCTACCAGGTATTGAGAAAGTATGTGCTTAACTAGGCCTTCTAGAACAGGAGCCAAACAAGAATGTCGTTGAAGAGACAAAAAAGGAAGTATTTGATGAGCCTTCAGCTAAAATGACAAATGCAGAAATAATTGAGATATCAGATAGTCCTCCAGAAAAGAGTCAAATAGAAACAATCCTCGAGGCAACTTAGAAATATGTAGTGATAAATTGGATGAATCTTGCAAATGAGGAAGAGGATTTGGGTAAGGAATCAAAATAGGAACCAAGGCTTCTTGAAGGACCATCTAATACCGAAAATGAAAATATTGGCGGGTTTGAAGAACCTTCTTCCTCAGTGCCTGATTGGCTATAAAGTAGAGTAGCATATCCAGAGCCTTAGGTAGAAATCATGAAGTTAGATCTAAGTTCCATTTTGTCACATGCCCAAAGGCCAAAGAAACAGAAGAAAGCAAAAGTGCAATCAAGGATTTACAAAGATGAGACTGGATCAAGAATAGTTGAAGTAGCTATCCCACCAGCCAATGCCAACAGAGAGTAGGTAAGAGCAGAAGATTACACCATAACAACTATAAATTTGGGGCAAGGTATTAGAAGATCAACTATTTTCTCAAAGCAGAGCATCCTGACACTCTTAAATAATCAACTAAAGGAGAAGATTTACGGAGCATATCACAACCTTCAAAGCTTAATGGAACATCATTCTAAGTTGTTTGGTTTGTGGTTGACCTTCCTCGAGATCCGCACATCATTCCATTCATTTGTGGAAGAGTTCTATTATAATAGGTCTGATCTATCTATGTACACATGTTACAACTCTTTATTGGAGTTTGTAGTGATCCTTAGCTAACGCGGAGGAATATTATGTTCTGGAGATGATATAAACTGATGTAATAGATGCCTAGGAAAGTAGTTATGATTATTTAGAAGATTGATAGTTTGAATTCTTTGTGAAGGAGCTTCAAAGCTATATCCTGTGCATATTCTATAATCAGGCTTGGGAGCCCTAATTGTAAGCCCACATGTTGTTGACTGCTTTGTATTTGAATCCTATGATATACTGAATGACTGAATCTACATTTTCCTTATATCTTTGAATTGCTTCTATTGTGTTTACTCTTGTTGCATGGTCTAGATTGTTCTCTTTGAGGACCTTCCTAACTGTGACTGCACCAAGTGGTATCAGAGTGAATGTTCAAATCTTTGGGAGTGTATTGAGTGAAGTTGGCGAATAAATTCCATAAGATCTTGTTGTGGATAGATAGTCAAATTTGAGGCGAGTTACTTGTTTCACAACCGATCACCGATTATGAGGTAGTTCTCACCTTGTAGCCTGATTTCAAAATTTGAGGCAGTTTGCACTTGATCCTAGGAAGACAATGTACCAATCAAGAGTATCAGTCATCACATGGATCTTATACCTCGAGCAAGTTTTCCTAACAAAGCAACATGCACAGAATGACACCGGTATAGAATGAAGAATTGAATAGATGGATACAAGAGTTGTTGAGAAAGGGCTTGATCAGAGAAAGTTTGAGTCCTTCTGCAGTACCTGTAGTGTTAGCACCAAAGAAAGATGGAGAATGGAGGATGTGTATGGAATCTATGGAGGATGTGTACAGACTCTAGAGCAATAAACAAGATCATAGTTAAGTATAGATTTCCTTTGCCTAGGATGGATGATATCATGGATTGTTTGAGTGGAGTAAAATATTTCACAAAGATAGACTTGAAGAGTGGATACCATTAGATCAAAATTAGAGAAGGAGATGAATGGAAGACTGCTTTTAAGACAAATGAAGAATTGTATGAGTGGTTAGTGATGCCTTTTGGATTGACAAATGTATCGACTACTTTCATGAGATTGATGAATGAAGTTTTGAAGAAATTCTTGGGTAAGTTTGTTATTGTATATTTATATGACATTCTGATTCTTAGTAAGACAAATGAGGAACATTTGTAGCACTTTAGACAAGTATTTCTAAGACTGAGAGAAGAAAAATTGCTGATAAACATTAAAAAGTGTTGTTTTATGATAGAAGAGTTAGTATACTTGGGATTTGTGATTTCTACAGAAGGATTGAAGATGGACCCTGAGAAAGAGAGAAATTTTTGAATGGCCTACACCAAAGAGCATTGGAGAAGTCAGATCATTTCATGGATTAGCAAGTTTCTACCAGAAGTTCATCAAAAATTTTAGTTCAGTTTGTAACCCTATGACAGAGACAATGAGAGATGATAGAAAATACTTTAAGTGGACATCAGGAGTAGATAAAAGTTTTGAGTTGTTGAAGCAGAAAGTGACAAAGCATCCTATTTTGGCATTACCAGATTTCAATAAGGTATTTCAAGTAGATTGTGATGCAAGTGGAAATGCAATTGTCTAGAGCAGTACTAACTCAAGAAGGTAGACCTATAGCATATTTCAGTGAGAAGTTAAATGATGCAAGGAGAAGGTATTCAGTTTATGATCAAGAGTTCTATGCCATAATTCAAGCCTTGAAGAAGTGGAGACATTACTTGTTGCCTACGAAGTTTGTGTTGTATACAAATAATCAAGCTTTGCAATATTTGAACAGTCAATGAAACTTGAATCAGAGACATATGAGATGGGTAGAGTTCATGCAGAGTTATACTTTTGTGTTGAGCTTGCATAGGAGTGGAAAATTAAACAAAGTTGTAGATGCATTGAGTAGGAGAAGGAACTTGTTGACAAAGATGAGAGTTGAAGTATTGGGATATGATGAATTGAAGAATCTGTATGAGGAAGATCCTAATTTTGCAAAACCTTGGAGAGCATGCAAGGAACCTGTTGTGACAGATAGGAGTAAGTTGTTGGATTATTTCATTCAGGAGGATATGTTGTTCAAAGGAAATCAGTTATGCATACCTAGGAGTTCAATAAGAGACAATTTGATCAAGGAGAAGCATAGTGGAGGATTTACATGACATTTATGGCATTGATAAGACAGTAGCATTGGTAAGTGAAAATTACTTTTGTCCTCAGATACATAAGGATGTTAGGATATTTGTGCAGAGTTGTAGAATTTGTCAAGTTGCAAAAGGAAGTAGTCAGAATACTAGATTATATAAACCTTTGATAGTACCAGAGAGACCTTGTGAAGACATAAGTATGTATTTTGTAATGGGATTGACTAATACATAGAGAGGAAATAATTCAATATTTGTAGTGGTGGACATATTTTCAAAGATGGCACATTTCATACCTTGTAAGAAGACAGCTGATGCAGTGCATGTAGATGACCTATTTTTTAAGGAGATTGTGAGATTGCATGGATTACCCAAGAGCATAATTTCAGACAGATATACAAAGTTTGTTGGATTCTTTTGGAAGACACTTTGGAAGAAGATGAAGACAGATTTGAAGTTCAGTTTAGTATTTCATCCACATATCGATGGATAGACAAGGTAGTGAATAGGACTTTGGGAAACTTGTTGAGATGTTTGCTTGGAGAGAAGATAGGAAGTTAGGATTTGATTCTTTCACAAGTAGAGTTTGCATATAATAATTCAGTGAATAGGAGTACTAGAAGAACACCTTTTGAGATTGTTACTAGAGTAAACCCTAGAGGAGTTGTAGAGTTGAGAGATATCAGTATGGTAGAAAAGAGAAGTACAGAAGTAGAAGAATTTGTAGAACATATGGAGATAGTGCATAATCAGGGGAAGAAGCATTTAGAGGATATGAACAGCAAATATAAGGAGCAAGTAGATGAGAAGAGAAGACAGAAGGAATTTGTAGTTGGAGATGAAGTGATGGTATACTTGAGAAAAGAAAGATTTCTAGTTGGAACATATAACAAGTTGAAGATGAAGAAGTTTGGACCTTGTAGGATACTCGGGAAGTTTGATTCAGGAAATGCATATGAAGTGGAATTACTGGAGACATTGGGTATATCACCTATTTTCAACATTGCAGACCTATACCAATATCATGAAGCCAAGTTTAGTTGCAACATGAAAGAAGACTTGAAGAAGCACTTACCACAACAAGTACTAGACCAGATTCAAGACATTTTGGACAACAGAGTTGGATGCAACACTAGAGGAAGACAATACAAAGAATGCCTTGTGAAGTGGAAAGGTAGATCAGAAGAAGATTCATCATGGATTTCTCAGGCTGAGGTAGACCATCTTGGTTTCCCTCTAGCCCCAACAAAGTGAGGGACTCACTTTTTTTCAATAACCCCGGATATCTGATGTAGGAACATCCCTGGTTCAAGAGCAATATTGCATCAACCAAAAACATTTGCATTTTAGTTCGCTTGCAATTTAGTTTGTTTCCTTTCATTTTCCAGTTTAGTCAGTAGCAGTTTCTGTATTTTGGTTTGCATTCTACCGCAGTTGCATTTCAGACCTTGTGGAGTTGGACTTAACATCTAGACACAGTCATGCACAACATATCCAAAATTCAGAGCATTTAGATCAAGTACTGAAAAGTTATTGCTATCAAAAGATCAATTATTTTCTCAGAGCAGAGCATCCTGACACTCTCAGATAATCAGCTAAAGGAGAAGATCTGTGAAGCATTTCACATCATTCTAAGTTGTATGGTTTGTGGCTAACCTTCCCCTAGATTTGCACATCATTCCATTCATTTGTAGAAGAGTTCTATTCTAATAGGTTCGGTCTATCCATGTACACACGTTACAACTCTTCATTGGAGTTTGTAATGATCCTTGGCTAATGTAGAGGAATCTTATGTTCTGGAGATGATATAAAAGAACATAATAGATGCCTAGCAAAGTAGTTATGATGATTTAGAAGATTGATAGTTTGAATTCTTTGCAAAGGAGATTCAAAGCTATATCCTATGTATATTCTATAATCAGGCCTCGGAGCCCTAATTATAAGCCTGCATGTTACTGATCACTTTGTATTTGAAACCTATGATATATTGAATGACTAAATCTGCATTTGCCTTATATCTTTGAATTGTTTCCATTGTGTTTAATCTTTCTACACGTTCTGGATTGTTCTCTTTAAGGACCCTCCTAACCATGACTGCACCACTTTCTATCTCCATATATTTCACTCTCTCCCTCTCTATGTCACTCTCTCTATCTCTCCCTCTCTCTACATCTTGTCCCTCACTATCTCTCTATCTCTCTATCTCTCTATCTCAACCTTTCCATCTCTTTGTCTCCCTTTTCCTCTCCCCCCTCTCTCTCTATCTATCTATACATCTTTTTTCCCTCTCCCCTCTCTATCTTTCTATATATTTATCTCTACCTCTATCCATCAGTTCAATTTTTTTCTTTATTTACTACAAAACTTAATCACATTATAAATGTTGTATGACCTTATCCCCTATCCAAGGTACTAGTTTATGTTAAATAAATTTATATATTGATCTTGAGTCAAAAAACTTAAATTATTTGATATTGAGTTATAATGATGAAATGCATTAATATATCAAACAAAATGTGATCATGTTTCAAAATGTGATGGCATTATAAAACACTATTGCATTATATAGTGTGATCGCATTTCAAAACTTGACCACATTACATTTTTTTTCTTTAATTTTTTTCTTGCAGTTTTAGGTTGGAATTGGCTTGGGTGACCAAGCCTAAGGATTGGATGTCCATGATACCCCCTAGAGATGTGTTTTTCATAGTCAATAATATTTGTGGACTTCAACATTGTTAGATTTATTCATTTTATAATAAAATTTGATGAAACCACCACCAAAATGACAAGCTAGTTCTTAACTTTCTAACCATATAATTTTTTAATATATTTTAAATAAGTTAAGGTATTTATTTTCATTTTATTTGAATAGTATCTTCATATTTCTCAATCACATATCTTTTGATTTTTCATTATAACTTTTGATCCACTTATTGAAATTTGAAACAAATTATACATGATTGTTATACACTTCATTCTTTACACATAAAAAAATACATTTTTTTTAATTTTTGTGCAATTTGTCTGATGTGCATGCTCAGTGATGCAATTTTTAGGATGCATCCACTTTGAAAAATCACAAAAAAATATATTCAATAAAAAATATAAAAAAATACATAACTTCTAGTAGTCACTCTTAACTATATTTCTACCAAACAGTTTTAAAAAATACTAGATGCAATTAAAAAATATGGGGACACACACTGAACACTATGTTATATTTTAGTAAGAAAAATAGGAACACTTTTGTGTGTACACAAAATTTGACCCTCTTAATCTTAACCTTCTTTTTTTTAAATAGTAGTTTAGAAACTAGATTCGGAGTACTACACTTCTTATTTTTGTCATATCTTCAAATCTTGATTGCATGCATCTCAAATTACTCATCCAAGTCCAAGTTAATTGATTTTAGAAAAAAAGTGGTGACTTTTGAGCCCCCTTTTGTCCCCCATTTCCATGCACTTACCCATTGCTAATAAAATCTAAAACAAGCCATATCAATCTAAAACAAACCAAATCAATCTCCTTTTTTTTTCTATAAATCTAGTTTTCTTTATCATTTGTGGCCATGTATTAGAAAGGATAAATAATCAAAAATTCAATCTCTAATTATTTTTTAATACAATCTCACAACTCAAAAAATTTATAAATGAATATGATTACTTTCAATCATTGAGGTATATAAGACATAATTTCTTTTGTCTTTTTAAATAATAAAAACAATAACAAGATAGAACAATATTTCTATGTACATGCTAAATCTGACTCTTTTGTGACAATTGAATGTGTCAAACCCAAAAGAGTAAAATTACACAAACCCATTAACAATGAGGGTTTTAAAAATGACATAAGGAGATGTTAACCATATTTTCACCATAAAGATTCTCTCCAATAAATAGATTAAATATACAACAAAAATAGCCACAAACGCTCTCAAGACCAAGGTTAACTCACCTCCCAACCATAGAAATGCAAGTCCACTCTTGAGCTAGAAGGCCCTCAAGAAACTAAGTTTCACAACATAAGAAAATACACAAACACACAAATATGAAAACTACTCAAATGGCTATAACACACAAATTAATCTTCTCAAGATACATAACAAGGGGGGTTAAGCGGACTCACTAACCTCTTGGGGAAAAATATAAATAAAATCTTAATCTCCTCAATACCAAAGAACCCACAAATCTCCACACTCATCACAATACTATTTCACCCAAATCACATATCCACAACAACACAAATAACCCATACATGTTTATCTTTTGCCCACAACACAACCCATCCACACACATAGGCACTTCGTGTGAACCATCACCATACAATAATTTTTTTTTTCAAGAGAGGGATCTCACTTTTCTCAACCCCATTACATGAGTGGCTCTTAAACCAAATGAGAAGATTTGCACCTAGCATGATATAACCACCATCCAAAATAAACTTTAACACATAATACACAACACAAGAATGGAGTATTCAAACAAAAATAAGAATAATCATAGAGAAACTAGAAAGCTTTCAAACATCATTTTAACAACAAATAATACAATAAACACTCTAAACTATCTTAAGATCCTACCTCAATGCTTCAACAAAATTTGAGAATCCCTTGATCCAAGCTCTTCAATACCTCCTCTTCTCCCAAGCTCTCTAGCTCTTCCAACTCCTCTCTTCTCTAAGCAACTTTGAAAATAATAGATGAAAATACCAAAAATAAAAAATCCAACTCTAAACAAAGTTTCAAGAAAGGTTTATATAAAGAACCATTGTTTAGATACAATGAAATTATGTATAAGTTTGAATTTTCAACAAAATTTAGATTTTCTTCTAAAATCTTGGCACTTATCTTCCAGGACACTTTTCAAGGCTCTAGACTCTTCTAAAACACATATTAAATAATCAAACATGGACCCATTTCATAGGTCATCACTTTATGGGTTTAATTTTACTCAAATAATAAATAAAATAATACTAAATGACCTCTAAAATTCCCTCTTAAATTTAAATCCTAGATTTGACGCTTATGGGGACTTAACCAATCCCCAACCTAACAATAATAAAAATAATCATAAATTAAAAATTAACCAACAAGATCCCACACACAACACATTTATGCAAAAAGACCTTAATCCTCTCTTCAGATAAGTTCTAAGAATACTAGGGAAATTACAACATTGGTTTCTTGAGAACCTCCACAATATTTTCATTGGTCATGAAAATTAACCCGCATACTTACACATAGACGTTGATATATCCAAGATAATAGTTGAAACACAATGTACAATTAAATAATATATACAACATTGATACATATTAATTAAACAATGCTATTATGATTTAATGAAAATCAAATAAATATTTTAATCTATCATCTAGATCATATTAACACACAATCGCATAACACGTGACTTTTAATCAAATACAATTTAGATTTATCATACATAATTATGTTCATTCTAAAATCAATCCATAGCAATAAACTAAATTTATTCTATAAACTCTAATCTAGAAAATACAAACAATTTCATAATCATCAATTAACCAATTCATCATTAAAAAATTAGTAAACTCCTACTCTAAATTGACACTAGTATCAACTGAAAGGAAGCTAGGTGTGCAGAAATCGCTTCCTACACTAATCTAAAGAGGAGAGAAGAGTGCAAATTTGTTTTATCCTTTACAATTACAGAATGTTAACAACAACAATGGAGATATTACAACAATACACATACACACAGAAATGAGACAGAAGAGAGAGACACAAGATATACGTGGGGAAAACCCTTGTCGGGTAAAAGACCCCACTCCAAAACCTGCACAATGTATTATCAAAACTAAAATGGTTTACAATACACTTGTAGTGCAAGCTCTCAGGAGTCTTCGACACTTGTATCTAGAGATGAACTGGTAGCATAATAGTACATGTCAATCACATAATACATCTCCTCCCCAAAGCACTTGTTTATATCAAAAATACAAGGCAGAATGGCTCTATCTTGAGATGGGTGTCCAACATGGCCTCATGGCTCAAAACCCATGCCTATGGACACTTGTCCAACACTGTAGGATGTTCTTGACACTTGTCAAGTCACCCCATCCCAAAGAGGTCACCTATTCCCAAGTTGGGCAATGATAGATGCTCTTACGACTCTTACAACCATCATAGAATCCGTCATATTGACATATCTAACAATTGTAAGAGAATCTGTCATAATAGGCTATAAATAGCATATTCTCTTACAACATGTCATAACCCTCCTTTGGGCTCCCAAAGATGCCTTTTTCAAAGATGCTTCTCGACACATGTCTTCACCTTGTCATAGAATCTTCCATTTATGACTCTTACGTGTCATAGAACTGTCATAGGAATCTGTCATGACCGTTTCGGTCAATATTCCCTTACACAATATCCAAGATGCCAAGACATGGCAAAATATTCCTACCACTAAGTGGGACACCTATCTCCTCATGTGAGGACAAATTTACATGTGGTCATCTTCCATGTAGGATGACACATCACCGTGCCAACTCCCACAAGATAACATAGGATTTACATCCTAATTACACAATAGGCAATAAATAAATAAATAAATCAATACAATGTAATAATACAAGAAATTTATCAAGGTTGAGACACCTTAATTTCCAACATTCTTCCACTTGTCGAACACCTTGTAAGAGCCAATGGAATTAAAAGGATTTAACTACTATAGGCCAAGAGGTTGATAGACTCAGAACACCATCTGAACTTCTCTGTGCCCACTAGTTTTGTCAATGCATCTGCAACATTGTTCAAAGTATCTACCTTCTCCAAATTAACCTTCCCATACTCTACCATGTCTCGTACAAAGTGAAACTGTACATCGATATGTTTTGTTCTAGCGTGGAAAGTTAGATTCTTTGCTAGGTAAATCAAACTCTAACTATCACAACAAATTGTAATTTGTCTTGCATCAACACCAATATCTAAACACAATCTCTTAAGCTAAATGGATTCCTTGCAAGCATGATTTTCTACCATATACTCAGCTTCTGTCGTGGACAAAGCAACCATAGGTTGTCGCTTACTCATCCAACTAATTGTACCACCAAACATAGTGAACACATAGGCACTGGTGGATCTCCTGTTGTCAATGTCACCTGCCCAATCAGAATCCACAAATTCACAAATACAAACTAAATGTGGAGGTCCTGTAGCATTACAATGATAGCATATGGAATACTCGAAAGTACCCCTCAAATATCTAAACACTCGCTTAACTGCATCCCAATGTACCCATCTAGGATTAGCCATAAATCGATTAAGGACTCCCACTACTTGGGCAATGTTTGGTCTTGTGCAGACCATAACATACATCAAACTACCAATAGCACTAGCATAAGGTACTCTACTCATGTCCACCTCGCTAGGAGATTTTGGACAATCATTAACAAACAACTTTGTCCCCAATGAAATAGGAACAAACAATGGACTACAATCTTCCATACTGAACCTATCCAACATGGTCTTCACATACTTACTCTAGCTTAACCAAAGTTTTCTGTTAGCTATGTCTCTTATGATTTCCATTCCCAGAATGTACATGGCTGCCCTAAGATTTTTCGTCTCAAACTGTGCTAACAACTGAGACTTCAAATCAAAAATCATATTCTTACCATTCCCAATCAATAGAATATTGTCAACATACAATGCAATAATGAGAATATGATCATTGTCAAACTTGTAATACACACAATGACCTGATTTTGATCTTAGATAACCAATTCACAACACAAAGGCATCAAACTTCAAGTACCACATCCTAGGAGAATGCTTTAAACCATACAAAGACTTTTTCAACTTGCAAATCAAATTTTCTTTACCTTTCTCTATGTAATGCTCTGGCTGTGACTTGTAAATCTCTTCCTCCAAATCACCATGAAGAAAAGTTGTCTTCACATCCATCTACTCCACCTCTAAGTCATAAGCAACTGCAATAGATAACAAGAACCGAATGGATGTCATCTTTCCAATGGGAGAGAAAATTTCACCATAATCAATACCCTCCACTTGTGAGTACCCCTTCACAACCAATCTAGCCTTGTACTTTTCAACACTACCATCTGTACTGAATTTCTTCTTGAACACCCATTTGAATCCAACGGGTTTCCATCCTTTAGGCAGAGGCATGAAGTCCCATGTTTTATTCTTCTCCAAAGAAGCCATCTCATCTTCCATGGCCTCCTTCCAGGAACCTGCATCTTTCATACCCATAGCCTCTTTCACAGTTCTAGGCTCATTAGTGTTAGTAAGCAATGAATAATCAAACCTATCAGGTTGCTTTCTTGTTCGTGTAGACCTCCTCAATGGCTGAGGTTAAGGTTCCACTTCTTCCTCTGAGCTTTCAGAACTGCTAGAGCTCTCCTCATCATCAAGTCTCACAGGGTCTGTTGGTTCAGTATTCTTAGGGGTAGAACGAAACTGAACCACATCTTTCTTTTGTGTTTGTTCTGGCTGTAGAACAATAGAAGAAGGTGTTAGCTCTCTGAAGATAACGCTTCTTCTATACAACACATTTTCAGCCACAGGATCCCAAAGCTTGTATCTTTTCACACCGACACCAATTTAGAGCATTTCTCCCTAGGCACATGTGCATATGCCTCATAACCAAAAACATGGAGAGGTCTAACTGAAGGCTTCTTAACAGATCACACCTCCATAGGTGTCTTACCAACAAGAGTTGATGTAGGAGACCTGTTTACCAGGTAGCAAGTAGTGGCTACAGCTTTAGCCCAAAACTTTTGTTCGAGGCTTGCTCCACTAAGAATACTCCTAGCCTTCTCCATCAATGTCCTGTTCATCCTCTCTGTAACTCCATTCTATTGTAGGGTGTATGGAGTTGTCTTATGTATTTCAATCCCTTGCTCTTTACAGAACTTATCGAACTCTGCCGAACAAAAGTCACCACCATTATCAGTTCTCAAACACTTAATCTTTTTACTAGTCTAATTTTTAGTAAAAGCTTTAAACTCTTTAAACTGACTAAAGACTTCAGTCTTTCTTCTGATAAAATAAACCCATGTCATTCTACTGTAATGATCTATAAAAGATACAAAATATACCGATTTAGAAATCAAAGGAACATTAATAGGACCAAACACATCAGAATGAATAAGATCCAATACACCAGAAGACTTGTGAGATCTAAAGTAAAACTGAACATGGTTTTTCTTTCCATATACACAATGTTCGCAAAAGTCAAACTTGAGATTGCAATCATTTAACCCCTCAATGAGGTTTTTATTTTATGGGGTTCTAAGACCCTTCTCACCAATGTGGCCATATCTTAAATGCCATAACATAGTCTTTTCAGCAGGAAGTTTAACTTCCAAATAATGTGTTACAATAGATTTCTTCACTGCTCATTCAGATGGTGGGGATGAAGTGACTGCAGCTCTTTTCTTTGAGTCAGAAGAACTATTGTACTGTGTAACACATGCCTTCAGCTAAAACAGAGTACCCCTCTGAGTACTCTTCACAAGCACCATAGATCCTCTAGTCATCTTGCATCCATCCTTCGAAAAGACAACTTGCACACCTGCATCATTCAACATACTTACATAAAGTAGGTTCCATGCCAAGCCTGGGATGTGCATGACCCCAGTGATCACCTTCACTCATCCATCAGGGAATTAGATTGAGACTCTTCCACGATCAACAATCTTCAGATGAGAATCGTCACCCAAGTACACTTTTCCACCATCAAAATCTTCCAGATGTGGTTGCCATCCCCTTCGTACAACAAGATATAGAATACTCTGCACAGACTCCCACTCAACCTAAGATTAGCTCAAAAACCTCCTACCCAGTAGCAAGAACCAAAATTGGCTAGGCTCTGATACCAACTGAAAGGAAGCTAGGTGTGCGAAAATCGCTTCCTACACTAATCTAAAGAGGAGAGAAGAGTGCAAATTTATTTTATCCTTTATAATTATAGAATATTAACAATAACAATGGAGATATTGCAACAATACACATACACACAGAAATGAGATAGAAGAGAGAGACACAAGATATACGTGGGGAAAACCCTTATCGGGTAAAAACCCCACTCTAAAACCTGCAGAATCTGTCATAAATAGGCTATAAATAGTATATTCTCTTACGACATGTCATAACCCTCCTTGGGGCACCCAAAGATACCTTTTTCAAAGATACTTCTCGACACATGTCTTCACCTGTCATAGAATCTTCCATTTACGATTCTTACGCATCATAGAACTGTCATAGGAACCTGTATTGACCGTTTTGGTGAATATTCCCTTACACACTATCCAAGATGCCGACACATGGTAGAATATTCCTACCACTAAGTGGAACACCTGTCTCCTCATGTGAGGACAAATTTACATGTGGTCATCTTCCATGTAGGATGACACATTACCGTGCCAACTTCGACAAGATGACAACACAGGATTTGCATCCTAATTACACAATAGGCAAAAAATAAATAAATACAATGAAATAATACAAGGAATTTATCAAGGTTGAGACACCTTAATTCCCAACATCAACATAGTCTATAATTATAACAAACTAAATTGTTATGTCTATGAGTGTCATAAGCAAAATAAGTATATCAAAATAAAGTGTGTTATAAGGAGGAAAGGTGGGCCTCACATGTTTGCTTACATGTCTACAAATGTTGATAAACCTCTTTTGACTTCAATTGTTTTGTCTTCAAATTTTGGTGTTTGGAAGCAATAGATTATTTTTGAAGACTTTTTTGTTGTTTTCTAGTTGTGCCGTAAAGCCGATCACTCCTTAGCTATTTGCAAGGATAAAATGTTGATGCAAAAGGTTTGGAGAAGGAAGTATTCCAATCTACATCAATCCTCAAGTTAGACATTGTGAAATGAAGCTTGTCAAATGGTGGAAGAGGAAAATGTTGTAGATTGTCATGTCAAGGTTAGGGATAGCTCCTGCCTCCAGTGTAGCCAAGAAATCCAATATCACCTTTCAAGATTCCAAGTCCCTTGGTAGGGTTGACACATCTTTCTATTTGATTTAGTCACCAAACAAAGAGAAATGAAAATTGGAGATGTCATCCACTAGAGCTGGAAAGATTAGAAGGGAATCTCATGCTCATAACACTTTGCTCCATGTGGATGCTACTTGACTATCCTCCCCTCCTTGCAAAGAAAAAACTAGTGATTTTTTGGATAGAAGGGCCTCAAGAAGCTCCAAGAATTTTTTAATCTAGATTCAATTGTGTTGAATGAACAAGAGGTCAGTATGAAATCTTGTAGCAAAGTTACTAAATGAAGAACTATGGATGGTTTTCAAAGCTTGTTGGAGCTCTTTGGTTTCAAGCCACTTTGATTTGCTTAGTGATGTGTGTGTTGAGTCTTAGCTACTTGTTTTTGTGCAAAATCAAGATTGGTTTATTGTTTATGTAGCTAGTGGCTTACACCATGTGTGTTGTTGGGTTTGTATTAGTTTCATGGTTGTCTATTGGACTGCATTGTTATATCTAAATTCTTTTTTGTAAAAGTGTGTGGGTGTTGCAAGTATGAGGTGAGCCATTGTTGTCATTGATGTCAACATACTCATATTGCATTGACAAGAAGGATTTGATGAGCTATGTGCTGAGAATATTGAGAAAATTAGCCTCAGTCAGGAACAGTGAAGAATAGTGATGAGAAGAAGGCAAATGTACTGTATAGGATGAGAACCGGAGGATGCGGATTAAAGGGTTAGTAAATATGAGTCTTGAGATGCTTCAGTTAAGATTTCAGAGGTCCGCATGAAGATCTGAAGGAGTTGTGGCGGTCGGTATAGAACCGGTTCCGGCAAGTATCCAGAGGTGACAGAGGATCACAAAAAGGTCCGGTGAGGTCCAGAATTGTATTATCCTAATTTGCGGATTGGACGGAGTGTTTGGGATGTTCTTGTGATGTGTCATCCTGATTTGTGTATGATTTGGAGGTCCAGAAGTACCTCTTGCATTATGACAGTGGCGACAGACTGTGTTCTTGAAGTTCCGGATGAGGAAGACAAGAGATCCCAGTAAGTAGAGGAAGTGCGGATGTATTCGGACATTCAGACAGGCTTGTGAAGGTTCTTGGATCATGTTTAGGTTGTGTTGTTGGTCCGCATTGATGGTAGATCCCAGAATTGAAGTTATTCTTCCGGATGAAGTTCTTGCTCTGTTTAGCCGACCGGATGAGTTGTTCATCCTGCGAATGTTCTTGTGATGGCCGACCGGATGTGTTATTCATCTTGCGGATACTCCTATGGTTGTTTGCCGACTTAGATGTTTGTTCCTAAGTCGATGTCTTGTATAAATAATGGTTTGTGAATTCATTTCAAAGTGTGGTGGTGTGTGGATGAGTGTGGCATAGCGAAGAAATGTGTGAAAGGCAGAGCAGAGATTTTTGGGCTTAATTGGAACTGATCCGGACATGATAGAGATGTCATTCTCCAGTTCAAAACTGTGATTTTTATCACTTTGTAGACAGTGTGTCTCCTTGTAGGCAGTGGGCCTCTTTGTGAGTAGTGTGCTCGGGCAGTGAGCCCTTATTGGCATGTGCCATTCATTTTTCTTTATTCTTCTAACAGAGAATAATTCTTGGGTTAATCACCCCGTGGTTTTTCCCTTAACCGGGTTTTCCACGTCAAAATCTTGGTGTTCAATGTGTTGATGCTTATCTGCTCTTGTGTTTATGTATTATGCTTCTATGGATGATTATTTGATATGCTACTAACTAACAACAAGAATCAAGTGTTTGAAAGAACAACAAGTTTTATACAACTGATTCACCCCCCCCTCTCAGTTGTATGCCCTAGATCCAACAATTGGTATTAGAGCCAAGTTCCTCTGATAGGAGCTTAACCGCTTGAGGAGATCCAGGATGTCGTCATACAAGAAGGATAGTCTGAAGTTCGATGGAACCAACTTCACTCTCTGGAAAGGTCGCATGAAGTGTCACTTGGAATGTATGGGAAAAGCATACTTGGCTATGATTTCAAAACCATATGTACCTCCACAAGGTGGTCCGACAACTCTGAATGAAATCACAGAAGCTGAAAACAATCTGCGGACCAAGGAAGCTCTTCTAAGCGCATTGAATGACTCAGATCTCTCGAATGTCATTGACCTACCAACTGCATATGAGATCCTAACTAAACTGGAACTTCTGTATGAAGGAGATGAGTTTGTCAAAAGTGCAAGGTTGCAAAGTCTGAAAGGGAAATTTGAAAGATTGAAAATGAGAGATGATGAAAACATCACTACCTTTATGCCAAGAGTAAATGAGCTGGTATGTGGAATCAGAAATGCTGGTGGAACTTTAGATGAAAATGAGATTGTCTGCAAAATCCTAAGATCCCTTCCTGCTGCCTACAAAATCAAAGTTGCTGCCATTGATGAATTCAGAGCCCACACAACTGTCACAAGAGAACAACTGGCTGGCAAACTAGCTGCATTTGAAATGACCGAGTTTGGAGATGATCCTCCCAAGACTGAATCTACTTTCAAAGCCAGTGCCTATGTGAAAGGCAAACAGAGATTTGATCCGGGTGAAAACTCATCAAGGAAAATGTCATGGTATGATCAAGCAAGAAGAGACATGGAAGAAGAAGAAGCAGAAACAGCTCAACTTGAAGCCGTCATTGCAAAGAGACTACCAAGAGGATCCGGTAAGTATGAAGGAAAATTACCCTTTAAGTGTTTCAACTGCAATAAGATTGGTCATTTTGCCTCAAGATGTCCGGAGAGATCTGCAAGATCTAATACTCACAGACAAAGGTTTCAAAAGAATTGCTATTATGTTCATGAAGAAGATGACAATGAAGGAGTAACAGATGATGAATCAGAACTAGGAAACAAATCCGGAAATGAGTGGGTGTTTATAGCCATCAAGGAAGAAGATTCAATACTCTCTGAATCTGTCAATCACAAAGTTGTTGAAAAAGCCTTGGCTGCTCAAGTGGAAGAAAAGGATGATTGGGTTATTGACAGTGGATGTTCTCACCATATGACTGGTGACAAGAATAAGTTCTTAGATTTGGAAAGATATGAAGGAGGAATGGTAAAGTTTGGTGACAATTCTGCTGGCAGAATCAGAGGTAGGGGAACTATTTCCTTTGATGGTAAGAGCAAAACAGGAAATGTACTGTATGTTGAAGGATTGAAGCACAATCTTCTCAGTGTTGGTCAGTTAGTGGACAAAGGCTATGATCTCCGGTTCAAGAATGGAAAATGCAGAATCTTTACAAGCTCCGGAACTGAAATTGCATCCGGTACTCAGACAAAAGGTAATATCTTTCATCTGGTTGGTTCAAATAAAAGTTGTTTGTTTGTCCAAATTGATCAGAGTTGGTTATGGCATAGAAGAATGTGTCATGTAAATTTTGATAACATCATCAAGATAAGCAATACTCAGGCTGTGAGAGATCTTCCAAAATTGATGAAACCTACAAATAGTGTGTGTAAAGAATGTCAGTTAGGTAAACAAAGCAGAGTCTCTTTCAAAAGCAAAGATCAATCTTCTACCGGATTGTTGGAATTAGTACATACTGATCTATGTGGTCCGACAAGAATCAAGAGTCTGCAAGGTGATAGATATTTCATGTTGTTAATTGATGATCATTCCCGGATGATGTGGGTTACCTTTCTAAAAGAAAAATCAGAAGCTTTTGAGAAGTTCAAAATCTTCAAAGCTATGGTGGAGAATCAAACCGGATTGAAACTAAAGTGTCTAAGTTCTGATAGAGGTGGTGAATTTACATCTGGTGAATTCATTGACTTTTGTGAGAAACAGGGTATAAGGAGATAGTTGTCTGCTCCTAAGACTCCACAGCAGAATGGAGTAGTTGAGAGAAAGAACCGGACCATCCAGGAAGCTGCTAGGACAATGATGTTGGAAGCAAATGTTCCTCAAATATTTTGGAAAGAAGCTATCAGCACCGCACTCTACACTCTAAATCGAGTTCAAATCAGAAACAACATCGGTAAGACCCCCTATGAACTTTGGTTTGGCATCACTCCTACTGTGAAATATTTCAGAGTATTTGGTAGCAAGTGTTATATTAAAAGAGATGAAGATCTAGGAAAGTTTGATGCTAGAAGTGATGAGGGAATTTTCTTGGGCTACTCCACTCAAAGCAAAGCATACCAGTGCTACAATAAGAGATTGAGGAAGATGATAGAAAGCACCAATGTGAAAGTTGATGAAGGAATTGAGAAACCTTCAAGATTTTATGAGCTTGATGAAGATGACCAAGACAGTGTTCAAGGAACTCAATCCTCTCCGGTGAGACAGAGTCAGCCTGATCCGGTAAATCAGGAAGAAGAGATAGGTTTGAATGAGCCTGATCAAGAAACAGCAGTGCTGGATACTCCCAAAATTCCAAGGTATGTAAGACTGAACCACTCTGAAGATCAGATCATAGGTGACAGAAGCAAAGGTGTACAAACTAGAAGGAATATTGCTCAAAATCAGAATGAATGTTGTCTGATTTCAAAGATTGAACCTAAAACAATAAATGAACCTGCAATGATGAAAACTGGACCAAAGCAATGGAAGATGAATTGATGCAAATTGAGAAAAATCATACTTGGGATCTTGTTCCCAGACCTAGAGACAGGAATGTAATTGGAACCAAGTGGGTCTTCCGGAACAAACTAAATGAAGCTGGTGAAGTAATCAGAAACAAAGCTAGATTGGTCTGCAAAGGCTACTCTCAAATAGAAGGAATTGACTTTGAAGAGACTTTTACTCCGGTGGTAAGAATTGAAGCAGTCAGATTACTTCTTGCATTTGCTGCCTTCAAAGACTTCAAGGTATATCAGATGGATGTCAAGTCTGCCTTCCTAAATGGTGATCTGGAAGAAGAAGTCTACATTGAACAACCGGATGGATTTCAATTGTCTGATAATAATGATATGGTCTGCAAGTTGAAGAAAGTTTTGCATGGATTGAAGCAAGCCCCAAGAGCATGGTATGAAAGGTTGGATAAGCATCTTGTGCAGATTGGATTCAACAAAGGTACTGCTGACAGTAACTTATATTTCAAAATTGATCATGAAAACATTCTGATTGTTGAAGTGTTTGTGGATGATATCATTTTTGGAGGAAGAGATAGTATGTGCAAAACTTTTTCTAATCAGATGAAAAGTGAGTTTGAAATGTCTATGCTTGGTGAAATGAATTTCTTCTTGGGTCTGCAAATTACTCAAACAAAAGAAGGGATCTTCATTTCTCAGACCAAATATGTGAAAGAATTGTTAAGGAAATTTGGTATGGAAGACTCAAAGCCAATGAACACTCCTATGGCAACCGGATGTAAGCTAAGCAAAGATGATGATTCTCCAAAAGCAGATCAGACAAAGTATAGATCAATGATTGGTGAATTGTTGTATCTCACTCAAACTAGACCAGATATAATGCAGGCTGTTGGTCTTGTGGCAAGATTCCAGGCTGATCCTAGAGAATCTCATGTTATGGAAATCAAAAGAATTTTTAGGTACTTGAAAGGAATAGCTGAGTATGGTCTATGGTACCCTAGAGATCCGGATTTCTCTCTTCATGCTTACACAGATGCAGATTGGGCAGGAGATATGGATGACCGGAAAAGCACTAGTGGTGGAGCATTCTTTTTGGGGAAGAGATTGGTTTCTTGGCTAAGCAAGAAACAAGATGCAATATCTCTGTCTACAACTGAAGCATAATACATTGCAGTAGCAGGTAGTTGCACTCAAATCTTATGGATGAAGCAGATGCTAAGAGACATCAAAGTTGAATATGAGGAGCCTATCACAATTTTCTATGATAATTCAAGTGCAATTAATATTTCCAAGAATCCGGTATTGCATTCTAAGACTAAGCACATATCTATCAAATTTCACTTTTTGAGAGAACAAGTAAACAAGGAAGAAGTCAGATTGGAGTATGTTCCCTCCAAGGATCAGATTGCAGATATCTTTACAAAACCTCTTCCCAAGGACTCTTTTGAATATCTCCGGGAGAAGTTAGGGGTCATGGCCCCTCCGGTGATGAACTAAGATGCACTAATGTGCATCAGTCCGGTGGCTATCACAGTCATATCTTGTGATCCGGACTAATGGGGAGCTGCAACTAAGGGGGAGCAGCTGGTATGATTCTGATATATGAGAATTGCAAGTATGAGCCCTTTGCCATTGATGTCAAAGGGGGAGAGAAGACATGTGAAAAACAAGTGGTTGATGATCAAAGGGGGAGCAGTAAAGGAAGAGAAGACATATGAAAAGTTGAAGTTCTTGTCTTAATGGTTTTTCACATCATATGTTGCCATCAATGAAAAAGGGGGAGATTGTTGCAAGTATGAGGTGAGCCATTGTTGTCATTGATGTCAACATACTCATATTGCATTGACAAGAAGGATTTGATGAGCTATGTGCTGAGAATATTGAGAAAATTAGCCTCAGTCAGGAACAGTGAAGATCAGTGATGAGAAGAAGGCAAATGTACTGTATAGGATGAGAACCGGAGGATGCGGATTAAAGGGTTAGTAAATATGAGTCTTGAAATGCTTCAGTTAAGATTTCAGAGGTCCGCATGAAGATCTGAAGGAGTTGTGGCTATCGGTATAGAACCGGTTCCGGCAAGTATCCAGAGGTGACAGAGGATCACAAAAAGGTCCGGTGAGGTCCGGAATTGTATTATCCTAATTTGCGGATTGGACGGAGTGTTTGGGATGTCCTTGTGATGTGTCATCCTGATTTGTGTATGATTTGGAGGTCCGGAAGTACCTCTTGCATTATGACAGTGGCGACAGACTGTGTTCTTGAAGTTCCGGATGAGGAAGACAAGAGATCCCAGTAAGTAGAGGAAGTGCGGATGTATCCGGACATTCAGACAGGCTTGTGAAGGTTCTTGGATCATGTTTAGGTTGTGTTGTTGGTCCTCATTGATGGTAGAGCCCGGAATTGAAGTTATTCTTCCGGATGAAGTTCTTGCTCTGTTTAGCCGACCGGATGAGTTGTTCATCCTGCGAATGTTCTTGTGATGGCCGACCGGATGTGTTATTCATCTTGCGGATACTCCTATGGTTGTTTTCCGACTTAGATGTTTGTTCCTAAGTCGATGTCTTGTATAAATAATGGTTTGTGAGTTCATTTCAAAGTGTGGTGGTGTGTGGATGAGTGAGGCATAGCGAAGAAACGTGCGAAAGGCAGAGCAGAGATTTTTGGGCTTAATTGGAACTGATCCGGACATGATAGAGATGTCATTCTCCAGTTCAAGACTGTGATTTTTATCACTTTGTAGACAGTGTGTCTCCTTGTAGGCAGTGGGCCTCTTTGTGAGCAGTGTGCTCAGGCAGTGAGCCCTTATTGGCATGTGCCATTCATTTTTCTTTATTCTTCTAACAGAGAATAATTCTTGGGTTAATCACCCCGTGGTTTTTCCCTTAACTGGGTTTTCCACGTCAAAATCTTGGTGTTCAATGTGTTGATGCTTATCTGCTCTTGTGTTTATGTATTATGCTTCTATGGATGATTATTTGATATGCTACTAACTAACAACAAGAATCAAGTGTTTGAAAGAACAACAAGTTTTATACAACTGATTCACCCCCCCCTCTCAGTTGTATGCCCTAGATCCAATAGTGGGCCCTATCCAAAATCCAATTTTACCTTTAATAAAAAATATAGTACAAAAGATAAATGTAAGTACTTTAAAATATGAGTGAAAATAAGAAAAACCTATAATAACACATAAAAAGTTGTCAGTCCCATCCCAACTATTAAACATGGAAAATATACAGCACTTATCCAATACTTCTTGTTACTATTTTAATATTATTATAATTATACCTATTGGCACAATTAAAATATTGATTCTACCTTTTGATTAAAAAGAGAAGCCTTTAGATTTATTTTTTACATAAAATTGAAACTATTTTAATTTATAAAGAAAGGTTAAAGGTTTGTTTAGTGAAAGTATTGCTTTTGGTTGAGGAAAAATGAAGCAAGCAAGAAAGAAATTGAAAAAAAAAAAATTGGAATCAAGGCTCACAAATTTATATCAGAATCACCATTGAACAAAAAGAAAAAAATTGGAATCAAGGCTCGTAAATTGATATCAGAATCACCATTAGGCCATATGATATAAGAATTACAAAGAGCAATTCGTAGGAATAAGGACATAATCTAAAATCTTGCAATCAACTTGTGGAATATTTTGCAAGACGAGTTGTAGAGGCCTCATCTGCAACTTGACGTCTTTTCTTTGGCTTGTATTTGTACCATCTGGACCAGTAGAGATAGTTGAAAAAGTTGAGCATGCTGAGAGTAGCAAGTAACCAGTAAAACAGATTAAGATGGTTGCGGTTGAGATTGTTTCCACCAAGCCAACCATGGGTTTTGGTCATATGAGTTGCGCGATTCACAATTTTGACTAGAACACTGCTGAGGAAATAACCCAAAGCCAAGGAAGTCCATGAAAATGCAGTGGCCAAGGACCTCATTCCAGCAGGGGCTTCACTGTAAAAAAATTCCATCAGCCCTACAAAAGTAAAGAGGTCGGCAATTCCAAAAACAAAGTACTGAAATCCCAACCAGAAGACACTCATTGGAATGGGTGGCATCACCAATGGTATAGAATCTAACATTCCATGGTCTCTGGCCACATTTTTTCTCTTCACTTCCACCAGAGCTGCAATTCCCATTGAAACGGCGGACAGTACTAACCCAACTCCAACTCTTTGCAAGTGAGTAATCCCTGTCTCGTGCCCAGTGAATTTTCTTGCAAGGGGAACGAAAATTCTATCGTAAAAAGGAATGATTATTACTATGATTACCAGGGGAATTATAGTGAGAGAGCCTGGTGGAATGTGGAAGTGCTTTCCCATTGAGGTGTCCATGGTTATGCCCTGAGAAACAGAAAATGTCTGCAGCTGTGCTAAACATGTGTTCATTATTATTGTGCTTGCAAATACAGGTATCATTCTCAGCAGAACTTTGGTTTCTTCCACTTGGGTCACACTGCACAAACTCCATGGACTCACCAACAATTTCTTCTCACTTTCCACCAAATTGTCTGTTAATATAGCAGCTCTGTCCAAAAATCTGTTAAGAAAAAGAAAAGCATTGTGAATAATTCTTAACAGCATGTCCAATCCGAAACACAAAGATGATGCATGATGGTTAAAGGGTAGATCACATTAGAAAGATGACATTCTATATACTATAATTCTTTTACAATTTTTTACTGGGTGATAATTTTATTTGTGAGAAGTCGGTAGACAACTCTTAATTGGATTTTTTTGACAAAGAATCAAGGATTGAGTTTTCCCTTTGGTTATATATTGGGGTATGATTCCAGTGTGTCAATACATTTGAAAAGACTTAATTGCCTTTATGAATTCTTTGTACACCAAATAACATCACTTATAGAATTCGTGCGGGAACTGGGCAAAGACACGTTTCAACATTTGAGTTGAACTGGGCAAAGTTATTTTAGGAATGAAGCGGGTGTCGGGCAGGAAAGGGTTTTTGAATCTAGCATAGGGAGGGAGTGGGATGGATCTAATTGAAGGTGAGGTCGATGATGGCAAAGATGAGGATGATCTAGACGACGAGGACAAGGATGATCCAAACGAATGGGTTGCCTTGTTTGATAATGTAGAGGATAAAATCCTCATGTTGATGTGGTTGGAGATGTAGAGTTTTCTGTTGTAGATGGATAAGTCATCCATGGAGACTAGTTCTAGGCAGGGTGACCTTGGTCGTGTGCTCATGAGGGGTTTCCTACTCCCATCCCCTTTGATTCTGGGAGTGGCAGTTTCTCATGCTCCCTTTGCTATGGTCACAGCCTCTTCCAGGGATGCAAGGTTTGATTTGGGCAACATGGATGCCCTTGTGAAAGATGTGTTGGATGGGTGTTTGCAAGGCACAGATTCCTACATGGGCATCAACCTATTTGAAGAAGCTATGGGAGGTGCAGCTAGGGTTAAAGTCATGGATGTTTCTTTGGGGAAGGTCTTTGTTGGTCCTTTCCCTAAGAAGAATGGTCCCAAGTTAGAAGCTGTTAGGGATGCTATTAGTAGGCCTTGTCCTCGGGCTGCATTGGAGGTGAACACCCCTTTTGATGAGATTGTAGATCATTCTAAGGACTCGCCTGATGCTATTGCTACTCCTTCTGAGACTTTGGTGGATGGAGAGAATCACTTAATTACCATCTCCAGTTCGCATATTGATAGGTCTACTACGTGGCTTAGAAACTTGCTTGTTGGGAGATTTTGTGGCAATCATCGCAACATCCATGTTGTTAGAAGATGGGTGCTTCAAAAATGGAAGATAAGGGGATAGGTTGAGCTGGCTGCTCTGCTGAATAGCTTCTTCTTGTTCTCATTTTTTAACTTGGAAGATTGCTCAAGGATCCTTGTCGCCCCTTGGTTTCTTAGGCAAAATGGTCTATGCCTTGAAAATTGGTCATGATTCAATCCTCTAAAATTCTATAGTAACAAGTTTTTGGTTTGGGTTAGATTGCTAGGGCTACCACTAGAATATTAGGACAAGGATATATTTATGGGAACTAACAATGTTTTTGGGTAGTTCACAAGGGCAAATGCAGTCATGAAATCTAAAAAACATATGTTGTTTCCTAGATTTTATGTGTTTGTGGAGGCTAATAGAGTGATCCCTTCTTGAATTACCTTATTATCCAAGCTAGGAAGTTGGGTACAATAGATTGAACTTGAGCACTCTCTAGTTGTTTTCCATTCTTGTCACAAAGCAGGGCACACTAATGTTGCTTGTCTAAGCAATAAGAGGCATTATTCCATCTTGAAGAGAAATGAGTGCATGAACTCCTAAGAGGATGCACTTATGGAGGTTAATAGGGGGATTTCTGAAGATAGTAGAGCTATGACAAG
This sequence comes from Cunninghamia lanceolata, assembly GCA_027924645.1. Lineage (NCBI taxonomy): Eukaryota > Viridiplantae > Streptophyta > Pinopsida > Cupressales > Cupressaceae > Cunninghamia > Cunninghamia lanceolata. The sequence continues at coordinate 12,381,483 of BSBN01000854.1, forward strand.
GACTCCTTCAAGGAAGGTGCAAAGTGACAAAGGGGTGGATGACCTTAGAGTTGTGATGGGGACTCCTTTGATAGGGGTATGATGCAATATTGGGACTCTAGGTGGACCTTTGGATCTTCTTGGTTCTTCTAGAAAGAAGAGATCCAAGTAGAAGGATTTCAAGCTCAAGATGGTTGAAGGTACTCAAATATCCTTGGAGCAATTCAGATTCATACCACCCTAAATTTGGGTTGGTTGCTTGTGAGGGTTTCTTGACCCTTCATTTGGTTTTTCTTGATGTTGTGCTAGTGCTGTGTTGACTATTTTGTGGTCGTTCTTTATTGTTTTGTTAGGCTTTATTGCTTTATCCTCTTTGTTGTACAAGGGTCTTGACCCTTTCAAAATCCATACTTACCATAATCAAAAACATCACTTATAGAAGGGTGGAAAATTAAAAAATGTGATAATAAATTTTAAAAGAAAAATGAACTTTTAGAAGTTTTCTTACTAGTAATTACTAACACAAGTTTCAATTAATTTTTCCATCCAAGTCACTTGTTTAAAAAGGCATTTAAAGATTGAAGTTTAGATTTTAAGATAAATAAATTCTAATTAGATTCAATTTATATACAAGGAAAATTTAGCATATTGCTTAAAGGGGGTATAAACAAATTTAGGAGATTGCATACTTGAATTGATCTGTATGTTGGAGCTTCTCTGAATGCAAGGCTGCTTCTTTGTCATGTACCTCATAGAGATTGCCTGAATTCTCTGGCAATTTAAGTTTTCTATTACGCAAAGCAGCTACAAATACCTGAGATAATAATAGATTTACCAAATCAGCTTTATCTCAAGATTTATTTTAAAAATAATAGCTTTAAGAGTGGTTTATTTATAGGTTACAAAGTTTACAAGCCAATGCTAAAGAAAAAAAAGGACCCTCAAATGTTAAGCTTTTGTAAATATATGTAATGGGAGGGGATTAAAGAAAGAATTACTAGTAACTCTTAATGAATCAAAAAATTTCTTGAATCAATATGGGATTCAAAATGAATCTAGTGAAAGGTGGGTGGTCCTATGCAAAACACTCACCTATTTGAAGTTTCAATATTTTTAATTTGTGTTTAATATTTCAAATAGGTTTTTATTTAATTCTTAATAGCTATTGAATAATTTCACATTCTAGAAATTGTTCAATTAATACGCTTGGTAAGACAAAGTAGCTCTGGCCAAGCGTATAGGAGCGTACTTGGCTACTAAAGGCAAGTAACTTCACATGGAGGACTAGCATGCTCCTTCGACTGTAGATTTGGTTCCTTTTGATGGTGAGGTCGATGGACCCCTTGCAAACAAGCCTAACATTAATCACAATTGCTTTGATCAAAGAAGGTCATGGGAGCTTGGAAAATGGAAGTCAGATGATGCGGAAAATATTGTTGGGGACTCTTACCCCATAAGGTAGCAAACTAAAACTCTCATCAAGGAAAATAGGAGGGAGGCTTAGAGTTTGGAGTGGGCCTCCCCTCTCATCTTAGACCCACATTTAGCTTCTAAATCTAGAATTAAAATTAAGGCCAAGGCTGCTATCTAGAGCTCCCTGATGAAATTCAAATTCAAGCCGCCTTGAGTGGTGGGTTTGTTTGTTGTTCCTAGGCTTTGACCCAGTTTTGAATTTCTAACCCAACTGATTGGGTGTTGCAGGTCTATAGCTATTTGTTGTTGCTTTGTTGTTCGCTTCTTGATGTTCCTTTTTGTTTTTTGGCTTGTATGCTCTGTTGTGGCCAGATGTTGTACAAGGGTGGGGCCCTTTCAAAACCCATTATTCTGGTTCATAGCTCTGATTAAAAGGGTTTACCAATATCAAAAAAACAAAATAACTTTGACTGATTGAAGAAACAATTTTAATGTGATAATTCTCGATCTCCTTCAATTTAATAGCAATCTCTTTTTTGGTAAACATAAATAACACAAATTATTCTCTAGACTTTTAACATCGAATGATAGACATAAAAATTCTAACCAATATAAAAACCGAGCTTAAAATTCACAGCAGCCAATCATATTAATTTGAAGTATTTCCATAATCACCTGGGTAATGCGAGTTAGAGGACTGCCTCCTGGAACCTTGATTCTATACGTTGAGATCCCACCAGCAATACTTAAGATTCCAAGGAAAATGGCTGCCGCACATATTCCCAAACCCACATCCCATCCCTTATTATTCATCAGCCATACCACCACTGTCACTCCAATAGATGCTCCTATAGACAGACTGAGAAGAAAATAGTTAAAGAATGTGGATATTTTTCTCCTTTCTTTGGGATCATTTTCATCAAACTGGTCTGCTCCTAGAGCTGGCAAAGCAGCTTTGATAGCTCCATTTCCAAGAGCAACAAGATACAGCCCACTGAACATCATGGCAGCATTCGCTCCACTCACTTTCTCACACACAGATGTGGGATCGAATAAGTCGCAGTATGGAGGCTTTAGAGACTTTTTGTTGGCTTGTATTGTCAATATAATGTAACCCTGCAAAACCATTAAAACAGAATTAGAATTTATGGAAATTCTGTAGTAACTAGAAATGGGTATGAACTTAAAGTGAAGGAGAGATTGTAAGAAACTCACAAGAAATTCTCCTGAAGCAAATATAACGCATGTATTGAATCTGTTGATGTAGGAATCAGAAATGAATCCTCCGAGCAGTGCCAGCAGAAAAGCAGTACCCATGTAATTGGTCAGCGTGGTGGCTGCTTCAGCAATTTCCAAATGCATGAACAAAGTGAAATAGTTCACAAGGTTTACAGCCGACGCCAAAAAGGCTACGTTGTCAAATCCTTCCATTACTGCAATCCATCAGACACAGATTATTGTGTCATCCACAACTTAAACATCTTATATCTTTCTTCATCTTTACCAAGTTACTTCAAATAAAACAAGAATCCATGTAGAATTATAATAACAACAAATAAATGAAAGAAAAACAGTCTATTTATAAATGACATAGTACAACATACTACCACAGAAGTATCGAGACTATTCAAAGTAAGTGGAGAAGGGTTGCAATTTGTTATTTTAAATCTCAAAAGAGATTTGATCTTCAACATCTAAAGATCACATAAACTAGGTTCAGCCTATGAAAATCAGCCTATTATGCAACAAGATATTAGTGGGTTAACAAACTACATTCTTAAAATTTTAAGAGTAATAAAATTAGAAGAGGAGAACGATCTTGGTCATCTTGCTTGGGATCCCCACCCTCTATCTTGTAAATCCTGGTTATTTGAAATACACTCCCAACTAAAGCTAATTTTAAACAATTGTTTTTATTCTAAAGGTCAATTTTCTTTTGACCTTCAAAATTATAAACAAGGTGACAGTTTACTTTTAAACCCCAATCAGTATTAGATTTTTTTTTCTTTGATTTTCTCTGGGCTACTCCACTTTACTTAAATATCATCCATTTCAGTGGTTAAATAGTCAATAACAATTTTACATCTCATTCATAATAAAAAGTGGTAAACATATATCCTATTTTTATTAGCTAAAATTGATCTTTGATTATTGAAATAGATGATATTTAAGAATAACAGGAGTACACAGGCCCTCCAGATTTTCCAAACCAGAAAAACAACCAAAGCTAAGAGAGGTTTAAATTTAAATTAAAACCGTATTTAGCTAAAGTAAGTTGGTCATCTGATGAGAGGATGAAATTTTCATACAATAAACAAAGAGGGTAGAGCGCGTTCCGCCATGGCGATTCTTGCGAGCAGGTCTTCCTTTCCAGTCCACAAACCCCTCCAGTTCATTCTCCTGCACGGCAATATCTCTGTACTCTTCCTGCAAAATAAATTCCTCTTCTACATAAGTCTCATATCTCAGCTGGTACCAGCATTTTCTAATTGATTTCATCCAAATTGAAAAACAGAGATTCTTGATTATATATTTACCATTATGGGTATGGCACTATCAAACTGCAAAGCACTTAGCCAGCTGCTTGTTGCTTCACACTCTACGACTTACACCATCATAATATAGAGCTTTTTATAGACTAACACTGTGTGAACATTGTTTAAATATTTTACCTAGTCTTCATCAGACGATAGTGAAGCGCCTTCTGTAAACAGTTAGGCACGCTGCAGTGCCGGTTGTCCAAAGATATCAGCCTCACAAGATAATTGTTTTAGGTTTGTATATTTAAACAAGTGGAATGGATACCGATGACTGTGAGAATGCTTCCAATATGATTATTTTGGCTTACATATTTGGATTTTTAATTTGAAACAAAGATACGAGTTTTTGAAGCAGGCCAGTGATTGGAGAGGTAAATAGATCATTAATGAGAATCAATTAATCATTGTGATTAAGATTATGCTATTTTCCTTGATGCAGCCGACAGATTCTCTTCACAAAGAGAAAACAAAAGTATACTTTTTGAACTTCAGCAACTCCACTCAAAAAAACAGTAGATTTATGTTATTTATCTCGGCTTATATATTTGGAGTTTTAGTTTGAAAGCAAGGTATGAGGCTGCTTTCTGAAGCAGGCCTGTGATTTGAGAGGTAAATTGATCATATATGAAAATAAATTAGTCATTGTGTCTAAGATTATGGTATTTTTCTTGACGCTGACGACAGATACTAGCTTCTTAAAGAGAAAACAACTCAAGTTAAAAAACATGGAAATCAAATCTCTCTTGGAAATAACTGGTTTTGTTTCTTTGTACGCACGAGGATCTTTATATCCTCAACATAGAGGGAAGTTTTGGAACTTTTATTTATTTGTTTGTTTTTAAATAAAGGATTTGAAACATCATATAATGATTTTGTAAATCAAATGATTTTTATTTTTTACAGTTTAGAGTTATAGTTTGAGAGGTATCTATTTAGTCATATTCACTAGGTGTATGATTTTGACCTCATAATTCAGTGTAAGATTTCAGCCTCATCTTTTAGGAGTATTGGGTGTTTGCACTCAACAATACTTGTGAGTTCATTATAAGCCATCTAACATCACTTTATGTTTAATTTAGTATTTATAATTTAATGATTATGCTATAAAAAATATTAATTGAGGTTGACTAACTTCAAACTCAAAACTTGAGTAATGAGACATAGATATGCTGAAATAAATAAGATGGATTAGGGCTTACTTAGAATTGGATGCAATGAGTGTTGGGACATTTTGATCAAAGGCCTATGATGAAGGAATCAAATTGATGATCAAAGCCTTATAACGAAGGAATCTTGAGCTTTTTGGATTTTGCAACAAGATCACACTTGCAATCGGGTCCAATTGACACGATTATGTCTTGTGTGTGCAATTATGTCCACTAGAAAATGTGTTCACCACTAAGTGTACCTGTGTTTGAAAAAGTGTAGCACTAAAAACCATTATTGGGGGCTTCATACGTATAGTTGGAAGAGCATTCAATTTTCTTTGATGACAATTAGGCCCTAGGTTGATTTGAGAAATTTGAAATATAGAAAAGTTGAGAATGGATATTGACTTATTGATCATTAATATTTGATACAAACTAAGACTAAATTTTGAATCAATTCATGTGATGTATGTAATCAAATTTATTTATGTAGTACCCTCTTAATTGATAATAAAAGTGATCTATGTGATATAACCTAAGAATTAATTGTCATGAGTTCTTTAGAGTGTTGTTAAGTAAACTAATGCAAGCAGGAAAATAGTGTAAATTAATCCCTTTACATGCTAATTATCTAACAATAAAGTTGAGATTGACAACCAAAAAGGGACAAAAAAGAAAATTGCATAGCAATGACACCAAGAAACTAAGTAAATTAACACTAAGAGACAAAAAACAAAGTAAAAATGGATTTAGATGTAGTGGGTATGTGCATGGAATGGGAGTCAAAAGGGGGTTAAAAGTGACCATTTTATTTTTAAATTAGTAAAAACTAATCTTGGATTAAAAATTCAAGATACTCACGTTGAAAGTTTTAAAATGTGATAAGAACAAAATTAGTAGTGCTTGGAATCTAAAATGTATACTACTATTTCTTTTCAAAATGGTGGAGATTAAGAAGGTCAAATAGAGGCAACACATAAAGTGGTTCTATTTTTATCAAAAAAAATATAACATAGCATTAGGTGTGCTCCCCTAAAATGTTGACATTTCTTAAGTATTTCATAATTCTCTTCATTGGAAAGTTAGCTAACATCACGTAGTTTATGTTTAATTTTTCTACTAATTTTTTAATGAATATATGATTTTTAACTATTTTTCAAAGTCGACACATCCTAAAAAATGAAAAATTAAGCATGTTTCCCCCCTTAATTTTGAGAAAACTAATTGAAAATCAATATTTTAAAATGTGTATAGAATAGAGTTTGGAATATAAAAATTTAATTTGTTTGAAATGTTGATGAGTAGATAGAAAATGACAATAAAAAAATTATACATAGGTTTTCGACAAAAAATGAAGAAGCCAACAAAAGAAATTGAAGATGAAAACCTTAATATATTTGAACTTTAGAAAAAATTACATAGTTTAAAAGGTAATAGAGAGCTTGATGTCATCATGCCATTTTTTAGAATAACATCTAAAATATACAAACTTGATGGAGATCACACTAAACATTTACTTATTTTTGTATGTTTTATACAAAACACATATTTGGGTGTCTCACATGTAGGTCCAACCCTTTAAGTTGGATGTTCAAGGAAATTCCAAAGTAAGATATAATGTGTGTGTGTGTGTGTGTGTGTGTGTGTGTTATAATGCACACACATTATAAAATGCCTATAAAATGCATGCACATTATAATCAAGACACATTATAACACAAATGCATTTTGATTGACATAGAAAAATAGAGCAATAGTCTGCAAAAAACAATAAACCCATGGTTCTAGGCATACATGTTCTATTTTTCCATGCACTTTGCCTATTCTATGATATAAAATCACACTTTCTATTATTTTGAGGAATACAAATTATTATTTATCTAAAATAACTTATTTTTCTTGTATTGTATTGACATAGAAGATTATAATTGCATGTTTTATTTGAATTTGATATTATCAATTATTACTCTCATATTTTGAGGAATTTGAATCATTGTTTGAGGAAACTAACTAGTTTTTTGTCTTACATTGACATAAGATATTTTAATTTCATATTTTTTATTTGAATTTGATAAGATGTCAATCATTATTTTATTATTTTGACAAATTGTATTAGGTTGATATAGAATTCAACATCATGCCAAGGAGATGAAAATTTTTGAAAACACCAGAGGAGCGTGATGTCAAGAATATGAAGAAAAGAAATGAAATGAAAGAACTTCATGAAAATAAGAAATTGAACTCTGAAGTTGAAGGTATAATGTCTTTGCCAATTCAATTAGATCATTAATCATCCATTAGAGCCATAAAAGAGAATAATTTGTAGAAACAAAGGAAACTAATGTAAAAACTTCCTACAATTAGGAAATTAAACCCTCAAGTTGAAGGTATGCCATTTTTCCATCTCAATTTGACATTGTAGTAAATCCTTAAATATCAATAGAAGCAATAAATAATGAAATAATCAATGATGACATGATTTCAAATATAATTTAACATGTTACACCAATTGATCAACCTATTGAAAACACACAAAATTTACCAAATTATGAAGATGGACAAAATTTATTTAATAAATTAAATTTATCATTGAGAATACCACCTAGAATTTTAGATAAAATATCTAAGTTTTCAATTGAAATTGATGAGAACATTCTAAAACCAATGAGTGATAAGATTCACAAACATACTTGTAAAATAAGTGCTAATAAAATATAAACAATATTTTTTGAATACATAAATGAAATAGGAAATGTCAATTCTTTATTAAAATGATGAGAAATCTTAAGTTTAGACCAACCATGAAGATCCTTAGTCTAAGAACACTAAATATTGATAGTGAAAATCTAATCTATAAAATCTAATCAATGCATACCAAGTAGTGGGTTCGAGCTCACACACTAAAGATAGTAATGCTACATGACATATAGCTACATCAACTATAGTATGCAATTGAACAAAGAAACCTCACTTAATAAGGAAAGCAAGAAGAGCACTATAAATATATAGAAAAACACTATTGAAAGTCATTGGAAGGTGTGGAAGAGTTGAGGACCAAAATTAGAATGAACTATGGGCATTTCCTAGTAGACCCCCGTGAAAAGATAAAGTCATAGTTGAACCCTTAAAATTCCTAATTGATTTTTTTTTTTAGAGTATCATGTAATCAAAGAGATATAAAAACAATATTTAGTTGTCAAAACCATTAGCCACATCCAAAATATTTTTTGGATATGACTCAAAAAATTCTCTAAATTTATAAATAGTTGTCTTTAAATATAAATTAGTCAATGATATTTTGAAATGGTAAAACATTTTTATATTAAAATAAATCACACATGTGCTAGTTGTTGTTCTAGGGTCCACATTGAATTTTCTATGTATTATGATGCTTTTTTACATATACATGTTACTTTGCATACTAATGATATTTTGCAAGAGTGTATGATAGAAGCTCCACCTAGATGGACAAGATATTTTATTTCAAGTATTTTTTGTGAAAATGTAGGTGGACAATTTTTTTAAGAAAATCATGTTTGGATGGAACATGTGATAGTTGTGGTACTTTGTAATGTTTGAAAATGTGTATACACACAAAAAAAAACACATGCAATTAGAAATGAACTAGTAAGTTTTAAAAATTATAAGTCAATGGCATACACATTAAAATATGGTAAAGTGGCCAAGAGGTGTGAATTAGTAAGTGAAGAAAAAAGAGATTCAAATTGTATGACTATCTTTTGAGAGGAAATAGTGTAAGAGTATACAAGACATACACATAGAGTTTGATGCTTAGAATTTCAATTCAAGTTATGTAAGGACACATTTCCTCTTCATACCATCATGCCAACTATAGATTTTGTAGATAATTATACACTACAACCACATAATGAGGTTCAATTACACTACTATAACTCCAATTATATTACTATATTTGTGCATATGACATTTATTCATGCATGCAATAGTATAGAGGAAAATAAAAAGATCTTAAGAGAGTATCATTTTTATATTAGTGATGACTGTACACATATTCTATAATGTTTATTAAAGTTTTATTTGAGATGTTCTATGGTAACTTGAGTAGTAGGAACATGATATTTGATCAACATATCATATTATTAAATAATTGTACATAATAACTCAAGAACTCATAGATGTCTATTGGTTGAGCATGATGCATACCATGAGTGGTGTTCAACATACATGAAATTTCTCTAAGGTCAGTCATGGAAAAGGGAATAATGATGGAGTAAGAGCATGGATTAAAAGAGCCTTAGCACAAGAAAATTTGATGCGCAAAGATAGAATGAAGTTGATAGTTGCAACATCCATTGTTAGATGGTGTATCTCTACAATGGGTCTAGGTAATGAAGGTAAGTCTATAGTTCATAATTTTTTTTAGTTGGTAGAAGAAGCTAAAGTTGCAAAAATACGAAGATTGTTATACCATGAAAAGATCAAATGAGTTCCACTCTTTTAGAAGCTCAAATGCAATTTTATGGAATATTCAAATGAGGTGGATAGTGTGCTTTTATTTTTCATGTACAATTTTTTTTTGGAATGAGTGTGAGTCACAAGAGTAGGTTGATGAATGGTGTTCTAGAACTTTAAACCCACTTGAGACATCAACCTCAAGGATACTACTGGTGTAGAGTACCATTGATAATGTTCTTATTTTGATGTATTGTTTAGTCCAATAAGGTCCTAGGGTGGTCTAGGAATAGAATATGATGAATTTTGTCACCAAAGCAATGTAATAAGGTCAAATCATGACCAAGGCACAAGTTTTGAGTCTTGTTTAATCAAATAAGGTGAAACATTGTAGGTTAAGGTGGCAAGTTGCTTGGCAACTGAGCAAATCTCATAATGGAAGGTTATAGGCCGAATGAAGAGTTAGTTTTTTAGTTGGAAGTCAGTGCCAACTACTTGTATCTTGTATAAACTACCTCCAATTCCTAAGGAGAAGGGATGATGAACATTTTGTGAAGTAAATTCTGCCAATAAACTCTATTTTTTTGCATATTTTTCCTATTTTCACGTACTACAAACCATACCCTGAATCTGTACAACACTGTCATGAACTAAAGGTCACTGAATTTGTTAGAGGAGAGTGTTATCTGTCATTTACATCTGATCTGAGCCTTTGTCATTAAATTTTAAGGAATATATTCTTGTTTTTCCAAAAATTGTCTTAAACCTTGAACTAGGGTTTGCAAGTTGAGACGATGTGATGTAGAGCCATTCCACCAACCTAGTCTCCTCCCAATTGGTGGAATGGAATGGTTTAGGATAGATTTAAGTGTTTTGATGATTATTTGGGAAAGAAATGGAGTTGTGATAGGAGTTTGTCACTAGGGTGCCTAATAAATGCATGTATTAGGCTTGGAAGTAAGGATAGTGGTCAAATAGAGAGTTTAAGATTGTTGCAAAGGGTGTGAGTGGGTAAAGTTGATCATTTGGAGTATTTTGAATGATGCCAAGGTGATTTAGATAGTCTAGTCTTGCATCTGCTATAGGTTGCTTTGTAAAAGTGGCCTAATTAGGCCTAGTTGCAGACTGAAACTCTCAAATTTGTGTCAATAGTCCTAAAGCAGTCATATCTCATGCTTGAATATGTTGAATAACTTGGTAAAGGGTATCCAAAAAATTGATTAGATTTTGGGTTTGAGTCCATTCATGAAAATGAGGGTAGAAAAAGACCTTAGGAAGGGCTATAATGCGTTAGGTCTGCTTACAAAGAAAGTACCTTCAAATTGTGGGATTGATGGATCGTACTAGTTTGTGTGAGTTAGTCATAACACCCTAACACCCTCTTGCATCAAAGTGGTATCATAGCCAAATGTTCTAATTTGGAGATGAAGTTGTGTCAAGAAAAGTTGAAGGTTGAAAGAGATAAGGTGTCAAAATGCCTCCAAAAGGTGGGTCAGTAGTTGCTAGGGAATTGAAAGCCCTAAGAGAAGAGATAGAAGCATTGAAGGCTAGAGAAAGAAGGAGCAAGGAAGGTGAAGAAGAAAGCACCAGCTCTGAAGAAAAAGAAGAGGGTGAAGGTGGAGACCTTCTAGAGAGACCTCAAGAAGAGGAGATAGCTCCTGAGGAGAGAAGGTTTATAAATGCTTTAAAGTCTATAAGAGGGAAAACCTCTGATGTGAAAATGGACCTGCCAATGTATGGGGGAAAGATTGATGTTGAAGAAATACTAGAATGGATAGATGCCTTGAATGATTATTTTGAGTATAGGGAGGTTTGCAGAGGATAAGAAAGTCAAGTTTGCCAAGAAAAAGTTGAAGGGATCTACCTTGACATGGTGGAACTACATTCAAGGAGAGAGAGTGAAGAACAATAAGTCATTGATCAATTCATGGGGTCGGATGGTGTCTAAGTTGAAGGCACAATTCATGCCTGTTGATTATGAAGTACAAGTGTACATAAAATTGCAGAATTTAAAGCAAAGAGACATGGATGTGGAAACCTATACTGAGGAGTTTCATAAACTCAGTTTGAAGTCTGGTCATGTGGAGAATGAAAAGGAGAAAGTGGCTAGGTATTTGAATGGTCTAAGGTATAGTATTCAAGATGAAATGAGCCTTGTCACCCCCAACACAGTAGAAGACTATTTTCAAATAGCATGTAAGGATGAGGAGAAGTTAAAGAGGAAGTAAGAGTAGAAAGGAAGGGGTAGAGGCAGAAATCTAAGAGGAAGAGGAAACTTTGGTGGTGGAAATCAGTCACAAAGATCACAAGGAGAATCAAGTACAAGCCAAGAATCAATCCATGATTCAAGAGGTGGTTTTAGGGGTAGGAGACCTTATGGAAGAGGAAGATCAAATGGACAAGGAAGGGGATCCAACACCTTCTCTAGTAAGTGTTACAATTGCAATCAATTTGGGCACCCTGCCTTCAAGTGTCCAGAGAAGCAACCATCATATTCTCAAGGGGGAGAACATATAAAATAGATTGTTCAAGAAGAAGAAGGATAAAGTGTGACCTCACCCATGGTGAATGTTACTTCAGAGGTAGGAGAGAGTTTGATGATTAGGAGAACATTGATCAAGGTGCCAGTTGTCAAAGAACCACCACAAAGAAAGGTATTATTCATAATCAATTACAAGGTACAAGGTAAAGTGTGTAAGGTAGTAGTGGATTCTAGTTCTACTGATAATCTTGTAGCATTAGAGATGGTTGAGAAATTAAATTTGAAAAGAATCCCACATTTTAACCCTTATAAAGTTTCATGGCTCAATAAGGGGCAGCAGGTGCTTATGAATGAACAATCTTGGGTAGAATTCAATATTGGTGCTTACAAGGACAAATGTTTTTGTGACATTATCCCCATGGATGTATGCCATTTACTTCTAGGTAGGCTTTGATAGTTTGATAGGAAATCCAAGCATGATGGGGAGAAGAACACCTATGTGATCACAAAAGATGGAGTGTCTTCCAATCTCACACCTCTACAAGATGGAGATAAGGTAGAGCATGAAGGGCCTAGTGTGATGGTGGTGAAGGATGAGTTTTTGAAGACCATACATGAAAGGGAATTGGTTTTACCATTGTTACAAAATTTGTCTCAGACCAAACAAGAGCTAATAAAGTTCAAGTTCCTAAAGAGGTGCAAACCCTGTCGAATAAGTATGAGAATATTGTGGAAAAGGAGTTGCTAGATGCTTTGCCTCCTATGAGGAATATTAGCCATCAAATTGATCTCATTTCTGGTGCAATTTTGCCAAACAAGGCAGCTTATAAGATGACCCCACAACAAAATGAGGAGATCAAAAGGTAGATTCAAGAAATATTGGATAAAGGACTGATAAGGGAGAGTTTGAGCCCTTGTGTTGTGCCTACTATTTTGGCACCAAAGAAAGGTGGGGAATGGAGGTTACGTACAGATTTAAGATCCCTGAATAAAATTACAATTAGGTAAGATTTCCCATACCAAAGATAGAAGATCTCATGGATAGTCTTGGAGGTGCATGTTATTTTTCAAAAATTGATCTCAAGAGTGGCTACCACTAGATAAGGATAAGAGAAGGTGATGAGTGGAAGAGTACTTTCAAGACTAGTGAAGGCCTCTATGAGTGGTTGGTGATGTCTTTTGGCCTATCCAATGCCCCTAGTACATTCATGAGACTCATGAATGAAGTCTTAAAATGTTTCATTGGCAAATTTGTGGTAGTATATCTAGATGACATCCTAGTATATAGAAAATCAAGAGAGGACCATTTACACCACTTGGATGAAGAGAGGTTGGTGATCAATCTCAAGAAATGTGAGTTTTTGAAGGAGGAGTTAATCTATCTTGGATTTGTCATCTCCAAAGGCACTTTAAAGATGGACCTTGCAAAAGTTGAGGCCATACTCGCTTGGCTAAGACCTAGATCAGTGGGAGAAGTAAGGAGTTTTCATGGATTGACCACCTTTTATAAGAAGTTCATTAAGAACTTTAGTCATATATGTTCTCCTATTCTTGACACCATCAAATTGGAGAAAAAAAGTAGATTCCAATGGACTGATCCAGTAGATATGAGCTTTGAATACCTCAAAACAAGAGTGGCACAAAGACCAATCCTTTCTCTCCTTGACTTCAACAAGGTGTTTACTATTGAATGTGATGCAAGAAATCAAGAAATTGGGGCAATTTTAAGCCAAGAAGGTAGGCCAGTGGCATTTTTCAATGAGAAGCTTAATGAGGCTAAGAGAAGGTATTCATCTTATGATCTTGAACTATATACTATGGTGTAGGCTCTCAAGAAATGGATGCATTATCTTTTGCCCAAGGAGTTCATCGTCTATACAGATAACCATGCATTGAGCTTTTTGAATAGTCAAGACAAATTAAACCATAGGCACATGAAGTGGGTGGAACAATTGCAGGCCTACACATTTACAATCAAACATAAGAAGGTTCAAGCCAACAAAGTTGCTAATGCACTCAGTAGGAGGGTGTTGACAGTCCAAGAAGTGCAACTTCAAAGTGTAGGAATTGATTCCCTAAAAGGTATGTACCAAGAGGATGATGATTTCAAAGATGCTTTTGTTGTCTGTAATCAGTTTTCTGATTCATTCCATGGAGATTATGCTGATTATGTTTTACAAGATGATCTTTTGTTCAAAGGGGCCCAATTATGTGTGCTAAGGTGCTCCATGAGGGAGAATTTGGTGAGAGAAAAGCATAGTGGAAGCCTAGGAGGACATTTTGGTTGTGATGAAACTTTGGAACAAGTCAAGAGATTCTACTATTGGCCCAAGATGCATTTAGATGTCAAAAGATTTGTGGAAGGATGTGTCATCTGCCAAAGAGCCAAAGGGACAAGTTCAAATGTAGGTTTGTACCAACCCTTGCCCATACCAAACAAACCATGGGAAGCAATAAGTATGGATTTTGTCTTAGGTCTGCCTAGGACTGTAAGGGGATATGATAGTATATATGTTGTAGTAGATAGCTTCAAGAAGATGGCACACTTCATTACATGCAAAACAACTAATGATGCCTCTCATATAGCAAATTTATTCTTTAAAGAGATTGTAAGAATCCATGGACTGCCACTGTCCATTGTGTCTGACAGAGATGCATAGTTTATTGGGCATTTTTGGAGAACACTATAGAGAAAACTAGGCACAAATTTAACCTACAGTTCTACCTATCACCCTCAGACTGATGGGTAGACTAAGGTTGTCAATAGGTCCTTGGGAAACCTATTGAGATGCCCAACCAAGGAACATAATCAGGCCTAGGATTTAACCTTACCTTAGGTAGAATATGCCTATAATGACTCAGTTAACCAAAGTATTGGTAAAAGTCCATTTGAAGTTGTTTATGGACTGCACCCTAGAGGGGTTCATGAATTGAGAGATTTGAGTGGGATGAATAAAAGAAGTGCTCAAGGAGATGATTTTGTTGTGGCTATACATGACATACACCAGCAGGTCAAGGAGACACTTGAGAGGAATGTGGACAAGTATAAGAAGAGGGCTGACTTGAAGAGGAAGGATGTACAATTCCAAGTTGTGAATCTTGTCTTAGCACACTTGAGGAAGGAGAGATTGCCCAAAGGGACGTACACCAAGCTGATGATGAAGAAAATAGGACCCTGCAAAGTGGTCCACAAGTATGGGAATAATGCTTATGAGATTGAACTCCCTCAAGGAGTTGCCATATCACCCATTTTTAATGTCTCTGACCTCCATCCTTTCAAAGGATCTATTTGTGCATGTGAAGAAACTATTAGATTCAAGACAGACAACTGAGAGGGGGGGTGAATCAGTTGCCTCAAAACTTTCTCTTATTAACCACTTAAATCCTTCTTGTAATTCAACATCATAATAATAAATCAATCATGGAAACATAATGCAACAATTCAAGAGCAAAAACATATTAACGCATATGACACCAAGATTTTAAAGTGGAAACCCTGGTTAAGGGAAAAACCATGGGGTGACTAACCTAAGATTGTATTCTCTATTAAAAGAATAAGAAGAACAAATGGCACATGCCAATTAGGGCTCACTGCCTGAGCACACTGCTCATAAGAGGCCCACTACCTACAGGAGACACACTGTCTACAGAATAATAAATATTACATACTTGAACTAAAGAATAGCATCTTCATGAAGGGGGTAAATCACAAAACACACAATAATAGATATTGAACACAGCAAATAGAACTTTCTTTTATTGAACTAGGCAACTCATTACATTACAGAAGCTCAATTACAATCAGAGGATAAATCCTCTACTGGTTGCAACACATTACAGCTTTCCCAACCTCAAGACTCTAGAATCTTCAGCCTTCTGTAACCCCAAATCAGCTAGGGTTTCTGTTTTCCTACCTATTCTTGACTCCACACTGGCCCCCTTGACTCTACTATTGGTTAGGGTTCCTAAAATAGTCATAAATAGCACTTTTTGGTAGCCTCCAGCTAAATTTCAAAACTTGTAACTCCCTCCAAAAGTAGGTCAACTTCCGGGAAGCATAACTTTTGAGCCATGTGTCCGATTGACGAACTGTTTTAGGCACCGGAAAGGTCGTGATGTGAACTATCATGTTGGAAATTCGTAAACAAATTTCCATCAACTTTTTGAGATGTTATGGGAAGTTTTAGTGCCTCATATCTCATTCTGGAAATTTTTAGGGGCTTTTCAAAAAACAAAAAATTTAATATCTTTCAGCTCACAAATGATCTTTGCCTGATTCCTTTGCCAAAGGTCTTATATTTCTGTTATGTAAATTTCTGAAAGTTTTTGCTTCATTATGTGCCCAAATGCAAACTTTCTAAAAATAGTAGGTACACTTTCCAAAATAGCCAGGTCGCTATTTTTAGCAGTTTTGGAAAAACTGAAAGTCCTACATTATTATTCTAGATATTATGGAACCAGAAACACTAATTATGGAAAGAAATGAAAACAACTACAATGATTTTGAATTAACTTCTTTTTAGGTGATGCAAGATTGCCCTTACACCACCGGATGCTCCTGCATTAGACACCCAGGGTAATTTGAGAAGTGACCCTGTCATGTCTCAGATGTTTGTGTGAGGAAAACCCAAACGGTCAACCTCTGCCTTAGACAACCAAGAAGAATCTTCACTAGGCCTTCCTTTCCATTTTACTAGATATTCTTCATATTGCTTGTTCCGAGTACCTCTTCCCACATGGCTATCCAAGATCTCTTATATCTCCTCCATTGAAGTAGATGTCAGAATACTCCACTGTACTTCTATTGATCCATCCTCTATTCCACCTTCATGATATTCTGATAAATCAACAATGTTGAAAATAGGAGAAATATTGATCCCACTCGGCAGCTCTACCTCATATGCATTTCCTGAATCATGCTTGCTCAAGATACTGCATGGTCCAAATTTCTTCATTTTCAACTTATTGTATGTTCCAATTGGGAACCTTTCTTTTCTCAAGTGAACCATGACTTCATCTCCTACCTGGAATTCCTTATATCTGCTCTTCTAATCTACCTTAGCCTTGTACTGAATATTCATTTTATTAATGTGCTTTCTCACCTCTTCATGCAAATTCTTTAGATGTTCTGCAAAGTCTTTAGCTTCAGCACTTGTCTTTTCTCCGTTGTCCAGCTTCCTTAACTCAGAAACATTTCGTGGGCTATTGCCATATACAATTTGGAATGGTGATTTACTAGTACTCCTATTGACAGAATTGTTGTAAGCAAATTCTGCCTGTGGTAAAATCAAATCCCATCCCTTGGGCTTATCTCCTACTAAGCATCGTAGCAGGTTACCCAAACTCCTATTCACCACTTCAGTTTGTCCATTAGTCTGTGGATGGTGTACAGAACTAAACTTCAAATATGTCTTCAACTTCTTCCACAATGTCCTCTAGAAATAACCAACAAACTTGGTATCTTGATCTGAAACTATGCTTATTGGTAGACCATGTAGTCTCACCACTTCCCTGAAAAATAACTCTGCAATATGAACAACATCATTAGTCTTCTTACAAGGAATAAAATGTGCCATCTTTGAGAATCTGTCCACTACCACAAAAATAGAATCATGCCCTCTCTGTGTCCTTGGTAAGCCAAGAACAAAATCCATACTAATATCATCCCATGGCTTATCTGGCACAGGTAATGGTTGATACAACCCTGTATTTTGACTTGTTCCTTTTTCCATCTAACATACTCTGCAACTCTGTACAAACTTCCTCACATCCTGCTGCAACTGTGGCCAATAATAATTTTCACCAACAATAGAAATGGTCTTATCTCAACCAAAGTGTCTAGCCAGTCCTCCACTATGCTTCTCTTTAATCAGGTTCTCTCTCATGGAACTCATCGGAATGCACAACTAGCTTCCTCTAAACAACATGCCATCTTGGATTATGAAATCCAACCATTTTGTCCTATCTAAAGTAACAGGCTCCAAACAAGCTTTCCTAGCCTCTGCAAAATCTGGATCTTTAGGGTACAAACTTTTGAGCTCATCGAACCCAACAACCTCTATCTTCATTTCTGTCAACAAATTTTGCCTTCTGCTCAAGGCATCTGCAACTCTGTTGGACTTCCCACTCTTATGCTTCAAAACAAAGGTATAACTCTACAAAAACTCAACCCATTTTAAGTGCCTTTGGTTCAACTTCCCTTGACTATTAATATACTGCAAAGCCTAATGATCAGTATATAAAACAAACTCTTTTGGCAACAAATAATGCCTCCATTTCTTCAAAGCTTGAACTATTGCATAAAATTCCTGATCATAAACATAATACTTTTTCTTGGCATCATTAAGCTTCTCACTAAAATAGGCAATGGGCTTACCTTCTTGGCTCAAAATAGCTCCTATACCACTACCACTAGCATCACAATCTACCTGAAATACCTTATTGAAATCTGGAAGTGCCAAAACAGGTTATTCTACAACTTTCTGCTTCAATGTATCAAAGCTCTTGTTTGCTCCTTTAGTCCATCTAAACTCTTTTCTATCCCCTCTCATTGTCTTAGTTAGGGGTACACAAATGCTACTGAAATTCCTAATAAACTTTCTATAAAAACTTGCCAAACCATGAAAAGATCTTACCTCCGTTGCACTCCTTGGCGTAGGCCGCTCAATGATAGCCCTTACTTTTTCTGGGTCCATCTTAAGACCTTCCTCCAAGACAACAAATCCCAGGTATACCAACTCCTTCTTTGCAAAACTGCATTTCTTCAGATTAATCAGCAACTTCTCCTCCCTCAGCTTCTCTAGAACTCTTCTGATATGCATCAAATGCTCATCCCAAGTCTTACTAAAAATCAAAATATCAACCAAATAAACAATAACAAAACTTCCCAAAAATTCTTTCAGTACCTCATTCATGAGCCGTATGAATGTGCTCAGTGCATTGGTTAGCCCAAATGGCATGACTAACCACTCATACAAACCTTCCTTTGTCTTGAAGGCTGTCTTGCATTCATCCCCTTCTCTGATACGGATTTGGTGATACCCACTCTTCAGGTTAATTTTTGTGAAGTACTTGGCTCCACTCAAACAATCCATGATGTCATCCATTCTTGGCAATGGAAATCTATACTTGATCATTATCTTATTGATGGCTCGAGAGTCTGTACACATCCTCTATTCTCCATCTTTCTTTGGTGCTAGTACTATAGGTACCGCACATGGACTTAGGCTCTCCCTTATCAGTCCCTTCCTCAACAACTCCTAAACTTGTCTGTTCAACTCTTCATTCTCTGCAGGGGTCATTCTGTGGGCTACCTTGTTTGGCAAACTGGCTCCTGGTATCAAATCTATTTGATGACTTATCTTCCTTACTGGTGGTAAACCTTCTGGTACATTATTAGAGATAATGTCCTAGAACTCTTCCAAAATATCTGAAACTTCTGCTGGTACATCTTCACATTTCTCTTTACTAATGTTAGGAATCAATGCAAAGCAATGACGCTCATGCTTCATACCCTCCAAAAATTTCCTACCATCTACCAAACAAATTCTGGCAGTACTACATACCTTTTCTTCCACCTCCTTCAAGGGCTTCAACTTATGACAAACTCCATCCTTTGTTAGGGAATATGTGTTTGTATGGCCATCATGGACAGTGCTCCTATCATACTAACATGGCCTCCCCAATAGCATATGACATGCATCCATTAGTATGATATCACACAGCACCTCATCATGGTAGTCACCAATATTGAACTTCACTAAACACTGTTCATTGACCAAAGCTCTATGGTCCTTCTGCAACCATGCAATCCGATATGGATGCAGATGCTTTCTTCTTGTCAACTTCAACTTGTCAACCATCTCCTCTGAAATAAGATTGTCAATGCTTCCACTGTCAATAATAATATCACAACACTTACCCTCACATTTGCACCTTGTGCCGAATAAACTCTTCCTCTAATTGGGTTCTTTCTCCTCATTCAGCAAGGTTCTTCTAACAACTAGGGTTTCTCCCTTTTCAGCATCTTCAGAATGCTCAGAATGTGCATCTTCATCTACATGTGCAACTTGTGCATTACCTTCAAGTCTTCTATTTGTCCTTCCTTAATGTTGTAGACACTCATATTCTCGATGCTCTTCTTCTCCACATTGGAAATAGGTTCCTCTGAAACATCCTCTTCCACGTCCTTGCCCAGGTCTGCCTTTTCCTCTTCCTCTTTGCTCACCATTGTTCTGGTCACAAGGGCGGTAGGTATTATCCCCTCTTTGATTTCGACTGGTGCCTACTTCTTCATGTTTCTTTTGATCTTCATTATGGCCTCCATAGGGTCTTCTACCAGTCCTTCCACCTTGACCTCTTCCCCTTTGCTTGCTATGAAATCTTTTGTTCAACTTCTCTTCCACCTTTAGGGAAAACTGGTATGCATGGCTACCTTCTACTTGTTGGGCTTTGCATGGCTTGTCCTAATAGTAATTTTATAAAACTCTCCTGTATACTCCTTAACAGACTTGTTACCTTGCTTTAGTCCTTGCAGCTTCTTCAGCAACTCCATCTCATAGTCCACAGGAATGAACTGCTTCTTCAGTTTCTCCACCATCTGATCCCATCTAGTAATCTTTTCTTTTCCTCTTCTGTTCCTCTCTAATTGGACCTCCTTCCACCAAATATTGGCATGGCCCTTCAACTTTGTTTTTGCAAACTTAACCCAATCTGGGTCCTCCACATCTTCATACTCAAAATACTCCTCCATGTCATCGATCCAATCAATAAGCTATTCTGGATTCAAATCTCCAGAATATGTAGAAACTTCGATCCTGGGCCTCTTTTTGATCTTTGAAATGACCCTCAACAACCTCACTTCTGCAGCATCTTCAGCAGCTTCTTGTTCTTCCTCAGATAGCTCTTCTTCAACTTCATCTTCACTTTCTTGTCTTGTCCTCGGCTCAAACCCTCTTCGTAGCTCCTCTTGCAATGCATCGATTTGCCTTTGTAGGGCTCTAAAACCCTCTTCCATCAAAGCATTCCTCCCAACATGATTTCTTCGTGGAGGCATCTTGGTCTCCGCAGCAAACCCACAACCTCAGGTCCTAGTGCAAATTGCCTCACGGTCGGCGATCTGTCTACACACTCAGGAACCCTCACTCTGATATCACTTGATGAAGGGGGTAAATCACAAAACACACAATAACAGATATTGAACACAACAAATAGAACTTTCTTTTATTGAACTGGGCAACTCATTACATTACAGAAGCTCAATTACAATCAGAGGATAAATCCTCTACTGGCTACAACACATTACAGCTTTCCCAACCTCAAGACTCTAGAATCTTCAGCCTTCTGTAACCCCAAATCAGCTAGGGTTTCTGTTTTCCCACCTATTCTTGACTCCACACTGGCCCCCTTGACTCTACTACTACTTAGGGTTCCTAAAATAGTCATAAATAGTACTATTGGCGGCCTCCAACTAAATTTCAAAATTTGCAACTCCCTCCAAAAGTAGGTCAACTTCCGGGAAGCATAACTTTTGATCCGAGTGTCCGATTGACGAACCATTTTAGGCGCCAGAAAGCTCGTGATGTGAACTGTCACGCTAGAAATTTGTAAATGGATTTCTATCAACTTTTTGGGATGTTATGGGAAGTTTTAGTGCCTCATATCTCGTTCTAGAAATTTTTAAGGGCTTTTCGAAAAACAAAAACTTTAATATCTTTCAGCTCACAAATGACCTTTGCCTGATTCCTTCGCCAAAGGTCTTATATTTCTGTTATGTAACTTTCTGGAATTTTTTGCTTCATTACATGCCCAAATGCAAACTTTCTAAAAATAGCAGGTACATTTTCCAAAATAGGCAGGTCGCTATTTTTAGCAGTTTTGGAAAAACTGAAAGTCCTACATTATTATTCTAGATATTATGGAACCAGAAACACTAATTATGGAAAGAAATGAAAACAACTACAATGATTTTGAATTAACTTCTTTTTGGGTGATAAAAGATTGCCCTTACACCACTGGATACTCCTGCATCACTTCACCATGCTTGAGTTAGTTCCATTTAAGCTCAATACTTCTGCTCTGCCTTTCACTCTACTCCTTTCTACCACACTCATCTTCGCTTCAATGCATTTGAAATGACTTCACAACTTCTTATTTATACAAGATATTGACTTTAGGATAATCATCCAAGTGGGCATACTTTACAGAGAAAATATACAAATAAAACTTGACTAAATTACAAAAGACTTCATGCGGATCACCACACTGTCGGCCACACAGATCTGAGACTTAAATCTTCTTTTAGGAACATGCCATGCTTCACAAAACATCCTCCAGATCATCTGCAGGATGTGTAACTCATCCGGTCGGCCAAACTTAGGAAGAACATCATCATCCGGAAGTAATTCTTCAATTACAAGCTCAATCTTCAATGCGGACCACCAACACGAACTGGACATAAATCAAAGACCTCCATAAGCTTGCCTAAATGACCAAGAACATCCACACTACTTCTTCTTACTAAAATCTTTCTTTCCTTCATCTGGAACCTCAAGAACACAGTCTGTCATCACTGTCATATTAGAATAGATGCTTACACACCTCTAGACTATGAACCAATTGAGTTGTCAATTCACATTAACTTCCTAAACACTCCACCAAATCCACAAAACAAGATATTGTATTTCTACATCTCACTGGACCTATTTGTGTTACTCTATCACCTTTGAACATGTGCTAGAACTGGTTTTACTCAAGTGGTCATAACTTCTCCAAATCTTCATGCGGACCTCTCAAATCTTGATTGGATCATCTTTAGACATATATCTACAAACCCTTTGATGTGTAACCTCTGATCTTCATCTTAACTGGGATCTTTACTTCACTATCTTCACTATTCTTCTTTGTTCTTGATAGGACTAATTTTCTCAATATCTTTAGCATACAACTCATCCAATCCTTATCATCAATGCAACAAGAGTATGTTGACATCAATGACAACATCGGTTAGTCCTATACTTGCAACAATGTCCCCCTTTGTCATTGATGGCAACATATGATGTGAAAAAACTATTTTGACTATCAAGACAAGAACTTCTCCTCACTGACTGACATAACTCCCCCTATCAACAACAACCATTCACATGTCTTCTCTTCCTTTAATGCTCCCCCTTTGATTAGAAACCACTTTTTATTTTTCACATGTCTTCTCTCCCCCTTTGACATCAATGGCAAAGGGCACATACTTGCATCACTCAGAATCATACCAACTACTCCCCCTGAGTAGCAGCTTCCCATCATCAATCTGGACCACAAGATATGACTGTGAGATCCACTGGACTGATGCACATCAGTGCACCTTAATTCAGAACCAGAGGGGTAATAACCCCTAACTTCTCCCTGAGATACTCAAAAGTGTCATTAGGTAGAGGTTTAGTAAAAATATCTACAATCTAATCCTTGGAGGGCACAAACTCCAATCTGACTTCATTCTTGTTCACCTGCTCTCTCAAAAACTAAAACTTGATGGATATATGTTTTGTCTTTGAATGCAACACTAGATTTTTTGATATATTTATTGCACTTGAATTATAACAGAAGATTGTGATAGGTTCCTCATACTCCACTTTGATGTCTCTTAGCATTTGCTTCATCCACAATACTTGAGTGCAACTACCTACTGTAGCAATATATTCTGCTTCGCAGTGGATAGAGATATTGCCTCTTGTTTCTTTCTCAACCAAGAAACTAATCTTTTCCTGAAAAAGAATGCTCCACCACTGGTACTCTTCCAGTCATCCACATCTCCTGCCCAATCTGCATCTGTATATGCATGAAGAGAGAAATCATGATCTTTAGGATACCATAAACCATACTCAACTATCCCTTTTAGATATCTAAGAATCCTCTTGATTGTCATGACATGAGATTCTCTAAGGTCATCTTGGAATCTAGCAACAAGACCAACAACATTCATAATGTTAGGTCTAGTTTGAGTGAGATACAATAGTCCTCCAATCATTGACCTGTACTTTTTCTGATCAGCCTTAGGAGAGTCATCATCTTTGCTCAATTTACATCTAGTCACCATGGGAGTACTCATTGGTTTTGAGTCTTCCATCCCAAATTTCTTCAACAATTCTTTCACATATTTGGTCTGTGAAATGAAGATTCTTTTCTTTGTTTGAATGATTTGCAGACCCAAGAAAAAATTCATTTCCCCAAACATAGACATCTCAAATTCACTTTTCATTTGATTTGCAAAAGTTTTGCACAAACTATTTCTTCCTCCAAAAATGATATCATCAACAAATACTTCAACAATCAAGATATTTTCATGATCAATTTTGAAGTACAAGTTATTGTCAATAGTACCTTTGTTGAAACCAATCTTTAAATGATGCTTATCCAGTCTTTCATACTAGGCTCTTGGGGCTTGTTTGAGTCCATACAGTACTTTCTTCAACTTGCAGACCATATCACCATGATTAGACAATTGGAATCCATCTGGTTGCTCAATGTATACTTCTTCTTCCAAGTCACCATTCAGGAAGGTAGACTTGACATCCGTCTGATATACTTTGAAGTCCTTGAAGGTAGCAAAGGCAAGAAATAATTTGACTACTTCAATTCTTGCCACAGGAGCAAAAGTTTCTTCAAAATCAACTCCTACTTGAGAATAACCCTTGCAGACCAATCTGACTTTATTTCTGACTACTTCACCATCTTCATTCAGTTTATTTTGGAAGACCCATTTGGTTCCAATCACATTTTTGTTTCTAGGCTTGGGAACAAGATCCCAAATGTGATTTTTCTCAATTTGCATCAGCTCTTCCTTCATTACTTTAGTCCAACTTTCATCATTGCATGCTTCACTCACTGTCTTTGGTTTAATCTTTAAAATTAGACAATACTTTTCTGATTCTTGAGCAATCTTTCTTCTTGTTTGAACACCTTTGCTTTTATCACCTATGATCTGATCTTCAGAGTGATTTAGTCTTACATACCTAGGGGTTTTGGGAATTTCTTGAACAAGTTCATTCAAACTTATCTCTTCTTCTTGATTCTCCGAATCAGTCTAGATCTGAATTTTAAAAGGGGCTTAGACTTCTTGGACCAAAACATCATTCTAATCATCTTCATCATATTCATAAAACCTTGAGGGTTTTTCAATACCTTCATCAGCCTTCACATTTGTACTTTCTATAATCTTTCTCAATCTCTTGTTATAACACCGGTATGCTTTGCTTTGAGTAGAGTAACCCAAGAATATTCCTTCATCACTTCTAGCATCAAATTTGCCGAGGTCTTCATCTCTTTTAATATAACATTTGCTACCAAAAACTCTAAAATATTTCATAGTGGGAGTGATGCCAAACCAGAGTTCATAAGGGGTCTTACCAATATTGCTTCTGATTTGTACTTGATTAAGAGTATAGATAGCAGTACTTACATCTTCTCTCCAATAGATCTGAGGAACATTTGTTTCCATCATCATGATTCTAGATGCTTCCTAGATGGTCTGGTTCTTTCTTTCCACTACTCCATTCTGCTGTGGAGTCCTTGGAGTAGACAACTATCTTTTTATCCCATGTTTCTCACAGAATTCTATGAACTCTCCTGATGTGAATTCTCCACCTCTGTCAGACCTAAGACATTTTATATTTAATCGAGTTTCATTCTCTACCATAGCCT
The DNA here is from genome assembly GCA_027924645.1 of Cunninghamia lanceolata. Taxonomy (NCBI): domain Eukaryota; kingdom Viridiplantae; phylum Streptophyta; class Pinopsida; order Cupressales; family Cupressaceae; genus Cunninghamia; species Cunninghamia lanceolata. The sequence continues at coordinate 12,407,170 of BSBN01000854.1, forward strand.
TGAATATTTTTAATTTCTCAAGAGCCTCAGATTTCCCTTTCAGAAAAGTCACCCACATCATCCGAGAGTGGTCATCAATTAATAACATGAAGTATCTATCACCTTGCAAATTCTTGATTCTTGCCAGACCACATAGATCAATATGTACTAAGTCCAACAATCCAGTAGAAGATTGTTCCTTACTTTTGAATGTGACTCTGCTCTACTTACCTAATTGACATTCTTTGCACAAACTATTAGTAGGTTTCACCTGCCTTGGAAGATCTCTTACAGCTTGAGTGTTGCTTATTTTTATGATAATATCAAAATTCACATGATACATTCTCCTATGCCACAACCAAATCTGATCAATTTGAACAAATAAACAACTTTTACTAGTACCAACCAAGTGGAAAATATTACCTTTTGTTTTCAAGTACCAGATGCAATCTCTATTCCTGAACTTTCAAAGATCTTACATTTTCCATTTTTGAATCAGAGATCATAGCCTTTGTCCACCAACTATCCAACATTGAGAAGATTGTGCTTTAGACCTTCAACATATAGTACATTATTGGTTTTGTTCTTTCCATCAAAAGAAATAGTTCCTCTACATCTGATTCTGCCAGCAGAATTATCACCAAATTTTACCACTCCTCCTTCATATCTTTCCAAATCTATGAACTTATTTTTGTCACCTGTCATATGGTGGGAGCATCCACTATCAATGACCTAATCATCATTTTCTTCAACTTGGGCAGCTAGAGCTCTTTCTACCATTTTATGATTGACAGATTCAAAGGGTATTGGATCTTCTTCCTTGATGGCAATAAACACCCAGTCACTTCTAGATTTGTTTCCTATCTCTGATTCATCACCTATTACTCTTTCATCATCATCCTCTTCATGAACATAGTAACATTTCTTTTGGAATCTTGATTTGTTAGGATTTGGTCTTGAAAATCTTTCTGGACACCTTGCGGAAAAATGACCAATCTTATTGCAATTGAAACGTTTAAAGGGTAATTTTCCTTCATACTTACCAGATCCTCTTGGCAATCTTTTTGCAATAAGGGCTTCAAGTTGAGTAGCTTATGCTTCATCTTCTTCCAGATCTTTTCTTGCTTTTTCATACCATGATAGTTTCTTTGAAGAGTTCTCTCCCAGATCAAACTTTTGTTTTCCTTTTATAGAGGCACTAGCTTTGAATGCAGATTCAGTCTTGGGGGGTGCATCTCCAAACTCGGCCAATTCAAATGCAACTAATTTTCCAACCAATTGATCTCTTGTGATGTTTGAAAAAGATCTGAATTCTTCAATAGTAGCAACCTTGTATTTGTAAGAAGGAGGTAGGGATTTGATAACTTTGGCAACAATATCATCTTCATCCAAGATTCCACTAGCACACCTAATGCCACAAATAAGCTCATTTACTTTTAGCATAAATGTAGTGATATTTTCATCTTCACTCATCTTTAGGTTCTCAAATTTTCCTTTCAGACTTTGTAGCTTGGCACATTTAACATACTTGTCTCCTTCATGCAGAAGTTCCAATTTTTCCCAAATCTCATATACAGTTTTTAGATCTATAATATTTGTCAGCTCTGAATCAGATAAGGCACTTAGAAGAGATTCTTGATCCTGAAGATTGTTTTCAACATCTCTAACTTCATCTACAGTTCTTGGACCATTCTGTGGAGGAACATACTTCTTTGAAGCCATGATCCAATATTGCATTCCCATACATTGCAAGTGACATTCCATGCAGCTTTTCCAAAGAGTTTAATTGGTTCCATCAAACCTTGGACTATCCTTCTTGTAGGAAGACATCTTGGATCTCCTCAAGTGGTTAAGCTCTTTTAGAGGAACTTACCTCTGATACCAATTGTTAGATTCAAGATAGACAACTGATGGGGGCGTGAATCAATTGTCTCAAAACTTTCTCTTATTAACCACTTAAATCCTTCTTGTAATTCAGCAGTATAATAATAAATCAATCATGGAAACATAATGTAACAATTTAAGAGTAGAAACATATTACCACATATGACACCAAGATTTTAACATGGAAACCCCAGTTAAGGGAAAAACCACAGGATGACTAACCCAAGATTGTATTCTTTGTTAAAAGAATAAGAAGAACAAATGGTACATGCCAATTAGGGCTCACTACCCAAGCACACTATTCATAAGAGGCCCACTACCTACAAGAGACACACTACCTATAGAATAATAAATATTACATACTTGAACTGAAGAATATCATCTTCACCATGCTTGAGTCAGTTCCATTTAAGCCCAATACTTCTACTCTACCTTTCACTCTGCTTCTCTCTACCACACTCTAATCTCCGCTCCGATGCATTTGAAATGACTTCACAACTTCTTATTTATACAAGATATTGAATTTGGGATAATCATCCAAGTCGGCATACTTTACAGAGAAAATACACAAATACAACTTGACTAAATTACAAAATACTTCATACGAATCACCACACTATCGGCCACACAGATCTAAAACTTAAATCTTCTTTTAGGAACATGCCATGCTTCACACAACATCTTCAAGATCATCCGCGGGATGTGTAACTCATCCAGTCGGCCAAACTTAGGAAGAACATCATCATCTAGAAGTAATTCTTCAATTATGAGCTCAATCTTCAATACGGACCACCAACACAAACTGGACATAATCCAAAGACTTCCACAAGCTTGCCTGAATCACCAAGAACATCCACACTACTTCTTTCTGAAATCTTTATTTCCTTCATCTGGAACCTCAAGAACATAGTCTGTCATCACTATCATATTGGAATAGATGCTTGCAGACCTCCAGACTATGAACCAATTGAGTTGTCAATTCACATTGACTTCCTAAACACTCCACTAAATCCACAGAACAAGATATTGCATTTATGGATCTCACCGGACCTATTTGTGTTACTCTGACACCTATGAACATCTGCCAGAACCAGTTTTACTCAAGTGGCCATAAGTTCTTCAAATCTTCATGTGGACCTCACAAATCTTGATTGGATCATCTTTAGACATATATCTACAAACCCTTTGATGTGCAACCTTTGATCTTCATCTTAGTTGGGATCTTTACTTCACTGTCTTCACTATTCTTCTTTGTTCTTGATAGGACTAATTTTCTCAATATCCTTAACATACAACTCATCCAATCCTTGTCATCAATGCAATAGGAGTATGTTGACATCAATGACAACACTGGTTAGGCTCATACTTGCAATAGAAATAGGTGGACCTGATATTGATGTTGAAGATTGGGTTAGAGACCTTCCACCCAACCAACCCATCACGCTTGAGGCTATGTTGGACACCAAGGAGGTCAAGAGGACAAGGAGAAAGGTCTACAAAGAGAATTTTGTCAAGTGGGTTTGCCTACCTATTGAGGATGGCACTTGGATGTCTAAAAAAGATATTGCACAACATGGGGTCACTGTTGCAGACCTCATTCCATCAAGAGATTGAATTTTTTCACCCCCGAGTCTATGGTGCAGAGTATCATTGATAATGTTCTTGTTTTGATGTATTGTTTAGTCCAATAAGGTCCTAGAGTGGTCTAGGAATAGAATATGATGATTTTTGTCACCAAAGCAATGTAATAAGGTCAATCATGACCAAGGCACAAGTTTTGAGTCTTGTTACAACAAATAAGGTGAAACATTGTAGGTTAAGGTGGCAAGTTGCTTGGCAACTTAGCAAATCTCATAATGGGAGGTTATAGGCTGAATGAAGAGTTAGTTTTTCAGTTGGAAGTTGATGCCAACTACTTGTATCTTGTATAAACTACCTGCAATTCTCAAGGAGAAGGGCTAATGAATGTTTTGTGAAGTAAATTCTGCCAATAAACTTTGTTTTTTTTGCATATTTTTCCTATTTTCACATACTACAAACCATACCCTGACTCCGTATGGCACTGTCATGAACTAAAGGTCATTGAATTTGTTAGAGGAGAGTGTTATCTATCATTTTCATCTGATTTGAGTCTCTATCATTGAATTTTAAGGAAGATATTCTTGTTTTTCCAAAAACTCTCTTAAACCCTGAACTAGGGTTTGCAAGTTGAAATGATGTGATGTAGAGCCATTCCACAGACCTAGTTGCCTCCCAATTGGTGGAATGGAATGGGGTAGGATAGGTTTAAGTGTTTTGATCATTTTTTGGGTAGGAAATGGAGTTGTGATAGGAGTTTGTCACTGTGGTGCCTAATAAACCCATGTATTAAGCCTAGAAATAAGGACTGTGATCAAATAGAGAGTTTGAGATTGTTGCAAAGGGTGTGAGTGGGTAAATTTGATCATTTGGAGTATGTTGAATGATGCCAAAGTGATTTGGATGGTCTAGTCTTGCATCTACTATAGGTTGCTTTGTAAAAGTGGCCTAATTAGGCCTAGTTACAGACTGAAACTCTCAAATTTGAGCCAATAGTCCTAAAACAGTCATATCTCATGCTTGGATATGTTGAATAACTTGGTAAAGGGTATCCAAAACATTGATTAGATTTTGGTTTTGGGTGCATTCATGAAAATGAGGGTAGAAAAAGACTTTAGGAAGGGCTACAAGGCTTTAGGTCTGCTTACAAAGAAAGTACCTTGAAACTGTGGGATTGATGGATCGTACTAGTTTTATGTGAGTTAGTCATAACACCCTAACACCCTTTTGCATCAACTACAACTCATGGAGATGGAGTCATTTGTTGACTTTGACCATATTTCAGATCTAGTTCAACTAGGTATTATGGATGCAAATGTATTTAATTAAAATTAATATTTTACCTTATTATTTAGTACTTTTATCTTTTATTGAATTGATATTTTTGTACAATTCAATTTAGGACATGTTTATATAGTTATAATGGATGAAGATAGTGAATAAAGAATATATTATTATTTGTGTTGTTGTGTTGAGGTAAAAGAGAATTTGACAACACCTATCATAGATGGAGAAGACATTGAGTATCGTATGGGGGCTAGTTGTTGTTACTAAAACATGGCTTAAAAGGTACCTAATGAAGAAGTCTGATGTGTGGTTGTTCGAGGATTTTGATACACATAGGAGAATTCTACAATGTTGTAGGTTCCTTTTTATGTAATTGAATATGCAAATCAAATATAGGGTAGACCATTAAATAAGAATTTTTGGAAAGTTTATAAGTTTGACCATGTAGCAATATTTCATACTATAAAGAGTAGAGGAGATCTACATAGTTCATTAGGTTGAACCGGTAGAATGATACATAAGTGATGTAGTTTGTAAGTATATTATGAAGTTATTAAGCTTTATGATTTGAGTATATTTTTCTTTTCTTTTATTTATTTATTTCTACTATTGTTATTAATGTAAGTTAGTGGTGCTAAACAAGCTTCCACTTTCTCATGGTTGGTTCCATTAGTAGAGAATTTCATATTCTTCAAGCAAAGAGAAGCTTTAAAAACTAAAAATAAAGCATAATTTAAAAAATAACGAGCAATAAACTCACTATACAAATAAATTGGCATTTAACAATAATTTCATATTCTATCTCTATTTATTTCTCCCTCTATCTCCCTCTATCTCTCTCTTTCTCCCATTTCTCTTTGTCCCCCTCTCTCTCTATCCCCCTCTCTCTTTCTCCCCTTCTCTCCTCTATTCCCTCACTATATCTCTCTTTCCCCTTATCCCCCTCTCTCTCACCCTATATCTCTATATCTCTATATCTCTATCTCTCTCTCCCTCTCTCTATCTATCCCCCTTCACTGTATCTATATCCCCTCCCACTCCTCACATTTACAACCCTTGGTCTCATTGTAGTCTCCTCTTTTCCTTATAGATATTATTGAATATGAGTCCAATCACAACTATCTATAGTTTATTGCAATCTAGATCAAGAAACAATGCTTCATATCCTCTCCCAAACAAGCTACAACAAACAACCATTATCTAATTGGAAGGAAATTATTTATTTCTCAAGTTTACCATGCCTAACTCCTATAAGTAAGTCTTTCATCTATTGTACTCCCATGTATTAGCTTTGATTTTAGCATTCTTCACCTCTAACTAATTATGAAAGGAGTCTTTATACTTTGTATCAATGCATTCACTTCCTCAAATCTTTAGTAGATCATCAACACCCTTAGCAAGTATACTAGATAGCACTAATATTATTCCTCTAGATCCATTCTCTAAGTTTTTAATTTGTTTTATCCTATAAATTGTTAGAGTGAATAATTTATCTATTCACTATACTTAAGTGTACTTAGGTTGATGAGATTAGACAACATCTTGTCTAACTAAATGTGCAACCTTTTAGACCTCTAGAGGTTACCAAGTTATTTGGTTAACCTCATGTGCTACCTTTCTGAGGTTGGAAGACTTTCCATCTCACCTCAAAGGTCACTCAACACTTGGCATCAACGTTGATGACTTGGTCAAATAGGTTGTTGGTTTGTATACTCCAAGTGATCCTAAGGTTGACACCTATAGGACACTTGTCTACTCATTTATACCACTTCATGGGGCACTTGTCAATCCACATCATAGGTGGATTACCTCTTCCTTTCCTATATATGCCAGGCTTTGTACTCATTGTAATTTGAGTCATCTAAATACATATTGGACATTGTTCATTGTGCTTGTTTCTCATCTCCATAATTTAAAATCAACTTTAATATTTACTACTTCTAAACATTTTTCCTATATATGCAAGGTTTTCAAGAGTCAGAGGGTGGAGATGTTCCTTATTAAATTCAAATAAGAAGATGTTACTTAGAAATCCTAATTCACAAACTCTGATGTATGCTAAGTAATCATGTGTTGGAGGGCAGAGATGTTCCTTGTTGAATTCGAATAAGAAGATGTTACTTAGAAATCCTGGTGTGCGAACTTTGATATATGGTAAGTGATTGGGAGTAGAAGGGAAGAGATGTTCCTTGTTGAATTTGAATAAGATGTTAGTTAAGAAGTCAAGTGTGTGAACTCAGATATATGCTAAGTGATCATGGGTCGGAGGGCAGGGCTACCCTTTGATCAATTTAAAAGGGGAAGCGATAGATAGGTAGCCCAACACCCAATAAGAAAGGTGGTAGATAGATAGCCCATCGACTGATAAGGAAGGTGGTAGACAGAAAGCCCGTTAGCTGATAAGGAAGGCGGTAGACAAGAAACTCGACACTCAATAGCTCTACTAAGGAAGAATCCAAGGAAAATGGAGGAGACCCTCTAAGGCTTTCAAAGAGGAATGCAGAAAATCGGAAGCCCGATCTCCAATGCTCCTTGAGTTTAATTAATGCAAAAGGAAAAGAAGCGAAGCACAAAATTTCAAGATTTAAAACTCTAAGGCCAACTTTGGAGGATGTTTTAAGTTAATGCATTAGCACACATTGAAATGCATATGTTGGAATTCAAAATTTTAATTTTTAGGACCATTTTAGTAATGTGTGGATTGTTCAGTTTTGGGTCCAAACCTATTTTTGGGTCGACCTATGTAAATGTTATCTAGGCCTTGTGCATGTTGAATTTAAGAATATTAGATGCTGATGGTGGAGAATGCACTATAGCTGACATAATAATGAAAAATGTATAATTTGGTAAAAAAGAAAGGTCAATTTTTGCATTTGAAAGTATCCATGTGTATATGTATACATGCAAAAACCAAGTAATTAGGCATGTGGAGATATCTAAAGTTGAAGGATACAAATGACATGATATGAAGATCCTAATTTCACACATTACATGTGTAAGTACTGAACATTTTTGTTACTATTTCAATTTCCTGAGTTCTAGCTCAGTTTGTATGGGAGTTTGGAGCCTCAGATAGGTTGGAGCCTATTGGTGGGTTGGAGCTTAGTTTTTGTGGGATGTTGGAGCCTCATATAGGTTTGAGCCTATTTCTAGGTTGATGCTCAATTTGTTTTGAGATTGAAGTCTCTGGTAGGTTGGAGCCTACAAATTTGTAAAAAGGATTGTAGTCCTTCTCAGGTTGAAAGTCCTGTGGGTTGAAGCCTATAAAATATTGTAATTCACTCTTTCATTTTTGTAAGGCTATATTTGGATAGTAGATCCAAGTAGCTTTCTCATTGTGGTTTTTCCCATCTTGGGTTTCAACGTAAATCTAGTGTTATGATCTCTTGTGTGGATGTGTGATTTTTCTTATGCTTGTACAATTCTTTCATAACCTGTTGATACAGTAGAGATCTTGTGGTTGCAGTAAAATTGTTTTAAAATGTGGTAAATATTGATTCACCCCCCTCTGAGTCTTTATGTGTGTTCTAACAATTGGTATCAAAGCAAGGTTCCTTAGTACAACTTAACAGTTGAAGGTAGATCTTGGATTTGAACACATGGATCGTGAAGGATCCTCTTCTTCTAACAAAGCGCCTATATTTGATGGAACTAACTATGTTTTTTAGAGTGTAAGGATGGAATCCTATCTATAACATGACATCTCACATTACACAAAATCAACCATAATTAACCATCTTAATAAAGATTAAGAATACATCATGATTAACATAATCATAGTTAAGAAATAATGAATCAATATCATCATGATAATAAAACATGCTATTCTTTTATGAATATTTCAAAAATTTAGATTTACATCCATGGATAACTTATTAGTGAATAACCTTCACTATACATGTACAAAGCTATGCTCATGGCATCATTACTAAAAATATACATAATAACTGACTATCAATTCACATAAAGAATGCACCATATTTGGAACTTTGACATCGGTCTTCATAAGTCTCAGCTTGTCTTTTGCTTGGGAGAGAGAGCATCACCCAAGTGCTATTCCTCCAACCAAATATTGGTGGTTCCCTGCACAACTTCCTACCTAGAAGTGGCCCTACCCTTCACAATGGGTATATATATAAGGAACCGTTAGGTTTGCCATCTGAGTATCTAGTGTTGTGTCCTTCATAGTGTCTCACGGTCATACAAATATAGATCCACTCTAAATATGTATGACACTACTAGAAACATTATGCCATCTGGAGCATAGTGGACTGACAAATGCATGTAGAGATCGATACATTACTTTGGCCAAAGATTTACATACATATATGTTTCACAATGAACATAGTCGTATGTCCACCACCTCGACTTGACTTAGAATTTGTCTCATCCTATAGTAATCATCGTTCGACCTCTCTAGGTCTAGGGAAGGTAGGTTCAATTCATTCTTAGTCCATTTCTTGGAAATTCAACTCATATTTCAGGAATACAATCATTAATGTTATGTTGACTTTGGAAAAAGGAACCTGTGACTCCATGTCACTCTTGTCCCTATCCTTTCTTAATAACAATAGAATAATCATGTTTTCAAAATTTATGACCTCCCCTAATTCATGATTTCATGTTTACCTTGTCTCAAGGTTTGCATTCTAATTCATATAAACAAGTTTCATATTATAATAGTTTATTGGGTCAGTCCTCTTGAATAGACCCCAACTCAAAGAATCTACATGAGTTCTTAAATCCCTATACTTCATTGATGAAGTATTGCCATTCAAAGGGATGGTGTTTATATACATTTAAACACAAGAGTTTCATGCTAGACATTGTATTTGTTCCCATAAGAAAATAAATATCAAAGGAGATTTTACATCTCCAAAAAACAAGGCATGTATTTAAAAACTGTCTAGGTAACAATATTAGTTACCTATTACTAGTTCTCCTTCAATAATGAGGAGTCATTTATAGCCTTTATACACATAGGATTACACCATAGATAACATTATATCTTTCATAACAATTGAGTACTCTTTGCACAGTACCCATTTACTCACACGAGTTGCACTATAGATAACATAATATCTATATATATAGTCGAGCACTATTATCTACAGTCCCCTAGACCATTATACTAAGTGCCTAAGGCACAATCAAGGCTTCAAGAATTATCAATAAAGATAATATGTCTTGAGCACTTGAGAGGAACCTCCTGCAACAATATAATGAAAAATACACAAAATAACAGAAATAGAAAAACACAGAAGGAATTTATTGATCGCAGGCCACTTTGAGGGGGCAACCTCCTTTGAGCAAGCTTAATACAATAAACTCATGGATGCCTTCATTGGCCTCAACACATACTTATATACTAGGTCTAATCTAAACAACTATTAAATGCCATGAATGTGTGATAATACAATATACTCACGGGATGACTTACAAAGCATATGCATCCAAATGTAATATACTAACAAAGTAAAGAGAAGGGTTAAACACAGGTTCCTAACATCCCCTCCCTCTTAGAAAAGCTTTGTCCTCAAAGCGTAAGATGTAGAAATTGTTGCTAAATCTGAAGGAGTGGTTCCCCTATAGCAATTTCTGGGTGCATTCCATGCCACTAAATTAATACCTCTCTGATGGATCGAGAGTGAAGAGGATGAGTGCACCTATCGAGGATTACCTCTAGCTCCAAAAGGATGGATCCTTCATTATCCAGTTGTGGTAAAACAGTTTGTGCTATGTCGTTGGCACCAAGAAATTTCTTTAGACAAGAGACATGAAATATTGGATGAACATGGGAAGAAGGAGCCAGCTTATGATCCCCAATCTGATCCTGGGTGTAGAGAACTGTGTCAACTGCCTGAACTCGTGAACTACTGGGGGAGTATGGAAGGAGCGTTGCCAGTGCCTAACCATAGACTGCTTCATATGGAGTCATGTTAGATGCAGTGTGGTAGGAGGAATTGAACCACCATTCAATGAGAGGGAGCCACTTTGCCCACTGATGTTGTTGTTCTGAGGTATCACATGCAACTATAATCTGTTGAATTACCTTGTTCATTCCCTTCCAAAAGAAGTGACGCCATGCCTGCTCATAAGTTTTGAGGAACCCAAAGTGCCCTACCAATGGAGAAACATAGAGTTCAGAGAAGACAGCCTGTGGGACAAATTCTAACCAATTTGGAGCAAACAAAGAAATAGCTGAAAGAGAAGCTTGGTCATCACATGTGCAAGAAAGAGAATCCACCACAATATTGTCCTTACTCTTCTTGTAAGTGACCTCATAGTCATAACTCATGAGTTTGCTAATCCATTTCTGTTGTGCTGGGGAGGAGACCCATTGTTCCAAGAAATATTTTAGGATCTGGTGAGCCACCCTGATGCAAAAATAATTCCTTAATAGGTATGACTGCCACTTCTATAGGGCATGCAAAATAGCCATCATTCATTGTAGAGCCAAAGGAGTAGTGGAGACCACGGATGGTTGCATCTGAATGGAGTGAAGCTTAGTGATGACACCATGTGAATTCTTCTTAAGAAGCTTTCTTAGGTGCTATGAACTTATGATGCTGAGAGATGCCGATTGTGTGTAACCATTGGGCACCCAAAAGTACATCACATCTACCTAAGGGCAAGGCAAACATGTCAGAGTGCAAGTTATAATCTCCAATAGAGATACGTACATTGTGACACTTCCCTTTGCAAGATAATGTGCCCTGATTGGCAATCATGACTTAAAAGTTTGAGCAAGGATGAACAAAACAATTAGCCTGTTTGGCTATTCGAGGGTCAATGAAGTTATGAGTACTACTAGAATCAATGAGTATGGTAAGAGGGAACTTCTTGAAGTAACCCTTGATCTGCATGGTTTGTGGGGTGGTGACTTCTACTATGACATGGAGAGAGATCTCTGGGTGGTCTTCCTGAGAAGTAGGGTCAAAAGGCAATTGCTGAGTTTCAACCTAATCAGCTATTGTATCCTAAGCATCTGCATAAACATTCATTTCAGGTGGAGAATCCACATCCAAGAGATAGAGCTTTTGCTCAACACATCTATGTCCCCGAGTGAATTTGTCATCACAATTATAACAAAGCCCTTTTTCTCTATGTGCTTGCATCTCTACTTCAGTCAAATGCTTGATAGGAGTTGTTCTAGGAGCTGGCATTATTTGAGGGCTTTGGGGATGCATATTTCTGAATGGAACAAAATTGGATTTGGAGCATTCTTGAGCTGTGATCTTGTCCTCCACCAACTTAGCCTACCCTAAGGCTTCCATCATTGTGCTTGGATAGAACATTTTAACCTCAAAGTGAATTGTATCCTTCAAACCACTGAAAAAACAACTTCTGAAGAATTCATTAGACAATCCCTCTGTGTGATTGGCCAGTTTTTCAAATTCTATCTGATATTCTCTCACAGTGCCTGTTTGGTGTAGTTTTGTGAGTGCTCCTATGAAGTCATCAAAAGCACTAGGGCCAAATCTTTGCAAAAATCTGTCCATTTTGGTTCTTCATGAGCTTTGATGTACCAATGGAACCATTGAAGGGATTCATGTTCCAAATGAAAGAAGGCAAGTGGGACTTTGTTGACATCAAAAGTATTACTTAGATTGAAATATTGTTCTGCCTGGTATATCCATCCAGTCAGATCATCACCATTGAAGCGAGGAAAATCAAGCTTCGGTCCATGAAAATTGCTGAAAGAAGAAAACCCTATATCTGCAAAAGACTCTGGCTACCATCTATTATTCATGGCTGAATGTTGGAGATTGAGCTCAAGAATTTTTTCATCCAGATCTTGGAGTTTGGTCTTGATGGCTTCAAGTTTCTCCTCCATGTTTTTTGCTCCTACGCGGGTGACAACCATAACCAGGATTTTTTTTTTGGAATGGGTAGAAAAACAAAAATAAAAAAAAATTTAGTAAAGGAAAATTTGGATTTGGGAAAAACTCTGATGGGTAATTAGGGTTTGACTAGGTTTTGGACACTTTATGAGGGATAGGGAAGTAGAAAATGGGGATTTTAGAAGCGGGGTGAAAGAATGGGAAAATTTCTCCAAGAGGGACAAAGGAGCAGAAATAGGAAATGAACACTATGGCAAAATTTGAAGGCGATTGGGTGAGAATCAAAGAAGTTATGGAAAACCCTAAAAATAGACAAATGTGGGATTTCTGGCTTAGATAAGTGGAATTTGGGATAGGGTCCTCAAGGAAGGAATTATGTAGAATGGAATTTCAAGGGTTCCAGTGAATTTTTAGTAGAAATGGAGCTAAAGCAAGGAAGATATGGCGAAAAAATAGATTTTGTTTTTTACTAGAAATGATCTGCAATGGGATCTGCAAACAGCTCTAGACAGATTCAATCGGCGATTTGTTATCTGGTAATAGATATGGACCCCAGGTATGTTCAGATTCCTAAAGGTTTAGGAGATTCACTCAGATACCAACGTTGTCTAATGGCTTGTGTATTGGGGCAGTACCGCTCACTCCACAGCTCAGGTAAAATTGATAACCGCTTTACCACAATGATAGCTCTTGGTTTACCTCATGGATGGGAACTAGTCAATCAGGTAGGGGCCGTTGCCCTTTTCACTGGTAGGTCTTCTCAATGGGCCAGCTACTTCAGGGTTCCTGTGGTACTCCTCACAATGAGTTTTAGGGCTATGCCTAGGCACCTCCCACAGTTAAGCAGATAGGGATTATTCCCTGATCCAAACCTACAATTGAAATGAACAATACAGATGTAAAGAAAAAAGAACTATTGCAATAATCACAGCACCTGGAGGCCACTATGAAAAAAATTCTACAAAAATTCCACCTAGCGAGACCAAGAAAGTGCTCTGATACCAAATGAGAGGAACCTCCTACAACAATATAATGAAAAATACACGAAATAACAGAAATATTAGAACACAAAAGGAATTAATTGATCACAGGCCACTTCGAGGGGGCAACCTCTTTGAGCAAGCTCAATACAATAAACTCATGGATGCCTTCATTGGCCTCAACATGTACTTATATACTAGGTCTAATCTAAACAACTATTACTTCCCATGAATGTGGGATAACACAATATACTCACAGGACGACTTACAAAGCATATGCATCCAAATGTAATATACTAACAAAGTAAAGAGAAGGGTTAAACATGGGTTCCTAATAGCACTACTCTCAGCCTTCACCCATAATAATCTTCTTTCACATTTAGACAGTCATTATTATTCATTACAACTTAGGCTTTGAGCACATACGACTTGAATGATAGCCAAGAGAGTACTATAAATATATCATGCGGTATATAGACCATGCCAAAATGACATTCAAGATTCTTGCAAACCACAGTTGTGTTTGGTGTTTAGCCTCATGGCCTTGATTGACTGATATGTTTAAGCATTGTTTTCAAATGATAACATAGTGGTGTCAAATATGGCCTCGATGGCCTCATAATGAATTCACAGTGGTAACAACTATGGCCTTATCGGCCTCTACACAGTAATACATTGTTGTATATGAAAATAACATAGTCAACACCATTAAATAGCAGTAGAGATATCTACTCACGATTCAAGTTCACATCATAATCTAAGTTTCACACTTGTATATTAAATCTAGAGTTGAGTTGGCTTTCAAGGATAATTCATGTGTGCCTGTCGGTGGATCCATCCATGAGCTACATGCCCACGATACTTTTATAGCAATTCTTCTTCTTTCTATCATGTTTTTCAAACTTCTTGTTCCTCTCTCTTGAACACCAAAAGAAAAACATGTAGCAAAGAAAATGATACCCTCTCTAAAACTTTGCATGCTATAAGATCTGCCACTTGCTTTTTGTGGGTAGTGGTAAGAAATAGTTTTGCCACCTCACGGGGTTCTCTATGGACCACCAACTCCATTATCATGTGGGTAGTGAAGTTGAAGCTCATGATAGCTTCTACTTCGCCTCCACTCACTCCACTTATTGTGGATGGTGGTTGGTCAACTACCCAAGGATAAACATAAATATATTTTAATATTAATATGGGTGGTCAACCTCTATGGGGGTTAGGAATAATTATATCATACACATAATTTCCCCTACATCTAAATGATGTTTAAGGGTTGTCAAATAAACCAAGGTGTTATTGATGATGATTGTTAGTCACAACAACACTCATAAAAATTTGCACAACAAACCTTTATTATCTTGAAGAGTATGATCAATTTGGAAGATATTGCTGACTCCAAGGCTCTGTTGATCAGGTCATGATCTTCTGATGTTACTCAGAGGTTGATGTGACATGTTGTTTTCCATTTCAAGGGGTCTTATGTTGTCTAAATAATCAATTTTGTATCTGTTTCCTATAAATTGACTTTACAAACAAGGTTATTTCTACTCTGCTCCACAGATCATAGTAATATTTGTAAGTTTGACCAATTCTTCTGAGCATTTACTGTCATGGACTTGTATATACTTCTACACTATGTATTCATTCAAATAGTGTGCCTACAAGTGGATATTCATATGTTTTCCATCGATATACATCTGTATTTGCATAATATTTGTCAATTTAACATTCTTTCAGTCAAAATATGCTCTATATTTTCAATTATTTATGAGATATAGGCATATTTCATGTTCATTTGCTTTAGATTGTATGTTATTTGAAATTGTGAGGGTGATTTATTATGAAATTTAAGAAAATTAAAGAAATACTTCTAAATTTGGTGAACCTTTAGCAATTGAGTCACATACATTCTAGATACAGTCACGAAGAGAAGAAATCAAACCATAATTTCATCAGGATGTTTCACAGCTAGGTATGGTTGATGCTAACTTCAAAGGAACAAGGAATGAAAACAACACATGCAGATTGATAAGCACTCCAAGGTACGCAGCTAATCAATGCATATATCTAGATCTCATTCACTGACTAATCAAGATTTACAATGATATGTAATCAAACAGCTTCTCTTTCATTAAGTATGCAAAAACATGTACATTCACAATAACCTTGAAATCAGTCCTGAATTCTTCAGCAATCAAATTTCAATTAAGTTTCTCATGTCTAAAAGAGTGCACTCCTTCCCCTTTTATAGAATAAAGAGAGGAGGCAGTTACAAATGACCAACGGTCAAGATTTATCTAGTCAGATCAATGGTCAACATATTTTAATTGACTTAGTCAACATCTTCATACGGAGCACAAGTTGCTAGTTGGCAACTATCTAGCAAGACTCATTCGCTTGCAAGTGGATCATGCATATGATTCCATTAACATGCATCTTTACTTACTCTTCATTTCCTTCTTCTTCTTCACTTTCCTCTTCTTCATCATGTTCTGCATCATCATCATCTTCATTATCACTATCACCTCGATGCAGATCATCCCCTATATGTACCTTTATTGTTGCCCTGATGGATTTATATGCTTGTACTACTCTGTCAATCTCACCTACATCCTAGACCTTGGCTTTTAGTACTACATGCCTATGGGAATGAAATTTCGCTTGAAGAACATCCATCTTATTCTTTCTACTATTTAATGTTTCATTATATATTTTCACCCTGACCTTCATCCTTATGACATTATTCATGACCTCTTCTGTCAAATGGTGCAGGGGATCTTCTGCAGCTTGCTTGAAGTTATCATGGAAAGACTGAATAGCAAAATCTATATCTTGATTTTCTATTTTCCCTTCTATCTTCCCTTCCAATGCCTCTAGGGTTTCTACCTCTTGTACCATTAGATTATGCAATTTGACACTTATATCCCTGAGTTTTCCGCTACATCTCTTCAATATGTCACAGTCAAAATCAGTATCCTCATACCAAATACTTAGCAGCTGGGAGGTGTTATTATCTAGTATATTATTGCTTATGAGTATCTGTGTATCAATCCTCTTCATTTCATTCAAAGCATCTAAATGCTTCTCCAATTTGAAGGATCTCCTGCCTACTTCATTTTGCAGTTTATCTACCTTCCTCTTCAAGGCACTAAGAGAATTCCACCTCTCCAAAGAGGTTTTCACTACATCGTCAGCTTCAAAGATAGGTGACATTAGCCACTTGTCCATTAATTGTGCTTTATACTTCATCAGGTCCAATCCTGTAACTTCCTCTTGGGATATAATAGTTAATGGAGTGGCTGTGCTGACAAGTGTATGTTTTGGATCAATTAATCCTTTAATAAAAGAATGTAGTTGAGAAATGTGCTCTTTATGTTTCTTATTCTTTTCCTTTTCTCTCTTCACCCTTTGTGTTAGAGAGTCAATAATGTCTTTTCCTTCTTGACCCTCTTGGTCCTCATTTGCAAAACCTAGATCAACATCAGTGATCTGAAAATCTTTAACGGCTATCTTGCCTTTCTCCTTTTCTATTGTAGGTAAGGCTATTTGTGCAGTTCTCCTACCTATAGTAGGGTCTCTTTTGATTGCAGACGTCAACCTTGCTTTTCTTCTTGGTTTTATCATGCTTCTAGAAAATAGTGTAGAACCATCAAATTCATGTACATCTTCTACCTGTTGCATATGTATCTCCCTTTGCAACCAATAAGAGACATTACCCTTAGGTTCTTGATGATCACCTCCTATATTTTCAGTGTCTAGCAACTCTGCACTATGCTCTATCCTCTTAGGTGAATGTTTTGTTCTGATTTCTTCCTCATGTACTTTCTCATGAGGGGGATCTTCTTGAGGTACCTCCTATTGAGGGACTTCCTTTTATGGAGGAGGATCTTGTTGAGTATTCACATCTTGGTCTTGTGCCTCCTTTTGTAAGCTCTCCTCTAGAGTTTCTTGAGCTTTCTCCTTTTGTTCATCTTGTGGTACATTGGCCTCTTGAAAAGTTTATGTATTTTGACCTTGGGGATCATCTTGATCTCCCTTGGCCACATTACCTCTTTCTTAGGTGATTTCTCCTCTACTCCTAGATTATTACCTTGATTACCTTCTTCAGTAGGTGGCGATGGACCACTTTGATCCTAACCAACATTCTTGTTAGGAATCCCCTGATCACCCCCACTCTGAAGCTATGCTTCTAATTGTTCTTGTCCTATGGGTGCATTGTCTTGATCCTTGCCTTGATCAGGTGTCATATCACCCGTCTCTGTACGCTTTGTATCTTCAGCCTTTTCATTCTCCAGAGGTGGATCATTGTCTTTATTGGGGCTGAAATCACCTCGATAAGTTAGGTCTACTACCATAGGACTAGTGACCTACTCAACCAAATTAGCTAAACCTATATCTTGGGCTACCTCTTCAGGGTTATCTTGTTATGTTTCATCCTTTTCATCTCTTGCCTAGTTAGTTACCTTTTCGGCCATTGGGGTCCCATGAGGAGTCATCTTGGTATTGTCAACCAAGGTTTCCATGTGCTAAGCATCCACGTCCTAAACTACCTCATCATCTGATAACTCAACAGTATCATCTAGAGGAAAGGGGAACTCTTTACTAGTCGTATGTACTTCTTTTGTCTGCTCCTCAGCCTTCTCAGTTTTGAACTAAATTATTTCATGAATAGGGACCTCATGTTACAGTTCTCTCCTAAAAGTCAAACTACCCATACCTCTTAACATGATGGGGTTAGTGCTAACATCTCCTCTCATGGTTGTCCTTTGCTTCTTAGGTGGTGGTGTTTGTAACACCTCCTTTCTTTTCTTCCTTGTTATTAATAAATCATCATCCCTAGGTCCCATATCCACCTGTTCTTCCTCTAATGGATTTTCTTGTAGAGGCTTATTCTCCACTTGCTTCTCTTTATCTTCAAGAATATGATTTATTATTCTCTTAATCTTCTGTTTATCAAGGGGTGGCTGTGATGAAGACGCATGTGCAGATGTTGATGCCCGATCACCTTTTCATGGAAGTCTCTTGATAACTAACCACTGTGGCTAAGGATCATCCTTATTGCCTTTGTGTGGTGGCTATTGCCCTTCATCAGGTAATCTCTCTCCATTAGATTTCCTCTTCTCAATTAGAAAATCATCATATTCCTCATCTGAGAGCTCCTGTCTTTTCTTTTTATTGTCAAAAGTGAGGGCCATACCCTTATTCTTCAATTTAGTAATCTCAGCATTTACCCAACTATTTGTCAGTTGGAGGACCCCTTTCATTATTTCATCCAATGTTGTCTCTTCTAGCAATGTTAGATCAAGAGATGAGATGGTATCATTATACACCTTCTTGTCTTCATATTCATTTGACATTATTTTCCCATCATCATGATGTAGTTGCGCAGGCACTGGAATGTAGTCAAAATTCTTGATCTAGTTGAGGATGAGCCTTTAATAATTTATTCTCCTAACCTCGGCCTCATCATCATAATTTGTCCAATAATCTTCAAGATGCTTTTGATGTATTTGCTTCCCCAATAACTTTTGCATTCTGCCATATGGGTCATATGACCTTGCTATAGAAAATGGTTGCAGGTGCATGAGCTTTAACTCTTTAATGGCATGCTTGATGCTTGTCTGTTCGGGCATATATACCATCCTATGTATACTAGGAATAATATAGGGGGAATCTTCTTTTGCTCTATGTGAGCCTCAACTAAAGTGGACACTTGTCTGACAAACTCCATCAAGATGACCCTATCAGTGGGGTATCTTGGCAACATGAAAGGCTATCCTTCAAATCCTTCTATCCTTATGTATGAGAAGGTGGGGAATTGGATGAACTAAGCCCCATGTTTGTATATAATGTCCTGAGCCTCCATGCTCAATCTCTTAGTTCTTTCCTCCTACATAGTTCTAACTAAATACATTGAAAAGGAGTCATTTACTAGTTTGTAGTTCTAGAGGTATGCCTTCCTCTGTAATTGGGGATAATGATCCCAAATGTTTATATCACCAGTGTTGTTTCCCACCTTGTCCACTATTTTCAAGGCATTAAATGTCCCATGAAAAGCACAGGCATATACTACATAGGAGGTCATATGGAATATACAAGCTTTTCCTCCAAGTTTTCTCATGCCCTCATCTAAGCTATCGCTGATGATCTTAGCCCACATCTAAGCTATCGCTGATGATCTTAGCCCACAGAGGCTTATTGTCTGAGTATAACACCATCTAGATGATTCCATACATCCAGTTGTCAAAGTTACCAGCATGTTGCTTGCTGGCCATCCTTCTTAACAGGGCAATCATGTATTGATACTCATCATCAAAATCAAATTTGTATAAGTATACAGGCAACTTGGCAGAGGCTGTATATGTACTATTCTTAGCCCTCCATTCGTACATGACCTTCCTGGCCTCTTTCTTGTTATTATTGTATTCTTTTTCCAACTTACCCAGGTTCACACTGACCACCATATTTCCCATAGGCAAACCGAAAGTGGCAGCAATGCCCTTGGTTAAGAAATCGGCATATATTCTGCCATGTTTTTCCACTCTTCTATTCTCAGTATTATAATTTCTAGCACACTCCACTACCAAATCAATGGCCTCCATTGCATATGAGAATTTGGCTACATACCACATACCAGTCGTGAATATCCTATCCAGTATAGGGTTGTTTGTATCATCATCTAATCTTCTAGTCCATGCATCCAATTCTATTTGCCCCTGATGTGTATCATCTATCTGACCATATCTAAATCCTACTCCCTCCAGTTGTAAAAACATAGGCTTCAAAAACTCAGAGTCAGATCTATTCCTCCTGACCTCAGCCATTAGATCCTATGATACAGATATTCATTTCTTACCCTAGAATCTATGAATGGGAAATTTAAAGATATTATGCGTTTCATAACTAGTACTCAATATTGCAATTCACTTCATGCACCATCATCATGTAAATTAACCCCTTAAAACACACCTACCAAATGATTTGCAGAAAATGACAACAAAGAGGGTTTTAATTTACTTACCTGATATTTGCTTTTCCTTCCTAGTTATATGACTGATAATAGAGAAAATGTAAATGTGCAATATCAAATGTTCTGTTTCGTTACGCTGAGTATGACGATCCATCAGTCGGTGAATGGGAGGTGTTTGACTTTCAGAGCTCTATAAATTTCAATTATCATAAGGGTAAATGTAAATAATACCTAAATTTCACTTTTAAACTGGTCGATACAACAAATTAGGGCATATGTGTTGTTTCGATTGAATCTGTCAATTATTTGCATGAAGTTCATAGATGCCACCAAGTGTTGGATTCGTATTTGAAATCGAAAGGGCACCACCTACCATTGGGTTTTACAATTAGTGCCAAAGGGTGATCTTTGGAAGATCAGGTATATTTGAAAATATGACCCCTCTCTTGTGCGCGGGATAATCATTTACTAAATATCAGGGTGATATGCTCAACCTTTGACCACTAAGCAAGATCGGGTCATAAAATTAAAATTAGGGATATTACGAAACATGACCCCCTCAGGTGTAGATCATGATGAAATCATCATGCCATCCTATTGTCTTTGTTATCGGGTTATGATGATGTCATCGTTATATTGAGGAATATGATGGACATTTTAAAAAAATATGACCTTCCATGGGTTGGGTGTAATGATTATGTCATCATAATGGTGATCCTTTTTATTCATTAGAGCTGAATGACATCATCATCATATTCGCACAGGGTGATATTCGTGAAGAGGTGATATTTTTAAGATGACTAATATTAGGAAATATGACCCCCCACAAATACATGAAGTTCATGATGGGCAAATACTCATCCTTGTTTAAGTTTGGCGTTCGCATATTGAGGATAGAATGAACATCAGGTAAATTTCTAAGTTGGGGTCATCTTGACAAATATGACTGATATTCAGAAATATGACCCCCCATGTGAAATATCAGGGTTGACCAAACTTTTACTCAACATAACTTTCTACCCTTAAACAATATCAGGGTGATCCAAAAGGCAAACCTGCTTAGAATTTTGCACTCTTTCTAACTATGAAGTTTATGATAGCAAATGATAACTTGGACAAATGACCTCTTCTATGGTGCACATGCATAAGCAAAGGTGACACACAGATACACACACAATAATTTTTACCAAACCGCCCAAAGCAA
Source organism: Cunninghamia lanceolata (assembly GCA_027924645.1). NCBI lineage: Eukaryota > Viridiplantae > Streptophyta > Pinopsida > Cupressales > Cupressaceae > Cunninghamia > Cunninghamia lanceolata. The sequence goes on from BSBN01000854.1 coordinate 12,428,896, forward strand.
GAAAACAAGCAAGCAGAAGCAAAAGAAAAGTTGGGTCCCTGTTTTGCTAAGGCAAAATGGGGCATGTTGTGTAACCACACAACATGTGTCATCAAATAATAACATCATCGATAGGGTGGCACACTATCAAAATGTGATTTTGGGGTTAAGTTTCACTCCCCCTCTTCGCCATAATAACCAATATATATATATATATATATAAACAATACTCACAAAACCTAATAAGGAAATACTTGACAACCCAACAAGATTACTTATCGACCAAAATTGATGTTCTAAAAACATCGTCTTGTCGAATTGATGTAGATGATATCAAGATGACTCAAATTGTTGAGCCGACACAGATCTAACTGAATACGACTAAAAAAGGAGAGATGATAACTCACTCTACCTTGCATGGGTTCACAAGTAATAATTTCGATACTCATATGGAAATCTGACCTTTTCCCAACATCTATCTCCTCTTCCCATGTGATACTCTCCTTCTATCCTTGGAGGAGATTCTTTTCCTAATTACACTCACAATCATATAACCATGATTAGTGCATCATCATTTGATTCACAAAATATTATGATAAAATAATATTATCAACATGTAATCTCATGTCTAAACTAACATTAGTCAATATTCATATAATCAATGATTGTATTTGATATTTTCCATGAACATCAAATCATTAAACTATGATTAATCATCTTGTTTACCACACAAAAGCAAGATTAAGATTTAAATCATAAGTTTTGGATGTAACATATCTCCCACCATAAGAATTATCATCCCCGATGATTAAATGTCTTCAAAATCAAACCAACATATTCAGAAAAGTGTTGTTATAGCATAGTAAAAAGATTTTCAAAAGAGATGGGGAAATCTCACATAAATATCCTTATAGTTTTCCTAGGTGGCATTCTCCTCTACATATTGGTCCCACTAGACCTTACATTGAGTTATCTCTTTATTACGTAAGTGTAGCTTATGCATTTCGGGCACCTTGATGGGCTTGATCACTAGCACCCCTGGGTCCTTCACCTATATAGCATTTCAATCAAGAATAGGAATATGATTATCTCTAGAAATAAATCTTTTTGAAAATAGGAAACATGAAAAACATTAGGCACCATGGCAAGGGCTGCTTGTAGAGCAATTTTGTATGCCACTAGGTTGACCTCTTTGAGAACTTCAAAGGGACCCATGTATCAAGGAGCCAATCTGGATGTCTTTCCAAACTTAATGGAGCTCTTTTGAGGTTTTACCCTTAGAAGAAATTTTTCTCCCTCTAAGAAATGCATTTCGACGCATTTAGCATCCACATAAATTTTATGCCCATCATTGGCTTCTACTAGCCTTTTTTTAATCATATGGACTTGCTCTTCCATTTCTAACAGCATTTCTAGACCAAGGCTAACCCTATCTTCTAGCTTATCCTAGCTTATAGGGGTTCGACACTTTCTTCTATATAATGCTTCAAATGGATCCATCTTAGTAGCAAAATGATAGCAATTATTATAGGTGAATTCCACCAGAGGAAGGTAATCTTCCCATTTGTATTGTTGGTCCATGCAATACATTCTCAATAAATTCTCCAGCACTTGGTTTACCCTTTTAGTTTGACTATTTGTCTCAGGATGATAAGAAGAGCTTATATTCAACTGGGTTCAAAGTGAAGAAAACAAATTTTGCCAAAACCTTGATGTCATTTGAGCATCCCTATCTAAGATAATCTTCTCACGAATACCATGCAATCAAAAAATTTCTTGCATAAATTTGTGGGCTATGATAGGTGCCCCATCTGTTAGATTCCCAAGTATAAAATGTGCTACTTTGGTGTGTCTATCTACCACAACTAAAATAGCATTATACCTGTTCCTTAACATAGGAAGTCCTTGCACAAAGTCTATGTTTATGATTTTCTATTTCCATTCTAATATTTCATGAGGGTATAAAAGTCATGACGGGTGATGGTGTTCCACCTTCACCCTCTAGCATTTTATACACGCAGCTACAAACCTTGTAGCATCCCTCTTCATTCCTTTCCAGAAGTATAAGGGTTTCACATTAGCTAGTAACTTTGTTACTCCATGATGTTCTAAATAAGGTGCAGAATGAACCACTTTCTACATAGTGTTCCTTAGCTCCTAAGAGTTCAGAACATACATCCTTCCTTTATACCTTAATAACCCATGTGGTTTAAGGTAAAATCCATCATATTTTGGATTGTGAGGATTTTCCAAAAGGGTTTATTTTACCTTCTTGTAAAACTCATCTCCCTTAGACTTTTGTAGTACTTGATTCTTAAAATTAGAATGTATGGAGATCATTGAGTAGATGTGTCTTCTCCTACTTAAGGTATCCGCCTCTCAGTTTCCTTATCTTTAATATATTTGATCTCAAAGTCATAATCTAAGATTAACTCCAACCATCTTCTTTGGAGAGCATTTAGATGTGGTTGGGTGAATAGATATTTGAGCCCTTGATGGTCTATTTTTAGTTCAAAGGGTTTTCCAAGCAAGTAGTGTCTTCACATTTGCAGAGCATGTATGACTTCTACTAGTTCCAAATCATGAGAGGCATAGTTTTGTTCATAAGTTTTTAATTTCCTTGATTCATATGCAATAACTTGTCGATCTTGGACTAGTACACCACCTAAGCATTCCCCTGAGGCATCAGTAATGACTATAAAATGACCTTCTAGGTCAAGTACTTTCAAGATTGGTGTTGAAGTCAATCTTTCCTTCAGTTGGTCAAATGCCTCCTACCACTTGTCTAACCACTCAAACCTCTTTCCTTTTCTCTGCAAAGAAGTTATATGATAAGCAATTTTTGAAAAGTTCTTCATAAATTTCCTATAGTATCCTACAAGGCCCATGAAACTTCGGACCTCATGTACATTCCTTGGTGCTGGCCATTCCAAAATGGCTTTAATCTTGGTTGGGTCCACAACTATTCCCCTAGCTGAAATTATATGGCCCAAATACTGCACTTCCTTTTCAAAGAAAGTACACTTAAAAGGCTTGCCATAAAGTTTATGCTCTCTCAACCTTTGAAGAACAATCCTTAGATGCTGAAGGTGTTCTTCCTCATTCTTAGAATAGATTAAGATGTCATCAAGAAAGACTAGGACAAACTTTTCCAAATAGTCTCTGAACACACTGTTCATTAAGTTCATAAATGCTACAGTTGTGTTTCTTAATCCAAAGGATAGGACAATAAACTCGTAATGCCCATACCTTGTTCTGAAAGCTATTTTGTGGATATCCTCATCATTTAATAGTAATTGATGGTACCGAGATCAAAGATCGATCTTAGAAAACATAGTTGCTCCTCTCATTTGATCAAAAAAATCATCAATGCGGGGCAATGGATATTTATTCTTAATTGTTGCCTTATTCAACATATGGTAGTCTATACATAACTGTAATGTACCATTTTTCTTTTTCACAAATATTACTGGTGCTTCCCAGGGTGACACACTGGGTCTTATCGGTCCTTTATCCAACAATTCCTTTAATTGAGCTTTTACCTCTATTAACTCAGTTGTGATCATTCTGTATGGATGGATATATGTTCTAATCCTAGAATTATATCTATAGAGAAATCAAAAGCTCTTTTAGGAGGTAATCTTGGTAGCTCATCTGGAAATACATCCTCAAAATCTCTAAGTAAAAGGTACTCGTCCATATCTTATCTCTACTAATCTATGGACTCCCTCTTCTCAACTCCATTGAGTTATTGAGATTCATAAAACATTAAATCATCTTGGAAGTTGGTTTCCTCATAACCATTTAGTTTTTCCATTTTGACAGCAAAAAGATGGCATCCCTTTCTTTGAGCTCTTTTCATTAGTAGGGTAGAAATTTCTCATAGTTTGACTTCTCTAGGGTTCCCTTGCAAAAAGAATTTGTTCTCTAGGTCATCTAGACATTATATTGTTGTAGCATAATAGTCCACCTTAGCCTAGTGTCTCCATAACTAGTTTGTCCCAAGGATAACATCATATGAGCCTAGTGGGGCTACGTAAAGGTTCACCTAGGTGGAGAAATTTGAAAGTTCAACCTTAGCCTCAAAAAAGCATTGATCTACCTGACCTTTGATCTGATTTGCATACTTAACTAATCAAGTATTTGCCATGTATCCAACTCTTCTAGGAATTTTGTGTAAAATTTTTGGAGAAACAAACATTCTGTAGCACTAATATCTATCAAAAATGAGATTGGGAAACCAGATAAAATACCTGTAGTTTCAATGGGAGTGATTTGATATTCAATTTGCCTAATATTCAGAGCTACATGTATGTGTTGTTGGAATACTGCCTACTGAGTGGGCAGAGGGTTTCCTTGTGGCTGTGCTCCCTTTGTCTTGTTAGGACACTAGTTGGTATAATGATCTCTACCACATGTATAACACCCTCCCATGGGTCCTTGCCTTTCATGAGGCTTTCTAGAATTATCTCCATTTTTCTTGGATTTGTTATTGCCCTTCTTTTCTCCCTGGATCATTTTGCTTATTCTTGGACCCTTTATCATTTTTCTTAGTCAAATCCTACTTCTTCCCTTTTTTCTTAGAAGATATGGAGGATTGGGACCAATTATACATTTTGTGGTTCCTTTCCCTATAAACAGTCATAACTTTCAATTTATGTTCATGTTTAATAGCTTTTTCATAAACCTGGTCCATTAAAGTGGGACCATACACATCAACTTCTCCCCCAATCTAGGTGTTCAATCCCATAATAAATTTTTGGATGTAAAATCTCTCATCCTATTAATATTATAGAACATACTTGAGTAGGTGAGTGAACTTTTCCCTGTATTTGTTCACAGTTAAATCAACCTATTTTAGATTCTGAAAATCTATAAGCTTTTGGTCATAAAACAGCCAGGGCAACGATCTTTGCCTAAAGAGTTGCACAAACCTATCTCAGGTTAAACTTGTAGACCTCAAGCCTAACTCCATTTCTTAGTCATCCGCCATGTGGATGCTTCACCTGCCAACTGGTATGCTCCCCATAGTACCTTGGTGATTTCAGTATAATTTCTTATTTCAAAGTATTTTTCCATCTTTGTAATCCATGCCTTCGCATCATGTCTTCTTACAGACCCATCAAACTTGGGAGGCATAACTTTTTTAATATCCCAAGATAATTCCAAAGCCAACTGGCTTCTTCTATCCCCTTCTTGTTTGGCCTCAAAGTTATTGTCTCTACATTCACTTTGGGTGGTGTCATCATGATGTGCCTTGTCATCACCCCCACAATAGGCTTCCCACCTAGGTCCATGCCAACCACTGACCTCTTTCTTGAGAATTCCAATTCTCGCTCTCATCTCTTGGAGCATAGCAAGGATCTGGTCGAGTTTAGGTTCAGAGTGGCCTGAAGGTTACCCTTCTTCCTAGCTATCTCCCATATTGGCTCTTATCTGAACCAGGCTACAATCTAATTCTCCTAAAGTTTGCAGTTTAATCATTCAATTAGTTTTTCGTACCATTAAATCCATTCATAAATGTAAATCCTTTCTCATTCATGTAATCTTTAACAAGAAGGGAAAGATTTTCCAAAATTCAAATTACATTATAGTTTTCCATGGATCACATAAAATCCATCCATAGTTACAAAATTTTGTTTACATCTTGCTACTGCAAGTCATTATTATATTGGGATACCTTCCCATGTTCATTTCTCATCCTTGAGATTTATCAAATCAGTTTTAGGAGGTGGACGTACTCGTGGGTACTCATCCACAATCTCCCTAGTAAGATTAGGATCCTTAGGGTCACTTTCCATGACTAGTTTCTTAGGTGCTGAGGGTTTTGCTAATTCATTTTCAAAGATAGGAATAGTAATCCTAACTTCTTTCCTCATCTCCTACTTGATGTGTTTAACAACATTAGCAAAGGTTTCATCATCAGCCAACCATGCACCTACCAAGAAACCAATTTTTTCAAGGCATTTTATTCTTGAGGCTCACTCCCTTAAGGCCTTAAGGTAAAGTCCATTTCTCATTACCTTTTTTCTGGGTGTCATTCTTATTCTTACCATACTGACATAAGAACATCCAAACATTAGCAACCATTAATACTAGAAAAGGAAAACATTATGTAGTGAGCTCATAGGTCCATGTATTGAACCTAGTAGCTTTGATACCATATGTAACATGATATCTCACATTACCCAAAATCAACCATAATTAACCATCTTATTTAAGGTTAAGAATGCATCATGATTAACATAATCATAGTTAAGCAAGAATGAATCAATATCATCATGATAATTAAACATGCTATTCTTTTCTAAATATTTCAAAAATTTAGATTTACAATGTCCATGGATAACTTATTAGTGAAGAAACTTTACTATACATGTACAAAGCTATGCTCATGGCATCATTTATAAAAATATACATAATAACTGACTATCACATCATATAAAGAATGTACTGTATCTAGAAATTTGACATCTGTCTTCATAAGTCTCAGCTTGTCTTCTGCTTGGGAAGGAGAGCATCACCTGAGTGGTTTTCCTCCAACCACAGATCGATGATCCCCTACACCACTTCCTACCTAGAAGTGACCCTACCCTTCATGGAGGGTATAGATATAAGGAACTATTAGGTTTGTCATCTGAGTATCTAGTGTTGTGTCCTTCATAATGTCTCACAGTCATACAACTATAGATCCACTCTAACTATGTATGACACAACTAGAAACATTATGGCATCTGGAGCATATTGGATCGACTAATGCATGTAGAGATGAATGCATTACTTTGGCCAAAGATTTACATACATATATGTTTCGCAATGAATGTAGTAGTATGCCCACCACCTCGACTTGACTTAGAAGTTGTCTCCTCCTATAGTAATCATAGTTTGACCTCTCTAGGTCTAGGGAAGGTAGGTTCAATTCATTCTTAGTCTGTTTCTAGGACATTTGACTCCTATTTTAGGAGTACAATCATTAATGTTACGTTGCCTTTGCAACAAGGAATTTGTGGCTCCACGTAACTCTTGTCCCCATCATTTCTTAATAACAATAGCATAATCATGTTTTCAAAATTTATGACCTCTCCTAGTTCAAGATTTCATGTTTACCTCAAGTCTCAAGGTTTGCATTCTAATTCATATAAACACTTGTCTCATATTATAATAGTTTATTGGGTTGATCCTCTTGAATAGACCCCAACTCAAAGAATCTACATGAGTTCTTGATTCCCTATACTTCATTTGTGAAGTATTGCCATTCAAAGGGATGGTGTTCATATACATTTAAACACAAGAGTTTCATGCTAGACATTGTATTTGTTCCCATAAGAAAATAAACATCAAAGGAGATTTTACTTCTCTGACAAACAAGACATGCATTTAAAAACTGCCTGGGTAACAATATTAGTTACCTACTACCATTTCTCCTTCAACAACTAGTCATAATACCATTTATACACATAGGATTACACCGTAGATAACATTATATCTTTCATAACAGTCAAGCACTATTTGCATTGTACTCATTTACTCACATATGTCGCACTATAGATAACATAATATCTTTATAAAAAGTCAAGCATTGCTATCCAGAGTACCCTAGACCTTTATACTAAGTTCCTAAGACATGGTCAAGACTTAAAGAATTTCCAATAAAGATAATATGGCCCAAGCATTGCTCCCAGCCTTTAGCCATAATAATCTTCTTTAACATTTAGAAAATTATTATTATTCAATAAAACTTAGGCTTTGAGCATAGACAGCTTGAATGATAGCCAATAGATTATTATAAATATATCATGCAGTCTATAGACCATGCCAAAATGACATTGAATATTCTTGCAAGCCACAGTTGTGTTTGGTGTTCAGCCTCATGGCCTCGACCGAGTGATATGCAAAAGCATTGTTTTCAAATAATAACATAGTGGTGTCGAATATGGCCTCAACGACCTCATAATGAATTCAATGTGGTAACAACTATGACCTTATTGGCCTCTACACATTAATACATTTTTACATATGAAAATAACACAATCGACACCATTAAATAGCAGTAGAGATATCTACTCATGATTCAAGTTCACATCATAATCTAAGTTTCATACCTTTATATTAAATATACAGTTGAGATGGCTTTCAAGGATAATTATTGTGTGCTTGTCGGTGGCTGTATCCATGAGCTACACGCACCAATCCTTTAATTCCTCAAATTCTCGAGACATAACAGATCATTTTTTATTTATTAAATAGGTAATTATATCAAAGATTATTTAGTTATACCCTAAATGAACTAAAGTGTTTAAACTAAACAATGAACATACATTTATCAAATCAGGATTATTAAGTGCATAGTGGAATATAATTTAACTTATCAAGAAATAATTTAATAAATAATTGTATTAATTCAATTTATCAACGCAAATGAATATATTAAACAATCCAAATAAATATACAAATTTAGTCTCAACAATTGACATAACTAAGTAGATAATACTTATCTGTATGAGATTAGTAAAAATCCAAAGATTGCTGGAATTGACCCTGGTTCATCCTCTTCCGTCTATGAGCAATCTGGGAGAAATAAGCATACTTTGCCGCTCTACATGAGTGTTGGTTCCTCCAGAACAATGTTCAACACCTGTGCAATAACCAAGCCCTTGATAGGACAGTCTTGAGTGCACTTTTGTACACCAAGTTGGACACACACATAAGATGTGTCCCCTTTTCTGTCTTTCTCACAGCCTGCTAACCTAGAATCCTATTCCCACAATGTACAATGCTTCCTTATTATTATTATTTTTCCTATCTCACATAAATTCTTATATAAACATTAAGGGGTGGTTTTCCAAACCATCACACCCTTTCACAAGAATTTCATTTTAATAATTATTTAATAAATAATTATTCTCCCTTTCTTAAAAGAGTTCTCTTAAATATTTTTTTATTACTCCTTATTTAGACTAAAGAAGCATATTTGCCTTCATTTTTCCCATCCCCTTTTTTTAAATTCTAAAGGGTTATTTTGTCACTTTATCTCTCTTGGGAAAAAAGTTGCATAACAATTGTCCCCCTATAAATTAACTACTATCCTCTGTAGCTCAAGATGCATCTGCATCACAACTCAAAGAAACACATGATCAATAATTGAAGAAATTGATATTGAGTATATTATTCTTCATAATGTTTCTATTTTTTTTTGTTTTTATTTACATCCTTTTCTTCTTTTTTTCAATTCATAGTCACTTTTTTTTCAATTTTATTTTAAATTAACAAGTAGTATGGAGAGAAACATTTTTTTCCAATCAAAATCTATGAATAGAACTATAGATACATACATAATAAGAATTTACAATAAAAAGCTAATGATATTTTATATGTTCAATCACACATTTTTTTAAATTTATCAATTTTATCTCATACAACCCATTATCTTTAATATAAATATTTTAATCACTTACATGAATCTTCAATACTAAATTTACAAAATTATCATCATGTGTTGTAATAAATTCTACCTAGTGAATGACATCCATATCCCCTACTATATAGTCACTCATCATTGAACTACATATAATCTACATAATCAGATAAATTCCAAGATGATATCCATGCATTCTAGACTACATGAATATGTTAGATTGAGGACAGACAACTGAGAGGGGGGGTGAATCAGTTGTCCAAAACTTTTCTTCCAATTAAACACTTAAATCCACTTTGTAATTTAGTAACATAATAATAAATCAATCATGGAAACATAATGCATTAAATCAAGAGAAACAATACATTAACACATAAGACACCAAGATTTTGATGTGGAAAACCTGGTTAAGGGAAAAACCACGGGGTGATTAACCCAAGATTGTATTCTCTGATAGAAGAATATAAAGAACAAAATGGCACATGCCAATTAAGGCTCACTACCTGAGCACACTGCTCTCAAGAGGCTCACTACCTACAAGAGACTCATTGTCTACAAAATAATAAGTATCACATACTTGAACTAGAGAATAGCATCTTCACCATTCTTGAGTTAGTTCCATTTAAGCCCAATACTTCTGCTCTCCCTTTCACTCTCCTTCTTGCTACCACACTCTCATCTCTGAAAAGATGCAATTGAAATGACTTTACAATCCCTTATTTATACAAGACATCAACTTATGAATAATCATCTAAGTCAGCAAACATTACAGAGCAAATACATCATGACTAATTACAAAAGACTTCACGTGGATCAACACACTGTCGGCCATATAGATCTAAGACTTAAATCGTCCTCTAGGAACACTCCAATCTTCACATAACATCTTCAAGATCATCCGCATGATGTGTAACTCATCTGGTCAGTCAAAATTAGGAAGAACACCATCATCAGGAAGTTATTCTTCAATTGTGAGCTCAAACCCCAATGCAGACCACCAATACGAACTGGACACAATCCAAAGACCACAAGCTTACCTAAATCATCAAGAACATCCACACTACATCTGCTTACTGGAATCCTTATCTCCTTCATCTGGAACCTCAAGAACATAGTCTATCATCAGTCACAATGGAATAGATGCTTATGGACCTTCAGACCACAAACCAATTGAGTTGTCAATTCAAATTGACTTCCTAAACACTCCCTCAAATCCATAGAATAGGATATTGCATTTCTGGATCTGACCGGACCTATCTATGTCACTCTGTCACCTCTGAACACTTGCCAGAACTGATTTTACTTGAGTGGCCACAACTTCTTCAGATCTTCATGCGGACCTCTAAAATCTTTAATGGATCACCTTAAGACACATATCTACAAACCCTTTGAACCGCATCTTCTGATCTTTATCTTAGCTAGGATTTTTAGCTCACTGTCTTCACTGTTCTTCTCTGTTCCTAATTAGAACTGATTTTCTCAATATCCTCAACATATAGCTCATCCAATCCTTATCTTCAATGCAATAGGAGCATGTTGACATGAATGACAACACCGGTTAGGCCTATACTTGCAACAATCTCCCCCTTTGTCATTGATGGCAACATATGATGTGAAAAAACTGTTTTAACCATCAAGACAAGAACTTTCATTTACTGACACAACTCCCCCTATCACCAACAACCATTCACATGTCTTCTCTTCCTTTATTGCTCCCCCTTTGATTAGAAACTACTTGTTTTTCACATGTCTTCTCTCCCCCTTTGACATTAATGGTAAAGGGTATATACTTGCAAATCCAACACTTCAGAATCATGCCAGCTACTTCCACTGAGTAGCAGCTTCCCATCATCAATCCGGACCACAAGATATGACTGTGATATCTACTGGACTGATGCACATCAGTGTATCTTAGTTCATCATCGGAGGGGTAATAACCCCTAACTTCTCCCTGAGATACTCAAAAGAGTCCTTAGGTAGAGGTTTAGTAAAGATATCTGCAATCTGATCCTTAGAAGGCACAAACTCCAATCTGACTTCATTCTTGTTCACTTGCTCTCTCAAAAAGTGAAACTTGATGGATATATGCTTAGTCTTTGAATGCAACACTAGATTCTTAGATATATTTATTGCACTTGAATTATCACAAAAGATTGTGATAGGTTCCTCATACTCTACTCTGATGTCTCCTAGCATCTGCTTCATCCACAAAACTTGAGTGCAACTACCTGCTGCTGTAATGTATTCTAATTCTGCTATGGACAGAGATATTGCCTCTTATTTCTTGCTTAGCCAAGAAACCAATCTCTTCCCTAAAAAGAATGCTCCACCACTAGTACTATTCCGGTCATCCACATCTCCTGCCCAATCCACATCTGTATATGCATGAAGAGAAAACTCATCATCTCTGGGATACCACAATCCATACTCAACTATCCCTTTTAGATATCTAAAAATCCTCTTGATTGCCATAACATGAGATTCTCTAGGATCAGCTTGAAATCTAGCAACAAGACTAACAACATTCATAATGTTAGGTCTAGTTTGAGTGAGATACAACAATCCTCCAATCATTGACCTATACTTTTATGATCAGCCTTAGGAGAGTCATCATCTTTGCTCAATTTACATCCGGTTGCCATGGGAGTACTCATTGGTTTTGAGTCTTCCATCCCAAATTTCTTCAACAATTCTTTCACATATTTGGTCTGAGAAATGAAGATTCCTTTCTTAGTTTGAATGATTTGCAGACCCAAGAAGAAATTCATTTCCCCAAGCATGGACATCTCAAATTCACCTTTCATTTGATTTGCAAAAGTTTTGCACATACTATCTTCCTCCAAAAATGATATCATCAACAAATACTTCAACAATCAAGATGTTCTCATGATCAATTTTGAAATACAAATTACTGTCAGCAATACCTTTGTTGAAACCAATCTTCAAAATATACTTATCCAATCTTTCATACCAAGCTCTTGGGGCTTGCTTCAATCCATATAGTGCTTTCTTCAACTTGCAGACCATATCACCATGATCAGACTATTGAAATCCATCCAGTTGCTTAATGTATACTTCTTCTTCCAAGTCACTATTCAGGAAGGCAGACTTGACATCCATCTGATATACTTTGAAATCCTTGAAGGCAACAAAAGCAAGAAATAATCTGACTGCATCAATTCTTGCCACCGGAGCAAAGGTTTCTTCAAAATCAACTCCTTCTATTTGAGAGTAACCCTTGTAGACCAATCTAGCTTTATTTCTGATTACTTCACCAACTTCATTCAGTTTATTCTAGAAGACCCATTTGGTTCCAATCACATTCTTGTTTCTAGGTCTGGGAACAAGATCCCAAGTGTGATTTTTCTCAATTTGTATCAGCTCTTCCTCTATTTCTTTGGTCTAATTTTCATCATTACAGGTTTCATTCACTGTCTTAGGTTCAATCTTTGAAATCAGACAATACTCATCTGAATCTTGAGCAATCCTCCTTCTTGTTTGGACACCTTTCCTTTTATCACCTATGATCTCATCTTCAGAGTGGTTCAATCTTACATATCTAGGAACTTTGGGAGTTTCTTACACTTCTGATATTGATCAGGCTCATTAAAACTCATCTCTTCTTCCTGATTTACCAGATCAGTTTGAGTCTGAATTTCAGAAGGGGCTTGGGCTCCTTGAATCAGAACACCATTCTAATCATCTTCATCATATTCATAAAACCTTGAGGATTTTTCAAATCCTTCATCAACCTTCACATTTGTACTTTCTATAATCTTTCTCAGTCTCTTGTTATAACACCGATATGCTTTGCTTTGAGTAGAGTAATCCAAAAATATTCCTTCATCACTTCTAGCATCAAACTTCCCTAGATCTTCATCTTTTTTAATGTAACATTTCATACCAAAGACTCTGAAATACCTCATAGTAGGAGTGATGCCAAACTAAAGTTCATAAGGAGTCTTACCAGTATTACTTTTAATTTGTACTCGATTGAGAGTATAGACTGCAGTGCTGACAGCTTCTCTCCAATAGATCTGAGGAATATCATCATGGTCCTAGATGCTTCTTGGATGGTCCGGTTCTTTCTCTTCACTACTCCATTCTACTGTGGAGTCCTAGGAGGAGACAACTGTCTCTTTATACCATGTTTCTCATAGAATTCTTTGAACTCACTGGATGTGAATTCTCCACCTCTATCAGACCTCAGACATTTTAATTTTAATCCATTTTCATTCTCTACCATAGCCTTGAATATTTTGAATTTCTCAAGAGCTTCTGATTTCTCTTTCAAAAAAGTAACCCACATCATCTAGGAGCAGTCATAAATTAAAAACATGAAGTATCTATCACCTTGCACACTCTTGATTCTTGTCGGACCACATAGGTCAGTATGAACTAAGTCCAATAATCCAGTAGAAGATTGTTCTTTGCTTATGAATGAGATTCTACTCTGTTTACCTAACTGACATTCTTTGCACAAGCTATTTGTAGGTTTCACCAATTTTTGAAGATCTCTTACAGCCTGATTATTGCTTATCTTGATGATGTTAACAAAATTCACATGACACATTCTCCTATGCCATAACCAACTCTGATCAATTCGAACAAATAGACAGCTTTTACCAGTACCAACTAAATGGAAGATATTACCTTTTGTTTGGGTACTAGATGCAATCTCTATTCTGGAACTTTCAAAGATCTTGCATTTTCCATTCTTGAATTGGAGATCATAGCCTTTGTCCACCAACTATCCAACACTAAGAAGATTGTGCTTCAATCATTCAACATACAGTACATTACCGGTTTTATTCTTTCCATCAAAAGAAATAGTTCCTCTACCTCTGATTCTACCAGTAGAATTATCACCAAACATTACCACTCCTCCTTCATACCTTTCCAAATCTATGAACTTATTTTTGTCACCTGTCATATGGTGAGAGCATCCATTGTCAATGACCCAATCATCCTTTTCTTCAACTTGGACAGCCAGAGCTCTTTCTACAACTTTATGATTGACAGATTCAAAGGACATTGGATCTTCTTCCTTGATGGCAATAAACACCCAATCACTTCCAGATTTATTTCCTATCTCTAATTCATCATCTTCATGAACATAGTAACAATTCTTTTGGAACCTTGATTTGTTAGGATTTGGCCTTGAAAATCTTTCCGGACACCTTGAGGCAAAATGACCAATCTTATTGCAGTTAAAACACTTAAAAGGCAATTTCCTTTTATACTTACCAGATCCTCTTGGTAGTCTTTTTGCAATAAGGGCTTCAAGTTGAGCAGTTTCTGCTTCCTCTTCTTCTAGGTCTTTTCTTACTTTTTCATACCATGATGGTTTCCTTGAAGAGTTCTCTCCTAGATCAAACCTTTGTTTACCTTTTACAGAGGCACTGGCTTTGAATGCAGATTCAGTCTTGGGGGGACATCTCCAAATTCGGTCATTTCAAATGCAACTAATTTACCAACCAATTGATCTCTTGTGACACTTGAATGGGCTTTGAATTCTTCAATGGCAACAACCTTGTATTTGTAAGAAGCATGAAGGGATCTGAGAACTTTGCCAACAATCTCATCTTCATCCAAGACTCTGCCAGCGTATCTAATGCCACAAACAAGCTCATTTACTCTTTGCATAAAAGTAGTGATATTTTCATCTTCTCTCATCTTCAGATTTTCAAATTTTCCTTTCAGACTCTGTAGCCTTGCACATTTAACATACTTGTCTCTTTCATGCAGAAGTTCTAGTTTTTCCCAAATCTCAAAAGAAGTTTGCATGTCAACAACATTTGTTAGCTCTGAATCAGACAAGGCACGTGGAAGAGCTTCTTTAGTCCGCAAATTATTTTCAGCATCTATGATTTCAGTTGCAGTTTTTGGGCTATTCTGTGGAGGAGTATACTTCGTTGTAGCCATGGTCTAGTACTGCATTCCCATACATTGCAAGTGACATTTCATGCGACTTTTCCAAATATTAAAATTGGTTCCATCAAACTTCAGACTATCCTTCTTATAGGACAACATCCTAGATCTCCTCAAGCGGTTAAGCTCTTTTAGAAGAACTTAGCTCTGATACCAATTATTAGATTTAGGATAGACAACTGAGAGGGGGGGTGAATCAGTTGTCCAAACCTTTTCTTCAAATTAAACACTTAAATCCACTTTGTAATTCAATAACATAATAATAAATCAATCATGGAAACATAATGCATTAAATCAAGAGCAACAATACATCAACACATAAGACACCAAGATTTTGACGTGGAAAACCCAGTTAAGGGAAAAACCATGGGGTGATTAACCCAAGATTGCATTCTCTGTTAGAAGAATAGAAAGAACAAAATGGCACATGCCAATTAGGGCTTACTGCCTACAAGAGACTCACTATCTACAAAATAATAAGTATCACATACTTGAACTAGAGAATAGCATCTTCACCATGCTTGAGTCAGTTCCATTTAAGCCCAATACTTCTGCTCTACCTTTCACTCTCCTTCTTGCTACCACACTCTCATCTCCACAAGATGCAATTGAAATGACTTTACAATCCCTTATTTATACAATACATCAACTTAGGAATAATCATCTAAGTCGGCAAACATTACAGAGCAAATACATCATGACTAATTACAAAAGACTTCATGCGGATCAACACACTGTCAAACATATAGATCTGAGACTTCAATCTTCACATAACATCTTCAAGATCATCCGTAGGATGTGTAACTCATCTGGTCGACCAAACTTAGAAAGAAGACCATCATCTAGAAGTTATTCTTCAATTGCAAGCTCAAACTCCAATGCAGACCACCAACACAAACTAGACATGATCCAAAGACCTCCACAAGCTTGCATGAATCATCAAGAACATCCACACTACATCTGCTTACTGGAATCCTTATCTCCTTCATCTGGAACCTCAAGAACACAGTCTGTCATCACTGTCACAATGGAATAAATGCTTGCAAACCTTCAGACCATGAACCAATTAAGTTGTCAATTCAAATTGACTTTCTAAACACTCCCTCAAATCTGGACAACAGGATATTACATTTCTGGATCTCACCGGACCTATCTGTGTCACTATGTCACCTCTGAACACTTACCAGAACCAGTTTTACTTGAGCAGCCATAACTTCTTTAGATCTTCATGTGGACCTCTGAAATGTTTACTGGATCACCTTAAGACACATATCTACAAACCCTTTGAACCGCATCTTCTAATCTTTATCTTAGATAGGATTTTTAGCTCACTGTCTTCATTATTCTTCTCTGTTCCTAATTAGGACTAATTTTCTCAATATCCTCAGCATACAACTCATCCAATCCTTATCATCAATGTAACAAGAGTATGTTGACATCAATGACAACACCGGTTAGGCCCATACTTGCAACATAATATCTCTTTTCATAATATACAACTAGAATCTTAGTCCTATACAATAAGGAAAATGTACAAGGTTATTGGGTTAATCAAGTCCAATAACAAAGTACAATATAACAAAAGATGGTTTAAAGAATGTGAGAAATGCATCTTAAATAACAATAGAATAATAGTAAATTATCATCACCTAGAGAGTACTTCATAAAAAAATACAAGGTTTAATCTTCCTTTAAGAATCTAGGTTAAGTAAATTTTAAATTACTTCTAGGATGAAGATTTGTTTAATAAAGTTGATGGATAAATATTTGGCCTTAATGAGGATATAGTCATATTTACAACAATGTTGTAAATGTAATAGTAAAGAGGAATACAACCTTTTATTGGGGTTCTCATCATAAAATTAAATAGTAAGGGAGGGTACATAAGGAGAGGAAATATTATGTCATTCCATAAATACATCCCTAGGCTTGAACACCTATTGATATATGATATTATTAAATTGTGTATGATAAAATAATTAGTATAAATTTATAATTTTAATTTCCTTAGAGGCTGTCTCTCCCCCTGTAAGCTTCAACATGTCCCCCATGTCTTATCATAAGAAAAATTTTATTGTGCAATTGATAAAGTACTATTTCATTCCAGCCAATGCATTTAAACAACACAATATTTTCAAAGTTTAAGATGTTAAAATAGCATGCCTCTATGAGTTTATATCTTATAAATATGTTACTCTTTTAGATAATAGTTGGTTGACTTGTAAAAATTTTAATGTTTTCCCTTAAACAATATTTAAAAAGTGAATACCTTTATTACTTGTTAGATGTAAAGGAGATCCAAATCTTATTTATTATGAATTTATATGAACCTTTTGATTCTTTTAGCTATATTATGTGGTGATGATTTAGCTTCCATCCACTTATCAAATGTTTCATTGTTATTAGTTACTTGTAGCTATAAACATTTTGTGATGGGTGTTTAAGTGGTCCTACAAAATCTAGTCCCACCTAAATAATTTATGACACCTTGTAGGTTGTAGTGGTTAGAGAGTGTCTTTTACCAGTCTTTTCTTCTTTGGAAGATCATAGGATTGTACCCATTTATATCAACCTTTAAATATGGTAGTCTACCATAATCCTGTCAAAAAAATTTCATTGTTGTTGACTTATGACTTCCATGGCTAACACTTGGTACTCCTTGATGCACCTATTGAAGAATGTCTCCCACTTCTCTTCCAAAAAACATCTCAAAATTTGATCTTTAATTATGTAGTATAATAATCCACGAAATACTGCAATGGTCTTGATTTCAGAATTATACCTTTCTTGTGGAAATGATCCACTATTTAAATATTCTCCTAGTTATACCATTTTAGTAAAATATATGTTCAAAATATCCACATATGGGGAAGTCATCATTTACTCCTTGTGTTTTTCAACATCACTCTACTTAAATATCATCCATATCAATGGTCAAACAGTTAATAGTAAATTTACACCTCATCCACAACAAAAAGTGGTAAATGTTTGTCCTACTTTTATTAGCTAAAATTGCACTTTGATTGTTGAAGTAGATGATATTTAAGAATAGTCATTCAACATTCTATAATCTAAATAGATGATCTATCACAATGTGACTCTTTCCTTTCTTTACTATGGCAGATAATTGAAACTCCTGTAGTAATAGTAACCATTGTGAAATTTGTCCATATATCATAGTTTTCTTAATTACATAGAGAAATCCTTGATGATTTATAGAGAATACAATGGGTTGGACAAGAAATAGTGTTAGAATTTTCAAACTAAATACACTGCACCCAATGCTTAGCGAATTCAATAATTGTCACTCTAGGTATGTTCCCTCGGCCAATACCTTTCTATGACATTATAATTTTTAGCTTGGACTGCAATGATTGCAAGATATGCACAAAATGGATTGTTGAAAAGGCTTTAAAAACTTTCAAGAAAACATAATTGGTGTAAGAATAATGAACAATTAACAAGTAGTTACTTGTTAGTAGGCATTTATAGAAAATATTTTTCAATTCGGTTTTAAATGTATAATTCCTTTCTCAATTGAACCAATGAAGAATTTTGTGAGCCTTTCCCCATTTGTGCGTTATTAGTTACTGTTGGATGATCTCTAGATCATTATAATTTAAATTTGTTGCTTTTATAAAACCATTAATAGGAAGGATTAAGGCCCAATTCCACAACCTTTGCCAGCATTCTCCATACAATACTATATATAGAACATGCAAGGTGTACATTCATCCTAAAGTTTGGAGTGTATTTACAATTTCCTATAGGATTTATTTGAGAGATGAGTTACCACATCCTTTCCATGAATCACCACTTATAGGCAAAAACAACAGAGAAGATTGTGTTGAAGTTGCAATGCCAGTCTTGCAAACACATCTCACAACATCACCTGTAAGTTATTTTTAGATATTTTTTAAAGTCTAAGTTGGTGCTTAATGGAAGAGAATAAACCACCATATCTTTACATATTGATGTTTTACAATGATGCAAGCACTTTGAGATTGATGGAGACAAAAAGGGAAAGGGAACATTCCTCTTCTAGATAGGAGGTTCTATTCTTGATCTACATACTTTACCTCTCTACACGAGTGTTGGTTCCTCTGGAACAATGTTCAACACCCATGCAATAACCAAGCCTTGGCTAGGATAGTTCTGATTACACTTCTATACTCTAGTTTGGACACACACATAAGATGTGCCCGCTTCTCTATCTTGTTCACAACCTCCTAACCTGGAATCCTATTCCCACAATGTACAATGCTTCCTAACTGATAGTTCTGCCTATTGAATTTATCGACCTTCAATTTACCCTCATCCACCATTGCTCCCACTCAAGTGTGAGACTTTCCTGCAGACGATAATCAAACACAACCCGCTCCGATACCACTTGTTAGGGTTAGCTGGTAGAAGATATCAATTAAATGCAAATAAAGATTAAACAGAGGAATGGAAATACATAGAATCAATAATAGCAAAAGACAAGTTTTAACGTGGTTCACCCAAACTTGGGCTACATCCACCAAACAAAGAGTCCAATATTATTATCCAGTAAATCAAACTGATTACAACTAGTAATCCCTGCAACTCAATACCATTGCAAATGCTACAATACAATATATCAAAACCCTAACCCTTAGCCACTTTTTTATCAAGCCTTTTTGTCGGTTACAAATAATAGGATTTTCTTATGTCGGTCACAAAAATAAGATTTTTTATGTCGGCTCTAAATTTTTTTTTCTCATGGCTAGTGTATAGTACTTTCCTGATCAGTCGCCACCTACCAACAGATGTTCCTATAGGGAACATATGTTTGAGCATCATAGGAGTTATTTGTCCCAATAGTTGGCTTGGGGTGGTTAGTAAAGTTCCAATTAATTGAGCTTCTAGTAGTTGAATGTACCTCAAGCAACTCCTACTTGAGTGGTGGGACCATGTTACTCTTATAGTCAAGAGGGTCACTATGCAAGATCATGCCCTCATGGGTGAGTAGAAATTGGTGGTTAGAGTATTGCAATGTCATCACTAATGGTGGGAGATGTTCAAAGGTTGCAAAAAGTTGTTACTATGGTAGACAACCATTAAGGGGAGCACTAGGGTGCAGCTATCGAGATCTCAACTTGAGGAGGGCAAGAAAATTTCTTTGGAGCCCATTTGTATGTTGTTGCAAGTTAGAGGCTCGCACTTTAACAAAAATATAGGTAGATCAGGTAAGAGCTTAGTGGGACCCTCTAGATGAGTCTACCACAACTTGGGAGGATGACACACAACTTAGAGTGTTTTACCATTACCATTTATGAAGGCTTCCTTTAGTAAGCCTAGTTCTAGGGAGGGTTGATGTAATGCCTTTTACAATTGTGCCTTTTTATCTATTAACTTTTATTTTGGATCTGCTATTGTTATTAGCAATGATGTGTTATTATTCCATCAAGGTACTTTCTGACGAGGTTTTTGTTAGAACACATAGAAATGCTGAGGGGGGGTGAATCAATATTTACCACTTTTTAAAACAATTTTACTGCAACCATAGTATCTCTACTGCATCAACAGATTATGAAAGAATTGTACAAGCATAAGCAAAATCAAACATCCACACAAGAGACCATAACACCAAATTTACATAGAATCCCAAGATGGGAAAAACCATGGTGAGCAAGATGCTTGGATCTACTATCCAAAACTAGCCTCACAAAAATGAAGCAGTGAATTACAATATTTTATAGGCTTCAACCCATAGGACTTTCAACCTGAGAAGGATTGCAATCCTTTTTACAAATTTGTAGGCTCCAACCTACCAGAGACTTCAATCTCAAAACAAACTAAGCATCAACCTAGAAATAGGCTCCAACCTCCCATAGAAACTGAGCTCCAACCTAGCAATAGGTTCCAACCTATCTGAGGCTCCATCCTTCCATACAAACTAAGCTACAACTTAGGAAACTAAGACAATAACAAATAAATTTAGTACTTACACATATTGTGTGAACTCATGATCTCTAAATCATGCCCTTCACATCCTTCAACGTTGCATATCTCCACATGCCTAATTGCTTGGTGTTTGCATGTATTTCACTTCTCATTCACATTCACAGATACAATCAATTTTTTTGCTTATGCGCACAGATAAATATACACAGATACTTTCACATGCACAAACTGATTGTTCTTTTACCAAACTATACATATTTCATTATCATGTTGGCTATAGTGCATTCTTCACCATCGACCTCTAATATTTTGGAATTCAACATGCATAGGGCTCAAATCATATTTACATAAGTTGACCAAAAAAATAGGTCTGGACCCAAAACTGGAACAATGCACATGTTACTAAAATGGCACCAACAATTAAGCTTTTGAATTCCAACATGTGCATTTAAATGTTAGCTAATGCATTAACTTAAAACATCTTCCAATATCAACCTTAGAGTTTTGAATCTTGAAATTCAGCACTTTGTATATTTTCCTTTTGCATTAATTATACTTACAGAGAATCAAAGATTGGGCTTCTAGTCTTTTGCCTTCCTCTTTGAATGACTTAGAGGGTCTCCTCCGGTCCTACTGGATTCTTCCTTAGTAGAGATATTGAGTGTCATGATTCCTATCTACTACCTTCCTTATCAAGTGATGGGCTTTTTGTCTATTGCCTTCCTTATCGAGAGATAGGCTTTCTGTCTATCGCCTTCCTTATCGAGTGTCCGCCTTCCTATCTATAGCTTCCCATTTTCAATTGATCAAAGGGAAACCTCACCCTCTAAACCCTAATCACTTAGCATATATTTGAGTTCACACACCAGGCTTCCTAAGTAACATCTTCTTATTCCAATTTAATAAGGAACATCTCTGCCCTCTGACTCCCAGTCACTTAGCATATATCAAAGTTCACACACCGAGATTTCTAAGTAACATCTTCTTATTCAAATTCAACAAGGAACATCTCCACCCTCTAACTCCTGAAAGCAATGACTAATACTCACAAGTTGTTAGAGCTTCACAATCAGGTCTTCAACTCTATCCCTTCTTTTTTCCTCAACCTAGAGAAGGGGTAAGACCCAATCCCTGATCTTTGATGATCACCAGAAAACCTACTAACCAACTTTTGTTGATACTTTAGCTATAAATCATTCATGCCTTAGCATCTTTTATTTGTCATCTTCATAGCTAAACTTCCTTTTGACATCAATGGCAACACTTCCAATAATCTCCCCCTTTGTCATTTATGGAAACAAAAACATAATATATCTCTATCTCTTCTCTTACTCTATCTCTTTTGCAAATGATCCCCCTTACTCTATCTCTCCCCCTTTGACATCAATGGAAAATAAAGGAAACCAACTTCTTTCCTTAATACAATTTGAAACTATCAAGACAAGCTCCCCCTAACTATAATGCTTCTCCTCACCATGTCACACCAAACTTTGATCATCCAATTTGTCTTCTTTCTACTTGCTCCCCCTAAGAGGTAGCCATTGTACAAACAGGGATGAAGAATATGCCTTGCGCTGCTCCCCTTGGATAGATGCTTCATCATAAGATTTTACTGATTTGGTGAGAGTGATATCACTCCCAACTTCTGCCTTAAGTATTCAAGTATCTCTTTAGGAAGAGGTTTTGTGAAGATATTTGCAATCTGATCCTTTGTAGGAACGAACTCCAATTTGACCTCCTAATTTGCAACCTTTTCTGTCAAGAAATGATGCCTAATGGATATGTGTTTTGTTCTAGAATGCATCACTGGCTTTTTAGATATATTAATTGCAATTGTATTGTCACACATAATAGAAATAGGCTCATCATACATAACTATGATATCCTTCAGTGTCTGCTTCATCCACAACACCTGAGTGCAACAAGTTGCTATTACAATGTATTATGCTTATGCTATTGATAAGGCAACTAAATCTTACTTTTTCCTTAACCATGAAACTAGTCTACCACCTAGGAATAAGGCTCCACCACTTGTGCTATTCCAATCATCAGTACTGCTAGCCCAATATGCATCTATATATACTATCAAAGAGAAATCCTTTCCCTTCTCATACCACAATCCATAATCCAAAGTGTTCTTTAGATATTCGAAATCTAGCCACCATACAAACTACTTCCATAATATCTAGTCTAGTTACAGTCAAGTATAATAAGCTTCTCGAATCATGGATTTGTACATAGTCTGATCAACTTGAGGTGACCTATCATCCTTGCTTAGATGAAAGCCTATAACCATAGGTGTTCTCACAGGTTTGCAATCATCCATACCAAACTTTTTCAACATCTCCTTTGCATACTTAGTTTGTGAAATAAGCATGCCATTGTTTGATTGAGCAATTTGAAGTCCAAGGAAAAATGAAAGCTCACCAATCATAGACATCTCAAATTCTTTTTGCATCTCTTTAGAAAACATCTTGTACAACTCCTCATTTCCACCAAAGATAATATCATCATATACTACAACTATCAACATGTCATCACACACAATCTTGTTATAATGATTGCTATCAACAATCCCCTTCTTGAAACCTCATTGGTGTAGTTACTTGTCCAACCTTGTGTACCATGCCCTAGGTGCTTGTTTGAAACCATATAATCCCTTCTTGAGTCTACATACCATATTCTCATCTTCTGATAGTTGAAATCCTTCATCTTGTTCTATGTCAAGTTCTTCTTCTAAGTCACCATCCAGGAAAGAAAATTTTACATCCATTTGATATACCTTGAAGTCTTTGTGAACTGCAAATGTAAGGAACATGCTTATTGCTTCCATTCTTGCCACAGGAGCAAACATCTCAAAATCAATACCTTCCACTTGTGAATAGCCTTTGCAAACCAATCATGCTTTGTTTCTAACAACTTATCCATCTTCATTCAACCTGATTTTGAAAACCCACTTGGTTTCAATCATATTCTTGTCCTTTGGCCTTGCAACAAGTTCCCATGATTTATTCTTCTCAATTTGATATAACACATTGATATACTAAGAGGGGGTTGAATCAGTATATGCCACTTTTTAAAACAATATATTGTATCAACAAGATCTCTACTAGGCATCAATCAAACTTTCATCCTTGTTGGCTTCAAAAAAATTCTTTCATTCTATCTTGGATAGCAGTGAGAAGTTTAATTGTTCTCTAAGGCTTGTCCTACTTATAAATCCTTTATTCTTATTTCCGATTATCTAATTTTTAGAATGACTCTTCTAAATAAACTTTGCAAGTGACTTGGTGGTCTCTATGAGTGTCTCTTCTTCTGCAAATTCTTTTTCTACTTCTGTGCTGACTAAATCATCTGAACAGTCATCATCTTGATGATGTGTGGGTGGATGTATCTTTTCATCAACTATAACATTTGCATTCTCAACTATCTTCTTCAGTCTCTTGTTGTAACATTTATAAGCCTTACTTCTAGTTGAATAACCAAGAAAAGTTACTTCATCTAAACTTGAGTCAAACTTCCCCAAATTGTTTTTATCTCTTTTGATGTAGCATTTGCTTCCAAAAATTCTAAACTACTTGACTAATGCAGGTTTTCCCTTCCATTGCTCATATGGTGTCTTAGTGTCATTCACTCTTAGCTGTCCTCTATTCAAGATATAAATAACAGTATGAACTACTTCTTTCCAATACACATTAGGAAGCTTGGCTTCATTCAACATTGTTCTTACTATCTCCTGGATTGTTTTGTTCTTCCTTTCAACTACTCCATTTTGTTGAGTCCTTGCAGCAGAGTATTATCTTTTTATTCCATGTTCTTCACAAAATTCCTCAAATTCATTTGATGTGAAGTCACCTCCTCTATCTAATCTTAGGCACTTGATTCTAGCATTCATCTCATTCTCAACTGTAGATTTGAAAATTTTGAATCTACTAAAAGCTTCTAATTTTTCTTTCAAAAAAGTTACCCATGCCATTGTAGAGTAATCATCAATGAGCAACATGAAATACCTTTCACCTTGGAGACTTATTGTTTTTGTAGAACTACATAAATTTGTATGAATCAGTTCCAAAGGCTCAGTAGAATAACACTCATTGGTCTTGAACTTGGTCCTTGTTTGCTTCCCAATTTGACATTCCTTACAAAAGGTACTTGTAGGCTTAGCAATCTATGGCATGTCTCTAACTAAAAGTTTAGAGCTGATCTTCACAAGATTTTTAAAGTTGATGTGCCCCATGCTCTTATGCCACAACCAACTCTCATCAGTTTGTCCTAACATGCAACACTTTCCTTTGACTTCACAAATATTGTAGAAGTTATTCTCTATTCTGCTTCCTTCTGCCACAAGTTTGCTAGTGTTTTCTCTTCTAATTTCACATCCTTGTGCATTGAAAATAAGATTTTATCCTTTGTTACACATCTAACTTACATTAAGAAGATTGTGCTTGAGACCTTCTATATATAGAACATGTCTTCAGTCCTATTCTTTCCATAAATACTTACTGTAGCTTTACCACATATCTTTAAAGAGATGATGTCTCCAAACTTGATGGATCAACCATTCCACTTTTCAAGACTAAGAAATTTGCTCTTGTCCCGTGTCATGTGACTTGAGCATCTGTTGTCTATAACTGAAGGATTTGATTTTCCTTGTGCATGAAATGCAGTTTGGAAAATCATTGAGTTTTCACCTTCATAATTGTTGTTGATTCTGTATTCCTTCTTCTGATCTGACTTTCAATTTTCAAAAATGTCTATCCTCTTTTCTTGGTTATCAAAATCAGTCATCTGAGATTTTGAATTTTCCAAGCCACTTCTATAAAACCTTGCTATGTGCCCAAAATTATTGCAAATACAAAATATTATATTGAAATCTAACAATGGGGCAAAAGAATTTCTACTTACAAAATTCCTTCTCCTCATTCTTGGTCTATATTCAATAGCTTTGTGACCATACGAATTACAATTGAAACAATAATTAGAGAAAGAAAAATTAAACTTGTTAATGAAAGTTTATCCTGTAGGAAAATTTGATCTTTTGAATCTTCTTCTCTGAGAAATAATAGGAATGAAATCAACTTCTTCAAGTTTTGTACTGTCATTCTTCATAGGGATTTCTTCATTTGACACTGTCTTCTTTGGATTAGTCTTCTTTGTTGGAACAAAAGATTGTGTGACTTCTTCATCATACCTGACTTAATCAATAGAGGTCTCTGAATGTTTATTATATCATCCAAAATTTCAAAGCTCTTACTAAATTTGATATTCTTACTCATCTGAGCATGAACCTTTTCAACCTCCTTTCTACGTGAAATAATTTCTTCTTCAAGTTTCAAATATTCATCTGATTTGGCTTTGAAGGCAGTATTCACCATGTCTATAATTCTTTTTTGCTCTTCAATCTGAATCTTCCAGGTAACAATCCTCTCCTTTGATTCTATGATCTTGGCCTTTTGTTCTTCATTTTATTTCCTTGCTAGATCCAAATCTTTAAGAACAGAGATCAATTCACTTTAAAAATCAACTTCACATTCTTCTTCTTTATCAATAGCAACATTGTTTGAGTTGTCCAAGACTTCCATAGCCATGAATAGAGATTCCACTCTTTCATCTTCTGATGCACAATTGTCTTCTTTTTTTGAACTCCAATCATTCTTAGAGTAAAGGATTTTCTTGTTTGTGTTAAAATTAGATCTTTTGAAACCCTTGTTGTTATCTTCCTTCTTCTGAAGAGGACATTTAGATGCATATTGCCCAATCTTTCCATAGTTGAAACACTTGAAAAGATACTTATCTTTGTACTTACCTGATCCCTTCTTTATCTTTCTTACAAAGTTGGCCTCTTAATTATTAGATGCATCACTTGACTCAGCTCCATTTTTCTTAGATGCTTTGAAATCAACTTCCTTGTTAGATGTTTCTTTGCTTGTGTTTCTAATTTCATAGGTAGTGAGTGAACCAAATAATTCATCCATCTTGAATACCTTCAAATCTCTTGTTTATTCAATAGTAGAAACTTTTGAACCATACCTTTGAGGGAGTGATCTCAGTACCTTTTGCACAACTATTGGATCCTCTACCTTTTCCTCAAGACCTCTGATAGCAT
The DNA here is from genome assembly GCA_027924645.1 of Cunninghamia lanceolata. Lineage (NCBI taxonomy): Eukaryota > Viridiplantae > Streptophyta > Pinopsida > Cupressales > Cupressaceae > Cunninghamia > Cunninghamia lanceolata. The sequence goes on from BSBN01000854.1 coordinate 12,456,255, forward strand.
TTACAACCTTATTTACTTCGAGAAGATAGTCAACAATGTTCTCTTCTTCCTTCATCTTCAAATTTTCAAAATCAACCTTATAGGTCTACAATTTTGCTTGCTTTACTTTATCATCCCCTTCATAGAGACTTTTGAGTTTATCCCATATGTCCTTAGCCACCTTGCACTATAATACCTTGACAAACTTTGAATTGGTTAGATCACTTAAGATGGCATTCTTTGCAGTCACATCTATAATAGGATGAGTAGGCTTAGTATACTTATCCATTATAGCTCTCCAAACATCATACCCTAGAGAGGTAAGATAGTGTTACATCCCCAACTTATGATTTAGCTTAATCTTTCTTTTGTATGGTAAACACGATGATTAATCATAGTTTAATGATTTGATGTTTGTGTTAAATATCAAATAGAATAATTGATTATATGAAAACTGACTAATGTTAGTTTATACATGAGATTACATGTTGATAAGATTATTTTGTCATAATGTTTTGCAAATCAAATAATGATACACTATTCATGGTTATATGGTTGTGAGTGTAATTAGGAAAATAATCTCCCTCCAAGGACGAAAGGAGAGTATCACTTGAGAGGAGGAGATAGATGTTGGGAAAAGGTCAGATTGCCATCTGAGTATCAAAATTAGTCTTTGTGAACCCATGCAAGGTAGAGTGAGTTATCATCTTTCCTTTGTTAGTCGTATTCAGTTAGACATGTGTCAGCTTGACAATTTGAGTTATCTCGACGTCATCTATGTCGATTCGACTAGACGATGTTCTTAGAATGTCAATTCTGGTTGATAAGTAATCTCATCAAGTTGTCGAATATTTCCTTGTTTCCTTATCTATTTCCCTATTAGGTGTGTATATATATATATATATATATATATATATATATATATATATATATATATATATATATATTGTGGTTATTATGGTGAAGAGGGGGAGTGAAACTCAACCCCAAAGTCACATTTTGATGTTGTGCCACCCTATCGATGATCTTTATTTGATGACACCTTAGTTTATTTGACAACCCTTAAACATCATTAAGATGTAGGGGAAATTATGTGCATGATATAATTATTTCTAACCCCCATAGAGGTCAAGAACCCATATTAATATTAAAATATATTTATGTTTATCTTTGGGCAGTCAGCCAACCACCATCCACGATAAGTTGAGTGAGTGGAGGCCAAGTAGAATATGTCATGAGCTTCAACTTCATTGCCCACATGATAATGCAGTTGGTGGTCTATAGGGAAAGCCCGTGAGGTGGCGGAACTATTTCTTACCAATACCCATAGAAAGGGGCTGATGGATATTGTAGCATACAAAATAATGCATGCAAAGTTTTATACATGGTATCATTTTCTTTGATACATGTTTTTCTTTAAGTATCCAAGAGAGAGGAACAAGAAGTTTGAAAAATGAGATAATAAGAAGAAGAATTGCTACAAAAGTAGCATGGGATTTGTTATGTGACTTTTTTCCCAAGAGAGATAAAGTGATGAAATGACCCTTTAGAATTAAAAAAAGGGGATGGGAAAAATAAAGGAAAGTATGCTTCTTTAGTTTAATAAAGAGTAATAAAAAAATATTTAAGAGAACTCTTTTATGAAAGGGAGAATAATTATTTATTAAATAATTATTAAAATGAAACTCTTGTGAAAGGGTGTGATGGTTTAGAAAACCACCCCTTAATGTTTATATAAGCATTTATGTGAGACAAAAATAATAATAAGGAAGATGTAGATGGAGGATTACCTCTATCAAAAGGATTTATGGATGCCGTTGGAGGGAGTATCCAAGAAACTGGCAACAATGTTTGATGAGGATTGGAATCTTCTTGACAGAAAGGCACTAGGAACCATTCAGTTGTGCCTGGCACCATCGGTGGCATTCAATATAACGGAAGCGAAGACAACAGACGGTCTGATGAAAACTTTGGCTAAATTGTATGAAAAACCCTCAACCTCAAATAAGGTATTTCTCATGAAGCGTTTGTTTAATTTGAAAATGGTTGAAGGTGGATCTGTGACAGGTCATTTAAATGAATTTAATACGATTTTCAGTCAATTGACTTCTTTAAATGTAAAATTTGATGAAGAAGTTAGAGCTCTCTTGATATTATGTTCATTGCCTAAAAGCTGAGATAGTTTGGTAATGGTAGTTAGTAACTCTGTTTCTAGTTCAAATACCCTGAAATTTGATGATGTAATTGGTGTTATTTTGAGTAAGAAAATTCGTAAGAAAAGCTCAGGTGGAACCATATCAGGCAGTGTTTTGAATGCAAAGAGTAGGGGCAGATCAAAGGAGAGAGGAAAAGGTTTTGGAGGTCATGGGAAGTCATGAGGAAAATCAAAGGACAAAAGATCCCAAACCAAAAGACAAAAGGATTGCTGGTACTGTGGGAAACCAGGTCATCTGAAAAAAGATTGCTGGTCTCAGAAAAATAAAGGAGACAAACAAGAAGGCAATAAGGAGACAAATGTGGTAAGCAATAAATCTGAAGATGATGCTTTGATTCTTTCCCTAGATAATACTGATGATTCATGGGTTTTAGATTCAAGGGCCTCATTTCATGCTACACCCCATAGAAGTTATTTTCTTGATTATGTCCAAGGGGATTTTGGGCTGGTTTATTTGGGAGATAACGAACCCTATCAAATTCTTGGAAAGGGAGGAATTAAGATTAAGTAGCAGATTGGGAATCATTGGCTACTACAAGAGGTAAAGCATGTTCCAAGGCTCAGTAGGAATTTAATTTTAGTAGGGCAGCTAACTGAACAAGGTTGCACTATTACATTTACTGATAAAGATTGGAAGGTTTCAAAAGGTGCCTTAGTAGTAGCAAAAGGTGTGAAAGTAGGCACCTTATATCTTTGTACAGGTCATATTGTTCCTTCTACTTTAGCTGTTACAGAGAAAAAACAAACAGGTTCAGGAACAGTTGCTGCAGGTTTGCAAGAAGAGACTGGAAAAGTTGCTACAGGTTCTAAAACAACACTATGGCATAATAGACTTGGGCATATGAGTGAAAAAGGTATGAAGGTACTTCATTCTAAGAAAGTTTTACCAGGTCTGAAATGTATTAATATGGATTTATGTGAAAGGTGTGTGTATGGAAAACAAAAGAGAGTTAGTTTTCTCAAGGATGGGAAGCAAAAGAAAAATAAAAAGTTAGAGCTTGTGCATACAGATGTATGGGGACCAGCTCAGGTATCTTCTCTTGGTGGCTCTCGGTATTATGTTACATTCATAGATGATGCAACTAGGAAGGTCTGGATTTATTTCCTTAGACAGAAATCTGATGTATTTGAAACATTTAAGAAATGGAGAAGCTTGGTTGAGAATGAGATGGGTAAAAGATTAAAATGTCTCAGATCTGATAATGGCGGTGAGTATTGCAGCAAAGAATTTGAAGATTATTGTTCCTTTAATGGAATTCGTAGGCAAAAAATGGTTCCAAGGACTCCACAGGAAAATGGAGTGGCTGAACGCATGAATAGGACAATAATGGAGCATGCAAGGACCATGAGATTGCATGCTGGGCTGCCTTTAAACATGTGGGCAGAGGCTATCAACATTGCTGTATATTTAATTAACAGAGGTCCTTCAGTTCCTTTGGGCTATGGTATTCTAGAGGAAGCATAGATAGGTAAGAATGTGAGTTATTCTTTTCTGAAAACCTTCAGTTGTGAAGCATTTGCACATATAGATTTTGAAAATAAAACCAAGCTGGATGCAAAATCAAAAAAATGTACCTTCGTTAGATATGGCATTGATGAATTTGGTTATAGGCTTTGGGATTTTGAAAATCAAAAAATTGTGAGAAGTAGGGATGTTATATTCAATGAGAAGGTGTTGTACAAAGATCAGTTGCAGCAGCATAAGAAGAAAGAAAAAGATTATGTGCTGCTAGATGATACTCCAAATAGTGATGTTCCAGTGCTTCCTCATGCTTTTTAGAGCTGACAATTTTTTTTTTGTGACCGACATAAGAAAACCCCATTTTTTGTAACTGACAAAAAGGCTTGATAAAAAAGTGGCTAAGGGTTAGGGTTTTGATATATTGTATTGTAGCATTTGCAATGGTATTGAGTTGCAGGGATTGCTGGTTGTAATCGGTTTGATTTACTAGATAATAATTGTGAGGGTAAAATATCAAATCAATCAAATGAATTATAGATGACCCAAACATCAACAGAATAGAGAAACAAAGAAGATTAAACAAAGCAATGAACAAACACAGCAAACCTCTTCCGTTTCGAAACTTCTGTTGTTCGCCTATCACGAATCGTCCTTTCGCAGATGAGATGAGCCCTCAGAGAGTGCAATCTTTTAAAACTATTTGAGGAAGCCGATGGTGAACGGCTATAGTGTGATATGCAATGAAGGTGAGCTCCAATGCAACAATGGTGATCTCAAGATTGTGGATGACAAATGGGTGCCAAAGGCGCGCTGGTGATATTTCTGCAGAGTAACAATGTCAAAAGCCTAGATCCCCAGAATGAAGGGATGAAGCTTCATTTATAGACTTGGAGGAATAGGAATCAACGGATGAGAGGAGATATGAAGATCGACGGTTGAGGATGGTTGAGGAATGTGCAACCAGTGGAAACGTGACAAGTGTCCCAGCTCCATCATGAAAGGTGGGATGTGACAAAACTGATTGGAGAGTTAACTCCATTGACTGGTCTGTTAACAGAATTGATTGATCAGTTAGAAGAGTGGATTGTGGAACTGACTGGATTGATTGAGGATTTGACTCAACTGACAGGTTAGTTAACAGATTTGATTGATTGGTTAACTGACCTTTGATTGGAGAAGAAATAGGCCATGTGGGTGAGGGAAAATAAGGCAATTAAATATTAAATATATTTAATTACATGTGCAACCTAATGAGGTGGACAAGGTGAGGTGGAAAAGGTGAGGTGTAAAGGTGACGTGGAATTTTGAATTTAGAACTTTAGGATAGAGGAATTAGGCTTAATTAAATAATTTATGATTGTTTAATTGTGAAGGATATTAGAAGAATTTTAATTAAATAAATAGAATTTATGTAATTGTGAGATAGTGAATTGATTAAATAAATTTGGAATATTTATTTAATTAATAGAAGAATGGAATAAATATTTAGAATATTTATTTAGGATGATTTGTGTCATTTTTAGGCGTATACATTTTGCCCCTCTTTGATGCAATGCAGTTTACAGCGTTGCTTCAAAGAAATTGATAGTCTGAATGATGATACATGCCCCAGTTTGCCCCTGGTACAGGTTAAATGACGATAGGATGCCCCCTCGGGAGATTGGACGGGAAAAACGGTGAAAGTGTTGGAGACGGACGATCTCACGACGAGGAAGGGGTAAGGATAAGTTGGAGGAATAGGGACGCAGTCAGGGATGCGGGAAGAAAATGGGAGGAAAAACGGACACGGGAAGTAGTCACAGTCATCACCTAGCCAGAATTAGGGTTTGGAGGCTACAAATAGGAGCTGGGTCCACAAGAATAGTCATTTGCACACTTGGTTGATCTGGATTGGAGAAAGAGAGCTCAGAGCAAACTTAGAGCAGCATGGCAGCCAGAGCAGCAGACATTCCACGCGAGGAGCACCGATTCGAGCGAGTTCGACGATTCGGGCAGCCAGCAGAGGCAGGACCCCCGGTATGTGCTTTGAAAAATTTCCCCTAGGGTCGAGTTTAGGTGTCATAAATGCACGTAGAAAATAGGTGAAATAGATGCGCCGAAACGCAGAACGGTGCATATGCCTCGCGAAGCTGCGCATTTGCTTTTTCACGGCGCATATGTCGGTTTCGGCGGTGCATGCGTTAAAGCTGCGCTTTTGTGCATTCTAGCTGCGCATGTGCAATTTGGCGGCGCATTTGTATTTTTGCCGCGCATATGTGAAATGTAGCAGTGCATTTGATAAAGTTGCGCATATGTGACTTCCTGCGGCGCATCTGTAATTTCGCGGCGCATACGTGGATTTCTGCGGCGCATGCGTTAGAACGGCGCATATGTGCCCTGTAGCGGCGCATATGCATTTGTGTGGCGCATATGTTGATTATTGCGGCGCATATACCAGAAACGGTGCTTTTACCACATGTAGTGGCGCATTTGCTTGAGATGGCAAATTACTTAGCCAAATTGATTCGATTAGCATCATGTTTGACGCAAGAATCGATGAGCTATCTCCGAGATTGCAGGAATCTAGTCAAGAGATGTAGTGTGCTGTTTTGATCAATTTGAAATGCTAAGTTTAGTTGATATAGTTCAATAGATATGTTGAGTATGGTATATGCGGCTTAAGACTGATGCCTTGCTTTGTGTGCTTGCAGGAGGAGATACGAGAGACGCTGCAGTCGAGGGAGACGTTCCCTATGCCGTTATTGCAGAGATACATGTTGACGGAGGCTGACAGAGTGGCGCTTGGTGCCATGGGCTTAGATTACGTTTGCTTTATGCCCGAGGTGCAGGCGAACCGAGGACTATTGACAGCTGCCGTGGAGAGATTCCACAGTGAGGACGGGACCTTCCACTTCCCTACTGGAGAGATGACGGTGACGTTGGAGGATGTCTACAGGATACTGCACTTGCCCGTGGTAGGCGAGTTAGTGGAGTATGACGCACAGCGGGATGCGGGACTCGCCGAGTGTCAGCGAGTATTTGATGATCCCGAGCTGGTGGGACAGGTCATCCCGTGGCAGGATATCTATGACTGTTATGACTACTTCCCTGGGATTGTGGCTGGACTGATTATGGGCGTTGTATGCCCGGACAGGAGATCGCACGGGTTCCCCATTGGATGGGGCAGGATCATGGAGTGGATGCTGACCGAGGGCACCCGATATGCGTGGGGACCCTGTGTGCTAGCCCACCTATATCACGACATGCATCAGGTGGTGTACCACCGCAGCACGAATTTATCGGCCGGGGTGTTACTGTTATAGTTTTGGCTGTGGGAGCACATAGCTGTGACCAGGCCGATATGCGTCTTTGCTAGGCAGCGAGGAGAGCCATACAGCTATGGCTATGCAGGAGTGATTTCCCAACATAGGCTGGGGAAGCTAGAGTACTGGCAGCATACCTTGGATGGGGTAGATGTGGTCGTCTGGCGGCCATATCTGGATTGCGAGCCCTGGGATGACGAGGGAGATGAGCTACCCTACTGCTTCTAGACCAGGTGGTTGATAGGCCGTACACGGCACATACTGGAGAGGCAGATGGTGGGCCGAGTGCTGAGATAGTTCGGCAGGAGACAGGGCATGCCGCAGGGACAGGCCATGTTTGCACGGACACATGCGGAGAGGGTCCGATGGGGGCCGATGGCTTCTTATGAGGAGGCCCTGGCAGAGTTCCAGCAGTTGCCTTATGTGGCATGGGACATGAGGCGAGAGATAGCAGATGCGGGGGTTACATAGGAGTATGAGGATTGGATTACCGCACATCCATTCCTGAGATATTCAGGACCTGGCATGCTGGTGCCTCGTATTGACGAGGCGGACTCAGAGGATGAGGAGGGAGAGGCTGGCCCAGGGCAGAGGGGCGCTAGAGGAGGACGAGGACGACAGGGTGGCTGAGCTGCAGAGAGGCCGAGGCAGCGGAGGAGGATAGATCAGGCTGGGCAGGCAGTGCCAGGACAGGGAGAGGCACAGCAGCAGGTACAGATGCCACCACCCCAGCAGGTACCACAGCAGCAGGTGCCACAGCAGCAGGTGCCAGGACAGGCAGAGGCAACAGGGGCCAGTGCAGGGTGAGGCACATGATAGGACCATAGCCAGCCTGAGGGGATAGGTGCGAGAGCTGCAGGCATAGCTGAGGAGAGTGGAGAGGAGGCGAGACACAGACGCAGCGGTGATTGCTGGTTTGACTCGCGAGAGGGACATGGCGGATGCACGGGTATGTCTTATCCGTGTAGAGCAGGATACTGCTATGGCCGCTATGGGTACAGATGCAGCTAGCTCTTTTCTGGTTGGGCAGGTGCAGCACGCACAGGCACAGGTAGGCCAATTGCAGACGCAGTTGGCACAGGCGCAGACAGACCTAGCCAAAGCGCAGTCACAGGCTCAGTACTACCGAGGCTTGTACCATGGTGCCGTGGCGTCGAGCCAAAGGGCAGGGAGTTTTAGGAGTCAGTCTGGGGTGGCTCACAGAGCAGGTCCATCCCAGTCAGGGGCATCCGTGATGGGACCTCAGCAGTTGGGAGCTGGCAGTGGTGGCCCACAGTAGAAGGGGTAGACACGTACCAGATTTTGTACATTTTGGGACATGTATCACCCTCCATTTGGGCGTATATTTGTATATGACACTTTGATTTTGAGAGAGATGGTGATATTGTACATTTGGACCTCATTTATATGATAGTATATATGATGATGCAGCTTTGTGTATCTATTGCATGTGTTTATGAGATGATGATTTACTTCTATTGGATGATGTGATTCTATTGCATAGTTAGATGGTCTATATGATGCTATATGAGAAATACTTTGATATGCTGCTATATGATTTCTATATGATCTAATGTGACAAATGTATGCAAAATGTGAGATGATGTCTATGTGATGATGCAAATGTATGTATATGAAACATGATTTCTATGTTATGATGTAACTATATATGTGATGTCTATATGATCTAATGCAAATGTATATGTATGGAACATGATTTCTATGTTATGATGCTGTATAGATATGTGAGATGCTACTGGATGTTTATATGATGTAATGCTTTGAATGTATGCATTTGTAACATGAGTACTATGTGGTGATGTAACTATATATGTGATGCACTTAGCTATGTTGTTTGATTTTCTGGGCTTTTAAGATTAAGATGTGATGCAAATGTATTGGTGACCTAATGCATTGGATGGTGCATTCTACTAACCTAATCATGTGCATGACTAGGTTCTACGAATGATATGATATGCTCCTATATGCCTTGTTTTTGTGATGTCCAAATGTACTCTATCGACATAAGAATGACATGATGGATAGAGGAATGGTTGCGAATGACTTAGGAACTTTTCTTGATATCGTTACTCTGCATAGTTTGAATAATGAGGATTGTATGGATGGGTGTATGGATATAGGATGGATGTTTTGCTTTTAGATTGCTTTATTTCAACATTGGGCATTTTGTTTTTGGTACTTTTCTGAAATGTTGTAAGTGAATACAAGCATCTAGGTATAATTGAACCGAGATGACCTGAGTATTGCTTACATGGAGTGTGATTGAGCAAGTTAATACAAGCATCTAGTCAAAATTGAATCTAGATGACCTGAGTACTTCTTGCGTTTCAACAAGCAAGGATTGTCCCCGTTCATGTAAGGCCTTGGATGTCCTCGATGATCTTTTGCTGATCATGTCCTTAGACAAGGCGTCGCATTACTAAAGTTTAATCCATAAACAACAAACAAAGAAAGTAATCATGCCCCCATCATAGCATCTCTAGCTTTTGGCATCTTTGAGTAGCATAGGAAGGTATGATAGCAAAAATCAAGACTCTGTAACTTAACCCTAGGTTCCAATCTACAAAAGCATATTTGCGTTGAAATGTGTTTATTTCTTGCCTTAATTTGCATAAAATCATTTAGAAGACCTTGGGTATTTGCTTTGCATTGGATAGGTTAAGATGTTCATAGTCAAGATTTCTGCTCGAAGCGCGGGTGTTTGCTTACATTTGCTTACTTGATGAGAAGGTCGCACAATCCTTATTGAGAAGACTGACCCTAAGGGACAGACCTAGTGCCTCGGGGGCTCATTGCTAAATGGCCTTGCCTACGTGACGACACAGAGGCAATGTAGTTCGGGGTAAACCCTAATGGACCATGGATGGACTAGAAGAAAGACGACAAGAATGAAGACAAGAAAGGAGACGAATGGGACCTTGGGAGAGATGGAAGCCTCGGGGGCGCATTAGAATAATGGCCTTGCCTACGTAACGGCGCAGAGGTGACGTAGTTCATGGATTCGGACCACAGACACTGACGAGAGACACTACGCTAGGCTCACATTGAGGAGACGGTATGGGACAAAACCTTGGTTGACAAGGCCACAAGGTGAGTATCAAGCCATGATAGGTAACCGTTAAGCATTTATTGTGGGATGGATATGGGTCGAATGGGGAAAATAGAGGGAGAATGGGCTCAAGGGAATTGTATTTCCAAAGATGGAGAATGCGGTCCATCACAAGTAACGCCTGTTTACCAGGTTTTCATCACTTGCTTTTATTTGCACGAGAAGCCAGAAAGTAACATGACGCCTGATTGCCAGGTTTTCATCATGATACCTATCCAAGGCGCCTGTTTGCCAGATTTTCACCAAAGGACGATTTTTTGTATGCTTTCTATTTTTTTTATTTTTATTTTTATTTTTTTTTCAATTTTTTTGTATTTTCTCTTTGGAACTTTTTTTTTGCTTTTCTTTTTTTTTTTTTTTTTTGATTTTTTGACTTTATTGTACCCCCTTGCACTGGGGTTCTCTTAGGTATAGAACCGGCGAAGGTGCATGCTATTGATTGGGTCATCAAACAACTCACCTTCTGATGTGGCCAACTGATATGCCCCCGATCCATAAGCCGCTACAATTACATAGGGTCCAAGCCAGTTAGGCTCGAACTTACCTTTCCTTTCTCTGTCCTGCTGATTGCGAGGGTTCTCTCTTAGGACGAGGTCCCCAACCTTGAAGCATCTTGGTCTAACTTTGTGGTTGTAGCTTCTTGACATCATCTGTTGATAGGCTTTGAGATGGTCAAAAGCTTTCTGACGCCTTTCCTCTAGCAGTTCTAACTCTTGTAGTCTGGAGACTCTGTACTCTTCGTCTGATATGAGACCTTTCAACGACACCCGAAGGGATGGGAGTTCGACCTCAATGGGAAGGATGGCTTCGGAACCATAGATGAGGGCGTAGGGTGTAGCACCTGTGGGAGTGCGTATGCTGGTTCGATAGGCCCACAGAGCGGGATTAAGTTGGACGTGCCAATCGCGACCAGCTTCATTGACAGTCTTCTTTAGGATTTTCAGAATGGTTTTGTTCGATGCCTCAACTTGGCCGTTACCTTGGGGGTAATATGGAGTGGAGAAGCGATGTTGGATCTTGAAACGTTCACAGAGTTCCTGGACATCCTGATTTTTGAAGGGTCTCCCATTATCCGTTATGATGGATGAAGGGATGCCATATCGGCAGATAATGTAATTCAAAATGAAAGAGGAAATTTGCTTTCCTGTGACGGTTGATAAGGGAACGGCTTCAATCCACTTTGTAAAGTACTCAGTGGCGGTTATGATGAATTTATGGCCGTTGGAAGAGGGCGGATGAATCTTTCCCACGAGGTCAAGTCCCCACTGGCAAAAGGGCCAAGGTGTCGTTAGAGGTCTCAACTCCTGAGCAGGTGCATGAATCAGGTTCCCATGTATCTGGCACTGTTTGCACTTTTTGACGAACTGATATGAATCCATTTCCATATTGGGCCAGTAATAACCCAAACGCATGAGTTTCTTAGCTAAGGAAGGACCACTGGAGTGTGTTCCGCAGATCCCTTCATGCACGTCTCGCAAGGCAGTTATAGATTCTTCTTGTTCTAGACAATGGAGTAAAGTACCATCCAGACCATGTCGGTAAAGGGTATTGGCGATAATGGTGTAATGGGAGGCTTGTCGGATGAAAGTTCTTTTTTGGTTGGAAGAGAGGTCCAAAGGAAGGACATTGTCCTTGAGGTAAGTATAGGTCTTACCGTACCAAGGTGAATCAGATCCTACTAGGTGGCAAATGGAATGGGTTTCGAGGAGATCATAAGCCGGTTGTCGAATTGTTTCTACTAAGAACTCATACCGTGACTCATGTTCAGGTATCTCAAGAAGAGAGGCTATGGTCGCCATTGCATCTGCTGCTTTGTTCTCTATCCTGGGTATTTTCTCAAACGAGATGGTCCCAAAATGTTCTTTGAGGTCGTCGACCATCCATTTCTATGGGATGAGCTTCTCATCTTTGGTCTGATACTCATCGTTGACCTGGTTTATGACGAGCTGAGAATCACTGTAGACACATAGTGCTTGGATTTTCCACTCAGTGGCCATCTTGAGACCAATTACCAAAGCCTCATACTCCGCTATATTGTTAGTGCATGGAAATAACAACCTGTAGGACTTTGGAATTGTGTCACCTTGGGCAATGATGAACAAGATATCTGCCCCCAATCCATGGTTGGTGTAAGACCCGTCGAAGTAGAGTTTCCAAGGAGATGTTGACAGCGTGAATAAAGACTCATCGGGGAACTCAAACTGCATTGGTGAAGTGTCCTGTAATGGTGCCTCAACTAGTTGGTCAGCGATGATTTGCCCCTTGATGACTTTTCTATCCACATACTCTATATCATATTCGCTAAGAAGCATAACCCATTTGGCTAGTCGACCTGTGAGAGCTGCTTTGCTGAGAAGATATTTTAGTGGGTCGATCTTGGCAATGAGTTTGACAGGATGTGCCAACATGTAGTGTCGGAGTTTTTGTGAGGCAAAAACCACTGCAAGGCATGAACGTTCCACCTGTGAGTACTGCAACTCGTAGCCCACTAAGGTTCGACTGATGTAGTACACAGCTCTTTCCTTGTTCTCATAGTCTTGCTGCGCTAGGAGAGCCCCAAGAGCAGTAGGTGTAGCAGATATGTAGAGAATCAAAGGTTTTCCTTGGAACGAAGGCATGAGTATAGGAGGATTCATGAGGTACTCGTTGAGCTTGTTGAATGCCTCTTCGCACTGCTCATCCCATTTAAATGGAACGTTCTTATGTAGGAGATGGCTGAAAGGATGGCACTTGTCTGCCAGCTGTGAGATGAACCTGCGGATGGCCTGTAGCTTGCCCTGTAAGGATCTCAACTGTGTTAGAGTTTTGGGCGGAGGCATGTCCATGATTGCTTTGACCTTGGCTGGGTCTACCTCTATGCCGTTTGCTGACACGATGAAGCCTAGCAGCTTGCCCGATGTTACCCCAAACACAAATTTCTTCAGGTTCAATTTTACTTGGAATTGGTCCAGCCGTTGGAAGACTTTCGCTAATGTGTCCAGGTGTGAGTCCCTGGTGAGTGATTTTGCCAAGATATCGTCAACATAATCTTCCATGGTCACATGCATCATGTCGTGGAATATGGTTGTCATGGCCCGCTGATATGTAGCACCTGCATTTTTCAGCCCAAATGGCATGACATTCCAGCAAAAGGTACCCCATGGACAAGTGAAAGTAGTTTTGTGCTGATCCTCTGGTGCTATTTTGATTTGGTTGTACCCTGAGAATCCATCCATAAGTGACAACATTGTATGTCCTGCCGTGAGGTCGACTATGATATCGATGTTAGGCAAGGGAAAGTCATCTTTGCGGCATGCTTTGTTTAAATCTCTAAAATTGTTGCATAGTCGAACTCTGCCATCTGGTTTAGACACCAGCACAATATTAGATATCCATTCAGGGTAATCTATGGCTCTGATGAACCCCACATCTAACAATTTCTTGAGTTCTTCCTTGACCAGTAGGGCTATATGGGGATGCATCTTTCTCAGTTTTTGCTTTACGGGCTTCACCCCTGGATCCAATGGCAAGTGATGCAGGATTAGGTTTGGGTCCAAACCTGGCATGTCGGCATATGACCAAGCAAAGCTGCCTCTCTTCTTTTTAAAGAATGGTACAAACTTGGTTTTCTCAGGCGGCGTGAGAGATTTTGCAAAGTGGATAATCTGAGGCTACTCTTCGGTTCCAATGTTCACTGGCTCTGTTGGCTCTACCACGATCTGTGACCTTTCTTGATACATGTCACTTGGGAGGGTGTCGAGCAATCCATCGTCAGGTGCCACAGTTGGGGTTCATCCATAAGTGACAGCATTGTATGTCCTGCCGTGAGGTCGACTATGATATCGATGTTAGGCAAGGGAAAGTCATCTTTGTGGCATGCTTTGTTTAAATCTCTAAAATCATTGCATAGTCGAACCCTGCCATCTGGTTTAGACACCGGCACAATATTAGATATCCATTCAGGGTAATCTATGGCTCTGATGAACCCCACGTCTAACAATTTCTTGAGTTCTTCCTTGACCAGTAGGGCTATATGGGGATGCATCTTTCTCAGTTTTTGCTTTACGGGCTTCACCCTTGGATCCAATGGCAAGTGATGTAGGATTAGGTTTGGGTCCGAACCTGGCATGTCGGCATATGACCAAGCAAAGCTGCCTCTCTTCTTTTTAAAGAATGGTACAAACTTGGTTTTCTCAGGCGGCGTGAGAGATTTTGCAAAGTGGATAATCTGAGGCTGCTCTTCGGTTCCAATGTTTATTGGCTCTATTGGCTCTACCACGATCTGTGACCTTTCTTGATACATATCACTTGGGAGGGTGTCAAGCAATCCATCGTTAGGTGCCACAGTTGGGTTTTCACCTTCAGATACGTCCTTTCTTTTTACTGTTTTATAATCTGACACTGCCGCATGGCGGTTTTCACCGTCAGATCCCTTTTTGATCTTTACATTTTTGCGACTAGAAGGCTTGGCACCCTCCCCGATGTAAGCTACAGTATTGAGTTCGATAGCGAAACCGGCTTTATGATCTCCTTTTGGTAAGTGATCTCGAAGTCCCATATAGTCAATGTAGGCATCATCGTTCTGGAACATATCTAATTGGGGGGTTCCTTGCAGATCCCAGTCGATAAGCTCAGGGTGCAAGAGGGGAAGGGAGTCGAATGAAAGACCTGATTCGTTGATAGTGTGGATGGAAATACTAGGAGCATAGGTGGGGGTAGTGTTCTGGGTGGTACTTTCCTCCAAGTTGTTTATCGCAATGGAATCGAAACTTTCCTCGAAAACCATACTCTCGGGGAGGGGCAAATCGGACTCCAGTGGTCTGTCCCGTTGCGTTTGTCTCTCATGATATGGGCTAAGAGTTTGGATGGTGTCAATCTCCTTGTCATCGTAGGAGTGCTCCGTTAGCTCGTCCCACTCATACTGATTGGAATCATCTGAATCTACGTCACTATCCTCTTGGAGTGTTTGAATTGTCTCCACTAGGCAGGCATTTTCTTTGGCTTTACCCTTGCCTTTGTACCCTAGGCCAATCGTGTTTCTAGCCGAAGAGGAGGAAGAAGGTTGTATAGGTTCGATGATCCCCTCTTTTCTGAGGCCAATAGGGCCTTGTCCTTCATATCCCATCCTATGCAAGATGGTTTCACCCCGTCCATAGAGTTCTGTAGGGAGTCTAGGTGGCTCTTGGGGTGTGTTTTCTTCTTCGGCATAAAGACATTGCAAGAGATCTCGCTCCTCTGATTCATTGGATAAGGTCCCCCATTTTACAAAGGGGTTTGCGGGAGTGATAGGAGGAGCAGAGGGCTTTGGAAAATGCCTGGGTTGATGCTTAGGCTAGCCAAAGGAGCGAGGAGACAAGGGCATTTTTGCAAGGTTGAGGCTGTGCTCAATCTGGTATTCCCCCACGCCATTTTCTTTTATGGTGATTTTCATTGGTTTGGGCCGTGAGGAGGAGGCTTCGGCGGAATGGTCTTGTGGTAGAGTAGGGGAAATGTGGGCTCGATTGTTGGGTATGACACATTCAGGTTTTGCTTGGAATGAATTGCAATGTTGGTAGGGGTCGGGGTCGCCGTGTATGGTGACCTACTTGCCATCGTGTGGGAACTTTATGCATTGATGGTAGGTGGAGGGGACAGCTTTCATGGCCTGGATCCATGGTCTCCCTAGTAGAATATTGTAAGCGAGCTCCCGATCAAGGACTTGGCACACCACATCTTTAATTACCGGTCCAACTTGAATAGGTAGGACAACCGTGCCTTTTGTGGTTCTCTCTTCCTCGTCATAGGCCTTTATGGTAATCTTCCTCCGTGGATCCACTGCCTGTTCAGAGAACCCCAATGCAAGGACTAGCTTCAAAGTGCAAATATTCAAACCGGCACCACCATCAATGAGAACCCTCTTGATGCAGTGCCTGTGTACGAATGCGACAATGTGTAGAGGAGTGTTGTGGGGTTAAGACATGGAAAGGTCATCTTGTTCTGTAAACGAGATGGAAGTGGAGGATGTCAAATTACCCACCATGGTTTGAAACTTTTCTTGGGCTAGGTTAGTGGGGACAGTAGTTTCCACTAAGGCTTTCTCAAGAATCTCCTTATGAGAAGGAGATAGACGCAAGAGCTCCAATATAGAAATGTGAGCTGGAGTCTTTTGCAATTGGTCGATGACATTATATGGGTGGGAGTTAGATGGAGATGGCGACGACCTTGGAGGAGTGGTGTTGATCGTGACTCTACCACTGCGGGTAATTATACTACAACCAGTTCCGTTAGGTCCTGGTTGTTGGTTGGGGGATATGACGTTGACTTGCGGAACATGCTCAGAAATGCAGTTAATGGTGTACTCAAAGGGAATGCTTGCATAGTTAGCATTACTCGACCCACTGTTCTGGTTTGGCCTGTTGCGATTGTTGTCATTATTGTTATGGCCATTGGAGTTGTTGCCATTGTGACCATTGTTGTGGTTGTAACCATTGTTGTTGTGACCGCTGTTGTGATTGTTTTTATACGGCCGGTTGTGGTTTAGGAGAGGATCCCGGTAGGCCACATGAGATTCATTGGAGGTATGCTATTGTGTCCCTCCCTGATTCTGATCCAGTATATCTTGTATGACGTTCTTAAGACAGATGCAATTATTGGTTGTGTGCCCCCTTCCTCGATGATACTCGCAGTAGTCTGTGTCCTTCCAATAGGGAGGTTTGACTATAGGCTCATAGTCACTTGTTGGCGGTAGAGAAATTTCATTGTTAGCCAACAACTTCCTGAGAGCAGACTCTTGAGATTCTCCTAATGGCGTGAATTTTCTCCTTGGATTTGAATTGAACCAAGGTCTAGATTCCCGAGGGGGTGGCTTGTTGAGTGCACCGTTATTTGCTTCTTCCTTAAGAGTGAATATGGGTTGTTGTTTAGGAGCTGCCGCCTTGGCATCCACTACTCCATCGTTGACCACATTCTTGTTCTTGGTCCAAAACTTTGACTTGTCAGTTGTGTAATTGGAAGGAGGTGTGTCCTTGTAGAGCTTGAGAGTTCCTTTAGCGATCATAGCTTTCTCAATGAATAGCCCCATTTCAATGACTTTGGTGAATGAGGTAGGGCATTGTATCTGAATCTGATAGCTAAGATCGGGATTCAAATTGTGGACAAACATTTCCAATAGTTGTTTCTCAGGCATGAAATAAGAACACTTACTAGCTAGCTATCTCCATCGTTGTAAGAAGGTGGCGAAAGACTCACCACCTTTTTGTTTGGTGTTGCATAGGTCTAGCATAGATACTTCGTGTTCTATGTTGTAAGAGAAGTGCGTTATGAATTTGTTGACAAGTTCATCAAAAGTTTTGATTCCTGGTGGAAGACGCGAGAACCACTCCATAGCTTGACCTCCTAAAGATCTTGGGAATAGTCTCATTAAGTAGGTCTCGTTGTGAGCTACTTCTAAACATGCTGCAGTGAATTCCCGGATATGATCTCTAGGGTCCCCCTTCCCTTTGTATTTGTCAAATTTCGGGATTCTGAACTGAAAGGGGAATGGTTTCATGACCAAACTTCTGTCAAAGGGGTATGGTGCTATATCTTCCAAGGAGTAGTTCTTGGAACTTGTGCCGATCTTAAGGTTGGAGATTTCTAGCTTTAGATTCTCAATTTGTTGTCTCACATCCGCCATAGGAGCATTTTGGTCAATGGGTTGTTTTCCTCTCTCATTGGCCTGGGGGACCGTGTCATTTGTGTCCCTCTCACGTTCATTGTCTGCATTTTCCCTGATGGAGCTAATGTCAAAGTCTGCGAGGAGTTTGATTCCGAGACTAGCAAGATGATGGAAGTATTTGGTGGGGTCCTCAAGAGCACTTTCTCCATCCTGGGTATTTGCTCAAACGAGATGGTCCCAAAATGTTCTTTGAGGTCGTCGACCATCCATTTGTATGGGATGAGCTTCTCATCTTTGGTCTGATACTCATCGTTGACCTGGTTTATGACGAGCTGAGAATCACCGTAGACACATAGTGCTTGGATTTTCCACTCAGTGGCCATCTTGAGACCAATTACCAAAGCCTCATACTCCGCTATATTGTTAGTGCATGGAAATAACAACCTGTAGGACTTTGGAATTGTGTCGCCTTGGGCAGTGATGAACAAGATACTTGCCCCCGATCCATGGTTGGTGTAAGACCCGTCGAAGTAGAGTTTCCAAGGAAATGTTGACAGCTTGAATAAAGACTCATCGGGGAACTCAAACTGCATTGGTGAAGTGTCCTGTAATGGTGCCTCAGCTAGTTGATCAGCGATGATTTCCCCCTTGATGGCTTTTCTATCCACATACTCTATATCATATTCGCTAAGAAGCATAACCCATTTGGCTAGTCGACCTATGAGAGCTGCTTTGCTGAGAAGATATTTTAGTGGGTTGATCTTGGTAATGAGTTTGACAGGATGTGCCAACATGTAGTGTCAGAGTTTTTGTGAGGCAAAAACCACTGCAAGGCATGAACGTTCCACCTGTGAGTACTGCAACTCGTAGCCCACTAAGGTTCGACTGATGTAGTACACAGCTCTTTCCTTGTTCTCATAGTCTTGCTGCGCTAGGAGAGCCCCAAGAGCAGTAGGTGTAGCAGATATGTAGAGAATCAAAGGTTTTCCTTGGATCGGAGGCATGAGTATAGGAGGATTCATGAGGTACTCTTTGAGCTTGTTGAATGCCTCTTTGCACTGCTCATCCCATTTAAATGGAACGTTCTTATGTAGGAGATGGCTGAAAGGATGGCACTTGTCTGCCAGCTGTGAGATGAACCTGCGGATGGCCTGTAGCTTGCCCTATAAGGATCTCAACTGTGTTAGAGTTTTGGGCGGAGGCATGTCCATGATTGCTTTGACCTTGGCCGGGTCTACCTCTATGCCGTTTGCTGACACGATGAAGCCTAGCAGCTTGCCCGATGTTACCCCAAACACACATTTCTTCGGGTTCAATTTTACTTGGAATTGGTCCAGCCGTTGGAAGAATTTCGCTAATGTGTCCAGGTGTGAGTCCCTGGTGAGTGATTTTGCCAAGATATCGTCAACATAATCTTCCATGGTCACATGCATCATGTCGTGGAATATGGTTGTCATGGCCCGCTGATATGTAGCACCTGCATTTTTCAGCCCAAATCGCATGACATTCCAGCAAAAGGTACCCCATGGACAAGTGAAAGCAGTTTTGTGCTGATCCTCTGGTGCTATTTTGATCTGGTTGTACCCTAAGAATCCATCCATAAGTGACAGCATTGTATGTCCTGCCGTGAGGTCGACTATGATATCGATGTTAGGCAAGGGAAAGTCATCTTTGCGGCATGCTTTGTTTAAATCTCTAATGGCAAGTGATGTAGGATTAGGTTTGGGTCCAAACCTGGCATGTCGGCATATGACCAAGCAAAGCTGCCTCTCTTCTTTTTAAAGAATGGTACAAACTTGGTTTTCTCAGGCGGCGTGAGAGATTTTGCAAAGTGGATAATCTGAGGCTGCTCTTCGGTTCCAATGTTCACTGGCTCTGTTGGCTCTACCACGATCTGTGACCTTTCTTGATACATGTCACTTGGGAGGGTGTCAAGCAATCCATCGTCAGGTGCCACAGTTGGGGTTTCACCTTCAGATACGTCCTTTCTTTTTACTGTTTTATAATCTGACACTGCCGCATGGCGGTTTTCACCGTCAGATCCCTTTTTGATCTTTACATTTTTGCGACTAGAAGGCTTGGCACCCTCCCCGATGTAAGCTACAGTATTGAGTTCGATAGCGAAACTGGCTTTATGATCTCCTTTTGGTAAATGATCTCTAAGTCCCATATAGTCAATGTAGGCATCATCGTTCTGGAACATATCTAATTGAGGGGTCCCTTGCAGGTCCCAGTCAATAAGCTCAGGGTGTAAGAGGGGAAGGAAGTCATATGAAAGACCTGATTTATTGATAGTGTGGATGGAAATATTAGGAGCACAGGTGGGGGTAGTGTTCTGGGTGGTACTTTCTTCCAGGTTGTTTATCACAATGGAATCTATACTTTCCTCGAAAGTCATAACCTCAGGGAGGGGCAAATCAGACTCCAGTGGTCTGTCCCGTTGTGTTTGTCTCTCATGATATGGGCTAAGAGTTTGGATGGTGTCAATCTCCTTGTCATCGTAGGAGTGCTCCGTTAGCTCGTCCCACTCATACTGATTGGAATCATCCGAATCTGCGTCACTATCCTCTTGGAGTGTTTGAATTGTCTCCACTAGGCAGGCATTTTCTTTGGCTTCACCTTTACCTTTGTACCCTAGGCCAGTCGTGTTTCTAGCCGAAGAGGAGGAAGAAGGTTGTATAGGTTTGATGATCCCCTCTTTTCTGAGGCCGATAGGGCCTTGTCCTTCATATCCCATCCTATGCAAGATGGTTTCACCCCGTCCATAGAGTTCTGTAGGGAGTCTAGGTGGCTCTTGGGGTGTGTTTTCTTCTTCGGCATAAAGCCATTGCAAGAGATCTCGCTCCTCTAATTCATCGGATAAGGTCCCCCATTTTACAAAGGGGTTTGCGGGAGTTGTAGGAGGAGCAGAGGGCTTTGGAAAATGCCTGGGTTGATGCTTAGGCTGGCCAAAGGAGCGAGGAGACAAGGGCATTTTTGCAAGGTTGAGGCTGTGCTCAATCTGGTATTCCCCCACGCCATTTTCTTTTATGGTGATTTTCATTGGTTTGGGCCATGAGGAGGAGGCTTCGGCGGAATGGTCTTGTGGCGGAGTAGGGGAAATGTGGGCTCGATTGTTGGGTATGACACATTCAGGTTTTTCTTGGAATGAATTGCAATGTTGGTAGGGGTCGGGGTCACCGTGTATGGTGACCTGCTTGCCATCGTGTGGGAACTTTATGCATTGATGGTAGGTGGAGGGGACAGCTTTCATGGCGTGGATCCATGGTCTCCCTAGTAGAATATTGTAAGCAAGCTCTTTATCAAGGACTTGGCACACCACATCTTTAATTACCGGTCCCACTTGAATGGGTAGGACAACCGTGCCCTTTGTGGTTCGTTCCTCCTTGTCATAGGCTTTGATAGTAATTTTTCGTCTTGGATCTACTGCCTGTTCAGAGAACCCCAATGCAAGGACTAGCTTCAAAGTGCAAATATTCAAACCGGCACCCCCATCAATGAGAACCCTCTTGATGTGGTGCCTGTGTACGAATGCGACAATGTGTAGAGGAGTGTTGTGGGGTTGAGACATGGAAAGGTCATCTTGTTCTGTAAACGAGATGGAAGTGGAGGATGTCAAATTACCCACCATGGTTTGAAACTTTTCTTGGGCTAGGTTAGTGGGGACAGTAGTTTCCACTAAGGCTTTCTCAAGAATCTCCTTATGAGAAGGAGATAGACGCAAGAGCTCCAATATAGAAATGTGAGCCGGAGTCTTTTGCAATTGGTCGATGACATTATATGGGCGGGAGTTAGACGAAGATGGCGACGACCTTGGAGGAGTGGTGATGATCGTAACTCTACCACTGCGGGTAATTATACTACAACCAGTTCCGTTAGGTCCTGGTTGTTGGTTGGGGGATATGACGTTGACTTGCGGAACATGCTCAGAAATGCAGTTAATGGTGTACTCAAAGGGAACGCTTGCATAGTTAGCATTACTCGACCCACTGTTCTGGTTTGGCCTGTTGTGATTGTTGTCATTATTGTTATGGCCATTGGAGTTGTTGCCATTGTGACCATTGTTGTGGTTGTAACCATTGTTGTTGTGACCACTGTTGTGATTGTTGTTATACGGCCGGTTGTGGTTTAGGAGAGGATCCCGGTAGGCCACATGAGATTCATTGGAGGTATGCTGTTGTGTCCCTCCCTGATTCTGATCCAGTATATCTTGTATGACGTTCTTAAGATGGATGCAATTATTGGTTATGTGCCCCCTTCCTCGATGATACTCTAAGTAGTCTGTGTCCTTCCAATAGGGAGGTTTGACTATAGGCTCATAGTCACTTGTTGGCGGTAGAGAAATTTCATTGTTAGCCAACAACTTCCTGAGAGCATACTCTTGAGATTCTCCTAACGGCGTGAATTTTCTCCTTGGATTTGAATTGAACCAAGGTCTAGATTCCCGAGGGGGTGGCTTGTTGAGTGCACCGTTATTTGCTTCTTCCTTAAGAGTGAATATGGGTTGTTGTTTAGGGGCTGCCGCCTTGGCATCCACTACTCCATCGTTGACCACATTCTTGTTCTTGGTCCAAAACTTTGACTTGTCAGTTGTGTAATTGGAAGGAGGTGTGTCCTTGTAGAGCTTGAGAGTTCCTTTAGTGATCATAGCTTTCTCAATGAATAGCCCCATTTCAATGACTTTGGTGAATGAGGTAGGGCATTGTATCTGAATCTGATAGCTAAGATCGGGATTCAAATTGTGGACAAACATTTCCAATAGTTGTTTCTTAGGCATGTCGTAAGAACACTTACTAGCTAGCTGTCTCCATCATTGTAAGAAGGTGGCGAAAGACTCACCACCTTTTTGTTTGGTGTTGCATAGGTCTAGCATAGATACTTCGTGTTCTATGTTGTAAGAGAAGTGCGTTATGAATTTATTGACAAGTTCATCAAAAGTTTTGATTCCTGGTGGAAGACGCGAGAACCACTCCATAGCTTGACCTCCTAAAGATCTTGGGAATAGTCTCATTAAGTAGGTCTCGTTGTGAGCTACTTCTAAACATGCTGCAGTGAATTCCCAAATATGATCTCTAGGGTCCCCCTTCCCTTTGTATTTGTCAAATTTCGGGATTCCGAACTGAAAGGGGAATGGTTTCATGACCAAACTTCTGTCAAAGGGGTATGGTGCTATATCTTCCAAGGAGTAGTTCTTGGAACTTGTGCCGATCTTAAGGTTGGAGATTTCTAGCTTTAGACTCTCAATTTGTTGTCTCACATCTGCCATAGGAGCATTTTGGTCAATGGGTTGTTTTCCTCTCTCATTGGCCTAGGGGACTGTGTCATTTGTGTCCCTCTCACATTCATTGTCTGCATTTTCCCTGATGGAGCTAATGTCAAAGTCTGCGGGGAGTTTGATTCCGAGACTAGCAAGATGATGGAAGTATTTGGTGGGGTCCTCAAGGAGCACTTTCTCCACTAGGCGTTGGAATTTGCTATCTTGCATGTGTGCCACTAATTCTTCATGAGAAATTTCTTCATCATCATCACGTGGTGGGGCGATGTGATCGGATGAGTCGGCCATTTCAATTAGCTTGTTGTACTGGGATCGAGTAAGAACCATGCAAGGTGGTGTGGGATGAAGTGGGCTAGGATTAGAAATTTTGGCAAGGTGCCGACTAAGACTGTAATGGATGGGGTATCTAGGACAAGACTTGGACAAAGGGTTCTCTCGCTCAATGACTTCAGGTAAGACGGTTGACACAAGACTCTAGCCACTAGCAAGGTTAGTCGATACCAGTCTCACTTTGTAGGGCTTAGTCGTTCAACAAGACTACTAGCAAAAGGTACTGTGACCTACTAGGCTTACGCGAATTCACGAATGAAACGAAGAAGGACCTTATGTCGAATTGGTATGGGATAGAATGACGTTGGGGCAAGAGTGACTAGGACAGAAGGTGACTGGGACGACCGTCGAAAGAGAGAGAAATGGGTGAAATGGATGAAAATTGACTGCAAGGTTGATTCTGACCTCGGAAAATGAAACTAGGCTAAAATGGGTATTCTGAACAGCTGACGAAAATTTCTCAAAAATAGGGCAGATGCTCACTATCACACATGCACAGAAACATATGCGCAGCAAGAATGGGTAAATGCGCTGTAAGTCGCTGTAAAAGCGTCGCTCTGGTGAAGTATGTATGCGCAGTAACAGTGCGTAAATGCGCAGCAGAAAAATAAATGCGCAGCAAGTCGGTGTATAAGCGCAGCAAGTCACTGTAAAAGCGCAGCAGAACAGTGTATATGCGCAGCAGAAAGGTATATATGCGCAGCCAGTCGGTACAAAAGCGCAGCAAGTCGCTGTATATGCGCAGCAGAAACGGATATATGCACAGTTCTGGTATTTTTTGCAAATTTTTGGGATTTTTCTCTGTTTTTGGTATTCTTTGGCTGGAAAAGGTCTTCCTGATCTGATATTATGAATTAATTTAGCAAGAAAACACGGCAAGCACAAAGAATGTTTTGTAGTTTTCCATTGTTTTTGTAGTTTTTCGACTCTATTTTGGACAAAAGCAAGCACAAAATCCTAGGCGAGAAATGGATTATAAGGGATTTGGGCCACTAAAACAAGAGGTATCTAATTCGGGCAACCGTTCAAGTGGTTACACGTGTGGCGACGCTACTCTCCGTTATGGAGTCTCCCAGCCTCAAAGGGTTACGCCTGAGAGGGTTTTGGGGGAGGTTGGTCGTCGGTGTAACATAACAGCACTCGTTGCAGGAGGTTTTCACCTCAAGCACAATTTATTTTAAGTGGCTCGGTAGGGCTTGGCGTTAGCCTGTTACCACTCAGGGTCGTTCCCGCTTGGACAAGCGTGCATCCAAGGGCAGGCCCCTCCTAAAGGTTAAACAAATAGAATGACAAGTCTGGCACTCTGATCACCCAGAAGAGGGGAGAGCATAAGCCTATTGTCATTCGCAGGCACAGAATACACTGATTAATCCACCCTACTTAAAAAGATAAAAACTAAATGGGCTAAGCTACTCAAACAAAACTTTGAAGTGATTTCAACAATATTGTAGTGGTTCAATTTTAAATCCCAGAAAGCAGTGGTGAGTTCAATTTTAAATCCATGTTGTACGAGATTGTTAACTTTGAAATTCAGGTCTCACGATATAGCAATGGTTCATTTTAACTTCAAAAAGCAGTTGTGAGTTCAATTTTAAGTCCACGTTGCACGAGATTGTTAACTTTGAAATTCAGGTCTCACGATATAGCAATGGTTCATTTTAACTGCAAGATCAGTGATGAGTTCAATTTTAAATAGTAGATAGCAATAACTTGGAAGTTGTTTGCAATGCAAGCATGAAATAAACCAGTTACTTCCTCCCTAATTAAGACTAGATGAAGATTTGTAATGAACAACCATTTTACTCTTTCCCAGAAAATGAAATGTGAGCTAGTTAGATGCAACTACATGTAACTAAACCTGAGCCTATCCTGCAAAACCGCTCCAGCAAACACCTGCAAAAGGGTTAGCGTTAGCAAAATCCTCTAGAAAAGTACTAAAACCTGAGCTAGTTACAAATGCGCAGCTTCAGTGATCAGATGCGCAGAAGTGATCAACAGAAGCGCAGAATTAACGAATGCGCCGTAATTTTGAACGTATGCGCCATTAAAATGAATAAATGCGTAGTTTTAACGTATGCGCAGCAACAGTCGTCAAAAGTGCCGTAATAATCAACAGATGCGCCGTTATAGCAGATGCACAGCAACAGTCTATGGAAGCGCAGTAACAGTCAACAAATGCGCAGTTTTAACAAAAGCACCGTAACAGTCTGTAAAAGCGCAGCAAGAATACACAGATGCGTAGGATTTTCAAAAGCGTCGTAACAGTCTTCAAAAGCACCGTAAAAATGAACAGATGCGCCGAACTAATCTGTGCGTGACTCTGCGGGACCTGTACGGAACTTGCCTTCAAAAAAGCTCAAAAATGGTGAAATAAAGGGGCAACGGCCCCACGGTGGGCGCCAAAAATGTGAGGGTAAAATATCGAATCAATCAAATGAATTATAGATGACCCAAACATCAACAGAATAGAGAAACAAAGAAGATTAAACAAAGCAATGAACAAACACAGCAAACCTCTTCCGTTTCGAAACTTCTGTTGTTCGCCTATCACGAATCGTCCTTTCGCAAATGAGATGAGCCCTCAGAGAGTGCAATCTTTTAAAACTGTTTGAGGAAGTCGATGGTGAACGGCTATAGTGTGATATGCAATGAAGGTGAGCTCCAATGCAACAATGGTGATCTCAAGCTTGTGGATGACAAATGGGTGCCAAAGGCGCGCTGCTGATATTTCTGCAGAGTAACGATGTCAAAAGCCTGGATCCCCAGAATGAAGGGATGAAGCTTCATTTATAGACTTGGAGGAATAGGAATCAACGGTTGAGAGGAGATATGAAGATCGACGGTTGAGGATGGTTGAGGAATGTGCAACCAGTGGAAACGTGACAAGTGTCCCAGCTCCATCATGAAAGGTGGGATGTGACAAAACTGATTGGAGAGTTAACTCCATTGACTGGTCTATTAACAGAATTGATTGATCAGTTAGAAGAGTGGATTGTGGAACTGACTGGATTGATTGAGGATTTGACTCAACTGACAGGTTAGTTAACAGATTTGATTGATTGGTTAACTGACCTCTGATTGGAGAAGAAATAGGCCATGTGGGTGAGGGAAAATAAGGCAATTAAATATTAAATATATTTAATTACATGTGCAACCTAATGAGGTGGACAAGGTGAGGTGGAAAAGGTGAGGTGTAAAGGTGACGTGGAATTTTGAATTTAGAACTTTAGGATAGAGGAATTAGGCTTAATTAAATAATTTATGATTGTTTAATTGTGAAGGATATTAGAAAAATTTTAATTAAATAAATAGAATTTATTTAATTGTGAGATAGTGAATTGATTAAATAAATTTGGAATATTTATTTAATTAATAGAAGAATGGAATAAATATTTAGAATATTTATTTAGGATGATTTGTATCATTTTTAGGTGTATACAATAATATTGGACTCTCTTTTTAGTGGATGTAGCCCAAGTTTTGGTGAACCACGTTAAAACTTGTCTCTCGCTGTTATTAATTCTGTGTATTTCCATTTCTCTATTTAATCTTTATTTGCATTTAATTGATATCTTCTGCTGGCTAACCCTAACAACATCTACCAAAACCTAGCCTACTCTGAGGGTCCTACTAGGGATTCTTTTCCTATTCTTTTTATTGAAAGGTATTAGAATGAAATAATGGTATCCTAGATTATCCCTGGTTTGGGTTTGAGATCCCGTACCCCTAAACTTGACTAATAAGAGGTTGCTAAATGAATCCCCACCTAACCACCATAACCTTTAGCTAATTTTTCCTTAATTAGTTTGGCTTTCTCAAAAGAAACCTCCAAGGTCTTTAGTTCTAATATGTAAACACCTCCACTAATATGGGAATATAAACCTCTAACAAAACATTGCATTAACATTCCTTCATCTTCTATTGACCTCACATATTGTTTTAGTTCAAATAAATAGTTCTCATACTAATCTAGAACCATGTCAAGTTGTCGAAGCTCATGGAACTCATTTGCATGACATTACCTATAATGATTAATAAGGTATCAAGAATGAAACATTACAAAGGGGTCTGCCAATAGATTGTAGCAATATCCAAGCAACATTTTTTTCCTCCTAGCATCACCAAGTAGAGGAAAATACACATAAGTGCATGATCGAACATCATGTCTTACCATAAGGATGCATCACAAAACATCTATTAAGGGATAAGAGCTAGCTCTTAGCCTATGCTCCTCTAGTGGAACCTTCAAAAGTGGCAGGTTGGCTTGCAGAAGATCTCATGTACATTGTACCCACACTATTCTCATCCACCAAAAGTCTATCACCTCTACAAGACATATCTTGAAAGAGTACTTCCTCCACCCTAGATCATTGTGGGCTCCTAGAGCATTCCCTATTCACTAGCTCCAAGAGGACCCTCTTCTCTAGCCAAAGAAGGGTGAGAACTACCCAACTATCTTCCCTCTTGATGAATGGTCAACCTTGCCAAGATCTCCTAAGCTACGACTATCACTTACCTTTAGGTTGATCATGGTTGTACCTCAGGGATTAATAACTTTGAATTTCAAATGATTCCTAATTAGGGTTAACATTTCCTCCCCATCAACATAGTAAACCATAGGAGGGTGAAAGTTCAAAGCTATGTCGAACTTTTATAAAGGACATAGCCAACACTCATCTAACTTTTTAACTTGAATCACTATAAAGTGACATAGATGTTTTGAATTTTAAAATGATTTAAACTAATAAAATGTAGATTTTTTGGTGTATTTTATGTTTGTATTTTTAGAAAAAATTTTAAAATTATTTAAATGTAGTATTTTATAAAATCGACACTATAAGTTATTTGCTGATAAAATGTTGAAAACTAAGGTTGAATGGGACGTCACACTTTATATAGTAAATCTCATTTATTTTCCTTCTGTATTTTTTATCGTCATAACTCAAAACTTTAGCGCATGGATTAATTTTGTCCCCAATTTGATAAATATATATATTTTTAAATAAATCTTGGAAGTTGCATGTATTGAAACCACAACTATTTTGATAGGACGTCACCTTTTGTCTTCATTATTTATCCAAACTAGGAAAAAAGTTATATTATCTTGATAAGGAATTTCTCCTCTAGTGCATCATAGTTTTTCCAAACTTTTTTGATAAACTTTACTATTTTTTCTTGAGAGGACAATCAACACCATATATTGCTATTGATGACCTACATTTAGTAGAAATTAAAAAAATATATACATTAATTTAAATGTTTAAAAATTACATTTTTGAAAAGCAGACTTATAGATCTACAAAAGAGTATTATTAAATTCTATTAAATTGGTTATTTGCATGAGTAGTTCTTAGAACATCAAGTTTTTTAAATAAATTTCATTTTTTTGGTAAATGAGTACCAAAGTGATGCTACATATGTTTTTAGTCGATGGTTCCAATTGGAAAAGTTGTGGTCTAGATATAATATAGCTAGAATGAATCCGAATAGAACATAAGTTTCACCAAAATTAAATTTTAGTTGGGAATACTTAAATTCATTTATGCTAATAAGTTGGCCCAAAGTGTGACACAACTTTGAACTTTTACACAAGAGGCATCCTTCCTAATCCACACAAGAAAATATTAGCACATACATGTAATCTACAATACCATGCTAAGGAAATCAAGGAATAGGAAAGCATGGAACCACAATACTCCAAACAAACACTTATACCATTTATAAGGTAAGCACATAAACTATTGCTCCCAATGTTGCAACATGTGCTTTGCTACCAAATGTAATACCCTAATCTTTCACTTAAGACAATAATAGACAAAAGATGACTAAACACATTTTTCATGGCACAAAAGTGGTAATAAGAAAACATCTAACATACTAACATCCACCAATATGTCTTATGTGACCCATGATGACACAGTTGGCATGCATACCAATACACAAACAACATGACATAAGTGAAAGACTCAACTATAACATGGGACAAGACACCATGGTTGGCATAGAAAATGAGGCATGGAAGAGAGATAGGATTCCTAAATCCACTAAATCACCTTCATAACATCTCTACCAAACCATTGGGACCAAATTTCACTAAGTGACAAGTAGAAAAGAAAGAAATGTAAAGGTTTAGGTTTAACAAGTGATATACAAGTAGGCCAGACTTTGGACCTGAATTACAACTTGCAACTCTACATATAGTTTAGGTTTAAACTTTGGGTTGTAGTTGTAATCTACACCCTAGTGAGCTTCATGTTTTATTGTCAACATGCAATGTGCCAATGGCATGCCAACCTTAGACTAACCCATGAACCACTTTGACTTTGGTCAACTTCCTCAATTTGAAAACTACAACTTGCAAATAGATTCCAGTTCCCAGACTAAAGGGACATTTAAACCCTAGAAGCCTCTTATAGTTTCCATGTCTACAAGTGCAATCAAGTTATATACTCTTAACCAACAACATGTTAGACTTTGAAACTGGCTAGCAATTTACATGTCTACAAAGTGCAAGTAGACACCAAACTTTAGACTCTATGACAAATTAGACTTTGTAGAACATCAACAACCTACACAATGCAAAATATAGTTAACCTTTGAATCCTAGAGTACTAGCTACCTCAAACCTTAGAATCTAGATGCAAGTTATACAATGCAATGTGTATCGGGTCATTGAGCTCTAATTGAACTACACTTTGGTGTTTAAACTCTAGCTACAACTAGCAACTTAAATTGGTAACCTCATTCTATATTGTAGTTCAGACTGTAACTTTGAATTGCAAAATAGAATTTAGAAAAGAGTCAAGGTAGGGGAAACAACAAGTCTATTTTCCCCATTCTATGAGGTGTATCTTCCTCAATTTTTGAAATATTTAGAAATGGTCTTGGTAGTATGTTCATGGGGTTGGGTGCTCTAACTTGGCCATGTAGATTAGTAAAAAGTAGAGGAAAAGCTTGAATCATCAATAGCAACCACAAAACTATCTAAATTCAAGCCACAAAGCCTTATTGCAATAATGAAGCACAAGATGACAATAGAAATTAAATGATAAAATCCATAATATCTAAATTCCTATGCCAAGATTGATTCTCCTCCATTGCTCTTCTCAACTTTGCTTTTTTGCTCTCAGATTTGCAGCATGCAAGATATATAATAAGATCAATATGGATGTATGATAGAAAAATATCAAAGATTATGATTGTGGTTAACCTTGAAATGGAGATGAAGGTGTGATTTTATAAAGGACTTGCATTTGAATGAAGGGTGAGGATTGAAAAGTGAATGTATGATGATCAATGGATGGGATTGAGAGATGATTTAATTTTGGACCCTTCATTTAATAAAAGGTAGTGGTGTTACAACCTTTTTTAAATGAAGGTGGCAGTGTGACAATAGTGTGACAAATGATTTAATGACAGAGGGACATGTGTGAAGATAAGGATAAAGGTGAGGGCTAATTTAAATAAATATTTTGTTTATTTAAATTAGATGATGAAGGAATTAGAAAATTATTAAATAATAGAAAAACCATTATTTAATAATGTATATAAGAAATAGATAATGACTAATTAAATAATTAAAAACAATTATTTAATTATAGAGGAAAAAATGAATAATGGAAATGAATAATTAAATAAATAAAAATTTATGTAATTATAGATTAGAAAATAGAAAAATCAAATTAATTAAATAATTCAAAATTATTTAATTAATAGAAGAATATGACACTAGGGAATAATTAGTGTAAAAATGTTGCTCGCAGACTCAGGACATTTTTAAGTGTCTACATTTTACTCCTCTTTGATAAAATGTGATTATGAATGTGGTATCAAAGAATAATTAGAAAAATTTGGCCTAGGACCTACCCCAACATGCTCTGGATAAAATGAGATAGCATAATGCCCCCTCGAGAAATTTGACAAATTTTCAGAAAATTCCAAAAAATTTGGTAATTTTACCGATAAGTCAATGTGATAGGTGCAAATCAGAAAGTATTGCATTTATTTTTGTGTCTCATAGCATGCCATCAAGATGACTATAGGGATAGACAGAAGAAATGTTAATGCGAAAGAGATGGTGTCAGCAAGTAATGAAGAATGATTGGGCAAGTGAAATGGAATGACATTTTGCTTGATAGATTTTGAGCTTTAATTTCATTGCATAATTATCATCATAGATATTTCATTGTGGCAATGGATGAGGAACACCATGGCATGATATAGACCAGGCACAAATGTGATCCCTTGCAAAAGAGGTACATGACAGACAAGGAATGCCATGACGTAGACTACGAACCAAAGAACCTTGTCAGAATATGTGAGGAAATAACCATGAAGCATGTTACTCCTAGTACAAGAAAGCATTAGATGACCTTTCCCTTTCACAAGATATTTTGATTATGCCAAATGGAATTCCAATCACACACACGAAACTTAGTTGCCCCAGTCATATTGCCAAGACAAACCACAAACAAAAATCAAAGAGAAAAAGGTCATGATCTATCATCACTCATCTCTGTTGGGAATTAAGGTGTCTCAACCTTGGTAATTCTCTGTATTTGTAATGTTTGTATTTATTATTCAATTGCCTATGTTGTAAATAATTGGAAATTCCACTTTGTCATATTGTGGGATGTGACACAGTGATGTGTCAATCCTACATGGATTATGACAACTTGTTATTTTGTCCTCACATGAGGAGATAGGTGTCCCAATTAGTTGTAGGAATATTCTACCATGTGTCGGCATCTTTTATGTTGTTTAAGGAATGTTTGACCAAAACGGTTATGATGGATTCCTATGACGAATCTATGACATGCAAGAGTCGAGAATAGAAGGTTGTAAGACAAGTAATGACATGTGTCATAAAGTATCTTTGAATGAGGCATATTTGGGTGCCCCAAGGTGGAATATGATGTGTTGTAAGAGAATATACTATTTATAGCATGTGTATGACAGATTCTCTTACAGCTATAAGTTGTAACCACTATGACAGATTCTATGACAGTCGTAAGTGTTGTAAGAGCATCTGTCATAGCCCATTTTGAAAATAGGCGACCTCTTTGGGATGGGAGCTATGGACAAGTGTTAGATACATTCTACGATGTTGACCAAGTGTCCCTAGGTGTGGGTTTTGGTCCAAGATGCCATATTGGACGCCCATTCCAAGAAAGGTCCAAAACTGCCTTGTATGTTCTATTTAAACAGGTTCTTGGAGATGGAGTTTGTATCACAGGTTTACAGTTATTGTTATGCTACCGGATTGACTCCAGACACGAGGGTCAAAGACCACTGAAGCTTGCATTGCAAGTGTATTGTAAACATTCTTTCAGATTTGTTAATACATTGTGCAAGTTTCTGAGTGTGGGGTTTTTCACCCGATAAGGGTTTTCCCCATCGTAAATCTCCATCTCTCTTCTTCTGTCTTCTTTCTGGATCTTGTGTTTTACTGATATATCTCATGTTAATGTTTTAACATTTCTATAATAGTTAGGATAAATTTGAATTTGCATAGCCCTCTCCTCAATAGATTAGTGTAGGAAGCGTTTCCATACACCTAGTTTCCTTTCAGTTGGTATCAAAGCTTGATCACCTTTGGTCCTAGTTGTTGGGTAGGGGTTTTTTGAGCTAATCTTAGGTTGAGTGGGATTCTATGTAGAGCATTCTATATCTTATTGTAGCAAGGAGATGGCAAGCACATCAGGAAGGTTTGAAGTAGAGAAGTTCAATGGCAGTAATTTTGAGCTGTGGAAGCTCAAGATGGAAGACATGTTAGTTGACTGAGACCTTTTGGAAAGTGTGAATGGAACTAAACCAGCTACAATGACTCAAGATGAGTGGGATCTCAAGGATGGGAAGGCTAAGGGTCTCATAAGACTTAGTCTTGCCAATTCTGTGTTGTTAAATGTCCATGAGGAGGCTAGTGCAAAACTCCTTTGGAAGAAGTTGGGGGATGTGTATCAAGCCAAATCCCTTGTCAATAAACTTTTCCTAAGAAAGAAGTTGTATTCTCTTCGAATGGAGGACAGAGGATCCATGGCTGAGCATATGAATGCATTTAACATGCTGGTTGCACAATTGACATCTATCGGTGTAAAGATGGAGAAGGAGGATCGATGTATGACCCTGCTTTGTTCTCTGCCAGACTCATGGGATCATCTTGTCATGGCAATCAGAAGAACCACATCCACATTCAAAATGGAAGAGGTGGTTTCTTCCCTGTTATCTGAAGAGATGCGGAGAAAGTCTTCTGAGGTAGCCAAAGAAGCCCTTCCAGTTCATGGAAGACCCAAGGAGAAAGGGAAGAAGGACAAGAAAGCTAAGAAGGTTATATTCAAATCCCGTGGGAGATCCAAATCTCCTGGAAAGTCCAAGGCTCTTTGTTGGAACTAAGGAAAGACCAAGCATTTCTGAAAGGAATACAAAGAGGAGAAGAAGAAAAAGAAGAAAGCTCCTGATTCAGATTCTGACAAATCACAAGATGATGGTGATGCCTTCATCATAGCCCTGGCAACCCATGCATCTGATGATGTGTGGCTAATCGACTCTGGTGCATCATTCCACATGACCTTGCATCGAGACTGGTTCACTAAGTATGAGGAGTTCGATGGTGGAAAGGTGTATCTGGGTGATGACTCGCATCTGAAGATCGTTGGTCATGGAAGAGTCTCTATCTGATTCCTTAATGGTTGAGTGAAGGGGATCTCTGGGGTTATGCACATCCTAGGCTTAGCACGGAACCTACTTTCTGTAAATAGTTTGAATGATGCAAGTGTGCAGGTTGTCTTTTCGGAAAGAAGGATGCAAGATAACTAGAGGATCTATGGTGCTTGCTAAGGGTACTTGGAGAGGTACTCTGCTTCAGCTGGAAGCATGCATTACATAATGCAATAGTTCCTCTGACTCAAGGAAGAGGGCAGCAGTCACTTCATCTCCACCATCTAAATGAGTAGTGAAGAAATCTGTTGTTTCTAGTCTTGATGGTTGTAATTGTGCATTGGGAGTTAAACTTCCTGCAGAAAAGACAATGTTATGGCATAAGAAATTTGGCCACATTGGTCAGAAGGTTCTGCGTACCTTGAAAAATAAGAATCTCGTTGAGGGGTTAGATTATTGTAATCTTGAGTTTGACTTATGAGAACATTGCATTTATGGAAAACAAAACCATGTTTAGTTTTACTTGAGTTCTCATAAGTCTTTTGGTGTGTTGGAACTCATTCATTCTGATGTGTTTGGTCCTGTTAATGTTCCTTCATTATCAAAATCTGTATACTTTGTATCTTTTATAGATGATTACAGTAGAAGGACATGGATTTATTTTCTCAGAAGTAAATCTGAAGTCTATAGCAAGTTTAAGGAGTTTAAAGCCTTTGCTGAAAATCAGACTGGTAAAAAGATTAAATGTTTGAGAACTGACAATGGTGGTGAGTTATGTTCTACAGAATTTGATAAGTATTGCAAGGAAATTGGGATTGAAAGACATAAGACAACTCCATACACACCATAGAAAAATGGAGTTGCAGAGAGGATGAACAAGACACTGATGGAGAAGGCTAGGAGTATGCTTAGTGGAGCTAGTCTAGAACAAAAGTTTTGGGCTGAAGCTATTGCCACTGCTTGCTATCTGGTGAATAGATCTCCTACATTAGCTCTTGTTGGAAAGACACCTATGGAGGTGTGGTATGGTAGAAATCCTTCACTAAGGTATCTTCATGTTTTTGGTTGTGAGGCATATGCACATGTGCCTAGGGAGAAGCGGTCAAAGTTGGAGAACAAAGTTGTTAAGTGTATCTTCATCGACTATGGTGTTGGTGTGAAAGGATACAAGCTTTGGGACCCCGTGGCTAAAAAAGTGTTGTGTAGAAGAAGTGTCATCTTCAGAGAGCTTACACCTTCTTCAACTGTTTTGCAGCCAGAAGAAAAAGAAAAGAAAGAAGATGTTGTTCAGTATCCTCTCACCCCTGAGAAGACTGAACAAAACAACAATGTTGGACCTGATGATGAGGAGAGCTCTAGCAGCTTTGAAAGCTCGGAAGAAGAAGCTGAACCTCAACCTCAGCTCTTGAGGAGGTCTACATGAATAAGGAAGCAACCTAAAAGGTTTGGTTTTACATTGCTTGATTCTAGTTGTGTTTATGCTTTGCTCACTCACAGTGATGAACCTAGAACTATATCAGAGGCTTTGGATATGAAGGATGTAGGTTCCTGGAAGGAGGCCATGGAGGAAGAAATGGCTTCTTTGGAAAAGAATCAAACTTGGGACTTGGTGCCTTTGCCTCCTAGATGGAAACCCATTGGATGCAAATGGGTGTTCAAGAAGAAGATTGGTGTAAATGGCAGTATTGAGAAGTATAAGGCCAGATTGGTTGCGAAGGGGTATTCACAAGTGGAGGGCATAGATTATGGTGAGATCTTCTCTCCCATTGCAAAGTTGACATCCATTCGATTCCTGTTGTCTCTCGCAGCAGCTTATGACTTGGAGGTAGAACAGATGGATGTGAAGACAGCTTTCCTTTGCGGTGACTTGGAGGAGGAAATCTACATCTCACAGCCAGAGCATTACATGGTAAAGGTAAAGAAAATTTAGTTTGTAAACTTAAGAAGTCTTTGTATGGTTTGAAGCAATCCCCTAGGAGATGGTACTTGAAGTTTGTTGCCTTTGTGTTGTCAGTTGGATTTGTGAGATTGAAATCGGATCACTGTGTTTATTATAAGTTTGATGGTGATCATATTCTCATTGTTGCACTGTATGTTGATGATATGGTGCTCATTGGGAAGGGTAAGAATATGATTTTTGATTTTAAATCTTAGATGTCATCTCAGTTTGAAATGAAAGATTTAGGGGCAGCCAGGTACATTCTAGGAATGGAAATCAGAAGAGACAGAACCAACAAAAAACTTTGGTTAAGTCAGAGTAAGTATGTTAAGACCATGTTGGACAAATTCAGCATGGGAGATTATAGACCATTGTGTGTTCCCATTTCCTTGGGGAGAAAGTTCTCTATTGAGGATTGTCCAAAATCTCCTAGTGAGGTGGAGGACATGAGTAGAGTACCTTATGCTAGTGTTGTTCATAGTTTGATGTATGCTATGGTCTGCACAAGACCAGACATGGCCCAAGCAGTGGGAGTCCTTACTTGATTTATGGCTAATCCTAGATGGGTTCATTGGGATGCAGTTAAGCGAGTGTTCAGATATTTGAGGAGTACTTCCGAGTATTCCATTTGCTATCATGGTAATGTTTCAGGACCTCCACATTCTATTAATATTCATGGATTTGTGGATTCAAATTGGGCAGGTGACATTGACAGCAAGAGAACCACCAGTGCTTATTTTTTTACACTGTTTGGTGGTGCTATTAGTTGGATGAGTAAGCGACAACCTATTGTTGCTTTGTCCATGACAGAAGCTGAGTATATGGTAGAAACTCATGCTTGTAAGGAATCCATTTGGCTTTAGAGATTGTGTTTTGATATTGGTGTTGATGTGGGTCAGATCACGATCAGTTGTGACAGTCAGAGTGCAATCTGCCTTGCAAAGAATCTAACTTTCCATGCTTGAACCAAGCACATTGATGTTCAGTTTCACTTTGTGAGGGACATGGTTGAGGACGGAAAGGTAAATTTGGAGAAGGTAGATACTTTGAAGAATGTTGCAGATGCATTGACGAAACCAGTGGGCAAAGAGAAGTTCAGATGGTGTTCAGAGTCTATGGGCCTCTCAGCCTATAGCAGTTAAATCCTATTTTTCTATTGGCTCTTACAAGGTGTTCGACAAGTGGGAGAATGTTGGAAATTAAGGTGTCTCAACCTTGGTAATTCTATGCATTTGTAATGTTTGTATTTATTATTCAATTACCTATGTTCTAAATAATTGGAAATTCCACTTTGTCATATTGTGGGATGTGGCACGGTGATGTGTCAATCCTACATGGATTATGACAACTTGTTATTTTGTCCTCACATGAGGGTATAGGCATCCCACTTAGTGGTAGGAATATTCTACCATGTGTCGGCATCTTCTATGTTGTGTAAAGAATGTTTGACCAAAACGGTTATGACGGATTCCTATGACGAATCTATGACATGTAAGATTTGAGAATAGAAGGTTGTAAGACAGGTAATGACATGTGTCATGAAGCATCTTTGAATGAGGCATATTTGGGTGCCCCAAGGTGGAATATGATGTGTTGTAAGAGAATATGCTATTTATAGCATGTGTATGATAGATTCTCTTATAGCTGTAAGTTGTAACCGCTATGACAGATTCTGTGATGGTCGTAAGTGTTGTAAGAGCATCTATCATAGCCCATTTTGGAAAGGTCTAAAATTGCCTTGTATGTTCTATTTAAACAGGTTCTTGGAGATGGAGTTTGTATCACAGGTTTACAGGTACTGTTATGCTTCTGGATTGACTCCAGACACGAGTGTCCAAGACCACTGAAGCTTGCATTGCAAGTGTATTGTAAACATTCTTTCAAATTTGTTAATACATTGTACAGGTTTCTGAGTGTGGGGTTTTTCACCCGATAAGGGTTTTCCCCACCGTAAATCTCTGTCTCTCTTCTTCTGTCTTCTTTCTGGCTCTTGTGTTTTGTTGATATATCTCATGTTAATTTTTTAACACTGCTGTAATAGTTAGGATAAATTTGAATTTGCATAGCCCTCTCCTCAATAGATTAGTGTAGGAAGCATTTCTGCACACCTAGCTTCCTTTCACTCTCATCACTTGTTGACTTCCTTGAGGGCATAAGAACATGACAAGAGATCATCTTATAAAAAGATAAGACAAACTAAACCAACAAAGTCAACAATCATTTAGATCTTCTTTCCAGATAATGAGTGTTTTGTTTGATAGAAGTCCAGGATAGTGTCTGGTTTCAGGGAAGTAAACATGCCATATAAAATGTCAAGTCTAGTTTTGATGATGCAACCACCTGTACAAGGCAAATCATAGGATTCCATCTAGTCTTAGAAATGAGATGCATCATATAAGATAACTAGTCTAGTTTTGAGTGTGCGATGACCTATATAAGACTAATGATATGATTGATGTGTGATGATAGTGTCTGGTTTTAGGAAATGAAGCATGTCATATAAGACGTTTGATTCTGATTTTGACAATGCCACATTCTATATAAGACAATTGATAGATGATAAAGACAATTGATAGTGATGAATAGTCATGACTGGGTAATTGATCAACTATGATTGGAGACTTGATGGATAGTTTATCTATTGTTTCAAGATTGGTTAAGCTTGATTCTCTGGTGAAAGATAACTTGTTTATGTCTAATCAAAGTGTCAATCTTAGCAAGGGACAACTTATTAAGGGGTATGAACAATGATAGACTTGACTCAACAGACCCTATGGGACTAACTTAATGTCTTGGGGGCTCATCAATGATGTCCTTGCCTACATAAAGCACATAGACAACGTAGTTTGACCATGTGCATTGACACTGACAATGGACTTTTATTATAGCGTGCAATAGATGGAAGAATTTATTATGATAAGAGCAATAGGATGGACAGAAGCATCGGGGGCTCATCAATGATGGCCTTGCCTATCTAAAATTGTAGAGGTAATGTAGTTCGACAATTTAGACTGATATTGTTTTTGGAAATTTTGATTCTTTTCAAATTTTTTGGATTTTTGAATGTTTTGATTTTTTTGAATTTTTGAATGTTTTTATTTTTTGGATTTTTGAATGTTTTGATTTTTTGGATTTTTGAATTCTTTGATTGATGTCCTCTAATACCATGTCTAGGATCCCATATGAAGACCTAAGTCAAGGATTTTCCCCTAGTCAGGTATAGGATAAAGTTATTATGAAGGGAAATGGATAGGGTAATATTTTATTATGGATGGATATAGAAAGTGAGAGACACCAAATGCCAACTATTCTCAAGTTATGAGAAAGACGAAAAAGCCTTATTGTGGAATATGATATGGATTATGTATGGAAGGCTAGTGAATTATGATATGGATTATACATGAATGGCTAGTGAAGTTTTATTATGAATGAGAATGTGTGAATGGTAAAGTGAAAGACTAGATAAAATG
Source organism: Cunninghamia lanceolata (assembly GCA_027924645.1). NCBI lineage: Eukaryota > Viridiplantae > Streptophyta > Pinopsida > Cupressales > Cupressaceae > Cunninghamia > Cunninghamia lanceolata. The sequence continues at coordinate 12,495,628 of BSBN01000854.1, forward strand.
ATGGTAGATGATGAAGAAAAGACTGACTACACATGGTGTCAGTTTTCCAATTTTTCACCATGGTACTTATCCAAAGCGCCACCGAAGTGGTTTTCACTATTGGATAGATTATTTCTCTTTACTATTTTTTTGTCATCCAAAGCACCACCGAAATGGTTTTCACTATTGCACAATTTTTTTTTTGTATTATTTAGACGGGATTCTATGAGAATCAAGTATAATACTTGCGAAGGTCCATGCTATTGATGGGTTTTGATAGTAGTTCACCTTCAGGAGTAGCAAGTTGATAAGTGTTGGATCCATATACTACAGTTATGATGTAAGGCCCAACCAATTAGGCTCAAACTTTCTAGGCTTCTCTCAGTCTAACTGATTCTTCAGATTCTCTTGTAACATAAAGTCCCCAATGTTATAATTTTGAACCCATACTTTCTTGTTATATCTACAATGGAGATGATTTTGATAGCCTTGTAGATGGACCAATGCATTTTGTCATCTCTCATCAAGAAATTCTAGCCCATGTAGTCTAAACACACAATACTCTTCATCATCAATGAACTACTGCATAGATACTCTCAAGTAGGGTAACTCAACCTCAATGGGAAGAATAACTTTGAAACCAAAGATGACAGAATATGAAGTGGCTCCAGTGGGTGTGTGAATGCTAGTTCAATAAGCCCATAAGGCTGGGTTAAGGTGGATGTGCCAGTCACAACCAATGTCATTGATAATCTCCTTTAGGATTTTAATGATGGTTTTGCTGGACACCTCATCTTGACTATTACTTTGAGGGTAGCACGGAGTGGCGAAATGATGGTGGATATGGAATTTCTCGTATAATTCACGGACATCTTGGTTTTTGAATTGACGACCATTATCAGTGATGATGGAAAGGGGATCACCATATGGGCATATGTTGTAATTGAAGATGAAATTGGATATTTGCTTTCCAGTAATATAGGTCATGGGAATGGCTTCAATCCATTTTGTAAAGTATTTATTTGTAGTGATAATGAACTTAAGGACATTGGTGGAAGTAGGATGAATCTTTGCCACAAGGTCTAGTCCCCATTGAGAGAAAGGCCACAGTGATGTGATCGGATGAAGTTCTTGAACAAATGCATGTACAAGATCTCCATATATCTGGCATTGTTGGCATTTCTTAACAAAATTATATCCATCTCATTCCATAGTGGGCCAATAGTATCAAGTTCGCACAATCATCTTAGCCAAGGTAGGACCACTAGAGTGAGCTCCACATATACCATCATGTACTTCATGCAAATCCATTTGCAGTTTATCAAAATTGAGACATCTAAGAAGGGTACTATTTAGGATTCAACGGTAAAGAGTATCACTGATGATGACATATCTAGAGGCTTGACAGATAAAGGTTTTTCATTGGTTGGCAGACAAGTCAGGGGGAATGATTTGGTCATGCAGGTAGTTATAAATGTCTCTATATCAAAGGGAGTCAGGACCAACAATTTCATACACAAGATCAGATTTAGGAATATCAAAAGCAAGGATCAAAAGTTGTTACACCAAAAATTCATACTGAGGTACATTACATGGTATGTCCAAGAGAGATCCTATCGTAGCCATTGCATCGACTGCTATGTTCTAAATCATGGGAATTTGATTGAATATAATGACATCAAAATATGACTTGAAACTATCAACCATCTACTTGTACGATGTGAAATTTTCATCCTTTGTATCATAATCATCATTGACCTGACGGATTACCAACTATGAATCACCATACACTTGAAATTTTTATTTTTCTATTTAATAGCCATATGAAGTCCTATGAGAATTGCTTCATATTCAATTATGTTTTTAGTGCAAGGGAATGCTATTTGAAATGAATTAGGTATTGTATCTCCTTGAGGTGTGACAAAGAGGATTCTAGCCCCTAAACCATGACTTGTACAGGATCCATCAAAATAAATCTTCCATGTGTATGAAGTTTTCTCTATGCAAATTGACTCATTAGGAAAATCTAAAACCAATGGATGGTATGCTATTATAGGATTGTCTACATGTTGATCAGGTATCACTTGTCCTTTCATTGCCTTTCAATCAACATATTCTATATCAAACTCACTGAGGGTCATGAACAATTTCGCTAGTCGACCTATTAGAGCTTCTTTACTGAGTAAATACTTCAATGGATCAATCTTTGCTATAATCTTATTCAAATTATTTAACATATAGTGTCAAAGTTTCTGAGTGGAAAAGACCACCACAAGGCATGCTCGTTCAATGGAACTATAGTTAAGCTCATACCCCACAAGTGTTTGACTGATGTAGTATATGGCTCTTTCCTTTCCTTCTTCGTCATTTTGTGCCAAGGGGGCTCCCAATGTTGATGAGGTTTTTGATATATACAATATTAGGGGTTTTCCATCAATAGGTGGGATGAGAACTAGAGGAGACAATAGGTAATCCTTGATTTACTGAAAGGCTTCTTGACAATGATTGGACCATATGAATGGGACTCCTTTGCAAAGTAAATGTTAAAATGGGTGACATTTATTATCCAACTGTGCTATGAACCTTTGGATTGATTTTAGCTTCCTTGAAGACTACGTAATTGTTTGAGATTTGTTGGTGGATGCATATCCATGATAGATTTCACTTTTGCAAGATCAACATCAATACCTCTGTGAGACATAATGTAGCCCAATAATTTATGTGATGTTACTCCAAAAAATACAATTATTTGGATTCAATCTAACCTTGTATTCTTCCAATCTTGTGAAAACTTTGTCTAATATATCTACATGACTATCTCTTGTGATGGATTTGGTTAACAAGTCATCAACATAATCCTCCATGAGTGTATGCATCCAGTCATGGAAAATTTTGGTCATAGCCCTTTGATATGTTGCTCCTACATTTCTAAGGCCGAAAGGCATGACATTCCAACAATAAGTACCCCAAGGGCAAGTGAAATCCATCTTATGTTGATCTTCAGGCATAATTCTAATTTAGTTATACCCTAAGAAGTCATCCATCAATGATAGCATTTCATATCTCACCGTTAGGTCGACTATGACATCAATGTTGGGCAACGGTAAGTAATCCTTAGGACAAGTCTTGTCTAAGTCTCTGAAATGTTCACAAATTATGATTCCTCCATTTGGTTTGGTTATAGGTACAAGATTGGAAATCCATTCTGGGTAGTCTATAGGTTCTACGAGGCCAACATCTAGCAATTTCTTCAATTATGCCTTGACCAAAAGTGTGATCTGGGGGTACATCTTCCTCAACTTTTGTTTGATTGGATTTGCATTTGGAAATAGTGGCAAATGATGCAAAACTAGTTCAGGATCTAGCCCAGGCATATCAACATATGACTAAGTAAAGTTAATTTTTCTAATGGAAAAGGAGGCCATAAACTCTAGCTTTTTTTAAATTTATGTCAAGGATGCTGCAAAGTGAACAATTCTAGGAATGTCATCGGTGCCAATGTTTACTTCCACTAATTTCTACACTAGCAATGATGATCTCTCTTGATTTGTAGGGAGCACATCAAAACCTCCATCCTCACATGCCTCAGAGAGGTTTTCACCCTCAGATACGTCCTTTATTTTTAATTTTTCACGATCTAAAGGTACCTTTCAGTTTTTAGCTGGAGACCTACTTTTTTTGTTTTATTATTTTTACTTTTGCCACTAGAGGGTGGAGTGGACTCCCCAAAGTAGGTTGTGCTATCAAGATCTATGATGAATCCAACTTTACGATCTCCACCAAGTATTCCTTCCCGAAGTCCCATAAACTTAGTGAATGCGTCACCATTTTTTAATGTGTCTAATCTCGGAGGTCCTTGTTTGTCCCAATCTATCAATTGCAAGTGAACTAGGTGTAGATCATCTTCGATGTTTGTGTATTCAAGGATAAGGTAGATACAGTGCATACAGAGGTGTCATCAAGGTCCCAAAAGATATCAATCTAGGAAAGACCCTTGGATTGTTTGTTTTTAAGGGAATCGGTGTAAGGATTTTCATTAGATGTCTTGATGTCGTTAGAAATGTTAGCATCTTTACCCAATAATAACTTAGTATGAGGAGAATTCACTTCTAACATTACATACCATAACCCTTTGTTCTTTGGTAGCCTCCTAGGTTGTAAAGGTTCAATCCTTCCATTCTTATGCGAACCCAATCCACCACGTCCATAATAACCTTGTTACTTTTGAATTCAAAATCTTTGCCATATTGTTCAACTAGTAATTACACGAGTTCTACTTCTTCTTCTTCCATATAGATCCATGTAGAAATGTCTTCATCTATGTTTTCTTTTCTCAATTCACCCCACTTGGTGAAAGTGGTGGGGGTGGTACAGATGTTGACCATAGGTTTGATAGGACATGGTTTTCTATGAGACATTGGTGACATAGGTAGCTTACTAATGCAATATGAACTCTCCATGTTATATTCCCCACACTCTGCATCACAAATCTACACCTTAGGTTTGGAAGAGAGAAAGAATGTGGTAGCAGATTTGGATAACATGGAAGGATCAATGTAATGAGATGAAACTGTTGAAATTAAGGAACACTGAGAGGGGGGTGAATCAGTGTTCTGCAAAACATATTATTATGTTCCTTTATTAATTTACCACATACATTCAAAGGAAAGAAGCATGAAATTAAGAATAGCAATAACAAAATCATCACACATGGACACCATGATTTTTACATGGAAACCCATTTAAGGGAAAAACCATGGTGGGGGTTAACCCACAAGATTTTATACTTTGTTAAAAGTATTACAAAATGGGAAGGCATATGCCTTCAGGTGCATTGCCCAGAGCTTACTGCTGAAAGGAGGCTCACTACCTACACAATAAATTACTACACTTCACTGAAATACTTAAATTGAAGAATAGCATCTAACAATGCAAGATTACAGTTCCGGTAGGTTCAATATACTGGCTTCACACACTTCATCTTTCACTTCCTATTTCATAGTTCTGCCATGATCTAGAGCTCAGATCTCCTTGCTTCACAATTGATACTGCCACTCTTCGCAATATTCAATTCATAGTTTGGTAAAAGAACAATCAGTTTGTGCATTTGAAAGTATTTGTGTTTATTTATGTGTGCGCATAAGAAAAAAAATTGATTGTATCTGTGAATGAGAATGAGAAGTGAAATACATGCAAACACCAAGCAATTAGGCATGTGGAGATATGCAACGTTGAAGGATGTGAAGGGCATGATTTGGAGATCATGAGTTCACACAATATGTGTAAGTACTAAAAGTTTTTTTTATTGTCTTAGTTTCCTAAGTTGTAGATTAGTTTGTATAGAAGGATGGAGCCTCAGATAGGTTGGAACCTATTGCTAGGTTGGAGCCTGAATCTAGGTTGATGCTTAGTTTGTTTTGAGATTGAAGTCTCTGGTAGGTTGGAGCCTACAAATTTGTAAAAAGGATTGCAATCCTTCTCAGGTTGAAAGTCCTATGGGTTGAAGCCTATAAAATATTGTAATTCACTGCTTCATTTTTATGAGGCTAGTTTTGGATAGTAGATCCAAGCATCTTGCTCACCATGGTTTTTCCCATCTTGGGATTCTATGTAAATTTGGTGTTATGGTCTCTTGTGTGGATGTTTGATTTTGCTTATGCATGTACAATTTTTTCATAATCTATTGATGCAGTAGAGATACTGTGGTTGCAGTAAAAATGTTTTAAAAAGTGGTAAATATTGATTCACCCCCCTCAGTATTTCTGTGTTCTAAAAAAAAATTCGTCAGAAATACCTTGATGGCATAATAACACATCATTGCTAATAACAATAGCAGATCCAAAATAAAAGTTAATAGATAAAAAGGCACAATTGTAAAAGGCATTACATCAACCCTCCCTAGAAATAGGCTTACTAATGGAAGCCTTCATAAATGGTAATGGTCAAACACTCTAAGTTGTGTGTCATCCTCCCAAGTTGTGGTAGATTCATCTAGAGGGTCCCACTAAGGCCTTACCCGATCTACCTATATTTTTGTTAAAGTTCTAGCCTCTAACTTGCAACAACATACAAATGGGCTCCAAAGAAATTTTCTTGCCCTCCTCAAGTTGATATCTTGATAGCTACACCCTAGTGCTCCCCTTAATGGTTGTCTACCATACTAACAACTTTTTCCAACTTTCTGACATCTCCCACCATTAGTTATGACATTGCAATACTCTAACCACCAATTTCTACTCACCCATGAGGGCATGATCTTGCATAGTGACCCCCTTGACTACAAGAGTAACATGGTCCTACCACTCAATTAGGAGTTGCTTGAGGTACATTCAACCACTAGAAGATCAATTAATTGGAACTATACTAACCACCCCAAGCCAACTATTGGGACAAATAACTCCTATGATGCTCAAACATATGTTCCCTATAGGAACATCTACCAAAACCTTACCTACTCTGAGTGTCCTACTAGGGTTTCTTTTCCTATTATTTTTATTGAAAGGTATTAGAATGAACTAATGGTATCCTAGATGGTCCCTTGGTTTGGGTTTGAGATCCCCATACCCCTAAACTTGACTAATAAGGGGTTGCTACATGAATCCCCACCTAACCACTATAACCTTTAGATAATGTTTCCTTAATTAGTTTGGCTTTCTCAAAAGAAGCCTCCAAGGTCTTTAGTTCTAATATGTAAACACCTCCACTAATATGGGAATATAAACCTCTAACAAAACATTGCACTAACATACCTTCATCTTCTATTGACCTCACATATTGTTTTAGTTCAAATAAATAGTTCTCATACTAATCTAGAACCATGTCAAGTTGTCGAAGCTCATGGAACTCATTTGCATGACATTAGCTATAATGATTAAAAAGGTATCAAGAATGAAACATTACAAAGGGGTCTGCCAATAGATTGTAGCAATATCCAAGCAACATTGTTTTCCTCCTAGCACCACCAAGTAGAGGAAAATACACATAACTACATGATGGAACATCATGTCTTACCATAAGGATGCATCACAAACATCTATTAAGGGATAAGAGCTAGCTCTTAGCCTATGCTCCTCTAGTGGAACCTTCAAAAGTGGGCGGGTTGGCTTGCAGAAGATCTCATGTGCATTGTGTCCACACTGTTCTCATCCACCAAAAGTCTATCACCTCTACAAGACATATCTTGAAAGAGTACTTCCTCCACCCTAGATCATTGTGGGCTCCTAGAGTATTCCCTATTCACTAGCTCCAAGAGGACCCTCTTCTCTAGCCAAAGAAGGGTGAGAACTACCCAACTATCTTCCCTCTTGATGAATGGTCGACCTTGCCAAGATCTACTAATATACGACTATCACTTACCTTTAGGTTGATCATGGTTATACCTTAGGGAATAATAACTTTGAATTTCAAATGATTCCTAATTAGGGTTAACATTTCCTCCCCATCAACGCAGTAAACCATAGGAGGGTGAAAGTTCAAAGCTATGTCACACTTTAATAAAGGACATAGCCAACACTCATCTAACTTTTTAACTTGAATCACTATAAAGTGACATAGATGTTTTGAATTTTAAAATGATTTAAACTAATAAAATGTAGATTTTTTGGTGTATTTTATGTTTGTATTTTTAAAAAAAATTAAAAAATTATTTAAATGTAGTATTTTATAAAATTGACACTATAAGTTATTTGCTGATAAAATGTTGAAAACTAAGGTTAAATGGGACATCACACTTTATATAGTAAATCTCATTTATTTTCCTTCTGTATTTTTTTGTGTCTTCATAACTCAAAACTTTAGCGCATGGATTAATTTTGTCCCCAATTTGATAAATATATATTTTTAAATAAATCTTGGAAGTTGCGTGTATTGAAAACATAACTATTTCGATGGGACGTCAACTTTTGTCTTTATTATTTATCCAAACTAGGAAAAAAGTTATATTATCTTGATAAGGAATTTCTCCTCTAGTGCATCATAGTTTTTCCAAATTTTTTTTATGAACTTTACTATTTTTTCTTGAGAGAACAATCAACACCATATTTTGGTGTTGATGACCTACATTTAGTAGAAATAAAAAAAAATATACATTAATTTAAATGTTTTAAAATTACATTTTTGCAAAGTAGACTTATAGATCTACAAACGAGTATTTTTAAATTCTATTAAATTGGTTATTTGCATGAGTAGGAGTTCTTAGAATATCAAGTTTTTCAAATAATTTCATTTTTTTGGTAAATGAGTACCAAAGTGATGCTACATATTTTTTTAGTGGATGGTTCGAATTGGAAAAGTTGTGGTCTAGATCTAATTTAACTAGAATGAATCCAAATAGAACATAAGTTTCACCAAAATTAAATTTTAGTTAGGAATACTTAAATTCATTTATGCTAATAAGTTGGCCCAAAGTGTGACACAACTTTGAACTTTTACCCAGGAGGCATCCTTCTAATCCACACAAGAAAATATTAGCACATACATGTAATCTACAATACCATGCTAAGGAAAGCATGGAATAGGAAAGCATGGAACCACAATACTTCAAACAAACACTTATACCATTTATAAGGTAAGCACATAAACTATTGCTCCCAATGTTGCAACATGGGCTTTGCTACCAAATGTAATACCTTAAGCTTTCACTTAAGACAATAATAGACAAAAGATGACTAAACACATTTTTCATGGCACAAAAGTTGTAATAAGAAAATATCTAACATACTAACATGCCCAATATGTCTTATGCAACCCATGATGACACAGTTGGCATGCATACCAATACATAAGCAAGGTGACATAAGTGAAAGACTCAACTATAACATGGGACAAGACACCATGGTTGGCATAGAAAATGAGGCATGGAAGAGAGATAGGATTCCTAAATCCACTGGATCACCTTCATAACATCTCTACCAAAGCATTGGGACCAAATTTCACTAAGTGACAAGTAGAAAAGAAAGAAATGTAAAGGTTTAGGTTCAACATGTGATATACAAGTAGGCCATACTTCAGACCTAGATTACAACTTGCAACTCTACATACAGTTTAGGTTTAGAATTTGGGTTGTAGTTGTAATCTACACCCTAGTGAGCTTCATGTTTTATTGTCAACATGCAATGTGCCAATGGTATGCCAACCTTAGACTCTGACCCATGAACCACTTTGACTTTGGTCAACTTCCTCAATTTGAAAACTACAACTTGCAAATAGATTCTAGTTCCCAGAATAAAGGCACATTCAAACAGTAGAAGCCTCTTGTAGTTTCCATGTCTACAAGTGCAATCAAGTTCTATACTCTTAACCAACAACATGTCAGACTCTGAAACTGGCTAGCAATTTACATGTCTACAAAGTGCAAGTAGATACCAAACTTTAGACTCTATGACAAATTAGACTTTGTAGAACATCAACAACCTACACAATGCAAAATATAGTTAACCTTTGAATCCTGGAATACTAGCTACCTCAAACTCTAGAATCTAGATGCAACTTGTACAATGCAATGTGCATGGGGTCATTGAGCTCTAATTGAACTACACTTTGGGGTTCAAACTCTAGCTACAACTAGCAACTTAATTTGGCAACCTCATTCTATATTGTAGTTTAGACTGTAACTTTGAATTGCAAAATAGAATTTAGAAAAGAGTCAAGGTAGGGGAAACAAGAAGTCTATTTTCCCCATTCTATGAGGTGTATCTTCCTCAATTTTTGAAATATTTAGAAATGGTCTCGGTAGTATGTTCATGGGGTTGGGTGCTCTAACTTGGCCATGTAGATCGGTAAAAATTAGAGGAAAAGCTTGAATCATCAATAGCAACCAGGGTCAGTGCAAGAAGTTAGGTCCACTTTTTGGCCAAAAAGTGGAAGTGTTTTCCCTGATTTTTAGAATTTGTCACATTTGACCTAAATATTTGAGGCACTTAAAGATTGAATCTTGAAAAAAGTTAGTACTATGAAATGTAGTACTCGGAGTCTAGTTTTCAAATAGGTAATTTATTTTAATACCCAAATGATACAAATTGATTTGCAATGGGCATTTCTAAAAACCACTCTTTAAAAGTCATTTTTTTTTACCATACCATGTACGTGTACGGCCAACATAATTTGACCTAAATAAAAGTAATTTTCTAAATACTTTTGGGGAAAGATGTGTAGTACAGTGACATTTGATGAGGATATTTTTTTATAATTTTTTTTCAAATATATTTTTTTTATTAATTTTTTATTGGCCCTAATTTCAATTTTTGAAAACCCTCATGTACGGCCAACATAATTTGAGCAAAACTAATCATAAAATGAATTTTTTTTTTCATTATGTAAAGAATGATGTGTAGATTGATGACATATAATTTTTTTTAAATTTTTTTTAAAAATTTAAAGTTATTAAAAAAATACAAACACCTATCATTTCAAGTTTTTGGACCAGTTTGCTCATAAATTAAATAATAAATAGAAAAACAAGTCCAATAAAAAAAAATTGCATATTTGAAAACTAGACATTGTCATCTGTAATGGGTTTTAATTTCGTAAAAAAATTCAAAAAAAATGTTGTCAGCCATAGAGGTAAACTCAGTCTTTTCTCTTGTTTTGTACCTAGAAAAATACTTGCAGGTCCAAGGCAAGGGGTTGACTTCCATGTCTTTCCCGAGCCTAATCTTTTAGGAACAGGTACGCATTCTAAAATGGGTACTCGTTATAAACAGGTACCCATTTCTTTTGTGTGGCAAAAAGAAACACGCATTATTTTTTTTTTTTAAACATCTTAGGAACAAGTACCCGAGCCTAAACAGGTACCTGTTTAGGAACGGGTGCCCGAGCCTAAATAGGTACCCATTTAGTAATGGGTACCCGTTTAGGCTCAGGCACCCGTTTCTTTTAAAACGGGTACCCGTTTCTATCAGGATTTTTTTTTTGCCCGCGAGTTCCCCTCTATGTGGACCCAACTTCTTGCACTTACCCACCACAAAACTATCTAAATTCAAGCCACAAAGCCTTACTCCAATAATGAAGCACAAAATGACAATAGAAATTAAATGATAAAAGCCATAATATCTAAATTCCTATGACAAGATTGATTCTCCTCCATTGCTCTTCTCAATTTTGCTTTTTTGCTCTCAGATTTGTAGCATGCAAGATATATGATAAGATCAATATGGATGTATGATAGAAAAATATCAAAGATTATGATTGTGGTTAACCTTGAAATGGAGATGAAGGTGTGATTTTATAGAGGACTTGAATCTGAATGAAGGGTGAGGATTGAAAGGTGAATGTATGATGATCAATGGATGCGATTGAGAGATGATTTAATTTTGGACCCTTCATTTAATAAAAGGTAGTGGTGTTACAACCTTTTTTAAATGAAGGTGGTAGTGTGACAATAGTGTGACAAATGATTTAATGAGAGAGGGACATGTGTGAAGATAAAGATAAAGGTGAGGGCTAATTTAAATAAATATTTTGTTTATTTAAATTGGATGATGAAGGAATTAGAAAATTATTAAATAATAGAAAAACCATTATTTAATAATGTATATAAGAAATAGATAATGACTAATTAAACAATTAAAAACAATTATCTAATTATAAAGGAAAAAAGGAATAATGGAAATGAATAATTAAATAAATAAAAATTTATGTAATTATAGATTAGAAAATAGAAAAAGTGAATTAATTAAATAATTCAAAATTATTTAATTAATAGAAGAATATGACACTAGGGAATAACTAGTGTAAAAATGTTGCTCGCAGACTCATGACATTCTTAAGTGTCTACATTTTACCCCTATTTGATAAAATGTGATTATGAATGTTGCATCAAAGAATAATTAGAAAATTTTGGCCCAAGACCTACCCCAACATGCTCTGGATAAAGCAGGATAGCATGATGCCCCCTCGAAAAATTTGACAAATTTTTAGAAAATTCCAAAAAGTGTGGTAATTTTACTGATAAGTCAGTGTGATAGGTGCAAATCAGAAAGTAATGCATTTATTTTTGTGTCTCATAGCATGCCATCAAGATGACTATAGGGACAGACAGAAGAAATGTTAATGTGAAAGAGATGGTGTCAGCAAGTAAAGAAGAATGATTGGGCAAGTTAAATGGAATGAGATCTTGCTTGATAGATTTTGAGCTTTAATTTCATTGCATAATTATCATCATAGAGATATTATTGTGGCAATGGATGAGGAACACCATGGCATGATATAGACCAGGCACATGACAGACAAGGAATGCCATGACACAGACTAGGAACCATATAATCTTGTCAGAATATGTGAGGAAATAACCATGAAGTATGTTACTCCTAGTACAAGAAAGTGTTAGATGACCTTTCACTTTCACAAGATATTTTGATTATGCCAAATGGAATTCCAATCACGCACATAGAACTTAGTTGCCCTAGTCATATTGCCAAGACAAACCAAAAACAAAAATCAAAGAGAAAAAGGTCATGATCCATCATCACTCCTCTCATCACTTGTTGACTTCCTTGAGGGCATAATAACATGACAAGAGACCATCTTATAAAAATATAAGACAAACTAAACCAACAAAGTCAACAATCATTTAGATCTTCTTTCTAGATAATGAGTGTTTTGTTTGATAGGAGTGCAGGATAGTGCCTTGTTTCAGGGAAGTAAACATGCCGTATAAAATGTCGAGTCTAGTTTTGATGATGCAACCACCTGTGTAAGGATTATGATAGGATTCCATCTGGTTTCAGAAAAGAGATGCGTTGTATAAGACAACTAGTCTAGTTTTGAGTGTACAATAACCTATATAAGACTAATGATATGATTGATGTGTGATGATAGTGTTTGGTTTCAGGAAATGAAGCATGTCATATAAGAGGTCGAGTCTGATTTCAACAATGCCACATTCTATATAACACAATTGATAGATGATAAATACAACTGGTAGTGATGAACAGTCATGACTGGTAATTGATCAACTATGATTGGAGACTTGATGGATAGTTTATCTGTTGTTTCGAGATTGGTTAAGCTCAATTCTTTAGTGAAATATAACTTGTTTATGTCTGATCAAAGTGTCAATCTTAGCAAGGGACAACTTATTAAGGGGTATGAACAATGATAGACTCAACTCAATAGACCCTAAGGGACTAACCTAATGTCTCGGGGGCTCATCAATGATGTCCTTGCCTACATAAAGCACAGAGACAATGTAGTTTGACCATGTGCATTGACACTGACAATGGACTTTTATTATAGCGTGCAATAGATGGAAGAATTTATTATGATAAGAGCAACAGGATGGACAGAAGCATCGGGGGCTCATCAATGATGGCCTTGCCTATCTAAAATTGTAGAGGTAATGTAGTTCCACAACTTGGACTAACATTATTTTTGGAAATTTTGATTCTTTTTAAATTTTTTGGATTTTTGAATGTTTTCATTTTGATTTTTTTTGGATTTTTGAATGTTTTGATTTTTTTGAATTTTTGAATGTTTTTAGTTTTTGGATTTTTTAATGTTTTGATATTTTGGATTTTTGAATTCTTTGATTAATGTCCTCTAATACCATGTCTAGGATCCCATATGAAGACCTAAGTCAAGGATTTGCCCCCAGTCAGGTATAGGATAAAGTTATTATGAAGGGAAATGGATAGGGTAATATTTTATTATGGATGGATATAGAAAGTGAGAGATGCCAAATGCCAACTATTCTCAAGTTATGAGAAAGATGAAAAAGCCTTATTGTGGATTATGATATGGATTATGTATGGAAGGCTAGTGAATTATGATATGGATTATACATGAATGGCTAGTGAAGTTTTATTATGAATGAGAATGTCTGAATGGTAAAGTGAAAGACTAGATAAAATGATGCTACATGATGAAGCAAAGACTGACTACACATGGTGTTTGTTTTCCAAGTTTTCACCATGGTACTTATCCAAAGCGCCACCAAAGTGGTTTTCACTATTGGATAGATTATTTCTCTTTACTATTTTATTTTCATCCAAAGCACCACCGAAGTGGTTTTCACTATTGCATAATTTTTGTTTTTTGTATTACTTAGATGGGATTCTATGAGGATTAGGTATAATACTTACGAAGGTCCATGCTATTGATGGGTTTTGATAGTAGTTCACCTTCAAGAGTAGCAAGTTGATAAGTGTTGGATCCATATACTGCAGTTATGATGTAAGGACCCAACCAATTAGGCTCAAACTTTATAGGCTTCTCTCAGTCCAACTGATTCTTCATATTCTCTTATAACACAAAGTCCCCAATGTTAAAATTTTGAACCCATACTTTCTTGTTATAGCTACAATGGAGATGATTTTGATAGCCTTGTAGATGGACCAATGCATTTTGTCATCTCTCATCTAGCAATTATAGCTCATGCAATCTGGATACACAATACTCTTCATCATCAATGAACTACTACATAGATACTATCAAGGAAGGTAACTCAACCTCAATGGGAAGAATAACTTCGAAACCAAAGATGACGGAATATGGAGTGGCTCCAGTGGGTGTGTGAATGCTAGTTCAATAAGCCCATAAGGCTGGGTTAAGTTGGATGTGCCTCTCATGGCCAGCGTCATTAACAATCTCCTTTAGGATTTTAATGATGGTTTTGTTGGACGCCTCATCTTGACTGTTACCTTGAGGGTAGCACGGAGTGGCGAAATGATGGTGGATATGGAATTTCTTGCACAATTCATGGACATCTTGGTTTTTGAATCGACGACCATCATCAGTGATGATGGATTGGGGAACACCATACGGGCATATGATGTAATTGAGGATTAAATTGGATATTTGCTTTCCAATAATATAGGTCATGGGAATGGCTTCAATCCATTTTGTAAAGTATTCATTTGCAGTGATAATGAACTTATGGACATTGGTGGAAGTAGGATGAATCTTTGCCACAAGGTCTAGTCCCCATTGAGAGAAAGGCCATGGTGATGTGATCGGATGAAGTTCTTGAGCAGATGCATGTACAAGATCTCCATGTATCTAGCATTGTTGGCATTTCTTAACAAAATTATATCCATCTCATTCCATAGTGGACCAATAGTATCCATTTTGCACAATCGTCTTAGCCAAGGTAGGACCACTAGAGTGAGCTCCACATATACCATCACTTACTTCATACAAAGCCATTTGCACTTCATCAAAATTGAGACATCTAAGAAGGGTACTATTTAGGATTCAGCGGTAAAGAGTATCACCGATAATGACATATCTAGAGGCTTGATAGATAAAGGTTTTTGATTGGTTGGTAGACAAGTCAGGAGGAATGATTTGGTCATGCAGGTAGTTATAAATGTCTCTATATCAAAGGGATTCAGGACCAACAATTTCATACACAATATTAGATTCAGGAATATCGAAAGCAAGGATCAAAAGTTGTTCCACCTAAAATTCATACTGAGGTACACTGTATGCTATGTCCAAGAGAGATCCTATCATAGCCATTGCGTCAACTACTATGTTATGAATCATGGGAATTTGATTGAAGATAATGACATCAAAATATGACTTGAAACTATCAAACATCTACTTGTACGATGTGAAATTTTCATCCTTTGTATCATAATCATCATTAACCTGACAGATTACCAACTATGAATCACCATACACTTGAAATTTTTATTTTTCTATTTAATAGCCATGTGAAGTCCTATGAGAATTTCCTCATATTAAATTATGTTTTTGGTGCAAGGGAATGGTATTCCGAATGAATTAGGTATTGTATCTCCTTGAGGTGTGACAAAGACGATTCTAGCCCCTAAACCATGACTTGTACAAGATCCATCAAAATAAATCTTCCATGTGTATGAAGTTTTCTCTATGCAAATTGACTCATTAGGAAAATCTGAAACCAATGGATGGTATGCTATTATAGGACTATCTACATGTTGATCAGCTATCACTTGTCATTTCAAGTCTATATCAAACTCACTGAGGATCATGAACCATTTCGCTAGTCGAGCTATTAGAGCTTCTTTACTGAGTAAATACTTCAATGGATTAATCTTTGCTATAAGCTTAGTCAAATTATTTAACATATAGTGTCAAAGTTTCTGAGTGGCAAAGACCACCACAAGGCATGCTCGTTCAATGGAACTATAGTTAAGTTCATACCCCACAAGTGTTTGACTGATGTAGTTTATGGCTCTTTCCTTTCCTTCTTCGTCATTTCGTGCCAAGGGGGCTCCCAATGTTGATGAGGTTTCTGATATATACAATATTAGGGGTTTTCCATCAATAGGTGGCATGAGAACTAGAGGAGACAATAGGTAATCCTTGATTTACTAAAAGGCTTCTTGACAATGATTGGACCATATGAATGGGACTCCTTTGTGAAGTAAATTCTAAAATAGGTGACATTTATTATCCAACTGTGCTATGAACCTTTGGATTGATTGTAGCTTTTCTTGAAGACTATGTAATTGTTTGAGATTTGTTGGTGGATGCATATCCATGATAGCTTTCACTTTTTTAGGAACAACATCAATACCTCTGCGAGACACAATGTAGCCCAATAATTTACGTGATGTTACTCCAAAAAATACAATTATTTGGATTCAATCTAACCTTGTATTCTTCCAATCTTGTGAAAACTTTGTCTAATATATCTACATGACTATCGCTTGTGATTGATTTGGTTAACAAGTCATCAACATAATCCTCCATGAGTGTATGCATGCATTCATGGAAAATTGTGGTCATAGCCCTTTGATATGTTGCTCTTGCATTTTTAAGGCCGAAGGGCATGATATTCCAACAATAAGTATCCTAGGGGCACGTGAAAGCCATCTTATGTTGATCTTCAGGCATAATTCTAGTTTAGTTATACCCTGAGAAGTCATCCATGAGTGATAGCATTTCATATACCATCATTAGGTCGACTATGAGGGTAAGTACAGGAAGATGGGGGGCCAAAAAGGGGTCTTAAGTGGCCACTTTTTTTCTGAAATCAGGAAATACTGGCCTTGGATGAGAAATTGAGCATAGTTACACTCAAAATTTGGAGATGCAACCAAAACAATGTTTGTAGTGCTCCGAGTCTACTCTCTAAACTACTATTTTGTTTTGAAAATGGCATAGATTAAGGGGTTCAAAAGAGGGAGCCACAAAAATTGGTGTTGTTTCTGTCAAAACAACATAACATAGCATGTTTTGTGGCTCCCTCAAAAGGTCAACTTTTTTTTTGGTATTTTTAAAATCGCTTTGGTGAGAAATTAGCTAATAGCATGTAGTTTATGCCTGATTTTTCTGATAATTTTTTGATGAATATTTGATTTTTTACTAATTTTCAAAGTGGACACATCCTAAAAAATAGAATTTTGGCCGTGCTACCCCTATAAATTTTGAAAACTAATTGAAAATCATTTTTTTATTTTTTTAATATTTGTAGAATGGAGTCTAGTTTCTAAATATGTAATTTTTTTGAAATTTGAATGAATAGTTATTTTACAATGAAAAAAAGACCAAATAGTGGTTTTTGCCTAAAAACGGACACACAAACAAAATAAATTAAAGATGAAAGGCTTAACATTGTTAAAATGTGAAAAAAATCACATCGTCAAATAGCTAAGAGAAAGCCTAACATTACCCATGTGTTTGATTTGTTTGACCTTGAAACACGTGCAAATTTGAGGGTTAGCACGAACGAAATTATGTGAAATTTTGAAGAATATAGAAAAACATGTCTGTGACTGTTCATAAGGCACTCCAAGCCTTTGGGTTGGAAATCCAAAGCAAATCCCAAGCCCAAGGCTTCGGATTCCGAAAGCAAGACATAATGCGAGCGCGTTATAACGCGCTCGTGTTATGTTTTGCTTTGCATTTTTCCTTTCCCGCAAGTCTGTTGTTTGTCATGTTTGACATAACGCGAGCGCGTTATAATGTGCTCGTGTTATGTTCCACTCAAATTTTTTTATGTTCAAGGCTATTAATCATGAGGGTTAAGGGATGAGGGATAGAGTTGGAGGGTTTAGGGATAAGGGATTAGCATTTAAGGTATAGTATCAAGCCCGTTGAGGGTCTAGGAATAGGGATAGCGTTTAGGGTTTAGGGATGAGGGATGACAGATTAGGGTTAAGGGTTTAGGGATAGGGTTGAGGGTTGAGGGTTGAGGGATCAGAGTTAAGGGTTGAGGGATTAGGGTTTGATTTTGAGGGTTGAGGGTTGAGGTTTGAGGATCAAGGGTTTAGGGATAGGGTTAAGGGTCGAGGAATTAGGGTTAAAGTAGAGTGTGGAGGGTATAAGGATTAGGGATAGGATTGGAGGGTTTAAGGTATAGTATCGAGTCTATTGAGGGTTTAGGAATAGGGATAGCATTTAGGGTTTAGGGATGAGGGATTAGAGTTGAGGGATGATGGATTAGGGTTGAGGGTTGAGGGATTAGGGTTTAGGGATAAGGTTTAGGGTTGAGGGCTGAGGGATTAGGGTTTAAGGTATAGTGTTGAGGGTTTAGGGATAGGGTTTAGGGTTGAGGGATTAGAGTGAAGGGTTGAGGGATTAGGATTTGACGTTGAGGGTTGAGGGTTTAGGGTTTAGGGTTTAGGGTTAGGGTTGAGAGATGAGGGATTAGAGTTAAGGGTTGAGGGATTAGGGTTTGATGTCGAGGGTTGAGGGTTGAGGTTTGAGGGTCAAGAGTTTAGGGATAGGGTTGAGGTTGAAGGGATTAGGGTTAAAGTAGAGTGTGGAGGGTGTAAGGATTAGGGATAGGGTTGGAGGGTTTAGGGATAAGGGATTAGAGTTTAAGGTATAGTATCGAGTCCGTTGAGGGTTTAGGAATAGGGATAGCATTTAGGGTTTAGAGATGAGGGATTAGAGTTGAGGGATGAGGGATTAGGGTTGAGGGTTGAGGGATTAGGGTTTAGGGATAAGGTTTAGGGTTGAGGGTTGAGGGATTAGGGTTTAAGGTATAGTGTTGAGGGTTGATGGTTTAGGGATAGGGTTTAGGTTTGAGGGATTAGGGTTTAGGGTTGATGAATTAGGGCTTAATGTTGAGAGATGAGGGTTGAGAGTTGAGGGTTGAGGTTGAGGGATAGGGTTATTGGTCAAGGGATTAGGGTTAAATAAGAGTGTCGAGGGTAGAGGGATTAGGGTTTAAGGTATAGTATCGAGCCTGTTGAGGGTCTAGGAATATGGATAGCGTTTAGGGTTTAGGAATGAGGGATTAGAGTTGAGGGATGTTGGATGACAGATTAGGGTTGAGGGTTGAGGGATTAGGGTTTAGGGACAAGGTTTAGGGTTAGGGTTGAGGGATTAGGGTTTAAGGAATAGTGTTGAGGGTTTAGGGATAGGGTTTAGGGTTGAGGGATTAGAGTGAAGGATTGAAAGATTAGAATTTGATGTTGAGGGTTGAGGGTTTAGGGTTGAGGGTTTAGGGATAGGGTTGAGGGTCAAGGGATCAGAGTTAAGGGTTGAGGGATTAGGGTTTGACGTTGAGGGTTGAGGGTTGAGGTTCCAGGGTCAAGGGTTTAGGGATAGGGTTGAGGGTTGAGGAATTAGGGTTAAAGTAGAGTGTGGAGGGTATTAGGATTAGGGATAGGGTTGGAGGGTTTAGGGATAAGGGATTAGGGTTTAAGGTATAGTATCGAGTCTGTTGAGGGTTTAGGAATAGGGATAGCATTTAGGGTTTAGGGATGAGGGATTAGAGTTGAGGGATGACAGATTAGGGTTGAGGGTTGAGGGATTAGGGTTTAGGGATAAGGTTTAGGGTTGAGGGCTGAGGGATTAGGGTTTAAGGTATAGTGTCAAGGGTTGAGGATTTAGGAGTAGGGTTTAGGGTTGACGGATTAGCATTTAATGTCGAGGTTAGGGTTAGAGTGTTGAGGGTAGAGGGATTAGGGATAGGGTTTAGGGTTGAAGGTTTAAGGATTGAGGGTTGAGGCTTTAGGGATGAGGGTTTAAGGCTTAAGATATAGTGTCAAGTGTTGAGGGTGTAGGGATAGGGTTTAAATTTTAAGGGTTAAGGGTTGAGGGATAAGGTTTAAGGTATAGTGTTGAGGGTTGATGGTTTAGGGATAGGGTTTAGGTTTGAGGGATTAGGGTTTAGGGTTGATGAATTAGGGCTTAATGTTGAGAGTTGAGGGTTGAGGGTTGAGGGTTGAGGGTCTAGTATAGCATTTAGGGTTTAGTATCGAGTCTGTTGAGGGTTTAGGAATAGGGATAGGGGTTAGGGTTTAAGGTATAGGATTGAGGGTTGAGGCTTTAGGGATGAGGGTTTAAGGCTTAAGATATAGTGTCAAGTGTTGAGGGTGTAGGGATAGGGTTTAAATTTTAAGGGTTAAGGGTTGAGGGATAGGGTTGAGGTTCAAGGGATTAGGGTTAAAGTAGAGTGTGCAGGGTGTAAGGATTAGGGATAGGGTTGGAGGGTTTAGGGATAAGGGATTATAGTTTAAGGTATAGTATCAAGTCTATTGAGGGTGTAGGATTAGGGATAGCATTTAGGGTTTAGGGATGAGGGATTAGAGTTGAGGGATGACGGATTAGGGTTGAGGGATTAGGATTTGACATTAAGGGTTGAGGGTTTAGGGATAGGGTTGAGGGTTGAGGGATTAGAGTGAAGGGTTGAGGGATTAGGGATCAATGCAAAGGATGTGATGAATCTATAGCAGGACAAAACACGAGCGCATTATAGCACGAGCGCGTTATAACGCACTCGCATTTTGTATTTCTATTGAAATGGTAAAAAAGTGGTTACCCCAATGATCCAGGCCCACATGCTCTATTTTCTTACTGATTCTACACATGCTCCGACAAAAAAGAAGTGCTTTCATGCTATTAGGAAGTTCACATGCACATTTGACACATTGTACCACCTTTGCATGATCTTTCCACCACCTTTTTTGCTTTGCCAACTTGAGAAGGAGGAAATAACATAGTTTTCACACCAAGTTTGATATATATCTATTCAAGTTTCAATTTTTGTAGTGTTGCAATGTTAATTGTGATTCAATTTTAGGAATTTAACATTATAGATTGGTTAATAGTATTGTTGTTAGTAATGATATTTGAATGTTATTCATTTTAACATTGAAAAGGAAGCAAGTGGTGAAAAACTCAAATTGTTGAGGAGTTTGATGCAAGAAGATAAATACATAATTGGGTACTCTCTCCATTCAAATCTTCATTTTTTAGGTATGTCAAGTCTTTACATGCATGTTATTTACATTTTCCTTATTTTGGATTGAATTACTTTATCATGCTTTATCATACATGTTTAAAATAGACACATTCCCAATCAAGAAAGTAGCCTACAATCTCACATGATGCCATGTATATTTTCTACACTTGGGCTCTTTAATAATTATGTGTAATAAACAAACCTTAACATACCATGATGTCAAACTATACAAGAATAAATCCTTACAACATAAAAAAAATACAATCCTACTATTATCTTGTATTCATTTCTTAGGAACTAATATTGGTCTCTTTATCATGCTACGGACAAATTCTCCGTCATGCCGAGGAAATGATCAAGAATTAAATAGTGTCTATGAGGGAACTTCGTGAGAAGAGGAAATTAGACATGATAAATGAAGACATACGAATTGAAGAGGAACCACAACCATCACAAAGAGATATGGTATTGGTAGCACAAAGAGAACGAATGCAAAAACTTCGTGGTATGAGAGATTTGAATACCATAGTTGGAGACATGTCCTTTACCGCAAGTCAACATTTAGGGACACCATCTACCACATCTCAAGTTGAGAGTACATCATCACTCACATGTGATGAAGGAGGAACACCATCAGTCCCACCTCAACCTCAAGGTATGTCATCTATTCCATCTTCGATCGAAGGTATGCCATCTAACCTATCTCATTTAAATATTGATGAAATTCCTAATGTTGAGGTGAATTTACCTAACTTGACACCACCTAGAATTTTGCTTAGAAAGCCAAAGTATTTGATTGATATTGATGAGAATATTTTGCAGCCAATGGAAGGTAAGATTCCAAAACGCACTTGTAGAAGATATGCTAATAAGATTTGGAGATTATTCTTTGAAAAGTTAAATGAGACTGCAAGATGTCAACTATTCGTTGAAATGATGTGAAGTATAAAGTATAGGTCTATCATGAAGATTCTTGGGCTGAGAACATCAAAGGCTTCAAGTGAAAAATCTATTGTCAAGAATCTAATGAGTGCGTATGAGAGTGTGGGTAACACCTCACGCACAAAAGATAGTAATGCAACACCGCGTGTGATTACATCGACTATGGTAAGTAGTCAAACAATGAAATCTCGTCTCATTAGAAAGACAAGTCAAGAATTGAGAATTAATAGGAAAACTTTATCAAGAGATGTTGGAAGACACCAAAGAATTAAGGACACTAATGCCAATGAATTATGGGCGTTCTCGGGGAGACTACCACGAAAAGATAAACCAATTGTTGAAGCATTGAGATCACTAATTGAAGACTTTTGGAAGAATTACACAAGGGTATCTCTGAATCAAAGGGATGTGGTAAGAAGGAGAATTGGTAGTCAGAATCGCGAGCCACATCCAAAGCATTTTTTGGATGAGACTCAAACATAGTTTTATGGTAAATTTCTAGAGAATTATCCTCAAATTAAAATTTGTCAAAGATATTTTGAATTGCTAAAACCTCTCTATGTTAAGATAAATCACACAAGCACTACTTGTTGTTGTAGATTACATATTGAATTTTCTAACCATTTTGATGCTTATAGGTCTATATGTTTAGATATGCATACTAACAATGATTTGCAGGGTTGTGCCATATGTGCCCCACCAACATCTTCAAGAGACTTCATATCAAGAATATTATGTGAAAGAGAGGAAGGTCAAATATTCTACAAGAAATTATGCTTGGATGGCACATGTCATCGTTGCGGTGGCTTGCAACATTTGCCAATATGTGAACATATGGAAATAACACATGCGGTTGGAAACGAACTAGTAGAGTTTGGAAAGTATAAAACAGTGGCATACAATACAAAAGATGGTAAAGAAGCAAAGAGGTGTGAATTAGTTATTGAAAAGATTCCAGTGTATCAGTTTATGCCTATATTTCATGACAGCATAGTGTATGAGTATGCAAGACATGCCCATAGAGCTCAATGGTTGGACTTGCAATTCAAGTTATGCAAGGACACATTTCCGGTTGGTAGCATTGTTTCAGTTGTCGACTTTGTAGAGAACTACAGTCTACAGCCATAGCGTGAGGTGCAATCACAATATTACAACTCCACACAGGTTTTTATATTTGTGCACATCACATTCATTCATGCGAATGATAGTACAGAGGATGACAGAAAGATCATAAGGGAGTATAATTTCTATATTAGTGATGATCGCATGCATTCTATGGAGTTTGTGCAAGGTTGCTTTTAGGTGTTCTACAATGATTTGGCTAGAAGGGGCATATCGTTTAGTCAGCATATCATATGGTCGGATAACTGTGTGTCACAATTCAAGAACTCGCAGAATTTCTATTAGCTGAGTAGGAGGCATAATTTTACAGGTATTCAACATATGTGGAACTTTTGTGAGGCCGGGCATGGAAAGGGGGAGCATGATGGTGCAGGAGCATGTATCAAAAGAGCCATAGCACAAGAAGAGTTAAAGTATAAAGACAATGCAAAGTTGATAGATGCAAAATCGATTGTCGAGTGGTGTAATACTTCCATGGGTCCAGGTAATGAAGGTAAGTCTTTAGTTCGTAGATTTTTTTGGTTGATAGATGATACTAACATTGCACCATATGAGGATTGTTGTACACTGACATGATCAAATGAGATGCACTCTTTCAGAAGCTCAATTGCAGGTTCATGGAGTATCCATACATGAAAGATGTCATGCTTTTGTTCTTCCTGTACAATTCAAGTCTGGGATGAGTGCGAGTCAAAGGAGTGGGTTGACAAATGGCAGTTAAGTTATCTTAGCCATTGACACATATCGACCCTCGATAGCACAAGAACTAACACAGATGGAATCGTCAGTGGACTTTGACCACATATCAAATTTAGTTCAACCAGGTAATATAGGGCACGTATATGCATCTAATTTCATCTAGTTCAACCAAGTAATGTCATCTTACTTTGTAGTGTTTTTGTAATGTTGACTAATTTCATCTAATTTGCTACACATATTAATGTAGGGCACGTATATACAGTTATTGTAGATGAAGATAATGAAGAGGGAACAAATTATTACTTATGTCATTGTGTTGAGGCCAAAAAGAAATTGGAGGCCCCTATTACAGATGGAGAAAATATTGAATACCCTACAGGATTAGTGGTTATTACTGGAACGTGGCTTAGAAGGTACCCACATAAGAGTGTTAAATTTTGGCTATTTCAGGACTTTGACATGCATCGGAAGATTCTTCATTACTCAAACCTTGTCATGGCATCTAATATTCATTTGATAAAGTATCGGGGTAGACCTTTGAACAAAATATTGTGGAAGGTGCTTGAGTCTGACCATGAAGCAATACTTGACACAATAAATAGTAGAGCAGACCCGGATGGTTCATTGGATCAATTTGTAAGTATTCACATTGATTTTGTAAAGTTATGTTACATTGAGTTGTAAGTTTGCACATTAATTTGTAAGGTTTGTCTTTTTTTTATTTTCTCCTACATTTTTACACATATGTACACATTCTTACATCATCATGTTATGCATTTTTGGTGTCCTGCTCCTGATGCGACCAAACTCATAACTCACCCTACTTCCTCTAGACACTATTTGATGATCTCTCCAACACTCTGGATCTAGGGTGCCCAATCATGATGATGACCTATATACCATTCTCCCAAGGCGCTCATAATGAATGAAAAGAAGACCAAGGGCGCCCAAGCTCAATAGACTTATTTCTTTCAATTTTGATGATCCAAACTCTTGTAATATGACATCCACTTTCATGCATTTAGATCTTCCTTCACATATAGGGTGCCAAATCAAGTTGAAAAATCTACATAAGGGTGCCAAACTAGATGAAAGGAGACATGAAATGCGCCTTAGGACTCCATGCTAAGGTTTGAGCCATTAAAGTCTCTTAATATTAGGCGCTCATGATGATGAAACTTAGAGCTTTTTCTTTTCCTATGCGCTCATCTAAGATGTTTGAATGAGAAGGAGTGCCTCAACCTCTATAATGTACACTGGGTACCCAAATTAAGGTGATTTTAAGTCACTTTAAGTCATTTGGGGTCAGTTTGAGTCTTTGAGTCATGTTGCAAAAAAGTGTCAATGTTGTCAAGTTGCACAAAGTAACTTTTGCATTTTTGGTATCCTGCTCGTGATGTGACCAAACTAACTATTCCAATGCATTCGGATGGGTACATTTATGCTAGGCATGGTCTTTTTTTTCACCCAAACATGTCGAAACAGTCTGAGCTACATTGTACCGACGATATCCCTGAAGAGTCCAAAGTGCAAAAAGGCAGCAATCTTTGATGAGATGTTACTCAAAAACTGTGTCACTTAGAAACATTCCATCTAAGGCAATGTGATCATGTAAAGTGCCTCTACAATAACCTCTCTCAATTTTTTATATCTCTGAGGCATTTGCCCATGGTGAAAGGTTTTCTGCTGCCCCAAAAATCGTCAGAAGGAGGCAGTGTAAAGTTGAAAAGGGGTGTAACGTTTGTCCTGCTCCTGATGCAACCAAACTAACTGTTCCAACGCGTCTGCATGGGTACATTTATGCTAGGCATGGTCTTATTTTTCACCCAAACATGTTGAAACAGTCTGAGCTACATTGTACCGACGATATCCCTGAAGAGTAAAAAGTGCAAAAAGGCAGCAATCTTTGACGAGATGTTACTCAAAAATTGTGTCACTTAAAAACATTCTGTCTAAGGCAACATGATCACGTAAAGTGCCTCTACAATGATGTCTCTCGGCTTTTTATATCTCTGAGGCATTTGCCCATGGTGAAAGGTTTTCTGCTGCCCCAAAAATCATCAGAAGGAGGCAGTGTAAAGTTGCAAAGGGGTGTAACTTTCGTCCTGCTCTTGATGCAACCAAACTGACTATTCCAACACATCCAAATGGGTACATTTACGCTAGGCATGGTCCTATTTTTCACCCAAACATGTCGAAATAGTCTGAGCTACATTGTACCGACGATATCCCTGAAGAGTCCAAAGTGCAAAAAGGCAGCAATCTTTGACGAGATGTTACTTGAAAACCATGTCACTTAGAAACATTCTGTTTGAGGCAACGTGATCATGTAAAGTGCCTCTACAATAACCTCTCTCAGTTTTTTATATCTCTGAGGCATTTGCCCGTGGTGAAAGTTTTTTCGCTGCCCCAAAAATCGTCAGAAGGAGGTAGTGTAAAGCTACAAAGGGGTGTAACTTTCATCCTGCTCCTGATGCAACCAAACTAACTATTCCAACATGTCTGAATGGGTACATTTACACTAGGCATGGTCCTTTTTTCACCCAAACATGTCGAAACAGTCTGAGCTACATTGTACCAATGATATCCCTGAAGAGTCCAAACTGCAAAAAGGTAGCAATCTTTGACAAGATGTTACTTGAAAACTATTTCACTTAGAAACATTCTAAGGCAACATGATCATGTAGAGTGTCTCTACAATAACCTCTCTCAATTTTTTATATCTCTGAGGCATTTGCCCGTGGTGAAAGGTTTTCTGCTACCCTAAAAATTGTCAGAAGGAGGCAGTGTAAAGTTGCAAAGGTGTGTAACTTTCATCCTGCTCCTGATGCGACCAAACTGACTATTCCAATGCATCTGAATGGGTACATTTACGCTAGGCATGGTCCTATTTTTCACCCAAACATGTCGAAACAGTCTGAGCTACATTGTACCGACGATATTCCTAAATAGTCCAAAGTGCAAAAACGTAGCAATCTTTCATGAGATGTTACTCAAAAACCATGTCACTTACAAACATTCTGTCTAAGGCAACATGATCATGTAGAGTGCCTCTACAATAACCTCTCTCAGTTTTTTATATCTCTGAGACATTTGCCCGTGGTGAAAGGTTTTTTGCTGCCCCAAAAATTGTCAGAAGGAGGCAGTGTATTAAGTCAGGATGAAAGCCTATTCACTCTAGGTGCCTATTGTGACCAAATCACACATCACGCCGGAGAATCCCAAACATATGCCTTGAACAAGTGATGCTACAAGTGGTGAACAAAATGGGCGCCTTGAAGAATTGAGCCCTCTAAGACATCTTGCAATTGCCTAAAAGTCCAAAATTTACATAAGTGAGTTAAGGCACCATTTTCCACCTCCAGAGCCTCCTTTGAGCGTCTTAACATGGATTGAATGTTTTAGTCTATGAAAGATTGCACCTAAAGAATATAACCACCCCTTGAGTCACTAGGATGAATTAAGTTAACAAAATGAACTTCGTTGAGGGAGGTGCACTTGTGCATCTAGACAACTCCAGTTTAGCGCCTAAGAAAAAGCATGTTTAGAGACACCCCTCAAATGAACCCTCTAGAATCAATAACCATAGCTCAAGATCCATAACCATGAGAAGATAAAGCATTAAAAAAATTCATCTAAAGGATGGGAAATACCTCTTAGATGATAGTCTGCCGAGTAGACCAAGAGTGGGGAATGACAATGCTCCTCGAAGATACACCAAGCCACAATGACTTTCTCCAATAAAAATCTTCTCTAGGTCCATAATTAACTCACGCCCATATCCAAGTGAAAGTCTCCTTGGTCTTCCTGCTAAAACCTCTCAAGGGTAACCATCTCAACAAGTGTCTTTAATCCCAAGAGAACTCTAGCCTCACCCAAGTCTCGAAGTATGTATGAGAACCTACAACCAATCAATCCATGTTAAGCTCCAAATGCAACACCACATTATCATGAAGCTCCCAAGCACATGACCAATGTACTCAATACCAAGAGAACCAACAAGACCACTATCAAAACGCCAACTACAAAATTAGGTATCCAAACATGACATCATGATCTAACATCTCCTCCTAGAAGATCACATGCATCAATATAGACATCCTAGTCTCAAGAGAACTTGTATCATGCTAATACTCTAATCTAGAATTAAGAGTCCACCAAGACACACTACCAAACACCTCTAAACCAAGGATCAACATCTACAACCACATGAAGATAACCATCTCCTAAAAATAGTAGCCAAGATGTCAAAGCACTCTCACTACAAATAATAATCATAATCCAAGAGTTTGTCCATTACACCCAACCACTATATAAGATCATCCATCACTAGGTGATGAATACACATCACTATCAAAGCTCCCACTGAAACATGATATGAACTACACATGGCATTGTGATAACCATCTCCTAAATGAAGATCACCATGGTCCACACACACTCAACTATAATACTAATAACTCCAAAGTAGAACCAAGATCTCCAATCTAAGAAGATAAACCATCATTACTGTCAAAAGCTCACACTAAGCTATGCAACTAAGATATCCATGACATCATGATAAACATGCTACAAGTCCCAATAACCAACTATCCAATCATTCTCATCATCCATTCTCTCATCCCAATGAAACATACCAATGCACAAATGAGCATAGACAAGGAAAAATAACAAAGTCTACATTAACACTGCATCAATCCCGTGGATATAGGCAATATGCATTCAAGTCATCCCACTACAATCAATGAGGTGTGCATCCCAAAAAAATGCATAACTTGTAGATCCCAACCATTGAAAACATGCAAAATCATCATCACATTAGTAACTTCCAAACTGAGATATCAAATAATATAACTTATAGACTTCACCAAATCAATCATAGATTCAACTTTCCAAACAAGTTTACAAATGAGTAACCATAGTCAAGGAACTAATCAAGCATCTAAGAGATAAGAACAATGTGCTAAAAGTAAACCACAACACCACCTGTAATCATGAATCAAACATCATAACCCATACCTATCAACTACAAACATGGTCAAGTCTTGCCAAAGCTCAAATGTACCTACATATCCATGACACCATAATTATCATCATTGCTATACCTATGCTCAAATCCCACTGAAACAAGACTCCTAGTCTCACCATGTATCAACCATGTCCTCAAACCAGAATATTGTTGAGCCCATGGAGATTGATACACCCACTTCAATAGAATAGGCAATTAATGTACCTGATGGGTCTTCAATTAATAAACTAGTAAACATCATTTGCATCCATACTTAAACCAATCTTATTGTTGTGTTTGATGTGTCCTCTTTCAAACAACCATTTAACAAAATTTGAGTCCAAACAATAAACATTTACAACCATAAACATCTCAAAGTCCAAAATCCAAACATTCTATCATCCTTAATCATTTCCATCATAGACCCTTGGTTTGAAAAAATCATTATGCAAGATAAAAACCCTATGTCTATTACCTTATGTGAGGCTCATGAAAAACCCAAAATCACAATCAAAATAGGTCCTCAAACCATGCATCCTTTAAATGAGATCTTTTATCCAAATCAATCAAAAAATCCCTTTGACAATGATGATGATGATAGTCTTGTAGATCAAGATGATATCAAGATGACAATAGCATTAACTATGAGATCATTACATGCAAACTTTCCATAAACCTTCATCTCCCACTCATGAACATGCAAGAATATTTCAAACAAGAAATGACTAGCACTAGCTATCATGCCAATCCTAAATACACATCTAATGGTCATCCTTATGGTAACTTTGGTAAGGGAAGAACCACTTTAGACCAAGGTCCTCATATTCAATTCATATCTCCAATCCCAACCGCATGTGAGAACTGTTTATCCTATGTATCCTATTCAAATCCTCCATCTCATAATCCTTACATTCCAACTTATCCCATCAATCCAAACCCACTACATCCAAATCATCCTTTTTAGATTTCCTCCAAGGACTTCTAGTGGAGGAAAAATCTCAAACTAGAAATCACAAATTCAATTAGTGTACCTCTCCCACGCCTATCCAAAAGTCACATAGTACCATGTCTATCCATCAAACACCACAATGCAATCAAAATCCTAACAACATGCCCATGATCCAAGATCAAGTGCAATCATGCAAAGATATTATCAATCACAAGCCTATTAAGAATGAACTAGAGTCTTCTAGTACCATACTTTTCCATCAAACACCATCATTTAATCCATGGTCTATCAAGCCTATCAAAGAAAATGCAAACATCCTATGTAATACAATCGGACTTTAAATATTTGAAGTAGCCATCTACAAATATCCATTCAAACATGGATTTATAATGCAAGTATGGATGCCATCAATAAAAAAGATTTGTATTAACCAAATATCCATATAGGCATACATCAATACTTGTCGATATAAGTATAACATATATACAAAATAGCCATATAGGCTTACAAGAATGCCATATAGGCATACAATGTCAACTATGTACAATACAAAATATGTCCACAAATGCCATATAGGCATACAACAAAGGAACACAATAAAAAGTCATTCCCCTCTGGCTGGTGAAGAGAATAAATCATGAGCAGCCTTTGATCTTCTAGGGGATGGAGATGTGTATATGGGTGGTCTACTACGAACCCGAGGGCTACTCCTCCTATTTAGGTCTTCCTGTATCTTTACATGTTACAATAAAAAGTATAGACATTAATATATAGAAATTACATGTTATAAAAAATGAAACATTTAACAAAATAATCACTTACTGCTAACATATAATCTGTCTCCTCGCTTGCCTCAGTAGCAGGAATAGGCCCTGGTGATGTCATGTCCTATAGAAACCATCCAAATAGAAATTAAACTTCAAATCAATAATCTTTTGATTTTTCAAAAATAGACAACTATAACAATGAATGTAAATTGAAATTTACTAATCTGCCTCATACCCCTGTCAATGCCATGGAGCTATGAATCGTAGAGGCCACACCCTGCTCCATTGCCCTATGAACATGGGGAGGTGTCTCCACAGCCTGCATCATCTGGAAATAAAACAACATTATTCAATTATGAAAACTATAATAGTGATGCAAATCATGGCTCCTAACATACACACACGTTCATCTAAACATAGAAGTACACACAATAAAGCACACAAATCACATACAAAAATTTAGTAAGTACAATTCATTCATTAAACTATTTATTTTATTACCTCCGTAAAGCTTTGAAGTCCACCACCACTAGCAGGTGTTGCCATGAAATCTACAGTATTAACCTATTCAACATCCAAAATCAGAAATTAGAATACCATTCATATAATGATGCTATTCACATGTAATATTTATAATTGTTTACTAGTTACATACCTCGACAGTAGATGATCTAGTGAAAAATGCAGGTGGAGAACCATTGAAAACTGTATCGACGCTATGACCCTAAAATTTCATTAAAATCATCAATTTAAATTAGTTAATCTTGTATTTCAAAAATGAAATTTAATAAATTAAATTCAATAAACTTGCTAATATTTACCTAAGTATCAAGGCCAAATGTCTCACTCAGGAGGGTATCTGTCATCACCATCTGCTCAGCTGCAGATGTAGCCTGTGCACCTACGTCCTGACTGTCCATGGGGTCATAACCACAGGCTAACCCGAAAGCCTGGCAAGTATACAGTGGGACCTTACTCCTCGCACTATCTCCCAACCCACTCTATGTTGTAGGACCGACATGCTCTATGATGCTATGGGTCTAGGCACTAATCAACTGAAGTGTATCAACCTCAACACTCTCCTTCACAATGGAAGGGATAGAAACATGCTCGTGGGCTGGTCTGCTGATTACTCGTCTCACTACCCACTGTGGGTCAAGACGTGCCCCTGGTCTATCTTATGCTGACCCCCCACCTCTACCCTAGAAGTCCCACATATCAAAATAGTTTGGCACTTTATTGAGGACAAACTCACGGTAGAGTTTCCTCAAAACGTATTGCGGGACCTCATTATTATTGCATGGAGGATGGTCAAAAACCATCCACCACCTCTACCCAAAATTATCCCTTATCGCTTGGTTGTTGCACCAATGGATAGGGAACCTCTTGCATGGGTGGAGGTTGATTTGTTTGTGGGTTTGTGAAAATTGAACATAAGTCTAATTTTGTAATTTGTAATTTTTTGACATCTTGGAATGACAACTTGTCTACATAGTAATCTCTAAACTCTCTCTTTTTATCCGTCCAACTAGTTATTTGCTTTCTAATTGAATCTACATTTGATAATATAGACTCAAGAGATTTGGCAAGCGTGGACCTATGTAAGGTTGAAGTGGAAGGATCTTTCAACCTTGCAATTATATCTTCAATTTCCTTTTTGTTATTTTCAATTTGCCCCATTATATTATCTTGTGTTCCAGGGGCATGTCGAAGAATAAATGGAGGAGGTTGTTCTGTAGGTATTTCCTCCTCAAGATTTTGTGGATTTTGAGGAGGAGGAGGAGGAGGAGGAGGAGGTGCATTAACATTTCCTAACAAATAACGAAATATATATCAAAAATCAACGAAAACCTATCTATTTAGAAACAAATTCAAACAAAAAAATAAAGATAACTCACCCCTTTGGCGTGCTCAACGTCGCGGTGGCATTTTGGCGATGAATTGATGACCTTTTTGTGTTGATTGGTGTTTTGCAAAATGCGAGCGCATTTTTGAGGGTTTGGAAGTCGCGGGCAGAGGAGAAAACAAAAAGAAATGAAATTAGACTACTTTTTTTTTATTTGTAGTAAGTCATAACGCGAGTGCGTTATAACACGCTCACATTATGGCTTGGTAATGATGAGCCTAAGGCTTGTCATTACCAATTCATAACACGAGCACGTTATAATGCGCTCGCGTTATGACTTAATTTTTTTTGAAATTAATTTGGCCACTTTTTGGCCCCCCATCTTCTTGCACTTACCCATGACATCAATGTTGGGCAACCATAAGTAATCCTTAGGACAAGTCTTGTCTAAGTCTCTAAAATGTTCACAAATTATGATTCCTCCATTTCGTTTGGTTAGAGGTACAAGATTGGAAATCCATTTTGGGTAGTCTATAGGTTCTACGAAGCCAACATCTAGCAATTTCTTCAATTCTACCTTGACCAAAAGTGTGATCTGGGGGTACATCTTCCTCAACTTTTGTTTGATTGGATTTGCATTTGGAAATAGTGGCAAATGATGCAAAACTAGTTCAGGATCTAGCCCAGGCATATCAACATATGACCAAGTAAAGTTAATTTTTCTAATGGAAAAGGAGGCCATAAACTCTAGTTTTTCTTAAATTTATGTCAAGGATGCTGCAAAGTGAACAATTCTAGGATTGTCATTAGTGCCGATGTTTACTTCCACTAATTTCTACACCAACAATGATGATCTCTCTTGATTTGTAGGGAGTACATCCAAACCTCCATCCTCACACACTTGAGAGAGGTTTTCACCCTCTAATACATCCTTTATTTTTAATTTTTCACAATCTAAAGGTGCCTTTCAGGTTTTAGCTGGAGACCTACTTTTTTTGTTTTGTTATTTTCACTTTTGCAACTAGAGGGTGGAGTGGACTCCCCAAAGTAGGTTGTGCTATCAAAATCTATGATGAATCCAACTTTATGATCTCCACTAGGTATTCCTTCCCGAAGTCCCATAAACTTAGTGAATGCTTTACCATTTTTGAATGTGTCTAATCTCAGAGGTCCTTGTTGGTCCCACTCTATCAATTTCAAGTGAGCTAGGTGTAGATCATCTTTGATGTTTGTGTACTCAAGGATAAGGAAGATATAGTGCATACAAAGGTGTCATCAAGGTCCCAAAATATATCAATCTAGGAAAAACCCTTGGATTTTTTGGTTTTAAGGGAATCAGTGTCACGATTTTCATTAGATGTCTCGATGTCTTCAAAAATGTTAGCATCTTTACCCAATAATAACTTAGTATGAGGAGAATTCACTTCTAATGTTACATACCATAACCCTTTGTTCTTTGGTAGCCTGCTCGGTTGTAAAGGTTCAGTCCTTCCATTCTTATGCAAACCCAATCCGCCAGGTCCATAATAACCTTGTTGCTTTATGAATTCAAAATCTTTGCCATATTTTTCAACTGGTAATTACGAGTTCTACTTCTTCTACTTCCTTATAGATCCATGTAGAAATGTCTTCATCTATGTTTTCTTTTCTCAATTCACCCCACTTGGTGAAAGTGGTGGGGGCAGTGTAGATAGTGACCATAGATTTGATAGGACATGGTTTTCTATGAGACATTGGTGACACAGGTAGCTTACCAATGCAATATGAACTCTCCATGTTATATTCCCCACACACTGTATCACAGATCTACACCTTAGGTTTGGAAGAGAGAATGAATGTGGTAGCAGATTTGGATAACATTGAAGGATCAATGTAATGAGATGAAAATGTTGAAATTAAGGAACACTGAGAGCGGGGTGAATCAATGTTCTGGAAAACTTATTATTATGTTCCTTTATTAATTTACCTCATACATTCAAAAGAAAGAAGCATGAAATTAAGAATAGCAATAACAAGATCATCACACATGAACAACATGATTTTTACATGGAAACCCGGTTAAGGGAAAAACCATGGTGGGGGTTAACCCACAAGATTTTATACTTTGTTAAAAGTATTACAAAATGGGAAGGCACATGCCTTCGAGCACACTGCCTAGAGCTCACTACTCAAAGGAGGCTTATTGCCTACATAATAAATTACAAGAGTTCACTGAAATACTTGAATTGAAGAATAGCATCTAACAATGCAAGATTACAGTTTCATTTAGGTTCAATATACTGGCTTCACACACTTCATGTTTCACTACCCTATTTCACAGTTCTGCCATGATCTAGAGGTCAGATCTCCTTCCTTCACACTTGATACTACCACTCTTTGTACTCTTCTTGTCATATTTGCACTTCCATACCTCAAAATGCTCACACCCATCGATCATATATATCTACAACATGAAATTACATCAACTGCAGTCGGCCTCAAGAAAACTTAGAAACTTTTTCAAGATCACTGTTCTATCACCTGAATCCATGCACAAACATCAATGCGGACCACAAATTATAAATTCAAGTCACCAAGCATGTCATCCAATACCACTGGATCTCATAAATTACTCAACCCACCACTTCTCTTAATCCGCACAAGGATCAAACATCAAGTCGGCCTATTCTTCAGGGGACTGAATTGTCTAACCAAAACCCGATACTTTGAAGCTTGTAACTTTCAATCCCTTTATCACCGAAGGCTAAAACATTGGATTTAGGTAGCCCTAATATTCCCTCAGATCTGTAGCACAATATGATTACCTGTAGAGAAATGTGGACCAAAGTGTTGAACCCTATCATATGCTATGTTCCTGTCTATCCAAACTTAGAAAAATCTGCAATCTGACTTCCGGTCCGATCAAATGATGTAATGTGGATGTGTAAGATAGATTTAGTTGCCATCAATGACAACACTTGACATGCCTAGTAGTGTCTCTTACCAACAATCTCCCCCTTTGGCATTGATGGTAACACTTAGTGAAAAATAACTAAGTGTTAGAATAGTTCCCCCTTAGTATGTACACTTGTGATTTCTAATGCTCCCCCTTTGATGAATTCCTCATTTTTCACTACTTTCCTCTCCCCCTTTAACATCAATGGAAAAGGCTGAGATCCGCATACTAAAATTCATGCCAAAATTCTATGTACATTGGCTTATATATACAAATAATCCTTATGTCTTGTCTACATGAACTTAAGCACATCACCAAAAATATTTTTCAACAGTGCCAATTCACTATCCCAACTTTTCTTCATGTTATCCAAAACTGAAATATGACCACTGAATAGAAATGCATGTGACTCTGCCTTCTGTAGATTAGTGGGATCACTTGTTAGAGCAGCAGCTTGAGCTTCTGTTAATGCATTGAACATTGTTTCTAACTTAGGAGAAATTAGTCCCTGGAGTTCATCCAATTTACCCAAAACTTTAACCTTGTCCTTCTCCAAATTGCTCAATTCATCAAGCAAACTCACTACTTGACATTTTTTAGTTATTATAGACTAAGTTAAGGGACTATAGGACTGGGAGATGTTAGACAATTTAAGCTCTAGGTCCTTGATCTTCTCAATATCTTCAACAACTTTAGACTGAGATAAACAAAATTTGTACACATCTCCTCCTTCAGTGAGGGAATTTTGGTTACTCTTTACACTAGTATCCAGTATAATTCTATCATTGTCAATTATTGTTTTTAGTTCACTAAATTTTTATCATTAAATTCATTCTAGACTTTAACTTCTCCTGACTTCTCAAAAGACTCAAAGTGAGTACTTTTAGAATTTATTAGACTCTTCAACTGACCAGAGGGGGATGCTGATGAATCCTTCTAAAATGAAGGCATGATTTTCTCCAAAATGTCAGATGCAAGACCAAGCAACTTACTGTCTTCTATATGGAACTTCAAGATTTCCTCTCTAGCCTTAGCTTGTGCAAAAGAGGCCAACTTTATCTTCTGTACCAGTAACAGAGCATTAAAATTGATTAGACCTTGTATTATATCCGGATCTTCTATAACTTGTTTATCTTTCTCCAAAATTTCTTTCACTACTTCTGCAGTGTCTCTTGCTCAATATGATGTTTCAGTTTTATGCTCATTAGGGCCTGCATCTTCTCTCTTTCCAAAGTCAACCACATTGTCTTGGTTATCATTTTCATTCTTTTTCTCTATTTCTACTCTCTCTGCATCATCAGCAATGTCTTTTGCATTCTTTTCTGGAGGATTTTGTGTATCCTCAACAACAACATCATTATCATTTTTATCAAATTCCTCAACATCCAGAATGGAGGAATCAATTTCATCATCAGTTTGTTCTTCTCTATCTTCCTTGTCCTTAACCTCTTCTACTTCCTGCTCTTTATTCTTCTTAAAGTCACCTTCAGTAGGAGTATTTATATTCATTTCTATATTTCTTCACTAGATTGGTCTGGAGGAATTTGAGTATCCTCTGCACCATCAACATTATCTTCCTTCACTATCTCTTCATCTTCTTTATTCAATATTTCCTCTTTTGGAGCAGAGAAATCATTTGCCTCAGCTTGTTACTCATCTTCCTTCAACTCTTCATCATTGGAATGGATGTATCATCAGCATCAATAGGTTCTTTAGTGACCACATAAAACTTACTCTTGTCTAAAGAATACTAAGTTTTTTCTTTTAACTCATTTATTAATTCATCAGCTTGTTTGAGTCTTTCTATCAAATTATTGATTTCAGAGTGGGATTATTCAAGATCATCTAGGGTAAACTGAAGTTGTTCCTTTAAACCATATGCATCCATTGAGATTCCTAGATCTTCCTCAAGTTGTTAGGCTTTGTTAAGAGGAACTTGCCTCTAATACCAATTGTTGGAAACAAGGTAAATAACTAAGAGGGGTGATGCAGGAACTTCCAGAGATCATAACTTTTGACTCGAATGTGGGTTTTCGACAAGATTTTATGGGTGGATGCATTATGAGGTGGAAAGTGGTTTTGCAACCACCTTGGTGGGTTGGACCCCATTTTGGTACTTTTTTCGGGGCTTGAAACTTTCATCTTGGCCCTCAAAATAGCAATTTAGTGTTTTTGTCTAGATTTTTCTAGGATTTTAAAAAGTGGCTTTTGTAATAAATTGAAACTCATGTTTCAAATTTAGAATATTAGTTGGCATTTCATCCTACCTTAGTTTTATGAAGCTTTTCAGAAAAAATAGGAATTTCAGGATATGATTGTAAAATTACCTAAAATGGCAAAATTTGACAATTGTCCAAATCTGCCAAAAAAGGTATTTTTTTATTTTTTTGTTTTTCTTGGATATAAGAGAGTTTTCTGTCATTGTAGCAGTGGAGTTGTCGAATAGAAGTTTTTTTATGTTCCATTCTTCAAATCTTTGGCTCTCACATGATTAATGGAAAAATTGTATTGAGTGTATCTTGTGTGTTGCACCATCTGGTATCAAAGTAGGAAGATGGTTGGGAGAGGAAGCGGAAGAGGTGGTCTTGCCCAGATGCATAGAGAAATATAAAATCTACAAACGCAAATAGCAAAACTTACAACATGGATGGAAAACCAAAGACTGGGTAGAAGAGGAGACGAATCTAATGAAGAGTTAGGTCGAGGAGGTGCAAATCAAGATACATAACATGAAGAAGAATTAGAAGGCATGAGCTTTGAAGAGAGGATGCTTAGGGCCTTAGAAGGGAAAAATGAAGGGATCAAAGTAGATGCTTCAGATTATGCAAGTAGTCTTAAACCAGAGGAGTTGATAGACTGGTTGAATGACATGAGAAAATTTTTTGAATGGAAATCCATGACAAAGGAAATGAAGGTAAAATTCACATGCACCAAATTAAAGGGTCATGCAATGATTTGGTGGGATCATCTTCAAAAGGAATGAACAAGGAAAGGCAAGGATAATATCAGGACATGGAATAAAATGGATAAGAAGTTGAGAGAAAAAAAATTGCCCATAGATTATGCTCAAACCCTTTTTCGTAGGTTTCAAAATTTAAAGCAAAACCTCTCTTCTGTGCAAGATTATACAAATGAGTTTTATATGCTATCTATATGTATAGAGCATCAAGAAACTGATGAACAGATGGCTACTAGATATGTGAATGGCCTGAAATTCTCTATTCAAGATGAATTGAGCATGCATCGACTCAACAGTATGGAAGAGGCTTACCAATTGGCTCTAAAGGCTGAAGAAGAACAAAACAGAGAGTACCATCAGAGGAATAGAGGAGGAAGAAGGGGTACCTCAACCCCATTTCAAGGAGGTTCAAATTATGGCAGGGGAAAGTCATCCCATGGATTGGAAAAATAAGTAGACACTGGACAAGATTCTCTTAATCAAGAACGAGGAAGGGGATTTCAAACAGGTAGAGGTTATGGTAGCGGTAGAGGATGAGAAAACCAGAGAAGGCCTTTCACTTGTTTCAAATGTGGAGAAGAAGGTCATATGGCATTTGAATTCTCAAATTATAACATGCAAGAAAGAAATTAAGGAGGACAACCTAGGGTGAACCTGATTCAAACGTAACATAAAGTGGAAGGGATGAAACTAGAGGTTCCACTAGATGTGGGAGAAAGTCTCATGATGAGAAGAGCAATGGTGATTCTAGAGAAGGAGAAAACACAATCCAAAAGCTTTGATGGTTCATGGCTTCGAACCAATATCTTCAGAACTAGATGCACTTCGGGTGGCAAGGTATGTCAAGTTATTGTGGATGGAGGTAGTTGTGAAAATATGGTTTCTAAAGAAATGGTAGAAAATTTACATTTACACTGTGAAAAACATCCTCATCTGTACCGCATTGCATGGTTTCAAAAGATAAATGAAGTCAATGTTGATAAAAGATGCCTAATTAAGTTTAGCATAGGGAAGATCTATCAGGATGAGATATGATGTGATGTTGTTCCAATGAATGCTTGTCATGTGTTATTGGGAAGTCCATGGCAGTATGATAGAAAAGTTATGCATGATGGAGAGAAAAACACATACACCTTTTGGAAAGATGGCTCTAAGGTGATTTTATTGCCTCTCAAGGATGAAGGAAAAGGTGATACCATGTTGTTTGAAAGAGATCTTGTTAAAGAAATGAAGGTGACAGGGTGTTGCTATGCATTAGTAGTGAAAAAAGGTGAAGAAGATGACATTTTAATTCCCCCAAAAGTAGCAGAGCTATTGGAAGAATTTGTTGATGTTTTGCCTAATGAATTGCCTGATGGTCTACTACTACAGAGCGATATTCAACATCATATTGATTTGATTCTAGGAGCAGCTCTACCCAACCAAGTAGCTTATAGGATGAATCCAACACAATATGAAGAGACGAATAAGCAAGTAATAGAACTCATAAGTAAAGGTATGGTGAGAGAGCATGAGCCCATGTGTTGTACCTACATTGTTGACCCAAAAAAAAGATGGAACATGGAGGATGTGCACTGATAGAAGAGAAATTAATAAGATTACCATCAAGTATCAGTTTCCTATACTTTGTATGGAGGACATGATGGATGTCCTTGCAGGAGCCAAATATTTCAGCAAGATCAACCTACGAAGTGGCTACCACCAAATTCGGATCCGAGAAGGGGATGAGTGGAAGACAACCTTTAAGATTAAAGACAGATTATATGAGTGGATGGTTATGCCATTCAGCTTATCAAATGCACCTAGATCATTTATGAGATTGATGAACACTATACTACGACCTTACATTGGTAAGTTTGTGCTAGTTTATTTGATGATATTTTGGTATTTAGTAATAGCAAAGAAGAGCACCTACAACACTTGAGGATCATCTTTGGTGTGTTAAGGAAGGAGAAGCTCTATGCGAATTTGAAGAAGTGTAGGCTCATGTAGGATAGTTTGGTCTTTTTAGGCTTTGTCATTTCTAAAGATGGTGTCAGAATGGATCTAGAAAAGGTCAGGGAAATTCTAGAATGGCCTAGTCCAAGCAGCATCATAGAGGTAAAATTTTTTCATGGCTTGGCTACTTTCTATCACAAGTTCATTTGAAATTTTAGTAGTATTGTAGCTCCTATAATAGATTGTACTAAAGGAAGGGAGTTTGTATGGACCAAGGATGCTGAGGAGAGCTCTAAATACTTGAAGCAAAAGGTAACAGAAGCACCTATACTTGCATTGCCAAATTTTGATAAGGTATTTGAAGTAGAATGTGATGCCTCCCATGTGGGAATAACTGTTGTGCTTAGCCAAGATGGAAAACCTATAGCTTTCTTTAGTGAAAAGCTAAATGATGTGAGAAAGAATTATTCTACTTATGATTTGGAATTTTATGCAATTGTTGAAGCATCGAGGCATTAGAGACATTATCTAGTTCCCCATGAGTTTGTATTGTTTACAGATCATATTGCAGTGAGATACTTGAACACACAGAAAAAGTTGAATAGTAGGCATGCCAAGTGGGTCTCTTTCTTGCAAGGTTACAATTTTGTGTTGAAGCATAAGTCTAGAAAACAAAATCAAGTTGCAGATGCTTTAAGTAGGTATGTTGCACTTTTGACCACAATGGAAACTGAGGTGATTGGTTTTGATGCCATCAAAAATTTGTATGAGTCTGATGATGATTTTTGGGAGATTGTGGAATAATTGAAGGCACCAGTATCTGGTAACATGGATCACTTTAGGGGTGAATATTTTATGCAAGATGGGTATCTATTTAAAGGAAAACAACTATGCATACCAGCTGGCTCTATAAGGGAAAACATTATCAGAGAATTTCATAGTAGTGGGTTAGCTGGACATTTTGGCAAGGACAAGACAATAGCCTTGATAAAAGATAAATATTATTGGCCAAAGATGAAAAGGGATATGACTAAGTATGTAACAGGGTGTAGAATCTGCCAAGTGGCTAAGGGACATTCATAGAATACAGGGTTGTATATGCCATTACCAGTACCAACTACACCATTGACAGATTTGAGCATGGACTTTGTGTTGGGACTTCGACATACTCAACTAGGTAATGACTCAATTTTTGTAGTTGTTGATAGGTTCTCCAAGATGGTTCATTTTATTGCCTTTAAGATAACTAATGATGCAATGAGGGTAGTAGAATTTTTTTTTCAGAAGTTGTTCGACTACATGGTGTTCCAGAGACTATTACCTCTGATAGGGATACCAAATTCCTCAGTCATTTCTAGAGGACTTTATGGAAGAAGCTGGTGACTAATTTATAATTTAGAAGTTCTTATCATCCTCAAATGGATGGGCAAACAGAGGTAGTCAATCAGAGTCTAGGAAATTTGTTGAGCTGTATTGTTGGAGAAAAGCCAAAACAATGGGACGTGGTATTACCTTAGGCTGAATTTGCCTATAATAGTTCCATTAACAGATCAAGGGGAAAGTCCCCTTTCCAGATTCTGTATGGAAGGAATCCTCAGGGTGTTCTAGATTTGGTATAGCTACCAATGAAAGATAAGGTTAGTGATGATGGGGAAGCATTTGCACAACACCTTCAACAGTTCCAGAAAGAAGTGAGACAGTAGTTGCAGGACAGTAATGAGAGGTACAAGAATACAGTGGATACTAGTAGGTGACATCATACATTCAATGAAGGTGACTTAGTGATGGTATATTTGAGAAAATAGTGGTTTCCTACTGGAACATAGCACAAGTTGAAGTACAAGAAAATTGGTCCTTGCAGAATTACAAAGAAGATCAATGATAATGCATATGAGATCAGTTTACCAGATGATCTCGTTATTTCTCATGTGTTTAATATTTCTGATTTATATGCATTCCATGGTAAGGATGCTGCTGATGATAGTCAAACAGAAGTGGCATGGCAGCACCACATTCCCCATAAGAAGGAAAAGATTGCATAGGTTCTTGATAAGAAAACTATCTCCACTCGGCAAGGGCATTACAACAAGTATTTAGTACAGTGGGAAGGATTGCCACCAACAGATAGCACGTGGATTATAGAGTGGGAAGTGAAGAGGTTAGATCCGGTCAAATGGCAGTAGTTTGAAGACACTCAATTGCAGGAGTTGCGTTCTTTTCAACCAAAGGAGAATGATGCAGGAACTTTCAGAGATCATAACTTTTGACTCAGATGTGGGTTTTCTACGAGATTTTATGGGTGGATGCGTTATGAGGTGGAAATTCATTTCACAACTGACCTTGGTGGGTTGGACACCATTTTAGTACTTTTTTCGGGGCTTGAAACTTTCATCTTGGCCCTCAAAATAGCAATTTAGTGTTTTATTCTAGATTTTTCTAGATTTTTAAAAATTGCTTTTGTAATAAATCGAAACTCATGTTTCAAATTTAGAATATTAGTTGGCATTTCATCCTACCTTAGTTTTAGGAAGCTTTTTGGAAAAAATAGGATTTTCAGGATATGATTGTAAAATTACCTAAAATGGCAAAATCTGACAATTGTCGAAATCTGCCAAAAAAGGTAATTTTTGATTTTTTTGCTTTTCTTAGATATAAGAGAGTTTTCTCTCATTGTAGCAGCAGAGTTGATGAACAAATTTTTTTTATGTTCTAGTCTTCAAATCTTTGGCTCTCACATGATTAATGGTAAAATTGTATTGAGTGTATGTTGTGTGCTACATCACCTGGTATGAGAGCAGGAAGATGGCTGGGAGAGGAAGAGGAAAAGGCGGTCTTACCCAGATGCATAGAGAAATGCAAAATCTGCAAAGGTAAATAGCAGAACTTACAACACAGATGGAAAACCAAAGACTAGGTAGAGGAGGAGACGAATTTGATGAAGAGATAGGTTGAGGTGGTGCAAATCAAGATAAAAAATATGAAGAAGTAGAATTAGAAGGCATGAGTTTTGAAGAGAGGATACTCAGGGCCTTAGAAGGGAAAAATGAAGGGATCAAGGTAGATATTTCAGATTATGCAAGTAGTCTTAAACTAGAGGAATTGATAGACTGGCTGAATGACATGAGAAAATTTTTTGAATGGAAATCCATGACAGAGGAAAAAAAAAGGTGAAATTCGCATGCACCAAATTAAAGGGTCATGCAATGATTTGGTGGGATCATATTCAAAAGGAACAAACAAGGAAAGGAAAGGATAAGATCAAGACATGGAATAAAATGGAGAAGAAGTTGAGAAAAAAAAAATTCCCATAGATTATGCTCAAACCCTTTTTCGTAGGTTTCAAAATTTAAAGAAAAACCTCTCTTCTATGCAATATTATACAAATGAGTTTTATATGCTATCTATACATATAGAGCATCAAGAAACTGATGAACATATGGCTACTAGATATGTGAATGGCCCAAAATTCTCTATTCAAGATGAATTGAGCATGCATCGACTCAACAATATGGAAGAGGCTTACCAATTGGCTCTAAAGGCTGAAGAAAAACAAAACAGAGAGTACCATCAGAGGAATAGAGGAGGAAGAAGGGGTACCTCAACCCCATTTTGAGGAGGTTCAAATTATGGTAGGGGAGAGTCATCTCATGGATTGGAAAAATAAGTAGACACTCAACAAGATCCTCCAAATCAAGAACGAGGAAGGGGATTTCAAAGAGGTAGAGGTTATGGTAGCGGTAGAGGATGGGAAAACTAGAGAAGGCCTTTCACTTGTTTCAGATGTGGAGAAGAAGGTCATAGGGCATTTGAATGCTCAAATTATAACATGCAAGAAATAAATCAAGGAGGACAACCTAGGGTGAACCTCATTCAAACGCAACATGAAGTGGAAGGGATAGAACTAGAGGTTCCACTAGATGTGGGAGAAAGTCTCATGATGAGAAGAGCAATGGTGATTCTAGAGAAGGAGAAAACACAAGCCAAAAGCTCTAATGGTTCATGGCTTCGAACCAATATCTTCAGAACCAGATGCACTTCAGGTGGCAAGGAATGTCAAGTTATTGTGGATGGAGGTAGTTGTGAAAATATGGTTTCTAAAGAAATGGTAGAAAATTTGCATTTACATTGTGAAAAATGTCCTCATTTGTACCGCATTGCATAGTTTAAAAAGGGAAATGAAGTCAATGTTGATAAAAGATGCCTAATTAAGTTTAGCATAGGGAAGATCTATTAGGATGAGATATGGTGTGATGTTGTCCCAATGGATTCCTGTCATGTGTTATTGGGAAGGCCATGGCAGTATGATAGAAAAGTTATGCATGATGGAGAGAAAAACACATACACCTTTTGGAAAGATGGCTCTAAGGTGATTTTATTGCCTCTCAAGGATGAAGGAAAATGTGAGACCATGTTGTCTGAAAGAGATCTTGTTAATGAAATGAAGATGAAAGGGTGTTGCTATGCATTAGTAGTGAAAAAAGGTGAAGAAGAAGACATTTCAGTTCCCCCAAAAGTAGCAGAGCTATTGGAAGATTTTGTTGATGTTTTGCCTGATGAATTGCTTGATGCTCTACTACCAAAGAGAGATATTCAACATCATATTGATTTGATTCCAGGAGCAACTCTACCCAACCAAGCAGCTTATAGGTTGAATCCAACACAACATGAAGAGA
Source organism: Cunninghamia lanceolata (assembly GCA_027924645.1). Taxonomy (NCBI): domain Eukaryota; kingdom Viridiplantae; phylum Streptophyta; class Pinopsida; order Cupressales; family Cupressaceae; genus Cunninghamia; species Cunninghamia lanceolata. The sequence goes on from BSBN01000854.1 coordinate 12,540,569, forward strand.
TGAATAAGAAAGTAATAGAACTCATAAGTAAAGGTGTGGTGAGAGAGAGCATGTGCCCATGTGTTGTACTTGTATTTTTGACCCCCAAAAAAGATGGAACATGGAGGATGTGCACTGATAGTAGAGCAATTAAAAAGATTTCCATCAAGTATCAATTTCCTATACCTTGTATGGAGGACATGATGGATGTCCTTGTAGGAGGCAAATATTTCAGCAAGATCGACCTACGAAGTGGCTACCACCAAATTCAGATCCGAGAAGGGGATGAGTGGAAGACAACCTTTAAGACTAGAGACGGATTATATAAGTGGATGGTTATGCCATTCGGCTTATTAAATGGACCTAGCACATTTATGAGATTGATGAACACTATACTATGACCTTACATTGGTAAGTTTGTGCTAGTTTATTTTGATGATATTTTGGTATTTAGTAATAGCAAAGAAGAGCACCTACAACACTTGAGGATCATCTTTGGTGTGTTAAGGAAGGAGAAGCTCTATGCCAATTTGAAGAAGTGTAGGTTCATGCAGGATAGTTTAGTTTTTTAGGCTTTGTCATTTCTAAAGATGGTGTCAGAATGGATCCAGAAAAGGTCAGGGCAATTCTAGAATAGCCTAGTCCAAGTAGCATCATAGTGGTAAAAATTTTTCATGGCTTGGCCACTTTCTATTGCAAGTTTATTCAAAATTTCAATAGTATTGTAGCTCCTATAACAAATTGCACCAAAGGAAGGGATTTTGTATGGACCAAGGATACTGAGGAGAGCTTTAAGTACTTGAAGGAAAAAGTAACAAAAGCACCTATACTTGCATTACCAAATTTTGATAAGGAATTTGAAGTAGAATGTGATGCCTCCCATGTGGGAATAGGTGTTGTGCTTAGCCAAGCTGGAAAACCTATAGCTTTCTTTAGTGAAAAGATGAATGACGTGAGAAAGAATTATTCTACTTATGATTTGGAATTTTATGTAATTGTTGAAGCATTGAGGCATTGGAGACATTATCTAGTTCCCCAAGAGTTTGTATTGTTTACAGATCATATTGCACTGAGATACTTGAACACACAGAAAAATTTGAATAGTAGGCATGCCAATTGGGTCTCTTTCTTGCAGGGTTACAATTTTGTGTCGAAGCATAAGTCTAGAAAACAAAATTAGGTTGCAGGTGCTTTAAGTAGGTGTGTTGCACTTTTGACCACAATAGAAATTGAGGTGATTGGTTTTGATGCCATCAAAAATTTGTATGAGTCTGATGATGATTTTTGGGAGATTGTGGAACAATTGAAGGCACCAGTATCTGGTAACATGGATCACTTTAGGGGTGAATATTTTATGCCAGATGGGTATCTATTTAAAGGAAAACAACTATGTATACCAGCTGGCTCTATGAGGGAAAACATTAACAGAGAATTTCATAGTAGTGGGTTAGCTAGACATTTTGGCAAGGACAAGACAATAGCCTTGATAGAAGATAAATATTATTGGCCAAAGATGAAAGGGGATATAACTAAGCATGTAACAAGGTGTAGAAATTGCCAAGTGGTTAAGGGACATTCACAGTGTTGTCATATTTTGCCAAGCCCCAAAATATTCATGTTTCTCTCTTTCTATCAAAGAAATCTGATCAGAGAAAGCCTAAATTGAAAGGGGAAAAGCTTAAATCCTTCATTTATCCATGTTGTACCTTGCAAAAAATCCGAACATCTTGCCTGAAGAATCCTTACAGAAAACCCAAAACAACCTAGAAATCTTTTTGTCTCCAGGAGCTTTCCATCACAGATAGTTTTCAGTTTTATACTTAGTCGTTTTTATCTGCATATACATTGTATGTTTATTTGTATGTTCACATATACAATATAAATATACAAGTCGCAGATATAAAAGAAACATGCAAGGGGCAGTATACAAGAGTCACATTCATGCTTTTCGGCGAGACAATGACCATCGGCAGCTAAATTTGTGGTCCCGCCGATGGGCCGATGAAGATGCAAAGAAATATACAAGGCAAGGGCGAAGGATATAAAAGGTCATCACCATAACAATAATCATCGTCAGGTAAGCCTAGGTTCTCCCCAAAGGCCGATGAAGCATACAATGTCCACATACAAAGGCAGACATGCAAGGCCAACATACAAGGTCCGGATACAAAGGTGATTGTATATCGGGCGAGATTCATTGCGTTCTGCATATTCAAGGCATCAAATAAAGGACATACAAAGGTTGGGGCCCACCAAATATATGTATATGTGATTGTATCTTTGCACATACAATCACATATACAAAGTGAATATGCATTCCCAAGATGCAAAGCCCAGAACCGAAAGAATATACAATTTGGTTTATAAAGGCAGATGTTGTTTGCATCTTTGCTTGTATGTTTGCATTGTATGTTTGCACATACAAAGGATACATACAAGGGAATATACAATAGTAGCATACAAGGTCAAATGCATGTTTGCAATGTGCAAAGTGATTGTATACAGTTCTGCTTGTATATTCGCATTGTATATGCAATATACAAGGCCAACATACAAATGGAAAACATGCAAAGTCTGGACCCGATTGGGCAATCAAATGCAGCGGCTAATTATTTTGGGGTCCGCATTGTATATTTGCATATATAAGTTCAAAAGGTGCATACATACAAGGTGATATACAAAGGCAGACATACAAAGGTAGTTTTGGCATGACTTGCATATCAGCGGCCCATTTTAAGGTCTTTCCAATGGCTGATAAGAAGATGCAATTTTTTAGTGATGCTTCTTAAGATCAGTTCAGCGACTAATGTAGTGATGACACATGGTAGGGGCATACATACAAAAAGTGATACAAAGTAAAGGGGCCCACTCTTGTATGTAGCCTTTGTATTGTATATGCAAGGTGACATACAAATGGATATACAAAGGCATTTCAAAGGCCGATTTAGATGTCGATAAAGAAAACATTGCAAGGGACAACCTACAAGGGGAATTTTGGTAGGATAGGCCTCATTAGCAGCCAAGTCCAAGCTCTTTCCAATGGGTTGATGTATATACAAAGTCAAAAGGTGCATACATACAAGGCGATATACAAGTGCAATTTGACCATAACTTTGACTCCCTGTATCTCCCTCATTCTAGCAAATTTCGACATGATTCAAAAGGTAAAAATGCGATTTTTTGCCTCCTCTTTCACTTGGCACAGTTTTGAGGGGAATATTCCCACTTTCAAAATATGATCTGATTTTGCATGTTCAGCTGATAGGACGTCTCAACAACCTTTTTGGCTTGTGCAGAGGCTGATATTTTCATAATAACTCCAGTTGGTGGGCTTTGTAGCTGGATTCATGGCAGATGGCTTTAGTCTTCAATACGTATGGGCTCTATGGCTTGCTGGCGGATCCTCATGTGTTTTGGCGGTAAGACATACTAGCAGCTGAATTTAGTTTTGTGGCAATATACAAGTGCAGATATTTGTGGAATTTATAAGGGGCAGATTGATGATTCCCAGCTTTATTAAAGATTCAAAATATCTTCCATCTGCCCCTATTCCAGATATTTCATGCCATAACTTCTTGCAGATGGATGTCCCTTCTAGCAGATATTTTCCTGTTACAGCCCATGGGCAAAATTGATGGTAATCGACCAAGGTCAAAAAATGAAATGATATATATACATGTAAAACAGATTTACAGGTGGTTTTGGTTGTTCTTCTGGGCTATTTTGTAATGGCTACTTGGCCTCTATAATCAATATAAACTGGTATTTTGGCTCTCTTTATTATTTGTAGCACTGTGTCTTCTCTTTAGATTAGTGTAGGCTATGTATTGTGGACAAAACGGTCCCTTTCATCCCTCCATTATTCTATCTTGACCTCTGTTAGAATTAATATGAGTCTATGTAATTTTTTCCAGCTATGAGATTATTACTGTGTCTATTCAGTTGCAGCCAAACACATTTAAATCTAGTGTATCACTTATTTCATTTTAGCATTCCTTCTAACCCTTTTCATAACAAATATTAGCACTAGGTTTAGATGCGTATCTCTAAGCAATAGGCTTAAAAAGAGGAAGATGACCTTCTTTGAAGGTCTAATCTCAGTTCACAAGGTCCCACACTTTAAGATCATTCCCATGTTTCTCCAGATTGCTAAAGTTCACAACTGCATCAAAGGGTGCAATTCTAAGAGACAACAGTTTTTGGCATGCCCAGTGGGTCTAGTTTGATGAACTTCTCATCAAAGTACTAAGAGATTTGGTGTTTCTCCTAGTATTACCAGCCTTTGGAGATAATACAAACAACACCATGGTGACTCTACTCAATGAATCAACTGATTTCAACAGCCCAAGTACCTAAAAATATCATCAAAGATCAAGATTTTGGTGGTTTTCTTGGTCTATTCATCTTCTAGAAGCATTTTAATCACCTGATGACTCCTTCTCTGGTATGTATCCAGTTTCTCTTTAGTTGCAGACCTATTTCACTTGAATTCTGACATTTTTATGATTATCCAGCATTTAGATGTTATAAAATGTTAGAATTTTATGGGAATCATGGCTATTCCCCTACCCCTAATCCAAATATAGGCTATTGGCCCCCATATCAACAATACCAGGCCCTACATGCCTCTAAATTTATGCCATACAGCCCTGCCACTACAGAATATCAACATCCTCATGATGCTTACCCCCTAATCTGATAGTTTATGTTGCCCCTGAAAATGTTAATGCATTCAATAAGCTCATGAGCAGTTTCCTGAAGCTTGACAAACTTTTGGAAAATGAAAAAAGAGAGGCAGGGTATAGTCGGCCTTAGTGGTTTTATAACCTCAGCATCATAAGCTTATATGGTCTTGAGAAGTTGTACCTAATTCTAAAGGGGGAGGCTGATGAATTTATAGAAATGTTAAAATGTGACCAGCAACAAGAAGTACAAGAGGGGGTTTTTAAGGAAAACCTGGCTATAAGAGCGACACCTGCTTAGCCTGCTACTGAAGAAGCCCCAAAATTTAAAATTCCAATCTTCAAGTAGGATAATCCATTTGTGCCTCCAAAACTACTTCCTAGTTTTAAAATCCCAAGTTTTAGAGGCCCTCAACCTTCATAGGAGCTTGTTCCTCGCTTCAAACAAGTCCATCTTTCAAACCAAAGTGAATCTATGAAAGTGGCTCAAACTTCTCTATCATGGTAGCCTTCTTGGATCAAGCTTCCTGGTTACAAAATACCAAACCTTGTAAAGGCCAATCCTCTCATACCAATTCAAAATTAGGTAGAGGAAAAAGTTGTAGAATCTAAGCCTATCATAATTCCAAGTTTTAGGCAGCCTTTTGCCTTGAAGGTTCCAAGTTGAAAGGGGCCATCCTTTTCACCCTGTGAAGAGCCTCCACCAAACATAAAAATAGAAACATGTTCTAACATCTAGCTAGCAGAAGAAGAGAAAAAGAGGCTTTTGTTGGCTCCATTTCAAAGGTTGGAAACTCAATCAGCTATCTCTTTTCCAAATCCATTCTTTGAAGAAAAGGTTTCCAAGTTCAGAATACCAAGCTTCAAGCAAGGTGAGTCTCCTAAGTCTCCTGAATTGAATATTCCAAGTTTTAGAGGGTCTCATCCACTAAAACAACCAATTCATAACCAAGAACAACCTAGACTCCACAAGTTTCCAAGCTTCAAAGCCTATATCCCTCCATAATTCCCTATTCCTGTGCAAACTCAAATTATCACTCCCCAGGAACAAATTTGTCCAGAACCCTCTCCCCTCCAAGAAATTCAAGAAGATATTCAAGCCTCTTTCCCTGATGCTATTTCAATCCTCAAGGGTGGACCTGTTGTCTGCCAAGATAATTGGAAAGATGAACCAAAAGAGGAGGTTAAAGAAGATAAAACTAATAAGGAGTAGTTTGTTCCTACACTCACAGAGATAGAATTGTTTGAACCCATTGCACCTGTGAGTACTGTTAACCCAAAAAAGGATTGAGTCCTCTAGACTTTAGTTCTTTTGAATCCTTTTCTCATGCATCTAATCAAGCAAAAAGGGTTCAAATGCAAAGAGTGCATGGGGAAAGCCTTTAGCTGCAGAGACAACTTAAATACAATCCAATAGAGCTGCAATCAATGGATGGAGGTATAGGGGAGAAAGTTGTTAGGGTTACTTCAAAGGTGGATGATGCTGCCCTACTTCATGATCCACCTGATTATGTTGAAGATGAAGAGTATGAGCAGCTGGTTGTGGATATGCAGCAATAAGAAAACACTGAAAGTAATGATAAATTGTTGCAGTTTCAGGCTAATGAAGCTGACTTGCAAGATCTCAGCTTGTTGGGGGAGTTTCCTTTCTATTGTGTAGAAGAGTTTAAGGCTGATGTAACAAATGAAAGTTTGTTGGAAGAGGCTGCCGTGAAATAGGATAGCCATGAACAAAAGGTAGAAAGGTTTGAAGAATGCAGCCATGATGATATTATATTAGCCTTCTTGGGTTCTTTGAAGGAAGAAGGAGAAAACCATGAGGTCCCAAGTCAGCTATTTCACACACAAGAGCAACATGAGAGTCAAATGGGAGGCACCGTCATACAAAATGAAGAGCAAGAAGAGAAAAAATCAGAATAGAGACATGAGATCAAACATGTTGATTTGCATGTCACTTCAAGGGGATGCCCAATCAAGCATCTAGCCCAGTTGGAGACACATCAAGAGGAGTCACCACTTGTCATGCTTACCTCTAAGCATGAAGTTGAGCATCAAAATGGGTGGGATTAGCGTATCTATTCACCACAAGTTAGCAGCATCAAGAATCAGTCTAGGTGGATAGGTGAGTTTATCTCCATTTTGTGGGGGATGTTTTATCAATTTGTCATATGCCCATTTCCCCCTCACCTCTTTTTAACTACCCACATGCATGGGAAATACTACAAATTGTTAAGGAAGGGCAGTTACTTTCAAGAACTAGTTAATGGATTTGTTTAAGGTCACCTCTGACTGGTTAGTTTAGGTTTTATTTCAGTTTTAGGTTTATTTTCAATAAGTGCCCTTACACTTTGCTATATTCTAATTAGGAGATACATACTTGCTTGTTATTTTTGTTTTGGCTTGGTTGCTTGCTCAGTGTTCCAACTCCTCTGTTCTTGTTGCAATCTCTTTTGACACCATGCCCAATGGATGTATAAGGCCATTGATCAATTTGTTTAGCAGGAAAACACCCCTAAGAAGTCACCAAAGTTGTTGTCATATTTTGCCTAGCCCCAAAATATTACTGTTTCCCTCTTTCAATCAAAGAAAGCCGATCAAAGAAAGCCTAAATAGAAAGGGGAAAAGGTTAAAACCTTCATTTATCCATGTTGTACCTTGCAAAAAATCCCAAAATCTTGCTTGAAGAATCCTTGTAGAAAACCCAGAAATCTTTTTGTCTCCAGGAGCTTTCCATCATAGATAGTTTTCAGTTTTATACTTAGTCATTTTTATCTGCATATACATTGTATGTTTGCATATACAATATAAATATACAAGTCACAGATACAAAAGAAACATGCAAGAGGTAGTCTACAAGGGTCACATTCATGCTTTTCGGTGACACAGTGATCGTCGACAGCTAAATTTGTGGTCCCGTCGATGGGCTGATGAAGATGCAAAGAAATATGCAAGGCAATGGGGAAGGATATAAATGGTCATCGCTGTAACAATAACCATCGGCAGCTAAGCCTAGGGTCTCCCCGATGGCCGATGAAGCATACAATGTCCACATACAAAGGTAGATATGCAAGGCCTGTTGCAAGTATGGGCCTAATTGGTGTTGTCATTGATGTCAACATACTCCTATAGCATTAATGATAAGGATTGGATGAGTGGTGAGCTAAGGGTATTGAGAAAATTAGTCTCAATCAGGAATAGTGAAGAACAGTGATGACAGTAAGGCCAAAGTCCAATATAGGATGAGGATAACATGATGCGGTTTAAAGGGTTTGTAGATATGTGTCTTAAGATGGTCCAGTAGAGATTTCAGAGGTCCACATGAAGATCTAAAGAAGTTATGGCTATTCAAGTTAAACCGGTTCCAGAAGGTATTTAGAGGTGACAGAGTGACACAGATAGGTCCGGTGAGATCCGAAAATGCATTATCCTGTTCTGTGGATTTGAGGGAGTGTTGAGGAAGTCTCTGTGAAGTGTCAAATCAATTGGTTTATGGTTTGAAGGTCTACAAGCATCTATTCCTTTGTGACAGTGGTAACAGACTATGTTCTTGAGGGTTTGGATGAAGGAGAGAAGGATTTCAGTATGCAGATGAAGTGCGGATGAGCTTGGTGATTCAAGAAAGCTTGTGGAGGTCTTTGGATCATGTCCAATTCGTGTTGATGGTCTGCATTGGAGTTGGAGCTCACAATTGAGGAATAACTTCTGGATGATGGTGTTCTTCCTGAGACTGGCTGACCAGATGAGTTTTACATCTTGCGGATGTTCTTGTAGATGTTTGCCGACTTAGATGATCATTCCTAAGTTGATGTCTTGTATAAATAAGGGATTATGAAGTCATTTCAAAGTTGTCCTTGTGGAGATGAGTGTGTGGTAGCAAGGAGGAGAACAAAAGGCAGAGAAGAAGTATTGGGCTTAAATGGAACTGATTCAAGCATGGTGAAGATGCTATTCTCCAGTTCATGTATGTGATACTTATTTCTTTGTAGACAGTGTGTCTCTTGTAGGCAGTGAGCCTCTTGTGAGCAGTGTGCTCAGGTAGTGAGCCCTAATTGGCATGTGCCATTTTGTTCTTTCTATTCTTCTAATAGAGAATACATTCTTGGGTTAATCACCCCATGGTTTTTCCCTTAACCATGTTTTCCACGTCAAAATCTTGGTGTCTCATGTGTTGATGTGTTTTTGCTCTTGATTTGTTGCATTGTGTTTCCATGGTGTATTTATTATTATGCTACTGAATTGCTAAAATGAGTTAAGTGTGTAATTGGAAGAAAAGTTTTGTACAATTGATTCACCCCCCCTCTCAGTTGTGTGCCATAAGTCTAACAATTGGTATCAGAGCCAAGTTCCTCTAAAAGGAGCTTAACCACTTGAGGAGATCCAGGATGTCATCCTACAAGAAGGATAATCTGAAGTTTGATGGAACCAATTTTAATCTCTGGAAAGGTCGCATGAAATGTCACTTGCAATGTATGGGAATGGCGTACTGGACCATGGCTACAACACAGTATGTACCTCCACATGGTGGTCCGAAAACCCTAAATGAAATCACAGATGTTGAAAACAATATGCGAACTATAGAAGCTCTTCTAAGCGCACTATCTAATTTAGAGCTCTCAAATGTTATTGACCTACTAACTGCTTTTGAGATTTGGCAAAAACTAAAACTTTTGCATGAAGGAGACAAGTATGTTAAATGTGTAAGGTTACAGAGTCTGAAAAGGAAATTTGAAAATCTGAAGATGAGAGATGATGAAAATATTACTACTTTTATGCCAAGAGTAAATGAGATTGTTTGTGGAATTAGAAATGCTAGTGGAGTATTGGATGAAAATGAGATTGTTGGTAAAATTCTTAGATCTCTACCTGCTTCTTACAAAATTAAGGTTGCTTCCATTGAAGAATTCAGAGCCCATACAACTCTCACAAGAGATCAATTGGCTGGAAAATTAGGTGTATTTGAAATGACATAGTTTGGAGCTAACCCCACCAAGACTGAATCTGCATTCAAAGCCAGTGCCTCTGTTAAAGGTAAACAAAGGTTTAATCTAGGAGAAAATTCATCAAGAAAGCTATCATGGTATGAAAAAGCAAGAAAAGATCTGGAAGAAGAAGAAGTAGAAACTTCTCAACTTGAAGCCCTTATTTCAAAGAGGCTGCCAAGAGGATCCAGTAAGTATGAAAGAAAATTACCTTTTAAGTGTTTTAACTGCAATAAGATTCGTCATTTTGCCTCAAGGTGTTCGGAAAGGTTTTCAAGGCAAAATCCTAACAAGCCAAGGTTCCAAAAGAACTATTACTATGTACATGAAGATGATGATAATGAAGGAGTAACAGATGATGAATCAGATATAGGACACAAATCTGGAAATGAACGGGTGTTCATTGCCATCAAGGAAGAAGATCCAATGTCCTTTATATCTGTCAATCATAAGACTATGGAAAGAGCTCTGGCTTCCCAAGTTGAAGAGAAGGATGATTGGGTCATTGACAGTGGTTGCTCTCACCATATGATAGGTGACAAAAATAAGTTCATAGATTTGGAAAGATATGAAGGAGGAGTAGTAAAGTTTGGTGATAATTCTGCTGGTAGAATCAGAGGTAGAGGAACTATTTCTCTTGAGGGAAGGAACAAAATTGGTAATGTACTTTATGTTGAAGGTTTGAAGCACAATCTTCTTAGTGTTGGATAGTTGGTGGACAAAGGCTATGATCTCTAGTTTAAGAATGGAAAATGTAAGATCCTTGAAAGTTACAGAACAAAGATTGCATCCGATACTCAAACTAAAGGTAATATCTTTCACTTGGTTGGTACTGGTAAAAGTTACTTATTTGTTCAAGTTGATCAGAGTTGGTTGTGGCATAAGAGGATGTGTCATGTGAATTTTGATAATATCATCAAGATAAGCAATACTCAGGCTATAAGAGATCTTCCAAAATTGGTGAAACCTACTAACAGCTTGTGCAAAGAATGTTAGTTGGGTAAGCTGAGCAGAGTCACATTCAAAAGTAAGGAACTATCTTCTACCGGATTATTGGACTTAGTTCATACTAATCTTTGTGGTCTGGAAAGAATTAGGAGTATTCAAGGTGATAGATACTTCATGCTACTAATTGATGACTATTCCCAGATGATGTGGGTAACCTTTCTAAAAGAGAAATCATAAGCTCTTGAGAAATTCAAAATATTCAAGGCTATGGTAGAGAATGAAACCGGATTAAAATTGAAATGTCTGAGGTCTGATAGAGGTGGGGAATTCACATCTAGTGAGTTCATAGGGTTCTGTGAGAAACATGGAATAAAGAGATAGTTGTCTGCTCCTAGGACTCCACAGTAGAATGGAGTAGTGGAGAGAAAGAACCGGACCATCCAGGAAGCATCTAGGACCAAGATGATGGAAGAAAATGTTCCTCAGATCTATTGGAGAGAAGCTGTCAGCACTACACTCTATACTCTCAATCGAGTTCAAATTAGAAGCAATACCGGTAAGACTCCTTATGAAATTTGGTTTGGCATCACTCCTACTATGAGGTATTTTAGAGTTTTTGGTAGCAAATGATACATTAAAAGAGATGAAGATCTTGAAAAGTTTGATGCTAGAAGTGATGAAGGAATATTCTTGGGTTACTCTACTCAAAGCAAAGCATACCAGTGTTATAACAAGAGACTGAGAAAGATGATAGAAAGTACAAATGTGAAGGTTGTGAGGGAATTGAGAAACCCTCAAGGTTTTATGAATATGATGAAGATGATCAGAATGGTGTTTTGACTCAAGGAGCCCAAGCCTCCTCTGTAAGTCAAATTTAAACTAATCTGGTAAACCAGGAAGAAGAGATGAGTTTCAATGAGCCTGATCAAGAATCATAAGTGCAAGAAATTCCCAAAGTTCCCAAGTATGTAAGACTAAACCACTTTGAAGATCAGATCATAGGTGATAAATGCGAAGGAGCACAAACAAGAAGGAGAATTGCTCAAGATTCAAAAGAGTATTGTCTGATTTCAAAGATTGAACCTAAGACAGTGAATGAAGCTTGCAATGATGAAAACTGGACTAAAGCAATGGAGGAAGAGCTGATACAAATTGAGAAAAATCACACTTGGGATCTTGTTCCTAGACCTAGAAACAAGAATGTGATTGGAACCAAATGGGTCTTCTAGAACAAACTAAATGAAGTTGGTGAAGTAATCAGAAATAAAGCCAGATTGGTCTGCAAGGGTTACTCTCAAATAGAAGGAGTTGATTTTGAAGAAACTTTTTCTCCGGTGGCAAGAATTGAAGCAGTCAAATTATTTCTTGCATTTGCTGCCTTCAAGGATTTCAAGGTGTATCAGATGGATGTCAAGTCTTCCTTCTTGAATGGTGACTTGGAAGAAGAAGTATACATAGAGCAAACGAATGGATTTCAATTGTCTAATCATGGTGATATGGTCTACAAGTTGAAGAAAGTATTGTATGGACTGAAGCAAGCCCCAAGAGCCTAGTATGAAAGATTGGATAAGCATCTTTTGAAGATTGGTTTCAACAAAGGTATTGCTGATAGTAATTTATATTTCAAAATTGATAATGAAAACGTCTTAATTGTTGAAGTGTTTGTTGATGATATCATTTTTGGAGGAAAAGATAGTATGTGTAAAACTTTTGCAAATCAAATGAAAAGTGAGTTTGAGATGTCCATGCTTGGTGAAATAAATTTCTTCTTGGGTCTACAAATCACTCAAACAAAGAAAGGAATCTTCATTTCTCAAACCAAATATGTGAAAGAATTGTTGAAGAAATTTGGGATGGAAGACTCAAAACCAATGAATACTCCCTTGGCAACTGGATGTAAATTGAGCAAAGATGATGACTCTCCTAAGGCTGACCAGACAAAGTTTAGGTCAATGATTGGAGGACTATTATATCTCACTCAAACTAGACCAGACATTATAGAGGCTATTGGTCTTGTTGCTAGATTCTAGGCTGATCCTAGAGAATTTCATGTCATGGCAATCAAGAGGATTTTTAGATATCTAAAAGGGACAGTTGAGTATGGTTTATGGTATCCTAGAGATCATGATTTCTCTCTTCATGCATATACATATGCAGATTAGGTAGGAGATGTGGATGACCAGAAGAGTACCAGTGGTGGAGCATTCTTTTTGGGGAAGAGATTGGTTTCTTGGCTTAGCAATAAACAAGAGGCAATATCTCTGTCTACAACTGAAGCAAATTATATTGCAACAGTAAGTAGTTGCACTCAAGTTTTGTGGATGAAGTAGATGCTAAGAGATATCAAAGTGGAGTATGAGGAACCTATCACAATCTTCTGTGACAACTCAAGTGCAATAAATATATCTAAGAATCTGGTGTTGCATTCAAAGACTAAACACATATCCAACAAGTTTCACTTTTTGAGAGAGCAAGTGAACAAGAATGAAATTAGATTGGAGTTTGTACCTTCCAAGGATCAAATTGCATACATCTTTACTAAACCTCTACCTAAGGATTCTTTTGAGTATCTCAGGGAGAAGTTAGGGGTTATTTCCCCTCTGGTGATGACCTAAGATGCACTGAAGTGCATCAGTCTGATGGATATCATAGTCATATCTTGTGATCCAGATTGATGATGGGGAGCTGCTACTCAGGGGGAGCAGCAGGTATGATTCTAAAGTGTTGGAATTTCATGTATGTGCCCTTTTCCATTCATGTCAAAGGGGGAGAGAAGACATGTGAAAAATAAGTGGTTGCTAATCAAAGGGGGAGTAGTAAAGGGAGAGAAGACATGTGAATGGTTGGTGCTGATACAGGGAGTTGTGACAGTAAGGAGAAGTTCTTGTCTTGATGGTCAAAATAGTTTTTTGCATCATATGTTGCCATCAATGACAAAGGGGGAGATTGTTGCAAGTATGGGCCTAATCGGTGTTGTCATTGATGTCAACATACTCCTGTTGCATTAATGATAACAATTGGATGAGTGGTGAGCTGAGGATATTGAGAAAATTAGTCTCAATCAGGAATAGTGAAGAACAGTGATGACAGTAAGGTAAAAGTCCAATATAGGATGAGGATAAGATGAAGCAGTTTAAAGGTTTTGTAGATATGTGTCTTAAGATGGTCCAGTAGAGATTTCAGAGGTCCGCATGAAGATCTAAAGAAGTTATGGATGTTCAAGTTCAACCGGTTCCGACAGGTGTTCAGAGGTGACAGAGTGACACAGATAGGTCCGATGAGATCTGGAAATGCATTATCCTATTCTGTGGATTTGAGGGAGTGTTGAGGAAGTCTCTGTGAAGTGTCAACTCAATTGGTTCATGGTTTGAAGGTCTACAAGCATCTATTCCTTTGTGACAATGGTAACAAATTGTGTTCTTGAGGGTTTGGATGAAGGAGAGAAGGATTTTAGTATGCAGATGAAGTGCGGATGAGCTTGGTGATTCAGGAAAGCTTGTGGAGGTCTTTGGATCATGTCCAGTTCATGTTGATGGTCCTCATTGGAGTTGGAGATCGCAATTGAGGAATAACTTCTAGATGATGGTGTTCTTCTGGAGACTGGCCAATCAGATGAGTTTTACATCTTGCAGATGTTCTTGTAGATGTTTGCCGACTTAGATGATCATTCCTAAGTTGATGTCTTGTATAAATATGGGATTGCGAAGTCATTTCAAAGTTGTCCTTGTGGAGATGAGTGTGTGGTAGCAAGGAGGAGAGCGAAAGGCAGAGCAGAAGTATTGGGCTTAAATGGAACTGACTCAAGCATGGTGAAGATGCTATTCTCCAGTTCATGTATGTGATACTTATTTCTTTGTAGACAGTGTGTCTCTTGTGGGCAGTGAGCCTCTTGTGAGCAGTGTGCTCGGGCAGTGAGCCCTAATTGGTATGTGCCATTTTGTTCTTTCTATTCTTCTAACAGAGAATACATTCTTGGGTTAATCGCCCCGTGGTTTTTCCCTTAACTAGGTTTTCCACGTCAAAATCTTGGTGTCTCATGTGTTGATGTGTTTCTGCTCTTGATTTGTTGCATTGTGTTTCCATGGTTGATTTATTATTATGCTACTGAATTGCTAAAAGGAGTTAAGTGTGTAATTGGAAGAAAAATTTTGTACAACTGATTCACCCCCCCTCTCAGTTGTGTGCCCTAAGTCTAACAAGGCCAACATACAAGGTCTGGATACAAAGGTGATTGTATATGGGGCGAGATACATTGCATTCCACATATACAAGGTAGCAAATAAAGGACATACAAAGGTTGGGGCCCACCAAATGTATGTATATGTGATTGTATCTTTGCAAATACAATCGCATATACAAAGCGAATATGCATTCTCGTGATGCAAAGCCCGGAACCAAAAGAATATACAATCTGGTTTATAAAGGTAGATGTTGTTTGCATCTTTGCTTGTATGTTCACACATACAAAGGATACATACAAGGGAATATACAACGGTAGCATATAAGGTCAGATGCATGTTTACAATGTGCAAAGTGATTGTATACAATTCTACTTGTGTATTCACATTGTATATGTGATATACAAGGCCAACATACAAATGGAAAACATGCAAAGTCTGGACCCGACTGGGCAATCAAATGTAGCGGATAATCATTTTGGGGTCTACATTGTATATTTGCATATACAAGGTCAAAAGGTGCATACATACAAGGTGATATACAAAGGCAGACATACAAAGGTAGTTTCGGCATGACTTGCATATCGGTGGCCCATTTTAAGGTCTTTCCGATGGCTGATAAGAAGATGCAGTTTTTCAGCGATGCTTCTCAGGATCAGTTCACCGAATAATGTAGTGATGACACATGGTGGGGGCATACATGCAAAAAGTGATACAAAGTAAAGGGGCCCACTCTTGTGTGTAGCCTTTGTATTGTATATGCAAGGCGACATACAAATGGATATACAAAGGCATTTCAAAGGCCAATTTAGATGCTGATAAAGAAAACATTGCAAGGGACAACCTACAAGGGGAATTTTAGCAGGATAGGCCTCATTGGCAGCCAAGTCCAAGCTCTTTCCGATGAGCCAATGCATATCCAAAGTCAAAATGTGCATACATACAAGGCAATATACAAGTGTAGTTTGACCATAACTTTGACCGCCTGTATCTCCCTCGTTCTGGCAAATTTTGACATGCTTCAAAAGGCAAAAATGCTTATTTTTGGCTACTCTTTCACTTGGCAGGGTTTTGAAGGGAATATTCCCACTTTCAAAATATGATCTAATTTTGCATGTTCAGCTGATAGGATGTCTCAACGACCTTTTTGGCTTGTGCAGAGGCTGATATTTTCATAGTAACTCCAATTGGTGGGCTTTGTAGCTGGATTCATGGCAGATGGCTTCACTCTTCAATATGTATAGGCTCTGTGTCTTGCTAGTGGATCCTCATGTGTTTTGGTAGCAAGACATACTAGTAGTTGAATATAGTTTTATGGCAATATACAATTGCAGATATTTGTGGCATTTATCAGGGACAGATTGATGATTCAGCAGCTTCATTGAAGATTTAAAATATCTTCCATCTTCCCCTGTTCCAGATATTTCATGTCATACCTTCTTGCAGATGGACGTCCCTTCTAGCAGATATTTTCCTATTACAGCCCATGGGCAAAATTGATGGTAACTGATTGAGGTCAAAAAATGAAATGATATATATGCATGTAAAATAGATGTATAGGTGGTTTTGGTTGTTCTTTTGGGCTATTTTGTAATGGCTACTTGGGCTCTATAATCAATATAAACTAGTATTTTGCCTCTATTATTTTTAGCACTGTGTCTGCTCTTTGGATTAGTGTAGGCTATGTATTGTAGACAAAATGGTCCCTTTCATCCCTCCATTATTCTATCTTGACCTCTGTTAAAATTAATATGAGTCTGTGTAAGCCTTTCTAGCTATGAGATTATTATTGTGTCTATTTAGTTGTAGCCAAACACATTCAAATTTGATGTATCACTTATTTCATTTCAGCGTTCCTTCTAACCCTTTTCCCAACAAATATTAGCACTAGTTTTAAATGCATATCTCTAAGTAATAGACTTAGAAAGAGGAAGCTAGCCTTCTCTAGAGGTCTGATCTTAGTTTACAAGGTCCCACACTTTGAGATCATTCCCATGTTTCTCCAGATTGCTAAAGTTTCACAACTGCAGCAAAGGGTGCAAATCTAAGAGACAACACATAGAATACAGGGTTGTATATGCCATTACCAGTACCAACTACACCATGGATAGATTTAAGCATGGACTTTGTGTTGGGACTTCCACATTGATGCAGAGGAAAAGATCAATCTCACTTCATATTGGCAAAGTTCATAACAATGTGTTTCAAATCCACATTCTTTATCATAACCAAGGCTCACAAGATAACACCATTTTTGTTTTATTCATCATCTCTGACCCAAATCAGGTTTTAGCTATCCTTCTGAACCTTAACTCAATCAAAATAAACAATCAACAAGGACTATTCCTTCATGCATGCAACCTTCTCTTCAAGGACTGTCTTTAATAGGTAACTATGGCACTCACACTATAATCAATCAACATAAACTTGTTCAACACATAACCAACCAACATGGTCTCTGACCAAAAAACTAAAATCTACACCTTCAAAGACAGTGAGCAGCAAATTACCTTATGACTATCCTATGATAGTGCATTGACAGACTTATTCCTAGTAGCCCTGTCATCAAAGACTTTCAAACACAACTCCTTCCATAGAATCCTTCTCAAGACTGTGAAGGCATATTTGGACACCCATTACCAAGTACTAAAACATATTAAACATGCACCCTAGGTCACTTTGGACCAACACCCTTAAAACTCTGCTGTTACACTACTTCAAGAACCCCAAATAGGCCATTTTTCCAAAGGAACCCTACTCAAAACTCCTCTCTAACCCCAAAACTCAATTGGACAGCAATCCTAAGATGTTAAAACCTCCTATTTCATAACTTTTGCTGATGGGCTCGATTCCGAAGGTGCCTAACTCTAAAACCCTTGTTTCTAGGCCTTTTTAAGAGGGTTTAATGGAAAACTATACTCCAAACCCCCAATGGCTCTGCCACCACTCCAAACACTCTTCATTTCACCTACACATACTCAATCATCTATTACATGGACTTAGTTTGCCTTGTTTTGTCGGTTCCCTATCTCCAACCTCTCATTTTCAATGCAAAATTATATGAAAAGGCAATAAAAACATTTTACCACCCACTCACATCATATTACCTACACATAAAGGAATACACATCTCTATTTCACATTGGTTTGGACCCATCCCACAAGTCACAGTAACCATAAAGAGTGGGATGGGTCAGTTTAACTCTTTAAGACATTTAAAACCTCTAAATCAAACCCTTGTAGCCAGTCATAGAAAAACTCAGATAAAATGAGTAAAACTAAATGAAATTACCTCCAATCACTTGCAAAAGGAATTTAACATAGACCTTTAACACATGCAATGAATTTCAAGTCATGACAGTGCCATACAACAGTACAATATAGCTGAAAACAGCGACTGAAACAGGAAAAATAGAAAAATAGTTATCTTTTTATCTTTTCTTTTAATTTCTCCAAATGGTCTGATCCCCTTTGGCTTCTAATAAACCTTCTACAATGCTTGGAGTGGTTGGGGGTTGATACAACTACCCAACCATCGAGCTTTTCTTGCTTTTGTAATTGCTGTCTTTTAAACTGTCTTTAGAAACTGTCATAGAAACTGTCCTTTCCTCCTACTATTTTGGTTTAACATGCTTTTTGACACAAGGTTTAACCTATGCCAAGGTGTTTAACATCTTTCCAATCTTGACATGCCTCTATAGGCTTTACAAACATGAAGATTTAACATGAACTTTCCTATATGCCTCATGAAGGCTTTAAATAAAACTAATCATGATTAACCTAACTAGGACTTGCAACAAGACAATAGAGGAAATTAGCTTATTTGGACATAGTCCATTACAACATGGCTTTCAAGCCTCATTACAACCACTCAATGGTCTCAAGGACTTCATTAAACAAACATAAATAAACCCCGGTGTGAAGGTGCTCCTACACCATACAACCGACCAACAAGATTTCCAAGTCCCTTGGAAATGTATCTGCAACAAAAGTCTTTCCTGCATCTTTGTCTGCCTCTTCATCTTCTCAACTTCAGTCTTCCAATCTTCAGACTAATAGGGAAGGTGACCAACCAACCAACAAAACAAACTACCATCTTCACAAAGCATCCTCAGGCTCCTTCTACTCCCATCAGTGGAGTATTCTTCAGGCTGCAACATCAAGTGCTTCTTCAGGTATCCACCTCTTTCACTGCTTCACAACACCAACTCACCAAACCATTTCACCCAACAGCAGATCCTGGTGATGCACCTACCACTCTCTCCTTAGTGGTTTCTCTCTGGATCCTTCTCTAGCCAAATCTCTATTGGAGAATGGTCATGATAGACCTTCTCTTGTTTGCCCACACACAACCTCAGAAAACATCCTCCTATAGCTAGATGGATAAGCACCTGCAACCAAACAACTCAGCAACAAAAACAATAACGGTAACCAACACAATCTTTAGCTTTACCTGCCTTCTCAATGATAGGAATAAATACAACACCTCCTCCCAGAGCTTTTGCTAGCTCTAATACCAAAATGATGTAGAGGAAAAGATCAATCTCACTTCATATTGGCAAAGTTCATAACAATGTGTTTCAAATCCACATTCTTTATCATAACCAAGGCTCATAAGATAACACCATTTTTGTTTTATTCATCATCTCTGACCCAAATCAGGTTTTAGCTGTCCTTCTGAACCTTAACTCAATCAAAATAAATAATCAACAAGGACTGTTCCTTCATGCATGCAACCTTCTCTTCAAGGACTGTCTTTAATAGGTAACTATGGCACTCACACTATAATCAATCAACATAAACTTGTTCAACACAAAACCAACCAACATGGTCTCTGACCAAAAAACTAAAATCTGCACCTTCAAAGATAGTGAGCAGCAAATTACCTTATGACTTTCCTATGACAGTGCATTGACAAACTTATTCCTAGTAGCCCTGTCATCAAAGACTTTCAAACACAACTCCTTCCATAGAATCCTTCTCAAGATTGTGAAGGCATATTTGGACACCCATTACCAAGTACTAAAACATATTAAACATGCATCCTAGGCCACTTTGGACCAACACCCTTAAAACTCTGCTGTTACATTACTTCAAGAGCCCCAAATAGACCATTTTTCCAAAGGAACCCTACACAAAACTCCTTTCTAACCCCAAAACTCAATTGGACAGCAATCCTAAGATGTTAAAACCTCCTATTTCATAACTTTTGCTCATGGGCTCGGTTCCCAAGGTGCCTAACTCTAAAACTCTTATTTCTAGGCCTTTTTAAGAGGGTTTAATGGAAAACTATACTCCAAACCCCCAATGGCTCTACCACCACTCCAAACACTCTTCATTTCACCTACACATACTCAATCATCCATTACATGGACTTAGTTTGCCTTGTTTTATCAGTTCCCTATCTCCAACCTCTCATTTTCAATGCAAAATTGTATGAAAAGGCAATAAAAATGTTTTACCACCCACTCACATCATATTCCCTACACACAAAGGCATACACATCTCTATTTCACATTGGTTTGGACCCATCCCACAAGTCACAGTAACCACAGAGAGTGGGATGGGTCAGTTTAACTCTTTAAGACCTTCAAAACCTCTAAATCAAACCCTTGCATCCAGTCACAGCAAAACTCAGATAAAATGAGTAAAACTAAATGAAATTACCTCCAATCACTTGTAGAAGGAAGTTAACATAGACCTTTAACACATGCATTAAATTTCAAGTCATGACAGTGCCATACAACAGTACAGTATGGCTGAAAACAGCGACTAAAATAGGAAAAGCAGAAAAATAGTTATCTTTTTGTCTTTTCTTTCGATTTCTCCGAATGGTCCCTTTTCAAATGATCCCCTTTGGCTTCTAATAAACCTTCTACAATGCTTGGAGTGGTTGGGAGTCAATACAACTGCCCAACCATCAGGCTTTTCTTGCTTTTGTAACTGCTGTCTTTTAAACTGTCTTTAGAAACTGTCATAGAAACTGCCCTTTCCTCTTCCTACTATTTTGGTTTAACATGCTTTTTGACACAAGGTTTAAACTATTCCAAGGTGTTTAACATCTTTCCAATCTTGACATGCCTCTATAGGCTTTACAAACATGAAGATTTAACATGAACTTTCCTATATGCCTCATGAAGGCTTTACATAAAACTAATCATGACTGTCCTAACTAGGACTTGCAACAAGACAATAGAGGAAATTAGCTTATTTGGACATAGTCCATTACAACATGGCTTTCAAGCCTCATTACAACCACTCAATGGTCTCAAGGACTTCATTAAACAAACATAAATAAACCTCGATGTGAAGGTGCTCTTGCACCACACATACTCAACGAGGTAATGCCTCCATTTTTGTAGTTGTTGATAGGTTCTCCAAGATGGTTCATTTTATTGCATGTAAGAAAACTAATGATGCAACAAGGGTAGCAGAGTTATTTTTTTAGAAGTTGTTTGACTACATGGTGTTCCAAAGACTATTACCTCTGATAGGGATACCAAATTCCTCTGTCATCTCTGGAGGACTTTATGGAATAAGCTGGGGACTAAGTTTCAATTTAGTAGTGCTTATCATCCTTAAACGGATGGGCAAACAGAGGTAGTGAATTAGAGTCTGGGAAATTTGTTGAGGTGTATTGTTGGAGAAAAGCCAAAACAATGGGATGTGGCATTACCCCAGGCTGAATTTGCCTATAATAGTTATGTTAGTAGATCAACGGGAATGTCCCCTTTCCAGATTGTGTATGGAAGGAATCCTCAGGGTGTTCTAGATTTGGTATAACTACCAATGAAAGATAGGGTCAGTGATGATGGGGAATCATTTGCAGAACACCTTCAACAGTTGTAGAAAGAAGTGAGACAAAAGTTGCAAGATAGTAATGAGAGGTACAATATAGTGGATACTAGTAGGCAACATTAGACATTCAATGAAGGTGACTTAGTCATGGTATATTTGAGAAAAGAGTGGTTTCCTACTAGAACATACCACAAGTTGAAGTACAGGAAATTTGGTCCTTGCAGAATTACAAAGAAGATCATTGATAATGCATATGAGGTCAGTTTACCAGATGATCTCGCTATTTCTCCTGTGTTTAATATTTCTAGTTTATATGCATTCTATGGTGAGGATGCTGCTAATGATAGTCAACCAAAAATGGCATGGCACCACCACATTCCCCATAAGAAGAAGGAAAAGATTGCACAGGTTCTTGATAAGAAAACTATCTGCACTTGGCAAGGGCATTACAACAAGTATTTAATACAGTGGGAAGGATTGCCACCAATAGATAGCATGTGGATTATAGAGTGGGAAGTGAAGAGGTTAGATCCAATCAAATTGCAATAGTTTGAAGACACTCACTTGTAGAGATGCATTCTTTTCAACCAGAGGAGAATGATGTAGGAACTTCCAGAGATCATAACTTTTGACTCAGATGTGGGTTTTCTATGAGATTTTATGGGTGGATGCGTTATGAAAGCATATGTAATCAAAAGAAGAGAAATAAAATCAACTCAACATAACACAAGGATTTTTACATGGAAACCCTGTTAAGGGAAAAACCATAGGGTGACTAACCCAAGATTGTATTCTCTGTTAAAAGAATAAGGAGTACAAAAATGGCACTTGCCAATTAGGGCTCACTACCTGAGCACACTGCTCACAAGAGGCACACTGCCTACAAGAGACTCACTGTCTACAAATCTTACAGAATATAATCAAGTGTTTGAATTGATGAGAGGCATCTACAAATGTAGGAGTTCAGTTCCAATTTAGGCACAATATACTAATCTAATGCACTTCATTCTTCCTCTATTTAATGTTGTTGTTTTGTCACATACCAGACTTGAATTGTTGTTCTCACACTTCTCCCTACTTTTATTCACACTTTAGTTCATTACTTGTTCATGTACACCCTTACATGCTAAAATCTATCTAGTATATGTATTTGCATCAAGGATTTTTATCAACTTTCTAGTCGGGAACAAGAACACCATAAGTTATTAATGTGTCAGCTGAATCCATGCTTGATTTGTGATGCGTATCAAAAACATAGACATAGGAGTCATTAATCATGTCATCCAACAATGTATAATCCCACAAATTTCTTGATCAACACATCTTACTCATCTAGTTTGAAGTCTGATACTCTGTCGGTTAGTTCTTCCTCTATCTACTCTGCTTGTCTAGAACCCAACACTCAGATGCTCATATCTTTTTCTTGCTTTATCACCAGATGCTAAAACTTTGGAATACAATAGTCATGATACCCCTCTTGACTTGTTCAAGTCCTCAACTTACTGAGTTACACCATCTGAGAGATCCAGACCTGATTATCAGACCTTGGTACATACTCTGTTCTTGTTCACCGGACCAAAACAATCTTCAATCTGACTTCCGGTATAGACATACTATGTATTGCAGATGCATGGGAAAGATTTTGTTGCCATCAATGACAACACTTATGAAGCCACACAGTGTCTCTTGCCAATATGAGTATATCCTTATCTAAAGAGAAAACAAGCAATACATGATTTTGAAGGCAACAACTGGATCAGTCCCATCAAGAAAGCATATAGATATCTTAAGGAAAGTTTTTTATTCCTGACTATGAAGAGAAGGTTACAGCGAGCCACTTAATTTGAGTTTTTAATGGTGATAGAACACTAGGCAAATCACCAAGAAATTTTAATGGAGAAAATAGCATAAGTAATATAAGATTTTGAGAAATTGTGTACTGGTAAGGTCATCCTTTCTAAGTGCTTCTAGTCCTCCTTTCTTGTATTACCAAACTTCTTCCTGATTCATTCTCCTCTTTCTTCCTTATTGTGCATTGTGTTGTGATGATTCCTTTTTCCCCACCTCAATGCTTCTTTTAATATTATTCTTTCCTTCCTTTTTGCTTTCTTTTTTTGCTTTTTCCAATTTCTTTTCTTCTATTTTTATATTCTTGCTTCATTTTCTCCTCTTTTTGTTTTATTCTATTCTTATAATTTATCATCATCCAAAGAATGATTTTTTTGAAAAAGATATCATTTACAAATATATATATATATATATATATATATATATATATATATATATATATATATATATATATATATATATATATATATATATGAATATTTTATTATTTCTAAGCCACTAAATAATTATCTTAAATAAATAAGTAGACAACATTCAAGAGAATTTTCTTTCATTCATAATAAAACAAATATATAATCAAGTCAATTAAATCTATTTTATTTCCATAAAAGCATATTTAAATAGTAAAACAATTTATCTAATTGGTGATCATGAAAGCATCTTTTGAAAACATTTTTCTAACATGAGTACTGAGTTTATCTAATCAAACATAGGGATCATTCCATATAAATGCAATGCAAATGCAGCTAAGTGTTTGTGTGTGCAATGTAGAGTTCACTCTATGTCAACCCTACTAGGTGGCTAACCACCTCTACCTTAACCACACCCTTGTCTTTGACAACTTGTCAACATGAAACTCAATTTTCCATTAATAGGTTAGTGTCTAAATCAATAGCCCAAGCATTATACAATTCATCATTTTCAATAAAAGTAATATTCATTTAATCCACAACCAATAACAATAATCTATAAAATAGTTCTAATTATAGTTAAGTCTAGAATGCATCACACTTTGAGACATGACATCCTTCCCCACTTGGAAGAGACATCATCTCAATGTCTTATTACATAAAACATCAACATAAATGTCTTACACAACTAGTATCAATGTAATACTAAATCATAATTATGCAAAAATTAAAAGTTTAAGATAAATTTTTAGATGCAGGAAAGCTCTGTCTATATCCTCCACATTCTCCCAGGTGGCACTATCCACTGTATATTGGTCCCACTAGACCCTATACTACACAACATCCTAGTTTTACAACTTAATGTTGCGCTTCTCCAAAATTTGGATGGGCTCCACCAGCACCACCCCTGGATCATGAACTTACAATGCATGCTAATCAAGAATATGTGAAGCATCTAGATGGTACGACTTAAGCAAATATGCATGAAATATATTATGGATCTAGGATAGAGCTAGCGGTAGAGCAAGCCTATATGCAATCAGATTAATTACTTCCAAAACATCAAATGGTCCAACATATCTAGGGGCAAGCTTGGAAGAATTGTCAATGAAATGAAACTTTTCTGAGGTCAAACTCTCAAGAAGACCTTATCCCCTAATGAGAACTATCTAAAGGTTCTATTCGTATCTGCATAACTCTTTTGGCAATCTGAAGCCTATTTAAATTTCTCCTTAATTAGCTTCATCTGATCCTCCATTTCTTTCAACATCTCTGGCCCAATTACTATCCTATCTTCCACCTTATCCTAGCTAATAGGTGTATGACACTTACAACCATATGGAGCCTCAAAAGGTGCAATTCCTAGGGATGCATGATATGAATTATTATATGCAAACTCCACTAAGGGAAGGTACTCCTCCCACTTGTGTTGTTGGTCCATGCAATACATCATTACGAGATCCTCCACCACCTGATTCACCCTCTTCGTCTGACCATCAATCTGAGGATGGTAGGTTGAACTAAACTTTGATTTGGTTCCTAAAGATGCATTCAATGTCGTCCAGAGTCTAGAAGTCATCCACGTGTCATGATCAGAGATGATCATTTCTGGCACTCCATGTAAATGGAAGATTTCCTATACAAACTTTTTAGCTAGGATCAAAGATCCATCCTTGAGATTTCCAGGAATAAAATGAGCCACTTTTGTCAATTTGTCTACAACAACCAAGATGACATCATGTCAATTCTTGGTCATGGGTAGCCCCTGAATGAAATCCATACTGATTACTTGCCACTTATACTCTTGCACACTATGTGGGTATAAAAGTCATGTCAGATGGACATGCTTAGCCTTAAGTCACTAGCATTCAAAACATTAGGCTACAAATTTAGTAACATCTTTCTTGAGTCCTGGCTAGAAGTACAAGGGTCTTAATCCTTCTATCATTTTCATTGGGGTGCCCTGAGTATGGTACATTGTGAAATTCCTCGAGCATTAGCTTCCTCAACTCCCCTAAGTTAGTAACATACATCTATCCTTGATACCTTAAGAAGCCATCTATCACAATCATATATACATCAAACCTATCATCTGAGGGATCTCGCTCTAGGGCTTATTTCACCCTATCATAATGTTCATCTCCTGATAAAGCTTGAATCACCTATTGTATAAAATTTGATCCTACAATAAACATGGCTGCAAGATGTCTCCTCCTGCTAAGGGCATCTGCTACTTTTTCTTCCTTTCCCTTTATATATTTTGGTGAGATGTCGTTGTACCTCATCATTTAATCTGTTTTCAGATATCAATAATCCAAGAGCTATATCCTTAGCTGTTTGCAACTAGGGAATCTAAAGTTACCAGTTCCTAACTAATCTTAACAGCTTCTACTAATTTGAAAAGATTAATCTGTCTACTTCCTAAATGAATTTAAGGATTACTGAAAATAGGATAAAACATGAAATTTACTCAAAGCAATCTTAAAATAGTAACATGCATCTACCTATCAAAATCAGTAAATACTTTTCATAATAAAAAGTTGAAGTAATAAAATAGTGGTACTAGCCTTCCGCCTGTGTGGTGAGAGTGGGCCCTTGCTCCACACCCTTAGGGCTGAAGGCTATAGTAGAAAATCAGCACAAAAGAAAATCACAACTAGATCCAATCCAATTCATTCACTCTACATTCATGAAAATATTGCTAACACAGAATTGAGACCACCGAGGATCAGACTAATTTAATCATTATATATCTTCTATTGTTTCTACAAGTATATATCAAAAAGAATGATGACCTATCACTTATCTTATCTATCAGTTCTTCTATGATATGACATCCATCTCTTTATTACACTAGTTGTTTAACTATGAAAGAAAATCATGCAATAAAATTAGACTTGAGTGAAACAGAAGTCCACTCAGAATCTAAGTTTGAGTCTTAATACATTTGGGCATTGAGGCCCTAAAAATAAGGATATTGAATCAGTTCCATCCATAACTCATGCAAAAACTTTGAGAAGATAAAACTTCAGCAGTTTAACTAAAGATGACCCGCCATCACTCAGGTGATAATTTGAGTGAAATGAGGGGTATTATGATCACTGGTGAGAGTACCTAGTGGGCAGCTGATGCTGGAAATATGCCCTACTCTCAGGAGGCACCGGAGATAACTATTCCTGTCTTCAGCTCCGGAGATATGTCTGTAGCTCCGGAGGTATGTCTATAGCTCCAGAGATACTGTAGCTTTCTTTGTTCAGCTTCAGAGATGCTCTAGACTCCTGTAGAACTCCGTAGAGGCATTCCTCACTTCTTCAAAACTTCAGGTGTCATGGTACTTTGGTATTATCTCTGGAGATGCACAAAATTGTTGTTCCTAGCATCTACACCTGTTGAATCAAAAAGAGAGAAGTTTCTGCATTTTTCCATCAATTCCATGCACATTAGTCAGTCAATCAGAAATTATAATCTTAAGTAATCTACCTTAATTAATCATAAAATAGAACGATCTTGCTAGCTTATTTGGGTGCAGACATTAGGGAAGATGGAATTAGGAAGGAGAAAAAGAGAGGCACAAAGATGTATTTCATGAGTGCGACTTGGTACTCATCATCCCCCCATACCTAAGGTTTGGTAGGTCCTCCTGCTTCTCACATTCTAGATTTATTCTGGTGAAGAAGCTTGTCAGTCAAGCTATAATCCTGGGCATAGGTGGTCCAAGTTGTGCGGTTGATATTACTATTGCCTCTGTATTCATCAACCTGCTTCATCCAGTCCTGCAATTTTTCATCTTTCATTTGTTCTGCCCAGACAGGGAGTGGTTCAATTATTAGAGGGGGCCTGAACAATCCACCTATCCATTCCTGCTTATGGTTATCCATCATTTTGGATATCAACTTTTCTTTTCTCATGAATAATATTAAGTTTGCAGGGGTGACCACCTCTCTCATTTTCTGCTCTGGGGTCAAAATATTTCATTTCTTCTTTTCTACAACAAGTACTGGATTTGTTGAATTGATCATAAAAAGACCAAAATCGATGGAGCATTTTTGCAAACTTTTCAGGTATAATGGCAAAATTTTGTTCTTATTATCAGGATGATAGATAAGGGACCTAAATTGAATCTTGAAAGCATTTGGATTGGGACATTCCTTCCTGATGAAGAGATCTATTTTTAAATCCTTCTTGAGATGATCCTCCATCCTTTCATTCCAAATCTAATGATTCCTCATTACGGACATAAATGCCTTAAGCTGGCATTACCCCACAAAATGATTAAGAATGAAAGCTATATCATTAACACAGAACCCATGCAGGTATAATTCACATAGGAAGTTCTTGTCCTCATCATTACTCCTTGTGTATGATATCATGAATCCTTCTGCTGTCTCAGTATCCTCAACCAAGTTAGATAGGACCAAAGAGAGTTTCCTTTGCACCACCCTTTCCTGTAAGAACATGGAGTAGCTGGCACTTGGAGGTCTACAAGATAGAATTTCTGAAGAAAGGGAGGCCATTTCAATGATTTTGCCTACCAAAGTTGCTATTCTTTCTGTTTTGGCAGTGATTGCCCTTTGTAATTGCAACATACGCTTGAAATCCTCATATTCTCTACACCTCTTCTCCCAATGGAACATGGTTTTGGGAATGTCAATGGGGATTGGACCCACATAGGCATCTATTTGTATTTCCTGCTCATTGGTTACCCTTGGGCCGCCAATTCTTGAATATATTCCTCCTGGTCATCTAGTCTATTATTGGCCCAAGTTAACTGTCTATCCTAGATTTGTACTTTCTCAATCAATGCTGCCATTATTGTGAGGCTATTATCTCTAGCCCTAGTGAGCTCAAAAACATTTTGTACAGCCTCTTTCTCTTTCTCTTCCAACAGTTTGGCTGCCTCAATTTTATTTGCCTCCATCTCTGCCTCTTTCTCAATTCTCTGGGCCTGTAATTCTACCTCTTTCTCCTGGATGATCTTGTCTTTCCTTTGGAGGTCTGTTTGTAGATTTGCAATAATTTGTTTTTGCTCCATTTCCACCTCTACTCTGACCTTCTTGAGGTCAGTAATAATCAGATTCTTCCCCCAGAGTAATCTCTTTAAATTTTCAATTTCTTCCATCAATTGTTGTTCCTTTGAAATTTCTACATCCTCTTGATCAGAGGGATGAGAGAAGGTTTCTGCTTCTACTACTATTTCTGTGGCTGTTGGCTGATCATCAAGGTTTTCCATGGCCATCTGCCCTATACTGCCAACTATACCCATTTGCCCTATTTCTTCTTCTTCAGACTACCTATCCTAAGGGTCCTCTTAAGGTTCCTCTGCTTCTGCTAGTACCGATGAGGGCCCAGCTTTATCCTCACATGCTCTAAAACCTAGGAGTACTTCAGCAAGCAGGGCAGTATCTTTTTTAGCCTATGAGAGTTGTCTCTTCCTTTTGCTTCTTCGGAGCAAAGGTGGGGTAGGTGCCTCCGGAGTAGGTCTCTCTTCCTCAAAATCTGAGGAAATTGTAAAAATTTGTATGTGTTCTGTCTCTGGAGCACATGATGGTTCTAAAATTGGACTCTCTGGAGTACATGATGCTGCTGGGGAAATTTCTCTTTGTTTCCTCTTCTTGACCAGAGGGATCTCAGCTGAATCATGAGATGGTTCTTTAGCCCACCAAGTTCCCTCTATTCTCTGTCATGTCTTTCCCTCTGTTAATTCCTTAGGGCAAGATTCCTTAGTTAGAGTCATCTTTCTCCTAACTGATCGAGTCATATATAGGGTTTGTTTAGGAGCAAGTTCTACAATTTCTTTGTCTTTCTTCTTTTTGTCAGGAATAGGGGCTACAGATGAAGTTGCAAGCTATGAGGGCTTCTTTCCTATGTGAACATCTATGGAGGAGGCTGAAGGCTCAGTTTCCTCCTCTTGGTGGGTAGGAGAACTCTCACCTCCTAGCTGTGCCATTTCTAGTCCTCTGTTTTGGGAAGTTTGGTTAAGAAAGTTTTGCCATAATTCCTCCCCATTGGCCTGAGATAGGAAGTGGTGTTTAACTACAAGAAAGATGAGACCATGATGTTTCATGGGACCCTTGTCCTACTGATATTTCTCTGCAGTTGCCCTGATGGAAGAATACAAGAAATTAGGAATGTTTATGCTATACTCAGGGTGTCTATTTCCATGTCTTAGAAAAATAAGCATTTTCATGATTGGCCCTAAAACTAGAGAGAATTGGCCATCACAAGTAAAGTATTTCATTAACTAGGTGGCAATAAATGCCCAAGGGTTTGGGAGTGTGGACCTCAGAATTCCTTTGGCTTCATTTTTATTCGAATGCAATTGAATAGCAGGTTCACCACGAACAGAGAAATTTTTAATCAAATCAATGTATAAGGTTTTCGAGTGGTAAAACCTCACCTTGTTCGGGAAGTCTAGAAATGTGGCTTATAGTGGCTGAGGAGAAATTGATTTGTACTCCTCTGACAGTTGTCTGATTATCCCTTAAATTTTTGAGGAATTCATCCACAACATCTTCCTAAAACCCTTCAAATTTTTCTAGGAAGTCTAACCATCCTGCAGCTCTTAGAATGCTTGCTGCAGCTTCATCCTGTAGAACACCCACAACACTTTCTAGCTCATACTTCTTCTTGACCCCCATTTCTGAATTAGTTCCACCTTCTGTGCTTAATTCTTCACCTCCTCAATCTGCAGCCTAATCCTTCCTCTTATCTCTGTAGGTTCTGAAAAACTGTTCAATTTGCTTTGTTCTTCAGGGTACTTCGGAGATTCGAATGAGGAATGTTATATTTCTCAGCTTAGGCTTATGCAAATTAGTTAGAGTACCAAGGCAGTCATAAATGTGACAGAATGACAAGACACTCCAGAGGCAAGGTGGCAGTATAGCACAGATGGCGGCATGTGTGAATTTTAGAAAGGAAATGATGGTAGGAGGTCGTGGCATCATGGCGGCACCCAAAAATAGAAAGACAAGACAGTTGCTATTAATGATTAACTAAAGATAGAATTACCTAGATCACTTTTAATGATGAGGGTGATATACATGGTAGAGATGCTACATCATTGTTGGAGACTGTGCATGTCGTGGCACATGAGCAACTTTTGGTGGCTGGAGATGACGTCCACTACTTCGTTAGCATGCGACCTGCAATCATTGTGCTGAGTGGTTCAAGAATCCACGTTCCTTGGGTGATGTTAGCGCCAGCTTTATGAATACCCCTTTAAATGATATTCGTGCCAATTGAATTTATTGTTTTGTGATAAAGTAGAGGATGAGTCATGATGACCTCATCATGTGATATGTCTACTTTACCATCTAGAGAGGCAGGTCCTCTCTCCTATTATTGAAATTGACTCCTTTATTGACAGAGCACCGAAGGTGCTCCTAGTTTAAGAAGCACGGGAGGTGTTCCTGATTGAGAAGCGCCAAAGGTACTCCTGATTGAGAAGAGTCGGAGGTGCTCCTGACTAAATCTTGGCACCTGATCATCTCTGGAGCTCAATTGTTTGCAACTATCCTGAAGAAGGGAACTGCCATTTACTGGTTTTCAAATCCCTTGGTCAAGAGAGACCAGCATTTACTAGTTTTCCAACTTTCTCTATTTTTTTTTCTTTTTTTTTTCTTTTTCTTTTAGAAGGCAGCCATTTGCTGGTTTTCAACCTTCCTTTTTTTTTCTTCTTTTTTTTTCTTTTTATTATATATATATATATATATATATATATATATATATATATATATATATATATATTTCAATCCAACACTGTGATAGAGGAGGTGTCCCCTGTATCAAAACACAAATTATTAAGAAACCCCTCTTTAGTAGATGGTCTTTTGTAGAGCCTGATTCGGTGACCATTTGCTAGAAATGTGTCTTTGCTTCCATCAATAGGTTGCAATGATACTATTCCATTTTCAAAAACTTCCTTGATTTGATAAGGACCCATCCAGTGAGTTTGTAATTTCCCTTTGAACTCTTTGAATTTAGAATCATAAAGAAGAACTCAATCACCTTGTTGAAATGTCCTCCTTTTGATGTGTTGGACATGCCATTGCTTCCTCTAATACTGAACTAGTTCTATTTGTTGAATGGCCTCTATCTGAATTTCATCCAACTCATTGAGCTGAAGAATTCTATTCTGTTGAGCTATAGACAATGGTAGACCAATATCTAATGCAATTTTAAGTGTCTGTTGTTTAAATTCTATAGATAAAATAGGTTTTTTCCCTTAAACTAATTCATATGGTGAGAACTTTGTTATGGACTTCCAAGTGGTGTTGTAAGCCCAAACTACTTTAGGTAATCTGCTAGCCCAAACTTTCTTGTTCATTGCTACTGTCCTTGTCAGAATATTTTCAAGTTCCCTATTGGTTACTTCTACCTGCCCATTCACTTGAGGATGGTAAGGTGAAGATTTTTTGTGTTTGACTTGATACAAATCTATGAATGCTTTGATTACCTGTGAAGTAAACTGAGGTCCTCTGTCTGAAACTATTGATCTTGGGGCTCCAAATCTTAAGAAAATCTTATTGTAAAGGAAATCAGCAACTGTTTCTTCTCTTGCAAATTGTAATGCTTGAACCTCAGCCCATTTTGTAACATAGTTTGTCCATACTAAAATGTACTCCTTGCCTGATGATGGTGGGGAAACTAGTCCCACAATGTCTAAACCCCACTACTCAAATGGTTCCATCATGACTTGAGGATGCAGTAACATCTCCTGGGTAAAGGTTGGTTGTCCCATCCTTTGGCACTGGTCACAGTGCTACACATTCTTCTTTGTATCTTTATGAAGAGAGGGCAAGTAGTAACTAGCACCGAGGATCTTGTGGACTATCCTATGGAAGGAGTAATGGCCACCAGAGGGTTCATCATGACATGCTCTCAACACATCAAAAATCTCATCAGCTTTTAAACACCTGCGTAGAATGAAAACAGAACAACATTTAAATAGTAAACCATTCAACCATTTGTAAGATAAACTTTCTTTAACCAAATATTTTCTTTGTTTTGAGATAAAATGGGATGGATACAAGCCTGTAGCTAAAAGATTAGCTATGTCAGAAAACCAAGGTGTAGTAGAGGATATAGAAAAAAGAAGTTCATCTAAAAACTTGTCCTCCACTGGTTGGTGTTCTCCTCCTGTATGTAATCTTGACGAAAAATCGGCAACCAAATTAAACTTTCCTGGATTATCAACTATGGTAATATCAAATTCATGCAATAACAATAACCACTTGATGATCCTTGCACCCACTACTAGTTTATTCATTAGGTACTTGATGGTTGCATGATCAATGTGCACAAATATCTTATATCCAATGATGTAATGCTTGAATTTGTTTATAGCATAGATGACTGCCAAGAATTCTTTTTCAGTTGTGGTGTAATTTCTTTTTGCAGAGGTAAGGTTTTT
The DNA here is from genome assembly GCA_027924645.1 of Cunninghamia lanceolata. Taxonomy (NCBI): domain Eukaryota; kingdom Viridiplantae; phylum Streptophyta; class Pinopsida; order Cupressales; family Cupressaceae; genus Cunninghamia; species Cunninghamia lanceolata. The sequence goes on from BSBN01000854.1 coordinate 12,573,802, forward strand.
GCTAATGTAATAAATGACATGCACGCTTTCTCCTTCCTCTTTTTGTCCTAAAACTGCCCCAATGGATTCATTTGAAGCATTAGTCTGTATGTGAAATGGCAAAGTCCAATTAGGTCCTCTTAAAATTGGTGTGATAGTAAGCTTCTCTTTCAAGGTCTCAAATGCTGATTGACATTCTTCTGTCCATAGAAATTATGTGTCTTTGTTAAGCAAGGTAAAGAGCGAGGCTGCTATTCTGCTGAAATTTTCTATGAATCTCCTATAGTGGCCTGCATGACCCAGAAAACTTCTAACATCTGTCTGATTTTTAGGTGAAGGCAACTGTGTAATCACTTCTATCTTATTTTGATCCACTTTGATCCCCTTTGCTGAAATGTGGTGTCCTAAAATAATTCCTTCCTCTACCATCATAAAGCACTTTTCATGGCTAAGGGACAATTGATTTTTCTGACAGCATTTTAGTACTTTCTCAAGGTTTGTGAGAGCTTCCTCAAAATTATCCCCATACACAGTAAAGTCATCCATATATACCTCCATGCATTCATTAGCTAGTTCAGCAAATATAGCTAAAACAAGTCTCTGAAATGTAGTTGGGGCATTGCATAGTCCAAAGGGAAGAACTTTGTAAGCAAAAGTTCCCCAAGAGTAGGTGAAGGTGGTTTTATCCTGATCTTCAGGTGCTACTTGAATTTGATTATACCCACTGAATCCATCTAGAAAAGAGAAATACTTTCTCCCAGCAAGGTTGTCCAAAACTTGGTCAATGAATGGTAAGGGAAAGTAGTCTTTTTTTGTGGCCTTGTTGAGTTCTCTATAATCAATACACACCCTCCATTTCCAATTCTTTTTAGGCACTATGAGAAGGGGTGAGACCCATTGACTATCTGAGATTGGATATATAAACACTTCTTGAAGTAATTTTTCTATTTCAGTTTTGACAATGTCCCTTAAAGCAGGATTTAATCTTCTCTGGGGTTGTCTGACAGGTTTAATATCCTTAGTGTATATATGATGTGTACAGATCTCAGGAGGTATGCCTTTCATATCTTGGTATTCCCAAGCAAAAGATGTTGAATGGGAAATCAGAAGTTGGATGAGTTTTTCTTCCTGAATGGTTGTTAACTAAGTATTGATATTTTCCGTGGTAGAATCATGACCTGTTTTGTGATTTGATCCATAGATGTAGTTAATCCACACATTTGAGTCATGGTATTGAGAGGACAAGAATGTGGAAGCAACATGTGGAAAGTGGCTAAGTCTCTGTAAAATGTTTCCCCACAAGGAATGATGTTGGCGAGGGTACAATGAGAAGTAAGAAGTTCTCTCTTAGAGTCTTGGGCGAGTTCCATCACATCCTCATTGATTAGGATGTGACTAATGTCTTCTATTGTATCATAGTATATTTCTTCTTCTAATTCTCCTAGATGTTACTTGATGGTTACCATAGCTACTGAGGCACTATTGTCATTATTCTTTGGCTCATCCACCCATACTCTTACTGTATAATGCATTGATGGTTTAGCTGGAGGATACAGAGATATTTTCTTCAGATCTATCCCATTAGAAATGACCATATCCCCAATTCGACAATCAATAGATGCTACTATTGTAGCCAGCCATGGTCTTCCTAAGATTAGTGGATAAGCATTTCTCTAGTTTCTAGGTTCTAATATCAAGAAGTCCACAAGAAATTCCCATGAATCTATTACAACTAGTACATCAGTGATTACTCCTTTTGGAACAGCTACTGACTAGTCAGCAAGTTGAAGAATTGTAGTTGTGGATTGGATACTTGATAGAGCTAATTTGTCCATTGTGTGGACTATGATTCCATTAATCGCTACTCCCAAATCAACCAAAACATTTGAAATTTCTACCCCTAAGATGAAAACAATTATGACAAGGTTTCTAGGGTCTCCATATTTTGGAAGGAGAATTTCTCCCATCAATAGATCTACTACTTTTCCTTCCACCTGTATTGTGGAGGGAAATTTTTTCTTCCTACCTTGCATTTTGATACAATGTTGTTTAATGAACTGATTTAGTTCTAGAACATCTTTGATTGCCTGGAGAAGGGGAATTTCAATGTTTAGTTTCTTGATTTCTTGTAAAAGTTTTGATTCCAGGTTGGTTTGGATTTGTTTTTGTAAGATCTTTTTTTGCGGAACATTCTGTTTAAGCCATTCTAGGTATGGTGCTAGTTTTTTGATCTCCGGAGCTCTTGTCAAAATTGTGTTCAGGAATGTTCTTCAGAGTTGGTCTTTTAGGAGCAACTCCAGAGTTGTCCAAGGATGATTCTTTTAGCACTTTTTCATTGGTAATCTCCTCCAGGGGTTGAGTGGATGAATTTTTAGGTTCCTCATCATTGGTTACTTCAACTATAGTTGGAGGAGATGGTCTCGGGAATGCTTTCCCAAAACGCAGCTGGAGATTATTTGAATATATAGCATTAATTCCAGCTATATTTTCTTGCTCTGTCATGTAAACAGTTGCTCCCTATTTATTCTGTGGGTTTGGTATAGGCTAAGCTGGTAAAGGTGGTTGGCTAACTGGTTCATTTTGTTCTTGACCTTGTGTGTTGGAGGGTCCAGTTAGTAAAGCTTGTTGTTGAGCTTGGAAACATCTAGGTTGTCCATGGTATTGTTGATTATATCCCTGTTGAGAACCCCATTAAGGTTGCATGTTTTGTGATCCAAACTGTGGTGGCCACAATCGATTTCCCCAAGGCTGATTTTGCCAATGTTGGTTTTGCCAATTTTTGTTTTGCCAATGTTGATTTGGCCAATCCTGCTGTCCCCAAGGAGGATTATTTTGAGGTCCATGCCAAGTTGGATTCCATTGATTATTTCCCCAATTAGAAGGACCCCTGTAAGAGGGCTGGTTTGGATACTGATTATAAGGGAAATTCCCATCTTGTTTTTGTCCCACATAGTTCAATTCCTCTTCTATTATAGCATTTTTCTTACTCAATCTTTTCAAGGCTATAAGTTGACTACATTGACTGGTAGGATGTTCCTTATCACAAATATGAAAAATCTCTGATTTGTCCAAAGGGAATTCTCTCAATAGATGTTTATTTCTACACCTAGGACAATAGATGGAGAGTGGTTCAGTTGCTCTATTTTGATCAGTTGTTCTAGTTTTTGTTTGAATCCCATCCAATGTGGTATTTAATTGGACCAGAATGTATGTTTTTAGATTTGCAATCTCCTCCATTAGTTGTCCTATTTCATTCTTCCCTTTAAAAGTTTTGGATGACCTCACTCCATTTTGGATTATGGAATAGTTCCTGTAGAGTTCTATATCAAGTATTTCCATTTTGTTGATGTTCCCTTTTCCCATTAGATCCAGTGCCTGTTTTGATTCTTTATCCAATCCTTTTACAAATAAGGTTCTGGCCAAGGAGTGATCCACTGGGTTACCATACCTTCTCAAAGCAAGATTAAACCTATCCACATAGTCCTCTAAGGATTCTTCCTCCCCCTGCCTAATTTTAAACAATTCTTCATTTTTATTACTAGATCTGCAGTAATCTTGGTATTTTCCAAAAACTCTGTTTCCATCTGATCCCAAGAATGAATAGAATTCTGGGGTAAACCCATAAACCATCTCATTGCTGAATCTTTCAGAGTTGAAGGGAACAGTCTGAGTTTTTGGTTATTTGATCCATAATCACAAGTTTGGCATACTACTTTGAATTCAAACAAGAACTGATCTGGATCCTCAAAAGAAAGTCCTCTAAAGTTTGGCAAGTGTGCTGGTGAGATATTCATCATAGGAGCATTGTCTCCAGCAGCCAAAACAATAGGATATGAGAAGGTTCTTGGAGCCTGATTTTCCTCTTCCTCATGATTATCATTTTCCATGTTTAGTAATGGTTCTTCTCCCTGAGGTTCTAGGAAATTAGGTTCTATTAAAGGATCTGCCTGAAACTTTTGTTGTAACTCTTGGATGTAATTGGCAAATGGAATATTTGGAGGATCTAAGGGATTATTGTTCTGAAGTGCAGCTTCCAAAGTAGGCTCTAGGTTTCTCTCCTCAACAAGATCTTGTACCACCCCACTGCTTTCCCCTATGGTTTGTTGTTGGGGTGTCTACTTTATATATCTTCCTTTCAAGTCTCTAGCTCTAACCATACAGATCTATCCTAAAAACTATTTTAGCTCAGTTTCCCTAATTAACACAATACTTCCCTGGTAACAGCACCAAAAATGGTGAGATGTCATTGTACCTCATCATCTAATCTGTTTTCAGATGTCAATAATCCAGGGGCTGTGTCCTCAGTTGTTTACAACTAGGGACTCTAAAGTTACCAGTTCCTAACTAATCTTAACAACTTCTACTAATTTGAAAAGATTAATCTGTCTACTTCCTAAATGAATTTAAGGAATGTTGAAAACAGGATAAAACAGGAAATTTACTTAAAGCAATCTTAAAACAGTAACATGCATCTACCTATCAAAATCAGTAAATACTCTTCATAACAAAAAGCTGATGTAATAAAATAGTGGTACTAGCCTTCCACCTATGTGGTGAGAGTGGGCCCTTGCTCCACACCCTTAGGGTTGAAGGCTATAGAAGAAAATTAGCACAAAAGAAAATCACAACTAGATCCAATCCAATTCATTCACTCTACATTCATGAAAATATTGCTAACACAGAACTGAGATCACCGAGGATCAAAATAATTTAATCATTGTATATCCTCTGTTGTTTCTACAAGTATATATCAAAAAGAATGATGACCTATCACTTATCTTATCTATCAGTTCTTCTATGAGATGACATCCATCTCTTTATTACACTAGATGTTTAACTATGAAATAAAATCATGCAATAAAAGTAGACTTGAGTGAAACAGAAGTCCACTCAGAATCTAAGTTTGAGTCTTAATACATTTGGGCATCGAGGGCCTGAAAATAAGGATATTGAATCAGTTCCATCCATAACTCATGCAAAAACTTTGAAAAGATAAAACTTCAGTAGTTTGACCAAAGATGACCCGCCATCACTCAAGTGATGATTTGAGTGAAATGAGGGGTATTATGATCACTGCTGAGTGTACCTGGTCGGTAGCTAATGCTAGAAATATTCCCTACTCTTAGGAGGCACCAGAGATAACTGTTCCTATCTGCAGCTCCGGAGATATGTCTGTAGCTTCGGAGATATGTCTGTAGCTCTAGAGATACTGTAGCTTTCTCTATTCAGCTTCGAAGATGCCCCATACTCTTGCAAAACTTCAGAGAGGCATTCCTCACTTCTTCAAAACTTCAGGTATCATGGTACTTTGGTATTTTCTCCAAAGATCACTAAAGACTATCTCTGGAGATGCACAAAATTGTTGTTCCTGGCATCTACACCTGTTGAATCAAAAAGAGAGAAGTTTCTGCATTTTTCCATCAATTCCATGCACATTAGTCACTCAATCAAAAATTATAATCTTAAGTAATCTACCTCAATTAATCATAAAATAGAACAATCTTGCTAACTTATTTGGGTACAGACATTAGGGAAGATGGAATTAGGAAGGAGAAAAAGAGAGGCAAAAAGATGTATTTCATGAGTGCAACTTGGCACTCATCATATTCGATCCCAAAATCTTACTCACTCAAAAACTCCAACCATCTTCTCTATTGAGCATTTAGATTGGGTTGAGTGAAGATGTACTTAAGTCCTAAATGGTCTATTTTCAATTTGAATGGCTTTCTTAAAAGGTAGTGTCTGCACATTTGAAGGGCATGCACTATGGCAGCAAACTCCAAATCGTGTGGTGCATAGTTCAATTCATGTAGCTTCAATTTTCTAGATTCATATTTCACCACCTATCCATCCTACATAAGTACTCCTACACCCTCCCTTGAAGCATCTATTATCACAGTGAAGTGCCCATTTGGATCTGGCACAGTTAAGATAGGTATAGTTGTGACCTTCTCCTTCAAAAGATAAAATGTCTGTTCACACTTATCACTCCACTCAAAATTATTTCTTTCTTTTGGAGGGAGGTGATGGGTGTTACTATTTTTAGGAATCCCTTTACAAACTTCTTGTAGTAGTTGACAAGTCCCATAAAGCTTCAAACTTCTATTACATTCTATAGTGTTGGCCATTCCATGATTGCTTTGATCTTTTTTAGATCCACTACTATCCCCTCTGTTAAAATGATGTGGCCTAAATAGTGCACCTTACTTTTATAAAAAGTACATTTGGACAACTTAAAAACGTTTACATTCCCTCAAACATTGCAAAACTATCCTTAGGTGCTTATCATGTTCTTCTACTGATTTGGAATAGATCAAAATGTCATCCAAAAATACTAACACAAAATCATCCAAACAGTCTTGGAAGACACTGTTCATCATGTTCATAAATGCTATTGGGGTGTTGGTTAACCCAAACAGTACCACGATGAATTCGTAGTGCCTATACAAAGTCGTAAATGCAGTCTTAGATATGTCCTTGTCTTTTATCCTTAATTGATGGTATCCCAATCTTAGGTCAATCTTTGAGAACACCTTGGCTCCATTCATTTGATCAAACAATTCATCTATTCTTGGAAGTGGATATTTATTCTTAATGGTGGCCTTGTTGAGCATCCTATAATCAACACACAACCTCAAGGTTCCATCTTTCTTTTTTGTGAAAATGACTGGTGCTCCCCATGGAGACACACTTGGCCTTATAAATCCTTGATTTAGAAACTCTTGTAACTATGCCTTCAATTCATATAACTCAGTGGTAGTCATCCTATAAGGCATCTTTGATTGAGGCTTAGTTCTAGGTAGCAAGTCTATCGAGAAGTTGAATTCTCTTTTTGGTGGTAACTCGGTAAAGTCATCTGGATATATATCTTGAAACTCTTTCAACATAGGATAATCATCAACTAATGGCTTCAAGTTATCTAGCTCTCTAACCTTAACTACATATATGGAACACCCTTTCATATTAGCTTTCTTCAACTGCATGGTAGAGATTTGCTTGAGTTCTAAGGGCCTTTTCAAACCATGAATTTCCACACGGTTTCCCTGATCATCTACATATTTCACAATTTTATATCACAATCCACTATTGATTTATGCTTAGTGAGCCAATTAATCCCCAAAATTACATCATAAGACCCTAGGGGTGCCATATACAGGTTAAATTGAGTTTGGAAGTTGGGAAGTTCTAGTTCACTGCAAGAAAGACATAGCTCTACCTTTTTCTCTACCTAATTTCCATATTGAAATTTCCATGATTTAGCCATATAACTAGGCTTAACAGATAACTTAGAAATGACATTAGGATCTATGGAACATTCGGTGGCTCCAGTGTCAATTAAGATAGAAACAGGGAAACTAAAGAGCTTACCAGTACATTGGATCGGTGTCACTTGGAAATCTTCTTGGTGATTGTCAACTGCCGCATGGATGTTATGTTTTTTTTTTTTAAAGATAATGTGCATGGTAAACTTTTTAACATGACTGGTGACGCTGGCGCAACACGCCCTCCAGCTCCACACTAACGCTTTTGCCTGGAGCGATGAACCGGTGAGGCCACAACACAGGGGACCTCATCCCCAAGAAGTAACACTTCAAACCCGCAAGCTCATTGGCCCAGTGAAGGCGTAAAGCCTGTGAACTCATTGGCCCAATAGGGGTTTGAACTCTGGTGGCCACCACTACAACCAAGCGACTTAACCACCGAACTATGCCCTTAACGGCAATCGCATGGATGTTATGTTGATTTCTATTCTTTTTGTTATTTGTTGTCTATGGACACACACTAGCATAATTCTCTCCACCATAAGTGTAACAACCTCTGTGGGGTTCTCTAGGTCTATCTAATGTGTTTCACTTGTTGTTGGCCCACTTATTGATGTTGTTATGATTCCCATCATTGCTATCCTGAGATTTATTTCCCATTTTTAGATTCATAATCTGTCAGTTGTTATTGTTACCTTGATTGATTATTCTGGTTCTGATTATTGTTATTCTAATTGTTCCCTTGAAACTTCTTGTTTCCATACTTAGCATCTTTGCTCTTATGATAGTTAGCAACATGTTACAACTTTTGCTCATGTTTGATTACTTTCTCAAATACTTCATCCATGGTTGAGGGATTATGAATGTCCACATCAGTTCCTATTTGAGGCCTTAACCCCATGATAAATTTTTGAATCCAAAATCTCTCATCTAGTTGGTACTATGGTACATATTTGAGCAGGTGGGAAATTCTTTCCCAGTACTATGTGACTAACATTCCCCCTTGAGTGAGATTCTAAAACTTAGTCATATGTTTGTTGAAGTACAGCTATGGTAGCCATACCTTCCTCAACAACTACATAAATTGCTCCCAAGTTACCTCACCAGGTAACAACCACTTCTCAGCCTTCTCATTATCCCACCAAGTGGTTGTCTCACCAGTGAGATGATATGATCCCCAAATTGCTTTGGTCTCATTGGACAAGTTGTGAATGAAAAAATACTTCTCCATTTCTATGATTCATGCCTCCACCCCATCCCCAATTTTTGTTTCATCAAATTTCAGTGGGGTGACCTTCTTATGGTCCTTTCCCAACTCCTCAGCTACTCTTTCCTAATTATTTGGATTGCCTTCATTTGCTTCACTTTTGTTGCCTCCATTTCTATCTTGGTTCTGCCTTGCCTGACTTGATCATATTTCCTGCTCTAGATTGTCCATCCTAGTCCCTTGTTGGTTCAACAGGGCTATGATTTGATCCAATCTCTTGTTTGGGTTACCACGGGACCCTCCACATTGGTAAGTGTATCCAATATCCATGCACACATTCACATTTTTAGCATAAATAGGTGAAGGTCCTAGAGTTTAACCTAGATGCTCTAAGACCAAATGTAAAGTCTAAAATTCAACATAATAAGAATAGCCAATGAAAAGCATAACTCAACTAAATAAAGAAAGTGAATCATTTCATAAATTAGAATATCCATTGTAGTACAACATTTAGCAAGTTCCAACAATAAAGTAGTTCAATTACAAGCACAATAAGAGAAGTTACATTACATATGTTTCATTTGTTCCAAGTACATGATAATACATCAAATCACATCAATGAGAGTAATAGTATAAATACAATTACAGATTTGGCTAAGCAAGCCATACAAGAAAGATGCAAGAGCATCTTAATGCACCATTTTTGAGGAAAATTATGTCATGTTGATACACTTTGGTTTTTGGTTCAGTTGCGGTCAATAAGGACATGAAAGACCATTTGTAGTCATTTTGGATTAATTTAATTATATTTTGTAATGTTTTGAAATCAAGTTACAGAAGTAGCAAAATGTTGTCAAAAGAGTTGTAAATGTGGTCATTTGTGTTAACAAGTAGTTAGAGGTTCATTTTTTTAGTTGGGATTGATGGAAACATGTTAAATATGCCTTGTAACACTAATCCCAAGGGTTGGAGAGAAGTTTTGAATGAGAAACCAATTCATTTTGCACATTCTTTATTGTATTTTCTATGAATAATGACTGTATTTCATGTGGTACAGACTGGTACAGATAGGTCTGTAAAGTTTATTTTTTTGAAAGTTTACAGTATGAAAATGTGTTAGTATGGACATGTATAGAATTATGGAGACATGAAACCAATTGGGAAAGTTATCCCTATGTTTTAAGAGATGAATGTTTTTTGTTTGAATCAATTTCATTGAGTTTTGTGCAAGTTATGCCATTTTTACTAACAATAGGTCTAAACCCTGCCTAAGGTTTCTAACAAACTAGAATATTTCATATCTTTGATTCCAACCATAAAAAACTCATGAAAATTAGTGGAAAGTTCTATTTTAATATGTTTTGAAAACCCTTTAAAGGAAAATCCATGAATGACACATGTGGAGGAGATATAATGGACTAGGTGTGTAGATTTGCAGTGAAACTGCCCTAAATCCTTAGGTTCTTATTTGTTTTGAATAATCTTTGCATAGTTTGCTCATTGCTGGCTGTAGAATTAGAGAGACATGTTATGAAAGGGATGAAGTGTCCAATAACTCTTACATGATACTATTCTCCTTATTGAATGCCTATTAGGCCATGTTGGCAATGTTCGAAAGATGAACTAGGATGTATCAGTCATTGTTACTAATGAATCATTGTTTCAGTTGTGCCAATTTGGTTTAGTGAAGCTTCCTCTACATCAATTTTGGTATCAGAGCACAAATATCTAGTCAAGGGAAGTTTTGGAAGTTTGTTTATTGTTTTTGATAGGTTGAAGTGAAGAACATGGATGCCAAAAGACTAGGTAGTGAGGAAAAGGAAAGGAAACCTAGGTGAGGTATCACAAGAAGAATCCAAAAAAAAGAGAAAAGATAGCAAGATGCAGTAGCAAACTCATAAGGGGAAGATACAAGACAACATGGTAAGCCTAGTTGCAGAGTTTCATAGGACAATGGGAGAGTTTGAAAAATGTATTAAGTTTATATTGCAGCAGTGTCTTGAGAAAGCATCTCAAGAAAATTTTTGGCATTGGCCAATGAGAAAGAAGGTGAAGTGGCCCATACAAATTATTATTCAAAAAATAAGAAGGCAACAGATGGTTACTTTGAAAAGAGAAGATGAAACAAAGGAAGAAGAGACATTCATTTTCATGGACATGAAGAAAGATCAAGAGTGTGTTCAAGAAAGTGTAGAAATCATGGAATAGAAATTTTCTCAAGTAGACACAAATGCAAAGGTCCCTTGGCAAGAGATACATCTAAGAAAATAGCAATTTGGTGATGATAAGAAGATGGGTATAGATGAGATCAAGGAAGAACCAAGACAACAAGCACTAGGTGATAGTGAAGAGGTAAATTAGCCTCATGGTTTTTATCTTGCTGATAATTTTTGTATAGATGCATCCCACGGAGAGAATGATGAGGATGTAGACATGGACAGTAGTAATGTGGCATATGAATGTGACATAGGCTATTGGAGTCTTTCAATTGAGAAGAAGGTCCTTAAGAGGAGTTACAAAAAGCAAGCACAAAACAAAAGCATGAAGACCAAGAATCATGGAGCAGATCTTTGGGCTCTGATACCAAATTGATAGTAGCACATCCTCTCACACTAGCTCTGAATCAGGGCAAAAAATTAAATAATTATGTAATAGAACATTCCAGGCAATAGAAACTTCCCAGATTATACTTAGTGATAAGAACCTCAAATGAAACTAATCCAGAGATAGAAATTATCTAACCAATCTAGTTATAATGATAGGAACCTATTCATGCCAAGAATTCAATCTAGATATTACATGCATAATCAATGATAAATTAATTTCCAATGAAAGGATTCTTCCAATGATAGGAATTCAAAGTAAATGCAATACAATTTGCAGAAACAAATTCAACATTCAATGATAGTAAAAGGGACTACAAGAATTATGATAAATAGAATCAATTATTTATACTCAGCCTGATCATCCCAAGTTAATCTCATGTCGTAAGACTCTAACATCTTTTAACAAAAATATTTTCCATGGATTCGCACTCCTAGACCAAGTCTTCCCTTACACATTTACCTTCTTTATGTTTTGATTCACTTTTCCTTCCCCACTCTGTAGGTTCTCATCTCTTCCTTTTGCTATTACGAATCCTTCTTCCATGTAGGGATCTCCAAATCCCTCTTAACAATTCTCTAGTCTCACCATCTTTCCCATCATATCAATCCTTCCGCCATCTTCTATGTATTTGTCCTTCTGATTCTAAAAACCTATGACTTCACCAACTGGTTGGGGCTATTCCACTACCACCATCATTCCCCATCGACTCAATCCTCATTCCTCTTATATCTGATCTTTCTTATTAATTTTCCCAAATGTCCAAGTAGTTCCTCCAGCTATTTTGGCTAGAGACAAGAATGAAATTAATAATTGTCTTCCTCCTTTGCTTTGCTCGATCAACAGGAGGTCAACGACCTAGACAATGGATCTTAAAAACAATATTAATACTAATCATAACAAGCTTGATGAGTATGCTCCTGCATTAAAGAATCAATACAATGGAATATACATCTGAGTCATATAACATAAGAAAGATCTGTCTTCAGCTGCCGTGACCCACCAGTCTTTTGTAAGTCGAAGATAAGAGTGTGGTTAAGGTGTTTTTTTCACCAAACCATGAAGCACTGAACTTCCCCGAGTTTCTTCCCAACTCAAAGAAATCACTGACCCTACATGAGGATCCTAACAACCTGGAACAAAGGGACAAGAGGGAACCCTTGATGCAATCTGAATGCCTATATGAAATCTAACTAACTAGAATGACATATATCTTGCATGTAGGATGTGGCAAAGATATATAAATAAAAATTAGGCTTTTCTATTTCATCTATTTCAATGGTACATCTAGCTTTGGCCAAAGCAATAATAAACATAAATGGTAATTTAGAAAAATTAGATTACTATTTTTGAGAATCCACACTCGGCATCCTATCCTGGAAGGAAAAATAAAAGGAATAATAGATATATCATTTCAAATAAAATCAATGAACGATAAATTTACATACAAAGTTTACAATAAGTACTAGCAATTCAATCAACCATGGTTATAATTAGAAAGATTTGGTTAAAATAATACACCATTGAACTTCTTTGTCTTACAATATATCTTAAGGCACACATATCATGGTTAATTAGAAAAGAAAAGAATAATTTTATATCCTTATTATCTGGAAATTGTAACATGATCTATGATACAGGTAAGAAAGTTGTTCGGTGAACTAAGGATTAAGTTTTCTACAAATACTTTCTCGAGTTTTAAAGCTTCAAGTTTTGCAATATACTATAGTCTAAAGTAGGCTTACAAGAAAGATGATTCATCTAATAATATTACCATTATTGCCTGAAGACCATTAGTTAAAATATCACAATCCTATGTAAAAACAAAGGAAAGAAGGTATACATTTCTAGGAATATTCATAACATTAAATGGAAATATTCCCAATACATATGTCATTCATACACATTTCTAATTGTGTAACAAAATGTGGAGTTTATATAAACAAGATTATAAGTTTTATTATTTCATTATTATTATTAATATGTAGTTACAAGATACCTAAATCCTTTAAGTATTATATTCTTCTTAATATGTATATTACCAAAGTTTTGAATTACATTACTTATACAAAGAGTACTTTCATTAATCTATGGATCCAATTATACTATACATTGTAATACTAAAGCTCTTTATTTAACATAAAGCTACTAGCAAACTTGCGCCAGAGTGGTTGAAAGGTGCTAAGGCAAAGATAGGGCACCTTAAGGGAATAATACCTTGACCTCCAAGAAGGCTATACTTGAATGAGTGGGCAGGCCAATTTAGAAATACAAAGAAAGGAAACAACTGTCTTCGTAAGGAGAACAAAAAGAGAGTAAAAGTTTAACTCAGTGCCTACCTATAGGAGGAGTCAATTCATAGCAGGGCACCATCCATACTTGAAGTGTTCAAATATGTATTTATGTCTATCGATGACCCACTAGATATAGTCTTAGACTAAGAACAAAAGCATTTAAGTTATTTGTAGGCTGCAATGTAATTGATAAGTTCATCCATTTCTTCAGGCATAAACCTAAAAGGATCGAAGATGACTTAAAAAAATGACTCACAACTGCTGGAGAAATGGTTAGAGGATATTAACCATGTTGGTAACATAGTCAAGAGACACTGCTGACAGAATGTTGTCATTGATGGCAACAAGGTTTGGTAAAGGTTTGAAAGACTAACTTAGTCAAAATGGCTAAGTAATGGGCAAGCTATAGAGTATCATAGATTGGGTCAATATGCCTCTATAGTTGAAGATCATTATATTTGATTCAAGTATGTTGTTCATATTTATTTGGTGATCATATGTTCCATTGTTCAAGTTCTGACTTCCTCTGGGAATCATATGGTGGAATGTTTAAGTATGGATGAATAGAGTTAAGACAGAAAAAATGCACAGTACCAAAGTAAAAGAGTCCGCATTCCTCCACTATTGATTATTTTAATTGTGGTTTTGAGGATACAAAGATACTTATTATGACTATCTAAATCCAAATTTATGGCTTCTAAAGTTTCTTTGATCACTATCTACAAGTTGTTCTTTATCAGCTTACAGTCTGACAATGTTTCATAGTGATTGAGTGATAGTTTGGAGATCCACATTTATTTGTAGTTGAATACTGTGTTCTTAGGTTCTAAATTTATGAAAAGAGAGCTACTATGGATATTGTATATGATTTTTAGAGTCTCATATGGTCCGCATTGGAAGTTATGATGTGATAGATGAATTGGAAGCATGTTCTTAAGGAACAAGCTGATAGGCATGTTAGATCTATATGCAGTGAGGATATATTGTTTGAAGAATTAATCCAAGTGGTTGAATGATTTATTTCAACCTATATGAAGATTATTGTATGTTTGGTTTGGTCCGCATTCCTATTTGTGCATAAGATCAAGTCAATAAGGTATAACACTTGTATACAATTTTCATGTCTGGCTTGCCAACTTGATTGTGAGATGAATCTCGTTGCGGATATATATACTTGATGGATTTTAGTGTTGGAGTTATTGTAGAGTATGAATAGAATGTGAATTCTATGATTGTGTGACCTAAGGAAGTTTTATGATTAGCAGAAGGATAGTAAAGGCAAAAGAACAGAAGTATATGTGAAGCAAAGCATAAACTTAGGGCAGATAGTATGAAGTCCTTTGAATCTATATACTAAGAAAATTGGTATTGCACCATAGCATTATGTAGATACACTTGTAGTAGTCCTCTCTTGGTAGTGATCCACTTCTTTCTATATTCTCTTCTCTTCTATTTGGCAGTGAGCCTATTCCAGTGAGCACTTCTTTGGACAGTGAGTCCCTGGGCAGTGAGCCTTCATGTAATTCAGTATTTCTATCATAATATATTGTGACCTAACACTCAATGCAATTTTTCCCTTTTTTGGGTTTTCTACATAAAATCTTGGTGTCTATGTGTTATGAATTTATGCCTTCTCTTATGTTTTCTTTCATGTTATTGAATTGGGTAAATAGATTAATAAATGTGTGAATGAAAAGTTTTTTAGGCTACTGATTCACCCCCCTCTCAGTATTCTTTGTATTCAACAATTGGTATTAGAGCAAGGTTCCTTGGAAGAATTCTAACAACTTGAGGAAGATCTAGGAAATAATACTCATGGCAGCCAGAAGGTACCCTACTCCAAGTAGAGTCACAATTGATCAAGAACTAGAAGCTGCTCTTGAAGATCTTGAAAACTTTGAAGCAGGAGTCATGGATCTGAAGGAGAATGTCCAAGAAGCTGATGAATGCATTCTAATGCTAAGGGAGCAAGTCAAAAAGTTCAAAGAAAAGAGTAAGGAATTAAGTGAACAATTGAATGAAGCAAATGAAACCCTGAACAACTTAACATTGGAAATTGAAGAGAAAGAGGAAATTGAAAAGCATTTGAATCAAGTTGTAAAAGATAAGTCTGAAGAAAGTAAAAAATTAGCTAAAGATGTTTTACTTCTAAAATATGATCTAGAAGCAACAAATAACTATAAATAAAAATTCAAAATAAGCTCTACAAAGCTTGAGGAGTTGATTGGAAGTCAGAAAAGTTTAGATGAGAAGAAAGGCTTGGCATTTGAAATAGGAGAAAGTTCTAAATTAGGACAAGAAAACATTGAGATGAAGAAAAATAAAGGCAACCAATTCTGGAATCAAAGAAGAAGACCTAGAAGACCTCTGACCAGGTAGCCAAATGCTCAAATCTACCCATCTTTCAATGGCCATTGTTTTAATTGCAACAAGTTTGGCCATAAGGCTACCCAGTGTAGGAGTAGAATAAATCATAATGTTCCATCATTCTTTGGTCAATGGTTTCAATTGCAAGAAAATTGGTCATAGATCAAATGAATACAAAGGTCTGGTAAGAAATCATTTTAACAATGCAAGGAATACTCAATTCTTCAATGAAAAATGTTTTGCATGCAATAGATTTGGGCATATGGCTAAACAATGTAGAAAAAGAATGAATCCAATCAACAGAAGGAGTCAAGGATAGAGGAATGTGGTATGCTACAATTGCAATAAGTTTGAACATGCTACAAGATTCTGAAGATACAAGAATGAGAAAAGAGATTATTCTGTAGAGAAGAGGAAAACAAAGCGAAAAGAAGATAAAGGTAAGAACAAGATTGATCTAGTGTAAATCAAGAAGGAAATGAGCAAGGTCTAGATTAAGAAGGATGTTAATGAGGTTAGGCATGGATCTACACCAGCCTCTGGTGTAGATACTTCCTCTAGGAAGTAAATTGGGAGCTCTAGCTTAGGGGGAGTTGTATTGAAAATCCAAATCCCCTAGCTAGATATTTAGTGTTGGGATCTGGTACAGAGATACGATGTGAAACTTAATATGATAGATCTTTTAAAAGTAATTCCAGAAGAAAAGAATCAAATGTGAAACATTGCGGAGCAATCTTGATTGACTGAGCTTAACAGAGAAGTGTGACAACTTTTTGAAGGATTGCATTTATGGCGACTTAGGTTTTCATATCTAGGGTTAAAAAGGAACTCATTCAACATACAATTCACTTGAATTCAATTTATCAAGTTTCCAAGAGAAATTGAAAGTGATTTCCAAGCAATTTCAACGATCTCCAAAGGTTCAAGCGACACAGAGTGATTCAAGTAAAGGAAACCCTAGTTCGGCAAAAGAGGTATTTTCTAATTGAAACCCTATTGTGAATTTGTTTATGTTTTTATGGCAATGGCAACACCACAAGTGATTTATATAACTGAGAGACCTTGGCCAAAATTCAAGAAGCATCCATTCAAATCAACAGAGGTCGATCCAAATGGTGCATTTTCAGAAATTTTGTTTGGCATTATGCATACAAAAGATGTTAGGGTTTATATTCATGTTTCCCTAGAAGAATACAGAGATAGTCAGCTCACAAATCTATACCTAAAACATCTAAGTGATAGTAAACTTGATCTGAATGAAGAATTCAAGGTATTGGAAGAGAAGAAACTTATTTAGTATATAGATTTCACAGTTTTCGCAGAAGATGAAAGGGTTGAATATGTTTGAAGTTGAATTCATGATGAGTTTATGTGTCTTAATTCCACATTCAAGATCACCAAAGATGCCATAAGGGTGGTGATAGGATTAAACCCTACTAGTACAGTTCCTATATTGAAGGCTGTGAAAAATGATTCAGTAATGAAATCCACTAGAGCAAAATTTGACAAAAAAGAATTGACAATCAGTGACATTGAAGATCATGCAGTTAGATTTGCATCCATGGTAATTGGCTATAAGGTCTACTTCACAAACTGGGAGAACTCTATCTCCGGTATTGCTGTATACACTACATATCAAATGGTTAAGGAAATTGCAAAGTATGACCTGTGTGAACTACTCTGACAACAATTAATGGAGAACTTGAAGAAAACAAAAGAGAACAAATACCCTTTCAAAATTTGGTACATTGATTTTGTGCTTATTTTTCTACTTTATGCTAGAGTTACCAGGCATGAAAAATCAATTTTGGACTGGAGACAATCTTGTTGCAATACATATTAGAAACCAGATGAGCAACATAGGAAACATAGATGCATAAAACTCAGCCTTATGGGCCTACTTCAAACATATCCAAAAGTTAATGCAATCTAGGGAAAGGATTCCTAAGAGCATTGTAGACAAATACAAAAATCATATATGATTTATTGTAAATAAGGATCAATGTATGATGGAGGTTGTTGAGCCCAGAACTATCTAGATCTTACCAATGGGATATGAAGTTGATGGAAAAATACTGGACAACTATGCACAACATATGCTAAGTAAACCCAGGGACCCTAAGAAGAAAGATTTTGGACATATGAGGAGCTGTCTACAAAAATCCATGTTGAGGTAAGAAAACTTGAGATTTCAAAGAAGGCCTAGAAGATAGTAGAAGATTATGCCCTGAAAAAGGGTTTTACCAAAGAAAAAATTATAGAGACAAGAGAAAAGGCACAAGAAAAAAGAGAAGCTAAAGAAAAGGAGAAGGAGAAAGAAAAGGAAGCTAATAAATCTCTAGAAGTTCAAGAGGTACAACAAGAGCCACCTATTGCACCAAAAAGAAGAACAAGAGGTGCAAGTTCCTCTGGAATAGCATCTAAATCCTCTAATATTCCCTCCACAACAACTATAGAAGCACAAACAGGTAAGAGGAATAAGACCAAAGGTTAGAGAGTGTATGCCAGTGTTGGTACAGTTGATGATGAGGAAACGAAGACTGATGAAGTGGAGAAGAAGATGAAGGCATAATGTGCACCACCCTCTAGTTCTCAACAAGGTAAACCCTCTGGTTCCACAAAAAGGAAGACCTCTGGTAAGGGTGAAGAGAGAAAGAAGGCTAAAACTAAAACACCTGTAAAAGAACAAGCTAGAATAAGCTTGGAGGAAGTCTTGAAGACCATTACAATTGATGGCAATCTGAAACCTATTGCCTAAATATATGATGGCTATAAAGATGTAGACAAATACATCATTGAGACAGCTATTGTAGAATACTTGAACATATACAATAAGGCTCTCATTGAGATAAGTGTTGATCTCCCAGTTAGCCTCAGCAATATAATGTCTGCAAGAAAAGATACTCTTATGGCAAAGAACATTGAACTCCGAGAACATACACTGATTAAGTTATGTCTAGAGATCACTCCTAAAGATAAGGCAAAATTTTCCAAAGTGCTTCACAAAGAATTTAAAATAAAGAAGAGGATGAATACTCTCATGTCAAATGACATTGATAAAGTAGTTAAAGAGACTAAGGATATCACCTTAAAAGTGTTAAAGTAATTTCATCTCCCAACAATATATGACACTGAAGAAACAAATGTTGGAGATGATACAGCTAACAAGGAGCTAAAAGAGCAAGAAGCCCCTACTACTAATACATCTGTCAAGGATAAAATTGAGATAAGTCTTTCTCAAGAACAACAAACTGATGGCTAATCACACAAGGAGAAGGCTGAGGAGTAGAACAAAGCTGATGATCATTAAGCTAAGATGAGCCCTTTACTAAAGCATAATGTGGGTGGAAATGAGGCTACATGGATCTGGATCCTCTAGAGGAAAATAAAGAAGAAGAAGTCTTTGATACAACAAGAGACATTGTTGAGTCTGTTAAGGAATTTTTAGAAAGAGAAAAACAAGTCTTAGATGAGCCTAAGTTTTTACAAGGTCTAATAAACTTGGACTCAATGTCCCCTATGTAGAAGTTTAAATTGGTATCAATTGTGCAAGCAAAGACACGGGAAGAAATATTGAAGTCACATATAGAGGACAACGGACTCATTGGTGTGGCATCCAACATTTTGGAGAATTTGATGCCATCATATCAAAAGGATACATCAATGTCTTCAACAAATCAACTCAAGGGACTTATAAACTTAGTAGGTGTACATTTTGAATCTTTTGAAAAGTCTACAGAAATGAAAGTAAGAAAAGAGTTTGACGAGAAGAGATTAACTAAGTTGAAGACCATGTTGATCAATGAGAATACTTTATTAGATGATGGAATAAAAGGTATACATGGTGCTATTAAAGAAGCTTGTGATTTGTAAAAATTTTGTTTATCTTGGTTGGAAGCCGAAAAGGAGTTAGAAGAAAAGATCAAGGATCTGAAACCACAGCTGACAAATATTTCTAAGTTATTTGATCCGGCAGTTGAGTCAGTAAGAAGCAAAGAAATACAAGTTATCAATATTCATAATGACTTAACTAATCTAATGGATAAGAGGGGTCAAATGAAAAATAGAATGTGTTAGTTGAGAGGACTAATAAGTCCTAAGCTAGACTCAATGTTAAATATTGCAGTAGAAGCACTGCAGGTAAGTGCACTAATTGACACACCCTCTGATATATAAAAGGTAGAAAAATTGGTCTTCCTAATAAATGGCCATATTCAAATTTTGGAAAATGCAAAGAATAGTCAGGATGGAGAGCTAGCTCAAATCAAGACCATTTTCAATGACATCCTACAACCCACAATAGATTAAGTTGAAGATTGTACCTATACATATGTGGTAGAATATAATAGTTTTGTAGTTTTTGCTATCTTGACACAATTTTGACGCTTGTACATACAACTTTTCCATTGATGTCAAAGGGGGGAAAGAAAACCAGTGAAAAATGGACAAACAAAAAAAAGGGCAAATGAAAAATAGGGTGTATGTAGTATGGGGGAGTAGACAAGCATTTTTCACTAAGTGTTGCCATAAATGCCAAAGGGGGAGATTGTTGGCAGCATAGTCAAGAGACACTACTGATAGAATGTTGTCATTGATGGCAACAAGGTTTGGTAAGGGTCTAGAAGACTAACTTAGTCAAAATGGCTAATTAATGGGCAAGCTACAGAGTATCAGAGATTGGGTCAGTATGCCTCTACAATTGAAGATCATTATATGCAGTTTAGGTATGTTGTTCATAGCTATTTGGTGATCATATATTCCAGTGTTCAAGTTCTGACTTCCTCCAAAAGTCATATGGTGAAATGTCTAAGTACGATGAATAGAATTAAGACAGAAATAGTGCACAGTACCAAAGTAAAAGGGTCCACATTCCTCCATTGTTGAGTATTTTGATTTATGGTTCTAAGGCTACAAAGATACTTATTATGACTATTTAAATCTAGAGTTATAGCTTCTAAATTTTCTTTGATCACTCTCTACAAGTTGTTTTTTATCAGCTTATAATCTGACAATGTTTCACAGTGACTGAGCAATGGTTCAGAGATCCACATTTGTCTGTAGTTGAATACTAAGTTTTGTGGTTCTAAAGGTATGACAAGAGAGCTATAATGGATATTGGATATGATTTTCAAACTCTCATATCCTTTGCATTGGAAGTTATGATGTGATAGATAAATTGGTCAAGCGTGTTCTTAAGGAACAAGCTGACAGGCAAGTTAGATCTATATGCGATGAGGATATATTGTTTGAAGAATTAATCCAAGTGGTTGAATGATTGATGCCAACCTATATGAAGACTATTGTATGTTTGGTTGGGTCCGTATTCCTGTTTGTGCACAAGATCAAGCCAACAAGGTCTAACACTTGTATACGCATTTCATGTCTGGCTTGCCAACCTGATTGTGAGATGAATTTCTTGTTGCGGATATATATACTCAATGGATTTCAGTGTTGGATTTATTGTAGAGTATGCATATAATGCAAATTCCATGATTGTGTGACCTAAGGTAGTTATGTGATTAGTAGAAGGACAGTAAAGGCAGAAGGACAGAAGTATATGTTAAGCAAAGTAGAAAAGCAAGGCAGACAATATGAAGTCCTTTGAATTTGTATACTGAGTAAATTGGTATTGCACCACAACATTTTGTAGATGCACCTATAATAGTTCTCTCCAAGCAATGAGCCACTTCTTTCTATATTCTCCTCTCTTCTATTTGGCAGTGAGCCTATTGCAGTAAGCACTTCTTTGGATAGTGAGTCCCTAGGCAGTGAGCCTTCATGTAATTCGGTATTGCTATCATAATATATTGTGAGCTAACAATCATCATGGTTTTTTCCTTTTTGGGTTATCCACATAAAATCTTGGTGTCTATGTGTTATCAATTTGTGGTTGCTCTTCTTGTGTTTACTTTGCTTTCATTTTATTGAATATGGTAAATGGATTAATAAATGGGTGAATGAAAAGTTTTTCAAAATACTGATTCACCCCGCCTCTCAGTATTCTTTGTATTCAACAAATTGAAGTAGTGTTGAGGGACCAATGGCTCTGTACAAGGCTGATTTGATTTACCAAATACAATTAAGAGACACAAAATGAATAGAATAAAGGGTGTGTCATGACATAAAGAGAGACTATACCTTACTATAGTGGAGGAATAGTTAAGACATCGAACTTAGTTTTATTGATAACATTTCTAAAAAGAAAACAATAACAATCTTTTATCATAAGTGGAGGTATTTTAACACTAGTTTAGGAAGTTTTAAAATAGTGAACATTATCTGGTTGTGTCATATAGGCCAAGATCATCAAGTTAAGGTACAAAAAACACATCGCTAGAACATAAGTGATATAGAAGGAAAGCGTAGTCTTTTGCATGTATGAACTATTTCTAATTGCCACCTAAGCCTATAACCTAGCCACATATTAGAAAGAGTTAGAAGATTAAATAATGTCTAAACTGTGTTTTACTCAGCACCAATATTAAGCAGTTTATAAAAGAATATGGCAATCCAGAATCAAGGAGGATAGATGATTTAGTATACCGATATTAAGGAGAGTTTAAACTACTACAAGATAGGATCAAGGAAGAAGTATATCCTTATCTAAAATGAAAACAAGCAATACATGATTTTGAAGACAATGACTGGATCAGTCCAATCAAGAAAACATATATATATCTTAAGGAAAAGTGTTTTATTCCTGAATATGAAAAGAAGGTTACAGCGACATTCTTAATTTGAGTTTTTAACAATGATAGAACACCAGGAAAATCACCAAGCACTTTTAACAGAGAAAATAGCATAAGTAATATAAGATTTTGAGAAATTGTGTACCGGTAAGATGTTCCTTCCTAAGGGCTTCTAGTCCTCCTTTCTTGTATTGCCAAACTTCTTCCTGTTTCATTCTCCTCTTTCTTCCTTATTGTGTGTTGTGTTCTGATGATTCTTTTTTCGCTGCCTCGATGCTTCTTTTAATATTATTCTTTCTATCTTTTTCTTTCCTTCCTTTTTGCTTTCTTTTTTGATTTTCCCAATTTGTTTTCTTCTATTTTTATATTCTTTCTTTATTTTCTCCTCTTTTTGTTTTATTCTATTCTTATAATTTATCATCATCCAAAGAATGATTTTTTTGAAAAAGATATCATTTACAGTATCCAAAGAATGATTTTTTGAAAAAGATATCATTTACAAATATATATATATATAACTATTTTATTATTTCTAAGCCAATAAATAATTATCTTAAATAAATAAGTAGAAAACATTTAACAAAATTTTCTTTTATTCATAATAAAACAAATATATATTCATGTCAATTAAATATATTTTATTTCCATAAAAGCATATTTAAACACAAACAATTTATCTAATTGGCGATCATGAATGCATACTTGGAAAACATTTTGCTAACATGGGTATTGAGTCTATTTAATCAAACATAGGGATCATCCCATAGAAATGGAATGCAAATGCAGCTATGTGTTTGTGTGTACAATGTAGAGTTCACTCCATCCCAATCCTGCTAGGTGGCTAACCACCTCTACCTTAACCACACCCTTGTCTTCGACAACCTGTCAACATGAAACTTAGATTTCCATTAATAGGTTAGTGTCTAAATCAATAGCTGAAGCACTATACAATTCATCATTTTCAATAAAAGTAATATTCACTTAATCCACAACCTACAACAATAATCCATAAAAAAGTTCTAATTATAGTTAAGTCTAGAATGCATCACAGTTTGAGACGTGACAAGTAAATTAATATATTAGTGGATTGCCCCTAGAAATTAAAGGGAAAGTTCAGACCATGAAATCAATAACTCTATTGGATAGAACTTGTAAGGCACACTTGTGGAGGACACTTTTTCATCCAATCAAGTTCATTCGTAGTGATCCTACTCATCCATTATTCACATATCCTAATCATTTATCTTATCAAATTCATATTTCTAATCATTTATTTTCATTTATCCTAATCACTTCATCCCTCTTATCATACTCATTGAACCATCTCATTCCAACTAATCCTTTCATCCAAGATAATCATCCCTCAATCATTTAACCCTATCCTAATCATAATCCACTACGATAAAAAAAATTATCCATTTGTTTTTAAAACAACATATAGGAAAGGTTTGGACTATCAAATTACTTCCTAAAATTGATATGTTCAAGGGTTTATGGTTTAGAGAACTTAGGGCTTACATTTTGGGGTTTAGTGTTTAGTTTTAGGGTTTAGTGTTTACGGTTTAGGGTTTAGAGTTTAGTGTTTAGGGTTTATGGTCTACTATTTACTATTTAAGGTTTAGTGTTTAGTGTTTAGGATTTAGGTTTTACTATTTATAGTTAAGGGTTTAGTGTTTATAGTTTAGGGTTTAAGGTTTTTGAATTAGGGTTTAGTATTTTTGGTTTAGGGTTTAACATTTATAGTTTAAGATCATGAAAAATAACTAAATATAAAATACATTTAGGGTTTCAAATGAAATAACAATAAAAAATTAAAAAAACAAGATAAAAAATAATGAAAAACAATAGAAAAGCATAGAGCACCAACTTGGCACAACTGATAGATGGTCTAGAGTAGGTGGGGAGGTCTTGGAGGCAGGTGGTGGGGTCAAGCGATGTGGGTACTCTTTTTTTGGTATCCTTTCTCATCCTATTCCATAGTCTGTGGTTGTTAAAATGAAGCCACAAGCCTATTTCTAAAAAAATAAATTCTTTTCAAAAATGGGTACCCAAATTCCTTTTACAGGTGCCAATTTCATAATTGGTGCCCATTTGGCTTCAGGTGCTCGATCTTAAATGGGAGTCCATTACTTTACGGGAACCCATTTATGCTCGGGCTCTCATTCCTAAATAGGCACCTGTTATTTTCAAAATGGGTGCCCATTCCAATCGGTATTTTTCTTGTGTGAAAACTTCTGTGAAATGTGTACTCATCTTCGTGCATCGACCCCCCTACTAAATATTTTTTTAACTGACTTAGATCATAACATATGGGAAGAAAATAAAATAATATCCATATAATCATTAGGTAAGGATATGATCATTAAGATTCTACCAATTACAATTTAGTATGAATAGTCTCGGTACATTGACTTTTCATTGCCCTATTAACAAGCTTGTGTAAAGACATATATCACTACCCACTCTCCTTCTCTCACACTCATCCCAAGGATGGTTGGTGTGTAAATTCATTTTGTAGTATAAAATATAGCTCCACATTTTTTACAACTTATACCACAATGCTTTGTATTGCAATTTGATTTCGAAGTTGAAGAGTATAAAGAATTATTCTTTTTTTTTTTCCCTATAAATGTTGGCTTTTATTTATGCTCATTAAAATAAAGCATTGTGGTAAAATATTATACAAATACCCCACAAAGGGTTGAAATTTCTTGTCAAGAAGGATTTGAGTGAGACCAAGAATAGTGGGTAAGCAAGTTACATAACAATTTTGAAACTAAGTTATAATAATATTCTTTGTTTTTTGAACAAAATAAAGAAATTTCAAAATTATAAAATTGCAAATTTAAATAGGATGTTGATTACCAACTCTATTTTCTCTCCCATAACAACATCCTCTCATAATTATTTGCCTCATGTTCCATGAACATGCCATTAAGCATCACGATAGAGAAAATTAACTCTTAAAAATGAACCATGAAAATGAAAAACTTTTACATTTTTTATTAGTCTTACTTTTTATTAGTTCTTACTTTCTTAGTATTTTTAATTAGTCTGACTCTTTATTAATCTTAATTTTATTAGAATTCCTCTTTTTTATTAGAAAATAACCTATCATTTTTATTTGTATAACCTTTACTTTTTACTTAAAGGAAACAATTCTCCTTAAGAAAGGTGTCTCTCTTTAAAACTGTATACACCTAAAAATGACACGACTTGGTCTAAATAAATATTCTTAATATTCACTTCATTCTAATTCTTCTATTAATAAATAAATAATCAAATGTATTTATTTGATTCATATTCCTCTAAGTTAATTAAATATCAAAATATTTAATTACCTCTTCTAAAGTCAAAATTAAATAAAGTCCTTTATTTAATTAAATTCTTCCAAACAATTAAATAATTCTTAATTATTTAATTAAATCAATGCTTCCAAATTTAAATAAATCAAATTAAATTTATTTCAATTCTCTCAATCTCTAAAAATAAAATACAATCAAATATTTTATTTATTCTTCCAAAGAATGCACAAATAATTAAATAAATTTATTTATTTAATTTGCTTTCTTATCTTCAAAAAAATTTTCAAATCTTCTAAAAATAAAGTTTGCTTCTTCATGCACACAAAATTAAATAATTTATTATTTAATTTCTCTCAAATCATGCAAAAGCAAATCTCAAGTTGAGTTAACTGACTTAATCAACCTTGTTTTTATCAATAACTCTTAAATTAGAAAAAAATATTCTAATTTATGAAAGCATATATTATCTTTATAGAAGAAAGTAGTTAACTTAGACAAAACAACTTTTGTGTGACACTTGTCTTCTTTCTATTCATGCATATTCTCTCAACCGTTCTATACTATTGATCTTCTCATTCTTTCTATACCATTGATCTTCTCTCTCACAAGTCTATAAATTGAACCTTCTTCTTCCATTTCATTCATCCAAGTTTTTAGTATTGTTATTTTGCAGAATTAACAGTGCACCTTTTGCACCTAAATCCATCCATAGCTTGCGATCACCCTTTTATTGTATTGAAGCTGTAGACACCCAAAATTGTCCCAAACTTTGTCCATGTCCTACAACACCTTGTTAAAACATTGTTCTAGACATCATAAGCCATTTTTGTCCTAAATCCCACTCTTAATCCCATTTATCTATTAGCCAATTAATTAAATAAATTTTATTTATTTAATTAATATCCAACTCATATCCTAACTAATTCAAATATTTTATTTGAATTAATTTCTCATTATAAGCCAACTTTCCAATTAATTAAATAAATTTTATTTATTTAATTAATTTATCTTATCATTTAGCCGACATGTGTGCCTCTTTCATTTAAAAAGATAAGTGGTACTACAGCCTTTTATTTAATATCTTTCATATGTAGTACTTTTTATGTACATTAGCACACATGAGCCCTATTCTCCTTGACACTTATCAAATGACTACAACTCCCTTGAAGAGTGGGATAACCGAATCAATCCTAGCTGTCCACATCAATCAATTAGCTTTTTAATCTCAACCATCTATTTGAACCAAGCCTTTCCTATAAATCAAACCCCTCACAAGCCATTAGCAATGCATTGAGCTTCAAGTACCCTTATTCTGCCAAATTTTCTAAGATGCATTGATCCTCAAGTATCCACATGCTGTCGAAATATCATTAGATCCTTTGCATCCTTCATCTATCATTCATTCTATCATCTTCATCTTAATGTTATGCTGCAGAAGTGAGCACCCAACATTCCTCCAACAATAATCCTTCAAAATTTTGCATGCTCATGCAAGGTGGAGAAGAGCAATGGAGATAAATCAAGCATAGCGTGGAGATTGGTTTGCATTTACATTTGTTATTTTGATTTTCATGTTGTCTTGTGCTTCATTGTGCATTACTAGGGTTTTTATCATTGCTGTTTATTCATTTGCCCTGATTTGCAATTTTACCCTAACTACAGAAGCTCGTCTTCATTAAAAAAAGTATCATAGCCATCTCCCCATCATCATCTTGAAAAACAAAGAAAGGAAGAACACCTTCTGAGGGCTTCAATTCACATACAAAGATTGATTGAGACTAAGTGAACAATGGAAGTAGTAAAGTAACAAGCTTTGCACGGTTTGCACAATTTGTTCTTTGTTATTTGAATCTTTGTTATTTGCAATTTCTATTGAGATTATTGGTTTATTGATTGAGTTTGATAACTTTGACAATAGTTCTGGTAATATTATTGGTGCCCACCGTGGTGCCTCTCCCTGATTGAACCCAAAAACTAAGTTTTTTTTACAAAGGTTCCGTACATAGGAGGATTTGATGCATCTAAACAATTCTAACATGCATCTAAGCTCTATTTCAATGTATCCACCCTTTCAGCACATTTACCTCCTGAAGTTGCACATTTGCATTCTATTATGGTGCATCTACTGAACGACACATATACTCTCTATTTTAGCACTTTTAACCTCTATTTTTGTGCTTCTAAAATTCCTGCGCTTCTGAGCTATGTTTCTGTGCATTTAGGCTCTAAAGCTATGCATCTATTCTAAACAGTGATTTTAGGGTATTTCTTGTGGTTTTTTGCTAACGCTAACACTTTTTTGCAGGGATATTCTCTCATCTACTTGCGGGTTAAGGGGCTGGTTTAGGCATTCTAGTTACATTGTTAGCATGCATCATTTTTTATAAAGGATAGTAATCGAATGTTCATGCAAAATCACATCTAGATCTAACTAGGAAGGGAGTAACTTGATCTTGTTGCATCAACAAATTGAATCGAGTCCCAATGCTAGGAGGATAAAATTGAACCATTGATATCTTGCTTTCAAAGTTAACAACTTGTGTCCGTGCCCAAGTAGCTAGCTCATATAGTCTTTTTCAATTTAATTAGGGGAAAACAACCACTATCTTTTATGTTTTTGGGAATGATACTAGGCCTATGCACACCTCTATCTTGGGTGACCAAAATGCTAGACATATCATTTTTACATGTGTTAAACCTTTAGAGAGGCATGCCCTTGGATATCCTTCCATCCAAGCAGGAATGACCTTAAGTGGTAATAGGCTAAAGCTAAGCCCTGCCAAGCCACTATAAATAAATTGTGTTTGGAGTGAAAGATTCAAACAACAAGTGAAGTTATGTTATACTGACAACTAACCTCCCCCAAAACCCTCCAAGATGCAACCTTTGTAGGCTGGGAGACTCCATAATAGAGAGTAGTGCTACCGCATGTATAACCACTCAAATAGTTGTACTTATTAATCATCCTTTGTTTTAAGTAGCTAAAAACCCCTATAAGTTGGTGCAGGGAAGGGTGATTATCACCTCCCGAAGATGCCTCATCTAGAAATAGTGAGAATTCAGTTTATATTGTCCCATCCAGCCTTGGATTTGTACTTGCTTTTGAGTCAAACAAAGTCCCAAAAATTATTAAAAAAAAGATCAAAAAACCAAGAAAACTTCTTTGTGTTTGCTGTGTTTTACTTGCCAATAATTGAGAAAATCATATCAAAAAGACCATCTTGCAACCAAGAAACCAAAAACATTGAAAAAAGTGCCAAGAAAATTATAAAAATAATTAAAAAACTAGAGCTGCGCATATACCCTCTAAAGCTGCGCATACATTTCAGCCTACTATACATCTACATAGACTTTCTGTGCATCTGTCACTTGTTACTATGCTTTTACCATTTACCAGAGCTGCGCTTTTGCATCAACTTGTTGTACATTTACCTTCTGTTTCATCTCTTCTGTTGCTGTGTATCTACAAAAGTGATCATTTCTACATCTTTTGAGAGAAAATTTTCAGCATTTCTGGATACCCATTTCAGCCTTATTCCAGTTTCTCAAATCAGATTTACTGTGCAGTCACCTCTTCCATCTATTTCCATAGCATACCCTCTCTTTCATCGGTCGTCTCATCCACCTTCTACCAGGTCTTCTTGTAAACAAGTTAAAGTTCTATATCAGATTGGTGCAAGACCTTTTGAGATCATTTTAGATCCAAGTAACCCTAGTAGGTCACAAAACTTCACTAGTGGTCTTGGTGCAAGACTAGTCTCTACATAGTAAACGGGTACCGACTATCCTTACTTATGGCTATCATCTTGTGTTGACCAACTTACTTGGATTCATTGATCAAAAGGGTCCCTTGTTCAAATCTAGTCAACACAAGTATCCTCTTCTTACCAACCTCCACCAACACCTTACCAAAATCTCTAGTTTCACACCACTTTTTCCCACGTCGCCTCGCATGGTCTTAACTAGATCCCAATACCAAAAACAACTTGAAATGGCCAAAACATCCAACAACATTGTATCCCCTCATAATAGTGATGAGGAAATCTCTCATGAAGATTACCAAGGAACCCTCCAAGATCAGAAATTTCAATGCATGCTAGAAAAAGTACTCACAGAAGACCCTCAAAGGTACTTTCTTCATCTTGCAAACTTAGGACTTAAACTCCCCACATACTTTGATCTCAACAAACTAAAAGAGACTATAGAGGAAACTCATGAAAACCACACTAGTGAGGATAAAGGAAAGAAAATCATAGACCCAAATGTACCTATGGAAGAATTGAGGAAACAAATCAAGGGCCTAATGCAACAACTGACGGATCTCAAAATAGGAACAACCACTAAAACTTATTCCTTGGAAGACATCGTACTGTATCCCTTTAACAAAAGTTTGAACATGGTACCCTTCCCCTTTCGGTTCTAAGTTCCTAAGTTTGACAAATACAAAGGGAAAGGAGACCAAAGAGATCACATTAGGGAATTTAATGCCGCATGCCTAGAAGTGGCTCACAACAAAACCTTGCCAATGAAACTATTCCCTAGATCTCTAGGTGGTCAATCCATGGAATGGTTCTCATGATTTCCCCTGGGTATCAAAACTTTTGATGAGTTAGTAAAAGAGTTTGTCACACACTTCTCATATAACATTGAACACGAAGTTTCCATCCTTGATCTATGCAACACAAAGCAAAAGGATGGCGAATCCTTCACCTCTTTCTTACAAAGGTGGAGACAACTCGCAAGTAAATGCTCATATGACGTGCCTATGAAACAATTAACGGAAATGTGTGTCCACAACCTTAACCCCGATCTAAGTTACCAAATCCAAATTCAATGCCCTACCTCATTTACAAAATTCATTGAGATGGGATTATTTACCTAGAAAGATATGATCACCAAGGGGCAAATAAAGTTGTACAAGGACAGCCCTAACTCTAATTACACCATAGACAAGTCAAAGTTTTGGACAAAGAACAAAAATGTTGTTAATGATGGGGTAGTTGATGCCAAAGTGGTGGCTCCCAAACAAAAACCAGTCTTCACTCTCAAAGAAGAAGCAAGCAATGGTACACAAAACAAAACCTTCTATCACGAGCCAAAGCCATCATTCACCTCCAATCCTAGATGAAAATTCACACCTCTAGGGGAGTCCCAAGAATCTGTGTTAAGAAAGTTGTTAGCCAACAATGAGATCACTCTTCCTCCTACTAGAAACTATGAACCTCAAATAAAACCTCATTATTGGAAAGACACTAATTTCTACGAGTATCATAGAGGAAGAGGCCACATGATCAATAACTGTATCCATCTGAAACACATCATTCAAGACATACTTGACCAAAATTAGGTAGGCACTAAAAAACATAGCTCTAACGAGACACATGTGGCATACAAGGATCTGCTCCTCAACCATGGCAGGCCATACAACAACAACAATAACAATAACAACAGCAATAGGAAGAATCAAAACAGCGAAAACAAAAATGCTAACTATGAGAGTGTACCATTCAATTATACCATCAACTACATATCAGAACACATCCAACAAGTCAATGTGGTCACATTCAACAAACAATCAAGACCCAACAAAACTAATTGTAGCATCATCACCCATAGTGGTAAGGTCATGTTAAACACACTTCCTCCAAGGTCGTCACCTTCTCCATCTAACTCCCATACGTACAGTGTCATAAACCAACTTTGGAAAACACCTGCCCACATATCTATCTTAGAGTTGTTGTCTCTATCTCCCTCCCACAAAGAAAATTCTTTATAAAGCCGTAGTAGAAACAACTCTGCCCATGAACCTGGCCTAAGAGAAGTTTCAAGCCATGGTAGGCAATCTAACCTCCTCGAGCACCATAGCATTCACCAAACAGGATGACCTTTCAGTGTCTCAACCCCATAACACACCCTTGCATAAACAACAAATCAAAAGAGTTCTCATTGATGGAGGAGGTAGTTTAAATATTTGCACGCTCAAGCTAGTCCTTACATTGGGGTTCTCTGAAACTGCAGTGGGTCCTAGAAAAAAGATCACTATCAAGGCCTATGATGAAGAAGAAAGAACTACTAAAGGAATAGTGGTGTTACCAATACAAGTTGGACCAGTGATAAAGGATGTTGTTTTCCAATTCCTAGATAGGGAGCTAGCCTATAACATCCTCCTAGGTAGACCCTAGATTCATGCCATGAAAGCTATGCCTTCTACCTACCACCAATGCATCAAATGTCCTCATAACAACAAACAGATCACCATCCAAGGTGATCTGGATCCTTTTCAGCATTGCAACACTATCTGCTCAAAGCTTGATTGCATCATTCCCAACAATAGAGCTTCTACATCCCCCATCCCATAGCATGATCCTACCTCTGAAGCTTCCTCATCCAAGTGCAAAGAGCATAAAATCACAATCAAAGAAAAAGGGGTAGGGGAATACTCCATCGTGCATAGCCTCAACCTAGCCAAAATGACTCTATCTCCAAGATCCTTTGGGTGACCTACACTTAGGTACATTCCAAAACCTTTTGCTTCTCCCAAACTTGCCATAGTTCCCTTTGTAATATGGGAGACCCTATCAGATGAGAGTGAGGAAAGAGATGTCTTGCAATGGCTCTACATAGAGGAAGATAACACATAATAAGAATCGCCTAACCTCCCAATAGAAATCTATGGGCAAGGTGAGTTTATCCTACACAGAATGGGTTATGAAGGACAAGGTCCCATTGGCCTAAGAAAATAAGGAATAATAGAACCCATCCAACCCTCTTCGTCCTCATTGGCAAGAAATACAAAAGGGCTAGGATACAAGGACAAAGGCAAAGTTAAGGCAAATGCTTGTCTTGTGGAAATGATCCATAATATTCAAGAGGAAAGTGACATAGATTCCAATGAATATGAATGGGATAAACTCACAGAGTACTCCTACAAGGAAAAAGGAATTGACACCATTCAAACCTATAGCCCCTACTATGAAGGACAAATGCTAACGCATAGATCATTAGAGTGTGATTTGCCAATTCCTGAGAGTATGACTTTTGAGGAAGGTCAGAGTTCCATCACAATAAACAATCTAGAGGAAAGTTCCATCCCAAATCCTATCCCTACCAATCCCAATCCTGACCGTATATCCATTAAAACTATCACACCCAATGAATCAAATCTATCTTTTGACCCCCTTCCCCTTGTGTATACTGAACTTATCAATTGGGACTTACATGGAACCCCACAACTATACATGTTCCAAAATGATGATGCCTATATTGACTACATGGAACTTAGGGATGACCTACCTACAAGAGATCATAAAGTTGGCTTTTCCATTGAACTCAACACCGTGGCTTATTTTGGAGAGGGTACCAAGCCTTCCATACATAAAAACATAAAAATAAAAATTGGATCTGATCATGAAAACCACTCTATGGTAGTATTAGATCCCAAAATAGTAAAAAGAAAGGATGCATTAAATGGTGAAAACCTCTCTGAGGTGCCAAATGATGGAAGGCTTGACACTCTCCCCACCGACATGTATCAAGAGAAGTCTTAGATTGTTGTGGAACCTACAGAATGTCAACATTGGAATCGAGGATAATCCTAAGATCATTCACTTTGCAAAGTGTCTATCTCCACTGGAAAAGACAAATTTTGTACCATTCTTGAAGAAAAAGCAAGTCAACTTTGCTTGGTCATACACAGATATGCCCAATTTAGATGTAGATTTGATTCTACATCATCTTCCACTAGATCCAGGGGTCAAACCAGTCAATCAAAAGCTCAAGAAGATGCATCCACACATTGCATTACTAGTAAAAGTTGAACTCAAGAAACTATTGGATGTAGGATTCATCAAGGCAATTGACTATACAGAGTGGGTATCCAACATAGTGCCAGTATCCAAACATGATGGCAGAGTTAGATTATGCAATGATTTTTGAGATCTAAACAAGGCTTCCCACAAGGATGATTTTTTGTTTCCCAATATTGATATCATAGTCAACTTGACAGCAGGACACACCATGCTTTCTCTTATGGATGGCTTCTCCAAGTATAATCAAATTAGGATAGCACCAGAAGACCAACATAAAACAACTTTCACTTGTCCATGGGGCACCTTCTACTAGAACGTTATGCCATTTGGGTTAAAGAATGCAGGGGCAACATATCAACGTGCCATGACCACTATCTTCCATGATATGATGTACATCACAATGGAGGACTATGTAGATGACATCCTTGCAAAGTCACTCACAAGAGAATCCCACCTAGATGTACTAGAAAAGGTCTTTCAGATACTGGAACACTTCAAAGTTAGGTTGAACCCAAAGAAATGTGTGTTTGGAGTCACCTCTGACAAGCTCCTAGGCTTCATTGTATTAGCAAATGGGATCGAAGTAGATCCTGCCAAAGTCAAAGCTATCATGGAAATGCCACTCCCAATGAACATAACTCAACTGCGGTCTCTACAAGGCAAGTTACATGCAATCCGTCAGTTCATATCACAACTAGCGGACAAGTGCCAACCTTTCAATCATCTCTTATATAAAAACATACCATTCAGATGGAATGAGAAGTGTGAAGACGCATTTGGCAAACTGAAGGAGTATCTTATGAATCCACCTATCTTGATGCGTCCTATACAAGGCAAGCTGCTACTACTTTATATATCTGCTACATAGACAACTTTGGGCACCCTATTAGCACAATAGGATTATGAAGGAAAAAAAAGGGCTATCTACTATATTAGTCACACATTGGTGGGCTACAAATTGCAATATTCTCAGATAGAAAGGTCATGTCTTGATGTAGTTTTTATTTCCCAAAAACTACAACATTACATGCTAGCACATTCAGTCAAGCTTATTGCAAAGATAGATCCACTAAAATACCTATTAAGCAAAGTAGCTCTAACAGGCCACCTAGCCAAGTGGGTAATGCTATTAAGTGAACATGACATCGACTATGTAGAAAGGAAGGCTATCAAAGGTCAAATCATTGCCAACCAGTTACCAGAAGCACCATTACAGGATACCACACCAATGACATTCAAGTTTCCAGATGAATCCATATTCAGTATCACAACACACTCATAGAAACTCTACTTTGATGGATCCTATACAAACCATGGATCGGGGGCAGGAATCTTGTTGGTCACTCCCTAAGTCTTATTGTCTACTATTCCCATGCACAAACAATATAGCAGAGTATGAGGCCTTGGTCATTAGTCTCAAAATGGCTACAAAATGGAAAATAAAGGAGCTACATGTCTATGGCAACTCCCAATTGGTAATCAATCAAGTCAATGACAACTATTAGACCAAAGATGACAAGCTAATCCCATACAAGTGTATGGTAGATGACTTTAAAGAGTACTTTGTGATCATCTCCTTTGAGCATATACCTCGCATTGAAAACAAAGTAGCAGATGCCATGGCAACCATTGCCTCACTCCTCGAGATCCCAGAGCATGAGTCACGATATGAGTTCTTGGTTGAGTCAATTATACAACTAGCTTATAATCTTCCTAAAACACACTCCATGTGCCTATTAGTTGGATCTGATTCACCTTGGTACAATAAAGTTTACACTTACCTCAAGGATAACACCCTACCACCTAACTTGTCTACCAACCAATGCCAAACCTTCATTCACCAAACCTCTGGTTACACCATTAACGCTGACACCCTATACCCCCAAGGTCTAGATGGTACTTTACTCTAATGTTTAGAATGGGAAGAATCTCAAACCACCTTACGAGATGTGTAGGAAGGAATTTGTGAGACACACTCTAGTGGTCCTTCTTTAGCTAAGAAACTCATGCGTTTGGGATACTATTGGCCAAACATGGAAACCGATTCATATCAGTTTGTGAAGAAATGCAAGCAGTGCTAGATACATGGAAACCTAATACATGTACCATCTCAAGAGCTACGACATTTAACGACACCTTGGCCCTTTTGTCAATGAGGACTCGACCTTGTGGAAAAAATTCACCCCCCATCATCCAACAGCCACAAGTTCATAATAACTACCACTGAATATTTTACGAAGTGGATTGAAGTCGTTCCACTCATCAATGTCACAGGCAAACAGATTGCCTCCTTCATCCTCAATTACCTCATTTGCAAATATGGAATTCCCTCATCCATAGTCACGAATAATTGAAGACCTTTCAAGAACCAAGATGTCCAAGAGCTTTTTGACAAATTTAAAATCCATCACTGTTTCTCCACCCGCTACTATCCACAAGGCAATGGCCAAGCAGAGGCATCCAACAAAACAATCTTCAAAATCCTCAATAAGACAATCAATGATGCTAGTTGTGATTATCACATACAATTGAATCCCTCTCTGTGGGCCTATCGAACCAGTATACGCACTCCCACATGTGCTACCCCTTACGCCCTTGTCTATGGATCAGAAGTCATTTTTCCCATCGAGGTCGAGTAACCATCTCTAAGGGTGTCGTTAAAAGGTCTTATTACTGATGAAGACTATAGAGTTTCTAGATTGCAAGAGTTAGAGATGTTAGAAGAGAGAAGGCAACAGATATTTAACCATCTCAAGGCATATCAACCAAGAATGTCTTGAAGCTACAATCACAGGGTCCTGTTGTGATGCTCACAACATGCCTCATTTTACTCCTTAGCAAAATGAGCACCCCCTGCTGAAGCTCGTTTGCTTTGCTTGTTGGTGTGGTTTGCTTGGTGGTGAAGGGGAAGAGGAGCTGAAAATACAAACCTTGTTAAAAATAAGGAAAATTTGCATTTGGGTACCAGGTCAAAGTACAAGTGAATTACTTGTTGAAAATAAATAGGGGTTGTTTTTTGAATTATTCTAAAATTCGCTGTAGCTTGCAAGTTATTGTTGTTTTTTGTAAATGTACAACTAGAGGGTTTGTGCCTTGTATATACAAAGTTCTTTGTATATGCAAAGTCATCTCATAAACAAATGCATTTCTATATCGTGCTTTTGTGTTGGTCACAAAAAGGGAAGTCGTCGGGTTTTCTTATTTTGTTGCTTTCTTTCCTTGTATGCATTTTGAGAAATGTCTTATACATACATACAAGGTGGACCCGAAAGGAATTAGGTTGGGGTGTATACACGTTGAAATCCACTATGTATATTTTGGTTTGTATATTTGGCAAATGGAAGACATACAAGTAAATATACAAGGGATTATACATAGCGCGGAATTCAAGAGGTATTAAAGTTGGTATAATCGATGTATGTTCGGCACTTTTATATTTGGCGGATGCGAAATATACAATCATGAGATACAAAGAATAATATACATTGTGGAATTGAAAAGTTATTAAATAATGCATAATTATTGCATACGTTGGGTTTTATATGCAAGGTATCGGGAGGCATGCATTCCGCTTTATACAACGCAAGTTTGAAGGTAAGGCAAATTTTGGTAAATACAATGTATCGGGACTTAATGAATATCAAGTATACATTGTGTTTTATACAAGGTGGAATTAAGAAAGGTTCAAAGTTTAAGTGAATAAATAGTTAAGTCTATCACTTGTATACCGGGGTTTGTATATTTTGATGAAATGAAATATACAAACACTTTCTACAAGCCAAAATCGAGCGATTATAAAATAAAGTTAAACTGTTGCATATTTCCGCTTGTATGTATGTTCGAAACATACATCACTTTTCACATACAAGTCAGAACTCAAGAAGATTAAAATACAGTTAATTTAGAGTATCACATCCGAATTGTATATTAAGAGATACATTGAGTTTTGTACAACGGGGAATTGAAAGGAAATTAAGGTACAATGTAAATGATGCATTTGGACTTAATGTATATTGTGATGCACATTTCACTTTATACAGTGGCTAGATTTGAAATCATTAGGAAATGTGACTAACTTGTTGTATGTTTTGTCTTTGTATGTTTCGGGATATGCAAGGTAAAATATACATTCTTTTGTATACAATGCGGAACCAAAGAGTTATCAATTGGAGTTAAGTCATTGTATACTCCCATGCTTGTATATGTTCCAAAAGATACATTGATCTATACATACAAGCCGGAACTCAAGGAAATTGAAATAAGACAAATACAATGCATTGCGTCTGAATTGTATATGAAGAGATACATTGAGTTATATACATCACGGACTTGAGAGGTAAATTGAGTTAGAGTTATGAGAGGGTTGGGGTCCGAAAGTGATGCGAAAGTTATATGCATCGCGGGGATGCATAAGTTTGAAAGGTAAAGTGGATCCCACTAGTTGTATATTAGTTTTGTATGTTTACAATGTATATCCGACATACAAACTAATATAGATGCCCCAAATGTCAAAAAAAGAATTAAATAACAGAAAGTCATTGTATATTTGGCATTTGTACATTTAAATATAAAATGCTGATATACAAAGGATCATGCACATCCCGGAAGGGAAAAGGTAAGTAAATAAGTGTATAGGGTGTTTGCATGTGCGCTTATACAAAGGAAGATACAAGCAAGATATACAAACCAAAGATACAAAGAGGTACGGAAAGCGGAAAAGGCAAAAGCGTTAGTTGGTTCTTTGCACAAAATGTTTGTAAGTTTTTAAAGATACAACGAAGAGATACAAAGAGAACATACAATGAAATATACATAGAAAAGAATGTATGAAGAATTTGACTAACAGTAACAAAGGGTTAAAAAAAAAAACATAAACACTGAATTGAAAGCTGAAACCGTAGCACATTAATGACTGTAATTAATGCAGGCCTAACACCCAAGATAAGAAGGATTTAACGAGGGTTAGGGCAATTTTAATGTTGTTTTGCTTTCAAGAAATATTGTTAACATTGAAATTTGCAGAAAAGGAGCTGTCACAGTAAAATTGAGTAG
Source organism: Cunninghamia lanceolata (assembly GCA_027924645.1). Classification (NCBI taxonomy): domain Eukaryota; kingdom Viridiplantae; phylum Streptophyta; class Pinopsida; order Cupressales; family Cupressaceae; genus Cunninghamia; species Cunninghamia lanceolata. The sequence goes on from BSBN01000854.1 coordinate 12,612,369, forward strand.
AATTTACTAGAGCGGCAAAGCTACAGTAGCTAAAAAAGGTGAAAATGGTAAAGTAAGTCAACAGCAAAGGTTAAACGGTCACAGAAATAGGTATTTATCTTGGAACCCCATTTAATTTTTGAATGGTAAAATGTAACTGTTAATTCCAGTAATTTTAGTTTCAAAATGCATGCATTTGTCAGAATTACTATTTTAATTGTTAAATTAGCTAAATAGAGCTTAGTCCATTTAAAGGTAAAATGGCAGAAGAAAACAAATGAGGTTAGGGTAAATTGGTAGAAATTGGGATACACAGTAAGAACCCTAAACATGAATATGAAGCGAAGATTGAGAAATGTACGTTTCCACAGGATGGCCCCAAAACAAAAGAAGGATGCAGGGGGTGGGGAAAAGAAAGAGAGAAAGCCATGGAAAGAACCAGAGAAAGAGGAATTGCCTCTGCACAGAGGTTATCCGTCCCTGCTTAGTGAAGCCGGAGTAGGCACTGACACAAACATAGGGATCTATAATGCTGAAGGTGTCCTGAAGAAGATCACCGATGCGGATGTGACTCCATATATGAAGTGTATCTGGGAGAGTGGGTTATACCAAGCTGCGGGTTTCCCATTGGCGATGGAAGCCAGGGATTTGTGCTTAGACTGTGTAATTATGTATAACGCGAGTACCAGGATGGTTATGCTATATGATAAAGTAATTGTTGATTTGACTCCAGAAGGAATTGCTAACACTTTTGGGTTGAAGATCACTGATAAGATGACAGACATTGACATTGATAAATACAACGAGGGCTTCTACACAAATGAGAAGGAATGTAAAGGAAAGATATTCTGTGGGTGGTATAACGCAGAGAACAAACCAAAGGTTGTGGCTAGGATACCCAAGAATTTAATGAGGATATACTTCAAGGAAGAGATTTATTTGATGGTCACCATGCTAAGCAGGCTAGTTGGATTAAGGGATGGAACCAGGTGTGAACCATGGATGTTCACAGTCATTGAATTTATAAGGTTAGGACAAAAGGACCAAGGGCAAATCCACTAGGCCAAGGCCATTAGTACTGCTATTTGGAGGCAGGCTATGAGGAGGCAACAGAAAAGCCTGCCCTTCTATCTATATTCTTATATGTTATATGCATGTACTGTAGCGGTTAGGCCTCATATTCATGGAATAGAAAGGGTAGGTACCCTGGGAAATGGTCCAGATCAAAAGTTAGTATATGAGCATTACCCTGTCTTGTAGGAGAGAAACGCGTTGAAGAATTTTTCTCTGGTTAATGATGTTTTCTATACCTACATGGTAGGATATTAAGAGAGGAACCAGGCAAAAGACTGTCTAAGGATGCAGAAAGTGCAATTGGATTGCACAGTTCTTGGTTCATACAATTTGAATAGTTCACTTACATAAGGACTAAGGGTTTTGAGGGGAAGCTATTAATACTTCCCAGGTATCCTTCTGACAAACTAATAGTGCTAGAGTTTTCTAGGCAAAACTTGAACATTTTCAGGATATACAAGAAAAAATTCAATAACAGGGGAAATGTAAAGTTACCATGGGCTATCGGGAGGAACTCCTATTACAGTGAAGAAGTTGCTAGTTGTTCAGAGTAGGAGCTGAGGTATTATGGTTTCAAGGAATTTGATTTAACAAGGAAAGTTGATCCCTTCCACATAATCTAAAATTTTGTAAATAAAAACTATAAACATCAAGTACACATTGAGGATTTCTAGGCAGACTGCAAAAATGACAAAGAGGTAAGGAAAAGAGCCCACAAAAGATTGACTATTGAGAAAATGAAGTCTATTGGCAACATATATGTGCCCCCTTAGGTACAAGATGATGATAGGTTGTTACACTATAGTTATGCACAGGCAAGACAGGCTCCCATTACAGAGCCTGATTGGTCAAAGCGATGGAATACATCTCTGGATGTATTGTCTGAACCAATAATTTTGTTTTCAAAAACATGGCTGAAGGATAGGATTGAGGGACTTAAAGCTAAGGGTATAACAGTTACATACCCACAAAAGGGCAGGAAAAGAAAGATAGAGCCCACTGAGGACTTACAGTGCTTCTATGAGAAGAAAAGAAAAATTGTTGAAGCAAGGATAGTAGAAAAGGATAAAAATGCTACACTAATGGATCCCTATGCACTGGGAATATCAGTAGCGGTTACATCAGAAATGTTTGTGGATCCAAAGTCCATGAGCCATGAGATTAGTGCAGAGGAAGCACAGGCTGCAAAAGAGGGAGCAGGACAATAGCCAATGAGGGCAATCCCAATAAGTTTGTCTAAGGGCGAGTCTTTGAAACCAAAAGATACAATTGTAGCCCAAGAAGTAGGGGATAAAATGAGAAGTATGTCTAGTACTTCTGCTCCAATGGAGCCAGAACAAACATTAATAAAGGTGAAAATAGAGCTGGCTGAGGAGAGGCAACTGCAATCAGGAGCACAAAAGGAGAAGCAGACTGTGCACACTGTGAACATTGTAAGCAATGATAGTGGGGAAGGAGTGATGTTCAAAGGGAAATAAATTGACATAGGGGAGACCTTCAGTGATTCCCAAAGTGAAGAGGAAGAGTCAGGTGATTTCCTCAGTGAGGAGGAAGAATCAAACTTGCAAGCTGAAAGGGAAACAGAACAAAATATAGAAATTGAAAAAGAAGAGGTGCAAGTAGAAACAGGATCTGTTGATCCATTTGGTACTCTAGTGCCACCAGAAATCATTAGAGATGTGCAAAAGGAAGCACATAAGATTGAAGAGGCTGAAAAAGAAAAATCATCTAAAGAGGTAAACACAGAAGGACATGCAACACAAGAGAACACCTCAGAGGTGGATGCATTGGATATGCTAAATATGTATGATGAGCTTAGTGAAGAAGAAAGGAATGAAGAAAATGTGCAAGACCAAGGATAGGAAACAAAGGAAGACAACACAAGAGAAGGGTCCCCTGCACATACAAAACGAGTACAATAAGAAGAAACAGATAGAGCATAGGATGAGATCAAATATCCTGGGGAGGTAGGGGGAACAGAAAAGGAAGATGAAAATAAAGTAGATGAACAAGCAGAAGAGATTAATCTGCAAAATGAGGAACAAATAAATGAAGAAGAAGTTCCTAAAGAGGAAAATCTTGAAGATGAAGCTGAATCAAATGGGCAAGGAGAGGACCTTATAGGACAAGAGCTCCCACTTTAGCAGGAACAACAAGAAGAACAACAAGAGGAACCACTTCAACAACAAGAACAATAGCAAGAGCAACAACATGAACAACAACAACAGGAGGAAATTGGAATAGATAAACCTCATGAAGAGGTGATTGATGCAGAGAAAGCTATAGAAGGCATAAAAGAAGTGCCTACCTGGCTGGAAGGAGAGATAAGGAAGGAGAAGAAGGAAATACATCTAGCTCCTATTGACATCAAAAGCTTATTGGGGTAGAAAACTACTCCAAGAAGAGAAAAGAGAAAGGCTAGGACGATGTCTGCAATACAGAGGGAACCAGATGGATCTAGAACCCTAAACCTAGCCATACCACAGAAAGACAAGGAGAAAGGTGAAATTATCTTGGAGGAATATAAAGTACTAAATCTAGACCTCAGGCATTCAACAAGAGAACAACACATTGCTGAGTGGGAAGATATGCACCAGGTGACATTAGAAATGCTGAGGAAAGACAAAAGTAAATAGGAGGTATTGAAAGGACACATTGTCCATCTCTAACAATTCATTTAGGGGATATTTGACCCCAGTGCCATAATGCTTGACTTACCTGCTAACATAACAATAGTATCTCAAGAAGAAGTGCAGGACATGGAAAATAAAAGGTTCAAGGCCAATATTTTTGATGAATGGTTTCATGATTTTTTGCAAGAAGGCGAACAAACAATAAGGCAAGCTGTGAAGAGCTGGAAAGTGGCCACAGAAGAGAAGAACAAATGTATGGTGTTAATAAATAATCGTCAAGCAAGAGTAGAAGAATGTACATTTGAGATTGAATAGTTGACAAAGATTGAGACAAGAGCTAAAGAATTGATAAATGAGGGAGCACTCAATATCACATTGGCAAATCAAGTGCCGTAGATGATTTTGGAGCGCAAATTTGAGGAGGATAACCTCAAAAGAAATGCAGTAGTCATGCAAGATCTGGTAAAAAGAGCAGAAGAAATGATAAAAATGCACAAGAGAATCATAGAGAGACTCCTACAACATGAGTGTGCAAAGGTGCCAACCTATGACTTAGACAGAGCATTGACAAAGTTCAGGGCCATATTCACACCCTGTACAAAAAATCCTGATGCAATCCTCAGCAAGCAGATGATGGATACATTAATGGAAGAGAAGGCCAAAATGAAGAAGTACAAGAAAAGAAGAGAAAACTTAGAGAATGAAGAAAAAGAGTTGAAAGAAAAGGTGGTGATGCAAGAATATATTTTATCAAAAAGTCCAAGAGGGGACTGCACCTTTTTGGAGGGTGTGATTGGCAACTTCAAGAAATATTTGAAAAGGTGAAAAGGCAATCAGGAGCAAAGAATTTTGAGAGGAAATCAAATGATGAGCCTCAGTGGGAAAAGGTCACATGAAATGGGAATCTTATTTGTGAAAGATTCCAAGAGCATCCTTTGATAGGAGAAGATGCCAAGTAGTGGATTGGCACACGGTTATGAAATGAAGATACACCATAGGTCAATAGTAAAAGGATCTCAACCTTAGAATAGGGGTTGTAACCATAGAATGGAGGTTGTAACTGTAGCAAGGGAGGGAATTCAAATTCTATATAAGAAGCATTGCTACTTGTATATTATTTACATAAGGATTTTTAGCATTTAGCTAGAAATTGTAAATTCTTTCTGAGAATTTTGGAGTAGAATATTTTAGTTTAGAGGAGGTTGCCTATTGTCTACATTAAGGAATGCGTGGAATGTCCAGCTTTCTTAATGTATCCATAAAGCACTGTAAGTTTTTTTGGTATATTCGATTAATAAAGCTAAGAGTCATTCCTACATTATAAATCTTGTATGACTGTGTTTTGAATATAAGTGAATCTAGAAGTCTGCATCTATTTTCTAAGTGTCTTCTAGCTCTTCCTTGCATTTAAAATAATTTCTCTTAAAGCTCACAATCTTGAATATAATATTCGTGAAAATACTTAGGATATTTGCATTTAACGATTTAGTCTACTAGTTTAATTGAATCTGTTGTATTTCTTATTGTGTGCATAACAGAACATTTAGATCATGTAGAGAATGATGGTGAATTTAAATTTCTCTAACTTTTCCCAGCAACATTGAAATACTTAGCTTAAACGTTGAAATCTAAAGGAGATTATCTGACATTTGAAGAGTTTAAGAGCAATAATTTGATATTTGATAATCTTCATAAATTGTTGAAAAGCAAAGCATGTTTGAATATAAATCATATAAAGCTTTGAGGTACAGTAATGATTTTATGCAAATGAATAATTAAGAAGTTAATATTTGTATTGGTTTGTGTAATAAGAGTCCAGTAAGTCACAAACCCACTTTAAATCATGTAAGGCCCCTTGCATATTACAGCTTCATAATAACCTACTGAATAGTCCAACAGGTCAAGACCTGACCAATAAGGAAACTTGGGATCAAGTAATCTTAGTTGATTTCTTCGTATCTTTCAAGATAGTTAGGTTCATTTATGAATTTTAAATTTTGTTATGAGTGTGTAAAAAACAATCATCAATAGTTTTTGGTGCTAGAAGGAGGGCTTGATTGGAGTTAAGGTTGAATTTGAGTAAAACTGGTTCATAATAGTAACAGGGTGACTAGGTGTAGGGTTAATCCTAATGACATATTTGTGCAGCTACCTGATAGAAGACAGAGTAGGAACCCTTTTATTTGGAGTCCTAAAACATCAAATACAAGAAGTTCATCTAGAACGCCTCCTAGATCACCTTTTTACACCCATAGTATTGGCAGTCCTAATAGTTCTTCATCCGGGTCCTTAAGTCTTGGTTCAGGTTCTCCCAGAGGTCCTAGTCCTCCCAGAAGCCCAAGTACACCTAGAAATTTAGGTACCCCCATAGGTCCAGGTCAAGCACAAATACTGGCAATGGTGTATTTCAATGTCAACTCTCCCATATATTTTGTGGATTATCATGAGATGCCGAAAAACCCTTAGAAAATATATCCTAAATACCAGTTACACTAGTATCCAGAGGATCATATAAGGATATTTAAGGAAGCCTGCTTTAGAGCCTAGTTAGAACATGAAGATGTAGTCTGTAGGTTATTTCCTTATACTTTCAATGAGCAAGCATCCAATTGGTATGTCAATTTACCTAATGGCTACGTATCTTCCTGGATGTTGATGGAAGAAGCATTTCTGTCTAGATTTAGGGGACCAGTTGATCCTTCTATCTTATATCATAAATTGGCCACAATCAAAAGAGGTGAGGGAGAACTAATTGATAACTTTAATGATAGGTTCCAAAAGGCATCTTCTAGATTGGTATCACCATACACAGTAATGCCAGACACACTGTTGGCTATGTATTATGTTGCTTTAGATCCATCAACTGCCATGTTTGTCAAGAGAAAGCCTAACATAGACATAGTATCCAAAGCCTACAAAGAGGCAGCCTCTGTGAACCAGGAAATGAGGCAAACAACCTATAATCCATTCCTCAATGGAGGAAATCCTGGAATGCAAAATTAAGTGCAACCTTGGAATGGAGCTCCTACACAAAATGCTTCAATGCTCAATCCAGTCCCTACATACACACCTGTGTATAACCCTGCTCCAATTCAGGCTATAGTACCTTACGCTACTAATACTACCAATCTTAATCAGAACAATGGCCAATCAATTTTCCAACCACCTCAAGATACATTTATAGCAAAAGCACAAGAGGAAAGGGAAGATATTAAAGAAATCACTGCACATCTAAGAAGATTGACCACTGAGATGACACAGTTGAGAAATGAGAATTTCTACAGTAGAAATAACCTGGGGTATAACTAGAACTATAATCAGAGTCAAAACTAGAACTGCAGCCCCAGTTATAACCAAAATCAGAATCAGAGTCATAATTAGAGTCAAGGTTATAACCAAGGTCAGAGTTCTAATCAGGGTCAAAATTACAGTCAACATCGAAATCATAATCAAGGACAACAAATGCAAAATAGAAGACCAACTATAGATAACAGAGCCTAGAATAACAATAACAGGAATCAAAATCAGCCTAGGCCACCCAAAACTTGGAACACAGGGCCAAATAATGGCACCCTAGCTTCTCCATTCGAGAATTTAGACAACCGAGACACAAAACAAACAATAGGGATTCAAATGGCCAATGAAGCGCTAAAGAACTAGTGTAGAATTCACAACACCAGTGCCCATGCTGAGTTAGATTGTCCACAGTTTCATCTAGTAGCAAGCATTTTTAATGTGGGTGTACAAGCTCCTACTTCTGAGTTCTTAGTTCCCAAAGGTAATGAGATAGAACCCTCAGGATATGATACTACTCTAGTTTTAGAGACTTTTACTTTTAGAGAAGAGGAGAATGACCAATTGTTAGATGATGAACCCTATTATTGTGAAAGCCTATATCCCGAAACGACCTTAGTATTAAACACTTTTTAGTTTCTATTTGAAACTGAAAATGAGGTGTTGCATGAGGTAGAGGAGGTGCAAGCCTTCCAACAGTCAAGTAAGAATCATACTTACAACCTAAGAAGTAATCTGAGGCCAGGAGGACCTTTCACCACTTCCACTCCTCCTAACAATTTTAAAACACCCCCAAACCAGAATGCTAGCAATAACCCTGCCATACTGAAAGCCAATAATAATGCAAATAATGGAATAGTAAATCAGAGGGTCCAGACAAATAAAATTAAGACAACAGAAACATTGGGACTGATGAGTTACCTATCAGAAGAAATAAAGAAAATCAAGGTCAGTGTACCTTTGTGTGAATTGTTAAAAAATCCAGAGGTTAGAAAGGCCTTTATAAAATCTTTGGATACATCTGTAACAGTAGAGACTTCTACTGAGGTACTTGTGCCTAATAGAGAGGCACAACCAAAAGAAAAAAGTAAGAAAGTTGAGTAGCCTTCTAACACAAATGTAGTAATGTATGCTGATAAGAGGGATACTCCTCTCTTCTTGTTAACTGTTAGATTGTGTGGAAAGAACATACAAAATTGTATGGTGGATTCGGGTGCCTTAGCTAATGTGATGCCTTTGGGTATATGTAAAACCTTAGGTTTGACTCCAGCAAGTCTACCAAAGTTGTCACACTGTTAGATAAGAATGAAGTTAATGTGGTAGGAGAACTAATGCATATTCAGATGCAGTTAGTTTCAGACCCTAGGGTAAGTTAGTTCATTGACATCCAAGTAGTTGATATACCTACAAATTATGGGATGTTATTAAGCAGAGATTGGTCAAAAACACTGAACGGATACATGGCCACTGACTTTTCACATATGTGGTTACCTTGGAGAGGTGTGCCTAATCAAATTAGAATAGAGGCTGAAACTAGGATGAAGCATATGATCACAGAATACAATAGGACAAATGAAATATTGTATGCTTCTATTGAACCTGGTGTTTACAGGGTCACCAATAAAGGGGTACAGATTGAGGAGATATTAATGCTAAATTTTGGGGAAAAACCGGTTAGTAAGGATACTGTACTATTCATTAAATCTGATGGAAATTCCTCTGATGAAGAAAGTAATACATTGAATAATTTCAGTTAGGTCATCAGGCAAGAAATAGAAAAGTGCATAGAACTAAATATGTTAGTCCAATGCAAGTTATACAAAGATATGTGTAGAGTCCACAACAAGTCACATTCTGAAGAGAAGTGTGGAATGTGCAGAGACATTATTGAGTATCAGTACTTAAATGTACAAAGGAGTGGGAATTTTGTGAAGAAAGGGTGAGTTCTAGTCAACCTGAGAAGTACTTTCAGAGCCCCATAGATGTAGAAACTCTAGAGTTAGGAGAAAGTTCAAGCAAAGATGTTTGTCATTCAGATTTGCACACTGAGAAGGTAAATGAACAAGCAAGTCAGAATAAATTGCATATGGATAAACAAGATAACACCGCACATGTGGTAGACAAAGGAAAACATGTCAAACGAAAAGGTCAAAAGAATAAAGATGGCATGTGGACATTAAAATGTGATGGGTCTAAGTCTAAACAGGGTGCAGGTGTAGGTGTAGAGATCATAGATCCTCAAGGTAAATCATATCTAGCAGCATATAGGTTACAATTTGCTTGCACTAACAATGTTGTTGAATATGAACCTTTAATTTATGGACTAGTCTTAGCTATAAAGAAAGGGGTAAGAATGATCAGAGTATTTTCAGACTCTGAGTTAGTAGTCAGATAAGTCAGGAAGCTGTACGCTTGTAATTATAAGAAAATGGTTTGCTATAGACATAGAATCTAGGATTTAATAGAGTCATTTGATGCTTTCAACTTAGAGCATATCCCCAGAGAAAAGAACCATAGGCCTGATGCGCTAGCTGTCGCTGCTAGCACTTTAGAGCCTTTAATGCTGTCAGGTTTAAAGAGATTTGTTGTAGAACTAGTAAATGTGCCCAGTGTGCCAGACAATGTAACTCATTTTCAAGTATTTGAGGGGGACCAGCAAATTGTGGATTTCCTAACTTGCAACGAAGTATTTGAAGCCCAAATTATTGATGAACAAGAGAGGCCTGATGTGTCTTGGGATGAGGAAGACATCATCAATTTAAAAAGTAATTTTCTGCCTAAAGGAGTGATTGAGTTGGAGCAAATCTTTGACTTTGACGGGGTAGTAAAATAGAAGGATCTACCTAAAACGGAGGGAGGTAAGTGTGATCCCTACAACTTAGGAACAGAGTAGAATCCCCAAAATGTACAAATTGGAAGGGTTTGTCCTAAAAAGATTAGAAAAGAAGTCATAGATGTACTGAAGGAGTACAAACACGTTATAGCATGGACATATGAAGATTTAAAGACATATGACACGTCCATTATAACACATGTGATACTATTAAAACCAGATGTCAAACCATTTAGGCAAAAGCAAAGGCCTATAAATGCAATTTTAGAACCATTGATATTTGAGGAAGTAAAAAGACTACTATCTGCCAGAATAATTTTCCCAGTTAGACATTCGACTTGGGTAGCTAACTTAGTGCCTATTAGGAAGAAAAATGGGGACATCCGGTTATGCATAGATTTTAGGAATCTAAATAAAGCATCTGAGAAAGATAATTATCCTCTGCCTTCCATGGATGAAGTGTTACAAGCAGTAACTAGAGCCAAGATGATGTCCTTTTTAGATGGTTTTTTAGGTTATAACCAAGTCCTAATTGATGAGGAAGATAGGCTAAAGACCACTTTTACTAGTAAATGGGGTAATTTTGCATACAAAAGAATGCCATTTGGTCTAATCAATGCAGGTGCCACATTTCAGCAAGCCATGGACATTGCGTTTCGTGGACTGATAGGTAAGTGTATTGTGATTTACATGGATGATCTAACTATGTATTCTAAGGATGCGTCTACTCATGCTGAGGATTTAAGAAGAATACTCAAGAGATGTGAGAGGTATGGAATTTCTCTCAACCCTAAGAAAATGTGTATTTGGCGTAACAGAGGGTAAATTACTAGGGCATGTCATTTCTGAGAATGGTATATCCATCGATCCTGATAGAATAGAAGGGATAAAGAAATTACAGTTACCAAACACTAGAAAAGAATTAAAATCATTTTTTGGTAAAATTAACTTTGTCAGGAAGTTCATTACAAGATTTGTAGAGATCGTGCAACCGCTGAATGCCATGTTGAAAAAAGATGCAGTGATAGAGTGGACACCAGTAGCCAAGGCCTCATTTGAAGATATCAAGGAGGCCATTTCCGATGCTCCTATGTTAACAAGTCCAGACTATACCAAGCCATTCTACATTTATTCATTTGCATCCTCACATTCGGTTGCAGCTGCACTGACCCAGAAAGGAAAAGATAATGAAGAAAGGCCTATCGCTTTTATGAGTGCTCCTCTGAGGGATGCATAGATGAAGTACCTGGATATAGAAAGACAGGTATTTGCACTGGTGAGGGCAGTAAAAAAGTTTAGGCACTACATTCTACGTAGTTAGGTTAAAGCTGTGGTACCTGATGTAGCAGTAAAGATGCTATTGATGCAAAATGAGCCTAGAGAGAAAAGAGCTAAGTGGATCACCACTCTACAAGAATTTGACATGGAAATCATACCGATGAAGCTAGACAGGGGACAAGCTTTAGTACAAACCATAGCCAATACAGACCCAAATCTGGTAAAGCAACAGTATGTGCTAAATACAAGGAGGCATCAGGGTGGTACAATGATCTCAACACTTTTCTAATATCGGGGAAATACCCAAACAAGATGAAATCCTCACAGAGGAGAGATTTGAAGATCAAAGCACAAAAATATATGGTACAAGGAGGTCTTCTATTCAGGAAGAACCACAAGGGAATTTATTTAAGATGTTTAAATAGAGATGAAGCAGATAAGGTGTTGATGGAACTACATGATAAATATGGAATTGTTGATGGTTCCCATCTAGCTACAACACAAGATATTGAGAGTGGGTTATTATTGGCCTACCATGTTTAAAGATACAGAGCATCATGTCAGAAACTATCACATTTGTCAAGTTACAGCAGATAAAGGGAGAAACCAAGCCAATCCATTATAGCTAGTCATTGAGACTAGGCCATTTGCACAGTGGGGCTTGGATTTCATTGGAGTTATCAATCCTCCATCATCTGCAGGACACAAATTCATATTGACAGTGACTAATTACTATACAAGGTGGACTGAAGCCACATGTTGCAAATTCTCCACTACTGAGGTAGTCATCAAGTTTCTTGAAGAGAACATCATCACCAGGTTTGGAGTTCCTTATTCGCTGGTATGTGACAATGGCCCTGCATTTTCTTCTTTAAAATTTTCTAAATGGGCATTTGAACATGGAATTGTTTTAAAGTTCTCTTCAAATTATTATCCTCAGGAGAATGGGTTAGTTGAATCCACGAATAAAATCTTGCTAGACATAATTAAAAAGCTAATTGAAAAGAACCCAAGAAAGTGGAACACATTGCTAAAATATGCACTATGGGTAGATAGGACCAAAGTTAAGGCAGCTCTAGGTAATACACCTTACCATTTAGTTTATGGAATTGATCCCATACTTCCAGTAAATCTACGAATACCAATCTAGAAGTTTATAAACGAATACTTAGGCTTCAATGATCATAGGGAAGCTAGAATTGTTCAAATGATGCAATTAGATGAGAAAAGAGACCAAGCTATTGAAAAATTTGCCAAACACCAAGCAGTGGTTAAAAGATGGTTTGATAAATGAGCAAGAGTTAAAACATTTAGGATTTCAGATGTAGTGCTGTGCTGGGACAAAGCACATGAGAAGAAAGGTAGCCATGGAAAATTTGACAAGTTATGGTTGGGTCCATTACAAGTGTCAGAAATAATAGGAGACAACACTTTTAGGCTCAAGACCTTGACTGGAGAAGATGTGCCATTACCAGTTAATGGCTAGTATTTGAAACACAACTTCCAAGCCTGAGGTGAAGGTTGTTGGTCTGTTGTATCATAATGTGGATAATTGTACAGGTTTGCCTTTTTTTCTATTTTTGTTTTTGGTTGTGTTTTTCTTTGTTTTGTTTTGTTGTTTTCTATTGGTTGCTGTTGGGTGTTTGTTTGTTTGTTGTGTGTTGCTGCAGTAGGGATGCTTGTCTTGTTCTAGAGTATACAGGAGTAGATTAGCAACCATTGAAAACAATATAAAATTTGGGACATTCAAGTTAACCATTTGAAATTTATACATAGCTTATTGTGACTGTCATGAATGTAGAAGGTTAGATGACTTGTGAAATTTTGTATTCAATAAGAATGGGTTGAGTATTCAAGGGAGGTTTCTCACAATGACACACCTAAAATCCTTGGGTTGGTTGAACCTACCAGTGTAGATATTAGGTGAAAAATTAGAGGTCACCCTTGCTACCATTACAATTCTCAACTTAATTTCTACAAGTGACCATTCCTTGCATCATAAAGTTAAAACTGTTATATCATATGAAATCTCAATCTTTATTAAAATATAAAATAAATAAATAAATAAACTAGATTTTATTGAAATCTAGGTTAAGCCATCTAAGTAACTCTACCGGGGCTATAGACGCTCGCTGGCAGTGGGGCTCTACTTAGGATAATTGTAACGATAACCTTGTTGGGGCTATGGATGACTACTGGCAGCAAGGCTCTATCCGATTGGCTATGAGGGAATGACATCAACTAGGTAGTCTAATGTCAGTCGCTGGTCTATTCAACTGACTTTCAAGATGAGGATAATTAATCACGCGCACCCACTTAAACCGAAATGTAAAATTCATGCACCTTATTGAATACCTTAGGTCTCAAGTTAAATAATGGGGAATGCTAGTTGGAAATTATGGATTTATTTCATTTCAGTTTTATTTAATGGTTTTAATTTAATTGTTTTATTTGGTTGCTAGTTGTTGTGATGCTCACAACACACCCCATTTTACTCCTTAGCAAAATGAGCACCCCATGCTGAAGCTCGTTTGTTTTGCTTGGTGGTGAAGGGGAAGAGGAGCTGAAAATACAAACCTTGTTAAAAATAAGGAAAATTTGTATTTCGGTACCAGGTCAAAGTACAGGTGAATTCCTTGTTGAAAATAAACAGCGGTTGTTTTTTGAATTATTCTGAAATTCACTGTAGTTTGCAAGTTATTGTTGTTTTTTGTAAATGTACAACTAGAGGGTTTGTGCCTTGTATATACAAAGTTCTTTGTATATGCAAAGTTCTCTCATATACAAATGTGCTTGTATATCGTGCTTTTGTGTTGGTCGCAAAAAGGGAAGTCATCAGATTTTCTTATTTTGTTGCTTTTTTTCCTTATATGCATTTTGAGAAATGTCTTATACATACATACAAGGTGGACCCGAAAGGAGTTAGGTTGGGGTGTATACACGTTGAAATCCACTATGTATATTTCAGTTTGTATATTTGGCAAATGGAAGACATACAAGTAAATATACAAGAGATTATACATAGCGCGGAATTGAAGAGGTATTAAAGTTGGTATAATCGATGTATGTTCAGCACTTGTATATTTGGCAGATGCAAAATATACAATCATGAGATATAAAGAATAATATACATCACGGAATTGAAAAATTATTAAATAATGCATAATGATTGCATACGTTGGGTTTTGTATGCAAGGTATCGAGAGGCATGCATTCCGCTTTATACAACGCAAGTTTGAAGGTAAGGCAAATTTTGGTAAATACAATGTATCGGGACTTAATGAATATCAGGTATACATTGTGTTTTATACAAGGTGGAATTAAGAAAGGTTCAAAGTTCAAGTGAATAAATAGTTAAGTCTGTTACTTGTATACCAGGGTTTGTATATTTTGATGAAACAAAATATACAACGAAATATACAAACACTTTATGCAAGCTGGAATCGAGTGATTATAAAATAAAGGTAAATTTTTGAATATTTCCACTTGTATGTATGTTCAAAACATACATCACTTTTCACATACAAGCCGGAACTCAAGAAGATTAAAATACAGTTAATTCAGTGTATCACATCTGAATTGTATATTCAGGGATACATTGAGTTTTGTACAACGCGGAATTGAAAGGAAATTAAGGTACAATGTAAATGATGCATTTGGACTTAATGTATATTGCGATGCACATTTCACTTTATACAGTGGCTGGATTTGAAATCATTATGAAATGTGACTAACTTGTTGTATGTTTTGGGATATGCAAGGTAAAATATACATTCTTTTGTATACATTGCAGAACCGAAGAGTTATCAATTGGACTCAAGTCATTGTATACTTCCATGCTTGTATATGTTCCAAAAGATAAATTGATCTATGCATACAAGTTGGAACTCAAGGAAATTGAAATAAGACGAATACAATGCGTTGCGTCCGAATTATATATGAAGAGATACATTGAGTTATATACATCACGGACTTGAGAGGTTAATTGAGTTAGAGTTATGAGAGGGTTGGGGTTTGAAAGTGATGCAAAAGTTATATGCATCGCAGGGATGCATAAGTTTGAAAGGTAAAGTGGACCTCATCAGTTGTATATTAGTTTTGTATGTTTACAATGTATATCCGATAGACAAACTAATATAGATGCCTCGGATGTCAAAAAAAGAATTAAATAATAGAAAGTCATTGTATATTTGGTGTTTGTACGTTTAAATATACAATGCTGATATACAAAGGATCATGCACATCCCGGAAGGGAAAAGGTAAGGAAATAAGTGTATAGGGTGTTTGCATGTGCACTTATACAACGGAAGATACAAGCAAGATATACAAACCAAAGATACAAAGAGGTACGAAAAGCGGAAAAGGCAAAAGCGTTAGTTGGTTCTTTGCACAAAATGTTTGTATGTT
The DNA here is from genome assembly GCA_027924645.1 of Cunninghamia lanceolata. Lineage (NCBI taxonomy): Eukaryota > Viridiplantae > Streptophyta > Pinopsida > Cupressales > Cupressaceae > Cunninghamia > Cunninghamia lanceolata. The sequence continues at coordinate 12,627,867 of BSBN01000854.1, forward strand.
TTGAAAGATACAACGAAGAGATACAAAGAGAACATACAATGAAATATACATAGAAAAGAATGTATGAAGAATTTGACTAACGGTAATAAAGGGTTAAAGAAAAACATAAACACCGAATTGAAAGTTGAAACCGTAGCACATTAATGACTATAATTAATGCAGGAGTAACACCCAAGAAAAGAAGGATTTAATGAGGGTTAGGGGAATTTTAATGTTGTTTTTCTTTCAAGATATATTGTTAACATTGAAATTTGTAGAAAAGGAGCTGTCACTGTAAAATTGAGTGGAATTTACCATAGTGGCAAAGCTACAGTAGCTAAAAACTGTGAAAATGGTAAAGTAAGTCAACAACAAAGGTTAAATGGTCACAGAAATAGGTATTTATCTTCGAACCCCATTTAATTTTTGAATGGTAAAATGCAACTATTAATACCAGTAATTTCAGTTTCAAAATGCATGCATTTGTCAGAATTACTGTTTTAATTATTAAATTAGCTAAATAGAGCTTGGTCCATTTAAAGGTAAAATGGTACAAGAAAACAAATGAGGTTAGCGTAAATTTGTAGAAATTGGGATACACAGTAAGAACCCTAAACATGAATATGAAGCGAAGATTGAGAAATGTACGTTTCCACAGGATGGCCCCAAAACAACAGAAGGATGCAGGGGGTGGGGAAAAGAAAGAGAGAAAGCCATGGAAAGAACCAGAGAAAGAGGAATTGCCTCTACATAGAGGTTATCCATCCCTGATTAGTGAAGCCAAAGTAGGCACTGAAAAAAACATAGGGACCTACGATGCTGAAGATGTCCTGAAGAAGATCATCGCTGTGGATGCGACTCCAGATATGAAGTGTATCTGGGAGAGTGGGTTATACCGAGCTGCAGGTTTCCCATTGGCGATGGAAGCTAGGGATTTGTACTTAGACTGTGTAATTATGTATAACCTGAGTACCAGGATGGTTATGCTATATGATAACGTAATTGCTAATTTGACTCCAGAAGGAATTGCTAACACTTTTGGGTTGAAGATCACTGATAAGATGACAGACATTGATATTGATAAATACAACGAAGGCTTCTACATAAATGAGAAGGAATGTAAAGGGAAGATATCCCGTGGGTGGTATAATGCAGAGAACAAACCAAAGGTTGTGGCCAAGATACCCAAGAATTTAATGAGGATATACTTCAAGGAAGAGATTTATTTGATGGTCACCATGCTGAGCAAGCTAGTTGGATTAAGGGATGGAACCAGGTGTGAACCATGGATGTTCACAGTCATTGAATTTATAAGGTCAGGACAAAAGGACCAAGGGCAAACCCACTGGGCCAAGGCCAATAGTACTGCTACTTGGAGGTAGGTCATGAGGAGGCAACAGAAAAGATTACCCTTCTATCTATCTTCTTATATGTTATATGCATGTGTTGCACCGGTTAGGCCTCATATTCATGGAATAGAAAGGGTAGGTACCCTGGGAAATGGTCCAGATCAAAAGTTAGTATATGAGCATTAACCTTTCTTGTAGGAGGGAAACGCATTGAAGAAATTTACTTTGGTTAATGATGTTTTCTATACCTACATGGTAAGGATATTAAGAGAGGAACCAGGCAAAAGACTGTCTAAGGATGCAGAAAGTGCAATTGGATTGCACAGTTCTTGGTTCATACAATTTGAACAGTTCACTTACATAAGGACTAAGGGTTTTGAGGGGAAACAATTTATGCTTCCTAGGTATCCTTCTAGTAAACTAATAGTGCTAGAGTTTTCTACGCAAAACTTGAATATTTTCAGAATATACAAGAAAAAATTCAATAACAGGGTAAATATAAAGTTACCATGGGCTATCGGGAGGTACTCCTGTTACAGTGAAGAAGTTGCTAGCTATTCAGAGCAGGAGCTGAGGTATTATGGTTTCAAGGAATTTGATTTAACAAGGAAATTTGATCCCTTCCACAGAATCCAAAATTTTGTAAATAAAAACTATAAACATCAAGTGTACATTGAGGATTTCTAGGCAGACTACAAAAACGACAAAGAGGTAAGGAAAAGAGCCCACAAAAGATTGACTATTGAGCAAATGAAGTCTGTTGTAAACATATATGTGCCCCCTGAGGTACAAGATGATGATAGGTTGTTACACCATAGTTATGCACAGGGAAGACGGGCTCCCATTACAGAGCCTAATTGGTCAAAGCCATGGAATACATCTCTGGATGTATTGTCTGAACCAATAATTTTGTTTTCAAAAACATGGCTGAAGGATAGGATTGAGGAACTTAAAGCTAAGGGTATAACAGTTACATACCCACAAAAGGGCAGGAAAAGAAAGATAGAGCCCACTGAAGACTTACAGTGCTTCTATGAGAAGAAAAGAAAAATTGTTGAAGTAAGGATAGTAGAAAAGGATAAAAATGCTACACTACTGGATCCCTATGCATTGGGAATATCAGTAGCGGTTACATCAGAAACATTTGTGGATCCAAAGTCCATGAGCCATGAGATTAGTGCAGAGGAAGCACAGGCTACAAAAGAGATAGCAGGACAATAGCCAATGAGGGCAATCCCAATAAGTTTGTCTAAGGGTGAGTCTTCGAAACCAAAAGATACAATTGGAGCCCAAGAAGTAGGGGAAAAAATGAGAAGTATGTCTAGTACTTTTGCTCCAATGGAGATAGGACAAACATTCATAAAGGTGAAAACAGAGCTGGCTGAGGAGAGGCAGCAGGAATCAGGAGCACAAAAGGACAAGCAGACCGTGCACACTATGAACATTGTAAGTAGTGACAGTGATGAAGGAGTGATGTTTAGAGGGAAATAAATTGACATAGGGGAGACCTTCAGTGATTCCCAAAGTGAAGAGGAAGAGTAAGGTGATTTCCTCAGTGAGAAGGAAGAATATAACTTGCAAGCTAAAAGGGAAACACAACAAAATATAGAAATTGAAAAAGAAGAGGTGCAGGCAAAAACAAGATATGTTGATCCATTTGATACTCTATTGCTACCAGAAATCATTAGAGATGTGCAAAAGGAAGCACATAGGATTGAAGAGGCTGAAAAAGAAAAATCATCTGAAGAGGTAAACACAGAAGGACATGTAGCACAAGAAGACACCTCAGAGGTGGATGCATTGGATATGTTAAATATGTATGACGAGCTTAGTGAAGAAGAAAGGAATGAAGAAAGTGTGCAAGACCAAGGACAGGAAACAAAGGAAGACAGCACAAGAGAAGGGTCCCCTGCACATACAAAATGAGAACAAGAAGAAGAAACAGATAGAGCACAGGATGAGATCAAATATCCTGGGGAGGTAGGGGGAACAGAAAAGGAAGATGAAAATAAAGCAGATGAACAAGCAGAAGAGATTAATATGCAAAATGAGGAACAAATAAATGAAGTTCCTAAAGAGGAAAATCCTGAAGATGAAGCTGAATCAAATGGGCAAGGAGAGGACCCTATATTACAAGAGCTCCCACTTCAGTAGGAACAACAAGAAGAACAACAAGAGGAACCACTTCAACAACAAGAACAAGAGCAAGAGCATCAACAGGAACAGCAGCAATAGGAGGAAATTGGAATAGATAAACCTCATGAAGAGGTGATTGATGCAGAGAAAGCCATAGAAGGCATAAAAGAGTTGCCTACCTGGCTGGAAGGAGAGATAAGGAAGGAGAAGAAGGAAATACATGTAGCTCCTACTGACATAAAAAGCTTATTGGGGGAGAAAACTACTCCAAGAAGAGAACAGAGAAAGGCTAGGACGATGTTTGCAATACAGAGGGATCTAGATGGATCCAAAACCCTAAACCTAGCCATACCATAGAAAGACAAGGAGAAAGGTGAAATTATCTTGGAGGAATATAAAGTACTAAATCTAGACCTCAGGCATTCTATAAGAGAATAGCACATTGCTGAGTGGGAAGATATGCACCAAGTGAGAGCAGAAATGCTGAGGAAAGACAAAAGTAAATAGGAGGTATTGAAAGGACACATTGTCCAACTCCAGCAATTCATTTAGGGGATATTTGACCCTAGTGCCACAATGCCTAACTTACCTACTAACATAACAATAGTATCTAAAGAAGAAGTGCAGGACATGGAAAATAAAAGGTTCAAGGCCAATATTTTTGATGAATGGTTTCATGATTTTTTGCAAGAAGGTGAACAAACAATAAGGCAAGCTGTGAAGAGCTAGAAAGTGGCCACAGAAGAGAAGAACAAATGTATGGTGTTAATAAATAATCGTCAAGTAAGAGTAGAAGAATCTACATTTGAGATTGAACAGTTGACAGAGATTGAGACAAGAGCTAAAGAATTGATAAATGAGGGAGCACTCAATATCACATTGGCAAATCAAGTGCCTCAAATGATTTTGGAGCTCAAATTTGAGGAGGATAACCTCAGAAGAAATGCAGTAGTCATGCAAGAGCTGGTAAAATGAGAAGAAGGAATGATAAAAATACACAAGAGAATCATAGAGAGACTCCTACAACATGAGTGTGCAGAGGTGCCAACCTATGACTTAGACAGAGCATTGATAGAGTTCAGGGCCATATTCACAACCTGTACAAAAAATCCTGATGCAATCCTCAACAAGCAAATGATGGATACATTAATGGAAGAGAAGGCCAAAATGAAGAAGTACAAGAAAAGAAGAGAAAACTTAGAGAATGAAGAAAAAGAGTTGAAAGAAAAGGTGGTGATGCAAAAATATATTTTAGCAAAAAGTCCAGGAGGGGACCGCACCTTTGTGGAGGGTGTGATTGGCAACTTCAAGAAATATTTGAAAAGGTGAAAAGGCAGTCAAGAGAAAATAATTTTGAGAGGAAATCAAATGAAGAGCCTCGGTGGGAAAAGGTCACATGAAATGGGAATCTTATTTGTGAAAGATTCCAAGAGCATCCTTTGAGAGGAGAAGATGCCAAGTAGTGGATTGACACACGGTTATGAAATGAAGATACACCATTGGTCAATAGTAAAAGGATCTCAACCATAGAATAGTGGTTGTAACCATAGAATGGAGGTTGTAACCGTAGCAAGGGAGGGAATTCAAATTCTATATAAGAAGCATTGCTACTTGTATATTATTTACACAGGGATTTTTAGCATTTAGCCAGAAATTGTAAATTCTTTCTGAGAATTTTGGAGTAGAATATTTTAGTTTAGAGGAGGTCGCCTATTGTCTGCATTAAGGAACGCGTGGAATGTCCAGCTTTCTTAATGTATTCGTAAAGCACTGTAAGTTTTTTTGGTATATTCGATTAATAAAGCTAAGAGTCATTCCTACATTATAAATCTTGTATGACTGTGTTTTGAATATAAGTGAATCTAGAAGTCTGCGTCTATTTTCTGAGTGTCTTCTAGCTCTTCGTTGCATTTAAAATAATTTCTCTTAAAGCTCACAATCTTGAATACAATATTCATGAAAATACTCAGGATATTTGCATTTAATGATTTAGTCTGCTGGTTTAATTAAATCTGCTATATTTCTTACTGTGTGCATAACATAAAGTTTAGATCCTATAGTGAATGATGGTGAATTTAAATTTCTCTAACTTTTCCCAGCAACTTTGAAATACTTAGCTGAAACGTTGAAATCTAAAGGAGATTATCTGACATTTGAAGAGTTTAAGAGCAATAAGTTGATATTTGATAATCCTCATAAATAGTTGAAAAGCAAAGCATGTTTGAATATAAATCATATAAAACTTTTAGGTACAGTAATGATTTTATGCAAATGAATAATTAAGAAGTTAATATTTGTATTGGTTTACATAATAAGAGTCCAGTAAGTCACAAACCCACTTTAAATCACGTAAGGCCCCTTGCATATTACATCTTCATAATAACCTACTGAACAATCCAACAGGTCAAGACCTAACCAATAAGGAAACTTGGGATCAAGTAATCTTAGTCGATTTCTTTGTATCTTTCAAGATAGTTAGGTTCATTTATGAATTTTAACTTTTTTTATGAGTGTGTAAAAAATAATCATCAACAGGTCCATCCAAGGATCTTCAACATTGGTGATTTAGTACTTAAGGAAAATCCCGGCAATCAACAGGATCAGGAAAAGAAAGGTAAGTTTGAACCCAACTAGATTGTTTCTTATACCATCATTATTGCCTATGGATTAGAGGCATATTAGTTAGCAACATCAGAGAGTGAGATATTCAATGACCCAATCAACAGTATGCATCTTCACCAATTCTATACCTAAGAGAACCCCAATGTAAGGGGGGCAAAAATTCAAAAAAATAAAAAAAATAAAAAATCAGAAAAAAGAGCAAAAAATTTGAAAAAATGGAAAAATAACAAAAAAATCATCCTCTAGTGAAAACCTGGCAAACAGGCGCCTTGGATAGGTACCATGATGAAAACCTTGCAAATAGGTGTCATGTATACTTTTAACTTTTCGTGTAAATAAAAACAAGTGGTGAAAACCTGGTAAATAGGCATTACTTGTGATAAATCACCTTCTCCATCTTTAGGAAACCAATCACTTTGTGTCCATTCTTCCTACCATCATTTCTCATCTGATCCATATTTGTTTCATAATAAAACACCTTGTGTAACCTAACGATAACCTATCATGGCTTGATAATCGCTCTTTTGTCACCTTATCAACTAAGGTGTTATCTAGTATCCTATCCACAGTGTCAGCCTAACATAGCATCTATCATCAATAACATAGGGTCAACCCCAAACTACATTACCCCTGCATCATCACGTAGGCAAGGTCATTTTTAATGCTCCCCCGAGGCTCTACCTTCCTATCCATTCCGTTTCTTGTCGTCTATCCTCTAGTCCATCTATGGTCCAAGTCCCTAAACTACATTGCCTTTGCGTCGTCACGTAGGCAAGCCCATTTAATAATGAGCCCCCGAGGCACTAGGTCAATCCCTTAGGGTCTGTTTTACCAGGCATGCATGCAAGCATAGGCAAAAACCCGCTTTCAAGTGAAAATCTTGACGCAAGGCATCAACCTATCCAAGGCAAAGCAAACAAGTACCTACGTACTCAAACTGATTCTATCTAAATTATGGCAAGAAAAATACATCTAAATGCAAGAATGTTTTGTGTTTGTGATTAGGTTAACTTACAGAGTCTTGATTTTTGTTATCATGTTTCCTATGCTACTTAAGGATGCCAAAAGCTAGAGATGCTATGATGGGGGCATGATTATTTTCTTTGTCTGCTATTTGTGGATTAATCTTTACTAATGTGATGACTTTTGTCTAACGACATGATCAGCAAAAGATCATCGAGGACTTCATAGGTCTAACATGAAAGAGGGCACTCCTTGTTTGTTGATATGCAAGAAATACTCAAGTCATCTCGGTTCAATTATACCTAGATGCTTGTATTAGCTTGCTAAATCAAAATCCATGTAAGCGATACTCAGGTGATCTCGGTTCAATTATATAGCGATGCTTGTGTTAACTTACAATATTTAGAAAAAGTACCAAAAAAATAATCCAATGATGAAATAAGCACTTCAAATTACTTGTAATATCAAGATGGCAAAACCATTTTGCATCCATATAGCATCCATTTATATCCATATCCCATGTAATAAAAATTCATATGCAGAGTTTACAAATAAAAGCTTGTGAGTCCTTCTGTCGAGTCATTCTTCTATCCGTCATTCTTCTATCTATCATTGTGTCATTTCTGTATTGATTGAGAACATTTGGACATAACAAAAACATAGCATAAGTTGCATATCATAGCACATGAGATAGTCAATAACATGATTAAATCATTTGCATACATAATAGTGCATTAGATCATCCATAAACATTTGCATCATAACATAGTGTCAACAAAAAAATAAAAAACATAGACAAGTACATGTAGATCATCACATAAACTGCATAATCATAAAGAGAACACTTGCATATTAAGTGTACACATAGAATCATCTAAGTCTACATTAGATCATATAGACATCAAAAATAATGTGCATCCATAAAATGCATCCATCGTATAGCACCATTTAGACAAAATAAATGTGTGCATCACATAATGAAACATCATAAAGATAGAATGTATCCATAACATATAGCATAAACAACTGCATATAGTGATCAAATAGCTACATCATCATATAAATAAACATAACACATGTCCAAATGTACAAGAATATCAAAGTTCATCTCTGAGTCAAAATCATATAAAGTGTATACATCGCATAAATAATGATACATGTCACGGTACAAAATGGTGCAAGTATATACATATCAGGCTATCTAAGCCATCAAAAAGTGTATACATAGCCCCAAATTTGGTATAATTGTAGTGTCAACTAGCCCTTCTACTATGGGATACTATTCCCAAAACTACCTTCTCTATCCCCTCCTCTGCTAGCCCCCAAATATTGTGGGCTCATCACCAAAGCTACAAACCGTGAACCCCTTGCCCTCTGAGATGTACCAGCCACTGATTGGCTCCGAAAGTTGGGTGCCCTCATATCCGTTGGCACAACCCCATGGTATAGACCCCTATAATACTAAGTTTGGGCTTGCACCCTAGAAAGCTCTGCCTGAACATATACAAGTTGTGCCTATGCCTGTTGCACCTGTGTAACCAAAAATACAATGGCCCCATCCATACCCAAGGCGGCTAGGGCCGCGTCTCTATCCAATCTCAAAGCCCGCACCCTCACCAATGTTGCATATCACTCTAAAGTGAGCCTAGATAAGACTCGTGTGTTTACCTCTCTCTAAGACTCTGCCACTCTGAGATGTGCCCTGAGTTATCTCACCTATCCCTGTAGCATAATAATAGCCTGCTGCTATAGATCAGATTGGAAAGGAGCCTAAACCTATGGCACTTGCTACTGGGGAACCTGCTATGCCTGACCCTATCCCTGCACCTATTGGGGCACCTTCTACTAACCTACATGCTGGGGTATCTGTTGTGGTGTCGACATTTGTACCTATTGTGCAACTTGTGGCTGCACTACCTGCTACTGTTGGGAAGGTCCCTCCCCAGCTCTCCTCCTTTGTCTCTACCTCCCTCTACCTCCATCTCCTCCCTCACCTCCATCTCCACCACCTCCTCCATCACCTCCATCATCCCCATCTCCCCATCCTTCTCTTCCCCTCCTCTGTCTCCTCCTCCTCTTGCTTGCACCATTCTCATCCTCTAAATCCTCGTCATCTAGACGAGGAACCAACTCTTTAGGTCTTGAATATCTCAGGACCGGGTGAGCAGCCAACCACTCCTCATTATTAGGAGTCATCTCTACATCTATCACCTCCCTCCTCATCAGCCAAGCCACATAAGGAGTCTACTGGAACTCTACTAGAGCCTCCTCATAAGAAGCAACTGGATCCCATCTGAACCGCTCTACATGTGTCCTCGCAAACTGGGCCTACCCCTGTGGCATACCCTGTATCCTCCCAAACTATCATCAAACCCTGCTAACAATCTGCCTCTCTAAAATGAATCGAGTCCTCCCAATGAGTGACCAAGTCTAAAAGGAGTAGGACAGCTCATCATCCTCATCATCCTAAGGCTCACAATCTAGATAGGGACACTAGAAAACTCTATCTACATTGTCTAGTGCGGGCCTCCAGTACTCAAGCTTTCCCAGCTTATGTTGGGAAATAACACTTGCATATCCATAGCTGTATGACTCACCCCTCTACCTAGAAAACACACATATCAACCGAGTGATCACAATATGCTCCCATAGCCAAAACTAAAGTAGTGAAACACCTGCCAACAAGCTGGCACCCCTGTGGTATACCACCTGATGCATATCGTGGTATAGGTGTGCCAAAATATAGACACCCCATGCACATCAGGTGCCCTCTGTAATCATCCTCTCCATAACTCGACCCCAACCAATAGGGAATCTGTGTGACCTCCTATCGAGGCAGACCACACCCTCGATCAATCTAGCCACTATCCTTGGGAAGTAGTCATAGTAATCATGAATATCTTGCATCCCATTGTGGATCATACTCTACAAGCTTGCCTTGTATCGGCAAGTGCATAATCCTGTAAACGTCCTCAAGAGTAATCGCCATCTCACTAGTAGGCAAGTGAAAGGTCCCATCCTCGTTGTGGAAATGCTCCACTGCGGCAGTCAACAAACTGAGGTTCACACGAACCTTGGGCATGAAGCAAACATAGTTAAGTCCCATAGCGCTAAGAGCCTCTCGATCTATCTCAGTGAGAATATATCACTGCAACAACGGAAAGGGAAACTACTCCCTCAACATAAGTACATCCCAAATATCCTCCTGCAATTAATCAAAAACTATGTGTCAACCAAATCTGCATAACTACTCAACACTATCTAAAGAATCATATCACTTACTTAACATATCAAATTAATTAAAACAGCATACAATACCTCTTGACTAGATTCTTGCAATCTCAGAGATTGCTTATTGATTGACGCATCGAGCATGATGCCAATCGAGTCAATTTTGTTCAGTAAACTAACTCTCTCAAGCATATGCGCTGAACCAAAAGGTACATGCGCCATTTCACAGTAAATGCGCCACTTCTAGCAAATACGCCACCAAATTGAGTAAGTGCGCAATCCCATATCACAAGTGCGGCTTCGCGATGAATGCGTTGTAACGTGTCATCCATGCATAATTTTTGTGTATGCGTAGCTTCCTATATCAAATGTGCAAATTCACATTGTGGGCGCCAACCCATAACGTATATACGTAGACTTTATGCATGTGTCGTTTCATAATGCATATGCATTGAATCATATCATATGCGTGGCTTTAGAGCGCATATATACTGAAACATAGGTCAGGGCATATGTCTTACCTAAACTTTGCCTAGCATTAATTGCACTAATAAATGAACCTAGGTGAGTTTTTTCACACTACATACCGGTGGTCCTATGTCAGCTGGCCAATCGAACCGTCGAACTCACTTAAAGCGGTGCTCCTCACATGGAATATCCGTATTTGTTTCAACTGCTCTATGCTCTTATGCTCTCCTAAGCTCTCAAGAGACCAATCAACAAAAGCCAAGTGTGCAAATGACTAGATTTGTGGACCCAGCTCCTATTTATAGCAAGTAAACCCTAACTGGCTACGTGGCGACTATGACTACTTCCCAAGCCTGTTTTCTCCCATTTCTCAAAACCATTACCCAATTTCTTCAAACCTAACCTGTTTTCACCTTCTTCATCATAAGATTGCCTGTCTCATGTCCTTCTACCTTCTTCCTGCCCAATCTCTGGAGGGGGCATCGTGTCGTCATAACCTGTACTAGGGGCAAACTGGGGCATGTATCATTATCAGAAATTCTTATTCTTTGAAGCAAGGATGTAAACTGCATTGCATCAAAGAGGGGCAAAATATATACATCTAAAAATGACACGACTTGGTCTAAATAAATATTCTTAATATTTATTTCATTCTAATTCCTCTATCAATAAATAAATAATCAAATGTATTTATTTGATTCATATTTCTCTAAGTTAATTAAATATCAAAATATTTAATTACCTATTCTAAAGTCAAGGATAAATAAAGTCCATTATTTAATTAAATTCTTCTAAGTAATTAAATAATTTTTAATTATTTAATTAAATCAATTCTTCTTCCAAATTTAAATAAATCAAATTAAAGTTATTTTAATTCTCTCAATCTCTAAAAATAAAATATAATCAAATATTTTATTTATTCTTCCAAAGCATGCACAAACAATTAAATAAATTTATTTATTTAATTTGCTTTCTTATCGTCAAAAAAACTTCCAAGTCTTCTAAAAGTAAAGTCTTCTTCTTCATGCACATGAAATTAAATAATTTATTATTTAATTTCTCTCAAATCATGCAAAAGAAAATCTCAAGTTGAGTTAACTAACTCAATCAACCTTGTTTTTATCAATAACTCTTAAATTAGAAAAAAACATTCTAATTTATGAAAGCATATCTTATCTTTATAAAAGAAAGCAATTAATTCAAACAAAACAACTTTTGTGTGACACTTGTCTTCTTTCTATTCGTGCACATTCTCTCAACCGTTCTATACTGTTGATCTTTTCATTCTTTTTATACCATTGATCTTCTCTCTCACAAGTCTATAAATTGAACTCTCTTCTTCCATTTCATTCATCCAAGCTTTTAGTATCATTATTCTGTAGAATTAACAGTGCACCTTTGGCACCCAAATCCATCCATAGCTTGCGATCACCCTTTTATTGTATTGAAGCTCATCTTCATTACAAAAATTATCATAGCCATCTCTCCATCATCGTCTTGAAAAACAAAGCAAGGAAGCACACCTTCTGAGGGCTTCAATTCACATACAAAGATCGATTCAGACTAGGTGAACAATGGAAGCAGCAAAGTAACCAGGTTTGCATGGTTTGTTCTTTGTTATTTGAATCTTTGTTATTTGCAATTTCTATTGAGATTATTGGTTTATTGATTGAGTTTGATAACTTTGACAATATTTATGGTAACAAAAACTATGCGAGACTTTACTTATATAATGATTTAAGGGCTATTAATTTTCATATAAATTCAAAAGATACAACTTTCCTTAACATGTCATTTGGTATTAATTCATTTGCAATTTAAAGGAGAATGGATATAAGGATGTGAATATCTTTCATAAAGGATGTGACTTATATGAAGTATAAAATAGTTAGAAATTAGGATCGAGATTCCATAAGAATGTGTCTTTAATTACTATGTTGATGGTTCAAATTTGTATATATTGGCCTTGAAGATATTTGAAAAGGTATCATTGAACGTTTCACCTTTTGGTGATAATTTTAGAATCATGTAATTATGGCCACTTTTGGTGATAGAAAGACCAAATAAAGATGGATTTATATGATCCATCATAATAATATTATTTTTATAGTAAAAATAATAAATAGATATAAACTATAAAAATTGAATATGTTTAGAGGTAGTTTTTGTTATTTAATAGAATCAAAATAAAATGGATATTATAATGTAATTTGAATATTTTTAATGTATCTATGACCATTTGAAATCATGTGGAAACACACACACAATCCACATGGGAGGAGGGTGATAAAGGTCATGACTATTTTCCTCGTTAAATGACATATCTTTTTACTTTTATAAAGGATATTGATCTATTAAAAGAAGTAAAACTTGCTATAGAATAGGCACTTTTAAAAGGCTTTGTAATTTGACTATAAGGATATTGTAATCTTGGGATCGTGAAATAATTTTTAAATTGATTACAACATATAATACTAGAAAATAAACATCATGTTGAAGGCACAAGACAACTAAGAGTGGGGGTGAATCAGTTGTATCAAAAACTTCAAACCCTCATAAACATAATCACATCCACATCAATTCACTTAAACCCTTAATCTATTATGAAGTTTAAACATGAAAATAAAATAACATAAAATTAAACACATCAACACCATGTACAAGAGAACACCATAATTTTATGTGGAAAACCCTAAAAGGGAAAAACTGCAGTGAGAATTAGCTCACAATATAATGTAGTAACAATACCAAATTACAAAAGCTCACTGCCATAGAGAGAATGCTCACTGTAGGGGACTCACTATCCAAGTGGAGTCACTCCCCACTAAGAAAGAAAGAAAGAAGATAAGAATGGATCACTGCCATGCTTTGAACTAATATAATTGCATCTAACCTATGTATGGAGTTCAGTTCCAATGAAGCTCAATATACTCCACAACATACACAACACCTTCATACCATCACCAAAACTTGTAGACACCTTCTGCTCACTACATCTGGTAGCCTAACACATGAAAGCCCTTACTTCCATGATGAATTTCACATCACAACATCATATCCCCCATTCATACACTCACATCCACGAATCCTTAACACTTATTTATACCATCATTACCCTTGAAACAATCTTCAAGGTTGGCAACACAATCTTCAATCCTTCACACAATCTCCAAAGTCGGCAAACACACAATATTTGAATTAGGTCTGGACCTAAACTTTCCATAGCACAAAGGAATGAAGGCAAACTAGTCTATGCCTTAGCTAAGACCCAAATCTATCTAGGAATGCTACACAACACTCACATAATCACCAAATCAACTCCTCAATCAATGCAACCATTCAAGGTCGGCCAAAGAGTGTAAACATAAGGAATTATTGATCTCACACTTCCACAATCACAACCATAACTTGCAGACCATACACAAGGATTTAACACAATTTAGAAACATCCACAAACATCTTCAAGTAACCTGGAAACCCACAAATTCAGCCACAACAACTTTCACCTGAACACAACAACATTGTCAAACTCTGCCACACAATAAATTGCTTTACGGAGCACCAAATCACAAATTTTTTGGATGGAAGATAAGTAAGATCCTTATCAACACATATCCAAAACCATAGAACCTGAAACCTTTCTACAAAGGAATGTGGAGAAAAATACTTTCTCCCAGACACCTCTACACAACTCAGAAACATTATCAAATGTTGTTCTCAAATTGGTGAACATAACTTTCACTGGACAGTAATCTAGAGCACCAAATTATGGATTTAGCATCTTTAAAAACTTCTTGAAAACATATCCAAACCACACACTCAGACCTCCAACACAAAAGAAATGGGGAGAAAAACCTCAAACAGTATTATGTAAGTTAGAAGACTCTTCAACACACTGTTTCCAATATTAATCAAATTTTCTCAAAAGCACTTGGAAACTCGGCAACAGGAAAATCTACTAACATCATCAGCACCTCTACAAGGCATTTAGATCACTTTAACTCAACAACTTAATCAAATAAAAACAACAACATTAGAAGACATAGTTGATACCAATGAAAACACAAACATGTTGACATCAATGACAACAATGATTAGCACATACTTGCAACAATCTCCCCCTTTGTCATTAATGGTAACATATGATATGAAAAACCATCATGACACAACTCTACACCAATCTCACTCTCCCCTTTTCTTTTATATGTCTTACTCTCTTTCTCTCCCTTTGTTTTTCACATGAACTCTCTCCTCCTTTTACATCAATGGCAAAGGGTGACACATTGTTTTCAAGCTTTCTCCCCTTAATTATGATATTGGACATACGTGCACTATTCTCAATTGCTTTGAGTACTCCCCTTAGGAGTAAACACCAATCTATACCAATTCTTACTCTTCCTAACTATAGCAATCATCAAAATCACTGCCTGCTCCCCTTGAGAGGTAGCCTCCAATTCAATTTACACAGGAAACATATGCACCAAAAGTTGGTACTAATACATTCTTAGCCTCTGTTACATCCTTCTTAATCCAAATCTTACCCATCTCCTTCTTAGTCTCTACCAGATGAATTCTTTGTACTGGTTTGTTCTTCTCTATCAATATATCCTTCTTCATGCTTCTACTTCTACAGAACTTTGAAATGTGTCTAGGCTTACTGCAATTGTAGTACACAACATTCCTTTCTCCATTATTCCTTCCATTCATTCTATATCTACATTGATTAGCTTTGTGCCCAAATCTATTACATATATAATAGTTTCTATTAAAAGATTGACTCATTTTGTCATTGTTATAGCCATTCATTCTTTGATTTTTGCACTCATTAGCTTTATGATCAACTTTCTTGCATGTGAAACATTGACTAGAAAAAGGTGGAATATTTCGATTGATTCTGCTCCTACATTGTGTAGCCTTGTGTCTAAATTTATTTCAAGAATGACAATAACCATTGAAATATGGGTACCTTTGAGCATTATGTTATTTGACCGGTGGTCTTCTAACTCCTTTCTTCTGATTACAAATTTGCTTGCCATTGTTCTTCTTGTCTCCAGCTTTTGATACTTGACCTAATTTTAAACTTTCATCCTTGTCAAACCCTAAACCTTCTTTATCATTGGGATTTTTCTAACTTATAATCATTTCATCAAGCCTTGCATAACTTGCCTTGAATTTTTCTTCATAATTCTTTGCCTTTTCGATATCTAATATCAATTTCACAACTTCTTGCTCTAGCCTTGTACATTCTTCAGATTTACCTTTCACCATTGAGTTCAGACATTCCTTGGTTCATACCTTTTCTTTAGCTTGCACTTTCAGACCAATTATGGACTCATTTTCTAATCTCAATTGTTCACTAACCTCCTTATTCCTTTGTTTGAATTTCTTGACTTGCTATCTCAAATTTTTGATACATTCATTTGCCTCTTTGACATTCTCCTTCAATTCTATGGTTTCTTCTTCAGTCTTCTCTAGTTCTTCAAGAGAAATCTTGAGTTCTTCACTATTAGCATAAACGCATTCCTTTTCTAAACATTCAGTAGCAAGAATTTATTTTTCTATTTTCTTGATCCGATGTTCATTCTTGCATGCCCCAACCATTGTTTTAGGTTCTACTTTAGAAATTAAACAAATATTTACATATTCTTCTGGTGCTTTCCTTCTTTTTGGTACCTCTTTTCTCTTATCACCAATGATCTGGTCTTTAGTGGGATGCCTCTACACATACTTGGGATTTTCAGGGATTCTTTTTGAAGATTCTTGTTTTTCAATATGTACTTCCTTTTCAACAACATTTTCTTCTTCTCTACAAGATAACTCATCTAAATCTATGCATATCTATTAACTTCATAAATCTTTTGTATGTCTTCATGAACCTTGACATTCATAATCTCAACAATATTTCTTAGACTTTTGTTATAGCACTGATAAGCTTTTCTTTTGATAGAGTACCCAAGAAAAATACCTTCATCATATCTTACATCAAATTTTCTTAGATCTTCATTTCTTCTGATATAACATTTGCTTCTAGAAATTTTGAAATATTTCATAGTAGGAATCCTCCCATACCATAGCTCATAGGGAGTCTTTATATCATTTTCTCTTACTTGTACATTGTTATGTATGTAGACATAAGTCTGAATCGCTTCCCTCCAGTAGGCTTCCGATAGGCTTGCTTCTTTTAACATAGTCCTTGCACCTTCTTAAATGGTCCTATTCCTCCTCTCAATTGCTCCATTCTGCTGAGAAGTCCTAGGAGTAGATAATTGCCTCTTTAGCCCATGATTCTCACATAAGATGTTAAACTCATTTGAAGTAAGTTCTCCATCAGAGCTCAAGTATTTGATTTTCATGTCTATTTCATTCTCCACCATAGTTTTAAATGTCTTGAACTTATCTAGAGCTTCTAATTTTTCTTTAAGAGAAATAACCCATGTCATTCTAGAATAATCATCAGTTAATATCATAAAATACCAATCACCTTGAACACTTCTTACTTTGGTAGGACCATAGAATTTTGTATGCACAAATTCCAACAATTCAGTAGAAGATTGTTCTTTGAGAACTTCTCCTCACTTGCTTTCCATCTTGACATTCCTTGCAGACAATATTAGCAGGTTTGATGATCTTTGGTAGGTATTTCACAACTTGATCTGTACTTATCTTCACTAGATTATCAAAACTAGTGTGACACATCCTTCTATGCCATAGCTAACTTTCATTGATTTGAGACATAAAGCAATAACCATGACCTTCTTTGAGATGATAAATATTTCCATCTATCCTTTTTCCAGTAGCTATCAGAGTTCCAAATTTCTTTCTAATCTTAAAGTCATCATCCTGAAACATAAGAATGTATCCTTTGCTACATAATTGTCCAACACTCTGAAAGAAATTTTTATTTAAGCCTTTGACACAAAGAACATCATCAATAATATGCTTTCCATTAAGAATGATTGAACCTTTTCCACAAATCTTAGCAGCTTCATCACCACCAAACCTAACTACTCCACCATTAAATTTTTCATGTTTAATAAACTCTCTTATCACCTGTAATATGATTTGAGCATCCACTATCAATGACCCAGTCATCCTTTTCACTCCTAGCATGAAAAGTAGATATTACAGTGCCTTTAGTGTTAGTACATGATTTTAGATTCTTTTCCTTCACATAGCCTCCAGAGTTAGCAGAACCAGTTTCATCTCTTATTGAAATAAATAAGCATTCATCATCATTATCATCCTCAAAATTAGATTCATCATCAGAAATGCTTACATAGTAATTTTTCTTGAGCATCCTTCCTCTATTTTCCTTATTCTTAATTCTCAGAGCTCTATTTGGACACCTTGAAGCATAATGACATATTTTTCCACAATTGAAACATTTAAAAGGCAACTTACCACTGAACTTACCAGTACCCTTTTTCATCCTTCTCACAAAGTTGGCTTCCACTTCATCAAAAACTTCTGGTTCTGATTCAATAGTCTTCTCTATTTTACCAGCTTTAAAAGCAGTCTCATCTTTTGCAGTTCCACTAGATGTGCTAAAATCTCTTATTTC
The DNA here is from genome assembly GCA_027924645.1 of Cunninghamia lanceolata. NCBI lineage: Eukaryota > Viridiplantae > Streptophyta > Pinopsida > Cupressales > Cupressaceae > Cunninghamia > Cunninghamia lanceolata. The sequence continues at coordinate 12,646,176 of BSBN01000854.1, forward strand.
AAAAGTAGTTAGTGTGCCAAGCAACTGATCTTTGGTAAATTCACTCAAGTTTTGTAGTTCTCCAATAGAAAAAATCTTATGACTGTAAGCTTTAGGAATAGTTCTTAGTACCTTTAGTATTACTTCTTTATCATCTATATTTCCACCAAGTCCCTTGATGCCATTGACAACTTCGTCCACCTTCTATAAGTAGATTGTAATATTTTCATCTTCAAACATACGCATTGTCTCATAAGTGAGCTTCAAATTCTACATTTTAGCCTGTTTAAGCTTCTCATCTCCTTCATAGATACTTTCCAACCTTTTCCAAATCTCATTAGCAGTTTTCAAATTCATAACTTTCACCAACTTAGAATTAGTAAGTCCACTTAAGAGGGCATGTTTTTCCTTACCGTCTATTTTAACATCTTTGATTTCATCTTCAGTATTTACACCATTCTCATGTATAGTGTAATCAGACTTGACACATTTCTAGACCTTATAACCAAGAGAAATTAGAAAGGATTCCATCCTTACCTTCCAGAGTGCATAATCTGATCCATCAAAAAAGGGAGTATCTTTCTTATGTACCATCTCAGATCTATTGCAAGTATGAGCAGTAAGTGTTTTCATTGATGTCAACACCTAAGGTAAGCATCTAAGGAAATTATTTGAATAAGTTTGAGCAAGTGTCTGAGAAGAATAGTGCAGTGTTTTGCTCTACATATTCTTTAGATTGAATATATTTGTCTGTGGTTTGGAAGTTATGTTAGAGGATGTCTGTAGTTTCTATGTTTCAATTTTGAGCCTTCAGTGTGAAGATTTGAGTGAGTTCTATTCACCAGAGTAAAAACTATTTTTCTGAGTATTCAATGATGACATGGAGAATGCATTATGCTCTACATTTCTTCACATTTAAGTTTTATAGTCTATGGTTCTAGAATTACATTTGTAATGATGTTATGTGTCTTTAGTTCAAATGGTTCATGATTTACTGCTCTACAATCAATCATTCCTTTATGACAATGGCCGATAGTGATGTTTAAGTGCTCCTATTCAAAGAATTTTCTAGATAGAATGTTTGGACATTGTGTGGAAGTTCTTAGTGATTGTAACATACTTTTGGATGTCTCTAGATTGTGTTCTTGCCTTTTGATTGGTCTGCAAAGTGTAACTCAGATTGTGCTTGAAGCGTGTTCCTAAAGGTCTTAGTGTTAGCACTAGTTTTGGCTGACTTGGATGTTTTCACTACTTGTGAATATGCTTTGGAGATTGTGGAAGTGTGTTGTTGCATGGGAGATTGCATTTGAGTCACAGCTAAGGCATGGTGTGATCTGCATTCATTCTTTTCTTTCTCAAATTTGTTTAGGTCTTGACCTATTCTAATGTATGTATGTATGTCAACCTTAGAGATTGTTCCAATGCTTGATGATTGTAATGCTTACCTTGATGTACATTCCAAGGTTGATGAATTGTATAAATACATGTAATGAAGTCATGAATAATTGATGATGTTGTAAATATCAGAAGACAAGGTGCAAAGTTAAAAAGAGGAGCAGAGTAGAGGAGATATATTGCACCTAAATGGAACTAAACTTAGGCATAATGTAGATGCTACTTAATCAGTTCAACCCTTGGTAGTGAGCACTCATTTTGGGCAGTGAACCCTAAGGTACTGAGCCTCTAATTTTTGGTATTGTTACTACATATTATAATGTGAGATAATACTCACCGTGGTTTTTCCCTATTTAGGGTTTTCCACATAAAATCTGGTGTTCATGTGTGTATGACATTGATGTGTTCATGTTTTGAATCTACTTTTTATGTTTAATCTACAATATAGTTTAAAAAGTTAAGAAAAGTAAAAGTGAGTGTGTTTTGATTAAAGAAGTTAAAGTTTTTGATAAAATTGATTCACCCCCCCTTCTCAGTTGTGGTGTGTTTTTCATCAATTGGTATCAGAAAAAGGTTCCTTGGAACAAAGCCTAATAGATTAAGGTAGATCTGGGATGGCACACATGGTTGAGCTTCCTCGCAAGTGTTTCAAGTGTGATGAAATTAGTCACTATGCATCCAAATGTCCAAAAAGAAACTTGAGAAGTAATGATGAAGAAGATAAAAGTAGAATGTCCAAAAGAACATACTATGATGTTGACTACGATGAAGATGATGATTTCTTTTTCACTGATCCAAAGGATATCAATTGCAATAATGGAAAATGTCCTAATCTAGAGGTAATTACTAATAGTGAAAATATGCTTCAAGAAAAGAACTATTGGGTTATTCATAGTAGTTGTTCAAATCATATGATTGGTGATAAAAGTAATTTTATTGATTTTGAGAAGTATGATGAAGGACTAGTCAAATTTGGAGATGACTATACTGCTAAAATATGTGGAAAAGGATTAGTCAGTCTTGATGGAAAACAACATACTAATCATGTTCTTTATGTTGAAAGATTAAGGTAAAATCTTGAGTATTGAACATTTGTGCAGAAAAGGATACAATCTTGTATTTCAAAATGTTGCTTTTGAAATCAGAGATAAATCCAAAGCTGTAATAGCTAGTGGAAAAAGGACAGAAGGAAATCTTTATCATATCAAAGAAGGTAACATTATTTTCTCCATGACTTAGAACAGTGAAAGTTGACTTTGGCATAGGAAACTATGTCATATCAATCTTGATGATCTAGTAAGGATAATCTCAACTCAAATTGTAAAAGATCTACCAGAGATTATATATTCTAACAATATCATCTGCAAGAAGTGTCAAGTTAAAAAGCAAGCAAGAGGAAACCTACAGGATGAAGAAAAATCTTCAACTGAACTATTGGAATTAGTTCATACAAACCTCTGTGGTCCCACAAGAGTAAGAAGTATGACAGGTATTTTATCTTCTTTATTAATGATTATTCTAGAATGACCTGGGTTAGTTTTCTTAAAGAAATATCAGAAGTTTCTAGATGCATTTAAAGATTTCAAAACAATGGTTGAAGATGAGTTGAATATGAAAATCAAATGTTTGAAAGATGACAAAGGAGAAGAGTTCACCTCTAATGAATTCAATAAGTTATGTGAGACTCATGGGATAAAGAGACAACTATCTAACTCTAGAAAGAATGGAGTGATAGAAATAAAGAGCAGGACTATTCAAGAAGCTACAAAGACAATGATAGAGGAAACTAACCAACCCGAAGTGTATTGGAGAGAAGCTATCCGTACTTCTATCTAGATTCAAAATAGAGTTCAAGTCAAAGGTAATGGTACTAAAACTCCTTATGAATAATGGTATGGAAGAATTCCAACAGTAAAATATTTCAAAGTTTTTGGAAGCAAATGTTATATTAGAAGAGAAGAAGAGCTAGGTAAGTTTGATACTAAGTGTGATGAAGGAATCTTCCTTGGACAATCTACTAAGAGTAAGGCCTACCGGTGCTACAATAAGACATTGAGAAAGATCATTGAGAGTGCTAATGCCAAGATTTATGAATACATACAGAAGTGTTCAATAGTCAATAAATATGCATCAGATTCAAATAGGTTCCCTTACAAAGAAGAGGAAAATACAAAAAAAGGGGAAGTATATACCAAAGAAGAAGATGAGACTAAAGAAAAGGAATTGTAGGATAAAGTACAAGAAGATTGTCTGTGTGAAGTAAAAGAACATAGAGCTACTGAACAACAAATAAATTTGTGTTTATTTGCCAATGTTGAATCTAAATAAGTGATCGAAGCCTGCAATAATATAAAATCCTCAGAAGATAAATGTTTATCCATTGACAGTGAAGAACCCAAAATTACTCTTGAAGACCTTGAAAAATCCAAAGTAAAAAATATGGACTTAAAGGAAAATACAACAGAAGAAAATGAATACATCAAAGAGTTAAGAAAGCAAATCAGGGAGCTTATGAAAAGACTCAAAGAGGATAGTGAAGAATTAAGGTTAGCAAATGAAGAAAAAGAAAAAAAATGAGGAATGTCTTAAAGACAAAACTAAAGACTGCATAAATCTTGAAGAAGAAGTTGTGGATTTGAAAGCTAATTTGAAACATGCATGGACTCAACAAGACAAACTTAGTGTGAGTGTTGCAGGATTTGATAGATTAATAGCAATGGCAAGTCACAAAAATCTTGATGACAATGAAGGTGTGAGACTTGAGAAAGGTGAAAGTTTTAGAACAGGTCAAGAGAAGAATGTTGAGGTTAAGGACGACAAAGGTAAATAGATTCAGGATCAAAGAAATAGATCAAGAAGACCACCAATCAAACAACTAAATGCTCAAAGGTACCCATATTTCAATGGTTATTGTCATTCATGTAGTAAACTTGGTCACAAGGCTACTCTATGTAGGAGCAAAAAAGTTCCATCTTTCTCTGGATAGTGCTTTACATGCAAAAGAATTGGTCATAGAGCAAATGAATGTAGAAGTCAGATAAGGAATGGTTTCAAAAATAGAAGGAATACTCAATCTTTCAATTGAAAATTCTTTACATGCAATAGATTTGGGCATATGGATAACCAATGTAGACCAAGAATTAATCCAATCAATGGAAGGAACCTAGGATAGAGGAATGTTGTTTTCTACAATTGCAATAAACCTGGACACATTGCAGAATTTTGTAGAAGAAAGAATGTGAAAATAAATAATCCTACAGTAAAGCGGAAAACATAACAAAGGGAAGATAAAGGAAATAGCAAGGTTGATCTAGAAAAAACCAAGAAGGAAATGAGAAAAATATGGATTAAGAAGGATGTAAATGAGGTCAAGGAAGGATCTGCACCAACCTCTGGTGCAGATACTTGCTCTGAGAAGTAAGTTGGGAGCTATGACTCAGGGGGAGATTTTATTGAAAATATTTTCTCCCCTACCAAAGGATTGATGCTAATGCCTCAGCATGAAGAGACAAAGTGAGGGATTAATAACAAAGGTCTAAGAAGTGCATCCCTGGTTGAACTAATGTTGAAAGATAAATTTCAAGGGAAGAAAGTAGTAAACTAATTGTTACAGTTAGGGGGAGTAGATAGATGTTGATATGAGTTCTTGATAAAGAGCAGTAAGTGTTACAGTTCTGCTGACAAGGGGAGTAGTGCAGTATTAATAAGATCTAAATTGAGCCTTGATAAATAAAGAGATATAAAAGGTTTGGTACCCTTTTCCATTGATGTTAAAGGTGGAGAAAAGTTCATGTAAAAAACTTAAGGAGAAAGTTGTAGCCAGAGAAAGCATAAAAGTAAGGGGGAGCAAAGAAGCAAAGCAAGTTTGTTTGTCTTGATGCTTTTTCACATCATGTGTTACCATCAATGACAAAGGGGGAGATTGTTGCAAGTAAGAGAAGTAAGTGTTGTCATTGATGTCAACACCTAAGGTCAGCATCTAAGGAAATTATTTGAATAAGTTTGAGTAAGTGTCTGAGAAGAACAATGCAGTGTTTTCGTCTACATATTCTGTAGATTGAATATCTTTTTCTATGGTTTTGATATTATGTTAAGGGATGTCTGTAGTTGTTATGTTTCAAGTTTGAACCTTTGGTATGAAGATTTGAGTGAGTTATGTTCACCAGAATAAAAATTATTTTTTTGTGTATTCAATGATGACAGGGAGAATGTATTTTGCTCCGCATTTCTCTACATTTAAGTTTTATAGTCTGTGGATCTGGAATTAAGTTTGTAATGATGTTATGTGCCTTCAGTTCAAATGGTTCATGATTTGGTGCTCCACAATTGATCTTTCCTCTATGATAGTGAGCGGCAGTAATCTTTAAATGCTCCTATTTGAAGAATCTTCTGGATAGAATGTTTGGGGGTTGTGTGGAAGTTCATGGTGATTGTAATGTGCTTGTGGATGTCTCTATATCGTGTTGCCTTTTGATTGGTCCACAAAGTGTAATTCAGACCATGCATGACGCATGTTCCTAACGTTCTTAGTGTTAACACCAATTTTGGTTGACTTGGTTATTTTCACTACTTATGGTTATGCTTTGGAGATTGTGGAAACATGTTGTTGAGTGTGACATTGCTTTTGAGTCCCAACTAAGGTGCGGTATGATCTGCATTCATTCTTTTCTTTCTCAAATCTGTTTAGGTCCAGACCTATTCTAATGTATGTATGTATGTATGACGACATTGGAGATTGTTCCAATGGTTGATGATTATTATACTGACCTTGATTTACATTCCAAGGTTGATGAATTGTATAAATACATGTAATGAAGTCGTGAATAATTAATGATGTTGTGAAGATGAGATGACAAGGTATGAAGTGAAGAAGAGTAGAGTAGAGAAGATATATAGCGCCTAAATGGAACTGAACTCGAGCATAATGTAGATGCTACTTAATTAGTTCAACCCTTGGTAGTGAGCCACCTCTTGTAGTGAGCACTCATTTTGGGCAGTGAGCCTCTAATTTTTGGTATTGTTACTACATATTATATTGTGAGCTAACACTCACCATGGTTTTTACCTGTGTAGGGTTTTCCATGTAAAATATGGTGTCCATGTGTGTATGGCATTGATGTGTTCATGTTTTGAATCTACTTTTTATGTTTAATCTGCAATATAACTTAAGAAGTTAAGAAAAGTAAAAGTGAGTGTGTTTTGATAAAATAAGTTAAAGTTTTTGATCCAACTGATTTACTCCCCTCTCAATTGTGGTGTGTCTTTCATCAAAATCTACCTCAAGCTGTTAATCTTTCTTCAAAGGAACTTACCTTTGATACCAATTGTTGAAGGCATCAGACAACTGAGAGGGGGGTGAATCAGTTGTATCAAAAACTTCAAACCCTCATAAACATAATCACATCCACATCAGTTCACTTAAACCCTTAATCTATTATGAAGTTTAAACATGAAAAGTAAATTAATAGAAACTTAAACACATCAAAACCATGCACAAGAGAACACCAAATTTTTATGTGGAAAACCCTGAAAGGGAAAAACCATGGTGAGGATTAGCTCACAATATAATGTAGTAACAATACCGAATTGCAAAGGCTCACTCACATAGAGAGAATACTCACTGCAAGGGATTCATTGTCCAAGTGGACTCAGTACCCACTAAGAAAGAAAGAAAGAATATAAGAATGGCTCACTACCATGCTTTGAACCTGTTGGAACTAGGACAAACAACTGAGAGGGGGGGTGAATTAGTTGTCCCACAATTTTAACTTTTTCTTCCCTTTAATCTTCTTTCACAACTTACAAATAGATTAATGATCTAAACATTAAAGCATGGAACAATAACACATGAGCATAAATGTAATTAACACATTTAAAACTAAGATTTTTGATGTGGAAACCTAGTTAAGGAAAAAACCATGGTGGGGGTTAACCCACAAGATTCATACCCTATTAAAAGTACTTAAAAAGGGGAAGGCACTTGCCTTCGAGCTCACTACCCAGAGCTCACTTCTCAGAGAGAGGCTCACTGCCTATAGAATTTATGCTTAATACAGAAAGAATTAACCGAGAAATAGCATCTTCTTCATGCCTGGTTCAGTCTCATTGAGTGCTCATAAAACTTCTCTTCTCCCAAATACTTTGTCACTATCACTTCATCCTTTATTGTTCTTGCTCCTCTGCTCCTCCTCTTCTCTACTCTACCTCTGATCCTTTCTTGGGATTTGATTATTTCGCACAAGGATGATTTTCAACAACTCAACTACATGCCTTTATATGCTTCATAAACCTTGGAATAAACATCAAGGTCGATACTTCAAGTGTCTGACTTAATGCAAATTGCTAAGCTATTGGCTAAACATAAATGGGACTCAAATCTTCCTTGATCAACACACCATGCTCCATTGAAATGTTCTTAGATCTTCCACAACATGCTAGAATCATCTAGTCGGCCAAGACTGGGAAGAATAGCAACACCAAGAAGAAAATCTTCAACAACAAGCTCAATCTTCAGTGCAAACCTCCAACACAACAAGAACACAATCCAAAGACCTCCACAAGCACATTGAATTTAACAAAGACATCCGTACTCCTCCAAATTATCAGAATCACTTGCATCTTCTTCCTGAACCTCAAGAACACTGTCTACCATGATTGTCACACTAGAAAGATTTCTTGCAGACCTCTAAACAATGAACCACTTGAGTTGATGATACACACTGACTTCCCAAACATGCCTCTAGAACCGAAGATCATAATATTTCAATGTAGAGCAATCCGGACTAATTTATTGTCACTCTATCTCTTCTGAACACAGCAAAACCTAGTTCTACTTAGATGGCCATAGCTTCTTCAAATCTTCATGTGGACCTTTCAAAACTTATCTGGAGCTACTTTAGATAATCCTCTACATAGCCATATGGTCTGCATACATTGATCTTCATTAATTTTCTCAATATCCTCAACATTCCAATCTGCTAAACAGGCAAAAAAATAGGATACAGTTGACACCAATAGGAACAAGGATATGTTGACATCAATGACAACATCAATTAGGCACATATTCGCAACAATCTCCCCCTTTGTCATTGATGGCAACAAATGATGTGAAAAATTGATTCAACCACCAAGACAATAACTTCTCCTCCTTTCTCTTATTATTTTTGCAACTACTTTCTTCACTGCTCTCCCTTTCATCAGCAATAGGTTTTTCACATGACTTCTCTCCCCCTTTGACATCAATGGCAAAGGGCACACATTTGTAATCTTTTCTTCCTTTTTGTTTCATACTGATCTCAAAATTTGCATACTGACTACTCCCCCTAAGTAGTATCTTCTTAACATCAATCCAGATCACAAGATTTGATTGTATATTCCACCAGACCGATGCACCCTAGTGCATCTTAGTTTTGGTCAGGAGGGGTAATAACCCCTAACTTCTCTCTATGATACTCAAAAGTATCCTTCAGTAGAGGCTTGGTGAAAATATCCGCAATCTGATCCTTTGAAGAAATAAACTCCAATCTAACTTCATTCTCATTACCCTTCTCTCTCAAAAAGTGAAACTTGATTGATATGTGCTTTGTCTTTGAATGCAACACTAGATTCTTTGAGATTCTTATTGCACTTGAATTATCATAGAAGATTGTGACAAGCTCCTCAAACACAATTCTAATATCCTTTAGCATTTGTTTCATCCATAGAACTTGAGTATAATTGTTTGTTGTTGCTATATACTCTACCTCTGTTGTAGATAGGGGTATTGCCTCCTGCTTTTTGCTCAACCAAGAAACCAATCTACTTCCCAAGAAGAATGCACCACCACTGGTACTTTTTCTATCATCCACATCTCCTACCCAATCAACATCTATATATGCATGAAGAGTGAAGTCATTATCTTTTGGATACCATAAGCCATAATCAAGTGTCCCTTTGATATATCTAAAAATTCTCTTGACTGCTACAACATGGGATTCTCTAGGATCAGTTTGAAATCTAGCAACAAGTCTAACCGCATTCATGATATCAGGTCTAGTCTGAGTCAGATAGAGAAGTCCTCCAATCATTGATCTATACCTTTTCTAATTTTCCTTAAGGGAGTCATCATCTTTACTCAGCTTACATTTGGTTACCATGGGTGTACCCAATGGCTTTGAATCTTGCATTCCAAACTTTTTCAACAATTCTCTTACATACTTAGATTTAGATATGAAGATACCTTTATCTGACTGAATGATTTGCAAACCTAAGAAGAAATTCATTTCACCAAACATGGACATCTCAAATTCACTCTGCATCTGATCAGAAAATGTTTTGCACATACTCTAATTTCCACCAAAAATGATATCATCAACATATACCTCAACAATCAGAATGCCCTCATGATCAATCTTGAAGTAAAGATTACTATCAGTAGTGCCTTTGCTATATCCTAGCTTTAGCATATACTTATCTAATCTTGCATACCAGGCTCTTGGGGCTTGTTTGAGTCCATACAATGCTTTCCTCAACCTATAGACCATATCTCTCTAATCAAACAACTGAAATCCTTCCAATTCTCCATTCAAGAATACTGACTTGACATCCATCTGATAGACCTTCAAATCTTTATAAGTAGTAAATGCAAGAAATAATCTGACTGCCTCTATTCTTACCACCAAAGCAAAAGTTTCTTCAAAATCAATTCCTTCCACTTGAGAATATCCTTTGCAGACCAACCTTGCTTTGTTTCTTACAGCTTCACCATCTTCATTTAGTTTATTCCGGAAGACCCATTTAGTTCCAATCACATTTTTGTTTTAAGGTCTAGGAACAAGATCCCAAGTGTGATTCTTTTCAATTTCTATTAATTCTTCTTCCATATATTTCACCCAATTTTCATCATTGCAAGCATCACTTACTGAATTTGGTTCAATCTTTGAAATCAAACAAATTTCCTCTTGATCTTCAGCAATTCTTTTCCTAGTTCGAATACCTTTATATCTATCTCATATGATCTGATCTTCAGGATGATTCAGTCTTACATACCTAGGAGTTTTGGGATTTATTTGAACCTATGCTTCTTGAGCTTGTTCTTCAACATCTGTACTAACCTCTTGAGTCACTGGATTTTTTGGATCAATCTGAATCTAAGTCTAGGTTTGAACTTGTCTTCCTTGACTTTGACTTTCATCTTGATCATCTGATTCATATCCACAAGACTTGGAATATCCTTGCTTGCTCTCATCAACTCTAATATTTGCATTTTCAACAATCTTTTTCAATCTTTTGTTAAAGCACTGGTATGCCTTTCTTTGAGTAGAGTAACCCAGAAATATCCCTTCACCACTTCTTGCTTCAAACTTTCCTAGATCCTCATCTCTTTTGATATACCACTTACTACAAAAAAATCTAAAGTATCTCATAGTAGGAGGATGACCAAACCATAGTTCATAAGGGGTCTTACCAGAATTGCCTTTGATTTGCACCCGGTTGAGAGTGTAGACAGCAGTACTCAGCTTCTCTCCAATAGACTTGTGGAACATTGGCTTCCATCATCAAGGTCCTGGAAGATTCTTGAATGGTCCAGTTCTTTATTTCCATGACTCCATTTTACTAGGGAGTCCTAGGAGCATATAACTGTCTTTTTATTCTATGCTTTTCACAGAATGTATCAAACTCACTAGAGGTAAACTCTCCACCTTTGTCAGATCTTAGACACTTTATTTTTCACCAATATCATTTTCCACCATAACCTTGAACACCTTGAACTTGTCAAGAGCTTCTAATTTTTCTTTCAAAAAGGTTACCCACAACATCCGAGAGTAATCATCAATCAACAACATAAAATATTTGTCTCCTTGCACACTCCTAATTCTAGCAGGGCCACATAGATCAGTATGCACAAGCTCCAACCATCCACTTGAAAATTGTTCTTTACTCTTGAATGAAATTTTATTTTGTTTACCCAATTGACATTCTCTACACATGCTATCAATAGGTTTCACAAGTTTTGGAAGATCTCTCACAGCCTGAGTAGAACTTATCTTGAAAATGTTATCAAAATTCACATGACACATTCTTCTATGCCATAACTAGCTCTGATCAATCTGAGCAATCAAACAACTTTTTCCAGAACTACTTAAATAAAAGATGTTACCTCTAATCTAAGTACCAAATGTAATTTCAGTTCCAAAGCTTTCCAAGATTCTGCATTTTCCATCCTTGAATCGGAGATCATAACCCTTGTCAACCAAGTATCCAATACTAAGAAGATTTTACTTTAATCCTTCTACATACACAACATCATTAGTGTTATTCTTACCATTAAAAGAGATGGATCCCCTGCCACAGATTCTACCAGCTGAGTTGTCTCCAAATGTCACAATTCCACCTTCATAATTTTCAAAGCTTACAAACTTACTTTTATCACCAGTCATATGATGAGAACATCCACTTTCAATTACCCATTCATCTTTTTCTACAACCTAAGAAGTCAAGGCATTTTCCACATCTGCACAGCTAGCAGATTCAGTAGACACTAAATCTTCTTCTTTGATAACAATGAATACCCAATCATTTCAGTGGAGCCTCCATGATCAGATTCATCATCTATGACTCCTTCTTTACCAGCTTCTTGGACATAGTAGCATTTCTTCTGAACTCTAGGTCTGTTAGGGTTTGGCCTTGAACCCCTTTAGGCAAAATGACCAATCTTATTACAAGCAAAACATTTGAATGGCAACTTTCCTTCATACTTACCAGATCCTCTTGGCAATCTTTTGGAAAAAAGGGCTTCAAGTTCATTGAACTCAGTTTCATCACCTTCAAGATCCTTTCTTGTTCTATCAAATCTATTAGATCTTTTTGAAGAGATTTCACCCAGATCATATTTTTGTTTTCCATGAATACTAGCTTTTAATGTAGATTCATACTTAGGAAGAGAATCACCAAACTCACTCATTTCAAATGCTAAAAGTTTACCAACCAACTAATCCCTTCTAACAGTTGTCACAATCCTAATTTCTTCAATGGTAGAAACTTTATTCTTGTAGGCTGGAGGTACGGATCTGAGTACTTTGGCAATAATTTCTAATTCTTCCAATTTTCCACCAGCACACCTTAAACCACTCACAAGTTCATTCACTTTTAGCATGTAGGAGGTAATATTTTCATCTTCACTCATCTTTAAGCTCTCATATCTACCCTTTATAATTTGTAACTTGGCACATTTGACATGTTCATCACCTTCATGCAATGTTTCCAACTCCTAGATTTCATGCATAGTTTTCAATTCCAGTACATTTGTCATTTCTATATTAGACAAGGCAATCAAGCAAGGCTTCTATTGCTTGAGTGTTCTTCACAGCATCTTTGATTTCATCTAGAGTTGTAGGACCTTTTTCTAGGATCTTGTATTCATTCTTAGTTATCAACCAATAGGCATCTCCCATACATTACAAATGACATTGCATGTGCATCTTCCATAGAGAGCAATTTGTTCCATCAAATCTTGGACTGTCTTTCTTGTAAGTCGACATTCTAGATCTCCTCAAGTAGTCAAGCTTCTTTCAAAGGAACTTGGCTCTGATACCAATTGTTGGAATTAGGATAAACAACTAAGAGAGAGGGGGGTGAATCAATTGTCCCACAATTTTAACTTTTTCTTCCCTTTAATCTCTTTTCACAACTTACAAATAGATTAATGATGCAAACATTAAAGCATGGAACAATAACACATGAGCAGAAACATAATTAACACACTTGACACCAAGATTTTTGATGTGGAAACCTTGTTAAGGGAAAAACCATGATGGGGGTTAAACCACAAGATTCATACCCTATTAAAAGTACTTAAAAAGGAGAAGGCACTTTCCTTTAGGCTCACTACCTAGAGCTCACTACTCAAAGAGAGGATCACTTCCTATAGAATTTATGTTTAATACAGAAAGAATTAACTGAGAAATAGTATCTTCTTCATGCCTAGTTCAATCTCATTGAGTGCTCATAAAACTTCTTCTCTTCTCCCAAATACTTCTTCACTATCACTTCATCCTTTATTGTTCTTGCTCCTCTGCTCCTCCTCTTCTCTACTCTACCTCTAATCCTTTCTTGGGATTTGATTTTTTCACACAAGGATGATTTTCAACAACTCAACTACATACCTTTATATGCTTCATCAACCTTGGAATAAACATCAAGGTCGGCACTACAAGTGTCTGACTTAATGTGAGTCGCTAAGCTATCATCCAAACATAACTGGGACTCAAATCTTCCTTGATCAACACGCCACGCTCCATAGAAATGTTCTTAGATCATCTGTAACATGCTAGAATCATCTAGTCATCCAAGACTGGGAAGAACAACAACACCAAGAAGAAAATCTTCAACAACGAGCTCGCTCTTCAATGCGGACCTCCAACACAGTAAGAACATGATCTAGAGACCTCCACAAGCACATTGAATTTAACAAAGACATCTGCACTCCTCCAAGTTATCAGAATCACTTGCATCTTCTTTTGAAACCTCAAGAACACTAGCTGCCATGATTGTCACACTAGAAAGATTGCTTGTGGACCTCTAAACCATGAACCACTTGAGTTGATGATACACACTGACTTCCCAAACATGCCTCTAGAACCACAGATCATAATATTTCAGTGCAGAGCAATCCAGGCCAATTTACTCACTCTGTCTATTCAGAACACAAAAAAACCCAATTCTACTCAGATGGCCATAACTTCTTCAAATCTTCATGTGGACCTTTCAAAACTTAACTGGAGCTGCTTCAGACAATCCTCTACACAACCATATGATCTGTATACATTGATCTTCATTAATTTTCTCAATATCCTCAACATTCCAGTCTTCTAAATAGGCAATAAAATAGGATATAGTTCACACCAATGGCAACAAGGATATGTTGACATTAATGACAACATTGATTAGGCACATATTTGCAATAGAATTGATATAATTGCATCTAACCTATGCATGGACTTCAGTTCCAATGAAGATTAATATACACCACAACATACACAACACCTTTGCAGCATCACTAAAAATTGTAGATACCTTCTCCTCACTACATTTAGTAGCCTAACACATGAAAGCCCTTACTACCTTGATCAATTTCGTATCACAACATCATATCCCCCATTCACACACTTTCACCCATGAATAGTTGACACTTATTTATATCATCATTTCCCTTGAAACAATATTCAAGGTCAACAACACAATCTTCAATCCCTGACACAATTTCCAAAGTCAACAAACACATAATATTTGAATTACCTAAAATTTCCATGACACTAATAAATGAAAGAAAACCACTTTATGTCTTATCTCATACCCAAATCTATCCAAACACACTACACAACACTCACATAATCACCAAATCAACTCCTCAATTAGCGCAACCATTCAAGGTTAAGCAAACAGTGTAAACATAAGGAATTCTTGATCACACACTTCCATGATCACAACCATAACTTGCAGACCATACACAGGGCTTTAACATAATATAGAAACATCCATGAACATCTTGAAGTCACCTAGAAACCAACAAATTCAGCCACAACAACTTTCACCTTAACACAACACTGTCAAACTCTGTCACATAATAAATTGCTTTCTGTAGCACCAAATCACAAACCTTTTGGATGGAAGATAGGTAAGATCCTTATTAACACATATCCAGAAGCACACCACTTGAAACATTTCTACATACAAATGCGGAGCAAAATACTTTCCCCTAGACACCTCTATACAACTCAGAAACACTGTCAAATACTATTCTCAAACAGGTGAACATAAATTTCACTGTACAACAATCTGGAGCACCAAATTCTAGATTTAGCATCTTCAAACACTTCTTGACAACATATCCAAACCACACATTCAAATCTCCAACATAGAAGAAATGTGGAGCAAAACCTTGAATAGTATTATGTAAGATAGAAGACTCTTCAACACATTGTTTCCAGTATTAATCAAATTTTCTCAAAAACACTTAGAAATTCAGCAACAAGAATAATCTACTAACATCATCAGTACCTCTACAAGGAAGTTAGACCACTTTAACACAACAACTTAATCAAATGACAACAGCAACATCAAACTTGACATAGTTGACACCAATGATAACACAAACATGTTAACATCAATGACAACACCGATTAGAACATACTTACAACACATCATAATTCACTTAACAATCAAAAAGATTAAAATCACAATATTATGCTATATGAATATGTTAGGAAAGAAATTAGTACAAAAATTCTTTCAAATCTCCCTTGTAAAAAAATGATTAGAATTTCCAAACTTGGATCTGATAAATTAATTTTAAAATAATAGAAAAGGCACACCAGCTGTACTGCACAAATGGCCTTGCTTATGTGTTGATTGAGCATAAAAAGGTTTCCCATCAAGTTCTACATGTCTTCTAGTATAAACTATAAAAAGGATTAGTATAACTTAACTTGCTCCGGTACCATGTTAGAACTTAGGATCTTAGGATACTAATCATCATAAACAAAATATAAAATATATAAAATAAGAATTATACAAGTATAGATTTAACACATTACACAACATATACATGGGGAAAACCCTTTTGGATTAAAAAATCCCATAAAGCATCATTTTATTAAACACTTTCAAAAAATATTCTATTAAAAATAGACTAGACCTGGGGACACTCCTCTATTTACTTCCACATGGCCAATAACACCTCATGTGCATAGTGATATAATTCACTATAAATATCCAAATTTCCTTACCTCTCAAATGAGAGAGAACCTCCTTAAATATAGGATAAGGGGTGGAAAAATACCTAAACTGATATTAGTCACACCTATTCAAAGTGACTATTTGTAAATAATTAATAATCTAATAGTTATTAGATAATTAATTATTAAATGGTATATGCTTTATAAAGCATATAATAAACATAAGGCTTTATAACCGTATATTAGAACAATATATAAATGTTATAGGGGTATGACCCCTACTAACATTATGTTCTAACACCCTATTATTAAAAGAGTTGGCTAATTTTACAAAGGAAGAAATATACTAGAAATACTTAAACAATTTGAAAAATATTAAAACAAAAGAAAAACCACCAATTTAAAGCCACAAGTTAGAAATGCGGGAAAAAAATTGAAAAGGTGGAAGAAAAAAACCTATTATGATTGAACTATGTGTTAACAATAGATTTAAAAAATGCATTGATTGACCTTGACACATATGTGAACTTTATACCTAAGAGGGTCTAGGAAGAGATATGAAGACTAAAATTACATGATACACCCTATAACATAGCTCTAGTAAATGGTTCACTACAATAAGTACGATTGGCACATGGAGAAATGTAGAGGTCAATTTATTAAGAATTAAAAATATAATTGATTTTGAGGTGATTGAAATGAAAGGATCATTCGATGCATCCAACAACTTGATGAACTTGGAATGGTTTGTCAATTGTAATGTTACAATTGATGCACGAAAGAATGAATTGACATTTTTTGACAAAGATAGGATAAGGATAGTACATATTCCCCTAGATGCTAATATGAATAGTGTGTATGTAAAATTATTAGCACAAGAAGAGAGTGAAGAAGAAATAAAAAACCACTATGCTCCATCAAGAAGATCCCTAGAAAAGAAATCATACATGAACCAATGATAGTATAGATAGGAAGGATGTGGTGGAAGCATTTTTATGGGATGAACTAGAGAGGAGTTCTAGGAATGTGTTAGGGATCAAAAGAGCCTTTTGGTTAAGAAAATTTGAGAAAAGTCATTAGGAGATCACTACAAAGAACTCAAACCTACCACAAAAATGGAAACACACTGTGACAATGAAGAACAACAAAATAACACAATTCCACATCAATTGAACTAGATTTTGTGGGGTGTTTCATAAATTAAGCTCCCATGTTACTAAAGGGTATGAGACCTACTAACATACATCAAAAGCATGGACAAAATATTTTAGAGGGAAGATTTAGGACTAAAAGCATTAAAAGACTCTTTGATATGTAACACATTTAGATTGTGGTATACTCATAAACCAAACATTCCAACTTTGAAGGCCATCACAATCCTAATCAATATAAGTTAGCTACTAGAAGAAGAAGGCTATAATCTTAACCCTAAATATTGTAGTGACATAAACCTGGAATACACATGGAAAACTACATTAGGAAATGGGAAAAATTGAGAGTGTGAAAATATATTCAACTTTTCTACTAGACCATATCACCAATTGTAAAAACCTAGTATATCAGTCAAGAAAAGAGGGGAGAAAATAAGGAATGGCATATGATAAAGGAGAAATTTGGTAGAAATTTTTTATTCTATAGCCTCTACAAATTTCTCAATAACATATTACAAAAGATGGAGGTAATAGTATTACCAATGAAAGAAGTAAGGATATACACAAAGATAAGAAAAATTAGTCAACACCACCAAATGACCAAGCTATTTGGAAACTTATATAATGGATGGACAAGATCAATACCTCATCAAAAAAATGATGTTATAACACAATAAGGAGAAGGGAATATGAAGATGAAGAAGAAGATTCTCATAACCTTAAGGTTGAAATCAATGAGGGCAAAAGGGAGGTAGCCTTTGACAATGTGCTAAAAACTAAGTACTTTAATCAACCACTAAGGATGAAGGAAGAAAACATAGCCTCAAAGGGAAGTCCCAAAGTTACAAAAAATGGAGATTATTGGGAAGAAACACAAGTAATGCAAATTGTAGAAACATTGAGAGAGTATGAAGAATTATTTCCTCGTACATTTACTAATCTTAAAGGTATTAATGAGGAAGTTGGGATGATGAAAATTCAATTAAAGGAAAACACAAAACCATAGAGGAAAAGACCATATACATTGAACCCTAATATAAAGAAAAGATTCCAAATAAAATTGGACAAGATGTTGCGATCTGACATAATTAAACTGGTAGAAGATGCCAAATGGATCAACCCTATGGTCATGTAACATAATAAAACAAGTGAAAAAAGGATTTATTTTGACTTTAGGGAAATAAATAAGTCTTTTATCCGTGATCCCTTCCCTATATCATTCATAGAGGAATTCTTAGACTTGGTAGCTGGAATGGAGGTCTATTTGTTCATTGATGACTTCTTAGGCTACCACCAGGTAAAGATTCATGAAGAAGACCAACCTAAAACAATGTTTGTAATTGAATGTGGGTCCTTTATGTACATGGTGATGCCATTTGTCTTGAAAAATGCACCTAGAATGTTTAGTAGAATAAATATAAATGTGTTCAAAGATTTCATTCCCAATTTCTTGGAATTATACTTGGATGACTAGAGTATGTATGGACTGATCAAAGATCATGTACATGTACTTTACATCATGCTAGAAAGATGCAAGAGTACAAATCTCATTGATTCTTAAAAAATTCTTATTTTTGGTACCATTTGGCACACTATTTAGTCACATTATATGTAAGGAAGGATTGATGGTAGACCCATTGAAGATAGTGATAATTTTGAATCTTTCACCTCCTAAAATAGTCATAAAAGTAACTAGATTAATGAGATACATTAGCTACCACAAAAAGTTCATTAGATAATATGTAACAATTGTTGGACCAATAGAGGAGTTATTGAAAAACAAAACTAATTAATATATCACTGGATAAAATAGTGCTACAAGGCATTTGATACACTTAAAAAGAAAATAGAAGAGGCCCCAATTCTAGTATTTTCATATTAGAATATTCTATTTAATGTGCATGTTGATTCCTTTGGTACCACAATTGGAGATGTACTAGTAGAAGAAAGGAGATATAAGTGAAATTAAGCAAAGTACACAGAACACAATTCCTACGTCACCAATCTAATGTGGAGAGTTGTACCAATTTTTATCCTTTATTAGTTATAGTGATGAAGATACACAATGCAGGGAAGATCAAATAACATCATAAACAAGGAAAAACCACATAGCACAAGATATATGTGGGGAAAACCCTTTTAGGTGAAAAACCTCACACTCCAAAGCACAACCCAATATATTATTTAGTAACCAATGAAGGTTACAATACACTTCCAGAGCCAAGCTTTTATAGGATTTCACCAACATATAGTTTCTATAGCAATTCTGGTAATATAACAATACCTACAACTGAATCATACAAACTACTCCAACAAGCACCTTATTTATAGAGTTTTAAGGACAAACTAGAAATCTTCTAGAGGTTGGTGCCAACTTGGCCTCATAGCCCATTTTCCAATGCCCCTCTACCTATAGTGACACTTGTACAACATTCCCATCACCACTTACAACCATCATAAAATGAAAGTTTGACTGTCCAAATTTTAGGCACTCCATCTAAAAATAGGCTATGATAGATGCTCTTACACATCTTATAGTTGTCATAGAATGTGTCATAACTTACAACAGTTATAGTTGTAAGAGAATCTATCATAACTGACTATTAATAGGTGATTCCTCTTACAACTTATCATAGTCCAACTTGGGGGGAGCCTAAAGATGCCTTATTCAACATGTAAAGATGTTTTATGACACATTTCATACCTATCATAAGAATCTCTATTCCTCACTCTTACATGTCATAGATTTTGCCATATGTCATAACATCTTACACATTGAACAAGATGCTCACACATGGCAAATTAATTCCATCTCAAATGCAACACCTACATTCTATCATGATGACATGTCCATCCAAGTCACCTTCATAGTGGGATGAAAACTCACCATGCCAACTCACACAAAATCACAAAAAAGGATGTGCATAAATAATTACAATATAGGAAAATAATAAATAATTAATTAACTACCAAAGTTAGGAAATTGCAAAGGTTGAGACACCTTAATTCCCAACATTCTCCCACTTTTCGAACACCTTTCAAGAGCTAATAGAAAAATAAGATTTTAACTACTAGGGGCCAAGAGGCCCATAGACTCCAAATACCATCTAAACTTCTCCATGCTCATAGGAATTGCCACTAAATCTACAACATTCGTCAATGTGTCAACTTTTTCCAATTTTACCTTTCCATCCTCTACCATATCAAGAACAAAATGGTACTAGACATCAATATGCTTTGTACTCACATGAAAATCTAAATTTTTTGCTAAACATATAGCACGTTGACTATCACAACAAATAGTAATCATCCTTGCATAAAGCCCAACATCTGAACATAGTATCCTAAGCCAAAAGGTTTCCTTACAAGCATGAGTTGCTGTCATGTAATCTACTTCTGTAGTGGACAAATCAACAACTTGCCACTTACTTATCCAACTAATAGTACCACCAAATATCATGAACACATAAGCACTGGTGGATCTTCTACTATCAATGTCACATGTCCAATCAAAATCCACAAATACATGAATACAAAATAAATGTAAAGCCCCTATACGATAACCATGATAGCATGAGGAATACTCAAAAGTACCCTACAAGTATCTAAACACTCTCTTTACAACATCCCAATATACTCATCCTGGATTAGCTATAAACTAACTAAGGAATCCCATTGTTTGGGTAATGTCTAGTCTTGTATAGACCATAGCATACATCAAGCTTCCAACTGTACTAGCATAAGGTACTCTATCCATTTTCTCCATCTCAGTAGGAGATTTTTGGCAATCCTCAATAGAGAACTTTGTCCCCATTGTGATAGGAACACACAATAGTCTACAAGATACCATATTGAATCTCTCCAACACTAAGTTCATATTTTACTCTAGCCCAACTGAAGTTTTATGTGTTGCAAGTATGGGCCTAAGTGGTATTGTCATTGATGTCAACATACTCCTGTTGCATTAATGATAAGGTTTGGCTGAGCCGTGAGCTAAGGATATTGAGAAAATTAGCCTCAATCAGGAACAGTGAAGAACAGTGATGACAGTAAGGAAAAAGTCCAAGATAGGATGAGGATCAGAGGATGTGGATTAAAGGGTTTGTAGATATGTGTCTATAGGTCATCTAGTAGAGATTTCAGAGGTCCACATGAAGATATGAAGAAGTTGTGGCAGCTCAAGTAAAACCGGTTCCGGTAGGTGTTCAGAGGTGATAGAGTGTAACAAGAAAGGTCCAGTGAGATCCAGAAATGAAGTTTCCTACTCTACAGATTTAAGGGAGTGCTGAGAAAGTCTTTGTGGTGTATCAACTCTATTGGTTCATGGTTTGAAGGTCTACAAGCATCTATTCCTTTGTGACAGTAATGACAAACTGTGTTCTTGAGGTTCTGGATGAAGGAGAAAGGATTTCAGTAAGCAGAAGAAGTGTGGATGTTCTTGGTGTTTCAAGCAAGCTTGTGGAGGTCTTTGGATCATGTCCAATTCATGTTGGTGGTCCGCATTGAAGTTGAAGCTCGCAATTGAAGAGTAACTTCTGGATGATGGTGTTCTTCTTGAGACAGGCTCACCGAATGAGTTATGCATCTAGTGGATGATCTTATGAATGTTTGTCGACATAGATGATCATTCCTAAGTTGATGCCTTGTATAAATAAGGGATTGCGAAGTCAGTTTGAAGTTGTCCTTGTTGTGATGAGAGTGTTGTAATGAGGAGGAGAGCAAAAGGCAGAGTAGAAGTATTGGGCTTAAATGGAACTAATTCAAGCATGGTGAAGATGCTATTCTCCAGTTCATGTATGTGATATTTATTTCTTTGTAGATAGTATGTCTCTTGTAGGTAATGAGCCTCTTGTGAGTAGTGTGCTCAGGCAGTGAGCCCTAATTGGCATGTACCATTTTGTTCTATCTATTCTTCTAACAAAGAATACAATCTTGGGTTAATCACCCTGTGGTTTTTCCCTTAACCGGGTTTTCCACGTCAAAATCTTGTTGACTTATGTGTTGATGTGTTTCTGCTCTTGATTTGAATGCATTATGGTTCATGATTAATATACTGCTAATCACTAAGAAGATTTAAGTGTTTAAATTGAGAAAGTTTTGCACAACTGATTCACCCCCCCTCTCAGTTGTGTGCCCTAAGTCTAACAATTGGTATTAGAGCTAAGTTCATTGAAAAGAGCTTAACCGCTTGAGGAGATCCAAGATGTCATCCTACAAGAAGGATAGTCTGATGTTTGATGGAACCAATTTCAATCTATGGAAAGGTCGCATGAAGTGTCACTTGCAATGCATGGGAATGACATGCTGGACCATGGTTACAACACAGTATGTACCTCCACAGGGTGGTCCAAAAGCTCCAAATGAAATCACAGATGCTAAAAACAATCTGTGGACTATAGAAGCTCTTCTAAGCACATTATCTGATTCAGAGCTCTCAAATGTTATTGACCTTCCAACTGCTTTTGATATTTGGAAAAAATTGGAACTTTTGCATGAAGGAAACCAGTATGTTAAATGTGCAAGGTTACAGAGTCTGAAAGGGAAATTTGAAAACCTGAAGATGAGAGATGATGAAAATATTAATACTTTTATGCCAAGAGTAAATGAGCTTTTTTGTGGAATTAGAAATGCTGGTGGAGTCTTGGATGAAAATGAGATTGTTGGCAAAATTCTCAGATCCCTTCCTGCTTCTTACAAAATCAAGGTTGCTGCCATTGAGGAATTTAGAGCCCATGCAACTATCACAAGAGATCAATTGGCTGGCAAATTGGTTGCATTTGAAATGACCAAGTTTGGAGATGATCCCCCCAAGACTGAATCTGCATTCAAAGTTAGTGCCTCTGTAAAAGGTAAACAAAGGTTTGATCCGGGAGAGAACTCATCAAGGAAACTGTCATGGTATGAAAAAGCAAGAAAAGACCTGGAAGAAGAAGAAGTATAAACTGTTCAACTTGAAGCCCTCATTGGAAAGAGACTGCCAAGAGGATCCAGTAAGAATGAATGAAAATTGCCTTTTAAGTGTTTTAACTACAATAAGATTGGTCTTTTTGCATCAAGATGTCTAGAAAGATTTTCACTTGGCCAAATCCTAACAGATCAAGGTTCCAAAAGAATTGTTACTATGTTCATGAAGATGATAATGAAGGAGTAACAGATGATGAATTAGAGACAGGAAACAAATCTGGAAGTGAATGGGTGTTTATTGCGATCAAGGAAGAAGAACCAATATCCTCTGTATCTATCAATCATAAATTGTAGAAAGAGCTCTAGCTGCCCAAGTTGAAGAAAAGGATGATTGGGTCATTGATAGTGGTTGCTCTCACCATATGACAGGTGACAAAAATAAGTTCATAGATTTGGAAAGGTATGAAGGAGTGGTGAAGTTTGGTGATAATTCCTGGTAGAATCAGAGGAAGAGGAACTCTTTCCTTTGATGGAAGGAACAAAACCGGTAATGTTCTATATGTTGAAAGCTTGAAGCACAATCTTCTCAGTGTTGGACAGTTGGTGGACAAAGGCTATGATCTCTAGTTCAAGAATGGAAAATGCAAGATCTTTGAAAGCTCCAAAACAGAGATTGCATCTAGTACCCAAACTAAAGGTAATATCTTCCACTTGGTTGGCACTGGTAAAAGTTGCTTATTTGTTCAAGTTGATCAGAGTTGGTTATGGCATAGGAGAATGTGTCATGTGAATTTTGATAACATCATCAAGATAAGCAATACTTAGGCTGTAAGAGATCTTCCTAAATTGGTGAAACCTACTAATAGCTTGTGCAAAGAATGTCAGTTGGGTAAGTTGAGCAGAATCACATTCAAGAGTAAGGAACTATCTTCTACCAGATTATTGGACTTAGTTCATACTGACCTTTGTGGCCCGGCAAGAATCAGGAGCATGCAAGGTGATAGATACTTCATGTTACTAATTGATGACTATTCCCAAATGATGTGGGTAACTTTTTTGAAAGAGAAATTAGAAGCTTTTGAGAAATTCAAAATATTCAAGGCTATGGTAGAGAATGAAACCAGATTGAAATTGAAATGTCTGAGGTCTGATAGAGGTGGAGAATTCACATCCAGTGAGTTCATAGAGTTCTATGAGAAACATGGAATAAAGAGACAGTTGTCTGCTCCTAGGACTCCATAGCAGAATGGAGTAGTGGAAAGAAAGAACCAGACCATGCAGGAAGCATCTAGGACCATGATGATGGAAGCAAATGTTCCTCACATCTATTGGAGAGAAGTTGTCAGCACTACACTCTATACTCTCAATCGAGTTCAAATTAGAAGCAATACTGGTAAGACTCCTTATGAACTATGGTTTGGCATCACTCCTACTGTGAAGTATTTCAGAGTTTTTGGTAGCAAATGTTACATTAAAAGAGATGAAGATCTAGGAAAGTTTGATGCTAGAAGTGATGAAGGAATATTCATGGGTTACTCTACTCAAAGCAAAGCATACCGGTGTTATAACAAAAGACTGAGAAAGATGATAAAAAGTACAAATGTGAAGGTTGATGAGGGAATTGAGAAACCCTCAAGGTTTTATGAATATGATGAAGATGATCAGAATGGTGTTCTGACTCAAGGAGCCCAAGCCTCGTCAGTTAGTCAGATTCAAGCTAATCCGGTAAACCAGGAAGAAGAAATAACTTTCAATGAGCCTGATCAAGAATCATAAGTGCAAGAAATTCCTAAAGTTCCCAAGTATGTAAGACTAAACCACTCTAAAGATCAGATCATAGGTGATAAAAGCAAAGGAGTACAAACAAGAAGGAGAAATGCTCAAGATTCAGAAGAGTATTATTTGATTTCAAAGATTGAACCTAAGATAGTGAATGAAGCTTGTAATGATGAAAACTGGACTAAAGCAATGGAGGAAGAGTTGGTGCAAATAGAGAAAAATCACACTTGGGATCTTGTTCCCAGACCTAGAAACAAGAATGTGATTGGAACCAAATGGGTCTTCCGAAACAAACTAAATGAAGTTGGTGAAGTAATCAGAAATAAAGCCAGATTGGTCTGCAAGGGCTACTCTCAAATAGAAGGAATTGATTTTGAAGAAACTTTTGCTCCAGTGGCAAGAATTGAAGCAGTCAGATTATTTCTTACCTTTGCTACCTTCAAGGATTTCAAGGTATATTAGATGGATGTCAATTCTACCTTTCTAAATGGTGACTTGGAAGAAGAAGTGTATATAGAGCAACCGGATGGATTTCAATTGTCTGATCATGGTGATATGGTCTGCAAGTTGAATAAGGCACTGTATGGATTGAAGAAAGCCCCAAGAGCCTAGTATGAAAGATTGGATAACCATCTTTTGAAAATTGGGTTCAACAAAGGTATTGCTGACAGTAACTTATATTTCAAAATTGATCATGAAAACATCTTGATTGTTGAAGTATTTGTTGATGATTCATCTTTGGAGGAAGAGATAGTATGTGTAAAACTTTTGCAAATCAAATGAAAAGTGAGTTTGAGATGTCTATGCTTGGTGAAATGAATTTCTTCTTGGGTCTGCAATTCACTCAAACAAAGAAAGGAATCTTCATTTCTCAGATCAAATATGTGAAAGAATTGTTGAAGAAATTTGGGATGGAAGATTCAAAGCCAATGAATACTCCCATGGCAACCGGATGTAAGTTGAGCAAAGATGATGACTCTCATAAGGCAGACCAATCAAATATAGATCAATGATTCGAGGATTGTTGTATCTCACTCAAACTAGACCAGATATTATGCAAGTTGTTGGTCTTGTTGCTAGATTCTAAGATAATCCTAGAGAATCCCATGTCATGGCAATCAAGAGGATTTTTAGATATCTAAAAGGGATGATTGAGTATGGTCTGTGGTATCCTAGAGATCATGATTTCTCTCTTCATGTATATACAGATGCTGATTGGGCAGGAGATGTGGATGACCGGAAGAGTACCAGTGGTGGAGCATTATTTTCAGGAAGAGACTGGTTTCTTGGCTAAGCAAGAAACAAGAGGCAATATCTCTGTCTACAACTGAAGTAGAATATATTGCAGTAGTAGGTAGTTGCACTCAAGTTTTGTGGATGAAGCAGATGCTAAGAGATATCAAAGTGGAGCATGAGGAACCTATCACAATCTTCTGTGATAATTCAAGTGCTA
The DNA here is from genome assembly GCA_027924645.1 of Cunninghamia lanceolata. NCBI lineage: Eukaryota > Viridiplantae > Streptophyta > Pinopsida > Cupressales > Cupressaceae > Cunninghamia > Cunninghamia lanceolata. Next base: position 12,672,551 of record BSBN01000854.1, read on the forward strand.
TAATAATATCTAAGAATCCGGTGTTGCATTCAAAGACTAAACACATATCCATCAAGTTTCACTTTTTGAGAGAACAAGTGAACAAGAATGAAGTCAGATTGGAGTTTGTGCCTTCCAAGGATCAGATTGCAAACATCTTTACTAAACCTCCACCTGAGGACTCTTTTGCATATCTCAGGGAGAAGTTAGGGGTTATTGCCCCTCTTGTGATGAACTAAGGTGCATTGAAGTGCATCAGTCTGGTGGATATCATAGTTATATTTTGTGATCCGGATTGATGGGACCTGCTACTCAGGGGGAGCAGCAGGTATGATTCTGAAGTGTTAGAATTGTAAGTATCTGCCCTTTGCCATTGATGTCAAAGGGGGAGAGAAGACATGTGAAAAATAAGTGGTTGCTAATCAAAGGGGGAGTAGTATAAGGAGAGAAGACATATGAATGGTTATTGCTAATAGGGGGAGTTGCAACAGTGAGGAGAAGTTCTTGTCTTGATGGCTAAAACAGTTTTTCACATCTTATGTTGCCATCAATGACAAATGGGGAGATTGTTGCAAGTATGGGCCTAACTGGTGTTGTCATTGATGTCAACATACTCCTATTGCATTAATGATAAGGTTTGGATGAACCGTGAGCTGAGGATATTGAGAAAATTATCCTCAATCTGGAACAGTGAAGAACAGTGATGACAGTAAGGAAAAAGTCCAAGATAGGATGAGGATCAGATGATGTGGATTAAAGGGTTTGTAGATATGTGTCTGTAGGTCATCCAGTAGAGATTTTAGAGGTTTTCATGAAGATATGAAGAAGTTGTGGCCGCTCAAGTAAAACCAATTTCGGTAGGTGTTCAGAGGTGACAGAGTGTAACAAGAAAGGTCTGGTGAGATCCAGAAATGAAGTTTCTTGCTCTATGGATTTAAGGGAGTGTTGAGAAAGTCTTTGTGGTGTATCAAATCTATTCGTTCATGGTTTGAAGGTCTGCAAGCATCTATTCCTTTGTGACAGTAATGATAGACCGTGTTCTTGAGGTTCCAGATGAAGGAGAGAAGGATTTCAGTAAGCAGAAGAAGTGTGGATGTTCTTGGTGTTTTAGGAAAGCTTGTGGAGATCTTTGGATCATGTCCAGTTCATGTTGGTGTTCCACATTGAAGTTGAAGCTTGCAATTGAAGAGTAACTTCTAGATGATGGTGTTCTTCTTGAGACAGGTCGACCGGATGAGTTATGCATCTGGCGGATGATCTTATGAATGTTTGCCGACTTAGATGATCATTTCTAAGTTAATGCCTTGTATAAATAAGGGATTGTGAAGTCAGTTTGAAGTTGTCCTTGTTGTGATGAGAGTGTTGTAGAGAGGAGGAGAGTGAAAGGTAGAGCAGAAGTATTGGGCTTAAATGGAACTAATTCAAGCATGGTGAAGATGCTATTCTCTAGTTCATGTATGTGATATTTATTTCTTTGTAGACAGTATGTCTCTTGTAGGTAGTAAGCCTCTTGTGAGCAGTGTGCTCGGGTAGTGAACCCTAATTGGAATGTACCATTTTGTTCTTTCTATTCTTCTAACAGAGAATACAATCTTGGGTTAATCAGCCCGTGGTTTTTCCCTTAACCGGGTTTTCCACATCAAAATCTTGGTGTCTTATGTGTTTTTGTGTTTCTGCTCTTGATTTGAATGCATTATGGTTCATGATTAATATACTGCTAATTACTAAGAAGATTTAAGTGTTTAAATTGAGAAAGTTTTACACAACTGATTCACCCCCCCTCTCGGTTGTGGGCCCTAAGTCTAACATTATGATAGCTCTATCTCTTTTGATTTCCATCCCCAAGATATACTTGGCTGCCCTTAAATCTTTCATCTCGAACTATGCTGACAACTGAGACTTCAAATCAAATATCAAACTTTTACCATTCTCAAAGAATAGCATATCATCAACATACAATGCAATAATGAGAATTCAATCATTATGAATTTTAAAATAAATGATATGATTTTGATATAATAAATCCCAAACTCAACACAAAGGCATGAAACTTTTGGTACCACATCCTAGGAGACTATTTCAAACCATACAAAGACTTCTTCAACTTGCAAACCAAATACTCTTTACCTTTCACCATGTAGTTCTCTGGTTGTGACATATATATATATATATATATATATATATATATATATCCTCCAAATCACCATGAAGGAAAGTTGTCTTCACATTCATCTGCTCAACTTCAAGATCATACACTATAGTAAGCGATAAAAAATCTAATGGATGTCAGCTTTGGAACAAGAGAGAAAATCTCCCATATTCTATTGGACCTCAACCTAGGAATAACCCTTCATGACCAACCTTGCCTTACACTTCTCAACATTTCCATGTGAACCAAATTTATTTTTGAGCACCCATTTGCATCCAATGAGTTTATGTCCATTAGGAAAGAGCACCAAATACCAAGTATTATTATTCTTCAATGCAAACATCTCTTCTTCTGCGGCCTCTTTCTAGGAATCTGCATCACTCATACACATAGCCTCTCTTACGGTCCTAGGATCATCAGTGTTAGAAGTCAATGCAAAAATGTAACTAGAATCATGTAATGAATATCCAAACCTATCAAGTTTTCACCTTATTCAAGTGGACCTCCTCACAAGCTCAAGTTGAGGTTTGTCATATTATTCTAAACTTTCAGAGCTACTAGAGCTCTCCTTATCATCAAATCCAATAAGTGTTTTCAGTTTAAATTTCTCATGGGTAGAAGGAAGCTGAACCACATCCTCTTTCTTTTCCTCTTTTTCTAGCTATAGAACAATAGAAGAAGGATTCATCTCTCTAAAAATAAAACTTCTTCTATAGAGAGCTCTTTTAGCCCTAGGATCCCATAGCTTGTACCCTTTCACACTAATACCATAACCGATGAAGATACACTTCACTTTCTTATTCTCCAACTTTGCCCTCTTCTCCCTAAGCACATGGGCATATTCCTCAAAACCAAATATTTCAATATATATCGAGGGATTGTTTCCTAACCACACCTTCATAGGTGTCTTATCAACAAGAACTAATGCGGGATACCTATCAAGCAGGTAGCAAGAAGTAGCAACAACTTTGGCCCAAAAGTTTTATTCAAGGCTAGCTCAACTAAGAATACTCATATCCCTCTCCATAAACATCATGTTCATCCTCTTTGCAACTCCTATATTGAGGGGTATGTGGATTTGGCTTATGCCCCTTAATCCCATGTTCTTTATAGAACTTGTCAAAATCTACTAAACAAAACTCACTACCATTATCAATCCTTAAACAATTAATCTTTTTATTAGTTTGATTCTCAACAAAAGCTTTTATACTCTTTGAATTGATTAAAGAATTCAGATTTACTTCTAAGGAAATAAACCCATGTCCTATTGTAGTCATTAATGAATGATACAAAGTAAATAGATTTATAAATTTAAGGAACACTAACAGGACCAAAGACATCAAAATGTATAAGGTCCAACACCCTAGAAGATTTATGAGAACTGGAATAAAATTAAACATGGTTATGTTTTCCATATATGCAATGTTCATAAAAATTGAATTCAAGATTACAATCATTCATCCCCTCAATGAGGTTTTTTTTCACAGCTCTAAGACCCTTCTCACCAATATAACTAGGTCTTTGGTGCCATAACATTGGTTTTTTAGTAGGAAGTTTCATTTCCAAAGAATGAGCACCCTTAGGTACCCAGAAATCACATTCATCAAAAGTAGATAAAACATTTGTTTGCTTCTAGTTCCAATTGTGAGGATGAAGACATTGAAGATCTTTTCTTTATAATATAAGAACTATTGAACTAAACCATGGGGTCAGTTCAGAATCATGGGGGTCCAAACTAGACCCCTAAGTGGCAATAAAAACTTAGAAAAACAAAGTTAGGCAACTTGACATAAAAATTTGAATAGGTTATTAACATAATTTGAAAAATCTGTAAGAATAGAATTTGTAGCAAATTGAATTTAGTTTCTAGGCTACTAGTCCTTTTTGGAAAAAAAGTAAATCTATTTTGCAAAAATTTTAAATTTTAATGCAATAGTACTAAATGTTTAAGAAAAAGATAAAAAGCAGGTGTATGTCTGACCAACTTAAGTACAAGAATTTTTTTTTTTTTTTTAACTTTCAATATAGGTAGAGGACACATGCCCGGATGTGCCACATTTTTTTTGTAATTTTTTTGCAAGTAAATATTTAGTTATAAGTTTTTTATTAGAACATTTCAAAATTATTAAAACACGTTTGTCTGACCACCATAACTTGGTTAAAAATTTATGAAATTCAATTTTTTTTTAATCCTATAGTATACGAAGCATAGAATGTGATGCATCTTTTAGATTTGAAAAATGTGTAATAGTTTGAAAATTATAGAAGTTTTTCAATCAGCCTATCAATGAGGACTTTAGTCATAATGTATGTAGAAAATCAATAATAATTATCTGTTAAATTCAAAATAAGGCATATCTTATACTGGTGGAAAGTTGACAATTTTTTCAATAAACCCTTTTCATTTCATCAAATTCAGATTAAAAAAAAATCATTAGCCACAAGGGCAAAATTTTGGTCATCACATCGACACTTTTTGGACCCCCATGTTCCTACATAGACCCCATGCATACATCCAGCTTAAATAGAGTGCCAATCCAAACATCCTTAGCAAGTACCATAGCTCCTCTTGTCATCTTGCATCCTCCATTTGAGAAAACAACCTACACATCCACATCATTCAAATTACTTATACATAAAAGGTTCCATGCCAAACTATGGATATGTAGAACACCGTTGATCCCCTTCACTCATCCATTAGGAAATCAAATCAAGACTCTTCCATGACTAACAATCTTTAGATGAGAGCCATCACCCTTTTGATAACCCATTTATCTCCGAAGTTTTGAATTATTTTCACTCAAAATCACTCAAAATTTTATAAGTATGTGTTCCCTTGTAAGAACATGATAGTTATGCCTTAGAAATGTTTAAAATCTTGTGAAAATTCTAAAAGATCCTTTGAAAAGACACCAAAATGCTTAAGTTCCCCTTTTCTAGTGTTTTAGGCCATGTTTGAAAGTTGTTGGCAGTTCTAGTGGTTCCTGGAACCACTTGAACCTCTGACAAGGTTCCGAGTTATAGCCTACCCCCAACCCCTGACATGTGTTGCCTCTGCATTTTAATGGTGTCGGTGGTTCTATCGGTTCCTAGAACCACTAGAATCCCTAACATGGTTCATGTTTTCCATCTTCCCATGACTCTCCAATGATGAAAAAATTTCTAAGGCACAAAAAGAGGACAAGTAATGAAGTATTGGTGGTTCCAGTGCTTCGTGGAATCATTGGAACCTCCGACAAGGTTCTAGAGTTCCTAGCAGGGTCTGAAACCTTGACAAAGCCACAAAAAGGTGAAAGGATAAAGATTTTGGAGTGTCTAGTGGTTTCTGGAACCACTAGAACCTCTAACAAGGTTATATTGCTTACAGTGTTTCTAGTGGGTGCTAAATTGCTGACTAGATGGAACAAGGGAGATAAAGGCAAAGGAAAGTTGAAAGTGAAGAAGTAGAAAAGAGACAACTAATTAGTGATGAGTTCCTAGTTGTCAGTGATTCGCCAAAATGTACGAACAAAGGGAAAAGAGCGAAGAAAGATGGTGTCAATAGCTCTGGTGGTTCCTAGAACCACCAAAACCTCTGATAGAGTTCTTGATAAGCCCAAAACTCTCCACAAATGCAAAAATAAAATTTTGAAAGTGTTGTAAAAGCTATAGAATGCGTGTTTTCACGTGTTGACAGAAAAGTCACGTCCCTGCTTCCAAGATAATGCTATTAATGCCCAATATATGCAAATCAGAGGTAGATGAGGAATTAAAAGGAGTAGGTGAGTTATCATAGTTGGTGGGTGCTCTAATTTGTTTCCCACCCAAATGCTACATTAGTTGAAAGTACAATGCTATATATGCTTGGAAAAAGAAAACATAGGGGTTGATTATTTTCCACTTCTAGATTATTTTCTACAAGTGCAAAAATTAAATATTTTTCTAGATTTGAAGGGGATGAATCATGTTCTTTAGGAAGGTGATAAGTTTCTGTGCATGAGTGAGAAATTTTTTTGTAAAGGGTATTACTAAATGAATGTCTCCATGACTATGGGTATATTTTCAAGGTGATTCCTGAGTTGGTGTTACTGTAGGAATACTAATGTTATTACTTATTATTTAAATAAGTAATTATTTTTAAATTATGCACATGGATTTAAGCCACCTTAGGTGATTAGCTGTCAAATTGGAGAGTTCAACACAACTCTCCAAGACACATGTGAACACTCTTTCTTCCACCTCTAGTTGAGTGTTGAAGTCGGCTTTGGATTCGACTCAACCTCCTCACCTATATGTACAACTATCTTATTCATAATCTAATTAACTCCAAACTGGTAATCAACATTGTATCTATTCAATCCTTTGTTTTAATGTAGTATCAAAGCTACGCTAATTAGCTTTCTAGTTCATTTTGAGGCATAAATCCCCTATTTGATAGAAATTTTTTTTGTAAAAAATGATTTTTTTTTAAATTTGACATTTTGCACAAAAAAAATTGACATTTTGCAAGTTTTTGTTATTAGATTTGGACTTTTTTTTGGTGTCTCTATCACCATTTTATGGTTTGAGGGTTTGAAAGGCAATTTTTTGCAACCTTGAACAACTTTGTGATTTGTGGTCACCCTTGTGCTTTGTGGTCATCTTTTCTTTAACAGTTGGGTTCTTTTTGTTGGCCTTTAGTTCATGGTTTCTCTATTAAAAGGTGAGCTAAACATAGTAAATCCTATTCCCTATTATTTCTGGTATCTACAAAAATAGCTAGGTTGATAATGTGAAGGAGCTTTCACCCCGTGAAGGAGCCCATGTTTGATCTCCTCCATGGTTGATTTGAAGGGAATATGACCCTTTATTCTACCTTCAACTTTGACATCCATCATGTGCCATAGCCAAATGATTGAAGCAAAGAGTTGGTTGTGAAGCTAGGTATCTTGTTCAAGTGCTTCATGTGAGGAGGCAGTGTTGGTGTGGGAGGCATCTCGTTGGGTAGTGGCCACACGAAGGCAATTGCAAAGAGCCCATGTGGGATAATTGCCATGTGAAGACAAAGAGCCTTTGAGGGGTAGAGACCATGTCAGTCATGAGGGGTTGATGCCGCGAACAGTGAGGTGTAGGGTCTCCCTTTCCAAACCCCACATTCACATACTATAGGGGTGTGACTAACCAAGCTCAAGGAGGCATCCACATTTCATTCTGTAGACAACATCTTTTGTTGAAGAGGTCACAATCTATGACCAAGACCATACGATTTGGAATCAAGCATCAATTCACTTTGGTGCTACCATCTTCCATTCCTAGACACCCCATTTCACCCCATTCTACCCTAAAATCTAGGCATGATCCATCAAAAGCCTACCCTAATTTGCCCTAATTTGGGCTTTGTTGGAATACTAAGGATCATAAGAGGGGGGGTGAATCAATGATCTGATAAAACTAATTCTTCAAACAAGATCTTCTCACAATAGAACTACAATAATATAACATGATCATGAAACACAAGACAATTGCATTAGGACATGAAAGCATTAACAAAACACAAGAGACATTTAGGAACAACATAGAACATAGGTGATTGAGTAGAAAACCCCAAAAGAGTAAAAACCACTATGAACATGATCTCCATTAAGCCTCAATAGTAAAAGTCATTGGTTATACAGTCTATGCCTCACTGGAAAACCTCACTGGTTATAGACTATGCCTCACTAAAAATCCTCACTGGCAAGCCTCACTAGTTATAGACTATACCTCACTAGCAAACCTCATTGGTTAGAAACTATGCCTCACTAGCATACCTCACTGGTTACAAACTATGCCTCATTGGCAAAACAAACTTAGAAGAAAAACAAAAGAGTTACAGAGGGTTTCTTTATTTCCCTACAAATCTCAGATCAGCATATCATTCTTCTTCAATCTGGAATTCCATTCATCTACTTTCATACTCTGCATATCTGCTACATAATGTCATCTCATTGTTCTTGATTCACCTGCAATAACATCTCCTACTCTGCATATTTCATAGTCAAACAATACACTCTCTCAATCACCTGTAAAACAAGATTCACGCTTTCATTTTCATGTTTTCTTTTCAATCCACACTACATTTCCCTTATCAGTCATACTATGTATAATCAACTACATAATGTCTTGATTCTATGCATAAATCACCTGCAAAAAGATCTCACATGCTTCTCAATTCTTAGACAAAATATTCACTCACAAACCCCCCTAATTCACCTTCATGTTCTCATACAAAAGCCCACACTTCATTGCACATTCATAATTCTCAGTCAAAAGATAAATTCTCTTGTCTATTTCAGTCCACTTCGAATGTCCATACCTTGTAAAAAGTCATATATTAAAAAGAAAACCATCTTCCTCCATTAAACCCCTCTGCATGCTCTCTCTATTCTTAAAAAAAAATACTTTAATTATCTTCCATTATTTTGTATGAAGAATCCTCTATATTTCCACTTCACCGTTTTGGATAGAATATCATCTAAATTGAAAAGGAGTGGGTTCATCTCTTTAATGGCTTCGGTTACATGAGGGAGTGGGCATCTGCATGCCTTTAGCATGTCCAACAAAATGTCTATTTTAGTATTGTTTGAATAGGGCTTTTTCAAATTGTTCTACATGTTCTCTATAGCATTGGTAGAGAGTGCCCAACAAATTTGTTACACAGAGAATGACCATTGAAGATTTTAAAGACTTTAAACCTACTTTGTCGATCTCCAAGTTTGCACCCTTAGATCTTTTAAAGCTAACCATTGATTGAAGGTTGGCTCCTGCATAAGTGAAAGTGACCTAAGAGGGCTGGTCATCCTAGGCAAAGGGGGCTAGTCTCCCAATGAACATAAACCCATAGTTTGTGACTTAAGTTATAAAGTGACCTACTATTGCAAGTTACTTTCTAATTATAACAAAAAGTGCATTTGACATTGATGGTTATCTTTAGGTTTTAAAGACTAATAGTCTAGGGTTTTCTTTGGAAACATAGGGTTAACAATATTAGGAGTTAGGACTTCAAAATAGAATGACAAACCCTAAACTCAAAAATAGCCCTTAGATAGGAAATTATGCAAACCCTATATCTATGGTAGATGACAGATAAAGATAACTTTAAGAATTAGGGTTCTTAGGACATAGCTAGGGTTTTAAGAATCTAGGCCACAATTAGGGTTCTAGGAAAGTAGAACCTCAAACATGCAACAATTTACAAACCCTGAAATGGATTACCACCATTCTCTTCTGAAACAAATCCTTTCAACTTTCTAAGGATATGTATACTAATTTGCGCCCACCTTTCACAAGGTGCTCTCTCCATATCACTACCTCTTTCACTGAATATACCTTGAAAGATTAACAATAACACCATGCACTAAGAAGGGACACTGAGCATCACACTTTGTAAATATTACTACTATGACATGAAGATTTTCACTAACATTGTAACCTGAAAAGTAAAAGAATCTTTGCCTTTGGGCACCTCAAGCCATGGAGCACTTTTGAATGCAGCAATCATTATAAGAATAACATCCAAAAACAATCACAATAAGATGAGTATCAATAAAGACATCACTCTACTATTCCAATCTAACTGAGGGCATGTAGAATGCAACTCATCAAGAAACTCTTTCATGATGTAACACACCATACCATGAAGCAACAAGCAACTCCACCAATATTCACTATTCAAACAAACTCCACTAGTACCAAACACCATGTGATAATCTTTCCTTTGCATCATCAATGACAAAACCTCTAATTGATCTGCAAGTGCTTTGTCATGAGAGTCATGAGAAAAAGTGTAGAACAAGTGTCTTTTACATCCTTTTTGTAAATTGAACATTCGTGAACATCAATGACAAATCCAACAACCTACCTTTCACTTTTACCTTTGACATCAATGACAACTAACATCAACAGGGTTTGCAATTTTGGGCCTCAAAATATTTTTCTATTTTATTTTGCAAGCATTTATAATTATGCTTTCTTTAGTGTTAAAAATAGGCATTCTTTTGTCTAAAATCACTAAGCAAAGTAAAAGTTAAAATAGGGGTCTTTAAATATTTGGAAAAATTTGATTTGAGAAGGATCTATGGTTATTAAAACCCTTGTATTTTCACCTGTCAAAGATAAAGGGTGAGGCCCGAGTTGGCAAGAGGCCAATTGCCTATCACAATCAAAACTATTGTATTCTAATCTCTTTGCCAATTCCAATGAGTGGTTGGAAGGCTAGGTTCATTATCACCTCTAGGGTAAGTGCAAGAAGATGGGTCCAGTTTTAGTTGGAGAAATCTAAGGCAAAAATAATTTAGAAGGAATAAATTTGGCAATATGGCTGATGATTTTTTTTTCAAAATTTTAGGATGAAATTAAAACCAATTACAAATGATAATGTCTATTATTCAAATATGTAATTTTTAAACATATTCTTCTATTTATTAGTTAATTTTTAAACAAAAAACAACTCTGATTTTTAGAAGGAATAGATTTTGGCAATATGGCTGACAACTTTTTTTAAGTATTTTTGGATGACATTAAAACTCATTATAGACGACAATGTCTACTTTTCAAATATGTAATTTTTTTAGAGTTTAACATGTTCTTATATTTTTAAATTAAGTTTTAAACAAAAATCCTCATAAATTTGAAATGACATATATTACTACTTTTTTAATAACTCTTGATTTTGACTATTTTTTGAAAAAAAAATTATGTCTAACCAATCTAGACACCATGCTCTACATGATGGAAAAAATAATTTTCATTTTACATTTAGTTTAGCTCAAATTATGTTGATTATACACAAGGGGTTTTAAAAAACACTAGTTAGGGCCAGAATAAATTAATAAAAAATATATATTTATCAAAAAATTAAAAAAATATCTTGACCAAACTTCGACATCCTGTGCATCTTTCCACAAAAGGAAATAGAAAAATACCTTCATTTAGATCAAATTATTTTGGCCGTACACATGCATGCTTTGGAAAAAAACAGGGGATTTTTATAATGCCACTTTTTGTACATCCTATAAAAAATCAACTTTTATCATTTGGGTATTAGAAAAAAATACATATTTGAAAACTAGAAGAAAAATTCTATATTTCATATTTTTACATCATATTAATACACTGTGTGAGTGCTTAAAATTTTCATGCTCCAAGTATGACAAAATTTAAAAACTAGGAAAAACACTTCCATTTTTTACCAAAAGTGGACTCATCTTCTTGCACTTACCCTCTAGGCATTTTTTTTTTTATTTAGTGCAGTTTTTATTAAATAGGTCATTTATAAGAAATTGTTTATGTTATAACTTTTGATCGGTAGCTCAAAATTGAGCACCGTTTTTTGCAAAAGTTATTTTTTTTTCATTTATCATGCATTGGACCTATTTTCATTATAAAATGCACTAAGTTATAAAGTGCCACAAATCTGGGGGATCACCTAATACTGAATTTGGGGGGTGTACAGAGTCATGCCAAAGAGAACTTCCATAGAGTCATGTCAAGAGTACTTCCATACATTCATGTCAAGAACACTTCCACACTTCTTTCCGTATTTTTAGTTAAGGGGTTTAATCAAGCAATTTGGGGTTTATACATGCACTCAACTTATAAAGTATGACAAATCTCAAAGGGATAAAAATGTTGAATTATGGGGGGGTTCATTGAGTTGTGTCAAGATAATTTTTGAGTTGTGGCAAGAGCACTTCCATAGAGATATGTCAAGGGCACTTCCACTTCCAATTTTTGTCAAGAGCACTTCCAAGTTGTGCCAAGAGTACTTCCATAAGGATATGTCAAGTACACTTCCACTACTCCATCATCCTTCAACATTTTTTTTTGTATTATTTTGCGATGTGTCAGGAACAATTCCACATCACCATCACCTAATGCTACATGTGAATCCAAAACTTTGATTCTTTGAAAATTTCTAGATATTCATCACAACAAAAGATTGGTATTAGTTCCTTTGCTTCTACTGATTTTAGAGTTTCTTCACATAAGGATTCCAGAGAAACTTTCAGGTGGGATTTCATTGTAGCCACATGGCATGCAAATTTTCACATTTCTCTTTTGGAGGAAAGGTTTTTCCCACAAGGTTTTCTTTCTTTCTCCATCTTATGAGAGATACATTTGTACATGGGTATGTCATCAAGCCTAGTAGTCAGGACCTGTCTCTATTGTTCCCACCTAAGTTGTGCTAAAGGGGGGTGTTAGTGTAGGAATACTAATGTTATTACTTATTATTTAAATAATACTAATGTTATTACTTATTATTTAAATAAGTAATTATTTGTATATTCCACACATGAATTTAAGCCACCTTAGGTGGTTAGGTGTCAACTTGGAGAGTTTGACACAACTCTCAAAGATACATGTTGACACTCTTTCTTCCACCTCTAGTTGAGTGTTGAAGTCAACTTATGATTTGACTCAACCTCCTCACCTATATGTACAACTACCTTGTTCATAATATAATTAACTCCAAATTGGTAATTAGCATTATGTTTAATTGATCCTTTGTTTTTACAATTTCTAGGGTCTTGTCTTGCCCTATTTTAGGTTATGAATGTAATTTTAGATTTGATAGATGAGACAACATTTTAAACCATTACTATGAATGTAATGGTCTTTCTAGATTGCATATGGATTTATATGACATAGTAATGGATTATTAAGTATGTTTATACACCTGTATCACATGATGAATGCATTTTATACTTTTTGATCAACTCACTTTTAGGCTCTCTCATTGTTTATCCTTTGATAGACTTGACTCTGCTACCCTTTGGATAGGCATTGATCCTAGAAGTGGTGATAAAAAACAATCCTTAAATGAATAAATATCAGTAATATTGTAAGAAGAAAACACTAATCTATATGCCTTTGTTAAAGTTATGCATTATGACCAAGGAATATTACTAGTAAGGCTTCTAAGTGCCATTTTGAAAACCCCAAGTGCATACCAGCATCTCATCTTTGTACAAGAGTGCTTTTATCAGCTTAAAGAGAAGTTTTATAATTCAACAAGTTTTTTTAATCTAGTGATTGTATTAGGGATTAAAACTGCAACCTAGGTATTGTTGTAGTGGTATAAATTTGAAAGTGTTTAGTATTATGATTAATCCATGTTTAGGGATGCCTCTAGGAACACCCTTCTTAGCTTAGCTAAGCCAAAAGTGAAGAGGAGATTACCCACTCCTACCAATTGGCCCTTAATCACCTTCAACCTATGGATGAGCCCATTTATTGTCTCTTTGATGACATCATTGGCTTGGGAGATTAAGAAATACTCTAGGGTTTTGGGTTAGCTATTTTTGGACCCAACACACCTAAGTACACCTTCCCACCATCATATTCTTCATACTTAGTGATGTAAGAGCAACTACAAGCATTCAAATCAATTGAGACACTTAATGTTAAAGTTACAGAGTACTAGGGAGAGTGATAGTGGAGATTACCGCATTTTACTGCATTATCACATTATATCTTGTGGAGCTAGATTTAGTTTCTATAACATGTCATCTACATCATATCCAAAATTCAAATCATTTGGATTCATTTTTGGAGAGATGTCGCTATCAGAAGATTACCTGTTTTCACAAACCAAAGAAGACAGTGTTCAGGCAAGTCTAATTAGTTTGTGGAGCAATTCTGTGACTTGTGGAGCCTAATGGGACATCATTCAAGGTATTTTAGAACCTAGCCAACCTTCTTAGAGATCTGCATGAAGTTCCATTCACCTGCAGAGCAATACCCTATGTGTTTAGGTCTGACCTATTTGTTTCTACATGTTTCCTGAAACAATTAACTTTTGGATGACTTGATAATGTTATGGGGACTTGTGAAGGATATAAATGAAGAATAGAAGATTGTTGCATGATTGCAGAGCATGATGTATGAAGATATGAAGTGAGAAGCTGAAGTGTTTGTTCTGAAGAAGTAGCAGAATAGGGTAGAATGCAGACTGGTGAACAAAAGAAGGTACAAAGTAGAGAACTGACAAGAAGAAGTAAGAAGACATGAAGTTATGTTGTATAGATCTTTTGTAAACCTAGGTTGCGGTCTATCATATGAAAAGTCCTAGTGCTAGATGTAATGTGATTAGAGATTATAATATAATGAGGAATGAGCTTTGAAGGTTGGGTTTTTCCCTTTTAGGGTTTTTCTAGGATATATCTTGTGTCATGTGTTTTTCAATATCTCTTTTCATTCTGTTGATTACATATTTATGTTGCATCTCTGTTATGATCAAGGTGTTAGTTGTTTAAGGCTGTAAGGTCGGATAGTCTCTCATCAAACCCTCCTACCTTGACTGCATCAAGTGGTATCAGAGTTGGTTGCAAATTTGTTGGGAAGGCTGTGGATCTATTGGGAAGAGAAAGTGTTGAAAGAAGTGCAAAACCCTAGAAGTAACAAGTGTCACTGTAGAAGAAAGATCAAGGCAAGAAAGATCTAGTTAATATTTTCATATTCAGTTGTTTGTAAAATTTGTTTCAATGGGGAAGATTGGAAAAAGGATGAAGAAAGAAAATGAAAACCTAATATGCAAAAAGGATATTCTAGAAGAAGAATTGTGTGAAGTCAAAAGGTGTAATTTAGAATTTATGGAAAAGATGAGAGAACTAGGAGAAGACAAATATGATGCTCTTGAAGAAGAATTTGAAAATGTAAAATGGAGGAATGAAGAATTAGACGCAGAGCTGAAGTTGTTTTAGTATGTTGAAAAGAATTTTGAAGAATTAGAAGAAGGAATCAAGTTGTTTGGGAAGGTTGAAAAGAGATCTTGAAGAAAATTTGGAAGAGTTGAGAAAGGAAAATAGTCTACAAAAGAATGAAATATTAGGATTGAAGGAACATATTGATCAATTAGAGAAATCACTTGTAGCATGCAGAAAAGAGAATGAAAGTCTGAGATCTAAGCCTAAAATTTGTGATGTTTCTTGTGATACTAATGATTTGTGGGATGCTACAGAAGCTTCTTTAGAAGGTGAGAATGAAGATAACAATGTAACTGAACCTGTAATTGTTGGTGATGGTATTAGTTTCAAAATCATGCAAAGAATGGGATATGAAGGAAAAGAATAGGGAAAGCATCAACAAGAAATTATAGGGCCTATTGAACTAGTAATGAGATCAAGAAATCAAGGCCTTGGATATGACAGAGGTAAGGATGTTGTCACAAGTTCAAATAAGTCAACTTAGGGAAGAAAACGTATGCATTGTTCTTGTTGTAATAGACATGGACATGAAAAGGAATTATGTTGGGATCTATACCCTTGTAAGTACTATGGATTAAGGAATCATTCTCGAAAGATGTGTTGGAATAAAATGAGGAGAAAGCTTATGAAAAATTGTATGCAGATGGATTATGGATGGATTACTCAATCAAAATGGAAACATGTTACTTGCATGTTCAGTAGGTTGTATAGATTGAAGTATTCATGTGTTGGAGAGAAAAGAGGATACAGATCAGGTTGCAGAGAGAGAAGCTTTATGCAGAGAGAAACAAGGATAGTAATTCAAACCATAGAGGGAGAAATGATAGGAGTCATAATTCTTATCACTGTGAAGGAAACTGGAGAGATGAAATAGGATTTGATAGGAGAGGAACCTATTTTCAAGTTTGCAGGTGAAAAGAATCAAGCAGTGAATGTCACCAAGAACCTATTACTGGAGAAGCTAATGAAGAAATAATAGTGGATGATGCAGAGGTAATTTATGTAGAGGAAGAAGAACCTATTGAATTACTAAGTTTGATAGAGAAAACATAAGAGGGTTAAGCATTGATCTTAAGGATAATTTTGTTGTAAGCTAATCAACTAAGGAACCAATGCAAAAGAAGGTGTATGTAATTATGTACAGAGAAGTTCTTATTATTGAAATCCACAAGACAATTGAGAGGAAGTGGGTGAATCAATTGTAACCAAAACTTAACTTCTTTCAAACATCAACACATCAACCACTTAATCATTGTTATTATGATTTAACCATGGAAGCATGAAATCAGAAACTTATACATATTCACACAAGAGACACATGAGACAACAATTTTTTATGTGGAAAACCCAATAAGGGAAGAAAACATGGTGAGAATTAACTCAAAATATAAATGATATATCAAAATTTACAACAAGGCTCACTGCCTTAGCACTCACTACCAAGAATGCTCATTGCAAAGGAAGTGGATCACTACCAAAATCTGATGAACTGAGATAGTAGCATCTATACCATGCCAAGGTTTCAATCCATTGAAGGGCAATAAAACTCCTCTACTCTGCTCTAATTTTTACACTTCACACTTATCTTCGCATCTTCGCATCATCATCCCTTAATTACGACTTCATTACATGTATTTATATAATTCATCAACCTTTGAATGTATGTCAAGTTTGAAATTACAATCATCAACCATTTGAATAATCTCCAAGGTCAGCATACATACATACATTAGAATAGTTTTGGACCTAAACAAATTTGTGAAGGAAAAGATTGAATGCAAACCACACCATGCCTTAGCTGGGACTCAAACGTAATCTAGAGACATGCTTCATGCTTAATCTAAATTATACTTTGTAAACCAATTAAAAAGAAGGAACACAATCTTGATACATCCACAAGCATGTTACAATCACCAAGAACTTCTGCATAACCCCCAAACATTCTACCCAAAAGATTCTTCAAACCAAAGCACTTAAACATTACTGTCAGCCATTGTCATAAAGGAAAGATCACTTACAGAGCACCAAATCATGAACCATTTCAATTGACCATACATAACATCATCCCAGACTTAATCCTAGAACTACAAACCATAAAACTTAAATGCAGAGAAATGCAAAGCAGAATACATTCTCCCTATCACCATTAAATACTCAAAAAAATAGTTTTTTACTCTAGTGAATAGAACTCACTCAAATCTTCACACCATAGGCTCAAACTTGAAACATAGCAACTACAGACATGCCTTAACATAAATTTCAAACCATAGACAAAGATATTCAATCTATAGGATATACAAAGCAAAACAATGTACTGTTTTGAGAGATAGAACAATTCTGCAATTATAGTGACTTCTCAAACACTTGTTCAAACTCATTCAAATAACTTCCTTAGATGCTAACCTTAGGTATTGACATCAATGACAACACTTACTTCTCATAGTTGCAACAATCTTCCCCTTTGTCATTGATGGCAACACATGATATGAAAAACCATCAAGAAAAGCAAACTTGCTTTGCTTCTTTGCTCCCCCTAACTTTATGCTTTCTCTGGCTGCAACTTTCTCAGAATCTCTCTCCTTAAGTTTTTCACATGAACTTCTCTCCCCTTTGACAACAATAGAAAAGGGTGTTGGACCTTTCCTCTCTCTCTTTAGTCATCATTGCTCAATTCATATATTATTGTACTACTCCCCCTATCAGCAATACTAAAACACTTATTGCTCTTTATCAAGAACTCATATTTGCAATATCTAGCTACTACTCCTCCTAAGAGGTAGACTTCAAAACATCAATCCATATCAAAAAATGAGACTTTGGGTACAACCGAAGTGATGCATTTCTTATGCATCTTAGTTTAGAGCAGGAGGGGTAATGACCCCTAACTTCCCCCTAAGATACTCAAAAGTATCCTTAGGCAGAGGCTTTGTGAAAATATCTACAATCTGATCCTTTGTAGACACATATTCCATCTTTAGTTCATTCTTTGTTACCTTTTCTCTTAGAAAGTGATACCTTATTGATATATGCTTTGTTCTCGAGTGCATCACTAGATTCTTTGAAATGTTTATGAGACATGTATTGTCACAAAAGATTGAAATCGATTCTCCATACACAACTCTTATTGAAGAGAATTAATGTCTCAAGTTATTGCTTGGAACCTCATTCATTCATTCATTGGTTTTCATCAATGTTCATAAAAAAAAGTTGAACTGTCGGTGAACTCTTGAACTTCGTTCATCGAGTTCAATGGTTCAATCGCTATCTATTGGTTACTTCGTTGAAGGATTGAACTGTTCATCAGGTTCAATGGTTCATTAAAATATTCATCGGGTTCAAGGTTCAATGTTGAAACTCAGGTTCAATGGTTCATTGAACTATTCGGTGGTTCCACAAGTTCAATGGTTCAGTGAACTATTCATTGTTTCCACAGGTTCAATGTTTCAACCATTGGTTTGAGGTTCAATGGTTCAACCGATGGTTCGATGGTTCCACAGGTTCAATGGTTTAATCGATGGAGATTGAATGTTTGGACATCGGTAAGAAAATTATCATCAGTGAAGTTTAGAGATATCTCTCTGACTACCAGTATCTTTTCGATGGATGGTGAATGGTAAACTCGTTGGTTTTGTTGACATATGTGTCAACAGTCTATATTCTTTTAGGCGTGTATATATACTACTATTACGCCTGATGTCTGATGCATGTGGGATTAATCATCTCACTAGAATGTGAACTATCAGAAGGCAGTTACGCGACGATTGTGATAGCGATGCTGAGTCAGTTGATATGAGCAGTTAGGCAACAGACAAGTAATGCTTCTTTGCTCTTGAGGAATGTGGTTTATATACAGATTTGGTGAGCTCGTCATGATTGATGAAAATGATTTGATTATACATTTTTTCTAGAGATGTACAGATGTTAGAAAATAGTTTTGTATAATTGTAGAGTATCGATACCTATGCAATAGAGCTAGGATCTTTATTGTAACTATTCTGTTTATAGTAATAAAGATAGTCTCTCTTGTGGTGGTGGGTTTTTTTACCCGGAAGGGTTTTCCCACATAAATCTGGTGTCATTCTTTGTTTTTTGGTGTGTTTATCTGTAGTTTTTAAATTGAAATTTACCTGTCTACGTTATCCTCTTTGAATTAACTTTAGGGAAGCTGTATTCTGCACCTCTACTTTCCTTACAAGTGGTATCAGAGCCTGGTCAGTTGTGTTATCCTTGTTGGTAGGTTGGGTTTTTTGTGTTAGTTCAGAAAGGGGAATTCTGTAGAGGTCTATTTTGTTAAATAAGATGGCAAGTACATCAGGAAAAATAGACATTGAAAAATTCAATGGCACAAACTTTGAGTTGTGGAAGATTAAGGCTGAAGATTTGCTAGTCGACAAAGATCTTTGGATTGTTGTGTCTGGGGTTAAACCTACAAGCATGAAACAAGAAGATTGGGACCTACCTGATAGAAAAGCTAGAGGACTGATATGATTAAGTCTTGTGGATTTTATTCTATTGAACATCCATGAAGAGAAGTCAGCCAAAGATTTGTGGAAGAAGTTGGGAGATATTTACCAGGGCAAGTCTTTGGTGAATAAACTGTTCCTCAGAAAGAAGTTGTATTCTCTGAAGATGGATGAAGGTGCATCTATAGCAGACCATCTGAACACATTTAATCTTATTGTTGCACAGTTGACATCTATAGGTGTAAAAATAGAAGAGGAAGACCGCTGTATGCTTCTTTTGTGTTCCTTACCTAACTCATAGGATCATCTTGTGATGGCTATTAGAAGTACAACAACCACATTTACAACTGAAGTGGTTGTTACCTCGTTGTTATCTAAAGAGATGCGGAGGAAATCTTCTAAGACAGCCAAAAAGGCTCTATCTATTCGAGGTAGATCAAAGGAAAGAGGCAAGAAGAAGGAAAAGTCTAAGTCCAAATCAGAGGGGAAATCAAAATCTCCTGACACGAAGTCCAAGGTGAAGTGCTGGAATTGTGGATAGAAAGGACACATCAGAAGAGACTGTAAAGAGGAGAAAAAGAAGAAGAAGAACACTTCTAACAATGATTCTTCTCAAAGTGATGTTGATGCCTTCATTGCTGCCTTGGCAACGCCTACATCTAAAGATGTGTGGCTAGTGGATTCGGGAGCATCTTTTCATATGACATCTCACAGAGAGTGGTTCACAAAGTATGAACCATATGCTGGTGGGAAGGTGTTCCTGGCAAGTGATTCAACACTGGAAATAGTTGGCCGAGGAAGAGTCAGAATCCAGTTCCTAGATGGTAGGATAAAGGGAATGAATGGAGTTCTTCACACACCAAGTCTGGCTAGAAATTTACTTTCTATTAGTAAGCTTAATGATGTTGGAGTGCAAGTTACTTTTGTGAATGGTGGCTGTAAGATGACTAGAGGTTCTATTGTTCTGGCTAAGGGTGAACGCATTGGAACTTTGTATAGATTAGATGCTAAACTAGTGTGTTGTAATAATGTCTGTAAAATCTATAAAAGCTACTATTGTAACACATGATGCAAACTCTATGGAAGTTAAACTTCCTGCAGAGAAAACAATGCTCTAGCATCATAGACTTGATCACATAGGTGAAAAAGGTTTAAAAACCTTGAAGAACAAAAACCTGGTAGATGGGCCGATTGATTGTAATCTGGAATTTGATTTCTGCGAACATTGCATATATGGAAAATAGAACCGTGTTTCATTTTACTCTAGTTCTCATAAATCTTCTGGAGTTCTAGACTATGTACATTCTAATGTTTTTGGTCCAATTGATGTTCTTTCTCTATCTAAATCAAGGTACTTTGTGTCGTCTATTGATGATTATTCGAGGAGGGCATTTGTATATTTTTTGAAAAATAAATCAGAAGTGTTCAGTCGGTTTAAAGAATTTAAAACTCTTATGGAAAATTAGACTGGTAGAAAAATAAAATGTTTGAGAACAGATAATGGTGGTGAATATTGCAATGTAGATTTTGATAAATACTGTGTAGATCATGGTATAAAAAGGCATAAGACTACACCTTATACTCCATAGCAAAATGGAGTTGCTGAAAGGTTGAATAGATCATTGATGGAGAAAGCAAGAAGTATGTTGAGCTATGCTGGTCTTGAACAAAGGTTCTAGGCTGAGGCAGTTGCTACAGCATGTTACCTGCTAAATCGTTCTCCTACTTCAGCATTGGTTGATAAGACACCTATGGATGCATGGTCTGGTAAGAAGCCCTCTCTAAGACATATTCGTGTCTTTGGCTATAAGGCATATGCTCATATTCCTGAGGTAAAAAGATCTAAGTTGGATAACAAGGTAGTGAAATGTATCTTTATTGGCTATGGAGTTGGTCTTAAAGGGTACAAGCTTTGGAATCCTGAAACTAAAAAGGTAATTTACAGAAAGAATGTAATTTTTAGAGAGTTGAAACCTTTGGTTATTAACACTTAGCCGGAGAAGACAGAAGAGAATAAAGAAACGAGTGTTGTGAATATTCCTCTGACCCCTGTAAAAGAGGAACAACAAGCACCAAGTGTAGATGGTTCAAATGAGAGTTCAAGTAGCTCTGAAGATTCAGATCTAGAGAAAGAACCTAAACCTGCACCTCAGCCATTGAGGAGATCTACATATGAAAGAAGACAACCAGATAGGTATGGATTTTCAGTACTTGATTCAAGTTGTGCCTATGCTTTACTTACTGATACTGATGAACCTAGGACTGTGAAAGAAGCTATTAGTTTATCTGATTCAGATTCTTGGTTGGAAGTCATGGATAATGAAATGTCATCATTGGAGAAGAATGGAACCTGGGATCTGGTGCCCTTGCCTGAAGGTAGAAAACTTGTGGGCTGTAAGTGGGTATTTAAAAGGAAATATGGCCTAGATGGTAGTGTTGATAAGTACAAGGCAAGAGTGGTTGCTAAGGGGTATTTCCAAAAGGAAGGTATTGATTATGGAGAAACATTTTCTCCTGTAGCTAAGCTAACATCCATTAGATTTCTTTTGTCACTTGCAGTAGCATATGATTTTGAAATTGAGCAAATGGATGTGACGACAGCATTTCTTCATGGGGACCTTGAAGAAGAAATTTATATGTCCCAGCTAGAGCATTTTGTGGTAAAAGGTAAAGAATATTTGGTATGTAAACTTAAGAAGTCTCTTTATGGTTTGAAGTAATCTCCTAGAATGTGGTATCAAAAATTTGATACGTATGTTCTATCTTTAGGATATGTGAGATCTAAATCTGATCACTGTGTTTATTATAAAACTGATGGTGATCAAATTCTTATAATTGCACTATATGTGGATGACATGTTGTTCATTGGCAATGGTAAGGGAATGATCTTAGAATTAAAATCTCAGTTGTCCTTGAAATTTGAAATGAAGAATCTGGGGGCAGCAAAGTACATTCTGGGAATGGAAATCAAAAGGGACAGATCTAAGAGAAAGCTTTGGCTCAGCTAGAGCAAATATATTACCAATGTTCTTGATAGATTTAATATGTCTGATTCCAAACAACTAGTTGTTCCAGTTTTGCAGGGAATGAAGCTATCTATTGAAGATTGTCCTGAATCTTCGAATGAAATTGACGACATGAAAAACGTGCCTTATGCAAGTGTTCTTGGCAGTTTAATGTACACAATGGTCTGTACCAGACTAGACATTGCCCAAGCAGTGGGAGTTTTGAGCCGGTTTATGGCAAATCTAGGCATATCACATTGGGATGCTGTGAAAAGAGTTATGAGGTATTTGAAGGGAACTTCTGACTATTCTATTTGCTATCATGGAAACTCAGTTGGATCTTAGAGATCTATAAACATTCAGGGATATGTTGATTCTGATTGGGCAGGGGATATTGACAGTAGAAGATCTACCAGTGGATATGTGTTCACGTTAAATGGTGGTGCTATCAGTTGGATGAGCAAGCGACAGGCTGTAGTCACTTTGTCCACAACAAAGGCAGAGTACATGGAAGCTACTCGTGCATGCCAAGAAGCCATTTGGTTCAAGATGTTATGTTCTGATGTTGGTTTTAATGTAGGGCAAGTACAAATACACTATGATAGTCAAAGTGCTATATGTTTGGCAAAGATTCCTACATTTCATGCTACAACAAAACATATTGATGTCTAATATCACTTTGTTCATGATATGGTGGAAGATAGGAAGGTGAATCTTGAAAAGATTGACACTTTGGAAAATGCCGCTGATGCCTTAACTAAACCAGTGAGCACGACCAAGTTCAAATGGTGTTCAGATGAAATGGGTCTTCTGGCCCATAATTTTTAGTAATCAAATGAGGATTACGAGGTAGCAGTAATCACTTAGACAAGTGGGAGATTGAAGAGAATTAATGTCTCAAGTTACTGCTTGGAACCTCATTCATTCATTCGTTGGTTTTCATCAATGTTCATCAAAAAAAGTTGAACTGTCGGTGAACTCTTGAACTTGGTTCATCAGGTTCAATGTTTTATCGCTATCCATTGGTTACTTCATTGAAGGCTTGAGCTGTTCATCAGGTTCAATGGTTCATTGAACTGTTCATCAAGTTCAAGGTTCAATGTTGAAACTTAGGTTCAGTGGTTCATTGAACTGTTCGATGGTTCCACAAGTTCAATGGTTCAGTGAACTGTTCGTTGTTTCCACAGGTTCAATGGTTCAACCATTGGTTCGAGGTTCAATGGTTCAATCGATGGTTCGATGGTTCCATAGGTTCAATGGTTTAATCAATGGAGATTGAATATTTGGACATCGGTAAGAAAATTATCATCAGCAAAGTTTAGAGATATCTCTCTAACTACCAATATCTTTTCGATGGACGGTGAATGGTAAACCTGTTGGTTTTGTCGACATATGTGTCGACAGTCTATATTCTTTTAGGCATGTATATATACTACTGTTATGCTTGATGTCCGATGCATGTGGGATTAATCATCTCACTGGAATGTGAACTGTCAGAAGGCAGTTACGTGATGGTTGTGACAGCGATGCTGAGTCAGGTGATACGAGCAGTTAGGGCAACAGACAAGTAACAGTTCTTTGCTCTTGAGGACTGTGGTTTATATACAAATTTGGTGAGCTCATCATGATTTATGAAAATGATTCAATTATATAATTTTTCTAGAGATGTACAGATGTTAGAAAACAATTTTGTATAATTGTAGAGTATCGATACCTATGCAATAGAGCTGGGATCTTTATTGTAACTATTCTGTTTACTGTAATAAAGATAGTCTCTCTTTTGGTGGTGGGTTTTTTTTACCCGGAAGGGTTTTCCCACGTAAATCTGGTGTCATTCTTTGTTTTCTGGTGTGTTTATCTGTAGTTTTTAAATTGAAATTTACCTGTCTATGTTATCCTCTTTGAATTAACATTAGGGAAGTTGTATTCTGCACCTTTGCTTTCCTTACACTTATATCCTTCAATGTTTTCTTCATCCATAGCACTTGAGTACAACAACATGCTACAACAATATATTCTACTTCTATAGTAGACAAAGAAATTGAATCTTGTTTCTTGCTCAACCATGAAACCAATCTATTACCCAAGAAGAAAGCACCTCCACTTGTACTTTTTCTATCATCAACATCTCCAGCCCAATCTGCATCTATATAAGCACTAAGAGTGAAGTTAGTATCTTTAGGATACCACAATCCATAGTCTAAAGTGCATTTTAAACCTAATGATCCTTTAACTTCCATCACATGTGACTCTCTAGGATCTTCTTGAAATCTTTCCACAAGACAAACTGCATGCATTACATCTGGTCTAGTATAGGTTAGATAAAGTAGTCCTCCAATCATAGACCTATACTTTTTTTGATCAGTCTTAGGTGATTCATCATTCTTGCTTAGCTTGCAACTAGTTACCATAGGGGTACCTACTAGCTTAGAATCATCCATTCCAAACTTCTTCAACAAATCTTCCAAATACTTGGACTAAGAAATGAAAATTCCTTTGTCTAATTGAGTAATTTGCAGTCCTAGAAAGAAATTAATTTCTCCAAACATAGACATTTCAAACTCCTTTTTCATTTCCTCTACAAATTTCTTACACATACCTTCATTACCTCTAAAGATAATATCATCAACAAAGACTACAATAATCAAAATTTGATCATCATTAATTTTGAAATAGAGATTACTATCTACAATACCTTTAATAAACCCTAATTGTAGTAAATACTTATCCAACCTTGCATACCAGGCTCTAAGAGCTTGCTCTAGTCCATACAAGGCTTTCTTCGATATACACACCATGTCACCTTGGTCTGATGACTGAAATCCTTCCAGTTGTTCAATGTAAACTTCTTCTTCCAACTCTCTTTTCAAGAAGGGAGACTTCACATCCATCTGGTACACCTTGAAATCTTTATGTGTTGCAAATGCCAAAAACATTCTTATTGCTTCAATCCTGGCCACAGGAGCATAAGTCTCCCTAAAACCTATGCCTTCAACCTGTTAGCGCCTGAATTGACTGGTAGTTTTTTGAGCAATTTTCATTCAGGCACTCTCCCTAAGTATCCAAAAAAATGCTCCAAGTGTTGGACCTCCTCAGCAGTTTTCAGCTGCATCATCATATTTTCTTGAGGAGGAGGTCATCATCATCATGTTTCCTTTGATGAAGGTCAGCATCATCATGTTCTCCGTCGACCGGTTTCTCATCGTCATCATCATATTCAGTTATCGGGTGATGTTTGGTTTTTATCCTGATGATGCTGATGAGCTACAGTGTGCCCTGATCTGCTTGCGAGGGTGATTTTTCAAAGTCTCCGGTGATCTTCCATTTATCACCTTGCCCGAGCATGATGATGATGTTGCTTATTCTTTGAGTTGTTTCGACCTGACTTGTTCTTTCTTAAGGGTCGTCGTCATCATCATCATATTTCCAGTTATCACCGTGTTGCTTGCGAGGGTCATCATGTTTTCTGCCTTCATGATATTTCGCCGGGGTGATATTTCTATCATCAGGTGATCTTGGTTATGATCATCCTGATGATGATTGTTGAAGAGTTCTGATTGCGACCCGATATTCACTGGGGTCATCATATTTTGAACGTCAGGATGATCTTAGTCAATATCATCCTGATGATGTTGTATCACTTCTTGTTCGTTGTTTTGTCATCCTGATGATGCTGACGTCATCCTTATATCAGGGTGATATCCGGTTCTCTGCCTATCTGCATCATGATATTTCCGAAGGAGGGGGTGATATTTTCATATCACCCGGATATATGTTTGTTCGAGCATCATGATGATGCTGATATCAAGGAGATATCCGCCTGCCGGCTTCGTGCGTTATCTAGTGGGGGTGATCTTTTCAAGCATCATCATATTCATATTTCACCCTGATCTTATAGCAGAGCTATAGTGCAGCATGATGTTAGTGCATCAGGATGATATTTCCAAATATCCGGTTGTCTTCCGAATATCATCCTGATGTTGATATGATGATGACGTCATCAAGGTCCGGGGGGGGTCATATTTCTAACACTGATCATCTTGAGATCTCCCGATATTTGCAAACATGATGATGACGTCATCCAGATATGAGGAGGTGCGCAGTAGGCGGATATGATGATGACGTCAGCAGGATATGATGATGACGTCATCAGGATGTTCATCGGCCAGACTTTTGTTATAAGCTCAGCAGGAGGATGTTTCTCCGATGGATCCGGTTGTGCGGGTGAAGGCGAATATCATGCGGTTGTATTGCGATATGATGATGACGTCAGGGTGATATTTCGGGCAACAGGATATCATGCTGCTGGAGGATGATGATGATGAAGTCTTATACTAGTGTCGTCAGGAGCAAAAGCACCGACATGATATATGCTCATGACCTAGTATATAAAGTGTTAATGAGGTTGCTGCGGGGTGCATGTGGGATAATGTTATCCTGCATATTCGAAATATCATGATGATGAACCTCGGCGGGAAGTGGTTGCGATCGACTGTTTGATGTTCTTCCCGAGGCCGCGGGTTGGTGCGCCATCAATGGCGATTGTTGCAGAGGTATGGGCGATGGCGTGGGCTGATGTAGTACCTGATTGAAGATCTGAATCCCTAGGCGGCGGCGCAAGGCTCGAGAAATCTTCCTGTCTCCTCCCCTACCTGCTGCATTAATGTTTGAGCGCCATCTCTCTGATACTGTATATCTGGCGGGAGTTTTGGTCAACCTGGTAGTTAATGCTGAATACATCCTCCTGCTATATAATGCAGACGATGTTATTCATTCAAGGTTGTTGAAAGTTGTGGATTTTTGGCTCTGTAATCCAAAACCAGCTGATCTGGTTGCTCTGTACAACTTGATCTTGTGAGTTTATGTATCTCCTGTTGTAGGACTTGGCATGAATCCACTAGTTTCATGGTTGATCTTATATGAGTAATGCTATCTTAGCATGTGTTGTGTTAATTCTGTCTCCAGTATTGCATGTATTCTTCTTCTGGATCTGGATATTTGTGTGATGTTTAGATTCTAGAGCATAGAATTCCTATGTTGAATGTCTGATCTTTTAACCTCTGCTCAAAGGGCAGATTAAACTATTTTCAGGTTGAACATTGGGAAGGGTATACTGCAGTAGGGATGCCATAAGTAGAGATAGCTCAACACTCTATATTGGGAGATATCTGTAAGGCAGATATCATGTGTATCCCCCTGAAATCCAGTTTTAGCTATTCATGCTGATCCTTCACAGGTGTATGTCTACCGACTCCAAGCCCTGGATAGGCACCAATCATGCTGTGTTCTTGTGTTATACACCATGTCCAGCTTTGCATCCAAATTCATATCAAACCACTTCATACTTCCACCTGTTAGTTGTAGGAGTAGGATTAGGAACCCCCTGCATGCTCTCATACCCAACCAGACATCATGTCCAAGAATGTTGCCAGCCTTGTGATCTATCATGCAGATCTTGGTCCATACATGAGAGTATTCTGCCTGTTGTTGTCAAGTTAGATCTTTCTATCTTTGAGCTAGTCAAGGTTACATCTTGAGTTATAGGGATACCCCCCTTGGTGCGGCAGAACCAGAAGTGAAGGGGAGGAGCTCACGCAACCTCCTGTATTCAGTTGGCCTGAATCTGCCTGTGCATTAGAAGTGGCAAACCCTAATGCTGATTCAGAAGAAATGTCAACAAAATGGCGACTCTGCTGGGGATCAATGTCATATCCATGAAAGTTTGAGTCTACAAGATTAAAAAATTAGACCTGGAAACTGTTTGTTGCAGCAGAGAAAAAAGGTTGTATATGTGACTCTGCTGGTGGATGACCCAGAAAGAAAGAAATCAATTTGCAGCTTCAGCTTGTTTGAAGCTCATTCCTCTTCAAGGAGGTGGCGACTCTGCATCAAAGAACCTGATAAAAGAACAAAATCAGTCAGAGAAGAATTTGCAGCTTCTGCAACATATCCAGGTATTTCATATTATTTGACAGATTCCCTATTTGGTGAGAAAGCACTGGTTAAAAGGGAACATTGGTGAAAACAGAGCTTGCATGCTTTCATTAGAACTTACACTGTATTTCAAAGGGCATGCAATGTTGTTCAAAAGACTCATTTAAAGGACTTTAGGAAAGTTTGAAAAAACAGCCTAAACTTTGAGTGCCTAAAGTCATTATTTGTAGAAAATCTGAGTAGAGAGGAGGGTTGCAATAACATAAAGGATGTATTATCTGCCTATGCACCCCTGTGAAGTGTCAAATGCAAAAATGTATAGTAGTCAGTCCCAACAATGTAATAAAAGAAGTTTCAACATAGACAGATATAGGCCCATAGATTTCAATGGCATTTGTGGCTATCCAAATGCCTTTCCACCTAAAATCAGGAATTTTTTGCCTAAATTTAAGGGTATAAAGGATGAATCAGCTGAGAGACACTTGCAGCAGTTCATGAATGTGATAGATGACTTTGAGATTGACCATGAGGATGTGGTTATGAGATTATTTGTTCAATCTCTAGATGAAGATGCAAGGGACTGGTTTTCCTACCTTCCAGCTCACTCTGTCAACTCTTGGCATGGTTTTAAATCTGCATTTCTAGTACAGTATGGTGAAAGAGTTTCTGAATATGCAGCTATTAGTGACTTCATGTACATCCATATTGAAGAAGATGAGTTGATCCCAGCCTTTAACCTCAGATTTATGAGGGCATTGAGTAGAATTCCAGAATGCATGAGACCTAATGATGCACTGTGCTTAGTTACCTACTTGGGAGCCTTTGATGGGAAAATGAGTTACAGATTAAGAGACAAGGAGCCCACCACATTGCATCAGGCACATCAGTTTGCATTAGATATTGAAAACAATTGGAGGTATGGAATACAAAAGGGTTATTTCTCTGAAAATTTTTGTTGTCCTGCAGCCCCCAGTGTTAATGAAGGATTTAATTCAGGAATTGATAATGAATGTCATATCACTCACACCCCTGTTGTCCCAGTTTTTGCATCATTCCAAGTGGATGATGTTTCTATCATAGAGGAGGATGTCCTTTTTTGCCCAGCAAGCGAAGTTGAAAATAATAATTTTTCAAGTAATATTTGCATACCAGTCCTAAACAAAGAGCCTTCATGTTTAAATGATCCAGTTGTTCAGAGTTGTGATCATATGGATCAAGAATCAATATCAGTTTCATCAGGAAGTATTAGAGGGCTGGAAAATGATGCAGATTGTTCAACTTCAGAGTGCATTGAAACAGTAGCAATCTTGTATATGGGGCAATCAATTGATAAAAATGATATCCATGACCAGTGCATGGATCAGGTTTGTTTTTCTTATGACTCTGAATCTGATAGTAATGAAGAAGAATTGGAATGTCATGAAGAAGAAGCAGAGGCCTTTGCAGTGAATGTTAATCCCCTTTATGATGAGCCTGCTGATGTATATGATGTTGTGAGTCTTGACTTTCAGTGGTGTAGGATTAACCCTTTGTTTGAGGATGATGATACTGATTTGCAAGCTGTGAATAATGAATGTTCATCATCACCTGATTCAGACATGTGCAACATTGGGTGTGTGGATCAGGTTTTGTTTTCAAAATCAGTAGATATTAGGGGTCTCATATTTTCTGAGTATTTTGAATTGTTGGATCAGCTGGATGAGTACCTGATAATGTGCAGTAGCCAGATAAATGACAAAGAATGCCAAGAGCAGTATGATGTACTGTCTGAGGGATATAACATGCATGTGTTGCCTAAGGTTGAAGAATATTATGTGTGTGGTTATATGTCTACTTCTGAAATCCAAAATGACAGAGCTGAAAATGATGGTGGCAAGCTTTCAAAACTGGTGGAATATCTTTTTAAGCAGGTGACATTATGGGTAGATTATGCCAATCTTTTCAGTTGGGATTGGGATCTTTCAGCTTGGAATCAGGCATTTGACAAGAAAAAATTATGGTTTTTCCTTTTTGGCTACCCGGGGCCGCCAAAATAATGTTTAAAAATATTGTGTTTGGTGATGCAGATCATGATAACTTCATGATTCTATGCCCAATGGATAAGGGACTGGTCTGCATCCCAGAGATCTGGTGTTCTCGCTGCAGGTTTTCACCTGCACGTCCCCAGACAGAGCCACTGTTAGCGCCTGAATTGACTGGTAGTTTTTTGAGCAATTTTCATTCAGGCACTCTCCCTAAGTACAAAAAAATGCTCCAAGTGTTGGACCTCCTCAGCAGTTTTCAGCTGCATCATCATATTTTCTTGAGGAGGAGGTCATCATCATCATGTTTCCTTTGATGAAGGTCAGCATCATCATGTTCTCCGTCGACCGGTTTCTCATCGTCATCATCATATTCAGTTATCGGGTGATGTTTGGTTTTTATCCTGATGATGCTGATGAGCTACAGTGCGCCCTGATCTGCTTGCGAGGGTGATTTTTCAAAGTCTCCGGTGATCTTCCATTTATCACCTTGCCCGAGCATGATGATGATGTTGCTTATTCTTTGAGTTGTTTCGACCTGACTTGTTCTTTCTTAAGGGTCGTCGTCATCATCATCATATTTCCAGTTATCACCGTGTTGCTTGCGAGGGTCATCATGTTTTCTGCCTTCATGATATTTCGCCGGGGTGATATTTCTATCATCGGGTGATCTTGGTTATGATCATCCTGATGATGATTGTTGAAGAGTTCTGATTGCAACCCGATATTCACTGGGGTCATCATATTTTGAACGTCAGGATGATCTTAGTCAATATCATCCTGATGATGTTGTATCACTTCTTATTCGTTGTTTTGTCATCCTGATGATGCTGACGTCATCCTTATATCAGGGTGATATCCGGTTCTCTGCCTATCTGCATCATGATATTTCCGAAGGAGGGGGTGATATTTTCATATCACCCGGATATATGTTTGTTCGAGCATCATGATGATGCTGATATCAAGGAGATATCCGCCTGCCGGCTTCGTGCATTATCTAGTGGGGGTGATCTTTTCAAGCATCATCATATTCATATTTCGCCCTGATCTCATAGCGGAGCTACAGTGCAGCATGATGTTAGTGCATCAGGATGATATTTCCAAATATCTGGTTGTCTTCCGAATATCATCCTGATGTTGATATGATGATGACGTCATCAAGGTCCGGGGGGGTCATATTTCTAACACTGATCATCTTGAGATCTCCCGATATTTGCAAACATGATGATGACGTCATCCGAATATGAGGAGGTGCGCAGTAGGCGGATATGATGATGACGTCAGCAGGATATGATGATGATGTCATCAGGATGTTCATCGGCCAGACTTTTGTTATAAGCTCAGCACGAGGATGTTTCTCCGATGGATCCGGTTGTGCGGGTGAAGGCGAATATCATGCGGTTGTATTGCGATATGATGATGACGTCAGGGTGATATTTCGGGCAACAGGATATCATGCTGCGGGAGGATGATGATGATGAAGTCTTATACTAGTGTCGTCAGGAGCAAAAGCACCGACATGATATATGCTCATGACCTAGTATATAAAGTGTTAATGAGGTTGCTGCGGGGTGCATGTGGGATAATGTTATCCTGCATATTTGAAATATCATGATGATGAACCTCGGCGGGAAGTGGTTGCGATCGACTGTTTGATGTTCTTCCCGAGGCCGCGGGTTGGTGCGCCATCAATGGCGATTGTTGTAGAGGTATGGGCGATGGCGTGGGCTGATGTAGTACCTGATTGAAGATCTGAATCCCTAGGCGGCGGCGCAAGGCTCGAGAAATCTTCCTGTCTCCTCCCCTACCTGCTGCATTAATGTTTGAGCGCCATCTCTCTGATACTGTATATCTGGCGGGAGTTTTGGTCAACCTGGTAGTTAATGCTGAATACATCCTCCTGCTATATAATGCAGACGATGTTATTCATTCAAGGTTGTTGAAAGTTGTGGATTTTTGGCTCTGTAATCCAAAACCAGCTGATCTGGTTGCTCTGTACAGCTTGATCTTGTGAGTTTATGTATCTCCTGTTGTAGGACTTGGCATGAATCCACTGGTTTCATGGTTGATCTTATATGAGTAATGCTATCTTAGCATGTGTTGTGTTAATTCTGTCTCCAGTATTGCATGTATTCTTCTTCTGGATCTGGATATTTGTGTGATGTTTAGATTCTAGAGCATAGAATTCCTATGTTGAATGTCTGATCTTTTAACCTCTGCTCAAGGGGCAGATTAAACTGTTTTCAGGTTGAACATTGGGAAGGGTATACTGCAGTAGGGATGCCATAAGTAGAGATAGCTCAACACTCTATATTGGGAGATATCTGTAAGGCAGATATCATGTGTATCCCCCTGAAATCTAGTTTTAGCTATTCATGCTGATCCTTCACAGGTGTATGTCTACCGACTCCAAGCCCTGGATAGGCACCAATCATGCTGTGTTCTTGTGTTATACACCATGTCCAGCTTTGCATCCAAATTCATATCAAACCACTTCATACTTCCACCTGTTAGTTGTAGGAGTAGGATTAGGAACCCCCTGCATGCTCTCATACCCAACTAGACATCATGTCCAAGAATGTTGCCAGCCTTGTGATCTATCATGCAGATCTTGGTCCATACATGAGAGTATTCTGCCTGTTGTTGTCAAGTTAGATCTTTCTATCTTTGAGCTAGTCAAGGTTACATCTTGAGTTATAGGGATACCCCCCTTGGTGCGGCAGAACCAGAAGTGAAGGGGAGGAGCTCACGCAACCTCCTGTATTCAGTTGGCCTGAATCTACCTGTGCATTAGAAGTGGCAAACCCTAATGCTGATTCAGAAGAAATGTCAACACAACCTAAGAATATCCTTTGCATATTAGTCTTGTTTTGTTTCTTACTACTCCATTTTCATTCAACTTTTTTCTAAAAACCCATTTAGTTCCAATCACATTCTTATCAGTAGGTCTAGGAACCAATTCCCAAGTTTGGTTCTTCTCTATCTGCATCAGCTCTTCTTCCATATTTTTTACCCACCTTTCATCTTTGAAGTCTTCACTTAAAATTTTAGGTTCAATCTTTGAAAGTAAATAGTACACTAGTAGAAAAACAAAAATAAATGACTAAAAAAACTACCAAAAATTGGTCGTGTGATCAATAGTTTGGTCACATGACAATTGGTATTTTAATGCCGGTCATTTATCTCACGACCAAATTTATGACCAAACAAATTTTAGTCATTAATTTGCTAGCAAAATTTTGTAGTATATTTAGTCATTAATTTGGTAGTATATTTAGTCATAAATTTGGTAGTATATTTATTCATCAATCTGGTAGTATATTTAGTCACGTGACCATTGGTAGTTTATTGCCAGTCATTTATCTCGTGACCAAATTTATGACTAAACAAATTCTAGTCATTAATTTGGTAGTATATTTAGTCATCAATTTGGTAGTATATTTGGTAATTTGGTAGTATATTTAGTCATTTAGTCATCGATTTCTGTTACTTGGTAGTATATTTAGTCAATTGGTAGTTTATTTAATTGTTTTTGAGGTTTAAACATAAAACACAAAAAAACATAATCAATCAATCATTTGCACATAATGAAAAGCTATTAAGAAGGCAAAATACTAAAATTTTATTGAGAAAATGTGTTTTTACAACAAATAGAAGACTTAAATATGTCTTTTCTTTGAAAAATGTGTTACAAAGTGTGTTTCTTAGTGCCGTGACTGAGAAAACCGAGTTACAATGCTCTATTTTTTTCTTATACAACTCTAAAACATGAAAGAACTACTTGCAAAATGAAGCCTAAATATTTCATCATGGGATTTTACATCTCAAAATTTGAATAAATGTATCAAAACTCACATAATCTTGCTAATTGTTGCATTACTTCTTCTTTGTTACATCTCCCACCTTGGTCTGCACAAACAGAACCCAACAATGGAATAAGTAAATTGCCCCTTTGTAACAAGAAGTAAATAGGTAACTTACTTTAACATGTTCTTTGAAAGAATATTTACCTTCTTGACTCCATAGATCTTCTTAGATCTGTTTAGACAGAGTAAGTCAAATTTATAAACAATCAGGTTTAGACAAACATTCATACAACCCCAATTCCTAGTAATCAATTTCCGAACTATGAATTTTCATTGATTATAGGTTTAGGAAGCTAGCAATCCCAACTCCAAACATGTGAAAGTGAAGATGAAAATTGAATAGAAAATTCTGTTAGATCTAGGGCACACAACTAAGAGGGGGGGTGAATCAGTTGTACAAAAACTTGCTTCAAACACTTGATTCCTCTTTGTTAGTTAATAGCATATCACTTAACCATTCATGAAAGCATAATGCATAAACACAAGAGCAGATAAACATCAACACATTGGACACCAAGATTTTGATGTGGAAAACCCGGTTAAGGGAAAAACCACAGTGTGATTAACCCAAGGATTATTCTCTATTAGAAGAATAAGAAAAATGAATGGCACATGCCAATTAGGGCTCACTGCTCGAGCACACTGCTCACAAAGAGGTACACTACCTACAAGAGACACACTGTCTACAAAGTGATAAGAATCAAAAACTTGAACTGGGGATTGACATCTTTACCATGTCTGGATCAGTTCCATTTAAGCCCGAGATACTTATGCTCTGCCCTTCACTCTTTCACTATGCCACACTTATCCGCTCCACACACCCCTTGAAATGAACTCACATACCTTTATTTATACAAGGAATCAACTTAGGAACAATCATCTAAGTCAACAATCATCCACAAGAACATTCACAAGTCAGGAATCATCTATAAGAACATTCGCGAGATGAATAACTCATCCGGTCGGCCAGCCTGAACAAGAATATCTTCATCCGGAAGAATATCTTCAATTCTGGTCTCTAAAACTGATGCAAACTGACAACACAACCTCAACATGATCCAAGAACCTTCACAAGCTTGACTGAGTGACCAGGTACATCCGCACTTCCTCTACTTACTGGAATCTCTTCTCCTCTTCATCCAGAACTTCAAGAACACAGTCTGTCGCAATTGTCAAACTGAAACAGGTTCTTTCAGACCTCCAACTTTGTACAAACTAAGATGACACATCACAAGGACATCCCAAACACTCCTTCCAATCCGCAGAGTCTGACAATGCACCTCCAGATCTCATCGGACCTTTTTGTAACACTCTATCCCTCCGGAGCATCTCCCAGAACTGGTTCTACTTGACTGATCACAACTTTTTCATATCTTCATGTGGACCTCTAAAATCTTAACTGGATCATCTCAAGACTCATATCTACAAACCCTTTAATCCGCATCCTCTGATCCTCAACCTTTTGAGTACATTTGCCTTCTTCTCATCACTGTTCTTCACTGTTCCTGATTGAGACTAATTTTCTCAATATCCTTAGTACACATCTCATCCAATCCTTCTTACCAATGCAATATGAGTATGTTGACATCAATGACAACACTGGTTAACATCATACTTGTAACAATCTCCCCCTTTGTCATTAATGGTAACATATGATGTGAAAAACCATCAAGACAAGAACTTCTCTTTTCTGTCACAGCTCCCCCTATCAGCAACAACTCTTCACATGTCTTCTCTTCCTTTACTGCTCCCCCTTTGATCATCAACCACTTGTTTTTCATGTCTTCTCTCCCCCTTTGACATCAATGGCAAAGGGCTCATACTTGCACTTGTAACACATCAGAATCATACCAGCTACTCCCCCTTAGTAGCAGCTCCCCATCATCAATCTGGATCACAAGATATGACTGCGATATCCACCGGACTGATGCACATCAGTGCATCCTAGTTCATCACTGGAGGGGCCATGACCCCTAACTTCTCCTTGAGATACTCAAAAGAGTCTTTGGGAAGAGGTTTAGTAAAAATATCTGCAAGCTGATCCTTGGAGGGCACATACTCCAATCTGACTTCACCCTTGTTCACTTGTTCTCTCAAAAAAAGAAATTTGATAGATATATGCTTGGTCTTAGAATGCAATACCAAATTCTTGGAAATATTTATTGCACTTGAATTATCATAGCAAATTGTGATAGGCTTCTCATATTCTACTTTCATGTCTCTTAACATCTGCTTCATCCATAAGATTTGAGTGCAACTGCCTGTTGCTACAATATATTCTACTTCAATTGTAGATAGAGATATTGCCTCTTGTTTCTTGCTTAGCCAACAAACAAATCTCTTTCCCAAGAAAAATGCTCCACCACTGGTGCTCTTTTGGTCATCCACATCTTCTACCCAATCTACATCTGTATATGCATGAAGAGAGAAATCCTGATCTCTAGGATACCATAGACCATACTCAACTATTCCTTTTAAGTACCTAAAAATTCTTTTTATTGCCATAACATGAGATTCTCTAGGATCAGCCTAGAATCTTGCCACAAGACCAACAGCCTACATTATATCTGGTCTAGTCTGAGTGAGATACAATAAACCTCCAATCATTGATCTGTACTTTGTCTGATATGTTTTAGGAGAATCATCATCTTTGCTCAACTTACATCTGGTTGCCATAGGAGTGTTCATTGGCTTTGAATCTTCCATTCCAAATTTCCTCAACAATTCTTTCACATATTTGGTCTGAGAGATAAAGATACCTTTCTTTGTCTGAATAATTTGTAGACCCAAGAAGAAATTCATTTCACCAAGCATTGAAATTTCAAACTCATTTTTCATTTGATTTGCAAAGGTTTTACACAAACTATCTCTTCCTCCAAAAATGATATCATCAACAAATACTTCAACAATCAAGATGTTTTCATTATCTATTTGGAGATATAGATTACTGTCAGCAGTTGAAACCAATCTACACAAAATGCTTATCCAACCTTTCATACCATGCTCTTGGGGCTTGCTTCAATCCATACAGTGCTTTCTTTAACTTGCAGACCATATCATCATGATCAGACAATTGAAATCCATCCGGTTGTTCAATGTATACTTCTTCTTCCAAATCACCATTTAGGAAGGCAGACTTGACATCCATCTAATATACCTTGAAGTCTTTGAAGGTAGCATATGCAAGAAATAATCTGACTGCTTTAATTCTTGCTACCAGAGCAAAGGTTTCTTCAAAATCAATTCCTTCTATTTGAGAGTAGCCTTTGCAGACCAATCTGGCTTTGTTTCTGATTACTTCACCAACCTCATTTAGTTTGTTCCAGAAGACCCATTTGGTTCCAATCACATTCTTGTTTCTAGGTCTAGGAACAAGATCCCAAGTGTGATTTTTCTCAATTTGCATCAACTCTTCCTCCTTTGCTTTGGTCCAGTTTTCATCATTGCAAGCTTCATTTATTGTCTTAGGTTCAATCTTTGAAATCAGACAGTATTCATTTGAATTTTGAGCAATTCTCCTCCTTGTTTGTACCCCTTTGCTTTTGTCACCTATGATATGATCTTCAGAGTGATTTAGAGTTACATACCTTGGAACTTTGGGAGTCTCTTGCACTGTTGTTTCTTGATCAGGTTCATTCAGACAAACCTCTTCTTCCTGATTTACCAGATCAGTCTGAATCTGACTTTCAGGAAGGGATTGAGTTCCTTTAACCAGAGCACCATCCTAATCATCTTCATCATATTCATAAAACCTTGAGTGCTTCTCAATTCCTTCATCAACCTTCACATTTGTACTTTCTATCATCTTTCTCAGTCTCTTATTGTAACACTGGTATGCTTTGCTTTGAGTGGAGTAACCCAAGAAAATTCCTTCATCACTTCTAGCATCAAACTTTCCTAGATCTTCATCTCTTTTGATGTAACACTTGCTACCAAATACTCTGAAATATGTCACAGTAGGAGTTATACCAAACCAAAGTTCATAAGGAGTCTTACCGGTATTGCTTCTGATTTGAACTTGGTTGAGAGTATAGACTGCAGTGCTGACAGCTTCTCTCCAAAACATCTGAGGAACATTTGCTTCCATCATCATTGTCCTAGAAGCTTCTTGGATGGTCCGGTTCTTTCTCTCAACTACTCCATTCTACTATGAAGTCCTAGGAGCAGACAATTGTCTCTTTATGCCATGCTTCTCACAAAAGTCTATGAATTCACCAGATGTGAATTCACCACCTCTATCAAACCTTAGACACTTCAGTTTCAATCCGGTTTGATTCTCTACCATAGACTTGAAGATTTTAAACTTTTCAAAGGCTTCTAATTTCTCTTTCAGAAAGGTAACCCACACCATCCGGGAATGATCATCAATCAGTAACATGAAATATCTATCACCTTGCATACTCTTGATTCTTGTCAGACCACATAGATCAGTATGAACTAATTCCAATAATCCAGTAGAGGACTGATCTTTGCTTTTGAAGGAGACTCTGCTCTGTTTACCTAGCTAACATTCTTTGCACAAACTATTTGTAGGTTTCACCAATTTTAGAAGATCTCTTACAGCCTGAATACTGCTTATCTTGATGATGCTATCAAAATTTACATGACACGTCCTTCTATGCCATAACCAACTCTGATCAACTTGAACAAACAAACAACTTTTATTTGAACCAACCAGATGGAAGATATTACCTTTTGTTTGAGTACCGGATGCAATCTCAATTCTGGAGCTTTCAAAGATCTTGCATCTTCCATTTTTGAACCGGAGATCATAACCTTTGTCTACTAACTGTCCAACACTGAGAAGATTGTACTTCAATCCTTCAACATATAGTACATTACCAGTTTTGCTCTTTCCATCAAAAGAAATAGTTCCACTACCTCTGATTCTACCTGCAGAATTGTCACCAAACTTTACCATTCCTCCTACATACCTTTCCAAATCTAAGAACTTGTTCTTGTCACCTGTCATATGGTGAGAGCATCCACTGTCAATAACCCAATCATCCTTTTCTTCAACTTGGGCAGCCAAGGCTCTTTCTACAACCTTATGATTGACAGATTCAGAGGATATTGGTTCTTCTTCCTTGATGGCAATAAACACCCATTCATTTCTGGATTTGTCTCCTATCTTTGATTCATCATTTGTTACTCCTTCATTATTAGCTTCTTCATGAACATAATAACAGTTCTTTTGGAACCTTTGTCTATTAGAGTTTGACCTTGTAGATCTTTCCAGACATCTTGAAGCAAAATGGCCAATCTTATTGCAGTTGAAGCACTTAAAAGGTAACTTTCCTTCATACTTACTGGATCCTCTTAGCAATCTCTTTGCAATGAGGGCTTTAAGATGAGTTGTTTCTACTTCTTCCTCTTCCATGTCTTTCCTAGCTTGATCATACCATGACAGTTTCCTTGAAGAGTTTTCTCCCAAATCAAATCTTTGTTTGCCTTTCACATAGGCACTGGCTTTGAATGCAGATTCAGTCTTGGGGGGTTCATCTCCAAAATCTGTCATTTCAAATGCAGCTAGTTTGCCAGCCAATTGCTCTCTTGTGACAGTTGCATGGGCTCTAAATTCATCAATAGTAGCAACCTTGATCTTGTAGGCAGCAAGAATGGATCTGAGAATTTTGCAAACAATCTCATTTTCATCCAGAACTCCACCAGCATTCCTGATTCCACACACTAGCTCATTTACTCTTGGCATAAAGGTAGTGATATTTTCATCATCTCTCATCTTCAATCTTTCAAATTTTCCTTTGAGACTTTGCAACCTTGCACTCTTAACAAACTCATCTCCTTCATGCAGAAGTTCCAGTTTAACCCAGATCTCATATGCAGTTGGTAGGTCAATAACATTTGAGAGTTTTGAGTTAGTCAATGTGCTTAGAAGAGCCTCTTTGGTCTGCATATTGTTTTCAGCATCTGTGATTTCATTTAGTGTTGTCGGACCACCATGTGGAGGAACATATGCTTTTGTGACCATGGACAAGTATGCTTTTCCCATACACTCCAAGTGACATTTCATGCGGCCTTTCTAGAGAGAGAAGTTGGTTCCATTAAACTTTGGACTGTCCTTCTTGTATGACGACATCCTGGATCTCCTCGAGTGGTTAAGCCCCTTATAGAGGAACTTAGCTCTGATACCAATTGTTAGATCTAGGGCACACAACTGAGAGGGGGGGTGAATCAGTTGTACAAAAACTTGCTTCAAACACTTGATTCCTCTTTGTTAGTTAATAGCATATCAGTTAACCATTCATGAAAGCATAATGCATAAACATAGGAGCAGATAAACATCAACACATTGGACACCAAGATTTTGACATGGAAAACCTGGTTAAGGGAAAAACCACGGGGTGATTAACCCAAGGATTATTCTCTGTTAGAAGAATAAGAAAAATGAATGGCACATGCCAATTAGGGCTCACTGCTCGAGCACACTGCCTACAAGAGACACACTATCTACAAAGTGATAAGAATCACAAACTTGAACTAGGGATTGACATCTTTACCATGTCTGGATCAGTTCCATTTAAGCTCGAGATACTTCTGCTCTGCCCTTTGCCCTTTCGCTATGCCACACTCATCCACTCCACACACCCCTTGAAATGAACTCACAAACCTTTATTTATACAATTCATCGACTTAGGAACAATCATCTAAGTCGGCAATCATCCACAAGAACATTTGCAAGTCGGCAATCATCTATAAGAACATTCGCAAGATGAATAACTCATCCGGTCAGCCAGTCTGAACAAGAATATCTTCAATTTTAGGCTCTAACACTGATGCAGACCAACAACACAACCTCAACATGATCCAAGAACCTTCACAAGCTTGACTGAGTGACCAGGTACATCCGCACTTCCTCTACTTATTGGAATCTCTTCTCCTCTTCATCCAGAACTTCAAGAACATAGTCTGTCGCAACTGTCAAACTGAAATAGGTTCTTCCAGACCTCCAAACTTTGTACAAACTAAGATGACACATCACAAGGACACCCCAAACACTCCTTCCAATCCGCAGAGTCTGACAATGCACCTCCAGATCTCACTCGACCTTTTTGTAACACTCTGTCCCTCCAGAGCATCTCCCGGAACCAGTTCTACTTGACTGATCACAACTTTTCAATATCTTCATGTGGACCTCTAAAATCTTAACTGGATCATCTCAAGACTCATATCTACAAACCCTTTAATCTGCATCCTCCGATCATCAAACTTTTGAGTACATTTGCCTTCTTCTCATCACTGTTCTTCACTGTTCCTGATTGAGACTAATTTCTCAATATCCTCAGTACACAGTTCATCCAATCCTTCTTACCAATGCAATATGAGTATGTTGACATCAATGACACACTGGTTAACCTCATACTTGCAACAAATTCAAGTCTAAAACATACTTTATCAGCAAATCAAAGCATAATGGAAGGGGGATGTTTGATAGATATTATAGTTGTAAATGCTCTAGTAGAAATGTATGCAAAATTTGGAATAATAGTCAAGGCACGAGAACTGTTTGACACAATGCCTCAAAGAGATGTCATCCCATGGACATTCCACAACCTTTGCCAGCATCCTCCTTGCATGTGCCAAAATGGGAGCTTTGGAATAGGGTATGGACATCCATCAAAACATAAAGGATAGAGGAATTTTGTCAGATGTTGTAGTTGCAACTACCCTGTTAGACATGTATGCAAAATGTGGAAGCATAGACAAGGCATGTGAATTGTTTGATAGAATGCCTCAATGAAATTTGGTCTCATGGATTGCAATGATTACAGGATATGCACAAAATTTATTTGTTGGAAAGGCTTTAGAAATTTTAAAGCAAATGCAATTTCAAATTCAAGAATTGAATTCTTAATATATTACTAAGTGTTGAAAGATTTTCACAAAGCTTATGGAAGAGCCCAAACAGTTTTAGATACAATGCAATTGTCTTTCAGCTCACAAGTTTGTAGAAAAGAATCACTTGTCGTGGAGGCAAGCAAGAACGGTGTAGCCTCAAACTGCAAAAAAACACATATTAAAGTATTAGACACTGACATGAGAAATTTTTTGATTAATATATCAATGCAAATTACATCCATTCACACAAATTCAAATCCACGTGAAGGTTGAGATCTACACTTGTGGAGATCAATTCCACAATGATACAAGTGAACAAGAATATCAAATATACAATTGACAAATTCAAAAATATTTATCTAACATCACAAAAAACTTTTATAAAGTAACCAATTAATTTCTAATACTTAACACAATATAGTCTTCATCAAATTTTAAACTAGATATTATCATTTAATTTTCTACATTTATTTTACTTTGATTATCAATCTCAACTTATTAATAAATTTAAAATTTAATACTTATATTTAATTAATTCTATATTTATCATTCTAAAGGTTTAGATTATTTATTTTCCTTTTCACTAAGTATATTAGATTTTAAAAACATTGCCTCGTTATTTCTAAATAGATTAGGCATTATTTAGACTTCAATCATGTAATCATATCTTCATTTAATCTAGAAATTACTTGATCTTGTTCATTTTAGTGAATATGTTGGACTTTTGGAATCCCTAGAGTGTAATAGACACAAGAAGAAAATTGTATTCGTAATTTCGCAACTATTACCACTTTTGATGCTCGGAGTTTCTAAAGGAGGATACCAAGTTGGTTCTAGACCCTTTTTCCTTCCCCATTCTCTAAACAAAATGGAGTATCTCCAAACAACTTGAAATCCTGAAGATCTCCACTCTTCAAACTTATCTCTAACTTTAAAAAAAAAATTAACATTGGAAGCAAATTTGTTATAGCTATTTGAAGTCTAGTGTAAAGGGAAAAATGATATTTATGTCAATACATGATAAGCAAGTAGTCAATGATGTTGGAATTAATCTTCTATCAGAATAGCATTTAATTCCCCTATCCCCACATTAGATTTGGGGATTTTCAAATCTACCCCTAGCATTGTTGCACCTGCCAGTATTAAATTTGGTAGGTTATTTTGAATTTTGAAAGGAGAGTTTGAGCATCCATTTTTCTGGGCATGAATTAATGAGATAAATAGGAGGGAAATGCAGTTGATCGTATG
Organism: Cunninghamia lanceolata; assembly: GCA_027924645.1. NCBI lineage: Eukaryota > Viridiplantae > Streptophyta > Pinopsida > Cupressales > Cupressaceae > Cunninghamia > Cunninghamia lanceolata. The sequence goes on from BSBN01000854.1 coordinate 12,715,777, forward strand.
AACATGAGTGAGAGCCTGCAGAAATAGAAGGAAAGAATAGAGAGAATAGAACCTGCAGTAGCAGAAGGAATGTGAAGGAGAATAACACAGAACAACAGAGAGAATATACCAGAAGGGAATGTTGTGGCAGCAACAGTGATCTACAGGAAGCTATGGAGTTTCTAGAACAACAGCTCCAGAGATTGGGACATCTTAGAAAAACATAGCAGTAGCTCTGCATCAAGTTTGTAACAAAGTTTTGAATGTATTTTTGAAAGTGGAAAATATAAATATATTTTGCTGTCATCCTATTTTTTATCTCTCTCTCTATGTTTATATTGTTTGTTGTCCACATTGCTATAGCAATCCTTCTGGACAACCATTTATCCTCCCTTGCCTGCCAACAAGTGGTATCAGAGCCCTGTTAATTTGGGTAGTTAGAAATTTTTTGTGGGTTTTTTATATAAGCCCTAGTTTGTCTAGGCATTATTAGCCTTCTCAGATTTCAGAAGCATGGAAAGTGGGGACATCAATGGATGGCAGGAGCCACCAAATTTTGATGGATAAAATTATGATATATGGGCTTAGAAGATGAAGACTATACTGGTTGCTAATGACCTATGGGAGTTGGTCATTAATGGGTTCACAGAAAAATAGACCCAGCAGCTTATGTAGCCCTATCTAATGCTCAAAGAAACCAATTGAAAAAAACAAGAATGAAGGATACAAAAGCCCTTGGTCTAATTGACGCAGCCTTGATAGAGGTTATTTTCCCCTGCATTGCAGTAGCAAACTACTCAAAACAAGCATGGGAAATATTGCAGAACAGCTACAAGGGAACTAACAAGGTGAGATTAGTGAAACTCTAGTTATTTAGGAGAGATTTTGAGACCCTATAGATGAAGGGGAGTGAGTCTATTTCAGACTTTCACACTAGGGTTTCTACCATGCTAAATCAGCTAAGGATAAATGGACAAACCATGGATGATCAAAGATTGTTGAGAAAATCCTAAGGAGTCTACCTTCGAGATTTGACCCTATTGTAATAACCATTGAAGAGACTAAGGACCTGTCTAAGATGACAGTGGATGAGTTGATGGGTTCATTACAAATCCATGAGCAACGGTTGAATAGATCTGCTCCTTCCCTTGAGCAAGCCTTCAAGGCTCAAACTAATGAGAGAGGTAGGGAAAGAGGAAGAAATAGTAGAGGTAGAGGTCAAAGAGGTAGAGGAAGAAGCAACTCTAGAAGATGAGTTTCAAATAGCCAAGAAGATGCAAGCAGCTCACAGCCAAACTATCAAGAAAAGAAGAACAACATTTCTAATTAGAGGTATGACAAAAGTAATGTTCAATGTTATTAGTGTCATAAGTTTGGTCATTATGCTATTGAGTGTAGAAAGAAACAACGTGATCATGAAGGTCAAAATGCTAATGTAGCAAATGAGAACAAGGCTGAAAATGAAAAATAGTCAAATGTATTTATTGTTTGTAACCTTGCTGAGAGGAGTAGTGATGAAGTATGGTATCTAGATAGCGGTTGTAGCAACCACATGAGTGGAAATAAAAACTTCTTTGCCTCCGTAGATAATAGCATACAGACTGAAATAAAAATGGGAAATAATGAGCAAGTTCCCATCATGGGAAAAGGTAAAGTCAACATTCAGTCCAAGAATGGTGAAAGGAGGAAGATCCGGGATGTTTATTATGCCCCTGGCATAAAACATAACCTATTGAGCATTGGACAGATGGTCCAAAATGGTTATAAAATCCTGATGGAAAATGGAGAGTGCATAATATTTGATAGAGGAGGTAGTAAGAAAGTGATTGCAACAGTACAGATGACAAGAAACTGAATGTTTCCTCTCAAGATACACATAGAGTCTCTAGTTCCATCTTCGGCACTATCTCTAGCACTCACAGTAGTGGGACAGCAATCAGCCTTTAGGATAGTCATCAAAGACCCATCTAAATTGTGGTATTTGAGGTATGGGCACTTAAGTTTTTCTGGTTTGAGTTTATTGTCCAAGAAAGGCATGGTTAGATGGCTACCAAACATTGTAGGGCCCGATGGAAAATGTGAAGCCTACATTTTAGGAAAGTGGCATAGACAACCCTTTCAATCAAGGTATTCTAGGAGAGAAAAAGCACCTTTAGAGTTGGTGCACTCAAATCTGTATGGTCCCATGAAAACCCACACCTTAGCTGGAAATACTTATTTTATGACATTCATAGATGATTATAGCAGAAAAATCTAGGTTTATTTTTTGAAGAATAAATCAAAATCCTTCAAGAAATTCAAGTGGTTTAAGGCATCAACTAAAAAGAAAAGTGGCCACTATATCAAAGCCTTAAGAACAGATAGAGGGGGAGAGTATATCTCTAAGGAATTTCTAAATTTTTGTAGGAATGAAGGCATAGAAAAGTAGTATACAACTAGATATACTCCATAGCAAAATGAAGTGGTTGAAAGGAAAAATAGAACTATTCAAGAGATGGCAGCAAGTATGCTAAAAGAAAAACGACTATCGCATGATTTTTGGGGTGAAGCTGTAGCAATAGCAATTTACTTATTGAATAGGTGTCCTACAAAGGTTGTTCATGTTAGGATTCCACAAGAGGCATGAACAAACAACAAATGGGGTGTTGAACACCTAAGAATCTTCAAGTGTGTGGCATATGCATTTCTGCCTAAAGAGAAGAGGTAGAAATTTGATGATAGAGGTGAGAAATGTATCTTCATAGGCTATAGTGAAGAGTCAAAAGCCTACAAATTGTATAATCCCATCACCAAAAAGGTTGTGATCAGTAGGGATGTTGAGTTCATTGAGAATGAAGCATGGGATTGAACGGTGGACAATACCATAGGTATTTCAGTTACAATACCCCTTGAAGATGAAAAGGCTCTGAACGACAACTCTAGAGTAGCTACAAAGATCAACAGCCCAGGGAGAAACTACCGTAGAGCATTAGAGAATAGTAGTTCTGGAGGTGTTCAATAGAGCAGCTTCAGAGGTGGACAATAGCACAGTAGCTCCCAAGATCAGCAACTCTAGAGATCTGCAATTCCAGAGTTCAGCAGAGCAACAACTCTAGAGGTCAGCAATATAGAAGCTCTAGAGGTCAGAACAGTAGTAGCTCTAGAGGGAATTTAGACCCTACACTCACATCATTGATGCCACAAAGGACAAGGAGTGTGAAGGAGATTTATGATAGCACAATGTATGCTGATATGGATGAGAATTTGGATTTTGCATTATTTCCTTGTAGTGATCCAATGCACAATGAAGAAGTTGTGAAAGAAGAGAAATGATGCAAGGCCATGAATGAAGAGTTGGATGCCATAGAGAAGAATGACACATGGCAGCTAACTGATTTACCCAAGGGTAAACAAGTAATTGGAGTTCAGTGGGTCTATAAGACCAAGTCTACAGCTGAAGGAAAGATTGAAAGACATAAGGCAAGGCTAGTTGTCAAACTAGAAGAGATTATGATGACACATATGCACCAGTTGCAAGGCTAGAAATAGTTCAAGCAGTCATAGCAATAGCAACCCAACACAAGTGGAAGGTGTTTCAAATGGATGTAAAGTCAACCTTCTTGAACGGAGTGCTGAAAGAGGAAGTGTGGGGAGCAGCCACCTGGCTATGAAGTCCTAGGGCAAGAGGACAAAGTATATAGGCTCTGGAAAGCCCTCTATGGGCTAAAACAAGCACCTAGGGCATGGTACAGTAGAATAGACTCATATCTAGTGAGTACTAGATTTAGCAAAAGCAGCAGTGAGCCCACTCCTTACATGAAAGCAACTGAAGGTAATATTTTGATTGTTGTTTTGTATGTAGATGATCTAATTTTTACTGGCAATAGTGATCTCTTCATTGTTGATTTCAAAGAGGCAATGAAGAATGAGTTTGAGATGACAAACTTAGGTTTGCTAAAGTATTTTCTTGGCATTGAGGTCAAATAAACAGAGCATGGCATATTTATTTCACAAACTAACTATGCCAAATAGATTGTGAAGAGATTTAAAATGGAGAATAGTAAACCTACCCCTACACCAACAGCTATAGGTCTATAATTGAGTAAAGAGGACAGCAGCAAGGAAGTAAACCCAACCCTCTCTAAGAGCATGGTTGGAAGCCTCATGTACTTGATAGCCACTAGACCTGATTTGATGTATGCAGTAAGCCTAATTTCTAGGTTCATGGAGAAGCCTAAGGACACACATTGGTAAGCAGGAAAGAAGATCCTAAGATATGTGAATGGCATAATAGGCTATGGCATCTTGTATGATGTTTCTAATGAGTTTAAGTTGGCTGGTTTCATGGATAGTGATTGGGTAGGTAATGTAGATGACCGGAAGAGCACATTTGGCTATGTATTTCACATGGGTTCAGGAATGATATCATGGGCATCCAAGAAGCAGCTCATTTTCTCTCTCTATAGTAGAAGTTGAGTATATTGTAGCAAATACAGCAGCATGTCAAGCTATTTGGTTGAGAAGGATCCTTGCAGATTTGAATGAGTAGCAAGAAGATGGTACAACCATTCATTGTGACAATGTTTCATCAATAGCCCTGATAAAGAATCCAATCTTCCACGAACAAAGAAAGCACATTGAGATCTGTTATCATTTAATAAGAGAGTTGGTAGAACGAGGAGAGATTGAGTTGCAGTATTATAGATCTAAGCAGCTGCTCACTGACATTTTTACAAAGGCATTTCCAAAAGATTCTTTTGAATGCCTAAGAGACAGGCTTGGCATTGTTGATAGCTCTGGAGGTGTGCAACCCCAGAAAGAAGATATCTCTGGAGGTTTATCTCCAGAAAGACAATAGCAGAGCTCCAGAGGTTCAACCCTGGAAAGTCTGTGCAGCTCTGGAGATGCTTCAGAGAGGTAGAAATAGAGCTCTAGAGATGCAAGGAGTCAGCTCCGAAGATGCAGATAGAGTGCTCCAGAGATGCAGAAAAGATCTTTGGAGGTGATCCAGAATGGTAGAAACAACTCTAGAGATCTATTCTGGAAAGGAAAATGCAAAGGTTTAACTCTAGAGATCAGTTCTAGAAATAAGATTGTAAAATGACATCTGACATCAGATTAAGAGGGAGTGTTGGAATTAATATTCTGTTAGAACAACATTTAATTCCATTGCCCTCATCTCAAATTTGGGGATTTTCAAAATTGTCCCCAAAATCGTTGCACCTGCCAGCATTAAATTTGGTAGGTTATTTTGAATTTTGAAAGGAGATTTTAAGTGCCCATTTTTTTTGGGCATGAATGAATGAGACAAATAGGAGGGAAATGCAATTGAATGTATGAACATGAGTGAGATCCTATAGCAGCAGAAGGAAAGAATAGAGAGAATAGAACCTGTAGTAGCAAAAGGAATATGAAGGAGAATAATAGAGAACGACAGAGAGAAGATAGTAGAAGGGAATTTTGCAATAGCAACAGTGATCTACATGCAGCTACAGAGTTTCTACAACAACAGCTCCAAATTTAAATTAGTTTGTAGCTCCAAAGATTGGGGCATCTCAGGAAAATAGAGCAACAACTCTGCATCAAGTTTGTAACAAAGTTTTGAATGTATTTTTGAAAGTGGAAAATATAAATATATTTTTCTATCATCCTATTTTGTCTCTTTCTCTGTGTTTTTATTGTTTTCTATCCACATTGCTGTAGTAATCCTTCTGGATAGCCATTTATCCTCCCTTGACTGCCAACTGTAATGCCCGCCTTGAACACCTTAAAGAAATACACATTTATGCTACATGAAACAGGAACATTTTTTTTTTAAATGTTTAAGATAACAAGTAATGTTAACATAACTAACTACGACATATTCTCTAAGGATTCAAGGCTGCATTACTTAACAGTTCAACTAACATAATCTAACATGCATCAGTAACTAATCTAAATCCAATGCACAATTAAATAACTTATTCATATTCATTACATTACCATTTTCAGACTACATCAGAATTACGTATATATGAATGATCTGTTACACAAGTCTGGTACAAGATTACACATACATCTTCATCAGCTGGTACAAGTACAATCATCTGGAATACATCTTTTCTGCACACGAACTTGACAAAGAATAACCAATGGATAAAAAAGCTCTTCCACCTGACCATGTGGAACCCTAAGGTCCACCCCCCGAGCTAGGAATTAACATGAGGTCCCAAACAATGATAGTCAGGTAGACAAAGACTAACATGAACAAAGGATGACCAAACAACAATACAACGCATGACAATAACATAAACAACACAACACAACTTAACTTCCAGAGGTGAAACATAACATAAGTGGAGAGACCAAACAAGGAATGCTAGGTTCTAGTAGGGAGAGTGTCATCGCACGGTCCTAGCATGGGTTATCCTGACAGCCTCTCACTAGGCGCTGGCCCCCATCTATGGTTATCCTAACAGCCTCTCACTAAGTGTCGGCCCCATAGGGTGACACATGCGGAATCGATCTTCCTTTCGTGAGGACAAGGAAGTCAATCATGCCAACCAGGCCTTCTCTACCCATCCTTAGTCTAAACAAGCACTACAGGCCATGGGAGAGGAATCCATTAATCTTGTTTAATGTGAAATCTACCCTTAACCACCTAGTTCATTTTAGGTTATCACTTAATTAATCTACTTTCAACGGGTTATCCTGACTGCCACTTTGGGCGCCGGCCCCACATTGAAAGCCACTCTCCTTCCTAACACCTAGTAAACCTTAACCATCATACAAGGCATTATAGCAATACACATACATGTTCATTGCAAGGCATAAACCCTCTTGCATTACAAACAGAATCATAACACCAATTGTTATCCATCGCCTATAGCATTACAACATTTTACACTTTTACAGATACCAGGTCTCTCCAACAACAATTATGACAAAATAGATACAAGATAGTCACAACTGGTTAAATATCTCATCTAGAGAATATTATATCCACAAAACAACTTTCGACAATTCTTCATTTGTGATAGATTGTACTTCATACTCAATTAGAACCACATGTTTAAGACAACACAACACTAGAACACCTATCCACATGTTGGTTGTACTCAGACACAACATACTATGCCTCTAGAATTTTGACCACTAGCAATTTATCATATTACGACAACAAGAATTCTTAATTTCGTATAGTTTAAATTTAATTTCCAGAGTTTAATCACTAAAACTCCTTCTTAGTACAATGTGAACGACTTTGTAAAATCAACATTAGATTTCATCATTTCTTTTAAATCAAACTGATTGATTTAAATTAATTGCAACAAACATATTAATACATTACAACTAATTTATCTAAATGTACTACATTTTGTTTCAAAAGATAAATTACTAATTAATTTACAATATTTCATTTGTAAAAGAATCAGTTAGTACCTTTATACTATTTAATTCCTACTTATCATTACACACTCTCATTATCAATACGATCTTTATCATCCATCTTTCAAACTTGCCCAATTAACTCAACTCTTTCAAGTAATAAAATGGATAAGAACACTAAGTTAAGTATAACTAAACGATAATTACAACGAGGAAAAATCATCAATGATGAACATTATTGTTTTGTTTTCCTCAAGATTCTGCCTTTATACGGTCATTCTAGATATTCGGTCAACCTCAACCAGATAAGATGCTTGCATGTCTTCATCGTAACGAAGTCTCGGAACAGATTTTACTAAGAGTAATCAATTCTGCCAAAAAGGTCAGAATGATCATTTCACAAGTGATCATCACTTGATCGTTGTAGTTATTACTTTTTCTTCCCGTGGCATTCTGATTCCTAAGCAGATGCTTCTACTAGAATCGTTTCAGCTGTTGTTATCTACCAAGCAACAATCATATGTCGCAGAGGAGGTGTAAAATTGTTATTGACTATTTTACCATTGAAATGGACGATATTAATTTAGTCTAACAACTTCTGGCAGCGTCCATCTAACTCCTTCAAACTTGCAATTGATATAATTGGTGGTAACACTTCAACAGTTTTCCCTCTATCACAATATTTTTCACGAAAGTCAATGGTCACAGAAAACGAAGGCAATAGGTTTGAGGATTAATGTTTCGTAGGTTCCAAGGATGTTCTTTGAGATCCCAACATCTTAATAATGCTTCCAAGTAATATCAAAACCACAACTCCTAAACAGAGAACAACTCCTAAATGGGATCACATGGAAATACGAAATTATGGATTAACTAATTGCTTGTTGATGTTGTGGACAGCTGAATGCACAACAATAGCCTATATGTCGAGTGACAATGAGAGTAGAGGATTATGTCTTGATATGTATAGTGGTTTCCAAGGTTTTCTTATAAATGGCACCCCAAATGCAAAAGATAAAGTTAAATCTCAAGAATATGGAGATAGCTATTAGATCTACCATATGACTTAAAAGCAATAATCCATGATGGCACCACAGATTTCTTGAGACACTCATGACACCACGAGGCCTTAGAGCATAATGTGGATGAGATATTCCATAATAAGATTGCAGAATACAATCTGAGACTCTAAGGTTATGAAATGTTCACTGTGTATGAGGAACAAGACGCTAAACTCCACTAAGGGTGTGATCTGCATGGGTAAACCCTCCACAGTTTACTGAGATGCTTATTGGCTTCAAGGAGAATAATGTATACCACTACAGATAGACATCACACAAAACATACAGCTCTGTGAATAAGCCTACATGTACAGACTACCATCTTCATGTACATTTTTATTGCTAAATGCTCAATACCATACAAATTAGAAATCAAAACATCTGACACCATTTTGCTACTCAATTACAAATATTGAGATTGCTTACAACAGCAAAAGAGAAGGGAAAATAACCTCCACCCTAAAAGATGAATCATTAATCTATTTTGCACACTTAAAAAAAACATCTATAGGAAATCTCAATGCCTTTACAGTCCAATAATCAAACTTGTCAATAAATGTCTTTGGAACATGATGCTTCATCACGTCTATGCTCAAGTCTGGAGTATATGTCTCCCAAGGCCTGAAGGAATTCCACGGCTAAAATGATCCATCTTCCCAAGCGGGCTTAGCAGGAGACAGTCCCTAATAACTAGAACGCACCAACCCTTTCGTCTTTAAATCTTCCTCATCATACAATAACTTTCCCACCATAAGAGTGCATATTCAGTATCTTAAAGTGAGTACATGAGATCTGACAGAGGTCACTGAACCCACTTAATACATTCCTCCACTGACTGCATACCAAACTGAACCATTTGTATCCATATTCCATCAAAAACCTCAATCTAACTTGGTCTCCACCATAAATGGATTATCAGATGCATCTGCACTGGGCTCTGATTTAAAGGACTCATCCTGGCTTCTATTCTTAATTCTAGGTATTTCTAATGCTTGGATTGTGGATGGCATCTACTCTATCTACTGCGAGGTGGGGATGGCCAATACTTGACCAAGTGTGCACTGAAGGGGACCTACATTCAATTTGAACTTACACATTTTGTCACAGCAGATCTATATTCACTGCTATAAAAGGCTTTGCCATTTGCATAATGTTAAATTCAGTAAGAATATAATGATGGCAAACACGCCTAGACAATTCAAGGACAAAACCTGTTATAGATCAGTTGGCAGCTAGTAAGCATCTATGATAAGAAATTAATCACAAAAGAAACATCCGCACCAAGAACTTTCCAATTCAACTTTTAAAGTGAAGAAAAATGCCTAAAATACAAAATGGCAACTGCAACAAAACAGTTTTTTCCACAGATCGCATATCATCATTAATTACAAAAGTTGTGCAATCTCAAATACCCAAAAAGCTAAACTTTTAAATGTAAGCAACCCGGATCAGAACATGCACTGCTAGACATTCGTGATCTTATCATCTCTCAACTGACACAAGCTGTACATTTTGAGAGGCATCATGCCTAACATACAAGATTCATGATTTAATCATTGTCTTCTTAGCAAATAAGCCAGTAGTAGCATCAATCTACTCGAATGCATACAAGAACACAAAACCGGATCAGAAAATGCACTGCCAGACATTCGTGATCTTATCATCTCTCAACTGGCACAAGCTGTACATTTCGAGAGGCATCATGCCTAACATACAAGATTCATGATTTAATCATTGTCTTCTTAGCAAATAAGCCAGCAGTAGCATCAATCTGCTCGAATGCATACAAGAACACAAAACCGGATCAGAAAATGCACTGCCAGACATTCATGATCTTATCTACTCCTCAGATATCAAGTCGTCTAAATCGCAGATAGAAACACTAATCAGTAAATAGGCTTGGAGGACGGTAGAAGAATTGTAAGGAAAATTCCATTTATTACAGACCAAATGATCTGCATCTAAATCTGTCCACAGAAAATAAACATTTGTAGAAGTGACAGAAGGTTCAAGCAGAAAACCATTTAACCAAAATAATTTCGTTTGCAATTAAAGAAGCAATCAATCACGCAGGTTCAGATTCATAAATTAGGCATTCAGTGGAACCTGACTTTGATTATTGAATCGCCAAGTCCGTTTCAATTGCTGAAGTTCCAGGCTTCTTTTCCCAGCCTTCTTCTCTCTTCTTCTGCCTGCAATCCCCCTCTTTGCCTCAACAAACTTCCCTTTTATAAAACAGTCCCATCTATCTTCCACGAAACTCAGCACGTGATCCCATGCATCTCCCCCTCAAGATATATTTTTTATTTAATTTAATGATCCCAAAAAGGTTACTTTTTTAAATATTAACACACAATTCCGACCAAAATTTAATTACTTTATAGCCGACCAACCATAATGTTATTAATAAAGTTATAACATTACAACAATCTATAATTGTACAACTTTATTTTAATTTATTTTATTAATTAAGTTGTAAATCACAAATTACAACATAACTTACAACTATTTTATTTATTTAAATATTTATTGTAAATAATATTATATTAAATAATACAAAATTTCTTACAATCTTTATTTAACAACTATACTTCTAATAAAATAATAATTTTTAACAACAATAATTAACAACTATCGACATTGTGCTCAAATATCGTCTTTTATAAATGTATTTAATTATCAACATTATAATTTCTATAATATAATTCTATCTAATGCACAACGATACCTAACACATTCAAACATCTTCAGACCTAATTAGACTTCAAAGTACAACATTACCTATCAGCAAGTCATGATCAAACGACAGACAATAACCTCAAGGGTAAACTGACGACCAGACAACACTGACTAGGGACCTCACGTTAACTCCAAACAACTAATCCATTGGCGAAGGCACGCTCAAACCTAGTACATCAGGTGGAGTTGGTGCCTAGTACCTGCATTCCTGCAACAACGCACGGTTAAACATTCAAGATATATATCCACATACAGTCCTATAGTGAATGGAAATCGCAGTGGGGTAGGGTACTCGAGAGCAAGTAATACGACACTGTTCCATTCATGTTTTATGTATAAACATTTAACTAAATTGAACAAGATTTCCGTTTACTAGTCAACAACATAAAATGATCAACTATCTCGCAATCCCATATAGTGAATAACATCAAAACATCTGTAACATCTAATTCATTTATCAATTCTAAAGCGTAAGATGATAGAATCCAACATCAACAACTGTTATCATAACAATCAGGTTCATAATGAATTAGCAAAATAACAAGAGATCCATCATCTACGATCTAAAATGCTGTCATAAAGTCTAATACTACTAAGCAAACATCCATTTGATAGACGACAAGTTGAGGGGCACTACACCAACAAACGAGATTGTCAAATATGTAATGTATACTACCTTAGAGAAGTAACTAAGTAAAATCCATATGAATTACTATAAACAAAATTGTAAAACTCAATAAACTTGATCCTGAATTATGTTTATGTATGCATGAAAAGTGCACTGAAAAGTTTCCAACAAAGAAACACATAAAATATTTCACATTCAAGGAAGGGGAAAGAAAAAGGCATAAACCGACATATTAAAACAAATCAAATCAAATAATTAAACATAACAGTTGTATATCTATACAAAATTAATCAAGCACAACCAACTCAAACACCATCAAGAAATTGTATGGCATGTAAATGTTTCTTTAAATCATTGCTTCCAGAAGTAGTGTGTGATCCTTAAATGTCAGTGAAGAAATCTACAATCATACCCCTATAGGTGTGTGAAAACACACATACATAAGTTCTGAAACATATGTACAAACAATAATAGTAAATACTTCTCTAGGATCTCATACTACACAGGAAATTTGAAAATTGAAAATGAAGTGCTCCTAAGCTTCCAATAGCTAGAGAGAATAGAGAGCAAATCTAATCACCACTAGGAATATGGTGGTCTGACTCAATTTGTAACTGATGAGAAACATAGAATCTCTCTATTTATTACTAGACACTTTGTAGCCAATAGTATAAAGCATATATACAAAATTCAAGGGACATGAAAAATAAAACATTAGTAGCATGTCAACCTTCCCTGTGTATGTGTACAAATACACAACCTACAAGAATATAATCCGAATTACAATTAATGTTGAGAAGAAAAGAAAACTAGAAACTCAATACATAGAATGATAATTAATAAAAGTAAAACCATCTATCAAGAAGCACTCCCTTGATGTTTGTTGCCAATTTCATTGGCATAGTATGACTCTTTAACTTGAGACTTGAACTAATGCAAAACCCACAACTATTTCCAAATAAGCAAAATAAATAGCCCAAAGAATAAAGATCATTTTAAGGCTAACCTGAATAAGTACTTGAATATTTTTGCAAATGTGGGAATGGATTATTGAAGAGAGAGAAGATAGTTATTCTATAAACTGTTTAAATTTAATTGGGTCCTTAAGCTTCCACAACCCATAATGAATTGAATAATGCTTCTGAAAATCTGCAATAATTTTTTAGCATCTTCATCTTGATGTAAGAACTTCTATCAACTTTTTATTCAGAACACAATTCTTGATTCAATTTAGCCATAATTCTATCTTGCTAAGTTTTAAATGACCACTACTTTAGATTCAGAGTTCATTTGTAACCTATAATTTAAATAAAACTAAACTCAAACTATATGTCACGTTGCAGGGAAAATTTATGATTTGGGTGGGCAGGTGGTGGCAGCAAACAGTGTCCCCATGATCACAAGCCTAGCAGAGGAGTTGGAGGATGTGGAATTCCAAGACATGAAGTCACATAAGCTCACTTTAATAGACTACAATGGCGGCCAATTTCAGGATTTGGACATTCAAGTTGATTACATGTCCATTATCCCTCTCACAACAAAACTTTAGACACAAACAGAAATACCCTTATTTAATCCAAAGCATCATTAGTTGGTTTTGAGGAAAACATGACCTTCCACAACCTTTTCCAGCATCCTCCCCACCTGTGCAAAAATGGGAGCTTTGGAATAGGGTATGGACATCCATCAAAGCATAAAGGATGCTAGGGTCACCACATACATGTCTACCGCAAGGTGCTTGTTGGGCCTTCGCGGTGATGCAGGGTTCCCTACATCACCGTGAAGGCACAACAAGCACCTTGCAATAAACATGTATGCAAAATGTGGAAGCATTGACAAGGCATGTGAACTGTTTGGTAGAATGCCTCAAAGAGATGTCATCCCATGGAATGCAATGGTTGTGGGATATGCACATTAGTAAATGTAGGAGAAACAATATCATTACATATTGTTAATGGTTGCGAGATGTTATCAATTTCTGGTGGCAACAAACATTACTACAAGGTAGTATATATTTTGTGAAAAGATGGATGCTTTCCAATTAGTAGCTGTAGAAACTGGATTAGTGTCAAACATTATGGGAGCTATGAGAGCATTAGAGAAAGCTTCTCGTGACCTTGAAGATGCACCCAAGAAAGTGCAAACTCTAGAAGAGCTTATGACTAATCTAGAAGGATTGATTTGAGATGCAAAAAGAAAATATTATCATAAACTTCATAATTCTCAACTTGAGTCCCAAATATAGAGCTTCAGTAGATTACTCGAACGTGTGCAGTCCAAAGTAAAATTGGCAAAAAAAGTCTCTTCCAGGAAAGGAATTATGCATTTAGTTACCATCGTATTGAGTTCTGTGGTAGGAGATTCTCTTACAAAAGTAGCACGCTCCATCAGAGAAGACTTTTCAACAAGCATGGATTTGTTGAAAAGGCTTTAGAAACTTTCAAGCAAATGCAATTAGTAGGTGTAAAGACAAATTCGACAACCTTTGCCAACATTCTCCCTTCTTGTACCAAAATGGGAGCTTTGGAATAGGGTATGGACATCCATCAAAGCATGAAGGATAGAGGAATTTTATCATTTGTTGTAGTTGCAACTACCCTGGTAGACATGTATGCCAAATGTGGAAGCACAGAGAAGGAACATGCATTGTTTGAAAAAATGCCTGAAAGAAATGTGGTCTCGTGGAATGCCATGATTGCAAGATATGGACAAAGTGAATTTTTTGAAAAGGATTTAGAAACTTTCATGAAAATGCAATTGGCAGGTGTAAAGCCAAATTCCACAATCTTTGCCAGCATCGTCCCTGCCTGTGCCAAAATTGGAGCTTTGGAACAGGGTATGGACATCCATCAAAGCATAATGGTAGAGGGATTTTTGTCAGAAATTATAGTTGGAAATGTTCTAGTAGACATGTATGCAAAATGTGGAAGTATAGGCAAGGCACATGACCTGTTTGACAAAATGCCTCAAAGAAATGTGGTCTCATGGAATACCATGATTGCAGGATATGCACAAAATGGATTTTGCAAGGATGCTCTCAAAATCTTTGAATCAATGAAGCACTCTGGAGCATATCCTAACATTGTAAGATTTGTGTGTGTTCTATGTGCATGTATCTATTTAGGTTTAGTGGATGAGGGTTGTACATACTTCAATCACATGAGTAACCCTTATTACATTATTCCTACAGTCAATCATTATGTGTGCATGGTTGACCTTATTGCCCGTGTTGGCTATCTTGAGGACAACCTAAACTTTATCATTAAGATGCCAGTTAAAACTATGGTGATTGTGTGGATGTGTTTTCTTGGTGCATGTAAATCACATATGAATATAGGCTTCGGACTATTTACAGCAATGCTACTTTTTTATTTGGATCCTAATAATGATGTGACTTATGTTCTTGTCTCAAACATATATGCAAAAGTGGGCAGCTGGGGTGAGGTTCAAATGGTAAGGAGATGATGAAAGATAGAGGAATTAAAAAGATCCCTGGGTGTAGTTAGATTCAAGGTCATAAAATAGTACATGCTTTTTGTGTAGGAGACAGACTGCACCCATAGACATAGGAGATCCTTGCAAAGTTGGAGGAATTGTCTGTGGAGATGAAGGCAGCAGGGTATTCTCCAGATACAAGAATAGTATTGAATGACTTGGAAGAGGAGGAAAAAGAATTACTTCTTTGCCACCATAGTGAGAAGTTGGCAATTGCATTTGGATTGTTAAACACAATGCCTAGAACAATTATTCAAGTTGTGAAGAATCTTTGAATATGTGATGACTGCCATACTGCAACCAAGTTCAGCTCCAAGGTTGTTACAAGAGAAATTGTTGTGAGAGATGCAAACAGGTTTCATCATTTCAAAAATGGACAATGTTTTTGCAGAGATTATTGGCGATAAGAGGTTATTGGCAAAGCTAAGTCAAGTAATCTATAAACATTGGCATGCATTATAATGAAGTGTATAGTCAGCAGAAAGCTTTTGGTGAAAACTATGTAGAAGATTTTGTATGATTATGTATGGAGAGAAAATTATGAGTGTAATCTAAAATGTTGATACAAAATATTCTACATAGTTTCCTTCAAAAGTTTTCTACTCAGTGGTTTGGACTGTGAAAACATTATATTTTTAAGGTGTACAATGTCATATCTAAAGTGTTTTTTAGAACCTTATGTTTTTAAGTTGTACAATGTTAGATTTGAAGTGAAAAAAATAGGGACAAGGTTTTATTTCCAGCTCCTAGAAATTGTTTTTCAAAGTGTTTGGAGATCCACTCCATGTGGTTGACTTCATAAAATCAGATGTATAGTAAGCAATGTGCATCATTGCCTGTATATACTGATGGATTATTTGTTAAAGTCCTATTACATATGATACAACAATGGTGTCATGACATTTAATTGTTTTTAAGAAACCTATGCATGTCTCACCTTTAAAGCTCAAGGACTTGGAGAATGGGATAATAGAAGGAAATTTTTTGTTAGATATTATAGTTGGAAATTCTCTGATAGACATATATGAAAAATGTGGAAGCACAGGCAAGGCACACAAATTGTTTGACAGAATACCTCAAACAGATGTCATCTCATGGAATGCAATGATTACAGGATTGCACAAAATGGATTTGTTGAAAAAGCCTTAGAAACTTTCAAGAAAATGTAATTGGCAGGTGTAAACAGAAGTTTAAACAAAAGCAGATTTATGAGTAGCTTTCAAAGAAAAGAAAGGAATTTGTATAGTAACATTTGTCAAAACCTATCAAATCTTTTACAAGGTCTATATTCTACATTAAAAAATTTGCATAGTCTAAAAGGGCCTAGAATAGTAAGCATTTTAGATAGAGAGCAGAAAGTCTATGTATAAGTTCATATTCTTATAGATTGAAGATAGTTTGAGCCTTTGTTGGAGACTCCATTCTTGTCCAAGCATGTCAATAAGGATAGTGAGCAGTTTCACTACATTATACAGTTGCTAAAGGCATTGAATAAGTCTATTGAATACTCTATGATGCAATATATAGATTGGGAAATAGATTTTAAGTATGCATATACTAAACAGTCATGAAGAGCATTATACAGTGGTATGTAGGTTAGGGTAATAACCCAAACCAATGTGTACCCCTACAGGTTTTGTGATAACACAAAAAGCCTCTTCATGCAGTGACTAAATCTATATAACAAGGTAATGATCATGAATACTTTTTAGAGTGTCATATATTTGTCAGAGATTAAGTTGAAAAAAATAATGAAATCCCACATAATATAATATAAATGAAATAGTGAAATGATTTCAAAAAGATAATAAAACATAACCTTTTGGTCTTCTTCAGTTAGAAGATCACCTAAAGCAAGATGGCTCAGAAACTATAAATAAAAGAAGTTAGCAACAAAACAAGTTCCATTAAGGTTGTATCAACTATTCCTTTTGATATATGTAATAATGAATTGCACAATTCAGGAACAAAATTAGCTAATGAAAAAATAAAAACATATTGCAGTTAGCAAAAAATTAGGGATTGTCTAAATGACTTCATTGCATTTGGCATAATACGACCGTCGTATCTCATTATACTTATGTTCCACCTCTATCACTTTATCACTTGCTTCCTCATTAACCTAGACCAATACAATCAAAAAGTCAAAAATTAGACAAGATGTGTTCCATTTGACAAAGGTTAACAATGTTTTCTTACACAAAACATATAATAAGTAAAAATGATGCTTAGGAAAAAAATTATTCCAGAAATTTATAATTGTTAATTATGTATTGTTCCAATTATCTAGCATACAGATCCTTGTAAGATCACCAATCAACACCATATGTTCTTTGCAAATGGAGATAGATCCACATAGTCCGACACATTTTTATATAAAGCAAGGACTCACCCTCTTTTATTAAAATGGATTTGTTGAAAAGGCTTTAGAAATTTTAAAGCAAATGCAATTGGCTGGTGTAAAGCCAAACTCCACAACCGTGGCCAGCATCCTCCCTGCTTGTGTCAAAATGGGAGCTTTGGAATAGGGTATGGACATCCATCAAAACATAAAGGATAGAGGAATTTTGTCAGATGTTGTAGTTACAACTGCCTTGTTAGACATGTTAAGGCATTAAAAACTTTCAAGCAAATACAATTAAATATACATATACAGAGAGAGAGATGTATGTGGAAGCATAGACAAGGCATGTGAATTGTTTGACAAAATCCCTAAAAGAAATATGGTCTAATAGACTGCAATGATTGCATGATATGCACAAAATGGATTTGTTGAAAAGGCTTTAGAAACTTTCATACAAATGAAATTGGTAGGTGTAAAGCCAAATTCCACAACCTTTGCCAGCATCCTCTTTGCATGTATCAAAATGGTAAGCTTTGGAATAGGGTATGGACATCCATCAAGGCATAATAGAAGGCATATTTTTGTTAGATATTATAGTTGGAAATATTCTTATAGACATATATGAAGAATGTGGAAGCATAGACAAGGCACACAAACTATTTGACAGAATGCCTCAAAGAGATGTCATCTCATGGAATGCAATGATTGCAGGATTGCACAAAGTGGATTTGTTGAATAGGCTTTAGAAACTTTCAAGCAAATGCAATTGATAGGTGTAAATCCAAATTCCACAACTTTTGCCAACATCCTCCTTGCCTGTGCCCAAATGGGAGCTTTGGCACATGGTATGGACATCCTTCAAAGCATAATGTTAGGGGGATTCTTGTGAGATATTATAGTTTGAAATGTAAAATATGGAATCATAGACATGTATGCAAAATATGGAATCATAGACATGTATGCAAAATGTGGAATCATAGACATGTATGCAAAATATGGAATCATAGACATGTATGCAAAATATGGAATCATAGACAAAAAATGTGAACTATTTGATAGAATTCCTCAAAGAGATGTCATCTCATGGAATGCAATGATTGCAAGATATGCACAAAATGGATTTTGCAAGGATGCTCTCAAAATCTTTGAATTAATTAAGCACTCTAGAACATATCCTAACATTGTAATCTTTGATTGTATTCTAGGTGCATGCAACCATGCAGGTTTAGTGGATGAGAGTTGTAAATACTTCAATCACATTTGTAACCCTTATTGCATTACACCTACAGTTGATCATTATGTGTGCATGGTTGACCTCCTTGCCCATGCTGGCTATCCTGAAGACACCCTAAACTTTATCATTAAGATACCTATTAAATCTGTGCCGGTTGTATGGATGTGTATTCTTGGTGCCTATAGATCACATATGAATATAGGCTTAGGAGTATTTACAACAACAATGTTATTTTATTTGGATCCTAAAATGTTGCACAACTTATGTTCTTCTCTCAAACATCTATCCAGAAGTGGGTAGGTGTGGTGAGGTAAGGAGATTGATGAAAGATAGTGGGAATTAAAAAAATCTCCAGATATAGTTGGATTGAAGGGCATAAAATGGTACATGCTTTTTGTGTAGGAGACAGATCACATCCATGCTTTTTATTTTTGCAATGGGAAGCATACCCTTTTCCATACTAAAAGAAAGAAAAATAAAAAAATTGACAGTTTGAAAATGTGATTAAGTTTCCAGAATGGTCAAAAAAATAAAAATGGCAAAACAATAGAGTACCGTACCTCATGCTCTTGAGAGCCATCTTCTACAATCCCGGATCCAAATCCTGAACTTTTTTGACATATACTTCTAACTAATGTTTCAAAGCTAAATCTTCCTCTGACTATTTCCATGGAAAGAGCATAAAACGAAAATGAATTGAAACCCTAACCCTAGCTCTGAGTAGATTAATTAGTACAAAAACTAGGCAAATAAATACCAGGTCTTCTTCCTTCTTCTCATCTTTGATTTTCTTAGCATCCTTAGATGGAGGAAAAGGTGCTTCCATGTTGCCATTGCCAGTGTGGGCTGAAGCAGGAGCCATTTTCACTAACCAAAATCAAAATCATTAAATACCCAACAAACAAAATCCAATTTTAAAGTTCCAGACGCCAGATCAAAAAGAAAATAAAAAATCATCCTATGGGATAAAAAACACATTTGAGCACAAACCATCCAAGTGCTTAATTTAAGCTTTTACAAGTTTGTTGCATAGTGCACATAAAGAAGAGAAGATGGGTACCTGCGGAAGCCTTTGAGTGTGGCTTTCTCAAAAGAAACTTCCTAAATAGGAGACGCGGACATCCAAGTCATTGCTCTATAAAATCTCACCTTGAAATCAGATTATTGATGCACCACTACATATTGGGGTTCCTCCAATCTCAACAAAGAGACATTCTTTAACACAAACCATATACCCAAACTCTATTTTATCAGTGGGAGCTTTAGTTGGGAGCAGGAGCCATTTTCACTAACCTTTACTGAGCGGTAACAATAAAGGAGACCTCTGATATTTTCTTAATGGTGCACTGGTACCAAGCATATTTTCAAAAGAAAAATCAACAACTCCATTTCAAGTTTAATCAATGCTTAAATTACTATAAATTTTAGTGCCCATATGATAGTTTAGGGTAATTAATATATCATAATATTATATTATTATATAATATTAAATATACTATTTTATAATATTATATAATAATATAATATCATAATATTTTATAATATTATATAATATAATACCCCTAACAAAAGACGCCTAATAAAACATCAGTTGGATTTATCAGGTGTAGATTTAGTCTTTCTTCAAGAAACAAAACTCTCTACATCTTTAGCAGAGAATTTTTTTAGTAAATGGAAAAAATGGAGTTTATCTGTTGTGGCAGCCTCTGGTGCGTCAGGAGGTATGGCTCTTCTTTTGAATAAGTTTTCAGTGGATGTTCAAGTTGTTTCTATAGCTCCTAATTATTTACTAGAAAAAATACATGTTGGACTAGAGTCCTTTTGGATAATTAATGTTTATGGTCCAACTTCTACTATAGACAAAAAAAGACACTGGGATTCTTTAAGTGTTATTTTACAAGATCTTCAAAATGAGAAGATAATTATTGGAGGTGATTTCAATGCCATCTTGAGTTTAGATGAAAAATTAGGGGGTATAAGCCCTCCCTTAAAGACTATGGCAGATTTTTTTGAATTTGTTTCTAATAATGGTCTGATTGATTCTGTTCCCATTAACGGTAAATTTACTTGGTCAAATAGAAGGAAGGGCTTCTTGCAGATGGTAGAAAGGTTGGATAGATTCCTTCTTTCCCCCTCTTGGATCTTTCAACAGTGTTCATTTTATTCTTTGATTCTTTCTTTATCAGGATCAGATCATTTTTCGATTCAATTCAATTTGGAATTTGTGGAAGTCTATCAAGGTAATAAAAAACCTTTTAAGCTGGAAGCAATGTGGTTTTGTGATTCTGATTTTGTTCCATTAATAAAAATGTAGTGGGAGTCTCTTCCTTTTATTAAGGGATCTAGAATGTTTCAAAATTGTAGAAAGATTTATCTGTTAAAAGAGAAAATCAGGGGTTGGAATATTTCTCACTTTAAAAATATTTTTCAAGAAAAGGAGATAATTTTGGATAAACTCCAATTCATTAATCAGCAGATTATTAATCAAGGGATGGATAATCACTTGTTTGAATGTCAAAAAGTGTTACAGTCAGATTTGGAGGAAATTCTTTCGAGAGAAGAGATCTTTTGGAGACAAAAGTCGAGAGAAACCTGGTTACAGGAAGGAGATAGAAATACTATATTTTTTCATGCCTCAGTAAAAATGAATAGGCATTTAAATAAAATTCAGCTGATCCAAAATAAGGAAGGAAATCTCTTGTCTGATTTTGAAACTATTCAAAAAGAGGTCAAGTTTCCTTCTTCTCCTCTCTTCTTTCTAATAATAATGTTTCCTTCTCAGAAGAGAAATGTAATTCTTTATTGAGAAATATCCCCTATTTGGTAGATAAAGAAGATAATATTATGTTGCTAAAAGAATTTTCCCTTAAAGAAGTTAGGGGTGTTGTTTTTTCCATGGATCCAGATAAGGCTCCATGTCTGGATGGTTTCACTCCAATGTTCTTCCAGAAATGTTGGGAAATTGTAAGTAGAGATGTTTGGCTTGCTTTAGAAGAATCAAGGACGAACAGTAATATACTAAGGGAAATGAATGCTACTTTTATAGCCCTAATTCCAAAACTTAGTTCTCCAGCCTCTTTTTCTCATTTTAGGCCTATTTCATTGTGTAATACCATGTATAAAATATTTACTAAAGCCATCACAATGAGATTGGCCTCCTTAATTGCTAAATTAATTTTCTAATGAGCAAGGAGGTTTTGTTCTAGGAAAAGAGATAGCAGATGGAGCATTAATTGCTCATGAAGTTCTACATTCTATTAAGGAATCAAAACTTTCGGCCATGATTTTAAAATTAGACATGAAGAAGGCTTATGATAGAGTATCTTGGGATTTCTTGCTGAAGGTTCTTGGGAAATTTGGTTTTTTGAAAAAATGGTGTAAATGGAGTTGGCCCTGCATTTCTAAAGTAAGGTCAGCAGTCTTGTTAAATGGAAGCTCTACTAATTTTTTTCAAGTCTCTCAAGGTACTAGACAAGGGGATCCTCTATCTCCTTATCTTTTCATTTTAATGGCAGAAGCTTTTAGTCGGGATATCATTAATCAATGTCAGCTTCCTAATTGGAAGGGTGTTGTTATTCCTTGGGTTCCTTTTCCTATTACTCATACTCTATTTGTAGATGATACTCTACTGTTTGGATTTCCTTGTTTAAGTGAGGCTAAATGCATTCAGACTACAGTCACAAACTATCGTGAAGTTTCCAATTAAGAGGTTAATTTGGACAAATCTAAAAAACATTTCTTCAACACCAAGGCAAATATCCAGTCTAGAATTATTTCTCTTTTGAAATATAAATTGGGGTCATTACCTAGCCAATATTTGGGTATTCCTTTATTTTTTGGTCCTAATAGGAAGTCTTTTTGGGCAAAGATTTCTAAGTCAATTCATAATAGAATTGCCCTATGGAAGGGTAGATAGCTTACTTTGTCTGGAAAGATCACTCTTCTTAAGTCAGTCTTGACTACTCTTCCAATCTATATGCTCTTAGTCTTGAAAATTCCTAAAGGAATTATATATGATATCCAGAAATCTCTTAGGTCTTTTCTTTGGAAGGGTAGCTCAGAAGTTAGTAATAAGATCCCATTGATTTCTTGGGATAAAGTATGTATTCCTAAATCTTTAGGGGGAGCAGGTATTCATAATTTAGAAGCTCAAAATAAGTCTTTTGGTGCTAAATTGGCTTGGAAGCTTTATTCCAAACCTCAGTTAAAGTGGTGTGAAATAATGCAATATAAGTATTTGGATTCTTCTAATCCTGAAAGAATTTTCAGAGTAGAGAATCCTCCTAAGGGATCTAGTATGTGGAATTTTTTAGTGGCCTGTAGGGGGGTTATTCTCCCTAATCTTTTGTGGAAGGTTTTTAATGGCTCTAAGGCTAGTTTTTGGGAGGATTCATGGAATGGTTTCCCTCCTCTTTCTCTTTGTGATGGGTTGGATCGGGCTAGAGATTTCCTTTTACTTAATTGGGGGAGTAAGGTGAGTGATTATTTTTCAGTAATTAGGGATGGTTCCTTCTCTTCAACAGTGTGGAAAGACTTTCAGTGGTGTGATTTTCCTCAGGAACAAAAAGATTTTCTTTCTTTTTAGCTACAAAAAAGGAGGATTTGTTTTTCTGATAAAGCAGATGAATTAATTTGGACTTTTGCAAATAATGGTTCTCACTTTGTTCGTGATGGTTATAGATCCTTGGCATTCAAACAAGGAGGTCAGATGTTTGATTAGCCTTTCTCTCTTTGCTAGAATGTTGCCTGTCTCCCTAAAGAGGATGCTTTTGCTTGGTTGGCGCTTCAGAGGAAAATTTTGACTAGTTAAAATCTTACTAAACTTGGTGTAGCAGAACCTTTTAAATGTGTTTTTTGTGGTAAGTGTGATGAGGAGCTTGATCATCTTGTTTTTCTTTGTCCTTTTGCTTCAACTTGTTGAAATTGGTTATTTTTGAAGCTTAATTGGTTTCCTCCTTTACCTGAGTTAATTTTGGATTTATTTCATAGTTGGCCAATTGGTGTAAGGGCACCTAAATACTTTAATTAATTTCATGTTCATTTTGATATTTTGGCGTTGAATAAGGTCTAAGTGACCAATTGTAAGGCCTAGTGCCATGTGTGAGTCCGAGTGGAATAAATCTAGGTTCATTTTGTAAGTCCCAAGTGACATTTGTCAATTGTAATCACATAATGCTAAAAATAGCAATAATGCCAAAAATAGGCAGTAGTGTTTCCCAGCTACTTGGAATTGATCTCCTAGCCGCTTGGAGTCAGTTTGGTACTACTCTAGGTGAATCTATAAAAACTAGGGAAATAAACAAGATCAGGTATTAGGGTTTGAGATTGTAATCAGTCATATGATATTGTGATCGAATGTAATCAGATCACGGAGAGGAGGTTGAGTGTGATTGAACATTGTTTCAAAGAGAAATAAAGATATTTTATTCCGTCATTTCGATTCCTATTCTCTGTAATTGCAAGTTTGTTAGCAGTAGATTTCCTTTCTGTTTTGTGTTTTCCCATTGTTGCAAGATGTCAATTTGAAGCATTCCACTGATAAGATTTCTGTCGAAATCAGTGCAATGGCTTCATTGTATCATAGTTGTTTGTTTTCTATTTTGTTTCATGATTTAGCGGCGCAGAGGACCAACTTGGGTTGTGCATAGTAGATCACCTAGCATCTCCATGTGCTAGGGTTCAATGAAGGCAGACTGAGCAATGTCGTATAGGAGTGTCGGCATAGAAAACCCTACCATGGCCGATAGTGATTGTGTCACTGACAGAGAAAGTCAAGGTCGATGCTGGAGTGTGTCCAATAGTACATCAACCTGAGTTTGTAGGAATTCACCGATGAAAGGAGTCTGGGTGACAAACATGGTCTGAAGGTATATACGAGTGATCAGTGTGTATTGGTGGAGTAGCTCTCAAGCTCGCCAATAGTGAAGGTCATACCGACAGGATCAAAAGGATCTAAAAATTAATAAGTGTTTGTTTTCCATTGTGTGCTCTACATCATTTTTGGTATCAGAGCTAGAGAAAGGTCTGCAGAAGTGTTGGTGTTGTTTGTGAATGTTTATGTTAGATAGAGAAAGTGAAGGAGGGGCTAGTGATATGCCTCCAAAGGGGATGACCACCGAAGTGGTCAAGAAATTCAAGGAGATGGAGGAGATGATCAAGACTGGAGTCAAGGAAGCACTCTAGGCTGAGTTGAAGACCTTGGGAAAAGGTAGGAAATCAGATGAGGAGTCTGATGGAGAAGAAGAAGATGGGGAAGAGGAAACAACCCCAGAATAGACAAGTATATCTGTAGACCAGAAACAATTTTTGGAGGCCATAAAATCACTTGGTAAGGAGTAGTCTAAGGCAAGAATGGAGATTTCGATGTTCAGCGGAAAGATGGACGCAGATGAAGTCATCGAATGGGTCAAGGCTTTGAACAATTACTTTGAGTACAAGGAGGTACCGGAGAATAGAAGAGTCAAGTTTGCAAAGATGAAATTGAAAGGCGTTGCACTCACATGGTGGAACTACACCCAGGGAGAAAGGGTGAAGAGTGGCAAGAGCATGATCTCATTCTGGAGTCAGATGGTAGAGAGGATCAAGGCTCAGTTCCTACCAGCGGATCATGACGTGTAGATATACAGGAAAATGCAGAACCTTAGGCAGAAGGATATGGATGTATCCACCTACACAGAGGAATTTCACAAATTGTCTCTAAGGTGTGGACATGCTGAGGATGAGAAAGTAAGAGTTGCTAGGTATATTAATGGCCTGAAGTATAGTATGCAAAATGAGATTACCATCTTGACACCAGAAACCATGGACAAATGTTTCCAGGTGGCACTGAGAGTAGAAGAGAAGTAGAAAAGAAAAGGAGAATAGCAGAACGGAGGCAGAGGTGGAAGGAATTCTAGAAGCAGAAATAGATTTGGTGCCAGAAATTAGTTTTAGAAGACTCAAGGGGAGTCCAGTCAGCAGGAACAAAGTGGAGAATCTGGTTCCAGAGTGGGTTTTAGAGGAAGGAGACCCAATGGAAGAGGTAGATTTGGTGGACCAGGTAGAGGTCCTAATGTCTTCATGGGAAGATGTTATAATTGTAACCAAATTAGGCACACAGTAGGCAGGTGTCCGGAGAAAGCCTCAAGCTCTCATGGAGGAGAGAGAAGGAGCTAGCTGATTCAAGAAGAAGATTGTCAGAGTGTGAACTCACCTATGGGAAGTGCAGCTCCAGAACAAGATGGAGAGAGTCTCATGATGAGAAGAACAATACTAAAAGTGCCACAGAACAAGGAACCACCCCAGAGGAAGACACTATTCAAAACTCTATGTAAAGTTTTTGGCAAAAGGTGTAAGGTAATTGTTGATTCTGGCTCAACTAAAAATTTAGTTTCAATAGAAATGGTAGAGAAATTGAAATTGAAAAGATTGCCACATATGAGTCTATACAAAGTGTCATGGCTGAACAAAGGGCAAAAAGTCTTGGTCGATGAACAAGCCTGGGTAGAATTTCAGATAGGGGAATATGGGGATAAACTCTTGTGTGATATAATTCCCATGGATGCATGCCATCTACTATTAGGTAGACCTTGGCAGTATGATGTATAAGCCCAGCATGATGGTAAATCCAATTCCTTTGTGATCACCAAGAATGGTAGACAGTATAAGAAGGATCCTTTACCAGAAGAAGGTGTAGACAAGAATGTAGGCTCAAGTATCATGTTAATGAGTGGGAAAGAGTTTGTCCATACTCTGAAAGAAGAGGAAACCCAGGGGTATGCTCTGATTTTGAAACCTAAAGACAATTTTGATTTGTCTAAAAACAACAAGGAAAAAGTCCCTAATGAAGTGCAGGAATTGTTAGACAAATATAAGGGTATCATGGTAGAGGATATGCCTAATGTACTACCCCCTGTGAGAGACATAATTCATCAGATTGACTTCATCCCAGGATCCACATTGCCAAATAAACTAGCTTATAAAATGACACCTAATCAGAATGAGGAGATTATTAAACAAGTGCAAGACCTATTAGATAAGGGCTTGGTGAGGAAAAGTCTTAGTCCATGTGTTGTACCCACAGTTTTAGCTCCCAAGAAGGATGGCAAATGGAGATTGTGCACTAATTCAAGGGCCATCAATAAGATCACCATCAGATATAGGTTTCCTATGCCCAGAATAGAGGACCTTATGGATTCTTTGGGTGGAGCTCGGTATTTTCCTAAAATTGATCTCAAGAGTGGATACAATTAGATCAAGATTAGACAAGGGGATGAATGGAAGACAGCCTTTAAGACTAATGAAGGTCTTTATGAGTAGCTGTTGATGCCATTTGGTATGTCCAATGCTCCAAGGACTTTCATGTGTCTAATGAATGAGGTGTTGAAGAAGTTGCATGAGGAGAAACTAATGATCAATATGGAGAAGAGTGTCTTCATGAAGGAAGAACTCACATACCTTGGATTTGTGATATCCTAGGGCAATTTGAAAATGGATCCAAAGAAGGTAAATGCTATTCTGCCTTGGCCAGTACCTAAACTAGTAAGTGATGTAAGGAGTTTTCATGGGTTGGCAACCTTTTATAGGAAATTCATAAGAGGATTCAGTCATATTTGTGCACCCATTCTGGATACCATAAAAGGAGGATAGAAATGTATGTTTGTTTGGAATAGAGTATCTGATGAGTATTTTGAGATTCTCAAATAGAAAATAGAAGAGAAACCCATTTTGGTTTTGCATGATTTTAATAAGTTGTTTACTGTGGAATGTGATGCTAGTAACCTTGCCATTGGTACTGTCTTGAGTCAGGAAGGCAGACCTGTTGCTTTCTTTAGTGAAAAGTTGAATGATGCTAAAAGGAAATATTCCACATATGATCTAGAATTGTATGCAATGGTTCAAGCATTGAAACAATGGAGACATTATCTCTTGCCCAAGGAATTCATTGTTTATACTGACAACCATGCTTTGAGTTTTCTGAATTCACAGGAGAAGCTAAATCACAGGCATATGAAGTGGGTTGAATAACTCCAGGTGTATACTTTTTCCATTAAACATAAGAAGGGACAAGCCAACAAGGTGGCAGATGCTCTGAGAAGAAGAGTGTACACTATACAGGAAATCCAGTTGCAAAGTGTGGGAGTGGATTCTCTCAAGAATATGTAGCAGGATGATGAGGACTTCAAGGAAATATATGTAGTTTGTCCACAATTTTTAGATTCCTATCATTCTAATTTTTTTGAATATTTGTTATAGCAAGAGCTAGTATTCAAAGGCAGCCAACTGTGTGTGCCTAGGTGTTCCATGAGGGAGAACATCATAAAAGAGAAACATTGCGGTAGTCTTGGCGGTCATTTTGGACTAGACAAGATGTTGGAACAAGTGAGAATGCTTTACTTCTGGCCTAAGATGCAAGCAAATGTCAGAAAATTTGTAGACAGTTGTCACATTTGCCAGAGAACCAAAGGGACTTCATCCAATGCAGGTCTCTATCAACCACTTCCAATTCTGCAAAGGCCATGGGAGTTCATTAGTATGGATTGTGTTTTGGGTCTTCCCCAGACTCAAAGAGGTTTTGATAGTGTGTTTGTTGTAGTTGACAAATTTTGTAAAATGGCTCATTTTGTGCCATGCAAATGTACCAATGATTCTTCACACATTTCTAGCCTATTATTTAAAGAAATAGTTCAAATTCATGGTTTGCCATTGAATATTGTCACTGACAGAGATCCCAAGTTTGTGGGACATTTTTGGTGCACATTGTGGAAGAAACTGGGAACTCAATTATCTTTCACATCAGCATATCACCCTCAATCAGATGGACAAACTGAGGTGGTGAATAGATCACTGGGTAATCTTTTGAGATGTTTGACTAAACAACATGGAGAAGCATGGGATATGGTTATCCCACAAGCAGAATTTGCATATAATGACTCTATTAATCGAAAGACAGGAAAGAGTCATTTTGAAGTTGTATATGGGATTCATCGTAGGGGAATTTTGGAGCTCAGGGATCTCCAGAACATGGAGAAAAGGAGTGTACAAGGAGAAGATTTTACAGTCATCTTGAAGGATATCCATGATGCTGTAAGGGAAACTATCTAGAAGAACATAGGGAAATACAAAGAGAGAGTTGATCAGAAGAAAAGGGATGTCCAATACAAAGTTGGAGATCTTGTAATGGCATATCTAAAGAAGGAAAGACTTCCGAAGGGGTAGCCCATGAAGCTTCTTATGAAGAAGATAGGTCCTTGCAAGATTGTACACAAATTTGGGTCTAATGCATACAAAATTGAACTTCCTCCAAGTTTGGCGATATCACCCATTTTCAATGTGTTGAAACTGTTTCCATTCAGGGGAGACAATGTTGCAAATTCAGATGTGATAGGAGGAGGGGATACAAAATAGATTTCTAATTTTCCATCGAGTCAACCAATACAGTTGGAATGTATTTTGGACACCAAAGTTCAGAAGAAGACCAAACATAAAACCTACAAGCAGTATCTGGTCAAATGGCATGGTTTACCTGATGAGGATGCAACCTAGATGAGTAAGGAAGACATCATCAAGCATGGGGTTAATGTTTCAGACTTGGTTCCTCAAGGGACTTGAGTTCTTTTAACCCCGGGAGTATGGTGCAGGGGACCTAGATACTTTAATTAATTTCATGTTCACTTTGATGTTTTGGCATTGTATAAGGTCCAAGTGACCAATTGTAAGGCCTAGTGCCATGTGTGAGTCTGAGTGGAATAAATCTAGGTTCATTTTGTAAGTACCAAGTGACATTTGTCAATTGTAATCGCATAATGCTAAAAATAGCAATAATACCAAAAATAGGCAGTAGTGTTTCCCAGCTGCTTGGAGTCAGTTTGGTACTACTCTAGGTGAATCTATAAAAACTAGGGAAATGAACAAGATTAGGTATTAGGGTTTGAGATTGTAATTAGTCATATGATATTGCGATCGAATGTAATCAGATCACAGAGAGGAGGTTGAGTGTGACTGAACATTGTTTCACAGAGAAATGAAGATATTTTGTTCTGTCATTTTGATTCCTGTTCTCTGTACTTGCAAGTTTGTTAGTGGTAGATTTCCTTTCCATTATGTGTTTTCCCATTGTTGTAAGATGTCAATTTGAAGTATTCCACTAATAAGATTTCTGTCGAAATCAGTGGAATGGCTTCATTGTATCATAGTTGTTTGTTTTCTATTTTGTTTCATGATTCAACGGCACAGAAGACCAACTTTGGTTGTACACAGTAGATCACCTAGCATCTCCATGTGCTACGGTTCGGTGAAGGCAGACTATGCAATGGCATATAGGAGTGTCAATGTAGAAAATCCTAGCATGGCCGATAGTGATTATGTCACCGACAGAGAAAGTCAAGGTCGACGCTGGAGTGTGTCCAACAGTACATCGGCCTGAGTTTGTAGGCATTCACTGATGAAAGGAGTCTGGGCGACAAACATGGTCTGAAGGTATATCGGAGTGATCAATGTGTATCGGTGGAGTAGCTCTCAAGCTCACCAATAGTGAAGGTCATACCGATGGGATCAAAAGGATCTAAAAATTGATAAGTGTTTGGTTTCCGTTGTGTGCTCTGCATCACAAATTCTTTATAAAAGCTTAACTTTCTCTTCTATTTGGATTGTCTTTCCTTCTGTTATGATATGGAATTTATGGTTAGAGAGAAATTGGAGGATATTTAGAAAAGAATTCCAAACTTGTGAAATTATTTTGTCAAAGATTGAGAAGTCTATATCAGAAGTGGTCATGCGCAACTTACAAAGTAGGGGATCTTCAAATTTAAATTTTTCTTCCTGGGATGATCAGCTTTTGAAATCTTGGAAGTCTTTGAAGCCCTTGCCCGACTTGGGTTTTTATCAAACTTTAAAGTTGATAGAAGTTCCATTAGATGGATGTTTCCTATTCAAGGTTTTGTAAAACTTAATTTGGATGATGCTTTGCAAGGTAACCCAGGTCTTGCCTCAATTGGGAGGGTTTTAAGAGGGGATTCGAGAGAACTTTTAGTGGCCTTTTCTTTAAAAATATCAGAAACCACTAATAATTTAGTTGAGGTTATGGCTCTGGTCGAAGGTTTAAAATTAGCAAAATAGGTGAATATTGTTAACCTTAACATAGAAGGGGATTCTTTGGTAATTATCAATGCTTTGAAGAAAAATGTTGCATTAAATTGGAAGATTAATTATCTCTTACAAGAGGCACGAGATTTGTTCAAATTTTTTGATAAATTTTTTATCTGTCATTGCTATAGAGAAGGTAATCTTTTGGAAGATGCTTTAGCTAATTTAGCATTTGATTTGGAGGTAGATCGTTTGATTTTGGACAGTGGGAATATTGGAGGTTTTCCTAATATTTTAAGTTTAATTGATAAGGAATCTAGTATGTGTGTAGTTTAATTGCATGCGAGGCACGCTCCTATTAATACCTCCTACTTATCCTTCTCAGCTTTAAAGTTGTTATTTCATGTGTTTTAATTGTTTCATGATGTCATTTGCTTGTGCTCTCCTTTCATAGCAGGTAAATCTACACTGATTCCAATTTTTTAGTACTTCACCTCAATTTGTTGGAATGTGGCATCACTTGAGAGGACTTGTAATGATGTTGTGCATTAATATTTGAAGCCCCTTGGTTTATTTAATCCCATTCAGTATTTGGTTTATTCATCCCCTGTTTCTAAGATTAAAGATGGAGATTCAATTGAATCGTAGACCTCGCTTCCCTATGCAGAAATGGGAAATGACCTTCTTTGGGAATGTAAATACTGAGGGTTTAGCTTCTGTGTTTGCAATTGATAACCAAGATACTGAAGAAGTGATGTGTGAGGTGATAGGAAATGGTTTGTTGGACTCCTGTGTGCATTCTCTTTACCCTTCTCAAATTTTATCAATGTTTGCTTCTAATGTGATGGATTTGGTGCAGGATTCCTCTGTGGTAAGGCAGTTAATTTCAAATTTTGTTCATCATTTTCTGTATTCAAAGGATGTGTTACTAGAATCTTTCTAGAACTATGACATGTTTAAATCAAGTGCTCTAATTGGTGGTTTGTTTTCTAAATGCAATATTCTTCATTCGACTACTCACAATTGTACTTTTAATGCCTTTGGTTCGGCCATTCGACTTGAGAATGAGGATTTGTTGAGCATCTCTCTTCATGCTCATAGAGCTGAGTTGGGTGAATTACTGGTGAATCAGGTGGAAGAGAAGTTTCATGCTCTACTCTTTTTGATTCAATTCCATCCTCAGATTTCTCCTCCTCCTGGGTCACCAGTTGAACCAGATGTTGCCGAGGGTAATGTTATGTTGCAGGATCTTAATGCACCAGTTGATGGTTAGAATGTTCGCTTGTATTTAGCCACTGGCTATACAATTTTTTTGGCAAATGCTTCTCCTTTAAATCTTTGTATAGTTTTGTGGAGATTTTTTCTTCAGCAATTTTGTTCTCTGTCAGCTGATGTATCGAGGGATATTTTTAAAATCCTTTTCTTTTTTGTGAGGAGTTTTTGGGGGCAAAGACTGTGACTCTTTTTTTTATTATTTTATTTCCCCCATTCCTGTTGTTGTAATCCCTATAAGGGAAATTGTAAATTTCGAGCTGCAACCGAAGGTTTTCTTGCTGGCTCTTTCCTGCCGGTATGCTCTATTGAACCAGTTTTTTGTAACTTTTTATTATTAATATAAAAATTATAGTGGCTTGCCACTTTTGTTTAAAAAAAATATTCTATAATATAATATAATATTATAGTATATTATTATATAATATAAATAATATTTTATATTATAATATAATACTTATATTATTTTATAATATAATATTATATTCTATTATATATAATATATGTTATATTATATATAATATATGTTATATAGTAATATAATATTATAATATTATATTATTATATTATATATAATATAAATATTATATTATATTGTTTATTTATTAATATAATGGAGGAGTAATAGTCATTTATTTAGTCATTTCAACCGATGACCAAATTAGACTAAACGTTTTAGTCACATGACTAAACGTTTTAGTCACCTGGTCATTTATTTTCCATATTTCTACTAGTGGTAGTTCACCTGGTCTTTTGCAGCTCTTTTCCTTGTCAGTACACCTTTGCTTTTATCACCAATAATTTGATCCTCCTAATGATTAATCCTTACATACCTGGGAGTCTTAACAACACTTTCCAAAGCCTTTTCTTCTTCAACTTGACTATCATCTTGTTCAACTTTTTCTTCATTTGGTGTAGCAGTAGGTTCATCTAATTCATACCCACTCATATCTAATATTCTTTCCCTGTCTTCATCAACTTTCACATTAGCACTCTTTATTATCTTTCTTAATCTCTTGTTGTAGCACCAGTAGGCCTTACTCTTAGTGGAGTACCCAATGAAAACTGCTTCATCACACCTAGGATCAAACTCACCTAGCTCTTCTTCTCTTTTGATATAACATTTGCTTCCAAAAACTTTGAAATATTTCACTGTAGGAATTCTTCCATACCACAATTTATAAGGAGTTTTAGTACCGTTACCTTTTACTTGAACTCTATTTTGAATGTAGACAACAGTATGTATGGGTTCTCTCTAGTATACTTCCGGTAGGTTGGCCTCTTTCATCATTGACCTAGCAGCCTCTTGAATTTTCCTTTTCTTTCTTTCAACAACTCCATTCTACTGGGGAGTTCTAGGAGCAAACAACTATCTTTTTATCCTATGTTCTTCATAGAAAATATTGAATTCATTTGATGTAAACTCACCTCCACTATCAGACCTTAAGCATTTGATCATTAATTCTAACTCATTCTCAACCATCACCTTAAGGGATTTGAAATTGTCTAGGGCTTCTGATTTATCTTTTAGAAAAGTTACCCAAGTCATTCTATAATAATCATCAATAAGCAACATAAAGTACATGTTTCCTTACAGACGTCTTGTTCTTGTAGGACCACACAAATCTGTATGCACCAACTCAAGCAATCCAGTAGAAAATTGTTCTTTACTCTTGAAACTTATCCTTGTCTATTTCCCCAATTAGCATTCCTTGCAAATAGTATTAGCAGGCTTCACAAGCTTAGGTAAATCTCTCACAGCTTGTACTGAACTTATCTTCACCATGTTGTCAAAATTGATATGGCACATCCTTCTATGCTACAACCAACTCTCATCTATCTAAGCCAACAAAAAAAATTCATTATTTCCTCTCAAATGATAAACATTACCTCTAGTCTTCTTACTAGTAGCAATTACTATTTCAAAGCTTTCCATGATCTTGCATCCATTATCCTTGAATCTTAGATCATACCCTATGTCACACATCTAACCAATACTTAAAAGATTATGCTTTAAACCCTTCACATAGAGAACATCATATGCATTGTGCTTTCGATCAAAAGAAATAGATCCTCTTCAACAAATCTTACTAGCTGCATCATCTCCAAACCTAACCAGTCCTCCATCATAATTTTCCAAACTTACTTTTTTCACCGGTCATGTGATGTGAACATCCACTATCAATAATCCATTCATCCTTATCTTTCTCAGCCTGGCAGATAGACAAAGAACTTTCTTCCACTGGTTTTTCTTCCTTCACACAGCTAGTAGGATTAGTAGATACAGGTTCTTCCTTGATAGCAATAAACAAGCATCAGACTCATCATCTATTACACCATCATCATCAAAATCTCTAAGATAATAGCATTTCTTTATAATCCTAGGTCTACTTTCAAATTTCTTCTTGGCTTTTTCAATTCTCTCTAGACACCTAGATGCATAGTGACCAATCTTACCACAAGTAAAACATTTGAATGATAATTTACCTTTGAACTTATCGGTACCTCTTTGCATTCTATCCACAAAGTTGGCTTCAATCTCATCAATGTCATTATCTAATTCCACAACATACTTCTCAGATCTTGAAGTCTTCTCTGAAGTGTTGTCTTTGAAAGTAGTCTCAGTCTTCAGCAAAGCATCACCGAACTCTCTCATCTCAAATGTTGTGAACTTTCTAAGAAATTGATCTTTTGTAATCTTGTTCACACTCATAAGTTCTTCTATTACAGACACCTTGTGACTAGGATGTAGGTAATGATCTAAAATCTTTAGCACAACCTCATCTTAATCAATAGTTCCTCCAAGACATTTGATTCCATTGATAATTTCATTAACTTTTTGCATGTAGATTGTTATGTTCTCATCATCACTCATCTTCAGGGCTTCATACTTTGCCTTCAAGTTTTGTAATTTGGCACTTTTTATATAATCATCTCCTTCCTATAAATTTTTCAACTTAACCCATATTTCATGAGCAGTTTCTAGATCCATAACTTTCACTAAATCAGTGTTGGATAAAGCATTTAATAGAGTGTCTCTAGATTTTCCATTTAACTCATATTGTTTGACTTCATCTTCAGATGATGGACCATTTTGAGGAATAGTATACTTCATATATGCCATTTTCCAAACAATATAACCAAGACAAATGAGATAACTTTTCATTTGTACCTTCCAAAGAGCATAATCCATTCCATCAAACTATGGAGACTCCTTCTTGTGTGCCATCCTGAATATACCTCAAGCTATTAGGCTTTCTTCCAAGGAACCCTCACTCTGATACCAATTGTTCAAATGCATAAGACAATTGAGAGGGGGAGGTGAATCAGTTGTAACCAAAACTTAACTTCTTTCAAACATCAACACATCAACCACATAATCACTATTATTATGATTTAACCATGAAAGCATGAAATCAGAAACTATGATTTAACCATGAAAGCATGAAATCAGAAACTTAAACACATGAGACACATGAGACACCAGATTTTTTACGTGGAAAACCCAATAAGGGAAAAACCATGGTTAGGATTAACTCATTGTATAAATGATATATCAAAAATTATAACAAGGCTCAGTGTTGGAGGCTCACTACCCAAAATACTCACTACAAAAGAAGGGGCTCACTACCAAAAGTTGGTGAACTGAGATAGTAGCATATATACCACACCAAAGTTCAGTTCCATTGAAGTGCAATAAAACTCCTCTCCTCTGCTCTACTTTTTACACTTCACACTTATCTTTGCATCTTCACATCATCATCCCTTAATTATGACTTCATTACATGTATTTATATAATTCATCAACCTTGGAATGTACATTAAGGTTGGCATTATAATCATCAACCATTGGAATAATCTCCAAGGTTGGCATACATACATATATTAGAATAGGTCTGGACCTAAACAGATTTGTGAAGGAAAAGATTGAATGTGAACCACACCATGCCTTAGCTGAGACTCAAATGTAATCTTCCATGCAACAACACGCTATCATGAACTCTAAAGCATAATCGCAAGTAGTGAAAACAACCAAGTCGACCAAAACTAGTGTTAACACTGAGACATTTAGGAACATGCTTCATGCTTGATCTGAATTATACTTTGCGGACCAATCAAAAAGTAGGAACATGATCTAGAGACATCCACAAGCACATTACAATCACCAAGAACTTCCACACAACCCCAAACATTCTATCCAAAAGATTCTTCAAACCAGAGCACTTAAACATTACTCTCAGCCACTATCATAAAGGAAAGATCCCTTGTAGAGCATCAAATCATGAACCATTTCAACTAAAAGCACATAACATCATCCTAGACTTAATCTTAGAACTGCAAAGCATAAAACTTATATGTGGAGAAATGCATAACAGAATACATTCTCCCTGTCACAATTGAATACTTAGAAAAATAGTTTTTTACTCTGGTGAGAAGAACTCACTCAAATCTTCATACGAAAGGATCAAACTTGAACCATAACAACTACAAACATCCCTTAACATAACTTCTAAACTGTAGGGAAAGATATTCAATCTACAGATATGCAGAACAAAACACTGTACTATTCTGAGAGAGAACAATCTTGCAATTATACTGACTTCTCAAACACTTGCTCAAACTCATTCAAATAACTTCCTTAGATGCTAACCTTAGGTGTTGACGTAGTTAGTTGTAGATATTAGAGTTAGTGAGTTATGAGTTGCTTAAATAGAAAGAGTTGTGTAGGTGTAAGTGTAGGTGTAAGTGTAGGTGGTGTTAAGGTCATTTTATTTAGATCTTATCAGTACAAATTGTAAAAAAATCTTTTCGGTGTGGTTGGGGGTAAAATATCAAGTAGGTGGTTTGGTGCGTTGGGGGTCCAACTGAAAGTAGGTGGGTTGGTGCATTGGGGGTCTAATGGATAAAGGTGGTGTGGGGTTCCTCCCAGTGTAAGGTTGGTTGGGGGATGGTTTCTATTGGTTGTGGGGTTCCTCCTGGTGTAAGGTTGATTGGGGGATGGTTTCTGTTGGTTGTGGGGCGGGGATGTTGTCTATTGGTTGTGGGTGTTGGTGGGTGGAGGGAATTTTGTGGGTGGTGGGTGGTAGTGATTGTAATGGATCCAGACCTTCCTTCTAGTTGTTGGATGTTGGGAGGACCTTAAAGGTTAGAGGGTTGGTTGGAACACTTATTACAACACTTACTACTCATACTTGCAACACTTATTGAAAAGAAAGAAGGAATGACAAGATATTCTACGAGAAGAGAAAGTTTGTGTACTGAAGTAAAGGAAATATGGATAAAGAATAGAGAATAGTATAGGAGAAGTAGGAACCAGAAGATTTTTAGCAGCCAGAAATTAGGAAGTGTTGTAGAGAAAATTTAGAAATGTATTGATTGTATCAAAGGGAGTAACATGATTGTTTCAGAGGATGCATGTATGTATTGATTAACTCCTAATTGGTTGAAGTTGATATTGATTTGAGGCATCCTACAAGTGCTTGACAACATACTATCGAACTATGAGGCAATTGCAATATTGTAGATAGACTACCAAACCTAGACCATGGAAAGATGGAGAACTTGAGGTAGCTTGTTGAGAAGACTTTCTCAGACTACCAATCATTGAGGTAGTGCGAGGCTTGCAAGTAGACTGCTAAACCTAGACCACCAGAACATGAAGAACTTGAGGTAACTTGTGGAGAAGACTTGCTCAGATTGCCAACCATTGAGGTAGTGTAAGGCTTACAAGTAAACCACCAAACTTATCCAAAGGGATCACATTGATTTTGACATAATATATATCAAAGTGAAGAGGCTCTCTTTTCAATTAACCCTAAGAGTTTGATGCAGGAGCATCTAAAAGCATTCAAATCAATTGAGATAGTTAATATTAAGTTGCAGAGTACCAGGGAGAGTGACAGTGGAGATTACTACATTTTACTAGATGATTACTAGAAATCTATTGTGTTCTCAAGATGATTCAAGTCTTTCTATTGTGTTGTAAGAGTAGACTTGTATGTTTTGTGTGTTGATATTTGCATATTTGAGCATCAATCTCCTCATGGCATGAAGAGCATCTTCCTCCATGAGAGCTTCACTACAATGTGACATATCATTGTGTTTTTATCATTGATTCCTTTAGTTTTTTCCTCTACCTCACAAGGGCATGCACTCTTTCTCTGACAACAGCATTTAGAGACTTAAGTGTCCTCCAGGGCTTGACTGAGGCAAGCCTCTAAATACCACAACCCCCAAACCAAGTCTTGTGATTGTAGGTTACAGGTGTTGTATCCAAAAAAAGTGGAGTTACAGGAAGGCTTGGAAGGCATCAGGGATTCAAGATCTAAAGAAAAGTTAGACAAAGGAGCACTTCTAGGACTAGGGCGCCCGCAACAGTGTCGTCCACACACAGATTTCAGAAAATAGAAGTTACAAGGTTGATCAGTGTCAAAAGGAGGTCCAGATTCCTTGAAAAAGTAAGTACCTTGGACTTGGGCACCTGTACCTTAGTCCCTGACTGTTCTACCTTAGAACCCTGAAAACAGGTATTCTGTGATTTGTTATTTACTCTCGTCTGCAAGAGCTTTTTCTGTCTTTCATCAATTTGTTGTCATATTTGCATAATTAGGGTTTTAATGGGTAATTGGACATAAGAGAAGGAAAAATTGATAATTAATTCCCTAATCCAAGTTTCCCTACATCTACAAGTGACATAGGGTATGATAGTGCTCGCTACTCGACCCTAGATCCTTTAATGTTAGGCTGAAAGGAGGATTTTAACATCTAAACAACAAAAGATTAACAAAATCAAATTTTACCCTAAACACATCATATCCAAAATTCAAATCATTTAGGTTCATTTTTGGAGAGATATCACTATCAAAAGATTACCTGTTTTCATAAAGTAGAGTAGATAGTGTTTAGGGAAGTATAATTAGTTTACAAAGTAATTATGTGACTTACAGAGCCTAATGGGACATAATTCAAGGTATTTTAGAACTTGGATGACCTTCATGGAGATCTGCATGAAGTTCCATTCACCTGCAAAGCAATACCTTATATGTTTAAGTCTGACCTATCCTTTTCTACATGTTTCCTGAGACAGTTAACTTTTGGCTAACTTTATAATATTATGAGGACTTGCGGAGGATATAAATGAAGAATAGAAGATTATTACATGATGGTAGAGTGTGATGTGCAAAGATATGAAGCAAGAAGCCAAAGTGTTTGACCGGGAGAAGTAGTAGAACATAGCAGAAGAAAACTAGTGAATAGAAGAAGGTATAGAGCAGAGAATTGAGAAGAAGTAAGAAGACATGAAGTTATGTTGTATTGATCTTTTGTAAACCTATGTTGCAGCCTAGCATATGGAAATCCCTAGTGGCAGATGTAGTGTGATTTAAGATTATAATGTAATGAGGAATGAGCTTTGAAGGCTAGGTTTTTCCCTTTTAGGGTTTTCCCAAGATATATCTTATGTCATGTGTTTATGAATATCTCTTTTCATTTTGTTGATTACATGTTTCTAATGCATCTCTATTATGATCAAGGTGTTAGTTTTTTAAGACTGCAAGGTTAGACAGTCCCTCATCGGACCCTCCTACCTTGATTGCATCACTTAGTGAACCAACCCTGATGTGAGTTCATGTGAAAAGATGCACTAGAGTCAATAACCAACACATATTTTGATGCATGGGTAGCCAAGGCAGCAACAAAATCTTCACCATCATCTTGAGAGGACTTATCAAAATTTGAATCAGATAAGTTCTTATTTTTCTTCTTCTCCTCCTCCTCCTTACACTCCTTACCAAAATGATTAGGTTTGCCATAATTCCAACATAATATCTTGGACTTACCAAGAGACTTATATCTCCCATGGGATTTTGATCTTCCATTATCTTTCTTTTCCTTCTTCTTTCCTTTATCTTTTGATCTACCTCAAACCACAAGAGCCTCCTTAGCCATTTCAAAAGATTTTTTTGACATCTCTTTAGACAGTAATGATGCAACCAATTCATCCATCTTGAAGGTGGTAGTGATACTCCCAATGGCCATAACAAGGTGGTCCCATGAATCTAGCAAAGAACACAGCAAATTCATACATTGATCATCCTCCTCCTTTTTTACACTAACAGAGATCAACTAGGCAACAAGAATGTTAAAAGTATCCAAGTGATCTCTGACAGATCCTCCATCCTTAGAGAGTACAACTTATTCCTTAGGAACAACTTGTTTACCAAGGATTTAGCCTAATAAATCTGACAAAGTTCATTCCATAAACTTGTCATTGTAGCCTCTTCATGGACATTTAGTAACATAGAGTTATCCAAACAAAGTCTCACAAGAACCTTATCCTTCTAATCCATCAAATCTTAGTCTTCTTGTTTCATCCCCGATGGCATCTTTATAGATATAACAATCCATAGGTCTCTATCAACCAACATATCATCCATATTGAGTTTCCACAACTCAAAGTTGCCTCCATTGAACTTTTCCATTTCTATCCTCCTAGATGTGCTAGCCATATCCTTCCTACAACAAATATTTTAAAATATTCTATGCAATTTCCCACTCAAACAAATATTAGTTCAAAAAACCCTCTACCCAACAACTAGAATCAAAGTTAATCAGGATCTACTACCAACTGAAAGGAAGCAAGGTACATGGAACACACTTCCTACACCAATCTAATGAGGAGAGTTGTACAATTTTTTATCCTTTAGAAGTTACAATGATGAAGATACACAATGCAGGGAAGATCAAATAACATCATAAACAAGTAAAAATCTAACAACACAAGATATATGTGGGGAAAACCCTTTTGGGTGAAAAAC
Organism: Cunninghamia lanceolata; assembly: GCA_027924645.1. Classification (NCBI taxonomy): domain Eukaryota; kingdom Viridiplantae; phylum Streptophyta; class Pinopsida; order Cupressales; family Cupressaceae; genus Cunninghamia; species Cunninghamia lanceolata. Next base: position 12,756,755 of record BSBN01000854.1, read on the forward strand.
CCCAAACTCTAAAGCACAACCCAATGTATTATTCAGTAAACAATGAAGGTTACAATACAATTCCAGAGGCAATCTCTTACAAGAGTTCACCAACATATAGTTTCTAGAGAAATTCTCGCATCATAACCATGCCTGCAAATGAATCATACAAACTATTCCAACAAGTACCTTATTTATAGAGTTTCAAGGCCAAACTGGACTGCTTCTAGAGGTAGGTACTAACTTGGCCTCATGGCCCATTTTCCAATGCCCATATACCTGTAGTGACACTTATACAAGATTCCCTTCACCACTTACATTGTCATACCATGAATGTTTGACTTTCCCTACTTTGGTTGCTTCATCCAAGAATAGGCTATGACAAATGCTCTTACACATATTATAGCTATCATATAATATATCATAACTAACATCACTTGCACATATAATAGAATCTATTATAACTGACTATTAATAGGTGATTCCTCTTACAGCTTGTCATAGTCCAACTTGGGGGCCTAAAGATGCCTTATTCAACATGCAAAGACATTTTATGACACATGCCATACCAGCCATAAGAAACTATATTCATGGCTCTTACATGTCATAGATTCCATCATATATCATAACCTCTTACACAGTGAACAAGATGCCGACACATGGAAAATTAATTCCACCTCAAATGGGATGCCTACATTCCCTCATGATGACATGTTCATCTAAGTCACCTTCCTAGTGGGATGGAAACTCACCATGCCCCTCACACAAAATGACAAAACAGGATGTGCATAAATAATCACAATATAGGCAAATAGTAATAATTAATTAAATACCAATGTTAGGAACATGCAAAGGTTGAGACACCTTAATTCCCAACAATAAGAACCATGCATTTTGTTGCCACAAACTCTCACAAGCTTAAATGAATTACATGACAATAAAAAGAGATGCTTTGGTAATGGTTTATACATTGTAAAAGTTCTATCATTACTTACTATCAACTCCATTTATATTCTTTACCAATCATTATACATTAAAATACTTAATGAATAAACCAGTTATACAAGGAAAAATCTATAGATGATTTCTATCCTTTGCGGATTTTGAGTTTAAAATTATGGTAAAACTAGGAAAGGATAACCAAGGGCCTAATTATTTATCTCAAATTAGCATAGGAGAAGAATCAAAGCCTATTTTTGAGGAATCACATGGCACAAGTTTGTTCAAAAATGAATATTGTATTGGAGGAGCTCACTAAAGTAGCATAGTTACTATCCACAAGTCAATTCACTAGAAAACCTCTCTAGAAATGAAAAGAATAGATTATTATGGAGGTGATTACTTTAAAACCTATTGAAGGAGGGCTACATATTATGGCAAGAGATGAGATTATAAGGAGAGTAGTGCTTCATCATGAATGATAGAATATCTTAAGAGAAGCTCATGAGGGCATGTCAAGAGGACATAACTCTAGTGAAGGTGTATCAAGAAAAGTAATGTTAGTAGGATTGTGGTGGCCCACACTATTTAATGATGTAAATTAATATGTTAGGAAGTGCAATGTATGCTAGAGGATAGGAGAACCCATCGCAAGAGATGAGATGCCACTATAGTCTATATTAGCACAAGCACCTTTTGAGAAATGGACACTAGATTTTATTAGACCCATTAATCCCCAAGCAAGAAAATCAATGGGAAAATTCATTATAATAGGGTAGAATATCTTATTAAAATGGGTAAGGTAGAGGAAACAAAAGATTATACTGCAAAGACAACCACAAAATTCCTATATGAGAACATTATAACTAGATTTGGTTGTCCTCTCAGTATAACAATTGGTCTAGGTAAACACTTTATAAATAAGACAATTATGGATCTCTTAGATATTTTCATGATCACTCACAATAAAAGAAACCCATATCACCCTAAATAAAATATAATAAATGAAGCTCTAAACAAGATAATAGGCACAACATTAACAAAAATGTGTACTACTAACACTACAAACTGGGATGTTAAGTACCCATTGTAATATGGGCCTATAGAACAATCTACAAAAGATTAACCAAGTTTTTCCCCTTTGAACTGTATATGGAGTTGATATGCCTCATTTTTTATACAATACATTGTACCAAATTTAAGAATTATAATTACTTTGTATCTAAATGATGAGGAATCTCTACAAGAAATATTAATAAGAAATTTGGAGAAACTAGATGAGAAAAGACTACTTGCAGTCTATAATCAAAACTTTGAAAAGAAGTATCAGAAGGCATGGCATGATTGAAGTTTGTAGAGAAAAACATTTTAGATTAATGATATGGTCCTATTATAGGACAAGTTTAATAAACTAGGAAAATTGAAAGTGTGTTTGCTAGGACTATATAGGATTGCAGAAATATCAATGTTAGGAGCCATTAAAATAAAAACATCACAAAATGAATTTTTGACTAGATATAGAATGGTGCAAGGCTAAAGCATTACTATTATGGTACTTAGTAGCAAACACCTACAAAATTTATATCATACGTAAATAATGTATTACATTGTAACATAGCAATAAAGTTCAAAAGGTGTCAAATGAATTGATGTTTGCCAATGAAAAGAACTAGTGGCAAAGTAAGTGGTAGGTAGCTATAATAAATGTAAAACACACTATTGGAAACCTATATAGGTCACAATAAAGGAGAAGGAAATCACTTTGAGAAAAAATTTAAGAGCTAATACTCTGCATTGCAAACCCTAAGAGAAGAATGAGCTACCTATAAGTGATTTTATTAGTTGTGAAGTAAAGGGGACTAAGATTAGATAGAAAAGAAAGGATAAAACAATGAAAAAGCAAATATTGGTTCATGCTACATATAACCAATGACCAAAATATAATAAATACCATTTCAAGGCCATGTAGGTCTACTAGAAGGTGAATTTTCATTCATACTACCTAATGTTTTATATGCTAAGGATGTGTAGAAATACATGCACACATATTCATGGATATTGACCAAATGATATTTGAGCCACTTTGTAGGACACTACTATATCTATGAAAAAAAGAATACTTTCCTTAATACTAGCCAATTGCAAATCTTAAGGTTGATGTGTGTAAGAGTCAATGGTGGACTCAAGGAGGCCCAAGAACACCTGGAATCACAACAACCTTCCACAACAAGAGACAAAACAATAATGCTAAGAAATGGTACAGAGCTTGACTTCACATAATTGAATTACAATGTATTACACATGATTACAATGGCTTGTGTTGAAATATACAATGGTATACCTCCCTTATATAGGCAAGTTGGAGTGATAAGGCTCAAGGCCAACATAGTGGAAAAACAAACTAGATGACACAAACAATAAATGCACCTAAACACCACTAATAAATAAAGCATATAAGACAAGCTTATGAGATGACAAGTGTCTTAATTCTATTACATGAGATAACTAATGCATAACTATTAAATGAACATAGTTCTACATTATTAAATGTTCCAAACAACAACTAGGTAAACTTAAGAAGACTAGTGTGAAGGGGACCTAGAAATAACTAACTAGGTAATGTCTCTTTTTACACTAACAATGTGTACAAAAATTTCCCCAATTTCATAATGGAAGAATCTTGGGTGAGAATAATTTTCATCCACATCCATGATGATTACATGTACTTGGACAAACCTTATAGAATAAGAAATGAGGCCATTCATGCAGTGAAAAGTTATACAAAAAAGGGAGACCTTCCTTTGAAGAAGAACATAAGTAATAGCAAGGTGATAGAGTTGACTAGAACTACCTCATATGGTAGAAATCAAGATGTGAGAAAAATAATAAACCCAGTGGTACAATATGCCACTCTCAGCATTGCATACAAAATACATTACATAAATAGAGAAGGCTCTACAACATGTACTTACATCTTCATTGCATAACAGATGGTCATACAAGGGAAAGAAATTGAGTTTTGTTAGGAATTAAGAGATCAATTTCTAGAGATATTAAATGCACAGAAAGTAGTGACTACTCTCAATTTAGGTATGGGTCTTTAATCACATTCCTTTCTTTCTATTTCATGAATAGGCTTCCTAGGATCTTAAGCAATATATGGAAACAATATATACCACTATGTAAGCACAAATAAATGAGTATGTCGACCATTTCATGGATGCTACATCCTATAAAGAGGTCTTTTGGAGTTTCTTCAAGTCATTCCAAACAAAGATAGGAAATCACTTTTATTGTAGATAAGGACCATGTGTTTATGGAAGTAGTAGAATCTAGAACCAAATGGGTGCCACCTCTAAATTAAGAATTAGAACATTTACTAGCTATAAATAATGCACAAGCACTTATGGCCCTACCCAAAGACCCAAAAGTGAAGAGATTCAACATAAACAAGGACTTCATAGACAAACAAACAAAACAAAGATTTTTGGAACATGTAGAGAAACATAATGAATAGATACATAAAACATGGGGAATCCATAAGGAGCCACTAGTACAAGTAGAACCCTTCACATCCCCAACACAATTAGGCCTACCTCTAATGTAATGCTTAGGAAGGCTAAAATCTAAGTCTCCAAGATTTGAAATATAGGATTCAGAAACACATGAGGTATTGGGAATAAAGGAGTTGGAGAAAAGATCAGTGTGCCTAGCTACAAGGAGAAAACTACCTACAACATCACTGCAAGGGGAAAAATTAGGAGAAGAGGGTTAGGGATCACCTACAAAGGAGGGCATAGGGGCCCTAATATAGATGAGTGCAAAGAAAAAGAAAAATGAATTTAAATTAAAATAAAATAGAAGGATAAAAGGAAATAGATTTAGGTAAGAGATATAGATTTAGAAGAGGAGGAACAAAAAGAAAAAAGTGGGAAGGAAGATATCCCACTAAAAAGAAAACATAGACTATAAAACAATCAACACAAAGTGCACAAGATACAAAAGAGGAACAAAAAGAGGATCTAATGGATGCTACAAAGTTGTATAGGTCACTATTTATATTAGGAATTCTCTTATAAATAGTGCAAGTGTATCTATAGTTTGGCATAGAAAACAAAAGGTGATTAAACAATCCATATTAGATTACATTGTAGGTACACCCCACACTTTAGTAGAGATAATTGAAGGCTTCCTAGGGAAACTAGAGGGGAAACTAAAGAAGAAAAGAGAAGATGTAGTAGAAATATAAGATAATATAAGAAATGAGGCATTAGATATAGTTGCAGTGAATTTATCACCAGAAAGAAGAGTCAACTTAACCCATCTACATACAATGGAGCTCCAATCTAAGAAAATGGTGGACAACCTCCTGTCACAAGTAGTAGAAGCAAAGGAAAATCTTAGGCAAGAAACAATGGGGCCTACTCAAAAATCCTATAACATCTTGTTGGAAGAAGATAAAGAAAAAAATCCAAGAATAAATAGAAAAGGATGAGGCTGTAGAAACATAGTAGGAATTAATAGAAGTGGTTAGGGAAACCTTTGAAGAAATAAAATAGAAGATACAACATGAGAAATAAGAAACTATTCTTACACCACCTAAACACATATTTCCTTCTACTTCTACATCACCACCATCAGACCAAATGTAACAAATCAAAGATTTATGGATACAACAAAAGAAAATATAGTCATTAACATAACCTCAATTACTCTAGCTACCTATCATTGGCTCATAGATAGATTTTTCATAAACTTTCCCTTTGTAAAAGTTTTAGTTATGAGATATACTATAGAATACTACAAGTGAAAATATATTGAAACAACATGTAGAAAAAAATGAAAGCATTGAAAGATTAATCACCGCACTCTACAATAGAGTATTGGATCTCTACCTAAGGATACATCAACACCACTAGGACAACAACTACAAAATATTATAGATTATATACTAGTAAAAATATAGAGCTAGGTAGATATAATCAAACAATAGGTGATAATAGATATAGAGAAAAAGAAATTTGAAGAGTTGAGAAATAAATGCACCACTACCCATACAAAGATGGAGGTTGAAGTAAATAAGTTGCAAGCAATAATATGTATTATCAATACATAGTATCAGTTTTGCCTAGGGTGGCTACCTTGAATAAAATCTTTGAGAATTTAGATGGACCATATTGAAAATTAGATCCTAGACAAGCATCTTTAAATTACGGCATAATGAAATATTTGGATGGAAATATCAAGATACACATCTAAACTCTCCACAATTAGTACCAGTAGATCCATCACCAAAGAGAAGGCTTAAGATCCCAAATTAAACCTTTAAGGGAGGTTATGAGCCTAAGACTAGCACATATAATAGGTTTATTCATAGAATTCAAGAAAGTGGTTAACTCTATTCAAATATTGGCTAATGAAAGTAAAGAAGAGAGCACCTTCATGTAGATAAATGGTAAGATTCAATTATTTAAGTAGGAAAAAATACAATCAGAGAATACATTTACACAGCTCAAAAGGATATATAATCACATTTTTCTCTAGACAAGAATAGGTTATACAATTTTGGGAATGATAGCACTAATTTTAGTAGATTTGGAAATATCAGTTAGGATAGAGCCAGATGTCTTGAGGACAAGACATTGTTTCAAAGGGGGATAATGTTGGTAGGATAGATCTGGCATTACAACAGGACAAATCCACCATAAAGGAAATGTGACATACTCACCCAACTACCAAATCATCCAAAATACATACCAACTACAACAAACACAATCCTTTGTATATCTAGATATAAGTAGGACTAGGACATACAAGATGAATGTAATGTAGACTAGAAGAGAGTAAGAATGAGATATGAGTGAGACTAGAATATAATATAAGGTGAACATGTAATAGAAGAAGGATTAAGGAAAGAACTGATGTATAAGTGAATGTTGCATAAGAAATGTATATATGATTAGATATGAGAATATAATATGCCACATGTTGATATAATAGATGTCTAGTGTGTTATGATATATGATTTGTATGTGTATGTGTATGTGTGGATATATTTAATTTTATGTGTTCTATCCTTTCACAACCTTTTGTAACTTACCACATAAATCCCTAACCTTCCTATTATCGCTCATATTTGGGTATAAATACAACTCTCAACAAACTCAGGATCAGATCCTCAATCTATACCCCATTATTTCTAATATTTTGGTTCCTTTTCCAAGACCTTAGTAAAATGGTAAAGGAAACATTAGATCAATGAATTCCTCATTTATAATAATACATGAATTAGTACAGAAGGATAAAGATAAGCAATAAATTTTTTAAGGTTTGTGGAAAAATCCTCTAGGTTCTAGCCTCATAAGAGTGGGTTAGGTACCTAGAGGATGACAATTGGAAAGGGAGGATCCTAAAGGGATCTCTGAAGAGATGCAACCAATATAAGAAGAATGAGAATGAGCCATCAAGATGAATAAATTTTTATTCAAACAACAAATCAATAACACTCATATCAAAAGGAGATAAAAAGAAGTTGAGAGATATTAAGGAAGAGATTGATTTAGCTATGCAATTGAATATGGAGGAAAACATGTTCAATAACTTAAAGGCATAGATACAATTGAAATAATCAATGAAGGATGGTAAATTTAATATTATTTAATGAGATATCATTAACTAATGAAATGTTATTTCCCAAATTAAATTGTTATCATGAAGATGTGAGCCCCCTAACTAAAATTTATCTTTAATGCTAATTAAGATGAGGATTATTTCAAAAGGTATATTTAGTGATTCAAGTCAAACAAGAGAGAGACAATTTTAACTGATTATGAAGAAATATTGGGAAATAATTTTTTTGAGATAGAATTGTCAAGAGACAAAGGAAGAAATAGAAAATTAGTAAGAAAAAAGAGTGTGATAAGGAAGTTAGATTATTGAAGGAGAAGAAACACATTGATTCAAAAAAAAAGACAAAATCTTGTAGAAAAGTAAGGGAGAATCCTTACATATAATAAATCAGAAAAACTTTTTACCAGTATGGACAACACAATCAAGTTATAAGTATTTGGAAAAGATACCACAAATTCATTTAAATATATCTTTGTCTTAGAGTTTTCATGAAGAAGAAATGGGACCTAGACCAACTAGGCCAAACTATATGATTTCATAGAAACAATAAGGTAGGGCACTCTCAAGTGGTACATGAAAAAGTGCCCACACGATGATAAATAGTGGCAAGACATTAAGGATGGATTCCTCTCTGATTTTGAATCTCTTAAAGAAATATCTAAAAGTTTCAACAAGATAAGAGAGATGATGCAAGATGAAGGAGCCCCTTACTAAGAAACAAAGAATCGAATGGTTCATATTTGGACTATTACTAGAATATAGAACTAGATTAGATTGAAATTTCTTTAAAACTTACTCAAGTGCAGTAGAATTGGCCTACAGATTATAGACCTTACCTTAGAGGAGAAAGAACAAAGATGTATAAAATAAATGTATGGAGAAAATGATATTAGAGCTAAAATAGTTGAAGATAAGACAAGAAATATTAGCAAAAGGTGAAAACAACCTAGTAACATTACCTATTCAAAGAGAGAAAATTTGGTCCGCCGACTACTCCAATGAAGGACCCTTAAGAAATTAATGCCCAACAATGAGCGGTGATAAAAGATTTGTGGTGATTAGAGTATATCTATAAACAACCACTCGTAAGGTAAAAATTGTATAGTTTACAATATGTAGCAAGTGGTATGAACATGAGACTAATATTGTCCATCCATTTTATTCAAGGTAAGAGATGAAGAACAAGAACCCTAGTATAGCCATCATGGTGAAAGTAATGAACTTATCCATAAGTAAATGAAAAGAGAAAAAGGATTAGTAGAAAGAGCATTCTACATCCAAGATCATGGTTATTAACACATGACATGGAAAACACAACACAACATCCATGAAACATAGTACACATCACCACAAGTTTTAAATGAACAATGCTCTAATAGTTCCCCTCCCAATGAGAATAGGGGTTATTATAATATTTATAGAAGAAGGCATGGTAGAGGTTACAGTCAAAGAAGAGATGAGGCTATGTCATATAAATGTGACTAAACAGGTCATTATATAAATAATTGCTAGGATGACAAGAAAACTTGCAAGTTTTGTAGAGATGCTTGCCACGATTTATTCAACTACATAAGGGTACAATAGTATTTCAAGGATGGACCATCACAAACTCAAAGCAAAGAATTATCTAGGCCTAATGCTTTAAAATGAGAAAAGGTGATGATGAGGGTACCTAAGAAAAGCTTCCAAGGGGCTAGGTGGTGTATGAAAACTAAATTAGATGGTGAAGAAGAAAAGAGCCAATCTATACTAATAGAAGAAGAGTACATTTTAGAAAAATAATACTTGGAAAGAAAAGAGGAATTAGAAAAGAAAGCTATGATTAAATATGGTAAGAAAAATAATACTATGGTAGGGACAAGAGGGGGGATAAACACCACAAAAAGAAGAACATTAATGGAGGAATTAGAAGAGGAAGAAAAATATTAATACCTCTTTGGCACACAAGAACATGAATTGATAATGGAAGACACCAAAAGATTATCGCAAAATAAAAATACAAGGAAAATTACTACAACACCCATTTTTTGAGAGTGGTCCTATTACTGAAAGAGTTGGATAATTTTGTAGTGGAAGAAAACATACTAGAAAAAAATTTTAAAATTGTAAAATATTGGAACCAAATGAAAACCACCAATTTAAAGCCACAAGTTAGAAATGTGGAACAACTCTAAAAAGGTGCAAGAAAAAACCTATTGTGATTGAATTGCATGTTAACAATAGATACTTCAAAAACTTATTGATTGACCTTGGCGCAAGTGTGAACATTACACCTAAGAGGTCTAGGAAGAGCTAGGAAGACCAAAATTACATGATACAACCTATAACATAGCTCTAGTAGATGGAACTACAATAAGTACAATTGAGACATGGAAAAACATGGAGGTAGATTCACTAGGAATTAAAAAGACAATTGATTTTTATATCATTGAATGAAAGGACCATTTGATGCATTCAACATCTTGTTGAACCTAGAATGGTTTGTTGATTGTAATAGTATAGCTGATGCACAAAACAAGGAATTGACATTTTTTACAAATAGAGGATAGTACATATTCCCCTATATGCCAACATGAATAGTGTGTATGTAGAAGAAATAACACAAGAATAAAGTTAATAATAAGAAAAACAAGTGTTATACTCCATTAGGAAGATCCCTAGAAAATAAATAATAGATGGACTAAATTCTGATGGAGAAATTATTATTGATAGTGGCAACAATAGTACAGATAACAAGGATGTGGTGGAAGTGTGGTTATGGGATGAATTAGAGAGGAGATATAGGAGAGTGTTAGGGATTAGAATAGACTTCAGATGAATAAACCACAACAAACAACTCAAAACAACCACAAAACATAAAAACACAATGTAACAATGAACAATAAAATACCACAATTTCATATCAATTGAACTCGATTTCATAGGGTATTTCATATATTAAGCTCCCACACGATTTTGGATTAAAACATCCATGTTTTCAACATAAAATATTATATTCAAACTCTATCCTCCTCAACTTTTGTATTTTACGATGAAATTTCATGAAACCACCACCAAAAATGTCAACTTATTTCTTAGCTTTCTAGCCATTTTTAAAAATATATTAAAATATTTAAGGTATTTATTTTTAGTCTTTTAACAATGTATTCATGTCCTCAAACATAAATTATATGTTGACATATACAATTTACCATTACCTAAAAATAAAGGATGTAAGAGGATAACAACAAAAGGTGACCAATGTTGGGCTATGTTCCATTATCATGAAGGTGTTGGTTCCCAAATCAGCAAACAATAAACCCTAAAGATTTGTCACTTCTTATGATCAGATTTAATGTGAGACTTGGCCAACAAAGATGAGAGATTGTTTTCACTTGTCTCCCCTACACTTTAGGTTCTTCTGCACCTAGGGGGTGTCCCTCATTCACAACAAAAAAATTTATCCTTGACTAACTCAGGTAGAATGCTCTCATGTATGTACCAAGATTTGTAAGATAAACCCAAACTGGCAACATTCTTGGACTATCCTATTGGTTAAATCTGAGAGCATGCAAGATTCTAACCTAAAACAAAATAAATCATAAAAAGCCTTGAATGATTTATGTTTAAACTACTGAATTTTCCTGGACCCTTTGGACAAACAAATCCTCAGACCAATGCTTTATCAGGGCAACAGAGTTAGACCCATTACTGCAAATGTTCCCTCATTACAACAAAAATTCATATCCAAAGGATCCAAAATAAAATATTACTACCTCATAGTAATATGTCCAAGAAAAAGTATTATATGTGACTCTATGCTTCAATAATCCCTTGATGTAACACATTTCCCCCTATATCTGACTCAAAGCAGTTTAATCCATTCCTTGAATAGATGCAACAAATCAGATATATCACATAGCAAAAATATATGAATGAGTTCAAAAACCCTTAGAAGCTTCACTCAAAAAAAAATGATCATACCCAAGGAGACAATCACAAATAACACACACAAACAATGTTTTTCATATAACTCAATCTGGAAAGAATATTATCATTTAGAAATTTATACATCTACAAAACAGAAAATACCTCTACACCCAAATAAAGAACCAAGACTACAACCAAAAATGCCTTCCAAGGTATCCCAAGGTCCAAAAGAAAATCCCCCTATAGAATGGCCCTGAATTCCTTTTTAAAGGAGCAACAAGCTTCCAGCCACCTACAACCTAGCAAACTACTTAATGAAACAAAAGGATCCTTACATATTTTTCATGAAAAGATCAAATCCTCAATTAAGAGAGTAGTTGAAGTAGTCATATTCTTGGTGAAGACCTGCCAGTGAAGCAACATGGGCTCCTCTTGAATGAAAATATTTGATATCATGTCCATGGTCGTGCAGTAGATTCATTAACTGCAGAGTAGAGGCGTACAGGAATGGTGTTGACATAGTTGTTTCAAGATTAAACCCTAGCCATTGACTTAGCCTTTCTTATGTGATATAGACGCCTTGAAATACTTTGAAAAACTGACTCTGCATTGATTGTCATTGAAAAGTCCTCAGCCAATAGAAACGAACCACGTCAAACGTACTCCTTCTGTTGACTCCATCACCCCCTTATCCAATCGGCACACGTGGCGTCCTATCATAGCATCATGGAGGAAGTGGGACATCACCCTTTAGGCTTTGCATGCACATGCTAAGCCTCCACATAAGTCTCTGTGTACACTCCCTCCTTAAAAGATAGCCACGTGTCGCACCATCACAATTGTCTGGCAAATATTCTCCTTTGCCAAGATTCTCCTACATGCATGCGCTATCATTAGATCTGAGCCTCCTTAGTAGATCATTTCTCATCATGACACCTGGTAGAATATGATTCATCAACTTGGATTCTTCAATTAAACAATTGGAAGCTCGACCATTTGGACAGATGTCCTCTTCTCATAGCCACACAAGGGGACGATGACATCACTGGTGACACACTACGACACTACGAAATACACTTTATAGAGATTTCAATCTTAGGACTTAAGGTCTTTTTCTACGAGTGGCAGCAGGTGAAGCTAGGACAAGGGGTCAGTCACCTTATGACTTAAAAGGTTTCAGGTTTTGACTTAAGTGACCAGTAACCCACTACAGGCAGTCCACAGAGGATTAGATAATAAGGTGAGGGGTGCATAATGGGACTAAAAGGATTAAGACTTTAAGGGTTTATATGAAAAGGCCTACAAATGTTTTGACTCAAAACCCTAATCTTAGACAGGCACCACCATTGGCTCTTGCTTGAGGACACATGCCTCCTGCAGGCATGGAGAGGACCTTAGATCTCTAGGATGCAGACTAGGCCTTATCCATTTGGAAATCATGTGAATGCTGCATCTTTCATCACAATTCACACCATCAAGCTTGATTTGGCGGCCCCGGGCCACCAAAAATAAAAAACCAATACCCTCCAGTGTCAAATACTCTGTTCTCATCTAACTACTTTTGGTTCAATCTAGACACAATAAATCCACTAGTATAATCATGAAAATATATCATACTCATGCCACCCTCATCATGTTGTTGTTGATCCATGTTGACAAATACTGAAAAATGCACATAGATGCTACCCCTTTGCATATATGGATCGTAGCTATGTATTGGTGAAGACATATTATCCCAAAGCAAACTGCTCTCATATGTTGACCCAAGAGATGTATCCAGTGCAAAATCTTGAAGAAGGACAACATCCAAATGATTCTATGTCAACTTCTCAACCTGTCCATAGCTGATCAAATACTCAGCCAGATCTGAATCTCTTATGTCTTCCTCTTCATGCGTGAACATAGCAACAATGGTTGATTCATTAGTTGCATGCTTAGCTACTTCATCCCTATCTATGGCTTCAAAATGTTCTTCCTTTTCTTGCGAAATTTCCATGCATTCTTCTTTGGGAAATTTCCATGCATTCTTCTTTGGGAATAAACAAGGACCCAAATCCTAGCTCCCTTTGTTGCCTCTCATGGTCTAGTTGGTTGACACATTCCTTGACCTACTATAGATGTTGCCTTGCCTGGACAGCCAATAATTTTGCCTCCCTTTCTCTCTACAACCATCCATCGCACATATCTTGTGTCTTCCTAAGATCTTCCACCTCATTCTCCTCACATGCAGTAACTGCCATCTCTGTGTCCATTCGAATATCTTGCTCATGCAAAATAGAGACCTCTATTTCTTCATCATACGCATCATCCTAAACAGCTAGGACATCCTCACTTATGAATGCATCATACATGGTACTTGTGCATTCCTCTAGTTTTTTAAACAACACTGTTACAAGACACATCTTCATATATATCTTTTACTTCATCATGCATGCATTCTGCATCTGCGTATCTCTCTTCTGCAGGCTGATTACAAACTTCATCTTCATCACTACATGATCTATCCTCATTTTCTACAATAAATTCTTCATCTTCACGTATTATGCCATGACTTCTTTCTACATAATCAATTTTATCTCTTTCTATTGTTGCAATTATGGGCCTAACTAATGTTGTCATTGATGTCAACATACTCCTGTTGCATTGATTTCAAGGATTGGATGAGCTGTGTGTTGAGGATATTGAGAAAATTAGTCCTATTAGAAGCAAAGAAGAACAATTAAGACAGTGAAGCTCTATGAAGTGAAGATCCCAGCTAGATGAAGATTAGAGAATGCGCATCAAAGGGTTTGTAGATATGTTCCAAAAATGATCCAGTCAAGATTTGACAGGTCTGAATGAAGATTTCGAGAAGTTATGGCCATATGAGTAAAACTAGTTCTAGTAGCTATTCAAAGGTAACAGAGTGACACAAATAGGTCCAATGAGATCCAAAAATGCAATATCTTGTTTTACAGATTTGGTGAAATGTTTAGGAAGCCAATGTGAATTGACAACTCAATTGGTTCATGGTCTAGAGGTTCGAAAGCATTTATTCTAATGTGACAATGATGACAAACTGTGTTCTTGATGTTCTAGATGAAATGTGAATGATTTCAGTAAGAAGAATTGGTGTGGATGTTCTTGGTGATTCAGGCAAGCTTGTGGGGGTCTCTAGATGGTGTCCAATTTGTGTTGGCGGTCCACATTGAAGATTGAGCTCGTAATTGAAAATTTATTCTCGGGTGATGGTGTTCTTCCTAATCATGGCCGACCGGATGTTTTACACATCTTGTGGATGATATTGAAGATGTTCTACAAAGCATGGCATGTTCCTCAAAGAATATTGAAGTCCCATATATGTGTGGCCAATAGTGTGGTGATACACATGAAGTTCTTGTAACAAATCAAGTTGTATTTTTGTGATTGCTCTATAATAGAATATGTTGTGTCAACTTTAATGATCATTTCAAAGTTGATGTCATGTATAAATAAGAATTGCAAAGTCATTTCAAAGTATTTGTGTGGAGATGAGAAAGTGGTATAGAGGAGAAGAGCGAAAAGCAGAGAAGAAGTGTTGAGATTAAATGGAACTTACTCAAGCATGGTGAAGATGCTAATCTCTAGTTCAAGTATGTAATATTTATTATTTTGTAGACAGTGTCTCTCCTGTAGGAAGTGGGTCTCTTGTGAGCAGTGTGCTTGGGCAGTGAACCCTAATTGGCAAGTGCCTTTTTTTTCTCATTATTTTAACAGAGAATACAATCTTGGGTTAGTCACCCCATGGTTTTTCCCTTAACCGGGTTTTCCACGTTAAAATCTTGGTGTCATATGTATTAATGTGTTTCTACTCTTGAGATATTGCATTGTGCTTCCATGATTAAATCATTATTATGTTGTAGAAATATAAGAAGGATTTAAGTGTTTAAAGAAAAGAAAGTTTTGGTGACAACTGATTCACCCCCTTCTCAGTTGTCTATCCTAAACCAACATCTATAACCCCAATCCAGTCAAATATTACAAGATTCTGAGGCTTTAATGTTTCAGGCAAAGTGCTCAGACCTAATTCATATGCTTCACAAAATAAGTTGATACACAAACAATCCTCAGGCCTGCAATACTCTAGGATTTCCATTAAAATCTTCATGAATTGTGTGTATAGAGCATAGGGTGATTCCCCCTTTTGTCTATTCAAGTCAAACAATGATTGAACAAGAAACTTAGGATCAACAGTACTTGCAACTTGTTCAAAAATGACTTGAAACTACTCACGTTCTACTGGAGCAGAAGAAACACATTCATTTTGAAGATTATTTTGAAAACTTGCAATCATGTATCCTATTGGCATTTCATACTTTTGATTATTCTCAATATCCATACCAAATTTATAGGCCTAATGCAATGTGGCAGGTTCCTTATCTCTCAACAGATAGCTCATTTCCTCATCAAATGCAGCTAGATAGATTGCCAAACATAATGCATCATTTGGTCTCATACACTCTAGAATATGCTTGAGCAATTTTGTGAATCTTAAATTAAAGGCTAGAACCAACTCATCTTCTTCTTTTTGAATGTTCATGAATAGTATAATTAATGAGGCCACATCAGTCCTTTCACTAAACTGTTCTAGGAATTCATTCTCTAGATCTAACCATGAAGAAATTGAACACACAGGCAAGTCTGAAAACCAGACCCTAGCATCATCCTTTAATGAATGAACAAAGAGTTTCATTACAACATCTTTAGGCACAATCACATTGTCTTCAATTAAATCATTAAATTCTTGCAGATGCCTGCTCATAGAATCAGAGTTTTTTCCACTATATTTTAGCAATCACTTTCTAACTTCATTAGGCACACTATTTAGATATCCATGAATCCCATTAAAATCTAGAGATTTATATCTTTCAATAGAGAATACCCTTTTCTAAGGACATGATCAGGATTGTTGTTATAAACTTATCATTTTAAACAAAAAGGATGAAGTACCTAAAAATGTACTACAGCTTCAAACAGGTTCAACAACAGAGTTGCCAGTTCTCCACATAGAACAAAAAATTAAGAAGGCAACAATATTTTGAATTCACCTCACCAGCAGAGTACTACATAGTCCTTCCTTGATAATGCTGCAACAACAGTAAGTAGAGTCACCACCCTCCAAAGGGAATGATAAAACTATGTTCATGTGCTAACTCTACACACCCATGACAAAGGCTAGCATCAGTTTTCAGAGACTCCAATGTAAGATTTGACAATCTCCCTAGCAGAGTCACCAGTTTTGTTGGTTCCCAAATCAGTAAACAATAAACCCTAAAGATTTGTCACTTCTTATGATCAGATTTAATGTGAGACTTGGCCAACAAAGATAGGAGATTGTTTGCACTTGTCTCCCCTACACTTTAGGTTCTACCACACCTAGGGGGTGTCCCTCATTCACAACAAAAATATTTATCCTTGACTAACTTAGGTGGAATGCTCTCATGTATGCACCAAGATTTGTAAGATAAACCCAAACTGGCAAAGTTCTTGGACTATCTTATTAGTTAAATTTGAGAGCATGCAAGATCCTAATGTAAAACAAAATAAATCATAAAAAGGCTTGAATGATTTGTCTTTAAATTACTAAATTTTCCTGGACCCTTTGGACAAACAAATCCTCAGACCAGTGCTTTATCAGGGCAATAGAGTCAAACCCATTACTGCAAATATTCCCTCATGACAACAAAACTTCATATCCAGAGGACCCAAAATAAAATATTACTACCTCACAATAATATGTCCAAGAAAAAGTATTATCTATGAGTCTATGCTTCAATAATCCCTTGATATAACACATTTCCTCCTATATCTGACTCAAAGCAATTTAATCCATTCCTTGAATAGATGCAACAAATCAGATATATCACATAGCAAATGTATATGAATGAGTTCAAAAACCCTTAGCAATTGCACTCAAAAGAAAAATGCTTATACCCAAGGAGACATTCAAAGATAACACACACAAACAGTGTTTTTCATATAACTCAATCTAGAAAGAATATTATCATTGAGAAATTTATACATCTACAAAATAGAAAATACCTCTGCACCCAGACAAAGAACCAAGACTGCAACCAAAAATGCCTTCCAAAATGTAGATACCTTATACCCAAGGTCCAAAAGAAAACTCCCCTTGTAGAATGGCCCTGAATTCCTTTTTAAAGGAGCAACAAGCTTCTGGCGACCTACAACCTGACAAACTACTTAATGAAACAAAAGGATCCTTACATATTTTTCATGAAATGATCAAATCCTTAGTTAAGAGAGTAGTTTAAGCTGTTAGATTCTTGGTGAAGACCTGTCAGCGAAGCAACATGGGCTCCTCTTGAATGAAAAGATTTGATATCATGTCCATGGTCGTGTAGTAGATTCATTAACTACAGAGTAGAGGCCTGTGGGAATGGTGTTCACAAATAGTTGTTTCAATATTAAACCTTAGCCATTGATTTAGGCTTCCTTATGTGATATCGACGCCTTGAAAAGCTTTGAAAAACCTTGACTCCATGTTGATTTTCATTGAAATGTCCTCAGCCAATAGAAACGGGTCACGTCAGACGTACTCTTTCTACTAACTCTGTCACCCCCTTGTCTAATAGATAGACATGTGGCATCCTATCGCAACATTGCAGAGGAAGTGGATCATCACCCTTTAGGCTCTGTGCACATGCACTAAACCTCCACATAAGTCTCCATGTACACTCCCACCTTAGAAGATAGCCACATGTCACCCTGTCGTAACCGTACGGTGAATATTCTCCTTTGCCAAGATCCTCCTGTGTGCATGCGCTATTGTTGGATCTGATCCTCCTTAGTAGATCATTTCTCATCATGACACCTAGCATCATATGATTCATCAACTTGGATTCTTCGATTGAACAGTTGGAAGCTTGACCATTTGGACAAATGTCCTCTTGTTGGAGCCATGCAGGGGAATGATGACATCACTAGTGATGCACTGCAATGATGTGAAATACACTTTATAGAGATTTCAAACTTAGGACTTAATTTTTATTTTTTTACAAGTGGCAATGGGTGAAGTTAGGACAAGGGGTCAGTCACCTTACAAATTAAAAGGGTTCAGGTTGAAACTTAAGAGACCGGTAACCCATTGTAGGTGGTCAACAAAGGATTAGAGAATAAAGTGAGGGGCACATAATGGGACTAAAAGGATTAAGTCTTTAAGGGTTTATATGAAAAGGCTTGCAAATGTTTTGACTTGAAACCCTAATCCTAGATAGGCACCACCATAAGGTAAACAAAGTTAACTAATTCTCCAAAGTTAAGATATATTTTACAATCTAGAATATCCATCTTCAAAAATTCTCCTTGCCACATGTGGTTGTGAGCCCTTCTCTTATAACTTTGGTATAAAGTTACGTTGGGATTTACATCTATCTATTGATGGATGTGTAGATGAACACTTAAGGATATGACATTTATGTAAATGAGAGGAATCCTCTCATGACTTGTTTGTTGTATAAAGTAATTTTGTAATGACCTTGGAGGTAAGGAACATCAAAATGGTAACACAGAAAGGAAACAAAATTCAAAAATCTAAACAAAATGTTGTAAATCAACAATGTGAAAATGGTAATGTTTTTAAGAAGTTGAAAACTAGCTAGTAATATTAGGTACACATACCCTATCTCTTTCCATATTCAAACATTTTCATCCTCTATAAAGTAAGCTTTCCTTTGCTAAGTCTTACTCAAGATGCATGAAATTGAAGTTAGAAGAAGTATAAATAATATTGGTTCAAAGAATCATTAAAAAAATAAGGTTTGGCACAACTTAAACCACACATTATTTTGTTTGGCTTAGTCTATATCAAAGTTTGGTTGGTAAGAATATTTTTTGAAGAATTGGCTCAATATACTGACCTTACACTTAATTCATTTTTTAGTATTTCAATTAGAGATTCTTGGCTTTGTATTAAAGTTCTCATCATATTTAGAAACCCACATAGATATTATTGGATTTGTATTAAAGTGTTCATCATATTTACAAACAACCATAGATTTTAACACATGGTGTTAAAACAAGAAAACTTGGTTGTTACACCTCTAGCCAATTAAGATGTTTTTTGTTAATTGTATTTGGAAGCTTTTGTGTTACGACTTATTATCTTCCTTCGAGATATAATAATATAATGGAGTAAAAGTTGAAATAAGACTTGAAAATGATGAAAGATTTATCCTCAAGTAGTTTTATTTGAGAGTTGTATTCAACAATTGTTCCTAGTTCAGGCCAAGTCATAAATTAGGGAAGATAATTCTTTTGCAATTAGAACTTATAAAAATTTAGAGGTTACAATTTCATACCATAACTCAATATTAAAACCAAATCACTATCATAGACAAATAAGAGTTGGTGTGTTATTTTGATGATACTATAACCATAAAAGTGGTTACATATTTTTATTGAATAATCAAAATGGTTGCAATGTTCACTAAGATTATAGTTGCTTCATTAAGCACTAGTATGCAACTTTATTTAAGTGGTATTCTTCCCAAGAATACAAGATTACTTTGTCCCGTACTCCAATTCTCTCCATTCTAATTTATTGTATAGAAAATCATTCCATTAAGGTTTAGATGTTTTTCTAGGTAGGAAGGGAAGAAGAGTAAGGTGATAGAAGATTCTTTATATTGTTACTCTAGAAGGATGTAGAAGAGAGATAAAAACCAAGAGAATCAAGATTACATTCTTTTTCTTTGACATCTCTAAATCCTAGAGTACCTAGAAAAATTAAAGTATATCTTCATTTACAAGAACCCACAAGTGTATATCATTGAGCACTAATTATATTTCATAAGGGAAAATAAAGGATAATTAAAATCAATACAAATATATAGGTATAATCCAACCTATGAAATTTATGAATCTAAATAGTATCCCAAAGGAGCTAGATTAGTCTATATGGTATTCTCAAACATTATATGATCATATCGAATAATGCTACGTTTATATCTTAGGTCATGCAACTCTATTGATGAAATGTCAACTTCATCAATTCCTATTTTGTTGATCTATGTATTGAGATGGTAATTAAATGAGTATATTTCCCATTACTACATGTACCCCATGATTCCAACTTTTTCCCCTCCAAGGAAACTATATGTAAGTGCTCTTAAAGTTGTGGGAAGATGTGGTCCACAATGCACCTAATGGTATGCATATAAGATGAATTATGAGTGATAATAGAATATTTATATATATATCCTCTGCAAGCCTCAAAGTCTTTCTCTTTGGTCAACCAAAAAGAAATGTGTAGCATGGAATGTGTAGTGGCCATATCAGTTGGCTTCATCCATCCATGAGGGATAAATTTTCATGCCCATATGTTAGATCGATAATGATGTCTATGTTTGGAAGTGGGAAGTCATCTTTAGGCCATGCTTTGTTGAGATCTCTAAAATCAGTGCATATGTGGCTGCCCCAATGACTTTAGATACTAAGACAATATTCGATACCCATTCAAGTTAGTCAATAAGTCTAATTAATTCTACATCCAAGAGCTTTTTAAGCTCAGCTTTGACCAAGAGTGCAATTTGAGGATTCATTTTCCTAAGCTTTTGCTTCACCAATTTTGCATCACGATGTATGATGAGATGATGTACCACTAAAGCAGGATCCAATCCTAGCATATCGGCATAGGTCCATGCAAATTTATGACTTCTTTGTTTGAAGAAGGCCAAGAAGGCCTCTTGTTCTACTATTGTAAGGGACGCTGCTTAGATGGTGATCATAGGTGCTTCTTCGGTACCAAGGTTCATTTCTTGTGATGCTTCCACAAGGATTGGTGACCTTTATTGATATAATTTTGAGACTTTAGGGAGGTCCATTCTCTTATCTCCTAGTGCATTGGGGAGGTTTTGACTAGGGGTAACATCCTTTATTTTGATTTTTCATCATCCAAAAGTGCCACAAAGTGGTTTTCACTAGGGGATGTTATTTTTATGTTTATACTTTTAAGACTAAGAGATTGGAATTGTTGAATACTAGGAACACTGAGAGGGGGGGTGAAACAATGTTCTATAAAACCATTTGATCACTTGTTCCTTAATCCATTTACCAATTTCAATCATATAAAAACATAGTAACCAAATAAACAGCAACCACAAAGTCATAACACATAGACACCAGGATTTTTTACGTGGAAAACCCAAAGAGGGAAAAACCACAGAGAGGATTATCTATCAATATATATTGCAATCTTTTACAAATAGTGATGTTCAGGCTTGGTCACTCCACGGGCCTAGAACATGCTGACTCACTGTCATGAAGTACAACTAGGTCTAGCAGGCTCACTACCTCAACCCTAGATCTAGAAAGATTATAATGAGGGCCATTAAACCCTAATGGTTTCTTACTCCTAGGCTTACTACCTGTACTACCAAGTACAAGTGAAATTATATAGAAAATATGAATACTACAAAAGCATCTATCAGTATGCCAGGGTGCAGTCATTTAGCAACTAAATAATGTATCCTGAGTCTTCATCCTTACTGATCTTTTATCTCTGCTCTACTATTCTCATGTTTCCATCAATCACATACACATTCACACCACACACACCAAAAATTGAACTTGATCCCTTATATATATCTGCAACACTTAAAATCTTCACATTAGGTCAACCTAATAAAGATAAAGTGTGTAGTTAATAAACATGTAGCTTGTCGGCCAACTTCATTCACCAAAATACTTTACAGACCCAATTAGCATTTGAAACACATTCACATATGTCAACTCCATTATAGAACTGCTTAGGATAAAGTTCCAATCAATAGAACTTACCACATACAAGTCAAACTATCATGTTGGCCTCAAACACAGACTACCTCTGGTTCAGTTCACCTATCAGACTACAACTTCTATTGCGGACCACAAGACACTTCCAAAATCATATCAAGGATTCTTTACACATCCCTAATCTTACCTTCAGAACCACAAAGCATGATATCTATAGGAGTAGAATCAACACTAAGAGGGGGGGTGAATCAATGTTGAGTAAATTTTAGCTTTTTGCAAACTTTATCTTTCCAAGACAAATAGAGATGAGGACATTAATAATTTGTTGTGTTTATATACACACAACTTATAATAAAGAATGTAAACAAAAACCTTATAATAAATGATTAATATGCACACACAGAGAGGAAATCAATGAGAAGCATGACACAAGATTTTTACTGAATGGAAAACCCTCAGGGGTAGAAAAACCACTCATGAAGTGCCTCACTGGCTTAACTTTCAAAACTTCTTACAAAGCCTCACTGGATGAATATTATGTCTCATTGACAATTGACGTCTCACTAACCTACAAGCCTCACTGGCATATTGTGCCTCACTAGCAACAATGTTTAGGAGCACCAACCTCTAATACATACTCAAATTAAAACCAAGAATTCAGAGGGTTTCTCTGTTTCAATACAAATCACTTCTTCTTTCACATGTGTTTGTCATATCACCATACTTCTCATCAACTCAAATCGCATACAAAACTTATCATCTGTATTTTCTCTTCAAGAGGATATTCAAAATATATTCAACCCTGTATGCGGATCCACTAATAAACAACTTCAATGTTCCTGCAAAACTATTATATACAAGATGACTTTTCATATTTTGTCTTCTCTCCACAATTATTTCAATCCTTGATATTCTTGCATTTGCAAAAATGGTCTCTTCAAATTCTCCATCCTACAAATCAATTTCACTGTGCATAAAACCTTTCATATTCTTTTCTCTGCAAAAGAAATTCAATCACCTAGATATATTTCTTCTTCCAAAAAAATCTTCATGAAGCCTTTCCCCTGCAAACAAAATACCCTTTCATTTTCATAATTAAAAAAAAATCAATATTAATCCCATTCAATTTTTCTCCTCTTTGTAAAAACCCCTTCAACTTCTTCATCTCTGCAAAAACCTTCTTTAAAAAAAAAATTAGATCAGAAAAAATTAAACCTTCAAAATCAAACCCCATTCAAATTCTCTTCATATTCTTCTTCATAAAATCTTCTTCGACAAACTCCAAACCTTCCATATTCCAAAACACATCTCTGCAAAAATTGTCAATCATTTTTCTCAAACAAATCATCTGTATTAATAAAAATTTGCCCTCCTTGTCTTCTCTTGCCGTGAAGAAAAATGATAAAAAAAATAGAATGAATCTTTTAATAATCTGCCCCTAAAAAAAATCAAAAGACTTCTTAAAAAAATGGCATATAACCTTCATTCTATTCTAGATCACAGGAATGACATTAAGAGCCCCCAATAAAATAGGAGATAAAAAATAAATAAAGTTTCTAAAATAAATAAAGCCATAAATGGCTTAATTCTCGAGCTCCAAGCATATTCAATGCTTTTCTAAAACCATGGTCTTCATATTGTATATTGAATCCTTATGAAAATCAAGGTCCCTTAGATCATGAATCATGGTCCCCTCTTTAAATTCAAAGTCTTTTAATATTAAAAATAAAACCATAATAATCGGGCTTCTATGACATATATGACTTTTAAAACTTTCAATCAGCCTCTTCAAACCTCTTCAAATATGGTATTCAATTCTTTTTTTTAAGGCAAAAAAAAAAAACTTTCTATTTAATATTTGCATCCAAGCACATTCATGTGTAGACCGCTACCTATGGTAATATTTACACAAGAGGGTCGGTGGGAGAATGTTCAAGGACCCCTTTAATAGGTCAACATTAGTGACAATGACCTAGGATAGTAAGTCACCAAAGAATCAAAACATTAGAGGCAAGTATTTAGATTTTTGCAAGAGAGCTTATAAGATATGCTTAGGACAAAACACTCCAACATGTATCTTAAATTAACACCTCATTAGGAAGCTAAAAATTTCTACCATCTACCAACACAATACTGATCTCTGCAATTATATTGAAGTTAGCAACATTATCTGTGAGTATAAACAATTGATGAGATCAAAGGAGTCATGTAGACATGAAAGAAAATGATGATTAATCATACCATCATGATCTCTACCATAAACTACTACTACATCCTTGAAGGCACCAAATGAAAAAAATTTCAACCTAATCTCAACATCACACATCTTATTCTCACACATGATGCTTATAAACCCTTCAAGACATCCTGAAAGAAGACTTTACACATTGGATATCCTTAAAGCATTATTCTTTTCTTTACCATAATCTTTCACATATGTCCTGAAAACATGATTCACATTATGTCAAATGAAGACCATGAAACCATGAGTATCAACAAGTTAGCATCAAACATCACTTAATCAACTCCTTCAAACACCACTGCATGAGATGACTCAACACAAATAAGTATGAACCAAGTATAATCAAGAATGAACCAATATGAACACCAAACCATGAAGATATCCTGATGACATCTCTTATCAATCACTAATCCTAATGACATGAACAACTCCTATCAATACCAACACCTTTTTGACATCGATGACAATCTACTTTCATCAATCTCCCCCTTTGTCATTGATGGAAAAACTACTTGAAGCATTCTTTCTCTATCCCCCTTTTTGACATCTGATGACAAAGGCTGAAAAATAACTCCCCTTGAAAACAACCCTTCAACTTGAGAGCAACAAATCATCATGAAGGACACACTTGAAAATATACATCCCGAAACACAAAAATTGAGAGCAACAAAATGTGAGGCACAACAAACAAAGCATCAAATCACTGTCAATACCTTTTCAAATCCAAATGTAGAGACATATGCTATGAAATAACTTCTTCCATTATCAACCTCCTCAAACAATTCATGCTAACATATGATGAGAGTCCCTTGAGTACATCCAAGATCTTATCTTTCAAATCCTAAGATCTATCAATCATCATTCAAATCATCCCATGCACATCAACAAACTAACTGCATCATCAAGTTCTTCCTGCAACAACACTTCACATTTTCTAAAACATATCAAGCACACTTTGAACTGCAACATTATGACAACTCAACATGATATGAACAAGATATAAAAGGATCAAATCACTCAACATCATCAAACTCTTTGTGTAGAGAACTTTTGAACATCTTATCAACAACATGTATGCATTATGACATCATGAACCATTAATCACCTATTTCACTGATATACACCTCCTGAAACTTCTTGGGGATAATTGATAGAATGTGAACAACTCTCCCTAACTTCATGCTATCTGTTATGCAATTGATGAACTTACTTGTGCAAGATGCACAAGTTTAGAATTTGTACTCTTTTTGCCTTTGTTTCAATCCCCAAACTTTCACAGGTTCTTTCTTCCTCCAAACTTTTTCAGCTTCTGTCCTTTTTGACATCCCTTGATCATTTATTTTATGCTTCCAAGTAGTATCATACCTTCTATGCATTTTACACTTTCTTTGTATGTGACCAAGAGAGTTACACTTGAAACATACAAGATTAGTATTTCTTATTGAAGCAAATTGACTTCTTTTGTAATTAACTGCTTTGTGCCCAAAATGATTACAGATATAACAATAACAAAAAACATGTGTAATTGTACCTGTACATGTATGCTTGCCTTACTGGAGTAGTTCTTCTGAGATTTCTTCTTTGATTGTGCATTTTGACAAACTCTTCTTTGGTTCTCACCTCAACTTCAATCTTCTTTTTGTCTTTAGTCTCAGGAGTAGCAACATGATGACTTAGATAAATTGAATGTGAGCATTGTCCTTCTTCAAATCCTAGACCAATTTTGTCTTTGAATCCTTTTTGTTTTTCCAAAAGATCCTCAAGTTTGTTAATGCTTTTGTACATGTCAAGTTTCTTTCTCAAGTCAATGATCTTAGCTTCAAGAGTGTGACATTCTTTAACATTGACATCTAGCTCTTTGCTAGTAACATCAACTATCCTTTTACTTTCTTCAAAAGACAAATTTAAATCTGCAATTTGCTTCTCATAGCCATTGATCTTATTAACCATGATTTCATTTTCTTTTTGAAACTCATTTCTTTGAACATTTATTTCTTTGTTAAGTCTCTTGAATTCACTTAAAGCACATCTTAATTCACCTTCAAAGTCAATTTCAGCTTCTTCATTTTCTGACTGTTCTTCACAAGTATTATTCTAATTTTCACTTATGATAGCCATGAAAAGAGTCTTTGCACCTTCCTTAATTGATTCCTCTAAATCACTATCACTTATATCAGCATTTTTTATGAACAAGCTCTTCTTCTTTTTGATGTTGTTTTTCTTTTTGAAGTGAAACTGTTTCTTCTGGACTTGTGGCTTATTTTCTTCATCACTATCCAAATCTTTATATGGAAAATTTGCAACAAAGTGTCATATTCTTCCACACCCAAAACATTTAAATGGAAGCTTACATTTATATTTTCCAGTTGACCCCTTTTTAAATTTGCTAACAAATGAAGATTCTTGATCCTCATCCAATTCTTTTGAATCAGCCTTTACTTCCTTTTCTTTTCTGATTGATTTGAATGTAGATTCTTTACTTGTAGGAGTATCACTACATATCCTCATCTCAAAAGTTGTAAAGGTACCATGAAGCTCATCAAATGTCACTTTTCTCAAGTCTCTCTCCTCTACTGCAGACACTTTGGATTCATATTTTGAAGTTAAAGTCCTTAAGACTTTGGTTACAACTGTCTTTTCTTCCAGAGTATCACCCAATCCTCTTATGGAATTTATAATTTCTTGGACTCTCAGAAGATATTCTACCACTTTCTCACCATTAATCATCTTGAGACTTTCAAACTTAGCCCTATAGGACTGTAATTTTGCTTCTTTGATTTTATCATCTCCTTGATAAATATTGATTAACTTGTCCCATATTGCCTTAGTTGATTTACACTCCATGATTTTAACAAGTATCTCATTGCTTAAGCCACAACATATTGCATTTTTGGCCTTAGCATTGTTTTCATAGGCCTTTTTCTCATCAGGTGTTGACGGAGGATTTGTTACAGTATATTCATTTACAATAGCAGCATACACATCATACCCCAAAGATGACAAATATGACTCCATCCTAAACTTCCAAAATGCATAGTTAGACCCATCAAACATAGGTGCTTTGTAGGTTGAAAAACCTTCTTGACTTGCCATGACAAGTACTCCAAATATATGATCTACCCAAGCTGATTAAGCCTTTACAGGGAACTAGGCTATGATACCAATTGTAGGAGTACAATCAACACTGAGAGGGGGGGCGAATCAGTGTTGATTAAATTTTAACTTTTTGCAAACTTTAATTTTCCAAGACAAATAGAGATGAGGACATTAATAATTTGTTGAGTTTATATGCACAAGACTTATAATAAAGAATGTAAACAAAAACATTATCATAAATGATTAATATGTACACACATAGAGGAAATCAATGAGAAGCATGACACAAGCTTTTTACCAAGTGGAAAACCCTCAGGGGTAGAAAAACCACTCATGAAGTGCCTCACTGGCTTAACTTTCAAAACTTCTTACAAAGCCTCACTGGCTGAATATTATGTCTCACTGACAATTAATAGGTCTCACTGACCTACAAGCCTCACTGGCATACTATGCCTCACTAGCAACAATGTTTAGAAGCACCAACTTTAAGGAGCACCAACCCTTAATACATACTCAAATTAAAACCAAGAATTCAGAGGGTTTCTCTATTTCAATACAAATCACTTCTTCTTTCACATGTGTCTGTCATATCACCATACTTCTCATCAACTCAAATCACATACAAAACTTATCATCTGTATTTTCTCTTCAAGAGGATATTCAAAATATATTCAACCATGTATGCAGATCCACTAAAGAACTTCAATGTTCCTGCAAAACCATTATATAAAAGATGACTTTTCATATTTTGTCTTCTTTCCACAATTATTTCAATCCTTGATATTCTTGCATCTATAAAAATGGTCTCTTCAAATTCTCTTTCCTGCAAATCAATTTCACTGTGCATAAAACCTTTCATATTCTTTTCTCTGCAAAAGAAATTCAATCACCTGCATATATTTCTTCTTCCAAAAAAATCTTCATGAAGCCTTTCCCCTGCAAACAAAATACCCTTTCATTTGTATAATAAAAAAAATCAATATTAATCCCATTCAATTTTTCTCCTCTTTGTAAAAACCCCTTCAACTTCTTCATCTCTGTAAAAACCATCTTCAATTAAAAATTAGATCATAAAAAATTAAATCTTCAAAATCAAACCGCATTCAAATTCTCTTCATATTCTTCTTCATAAAATCTTCTTCAACAAACTCCAAACCTTCCATATTCCAAAACGCATCTCTGCAAAAATTGTCAATCATTTTTCTCAAACAAATCATCTATATTAATAAAAATTTTCCCTCCTTGTCTTCTCTTTCCTTGAAGAAAAATGATAAAAAAATAGAATGAATCTTTTAATAATTTGCCCCTAAAAAAAATCAAAAGACTTCTTCCAAAAATGGCATATAACCTTCATTCTATTCTAGATCATAGGAATGACATTAAGAGCCCCCAATAAAATAGGAGATAAAAAACAAATAAAGTTTCTAAAATAAATAAAGCCATAAATGGCTTAATTCTTGGGCTCCAAGCATATTCGATGCTTTTCTAAAACCATGGTCTTCATATTGTATTTTGAAGCCTTATGAAAATCAAGCTCCCTTAGATCATAAATCATGGTCCCCTCTTTAAATTCAAAGTCTTTTAATATTAAAAATAAAACCATAATAATCGGGCTTCTATGACATATATTACTTTTAAAACTTTCTATCGGCCTCTTCACACCTCTTCGAATATGGTATTCAATTCTTTTTTTTTTAAGGCAAAAAAAAAAACTTTCTATTTTAGATTTACGCCCAAGCACATTCATGTGGAGACTGCTACCAATGGTAATATTTAGACAAGAGGGTTGGTGGGAGAATGTTCAAGGACCCCTTTAATAGGTCAACATTAGTGAAAATGACCTAGGATAGTAAGTCACCAAAGAATCAAAACATTAGAGGCAAATGTTTAGATTTTCACAAGAGAGCTTATAAGATATGCTTAGGACAAAACACTCCAACATGTATCTTAAATTAACACCTCATTAGGAAGCTAAAAATTTCTACCATCTACCAACACAATACTGATCTCTGCAATTATATTGAAGTTAGCAACAATATATGTGAGTATCAACAATTGATGACATCAAAGGAGTCATGTAGACATGAAAGAAAATGATGATCAATCATACCATCATGATTTCTATCATAAGCTGCTACTACATCCTCGAAGGCACCAAATGAAAAAAAATTCAACCTGATCTCAACATCACACATCTTATTCTCACACATGATGCTTATGAACCCTTGAAGACATCCTAAAAGAAGACTTTGCACATTGGATATCCTTAAATCATTATTCTTTGCTTTACCATAAACTTTCACATATGTCCTAAAAACATGATTCACATTATGTCAAATGAAGACCATGAAACCATGAGTATCAACAAGTTAGCATCAAACATCACTTAACCAACTCCTTCAAACACCACTGCATGAGATGACTCAACACAAACAAGTATGAACGAAGTATGATCAAGAATGAACCAATATGAACACCAAACCATGAAGATATCCTGATGACATCTTTTATCAATCATTGATCCTGATGACATGAACAACTCTTGTCAATACCAACACCTTTTTGACATCAATGACAATCTACTTTCATTAATATCAACTTCTGATAGGATGCAGACCATTATAACTTAGACTATGTCATAGACAAACTCTATCAAACACTGTAGTGATACTCAACAGCTTGCAACCATCTTTCTGATGGACTTCAGATCTCACAACTCTAGATTTAGGTATTCATGACATGTCTCTTAGTTGCCTCAAAACCATAAAACAAAATATGCACTTCCAGAGGAATGTGGACCATTTTACTCTGCACTGTACATTGTTCCTATCATACCTCTGTTCTTCCATACTTAGATATTTTCTCCAAATCACTTTTGGAGGAAGTTAAGACTTGATCACTGGAATATAACAACACCAAACAACTATGAACATTATACCTAAGCTGCATTTCTAGGTCTTCATCTGCGAAGGCACATTGATCCACTTACTATCCCTTACTCTATATATTGCCCATACTTAGTCATTTTTGCCAACTGGATCTGAATTCCAATAAGACCTTCCAAGGTTTTATCTTCCTGTCATGCTGATGACATCTCTGAGCCTTGTTTCCATCAATGACAACATAGAAGTCTATACCAGAGTAGTGTCTCTTGCCAACAATCTCTCCCTTTGGTATTGATGGCAACACTTAGTGAAAAATGCTTGACTGCTCCCCCTTACTATGTACACTCTATTTTTCTTCTTCCCTTGATATGTTTAGCCATTTTTCACTAGATCTTCTTCTCCCCCTTTGACATCAATGGAAAAGGTGTGACTTTAAGAAAAATGGGTCAAAAATGTTCAAAATTGTTTTACTCTGCCACATATATACAGATACATATGTTCATCTCAATTTGTCATTGAAGGTAGGATATCATTATAGATAGTCTTTATCAGAGCTATCTCTCCATTCCACCTATTTCTTGCATTCTCCAAAATGTTCACATGGCCATTTATTATAAATACTAGCTTTTCAGCCTTCTGCATCTGATGGTGTATCAATTAATGCTTGTGATTTCAAGGCTTCATCTTCTAGATTGATCATGGAATCAATTTTTGGACTTATTAGTCCCCTTAGATGGCACAATCTATCTTTGATTTCTTCTCTTTTCTTCATGAGAGTGTTCAGAGTATTGTGAATATTTACCACTTGTGCCTCTTGGGCACTTATTGAATCAACTGTTGGATTGAATGTCTAAGAGATGTTGAGCAATTTGAGTTCCATGTCCTTGATTTTCTCTTCTATTTCCTTAGTGACTTCCAGCCAAGTTAAGCAAAACTTGTATATTTCACAAGCTTCTTTGATGGTATTCTAGATACCTTTTATTTTGTTATCTAATATGGCTCCATCCTTTATTAATATAGTTTTTAGTTCAACCAATCTCTTTTCATCAAATTATTGCCTAACTTTTGACTCTTCAAAATTTTCAAATAATTGAAAATGTGTACGTACTGAGTTTAGAAGGCCCTTGAGTTGATTAGTTGTGGACAATGATGTATCCTTCTGGAAGGTGGGCATAATTTTCTCTAGAATGTTAGTAGCATCACTTATCAGTTTGTTGTCCTGTGCATGATATTTCACCATTTCCTCCTATGCCGTGGCTTGAACAATTGAAACTAGTTTGAACTTTTGTACAGGAGATAATGAGGCTAAATTGATTAGACCTTGAAGAAGCTCAAACTCATTTAGATCATGTTGACCCTCAAGATCATCTGAGTTAGCTACAGTGTCTCTTGCTCTATCAAATATTTCTTCTTGACCAAGTTCTGGAGGATCCATATCAATATTTTCTTGTTGAACAATGTTTTGTTCCAGTGTAGGGCTCCTTATTTGTTCCCTATTCTCTTCAACCTCAGCCTGTTGTTCAAGAGGTAGATCAGTTTTAGTTTTGCCTTGATCTAACATATCCAATGTGTCTGTGTTAGGAACTTGATCACTCTATTCCAATCCTTGATCCTAGCCTATCTCTGGCAGAGATGTGTCTTCATCATTTTCTCCTTCATTCTCATAGATAGTAGGAATATTATTTTTCTTTAATGATGCCAAAGTGATCTCCTCTATTTCCTTGACCACTTTATCAATTTCTCCCAACATCAATGACTTCATTCTTCTCTTGGTCTTATAGGCATCCTTGATCTCTTTAGAGATTCTAGCCTTCTCCTCAAGGGTGATCTCTAGACATAATCTTATCAATGAGTGTTCTCTGAGCTCAACATCCTTTTCCATAGCCACTTCTTTTCTTGCACTCATTGTGCTTGCTAGGCTATGTGGAAGATCAGTAATAATTTCAATCAGAGCCTTGTTGTAGATGTTTAGGTATTCTATGACAATAGTCTCAATGATCCTCTTATCTGGATCATTATATTCATCATACAACTGAGCAATGGGTTTCAGATTGCCATCCACTATTATGGTCTTGAGAACATCTTCCAGACTTATAGTTTCTTGTTGTGTTTGAGGCATATCTTTCCTTTGACTTTTCCCAGGCTGACCCTTATTGGTGGATTTCTTCTTGCTGGATTCAGAGCCCTATGTAGCCTTAGTTTTCATCTTCTTTAATTCCTCATCTAATTCTGTTGCTTCTTCATCAACATCTATGCTTACATGCATTCTTTTGGCCTTAGTCTTTTTTCTTTTAGAGTTGGTGGCTGGGGATTCCATACTTACAGATGGTGTGGAACTAGAGGGAATGGATGCAGCTTCTGCAAAGGTAGATCCTTTGGTTCTTCTTCTTGAGGCCTCTGGCTTTTCTAGTTCACCCTTGGGTTCATCCGGAGCTCCAATTGATTCACGTTTTCTCTTTTCTTCTGCTTCCATAGCTTTTTCCCTAACTTCTTTCAGTTGTTCTTTGGTGATTCCATATCTTTTAGCAATTTCTTCTACCTCTTTTCTCACCTTCATGGTGGATTCTATTTGTCTGAGTTTAACATGAAGTTTCACAGAGAACTCCTCATATGTTCCAAACCTCTCTTCTTTAGTGTCTTTAGGTTTCCTAAGCAAGTGTTGTGCATAGTTTTCCAAAATTTGTCCATCTACGTCATATTCCATGGGCATTACCCATACAGTTCTGGGTTACATAGCTTCCATTAAGCATTGATCTTTAGTGACCATGAAACAAATTGTGTCCTTGTACTTGTCAACAATTTTCTCAGGAATTCTTTCTCTTGAGTGAATCATACTTTGGAAGTTCTTGACAATCCCCATAGGGCTACTTTTTTCTCGTTATAACTACCCAAGTTGTTAAGACAATTTCTAATTTGAACAGCTACTGGTTTATCACTCAACCAAATCAATCCCTTATGATTTGGGAATTCATTCAAAAAATAGAATAATAAATAGATAACTAACTTACCATACTTGAATGGATAGGTCTTTCTTTCCTTTATCTTATCTAGATTCTCCAGTAGTTGGATTCGCATCAGCTCGTACAAATCATAATCTGCATTCTCGTTAACCATTTGATAGGCACTGTATATATTACAGTACTAGAAACAGAGTTCTCCTAGTTTGAGAAGTAAACCTTGTAACCTATGACCATTAAGACAAACTTTACTACAAGATTACTAATATCATTTATTGTCAACGCCCTTTTGTCAAATTGGGCTTCGGTGGCATCTGTAACTATTTGATTCTTGACTACCTTCAATAATGGCACACCTCCGGTGGAGTTTAGTCCAATGACTACCTAAATTGCCTCTTTTGTTATCTTAAAGGGTTTCCCTTTACTTAACCACATGAATTCATCATGGATTCAACTTAGGATATACTGGACCCATTCATCCTCTACAAATGTAGGAAACTCTATATACTAGATAAATTTATTCTCCTATAAAGCTTTGTATTCTTCCTTTAGGTTAAATTGATCATTACTTAAATGTTTTAGGAATAGTTCTTATCAGAATTTGTTGTCACTGAGCTCAACTAGGGCCACATGGATGTATGCCCTAACATTTTCCACATACAGAACTCTATATGGTATTTTTGAGAATACACCCATTAGATCAACTTCGGTTGCCTTTTAGGGGTGTGTTGTGATGCTCACAACACAGCCCATTTTACTTCTTAGCAAAATAAGGACCCCTGTTGTGGCTATGGATTTTGCTTGTCTGTGTGGGTCCGCTTGGTGGTAAAAGGGAAAAAGAAGTGAAAAGTACAAACCTTGTTGAAAATAAAGAAAAAATAGCATTAAGTACCAGACCTGAATATGGGTGAATTCATTGTCAAAAATGAGTGAGGGTTGCTTTTTGAACCATTTGGAATTTCCCAGTATTTTGCAAGATATGTATGTTTTTGGTAAAATACACTATAGGAGGGTTTGTATGATACATATACAAAGTCATTTGTATGTTGTATCATTGTATGAGTTGCATAAGGGAGTAGTCAGGTTTATTAAATCATTATACTTGTATGCATTTGGCTAACGCTTTATTTTTACATACAATTCAGACCCGACAGAGTTAAGAGTTTAAATGCATAATCGGTTGAGTCCGTCAGATGTATTTTTAAGTTTGTATGTTTGGCAAAGGGAAACATAGAAGATGATATACAAAGCTATATGCATGTCATAGAACTGAAAAAGATCATGAAATGTGGTTTTATTGTTGTACGTTTCGTGCCTTGTATGTATGTTTCGAGTTATACATTTCAATATACATAAAATGCAGAACTCAAGAAAGGTTGAAATTTGGTTAAAATGATGCATCATGACTTAACGTGTATCGAAAGATGCATTGCACTTTATATACATCGCAGAGCTGAAAAGAGAGTAAACTGTGGTCTATAAAAATGATAAGTCCGAAAGTGTGATACAAAGGAGTTTGTATGTATTGGGCTTTGTATTTAAAAATTGGATACAAGTATTGTTGCATTTCAGAAGATACAATCAAAAAAGTGAAGTGGGTCCCACTGCTTGTACGTCGGATTTGTATAATAACAATGTATATCTTTGATATACAAGCTGATATGCAAAGCGAAAGATACAAGTTAAATATACAAGCCGAATGCAAAAATAAAGTTAAATAATGAAAAGTCTTTGTATGTTCGGGATGCTTGTATGTTTATGATATACATAATCTGATATACAAAGGAATTAA
This sequence comes from Cunninghamia lanceolata, assembly GCA_027924645.1. Classification (NCBI taxonomy): domain Eukaryota; kingdom Viridiplantae; phylum Streptophyta; class Pinopsida; order Cupressales; family Cupressaceae; genus Cunninghamia; species Cunninghamia lanceolata. Next base: position 12,791,957 of record BSBN01000854.1, read on the forward strand.
AAGCATCAAAAGAGATAAAGGGTAATGAAAGGGGGTTTGCATAGGGTTGTTTGTATGTGCACTTATACAAGATAATATACAAGAGTGATATGCAAAGTGAAAGATACAAGTCGGATGTCAAAAGAAAGTTCAATATAGAAAACTCTTTGTATATTTGAATGCTTGTATATTGATGACAAAAGTTAGGTTCAAGACTGAAAAGTGACTTCAATCCATTTTATAGACTATGGCTTCCATTCTATTGTGTTGTGCATATTCAATGAGGGGTATGCGGGAAAGGTATAAATTGACAAAATCGACGTGAATTTTAAAATCTATTTTATAAACTTATGTCTGTTGGCAAGTATGCAGGTATATGGAAAGTGATAAAGTGGTGATGGCATCTCAGAAGGTGAAGTCTGCAAAGGATAAGGCAAAATTTACAAAGGATACAGGGGGTGAGGTGAAAAAAGAGAGGAAGACTAGGAAAAAGAGCCATCAGAAGGAGAATGTCCTGAATAAGAAGATGAGCCTGGAGGGGATACGGAAGTAGAAGAGGTTAAAGAAAAGGGGAATCTTATTTTGAAAGATTCCAACAGCATCCTTTGAGAAGGAAAAGATGCCATTTAGATATTTTGGCAGACGGTCAGGGATGAATGTACACCATTAATCCTAATTGACAAATCCTGACCATAAATAATTTGTAACCGCTCCCTCACCTTAGTCTATAAAAGGTGCAGTGATGCAGAGCTGCCAACAGAAGCATTCAATACTGGTAAAATTGTGACATACTTCTTTCTATCAGAAAGATTTACTCTAATGTCTTACCAACATATTCCATCGGCCAGACTATCTACTATCAGTGAACTAAAATCCTTCAACACCGAAACCCTTTCTTTTGTTGATGGAGACTCGGCACATCGCCTATCGGCGGGACCTTCATTGTCACTCAGACCTTTCCATCAACCTTTCGATGATTCCTTTCACACCGACATCTTTGTATATACATTTTTCAACCTCCTATTGTTAGTTCTTCTCACCGTTATAGCTAGTCACTTCTTGCATGTCACTCAATGTATCTAAGGAATGTATATTCTGATATACATTCAAAAACATACAACTCGAAACATGCATTTGCCAAATATACCTTTGGGATATGCCTTCACTGAAGTCAACCTTTGACTTTCCTTGTATCAACCCAATGTACATTCACACTATACATTCATTATATACAATCCTCCACATGCATCTGCAGAATACTCACAACCAGTCAACTATGGGATACACAAAGAATGAACCCGATATGCATTAGTGATATACACAGTGATTGTATATCGACGCTGTATATCCAAAAACTATATCTTGATTGTACATCTGAAGGATTTGACCGATGTTGACCAACTTTGTATATCAGTCGATGTACATTTGCTACATGCAACCGTGATAGACAATGGGGATATACATAGGAACATGCAAAAGTGATATACACGTAAAATGTATATCCCACATACAAAAGTGATATACACACAATTTGTATATCTATTGAAACCACGCAGGTTTTCACTATTTTGACCCATTTACACTTAGCGATTGCACAGAACCATCTCTTCCGCAAACATACAGACTTTTGTACTTTGCCAACCTAGCACATGAGGATGCTAGGGTTTATCTAAGCATGCTGTAACCGATCCTGCGAACATGGAATGAACAAATAGAAAATGAAAAACAAGAACATAAACTAATATCTACAACCATTCCACCGATTACGAAGTAATCCAACCAGCGGAATAGGCTAAGAACCCATTTCGATTCCACAACAGAAAATTGATTACACAATGAATTTGAAAACCAGAAAGATAACACAAACAGGATCTTCTTATTACTTTTAGAAATACATACAAAAATCTGACTTCACAGTTGCACAACTCAATTTCACACTACTACTCTGTCTAACATCTGCTCTCTCTCTCTATTATCTTCACTATATCAGAAATTGATCTGATCTAGGCTATTTATCTACTTACTATGAGTAGTAATGACTTGGTTCCCAGCGGCTGGGAGATAACAACCCTCTAACAAACTCTTAACAAACCTAAAACCTTGTCATGACAGATCAACAAGTGTCCTAAGGACTTGCATAGAAACCTAGATGCAAACTACTATAACAGATATTGGTCAAACAGACCTTATTACATTAAATAAAGATATGCCTAAGACATATCAAGACTTTTAATCTTCTCCCTTAGGTGTATAATTGACTTGTTGAAGGGGTGCTCCTGCACCATACTCCCCGAGAGAAGAAATCTCAAGTCCACTTGAGATGAGAGTTTGAAGGTCCGCACCATGTGTTCTGATCTGTTCCTCAATCATCCAAATGGCCTCTGAATCAGGTTGCCCTTGTGAAGCCATGAAGTATTCCATGTAGGCTTTGTTCCTTGTCTTCTTGATCACTCTTGAGTCTAAACTCTTCTGCAATTACGGTGGATCATGTTTAGGAATATCATTAGTTGTTGTATCCTATAATGATTCATGTTCTACATCTGCATTATGCTTGTATGGAGTTAAATCACATACATTAAAAATAGGTGACAATCCAAGATCAGAAGGAAGTTGGATCTCATAGGCATTCTGTCAACATTTCTTCAAAATCTGATACAGTCCAATCTTCCTCTGCATGAGTTTGGTATATTTACCTTTTGGAAGTCTTTCCTTCTTCAAATGAACCCAAGCCAAATCTCCAACATCAAACTGTACATCTTTCTTCTTTTTATCAGCATATGCTTTGTACTTCAAAGTAGTTTGCTGGAGTTGGTTCTTGACCTGATCATGCACCTCTTTCGGTGCTATTGCAAAAGCATCTCCATCTGCACTAATAGATTCTCCTGTAGGTAGATCTCTCAATTCCAAAATACCCCTGGGATGGATACCATAAACTACCTAAAATGGTGATTTCCCTGTACTCCTATTGATGGTATCATTATAAGAAAACTCAACCTGTGGTAGGATGTTGTCCCACTTTTCTCCATGTTGTCTTGTCAAACATCTTAGTAGATTTCTCAATGAACGATTTACCACCTCAATCTGTCCATCTATTCGAGGGTGATAAGCTGACGAGAAAGATAAATTGGTTCCAAGCTTCTTCCAAAGAGTCCGCCAGAAATGACCAATAAATTTCACATCTCTATCTGACACTATGCTCAAAGGCAATCCATGTATCCTCACTATTTCTTTGAAAAACAAGTCTGCAACATATGAAGCATCACAAGTGGTTTTGCATGGCGAGAAGTGTGCCATTTTATTGAATCTATCCACTATAACAAAAACACTATCATAACCCTTCCTGGTTCTAGGTAAACCTAACACAAAATCCATGCTTATGCTCTCCCATGGACTAAAAGGAATGGGCAATGGCTGATATAAATATGCATTAGTTGATCTTCCTTTTATTGTCTGACATATCACACATGTTTCCACAAATTTTCTGACATCTGATTGTAACCTAGGCCAATAATAATGTCTCCTAACAAGATCAAGAGTTTTATCCAAACCAAAATGTCCTGCCATAGTGCCACAATGTTTCTCCTTAATGATGTTCAGCCTCATAGAGCACCTGGGAGTACACAACTGTCCACCTTTGAATAGCAATCCATCCTGGATCAGAAATTCAGAGAATTTAGGATGATATTTATCTCCAAAAGAAGTACATACTTGAGATATCTCTCCAAAGTCTTCATCAACATCATATATAGTCTTCAAGCAATCAATGCCAACACTTTCCAGTTGAATCTGATTTATGGTTAGAACCCTCTTGTTCAAAGCATCTGCTACCTTGTTCTTGACCCCTTTCTTGTGCTTGAGTGTGAAAGTGAAAGCTTGTAAAGTCTCTACCCACTTCATATGTCTGTGGTTCAACTTCTCTTGACTGTTTATGAAACTAAGAGCTTGATTATCTTTAAACACTATGAATTTTTTTGGCATCAAGTAAAGCCTCCACTTTTTGAGTGACTGTAACAGAGCATACATCTCCAAATCATAGGATGAGTATCTCTTCTTAGCATCATTGAGCTTCTCACTGAAAAATGCAATAGGCCTACCTTCTTGACTGAGTACTACTCCAATTTCCATGTGACTTGCATCACATTTTACCTAAAAAATCTTGTGGAAATCTGGAAGTGCAAGGACTGGTTGTTGTGCCACCTTCTCCTTCAATGTTTCAAATGAATCATCTGCTACCTTTGTCCAAGTGAATCTGCACTTCCATCCTCCTTTTATGCTGTCAAGCATGGGTGCACAGATATGACTAAACCCTTTTATAAACTTCCTATAGAAGGTTTCTAACCCATGGAAACTTCTTACATCATTCATGGTTCTAGGGGTTGGCCAAGACAATATGGCACTTACCTTTACCTGATCCATTTTTAGTTTTCCTTGTGAAATGGCAAAACCCAAATAGGTCATCTCCTTCTGTATGAACAAACACTTTTCCAAGTTGATCATCAGTTGTTCTTCATGTAACCTTTTGAGTACCAGGTCTATATGTCTGAGATGTTCTTCCCTTATATTACTAAAAATCAAAATGTCATCTAGATATACTATGACAAATTTTCCTATGAATTCTCTCAAGACCTCATTCATCAGACGCATAAAGGTATTGGGGGCCTTGGACAAACCAAAAGGCATGACCTTCCACTCATATAACCCCTCATTGGTCTTAAATGCGGTTTTCCACTCATCTCCTATCCTAATCCTGATCTGATGATATCCACTTTTCAAATCTATTTTTGTGAAATATTTGGCACCTCCCAAGCACTCAGGGAAATCTTCTATCCTTGGGATTGGGAATCTATACCTGATTGTTATCTTGTTAATAGCCCTGGAATCAGTACAAAGTCTCCAAGTACCTTCCTTCTTCAGTGCTAGTATGGTCGGTACTGCACATGGGCTTAGCTTTTGCCAATTAGGCCTGTTTCCAACAACTCCTCAATTTGTCTTCCTACCTCAGCATTCTGTTCTGGGGTAAGTTTGTATGTTGCTTTGTTTGGAAGTGTAGATCCTAGAATCAGATCTATACAATGACTAATATCCCTTATAGGTGGTAGGGATCTTGGCATTCCATCAGAGATGATGCCTTTGTACTTATCCAACAACTCTTGAACAATAGGATCTATGAACCTCTGTCTCTTCTCTCCCTTGATTTCTTGTTGTTGTTCCTTGTTCATTTTGAGGCATGGAATTAGCGCATATACAACTGTACCTTCTTCTACTATCTCTTTCATGAACTGTTTACCTTCTACTAGCATTACTTTGACTTCTTTCCCTTTTGACTCTACCTCCTTCTCCATTAATGGTAATAACTCAAATACCATACCATCCTTGGTGATTGAATATGTATTTCTGACTCCATCATGTTGTGCTCCCAAGTCATATTGCCATGGTCTACCAAATAGGAGATGGCAAGCATCCAACTGAGCTATGTCAAACAATAACATGTCCTTGTATGGTCCAATTTGAAACTCTACCCAAGCCTGTTCTTCCACAACTATTTGCTGACCTTGAGTGAGACATGAGATTTTTTATGGGCAAGGATGTGGCAGCCTTCTAAGCTTAAGATTTTCTACCATTTCAACAAACACAAAATTTTCAATAGATCCAGAGTCAATCAAAACTTTACATACCTTTCCTCCTGCTTTGCATGTAGTTTTAAAAAAGAGACTTTCTTTGTGGGGGTTCTCTGTCAAGCATCTTCATGGTGGTCATTGCTCTCCTAATCACCAAAGATTTTCCTGTCTTAGGATATCCATAACCATCAAGAGCTTTTACACTTTGACAATCAGATTCTTGGATCAGATTTGTCCTTCTTTCTCCCATTGAACTTGTTGCTTTTTATGGACATCTGTTGGCTATATGGCCTTCTTGATTGCAATTGTAACATCTGATATATCTTCCTCTAAATGGTGGTCTACTACCCCTAAAGTTTCCTTTCTGATCATAACTTCCTTTTTGAGTTTGACTGTTGTCTCCTTTACTACTCTCCTGATTAGACTCACCTTGATACCCAAATCCATGCCCTCTACCTCTGAAAGGACTTCTTCCACCTCTTTCCTGTCTTCCTCTTCCTCTATTGTTTTGTTCTTTCCTTCTCTTTAATTTCTCTTCCACTTTGAGTGCCAACTGATAACACTTCTGAACTGTATCTGGATTATGCAGATTTAAATCTTCCTAGATGGCAAATATCAATCCATTGAGATATCTTGCCACCTTCTCCTCTTCACTCTCCTTCAACTTTGTTTGGACACATAGTTTCATGAACTCTTCAGTGTATGACTTGACATCTAAATCTTTTTGTTTCAAATTTTGTCTCCTCTTGTGTAATTGGATGTTGTAATCCAATGGAACATAGGCTTCCTTCACTAAAGCCACCATCTTCTTCCAAGTAGCAACTCTACTTTTTCTTTCTTTCACCCTGTCATCTTGGATGAAATTCCACCAAGTCAATGTAGCCTCCTTCATTTTGGACTGGGCCATCTTTACCCTTTGATGATCTAGTATTTCCTCTCCCTGCCTAGGGATTTCCTCTTCATCCCCGTCATCTTCTTTACCAGAACCTACTCTGTCCCTCAACTTCTCCAACTCATCCTTCAAAGCCTGATCCTGAGCTTTGACAGCTTTGCTTTTTGCAATCTGCTTCTTTACTAGCACAGCCAAATCAGCATTGGTTGTTCTTGCTGGGAGCTCTGATGATCCTTCATCATCTGACATCTTGTCTTCTTTTTCTTCACAAAAGATACTCCTTAGCTCTGATACCACTTGATGCAGAGCTGCCAACATAAGTGTTCAATACTGGTAAAATTTTGAAATACTTCTTTCTATCGACAAGATTTACCCTAATGTCTTCCCGACATATTCCATCAGCCAGACTATCTACCGTCAACGAACTAAAATCCTTCAACACCGAAACCCTTTCTTTTGTCAATGGAGACTTGACACTTCGCCTATCGGTGGGACCTTCATTGTTGTTCAGACCTTTCCATCAACCTTCCGATGATTCTTTCCACACTGACATCTTTGTATATACATTTTTCAACCTCTTATTGTCAGTTCTTCTCACCGTTATAGCCGGTCACTTCCTGCATGTCACTCAATGCATCTGAGGAATGTATATTCTGATATACATTCAAAAACATACAACTCAAAACATTCATTTTCCGAATATACCTTCGGGATATGCCTTCGCTGAACTCAACCTTTGACTTTCCTTGTATCAACCCAATGTACATTCACACTATATATTCATTATATACAATCCTCCACATGCATCTGCGGGATACTCACAACCATTCAACTGTGGGATACACAGAGAATGAACCTAATATGCATTAGCGATATACACAGCAATTGCATATCGACACTGTATATCTACAACCTGTATCTCGATTGTACATCCAAAGGATTTGACCGATGTTGACCAAATTTGTATATCAATCGATGTACATTTGCTACATGCAACCGTGATAGACAATGGTGATATACATAGGAACATGTGAAAGTGATATACACATAAAATGTATATCCCGCATACAAAAGTGATATACACACAATTTGTATATCTATTGAAACCATGTAGGTTTTCACTATTTTGACCCGTTTACACTTAGCGATTACACAGAACCATCTCTTCTGCAAACATACAGACTTTTGTACTTTGCCAACCTAGCACATGAGGATGCTAGGGTTTATCTAAGCATGTTGTAACCAATCCTGTGAACATGGAATGAACAAACAAAAAATACAAAATAAGAACATAAACTAATATCTACAACCATTCCACCAATTACGAAGTAATCCAACCGGTGGAATGGGATAAGAACCCATTTCAATTCCTCAACAGAAAATCGATTACACAGTGAATTCGAAAACCAAAAAGATAACCCAAACAGGATCTTCTTATTACTTTTAGAAATGCATACAGATATCTGACTTCATAGTTGTACAACTCAATTTCACAATACTACTCTATCTAAAATCTGCTCTCTCTCTATTATCTTCACTATATCAGAAATCGATCTGATCTAGGCTATTTATCTACTTACTATGAGTAGTACTAACTTGGTTCCCAAATGCTGGGAGATAACAACCCTCTAACAAACTCTTAACAAACCTACAACCTTGTCATGATAGATCAACAAGTGTCCTAAGGACTTGCACAGAAACCTAGATACAAACTACTATAACAGATATTGGTCAAACAGACCTTATTACATTAAATAAAGATATGCCTAAGACATATCAAGACTTTTAATCTTCTCCCTTAGGTGTATAATTGACTTGTTGAAGGGGTGCTCTTGCACCATACTCCCCGAGAGAAGAAATCTCAAGTCCACTTGAGATGAGAGTTTGAAGGTCTGTACCATGTGTTCTAATCTGTTCCTCAGTCATCCAAATGGCCTCTGAATCAGGTTGCCCTTGCCAAGCCACTAAGTATTCCATGTAGGCTTTGTTCCTTGTCTTCTTGATCACTCTTGAGTCTAAAATCTTTTCCAATTGTGGTGGATCATGTTGAGGAATATCATCAGCTGTTGTATCCTATAATGATTCATGTTCTACATCTACATTATGCTTGTATGGAGTTAAATCACATACATTGAAAATAGGCGACAATCTAAGATCAAAAGGAAGTTGGATCTCATAGGCATTTTGTCCACATTTCTTCAAAATCTGACATGGTCCAATCTTCCTCTGCATGAGTTTGGTATAATTACCTTTTAGAAGTCTTTCCTTCTTCAAATGAACCCAAACCAGATTTCCAACATCAAACTATACATCTTTCTTCTTTTTATCAGCACATGCTTTGTACTTCAAAGTAGTTTGCTGGAGTTGGTTCTTGACCTGATCATTTACCTCTTTGATTGCTATTGCAAAAGCATCTCCATCTGGACTAATAGATTCTCCTGTAGGTAGATCTCTCAATTCCAAAATACCCCTGGGATGGATACCATAAACTACCTAAAATGGTGATTTCCCTGTACTCCTATTGATGGTATCATTATAAGAAAACTTGGCCTGTGGTAGGATGTTGTCCCACTTTTCTCCATGTTGTCTTGTCAAACATCTTAGCAGATTTCTCAATGAATGGTTTACCACCTCAGTTTGTCCATCTGTTTGAGGGTGATAAGCTGATGAGAAAGATAAATTGGTTCCAAGCTTCTTCCAAAGAGTCCGCCAGAGTTGACCAATAAACTTCACATCTCTATTTGACACTATGCTCAAAGGCAATCCATGTATCCTCACTATTTATTTGAAAAATAAGTATGCAACATATGAAGCATCACAAGTGGTTTTGCATGGCAAGAAGTGTGCCATTTTATTGAATCTATCCACTACAACAAAAACACTATCATAACCCTTCCTGGTTCTAGGTAAACCTAACACAAAATCCATGCTTATGCTCTCCCATGGCCTAGAAGGAATGGGCAATGGCTGATATAAACTGGCATTAGTTGATCTTCCTTTTGCTTTCTGACATATCACACATGTTTCCACAAATTTTCTGACATCTGATTGTAACTTAGGCTAATTATAATGTCTCCTGACAAGATCAAGAGTTTTATCCAAACCAAAATGTCCTGCCATAGCGCCACAATGTTTCTCCTTAATGATGTTCAGCCTCATAGAGCACCTAGGAATACACAACTATCCACCTTTGAACAACAATCCATCCTGGATCAAAATTTCAGAGAATTCAGCATGATATTTATCTCCAAAAGAAGTACATACTTGAGATATCTCTCCAAAGTCTTAATCAGCATCATACATAGTCTTCAGGGAATCAATGCCAACACTTTCTAGTTGAATTTGATTTATGGTTAGAACCCTCCTGCTCAAAGCATTTGCTACCTTGTTCTTGACCCCTTTCTTGTGCCCAAGTGTGAAAGTGAAAGCTTGTAAAGTCTCTACCCACTTCATATGTCTCTGGTTCAGCTTCTCTTGATTGTTTATGAAACTAAGAGCTTGATTATCTGTAAACACTATGAATTCTTTTGGCATCAAGTAATGCCTCCATTTTTTGAGTGATTGTACTAGAGCATACATATCCAAATCATAGGATGAGTATCTATTCTTAGCATCATTCAGCTTCTCACTAAAAAATGTAATAGGCCTACCTTCTTGACTGAGTACTGCTCCAATTGCCATGTGACTTGCATCAAAACAAAGTCTCCAAGTACCTTCCTTCTTCGGTGCTAGTATGGCCGGTACTGCACATGGGCTTAGACTTTTGCCAATTAGGCCTGTTTCCAACAACTCCTCAATTTGTCTTACTACCTCAGCATTCTTTTCTGGGCTAAGCTTGTATGCTGCTTTGTTCGGAAGTGTAGATCCTGGAATCAGATCTATACAATGACTGATATCCCTTATAGGTGGTAGGGATCTTGGCATTCCATCAGAGATGATGCCTTTGTACTTATCCAACAACTCTTGAATAGAAGGATCTATGAACCTCTATCTCTTCTCTCCCTTGATTTCTTGCTATTGTTCCTTGTTCATTTTGAGGCATGGAATTAGGGCATATACAACTATACCCTCTTCTACTATCTCTTTCATGAACTGTTTACCTTCTACTAGCATTACTTTGACTTCTTTCCCTTTTGACTCTACCTCCTTCTAAATTAATGGTAATAACTCAAGTACCTTACCATCCTTGGTGATTGAATATGTATTTCTGACTCCATCATGTTGTGGTCCCAAGTCATATTATCATGGTCTACCAAATACAAGATGGCAAGCATCCATCTGAGCTATGTCAAACAATAACCTGTCCTTGTATGGTCAAATTTGAAACTCTACCCAAGCCTGTTCTTCCACAACTGTTCGATGACCTTGAGTGAGCCATGAAATTTTGTATGGGCAAGGATGTGGTAGCCTTCTAAGCTTAAGCTTTTCTACCATTTCAATAGACAAAAAATTTTCAGTAGATCCAGAGTCAATCAGAACTTTACATACCTTTCCTCCTGCTTCGCATTAGTTTTGAAAAGAGACTTTCTTTGTGGAGGTTCTCTGTCAGGCACCTTCATGGTGGTCATTACTCTCCTAATCACCAAAGATTTTCCTGTCTCAGGATATCCATAACCATCAGGAACTTTTACACTTTGACGAGTGTTTGAGCTTGTCACACTTTGACAGTCAGATTCTTGGATCAGATTTGTCCTTCTTTCTCCCATTGAACTTGTTGCTTTTTATGGACATCTGTTGGCTATATGGCCTTCTTGATTGTAATTGTAACATCTAATAGATCCTCTGCCCTGGGATCTTCCTCTAAATGGTGGTCTCCTACCCCTAAAGTTTCCTTTCTGATCATAACTTCCTTTTTGAGTTTGATTGTTGTCTCCTTTGCTACTCTCCTGATTAGACTCACCTTGATACCCAAATCCATGTCCTCTACCTCTGAAAGGACTTCTTCCACCTCTTTCCTATCTTCCTCTTCCTTTATTGTTCTATTCTTTCCTTCTCTTTAATTTCTCTTCCACTTTGAGTGCCAACTGATAACACTTCTGAACTGTATCTGGATTATGCAGATTTAAATCTTCCTAGATGGCAGATCTCAATCCATTGAGATATCTTGCCACCTTCTCCTCTTCACTCTCCTTCAACTTTGTATGGACACATAGTTTCATGAACTCTTCAGTGTATGACTTGACATCTAAATCTTTTTGTTTCAAATTTTGTCTCCTCTTGTGTAATTGGATGTTGTAATACAATGGAACATAGGTTTCCTTCACTAAAGCCACCATCTTCTTCCAAGTAGCAACTCTACTTTTTCCTTCTTTCACCCTGTCATCTTGGATGAAATTCCACCAAGTCAATGTAGCCTCCTTCATTTTGGACTGGACCATCTTTACCCTTTGATGATCCGGTATTTCCTCTATTTCAAAGAAATTTTTCAAGGAGTCTATCCACTCCATCACTGAATCAGGATCCATCTTTCCTGTAAATACTAGCAAATCCAGTTTCACATCCATGGTTCTCCTCTCCATGGATTTGAGGGCATTCAATAAGGGTCTCTGGTCTGCAGGAACATCTACCTCCTCCTGCCTAGGGATTTCCTCTTCATCCCAGTCATCTTCTTTACCAGAACCTACTCTGTCCCTCAACTTCTCCAACTCATCCTTCAAAGCCTGATTCTAAGCGTTGACTTCTTTTCTTTCTATAATCTGCTTCTTTACCAACATAGCCAACTCAGTGTTGGTCATTCTTGCTAGGAGCTCTAATGATCCTTCATCATCTGACATCTTGTCTTCTTCTTCTTCCCAAAAGATACTCCTTAGCTCTGATACCACTTGATGTAGAGCTGCCAACAAAAGCATTCAATACTAGTAAAATTTTGAAATACTTCTTTCTATCAGCAAGATTTACCCTAATGTCTTCATGACATATTCCATCAGCCAGACTATCTACCACCGGTGAACTAAAATCCTTCAACACTGAAACCCTTTCTTTTTGCCGATGGAGACTCGACACTTCACCTATCGGCAAGACCTTCGTTGTCACTCAGACCTTTCCATCAACCTTCTGACGATTCCTTTCACACCGACATCTTTGTATATACATTTTTCAACCTCCTATTGTCAGTTCTTCTCACCGTTATAGCTGGTCACTTCCTGCTTGTCACTCAATGTATTTGAGGAATGTATATTCTGATATACATTCAAAAACATAGAACTTGAAACATGCATTTGCCGAATATACCTTCAGGATATGCCTTCGTCGAAGTCAACCTTTGACTTTCCTTGTATCAACCCGATGTACATTCACACTGTACATTCATTATATACAATCCTCCACATGCATCTGCGGTATACTCACAACCGTTCAACTGTGGGATACACAGAGAATGAACCTGATATGCATTAGCGATATACACAGCGATTGTATATCGATGTATATCCACAACCTGTATCTCGATTGTACATTTGAAGGATTTGACCGATGTTGACCAACTTTGTATATTAGTCGATGTACATTTGCTACATGCAACCGTGATAGACAACGGTGATATACACAGGAACATGCGAAAGTGATATACACATAAAATGTATATCCCGCATACAAAATCAATATGTACACAATTTGTATATCTATTGAAACCATGCAGGTTTTCACTGTTTTGACCCATTTACACTTAGCAATTACACAGAACCATCTCTTCCGTAAACATACAGACTTTTGTACTTTGCCAACCTAGCACATGAGGATGCTAGGGTTTATCTAAGCATGTTGTAACCAATCCTGCGAACATGGAATGAACAAATAGAAAATGTAAAACAAGAACATAAACTAATATCTACAACCATTCCACTGATTACGAAGTAATCCAACCAGTGGAATGGGCTAAGAATCCATTTCGATTCCACAACAGAAAATTGATTACATAGTGAATTCAAAAACCAGAAAGATAACACAAATAGGATCTTCTTATTACTTTCAGAAATGCATACAGATATCTGACTTCATAGTTGTACAACTCAATTTCACACTACTGCTCTATCTAACATCTGCTCTCTCTCTCTATTATCTTCACTATATTAGAAATCGATCTAATCTAGGCTATTTATCTACTTACTATGAGTAGTACTAACTTGGTTCCCAATGGCTAGGAGATAACAACCCTCTAACAAACTCTTAACAAACCTACAACCTTGTCATGACAGATCGACAATTGTCCTAAGGACTTGTACAGAAACCTAGATGCAAACTACTATAACAGATATTGGTCAAATAGACCTTATTACATTAAATAAAGATATGCCTAAGACATATCGAGACTTTTAATCTTCTCCCTTAGGTGTATAATTGACTTGTTGAAGGGGTGCTCCTGCACCATGTAGGGGTGCAATATTTTGATTATTCATAAGCTTAATTGAAATTTGATTGGTGAAACATTAGGACTTATTTCAAAGTTGTTGTGAACATACATGTTTTTCATACTAAATGAAAGAGAAGACAATTTGATTACAAATCATCATAAATCCTGAGTAATCTATGTTTGAAATCTTGATACATGCTTTGATCAGCTAAATCCCTTGGAGTGCTTGTGAGTCTGCATGTGTTGTTTTCATTCCTTATCCTTTGAAGTTAGCATCATCCATATCTAGGTGTGGAACATCTTTGTGAAAATATGGCTTGATTTATTCTCCTCATGAATGTATCTGGTATGTATGTGGTTCAACAGCTAAAGATTCACCAAAATTAGAACCATTCTTTTAAATTTCTTTTAATTTCATAATAATTCACCATCATAATTGCAAATAACAGATAATCAGAAGAAAATAACAATATGCTAAAATCTCGTGGATAATTGGAAATAAGTAGCATATTTAGAGTAAAAACATGTTAAATTGACAAATATCATGCAAATATCTACTTACAAACACAATATTTGAGTAAATATACTGTGTAGAAGAAAGAACAAGTACATGATGATCAATAATCAAAAGAATTGATCACTTGCAAATACATTAGCTATCTTTGAAATAAAGTAGAAATAACTTCTCTATGGAGTATTTATAGGAAATAGAATCTACTGATCATTCAAACAAACATATGGCCCCTTGAAATGGAAAACAGCATGTCACATCAACCTCTGAGTAACATCATATGATCATGACCTAGTCAACGGAGACTTGGAGTCATCAACTTATCCTAAGTTGATCATACTTTACAAGATAATAAAGGTTTGTTGTACAAATTTTTATGCATGTTATTATGACTAACAATCATCATCAACATAAATTGGTGCTAGGAGGGCCTGAACAAGGAATCTGTGGATGTCTGCAAATTTTGCATAAATATTTCATCATTTGAGTTGAATGTCTGCAAATATCTCTTGTCTGAGAGGTTTTGACTGCATCTTTGCAAAGATCCAGCTCAAAAACCTCAAAGATTAGTTTGATGTTATGAGCGTTCAAGTTTTATCTTGAGATATGATAGACCTCATTAAATTTCAAAATTCAAAAAGAAAAGATTAAAGAAGAGTCTCATTTCAATGGATGCATATGAAGACAATTTTCAAGTTAGCATTCCTTTATTTCAGGAAACTTTGAATGAGCAGCTTTATCCTCAAAGTTTATCTAACTTTGGTTTATCTAGTTGTTGCAGGATACACAAGTCTGTGGAGCGCAATGAAATTAATTGTTTAACTTTTCTTACAAGGTTGGATTTATCTTTGAAAGGACTATTTTTTTTTCCAAATGTGTTCAGGGCTAAAGTCTGGCAGGAAAATGAAGAAATTATGGAGCAACAAGTAGATACAACACTAGAAGTTATTAGTTGTCTGGACACTGAAGTGGACCGCTCTAAGGATTTTGAATTATATTTATATAGAAATATACAGTGTAGTCAAATATTAGGTTTATCCACTGATGATGTCTTGATTGAAAGTTGGTGTAGATTACATGACAAAGAGCATTCAGAAAGGGATTGTGACGCTTGCTTGGTCATGTTGGAGAAGACTCAAATTCTGGAACAGCAAGAAGAGACAACACCCATAATCATGACTTGTTTAGAAAATACAATAGCTGAATTGGTTCTAGAAGGTAAAGATGAGGAAATATTTTTCCTTGAGTCATTTTATGGTGAGAATTGGAGGTCTCTACTTTATAATATGGGTGAGACAGAGTGCAGGTATGAATCTTTTGTAAATCATAGAGAGGAAATTACTCATATTTTTTAGTCATCAGACAATCAGCAAGAAAGATTTGATGAGGGGGAAAATAAATATGAAATTGATCTTGATACACTAGACAAATATATTAAATTATTAAACGCTTGTCAGGATAATGTTTCTGGATCTGAATTTAGCAGTTTTGATAGGGATGAGTTGATAAAAAAGGGTAAACAGGTGGTGGAACAATTTAAACACACTGCTGCTGATGAAGTTCCTATTATAGTAACTAATGGAGTCATAGAAAAGAGAGGAAAGGTTGATTTCATAGATGACTTCTTTAAATTGAATGATCAAGTGCAAGATTGTTGCAGGATAGTGGAACCAGATACCTTACTGGATGGTAGAACTGAAGTATTTGATGAACAATTCATTAAAGTTGAAGCTGTAGAAAGCTTTGGAGTTGTGCATGATCATATGTTGATTTGGCACTATTTTGAAAATGAAATAGGGGAGTATCCCTATCAGTCAAATGTTAATTCACCTTTATAGTCAAATGATTTAGAAATAATAAATTTGTGTATATCAGATTATGATTATAAAGATACTCATTTAGATGTTGATGTGCAGAGAATTGAAGAGAACATTTAGACGTTTCCTAAACTTGAGGATAAACTAAACATCCAGAATGAAGAGATAGATGTGGATAAAGATAAAGAAATAATCCATCAAGAGTCATACATCCTTCAATTCGAAGTGAGACCAAACATTGAGCTAAGCAATGAAAGTGTAAAGTTAAATGGAGGACCAGTTGTCAATGAACAAACATGTCCAACAAAACCAGACATACACCAGGTTGTATTTCTCCTTTCCACAGTGAATAATGTTGAATACTATTTTGATTATGGAAATTCAAGGGATAAGACATGCATATGGATTATTCATGAACATGATGAGCTTCCTCAATTGCTAATTATCAAAAATTATTCTGTTAGACACAATGAATTTAAAATACAAGAACATTTTTCAGAATACAAAGATAAATTTGCTAATCAGAACCATAACTAGTGCCCTAATGCTCCTGCACAATCTAAGGAAGTATGCAAATACAGGTGTCTTTGGGTCTTTTCCTGGGTTCTATTTGCCTTGTAGAGACTTGTGTATAGTTTGGTAGAATAGTTGTTATGTTTCTTTTCTTTGTTTTCTTGTCTTGCTTTGTGTTGTTTCCTTTTGTAGTTAGTTGTTTGTACAGTCTGTCTGTACAAGAGTAGACTAATAACCACTAAAAACAATAGAAAATTTAGAACATTCAGGATAATTATTTGAAATTTATGCATAACTTGTTGTGACTGTCATGAATGTAGAAAGTTGTTTGACTTGTGAAATTTTGTATTCAATAACTGTGGGTTGAGTATTCAAGGGAGGTTTCTCACAATGACACACCTAAAATCCTTGGGTTTGTTGAACCTACCAATGTAGATATTAAGTGAAAAATCAGAGGTCACCCTTGCTACCATTACAATTCTTAGCTTAATTTCAGCAAGTGATCATTCCTTGCATCATGAAGTTACAACTGTAATATCTTATGAAGTTTCTATCTCATCCAAAATATAAAATAAATAAAATAATAAAATAGATTTTACTAAAAATCTAGATTAATTCATCTAAGTAACTCTACCGGCACTATAGACACTTGCTAGCAGTGGAGCTCTACTTAGGAGAATTGTAACGATAACCTTGTCGGGGCTATAGATGCCTACTGGCAGCAAGGCTCTATCCAGTTGGCTATGAGGGAATGACATCAACTAGGTAGTCTAATATCAGTCACTGGTTTGTTCAACTAATTTTCAAGATGAGGATTATTAATCACGTGCATCCACTTAAACTAAAGGGAAGATTCATGCACCTTATTGAATACATTAGGTCTCAAGTTAGATAATGATTTGCATAAAAGATAGTTGGAAGTTATGAATTTATTTCATTTAGTTTCCTTTAATTATTTTAATTTGATTGTTTTGTTTGGTTGCTAGTTGTTGTGATGCTCACAACACGCCCCATTTTACTTCTTAGCAAAATGAGGACCCCTGTTGTGGCTGTGGCTTTTGCTTGTGTGTGTGGGTCTGCTTGGTGGTAAAAGGGAAAGGGAAGTGAAAGTACAAACCTTGTTGAAAATAAAGAAAAAATAGCATTAAGTACTAGAGTTGAATATGGGTTAATTCATTGTCAAAAATGAGTGAGGGTTTCTTTTTGAATCATTTTGAATTTCCCAATATTTTGCAAGATATGTATGTTTTTGGTAAAATGCACTATAGGAGGGTTTGTATGATACATATACAAAGTCATTTGTATGTTGTATCGTTGTATGAGTTGCATAAGGGAGCAATCAGGTTTATTAAATTATTATACTTGTATGCATTTGGCTAACGCTTTATTTTTACATACAAGTCAGACCTGACAGTGTTAAAAGTTTAAATGCATAATCGGTTGAGTCCATCGGATATATTTTTAAGTTTGTATGTTTGGCAAAGAGAAACATACAAGACGATATACAAAGCTATATGCATGTCGCAGAACCAAAAAGATTATGAAATGAGGTTTTATTGTTGTACGTTTCGTGCTTTGTATGTATGTTTCAAGTTATACATTTCAATATACATACAATGCAGAACTCAAGAAAGGTTGAAATTTGGTTAAAATGATGCATCATGACTTAATGTGTATCAAAAGATGCATTGTGATTTATATACATCGTGGAGCCGAAAAGAGAGTAAACTGTGGTCTATAAAAATGATAAGTCCGAAAGGGTGATACAAAGGAGTTTGTATGTATTGGGCTTTGTATTTAAAAATTGGATACAAGTATTGTTGCATTTCGGAAGATACAATCAAAAAAGTGAAGTGGGTCCCACCGCTTGTACGTTGGGTTTGTATAATAACAATGTATATCTTTGATATACAAGCCGATATGCAAAGCGAAAGATACAAGCCAGATGCGAAAAGAAAGTTAAATAATGAAAAGTCTTTGTATGTTCGAGATGCTTGTATGTTTATGATATACATAATCTGATATACAAAGGAATTAAAAGCATCGAAAGAGATAAAGGGTAATGAAAGGGGGTTTGCATAGGGTTGTTTGTATGTGCACTTATACAAGATAATATACAAGAGTGATATGCAAAGCGAAAGATACAAGCCGGATCTCAAAAGGAAGTTCAATATAGAAAACTCTTTGTACATTGGAATGCTTGTATGTTTATGACAAAAGTTAGATTCAAGACTGAAAAGTGACTTTAATCCATTTTATAGACTGTGGTGTCCATTCTATTGTGTTGTTCATATTCAATGAGGGGTATGTAGGAAAGGTATAAATTGATGAAATCAACATGAATTTTAAAATCCATTTTATAAACCTATGTTTGTTGGTAGGTATGCAGGTATATGGAAAGTGACAAAGTGGCGATGGCATCTCAGAAGGTGAGGTCTACACAGTAAAAGGCAAAATTTATAAAGGATACAGGGGGCAAGGTGAAAAAAGAGAGGAAGACGAAGAAAAAGAGCCATCAGAAAGAGAAAGTCCTAAAGAAGAAGATGAGGCTAGAGGGGATACAGAAGTAGAAGAGGTTAAAGAAGAGGGGAATCTTATTTTACAAGATTCCAATAGCATCCTTTGAGAAGGAAAATATGCCATTTAGATATTTTGGTGGATGGTTAGGGATGAATGTGCACCACTGATCCTAATTGACAAATCCTGACCGTAGGTCATTTGTAACCGCTCCCTCACCTTAGTCTATAAATGGTGCAGGGGTGCAATATTTTGATTATTCGGAAGCTTAATTGAAATTTGATTACTGAAACATCAGGACTTATTTCAAAGTTGTTGTAAACATACATGTTTTGCATACTGAATGAAAGAGAAGACAATTTGATTACAAATCATTATAAATCTTGAGTAATCTGTGTTTGAAATTTTGATACATGCTTTGATCAGCTGCGTCCCTTGGAGTGCTTGTCAGTTTGCATGTGTTGTTTTCATTCCTTGTCCTTTGAAGTTAGCATCATGTATATCTAGTTGTGGAACATCCTGGTGAAAATATGGTTTGATTTCTTCTCCTCATGAATGTATCTAGTATGTATGTGATTCAATAGCTAAAGATTCACCAATATTCGAAGCATTCTTTTAAATTTCTTTTAATTTCATAACAATTCACCATCATAATTGCAAATACCAAATAATCAGAGGCAAATAACATGAAATATGCTGAAATCTCATGGATAATTGGAAATACATATCATATTTAGAGTAAAAACATGTTAAATTGACAAATATCATGCAAATATCTACTTACAAACACAATATTTAAGTAAATATATTATGTAGAATAAAGAACAAGTTCATGATGATCAATAATCAGAAGAATTGATCAAACTTGCAAATACATCAGCTATCTTTGAAATAGAGTAGAAATAACCTCTCTATGGAGTATTTACAGGAAACAGAATCTACTGATCATTCAAACAAATGTAAGGCCCCTTGAAATGGAAAACAACATGTCACATCAACCTCTGAGTAACGTCAAATGATCATGACCTGATCAATGGAGACTTGGAGTCATCAACTTATGCTAAGTTGATCGTACTTTACAAGATAATAAAGGTTTGTTCTACAAATTTTTATGCATGTTGTTATGACTAACAATCATCATCAACAGGGTTTTTCTTAAATTTAGGCCGAGGTCATTCAGTGATGTCTACGACTTGCACAGTTGTCATTGCATAATTTTATCAAATTCACAAATGGGGTTTTAATAAAAATACCTTGTTCCACTGTGTTAGGGTTTCCTTTCTTCGAATTTCTCCAAACACTTCAAATCTTGGTTGTTGTTGCTCAAATTCTACTTCAATCTCTCAGAACACCTAATTTCTTTGAGTGAAAAGTGATTTTGAGACTAAACTAGTTCCCTTTTTATTCTCTGCATGACTTAGCCTAATTGTCATTAATGCTTGTTCTAAAAAGTTGTTAAACTCTTCACTATAGAATACAGCAGATTAGGATTGCTCCACAATGTAGTGCATTAGAACTTTTTCTTCCAAAATTTATTTCAAGGGATCTGCCATGTCAGATTCTACCACATATCTTTGTGCTATATACTAGCACCATCTTTCTGGTTGGGCGATTTAGATTTTTAAAATTGTTCCCCATGAGCCAGAGCTCTCAATTGACTTCCCAGAGGAAGTATCTACACCAGAGATTGGTACAGATCCATTCTTGATTTCATTAGCATCTTTCTTGGTCTAGATCTTGCTCATCTCATTTTTAGTTACTATCAAATCAACCTTGTTCTTGTCCTTGACATCTTTCTGCCCTATTTTCCATTTCTCTGCAGGATGGTTTCTTGTTACATTTCTGCTTCTACAAAATTTGGCAAAGTGTCCGGACTTCTTGCAATTGAAACAAACAACATTTCTCTAGCCATGATTTATTCTGTAGTTGGGAATTGGTCTTGATCTACACTAATTAGCCATATGCCCAAATCTATTGCATGCAAAACACTTGCCATTGAAGAATTGACTATTCCTTGAATAGTTTGGCACATTTCTTAACACACTTCTACACTCATTTGCTTTATAACCTGTGAGGGTAAAATGTGGATTAATCAATAACAATAATAAACCCAAACATCAATAGAATATGAAGGAGAAAAGGAGATTTTAATAACAAACAAATGATACTTACAACCTTTTACCTTTTGTCTTCTATTGTTCGCCTTTTCTGTCTTGATCTTGATGGAGATGAATATGGCCCTCAGAAAGCTTTCTTCCTTGCTTCGAAGTCTTCAAGATGACACGATGAAGTTGGCTATGATACTTTGTGTGATTGAAGATGAACTTCAACAAACTACGGATGGATGATAAATGATATGGAAATGGGGGTGCCAAAAGCACGCTATGTGTTTCTGCAGCATAAGTTTACTCAAATGATGGATGGATCAAATGAAGAAGAAGAGGGTTGTATTTATAGAGATGTATGAGAGAAGATCAATGGTTGAGAAGAAATAAGAAGATCAAAGGTTGAGAATGGTTGAGGAATGTGCGCGAATAGTAGAAAGAGGACAAGTGTCCAAGCTCCATCCTGCAATAAGGGAGTTAACTGAATTGATTGAGGAGTGGACTGAATTGATTGATCAGTGAACTCGAATGAGTAATTAGTTAACAGATTTGATTGATTAGTTAACTAATTTTGATTGGAGGATAAATAGGACATGTGGGTGAGGGAATATTTAGCTAATTAAATATTTAAAATATTTAATTACATGTGCAACATGGTGAGGTAGAAAAGGTGAGGTGGAAAGATGAGGTGGATTTATTAAATTAGGACTTAGGATAGAGGAATTTAGGATTAATTAAATAATGTAGGATTATTCAATTATGTGAGACATTAGAAGAATTTAGGGAATTTAATTAAATAAATTGATTTTATTTAATTACGGGATAATGAACCAATCAAATAAATTTAGAATATTTATTTAATTGATAGAAGAAAATAAGAATTAAGATAAATATTAAAATATTTACTTAATTTGACATGAGCCAATTTTAGGTGTATACATTTTGCCCCTCTTTGAAGCAATGTGTTTTGTCACGTTGTTTCAAAGAATAAATTTTTGACAATGATATATGTCCTAGTTTGCCCCTGGTACAAGTTTGACAATAGGATACCCCCTCAGGAGATTAGATGGGAAGAAGGCAGAAGGGTGTGAGATGGAAAATCTTATGAAGAAGAAGGTTAGGTTTGAAGAAAAATGGGTGAAGAAAGAGACAAATGATACGTGATGCAAGAGAAAATGATAACACACACAAGCAAGCGAGCGAGTATGCACAAATGATACAAGAACAAACAAGGTATTGCCCTTGTCAAGCTGTAAACCAACTGATTAATTGATAATGATATACGACAATGTTGTCATGGAAAGGAACGATATATCCCTAGAGAAACATGAAGGATAATGTCTGGTTTCAGGAAATGAAACATGTCGTGTAAGATGCGTGTATTGGTCTGATTTCGACAATGCAACATCCTATGTAAGACGATTGATTTATAATTGATTGAGTTGATTTATGATCAGACAAGGATCAAGACCACTGATTGTGATTGGATCATTTGACAAGATTGACTTGACTTGATCGGTATGGATTAAGGATAGACTTACATTTGGATCATTGCTTGGATTGATAGATAGAACTGTTGACGAGAGATATGATGATAGATAGAAAGTTGATTGATAGAAGAATGAGTCACAAGATTTGTTTGTAAACATTGATACTCTGCATAGAATCATTATTCTATGGATACGGATTTGAAATACAATTGGATACGGTATGGGTATGGATATGAAATGTAATTGGATATGTTATGAATATGGAATGCAAATGGATTTTTGCCATCTTGATTTTGCAAGTTTTTTAAGTGCTTATTTCATCATTGGGAAATTTAAAATGTTGTAAGAAAATACAAGCATCTAGGTATAATTGAACCGAGATGACCTGAGTATTACTTACATGAATTTTGATTTAGCAAGTTAATACAAGCATCTAGTCAAAGTTGAATCTAGATGACCTAAGTATTTCTTGGGTTTCAATAGACAAGGATCACCTTTTTTCATGGTCAGACCTTGGAGTCCTCGATGATCTTTTGTTGATCATGTCATTAGATAAAAGTCATCATATTACAAAAGTTTGATCGACAAGCAACAGACAAAGAAAATGATTATGCCCTCATCATAGCATCTCTAGGTTTTGGCATCCTCAAGTAGCATAGGAAGACATAATAACAAAAAATTGAAGACTGTGTAAGTTAACCTGTTCACAAAACATTCTTGCATTAGATGTGTCTTTTTGCCATAATTGATATAGAATCAGCTTTGGGTGCTTCAGTACGGTGCTCACCTTTGTTTTGGATAGGTTGATGTTCTACATCAAGATTTTTTGTTTGGAAGCATGCTTTGCTGTGCGTGCTTGTCTAGTGAAAGTATCACAATCCTTTATTGGTATCCTCTTAGAACATGCAGCATTCAAGAATCCAAATCCGTAACTAGGTCGAGGAGTTGCCCCTAGTTTAGACAAAGAATCGACTTATTATGGGTGATAGGACATGGAGAGACAAACCCTAAGGGACTGACCTAGTGCCTCAGGGGCTCATTGCTAAATGGCCTTGCCTACATGATGACGCAGAGGCACCGTAGTTCGGGGTGAACTTGATGGACCTAGGACCTAGCTGATAGAAAGATGCAGAAATGGTATGGACTTAAATAGATAGGAGGACTAGACATGGGACGGATGGGACAGTGGAGCGGAGCCTCGGGGGTGCATTGAGAATGGCCTTGCCTACACGATAACTCAGAGGCAATGTAGTTTGACGATGGTTCAAAGGACTGGTTCAAGATGAATGACACGATGGACACAAGAGATATGACGTCACAACAAATGGAGGAAGTGGTTTGTCGTAGAATAGCACCTATTTACTAGGTTTTCACCACTTTCTTTTATTTGCATGGAAGCTAAAAGTACACATGACACCTATTTGCCAGGTTTTCATCATGGTACCTATCCTAGGTGCCTATTTTCCAGGTTTTCACCATAGGATGATTTTTTGTTATTTTCCACTTTTTTTTATTTTTTTTGTTTTTGCTTTCGATCATTTTTCAATTTCTTTTTTTAATTTTTTTAGGACTCCCTTGCATTGGGGTTTAGGTGTAGAACTTTCAAAGATGCATATTGTTGATAGGATCATCAAACAGTGCACCATCAGATGTAGCCAGTTGATATGCTCCAGACCCATAGGCTACAATGATGACAGAGGGACCTAACCAGTTGGTATCAAACTTTCCTTTCTTTTCTCTATCTTGTTGATTTCTAGGATTTTCTATGAGGACTAGATCACCAACTTGGAAGACTTGAGGCTTGACCCTATGATTGTAGCTTTTGGACATTCTCTACTGATATGCTTTTAGGTGGTTAAAGGTCTGTTGCCTTCTCTCTTCGAGCAGCTCTAATTCTTGGAGTCTGGTCACTCTGTATTCTTCATCAGATATGAGGCCTTTTAATGAGACTCGCAAGGAGGGGATCTTGACTTCAATGGGCAAGATTGCTTCAGATCCATAGACTAGGGAATATGGTGTTGCACCTGTGGGTGTACAGATGCTTGTGTGGTAGGCCCACAGCGTGGGATTTAGCTAGACATGTCAATCATGGCTAGCATCATTGACAGTCTTCTTTAGGATTTTCAATATGGTTTTACTTGATGCCTCCACCTGACCATTGCCTTGGGGCTAGTATGGGGTTGAAAAGTGGTACTGGATATGGAATTTGTTGTATAGTTCCCTGACATCTTGATTTTTGAAGGGGCATCCATTATCCGTGACAATGGACGAAGGGATACCATAATGACAAATGATATAGTTCAGGATAAAAGAGGCAATCTATTTGCCTATGATGTTGGCTAAAGGCACGGCTTCAATCCACTTCGTGAAGTACTCCATGGCAGTGATTATGAATTTATGGCCGCTAGATGAGGGAGGATGAATCTTCCCTACTAAGTCGAGTCCCCACTGACAGAAAAGCCAAGGAGTCATTAATGGTTGCAGCTCCTGTGCTGGTGCATGTATCAATTTCCCATGGACTTGGCATTTTGTGCACTTCTTTACAAAATGATAGGCATCTTATTCCATAGTTGGCTAGTAGCATCCCATGCATATGAGTTTCTTAGCCAGGGTAGGGCCACTAGAGTGGGTCCTGCATATACCTTTGTGCACTTCACTCAGGGAGGTTGGATATTCCTCACTATCAAGACATTTAAGGAGAGTACCATCGAGACCTCTGCGATATAGGGTATTGGCGACAATGGCATACCGGGATGCCTAACGGATGAAGGTTTGTTTTTGGTTACTAGAGAGGTCGGGTGGGAGGGTATTCTCTTTAAGGTAGGCAAAGATTTTTTTGTATAGGGGGGAATCAACACCGACAATGTGGAAAATGATATGGGATTTAGGGGTGTCGTATGCAGGACAGATCACTGGCTCTACCAAGAACTCATAACATGCTTAATTAGTAGGAATATCAAGGAGAGATGCAATCATGGCCATGGCATCCGCCGCTTTGTTCTCTATCTGTGGTATCTACTCAAAAGAGATCTGATCAAAGTATTCCTTGAAGTCATCTACCATCCATTTCTAAGGGATCAGTTTCTCATCTTTTGTTTGGCATTCGTCATTTACTTGGTTTATGACCAGCTGTGAATCACCATATACCTATAGTTCTTTGATATTCCATTCCACTGCTAGCTTGACACCAATGACTAGGGCTTCATACTCCACCACGTTGTTAGTGCAGGGAAAGAGTAGTCTGTATGATTTTGGAATAGTGTCGCCACTAGGGGTACCCAACAAGATACCTACCCCCGATCCATGTTCAGTGTAAGATCTGTCAAAGTACATTTTCTAGATTGTTGTAGTGACATGAAAGATAGATTCATCTGGAAACTCAAAGCTCAAAGGGGTGTCATCTGTGAGAGGTGCATCTACTAGTACTTGACCTTTTATTGCTTTCTTGTCCACATATTCAATGTCGAATTCGCTGAGAAGTCTAACCCATTTTGATAATCAACCTGTAGGGCAGCCTTGTTGAGTAAGTATTTGAGTGGATCGATCTTTGCTACTAGCTTGACAGAATGTGACAACATGTAATGTCTCCACTTTTGTGAGGCGAAGACCATAGCGAGACATGCTCTTTCAATGGGCGTGTATTGTAGCTCATACCCAACAAGTGTTCGACTGATATAGTATATTGCTTGTTCTTTCCCTTCATGGTTTTGTTGTGCAAGAAGAGCTCCCAGAGCTGTTGGTGTAGCCGAGATATATAGTAGTAGAGGCTTACCCTGAATTAGTGGCATCAACATAGGTAGTTTCATCAGATATTCTTTTAATTTCTGAAATGCTTTCTCACATGACTCATTCCATCTGAAAGGGACATTCTTATGTACAAGGTGGGAAAATGGGTAGCACTTGTCTGCCAACTAAGAAATGAACCTTCTGATAGATTGCAATTTTCCCTGTAGGGATCTTAGCTGAGTGAGATTCTTGGGAGGCAGTATTTCCATGATGGCCTTCACTTTAGCTAGGTCGACTTCAATTCCATTTGCAGACACTATGTATCCTAGCAGCTTACCTGAGGTAACTCAAAATATGCACTTTTTTGGATTGAGGCGCACATTGAACTGTTCTAGTCTTTTGAAGATTTTATCTAGCACTGCCAGGTGTCCTTCTCTTGTAAGTGATTTTGCCAAAATGTCATCAACATAATCTTCCATTATAGTGTGCATCATGTCGTGGAAGATTGTGGTCATAGCTCTCTGATATGTTGCACCGGCATTTTTCAAACCAAATGGCATAACACACCAACAGTAGGTGCCCCAAGGACATGTAAATGCAATCTTGTGTTGGTCTTCAGGTGTAATTTTTATCTAGTTGTATCTGAAAAAACCATCCATTAGTGACAGCATGGTGTGCCCTATCGTGAGAGCTCATTTCAATGTTTGGCAGGGGGAAGTCATCTTTCGAACAAGCTTTGTTCAGGTCCCTGAAGTCATTACATAGTCGAACTCTGCCATCTGGTTTAGCCACTAGTACTATGTTTGAAATCCACTTAGGATAGTCTATTGGTCTGATGAAGCTGACATCTAACAATTTCTTCAGCTCTTCTTTTACAATGAGGGCCACATGCAGATGCATCTTTCTGAGTTTTTGCTTGACCGGTTTAGCTCCTGGAGCTAAAGATAAGTGATGCATGATGAGATTCAGATCTAGCCCTGGCATGTCGGCATATGTCCATGCAAAGTTGATTTTCTTTCTCTTGAAGAAGTTAGTGAATACCAATTTTTCTTGTTCTATTAGAGCATTTTCCATGTGGATCATTCTGGGATTATCACCTGCGCTAACATTGATCAGCTCTGTTGGTTCTATCAAGATTGACGATCTCTCCTGATGTGTAAGATTGGGTGGAGGGTCAAGCCTTCCATCCTTCAACGCCTCAGAGAGGTTTTCACCATTGGATACGTCTTTATTTTTACTTTTTTCATGATGTAACAGTGCCGCAGAGTGGTTTTCACCATTAGATCGTTCTTTCATTTTTATATTTTTGAGACTGAAAGGCTTGGCACTCTCTCCAAAATAAGCCTTCTCGTTGAGTTCTATAACAGAGCTAGCTCTGCGGTCCCCTACGGGTATATGATCTCTAAGCTCAAGGTAATTTATGACGGCTTCATCATTTTCAAATATATCAAGCTCAAGGGTAGTACCTTCTAGGTCCAAGTCTATAAGTTCAAGGTGCACCAACGGTAAGGGATCATTGGGTTGCTCAGGTTCAATGATGTTGATGGTTAGGATAGATTTGTTAAAAGCACAGACAAGGTCTACGATGGTACTCTCTATTAGTGGATCCATCAAGGGGGGTATCATTCTTTCCTCACGACTTTCACTATTGTTATTATGCGGGTCAGACTCTAGCGGTCTAGCCCTTGGACCTCGTTCCTCATTATCATGGGTTGGGTCATACTCATGGACAATGTCGATATCTTTTTCCTCACAAGATAGTTTCGATAGACTGTCCCACTCATATTCATTTGAGTCAGTTTCACTCCCATCAATAAGTTGCATTTGCTGAATTTGCTCCACCAGATTACTAGTAGATGTTTCTGGTTGTTTACCTTTATTCTTATTTTCCCTGTTGTTTCTTGATGCTCCAATATATCCTAGCCCTGTAGTGTCTCGTACTGTCAAGGTTAGAGGTTGGATGGGTTCAGTGATACCATCCTTTCTTGAACCGAGTGGACCATGTCCTTCATACCCCATTCTTTGTAGCATTTGGAATCCTTGACCACACTTTGTAGTTGGTATAGTGGGATGGTCGTGTTGTGTTGATGAACTGCCTTCATCCTTATATAGCCTTTGCAGGATATCTTTTTCATCGCTCTCCTCTTCGAGGCTTCCCCATTTGATGAAAGGTCCTTTGGTAGCTTTCTCTACTGTGGGTTTGCTCAGGATAGGTCTCTTGTAAGATTTGGGAGATAGGGGGAGTTGTGCCAAAGAAAGGGATTGGGAAATTGTGTACTCACCCAAGCCCTTATCCTTGAGTTGGAGTTTAGGTTGAGATGTTCCTGAAGAGGAAGCAAGCGAAGCTGGGTTAACATGAGATGAAGACGAAGCAGAGGCACAATTGTGCGGAATCACAACTTCAGGTTTAGATTGAATGGAGTTGCAGTACTAATATGGATTGCGGTCACCTTGGATGGTGATCTCTTAACCTTCGTGAGGGAATTTGATACACTGATGCTATGTTGATGGAACTACTTTCAAAGCATGTATCCATGGTCTCCTGAGAAGGATGTTATACACTAGCTCCATATCAAGGACTTGGCAAGCCACATCTTTTACTATAGGTCCCACTCTGATTGGTAAAGTAACAATTCCCTTGGAAGTTCTCTCCTCCTCATCATAGGCTTTGATAGTGATTTTCTTTTTCGGATCTATGGCTTTCTCTAAAAACCCCAATGCAAGGATTAGCTTTAAGGTGCAAATATTCAAACCAGCTTCCCCATCGATTAGGACTCTTTTGATCTTGTGTTTGTGTATGAAAGCTTTGATATGAAGAGAGGTGTTATGGGGTTAGGTTATTGACATATCATCCTTTTCAGTGAATGATAACGAATGAGGTGAGGAAATGTGACCGACCATGGTTTGAAACTATTCTTCAGCTAGGTTCGTGGGAATGGAGACTTCCGCTAAGGCTTTGTCAAGTATGGCCCTATGGGACGGGGATAGACGCAGTTCTAGGATGGAGATATGTGCAGATGTCTTATGGAGATGATCCAAGATACTGTACTGACTAGCCCACGAGGTGGAGGCTTCTCTAACAGTGACTTTGTTACTGCAAGTGGTAACGTTACAATCCAGATCCTTGTTTATAGTGATCACATTGATATGTGGCTCACTATTCGATATATGGTTAACAACATAATCAAAGGCGATGTTTGTGTAATTGGTGTTGTTATTTCCACTATTATTTCAGTTGGAAGGTCCTCCCTGTTCATAGTTAGGAAGAGGATCCTTGAATGCCTGATGATCACTGTTAGAGGTATGTCCATCAATCGATATTTTGTTTTTCTCTATCAAATCTTGGATAGTGTGTTTTAGGGCAATGCAATTGTTGGTTTTGTGCCCCCTGTTTTGATGGAACTCACAGAAATCGTTGTCATTCCACCAAGAGGGTTTGACTTTTGGTTCGTAATCTCGCGCTGCGGGAAGTGTTATGATCTTGTTTGTGATTAACGTTCATAGGGCGGTTTCCAATTATTCGCCCAAAGGTGTGAACTTTCTCCTATTTTGAAAATTTAAAAACTGTGATTCCATGTTTCTTGGTTTGTTTTGTGGGGAGTTATTTTGAGGAGCTGATAAATTGAAAATTGGTTGTTTAGGTACCGCATTCTTGGCATCCACCACCCCATCATTCACAATATTCTTGTTTTTCATCCAGAATCTTGGTTTATCATTATTGTTGTTGGTACTAGGAGTATCCTTATAGAGCTTGATTTTCCCTTTTGTGATTAAAGCTTTTTCAATGATGAGACCCATCTCAATGAACTTGCTAAAGGAAATAGGAAATTAGATTTGTATCTGATAGCTTAGATCGGTTTGTAAGTTATGGATGGACATTTCCAGCATTTGTTTTTCAAGCATTTGGTGTGGGCATTTACTTGCCAACTGTCTCCATCTTTGTAGGAAGGCGGAGAAAGATTCTCCACCTTTTTGCTTGGTGTTACAAAGATCCAATATTGAGGTGTCGTGCTCAATGTTGTAAGAGAAGTGGGTGATAAATTTGTCCACAAGTTCATTGAATGTTTTAATGCCGGGTGGTAGTCTAGAAAACCACTCCATGGCTTGTCCTCCTAAGCTTCGTGGAAATAGTCGCATAAGGTAAGTGTCATTGTGTACAACATTGAATTCCCTAATGTGGTCCCATGGATCACCCTTGCCTCGATATTTATCAAATTTTGGCACCTCAAATTTAGAGGGGAAAGGTATCATGATCAGGGTCCTATCAAAATGATATGGTGAAATATCCTCTAGGGTGTAATGTTTGGTCAATGCTCCTGTTCTCATGTCTGTGAATTCTTGTTGTAAAGCTTGAATCTTTTGGTTCACTAGACTTAGGGCATCCATGGAATTAATGGTTGCTTTAATTTTATCTGAGGGTATTTCCTCATGTCTACTTCCTTCAAGGTTTCTTTCTTCCTTAGTTTCTTTTAGAGCCTCTACATCATAATCTTTAGGGAGCTTGACTCCTAGATTTTCTAGGTGTAAAAAGAATTTGGTAGGGTCTTGGGCAAGTACCCCTTCTAATAGGCATTGAAAATTTGGGTCATGTTGCGAATGAAGGATCTCATCCATAGAAATTTCCTCATCATATTCATGAGCATTTGGAATAATTCTCTCAGCCATTTCAATCTGCTTTTGTTTTTGTAACCATGTTAACACCATGCAAATGGTGACCAGAGATGGGATGGAATGAGAAAATTTTGAACAAAATGCTAGAATGGGACAAGATTATAGCAAGATTCTTCTTAGATCAGTTTGGTATCAAACAAAATTGGTGAACAAGATGATAGTCGAAGCAAGGATGATAGAAATATGTTTACTTAGAGTGACTAGTCTAGCACAAACCACTAGTGGAGTTCCTAGAGAAAAGGATAAGTGATCCTTGATAGCAGAACCTCACTAGGTTTGTTTGAGATTTTGGATGTGATCAAGAATAGCCTGGTTCTAACCTTGTGGGATTTTGGAAGAAATTAGCGAGACTTTGGAGGCAGTGTGGAAAAAAGTAGTTAAGGTACAGAAGATGAGGAAAATGGTGGATTTGCAAGATCTTAATCAGGTTTTGTAAAAATTGAGACAGCTTGAAATGGTTTTTGAAAATTTGAAAAATTTACTCTTGGAAGGTACTAATTTTACTCTCTGGAATGGATGCACAGAGTTAAAAGTGCTGCAACAGAGATCAAATGTGTTAAAAGTTAGATCAAATGCACAATTCTGTGGTTTTTCAAAAGCACCGCAATAGAGTTTAAATACGCCGTAAGTTGAATCAAATGCACCACAAGTCATGACAAATGTGCAACTTTGGCTTTCAATTTGGTTTTTCAGAACTTTGGAACATGTTTCAAGATTTTTTAGATTTTTTTTGGTTGAGAACTTGGTTTGCACTTGAATTTTGATTTTCAATTATGGCAAAGACACAACAAACACATAGAAGTTTTCATGATTTTATCTTTTGTTATTTTTTTCGTATTTTTGGACTTTTTGACTAAAAAACAAGTACACCCTAAGCTAGATAGGACAATATCTGTTGAATCCTCTAGCTGTACAAATTCAAAGCGTGTAGCTCCAGGATCTGGTAGCACCAGCTCCCCTCTATGGCACTCACTTCTCATGCATACCAAATCTAGGTTTCCTTAGGCTCGTACCCCCACCGAACCATAGGATTATCCCTGCTACCTCTACTAAGAATCACATGAATCGAGACCAATTCAAGGGCTCTGCCCTTTGCATCAACAAATAGGGGTTTTTGGTATACTACACAATTGGTTCATAGTCAAGGCAATCATTCAAGTGGTTACACGTGTGGCGGCACTACTCTCCATTATGGAGTCTCCCAGCCTCAAAGGGTTGCACCTTAGAGGGTTTTGGGGGAGATTGGCCATCGATGTAACACAGCAGCACTCGTTGTAGGAGGTTTTCACCTCAAGCACATTTATTTTAAGTGGATTGGTAGGGCTTGGCTTTAGCCTGTTTCCACTCAGGGTCATTCCCACTTGGACAGGCATGCATCCAAGGGCAGGCCCCTCTAAAGGTTGAACAAATGGAATAACAAGTCTGGCATTCTAGTCACCCAGTTAAGGGGAGAGTATAAGCTTATTTTCATTCGATAAACACAGAAGACACTGATTAATCCAAACCTAGTTAAAAGGAAAACAACTAAATGGGCTATCTACTTGTGCACTCATGCATTTTTTAACTTGGAAGTGTATTTAAAGATAGCATTGTTCATTTTCCCATTTGTAAGATAGCAATGATCTAACTAGGAAAAGAAATCAATAATGCAAAGATAGCAGTGGTTCAGTTACTTTCTTCCTAGTTATGGACTACGTAAAGTTTGTATGTATGCATTTTTTTATTACTTTTTCGTTTAATTAATCTAAATGAACTAGTCAATGTAGCTAAATGATCTAATCCAGCCTCTTATCCTGCAAGACAAAATGTTAGCTCCAACAGAAAATTAGATGAAATCTAGAAAGACAACAATGTAGAACAGAAGCGTCGCTATGCAGTTTGAATGCGCAGAAACAGAGATTACATGCGCAATTGGTACAGATGCACTAAGACAGGTGCCAAAGTGCAATAATATGAGATGAATGCGTTTAACTAACATATGCACCATGGAACAAGGTATAAGCGCCGTCTGGTGAGGTATATGCGCCGTAGTTTCAAAAGCACCGTAAAATGACTCGTATGCATCGTTTCAGTGGATAAATGCGTTGGATGATCACAAGCGTCAGAACAAAAGATAGAAGCATTGTAGGATTGATCATATGCACTAGAGTAGCCTATCAGAAACCTATGCGACACCTGTACGGAACCTGTCTACAAAAAGGCTCAAATTTTGATGAGATAAAGGGGCAAGGGCCCCACAGTGGGCGCCAAAAATGTGAGGGTAAAATGTGGATTAATAAATAACAATAATAAACCTAAACATCAATAGAATATGAAGGAGAAAAGGAGATTTTAATAACAAACAAATGATACGTACAACCTTTTACCTTTCGTCTTCCATTGTTTGCCTTTTTCGTCTTGATATTGATGGAGATGTATATGGCCCTCAGAAAGCTTGCTTCCTTGCTTCAAAGTCCTCAAGATGACAAGATGAAGTTGGCTATGATACTTTGTGTGATTGAAGATGAGCTTTAACACACTATGGATGGATGATAAATGATATGGAAATGGGGGTGCCAAAGGTATGCTATGTGTTTCTGCAGCATAAGTTTACTCAAACAATGGATGGATCAAATGAAGAAGAAGAGGCTTGTACTTATAGAGATGTATGAGAGAAGATCAATGGTTGAGAAGAAATAAGAAGATCAAAGGTTGAGAATGGTTGAGGAATGTGCACAAATAGAAAGAGGACAAGTGTCCAAGCTCCATCCTGCAACAGGGGAGTTAACTGAATTAATTGAATAGTTAACAGAATAAACCAATCAGTTAAGTGAATTGATTGGGGAGTCAACTAAATTGATTGATCAGTGAACCCGAATGAGTAATTAGTTAACAAATTTGATTGATGAGTTAACTAATTTTGATTGGAGGATAAATATGACATGTGGGTGAGGGAATATTTAGCTAATTAAATATTTAAAATATTTAATTACATGTGCAACATGGTGAGGTGGAAAAGGTGAGGTGGATTTATGAAATTAGGACTTAGGATAGAGGAATTTAGGATTAATTAAATAATGTAGGATTATTCAATTATGTGAGACATTAGAAGAATCTAGGGAATTTAATTAAATAAATTGATTTTATTTACTTATTGCATTTGAAACAATAGCCATTGAAAGATGGGTACCTTTGTGTATTTTCCTACCTGACCGGAGGTCTTTTAGGTCTTCTTCTTTGATTCCTTACCAGATGGTCTCTACCTTTTCCTTCTTTAGATCTATCTTGCCCTGAATTTGAATTTTCTCCCTTTTTAAATCCCAATCCTTGCTTATCATCTGGATACTTTTGACTAGCAAGCAACTTGTCAGGTTTTGCTGAGCTTATTTTGAATTTTTCTTCGTAGCTTTTTATTGCTTCTAGATCAAATTTTAAGAGCAGAACATCTTTCCCTAGATTTTCACATTCATCTGACTTGTCCTTCACAACTTGATTCAGATATTCTTCATTCTTGGTTTTTTATTCAATCACCCTGAGAAGACTCTCTGTAGATTCAGTTGCTTGTTTTAGTTGCTCACATAATTCTTTCCTTCTTTCATGAGATTTATTGATCTACTCTTTTAGTTTCAGAATGCAATCATTAGGTTCTTTGATACTCTCCTCTAAACCCTTGATATTAGCCTTGGAGTTGTCAAGATCTTCTAGAGCTACTTCAAATTATTCATTATTGACATATACTTGGTTGCCAATTATAATGCTGCCAGAAGGATTTGCTTCAGGACAAGTGAGATACCTTTGTTCTACCATAAGTGGACCTTCCCAGATCTTCCTCAAGCTATTAGGCTTCTTCCAAGGAACCTTGCTCTGATACCAATTGTTGATAACTAGGAACACTAAGAGGGGGGGTGAATCAGTGTTCTATAAAACCATTTGATTACTTATTCCTTAATCCATTTACCAATTACAATTATATAAAAACATAGTAAGCAAATAAACAGCAACCACAAAGTCATAACACATAGACACCAGTAATTTATGTGGAAAACCTAAAGAGGGAAAAGCCATGGAGAGGATTAGCTCTCAATATATATTGCAATCTTTTACAAATGGTGATGTTCAGGCTTGGTCACTCCATGGGCCTAGAACATGCTGGCTCACTGCCATGAAGCACAACTGGATCTAGTAGGCTCACTATCTCAACCCTAGATCTAGAAAGATTACAATGAGGGTTATTAAACCCTAATGGTTGCTTACTCCTAGGCTCACTGCCTTTACTACCAAGCACA
Source organism: Cunninghamia lanceolata (assembly GCA_027924645.1). Lineage (NCBI taxonomy): Eukaryota > Viridiplantae > Streptophyta > Pinopsida > Cupressales > Cupressaceae > Cunninghamia > Cunninghamia lanceolata. The sequence goes on from BSBN01000854.1 coordinate 12,827,409, forward strand.
AGTGAAATTATATAGAAAATATGAATATTGCAAAAGCATCTATGAGTATGCTACGGTGCAGTCATTTAGCAATTGAATATTGTATCTGAAGTCTTCATCCTTATTGATCTTTTATCTTTGCTCTACTATTCTCATGTTCACATCAATCACATACACATTCACACCACACACTCCAAAAACTAAACTCGATCCCTTATATATATCCACAACACTTAAAATATTCACATTAGGTTAGCATAATAAAGATAAAGCGTGTAGTTATTAAACATGTAGCTTGTCGGCCAACTTCGTTCACCAAAATACTTTACAGACCCAATTAGAATTTGAAACACATTCACATATGTCAACTCCAACTATAGAACTACTTAGGATAAAGTTCCAATCAATAGAACTTACTATATACAAATCAAACTATCATGTCAGCCTCAAACATAGACTGCCTCTAGTTCAGTTCATCTGTCAGACTACAACTTTTACTACAGACCACAAGACACTTCCAAAATCATATCAAGGATTCTTTACACATCCCCAATCTTACCTTTAAAATTGCAAAGCATGATATCAAGTTGCGACAAGATGCGGACCATCAGAACTCAGACTCTGTCATAGTCAAACTATGTCAAACACTATAGTGATACTCAGCAGCTTGCAACCATCTTTCTAGTGGACTTCAGATCTCACAACTCTAGATTTAGGTATTCATAACATGTCTCTTATTTTCCTCAAAACCGTAGAACAAAATATGAACTTGTGGTGGAATGTGGACCATTTTACTCTTTACTGTACATTGTTCCTATCATACCTTTGTTCTTCCAGAGTTAGAAATTTTCTCCAAATGACTTCCGGAGGAAGTCAGCACTTGATCACTGGAATATAACAACACCAAACAACTATGAACATTATACCTGAGTTGCATTTCCAGGTCTTCATCTAAAGAGGCACACTAATCCATTTACTATCCCTTACTCTGTATATTGTTAGTCATTTTTGCCAACCAGATCTAAATTCCAATAAGACCTTCCAGAGTTATATCTTCCTATCATGCTGATGAGATCTCTGAGCCTTGTTACCATCAATGACAACATACAAGTCTATACCAAAGCAATGTCTCTTGCCAACAGGAACATCTCCTCGAAGTATGCAGAGGTGTTTAGCTCTATGATGTAGCTGACTCTATGAGCACAAAGGGGCATATGTTCTCTAACCCCCAAGAATTCTAAAATAGCTTCATCGTTTTATGTGATATCAAGGATAAGAGGTCCTTGTTGGTTCCAATCTATGAGTTATGGATAGATAAGAGGTAGGTCCTTGGATTTTGATGGCATAGTTGATAGGGTGTAAATGGTGCATATGAAGGATTCAAAGAGTTCAGAGAAATCAGAAAAGGAGTCTTGATGGTCCTCTTCGTTGACATTATCGATCATAGGGAAATCCTTACCGTCCTCAGTCAAGATATACTCAAATTTTGTGGAGGTAGATTCTTGTTTTCTATACCCTAGTCCACAGAGATAAGGATTCCTTGTTTCTTGAATAGGCTCAATAATCCCTTGTTCATGTAGGCCCATGCTACCTTGTCCTTTATAACCCATGTGTTTGACAATTTCAAGACCTTTTCCATGTATCTCAGTTGGGAGGATGGGAACTTCTTATTGTTCATCTTCATATTTGTACAAACACAAGGATGTATCTTTGAGGATGTCTTTTTCTACGAAGTGCTTTCACTCAAAGGTTAGGGATGGCTTGCATTTGATAATGATCATGGAGACTTCATTGTCATTAAGGGAACCAAATGCCTTAAGGATGGTGGGAATAATCCTACACAAAATGTGCCATGTAGATCATATTCACCACATCCCATGTCACTCATCTTGATCTTGACCTTGGGAGGGGTGGGTGATTGCGATGTTTGAGGGGTCAATGTATGAAGTGGAAGGTTGTGGATTAGTGTTAGAGGTGGATACTTTGATGGCATTGTTGTAAGGGCAAAAGATTCTATTGTGTCCTTCTAGAAAGCTTCAATATTAAAAGGGATGAGGATCAGCATAGATAGTAACTTCTGCACTGTTATACGAGAATTCTAGGCATTGGTGGAATGTGGAGGGAACGGCTTGCATGGCATGGATCCATGGTCGACTGAGGAGGATGTTGTAGGGAAGGTCAAGATCAAGAACGTGACATTTGGTTTCTAGAATCCATTGTCCCAGTTGGATGGGGAGTTTAATGGTGCCTTCAGACAATCTCTTGATATCATTGTATCCCTTTATCATGATGCATTCACTAGAATCCACAACCACATTAGGTATCCAAAGTGTTTTAGTAATTTGAGAGTGTAAATATTTAGGCTAGAGCCACCATCTATTAAGACTCATTTTACGATGTGTTTATGGATAAGGATCTCAATGTGGAGAGCTTCATTATGGGATGTATTAGATGTGGAAAGATCTTTTTTGGAGAATATGAGATGATGCAGTGAGGCGATGTGTCCCACCATGGCTTAGAATTGGTTAACATTTAGGTTATTAGGGACATGAGTCTCCATTAAGGCTTTATCAAGGACATCCCTATGGAGGGGGGATGCACGAAGTAACTCAAGAATGCAAATTTGAGTGGGGGTCTTTCCAAGGTGATTGAGAAGGTTGTAATTATGAGTGGATGTAGGATTGATATGTGCAGAAGTGGTGGCTTGATCATTAGCGGGGGCTTCTCGAATGGAGATGTGGTTACAACAAGTAGTTAGAACACAATTGGGTTTTTTTGCTCTTATGGTGATGGTGTTGACTTGGTTGGATGATTCTTCCCTATGACCCACGATGGGATCGAAAGAAGTGGGAGGTGAAACTATGTTCTAGGATTGATTTAAGGAAGAGGGTTTTCCTTTATTATGATCAGGGAGTGGATCCTTGTATGCTCCTATGTTTGCACTAGGCAATTGTTTAGGAAGTTCATCAATGGTTATGTCACCTCTATCTACAAGGTCTTGGATGCAATGTTTTAACCTCATGTAATTAGATGTTTTATATCCTTTAACACGATGGTATTCAAAATAGGCATTATCATCAAACCAAGAGGATTTAAATTGATTATCATCATAGGGGCAAATGGGTGGCAATGTGATCAAATCTTCCATGATAAGGTTTCTCAAAACATCTTCGATAGGCTCACCTAGAGGTGTGAATCCCCTCTTAGGTGCATTGTTTTTCTTAGGTTGTCCCTTAAGAATATTTATATTATTGCTCATGGATGGGTTTGATGGTGTGGTGGTTTGTACATTTTGGACACTCTTAATGTCGGTGACACCGTCATTAAGGGTATTTTTATTTTTTCCCCAAAAGGAGGGTTTCTCGTGGGATTGGTTGTTATTGTTTGTGTTGGGGGTGTTGGTGTTGTTGCCATTACCCTTATTATTGTTGTTATTTTTGTTGTCTTTGTTGTAAATTTTTATAGAACCCTTAGCAATGAGGGCTCTCTCAATGGTGGTTCCTTCATTTATAACTTCTTCAAAGGTTGATGTGCATTGGATTTGTAAATGCAAGCTCATTTCTTGGTTGGGATTGGTCACAAATATGGTGACCAATTGTTTTTCAAGAAGAGGCCAAGGGAGTTTGCTTGCTAGGCTTCTCCACCTTTGTAGAAAGGCGGCAAAAGATTCCCCATTCTTTTGTTTTGTATTGCAAAGGTTTGTCATAGATATTTCGTGTTCAAAGTTGTAGGAGAAATGGTTAAAAAATTTCTCCATGAGCTCGTGGAATATTTTAATGCCTAGAGGGAGATGAGAAAACCATTCAATGGCTTGACCACCTAGGCTTCTAGGAAAGAGTCTCATCAAGTATGTGTCGTCATATGAGACCTCTAAGAAAGCAATGTAAAACTCCCTAAGGTGTTCCCTAGGGTCCCCTATCCCTTTGTACTTGTCAAATTTAGGTGTCTCAAAATTTTTAGGGAAAGGTGGCATGGGGATGGTTCTATCAAAATGGGTATGGAAAAATATATTCAAATGAGTATTTTTTTCTTTTGTGCCCATGTCGCATATCATCAACATTTTGGATTAAGGTTTACACAATGCTTGATAGGTCTCAAGTTGCAGGTGATTGTGGTATGTTTGATTATTGTTGGATTAGTTGTTGAAGGAAGTAGGGGATTTGTTGATGTTGGGGTGGAGTTTGGATTTGATGTTGTTGGTAGGCAAGGAGTTGTTGTAGGATGTGTGGTGGAATTTGTTTGGGTAGAGGATGTTAGCAAAAGACACGGTGTGGCTTCATGAGTGTTGTCATTGATGGCAACAAAGTCCATCCCACTCATTTGTAGCACATAATATGTCTATACCAAAAGTCAGATTGAAGAGTGTTTCGGTCTAGTGAACAAGAACAGAGCATGTAGCAAGGCCCGACAATCAGGTCTAGATCTCTTAGAGGATGTATCTCAAAAAAGTGCAGACTTGGGGAAGTCAAGAGGAGTACCATGACTAACACATTCCAGAGATTGATCCTCCGGTGATGAAAGAGTGAAAAGATATGAGCATCTAAGTGTTGGGTTTCTGATAGGTAGAATAGACTAAGGAAGAACTAACTGACAGAGCATTAGATTCTAATCAGGATGAGAAATTGATGGTGGTCAATCTATTTGAGAGATCATACATTCCTAGCCAACATGAATGATGACTTCTATGTCTATGAATTTGACACGCATCACATATTAAGCATGGATTCAATCAACAGATCAGTGTTTTGTAAATATCTTAAGTATTTCATTTGCCGACTAGAAAGATGTTGAAATCCTTGGTGCAATTATATATACCAAATGGATTTTGGTATGAAGGTGAGTGTGTGGTGTGATAATGTGCAAAGAAAGGCAGAGATAAGTGTGGAAGCAGTAATACAAGTTCGGTATGTGACAAAATAGTGGCACTAAAGCAGAGGAAGAATGAAGTGCAGTAGATTAGTTTATTGAGCCTAACCAGAACTGAACCTCAGCATATGTGGATGCCTCTGATTAGTTTAAACACCTAGTTAATTTCTATATACCTTGTAGACAGTGAGTCTCTTTTAGGCAGTGAGCCTCTTGTGAGCAGTGTGCTCGGGTAGTGAGCCCTAATTGGCAAGTGCCATTTTGTACTTCTATTCTTTTAATAGAGAATACAATCTTGGGTTAGTCACCCCATGGTTTTTCCCTTAATAGGGTTTTCCACGTAAAAATCCTTGTGTTATGTGTGTTGATTTCTTTTTTTCTCTCATGTTCATGTATGCTTATATGTTTTGATACTACACTAGTTGTTTAAGAGGAAAAGAAAGTTAAATAATTAAGATAACTGATTCACCCCCCCTCTCAGTTATCCACCTTGTTTCCAACAATTGGTATTAGAGCCAAGCTCCTCCAAACAGAGACTAACAGCTTGAGGAAGATCTGGGAATCTCAATGGATATGTATGGTATGATGGAATAACTTCAGTCTGCCCTAGATGATCTTGAGTAATCTCACTCTGAAGTTAATAACCTGAGGGAAAGACTCAAACAAGCTGATGATTTCATAAATGAACTCAAAGAAAAACTGAGTATCTCTGTGAAAAAGAGAAAAAAAATACTTCAACAATTAGCAAGTCAAAGTGAAGCCAATGATACTAATGAAGAACTGAATGACAAAAACAAGTTATGTGAGAAGCTATCAAAAGAGGTTATTATGGTAAGACATGAAATGGAATCAGGGGTTATGGAATTCACCCAAGAAATTGAAGAGAAAAGAAAAATTGAAGATAATCTAAAACAATCTCTTAAGGAGAAGTCAGAAGACTGCCACAAAATGGATAGAATAATCAGGCATCTAGAATCTGATCTTGAAGAAGCAAGAGATAATGAAGAACAACTTGAGAATCAGATAGACAATCTTAAAAGGGATCTTCAAACAGCAAATGAATACAAAGAGAAATTCAAGATAAGCTCTTCTCAACTTGAAGTTCTTCTTGAAAGCCAAAAGAGGGTTGATGACAAGAATGGTTTGCGGTATGACAAAGGTGAAAGCTCTAGATCTAGTTAGAAGAACTCTAGATCAAGAAATCCAAGGAACAGGCCTAGAAGACCTCTGATAAGGCAACCAAATGCTCAAAGATATCCATCCTTCAATGGATACTGCTACAATTGCAATAACTTTGGTCATAAAGAAAATTAGTGTAGAAGAAGAATGAATCAGACTAGTTCATCCTTTTCGAGACAATGTTTTAACTACAAAAGGTATGGTCACAAATCTCATGAATTTAGAAATATGCACATAAATAATTCATTCAATGGTAGATGCTTTGCATGCAATAGAATGGGACATATGGCTAAACAGTGCAGATCAAGAGGATATCAGTCAAATATACAAAGAAATGTTATTTGCTACAACTACAATAGATCTGGTCACATTGCCAAATTCAGCAGAAGTAAGAATTAGGATAAAAAGTGTCCGGTGCATCATAATCAAAATCAAGACAAATGAAAAGGAAAAGTGAATGTGAATGAAGTTCAAAGAGAGATGAATAAGATTTGGGTCAAGAGAGGTACATAAAATGTTAGGGATGGATCCGCACCAGAATCTGGTGTTGATATTCCTTCTGGAAACTAAATAGATGAGCTCTAGCTCAGGGGGCGTCATAAAGGAAAATAAATTCCCCCAGCCAGTCAATTGGTGCCTAAGATTGGCACATGGATTATTGCGGATTGAAGAGTTCTCAAAGAGATATCTAGATTACACTCGGTAAAAATGTGAAAGATCCGCAATGAGATTTGAAGAGTCTAATCATCCAAGATTGATCCGGTTTGATAGCCTTCTGATAAAAGTAGGATCTTCATAGTAGATTTGGTATAATTCAAAATCTACGGATAAATGGGATGATTCAAGGAAGGGAGATACATTGTAAATTATCATTCTAAGTGCATCTCAGTGATCCGAAAAGATCTCTCTCAGAACAAGGAGAACAAGGCAACCAGAATGACTTAAGTTGTGCATTTATTGCAATATGAAATTAGGGTTTGCACAGAAATAAAAGGGTGCTTTTATTCATCATTTGCTCATTGCATTCAAGAAGAAGAAAGAAAGAGCTCTGCAACAAGATTACCTCAACCCTCTCAAAGATCAACCGTAGAATCTGACACAACCAACAATCTTTTGGCTCATATCGTGAACCCTAGAAGTGTAAAAAGGTATTTCCATTCTTGGATATCTCTCTTTGAATCTTTTGCAAGATGGCTACTCCAAATGTTGTTAAGATTACGGATAGGCCGCACCCAAAGTTTAAGAAACATCCTTACAAATCCCTAGAAGTTGATCCCTTAGGCACCTTCTCTAGCATTCTGCATGGAGTTCTACATGTAGAAGATGTTAGGGTATACATACACGCCAATATTGAGGAATTTGGGGAATCCAAGATGATGGATATCTACCATAAACAACTAATAGATGAATCCTTTGAACTAAAACCTCAATACAAGGCCATCTAGGATAAGCATTTTGGACATTGCATCCATTTCCCCTATTTTGCAAAAGATGAATGGGTCCAGTATGTTCTTAGTAGAATACATGATAACTTCATGTGGTTGTTGAAGCCCTTCAAGATAACCAAGGATGTAATTAGGGTAGTAACTGGTTTGCACTCATCCAGTGGGTTGCCTACTCTCAAATCAGTCAAGAACCAAACTATAAGTTAGGCTACCGGATCAAAATTTGACAAAAGAGAAATGACAATAGAGGATATCACATATCCGGATATCAAATTTGCTTCTATGATAATTGGTTATAAAATATATTACTCCGGCAGGGAGAATTCTGTGTCCAGAACAGCAATATACACTACTTATCAGATGCTAAGAGAAAATGTTGATTATGATCTTTGTGAGCTTCTCCTGAACCAACTATTAGAAAATTTGTAGAAAATAAAGAAGGATAAGAAGAACTCATTTAAGTATGGTGGCTTGATACTATGTCTCTTCTTTACTATATGAATGAGCTACTCAGATCCAATGGTTGGGTATGGCAAAATGATAGACTGGTTGCCATACAAATTAGAGATTATATGTATGGGCTTGGTGATCCCAAAGCTCAAAGTACAACACTCTAGGGTTACTTCAAAAACTTCCAAAGTATGATGCAGGCCAGAGAAAGAATTTGACAAACAATAGTTGAAAAATACAAAGATACAGTGTGATTCATGGTAGACACTGATCAATGCCTAATGGAGGCAGTTGAGCCCAGGATAGTCTGGATTGTACCAATGGGCTATGAGGTAGATGAGAAAATCTTGGAGTTGCATATCCAACACCTCCTGAGTTAACCTAAGGACCCTGAGGTAGAAAGGTGTGTAACCTTTCAAGAATTGAGTGCAAAAATTCATGTTGAACAAAGAAAACTAAAGATGAAAAGAAAAGTGAGAAGGGAAGTAGAGGAAGTTGCCAAAAGATATGGCATTTCAAAAGAGGCAATTGATGCAAACAGAGAAAAATTAGAAAGAGCTGAGAAGGAGAGACAAGAAGCAGAAAAAGAAAGTAATCTAGTACAAGCGCCCTCCCGAACTAGATCCTCCAAGAGCTCTACACCTACCACCTCCAAGAGCCCAAAAGCCTCAAAACTGGAAGCTAAGACATCCAGAAAGGGAGAGAAGAGAACTAAGACAAAGGCCACAAGGTCATACATAAGCCAAAAGGACGATGAAGAAACAAAATCTGATGAAGAAGTTAAGAAAATGAGGAAGAAGAAGAAAACATCTGGGGAATCCTCTACTGGTCAAAACAAGGAAGAGGCAGAAGAATTTGTTGAAAGGCCTACTCTCTCCATTGATGATGCCATCAAATTAGTCACTATGGATGAAAACTTGCAACCAATGACTAAATTTTATGATGAATATAGTGAAGCTGACCAGAAGATCTTGCAAGATGCTATAGTTAGTTATCTAAACATCTATAATAAAGCATTCATTTAAATCATCTCTCTAATCCCCAAAAGTCTAGAGAAGGAACTTGAACTGAGAAAGGAGAATGCTAAAGCTAATGACTTAGAGATCCGAGAGCAGATTGCTATCCAGCTCTATCCTTCCATTACCTCTCAACAAATGAACATGATCTTCAAGGACTGTAAGGATGAGTTCTGGAGCAAAGCAAGAATGAACAAACTTATGCTTGGAGAGACTGATTAGGTGGCAAAAGAGACTGAAGACATCCTCTAGAATGCATTTAAAAGATTCAATCTTCTTGTTATAGAGGACATAGATGATGAACCTTCTGCCATGGATGACAAAGGACTAAGTCCATCAAAAGAACAATTTACTGAGAAAAATGAAGAAGAGCCAAAGGAGATAAGTGAGGAGAGGACTAAGGACTTGGATTCTTCTATTCTAGAAGAGGAGGTCCATGAAGAAGTAAACATTTCTCTTTCGGATCCCCCAGCAGACTCTGGAACTGAAGGAGAAGAAAGAAAAGAAGAGAAAATTAGTCAAGAAGAAGAGGCAAAGGGAAGAGAAGAAGATCAAACAGAGAAGATCCCAGATGACAGCTCTGAAGTAGGAAAAGGAAAGAAGACTCTGTCTCTGGCAAGATACGCTGCTGAGGCAGTAAAGAGCTTCTTGAACAAAGAAATGTTAGAGATAGATGAACCGGAATTATTTCAAGGACCACTCAATTTTGACTCCCTCTCTCTGGTCAAGACAATGAAGGTCACATCTTTTGCTCAAGCTAAAGCAAAAGAAAAACTTCTAAAGTCTCACATGGAAGACTGTGAGTGGATAGAAATTACATACAATGTGCTAGAGAAAATCATGCCATCCTTCCAAAAGGATCTTTCAGCCTCTTCATATGGTAATCTGAAATCTCTTGTTAATTCTATTAGCACACATTTTGATTCTTCGGAGAAATCAGTAGAAGAGAAAGTCTTGAAAGAGTTTTTGGGTAAGAGATTCTTTGAAGTATAGGGACTTGATGATGATGATGAGTCATAACAACATACATAAAAATTTACACAAAAAACCTTTATTATCTTGTAAAGTACGATCAACTTAAGATAAGTTGATGACTCCAAGTCTCCGTTGATCAGGTCATGATCGTCTGACGTTACTTAGCAGTTGATGTGACATGTTGTTTTCCATTTTCAAGGGGCCTTACGTTTGTTTAAATGATCAGTAGATTCTGTTTCCTGTAAATATGTTCCACAGAGAGGTTATTGCTACTCTATTTACTCAAATAATGTGTCTGTAAGTAGATCTTTGAATGATATTTATCAATTTAACATGCTTTAACTCTAAATATGCTAAGTATTTCTAATTATCTACGAGATGTCAGCATATTTCATGTTTATTTTCTTTTGATCTTCTGTTATTTGCAATTATGGTGATGAATTGTTATGAAACTCAAAGAAATTTAAAATAATACTTTAAATTTTGGTGAATCTTTAGGTCTGAACCACATACACATAAGATACAGTCATGAGGAGAAGAAATCAAACCATATTTTCACCAAGATGTTCCACAGCTAGATATAGATGATGCTAACTTCAAAGGAAAAGGAATGAAAATAACACATGCAGACTGATAAGCACTCCAAGGGATGCAGCTGATCAAAGCATGTATAAAGATTTCAAACACAGATTACTCAGGATTTATGATGATTTCTAATCAAATTGTCTTCTCTTTCATTAAGTATGCAAAATATGTATGTTTACAACAACTTTAAAATAAGTCCTGATATTTCAGCAATCAAATTTCAATTAGGCTTCCGAATATTCAACATGTGGCATCCCTACACCTTTTATAGACTACAGTGAGGGAGCAGTTACAAATGACCTATAGTGAGGAGTTGTCAATTAAGATCAATGGTAGATAATTCTCCTTTTGACTTAGTCAACCTTCCTTCATGGCACAGATTGCCAGCTGGCAACCATCTGGATGACTTATTATCTTATAAGTACCTGATGCATATGTCACTTTGGGGATGCATCTTATTTTCATTCCTCGAGCTCCTCTTCTTTATCTCCTTCTTCATCATGATCATGCTCATCATCACTTTTTGTATCGCTATCACCCTGACGAATATCATCCTGTATATGGACCTTCATTGTCGTCCTGATATTTTCATAAGCTTGTACTATTTTGTCTACCTCCCCACCATCTTGAGTTTTGGCCTTAGTGATAGCATGCTTGTGAGCTTGAAATTTATCTTTGATTGTTTCCATCTTAGCTTTTCTATTGTTTAGTGTCTCATTGTAATTCTCCATCTTGACTTTGATCCTCACGATCTTATCCATCGCCTCTTCTGTCAGGTGGGTGAGAGGATCATCAGCTACTGGCTGGAAATTGTCATGTAGTACCTTGATGGCGAAATCTGCGTCTTAGTTTTCAATCTTCCCCTCCACTTTTCCTTCTAGAACTTCAAGGACTTCTCCCTCATCTGCCATCATATTGTGCAGCTTTACACTGATATCCCTTAGCTTGCCACTACACTTCTTCAGGATATCGCATTCAAACATGATGTCTTCATACCATACTTCTACTAGTAGGGCAGTGTTATTATTTAATACTTGATTATTTATCAGGATCTAAGAATCAATCCTCTTTATTTCACTTAGAGCATTTAAGGCCTTTCCCAGCTGGAATGACCTCTTCTTGTTTCATTCTACATTTTATCCACTTTCCTCTTCAAGGTGCTCAAAGAATTCCACCTCTATAAAGAGGTTCTCAATACTTCTTCAGCTCATGTGAGCATTGATAGCATCCAGTTATCCATGATCATGGTCTGATGCTTCATGAGGTCCATCTTATTTACTTCCTCCTAGGAGATAATAGTCAATGGGAATGCTGGATCTGTTGGTGTACTATCAGGGTTAATTAACCCCTTTATATATGCATGTAGCTGAGCAATGTGCTCTTTATGCTGTTTATTTTTCTCCTTCTCTTTCTTCACCCTTTGGGTTAAAGAATCAATGATATCCTTCCCTTCTTGACCCTCTTGGTCCTCATTAGAAAAACCCAGATCAACTGTGGTGATTTGGAATTCATCCAGGGTGATTTTTCCTTTCTCTTTTTCTATAGTGGGAGGTACTACTTGGGCAGTCCTTCTGCCTGTAGCATGATCTCTTCTGATAGCCGAGGTCAACCTTGTTTTCCTCTTTGGTTTCATGATTGTCTATGCAAACAAGGTAGAAACATCAAATTCTTGAATTTTAAAACCTTGTTCCGTACCTATTTCCTTCTCAAGCCAATGAGGTACTTCATCTCCCGATCCTTGAGGTCTTTTGTCATCATCATGTTCACCCTAATCTCTAGTGTCTGTTCCTATTCTATGTGGAGAAGGTGATTTCATGATTTCTTCCTCAGGATGTTCCTCATGAGGGGGATCTTGTTCCATCTCTTCCTCTTGAGGGGCTTCTTTCTGTGGGGGAGGATCTTGTGGGGTATCCACATTGTGATCCTGAGCTTGATCTTGATGTTGATCTTGCACTCCCTCTTTCTATGTTTCATCCACCTTATTATGTTCCTCACCTTGAGGCATATTTGTATCCGTGGTTGTTTGTGTGTTTAGGTCCAGTGCACCTCCCTGATCTTGAGTCAAATTCTTTTCTTCACCTGATGTACTGACATCTTGTGTCTTAAGGTCCTCATGACCTAATGCATCTTTGTCTCCTGTGGCCTGTTGAGTCCGGACGACATCATCACTTGATGTGTCCTTATCTCCTCGGCCCTTTTGTTGGACTTCAACTATTTTTGGCTCAACTAGTATATCATGTTGTTGCTGGCCCATATCTAGAGCATGGCTCTCTATTTCTGTCTACTTGGCTCCTTCAATATTTTTCATTCTATCAGGTGCACCTGCTTTGTCTTCAGGGGTCATATCCTCCCTGTATGTCAAATATATTACTGCAGGGCTGGTTGCCTGATCTACCAACTTATCAAACCCAATTTTTTTGGGTTGCCCTTTCTAGGCTACCTTCTTTCTCTTCTTGAGTTGTTTGCTTCAACTCTTCCAATACTGCCATCTGTGCTGATGGGGTCCCATGTGGGGTCATGCAGATACTAGAATTAAGGGTTTCCATCTGCTAAGAAGCCACATTTTGCACTACCTCATCATCTGATAGGTCTACGGTGTCTTCCAAGGAGAAAAAACCACCTTGACCTGCTTTGGAGGCTTATTTTGTTTGCTCTTCTGCTTTCTCAGTCTTAAACTGGATAATGGTGGGAAGTGGCACATCATGTTGTATCTCCTTCCTAAACACTTCACCACTAGCTCCTCTCAATACTATAGGGTCGGCCCTGATATCACCGTGCATAGATGTTCTCCTGCAGGCTCTTTACTTACCGGCTCTTCTTCGAGTGGGATATCTTCCTCCACGTTCTCCTGTGAGGCTTGGTCATCACCTTGTACTTCTGTATTCTCTATAGCTAGCCTCGGGATTCTTTTGGTCTTTGGTTTATCCATCAAAGGCAGTGCAGATGAGGCAGATGCCTGTCCTGATGTAGATGCACCTGGAGCTAGTATAGCAATTCTCTCAACTATCACCCCTTTAGGTTCATCATCAGTTTTCTTCCCTCTTGGGGGACCTTTTCTTTGTTTCTGAGGTAGCCTTTCCCCATTAGATTTCCATTTCTCACCGAGGAATTCATCATACTCCTCATTAGGGATCTCTTGCCTTTTCCTCCTAGCATCCACTATAATGGCTACACCTCTCTTCTTCAGTCTATTTACTTGTTCATCTACCCATGCTTCGGTCAATTGTAGCACCCCACTTATAAACTGATCCAAGGAAATGTCTTCAGGCTATGTTAGGTCAGGGGCTGAGATGGTGTCATTATACACCTTCTTATCTTCATATTCATTTGACATGGTCCTTCCATCATCCTTCTTTAACTGTGCAGGCATTGGGATGTAGTCAAATGTCCTTATCTGATTTAAGGTGAGCCTTTGATATTTTCTTCATCTTACCTTTGCTTCATCCTCACAATCAGTCTGGAAATCCTCTAGGTGCTTCCGATGTATAGGCTTCTCCATTATTTTTTGCATTCTACCATAGGGGTCATATGACCTAGCCAATGGAAATGGTTGAAGGTACATCAGGTTCAGACATCTTATGACATCCTTTATGCTCTGTGAGTTAGGGCACATGTACCATCCCATAGATACTAGAAATAGTACTGGAGGTATCTTCTTTTGTGCTTTGTATGCATCCAGTATGGTAGATATTTGTCTCAAAAATTCCATCAGGACTACCCCATCAGTAGGGTACCTGGGTAGCATAAAGGGTTGTTCTTCATATCCTTCTATTCTAATATATGAGAATGTGGCATACTGGATGGACCAGGCGCCATGTTTGTATACAACTTCTTGAGCTTCCATGCTCAATCTCTTAGTTCTATCCTCTTCCATAGTTCTAACCAGATGCATAGAAAATGCATCATTCACCAACTTGTAATCAAAGAGGTAGTTCCTTCTCTGTAATTGAGGATAATGATCCCATATGTGGGCATCATCTACACCACCACCAATCTTCCCTACTGTAGTCAGTGCATCAAATGTTTCTTTGTAGGCACATGAATAGACAACATATGAGCTCATATGGAATAAGCATTCTTGACCTCCTAGGGTCCTCATCTATTCATCCAATGCATCACTGATGACCTTGGCTCGTAATGGCTTATTATCTATGTAAAGAATCATCTAGATGATCCCAAACATCCAATTCCTAAAATTTCTAGCATGGCATTGGCCTGTCATCCTGCTGAGCAGGGCAATCATGTATTGATATTCATCATCAAAATTAAATTTGTATAGGTGCACTGGCAACTTGGCCGAGGTAGTGTAGGTGCTACTCTTAGACCTCCACTGGTACATCCTCTTCCTGGCACTCTTCTTATTTTTTTCATACTCAGTCTCTAGTTTATGCAGGTCCACACTAACCACTCTCTTTCCAACTAGAAAATTGAAAGTAGATGTGATGCCCTTGACTGAAAAGTCAGCGTAAACCCTTCCATGCTTCTCTACTCGTCTAGTTTAAGGATTATACTTCCTGGCACATTCTACTACCAGTTCTGGGGTTTCCATGGCATATGGAAATCTGGCTGCATGCCACATTCCTAATACATAAATTGCATCCAGCAAGGTATTATCTTTGTCATGATCTATTCTAGCGGATCATGCTACCAAATTTGTTTCTCCTTGGTGAATGTCCCCAATATTTCCATACTTGAATTACACCCCTTTGGGTTGAACATACATGGGCTTAAGAAACTCTGCATTAGACATGTTCTTCCTAAGGTCTGCCATGGACTCCTACAAGAAACATGCCTGATCTTACCATACAATATCCATATGCATTCATACAACACTATATATCTACGACATCATGCATATTATGTTCATCAATCTTCACTATTTCATCATGATATGCATATTTATAGATCCAAACCACAAAAGGAACATACTACCTTGATATACAGAAAATGACAACATGAGGGTTTTTAATTACTTACTTATAATGCTTTCCTCCTGGCTTAAACAAGTGATTACAGAAAAGGGTCGCAAATGATGATGATCACCTATTCTGCTGCGCTAGAAGACTGTCTGTTCTCAGGTAGCTCTTATGAGGGTTTGACTCTCTACTCTGTAAATTCTTGTTTTTTCACAAGGTAAATGGTAATAACCTTGAAAACTTACCTTTAAACGTATCCGTATAGTAGATTAGGGTAAAATGGAGGTGAAAAGATCAAACTCGTTGATCCTCTACAGCGAATCCATGGATGTTGCCAAGTGTTTGGATTGTATTCGCAATCGGAGGGAATCCACCTACTGCATTTATGTGCATTTAATGTTAGGAAATAGGAGGTAGGGGGTGATCTTCAAAAGATTGGGTGATATTCAAAATATGACCCCCCTCTATGTAAAATGACCTTCCGCCTTTGAGTGGCAAAACTAAGGCCAAGGAATCAAGTGATGTGGTCAAAGGTTGACCATGTGTATATCGGGTCATGATTTTAAGATTAAGGGATGTTTAAAATGTGACCCTGCAACTTAAATGACCCCCTTTTAGAAAGATCTGGATGACGTCAAGATGTCTACGACCATATTTAAGCATTGTGTTGTAATGACATCACCTTCACATTATTGAATAGGGTGATTGTCAGATACATACCTCCGCAAGGTAAAAAGAATGATGACATCATCATCAGGGTGATTTCCTTTATTCATCAGGCTTAGATGATGTCATCATCATATTGGCATTGGGGTGATATTTTGCAATAGGGTGATTTATAAGATCAGGTGATATTGAAAATACGACCCCCGCAAAATATCATGCGAAGTTGTTTGACTGGCAGATACAGCTATCATGTAAAATTGACATCCATAGTTTGTGGACCAAATGATTATCAGGTGATAAACCTATGTCAGGGTGATCTTACATAATGTGACTGATGTTTGAAATATAACCTCCCCCTCGGAATATCAGGTTTGACCAGAACTTTGACTTATCATAACTTTCTCCCCTTAAGGAATATCAAGGTGATCCAAAAGGTAAACCTGCATGGAATTTTATGCACTTTCCAACCATGAGGTTAATGATATGAAATATTGACCTTGACAAACTAACCTCATCATGGTGACCTATCTACCCCTTTATGCAGGGTTATCTACATGAGTTACTTTTACTAGACCGTCAAAAAGCAGAAAAAACAACACAAGCCAAAGCACCCAAAAAGTTGGGTCCCTGTTTTGTCAAATCAAAATGGGGCATGTTGTGTAACCACACAACAACTTGCCACCAAAGAAAATAACCAAATTCCAATGATTCAAGTGATGTGATCACATTCTAACATAGTATTCTAACTCTTTTTAAGTATAAGCATCATAATCTTTTTGAATGGTAAGGTTTTCATCATGGCAACAATGCTAACAAAGGATCAGGTATGTGCAAATGATTAATTATCCCCATCTTGAAAGCAAGTTGAAAACATGAGTAACTGATGTTAAGGTACATAGTTTGGGAGCATCCCTCATAGCAAACCTGGATAGAGCCTTGTTGCCAGCAGGCATCCATAGCCCGGCAAGGTTATCTATACAATCCCCCTAAGTAGAGCCCCACTGCCAGCAGGCATCTATAGCCCTGGTAGAGTTACTTAGATGGCCTAGTTTTATTTTCTTTTAGATTTTCAATGTTTATCTCTACATTCATATGATGTCATCATGTAAGCTTAGTATTCAAGGTATGGTCACTTACTGATTTAGGTTGGAGATTGCATTGGTAGTAAGGGAGTCCCTTTAGATTTTTCACTTAACACCTATACTTGTGTGTTCAACAAACCCAAGGCTGTTAGGTGAGTCATTGTGAAAGAATCACTTTGGTCAAGAAAAGGCACCCTAATGAAAAGGTATCACAAACCTAATCACCAATACTTCTCAAAATGAGTCATAAACTATATATGAATTTGTTCCCATCACTTGAATCTTAACAATTTGATTATTTTATTTGGGTGATGAGCTGCATCATCTTGACTAGTCAAAACAAAACTCAACAAGCAAACAAACAAAACAAAACCAAAATTGCACAAACAACTATACAAATATGCACACTATGATACACATGACATACATGAAGCTGACTCAGGCTTGAAAATAGTGTTTGAGAAATTGTCCATTAACTGGTAATGGAACATCCTCACCTGTCAAGGTCTTAAGCCTGTAGGTGTTGTCTCCTAAAATTTTTGAAACTTGGAAAGGACCTATCCAAAGTTTATCAAACTTACCATCATCTCCCTTCCTTTCATGTGATTTGTCCCACATCAGGACTAAATCTGAGATTCTGAAGGCCTTAACTCTGGCTCTTTTGTCAAACCAGCATTTGACAACAGCCTGATGTTTAGCAAATTGGTCAATTCCCTTACTTCTTTTTTCTTCTAGATGCATCAATTGAAGCAACCTGACTTCTTGTTTATTATCTATGCCCAAGTACTCTTGTGCAAACTGCAATGTAGGGATCTTTAAGTTAACAGGGAGGATGGGATCCACCCCATATACTAAGTGAAAAGGTGAATTTCCTAATGTAGCCTTCATCCTTGTTCTGTCTACCCACAAGGCATACTTCAGTAGGGTGTTCCATTCCCTTGGGTTCTTTTCTATCAACTTTTTTATGATGTTCAATAAATTTTTATTTGTGGATTCTACTAATCCATTCCCTTGGGGATAGTAATTTGAAGAGAATTTCAAGATGATCCCATAGTCAAAAGCCCAACTTGACAATCTTGTTGAAGCAAAGGCAGACCCATTATCACATACCAAAGCATAAGGAACTCCATACCTAGTTACTATATTACTTTCCAAAAACTTGATAACATCCTTAGCATTACATGTCTTACTGTTGAAAGCTTCAATCCACCTGGTACAGTAATCAGTAATAGTCAAAACATATCTGTGGCCTGAAGATGATGGAGGATTGATAGGTCCTATGAAGTCCATTCCCCATTGAGCAAATGGGCACATCTCCATCACTAGCTGCAAAGGTTGAGTAGCATATCTTTCTCTATTTGCAGCAACCTGACACATATGACAACATTTGATGTGTTCAGCAGTATCTTTAAAA
The DNA here is from genome assembly GCA_027924645.1 of Cunninghamia lanceolata. NCBI lineage: Eukaryota > Viridiplantae > Streptophyta > Pinopsida > Cupressales > Cupressaceae > Cunninghamia > Cunninghamia lanceolata. The sequence goes on from BSBN01000854.1 coordinate 12,845,982, forward strand.
ATAGTGGGCCAGTAATACCCTACCCTGAGGATAGCATGAGTGGTGGCTAAAGATGATCCATGTGCAATTCCAAACTTGTCATGCAACTCTAATAGCACCTTGTCTACTTCTTGCCTTTCCAGGCATCTAAGGTATATCCCCTCATAATTCTTCTTGAAAAGGACTCCTCCTTTTATCATGTTTTTCTATGACCTTATCTTTAAGGCTCTCCTTTGTGAGGCCTATAATCTTGAAGGACATCTTCCAGTAATTAGGATGTGCCTTATGTCTAAATACCGCTCCCCATCATCCTTTGCGTTTATAACATATTGCTGACTTATGATGTTAGGATCAATTTTTGATATCATTTGGCTTAAAGCTTGTCCTCTCACTAACTTCATGGGTCTAATGTCCATATCATACTCTTGTAGAACAGTGATCCACTTAGCTCTCTTCTCACCTGGTTCACTTTGCATGAAAAGCATCTTTACTGTTTCATCAGGTACTACAACAATCACTTTCCTTTTTAAGATGTAATGCCTGAACTTCTTGACTGCTCGAACTAGAGCAAGTGCCTGTCTTTCAACGTCTATGTATCTGAGTTCTGCATCTCTGAAGGGACAACTCATGAAGGCTATAGGCTTTTCCTCTTTGGCCTCATATCTTTGTGTTAATACTGCTACAGATGTATGCTCTGAAGAAAAAAAAATCCTTGGTATAATCTAGACTGATCAAAAGTAGAGCATTAGATATGGCTTTCTTAATATCTTCAAAAGCTACTCTAGCTTCAGGTGTCCACTCAATTTTAGCATCCTTCTTGAGCATGGCATTCAAGGGTCTGACAATTTCTACAAAGCCAGTAATAAACTTCCTAACAAAATTAATCTTACCAAAATAAGATTTAAGCTCCTTCTTACTTCCAGGAAGTTGTATCTTCATGATTGATTCCACCCTGTCAGGGTCAATGATGATCCCATTTTCTGTTATCAGGTGGCCTAATAGCTTCCCTGTGGTTACCCCAAATATGCACTTCTTAAGGTTCAAGGATATCCCATATTGCTCACACTTCTTTAGCACATTGCTGAGGTCTTCAACATGATTTCCTCTTTCTTTAGAGAAAATTGTCAAGTCATCCATGTATATGACTATGCATTTACCAATCAAGCCTCTGAAGGCTATGTCCATCACTCATTGAAATGTGGCTCCAGTATTTATTAACCCAAAAGGCATGCACCTGTAGGAGAATATCCCCCACTTTGTGGTGAATGCAATTTTCAATCTGTCTATTTTGTCCACCATCACCTGGTTATAACCTGAAAAACCATCTAGAAATGACATCATCTTAGCACCATTCACAATTTGCAAAACTTCATCTAGAGAAGGCAAAGGATAGTTATCCTTCTCAAAAGCTCTATTTAAGTTTCTGAAGTCTACACACAACCTGATGTCACCATTCTTTTTTCTTACTGGGACTAGTTTGCCACCCATGTGGAATGTCTCATAGGAAATATGATCCTGGCATTAAGAAGCTTTTTAACCTCTTCAAAAATGATGGGCTCCAGTAAAGCATTGACAGGTCTTTGTTTCTACCTAAAAGGCTTGACGTCTGGCGTCAAAGGTATAGTATGAGTGATGATTGATGTGTCATAAGTTTTCAACTCATCATAAGTCTAGGCAATGACATGGATATAATCTTTGAGAGCTTGGGTTATTCCTTCCAACTCCTCTTCTGTACAAACTTTTCCAATCAGGACATTTCTTTTTTCATCATCCTGTCCAATATTGACCTGTGCATACTATCCTCCATCTGCTTTTGGGAGATCTTTTGGTTTTAGCATGTTGTCTAGATCAAATGGTCTTTCTAGCTCTATCATTCCCTTAGGAATCTTATTACTAGGCAACTCTAGGATTTCTTCTTCTTCCCAGATAAGGTCTTCCACATTCCTCTCATCTATGATCTGTGCATCAAAGACATCTCTATTGGAAATGAAGACTAGAATATGTTGATCATCATCAAATACTTGAAGGTTAGTTACATTATCTGGTACAGAAGGCACTGATACTAATTCTACTAAAAATCTTTTCAGACCAGATATGGACAGTGGTTCCAAAGTGCTGGCAGCCTGGGCTAAGGCATCCGCCCTATGATTTTGTTCTCTAGGTACATGGGTGATGTTGAATGCATCAAAATCTTCTATCAAGTCCCACACCCTATGTAATTGGATAGTTTATTGGAATTACAAGAGTATATACCTCTTACCTGTCTCACAACCAATTCTGAGTCTCCACTAACATGTAGAATTTTTAATTTCTTTTTAAGTGCGAACAATATCCCATGGATTAGAACTTCATACTCTGTCACATTGTTCGTGCATGGGAATTGCAATCTATATGCTGCTAAGTAGGATTTTCCAGATGGATCAATAAAATCTACCCCTACTCCAACCCCTTGTTTTGACTTGGATCCATTGAACTTGAGGATCCATGGCTCATCTTCAATCAAAGGCTTGTATGGGCCTTCCCTTTTCTTTTTAGCTCTGGCAGCTGCACCATTTGATATCCATTTTAATTTTGGTGTCTCAGCTTTCTCAAATTTAACCTTATCTGCCTTATGTAAAGCTAATAATTCTTCTTTCCTTTTATCATTAGAAGGAAAATCTTCTAAACTAGGCAACATCTTCCTTTTCAGAATATGCAGACATAATGATCAAGCAGTTTCTGAATGAGGTGGTTCATGTAACTTGCACCATCCCTCAATCAAGACATCATGTGGAGATTTTTGTTGTTGTGTCATCTTTTGAATCTCTTTTGATAAAAACTCTTCAAACTTGGATAGATTGCTGCCCCTATCTTCATCAGATAGCTCATAATCTGATTCTACTAAACAATCACTCGCTAGGGTGATTCTCTCGTTTCTTTTAACATTATTCTTGTTACATACCAAAATCTCCTCTATCATCTGAATATGACCTTCATCATGATATGTGGATTCTCTTGTTCCTACAGATGACAAACAAAAATTAGTGTCATTATCACTATCTGCAAAAATTACCGTGGATGATGATGAAGATGCTTCACTACATGCTTTCTCTAGCTCCATCATGTCTAAGAAAGCATCACATGTCTTCTTAGATTGCGCTTCATAATGTAACCTGCACCATCCATCGATTAGAATATCACGAACAGGCATTTTTAACAATTGACATCGTTTCACTTGTTTGGACAAGTGCATCTCGAAATTCTTGAAGTGATCTATCTCATTTTCAATTTCAGGATTACAATCAGATTCTACAATTATTTTATCATCCTGAGAGTCATCATCATGATGATGAGCATCATACATCAAGATTTCTTCTATCCTGACAGTCTGGGGCCTAATGGAGTAAACTTCGGGTTCTACATCCACATACATGATCTCGTTGGTTTTATTATATTCAGTGATCATGTGTTTCATGCGAGGCTCAGCATCTATCCTTAATTGATTTGGTATCCCTTTCCAGGGCAACCACATATGACTAAAATCAGTTGACATGTATCCATTAAGTGTTTTTGACCAGTCCCTGCTAAGTAGCATCCCATATGTATCAGGTCTATCAACTACCTGAATATCAATATAGTACTGGATTCTAGGATCCGATGCTAGCTGCATATGAATGTGAGTTAGTTCTCCTACCACACTCACCTCTGTTTTGTCTAATTGTGTTACTTTCTTTAATGATTTAGCAGGATGCAACCCTAAGGCATTCCATATGGACAGGGGCATTAGATTGGTAGATGCTCCTCAATCTACTAAGTAGTTGTGCAAATTTTTACTAAACATCCTTATGGTAAGGAGGAAAGGGGGTGACTCACTCTTGTCTCTATATAGGGTCATGTGCAAAGTCTCTACAATTTGAATAGTAGCTGGCACTTTGTGTTTAACATTAGCATCCTTAGTAGCATGATCTTTACTTCCAGACTGACCTGAGGTATGAGTATCCCCTTTTGGAGTAGGATCATCTAATGACTTCACGAATGCTTTCTTGATAGCAGGGGTTTTAAGAAACTCTGATAATAACAAGTTGATTTTAATCTTTTTCATTTCATCTGCTAGATAAATGACCAATTTATTAGATTCAGAAGGAAGATTAGTAGACTTTGGTGCTGTATTTGGTGATGCTAAGTATTGAGCATTAACCCTGGGGAATCTAGGATTATTACTTGCCTTGGATCAAGTGGAGTGTTGAAATTGTTTGGAGGCAAGGAAGTGGTCAAAAGACCAATAGGTCTGTTTGAGTTATTCCTCAAGTTGTAATTATGCCTACTCTAATATTGTTGTTGATAAGCCTGTACCTCCTCATGTTCATTTGAGAGCTCATTTTCATCCTCAAAGGGAAAAACATAATTAGACTCAAAAGCCAAGGCTGACTCTTCACATGCCAGGGTGTAATCCTGGTGAGAAGACATCATCTGCTGATGCGGATGATGCATGAAACTTTCTAGCACTAAGGCAGAATCATATCCACAAGGGACAATTTCATTTCCTTCTACATGAGGTGGATTGCCTGAAGTATTGGACACTTTAGTTTGGAATATATTGGCAGCAATCCAAAACTGAGGACAATCTAGCTCTGGATGAGCATTGGTGTTATGTATCCTGCACCAATTTGTAATTGTTGCTTTTGCAAGGTTCACTCTAATGGTTTTCTTAGGTTCACTAGGAGGGTGATTGTCTAGGGGTGATGGCAAAGAACCATTGTTTGGCCTAGTGTTCCATACTCTAGACTGTCTAGGAGGATTATTGTTACCATTATTGTTATTGTAATTATTGTTGTATACCCTATCAGGATAATTAGGTCTGTCATTAGTATATCCCCTATTGTAATTTGGTTGAGAATAGAAGTTCTGACTCCTCAGATGAGTGATCTCAGTAGTAAGTTTCCTTAACTATACTGATATTTCTTAATTTCTTCTTTCTCTTCCTGAACCTTGGCCACTACATTCTCTGTTTGGGGCTTGAAAAAGGAAGATCCATTATTATTATTATTATTATTGGACTGGTCTACAACCTGAGGTGCTTGTGTTTGCCCTGGATATTGTAACATATGGCCATTTCCATTTGGAGGAGGCATGATACTGAGTGGAGGTATCTATAAAGGACTAGGCATCACAACAGGAGGTATCATGGCTCCATCAGTCTGTTGTTGAGCAGGATATGTAGGATAACCAGGAAGTGTAGGGAATGCAATGTTTGGTGTTGGAGCAGGAACTAGCTGCTGACTAACTTTGACAGCTTCTTCAAAAGCTCTTGTCAAGGTTGTGACCCTAGGATGTGCTCCCCTGATAAACATGGAAGTCAAAGGATCAAAAGCTAAGTAATATATGCTCCTAGCAACTTCATCTTCTAAAACATAAGGTGCAACTAACTTAGATAGCATCTTCTAGAATCTAATGTTGAAGTTAGCAATAGGTTCTCCTTCAAATCATTTGATTGTGTCAAATAAATGATAATTCATTGAAGGATCTATAGGTATTTTTAACCTATCCTTAAAGGCTTTTTCCAAGGTAGCCCATGAACTGACTGAACCCTGACCAAGACTGATATACCAGTTATAGGCCTCTTCCCCTAAGGAAAATGGAAATAACCTGCATACTACATCTTGATGCTCAATTCTAGCCCTACAACAAGCTTCCTTGAATGTTCTAATGTGATCATCAGCATCCTAATATGGGTGATACTTGGGACAAATTTTATCAGGATTCTTAGGCAAAGCATGATATGCCAGGAAAGTCAGAGGTGATCATGCTGTAAAGAATGACATAGCAACTGGTGGAGCCTGAACCTAAGATGTGACAAGTGGACCTGTAGGTGTTTGTAACCTGATAGGAGTTATAGGAGGATGTTTTGGCGAAGCTCCTGACACACTAGAACTAGGAGAGTGGTGAATGTCTACAGTTCCAAGTCTAAATCCCTTGACAGGTAATTCTTCAAAGAATCCACTGGATCTGGACCTGGTATTTGGCCTAAGAGATAGGATTTCTTAAATTTAAGGAAAATTGGCTAGTTTATTGCAAATATCAGGTGAAACTCCCTAGCCAAGGCTGTATTTATGGTCAGAAATGGAAACTAACTGAATATTTATGGAATATTTGCATAAATGATGCAAATATGAAGTGATATTGATCTCGGTGACACACGCAGCTGGATATCAGGTTTCTAAAGCAGGGTACCTCAAAGCTTTAGCAAATTTACCTGAAATAGAGCTTATCTTTAGAAAATTCATGGTGATCAATCACAAAACTCACAATATTTATGCTCAATTTTGAAATCTTCACAAAGGATCAGCGTGCACAAACTTAAAACAGCAAATCTTTCGATATGACTCGAAATACAGAGCACCATGAGTGTTACCTTTCTCTCTACATCATCAAACTAGATGAAACCTAATGATGATGACCAGGCCCTCCTTCTAGCACCAATTTATGTTGATGACGATGATGAGTCATAAAAACATGCATAAAAATTTGCACAACAAACCTTTATTATCTTGTAAAGTACGATCAACTTAAGATAAGTTGATGACTCCAAGTCTCTGTTGGTCAGGTCATGATCATCTGACATTACTCAGGGGTTGATGTGACATGTTGTTTTCCATTTTCAATGGGGCCTTATGTTTGTTTAAATGATTAGTAGATTATGTTTCCTATAAATATGCTCCACAGAGAGGTTACTGCTACTCTATTTACTCAAATAATGTGTCTATAAGTAGATCTTTGCATGATAATTATCAATTTAACATGCTTTAACTCTAAATATGCTATGTATTTCCAATTATCTATGAGATGTCAACATATTTCATGTTTATTTGCTTTTGATCTTCTATTATTTGCATTTATGGTGATGAATTGTTATGAAATTCAAAGAAATTTAAAATAATACTTCTAATTTTGGTGAATCTTTAGCTACTAAACCACATACACACAAGATACAGTCATGAGGAGAAGAAATCAAACCATATTTTCACCAGGATGTTCCATAGCTAGATATAGATGATGCTAACTTCAAAGGAAAAGGAATGAAAACAACACATGCAGACTAATAAGCACTCCAAGGGACGTAGCTGATCAAAGCATGTATCAAGATTTCAAACATAGATTACTCAGGATTTATGATGATTTGTAATCAAATTGTCTTCTCTTTCATTCAGTATGCAAAATATGTATGTTTACAACAACTTTAAAATAAGTCCTGATATTTCAGCAATCAAATTTCAATTAAGCTTCCGGATATTCAACATGTGACATCCCTGCACCTTTTATAACTACGGTGAGGGAGAAGTTACAAATGACCGACGGTTAGGATTTGTCAATTAAGATCAACGGTAGATAATTCTCCTTTTGACATAGTCAACCTTCCTTCATGACATAGATTGCTAGCTGGCAACCATCTGGATGACTTATTATCTTATAAGTACCTAATGCATATGTCACTTTGGGGATGCATCTTGTTTTCATTCCTCAAGCTCCTCTTCTTTATCTCCTTCTTCATCATGATCATGGTCATCATCACTTTCTGTATCACTATCACCCTAATGAATATCATCCTGTATATGGACCTTCATTGCCGCCCTGATATTTTCATAAGCTTGTACTATTTTGTCTACCTCCCCGCCATCTTGAGTTTTGGCAGTGATAGCATGCTTGTGAGATTAAAATTTATCTTTGATTGTTTCCATCTTAGCTTTTCTGTTGTTTAGTGTCTCATTGTAATTCTCCTTCTTGACTTTGATCCTCATGATCTTATCCATCGCCTCTTCTATCAGGTGGGTGAGAGGATCATCAGCTACTGGCTGGAAATTGTCATGCAGTGCCTTGATGGAGAAATTTGTATCTTGGTTTTCAATCTTCCCCTCCACTTTTCCTTCTAGAACTTCAAGGACTTTTGTCTCATCTACCATCATATTGTGCAGCTTTACAATGATATCCCTTAGCTTGCCACTACACTTCTTCAGGATATCGCATTCGAACCTAATGTCTTCATACCATACTTCTACTAGCAGGGCAGTGTTATTATTTAATACCTAATTATTTATCAAGACCTGAGGATCAATCCTCTTTATTTCACTTAGAGCATTTAAGGCCTTTTCCAGCTGGAATGACCTCCTTCCCATTTCATTCTATATTTTATCCACTTTCCTCTTCAAGGTGCTCAAAGAATTCCACCTCTGTAAAGAGTTTCTCAATACTTCTTGAGCTCTTGTGAGCACTGATAGCATCCACTTATCCATGATCATGGCCTAATGCCTCATGAGGTCTAGCTTATTTACTTCCTCCTGGGAGATAACAGTCAATGGGACTACTGGATCCACTCGTGTACTATCAGGGTTAATTATCCCCTTTATATATGCATGCAGCTGAGCAATGTGCTCTTTATGCTATTTATTTTTCTCCTCTTTCTTCACCCTTTGGGTTAAAGAATCAATGATATCCTTCCCTTCTTGACCCTCTTGATCCTCATTAGCAAAACCCAAATCAACTGTAGTGATTTGGAATTCATCCAGGGTGATTTTTCCCTTCTCCTTTTCTATAGTGGGAAGTGCTACTTGGGCAGTCCTTCTACCTGTAGCAGGATCTCTTCTGATAGCTGAGGTCAACCTGGCTTTCCTCTTTGGTTTCATGATTGTCTCTGCAAACAAGGTAGAAACGTCAAATTCTTGAATTTCAAAACCTTGTTTCGTACCTATTTCCTTCTCAAGCCACTAAGGTACTTCATCTCCTTATCCTTGTGGTCTTTTGTCATCATCATGTTCACCTTGATCTCTGGTATTTGTTCCTATTCTATGTGGAGAAGGTGATTTCCTGATTTCTTCCTGAAGATCTTCCTCATGAAGGGGATATTGTTCCATCTCTTCCTCTTGAGGGGCTTCTTTCTATGGGGGAGGATCTTGTGGGGTATCCACATGGTGATCCTGAGCTTGATCTTGCACTCCCTCTTTCTGTGTTTCATCCACCTTATTATGTTCCTGACCTCGAGGCATATTTGTATCTGTGGTTGTTTGTGTCTTTAGGTCCGATGCACCACCCTGATCTTGAGTCACATTCTTTTCTACACCTGATGTACTGACATCTTGTGTCTTAAGGTCCTCCTGAACTGATGTATCTTTGTCTCACGTGGCCTGTTGAGTCTGGATGGCATCATCACCTAATGTGTCTTTATCTCCTCTGCCCTTTTGTTGGACTTCAACTATTTTTGGCTCAGCTCGTATATCATGTTGTTGCTGGCCCATATCTAGAGCATGGTTCTCTATTTATGCACACTTGGCTCCTTCAATATTTTCTGTTCTATCAGGTGCACTTGCTTTGTCTTCAGGGGTCATATCCTCCCTATATGTCAAATCTATTACTGCAGGTCTGGTTACCTGATCTACCAACTTATCAAGCCTGATTTGTTGGGTTGCCCTTTCTGGGGTACCTTCTTTCTCTTTTTGAGTTGTTTGCTTCAACTCTTCCAATACCACCATCTGTGCTGATGGGGTCCCATGTGGGGTCATGCGGGTACTAGAAGTAAGCATTTCCATCTGTTGAGAAGCCACATTTTGTACTACCTCATCATCTGATAGGTCTATGGTTTCTTCCAAGGAGAAAAGACCACCTTGACCTACTTTGGAGGCTTCTTTTATCTACTCTTCTGCTTTCTTAGTCTTAAATTGGATAATGGTGGGAAGTGGCACATCATGTTGCATCTCCTTCCTAAACACTTCACCACCAGCTCCTCTCAATACTATAGGTTTGGCCCTGATATCACTGCACATAGATGTTCTTTGCTTCTTAGGTGGTGATGCCAGTAGCATTGCTCTCCTCTTCTTGGTGACCATCATAGGGTCATCTCCTGTAGACTCTTTACTTAATGGTTCTTCTTCAAGCGGGATATCTTCTTCCACGTTCTGTTGTGAGGCTTCGCTCTCATCGTGTACTTTTGCATTCTCTATAGCTGGCCTTAGGATTCTTTTGGTCTTTAGTTTATCCATCAAAGGCGGTGTAGATGAGATGGATTCATGTCCTGATGTAAATGCACCTGCAGCTAGTATAGCAGTTCTCTCAACTATCACCCCTTCAGGTTCATCATCAGTTTTCTTCCCTCTTGGGGGACCTTTTCTTTGTTTCTGAGTAGGTAGCCTTTCCCCATTAGATTTCCTTTTCTCACCGAGGAATTCATCATACTCCTCATCAGGGATCTCCTTCCTTTTCCTCCTGGCATCCACTGTAATGGCTACACCTCTCTTCTTCAGTCTATTTACTTGTTCATCTACCCATGCTTGGGTCAATTGCAACACCCCACCTATAAACTGATCCAAGGAAATGTCTTCAGGCTGTGTTAGGTCAAGGGCTGAGATGGTGTCATTATACACCTTCTTATCTTCATATTCACTTGACATGGTCCTTCCATCATCCTTCTTTAACTGTGCAGGCACTGGGATGTAGTCAAATGTCCTTATCTAATTTAAGGTGAGCCTTTGATATTTTCTTCTTCTTGCCTCTACTGCATCCTCACAATCAGTCTTGAAATCCTGTAGGTGCTTCTGATGTATAAGCTTCCCCATTATTTTTTGCATTCTACCATAGGGGTCATATGACCTAGCCAATGGAAATGACTGAAGGTACATTAGGTTCAGACCTCCTATGACATCCTTTATGCTCTGTGAGTCAAGGCACATGTACCATCCCATAGATACTAGAAATAGTACTGGAGGTATCTTCTTCTGTGCTTTGTATGCATCCAGTATGGTAGATATTTGTCTCAAAAATTCTATCAGGACTACCCCATCAGTAGGCTACCTAGGTAGCATAAAGGGTTGTTCTTCAAATCCTTCTATTCTAATATATGAGAATGTGGCATACTGGATGAACCAAGAGCCATGTTTGTATAAAACTTCTTGAGCTTCCATGCTCAATCTCTTAGTTCTATCCTCTTCCATAGTTCTAACCAGATGCATAGAAAATGCATCATTCACCAACATGTAATCAAAGAGGTAGTTCCTTCTCTATAATTTAGCATAATGATCCCATATGTGGGCATCATCTACACCACCACCAATCTTCCCTATTGTAGTCAGTGCATCAAATGTTCCTTTGTAGGCACATGAATAGACAACATATGAGGTCATATGGAATAAGCATTCTTGACCTCCTAGGGTCCTCATATGTTCATCCAATGCATCACTGATGACCTTGGCCCATAATGGCTTATTATTTGTGTAAAGAATCATCTGGATGATCCCAAACATCCAATTCTTAAAATTTCCAGTGTGACGCTGGCCTATCATCCTACTGAGTAGGGCAATCATGTATTGATATTCATCATCAAAATCAAAGTTTTATAGGTACACTGGCAACTTGGCTGAGGCAGTGCACATGCTGCTCTTAGACCTCCACTAGTACATCCTCTTCCTAGCACTCTGCTTATTGTTTTCATACTCAGTCTCTAATTTATGCAGGTCCACACTAACCACTCTCTTTCCAACTGGCAAATTGAAAGTAGATGTGATGCCCTTGACTAAAAAGTTAGCGTAAACCCTTCCATGCTTCTCTACGCATCTGGTTTGATGATTATAGTTCCTGGCGCATTCTGCTACCAGTTCGAGTGTTTCCATGGCATATGGAAATCCGACTGCATCTCATATTCCTGATACATAAATTCCATCCAGTAGGGTATTATCTTTGTCATGATCTATTATGGTGGACTATGCTACCAAATGTATTTCTCCTTGGTGAGTGTCCCCAATATTGCCATACTTGAATTGCACCCCTTCAGGTTGAACATACATGGGCTTAAGAAACTCTACATCAGACCTGTTCTTCCTGAGGTCTGCCATGGACTCCTGCAAGAAACATGCCTGGTCTTACCATACAATATCCATATGCATTCATACAACACTATATATCTACAGCATCATGCATATTATATTCATCAATCTTCACTATGTCATCATGATATGCATATTTATAGATCCAAACCACAAAAGGAACATACTACCTTGATATACAGAAAATGACAACATGAGGGTTTTTAATTACTTACTTATAATGCTTTCCTCCTTGATTAAACAAGTGATTATGGAAAAGGGTCGCAAATGATGATGATCACCTATTTTTTTGCACTGGAAGATCTCGTCCATTCACAGGTAGCTCTTATGAGGGTTTGACTATCTGCTTTATAAATTCTTGTTTTTTTCGCAATGTAAATGAAAATAACCTTGAAAAATTACCTTTAAACGTATCTGTATAGCAGATTAGGTTAAAATGGAGGCAAAAAGATCAAACCCGTTGATCCTCTGCATCAAATCCATGGATGTTGCCAAGTGTTTGGATTGTATTCGCAGTCAGCAGGAATCCACCTATTGCATTTATGTGCATTTAATGTTAGGAAACAGGAGGTAGGGGGTGATCTTCAAAAGATTGGGTCATATTCAAAATATGACCCCCCTCTATGTAAAATGACCTTCCGCCTTTGAGTGGAAAAACTAATACCAAGGAATCAGGGGATGTGGTCAAAGGTTGACCATGTGTATATCGAGTCATGATTTTAAGATCAGGGGATGTTTAAAATGTGACCCCGCAACTAAAATGACCCCCTTTTAGAAAGATTTGGATAATGTCAGCATGTTTATGACCATATTTAAGTGTTGTATTGTAATGACGTCACCTTCATATTATTGAATAGGGTGATTGTCGGATACATACCTCCGCAAGGTAAAAAGAATGGTGACATCACCATTAGGGTGATTTCCTTTGTTCATCGGGCTTAGATGATGTCATTGTCATATTGGCATTGGGGTGATATTTTGTGATAGGGTGATATTTGTAAGATTGGGTGATATTGAAAATATGACCCCCGTAAAATATCATGAGAAGTTGTTTAACTGGCAGATACAGTTATCACGTAAAATTGACATCCATAGTTTGCAGACCAAATGATTATCAGGTTATAAACCTATGTCGGGGTGATCTTACATAATGTGACTAATGTTCAAAATATGACCTCCCCCTCAGAATATCAGGTTTGACCAGAACTTTGACTTATCATAACTTTCTCCCCTTAAGGAATATCAGGGTGATTCAAAAGGCAAACCTACATGGAATTTTATGCACTTTCCAACCATGAGGTTAATGATATGAAATATTGAACTTAACAAATTGACCTCATCATGGTGACCTATCTACCCCTTTATGCAGGGTTATCTGCATGAGTTACTTTTACCAGACCGCCCAAAAGCAGAAAAAATAACACAAGCCAAAGCACCCAAAAAGTTGGGTCCCTGTTTTATCAAGTCAAAATAGGGCGTGTTGTGTAACCACACAACAGGACTCGTAGAAAATGATAGGAGAAATATGAATATTGGGATAAAGAGCCTAGAAAATGCTCTTAAAGATGGTAGAGAATTATACAAATTTTGTTTGTCTTGGTCCATAGTGACAACAGACATTGCAAAGAAGGTGAAAGAACAAGAGAGTAAACTATCAAGTTTATCTCAGAATTTTGATCCTCTCACCTCATCCATAATGAATCAAGAGTGCCAAGCTATTGCCACTATAAATGAGATAAAGAGGCTTGAGAAGGAAAAGAAGAATAGAATAATAAGAATGAGTGAACTAAGAGGGATAATTATCCCTAAGTTAGAGGCAATGCATGAGGCTCTAACTGATGCTTAGACTACAGCCCGAACCAGTGATCCAATAGAATTAAAGAGGGCAAAATCTTTTGCATTTTTGTTAAGTGGTCACATCTCAATTTTGGACAGGATGAAGCAGAGTTGGGCAACAAAATTAATCTAGTTGGAAACCACTTTTGCAGATATACTTAAGTATATGTAAGTATAACATGTATATATACTTATGTGGCTATGTATAGGTTGATTTTTAGAAATTTTGGTGTACAGATTCTACCCTTTTCCATTGATGTCAAAGGGGGAGGAGTAGTGAAAAATGTGGAATCCAGCTAAGGGGGAGCTTCGTTAATAGTGTACAGGGGAGCTCCGGCAAAAGTGTACATAAGATAGAGCATCAACCAAGGGGGAGTTTGTTATAACACTTAGTCATTTTTCACTAAGTGTTGCCATTAATGCCAAAGGGGGAGATTGTTGGCAAGAGACACTGTGTGGCTTCATGAGTGTTGTCATTCATACTCATTTGTAACACATAATATGTCTATACCAAAAGTCAGATTGAAGAGTGTTTTGGTCCGGTGAACAAGAACAGAGCATGCAGCAAGGTTTGACAATCAGGTCCAGATCTCTTAGATGATGTATCTCAGAAAAGTACAGACTTGGGGAAGTCAAGAGGAGTACCATGACTGACACATTCTAGAGATTGAGCCTCTAGTGATGAAAGAGTGAAAAGATATGAGCATCTAAGTGTTGGGTTTTTGATAGGCAGAGCAAACTAAGGAAGAACTGACCGACAGAGCATAAGATTCGAATCCGAATGACAAATTAATGGTGGTCAAGCTATTTGAGATATCATACATGGTTGGCCGACATGAATGATGACTTCTATGTCTATGAATTTGACACGCATCACATATTAAGCATGAATTCAGCTGACAGATCAGTGTTTTGTAAATATCTTAAGTATTTCATTTGCCGACTAGAAAGATGTTGAAATCCTTGGTGCGGATATATATACCAAATGGATTTCAATATGAAGGTGAGTGTGTGGTGTGATAATGTGTGAAGAAAGGCAGAGATAAGTGTGGAAGTAGTAATACAAGTCTGGTATGTGACAAAATAGTAGCACTAAAGCAGAGGAAGAATGAAGTGCAGTAGATCAGTTTATTAAGCCTAACCGGAACTGAACCTTAGCATATGTGGATGCCTCTAATCAGTTCAAACACCTAGTTACTTTCTATATACCTTGTAGACAATGAGTCTCTTGTAGGTAGTGAGCCTCTTGTGAGCAGTGTACTCGGGCAGTGAGCCCTAATTGGCAAGTGTCATTTTGTACTTCTATTCTTTTAACAGAGAATACAATCTTGGGTTAGTCACCCCATGGTTTTTCCCTTAACAGGGTTTTCCATGTAAACATCCTTGTGTTATTTGTGTTGATTTCTTTTTTTTCTCTCATGTTCATGTATTCTTATATGTTTTGATACTACACTAGCTGTTTAAGAGGAAAAGAAAGTTAAATAATTAAGATAACTGATTCACCCCCCCCTCTCAGTTATCCACCTTGTTTCCAACAGAGGATACAATGGGTGGTTGTGAAATGGGAGGTTGGGAGATGATGGGTTGTATGTATGTGAAATTAGATGAGGGGTTGTTGCATGGATTATTGTTGGATGTGTTGTAATGTAGTTGGGAAAATAATTACGTCATGAAGGCTATAGTGTTGGCATCGGGTTGAGGTACACTCATGGAAGCACTTGTGTACGTGGTGTTGTTGGGAATTTTGAGAGTGATTTGGGGAGTAGATGTGGTTATGGTCTATGTTGAGGCAGAGATAGGGATTGATGTAGATGATGTGGAGGTAGGATTTGATGTAGTGGTGTTTAAAGTTTGGGATGTGTTAGGGATATTATTGGAAGAGGATGGTTGTGACAAGGTGCATCTTGCGGCTTCATTTTGGATTAGAAATTCAAGATAATTTCTTGGATCTAACTTTAGGACTCTATCTAGTATGTCCATGGAGTCAACATCTTGCATTAAGTCTATGAAATCTTGATCTTGATATTATTGGATGGTGGTCCTAGTGGTTGGATTCCAAATGGATTTATCATAGCATTGGCATCAATGGATGATTGTTGTTGGAAATAGGGACATTATTTTGGTCGGGGTTAGGCATCCCAAAACTAATTCTAAAGGGTTCCATTTCCTTGTTTTTCCTAGATTGGGACCTTGTTAAGGGCATGTAATGGATTGGGTATGGATTGATTTGTTGTTGAAAGGTGGATGAAGCTTGTGACCTTAGATAAATGATTTCAAAATATTGGACCCAAAGATGGATAAATAAAAAGATGAATCGATAATGATAGATAATGGATGAGGTATGGATAGATTTGGTTTCTTTAGGATCAAAGGTGGATGGATAAATGGGTGATTTGGTGACCATAGAGATTGATTTTCAAAAGATTTTTGGACCAAAGGTAAATGGATGTGAGGGTGAATAAATTTGAGGATTATTTTTTGGATGGGTGATTAAAAGGATACTTGAGGAAAATTTGGGAATGATGATTTTGGAATGGATGAATAAGGTAAACATAGGACAACTTTGGATGATAAGTGACCAAGGATACATTGGATGATTTGGGTAGTGATTTTGGATAGGGTTGGATGATCAAGGATGTTGGATAAATTTTATGATGTTTCATATCAATGGAGAGCTCAAATAAATCTAGATCTTTTAGATTGCAAAGAATATTTTCTTCTTACCCAAGGTAGTCTAATGATCTTAATAAAAGAGAAAAAAAGATTATTTTACTTGAGGGTAGACTAATGACCACCAAGAAAAATGGGATGCCTTAGAGTTTACCAACTTAGGAGTTGTCTAAGCTCCTAAGTTAATTAATATAAAGGTTGACAAAAGGCTAACTTATGAGAGAACTTAAGGTAGACAAATTCTTAAGCTCCCTATAAATTAGAGGATGATGAGATCTAGACTTAATCTTACACACACTTGATTTGAGGGATGTTTTTGGATGTTGATGTTGTTGATTGGATTTGGATAGGTTTGATTTTGGATTGATGTTTTGGATAAGGTTGATTGATTTTTGATGTTGATTGATGTTGGTTTATGGTTGATAAGATTTGGATGATGTTGGTTTATATTTGGGATGAGGTTGATTGGACTTGGAATAAGGTTGGAATACTTTTTAGAATTTTGATTTGGATGAGTTTGAGATGAAATGGTTAGACAATTATTTTAAAATTTGGATGAAATGGATGAGATGCAAAGGTCTAAAATGAAGATCAAGATGTTTCTCTAAGGTCAAATAGATAATGGAGGATGATGAACTTAGATTGGGGGTTGGATAAGGAGATAATACTTTTGGATTAGGATGGAAATGGAGTGAAAGGTTGGAAAAAATAATTGATTGGTGAATGAAGTATGGTCAAGGGTCTAATATCAAAAGGATATTTCTCTAAGGTCAAGTGGATGGAATTGGACAAAGGATGGACTAGGTTGAAAATGAAAATATAGACAAAGGTTGGGTTCTAATTGATGATTTGATTTTGGGGTGATTTTGACAAGGTTTCCAAATGCTAAGGTCAAATTAAGCTCAAGAACTTTGGTACAAATCAGGTGGTGGCTTTTGGACATGGCACAAAAGTGGTGCTAATTCAGACCCAGATGGTAATGATTGAGGGACAAATGGTGCTAATAGAAGATCAAATAGCGCTAATAGGGGAATGGATAGCACTAACAGAGAGGTGCTAGTAGTCAAGCATATGGCGCTAAACAGTGAACATATGGTGTTGATTGATAGTCAGAGATTGGAACTTGATTGGATTGATGGCAAATTTGGATTTTTTGAATTGTTGGTTCAAATTTTGGATTTCAAAGGCTCAAATGTTGGACTTGAATGATGTCAAAGGTTCTTGGAAAGCACAAAAATCAAATAAGAGAAGACAATCGCTTGACTCAAGGTGGACTTTGGATAATTGGCTTGTACGGGTTTCAAAAAAGAATACACACCATTCACATAAACATCCTAGTAATTAGTCAAGTGGGAGTGTCATACCCTGTAGATCTCATGAAATGGTTGTGGGTCAATCTCAACTCAATAGTGAACCAAGATTCCACCCCCATTAATACCTTTGATGATATAGCTTGGATAGATAGGGAATGTAAGGTCATGGACCACCATACACGCCTTACCTTAGAGACTTTCATCTTGCCCAAGGTAATGCCTATCTCAAGTATAACGGTATGTTGAGCGTCTTCCCCTCCTCTGTAGTGGTGCACTACAAGGTATGATGGTTGAAAGGTCTTAAACTAGGATATTAAAAGCTTCTAGGGAGTCCTCTTCATACACAAGGTACTAGAGGCACAAGACCGTCAACACTACTCCACTAAAGGGATGCGGCAAGCCACTTCACCTTGTGTTCGAAATCACCTGGGGCCCCAAGGTTGACCTAATGACAATGCAAATAGATTAGGGTACAAGTTTACTTCTCCCCACTTTGATATACCCCATTGGTACATGTGGTTGAGGTCATCCCTTGGGGTGATGAAATCCCAAGCAAGCCTCCTAAGAAGAAATTACCCCTTGCCTTTGATCACCCAAGGTTACACTAGGAGTGAGGGGAGAGCATATGCAAAAAAGGTAACCCCTTCGACAATAACACTTAAAAGAGATAAAATGTTTGAGTGTGGACTTTTCATCCCCAAGATCACCCTAAATTGCAAAGGGAGAGCATATGTCTACACACAAACCAAACATGGAAAACAAGGTTAATTACCAACTAAGCTATTTTAGTGCAACTACTCTAGTAAATGAAAACAAGATCTTGGACCAATGAAACCTACACCAAAGAAGTTAGTAGTTTGATAAAATAGTCTTGGAAAAATGTTTATGACACCTACAAAAATAGATTAGACCCTGCACAGACTCTGAAAAATGTTGTCAGAAAATAGCGCTAATATGGAGCCAGATAGCACTAACAGAACTGCAAATAGCACTAAAACAACAACAAATAGTGCTACTGCAAAAGAGAATAGCGCTAAAAAATAGTCAAATGGCACTGAAATGACAAAGACAGATAAAAAAATGCTTACACCTATCTAGTAAAGGATTTGGTGGCATGATTTTGAGTGCATATAGTGCTAATCCGCAGAAAACTAGGGACCTGCACAAAAACAGAGACCAAAGTTGCACAAAATGATGAAAATAAAAGATGAAATAGCCTACAAGGTTAGTCAAAGGTGAATGCCACAGTTGGTTAGCAAAAAAATAGGGCTAACTTGTGTTAGGTAATGAAAACTAACTCAAGCCTAGTTGTTCTTAAAATATCCCAAAAATAATGAGCATAATAACCCCTTAGGACCAAGAGACTGTTAAAAATAGAGAGCTAACACCTCTAGATAATGATAAAGAACACAAAATAGATATCAAAAACTTTTTGATAGAAAAATGTTAATAGTGTCGTAGGAAAATGGTGCTAATGCAGACATGTATAGTACTAGAACAGAGGTGGATGGTGCTACGACAGACGCAGATAGGACTAATCCATGAGCTAATAGCGTGACTGCAGGAGCAGATAGAACTAAACTAGCCTGTTCATCAAGAAACCTTCACAAAAACTCAAATGCAAGCTAGATTAGGACTAGGGGTCCTATTATGCCTTGCACACATGCCCCATTTTGACAAATGGAGACCCCCTCTTTTGCTTTGGCTTAGAGTCTCAACCTTTGTTACTTATGATTATGGGAAAGTGAATTTGTGCTTAGAACACATGATTTGTTACAGATTTGAGTATTTTGCATGTTTGGAGTGATTTCATGTCATTTGGAGCTGTCTTGGGTGGTCTTGTGCTTAAAAATAGCCATTTGTTGTCTTTTGCACTGAAATTGGGTGTTACTGCATTTTTCTCCAAAATCCTATGTCACTGGATATTGCCCTTGAAATTGCTTCTGCAAGATGTGTCATGTTGAAATTCCTAGTTTCCAGGTCTTAGAGTTGCAAAATCATGTCAAATTCCACAAGATTTCATTAAGGGGTTCATATACTTTCATCCTGTCGCATGATCCTAAAGCCTTCATTTGGCTAAGTTTGAAAGCCTAATAATCTTGAAAAATGGCTAAGTCTGAAATCTGGTGGAACCACAAAATTCTAGAATCTGCATATGAAATCCTGTGGATCTAGAACCTATCTCAAACATTCTAAAAATATATTTAAAATATTTAAAGTATTATATTTAAATACATTTTTAAATATACTTTCACCCTAAGAAGTTCAAAATTTGGCGCTAAAAATGACCCCAACTAATCTTTGCACCAAAAACAGCCTCTACCGACCTTAGTGCTAAAAATTGAATCCACTGACTTTCTGCCAAAAACAGCTGCTACTAACTTTCATCGCTAAAAACCTCACTCATAGACTTCTGCACGGAAATATTTGTCCTCTAACCTTAGCACTACAATCACCTCCGACTGACTTCCTTCAAACTACTATTAAGTCAGTCGGCACCAAAATCCCCGTCGGAGGCATCTATCAAAGCTATCGCTAAAATCATGGTCAACCGACTTGCACTAAAAATGACCTTCACTAACTTTAGTCGGATGGAGCCAAAATCCTTGCAAGGTCAGACAACACCAAAATCCCCTCACGGTCGGACAAGATAAAAATCCTCACAAGGTCGGACAACCCCAAAATCCCTACTAGGTCAGTTGGAGGTGAAATCCCCACTAAGTCAATGACCCCCAAAATCAACGCTTTTTAGTATTTTGGGCCAAAAATTAAGTTTTTCAAGGAGTAAATTGGATTTTCTTGATGGATTTGAATTGCATATCTATTTGTCACATCATGATGAACATTTTACCAAGTTTGTGTGGATTTTTGGCACGTTTTATGATAATTAATGCTACTGCACAAGAAAAGTCTGTGAGCCTCAAAAATCTCATTTTTTATAGAAAAGATTAAAAAAACATGAAATAAAGTCTACAAATGGATTCTAATAACCACAAAAGCTTCCTAGATCAATATATTGGCCAAATGGGTACTTGAAAATGGTAAAAAACTTAGAAAATCATAAGAAAGCAACATTGACAATGAGCTATTTTGATTGATCCATGACTGCAAATGGACATATTATGATTCAAAATGATGGGAAATAACTTTTTATGATGAAATTAATGCTTGGACTTATTAATTACAGGTCTAAAAGGACAAAGGAGCTTGTTGGAGCTATCTCGGAAGGATATACACATAGATATGCAGTGTTGACCCAGAAATGTAGAAACTTCATTTTATTAACCAAATTGCTGTTGCACCTGCAAAAGGATGTTAGTATGATATCCGAGATGATGGAAATAAGTCCCCGGAGCTTGAAGACATTGAATATCATGCCTACAGCACTATTGTTCCTGTAGATCTAGTCCAATGTCCTAGTGATCCAGTCCAGGGGTCATAACTCCTAGCTATTTTATCAAAATTTAAACTTCTTGGACTCGTTGGAAAGATAAACTAATTATCTAGTTTGAGCTACTCGGTTGCTAACACTTAATGCCAAGCAATTGACAAAGTTTTGAGGCCCCATTCCACTCTGAAGGCCTCTAAAAATGTAATTTACTACGATATAGAAAATACCAAAAATTATATTTTTGATATTTTCCCAAAAATACCACTCAAATGACCCTAGACTGGATCACTAAAACATGCATACAGTTGTCCCAGTAGTCCTGTCATCAAGAATCAGTCTAGCAAGCATCTAGTTGCATATACCTTCACCAAAATACTCCTATTTGATCTAGTCAGCACTTGGAATCCCGTGAATCCACATCAGCTCAAGTTTTCAAGTGTCATGTGACCCTATTTTAGCTTCATTAGGCCTTGAAAATTGATTTTTCATCATGTACAACCAAATGGGTATCGATTCTATCCAAATTCGATGTATTTGCAAGTTGTTTTATCTTTTTCCTACAAGACAAATGTAAATCCAAAAATATAACAAACTGATGTACTTTACTAAATGATATGTAATCTAGACCATTGGTGTTGATTTAATCTCCACCGTCCATTGAAAACTCGGTATGGTGCCTTGTCTATAAAAGGACCATCCTTTTCTCTCATTTATAAGTAAGATTAGATACTAAATTACCGAGACTCTACCAAATTGTGATCAATACAAAGAAAGTTTTGCAGGTTGCTAGGAATTTGTGTTCTTGTGTTATCCTCTTTGGTTTTCATGGTTCATATCAATCTAAATTTAATTAGTTGTGCTTCTGCAATGATGGGTAAATGTTAAGATATCTGATGAATGCTTTGGTCCATACTATTAGTGCTTGCTGATGGTAAGTTGCTATGTATAGTTAGCTTGGGCCCTGTAATTGAATATAGTTAGGTTGCATTCCACTAGTTAAGCTACACCATTGTTTGAGTGTTTAATGAGTGAATGCAATTTGAAAATCATAAGGATCCTTTGAAGATTGTATCATTTCTTACAACATTATGGGTTTCCTATTCTGGTGAAATAGGGAATAGTTTATTGAAAGTATTTGTCTATCTATAGTATTTTACCCCATTGTGAGTGTCACTTAGGATCTCTTATCCCTTCTCTCTCTCCTTTTCCTTTTGCATTTTATTTATATCATGTTTGTTAGGTTAGGTTATAAGCAGCATCTACGTTACAAATCTGCTAAAAGTATCATAGGGTTTCTGCATACATACTACAATCATATTTGATAAACCCTACATTTTATGTAAGAACCCTTGTTGACATAGCTAGATATACCACTGATTCATTCCACACAACCTAAGACCTAGCTATATTATCCTTGGGGCAGTCCTATCTTGGATAGGGTATCTTTTTCAAGAGAAGTGTGATCCCAGCAATCATACACGTGTTATTGTGTGCTAAAACCACCATCAACAGAATTGGAGCTAGAAAGGGCTAAACAAAGATTTTATGTGGGCTTTCAATTTTATTAGTTCATTGCACACGCTGAAATGAATTGACTATTTAGGAGATTCAGTTCCAATGGGTACACATATGGGTTTCAGTGATGAAATTAATTCATTCTTCAGAGGACCATCTCAATAGTTGTATCATGAAGAGAAATTCCAAGTGAACATCCAACTTTTCAAAGAAGTGTTAGATAGGCAAATCAGGGTGAAGTATCCTCCACTAACCTTGCTTGATTTTAGTTCACCTCAAGTCTACATTGTACATCCTGGAGAACCACATGACAAGATTGATTGTTTAACTTTTCTTCAAAGATTGGACCTGCATTTAAAAGGATTGCTCCCTATTTTTGAAATATACAAGCCTGAAGTGGGATATATGCATGACAGACATGCTCAGAGCAAGACCATGCAATGAGCTACAGTACAGATAGAAGAATATGCATGTGATCTTGTCTCAGGTGAAAGCACCCAAATAGTTGAGGTTACAAGAGCTATAAATCCACCACTCATTGTTGATCATAGTCAAAAGGGTCACCCAACTAAGGAGTATACATTCCCTGACTAATTATAGCCTAGTTTCCATTCACTGGACCTTCCAACTTGGTTAAAACTCAGTTTTCGGTCATAGGACAACAAACAGAGAAATGTGTAAGATCATATTTCTGCTATTGAAAATGCTAATAAGTTAGACAATGAATTAGACTTGATATATAGTCATGTTAAGAATACTGATCAACAACCAGATGCTTTAAAGATATCAAGTTTTTAGCCCAATTTTGTTGCTGCAAAGGAGGAGAACAACAGTTCATTTCATACTACTAATAATTTTGAGTTTGAATAGGAGATAGATCATATTGGACATGTGCAAGAACAAGGAAAAATCGGTCCTCCAATTGAAGAACAATCATGGACAACAATGCATAAAATCATTTTAGTTGACATATCTAAGCTATAATCAAATTATTCAGAGAAAAGTGATCAGACTCTTGACTACATCAACCCATTATATCATCATAATCAGCCATATCATGTTAATGCAGTTGCTACAGAAGAATCTCAAGATGAGCCAAATGAAGAAGAAGATGATGCATCACTTCAAGGCAGCATTGACATCAAGAATCAAGTTATGCAGGAGGAAGGAGATCTTGTTACTGCTGTAGAAAATGAATGTGCAATCCAAATAAGAAGGTTGTTGATTGATACAGAGGAAGTTTTTTTAGAGCATGTGACTAATATGGATGTAGATTTAAATATAACATATGTTCCACATGTTGATCCTGTTCACACCTACTATAGATTAGAAATGCAAATAGGGTGAAAATACCAAACAAAGTGCAATAAACACAGAGTTATACCTTACAAGCAAATCCAATCCCATCAAGGGAGGAAGGAGCCTTTACACCCAAAACAAACTCCTTGACAAAGATTACCCTAGACAATGCATTCCAATGTGAAATGCTTATTCAAATTATGCAACTCACTATCCTAACTCAAGAGTGATTTTGGCATTATGTCTTTGCATAGACTTGGCTTCTTGAAAATGGCTTGGGAGAGGCTCTATTTATAGACTTTTGGAGGGGATTTTGATCCAAGGGTGGAGATTGGTTGGAAAGATCAATGGTGGACGACGAAGATGATATGGAGGGCCTAGATCTAATCTAGGAGAATGGATGGCTATGAATAAAAGTGAATCTTTTATTCATTTTGGGGAAGAGAAAATTATTAAATAAGTTATGGGGGAAGATTATTCCCAAATAAAAGATTCATGGGGGGAAATGCAAATGAATTAAAAATTTATTTGGGGGGAAGTAGAGGTATAGGCATGGGAAAAATAATTATTTATTGTGATGTGGGATTTTAGGTGGATTTATTCCAATTTCTTTATTTGGAGAATGTGGGGAAGTGGGTTAAACTAGCTTTGACCATCCAAATGAGGGGTTTAGGGTTAATTAAACATTGGTTTTATTTAATTAACCCTAGGGCTAGAATAAATGGGTTAAATTAATTAGTTAACATGATTTTAACTAATTAATTGAATTTAGTGGTAAAAAAGGAAAAAATGATTTAGTAAATATTGCATATTTACTAAATTCATTTGGCTAAGTTTGAAACTATTGAATTAATGAAATTAATTCAATTGTCTGGGATAAGTTGATGAAAAATGGGGTGATGAAGGGATAATTAATTAAATAAAATTTAATTAATTGGCTTAGGAGGGAAATTGACATGATTAGGGATATCGGGAGTCAATTTGGTAGTCGAGACATTTTTAGGTGTCTACATTTGCCTCTCTTTGACATGGCGTCAGGACCTAGGAGGGAAGTGGCATCGGGTTGAAGAAAAATATGCCTCAGCTGCCAGGAAGGAATAAGATGGATGGGTGATGCCCCCTCGAGAGGTTGGCGGGAAAATAAAGTTTTTTTCCAGGTGAGCTCTCGAAAGGATGTGACAGACATGAAAGTTGGATAGGTGCCAGAAAAAGAAGGTGGCAAAAAGAAAAAATGGAGAAAAAAGGCAGAGATCTGCACCCTGGAGGAAAAAGAAAGGGTGGAAGGATGACATGGCCCACTATATTAGGCAAAGTGGGCCCTAAGAGTGCCACATTTGCACACTTTGACCCTAGAAAAGAAGGAGCGAAGGAGAAATGGCTGACCGTAACCCCCAGTTCCCACGACTTCGACACATCTCCGAGCGGTTCCGAGAGTTTGGTTAGGCACCCGGCACTGGACCCCCGGTAGAGCCTAACCCTGACTTTGTAATTTTCTCATTTTACGTGCATTTTTTTAGGGTTTTAGAAGTCAAGATTGGAGCACATAGTGCCAATGGCAAGGTGGATTGGCACCATCCTCTAGATTGGCGCTATCCGCTTGGGTAGAGTAGGGTGGTTATTTCACCATTAGGTGGGAGTTTTAGCACTATCTTCCGGATTAGCACCATTCTACGGAAGAATAATTTTTGGCATTTTAACGCCAAATGGGGGTCAAAGTGGTGCTATTGGCTGCAATAGCGCCATCCTGGGAAGTAGCGCCATGACGTATTTTAGCGCTATTATGTGTTTTAGTGCAATGATTTATTCTAGCGCTATTGGGGGAATTGGCGCCATTAGGTGAATTAATGCCAAAATTAATAGTGACGCTATGAATAGCACGCAATAGTGCTATTTTTTGGATTGGCACAAAGAGGTATGCGCAGTGGTGCAATACTCTGTATTAGCACTATTTAGAAGAAATTTTAGCACCATTTTAAAAAATGGCACAAGGGTTGTCTATTTGCGTGCCATCTGATGCTGGCTTGTTAGACATGTAGAAGAAGAAGAAGGTTGATTTAGAAGAAGATAGGTTGATATCTAACCATAATGTTGTGTATGCAGGATACAGAGCAATTCATATTATAGTCATGAGAGTGATAAGTTCCCGCTGTGATGGCCTTATTCGATGGTTTTGATGATGTCGTGAAGGCGCTGTTGGCGAGCTTGGGGCTTCTGACGGTGGCGTCGATACCCATGTTGCGAGCTCATAGAGCTCTGATGACAGCCATGATGGAGCGATACCGTACTAAGACTTGTATTTTTTGCTACCAATAGGAGAGATTACCATCACACTTGAGGATGTATATCGCATCCTCAAGCTACCTATCCGAGGTCGATGTGTTAGATATGACACGAAGAGCGGGCGGAGGGCACTGGTCAGAGTGTTTGGTGTGGATCATCTTATTCTCTCTCTAAATGAGAGGGAGATGGACTATGAGGGGACATTGGTTGTGGGTGCAGATCCATTTGCCTTGTTCCTGTGCGCATTGATTGGAGGCGTGGTGATGCCTGATAGGCGAGGCAAGGGTTTTCCAGTTGGCTAGGGAGGGGTGATAGAGGGGATGGTGACACATGGGATTGTCTATGCCTGGGGGCTAGTGATGCTAGCGCAGTTGTATCATGAGATGCACACCGTCGCCTATCTGCATGATAGAGCCTTATCCGCTGGAGTTACTCTGCTACTTGTATGGACTTGGGAGCACATCCCTGTCACTTGGCTGACATGTGGGTACTATCGACAGCAATTTGAGGCCTTTGTGTTTCTATATCAGGATGCAGAGTACACATATACTGGCCGGGTGCGATATTGGCGGAGGATGCTGGATGACGTGATTAGTGTGGTTTAGCGAGCATACATCAGTTGTGAGGAGTGGCCAAATGACGTTATTCATCTCCCATACACTTTTCAGCAGAGATATCTTATGGGTCGAGGAGACCATTGTATAGAGATGTACCTACCCTCGTGGGTTATGTGGCAGTTTGGTTTGGTGCAGGACACCCCTCAGTAGATGGTGATATACACGTGGACCTCGCGAGATGCGACCTATTGGCCCGTAGCCCTACAGCCATAGGTCGCCCTAGCAAATTTTGCAGTGCTTCGGCCAGTACAGTGGGCTTGGAGGAGCACGGTGAGGGATGCAGGGAAAATAGCTACTTATGATATATGGTGGCATATGCAATGGCCTACTCGGTTGACGGATCTAGCAGAGGAGGTAGCAGGTTCAGGGGGCGATGATTCAGATGGTGGAGATGACCCTGATGGGGAGGATCACGTGGAGGGAGAGGTGATCATTGAGGACTTCCTTGTGGAGGTTGGGGATGATGGAGAGGAGAGAGTGATTGGGAGGGATGGCCAGCCGATAGATGTGTTGGCAACAGTGGCAGTAGGACAGGGATAGGGGCAGCAGGTTCCTGCACAACAGGTTCCTACATAGTAGCTACAGGCGGAGTAGGTTCCTTCATAGTAGGTACGGGCGTAGCAAGTTCCTGCACAATAGGTACAGGCGCAGCAGGTTCCTACGCAGCAGGTTCCTGTGCAGTAGGCTCTGGCACAGCAGGTACAGATTAGATCGGTATGACAGCCGAGAGTACCCGGCGGTGCAGGGGGTAGCTGAGAGTAGATGAGGGTGACCTACCTCCACCATAGGAGGGGCAGCGGTAGGTTGGTGCATGATGTAGAGGCCGGGACCTCAGGGACAGCTTTGGGAGGAGAGTTTCAGAGGTTGACACCTTATCGGCGATGATAGGAGGAGGAGGAGATGGAGACCTTACGAGTACAGGTGGCCAGTCTGGAGGAGGCCTTAGAGCGTTGAGAGGCTGAGTTGGTGCAGTTGTGGGGGGTAGATGGGCAGGTAGTAGTCTTAGAGGCACAGTTGGCCCAGGCCCGAGGAGACATGGAGGGTTTGACGAGAGAACGAGATGTAGCGCTCTTGAGAGCACAGCAGGCAGAGACTGCATTGAGCAGTCTATAGGCTTCTGGTGGGGGACTGGCCCCAATTTTGGTAGGGATGCAGGCTCAGCTAGCCCAGGTGTAGACATAGACTTATCAGCTACAGGCACAGGGGCAGGTGATGCAGGTATAAGGGGATCTGACAAAGGCTAGAGCACGGGTGGAGTATTATCGGGGCCTATACTACGCGGCCGTGCCAGCAGCGCAGCGTGCCCCGAGCTATAGTCAGTTCAGCAGATCAGGGGCATCAAGATCTCATAGATCAAGATCTATTCAATCTATTCAGCAGATGATGCCTCCTCCCTCATTCGTGCCCCAGCAAGTCCCTCAAGTGCAGGTACAGCCACCGCCGCAATCACAGTCGTCGATAGGGTCACAGGCTTGACCAGGATCAGAGTCTCCCACTCCATCAAAGAGGGGATCCTCTATGTGATAGCCCTATCATGATAGCCCTTGGAGGCATTTTTGTATCAGGACATTTTATTTTTTGTATACATATGTGAGCGATGTACACTTTTTGCGGTGATTTGATATGATGCGATGTTTTTTTGATGATTTATGATGCTATGATTATGATTCTCTATTATGATGATGCCTATGTGATGGATGCAGTATTTATTTCTGGATTTTGTATGTTATGGATATGTTATGTTTATATGATGATGATGTGCATATGTAGCTAGAGGTTTTTGTGACTAAGTGGTTTATGAAATGTGATGTATATTGTGCAACTAAATGATTTGAGAATGAACCTAATTATTATGCAAACTGAAATGGATGAAAATGAATCTAAATGACATGTAATTTTGAAATGGTTTAAATGAATCTATTTGATATGCAATTTAAATGGATAAATAAATCTAAATGACATGGGATTTTAGATGGTTTAAAATGCACCTAAATGATATGTAAAATGGATTAAAATGAATCTAGAATGACATGTAAATTGGATGGATAAAAATGCACCTAAATGGACTAAAATGAATCTAGAATGACATGCCAATTGGATGGATTAAAATGCATCTAAATGGATTAAAATGAATTTAGAATGACATGCCAATTGAATGGATTAAAATGCATCTAAATGGATTAAAATGAATCTAGAATGACATGCAAATTGGATTAATGTGATATGTAAAATAGATTTAAAATGAATCTAATGTGATATGCAATGATGGACTACATGCACCTACATGGATTAAAATGAATCTAGAATGACATGCAAATTGGATTAATGTGATATGTAAAATAGATTAAAATGAACCTAAATGGATAAAAATGAATCTAATGTGATATGCAATGATGGACTACATGCACCTAAAATAATATGTAAGTAAATGATCATGACATGTAGCTAAATGATATGCTTAGATGCAGTTTAGGTGATAGGTGGTATGCAAACTAGGTGATAGGTGAGGTGGTCCAGTCCTGATACTCATGATAGGGGTGTATGGATGGGTATGGGTAGGATTGGGAGTGTCTAGAGACGGGGGGGTGGGTAGATGAGAGGGTTGTTAGGTCATAAGACACCACGTCAATTGAGGGGAGATTTATTTCGGTTCAAGATGGGTTGAGTGGAAATGTGGTGGGGGAATGGGATTAGTGAGGGGATGGGGGAAATGATTATCAAATCTAGGCAGAGATGGGAGTGTTGACTGAGTGATTAGGATGATGATTTTGAGCTAGTAACAGTAGTTGCACAAGATTACTTGAGAGCATTTCTTAGTTTAATGTAGCAATGTAGGATACAGTTCACAAAAGGTATGAAATGACCTAGGTGATGATGTATACCCTACAATTGCATGGACTAGACCCACAAACAATAGGTTGATTTCATGCATACCCAAGGTAGTATAATCTTGTCTAGTCGAGGAAGGGGACTCATAGCGATGAGTGCAAAGAATGCATAAAAGGTTTTAATGCCTGTATATGCAAATAGGACACATCATGCTAGAACCGACCCGAACTTCAAGATATGAACACTATTCTTGGAGTAATGAAACCAATCCACAAGCACAGCATACAGAAACAATGACGATGTCTACTCCAGGTGCTCTCTACTACTCACCATGATATAATAAGATCAAGGCAGCTTTGGAGATGACTAAGAGTGAGACAAAAAGATAAAAATCAATAAGCAAAAAGACCAACGAAAAGATGCAAATAGCCTTTGTGTGCTCTTGCCAAGAGACGTGATGATAGAATGATAGAATGTTGTCCATTGTAGGAAAGATATATCCTAGGATGCAAATCCATTGGTGTTAATTAAAGAACTGTGGGAAGATGGGCAAAGGAATAGTCTGGCCATGTGTAGGATTATGGTTGGTATGTTGATTGATGATTTTTTGCGTTGGGGGACTTGTTTGAAGTGTATGCATAGCTTGTGTGTCATTTATGAGATCGAGAAAGCTCAGTAAATGGGGGACCATTCAATGGGGTGGATGGGTGCATCTTAGATACCTGAGTACTGGAAACTTCCTTCGTATTCCAGACTGCCTACATACCCTGTGTCCATGGGATCAAGGTACTTTTAAGATGCGGGTGAAATGAATATGTAGTTCTGGTAAGACTTGATGATGCGGGAATGGTTCGGGATGGATGTGATGTGATGAAGATTGATGTGTGTTTGATGATGAGATGTGTTTTTTTTTTGGGTTTTATGTATTTTCTATTGTTTTTTGTATTTTTTGATTTTGCGATGTTTTTGGATTTTTTGATTCTGTATGTACAAAGGGAGCTTACAAAGATCCTCGTTCCATGGGTTGGCCTTGGGATGGAATAGGATAGGTCAGGCGACAGGACTTGATGTTTCAGAATTCCAAGCCATGGGATATGTGAGATATGGAGTGGTGTGACGAGAAGAGGACTTATTAGATGGTAGAACCGGCCACTACGCATGGCGCCTGGAACAGGTTTTCACCATGGTACTTATCCAAGGCGTCACCGAAGTGATTTTCACCATTGGAAGTTTTTATTGCACTCTGATTTTTTCTTGATTTTCTGATTTTTATTTTTTTTCTTTTTTTTTCTTTTTTGTTGTTTTTGATTTTTTTATTTTTTTGATTTTTTTTTTTGACTTGGGGTAACAGATGGGTTATGCATAGAATTTCTTGAGATGTAGGATATTCATTGGCTCATCTAGAGGCTACCCCTCAGATGTTTCAAGCTGATAGACTCCTGACCCATAATCGGTCGTGACGACATAAGGTCCTAGCCAATTGGGTTCAAACTTTCCTTGCTTCGGATGCTCTTGCAGGTTCTTCTGATTTTCCATTAGGACAAGGTCACCTACCTCTAATGTTCTAGATCTGATCTTTTTGTTGTAGCTTCGTCTGAGGCAGTTTTGGTATGTCTGTAAGTGATTCAATGCATTCAGGCATTTCTCATCCAGTAGTTCTAGTTGATGCAACCTTGCGACGCGATAATCCTCATCAGAGATAATGGTTTGCAAGGACACTCGGAGAGATGGGAGTTTGACCTCTATAGGTAAAATGGCTTCAGATCTGAATACTAGTGAGAATGGGGTGGCTCCTGTAGGAGTGTGGATGCTTGTATGGTAGGCCCATAGGGCGGGGTTGAGTTGGAGGTGCCAATCGCGGCCAGCTTCATTGACTATCTTTTTTAAGATGCAGAGGATGGTTTTGTTAGAAGCCTCTGCTTGACCATTGCCTTGAGGGTAATACGGTGTGGAGAAGCGGTGTTTGATGTCAAACTTTTCGCACAAAGTGAGAATTTCTTGGTTTTTGAAGGGCTTTCCATTGTCGGTGACGATGGAATGGGGGATACCATATCGGCAGATGATATAGTGGAGGATGAATTTGGAGATTTGGATACCTATGGTGAAGGTGAGTGGTATTGCTTCCACCCACTTTGTGAAGTATTCGGTAGCGGTGATTATGAATTTATGGCCATTTAAGGATGGAGGATGTATTTTTCCTACGAGGTCGAGTCCCCACTGTGAGAAAGGCCATGGCGTTGCAATTGGTTGTAACTCCTGTGCTGGTGTGTGGATGAGATCATCGTGTTGTTGACATGGGAGGCATGTCTTGATAAACCTGTGGGCGTCGCGGTCCATGGTTGGCTAGTAGTATACAGTCCGAAGGATCTTTTTAGATAGGGTAGGTCCACTGGAATGTGCCCCACAGATACCCGCGTGCCAATGTAGATTAGAAATGCAAATAGGGTGAAAATTCCAAATAAAGTGCAATAAACACAAAGTTATACCTTACAAGCAAATCCAATCCCATCAAGGGAGGAAGGAGCCTTTGCACCCAAAATAAACTCCTTGACAAAGATTACCCTAGACAATGGATTCCAATGTGAAATGTTTATTCAAATTATGCAACTCACTATCCTAGCTCAAGAGTGTGGCAGCGTTACTCTCCGTTATGGAGTCTCCCAGCCTCCAAGGGTTACACCTTGGAGGGTTTTGGGGGAGGTTGGCTATCAGTATAACACAACAACACCTGTCGCTTGAGACTTTCATCCCAAATGCCTTATTTTATATAGCGGCTTGGAAGAGCTTGACTTTAGCTTGATGCCGCTTGGGTCATTCCCACCTTTCGAAGCGGGGTGGCAGGCCCTCTAAGGATTACAAAAGCAATACAATCATAAAAATACTTTTGATCCCCAAGTTCACTCAAAGGTGTGAGGGGAGAGCATACGTATTCTAAATGATTGTATCACACTAAACATGGTTCAATTTTAGATCTTTGGATTAGAATGAGGTGTGATTTTTTGCAAGTTTTGTGATGAGCTTTTGATTCCCAAGATCACCAAAATGGTGCGAGGGAAGAGCATACGCTCCTTCACACTACAAACAAAAAGAGCACAAGACACTTCAACAATTAAGATGATTTTCTTGGTTACATGCGTGGGAGATGCAAGTTGTTGTTCTTTTTAACCAAATGCTTTATGCAAGTTGTGATTCTTTTTAGAGCCCAAAATCAAAGTGTTTGATTGTTGTTTGTTGGCACACCAAAGAGTAAATTTTAGAGCACCAAAGTAAATGCTTGTTGGCACACACACTTCACACAAAGAGTTGTTTGTTTGTTTGATCAATTTTAAAACACCAAATTGAAGTGTTGTCTAACTAGGATGCCAAAAGAAAGGTTTATTTTAAGTCCCACATGGAATGATGTTGTGCAAGAAAAACTAAAAGAACCCTGCAAACAATTTGTTAGTATCTTGCAAAGGATGATAAGAACCTGCAAAACCCTTGTCAGCACCTGCACAGACAGCAAAGTCAATTTTTTTCTTAAAAAATAGTGCTAAAATAGGTATGTGAAAGTGCCACTACAGGCAGAACAACCCGACTTACAAGAAATGGCGCTAATTAAACTTATGGCGCTAATTAAACTTATAGCGCTAATATAACTTTTAGCACTAATAAAGCAGATGGAGCGCGACGATCTAGACGATAGCACGGATAAAGGTATAGGAAAGCACTACTGTGTAACCTTTCAGGGTGTTTGGTTATCCTGCGGATGGCACCGATCTGGGTGATGGCGCTGATACGACACTGAACACGTCCATCCTGCAAAAGGTAATTTTTTCTACACAATGCAAGGGGTCTGTTGGTGCCTGAATTGACTGTCAGATGATTTAGCAATTTTTCATGCAGGCACCTTCCCTAAAATCCAAAAAATTTTAAGTGTTGGACCTCCTTGGCATTTTTCAGCTACAGCATCATATTTTCTTAAGGAGAGAAGATCATCATCATCATGATATTCTAAGGGAGGGGGTCATCATCATTATCATTTTCTATTGATCGGATGTTTCATCAGGGTCATCATGTTTCAATATCAGGTGATGTTTGGATATCATCCCGATCCTGCAGTGAAGCTACAGTGCAGCATGATATTTGTGCATCAGGATGATATTTCTAAATATCTGGTTAATCTTCTGAATATCATCCTGATGCTGATATGGGGGTGACGTCATCAAGGTCTGGAGGGTCACATTGCTAACACTAAGTCATTTTATGGAGATCCCCCGATGTTGCGAATATGACAATGACGTCATCCTGAAATGTATAAGGGCGGCGAACATGCTTCTGCTACAGTGCGATGTACAAGTGGTCTTGTATATCGAGCTACATACAAAGCCGCCAACATGCATTTCAAACATACAAAGAAAAGATACATAGCGGGTATATTCCCGGGAATATTCCCGCTTTGTATATCGGGTCATGCACAAGCGAAATGTACAAAGGAGGTGTGCATATACAATTGCTACAGTGGCGAGTGGAAGATACATTCATCGAATATTCTGTTGAAGATGCTGCAGTTGTATATTGAAGGTTTGTATATTCACGGATATGCAAAGGAACAAAATATACAATGGCCGATATACAAGTGATGGGGCCCTCCAGTTGTATATACATGTAAAGGTATATAGGTCAAGATACAAGCCAGACCTGAATATGCTTCCAATCTGCTTCATAAAGGTTTGGGGTCCACCTTGTATATCAAACAGTTGTATATGCATAGGTGTAGCATTTCTCAGTTGGGCCGACAGAGGTGTTTGGCTGATGGAACTGTATCGGCGTAACATGTGATGTCGGCGAATGAGATTGTTGTTCTACCGATGGTGTTGGTCTTGCCGACAGGGGTAAGTCATGTATTCATCGGCAGGAGTGGGAGCTATCAGGTGAGCAGTCAGATGTTGGGCCGACAATGTAGTGTTTGGCCGATGAAGATTCATCGGCGTGTGTCTTACCGAAGAAAGTGGGGTTGACGTTTGGCATCGGCAAGACTACTGTGATCGGCCAATGTGTTTTGTGGTCCGCCAATAGAAGGAAGTCACCCCGATGGGGAATGCCATCGGGATGACTTTGTGTTCAGTTTGGCCAATGGTGGAGTATGTAGGATTTGGCGATCGGCGAGACTTTTGAGATTGGGCTAGCAGTTGGAGGGCCCGCCGATGGGTAATGTTTGGCCGATGAGGTTTCATCGGCATATGTTTGGCCGACGGAGGGATGAGGCCATAGTTCATCGGCATGAGTTGATTATATCGGCGAGGGAGTTTTGAGCTGGGCCGATGGTATATGTCACGGCGATGGGTTCTTGGCGAAGGGTTGTGTGTCAAGCGTGGCAAAACGCTCGACACCTATCATGTGTGCGGCTATGTTTATAAAGTGCTAGTGTGTTCTCCTCACCATACATGTGGGACTATTCTTTTTCCACAATTTGAACCTACGAAGGAGGCGTTTTGGCGGGAAGCCTCATGTTGACTACAGCGACAGTTTCCAAGTGAAGTGCGGGTGGTTGAGCCATCAATGACTGTCGTGCAGCGGTATGGGCGATGATACAAACGGTGAAGCTGCCTGATCATGAATGAAGATTTCCAGATAGTGGCGCATGGCTCGAGGCTCCTCTTTGTCTGCTGCATTTACATTTTCTGAGCGCCATTCCTTCTGTGGGCTGTATCTGGCGGATTTTTGTCATAGTCATGTAATTAATTGTTGTGGTACACTTTCTGGCTGTTATAAGCAGACTGTGTTACCATTGTTTAGGTTGTTGAAAGTTGAACATTTTTGGCTCTGTAACACAATACAGTTCGTTTTGGTTGCTCTGTACAGCTAAACCTGTGAGTTTCTGTATCTCTTGTTGTATGTTTTGGCATGAACCCACTGATTTCATGATTAATCTTATATGAGAAATGCTATCTTAGCATGTGTTTTGTTAATTCTGTCTCCAGTATTGCATGTATTCTTCTTCTGAATCTGGATATTTAGGTAATATTTGAGACTCTAGAACATAGAATTCCTATGTTGAATGTCTGATCTTTTAACTTCTGCTCAAGGGTAGATTAAACTATTTTCAAGTTGAACATTGGGAAGGGTATACTGCAGTAGGGATGCCATAAGTAGAGATAACTTAACACTCTATATTGGGAGATATCTGTAAGGCAGATATCATACATGTCCCCTTGAAATCCAGTTTTAGCTGTTCATGCTGATCATTCACAGGTGTATGTCTACTGACTCCAGGCCCTGGATAGGCACCAATCTTGCTTTGTGTTTGTGTTACAACCATGTCCAGCTTTGCATCCAAACTATAAATCAAAGTCAAACTCTAAAACAACCTTTAGGACATTAGAATTAGTTTTAGGATCTAAGTCCTCTGTCTACAACTGAAAATAGGTCCAAAGCCAGCCCCTTTGCTCTTATCTTGCAGTTTTGGTCTACTTACAGGAGGACTTATCTACTTTCTGTTAGCATCCCAGCCTTTGTATGCATATCCCCATGGATGTTGAGTATGGAATACCCCCCTAGGTCTTGCAGAGCCTGAAGAAGAAGAGGAGGTAAAATATAGAGTCTATCTCCTACACTGTTGGCCCCTGGCCCAGAGATCCTGTTGATCACTGATGGCTACCTTGTAGGGAAATCTGGGAATAAGCATCCAGTCTGGGAAAACACCAACAGGGTCAAATAGTAAAATTGGGGTCTTGTTAGCCTTGTTAGTTGGAGTAAATGAAAAATGAGATGATAATAAAGCTAAAGTGCCTTTTTAGACCCCTTGAAAAAATTTTGACATAACCCCCCCTTGCAACTTCAATATCTCTGTGTAAACCGAGAGCGAATGAACACCGAAAATAGCAAGAAGATCTTAAAACCACAAAATGTGAGTGAATGAAAGAAGTGGAATGTGCTACGCAGAAATAGCACCAAAATAGACAATGGTGCTGAAACTAGGCAGTGATGGCATTGCTGCGAGGGTATAATAGTGCTACACCTGCAAAACACACGTATCTCACACCAAAAACTCACAAAAACAAGTTAGACTGGACCTTGTGGGTCCCACCGGGCATGCCAATGTAGATTAGAAATACAAATAGGGTGAAAATACCAAACAAAGTGTAATAAACACAGAGTTATACCTTACAAGCAAATCCAATCCCATCAAAGGAGGAAGGAGCCTTTGCACCCAAAACAAACTCCTTGACAAAAATTACCATAGACAATGGATTCCAATGTGAAATGCTTATTCAAATTATGCAACTCACTATCCTAGCTCAAGAGTGATTTTGGCATTATGTCTTTGCATAGACTTGGCTTCTTGAAAATGGCTTGGGAGAGGCTCTATTTATAGACTTTTGGAGGGGATTTTAATCCAAGGGTGGAGATTGGTTGGAAAGATCAATGGTGGAGGATGAAGATGATATGGAGGGCCTAGATCTAATCTAGGAGAATGGATGGCTATGAATAAAAGTGAATCTTTTATTCATTTTGGGGAAGAGGAAATTATTAAATAAGTTATGGGGGGAAGATTATTCCCAAATAAAAGATTCATGGGGGGAAATGCAAATGAATTCAAAATTTATTTGGGGGGAAGTAGAGGTATAGGCATGGGAAAAATGATTATTTATTGTGATGTGGGATTTTAGGTGGATTTATTCTAATTTCTTTATTTGGAGAATGTGGGGAAGTGGGTTAAACTAGGTTTGACCATCCAAATGAGGGGTTTAGGATTAATTAAACATTGGTTTTATTTAATTAACCCTAGGGCTAGAATAAATGGGTTAAATTAATTAGTTAACATGATTTTAACTAATTAATTGAATTTAGTGGCAAAAAAGGAAAAAATGATTTAGTAAATATTGCATATTTACTAAATTCATTTGGCTAAGTTGATAAAAAATGGGGTGATGAAGGGATAATTAATTAAATAAAATTTAATTAATTGGTTTAGGAGAGAAATTGACATGATTAGGGATATCAAGAGTCAGTTTGGTGGTCAAGACATTTTTAGGTGTCTACACCTACAATAAAGAAAATCTTTGCTTGGTCGATGCTGACCTAGTAGTGACAGAAGAGAGTAGAAGTCTACAATCCAAGAATGAAAATCAGACAGACATGCAAGATGATGGCTTGGAGGTTTTTTCATGTCAATCACTTGATCACATCATTGAGTTGGTGTCAACAATGAGCAAAGATATGTTGCTGCATGAATTCACCACATATGACAAACTTTGCCTTGACTGATTCATGCAGAGTTCGTCCAAATGACCCACATTCTAAAGTTAGTTGTCTACACTTTCTGTTTGCTTAGGAGATTGTTGTAGCATTCAGTGATCCAAAGGAATTTGATGCACATGATATGACCCAACATAAACTGAGACCTCCTGAAGATGAAAAAGTTAGGGGTATGATGCAGCCAGGTGATGAGCTTACATCTCTGACTGATGGTACTGCAAATCAGGTTGTATCTTTCCTCTTCTCATTTGGATTTCAAAGTTATCAATTTGATTACGGTGATTTAGGTAAGAAAACTTGTATCTGGATTGATCATGGCCCTAATGAGCTATCCCAATTGCTGACCCTACATGACTGGCACCCTAAACATGAACCCAACCTACCTATTCCTTACTTTTCAGAGTACAAAATTAAATTTGCTAGACTTAGGGCATTGACCTGCACCTTGTTACTTCTACATGTCCTGAGAAATAAGTCACGAGGTAGTGTAAATACTTGTTGTCCAAAGCTTTTGTACATAGTCTTGCTTATTTATAGTTAGGTTTTAGTTAGTTGTTAGTTGTTTTAGTTTAGTTTCTACTTTCTATTTATCTTTTCTTTAGTTGTTAGTTGTTTCTTTCTTCTTTTGTTTGCTTTGTTTAGAGTAGTTTTCTTTGTTTAGGTTAGTTGCTTGTTTCCTTTGCTTTTTTCTTCTACACTTGGTTTGCTTGGGTCCTCCATTTCTTGGACATGGTGGCAGTTGTGCTGACCTTCAAGTTGTCCTTTGTTGGGCAAGTAATCTAGAATATTTCTTTGACAAGCTGAAGTTTTATATTTTGGGCCTTCTGTGGGTTCCGCTGTTACATTAGGGAGTATGATGTCTTTTCATTGGAAAGGGGTCATTAGTTGATACACCTGAAGTGTTTTCTAACCATATATTTTTCACACTCTTAAGTAATCTTGAGGTACCTCAACAAGTCTTGGTGAACTTGCATTAAGTGAAAAACCTAAGGTCCACCTTTGCCTCCTTCCAGAGTCCACACCCACCTAGCTGAGTTATAAATGTAACTAATGTTGTCAAAAGCATGTGTTCCAAGGGTAGCAGTATAGTGTTGTACTCTGCCAAATCTAAGATTAATGAAGTATCAATCAAATCAAGGAAAAGAAATGCAAAGAAAATCACACTTACACACACCATAACTCAGATAGATGGACAATCAAGTAAACTCTACCAGGGAAATGAAAGCCTGACCAGCAGTAGGGCTCTGCTTAAGTAGAATTTCGAGACAAACCCGTTGGAGCTATAGACGCTCGCTGGCAGTGGGGCAATGTCCACGTATTTCAGGAGGTGTGTACTAACCACATAGCTTAATGTGAAGGAGCTAGGATGAGCTTAGTCACTAAAGGATGTGAATGAATGCAACTGCACACACTTAGGTTTTTAGGATATGGATGGTTGCACTGGTTATTGAGCTTCACTTCTTTGATAAGATATCATGTTTTCTTGTCTAGCATGTGGGAAATGCAGAGATTCTGGGTTTGAAACTGAGGTTTATCTTTGAAATGCTCTGAAGCATTTCTCCAACAGAGTCACCATTTATTGTACCTTGCACACACGCCCCATTTTGACAAATGGAGACCCCCTCTTTCACTCTGGCTTGGAGTCTCAACCTTTGTAACTTATGATGATGGTAAAGTGAATTTTTGCTTAGAACACATGATTTGTTACAGATTTGAGTATTTTACATGTTTGGAGTGATTTCATGTCATTCGGAGGTGTCTTGGGTGGTCTTGTGCTTAGAAATAGCCATTTGTTGCCTTCTGCACTAAAATTAGGTGTTACGACATTTTTCTCCAATATCCTATGTCACTAGATATTGCCCTTGAAATTGCTTCTACAAGATGTGTCATGTTGAAATTCCTAGTTTCTAGGTCTAAGTTGCAAAATCATGTCAAATTCCACAAGTTTTCATTAAGCAGTTCATATACTTTCATCCTGTCACATGATCCTAAAGCCTTGATTTGGCTAAGTCTAAAACCCTAAAAATCCTAAAAAATGGCTAAGTCTAAAATCTGGTGCAACCACAAAATTCTAGAATTTACATATGAAATTTTGTGGATCTGGAACCTATCTCAAACATCGTGAAAGTATATTTAAAATATTTAAAGTATTATACTTAAAAAAAATTTAAATATACTTTCACCCTGAGAAGTTCAAAATCTGGTGCTAAAAACATGACCCCAACTGCACTTTTCTCTAGAAACAACCTCTACCGACCTTAGCGCTAAAAATTGAATACACTGACTTTGTGCTAAAAATAGCCGCTACCGACTTTCTGTGCTAAAAACCTCACTCATGGACTTTCACGTGAAAATCATCATCCTCTTACCTTAGTGCTAAAACCTCCTCTGACTGACTTCCTTCAAACTACTTTTAAGTCAATCGGCACCAAAATCCCTACCGGAGGCATCTATCAAAGCTAGCGCTAAAATCATGGTCAACTGACTTGCACTGAAAATGACCTTCACTGACTTTAGTCGGATGGATCCAAAATCCCTGTGAAGGTCAGACCACCAAAATCCCTGCAAGGTCAGACAATACCAAAATCCCCACAAGGTCAGACAACCCCAAAATCCCTGCTAAGTCAGTGACCCCCAAAATCAGTGTTTTTGGTATTTTGGGCCAAAAATTGAGTTTTTCAAGGAGCAAATTAGATTTTCATGATGGATTTGAATTACATATATATTTGTCACATCATGATGAACATTTTAACAATTTTGTGTGGATTTTTGGTACATTTTATGACAATTAATTCTTCTGCACATGAAAAGTTTGTGACCCCCAAAAATCCCGCTTTTTATAGAAAAGGCTAGAAAAACATGAAATAAAGTCTGTGAATGGATTCTAATGACCACAAAAACTTCCTAGATCACTATATTGGCCAAATGTGTACATGAAAATGGTAAAAAACTCAGAAAATCATAAGGAAGCAACATTGACAATGCATTTTTTTGACTGATCCATGACTGCAAATGGACATATTTTGATTCACAATGATGGGAAATGACTTTTTATGATGAAATTGATACTTGGTCTTATCAATTAAAGGTCTAAGAGGACAAAGGAGCTTGTTGGAACCATCTTGGAAGGATAAACACAGATATGCAGTGTTGACCCAGAAATGTAGAAACTTCATTTTATCAACTAAATTGTTGCTGCACCTTCAAGAGGATGTTAGTATAATGTCTGAGATGATGGAAATAAGTCCCCAGAGCTTGAAGAAAATGAACATCATGTCTACATCACTGTTGTTCCTACAGATCCAATCCAATGTCCTAGTGATCTAGTCTGAGGGTCATAACTACTAGCTATTTTATCAGAATTTAAACTTCTTGGACTCATTGGAAATATAAACTAATTATCTAGTTTGAGCAACTTGGTTGCTAAGACATAATGCCAAGCAATTGATGAAGTTTTGAGCCCCCATTCTGCTCCGAAGGCCTCTGAAAATGCAATTTACTACGATGTAGAAAATACCAAAAAATATATTTTTGATATTTTCTCAAAAATACCACTCAAATGACCCTGGACTGAATCACCAAGATATGCATATAACTGTCCTAGTAGTCCAGTCATCAAGAATCAGTCCAACAAGTATCTAGTTGCAGATACCTTCACAAAAATACTCCTTTTTGATCCAATCAACACTTGGAATCTCGTGAATCCACATCAGCTCAAGTTCTTAAATGTCATGTGACCTTATTTTGGCTTCATTAGGCCTTGAAAATTGACTTTTCATCATGTACAACCAAATGGGTATCCATTCTGTCCAGATTCGATGTATTTGCAATCTATTTTTATCTTTTTCCTACAAGACAAATGCAAATCCAAAAATGTAATAAACTGATGTACTTCATTAAATACCATGTAATCTGAACCATTGATGTTGATTTAATCTCC
Organism: Cunninghamia lanceolata; assembly: GCA_027924645.1. Classification (NCBI taxonomy): domain Eukaryota; kingdom Viridiplantae; phylum Streptophyta; class Pinopsida; order Cupressales; family Cupressaceae; genus Cunninghamia; species Cunninghamia lanceolata. Next base: position 12,887,735 of record BSBN01000854.1, read on the forward strand.
ACTGTCCATTGAAAACTCAGTATCATTCCTTGTCTATAAAAGGACCATCATTTTCTCTCATTTGTAAGTAAGATTAGATGCTGAATTGCTGAGACTGCCAAATTTTGATCAATACAAAGCAAGTTTTGCAGGTTGTTGGGAATTTATGTTCTTGTGTTATCCTCTTTGGTTTTCATGGTTCATATCAATCTGAATTTAATTAATTGTGCTTCTACAATGATGGTTAAATGTTAAGATATCTGAGGAATGCTTTGGTCCATAGTATTGGTGCTTGCTGATGGTAAGTTGCTATGTATAGTTAGCCTGGGCCTTGTCATTGAATATAGTTTGGTTACATTCCACTAGTAAGATGCACCATTGTCCGGGTGTTTAATGAGTGAATGCAATTTGAAAATCATAAGGATCCTTTGAAGATTGCATCATTTCTTGAAACATTGTGAGTTTCCTATCCTAGTGAAATAGGGAATGGTTTATTGAAAGTATTTCTCTATCTGCAGCATTTTATCTCATTGTGATTGTCACTTAGGCTCTCTTTTCCCTTCTCTCTCTCCTTTTCCATTTGCATTTTACTTATATTAAGTTTGTTAGGTTAGGTTATAAGCGGCATCTACATTACAAATATGCTGAAAGTATCATAGGGTTTCTGCATACATGTTGCTGTCATATTTCATAAACCCTACATTTTATGTGAAGACCGCTCTCTGGTACAGCTAGACATACCACTGAGTCATTCCATGCAAGCTAAGACCTAGCTGTATTATCCTTGGGGCAGTCCTATCTTGGATAGGATACCTTTTTCAAAAGAGGTGTGATCCTAGGAATCATACCTCCGTTGTTGTGTGTTAAAACCACCATCAGCAGAACTGGCGCTAGGAGGGCTGAACAAATATTTTATGTAGGCTTTCAGTTTTATCAGTTCATTGCACACACTGAAATGAATTGACTATTCAGGAGATTCAGTTGCAATGGGTACACATAAGGGTTTCAGTCATGAAATCCCTTCATTCTTCAGAGGTCCATCTCAGCAGTCGTATCATGAAGAGAACTTCCAAGTGAACATCCCACTTTTCAAAGAAGTGTTAGAGAGGCAAATCGGGGTGAAGTATCCTCCACTAACCTTGATTGATTTTAGTTCACCTCAGGTCTATACTATACATCCTAGAGAGCCGCATGACAAGATTGACTATTTAACTTTTCTTCAAAGATTAGACCTGCATTTAAAAGGATTGCTCCCTATTTTTGAAATATACAAGCTTGAAGTGGGATATATGAATGACAGACATACTCAGAGCCAAACCATGCAAGGAGCTACAGTACAGATAGAAGAATATGCATGTGATCATATCTTAGTTGAAAGTACCCAAAGAGTTGAGGTTGCAGGAGCTGTAAATCCACCATTCATAGTTGATTATAGTCAAAAGGGTCACCCAACTAAGGAGTATACAGTCCCTGACTAGTTAAAGCGTAGTTTCCATTCACTAGACCTTCCAGCTTGGGTAAAACTTAGTTTTCAGTCACAGGACAAGAAACAGAGCAATGTGTAAGATCAGATTTCTACTATTGAAAATGCTAATAAGTTAGACAATGAATTAGACCTAATATATAGTCATGTTAAGAATACTGATTAACAACTAGATGCTTCAAAGATATCAAGTTTTCAGCCTAATTTTGTTGTTGCAAACAAGGAGAACAGTAGTTCATTTCATACTGCTAATAATTTTGAGTTTGAACAGTAGTTAGATCAAATTGGACATGTGCAAGAACAAGGAAAAATTAGTCCTCCAGTTGAAGAACAATCATGGACAGCAATGCAGAAAATCATTTCAGTTGACATATCTCAGGTACAATCAAATTATTCAAAGAAAAGTGATCAGACTCTTGACTGCATCAGCCCAGTATATCATCATAATCAACCATATCACATCAATGCAATTGCTCCAAAAGAATCTCAAGATGAGCCAAATGAAGAAGAAGATGATGCATCACTTCAGGGAAGCATTGACATCAAGAATCAAGTTATGCAAGAGAAAGGAGATCTTGTTCCTGCTGCAGAAAATGAATGTGCAGTCCAAATAAGAAGGTTGTTTATTGATACAGAGGAAGTTTTTTTAGAGCATGTGACTAATCTGGATGAAGTAGATTCAAATATATCATGTGTTCCACATATTGATCCTATTCATAGTAGAAATATGCAATCCGAGAATGAAAATCAGACAGACATGCAAGATGATGGCTTGGAGGTTTTTTCATGTCAATCACTTGATCACATCATTGAGTTGGTGTCAACAATGAGCAAAGATATGCTGCTGCAAGGGAATTCACTACATATGACAGACTTTACCTTGACTGATTCATGCATAGTTCATCCAAATGACCCACATTCTGAGGTCAGGTGTCCAGACTTTCTGTTTGCTTGGGAGATTTCTGTAGCATTCAGTGATCCAAAGGTATTTGATGCACATGATATGACCCAGCATAACCTAAGACCTCCTGAAGATGAAAAAGTTAGGGGTATGATGCAGCCAAGTGATGAACTTACATCTCTAACTAATGGTACTGCAATGAGGTTGTATTTTTCCTCTTCTCATTTGGTTTTGAAAGTTATCAATTTGATTACAATGATTTAGGTAAAAAAACTTGCATCTGGATTGTTCATGGCCCTAATGAGCTGCCCCAATTGCTGATCCTACATGACTAGTACCCTAAACATGAACCCAACCTACCTATTCCTTACTTTTTAGAGCACAAAAATGAATTTTCTAGACTTAGGACATTGACCTACACCTTGTTACTTCTACATGTCCTAAGAAATAAGTCATGAGGGAGTGTAAATACTTACTGCCCAATGCTTTTGTACATAGTCTTGCTTATTTGTAGTTAGGTTTTAGTTAGTTGTTAGTTATTTTAGTTTAGATTCTACTTTCTATTTTTGTCTTTTCTTTAGTTGTTAGTTGTTGCTTTCTTCTTTTGTTCACTTTGGTTAGAGTAGTTTACTTTGTTTAGGTTAGTTCGTTGTTTGCTTTGCTTTTTGCTTCTGCGCTTGCTTTTCTTGGGTTCTCCATTTCTTGAACATGGTGGTAGTTGTGCAGGCATGCAAGTGGTCCTTTGTTGGGTAAGTAATTTGGAATATTTCTTTGACAAGCTAAAGTTTTCTATTTAGGGCCTCCTGTGGGTTCCGTTGTTACACTAGGGAGTATGATGTTTGTTCATTGGAAAGGAGTCATTAGTTGCTACACCTGAAGTATTTTCTAACCATATATTTTTCACTCTTAAGTAATCCTGAGGTACCTCAGCGAGTCTTGGTGAACTTGCATTAAGTGAAAAATCTAAGGTCCACCTTTGCCACCATCGGGAGTCCACACCCACCTAACTGAGTTATCAAAGTAACTAATGCTATCAAAAGCATGCGTTGTAAGGGCAGCGGTATTGCATTGTACTCTGCCAAATCTAAGACTAATGAAGTATCAATCAAATCAAGGAAAAGAAATGCAAAGAAAATCTCACTTACACACACCATAACTCATTTAGATGGACAATCAAGTAAACTCTACCAGGGCTATGGACGCCTAACTAGCAGTAGGGCTCTGTTTGAGTGGAATTTTGAGACAACCCCACTGGGGCTATAGACGCTCGCTGGCAATAGGGTAATGTCTAGGTAGTTCATGAGGTGATACTATCCACATAGCTTAATGTGAAAGATCTAGGCTGAGCTTAGTCGCTAAAGGATGGGAATGAGCGCAACTACACACAATCAGGTTTTCAGGAAATGGATGGTTGCACTAGTTATTGAGCTTCGCTTCTTTGATAAGATATCATGTTTTCTTGTCTAGCATGTGGGAAATGTATCAATTTTGGGTTTGAAACTAATGTTTATCTTTGAAATGCTCACCACTGAGTCATTCCACACAAGTTAAGACCTAGTTGTATTATCCTTGGGGCAGTCCTATCTTAGATAGGATACCTTTTTCAAGAGTGGTGTGATCCCAGCAATCATACTTGCGTTGTTGTGTGCTAAAACCACCATCAATAGAATTGGTACTAGAAGGAGGGATGAACAAAGATTTTATGCAAGCTTTTAGTTTTAACAGTTCATTGCACACGCTGAAATGAATTAACTATTTAGGAGATTCAGTTCCAATGGGTACACATAAGGGTTTCAGTCATGAAATACATTCATTCTTCAGAGGACCATCTAAGCAATCATATCTTTCCAATGGGTACACATAAGGGTTTCAGTCATGAAATACATTCATTCTTCAGAGGACCATCTAAGCAATCATATCATTAAGAGAACTTCCAAGTGAACATACCACTTTTCAAAGAAGTGTTAGATAGGCAAATCAGGGTGAAGTATTTTCCACTAACCTTAATTCATTTTAGTTCACCTCAGGTCTAGACTATACATCCTAGAGAGCCACATGACAAAATAGACTGTTTAACTTTTCTTCAAAGATTGGACCTGCATTTAAAAGGATTGTTCCCTATTTTTGAAATATACAAGCCTGAAGTGGGATATATGTATGATAGACATGCTTAGAGCAAGACCATGCAAGGATCTGCAGTAGAGATAGAAGCATAGGAATGTCATCATGTCTCAGTTGAAAGCACCCAAAGAGTTGAGGTTGCAGTAGCTGTAAATCCACCATTCACAGTTGATCATAGTCAAAAGGGTCACCTAACTAAGGAGTATATAGTCCCTGACTGGTTAAAGCCTAGTTTCCATTCATTAGACCTTCCAGCTTGGTTAAAACTTGGTTTTCGGTCACAGGACAACAAACAGAGCAATGTATAAGATTAGATTTCTGCTATTGAAAATGTTGATAAGTTAGACAATGAATTAGACCTAATATATAGTCATGTGAAGAATGCTGATCAGCAACCAGATGCTTCAAAGATATCAATTTTTCAGCCTAATTTTGTTGTTGCAAAGGAGGAGAATAGTAGTTCATTTTAGACTGCTAATAATTCTGAGTTTGAATAGCAGTTCGATCAGATTGGACATGTGCAAGAACAAGGAAAAATTGGTCCTCCAGTTGAAGAACAATCATGGACAACAATGCAGAAAATCATTTCAGTTGACATATCTGAGGTACAATCAAATTATTCAGAGTAAAGTGATCAAACTCTTGACTACATCAGCCCAGTATATCATCATAATCAGCCATATCAGGTCAATGCAATTGCTGCAGAAGAATCTAAAGATGAGCCAAATGAAGAAGAAGATGATGCATCACTTCAGGGTAGTGTTAACATCAAGAATCAAGTTATGCAGGAGGAAGGAGATCTTGTTGCTGCTGCAGAAAATGAATGTGCAATCCAAATAAGAAGGTTGTTGATTAATACAGAGGAAGTTTTTTTAGAGCATGTGACTAATATGGATGAAGTAGATTCAAATATAGTGTGTTCCACATGTTGATCATGTTCACACCTACAATAAATAAAATCTTTGCTTGGTTGATGTTAACCTAGTAGTGACAAAAGAGAGTAGAAATCTACAATTTGAGAATAAAAATTAGACAGACATGCAATATGATGGCTTGGAGCTTTTTTCATGTCAATCACTTGATCACATCATTGAGGTGGTGTCAATAATGAGCAAAGATATGCTACTACATGTGAATTCACTGCATATGACAAACTTTGCCTTGACTGATTCATGCAGAGCTCATCCAAATGATGCACATTCTGAAGTCAGTTGTCCAAACTATCTATTTACTTGGGAGATTGCTACAGCATTCAGTATTCCAGAGGTATTTGATGCACATGATATGACCCAGCATAAACTGAGACCTCCTGAAGATGAAAAAGTTAGGGGTATGATGTAGACAGGTGTTGAACTTACATCTCCGACTGATGGTACTGCAAATCAGGTTGTATCTTTCATCTTCTCATTTGGTTTTGAAAGTTCTCAATTTGATAATGGTGTTTAGATAAGACAAATTGCATCTAGATTGATCAAGGCCCTAATGAGCTGCCCCAATTGCTAATCCTACATGACTGGCACCCTAAACATGAACCCAACCTGCCTATTCCTTACTTTTCAGAGTACAAAAATAAATTTGCTAAGCGTAGGACATTGAGCTGCACCTTGTTACTTTTGTATGTCCTAAGAAATAAGTCACGAGGGAGTGTAAATATTTGTTGCCCAAAGCTTTTGTACATAGTTTTGCTTATTTCTAGTTAGGTTTTAGTTAGTTGTTAGTTGTTTTAGTTTAGTTTCTACTTTCTATTTTTGTCTTTTCTTTAGTTGTTACTTGTTGCTTTTTGCTTTTGTTTGCATTGGTTAGAGTAGTTTTCTTTGTTTAGGTTAGTTGCTTGTTTTCTTTGCTTTTTGCTTTTCGCTTTTGCACTTGCTTTGGTTGGGTTCTCCATTTCTTGAACATGGTTCCAGTTGTGCAGACTTGCAAGTTGGCCTTTGTTGGGTAAGTAATCTGGAATATTTCTTTGACAAGATGATTTTTTCTGTTTAGGGCCTCCTGTGGGTTTCGTTGTTACACCGGGGAGTACGATGTCTTTTCATTGGAAAGGAGTCATTAGTCAGTACACCTAAAGTATTTTCTAACCATATATTTTTCACTCTTAAGTAATCCTGAGGTACCTCAGTGAGTCTTAGTGAACTTGTATTAAGTAAAAAATCTAAGGTCCACCTTTGCCGCCATCAGGAGTCCACACCTACCTAGCTGAGTTATCAATGTAACTAATGCTGTCAAAAGCAAGCATTGCAAGGGCAATAGTATTGCATTGTACTCTACCAAATCTAAGATTAATGAAGTATCAATTAAATCAAGGAAAAGAAATGCAAAGAAAATCTCACTTACACACACCATAACTCAGTTAGATGGACAATCAAGTAAACTCTACCGAGGCTATGGATGTTTAACCGACAGTATGGCTTTGCTTGAGTGGAATTTTGAGACAAACCCGCCGGGGTTATAGATGCTCGCTGGCAGCAAGGCAATGTCCAGGTAGTTCATGAGGTGTGTACTAACCATGTAGCTTAATGTGAAGGATCTAGGATGAGCTTAGTTTCTAAAGGATGGGAATGAACACAACTACACACATGCGGGTTTTCAGAATATGGATGGTTGCACTGGTTATTGAGCTTTGCTTCTTTGAAAAGATATCATGTTTTCTTGTCTAGCATGTGGGAAACATAGAGATTCTAGGTTTGAAACTGATGTTTATCTTTGAAATGCTCTGGAGCATTTCTCTAGAAGAGTTGCCATTTGTTGTGTCTTGTACACATGCCCAATTTTGACAAATGGAGACCCCCTCATTCGCTTTGGCTTGGAGTCTCTACCTTTGTTACTTATGATGATGGGAAAGTGAATTTGTGCTTAGAACACATGATTTGTTACAGATTTGAGTATTTTGCATGTTTGGAGTGATTTCATGTCATTTAGAGGTGTCTTGGGTGGTCTTGTGCTTAAAAATAGCCATTTGTTGCCTTCTACACTGAAATTGGGTGTTATAGCATTTTTCTCCAAAATCCTATGTCACTAGACATTGCCCTTGACATTGCTTCTGTGGGATGTGTCATGTTGAAATTCCTAGTTTCTAGGTCTTAGATTTGTAAAATTATGTCAAATTCCACAAGATTTCATTAAGGGGTTCATATACTTTCATCCTGTCACATGATCCTGAAGCCTTGATTTGGCTAAGTTTGAAACCCTAAAAATCTTGAAAAATTGCTAAGTTTGAAATCTGGTGGAACCACAAAATTCTACAATCTGCATATGAAATCCTGTGGATCTGGAACCTATCTCAAACATCTTGAAAGTATATTTAAAAAATTTAAAGTATTATACTTAAATATATTTTTAAATATACATTCACCCTGAGAAGTTCAAAATTTGGTGTTAAAAATGACCCCAACTACACTTTGCACCAAAAATAGCCTCTACCGACCTTAGCGCTAAAAATTGAATCCACTGACTTTGTTCCAAAAATAGCCACTACCGACTTTCGGTGCTAAAAACCTCGCTCACGGACTTCTACGTGAAAATCATCGTCCTCCGACCTTAACGCTAAAATCACCTCCGACTAACTTCCTTCAAACTACTATTAAGTCAGTCGGCACCAAAATCCCTGCCGGAGGCATCTATCAAAGCTAGCGCTAAAATCATGGTCAACCGACTTGCGCAGAAAATGACCTTCATTGACTTTAGTCGGATGGAGCCAAATCCCCGCAAGGTCAGACAACACCAAAATCCCTGCAAGGTCGGACAGCACTAAAATCCCCGCAAGGTTGGACAACCCCAAAATCCCCTCTAGGTCAGTTGGAGGTGAAATCCCCGCTAAGTTAGTGACCCCCAAAAATAGCGCTTTTTGGTATTTTGGGCCAAAAATTGAGTTTTTCAAAGAGCAAATTGGACTTTCTTGATGGATTTGAATTGTATATCTATTTGTCACATCATGATGAACATTTTACCAATTTTGTGTAGATTTTTGGCACATTTTACGACAATTAATACTACTACACATGAAAAGTCTGTGACCCCCAAAAAACCTATTTTTTACAAAAAATGCTAGAAAAACATGAAATAAAGTCTGCAAATAGATTCTAATGACCACAAAAACTTCCTAGATCAATATATTGGCCAAATGGGTACTTGAAAATGGTAAAAACTCAGAAAATCATAAGGAAGCAACATTGACAATGTGTTGTTTTGACTAATCCATGACTGCAAATGGACATATTTTGATTCAAAATGATGGGAAATGACTTTTTATGATGAAAATGATGCTTGGTCTTATCAATTGTAGGTCTAAGAGGACAAAGGAGTTTGTTGGAGCCATCTTGGAAGGATATACACAGATATGAAGTGTTGACCCAGAAAATGCAGAAACTTCATTTTATCAACTAAATTGCTACTGTACCTGCAAGAGGAAGTTAGTATGATGTCTGAGATGATGGAAATATGTCCCCAGAGATTAAAGACACTGAAGATCATGCCTACATCACTGTTGTTCCTACAAATCCAATCCAATGTCCTAGTGATCCAGTCTGAGGGTCATAACTCCTAGTTATTTTATCAGAATTGAAACTTCTTGGACTCATTAGAAAGATAAACTAATTATCTAGTTTGAGCTACTTAGTTTCTAAAGCTTAATGCCAAGCAACCAACAAATTTTTGATCCCCCATTCTGCTCTGAAGGCCTCCGAAAATGCAATTTACTACGATATAGAAAATACCAAAAATTATATTTTTGATATTTTCCCAAAAATACCACTCAAATGACCCTGGACTGGATCACCAAGACATGCATACAGCTTTTCAAGCATTCCAAACATCAAGAATTAGTCCAGCAAGCATCTAGTTGCATATACCTTCACCAAAATACTCCTTTTTGATCCAATCAGCACTTGGAATCCCGTGAATCCACATTTGCTCAAGTTTTCAAGCATCATGTGACCCTATTTTGGCTTCATTAGGCCTTGAAAATTGACTTTTCATCATGTACAACCAAATGGGTGTCCATTATGTACAGATTCAATGTATTTGCAAGCCATTTTTTATTTTTTTCCTACAAGACAAATGCAAATCCAAAAATGTAAGAAACTAATTTACTTCATTAAATGCCATGTAATCTGGACAATTGGTGTTGATTTAATCTCCACCCTCCATTGAAAACTTAGTATGGTGCCTTGTTTATAAAAGGACTCTACAAAATTGTGCTCAATACAAAGCAAGTTTTGTCGGTTGCTTGGAATTTACGTTCTTGTGTTATCCTCTTTAGTTTTCATGGTTGATATTAATCTGAATTTAATTAGTTGTAAGTTCTGCAATGATGGGTAAATGTTAAGATATCTGACAAATGCTTTGGTCCATACTATTAGTGCTTGTTGATGGTAAGTTGTATATAGTTAGTCTGGGCCCTGTCATTGAATATAGTTCGGTTGCATTCCACTAGTTAAGATGCATCATTGTCCGAGTGTTTATTGAGTGTATGTAATTTGAAAATCATAAGGATCCTTTGAAGATTGCATCATTTCCTGCAACATTGTGGGTTTCCTATTCTAGTGAAACAAGGAATGGTTTATTGAACGTATTTTTCTATCTATAGCATTTTACCCCATTGTGACTATCACTTAGGATCTCTTATCCCTTCTCTCTCTCCTTTTTCTTTTGCATTTTATTTATATCAAGTTTGTTAGGTTAGGTTATAAGCAGCATCTACATTACAAAGCTACTAAAAGTATCATAGGGTTTCTACATACATACTATTGTCATATTCCATAAACCCTACATTTTATGTAAGACCCCTTGTTGGCACAGCTAGACATACCACTGAGTCATTCCACGTAAGCTAAGACCTAGCTGTATTTTCCTTGGGGCAGTCCTATGTTGGATATGATACCTTTTTTAGGAGATGTGTGATCCTAGTAATCATACATGCATTGTTGTGTGCTAAAACCACCATCAATAGAATTGGTGCTAAAGGAGGCCTGAACAAAGATTTTATGCAGGCTTTCAATTTTATCGGTTCATTGCACAAGTTGAAATGAATTGACTATTCAGGAGATTTAGTTCTTAAGGGTACACATAAGGGTTTTAGTCATGAAATCCATTCATTCTTCAAAGGACCATCTAAGAAGCCATATCATGAAGAGAACTTCCAAGTGAACATCCCACTTTTCAAAGAAGTGTTAGATAGGCAAATCAAGGTAAAGTATCCTCCACTAACCTTGCTTGATTTTAGTTCACCTCAGGTCTGCACTGTACATCCTAGAGAGCCACATGACAAGATTGACTGTTTAACTTTTCTTCAAAGATTGGACCTACATTTAAAAGGATTGCTCCCTATTTTTGAAATATACAAGCCTAAAGTGGGATATATGCATGATAGACATGCTCAGAGAAAGACCATGCAAGGAGCTACAGTACAGATGGAAGCATATGCATGTGATCATGTCTCAGTTGAAAGCACCTAAAGAGTTGAGGTTGCAAGAGCTGTAAATCCACCATTCATAGTTGATCATAGTCAAAAGGGTCACCCAACTAAGGAGTATATAGTCCCTGACTGGCTAAAGCCTAGTTTCCATTCACTAGACCTTCCAGCTTGGTTAAAACTTAGTTTTCGGTCACAAGACAACAAACAGAGCAATGTGCAAGATCATATTTCTGCTATTGAAAATGCTGATAAGTTAGAGAATGAATTAGACCTGATATATATTCATGTTAAGAATATTGATTAGCAACCAGATGCTTCAAAGATATCAAGTTTTCAACTTAATTTTGTTGCTGCAAAGGAGGAGAACAACAGTTCATTTCAAACTGCTGATAATTCTGAGTTTGAATAGCAGTTGGATTAGATTGTACATGCGCAAGAACAAGGAAAAATTAGTCCTCCAGTTGAAGAACAATCATAGACAGCAATGTAGAAAATCATTTCAGTTGACATATCTAAGGTACAATCAAATTATTCAGAGAAAAGTGATCAGACTCTTGACTACATCAGCCTAGTATATCATCATAATCAACCATATCAGGTCAATGCAATTGCTACAGAAGTATATCAAGAAGAGCCAAATGAAAAAGAAGATAATGCATCACTTCAGGGCAGCATTGACATCAAGAATCAAGTTATGCAGGAGAAAGGAGGTCTTGTTGCTGTTGCAAAAAATAAATGTGTAGTCCAAATAAGAAGGTTGTTGATTGATACAGAGGAACTTTTTTTAGAGCATGTGACTAATATGGATGAAGTAGATTCAAATATATCATGTGTTCCACATGTTAATCCTATTCACACCTACAATAAAGAAAAGCTTCGCTTGGTTGATGTTGAACTAGTAGTGACAGAAGAGAGTAGAAATCTGCAATCTAATAATGAAAATCAGACAGACATGCAAGATGATGACTTGGAGGTTTTTTCATGTCAATCACTTGATCACATCATTGAGTTGGTGTCAACAATGAGCAAAGATATGATGTTGCATGGGAATTCACCGCATATGACAAACTTTGCCTTGACTGATTCATGAAGAGTTCATCCAAATGACCCACATTTTGAAGTCAGTTGTCCAGACTTTCTATTTGCTTGGGAGATTACTACAGTATTCAGTGATCCAGAGGTATTTGATGCACATGATGTGACCCAGCATAAACTGAGACCTCCTGAAGATCAAAAAATTAGGGGTATGATGCAGCCAGGTGATGAACTTACATCTCTGACTAATGGTACTGCAAATCAAGGTGTATCTTTCCTCTTCTCATTTGGTTTTGAAAGTTATCAATTCTATTACGATGATTTAGGTAAGACAACTTGCATCTAGATTGATCATGGCCCTAATGAGCTGCCCCAATTGTTGATCTTACATTACTGGCACCCTAAACATGAACCCAACCTACTTATTCCTTACTTTTTAGAGTACAAAACTAAATTTACTAGACTTAGGGCATTGACCTGCACCTTGCTACGTCTACATGTCCTAAGAAATAAGTCATGAGGGAGTGTAAATACTTGCTGCCCAAAGCTTTTGTACATAGTCTTGCTTATTTCTAGTTAGGTTTTAATTTGTTGTTAGTTGTTTTAGTTTAGTTTCTACTTTCTATTTTTGTCTTTTCTTTAGTTGTTAGTTGTTGCTTTATGCTTTTGTTTGCTTTGGTTAGAGTAGTTTCTTTGTTTAGGTTAGTTGCTTGTTTGCTTTATTTTTCACTTCTGCGCTTGTTTTTCTTGGGTTCTCCATTTCTTGAACATGGTGGTAGTTGTGCAAACTTGCAAGTGGTCCTTTGTTGGGTAAGTAATCTGGAATATTTCTTTGACAAGATGAAGTTTTCTATTTAGGGACTCTTGTGGGTTCTGATGTTACACCAGGGAGTATGATGTCTTTTATTTGAAAGGAGTCATTAGTCGGTACACCTGAAGTATTTTTTAACCATATATTTTTCACAATCTTAAGTAATCTTAAGGTACCTCAGAGAGTCTTGGTGAACTTGCATTAAGTAAAAAACCTAAGGTCCACCTTTGCCTCCATCAGGAGTCCACACCCACCTAGCTAAGTTATAAATGTAACTAATACTTTCAAAAGCATGCGTTGCCAGGGCAGCGATATTGCATTATACTTTGCCAAATCTAAGATTAATGAATTATCAATCAAATCAAGGAAAATAAATGCAAAGAAAATCACACTTACACACACCATAACTCAGTTAGATGGACAATCAAGTAAACTCTACCGGGGCTATGGATGCCTGACTGGTAGTAGGGCTCTACTTGAGTGGAGTTTATAGAAAAATCCATCGGGGCTATATACACTTACTGGTAGCGAGGCAATGTCTAGGTAGTTGATGAGGTTTGTACTAACCATGTAGCTTAATGTGAAGGATCTAGGATGAGCTTAGTCACTAAAGGACGGGAATGAATGCAACTGCACACACTCAGGTTTTTAGGATATGGATGGTTGCATTGGTTATTGAACTTCGCTTCTTTGATAAGATATCATGTTTTCTTGTCTAGCATGTGGGAAATGCAAAGATTCTGAGTTTGAAACTGATGTTTATCTTTGAAATGCTCTGCAACATTTCTCCAACAGAGTCACCATTTGTTGTGCTTGCACACACGCCCCATTTTGACAAATGGAGACCCCCTCTTTCACTTTGGCTTGGACTCTCAACCTTTGTTACTTATGATGATGGGAAAGTGAATTTGTGCTTAGAACGCATGATTTGTTACAGATTTGAGTATTTTGCATGTTTGGAGTGATTTCATGTCATTTGGAGGTGTCTTGGGTGGTCTTGTGCTTAAAATAGCCATTTGTTGCCTTCAGCACTTAAATTAGGTGTTATTGCATTTTTCTTCAAAATCATGTCACTAGATATTGCCCTTCAAATTGCTTCTACAAGATGTGTCATGTTGAAATCCCTAGTTTTTAGGTCTTAGAGTTGCAAAATCATGTCAAATTCCACAAGATTTTCTTAAGGGGTTCATATACTTTTATCCTATCACATGATCCTAAAGCCCTAATTTGGCTAAGTCTAAAACCTAGAAAATCCTGAAAAATAGGTAAGTCTGAAATCTGGTGGAACCACAAAATTCTAGAATCTGCATATGAAATCATGTGGATCTAGAACATATCTCAAACATCCTAAAAGTATATTTAAAGTATTATACTTAAATATATTTTTAAATATACTTTCACCCTGAGAAGTTCACAATCTGGTGCTAAAAATGACCCCAACTGCACTTTGCGCCAAAACTAGCCTCTACCGACCTTAGCGCTAAAAATTGAATCCACTGACTTTGTGCCAAAAATAGCCGCTACCGACTTTCGGCGCTAAAAACCTCACTCACAGACTTCTGCATGAAAATCATTGTCCTCTGACCTTAGTGCTAAAATCACCTCCGACTGACTTCTTTCAAACTACTATTAAGTCAGTCAGCACCAAAATCCCCATCGGAGGCATCTATCAAAGCTAGCGCTAAAATCATGGTCAGCCGACTTGCACTAAAAATGACCTTCACTGACTTTAGTCGGATGGAGCCAAAATCCCCACAAGGTCAGACAACACCAAAATCCCTGCAATGTCAGACAACACCAAAATCCTCGCAAGGTCGGACAACCCCAAAATCTCCACTAGGTTAGTTGGAGGTGAAATCCCCGCTAAGTCAGTGACGCCCAAAATCAGTGTTTTTTGGTAGTTTGGGCCAAAAATTAAGTTTTTTAGGGAGCAAATTTGATTTTCTTGATGGATTTGAATTGCATATCTATTTTACACATCATGATGAACATTTTACCAAGTTTGTGTGGATTTTTGGCACATTTTACGATAATTAATGCTACTGCACATGAAAAGTCTGTGACCCCCAAAAATCCCTTTTTTTAACAGAAAAGGCTAGAAAAACATGAAATAAAGTCTACAGATGGATTCTAATGACCACAAAAACTTCCTAAATCAATATATTGGCCAAATGGGTACTTGACAATGGTAAAAAAAACTCAGAAAATCATAAGGAAGTAACATTGGGAATGAGCTATTTTGATTGATCCATGACTGCAAATAGACATATTTTGATTCAAAATGATGGGAAATGACTTTTTATGATAAAATTGATGCTTGGTCATATCAATTGCAGGTCTAAGAGGAAAAAGGAGCTTGTTGGAGCTATCTTGGAAGGATATAAACACAGATATGTAGTGTTGACCCAGAAATGCAGAAACTTCATTTTATCAACCAAATTGTTGTTGCACCTACAATAGGATGTTAGTATGATGTCCGGGGTGATGGAAATAAGTCTCCAGAGCTTGAAGACACTGAAGATCATGCCTACATCACTATTGTTCCTGCATATCCAGTCTAATGTCCTAGTGATCTAGTCTGGGGGTCATAACTCGTAGCTATTTTATCAGAATTTAAACTTCTTGGACTCGTTGGAAAGATAAACTAATTATCTAATTTGAGCTACTCAGTTGTTAAGGCTTAATGCCAAGAAACTGATGAAGTTTTGATCCCCCATTCTACTCCGAAGGCCTCCAAAAATGCAATTTACTATGATGTAGAAAATACCAAAAATTATATTTTTGATATTTTCCCAAAAATACCACTCTAATGACCCTAGACTGGATCACCAAGACATGCATACAACTAACCTAGTTGTCCATTCATCAAGAATCAGTCCAGCAAGCATCTAGTTGCATATACCTTCACCACAATACTCCTTTTTGATCCAGTTAGCACTTGGAATCTCGTGTATCCACATTGGCTCAAGTTTTCAAATGTCATGTGACCCTATTTTGGGTTCATTAGGCCTTAAAAATTGATTTTTCATCATGTACAACCAAATGGGTATCCATTCTGTAAAGATTCGATGTATTTGCAAGTTGTTTTTTGTCTTTTTCCTACAAGACAAATGTAAATCTAAAAATGTAACAAACTGATGTACTTCATTAAATGCCATGTAATCTTTACAATTAGTGTTGATTTAATCTCTACTATCCATTGAAAACTCGATATGGTTCCTTGTCTATAAAAGGACCATCATTTTCTCTCATTTGTAAGTAAGATTAGATACTGAATTACTGAGACTCTGCCAAATTGTGATCAATACGAAGCAAGTTTTGCAAGTTGCTGGGAATTTGTGTTCTTGTGTTATCCTCTTTGGTTTTCATAGTTCATATCAATCTGAATTTAATTAGTTGTGCTTTTGTATTGATGGGTAAATGTTAAGATATCTAATGAATGCTTTGGTCCATACTATTAGTGCTTGCTAATGGTAAGTTGCTATATATAGTTAGCCTGGGCCCTGTCATTGATTATAGTTTGGTTGCATTCCACTAGTTAATCTATGCCATTGTTCGGGTGTTTAATGAGTGAATACAATTTAAAAATCATAAGAATCCTTTAAAGATTGCATCCTTCTTGCAACATTGTGGGTTTACTATCGTAGTGAAACACGGAATGGTTTATTGAAAGTATTTGTCTATCTGTAGTATTTTACCCTGTTGTGACTGTCACTTAGGATCTCTTATCCCTTCTCTCTCTCCTTTTCCTTTTGCATTTTATTTATATCAAGTTTGTTAGGTTAGGTTAGGTTATAAGCAACGTCTACGTTACAAATCTGTTGAAAGTATCATAGGGTTTCTGCATACATACTGCTATCATATTCCATAAACCCTACATTTTATGTAAGACCCCTTGTTGGCACATTTAGACATACTGCTGAGTCATTCCACCCAAGCTAAGACCTAGCTGTATTATCTTTGGGGCAGTCCTATCTTGTATAGGATACATTTTTCAAGAGAGATGTGATCCCAACAATCATACCTATGAACATGTTGTGTGCTAAAACCACCATCAACAGGTCCCACCGGGTGTGCCAAATGAAGATGAGAAAGTCTACAAAGCATAATAACTTCAAAAGGAACTCAAATCAAATTATTATACCTTCTCAAAATGCCTTGAATTCTTCACTCCTTGATAAGGTAGAGAGTGTGCACCCAAACACTCTAGCTTCACACAAATACAATGGAAAAATGTGGATTAACTCTCAAATTCTCAACACAATGGTAGCTCACAACAGGAAGATTTGGAGATATTTTGACATAATAAGGCTACTTGAATTGGATGATGAAAATGGCTTGTGGAGGCTTGTATTTATAGGCAATTTGAGGGGGAGTTTGATCCAATATTTGAAATTGAAATTTGAGATCAATAATGGATATGAGATGAGAGAATGAAGGGTAGAGATTTGATCAACAAGATTGGAGTGTGGAGAATATTTTGCAATGGGTTAGTGCAAGATCATGGGGGTCCAAACTAGGCCCATAAGTGGCAATGAAATTTTAGAAAAATAGATTTAGGCAACTTGACATAAAAATTTGAATAGGTTATTAACATAATTTGAAAAATATGTAAGAATAAAATTTGTAGCAAATTGAATGTAGTTTCTAGGCTACTAGTCCGTTTTTGGAAAAAAGTAAATCTATTTTGTGAAAATTTAAAATTTCAATGCAGTAGTACTAAATTTTCAGGAAAAATATAAAAAGCGGGTGTATGTCTGACCAACCTAAGTACAAGAAAAAAATAATATCTTTTTCTGAAACTTTCAATATAAGTAGAGGACACATGACCGAATGTGCCACATTTTTTTATAATTTTTTTGTAAGTAAATAATTAGTTATGATTTTTTATTAGAACATCAAAATTATTAAAATGTGTTTGTCTGACCACCATAACTTGGTCAAAAAATTATGAAATTCATTTTTTATCCTATAATATGCGAAGCATAGAATGTGTTGCATCTTTTAGATTCGAAAAATGTGAAATAGTTTGAAAATTATAGAAGTTTTTCAATTAACCTATCAATAAGGACTTTAGTCATAATGTATGTAGAAAATCAATAATAATTATCTGTTAAATTCAAAATAAGGCATATCTTATATTGGTGGAAAGCTGACAATTTTTTCAATAAACCCTTTTCGTTTCATCAAATTCAGATTAAAAAAAAGTCGTTAGCCACAAGGATTAAATTTTGGTCATCACATCGCCACTTTTTGGACCCCCATGACCCTGCATAGACTCCAATCTTTTATTCATTTTTGGGAAAGAATTTGCATTTAATGTGATTAGGACTTGTGAGGAAATAAAAAGTTATTTCTTTGGAATGAGATGTAATTTAAAATTTTATTTTATGTGGAAGGGTGAGAGTCATGTGACACTTAAGCATTTTTGGTACTCACATGTGTGAGCTCATTTTAAGGAGAAGAGCTTAGTATGAAAATAAAAAGGTGAGGTAGAAGGGTTATGTGACCCTTGGGATTAAAAGATAATTTTTTTATTTGTGGGATGTGGGATAAGGTGTTAATGATAATTTAACCAAGTTAATCAAAGGGATTAAATTAATTAATGTGACTGGAAAAAATTAGTGGATGGGTTAATGGAGGGTTAAAATTAATTAAATAATGATTTATTTAATTAATTTTTGTCTAGGGGTCATGTAGGCTAGGGTAGCTAATTAAATAATTGATATTTAATCAACTAGGCTATGTTTAGGTGGTAGAGTAGGGAAGATTAATTAAATAATCATATTTTATCTAATTAATCAAGTTTAGAGAAGTGGACAAATTTATCAAATAAATATTTAACATGTTTATTTAATTAATTGGGATGATGTTATAAGGTGTAGTGCTGAATTAATTAAATTAATTCACGGCTAAGGGTAAATTGATGATGAATGGTTAATGATTGATGGTCAGGGACAATGTAGGGATAATTAATTAAATAATTATATGAATTTATTTAATTAATCAGATGAAAGGGGAAATTAGTGATATCGATGATGCAGAAAAATGGTTAAAGGGTCGAGACATTTTTAGGTGTCTACAATTTCCTTCGGTATTAGAAGATCTTACTAAAATTATCTCCATGAATTGTCATGAGAAAGATGATGAGGATAGATCTTCATCTATTTCTACTACAATTCATGAGGATACCATTGACATCATATCTAATGCATGTGATGGCGACTTAGCTTTGCCTACTTCACCCTATGCTTTGGATCCCTCTCCCAAAAATGAAGGCATTTTGGTCTGCAAGAGGATGAGATCATTGACATACTCCTTAGTCTCTCTTCTAGAGATAATGTTGAACATACTATTTCTAATTCTACCATAGCACATGATAATACTATGTCTCATCCTATTAATTTTCCTCCTTTGGTTGAATGTTCAAGTACCTTGGATATCACTAAGGAAGTGAAGACCCTTGATCTTCCTCCTTTGGTTGAATGTTCAAGTACTTTGGATATCACTAAGGAAGTGAAGACCCTTAATCTTCCTCCTTTGGTTGAATGTTCAAGTACCTTGGATATCACTAAAGATGTGAAGACCCTAAATTTGTCTCCTTTGGTTGCATGTTCAAGCCCCTTGAACATCACTAAGGATACAATCATCAACAATTCTCTTAACAAAACTTCACCCTCCCTTCATTTCAATGCTCTCCCTTCAAAAGATGAAGCATTAGTGGGTGAGGAGTAGTCTACCCTTCATCGTTCAATAAAGTTTATCTTTGAAAACAAATTGCATACAATTAAAGTTGATTTGGTTCTGAAAAGTTTCTTACAAATGGAAGCGAGATATCAAATTCCTCTAAGTAATTTGATCCCTTCCTCAACAAAAACCAAACCACTATTCTTTGTTGTTAACAACAGTATTGGTCACAATAGTGTTGGTCCTTTGAATGTGTTTTTCAGCATGATGATTGGGATTCGTTGGATTTTATGCTTTCCTTTGTGGGTGAATATAAAATCTCACCCTCGCACCTAAAGACCTTGAAGGTAAATGCAATTTCTTCAACACAATCTCATACTCACTGCAAAGTTTAAACTCAAGATTAATGATGATGGAACCTTTAAAATAGATGAAGATCCAACTTCTTCTATAGAAATGGTGACCATTTGTGATAAAGTATCATCTAATACATGTCTTGGTAGTGACAAGGTCTCTTTAGATTTCAACCCCCATGGGATGGTTGAAACTGAGGTTGACACTCCTCACCATGATAAAAAGAATGATCCTTCTCCATTTTCTTCAACACATGATGACACTTCTCATCTCAACAAAGCTAGTCATATGACCTCTCATTTCCATCGGACTTGGAGATGCGTTATGGATGTGGATTCATAATCCTTTCTAAACAAGGATATAATGGAAACGAGTTAGCATGTAAAGAACAAGGAATTAAGGAACCTATGGAACCAACATCACACTTGTCTAAAGTAGGTTTGGGTTTCCGATCTTCTCCTACGTTATCTCCACCATTTTCACAACAAAAAGGATTGCTTCGTACTCCCCCTACATCTTCTCTTCTATCTCAACATGAGTGTATTTTGCTGAGTCTACTCAAAGACCACTTAATCACTCTTCCTACTCAAAAACACAAAAAGATTCAACAAAATAATCATTCATCACCTCGTTATTATGCATATCATCGAGCACTTGGCCATTCCACTAAGGAATGTCAAGGCTTGGGTGACAAAATTCAACAACTTCGAACAAGGTCTGACTCTAGCACTCCTCACCACACTTGATGTAGTCCCTAGATCACCTTTTCCTCCATCCATTTTATAAAGCAAGTTGGGGGAGGATAATTTGGTATAGACTAACTCACAAGAGTGGTCCCTTCTTCTCATTTATGTTATAATTGTACATATTTTTATCCCTGTATTATAATGTTTTATGTTTTGCTAGTTCTCCCTTTACACCCTTGTGAGCACAAAGGTACAAGGAGTAAGAACGCGTTGTGTCATTCCTCTATATGCATCTTCATTATTCTATATGTTGTGATGTACAATTTTTATACTTCATTATTCTATATGTCGTGATGTACAATTTTTTATATTTTTCTTGGATGATTTAGCATCCTTTCATGTTGATTCAATTTATGTGTCCTCTCATGTGATCTTTCTTCTACTTATGTGGCACCTGGTTGCAATGCTCGGCATCATACCATGACTACACAAGACATTATGTATCATGCCTTGTAAGTACCCCCTTGGTTTTCTCATCTCGGGGGCAACCCCTTGTCGCAATGTAGCTTTTTAAAATGCAAGTTATTTTGGGTGTGTTGTAACAACCCTCCCTTATAACATACGATGGCTCTTAAATATGGTGGGAGAGTTCACTAATGTGGGAAGGAAAATATCTGGCAAGAAGGTGCGAATTTATGTTTTTTGGGGAGTGAGCGATTGCAAAGGGAAGAGAGGAGTCAATGCACGTTTAGGAGGAGACAAAATTAATGGCAAGAGTATGGGCACAGGATAGGAGAAGTCCCCATTTTTCCATGTCATTACTGAGGCATGGGGCTCCCTCATCTTCCTCATTATGAGGCTCGGATGACTAGATAGGAGAGGGAGGACATGCAAAATTGTGGGCCATCTAAACCTTGCAAAGTCCATTAAGGATGATGGGACATTTGCTTCATTTGCGTGGGTGAACGCGAATTTAAGGGTTTCCTTAATTAATAAAATTTTCTTTCAAATACACTTGGTCATGGAACAAAAAAATGGTCTTGTTAGTTGTTTAGGAATCACTTCTACAGATCAATTCGATTGAACATGAGTACAAATGGCTCTTGTTGTCTTCAATCAATCTCTAATTCAATTATAAAAAATTACATGTAAAAAGATGGGAAAGTTTCTCACGGGGATTGGATCGATCTGGCAAGCTGGAGTGGATAGAGGTGATGTCTACTGCTTTGATTACAACCTGGAGGTCATGCCAACTAGAAACGACCTCAATTTATTCAAACAAGAATGGACCTGCTCTGAAAATTGGAAAAAAAGAAAAAGAAGAAAAAGGAGAGCGAGGGTTTTGGGAGGAGGGTAGGAAGGAAGAAAAAGGCAAAGTGTGGGGAATGGTGTTAACACGCATTTTCAAGAGATCTCAGACCAAACAGTTCACATTTTGGTTTATCCCAGTTTGTTGCAGAGAGAAACGGATCCATGTGCAGAGATATCCCTTTTGGTCAAGGGTGGACAGCTGCTGCAAGGGCCTTCAGGTTGGTTGATTTATTGCTAGTGAAAATATCTCATGAATAAACTGTTTCAAAATGGCAAACATGTAGAAATTGTCTCAGAAAACAAACTTTTAAGTTTTAATTGGTGGCCGATGGCATATGCAGTAGATCTTATATGAAATTTTAAAGGGTTGATATCAATTTTAGACTATAGAGAAATAATTTTAGGAGTAATAATGTGGTTTCTGTAGGCAATCTACCTAATTGTATGGAGAATCATTCCAGCACCATAAACTAATCCACCAGTCTTACCTTTGCTACTTAGCAAGAGGGTTTGTCCTATCCCTCTGGGATGATAAAATATTGATGGAAACTATATTCTAATCCCACTTTCGTGTGAAATATCTAGATGATTGGGCTTCTGTGATATGGATTTTAATCAAGTTTGAGGTGACAGGGAATAACTTAAACTATTAACTTCATGGATTAAGTTGTATCTCGTGTGATATAATAAACATCTAGGTTTTCCAGTGTATGCACAAATGTCAGTATGACTGATGCGGCAGTGGCTGTGAAGCCTGACATTACCCCTGCTAATCACATTTTCCAAAAAGTTTCTAAAGCCTTTTCAAAAGACCCATTTTGTTAATATCTTGCAATCATTACATTCCTTGAGAGGACATCAGTCTGAGGCATTCAGCCTAGCAGTTACGTGCCTTATTTATGCTTCCACTTTCTGCATACATGTATACCAATGCACTTGCAGCTACAACATCTGACAAATAATTCCCTTCTATTATACTTTGCTAGGTGTCCATAACCTCTCCCAAAAGCTCCCATTTTGGACAAGAAAGGAGGATGCTGACCATGGCTATGGTATTTGACCTTACATCAGCCAGTGGCATTTGCTTAAAAGTTTCTAAGGCCTTTTTAACAAATCCATTTTGTGTGAATCCTGAAATCGGTGCGCCCCATGAGATGACATCATTCTAAGGCATTCTGTCAAATAGTTGACGTGCCTTCTCTATGCTGCTATTTTGGTACAGGCAGAGAAGACGTGGGCAGGTTTGTTATGTTTTGTTAATTTGTATGGATGTTAAGATTGTGGATGGTCATTTGAGGCCTTTATGTTGATTATGTTACCTCCGTCTTTGTTTCATCTTGGGTACTGAAGCATTTATCTTCCTACCTTTTTATTCTCAGTGTAAGGACCTAGTAAACCCTCACTCGTCAAGAAAGAAATTCAGCCACCGTAAAAATATTTCCAAGGGACTGGCTGGAAGAAGATATATAAGATAATTATGTGCAATATAGAAACCACATGCTACCCACAAGGCAATTGGATACCTCTAAGTACACCAAATCTAATTTATTTTCCCTTCCATTCCGATGGTGTTATTGAAGAGGACTGATACTCTTTTGAGGGAAGACAATATTTTGTTCTACCCACAAGGCAATTGGATACCTCTAAGTACACCAAATCTAATTTATTTTCCCTTCCATTCCGATGGTGTTATTGAAGAGGACTGATACTCTTTTGAGGGAAGACAATATTTTGTTCTTTCTTTAGAAGGTTAGTGGCTTGTATCTATGAGTATGTTTTCCTCTATGTGTGTTGCTCCATAGTCTAAGACCTTGTTTTGTCCACCTTGAAACATATCATTGCGAGTTAATTTTGATAGTACTCAATTAGATCAAATATGTGTTTCTAGCCTAAAATCAGTTGTAATGATTATGGTGGCCTATCCCAGGTTTAAACCTTGTTGGGTTTGCTCATCTCTATGTTATGACATTGGCTTTATGCATTGTTTTCCATGTCTGCTCCGTGATTGATGTTAGTGTAGGACATCATGTATACCCTTACTTTGTTCTTCTGTTTGGGCCTTGTGACTACCTCCGAGCATGATGGGGTGGTCTCTTATGAGTCCACATGGTTGGGAGGCATTGCCACCGCCATTGGGGACCAGTGAACAGGTTTTGGAGCACCAGATTGGGGATGTTCTCACTCTCCGTTACCCTAATCATTGTTGTACCTTATTCAGTCATTGTATTATAATCAGGACTATTTTTATTATACTTGTATTCCATATTCATGGCTCTATCATTGTATATGTATATTCTTTTATGTAATTTTGTAGTCTCTTGTGAGAGATGATGTAAATTATAGTAATGAGAAGATATGTGATGTTGCCTCTTATTTGACTTATGGATTCTGGTGTGGGTATTGGATCCGCTTGTACTATGGTGTTTATGGATTCATGTTTATATTTGGAAATGGGATTAGGATCATTTAAATTAGTGTTTAAAATGAATGTAGTTTTATAATATTTTCATCTAGAGGATGAATTAGTCCCCTCCTTGGGTTGTACTTTCAGCCATATTTGGCCATGATTATTGTCAACATATTGAATCAACAACCGTCTTATGTGTATTTTATCACTTCATGTCACCAAAAAAATTATCTTGTCTTCTTTTCACCCTTGCCCTTCAGGGTTCGTGGGGCAGGATGTTACACGTGTGCTTTTAGAAATCTCTCGTGCCTATTCTATAATTCTTTCTCACTCTACATTAAAGGCAATTTCTCCCTAATGGAGTTAGAAATCACTTTAAGGTGGGGGCATACATCGTGCTATGAGCCTTACTCTCATCTTTCTATCTAAACACTTGTTGATTATCTTTGTTACTCTACTCTTTTGGAAAGGATTATGGAAAGCTTGGAAGCAATATCTCAAGTCCATCTTGTTCTCCCAAGTTGAATCTCCTTGCATGTTTGGGAGAAGGGTTGCGCCACCAACTTGAGTTTGGTAGTAAGGCCGCTTCGCCTTCTTATTCTGCAAGGCCTTGTGTAATTCCTCTTATGGGAGGTGATTTTTTATTCCCTTGAGTGGACACACTTTTCTTAATGTAGACTATGTGCATGATGTGTTTGTACTTCTCTTGTGCTTCTCATTTCTAATGTTAACCTCTTAGCGTTCTTCTTTATTGCATCTTGGGGAATGATGCATGGTGACTGAGACAACACTTAGATTGAGGTCTCCTTTGTCATGTTGACTAAAAATCTTCCGTGTTATGTTTCTTGTGATTGATGTATGATGTGTGTATTCTCCTCACATATTCTTATTCTCTATATATTCTCCACGCCTCGTGTATATTCTCTCTATGTGTTCCTTATGTATGTATCTTGAGTGCTTAGCATGTATTCCATGTGTGTGTATTCTATGTATACTTTATGCCTTATGTGTATACTTTGTGCCAAGCATGTATGCTATGTATATGGCATGTATACTTTGTCTATTGCATGTATACTGTGTATGACATCTATGCTTTGTGTATTGCGTGTATACATTGTGATTTCTCAAGTGTATGCCTCATGTATGTCTGGTCTTAATCTTATGTTTTCTAAGTGTTTCATGTATGAAAAAATTATGTCATGTGTCTTATATGTATTCAAATCATCATACTTCTAGAATCCTAAACTTGGGGGCTTGATCACCCCTCAATTTTGGTGACATTCTATGGTTTCTATGTTGTTGTGTTTGAAATTTATCTTCCCCATCCTTTAATGTGAGTTTGAACATAAGTTCGTACCCACGCTAAAGTGGGGGCTAAATGTTACGTCGTAAAATGTGTACACTAGCATTTTACACTTAGCACCCAAGTGGACCTAAATTATTTACACTTGTTAATTAAGGCCTATTATAACACCTTTTTGAGCATTAAGTGTGTAATTCTTCATCCAGATGCACAAAACTCAGAAAAGTAATTATAGGGTGGGGCTAAGCACACTTTAAGTGCCTTATACCGAGAGTTTGAGGCTAAAGGACTAGGGTGCCCAAGTGCCCTTGTCCCTTTTTTAGCCCTGGCCTAATTAATGGCTTGTCAGCTTGGGACCTCTTAAATGACTCCCAATGTCGGCCTCATGTGGTTTAATTCTCTGAAAATCAACAAGAATGCATATAAAAACAAGTTAAGTCATTCATTTGAACATCTAAGAAATCTAGACACTCTTGCACTCTTCTTCTCTCATGCTCTCTACTCTTCTCCAAAGCTCTCTATTGTGGATTGTTGTTGCGGCACTAACTTATTGCAGGTCTTATGAAGATCTCTATACCTCTTTGGGCTACACCAACTTCTTGAGTCAAGTTGTGATGCCACATCAAGCATGTACTATGGTTTACATGCTCATGGTGACTTCTTTCCTTCATGTTCTATTCTAGCATTCCATCCTACATCAGATTTGTCTCTATCCTCCTAAGGGCACGCACACTTTATCTATCATCTTTGCTATTGTGGAGGTGGGAACACCATTTACGGAGTTTGACTTAGGCAAGCTCCTAAATAGCACTCAACCCTTTTCTCTTTCCTTGTGTGTAGGTCAGAGAAACAGATTTCTGAACGTGATCTCCAGGAAGAAGATAAAGCTTGTAGGTATAGACCCAGCGAAGGCATCAGTTTCTGCAAACCCTAATTAGGGTCTAGGGCACCCAAGCCACCTTGTCCTTTGAATTCTTGACTTTGGATCTAGGTTCTCCTTTGTTCACTAGTCTTTATGGTGCTTTCAGATTGTCCGTATCTATTTCCGATTGTCTGTTATGCTCTGATCTTCATCAATTAGGGTTTTCTTGTTTTACCCTAGTTTGATTGGTTAAATTGGGTTGATTATCCTTTTATACAACAAAGGGACAAAACTCATGTAGTTTCGCTGTCCTTCTTGGGTAGAAGCAAAGCTTGGCTTATGTCCTAATGTTGGATAGAAGAGGGTTTGAACTAGTTTGATCTATTGAGCTAGTCTCTCTTTTCTATCTAACACTGGTGCAGAAGGATTCACGGTCAATGGCAATCTTGCATCACTAAAAATATTTTAATTTTCAATTGTTTGGTTTTTCAATAATGTTGGAGCTTTGAGAAAATAATATTTTAATTTGCAACAAATGTAATTTCCCTTGGGTGCAATTGTAAATGTAATTTTGGTGGGATTTGACTGATTTTGTCATAAGTGGGGCTGCCAAGAATCTTGGAATTGATTTCCAAGAGGTGGGGCTAGAAGCTTTGCATGTTGTTGCATGTCTGGGTCGAAATTATGAGACCCAGTCTCGGTAAAATGAGCATAACTTTCTCATATCGTATAAAAATTAAGAAATTTAAAATGTTCTGGAAATCTGTGAAGGAGAGACACAAAACCCAGAACCGTTTTAGAAAATACCGAAAATGGAGGGAGAGATGACAGGTTGGAAGTGACGGGTTTTTTTTGTGGGTTTGTGGAGGTTGTTTTGAGAAACCAATAATGGTTTTCTTCTCATGCAATTGCTACATATTGAGGCTTGTTCATTTGGTGAAAGGGGGATTTTGGAGAATATGTGTTTGCATATCCAAATGCTGTTGGAATGAAGCTAGAATGTTGAGTTGCAGATTTTTTTTGTATGTTTGAAGCCGATGTTGTATGAGAGCATATGAGCTCCATGTTTATGTATCTCATTTTCATATTTTTAATATTATACATATTGCAGATTTCTCTTCCATTTTATGTGTTTCAAATTAATTTGCTGCCCTCTTGGATAGTGTTCTATGTGTGTTTGTGACTAGATTTGTATGAGAGAGATTCCTGCTGCATCAATTGGTATCAAAGCTCAGAAGGCCTGGGCAAGAGAGAGTTTGGTTTTGTGTTTGTGTGTTTGTGTGTTTGTGCAGGTTGAAGAGAGAACCTGGTTGCCAAAAGACTAGGTAGAGGAAAAGAGAAGAGACCTAGGTGAGGCAAAGACAAGAGGAAGCAAGGTTAAAGGGACTTGCTTGAATAGAAGATGGATTTGTTCAGAAGGTACCTACAGGCTGGGGGTTTACAAAAGAAGAAGCAAGAAGAAAAAGAGAGGAAGAGGAAAGAGGGAAAGATGAGGCAAATAGAGGTTGAAAAAGAGATAAGAGAATTGAGGCAAGTTGTGGAAGAGATGGAAAAAGATATGGAAAGAATAGTTTAGGAGTTCTAGCAGTTGCAAAGTTGGCACTTATCAGTGAAGATGAAGGTTACATGGCCCATTAGAAAGATTATTCAAAGAAGAATGAGACAAGCAATGACAACAGCAATAGAAGAGGTAAAAAATGAAACGGTGAGTATACCTATGATTGTTTTGACATCAAGCAATGAAGAAAACAAAGTAGACATGGTAGAGGATGAGAAGAAGGTTGTAGTTGTTGCAGATCATGAGGTTGCAACAGTAAAGAATGAGCATGAAGAAGATGGGGTAGCAGACAATGGTCATGAAAAGGTTGTAGAGAAAGAGGTAATACATAATATGTTTTATTTTTATGATAAGGATGAGAGTAGAGTATATGAAGATGAAAATATTACAGCGGATAATGAGCAAATAGATGTTGTAGTAGCAGCAATAGAGGAACAGGTGAAAGAGGTAAAATTGCATTCTTTTGAATTTGTGAAGGATGATTTGCATGTGAGTGTAAAAGAACAGTTAGTGAATGCAGAAGAGATAGTATAGTTGGATGTTATATTGCAGGGATCACCAAAGGAGTGTGAGAAGCAAAGTAAAGAATGCATTGTTGGTAATGGTACTGACCAAGTTGTTTTGATGAATGAAGTTGTCATTATTTAGGTGCAAGTATCCAAAGCAGCAGATAAGAAGAAGTTATTTCCATTTAACAGGTCTAAGCACATGAGCAAGAAGGTAGGAAAGCCAAGAGTGAAAATGAAGTGGACATTACTTTGTTTCAAGAAAGTTGGAATGCAAGACATCAATTAGAGACTATCAAACATATTTTTCATGATGATATTCCTTATTCAAGTGGACTTGAATTTTGTTTTCTCTGAGAGTATGTTGTAGGAGCATTCACGATCAATGACAATCTTGCATCACCAAAAATATTTTAATTTTTAGTTGTTTGATTTTTTCAATAATGTTGGAGCTTTAAGAAAATAATATTTTAATTTGCAACAAATGTAATTTCCCTTTGGTGCAATTGTAAATGTAATTTTGGTGGGATTTGACTGATTTTGTCATAAGTGGGGCTACCAAAAATCTTGGAATTGATTTCCAAGAGGTGGGGCCAGAAGCTTTGCATGTTGTTGCATGTCTGGGTCAAAATTATGAGACCTAGTCTCGATAAAATGAACATAACTTTCTCATATCTTATCAAAATTAAGAAATTTAAAATGTTCTGGAAAGTTGGGAAGGAGAGGCCCAAAACCCAGAAACCATTTTAGAAAATCCCAAAAATTGAGGGAGCGATGACAGGTTGGAAGTGACGGGTTTTTTTGTGGATTTGTGGAAGTTGTTTTGAGAAACCAATAATGGTTTTCTTCTCATGCAATTGCTACATATTGAGGCTTGTTCATTTGGTGAAAGGGGACTTTTGGAGAATATGTGTTTGCATATCTAGATGTTGCTAGAATGAAGTTGGAATGTTGAGTTGCAGATTTTTTTTTGTATGTTCGAAGCCGATGTTGTATGAGAGCATATGAGCTCCATTTTCATATTTTTAATATAATACATATTGCAGATTTCTCTTCCATTTTATGTGTTTCAAATTAATTTGTTGCCCTCTTGCATAGTGTTCTATGTGTGTTTGTGACCAGATTTGTATGAGAGAGACTCCCTCTGCATCAAACACCTAATTGAGGTAAGGTCCACTTGACTTGCAAGTGGTCAACCGATGGATAAATAGGATTAGAAATCCCATGAACGAGAGAAGAAGGGATAGTTTATTCCAATTTTTCATCATTTCTCTATCCCAAGAAAATAGTGTACGCTTTTGAAGTTATTTGGAAGAGACTCTACTCGTCATTATTTCTTGATGGTAATTTCCAAATTTTCCCATCCATAACATGCATTTAACTTCAAAGAAATATTACAATTAAAATGAAAAATGATTTAATTAAAAATAAGATGAATGTACATACAAATTATTTAATATGATTTACTAAATATTATATTAAATGCTTCATAGATAATATGGATTTGAACTACACATTAAATGGGGTTTAGAGGACACCTTTTCGACCTCCAATGAGTTGAATGCAAATGAGGTTAGATGACTTCAATGCAAGTGGTCCTCGTTTAACCTAAAGCGTATCAACTTGGAGTACCCGTCACCGCTCTGAAGTTGTCGGTTACCGGTAAAGTGATTTACCGGAGCTCAAACCAGGCAAAAATGCTGAACAATGGAATCCAACTTCGGTTTTTGCTAATTAATTTCCGCCCGTTATCTCACACACAAAACAAAAACATACACATAATTTTTTAACAGGGAAAGAAAACTCGTTGGCCTGACCGCCGAACCGAACAGCGATCTGTCCTGATACGCCTCCACCAAACCAGTCCGAAAGCACGTTGAACAATTACAATAATCGAATAATCTGAGCTTTAAAAAACATGATAAGAGAAATCAAAGCCTCTTCTGCAAAATGCCCAAAACTTGAAAATAAAATATTTATCCATCACAAGCCAATTGATTAATCAAAACACTGTACAGTATTAACATCTTACAAAAGAAGCGCGTATCTCTGTAAATGATAAATAAAAAGAACAAAATGCTACTATGATCATGTAGTTAATGGCAATCTGGTCTCTAATCCATGAGAAGTGCATAGATTCAACGCCATGGGCGGCGCCAAAGAATTAATTTGATGCCTAGCGACCCCTTTAATGACATCTTTCTCTAGGATTTCCACAATGGCTTCCAACAAGCTGGGCTTAAACAGCAGACACTAAGCTTTGACTTGCTTAGGTGGCTGGTGGGCCCCTCTCTTATTGACACATTAACAAAACAGAGTAAGAGAAAGGGCCCACCAGCCACCTAAGCAAGTCAAAGCTTAGTGTGTGTTGTTTAAGCCCAGCACTTCCAACACCCCCTCACCTGACAAAAGAATACCTTCAACATTATTGTAAGCATCACTTCTCCCTTGAACACCATTTATCTCATTGTAGAACCCAACTGCAAAGTAGGCTCCATGACACGATGAAAGTAAAAGATAAGAGACACTTGAGATGCGTGAATCGAGAAAGTCCAAATATTCTCATATGTGAAAGCCACGTGAGTGAAGATGAGTGCAAGGTACCCCCATTCTATCAATTATGATCCAATTACCTAGTGTCGCCATGTTTGAATTTATTATTGACTGACATCATAATCATTACCCATTAGAGTTTGAAGATCTTGCCACCATGAGATATCACCTTCAACTAGTAAATCTTTCAACTGATCAATACCTTGATTTGATAAAGAAATCTAATAACATATTTTCTTCCCTGTAGCAATGCTTAATTGAATAGTTAGGAATACTACCTAGGATAACCAAAGCCTCTTTCAAAATGTTCATTATTTTCTAGTTCATCAAATGTTTATTTCTCAAACAGAGGATGACAACCACAAAGGCTCCTTCTATAATAATATTATTGAGATTGCAAGATTTGACCAATTGTAGTCCAAGAAGTAATGCTTTGGCCTTCGCTTTGTTATTAGTTCCTAGGTTTGATTTTCTTGCTGGTGCTTTGAGCAACTTACCTGAAGAATCTAGAATAACACATCTAACACTAGATGGGCCCAGGTCACCCTGAGACAAAAAGACCAAACATAGATATAGAACCCTATATTCTTATTGTAACAGAGTACCCATACCAAAGACATCCGATGAAGCGAAAGTAGACAACTGCAATCAAGTACATAGGACCCACCCTCCTTGACTAATGACGCACTCCTTGTTAGAAATTTTATAGCCTTTTCGGCTTTGGTGATATTAAATCGCTCTTAATGAAGTGAAGACTTTTCTAGTCGAAGTAGCTTGGGAATATTGAGTTCAAGTTGATAAGAAGATTTGCAACCATCCATAGAGATATGCTTTTGCATTGCTGCCACATCCCTATGAGATCTTCTAGATGCTTTTTGATGCTCCTCACAAGACTAACCAATGCAAGCACCCAAAATTCAAAACCCAACACTGAGAAAGAGGAGAGCCTCTCCACAATGGCATTATCAACCACCTCGTCCAGCTCAGCCCTAAATTTTTTCCAAATGAAGTACTTCCCCAAAGCTTTGGTGATCTCCTTGTCCCTTGTCAATGAGTAAACTCTCCATAAACACTGAGGAGACATCAGAATTAACCTGATGCCTAGCAGACCTTTCGATGAAATATTTCCCTAGGATTTTCATAATGGCTTCTAATACCTCCTAATAAAAGAATACCTTCCACATTCTTGTAATCATCACTTCTCCCCTAAACACCATTTACCTCACTATAGAACCCAACTGCGAAGTAGGCTCCATGACATGATGAAATAAGAAGAGAAGAGAGACTTGAGTTGTGTGAATCAAGAAAGTTCCAATCTTCTCATATATTGAAAGCCATGCGAGTGAAGATGAGTGCAAGGTACCCCCATTCTAATCAGTTGTGATCTAATCATCTAGTGTCGCCACGTTCAAATTTATTCTTGATTAGCATCATAACCATTACACTTAGAATTTGAAGATCCATTGTGAGATATCACCTTCAACTATTAAATCTTCCAACTGATCAATACCTTAATTTGATAAAAAAAAATCTACTAATATATTTCCTTCCCCATAGCAATGCTTAATTGAATAGTTAGGAATACTACTTACGATAATCAAAGCCTCCTTAAAAATGTTCATTATTTTCTAGTTCATCGAATGTCTATTTCTCAAATAGAGGGTGATAACCATGAAGGCTCCTTCTATAATAATATTATTGAGATTGCAAGATTTGACCAATTGTAGTCCAAGAAGCAATGCTTCGACCTTAGCTTTGTTATTAGTTCCTAGGTTTTATTTTCTTGTTGGTGCTTTGAGCACCTTACCTGAAGAATCTAGACTAACGCATCTAACACTAGATGGGCCCGGGTTGCCCTGAGACACACCATCAAAGTTCAATTTTCATGAGCCTAGTTGAGGCAAGATCCACTTGACTTGCAAGTGATCAACCGATGGATGAATAGGATTAGAAATCCCATGAACGGAAGGGGTTATAGTTTATTCCAATTTTTCATCATTTCTCTATCCCAAGAAGATAGTGTACACTTTTAAAATTATTTAAAGGAGACTCTACTCATTGTTATTTCTTGATGGTAATTTCCAATTTTTCCCATCCACAACATGCATTTAACTTCAAAGAAATATTACAATTAAAATGAAAAATGATTTAATTAAAAATAAGATGAATGTACATACAAATTATTTAATATGATTTACCAAATATTATATTAAATGCTTCATAGTTAATATGGATTTCAACTCCACACTAAATGGTGTTTAGAGCAGACCTTTTTCGACCTCCAATGAGGTTAGATGACTTCAATGCAAGTGGTCCTCGTTTAACTTAAAGCGTATCAACTTGGAGTCTCCGTCACTGCTCTGGACTGGCCGGTTGCCGGTAAAGTGATTTACCCGAGGACAATCCAATCAAAATGCTGGACAATGGAATCCAACTCGGTTTTCGATAATTAATTTCGGCCCGTTATCTCACACACAAAAACAAAAACAAAAACATAATTTTTTAACAGGGAAAGAAAACTCGTTGGCCCGACCGCTGAACCGAACAGCGATCTGTCCTGATACGCCTCCACCAAACCAGTCCGAAAGAACGTTGAACAATTAAAATAATCGAATAATCTGATCTTTAAAAAACATGATAACAGAATAGTAAGCATGAGTTTTCCACAGTCCATGATAACAGAAATCAAAGCCTTTTCTGCAAAATGCCCAAAACTTGAAAATAAAATATTTATCCATCACAAGCCAATTGATTAATCAAAACACTGTACAGTATTAACAGCTTACAAAAGAAGCGTGTCTCTCTGTAAATGATAAATAAAAAGAACAAAATGCTACTATGATCATGTAGTTAATGGCAGTCTGGTCTCTAATCCATGAGAAGTGCATACTTTCAATGCCATGGGCGGCGCCACAGATCGCCGCTTCCACAAATTAATTTCAGCCTTTGGCTTTTGATCCGAAGTTTCAAGTATCAGAGGCCCTGAGTAAAACACCACAGGCGATATCTTTGCATCGTTCGATTCAGACGCCTCTTCACAACATATCTGTGCCAATTTCTGTGAATCTCTCCATACATTTGCCAGCGCATCGCACTCACGACCGGAGGTGAACCGTTTCATCTGCCCAAGAGAAGAACAAATCTTTATGTCAGTCTCTGGAGACTCGCAAACCGCTGTTTCCGTCCGTTTCTTGCCGGAGAATAAACTTTTCAGCTTGGAAAACTTTGCGCCGCGAGGCGATGATAATTCGAGGGTTTTCGTTTGTGACGGCAGCGGGGGTCGATCCTGAGACCTCCTCCGTCTTTGCTTCTCGTCGCAGGCCTGTTTTTTCTTCTTCACCTGTCCAATACACGAAACCTTGGGAGACGTGGGCTCCTGAGGTTCGAACCCCTGATCATTCTTCTTTTCCATGGCTTCCCTTGGAATTAAAGAAATCTGACATCTAATGCTACCTGGTCTGTTAGTTCTACAACCAAAGTCTCTGCCTGGACTGACTGGAGCCATGTGATACGCCGATATGATGGACGCCGTCTTCGGCAAACAGGCCAGCACGGGATTCGAACCCTTCCAGTAGCCCGATCGCAAATTTAAATCATCCAAATCTTTGAAATTTTTCTTCTTGTCTTTCTCATCTATCTTCACAGAGCCAGCAGACATTTCCATCTGTAAACTCTACCTTAATGTTGTTTGCTCGAATCGGAGCACATTCAAAACAGAAAACCCTTCTTTTGAGATTTGCAGAAGAATTTTTTTTTGCGCAATCAATAATTACTCTAAAACCGCTGGAGTTTAAAGAAGATATTCTGGAGAAGATTTGGTCAACCGCAGACCAAGCAAATGCAAAACTTGGGGAAGATCAGGTGGTTGCGGATATTAAAATGGTGGGTGTTTGTCGCGTGTTTTGAACTCAAAACGTTTTACAGCTATTTAAATTAAACCGTGGTCGTATTTAAATTAAACCGTGGTTCTCCCTCGTTGCTGCCGGCCTTGGCGGACGGAACGGATTTGTTTCTGTTTGGATCATTGAATTTAGCGCTATTCTTTTGGCGGTGGAACCGTGGATTACTTACTCCGCCTTGGTTTAGACGCGCATTTTGCTTGTAAGAAATATATTTCCTTAGTCAACAAGAGTTAGCAATGCGTGTTTGAGTGTGACTGATCGTCTGCCTGTTTTGTGTGTCTAATTTGACTTGGTTGGCGACTCTCACATGCTCTATGTTAGTCGGTTGTTTTTTAATGTTTTGGACGCCAAGCCTAGGGCGTTTTTTGTCTTATTCAATGTCACCCTTATAAACTATAATCTATATTCCAGGGGACGTTCATGTCGGTTCAACAAACTTTTCACTTCAAAAATGATTTTTTCAAAGAAAATTCAAGAAAGTTATATATGTAACACTTAAAATGGTTCCATAGTGTAATTTACAAAATATTTTTCTACTATTAATATAATTATTTCAATTCTTCTTTATTTTTTTTTACTATTATTATAATTATTTCATTTTTTAATATTTTATCTTTACGACTTCTTCATTTTCATCATCTTTTATTATTTTATTTATTTATTTATTTATTTTTACTTTTTAAACTTAATTGTTTTCCTCTCCTTCTCACATAATATATTCTTAGTAGTTTTTGTGTGCCCCTCTCTCTCTCTCTCTCTCATGATGGATCACGGAGTGTGATCTAAAATGTCAATGCAAAAAAGAAAGTTCTACATAGTTGTCTACAAAAGCTTTACTATTTATACCATGGACTATGGAAATATGACGTCTTCAACTATTTTCATAATTTTTTGGAGATAGATCATTAACTCCAATATTTAGTGTGTGGATTCATTTTGGTAATTTTTTATTAACTAGTACTTGCACCCATAGAAGGTTCAAGGAATACGCCGATAGGAACAACCGAGGAGTTTAGAAAATTTTCTGGCGTGGATTTTTTTTACTGCATGAGACAATTCCGAGCACTATAATGCTAACATATAAAATCCTATCGGCTAAATATCTTATTTATTATTACATTTTAATTGATAATAATAAAAAAATTTAGACCTACATTTTACTATAACGTATTTCTCTTTGCATACATATCAAAATTAGTTTTTCTCCAATGAAACAAGGACATCTTTGTGGATTGTAGTGTAATTTTTAAGATTCTCTAATATAGATTGTTATTTTTCCTAGCGTCTCAAATAGAGATGATTATTATTTTTGTAATGGACCTATATTGATTATAAAATTAAAAATATATAATATTAATAAATCATAATATATATTATACTTTTTGGGAAGCTAATACTACATACTTGTAAAATATCATATTTAAATGACTTCAATTAACCCGAGTGGTTCAATCATAATGTTTTGTTTCACTTGTCGGCCACTTCCAAAATCACAAATTTGGAGTCCTTCAAGAGCAAACACCTTCAATCGAAAGTACCATGGCAAAGCCAAACAAACACCACATATTCATCATCTTTGATCAAAGATTAAAATTTTATATATGATATGATTTGACCCTTACTAGCTATAGATATGATATGACACAACTTTCAATTGAAGGTATTTATGTGGCGCCTATGTGGGAGCCTCCTTCCATTCCACATGTCAAGCTTTTGTTGAATAAAAATCATTAATCAGGTCATGTTTTCCATGATCAAATGAATTCATCATGACACAAACTTTTTCATGAATGTATCCCTTGAAGTAAACT
Organism: Cunninghamia lanceolata; assembly: GCA_027924645.1. Lineage (NCBI taxonomy): Eukaryota > Viridiplantae > Streptophyta > Pinopsida > Cupressales > Cupressaceae > Cunninghamia > Cunninghamia lanceolata. Next base: position 12,924,417 of record BSBN01000854.1, read on the forward strand.
TTTCAAAAAGTATAGGTTTTAACATATTGTATTTAATTAATATATTTATTTTCTATTTTTAATCAACATAGGGTGTTTATCCCTTTGAGTAAACCTATATTTTATTTAATTATTATATTTATTTTATATTTTTAATCAATATAGGTTTACTCATGGAATATTTTATCCCTTATCTTGCAAGAATTCATGGGAAAACTTATAAGAAAGAAAAGAACATCGAATGAGAATCTTCATCCTTTATGGATTGTAGGTTCGTCTATCTTTTGTAGTTACTTTATGCATGTTGGAGAATGCTACATATTTAGAGATGCATTCAATTCATACTTAGAAATTCACGTGCACCTCAAAGTGGAGGCAAATTGTAATGGTAAAAATACATGTCCTCAATGCATTTCCAATTTATTTTTATGCCTAATTTAGGGAAATGTCTTAATGCATTTTTATAGCTAAAAATGGTTCATTTTTGTCTATAATTAGGCCTATGTGCCTAGCCTTACTTACACCTAGGCCTATACTTATTGCTTATCCCTATGGTTATGTGCACACAATCCCAGTCCAATTGGCTTATCTATTTGATTCATATGTTTAATCCAATCCTTGTCTATAATTTACAATCCTATCTAACATAGACTCAACCTAGTTGTTTGACCCAAGTCATGTATGTAGGTGTGAGGTCATCCTCCTAGCCACAATTTTGATCCACTTAAATGCAAAATTGAAATCAAACATTCAACCAGCTAGATCCATCTTACACTTTGGCCTTAGTCTAACTTAGCACAAATATCCACAATTTGGTGTTATGTTTATGTATAAAAAGACATTCATTTGTACTCATTTTGGTTGTGGCATGACATTAGAATATCTTGGAATCTATCCATTCACATCTACACTCAGATTAAGAAATGAATCTAGCATACTTGATCACACTCATCCTAGTTTATGTGAATCACCAAGCAATCATTATAGAATTTATGTGTATGTCTGAAACTTGTTACTTGTCAAAGTATTTTTAAATATCATTAGACTAACAAAATATAGAGAATGTGATAGAGAATATTGTTGCCTAACAATATACTTTTTCAAGAGGTCATAGGGGAGGATCTGGAGATCATAAGAGCTTGAGTTCACAAATATAGAGTGAGTTCACAACTATGAACTAGATACAAAACCACGAAGTCAATCCAACATAGAGAAAAAGGAATATTTTTATTTTGATCCACATACATAGTTATCTAGAGCATTTATAGTTTCTAAGGAATGCATATCTCATTGTCTTTAGCAAATGTGATGTAGGAGCATCCTAGGACTATGAGAAATATTGTAATTACCAAAACTATTTCCTTTTAGTTTGTTTTGTATCTTAGTAGCTTCCTTTCTAGTCATTTTGGTATGTCATGGTTAGATTTTGTTGACATGTACTATTCAAAGGGCACTCAAACCAACTAACAAGAATCCTTTTTGTGATACTACATATTGATTAGAACACCTTATGGTTTTGTCTAGAACATTAATACACCACCACAAGCATGTCCACATGTCCATTTAATTTTCTATGACTATTTGAATTGATGATGTGTCAGATTAGTTAAAAGAGGTCTATGAGATGTGTAGTAGGATTTAGATCCCTACACCAAATCATAATCATTTGAGAGGTCTTATTTTTTCATGGAAGGTGATATTTAGTACTGTATTCAATTTGGAATGGTATTTCTCTTCTGGGTTAACCTAAAGCCTCTTACATCAATTATTTGCAATATAAGGATGTTGATTCAATCATTTCTAGAAGAGTAGTGAAGGGCAAGAAGTGATCCAAGGACAAAGTAATGTCCAAGAAAGCTCATAGTAAAGTAAGAAATGTGAGATCCATCCAAGGATTCCAAATTTTATGGCTATACTAATTTGAAAGTGTTGAATTCATACTGTATCCAAATGATTGAGGCCTAGCATGTTGTAATCCCATTGCAATAGAAACTATGGGTGTAATTTTGATTATTAAGCATATATATTGAATCAAATTCATGCTCAAAAGCTTCTAACTATAGGTAGTACTTTGCATATGTGTAATTTGATTTTTGGTTTAAGTGTATTTTTGTTGAGGCTACATGTTTGGATAATCCTTAATTAGACCCTCCATCTATGACTACATCAAATGGTATCAAAACCCAGTTGTGGTTAGGTTTGTGCATCTATCTCAATATAAGTGATTTATTCAAAGGAGTGGCTCACAAATTCTTGTGCATTGGTTGCACTGTAGGTGATCCATTAGAGAGGTGAGGATAGGTTTTAATGTGATTCATAACAAAGAGTGTGAAGATATCTTCTAGCAAGGGGTTTTTGGTTAGAAGGCATCAAGAAATTTTGAGTCATCTTCCAACATTTTAGTGTTGGTTAGAAGACAATAGAGTTCATTGACATTGTTGATAGAATGTTGGATGCAAACATTAATCAACATTGTATTAGTGAATTTGTTTTCCAACATTGGTAGTAGCGAGTAGAATATAACCCAAAACAATAATCTTACGAGTATAAGTATTGACTTGAGGCAATCGACAAGAAGTAAAAAAGATCTAAACTAAGAAGTAACCTACTAAACCTTGTTGGCAAGATGTAGACCAAAAGGTTGTCTATTGAAGGTAGAGTTATGGTTCTCAATTTGGAGAGACTCTAGGAGAGTGCAGAGGATAATAGGAAGAAGAATAGGTAAAATCTAATGGAGGCATTTAGAAATAGAGCACTCTTGATTGATCACTTGAGGAAGAAAATAGGAGTTCCCATGGATTTTACTATAGATGGAACCATAAGTTGGGAGGTAATATGTATTAAGGGTATATAATAGATAGAGGTGTAAAAGAGTAATGCAATATATGAAGGGAACAATTACATGAATAATGCTAACTGATGTGAAGTGAGACAATCAACATCAACTAAAGAGGAGAAGAAGTTGTCTTTTAAGAAACTAGTGATTTTTCTAAAGAACAATGGAGTTGAAATTAAACAATCGACTCTAAATAGTGTAGGAAGTGAGATTGTTAATGAATAGTGTATGGCTTGTTGGAGAAGGGAAGACATTGGCTATGATGTCGATATAGTAGATATAATAGATGGAATTTTCCATCTACTAGAGAATGCTATGAGATGGTAGAAACTAGTGTGGAGAATGGTGCTAATGAATGAAAGTGAGAGTGAAATGAGAAAAGTTACCAAGTATAGTAACATAGGATCTTCTAGATGATGTGTGGTAACCTGACCAACATTAGGAGGTAAGGAAAATGAGTTTCCCTATAGGAATCAAGTGGATGATTTGAGGAATAAAAAAATCTAAAAAGGTCATGTGTGGCTAGAAGAGGAGGAAGTGATCCTCATTGGGGATTAAGAAATAGAAGTGATTAAAGTGATGCCTAAATAAGGAGAGGAACTTGGAGGATTATGATATCCAGATTGTTCCCAATGAAGGAGTAGTAGGGGTGGTAAAGGAAGAAGTTTCCAAGGAATGCGTCCTTATATTGTCATAGACTCAATAAGGTAATAGTCTAAACTTTGTAGTTGAAAAGATTTGCAAGAAAGCAACAAGAATTGAGTATTGAGTCTAGGATTGTAGATTTTCTTTTCAAAGAAATGTACAAGTTACATGAGTTGTCATAGAGTTTCATCTTGAGTAGAGATACTAATTTCTTGTGTCATTGTCAACACACATTGAGAGATGGACCTATGTAGCGTGTTTGTACACTACTGCAAGCTAAATATTTATAGAATGTATCTAGAGAAAGAACATAATTGGTATCTAAAATAGTTGCTAAAGGTGTTAGTGATATCAAAGATTTTAGGTGTTGAACATGCATTGACATAGACTATGAGGACTTCATGCATAAGAAGTTAGAGATGAAGAATGGCAAAACAAAGTTGATAAAATGGACTACACTAGAGGAAATAATTACTTAGAGGAGTTAGTCATAGGGAATTTGAGGAAGAAAAGAATGATTTCCAATCAAATGATTAATGTTTGGAGTAGCTTGAGTGGGAAATGATCTAAATTATGGTATCTTGATCTAGAAGTGTAGATACTTGAGATTGGACTAATTTATGGAGGCATAGAGGAGACTATGGTGAGGTGAGAGGTTATAAATATGAAGATGGAGAATTTCTTTAGTAAAGGGCTTGAAGAAATTGTGGGACTATTGACAACAATAAAGATGAAGGATTATGTGGGATCAAGTAACTAATCTTAATGTGGTATGGATTAGTTTTTAAGAGAACCCAAAGGATGTGGTTTAGTGTAACATGCAACAATATACTTGGTATGGGTATGGAAGAGAGGTAGAGTTGTTTGGGTGAAAGAGACCAAGTGTAAGAAGGAAGTGGAACTTTAAAAATATGTGGATGGACTTGACATTCTAGATTGGAATTTTTTAACATCATGTGCAATAACGCTTGCAAGAGTGAGAAGACTACATAAAAGTTGGAGTAGGCAACAAGTGGATGATGTTCATGCATTATCCAACAGAGGGGTAAGTGCAAGAAGTTGGGTCCACATTTTGGCCAAAAAGTGGAAGTGTTTTCCCTTATTTTCAGAATTTGTCACATTTGACCTTAAAATTTGAAGCACTTAGAGATGGAATCTTTAAAAAAGTCACTAAATATAAAATGTAGTACTCAGAGTCTAGTTTTCAAATATGTAATTTTTTTCAATACCTAGATGATACAAATTGGTTTTCAATAGGCATTTCTAAAAACCACTATTTAAAAGTCACTTTTTTTTAACCATACCATGCAAGTGTACGGCCAACATAATTTGACCTAAATAAAATTATTTTTCAAAATCCTTTTGGGAAAAGATGTGTAGTACAGTGAAGTTTGATGAGGATTTTTTTATAATTTTTTTCTAAATAATTTTTTTTTATTAATTTTTTATTAGGCCTAATTGATACTTTTGAAAACCCCTCATGTACGGCCAACATAATTTGAACAAAAAAATCATAAAATTATTTTTTTTTTTATTGTGTAAAGAATGATGTGTAGATTGATGACATAATTTTTTTTAAAAAAAAATTTAAAAATTAAAAGTTATTAAAAAAAGACAAACACCTGTCATTTCAAGTTTTTGGACCAATTTGCTCATAAATTAAATAATAAATAGAAAAACAAATCCAATCCAAAAAAAAATTATATATTTGAAAACTAGACACTATGATCTGTAATGGGTTTTAATTTCATAAAAAAATTCAAAAAAAAAATGTCATCAGCCATATAGGTGAAGTCAGTCTTTCCTCTGGTTCTGTACTTAGAGAAATACTCGCAGGTCCAAGGCTCAAGGTTGGCTACCCATGCCTTTCCCGAGCCTAAAACAAAACCAAAAGCATGGGTATGAAATTCAAAATTTTAGAAATGGGTACCCGTTCTAGAAAACAATAGAAAACAAAACGGGTACCCGTTTTAAAACAGGTACCTGTTTCTAAAATAGTAAAAAAAAATGGGTACCCATTTCTAAAAATAGTAAAAAAAAATGGGTACCCGTTTCTAAAATAGTAAAAAATAAAAATGGGTACCTGTTTTTGTTTTTTACTATTTTTAGAAAGTTTCTAGAAATAGTAAAAAAACGGGTACCCGTTTTTATTTTCTACTATTTTTAGAAACGGGTACCCATTTTAAAACGGGTACCCATTCTAAGCTCAGGTGCCCGTTCCTAAACGAGTACCCATTTTCTTTAAAACGAGTACCCGTTCCTATCGGGATTTTTTTTTTGCACGACACTTCCCCTATATGTGGACCCAACTTCTTGCTTTTACCCAGAGAACAAAATCTATGAGGTTACAGTCAATCCATAAAGGATTCCAACCTAACATAGGATGTGATAGTGATAGTGGGAAGCTAAAGATGATGATATCTAGAATTTCTATAAGGGGAAGATGCAGAATGAAGTCTACGAGATTCCTATGTTTAGTGGAGTTACCATAGAAGGAGAGATAGTGAACATGGATTTCAAAAGAAGCATGAGGAGGTGGAGTGAGATGTTTCAAACTAATGCAAAATAAAAAATAAGAATATTTATAGGGCTTGAAGATTAATCTGAGTGAAAGAAAAGAGGTAGATGTTGATAGAAGACTTGTTGAAGACATAGGAGTTATGAATGTAGAGATTGGCGGTAGAAGTGATAACTTAGGAAGTGATAAGAAGGATGTTCAAACCAAGACAAATAAAGAGATAAGTGGTTGTGGTAGTGCAAAAGAGAAATTTGGAGTTATGATAAGACATGAGGAGCTTGAAGCAAAATTTGAAGAAACATTATAGATCTAGGTGAGTGGATAAGGACATCATTTCAAGAAAGAAGAATATAATTAAGTTGTAGAATCTAGGTAGAACAATGATGAGCCAAAAGATGAGTTAAAAGTACTCTATAGAGTTGTGAAAGATAACAAAGAAAGAAAGGACTTGAGTTAAATTAGGTGATTTGTGATAAGCATTGAGCAACTAAGGGGATTTGTATTGAGACCATAAAGGGCTTATGATGGGGAATGATAATTGCAAATGAATATATAACACAAGAGCAAAAATGTAAACCTAAGGATTACACTCAATTAGGTTGCACGAGTTGATAAATGAGTTTCAATTTTATAGTTGGATAGTTATGATGGTAATAGATTGTCATTGATGTCAAAAAGGTGTTGGTATTGGCAGGAGTTGTTCATGTCATCAGGATCAGTGATTGATAAGTGATGTCATTAGGATATCTTCATGGTTTGGTGTTCATACTGGTTCATTCTTGATCATACTTGGTGTCTGAAGGAGTTGGTTAAGTGATGTTTGATGCTAACTTATGGTTTTATGGTGTTCATATAAACAGGGAGATGCTGATCATCTAATGATTTCAGTGTTGATAGTATGGTGTTCTCCATGTCAAGCCATCAAATAAGTCATATAAATCTGTATGACTTTAGGGGAGCAGATATAAGACTCAAAAATGCATTGAATATCCTTATTTAATTTATGAAGAACATTGATCAAAATGCATAGGGTCATATTTAAAGTTAGAATGATTTTATAAAATAAACTCATGAGTATCAAATATTTAAGGGGAGTACGCATAAGCCATAATATGGTTTTAAATATTAGAAACTTCATTTTATTGGCTCCAAAATGTTATATCCTTATGACATTAAAAAAATAATAATAATAAATTTTTATATATGCATTGAGAAAAAGGTGGGCACAAATTTGTGTGGGGCACGAATGGTTAGAAAGTCTTAAAAAAGATTTTTTTAGCCTATCTTTTAGCTTTCCAAAATAAAGCTTTGTGAGTGCTTTTAAAAGCATTCTTTTTTTGGAGATCTTTATTGAAGATTTATTACTAATTTTTTTTAAAAACTCTCCCACGTGCCTTGGAGGAAATAGTGGATGTGCCTTTTTAAGAAAAGACTATTATTAGAATTTTAGTCTTTTGAAAAGAAATTTAAGGCAGATTTTAAGGAGTTGTTTTTTAAGGCAAATTTTAAGGAGTTGTTTTTTTTTTAAGGAGATTTTTTTTCAAGGAGTCTTTTTGATGAAAGATTTTTATGCAGAAATTTTTAAGGGGATTTGAAGAATATGAAAGAAATTTTTGGAGACATATTTTTGTGTGAGAATTGAAGTTTTTTTTGAAGATCAAGTTTTTGGAAATGTATTTTTGCAAAGAAGATCAAGAGTTTATTTTTATAGAGAAGATCAAGAGTTTTGAAAAGATTTTTTATGAAGGCTTTATACAAGGCAAAATGATTTTTGAAGATGAAGAATGTGAAGGAGAAGATTGAAAGGTTCTGTAAATTTGAGATATATGAAAAAAAAAATTATTGAAGGAATTTGTACAAAGAAGAAAATTAAATTGATTTTGTTTGCATTTAGATATTGTGTTTTTGCAGGAATATGAAGCATCATTGAAGAGATGAAGGATCTTGTTGAAAAGATTAAAAAGTCTTTAATTATGCACAGATAAATATGAAGATCTATATTCTTGCAGGAAAATGGTTTTTGCAGATAGAGGAATATGATTAGTCATTGCAATGGATGGATGTTGTTTTGCAGAGAAGAGGAACATCAAGAGTCTTGGTATTAATGCAACTTCATAATTTGAAAGAGATGAAATATACATAAGATGAAAGGTGAAAAGACATTCAATTTATATATAATGTTTGTTCAGGTGCATTGATAGCATGTCTTGAAATACAGAGATGAAACATACAAAATAAGAAAGTGTTATTGAATGGATCAGAATACAGGATTAATTTACAGTGTTGTTGAGGGGATCCGGATACAGGATTGATTTTGAATAAAATGGCCATTTAACAGACACATATGAGAGAAGAAATGTTTTGTATTGAATGGAAACAGAGTATCCCTTTGATTTGTTTATTACTTCTGTTGGTGATTTGGTTTGCCAGTGAAGCACAGTATGCCAGTGAGGCTTGAAGGTTAGTAAGACCTCTCAATTGTCAGTGAGACATTCAGCCAGTGAGGCTTTGTAAGAAGTTTTAAAAGTTAAGCCAGTGAGGCACTTCATGAGTGGTTTTTCTACCCAGAGAGGGTTTTCCACTCCAGAAATTTCTGTGTTATAATTTGTCTCTATGTGTACATATTTGTGTTTTGTTTATAAGTTTTTGGTTCACATCTTTCACTATCAGCCTTGTGCATATGAGCTCAATAGATCTTTAATGTCTTTCTTTCTACTTGTCTTGTAAAGTTTGCAAAAAGATAAGAATTTACACAACACTGATTCACCCCCCCTCTCAGTGTTGTCATTGACTCCTACAAGTTAGAAGGATGAAGATGTGAGATTTTGTTGGAGAAGCAAAAAAATTCTCTTGAGGTGAGGATTGGATAGGACTAAAGTAAGAATGGGAAGGTAGAAACTAGTATTTATTCATACAACAAAAGGGAAGGAATGGAAGAGCCATGAATCTTTGTGATGAGTGTAGAGATTTGGAAGGTAGGATTCTTGTGAGATCTCAAGCAGATGATAGTAGGGGAGTAAGGAACAAGTGTTGAGGTTTTAATTGAAAGAAAAGTAATTAGTGCAAATTTAGAAATTATAGAAAGTTGGAGGAATGCAGCTAGATATTTTGATATAGTAGTGCAACAATGGCTCAAATGGAAGTGGTTTATTGAAAATTATAGTGGATGAGAATCATGAGGGTGAAGAAAAAAGGATGCCAGAAAAGGAGAAAATAAAAATATAAGGTAGGAGAAATTTTAGAACTAGATGAAGTAGTTCAAGTTGAGGAAGTTTAAGTAATATCTTTATTTCTTGATTTATTTGACGAACTACAGGAAACATATATACAGGGAGAAATGTGGAGAAATGCAGTTAAGACCAGTAGTATATGTAGTTAAGAAGTTGTAACTACATAACTGGTAGTATAACCACTAAGCAGAGATTAAACACAATGTAATACTAATGCTAACATTCCCCCCCTTATTACATTGTTCCTGCAAAAGTACCAAGGGACCCCCCCTGAATGCTAACATACTCAACAAAGCTGATTACATAATATGAATACATATTTTATAGAACATCTTCTCCCAAAGAACAAATCCTGAACCAAGCGGGGCTCCATCATGATGTCTCGTCTACCCTTAGAAAGGTATAGCTTCGAACTGTGTTCTTGAGCTCTTCAGTCCTAAGCTCTCAAATCACAGAGTCTTGAATTATTTGACAATGAACCCTAATAGATACGATAGATCTCTGCCATTGTCTAGTGACCGCAAAAGGGTATAATTCTCGATCATATACTTTTTGAAGCTCGCTGGACAACAATCCATATTGAGCTCAACACCAAATCCCAAACCTGTCTCCAAAACAAAATCTTCACAAAACATACATTCTTCAAATCCGTCAGCATCAACAAAGAAAAGCAAAACAACCAAAACCAAAAATGCTTCTCATGCAAAGCATCATCTCAAAGCGAGAAGCTAACTTGAGATGATGGCAAATCCTCCATCCTCCGATGCCGCTATCCTCCAATATGACCCTGTTACACTTTAACCAACTGATGCCTTAGATGAGTCTTTGAAGGCCTCATCAGGTGTAGTATAAATGGCCCCAAGAGCACAAGCAATGTTTGATGTAGCCATGATAAAATGAACAAGGTGTTGGATTCCATCAAAAGTGCACCTTTTACAATATAGTGTAAACACAAATATATCCTTATAACTCCAATGTTTTCTCCCAATTAAAAATTATTACAAGAATACCAAAATTCCTTAAATAGTTTAAATGCCCTTGACTTAAGAAAAACTCCACTACTCATATCTCCCCTTATTAAATATTCACATATAACTTCAAAATAATATTAAACCTTATAACTCCTATACTTGAACCATATTTTCATTATAATTGTATATTGTAAATGTTTTGACAAAGACTAATAAACTCACTATTTGTTTAAACTGCAAGGAGGATCATAACCCTAATTGCAGATGCCGTTTGTACGCTGGTTTGTCTTGGCCTTTTGATTGTTATAAAAAAAATTGTGGGCACTCAATCTCCGGGCATTAAAACTCTTCAGATTTTCTCAACTGCACCAGAAGAGTTCTCTATCACGAGTAGTTCATAATGTTTGTCTTCTATGGCACTGCTCCTCTTATAACAACAGCTTGCAATGACTTTCATATGCCTTCCATAACAACCACGACTTCACACATCATTCTTCACACTTAAAGCTTTCCAAACGGTCTCTACAGATCCACACTCTTCAAAAGATATGGTGTAACATATAATATTAAAATCTTCACGCTTTAGCAGATGTAAGTGGGCAAAGGCTTCTCCAGCGCATTTCAAAGGTTTTCACTCTCCAGAAAACTTGCAACTTATAGGCACTCAAGGCGTTCAAAGTTTCTTTAATATTGTCTCCACTCGCAGCGTTCTTCTCCATGTGCCTTGCCTTGATTTTAACCTTCTTCAGATGAAATCAAAATCCTTCGTTTGTGCTCATGTCTTCTTTATCATATGCTTGGACACTTGGACATTGACTATGGGAAGCAACCATCAACATATGGTAGATCATAAACAGATCTCAAATACACAGCCACAAGATTCCATTTCAACGCATGTTGGGAGGTGCTTTCAACTCAACAGGGACCGGATCCATAATCGCTTTGATACCAAATGAAGTAATATCTTTATTGCTTGATTTATTCGACAAACTATAGGAAACATATATACAGGGAGAAATACGAAGAAATGCAGTTAAGACCGGTGGTATATGCAGTTAAGAAGTTGTAACTACATAACTGGTAGTATAATCGCTAAGCAGAGATTAAACACAATGTAATACTAATGCTAACAGAAGTAATGGTTGAAAGATATATAGAAAAAGGAGATTAGATTGGTGGAAGAAGATAAATTCCAAGAGAGTGAAATCAAAGATGAAAGGAGGGACCTTTGGGAATAAGGCAAGATAGAGACATTTGACATCGGATTGTTTAGATGATAGAAAAGTAAGGAGTGGCAGATACATGTAGAAGAGAAGATGTTGGGTAAGATAGCTTGTATGCCCTAGTAGAGTACCTTGTTTTGGAACTAGTAGAGGTTAAAGGAACAACACAAAGTTTATTCTAGAAAACTATTCATGTGTTGAGGGTGCACTATGGTTGGTTCACTAGCCTAAAGAGTGGGTTTATCACTCAACCCTTATTTGTGGGCACTATGCTTATAAATCACTTAGGGTGTTTGATGTAGGAGCATACTAGGTTTATTGGAAATCTTGCATCAACCAAAACTACGTTTTAGTTTGTTTTATTTTTTAGTTCAATAGCTTCTTATATAGTCATTTTGGTATGTCATAGATAGATTTTGGTATGTCATAGATAGATTTTGCTAACATGGTCGTCAAAGCACACTCAGACTAGCTAACAAGAATCCTCTATGTGATACCACATATTGATTAAAACACATTGCAGTTTCATCTAGAACATTAGTAGAGCATCAGGAGGATGTCCATGTGTCCTTTTGATTTTTTGTGATCATTTGACTTGGTGGCATGCCAAATCAATTAAGAGAGGTGCTTGAGATGTGTGGTAGGATTTAGAGCTTTGATCCAAAGCATAATCATTTTAAAGGCCTTATTGGTCCTATGGAAGGTCCTTCTTAGCATTGTATTCAATTTAGAATAGTAATTCTCATTTTAGGCCAACCTAGACACTTTTACATCAAACATTCACTATATAAGGTGGTTTAAATCATTTGTAGAAGAGTAATGAAGGGCAAGGAGAGATCTAAGGACAAAGAAGTGTTCAAGTAGACTTGGAGTAGAAGAGAGAAGAAAAATCCACCCAAGGAAGCTGAAGTTTATGGCAAAACTAATGTAAAGTGTTGAATTAATATTGTAATCAAATGGTTCAAGAGGCCTAGCATGTTGTAAGCCCATTGTGACTGAAACTATGAATGCAAATCTAATTATTGAGCATATATATATTGAATTGAATGCATATTCTGAAGCTTGTAATTGTGGGTAGCACTTTGCCTGGATTGTGTATAATTTGTGTTTGAATTTAGGTATATTTGTGTTGAGGCTGCATGGATGGAAATCCTTAATTGGATCGTCCATCCATGACTACATCAAAATGACAATCATTCTTCGGTTACAAAAAGCAATCCCTCTCTTCATTTATTACTATTTTTAAGACGATTGTATTTTATATCTAATATTACATGATCCAGTCTATTCCACTCCATCTAACCACCACCCCACATTTCAATCCTTAAATTAATTTATATTTAGTTGTACTTATATACCTATGTAGCTTAAGGAACATTTTTTTCCCTTTTGAAATTGTTATATTTAATTTAATTTTATCTTTTTTTAAGAGGTTTTATAACAACCTCTGATTGTTTTTGTAACCTATCGGTATTGGGAATATGAATCAAAGTTGCATGAATAATCGACCTCTTTTGACAAATAGCCAAGGGCTAAAGGATATCTATTATGCTAAAGCCGCTTGGGACACAATTCCAACCTTATCCCTTTAAAATGTATCATTTGACATTTAGTTAATATTGCTAATAACATTCATATTCAATAGAAAGATCTTTATCAAGAATGGCTATTCTTAAATATCATCTACTTAAATAGTCAAAGGTCAATTTTAATTGATATAGGACAAATACTTATCACTTTTGTTGTGAATGAGGTGTAAAATTGTTATTGACATTTTGACTATTAAAATGGATGATATTTAAATAGAATGATCATGAATAAGATAACCAATACAATCCAAAATAGGACAAATATTTACCACTTATTATTGTGAATGAGGTATAAAATTGTTATTGACTTTTTGAGTTAAAATGGATGATATTTAAGTAGAATGATCACAAATAAGATAACCACTACAATCCACAATAGGACAAATATTTACCACTTATTATTGTGAATGAGGTATAAAATTGTTATTGATTTTTTGACTATTAAAATGGATGATATTTAAATAGAATGATCATGAATAAGATAACCACTACAATCTAAAATAGGACAAATATTTACCACTTATTATTGTGAATGAGGTGTAATATTGTTATTGACTTTTTGACTATTAAAATAGATGATATTTAAATAGAATGATCATGAATAAGATAACCACTACAATCCAAAATAAGACAAATATTTACCACTTATTATTGTGAATGAGGTATAAAATTGTTATTGACTTTTTGACTATTAAAATAGATGATATTTAAATAGAATGATCCCAATAACCACTACTACAACACTACAATCCAAAAACAGGTTGCAGATTCAATTCAAACTATATTTCCTTTTCAATCCAAAAACACCTTGCAGATTCAATTCAAACTCAAGATGTTTCCTTTTCTTTCTGTTTTGTGCATAAACTTACAAAAGCATAGGCAAATTGCTCATTAATGAACATTGAGACTAGTGGATTCTGTATGCATGCTATTGGCGGATTCTATATACACGCTTTGCCTTGACTGGGAGGCCAACCAACCCTTCTGTTTTCTCCGGGAAAAGGCGACCGAAGTCCAAGTTTATCTACTCATGACTCATGCTCCAAGCTGGTCTGCCTCATCCTTGTTAAGATTCTTGTAAGGCAGGGCAGCCATAAATTTCTCTGACATGGCGATATAAATCTCTCTCTTCCCACTCTGCAACTTGCAACGCCAAAAGGTAATCACACAAGCACAGAGCACCGCTAATCCACTGCCCACCGCTCCCACGCTTCCCACTATCAATACAGCTTTACACTTCGAACTTTTACATCTAGACCTTCTCTCACCGTCATTATTATTATCATTACTTGCGTTGACAAATTTAATGAAAGCAACCTTATCAAGACTGGACTCTTGAAGCAGAGTGGGCAGAGGCGCGGGCACCTGGTAACACCGCTTCGAGGAGTTGTAAAAGAAAGCGGCGGCGCAGCCACACGCGCCCATGCACAAATCCATGCAAACATTTTCCGATTCCACGTTAACGAAAGGGGCAAACTCACTGTAGGGCAAATCTACGTCTCTTATTCTTATCACAATTGTGGTCTGTGAGCAAAACAGTGCAGGATCTGTGGCCGTCAAACAAGCCCCGCCGCCCCCGCCGGTGGCGGCGGAGGCGGCGGTGACGTCAGCAGAGAGGCAGGCACAGCGGGTATCGAGAGCACACAGAGCGTAGGGCCCACAGGAGGAAGGAAGATGGCAGGAATTCTCCATAGCCTGGAAATCTATTTCCCAAACATGCCTCTCATCATTCCAGTAATAAGCCCTAAGATTTCCGTCGGCGTCGAGCTTGAGCCGTCTCCTGACGCGGAGCTTCTGGTGGTATGTGTCCAGCGGAGTGACGTCTACTAACTGAGATTCTGACTGATACATTGCAATATATCCGTCGCCTTCGAGACGAGCATAGATTGGGCCATTTTGGGGATCTATGAGAGCTTTTTCCTGCATCGCCTTTCTCCTCCAGTAAACCTGCCCAGATTTCCACCTCAGCGCCATTCCCGCCGCCTCCATTTGCAGATCATAATCTCCCCCGGCCGAAATCAGCTTCATCGATGCTGTGAAATTTTGGGCTTCAAGCAGAGTATCTGTCGGATTATCGAAGCTCTGCCATTCCACCGCCTGCTGCGTTTTCACTTGCAGATTTCCAGAATCCAAGAGCGCAACCACCGCCTCCGCCTCCGCCTCTACATGCCACACTGCCCTTCCTCGATCGTCTAGCAGAGCAACTTTTCCACTGGAATCTTGCACAAATTCAGAGTTTTTTCTCAGGCTGTTATTTGTGTTGGCGCTCCATATAATCGCCGTTGCATTTACCTTGCTCTCATCCATTTCCAGCACGAATGCAACACAGAGAAGAAAATAATCTTTCTCGGTTCTGTAAAATCCCAAGACAAAATCTCCACTGGGACTGAGGACAATTGGTTGAAACTCAGCTTTCCCCCCTGGAGAAATCCGAAAGCCGTTGGGCATCTGAGATTTGTAATAGCAGTCCACTTCCATTACTGTTCCGAACATAGCCAGGCCTATCAATAACCAGTGAGTTTTCATACTTGCCATATTCCAGTGCAGCTGTAAGCCAACAACTCATCTCCTCTCTCTTCCCTTATTATTGTAGTTTGGACAAGACGGGTTCTCGTTCTGAGTGTTTCTGATCACTCCTGGTTTGTAGCAGTTAAAAAAAACACAGGAGAGCTAAAATCCAAATAAGGAGTCAACCTGGAGGTCCCGCCATTAAAAATAAGTTGATATATTCGGCTTCTGATCAAGTAATAATAATAGACTAATGATAGGTAGTGCGTAAGGATAGAGCTTACTTTACCTCCAAAGCAAATTTGAGCAGGTGGGTAGTTGTACCTGCAAATGATCTAACATCAACCATATCACTAAAGAATCATGGCAATGCCCACTATGGCTAATGTCAACTACATTGCATTAACTGATCAATTATATAATAGATTTTAATTTCAATGGAGCTTAGTTCTTAATATTTAATAGAACATCATTCTCAATTGAGCTCAAGTTGATACTTTAAAAGATCGTGCTATTTATTAAAGGAGGGCCTCATTCATTGTCTCCTCTTTATGGCCAACAAGGACGACTTTCGAGTTTTAACACATGTTCCTTGCAATTTATGAGGACGTTGGTAACTTTAAAAAAATAAAAAATGTAATGTTTAAGGTAATTCATTAGGTTCCCTTTAAAACCCACCATAGACCCGTGTAAATATGAATATATGAGGTAAATATACATTTACTTTTCTTGTGTGGCACTTTGGATTGCTTTTTTTTTAAAACCATTTAATGTGTATTAATTTAAATTAAAAAAATTAAATTCACAAATCCTAAGTATTTTAAGGAGAATCATTTTAAGAATATTTTGTTCAGAGAAATCTAATATGCATCAAATTCACCTAGGATATTTATATGTTTGATTATTGTTTGCCAATATTTTTGAAAGGTTGCAAAGCTTGTAAAATAGGAGGTTGATTGAGGAGGATGTGAACCCTAACAATTCAACAATTTTAAATATTTTGATCCTTACGCTCAAACAAATATCAAACATGGGAGAAATAAGTCGCAATACTCTATAGTCAATAGGGTTGATCTCGCATGTTTTAGAACACTTCTGCATGTTGGGTCATTTTTGCAAGGTGCGAGATCAATCCTACACAATGTGGATTCGATTCATAGAGAATTCAAAGACTGTACAAGACCCGAGGCATGTTCCAGACTAACGGATTTCATTTCACAATATCGAGGCAACTAGATTCTATGCTAGACCAAAATTATTCTTAATCATAGTTTCCACAATTAAGTGCTCCATCCTTTGTATTTAATTTCGTAAAATATCATTTCAATTGTCATTCCTAACGATCATTAATTAATCTAGGTTGATTTATATGTATTTGTGTGCACTAATTAATTAGCCTAGATTAAAGAGTATTTTTCCTTCACATTATGGTAAACTGGTCCATCTTTATACCACCGTAGGGTTTAACCTTAAGGCTATAACTTCCATTTCTTTAAGACTATTTTAGATTAGATATAATTATGAAATTTATCTTTTGTTTTTAGATTTCCTAGGGTCTGGATTCACATTTACTTACATATGTTTATTATACTTTGATTAGTGTTTGGGTACACATAGTGATCTACATCTTTTATCACACCCTATCCTAGTTGGATAATCTACCCTCATGACCTCTTATAAATCTTATCGGTACACCCAAGATGCCATAAAAGTGATTCAAATGTTGAGGCGTTGGTTGATGGTGGGGTAGTTGTAGATTTAATGCCAATCCATCAGAAGTGGATGGGGTAGGAATTTCTCGCCTAGATTCAACTTTGCGAGTTATGGCCGAAGTTATTGAAGTAGATGGAGTAGGTGATTCCTGCACAAGCGTAGTCATGAAAAGGAGTGCTATATATGTGTTTAGAAGATGTAAAATGAGTTGGTCACTGAACCAAGTCCTCCTCCTCTGTTGTTATGAAAATGCATGATATGGAATGGAATAGGTCGATCACCTATTATCTTTGGTTGCCATGCAGCACTAATGTCATTTGTAGAGCTAGCATTTGCTTCATTGGCAGAAGGTGTAAATTGGTGCAGGGATGTGGCATCCATCATTTGTTGCAATTGGGCAGTGAATGCAATTTTAGTCTAAGGGAGGTCCACTCCTTCAGTAGGCTGGTGTTCGATAGAGGCAAGTAGCCCCATCTTTCTTTTGCAAGCTTGCCCTACCTTGTGCTTAAATTTTGATTACAGTCATCTTTCCTTTTGTGCCCTCATGCCTATGACTATAAGTTGTCTTGTTGTATATATTCTCTTGTTGTAAATACATTTCTTGTGTATTTTCCTCGCCCTCCCGTCCTCTTTTTTCTTTTTCTTGGTCTGCCTGGAGATAGTTGGTTGTCGCTGTGCCAAGTTTGGCACATGTTCCCAATCAGAACCAATGTTGAGACCTAGTTTTTTGGCTCCCAAAATTATAAATTTATGCCCAAAAACCACCAAAGAATCCCATATTATGCCTCTATTTCCTTTTCTTATTTTGATCCATTATTTATAACCAATTTAAGACATTTAAAATGGGTCCCCATCCTAAGAAATTCTCCTAAATAGTCCTTTGAGTGCTTTGTGAAAATCCTCTGAGTGTCAAATCATCTATCAAGATTCATTGAACATGTGATGGGTTGCCAAATTTATGACCAGGCGATGCCACATGGAGGTTCCTCGCAACCTTCTGGGGGACTACCAGTTCTGACACATCTGTGTGTTGCACCATTGGTCCATTCGAGTGAGTCACCCATGGTGGGCCTAAGGCTTCAAAAGACTCAGTGAAGGAGGGCTAGCAAGGCCATTATTTTAAAGTGATGCAGATGGTGCCATGTGCTAGAGCCTCGCACCTCTAAAAGGTTACAGTTCTGACACAAGTAACTTGAAGCGTCATTAGGACACGTGGCACTAACTCATCATGGCGGGCCACTTATGAATTAAAAGAGAAGAAAATATCAAGGAGGCATTTCCCTAGGACATGTGTCATCATGGTACATTAGTGTGGAGTCTTGAAACACTAACACCTCAAGGCACTTGCACCATTTGTCGGCGTCATCCAAGTTGGACTATGATGGGGCCCACATAATTGAAGCCTACTAAAAGAAAATTGACTGGAGTCTTGAAAGAGATACACATGTATGTCATAAGCTCCCATCATTTGAACAAGATTGGTCCAACACTCACAAGGCAATGCATAATTGTTCCACATGGGGGGCAGACCAAAATAGAGCAGAAGATGCAAAAGGGATTGCGAACTGTCTGATAATTCAAGCTTCCAATGGTTGATGTGATACAAAGAGGAACCTGAAGGAAGAGTGAAGGGATACACGTGGCACTTCTGTGCAATGTTTCAATGATCCAACCCCGCCACACTATAGGCACTATGTGATGGAGACACATGTCAGGGGAGACTCACTATGAAGAAAGAGGATTTTGAACCACTCGATCATGAGCCCAAGGCATCCAACGATCTACACATTATGAAGGACCTTTCAAGGCTGACAAGGGAAGTGATGCACTAAAGTGGACGAGTCAGTAGGCCTCTGACCCTGTAAAGAAGACACAAAAGCATCTTTAGGGTGACTCAACAATACGATAGCATGCTGGAAGGTTATTGGCGTCCCGTACAGGTTCTTGGTGAGTTTGTAATTGCATCAGGCCTGCACTCGAGACACCATAAAAGTGATTCAACTTTCGAGGCACTAGTTGATGGCAGGGTAGCTACAAATTTAATGTCGATCTATCAGAAGTGGATGGGGTAGGAATTTCCCATCCAAATTCAGCTTTGTGAGTTATGGCTGAAGTTATTGACCTAGATGGAGTAGGGGATTCCTACTCGAGCACAATGGTGGAGGAGTTCTATATATATGTTCTCAAAAGATCTGTAAAATAGGTTGGTCGTTGAACCTATTTTCTGGAGGTGCAACAACTCGTGGTGATTTCAGGGCATTAAGTAAAGAAAAACGTATGGACTACAAGGATCTAGAGTGCGTCTGATATAGAGTAGCCTGGATGGTTTTGTAAAGTACATTTGGGTAGGGGTATGTCTCCATGTCTATTTGTAATATCTCAGGGGAGTTCATAATCACAGTTATATATTTTCTCTCACCACATTTGCTAGTGTGATTATAACAGAAGTAAGATAAGTGTGTGACAACATTTTAATGCAATACAAATCTTTTGTGTTGGTCTTCCTTTTGTTGCAAGTGGATTATTACAGTTCAGTTCAAGATAAATAAATATGTCTCTTGTTTATGATGTAATTTTAATTTGTATGAAGATACATGTCTAATTTCTATTGATCCTCTATTAGATGCCTCTCCTTCTTCTTTGTTGGTTCATGACTTTGTTGCCCATTGGAGTAGGCACCGATCCATATTGGGGAAGGATCAATCAATTTTCTTTCAATCATTCCTCTATTCTCGATAGTTGTAAGAGTGGGATTGGATATGGTTCCACATGCTATCCATGATTCAGTATAATAACCAGAGGTAAATCTAAAGTGATATCAAGTTGTTTAAATCATGTGGAATCATGTACATGTATGTCTACATTATGTATTTTGTGTATGTAAAGTTTAAGTGGATTCATCTTAAGGAATGTGATGTCATCTTTGGGTGCATTTACATAGTGTAGCAATCGGTTTGAATAGAGGCTTATGAAGCAAGTTTGTCTTGACCTAGTGACAACTATGGGGGTTAAGTGTACATTGGGTATGGTTGTGGGTTTTTATTTGTGTTCCATTTCATGCCTCCAGGAATATCCGTCCTGGGCCTAGTTGAGCCCAAAGTGCAAGAGAGCATATCCACTCTCCTTAGTTGGCTTTAACCATCCTCAATCTATTGATGAACCTCTTTCTCACCTTCCTGACAACACCCTAACTTGGGAGGAGAAATGCTCTAGTATTTTGGACTTGTGTTTTTGGAACCCAACACATTGGACTAGGATTCACTAGGATTTTATATAATTTTTAAGGGGGTTTGTTAAATTTATCATTGGATTGGACCCTTATGGACTCCTTGGAATATTTTTTTTCTATGTATTGTTTTAGAAAGGATAACATGATTGTTTTCACCTCATTAATCATGGCATAAACCACCCCATGGAGATTATTATTTTGAATAATATTGTTGTGTTGGATGCCTTGGAGCTACCAAATGAGATTTGGTGGAAAATGTTTAACATTAGCATATTCCTTAATGATGGCTTTGAGATCTTTCCTCTTCACATTTATTTTTCCAACTCTATTAGCATAAATGACAGTGTTAGTTGTGGTTCATATGTATAGCATCTCTTTATTTCAAGGCCATTCATCTCCTCTCCTTTGTAGGATTTACTCCTACTCTTCTCTTTGAACTATGTCGAAGATACGTCTCAATGTTGAGAAGAGGGAGATGTCATTCCACAACCTAGTAATTGACATTTGTCTAGGGAAGGTCTTCATTTTGAACTCAAGTTCTATGATGGATGCCATTGAAGTCATTTAAGGGTTCATGAATTTTTGTTAAGAGATGAAGACATTTATTTTATATTTGTTTATAACCATCTAGGTTTCATCTAAGACAATAAATTTTATGTATTCGGACGCGAAGCAAAATTAAATGGAACACATAATGTTTGTCATTTGTGCCACCACATTCACATTAGCATACAATAACGAAGTAAAAAGGTGTCGCCTTACTTAGGAAAGGTGAGATTAAACGCATCAAAGGGGTGTCATTAGGTTTAGGAAAGGGGCAGGTATGTTTCAAGGCCCCACCAACTTGATTTATGGTGGGGTATTAATAAACATATTTTAAACCTACCCTAACTACAAAAGGGATCAAGCATGTAACTTATTTTAGTGGAGGGTTGGGTTTTTTTTTTTTTTTTTTCGGGGGGGGGGGGGTGATGGCAAGCGGTTACTGGCACATCGTTGTGCATGTATGGGGCGACATGTTGAAATGACACATTTTCGACCCATGTGCACATAACGCGTCGTACAGTGAAATGTATAAGTGCCCACAAGTTGAAAGAATAGCTTTAAGTTCTTCGGTCACATATGGAGAAACCCAAAAAAAATCATCCAATATGTCTAGCTACGAGCTTGACGTGCGCGAAGTTAGGGTGGGCGACTACTTTATAACTAATTTTGTGGCATCATATGATTTGTTGTTTTTAGAAATTTCATTCAATTATAAGTACTCATGTTCAACATTTGGTCATTTTTTTGATTTACATATAATCATTGACAATATATAGTATATAGGGTGTTCAACTACCCGTTCTTATACCCACAAGTACTATAACAACAATTGAAGCCCATTCAATTTAGTAGGGCGATAGACAAAAAAAATTAGCTATACTGGATAAACCAGTTTTATGGCATCATATGTAGATTACAAATGGATTCAAGTTATAGTTCATAAACAATCTTTATGACATTTAAATAGAGTTAAATGTGACTTTTGACCCACCACTCACTGAATTCTTTTGATTGATAATATTTCAACAGTAATAAGAATGCAAATGGATGTTTAAGGTTTGAATATCAATAGCATCTTCATATTGAAAACCCTAAAAAATTAGGTAAGGGAGAGGGGTGAGTTGCCGCCCACGCCCCAATAACCGCTATGTTTTTGTGCACTTGACCCCCTAATTAAAATTTTAAAAAGAACCAATACATGTAAAATACCAACCTAATAAATGTTCACAAATGCACCAATACATGTTCACAACATTTGTACATGTTCACAAATGCACTAATACATGTTCACAACTCCAATAAATTAACCAATGAAATTAAGACAAGTGCACAAATGTGATGGCGAGTGGTTACCCTATAGGGAAATATATAAGTGCCCAAAAGCTGAAAGAATAGCTTTAAACTCTTCGGTCGCATACGGAGAAACCCAAAAAAAATCGTCGAAATCCAATATGTCTAACTATGAGCTTAATGTGCGCGAAGTTAAGGTGAGTGGCTATGGCCCCTCTCCCTTAGTTTCCCTCTACATCTTGGAGAAACTCCATTGTAAATATACAACTGGAGTCAAAGCTCAAATCTACCAACAAAAACAATGAAGGCAATGGCTACCAGGCCATCAGAATGGCCATTTAACGGCATTTGACCGTATTTATTAATTAATTGAAATTCAGAATACAACAGTATTCTGAATTTCAATTAATTAATAAATACGGTCAAATGGCCATTCTGATGGGAACTCCTCCGCCAAACAGAAATCAATGTCACCGTACATAAGGACTCTTCTTAAGAACGGACTGGTGAAATCTGTTCCTTTCTAACACTGTTACAATAACTATGTCGATCGGAAGCAAGATTCTGTAATTTTAGTATTAGTTCTGCAGTAGGTATACGCGCAATACAAAAACAATCTGTACGTGGTCTGTTTTAAGCATCCAAAATTTCAAATAACAAATTAGGTACATGTAGCCTGTTTACTTTTGGTCATGCCCATCTGGGTACTCGTCAACATTACATTCTTAATTCATTAATTTTGGTACCAACACAGCTAGGCAGAACTGATACACAACCATTTTAAATGAAGATGCGCTGCCTAACGTATGGTGCGACCCATTCAAGCATGGCACGCAACCATAAAAGGGAGGCACAAGTATAATACATTGCGCAGTATATTCAATACTCAACACACAAGCAATTAAAATCAAAGCATTGCATATTGTGTATCAGTTCAAAAATATTTAGAAGAGATATGCATTTACTTCTTGAGAATATGTAATGATAAAAAAATTTCATTCATGTTCATTTTTTTTTTAGTAAAATTTGTAAGTAACTCTAAGTAATATGAGATGGTATGATACAACTTTGTTTGTTATAGGTGATAGAAAGTAAAATTTTAGCTAAAAAATTTGATTTGAGTCTCTGCTTACATCAAAAAGTGGGACCCACCTTTATGCTTCCACTTAGTGCTCTTAAAAAAGCTTTGGTGGTTACAAGGATGGTGCATTCTAGGATGGCTCCATGATTGTTTTGCTAATGAGTACTCAAAGAGATGGAATGAAGGTTCTTTGTTGGAATGAAGGTTCTTTGTAATCTTAGTAGAAATTGAATGTATGCAATGTCATTAATGGATTGACAAAGAATTTGTTTTGCACAGGTTGGATTTGGTGAGTCTCATGGTCCCTTTGCAACCTCCCCAACATATGGAAGGAAATCTTGATGTGGAATGTGTGAAGAAAATAGGTTAGGTGTTGGTACAAGACGTCAAGTTTCTATTGGCTAAGGGTACTACCAATTCATGTAGCTCCATCCCTACCCCAACCATGAATCTAGACCAATAGAAGATGCTTGTAATTTTGGATTCTATTTTGATCTATGTATACATAGTGTATTAGTTTGCTTGATATATGTTTAATGTTGTGACTTTTCCTATTTTAGTATAAATCTCTTTGTTATTTAACGTTTTTTTGAGATGTGAGAGTTCTACGAGTCACTACTGCTCCAAATTTGTAATATCTTTTCACATAATATATGGGGAGAAGGCCCAACCTGCCATTTTATGTAGCAAAAAAATACATAAAAAAGTATGAAAGAAATCACAATCTAAAAAGCCACACAAAATAAAATATTACATACTAAGTATAATAGATCCATCAAAATAGTTAGGAACTATGAACCTTCGTATGTACTCATATTTTTTATTGCCATAATATAATAGACATGATATTTCCATGGTACATGAAATTTATTTAAGAAAGCTTTTTATAAATAATTATGTAGAAGTTTTTTGCTTCAACATTTCAAATCATACTCTATGATCCATCATCAAATAAGTAAAGAATAATGTGTTGGATTGTAAACTTAGCTTCCTAAAAAAATAGAGAAAAGATGAAAATGAAAATAGAAAGACAGTAAAATATTTAGAGGTTGAATATATATATATGGTTTGTTTAGTATTGAGAGGTTGAATATGTATTTTCTTTCTTTTTTCCGTTCATCTTTTATCTCCTTTTCCATTCCCTCTTTTCAAATCATTGCCCTGTCATTCTATTTAGAAGTTAAGTCTCCAATCTAACATGCAATTGTTTTATCAATAATGATACACCA
This sequence comes from Cunninghamia lanceolata, assembly GCA_027924645.1. NCBI lineage: Eukaryota > Viridiplantae > Streptophyta > Pinopsida > Cupressales > Cupressaceae > Cunninghamia > Cunninghamia lanceolata. The sequence continues at coordinate 12,949,004 of BSBN01000854.1, forward strand.
CAAAATATAATATGAAACATTAATATAAAAAAAATTTACACAATTAATTTAAAAAACTTTCTCGAATAAATATTATAATATAATAAAAAATTCAATGAATTTGATGGTCACCCCTACACGTTATATCAAAATTTCATCACTATTTTGTTATTTAACTACCTTTCAATTGATATTTTAAGAAAAATATAAATTGTCAAAAAGATTAATTGATCAAAACCAATAGAAGTGAAGAATTTTAAATGAAATATTTTATTTTAAGATATTTTTTATCAAGTCCTTTTAATCATACATATTAAATATGTAAGAAAAATCTATCTTTAATAAAGTATTGTAAATAATATACTTATTATTTAAAATAATATTATTATCTACATTTAAAATAACATAATTTTTTAAATAGAAATTAGAATACTTAAAAATGCCAATAAGCAATAAAAATATAATTTTCTAATATGAATCATCAAGATATAACTTACTTATATACAAACTCAAAACTAACTTTTTATCATTTTTTAATTGAAATATATAAAACAACAATGCATGAAATATAAAATAAATAAACAATATCAAAGGTCAAGAACTCTTCTTGACTTTGTATCTTTCCATATGTAATATACTCTATTTCAATTTATATCATTTTCTTTAGGTTTATTTGAAGATAGTCTCATTGATGCATCCAATATTTCCAAACTTAATTTTGATTTTCTATCCTCTTTCACAATCAATAGTCCTTGTAGGAATAGTAAGCACAACTTGCCATAACTTCATCATATGATGATAGCTTATGTGCCAATATTTTGTGTCACTAAGACTCTCCATGCATCTTTTAACTTGAACCACTCACAATTCAAGTGTAATAAATCAACAAAAGAGTAACTCCTTTTAACAACCGCTAACATTAAATATGGATATATACATGAAATAAAAATTCCTCAGCCTTCTATTGTAAGATAAATAAATGAATCAATGTGCAATTTAATTTGATTTAGCAACCCAATATTTTATAATGACAAGAAATGGCATGCTTAACCATGAAAGTTATATTCAAGCCCTTCTTAATTATCTCTTAATAATTATTAATTATCTCTATGTGACTTGTAAAAAAATGAAGAACAATGATTTATATTTAAAACTTATAATAAATGAAATATCCTAAATCTACTATTACAATTAAAAGTAAGCAAATTGATATATTTAAAATTAAAAAATATTGAAATTAAAAAAAAAATTAAAAAGGAAAAATCATTTATATCTTTTCTTTGAAAATATTATAAATATGTCTTTCTATAAGAAATAGTATTTTAAAATTATTTTTCTTTATAAAATAATAATATATTGTAAATTAGAATAATATATTATATTTGTCTGTAATAAATTTTTATTGTCTATTATAATTATATTCATAAAAATATGACAAGTGATATTATGATCTAAAATTCAAAAATGTTTGGAGAACCATCAAATTCCAAACTTGCAATATACTACAAACTAAAAAATAACATAATTATATCTTTATAAAAATAAAACAAAACAAAGAAACAAAGAAACAAAAACTACAATCTAAAAACCCCACAAAATGTTGGGTGACCAATTTGAAGAATTGTTAAAATGGGAAAGAAAGTACTGATAATAAATTTGGCCAGAGTAATGTCGTAAGAAGATATTGAAGGCCAAAGATTTTTTACCTTTTTAACAATAGCTTCTCAGTGGTTTAGTTATACTCCGTAATCAATTTTGTGGTATCACATGATTTTTTGTTTTTTAGAAATTTCATTCAATTATAAGTATTATGTTCAACATTTGATCATTTTTTAATTTACATATAATCATTGATAATGTATAGTATATAAGGTGTTCAACTATTCAGTTCTTATACCCATGAGTATTATAACAACAATTGGACCTCGTTCAACTTAATAGGGCGATGGCAAAGAAATTTAGCTATACTCAAATAAAACAGTTTTATGTCATCGTATGTGTTGAATGTGAAACCCAACAGTCACTTGGTTTTTCCCTCCAATGACTCTTGACTCTTCACATTCTGTAATGTTTGCTTATATAAAGCATGCTGCTATGTATTGTAATGTATTGGAGAGACAATGAATAATATATTGCCCTGCTTGAGAGTGGATGTAGCCTTTATGGTGAACCACTGCAAATTTGTGTTGTGTTCTTATTTTCTGAATCTTTGATTTTATTTTTTTGCCATTTATTGTTTGACAATTGGTATCAAAGCTGGTTGTGCTTGATCGTTTAGCAGGAGAGATTTGAGTTTGAGTGGGAGCAATGTCGATTGAAGAAGGAAAGATCGAAAGGTTCAATGACCATAATTATCCATTGCGGAAGATGCAGATGGAGGATTATCTATACCAGAAAGATCTGTGGAGACCATTACATGGTAAAACAAAGAAACCAGCTAATATGCCAAATGAAGATTGGGATATTTTGGATAGAAAAACATTGGGAGCAATTCGATTGTGCTTATCTCCATCTGTAGCATTTAACATATCTAAAGCAACCACATCTGTTGAGTTAATGAGTATTTTGGACAAGTTGTATGAGAAGCCCTCAGTATCGAATAAGGTATTTTTAATAAGACGATTGTTTAATATGAAAATGGCTGAAGGTAGTTCTGTAGCTGAACATTTAAATAATTTTAACATAGTTACAAGTCCGTTAGCTTCTGTAAAAATAAGTTTTGATGAAGAAGTTCAGGCTCTTTTAATTTTGTCCTCTTTGCTAGAAAGCTAGGATAGCTTGGTTATGGTAGTTAGTAATTTTGTTTCTAGTTCAAATACATTAAAATTTGATAATGTTGTTGGTATAATTTTTAGTGAAGAAATGCGTAGGAAGCGCATGGGTGAGACTTCAACATCGAGTAGCGCTTTGAATCTAGAAGATAGAGGAAGATCAAAAGAAAGAGAGGAGTCCAACAGAGCGTGGAAAGTCACAAGGAAGATTGAAATCTAAAGGTAGAGATGGTGTTTGTTGGTTTTGTTGCAAGCAAGGTCACATAAAAAGGAATTGTTGGTCTTACAAGAAATCTATAGAACAACCAAAAGAAGTTGAAGCTAATGTAGCATACCAAAAAGATGCAGATGTTCTTATTTTAACTGAAGAAGAAATTCCAACTTAATGTTTGGGTGCTTGATTTAGGATCATCATTTTATGTCACTCCGTGCAAGGAGTATTTCAAAAATCTACAAATTGGTGACTTCGGTAAGGGTTTTCTTGGTAACAATGATTCTTGTGATATTGTTGGCAAAGGGGATATTTCATTAAAACTGAAAAATGGATATAGTTGGTTATTACATGATGTTAGATATGTTCCCCATCTCAAATAAAATGTAATCTTGGCTAGACAATTGGGTTCTCAAGGTTGTGAAATTAGTTTTGAATCAAATAGATGCAAAGTTAAAAAGGGGGCCTTGGTAATTGCAAAGGGCAGAAAATTAGGCACCCTGTATGTAATAGAGAGTCATGCTAAAGTGGGAGTTGTTCATCCTACTTCAGATTCATCATTGTGTGAAATATGGAGTGCCCAGAAAAGGTTTTTGGATCATTTAGATGCTGAAATTGATTCTGTTATTAATGATTTTCTTAGTATGTTGGAATTTGACAGTGAAAATTTTGAGGATCAGTTAGATGATGGTGAGCAGGAAGATGTTGAAGAACCTAGGGCAGATGAAATTGATGGCAAGCCAGAAAAATTGGAGTCTCTTCTTGCAACAGTAAACAGTAATGACAATGTGAATATGGCTCAACACAACACTTTGAAAGAGTCTGATTTGATTGTTCAAGATGAGCAAAAGCGTGAACATGAAAGGATTGATCAACATGATGTTGTGGTTGATTATGATAAAACAAATTTGGAGCTTTGATGAAATTGTTGGAGAGGAAGAGGAGGCTTGTTCTGTTTTGATGGGGTATCAAGAAGGAGAAAGCGAAGGAAATGTGGCTTTGCAAGACATTCCTATGATTGACTCAGGGCATGCCCATCTCAATGAGCTCTGCTACAAACAAGAACTTAATCACAATCTCTCAGTATTGCCAAACATTGCGATGTCATTTTCAATTATATCAATTTTGACCGGCATAACAACTGTATAATACGAGGCTTACCTTCGGAGGCCCAGTGACTATGGCATATGGATGGCTTATTGCCGATGTTTTTACTATGTTTGTGGGTCTTGCCATGGCCAAAATTTGCTCTTCTTATCCTACCTCTGGAGGTCTCTATTACTGGAGCACCATGCTTGCTGGAAAGGCCCAGAATCAGGTTATGGAAGAAGGTGGTGATTTTGCAAATGATAGTGAACTTGGGCAAGATTTAAGCAGTGATATGGAGTTTGAGAAACTGTTTGGTTTAAAGTTGCCTGAGGAAGAGAAACGTCCTTGCATAGATGGATTGAGAATGTGTTGAGCAATGAAGAGGTGCGGTCAACACTACCAGAACCCTGTAAGTTGTTTGAGAATGAGATTGAGAATGGGATTGAGAAGGATGCAGAGGAAGCAGATCCGTTTGGTTTGGATCAGTTCTTGACAGAGGTGAAGAGAGGGAAGAAAACAATGGGCAAAATTTTGCAAAAGGAAGGTGTTGCAAGGTTAAAGCCTTGCAATGCAGGCTTGTTTTCAAAGTGATGATAGGAATGGAAATGTAGGGGATAGCATTGTTTGTAGCAACAATTGTTGGGTTTCAAGTGGGAGATTGTTGAATGTGAAACCCAACAGTCACTTGGTTTTCCCCTCCAATGACTCTTGACTCTTTACATTCTGTAATGTTTGCTTATATAAAGCATGCTGTTGTGTATTGTAATGTATTGGAGAGACAGTGAATAATATATTGCCCTACTTGAGAGTGGATATAGCCTTTATGATGAACCATTGTAAATTTGTGTTGTGTTGTGTTCTTATTATTTGAATCCCTGATTTTATTTTTTCTACCATTTATTGTTTAACATTATGAAGATTACAAATGGATTCAAGTTATAGTTCATAAACCATCTTTATGACATTTAAATAGAGTTAAATGTGACTTTTAACCCACCACACTCTGAATTTTTTCCATTGTTAGTTTTGCAACTATAATAAGAATGCAAAGTATTTCTGGTTGCTGGATGTTTAAAGTTTGAATATCAATAGCATCTTCAGATTGAAAACATATAAAAAAATAGGTAAGCAGTTTCCCTCTACAGAGAGACTCCATTGTAAGTAAACTGGAGTCAAAGCTCAACTCTACCAACAAAAACAATTAAATCCTCCACCAAACAGACATCAATGTCACCGTACATAAGGACTCCAACAATAAATGCAAATCTTCTTAAGAACAGACTGGTGAAATCTGTTCCTCTCTAACACTGTTACAATAATTAGGTCGATCGGAAGCAAGATTCTGTAATTTAAGTATTAGTTATGCAGTAGGTATACGTGCAATACAAAAACAATCTGTACGTGGGTCTGTTTTAAGCACCCAAATTTTCAAATAACAAATTACATGTAGCCTGTTTACTTTTGGTCATGCCAATCTGGGTAGGTACTCTTCAACATTACATTGTTAAATACATTCATTAATTTTGGCCCAATACAGCTAGGCAGAGACTATAATAATTTAATGGGTATCAGTATCTGTACCGAATTTATTATTAAGACAAGATCTCTGTAAACCTAAAAAATTGACACTGGAAAATTCTCCTCTGAACCTGGGGATGCATCAAATACCTGTATCTTTCTCGGACAATTCCCCTGGATATATATTTGCTAGCGCAGCAGATTCGCTACAGGAAGTAAAGCGTTTCATCTGCCCAAGAGAGGAATAATTATTTCGCTGCTCCTCTTTTACCACTTCCTGCGGTTGTTCCGTCAGCTTGTTGGCTGAGAAAAGTCTCCTAAGCTTCGATATCTTCACCAATCCTCCCCTCGTTTCTTTTGCCGGCGAAGAGAATGGATTCTGACACCCGCCCTTATTATTATTTCTGACCTGGGTCTTTCGGGTCTGTTTTTTCTTGAGCTTCACCTGGCCAATGCAGGAAACCTTGGGAGATGTGGGTTCCTGAGATTCGAAACTGGCGCCTTTCTTTCTTCCCTTGGCTTCCTTGGGAATAATTGAGACGTGGGCTTTAACAGAGGCCGATTTAATTCTGGCGGTGCTGATAGCAGGAGTGAAAGGGGCCATAGAATATGTTTTCTTCGATTTAACTCTGCAATGCCCCGATCGCACCTGCAATTCATTCAAGTCTTCAGTCTTGTGTTTGTGCTCCGTTTGATCCATCACACTTCCTTCTAATCGAGACTTCCTTTCATTGATTGATGAATACCTAGTTTCTCTTTTCTGCAGTCAATGAAAAATTCCGGTCTTTCAGGGTCTGCAAAGCCTGCAATTTTTCAGAAATGGCACAGGATTTTTATATTTAAAGTGCGATCAATAGGTTGAACGGAACAATCTAGGAATTGCGAGTATAAATAAATAAGCAAAACGGGGTTTGTTTGGAAAGATCAAGGAGCTGCCACATTGTGGTTGTTTAGATAGGGAGAAGGTCCCAAATTCCAATAAAAGAGTTCTCAGCTGTTCGTAAATTTTGCTTGGTCAAGATTTAACAACATAAAAGCTGCCTTGAATAATTGTTTGACCTTTTACTATTTCAACGGAAGGTTCATTAATTCTTTTCTAAGGTTGTTATTTGGAGGATAAAATAAGGTGATGTTGACATGGAACGGCAAACTTTGTTACAAATTCTTGCTGATAAAGCATTTGTTCAACTTTGATGCAAATTCTTTTAAATAATTTTTTTTGGAGTTTTATGTGTTAAGTAGGACTTTTTTTAAGTAGGTATGTGTATTTTAAACATAGACTTTGGATTGTGATTAAAGACTTTGTTGTTAACTTGTATTTGATTGATTTTCTTTATTTGTGGATGTGATTTTGCATAGTCTTATTTTAGGATGGTATGTTTGTTAAAGACATGATATTTTTAGAGTCCATCTTGAATGATAACTAATTGTTTTTGGAAAAAACTGTGTAGAGATTTTTTTCACGATGATGGATCACAGAGTGTGATCTGAAACGTTGATGCAAAACAACTCTACATAGTTTTTCCAGAAACAATAAGTTATCATGGTATGTTTGTGTTTACTTTGTTACAATTTTGGCCCGTATGTTACTATTAACTACCAAAATTTGTATATCTATGAAGAAAATTGTTGTCAAGATTTAATGGTGTTAGAAAATGGTTAAAAATACCTTGGTGAGTTTGTTCTAAGAGAATTGGAATATGAGTATGACTTAACTCCAAGTTAGACCTTTTTGTCAATTTCATAAGATTTGAAGACACAAAAGATACATGAAGATGCAACATACATATGGTAGTATATGTCAAAGCTTATGTAATTCATGAAAGTTACTTCTTGGTAATGCTCTCAATGTAATTTGATACAAATTAATGATCTTTCAATGATTTTTTGATGGATAACTAAAAATTAATTATTAGTTTTAAATGTAGCTTCAAAAAATTAATGCATAATTTTTCATCAAGCACAACTAGGTAAAAAATAAAGGAAATACTAAAAATAGCATATGTCATATTTGTGCTCAAACATGAGGCTCCACAATTCCTAAAGGATTGCACCAACACCTAAGGCTACGGAATGTCAACATAGGTGATGGGAAGGACTCGTGATTGAAATGTGGCATGAATGGTCCAATGGTTATGAGTGGGTAGGATCATCTTTATGTTTGAGCTCAGTTAAACCTAGGAAGGTATTTCCCAAAGGTATCCTTAATAGAACATATGACCAAGAATGATGAATGAGATTAAACAAGCCATAGCTATACTCAATGTTATGCTTGACCCCAAAATTTGTTAATAGGCCAAAGACTAACTAACTGGATGTAAGACCTCTTATTAAGATGATAACTACAACCTTGCACATGTACCTAAAGATGACAATAGTAAAATATCCCCATAAATGACTCCACTTAAATTTTCATACATAATGTCAAGGTGTAGGCATGCATGCCATGATCCTTTAACTATCTAAGTAGTATGTGGTCACTTAAGGTTTTCCCTAAGTTATCACATTGGATCATAAGAGCATGTGGGGACACTAATCTACTTCATTAACTAACCAAAACATAAAAATAATAAAAAGGGGGGTGCTAGACCTTCACCAATCAAACGAGTGCCTACTTTGTTGGGAAACAAAGTCATAATCATGCAAGGAAGAAGAGGAGCATAACGGAACTAGATATGCATATGCATACAAATCAAAGATAACACTTCATGTAAATGTACATACTTAATAATCCGATCACAATGAGCTACAACTACCCATGTGAAACATAAGGAAGAACACTGCAAGGTAGCTTACAATGAAATAGAGTGTAGTCACACATTCATCTATCTCATGGGAAATAAGAGTAAGACCATTGCAAGAAAGAAATTACAATGCATTATAATGTCGTGACATTAATCAAACTCCTATTGTAACGCTCATACCAACAAATGTGGCAAGAGAGGATACATAGCTAGGATCAAGCATCCCCCTAAATAGTTAATTATTAGTTTTTAAATGTAACTTCAAAAAATTAATTCACAATTTTTTGTCAAGCCCAACTACATATGTCATATTAGTGCTCAAACATGTGGCTCCATAATTCGTAAAGGCTTGCACCAACACCTAAGGCTAGGGAATGTCAACATAGGTGATGGGAAGGACTCGTGATCATAATGCAACATGAATGGACTAATGATTATGAGTGGGTAGGATCATCTTCATCTTTGGGCTTAGTTAAACCTAGTAGGGTATTTTCCATAGTGGTGCAGTCACGGTAGGAGGGTTCACAAAATAAACTGTCCAGACTGTGCAGCAAGAGTAAACACAACGGAAACAACTCAAAGATATTAAGCAAATGTAGATTCACTCATTCAGTATATCAAAGAATTCAAATACAAATTGGTCGGCAACATGCCAGCTTACAATTAGGGCTCACAGGCCTGGTTACATACATGCGCAAGATAAAGATTTGTAGCTCCTTCACATAAAATCTGAACTATTTATCTTCTAAATCATGAGAACTTGATAACTGCTTTCCTAAGGATCTATTACATCAATATATATCATCTCCGGACCAATAGATTCCTCCGCGTCAGCCAAGGAAGATCACAAATTCCAAAGAAGAGATGTAATGTGTACACATAGATAGGTCGGACCTAAATGCATAGAACACTTCCGGTAAATGAATGGAATGAAGTGCGGACCCTTGGGAAAGGTCGGCCATGAACCAAAGGACATTGAATGATGTGTCCTTGAGATCCGCAAGTCAAGGAATGATCCACAAGCCTTCTCCTTTAGCTGATTGTCTGAGACTGTCAGGATGCTCTGCTTTGAAAAAAAATAGTTGTTCTTCTGAGAGCGATCTAACTTTCTGGTAACTGATCCTAATGCTCTGAATTCTTGATATGATGTAGATGAATGAATGTAGATGCTAAGTCTAGATCCGCGAGATGTGAAATGCTATACCGGACCACAAGCTGAAATTGCTTCTGACTGAACTGCCTGAACTGAATTGGAAAAGAAACAAACTGAACTACAAACAAACTGAAATGCAAATTGTTACATCCCCACTTTTTGTCTTGCTATACTTTTACTTTTTACTTGGACATAAGTAAATTTATTATAATGTTTAGATTAATGACAAGGAAATAAATGGATTATATTGAATGTCATTTATGAAATTATGGAAATGATTATGATATTATCGATTTAATATTTGCATTATGAGATTTGATCTATTATTTGAATAATGATGCACTGATCATAATTTCTTTGGTAACGAGTTTGATACAGGATTACAGGTTTTCAGATGACTCTCGGAGAAAAGAGAGAGTATCTTTCCAGGATAGAGATATAGACCTCCGGTTACAAGTGGTTTATTTGCCAAATTGAGTATAAAGTGTTTAACGAAAACGTGAACCAATGTGTCGTAAGAGGTAAGTCTTGTCTTGTCAATTTGTTTCCGAACCTAATCAACATGTAGTCAATGTTATTTACAAATCTTTCTAAGTCATAGTAAGTCGTCTTAGTCATTAATAACGTTAACGATGTCGTTTGAATGTGATTTGTGACTATTTACGTTTAACATAAATATTACAACGTTATTGTCGTAAAATGGTTGTCTTATTATTATTAAGTCCCTTGAGGTGTTATAAACGATTCTTAACGTTAAGACGTTTTCGTCAAGTTAAGAAGATGTGAATATTGTTGACGGATTGTGATGGGGAGACAAGCTCAACCCAATCATAATATCCGTAATCCTTTGTTTAAATATTATCATTTTATTGATTAAACCATAACTATCTAATATAGAGGCAATGTTATGTGAATCATATTTGATGTAATCAAATATGTAAATGCATATGCATCGAGTGAGGATAATACCTCATAATGAGTCAATGATGTTATGCTTGAGTAGTCGAAGGCTTACATTTAGGAAGAGTCTTCAAAAATATTAGTGGTGGATCAAACCACTTATTAGAGATCCTTTAATGATCAGCAAAGTTTATGTGATGTGTTGACCTCATTCAAAAGAGGAGGACTGTGGTAATAACCACCACAACCGACAAGCCAAGAAACGGCCATCTCCCATTGACAGGTGGGAACTTTGCTTAAAACGTGGTGTCAGTTAAGACTAAATCGTTATGGACTGTTATGCATTCATTAAAGTTGGCAACTGTATCTAAGTGGAGGTGCGAAGTAAGGTGACTAAAAAGGAGTCATGCCTAAGCCATTAATAACGACGACTCAGATTGAGCCGTGGTTGATATGTTAAAAAGGTTAAAAAAACTTGAGAGTGAGGCATCAAACAAATACAGAAAGAAGAGTCGTGACTAAAGGAGACATGGAATACGCAATCAGAAGAGTCGACCTTTGTGTCTTTGTGCACATATTATCAACTCAAGCCCGTCGATTACTAGGTATTCCTTAGTTTCCTGTGTTTATTAACAATGAGGAAATTGGCTAATTCCTTTTAGACTATACATTATTGTGTCTTGGGTGATTATGTGAGTATGCTAGAGAGGTATAACCTCCTATATGCTTTGAGTATTTAGTCGTAAACTATTAAGTTTTGGTTTAGGGAAATGTAAATAACATTTTTAAGTAGACTATTTTGATCTATTTTCAGAAACCGATAAGGTAACAAATGCAAATAATACGGCCAATGTTTGGTAATACAAGTGAGTACTTTGTTATAGTATTATGAATCAACCATTTACTTATTGATTGTTAAACCGATAATCATATCAAATCATAGTATGGAGGATAAAATGATTATCATAATAGGAGATTGTCATAGTTGTCATGAGCTTGAAAAATAGTCTTTATATTGAATAAGTTTGTAGCAAACCAATGAAATGATTGTGAGATAACCAAACAATAGACTCTCGAATTTTATTAGAGTTGATTAAACTTTGGTAGTATACTCTTAGTTTTGAGTAGAATAGTTTAGACCTTGAGTTGGGGTAATACTAATTTAAAGTATTTTCTTGTTTAGATTCTATATAAAAATAACGAAAATGATTTCTATCCATGAGAACTTAGATTCATAGGAATATTTAGACAAATATTGTTCTCTTCGAATGAAGTAACTTAGAGATATCATGGTAGATGGAAATAAGGTTTATGGGAGAACCCTTATATATTTATTTATCTTTTCGATAATATTAATCTTGGAAAGATCCAATACAATGGAGTAGGCTAAGTCTACTAGAGAATGACCTTGTAGGGATATATATTCAGGGGATGTTTTGTTTATAACACATTATCAAAGTTATTCTACGTTCCTTATATAGGAAATATTATCTATTTAAGAACTATAGTATTCTTAACCTTGGTTGAGTTAATCAAGGGTTATTTGTGAATCTAGGACTCCTAGATAAGAGATATGGTTATATTGTAATATCATATTAACAAAGGATATTAGGTAAACCCTAGAGTCGATTATAAACCAATTGAATAGTTATGTCATATAGACTTATTTAAGTCAAAAGATACTATTATCATGATGCAATGATTAAACTTTTTACATGGTCATAGTTGGAGTGAACAAACTGCGAGAATACAACAGTATCCAAGTCAAGTAGGGGTGGGTGAACACGACTACGTTCATTATGAACGATATTGTTATTAAAAAGTTTGGCCAAAGTAATGCATTTGTTTTCCACATGCATAGTCGGTTCACTGTATTCGGATTGCTCATCCTATAGGAAATCATACTTAGCTAGAGGGTATCTAGGGTTGTATGGTTGATAGAGTTGAGTAAAATACAACACTATGTAGTCGGGAAAGGCAAATTACCACTGGTCACCTAAGGTATATATTCCTCGTGAAGGGTAGGGCCACTTCTTATGTGGAAGATGTGTGGGAGACTGCCAGTCTGTGGATGGAGGTAAATCACTAGAAAGATATTCTCTCTCTCCAAGCAGGAAACATGCCAGGACTTGTGATAACGATGTCAGATATTCAGAAGTAGTATTTATTCCAAAATTTGCATATGTAATTGATTTACATTTGTAAACATTGTAATTGAGAAAGACAATATGGTTTATTGTATTTTGTAAAAAGAAATCTTGTAATTGTAGTTACTTGATTATATGTTGAATAAAAGAAAAATTTTCTCTATCTCATTTTTACCCTGTTAATTTACTCTATGGTAAATTTCTAGTTTTACTATGTTTTTAGAACTTGGATGTTACACAAATGTTTTGGTTGATGCAAGATTGCTCTTGAACCAGGGATGCTTCTGCATTAGACATCCAAGGTTATTGAAAAAAGTGAGGTCGTCACTTTGCTGGGGCTAGGGGAGAACCAAGACGGTCCACCTCAGCCTGAGAAATCCATGATGAATATTCTTTCGGTCTGCCTTTCCACTTCACAAGATATTCTTTGTATTGTCTTCCTCTAGTGTTGCATCCAACTTTGCTATCCAAGATGTCTTCAATCTGCTCCGGTGCTTGTTGTGGTAACTGCTTCTTCAAGTCTTCTTCCATGCTATCACTGAACTCTACTTCATGATATTGATAGAGGTCTGCAATGTTGAAAATAGGTGATATACCCAATGTCTCTGGTAACTCCACTTCATATGCATTTCTTGAATCAAATTTCCTGAGTATCTTACAAGGTCTAAACTTCTTCATCTTCAACTTGTTATATGTCCCAACTGGAAATCTTTCTTTTCTCAAGTACACCATCACTTCCTCTCCAACTTCAAATTCCTTATGTCTTCTCTTCTCATCAGCCTTCTTTTTGTACTTATTGTTCATATTCTCCAAATGCTTCTTCACCTGATCATGCACTGTCTTCATATGTTCTACAAATTCCTTTGCTTCTGCACTTCTCTTTTCTTCCATACTGAGATCTCACAATTCTGCAACTCCTCTAGGATTCACTCCAGTCACAATCTCAAAAGGTGTTCTTCTAGTGCTCCTGTTCACTGAATTATTATATGCAAACTCTGCTTGTGAAAGAATCAAATCCCAACTTTCGGCTTTCTCTCCAACCAAACATCTCAACAAGTTTCCCAAACTCCTATTCACTACCTCTGTCTGTCCATCTGTCTGTGGATGAAAAGTAGAACTGAACTTCAAATCTACCTTCATCTTCTTCTAGAGTGTCCTCCAAAAGTATCCAACAAACTTTGTGTCTCTGTCTGAAACTATAGTCTTAGGTAATCCATGCAATCTCACAATCTCCTTGAAAAATAAGTCTGCTACATGCATTGCATCAGTTGTCTTCTTGCAAGGTATGAAATGAGCCATCTTTGAAAATCTGTCAACCACTACAAATAGTGAATCATGTCCTTTCTGTGTCTTCGGCAATTCCATTACAAAATCCATGCTTATGTCTTCCCAAGGTCTCTCCAGTACTTTCAAAGGTTTATACAATCCGGTATTCTGACCACGCCCTTTTGCAACTTGACAAACTCTACAACTCTACACAAATGTCTGAACATCCTTATGTATCTGAGGCCAAAAGTAATTTTCACTCACCAAAGCCACTATCTTATCAATGCCAAAATGTCCTGTGAATCCACCACTATGCTTTTCCTTAATCAAATTGTCTCTCATTGAACTTCTAGGTATGCACAACTGACTTCCTTTGAACAACATATCTTCTTGAATGAAATAGTCCAACCACTTGCTTCTATCTATCACAATAGGTTCCTTACATGCTCTCCAAGGTTCTGCAAAATCAGTGTCTCCCTCATACATGTTCTTCAATTCTTCAAAACCCAACACTTCCACTCTCATTTCTGTCAACAAGTTTCTTCTTCTACTCAAGGCATCAACAACTTTGTTTGATTTTCCACTCCTATGTTTCAACACAAAAGTATAACTCTGCATGAACTCTACCCACCTCATATGTCTTTGATTCAACTTACCTTGACTATTCAAATATTGCAAAGCTTGATGATCTGTATACAACACAAACTCCTTAGGCAACAAGTAATGTCTCCACTTCTTCAAGGCTTGAATTATGGCATAAAACTCTTGATCATAAATTGAATAGCTTCTCCTTGCATCATTCAACTTCTCACTGAAATAGGCTACAGGTCTACCTTCTTGACTTAACACTGCTCCAATTGCATTTCCACTAGCATCACAATCAACTTGAAATACCTTATTGAAATTCGGTAACATTAAAACAGGTTGCTCTGTCACTTTTTACTTCAACAACTCAAAACTCTTATCTGCTCCAGATGTCCACTTGAAATCTTTTCTGTCACCTCTCATTGTCTCTATCATAGGGTTACATACTGAACTGAAATGTCTCATGAACTTCTGGTAGAAACTAGCTAATCCATGAAATGATCTAACCTCTCCAATGCTCTCCAGTGTAGGCCATTCAATAATTGCTCTCACTTTCTTAGGGTCCATCTTCAATCCTTCCACAGAAATCACAAATCCTAAGTACACTAGTTCTTCCTTCATGAAACTACATTTCTTGATGTTTATCAACAATTTCTCTTCTCTCAATTTCTACAAAACTTATCTAATATGCCACAAATGTTCCTCTTTTGTCTTACTGAAAATCAGAATGTCATCCAAATACATAATCATAAAATTACCCAAGAATTTATTCAAGACTTCATTCATCAATCTCATGAAAGTACTCGGTGCATTTGTCAATCCAAAGGGCATCACTAACCACTCATACAATCCTTCATTTGTCTTAAAAGCAGTCTTCCATTCATCACCTTCTCTGATTCTAATCTGATGGTGTCCACTTTTCAAGTCTATCTTTGTGAAATATCTTGCCCCACTCAAACAATACATGATATCATCCATCCTAGGTAAAGGAAATCTATACTTAACTGTGATCTTGTTTATTTCTCTGGAATCAGTACACATTCTCCATTCTCCATCTTTCTTAGGTGCTAACACTGCAGGTACTACCCAAGGACTCAAGCTTTCTCTGATCAAACCTTTCCTCAACAATTCTTGTATCTGTCTATTCAATTCTTCATTTTCTGCCAGTGTCATCCGGTGTGCTACTTTGTTAGGGAAACTTGCTCCCGATATAAGATCCATCTGATGACTAATACTCCTTATAGGTGGCAATCCATCAGACACACTATCTGATATGATGTCTTCATACTCTGTCAGCAATTCTCTTATCTCCTCCAGTTTAGTCTCTTTCTTCAATACTCCAGGCTTTTTAGGAATCAAGGCATAACACATATTCTCATGTCTCAAACCATCCAGAAATTTTCTTCCATCTACTAAACAGATTCTAGCATTTCCACATACCACATCTTTAGGATCACCTTTGTTGTTCTCAAAATTAGCTGCGCTCATTTTGTAGACAACTCCTATGAAACTTGTCTATTTCATAGCCTACACTCTAAGTTCACAAATCAAGGCAAGTTTTCTTGGCCTCGTGTGAAGTCATTTGACACCATAGAATGGTTTGTAACATTCCCCTAAGTTGATTCCTCGATATTCGTGAAAATCAATTAAGTTATGAGCCTGTCAAAATATCAATTTTGATTATTTTAAGGTGTTAGAAAATTTTTGAGTGTTCATATGCAGAGTCGGTTAAAAACACTGCTCTTGCATATCTTTGTGTTTTAACGTGCGATGTCGGCTAGAATTACCGCTTTTACATGTTTGTCTCATTTTTGATTAACATGTATGGGCGGCGAAAATCGCCGCCCATGCATTTTCCTTGTTGGGTTTTGAATGTGTAGTGGCAGTAATATCTACTATTTATGCATATGTGGGCAGACATGCATTGTTAGTAAAAATCACCGACCAAGTAGAGCTTGGCCGATCTCAAACTCCAGTGACATTAATGCCACTTGTGTTGGCATTTATGTTTTTGTTTTAAACCTTTTTAATTGTTTTAATTCATTTTGTTTAGTTTGTTTTTCATTCCTCTACCCTCCAATGACTGATAATATCACTTTGAGATTATTTGACTTGCGTGAATTATAGATTCAAGCGGGTTCAAAGCCGTTAAGATTCCATTTGGGATTTTCATTTTTGGGTTGAGGTAGGGTTTTTTGTTTTATTATTTTCATTCACTAGGGTTTGGGTTTGAATTGTAAAAGATGTTATTTAAATTTCTTTCTGTATTTATGTTTGTTTATAAGTGTTTTGAAGATGTAAGTATTGTTTGCTTTCTTTTTTATTTGTCGTTTTGAAACCAGTTAAACCTTAATCATTTGTAAACCCTAGGTTTTTCCTTTTTGGCAGAAATCATTGATTCAATCTAAATAAACCCCACAAGTTTTTGATTCATACCGAAGGTCTAGGTTGAATTCCTTTTCGACTGTGTGTGTGATCTTGAAAACACATTATTTTTCAAATACATTCTTCATTGTGCTAAGTCGGTGATTTTCATCGCTTGCACACCCGTCACTAAGTTTTTCCAAGATGTTGATGCAACAATTTTTGCTGACCCTGCATGAACCCTATAAACAAATGAACTACCAAGTGTATGGTCGGCAAAATTTGCCACCATTACACAAAACTTGCAAAACCTACCCTTAACATGCAAAGTCGGTAAAATTTACTGCCTAAACACTTGTTTTATCCTATCATGTAGGGTTGGCAAATTTTGCCACCCTGACACTTGCATATTATCCCTCAAATGCAAGGGAGGCAAATTTTGTTGCTCTTGCATTCACTCCCTCAATTTTTTCTAACTCTGGGAGATTTTCCAATTTGCTTTCTCGAGCCCGCTTTCCTCCATTTTTTCGACCCACTTGCACTCTAGCCCTTTCAAGCTTACTCCTATGGTCATGATCGTCAACATGCAGTCTCCCCAAATTACCAGTACTTTCCCCTAACCGCATGATCATGGCTTTTTGTTGCAGTATCTTTTACGAATTTGCTCTATTCATCGACATCCTTCTAGTGTTGGTCTTCCAAATGACTGAGCTGTCTCCGAAGAAGTCAAAAGTAATGAAGTACAAATATCAAGGTATTTTTCTTATCACCTCAGTTACCTCGAATGTTGATGATATTCGGGATACAAAGATTGGCTATGTGGACATGGCTGAGTTTGTAGAAAGGACTAAGTCAGATAACCCTAGTCCTCTTATGCAGAAGATCGTCAAGAGCAACATTCACCTGGTGTCTTCTTTTCCAATGGCAACACACAATACAAAGTTTGTTCTTCAGTGTGCTCATTTCTACAACAAAGACACTAGGGCGGTGGTGGATGCAAATGGTAATGTGATCATAAGATTGGATCCAAAGTTTATTGATAAAGTTTTCATGTGTCCCGCTTTGGTTAATGTTGTAAAACTTGATTTTACTATTGCTCAACAAGAATATGATAAAGACATTGAGAAGGCTAAGAAGGTAATTAATACCAAGTGGTTGAAAACTCCAAGGTCAAATTTGTCCAGATGGCCAAGGAGCTTTCCTCGAAGTGATCTTGTTGAGGAATTAGGTGATTTAATAACTCTTCTTAGTAGGGTGAGGGGATTATCTTCTTCTTCACTTTTTCATGAATGGATGTATCCTTTCATCAAGATTATACTTCAGGGCAAGTAGGTGATCTTTTGGGGTGAACAAGTCAACAATTCTCTCCATGAGTAATTGATTAAGGTGCATACTACTTTCAAATTCTATATGACTTCCTATCTTGTGTACATAGCAGCTTCAATGAGGATCTTTTCGAGGTTGACATCTGAAGGAGATAGGAGGGTTGTTCTTGTGTATCAATATTATCCTTAGCTAACATTGAAGGGTTCAATCCATCACTTCAGGAGGGTAAATGATGCTTTCTTTGTAGTGTTCCTGTGTCTTTTTGATCCTCAATTAGAACAAGGAAGAGTTTCAGATGAGGCTTGGTCAATTGTGAATGGTTTCGGGTGTATGTTCTTACAGTTCCAGACTTTTTCATATCTAAGGGTTAGATTTTTCCAAGGCTATCCTTACATGTTGCCGAGATTTCCTTCAAATAAACTCGTTCTAATGGAATTGTGTAGACAAATGATTGTCATGCATAATAAACAAATGGAGCTTAAGAAACCAAGATTTAGGGTTCCAGTTGAAATTGGCAGATACTTAGTGTTAACTGTAGCAAAGGCTAGAGTTATCGAGACTGAGATGCAGCTGGTGACCATGAAGCAATTCAAATGGAGACCAATGTTTGATTACAGGGGTGTGAAAGATAAAATTAAAAGGAAGACTCAATTTCATGAGCCTATGGTTGAAGATGCCTCGGTTGATTTGAGGACCAAGGAGGAAGTCAAAAAACTAGATTATAGTAGGTTATCTCTAGAACAAATTGATATTCCAGAGGATATGATTAATGATGAAGAAGTTCTTAATTCAATCTATGTCAATCAGAATGTTGCTAATTCTCCCTTGCCTTCTCTGTAATGGTCTCAGAAGGAATTGACTTCTTTGAGGAAGAGGTTCAAACCTATGTTAACTAACATGAACATGTGGCTCCAAAGCTGAGGCATACCATTGAAGGATTTTGTAACTGCATCTGAAGAAGAGATTTTAGAGCAAACTGGTAAAAAGGCTGAATTGAGGACAAAGAATAAAAGTGATACTCCAGGTACATCTAAGATTTCCAAACCAAGCATCAAATTTGTGTCTAAGGGAAAAAAGGCCAAGGTCACCGAGAAAGAGTCTGAGGTGGAAGAAATGGAAGTTGAGGAACAGAGGACTGATGAGCTAGCTATTGAGGAGATGGAGGTTGGAGATAAGTCTTCAGGGAAGTAGAGGGAAGAACAAGAGAAAGAGATGGGAGAGGGTCAAGAAGGTTTGCAAGACGAAGTTATGTCTCCACATATGGATGTACCACATGAAACTTAAACCCTTTCTCCTTTGCCCAATGTATCTATTTTAGTTCCTTTGTCTGTTTTGCCTACTATCCTAGTTTCACCTATTGATATTCCATCTTTTGAATCTCCATCATCTTCAAGGACAATTTTTGATAATCCTCAAATTACTTTTGATAATGTTCTCCATTCTTCTGAATCAATTCCTAGTTTGTCCTCATCATCTTTTGACATTAGAGATTCATCGATCTTTGACCACTTTGTTTTAGGATCTGAGCAAGTTTCAAATGTGGATGTGTTAGGTGCAGTGTTTATTGATACTCCTCCTATTGTTTCTACTTCAAGTGCTGGTGCAATTCCTACCACACCAATAATGGGACCTGATCCAAATGTAAGTACTTTTATGCTTCCTCCATGGCTATCAACTTATACAGCCAAGAGAAAGAAACAAGCCATCTCCCCAGATGATTTTGATTTTGGTAAATTGATGCCAATCAAGGCTAAGACTCCAAAGAAGCCTAAAATACTTTCTCGAGTGCTGGAAGATAAGGGACACAAATTTGTGGAAATTGCTAAACCCCCGTAGGATGCTACCATGGAGAATTTTAGTATGGATGATTATTCTATTTCCATAATTGAACTTGGCAAAATCACACATGAGAATACAAAAACTGATATGCAATTTGCAATGGATTCTTTGATTCAAAAGTTTGATAAAGAAAAGGAAATGAAGGATTATTATAAGGCAATGGTAGAACAATTGACTGCAGGGGTGAGGAAGATCACTTTGAATTATGAATCAGTAACTCTTGAAGCTATTTCTATTGAAGACCCTATTATTCAGAAGGTTGAAAAGACTCATCTCAAAGGAAAAGTGGTTGAGGAGTATTTGGAAAATATGCATTCACAGGGAGTATCTCTTCTTACAGATGTAGCTGAGAAGACATGTAAAATGGAGAAGGTCAGAGCAGAGCTTGATGATTTGGTTGACACTATTTCTTAGGATATTGAGCATTTGTATCAAAGCTATGATAAATGGACAGAAATGAGGAAATTGAAAATCAATGCTTTGATATCAATTGGTGTTATTCCAAGTTGGGATTCATACACAGAGACTAAGGAAGCATTGACATATCAGAGCAATGTGTTAAACGATTTGATCAAGGATCTAGAAACGACCAAGAAGCTGAGTGACCAAAATGACGTTAGTCTCTTACATAAGTTGGAAGAGCTTCCGTGCAATTTGGTATCTAAGGATAATCAATTTCTTCCTATAGATGAGATGATCCAAGAGTTTGAGAACATGTTTTAGAAGGAGTTTGAAGATAAAACCTTTTCAATTTCTTCCATGGATAATATTCTAGACAACCAGTTAACTTTGGATAATCTAAAGGCCAAGTTAATTAGTCATGCTAAAGAAATCACAATAGTAAGAGATGCAATAGTCAGAGCCCAGATGATTTTCAGGAACACTGTTAGTCCAGACAGTTTGGGGATGCAAGCTGCATTTACCATATATGATGCCCAATTGAAGAAAGAAGGTAGTACAAGATAAATCAACTTTTCATAACTTAGTTTACTTTTTGTTTTTCATATGTACTTTTGAATTAGTTTTGGACATTTTTACATGTACTTTTCTTAAATGTAATTACATGTAAAAACATAGGAAGTCCCAAGTCAAAAAGGACTCCTTTGTTGAATAAGTAATAGTTAGTTGTACTTTTCCTATTTTTCTCTCGATCTCACCTCGTAACATCAGAAAATGTCCCCTTGGGGGCTTTTCCCTCATAAGGTTTAGCTCTCGGGTCTTTAGAGTGCATTTAGGACATTTTAGATCATATTTTGGCATCCCGATGGAATGAGACCTAGGTTCCATGACAAATAGGACCTAGGTGGACCCCTTGAGTTGTACCCTACCTAAAATAGGGGGAGGACTTGGGCGCCCGTGCCCTAGTTCTACCCTATTTTGGGGTAGCCCCAATTTCTAGGTGTCGGTTTATGACCGTTAGGTGGTTATTTTGCCGACACGGTAAAGTTTGATTTTTAAAATCTTGGCGGGAGTGCTTGTAGTTGCATATATAAGCAAGCTTAGGCATTCATTTGTAAACTAGATGATCATTTTGAACTCTAGGCATTCTCAAGGTGATTCAAGGCTTTCTATTGTGTTGCAAGAGCAAACTTGCATTTTTTGTGTGTTGATATTTGTAGATTTGAGCTTCAATCTCCTCATGGCATGAAGAGCATCTTCCTCCATGAGAGCTTCACTACAAGGTGACATATCATTGTGTTTTTATCAGTGATTCCTTTGGTTTTTGGCCTCTGCCTCACAAAGGCACGCCCTCTTTATCTGACAATGATGTTCGGAGACTTAAGTGTCCTCTGGGGTTTGATTGAGGCAAACCTCTAAACACCACAACCCCCAAACCAAGTCTTGTTATTGCAGGTTACAAGTGTCACATCTGGAAAAAGTGAAGTTGCAGGAGGGCTTGGCAGGCATCAAGGATTCAGGATCTGAAGAAAAGTCAGACAAAGGAGCACTTTTGGGACTAGGGCATCGCAACAGTGTCCTCTACAGACAGATCTCAGGAAACAGAAGTTACAGGGCTGATCAGTATCAAAAAGAGGTCTAGATTCCCTGAAAAAGTAGGTACCTTGGACTTGGGCACCCACACCTTAGTCCCCGACTATTCCACCTCGGAACCCTGAAAATAGGTATTCTGTGATTTGCTATTTTACTTTCCTTCTGCAAGAGCTTTTTCCGTCTTTCATCAATTTGTTGTCGTATTTACATAATTAGGGTTTTAATGGTTAATTGGATATAAGAGAAGGAAAAATTGATAATTAATTCCCTAATCCAAGTTTCCCTTCATTTTCAAGTGACCTAGGGTATGATAGTGCTCACCACTCTACCCTAGATCCTTCAATGTTTAGTGGAAATGAGGGTTTTAACACCTAAACAACAAAGATTAACAAAATCCAATTTTACCCTAAACATTTTGGTGAACCCGTGTTTTTGGACTTAAATTGCAACTTGTTGAGTGTTTGTCTTCAGATTTGGATTGATTTCATTCATTCATTTGATCATTTATTTTATTGCATTGAAATTTTTTTTAAAAAATTAAAAAATTAGAAAAATACAAAAAAATTGCATTGTTTGGCTTACTAAATTGCATCAATTCTCCCTAATTTTTCATAATTCATGATTTTTGCATTAGATCTGATATCAACTATAGAAAAATCCAAAAATTCAAAATTTTGCATTACATTTTCATCATTAAATTGCTAGGGTTTTGTAGAAATTTTGACAATTTTATATAACCTAGTAATTCCAAAATCTAGGGTTTGTAGGCAAAATCTTTTATCATATTTTTCTACTAATTTTAGAGGCTCATTAAAATTTTCATTTGGTTGTAGTCTTGCATTTTAGTGTGAATTTGCATTTAGATTTAAAATATTTGCATTTTTGCATAGAAAATTTCAACAAAACTAGCAATTTTGATGCATTTTCATTAAATTTGCATGGGCATTTTGCATGTTAAGGATTGAAAATCATTTTCATATCTGAGAGTAAGTCAATTTCATCATAAATTAGACTTCAAATCATTCACATAGAATTTTGTCCCAAGATTTCAAACCTAGGGCTTCAAAAACAACAATTTTCACTAAAATCGGTCTTATCAGCTCTCTAAATTTGCACTATAGGTGTGTTGTGAAGGATATTTTTGCATTTATTTTTTGTTATCAGGGTAATCATTTTTTTCCCTCATAAAAATATTCACAAAACCCTTTTAACAGGCTCTTGTAGTGAAAATTCGGTGAAAAACTACACATTTTGGCTATTTTTGCCCTAGGGTTTGACCTAGTTTGCATTCCAAGCGTGTTGTGATCAATTTTATGGATTGAGGTGATTGATATTACTGATATTATTTTCTGTACCTCCTAAAATTCCTTACAACACGTCCTTTGCTAGGTCTTGGAACTAAAAAAGCATGAAAATTTGCATATTTTGGTATATTTTCACTAGGGTTAGACCTTAAGTGGCGCTAAAATTGTGTTGTGTTGGGTATTTTGGCACCAAGTGGCTGTTATTATTGATATTATTTTCTTTCCATTAACATTTTCCTCACAACACCCTTTGTTATGCTCTTTTGCATTGAATTTTGGTGAAAAAAGTGCCTATTTTGACATATTTTCACTATATTTTGACTTGGCATCATCTTAGATTTGCATCAAAAGTGTGTTGTAAAGGATCTTATTTCTGTATTGGACTGATATTAGACATATTATTTTCTGCCCCTGATCAATTTCCTTACAACACTTTTGCTTTCATATATTCGCATTAAAAAAGTACAAAAAATCAAGCATTTTAGGATCATTTTTGCATATAAGTTTGCATTGGTCTTTTGCATACTTTTGAGAAAACTTTTAAAATATAATTTTGCATATCATTATGGCCTCTTCATGTTATTCATCTCTGAAATCTTTGCATGAGTATATCCTAGATTTTGAAAATTTCTCTAATTTCACTAATGAGAATCCTCATGTTCTAGAGCACATAGCTCCTACAAGTGGTATTGGCACTTCTATATGTTCTACATATGAGTTGCAATTAATTTGTTATACACATGATTTTAGTAGCTTCACTTTACTCATAGGAGCATATCCTTTGATATTAGAATATTTAACCAAATTCATCTCTAGGAATTCTCATGAGAAAGATGAGAGTGAAAAGCCCTTTTCCGCCATAGAGTATGATGATGATGCTGATGTACCTTCCTTTCATCCCACTACTCTCCTTGGCCAAGATGTAGCATTAGTGGATGAAAAAAGGTCTCTCACATTAAATCCTTTGGGGATGGATATTGGGTGCAATCAAGAGGGAAACAATGTTAATTCAATAATCGTTAATAGACTTCATAGCAATATTCCTAAAATGATTGTCCAAGGGGCACTTAGTGCACCCTCTTGCTTAAAACTAGTGATTATGGTTCAAGGTGTTCAAAATGTGTTACAAAAACCACACCACAATGTGATTGCTCACACATACAACACCCGTAATAACAAGCAAAGTAACCAAGCACCGCATGTGCCTGTCTCTCTTCCATGTTCTCAACCTATGCTCCCTCCACCACCTTGTCTTACTCATAAAAGTGGTCAAGAGTATGATCTTGTCGAACAACTTCATGCTACTTAGGCTAAGATCTCTCTTTGAGATTTGATACAAACATCACCTACATACCATGAAATACTCCAAGAAGTTTTACAAAAGGTGATTGTGCCACCTACTGTTAAGCAGAAAGATGTAGCAACCGTATTGGATAGTATGCATGAGACAAAAATAGATATTCTCTTTCAACCATAGGAATTACCATCAATTGAAGTTCAAAACCAATATGATCCTCTTATAATCTTTGTCATAATACACATAACATTGGTAAAACAAGTTATGATTGACAATGGATCGACTCTTAATGTTTGTAGCATTGACCTACTACACAAAGTCAAGGTTGACACATCACAAATCACACCAAATAGCATTAGCATTCGTGGCTTTGATAATATTGGATGACAATCTATGGGCACTATAACTCTACCTATACAAGTAGGACCTGTGCTTGTGCCTACCCTAATTCATGTCATGCCTTGTTCTTTATCTTACAACATGATTCTTGGTAGACCTTGGATTCATGCATTGGGGGTAGTTCCTTCCACCTTGCATCATTCAATCAAATTTGTATTCAAAGGTAAACTTCATACTATTCATGCCGATCCTGAACCAGATAACTATCTACACATTGAAATGCAAAAACTAGTTTACAACCATATAAGATTAAACAATTTGCGAAGGGATCCATCAATGACTAATGTTGTGCAAGACTCTCAACTATCGAATGCACTTGTTGATGATGATTGGGGTTCATTAAATTTTAATCCTTGCAATGTAGGGGAATATAAACTTAATAACCTCAACACATCAAAAGTTGCATCGATCTCATCTAAACCATCTTTTGAAACATCTCAGAAAAACAAAGTTTCCTTGGTTGAAAATAAAGACAATACCTTTACTTATACTAAAAATTATGATACCTATGAGGTTTCACCATCTTCTAAGGAAATGACATCTCTTTATGGTCGAGGATTTAAAATCTGTTATAATAATTGTGAATATGTAGGTAAGGGATGTGGTGTAAATCAACAAGGAATTCGAGTACCTATAGAATCCGCGTCAACACATTACTCAAGCGGTATTGGATATAATTCTTTTAAAGAAAAGAAAGCCTCTTGTCATCCTAAACTTAATGTTAGTACAATATTAAAACAACATGAGAGATATCCTAAGTTTGTATGTTCTTAACAATGGTGCTACCAAGTAAGTATTTCTAACCCTTTATTTCTCTCATGATGTGCTTCCCCTGTGATGTGTTATGTGTTGTTTAGGCCGCCTTTGTTGTAACCTTCTTCTATTTGTATCATCATTCTTCTAAATTGCTCTTTCTCTGATTTCATTGTTGTGTGTTGTGTCTTATAGACATAGTGTCGTGGTTGGTGACTTGGGGCCACCCTCCTATGTGACTGTCCCTAAGACACTTGTTTTCTCCTCTCTTATTTATTGTTTCCCTTCCTCTAGTGTTTCCATCTAGCGGGCGGATGACGACAAGCATTTATACTGATGCAAACCTAGTGTCCCTTTCGAGAGCAATCAAAAAATGGACTTAGTTCCTAATATGATGATGGGGTTGTATATTTTATCCGACGCTTGGCTAGTGGAAGCACTCGTGCTTTCTGCGTAGTGAATTTTATGATGTTTCTATCGCATTTACAAACCTTAACAATACTGCTGCTCCATGCACCTTTGTTTGCCTTTGAATCTAGCCTTGGAGGTACTCGATTCAGAGAGCTTTGTGATACAACCCCTTGTTATCCTCGAACTCCAAATTTATTGTATAACCTTGGCTCTTTGTGTGTTTAATCATATGCATTGATGTTGTTTATCATGATGTTGTAGACACTAACATGTTTCTTGTAGGGATGTGTTTGTGGGAACATTTGGCGATCGTAAGGTATATGTCACCTCTGGGGGGCATGGGCTTTGCGAAAGTTGGTGTTCCCTTGTGTGTTTTCTTCCTATCTTAACGTGCTTGATATCGATAACTGATATCAACCACCTTAAGGTGGGGGCATATAAGGTAAGCTATCTATTGTAGATATTAGCAATGTGATTGTCCTCAGGTGTAGGCTAGTACGATGAGTACTTCTTGCATCCTGAGTTTGTTTGCAATCAATCAATCAATCTATTGCGTATACCTCCTTTTCACCGTAAGGCATCTCCGTGATGCGGGTGGGGTTGTATACTTTTGACCTCATACCTCCTTTTCACCATAAGGCATCTTCATAATGCAGGTGGGGTGGTATGCCATGCTTCCTTTTCACTGTAAGGTGTCTCTGTGATGCAGGTGGGGTTGCATTCTCAAAAGTCCTCTGCGGAGGCAGGGAGCGGTTTTGTGACTGACTCAACCCTTTTGTGTGTCTTCAGTGATTGTTGTGGCGAAGCCCAATCATCTGTGTGTGCCTGTAATGTGCCTGAGATGGTGATGAGCTTAGAAATAGGGAACACACCATCGCTTGCGTGCCATGTTTTCTCCGTGTCTTCAAGTGTGTGTGTTTAGTGTGCTTGCTTTGTTTGGCATGTCTATTGCCCCGTATGCACCCTGCATTTTGAGAGGTTTTACGTGTCCTGCATATACTGAGACCTGTGCCTTAAGGTAGTGCATCCGGTATTATGGGAGGTTTGTTTACTTTCCAGTACTTGCATTTGCATTTCATATATATGAGAAAAAGAAAAGAAAAGATATCATTTCTGCCTTCCATGCATTAATGTGTCTTCTATGCATTGACTATCTGCTCCATGTTTTGCGTGACTGTAATTGTCTTCTCTGTGTTTTGCATGCCTGTTACTATCTTTTATGCGATTAGCGTGTCTTCTCTGTGCTTGGTGTGTTTGCTGTGTTTGTGACCTTACTTTAATGCATGTATTGGCCTTGCATTTATACATACATTAAAGTGGTGGCTAAATTTAATGTCAGAAAATGTCCCCTTGGGGGCTTTTCCCTCATAAGGTTTTGCTCCTGGGTCTTTAGAGTGCATTTAGGACATTTTAGTTCATATTTTGGCATCCCAATGGAATGAGACCTAGGTTCCATGACAAATAGGACCTAGGTGGACCCCTTGAGCTATACCCTGCCCAAAATACAGGGGGAGGACTTGGGCACCCGCGCCCTAGTCATGACCTATTTTGGGGCAGCCCCAATTTTCGGGTGTCAGTTTATGAACGTTAGGTGGTTATTTTTTCGACATGGTAAAGTTTGATTTTTAAAATCTTGGCGGGAGTGCTTGTAGTTGCATATATAAGAAAGCTTAGGCATTCATTTGTAAACTAGATGATCATTGTGAACTCTAGGCATTCTCAAGGTGATTCAAGGCTTTCTATTGTGTTGCAAGAGCAGACTTGTATGTTTTGTGTGTTGATATTTGCAGATTTGAGCTTCAATCTCTTCATGGCATGAAGAACATCTTCCTCCATGAGAGCTTCACTACAAGGTGACATATCATTGTGTTTTTATCATTGATTCCTTTGGTTTTTGGCCTCTACCTCACAAGGGCATGCCCTCTTTATCTAACAACGGTGTTCAGAGACTTAAGTGTCCTCCGGGGTTTGATTGAGGCAAACCTCTAAACACCACAACCCCCAAACCAAGTCTTGTGATTGCAGGTTACAGGTGTCGCATCTAGAAAAAGTGGAGTTGCAGGAAGGCTTGGCAGACATCAAGGATTCAAGATCTGAAGAAAAGTCAGACAAAGGAGCACTTCTGGGACTAGGGCGCCTGCAACAATGTCCTCCACAGATAGATCTCAAGAAATAGAAGTTACAGGGCTGATCAGTATCGGAAGGAGGTCCAGATTCATCAAAAAAGTAGGTACCTTGGACTTGGGTGCTTGCACCTTAGTCCCCAACTGTTCCTCCTTAGAACCCCAAAAATAGTTATTCTATGATTTTCTATTTTACTTCTGTCTGCAAGAGCTTTTTCTGTCTTTCATCAATTTGTTGTCGTATTTGCATAATTAGGGTTTTAATGGTTAATTGGACATAACAGAAGGACAAATTGATAATTAATTCCCTAATCCAAGTTTCCCTTCATTTGCAAGTGACCTAGGGTATGATAGTGCTCACCACTCGACCCTAGATCCTTCAATGTTTAGTGGAAAAGAGGGTTTTAACATCTAAACAACAAAGATTAACAAAATCCAATTGTACCCTAAACACTCCTATAAATAAAGAGGACCCCCATTGTAAATATTATCTTTTATCTATTGCAAAGAAACTCTACCGAATTGGAAAACATTTCAAGACTTTGAGCTTTTTATGTTTATCAGATTTTCAAGTGAATATCAATATAAGCAAGCAGTTTGAGTATCAAACTTTGAGTTGGATCATATTGTTTTAGGATATTAGTGTTCTTATGTCATTGGTGTCATATTATATTGAATCATTGCTGAAATAGTGGAGTTTATTGAAAATTGAGAGAAGTGTTCTTGTTTTGGTTGAATAGAATTTGTGCTATTTTCGTGTTGCGGGAGTTTGTGTTTACATTTGTGAGAATAGAATTGTTTAGAGACTTTGTGCTATAAACTATTGTGTTCAAGTTAGTTATATCATATTGGGTGAAAGTGGAGACTTTGAGCTACATTTGAATTCAATCAATTTTATTTGTGGGAAATAAGTCAAACAATAGAAGACTTTGTGTTTCTATGGTTTGTCTCAATTCATAAGTTGCTAAATATAAGTTCCATTGAAGTTATCATTGTGAAGAGGAAAACATCTATTCTAAAAAAAGAGAATAGGATGAAATGAAAACAACCCAAACATAGTTTTAGTTTATATAAGTATTAAAAGTTGTTGATTAGAAATCATCCATTATCTAGAGGGAACCTCCCCTTGCTAAGAGGAGAGACTTTGTCTCATCATAGTTGTGGCGATATAACCATTTTACCGTTAGTTAGCTAAATGACAAAATATTCACCCAACAATTTTTTGGCGACTCTACTGGGGATGAACGTGCAACTTAGAGACTTACGCTTTGAGTTGAAGCATTTCGTCCTCGTCCATTGTTTTAAGTTGTTTTCAAAACTTTGTTGAGTACATTGCATTCTGAAAGACTCAAGGTATACACGAAGTAAGAGAGCTCAAAGTATTATTGATCCTGTATTTGAGTTAATGTAGCAAAATAACTTTGGCCTTTTGCCTCCCCAACCTTAGCTTCAGCGAACAAGGAGTTGTCCTCCTAATACCAGGTGAAGCTTCTAGCTCCAGTACTAATAGAGTTTTATCTATTCGAATCCCTTAAGGGTTTGTTATCCCACCTTTCAATTAGTGCATAATGGCAGCTCAAGGCCCGTGGGGTAATACTTTTGGTCCTTTGAATTTAATGCCACCACTGCATGAACTACCTTGTAGTTCAAGGAAGAATTTCCCTAAATTTTATGGTGATAGGAAAGTCCATCTGGATGAACACATTGCAGCTTTTTGTATAGCTCATGGTGTGCTAGGGGTGGAACATGAAGATGTGGCTGTGAGACTTTTTGTAGAAACATTGCAAGGTGCTGCTGCAGATTGGTTCTACCACCTCCAAGCTCAAACCATAACCAACTGGAATACTCTCAAAACCAAGTTTGAGGCTAGGTTTAACCCTATAGAAGATGCACATGCTTTGTTAGCTCAGCTAACATAGATGAAGAAAGAACCACATGAGCCCATGCGAGATTTCATCACCAAGTTCAATAAATTGACAAATAGGATTCCAGCAACTGCTCAACCAACGGTAGAGAATCTTAAATGTTTCTTCATTAATACTCAGCTTCCTAAGGTGAGCTTTCTGTTAAGGTGGGCTAGTCTCGCTGATCTTCCCGCAGCTCAAAGTTTGGTTACAGAGGTTGAAGATGATCTTATCCTTGCGGGTAAGATAAGAAGAGATTCAAACATAAATAGAGGTCAGCGCTCTAATGATAATTCTTCCACAAGCACCACAGATCCTATGGTGCAGAAATTAGCAAATGAGTTGCTAGCTTTGGAAAAGAAAATGTCCCAACGTATGTCTGGTCCTTCTTATAGGGATATACCAAGGACATTCCCTAATAATTCATATCAGGGCAATGCTGCTAGAAATTAAGCGCAACCAAATCGTCTTCTGCCCACACAGGGGAAGCTTGCCATTGAAGCACCGCCGATCAACTCAGCGGTTGGCTACTATGAAGCAGGACATGATAATTCTTTCCAACCTAATTTGGATAAGATGAATAATGCTAATATTTTTATAGAAGGAGAAGAAGAATTAGCTGGCGACTCTACCATTGGTTTTATGAACTACCAAGATGAAGTAGAAAGAGAAGGAGAAGTATATGATGGAGCATATGCTATTTTTACCAGGTCCCAAAATCAATCAAATCAGCAAGCTAGTAAAGGAAAGTCAAGAGAGGAGCCTCAACCTGTGATTTCAATTGCCAAACAAGGAACTCCATTGCCTTTTCAGTCAAAGGATCCGGTTGTCAATAAAGAAGTAAGTTCATCTAGCAATCCTGTTTCTTCTACTTCTGTTCTTCAGACTAGTACTACCCCTATTAAACCCCAGAATGATGGATTTCCTTCCTCTGTATCTAATTCATTTCATCTCTTTGACATAATAGATCATGCTAGTAAAACCAAAATTTAGATGTCTAAGATAAAATATCTACAAGCTAACCCTGATCAATTTGATAGGTTAGCTAAGTATGTTAAAAACAAGACTGTCCCTATAGGGAAAGATTCTCCTAAAATTTCCCATGACTCCTCAAAGAACAGGTCCACCCAAAATAACCTAGTCACTACTCCCCTTGTTTCTCCAGGCAAGATAGAACCCTTCTATGTTTCTCTATTGGTCAATGGCCACAAGTTAAGAAATTGTATAATAGACTCTGGTGCTTCTAATAATGTCATGCCCACCAAGGTGGTAGATGCTCTTGGTCTCACTTTAACTAAGACCTTTGGGAGATGTTTTTCAATGGAGAATAAGCAAGTTCCTTTGTTAGGCCAAATCAAGGATGCCCAATTTGCATTTGCAACCTTTCTGGATAAGAGGATCAAGATGACCGTCCTAGTTGCTGATGTTCCAGCTTCTTATGGCATTATGCTTGGACATAATTTTTGTAAATATGTGGGTAAAGAATTAAACATGAATTTATTCGAGGCAAGAATACCTGTTAAAGGTGTTATGCAAAAGTTGCTTCCTGAGAAGGGGGCAAAATATATTGTTACCCAAACTAAAAATCTAAAAGCCCAAATTTTGTTTGAGTCTTCAGGAATGGGTAATTATTTCTTGTCTACTGAAGATACTTCTAGTTCATCAGATGAGAGTTTAGATATTTCAGATGGAGAATTAGAAGGTATTTCAGATGAAAGTTCAGACGAAGGCATAGTGATGCTAGATTCTTCTCTCTCTGATGAGGAAGAATCTACAGGTCATAGAAACATCAAAGTGGGAAATTCAAATGATGTTTAGATTTTAGAATTTGATGGTAGTTGTTCTTCCACTAGATCTGGAGCCAGAGTAGTTCTGATATCTCTGCAAGTTGATATCTTTCCTTTCTCCTATAAGCTATAGTTTGACAATACTAATAACACCGCTGAATATGAGTCATTGTTACTCGGAAAGGAGGCTGCTTGTGTTAAAGGTATTCAAAATCTTCACGCACAAGGTGATGCTGAACTTGTGGTTTGTCAAGTGAGAAATCTTTATTAGACCAAGAATGAAAAGTTGAGACACAATCGTGTTTGGGATTGCATTGAAGGTTTTGATGCTTTTGACATCCCTGTAGTGCTGAGAGAGTTTAATGATCTTGTTTATTCATTAGTTGTCTCTGCCACCCTTATGGTCCCCCATAAGGACTTCAAAGGTAACAAATACACAATTGAGTTGGTTTTCCGACCAAGTGTGCCAGACAATGCTAACCATTGGCAAGTCTTCAATGGTGATAATCAGATCATAGCTTTCTTAGAGAAGACAGATAACTTTGATGAGTTATATTTTGAAGGTAGTGATTCTCCACCACGTGAATATGTTTCTGAAATAGATTCACAAACTGGTGAGGAGATTCTTCAGCTAAAAGGAAATAAAATTCTGAAAGGTTTGGTTTCTCTGGAAAAGTTATTTGACAAGCATGACAGATATATCAAATGACAGCAACAACTTGATTCAAGTTCATCCATGCAATTTGAGCAATTAAATTTGAGTTCTGAGGCAAATCCCAAAATGGTTAACATTGGGAAGTGTTGCATTGCTGATGAGAAATTCAAGTTCATTATACTTCTTTGCCATTACATTGATGTTCTGGCGTATTCATATGATGATCTAAAGTCTTTTAGACCCAAGGAGATCCAACACAAAATCCCTCTTAAGGTTGGATTGTTGCCTCACAAGCAAAAGCAGAGGTAGTATAATCCCAAGATATTAGGTACTATTCTTTCTGAAATCCAGAAAATGCTGAATGCTAGAATAATCTTTCCCATCCATCATTCCACTTAGATTGCAAATATTGTTCTTGTGAGAAAGAAGAATGGAGAAATCTGTATTTGTGTTGGTTTTAGAAATTTGAACCAATCTTCTTTAAAAGATAACTACCCTCTGCCTATTATGGACCAAGTGTTATAAACTGTAGCCAATTTAGAGATGTTGTCTATGTTAGACAGTTTCTCGGGCTATAATCAAGTAGAAGTCAGCCAAGCAAATCAGTACAAGACTACCTTCACAACACCTTGGGGCACATTTTCATACCGCAGGATGCCATTTGGTTTGATTAATGCTGGCGCTACTTTCCAAAGAGCAATGGACCTTGCTTTCAGAGATGAGATGGGGAAATTCATTGTGGTGTATCTTGATGACTTAACCATTTTCTCTAAACAACGTCAAGATCATGCCTACCATTTGCAACAAGTTCTAGAACGGTGTCGTCAAAATGGTATTTCTCTTAATCCTAAGAAATCAATTTTTAGGGTTACATAGGGTAAGCTTCTCGGTCACATTGTTTCCAGAGAAGGCACTAAAATTGATTCAAAAAGAGTCAAATCTATCCAGAATCTTACTTTTCCTTCTAGTAAGACTGCAGTTCATTCTTTCTTCAGGAAGGTGAATTTTCTGTGAAGGTTCATTCCAGAATTCATAGAGAAAACCTGTCATATTATCAATATGATGAAGGGTAAGACCACATTCCGTTGGAGTGCGGAAGGTAAGGCAACATTCGAGGATACTAAAAGGGCCATAGATCATGCTCTAGTTCTAGTTTTTCCTGACTATACTAAAGATTTCATAATGTACAGTTATGCTTCTGAGCATACACTTTCGACCATTCTTATTCAACAGAATGAAGAAGGTGTGGAATCTCTGATTTCGTTTATGAGTTTCCCTCTAAAGGCTCATGAACTGAAGTACTCAAATATGGAGAAACATGCTTATGCTGTGGTATAGGTGATGAAGCATTTCCAGTTTTACATTCTGAATTCACATACAACTGTTTTGGTTCCAGACACAACAGTGAAGTCTATCTTGACACAACAAGAATTTGGGACTAAAAGAGGCAATTGGATTGCCAAGATTCAAGAATTTGATCTTGATATCAAACCCACCAAGCTTGTGCATGGCAGAGGTTTGTGTCAACTGATTGCTGATAATATTCCAAAAGAAACATGAGATGAAGAGGTAGAGGTTGAGGATATGCCAACTGTTCTCTTCGTTACTACAACAGATGAGTGGTATTCCAATATTGCTCATTTTCTTACCTATGGTGAGTGTCCTCATTTATCTTATAAAGAGAAGCGAACTATCAAGTTAAAGGCTGCAAATTATGTCTTGTGGGATAATGGTTTCTATAAAAGAAGCCTTGATGGAATTTTTCTCCGTTGTGTGGATAAAGCAGAACAAAGCAAAATTTTAGAGTCTTTTCACAATTTGGCTTGTGGAGGACATTTTTCTGCACTTGTAATAGTTCTTCTTGAATGTTCAACCTCAGTCCATTGATGTATCTAGCCACTTTCTCCTTGCTTGCTTCACTACGTCCTATTCTTATGATCATCTTATGAAATTCTTCCATGTAGTCCTTCACAGATTTCTCCTTTTGTCTCAAGTTTTGCAATCTTTTTAACAACTCTAACTCATAGTCAGTAGGTATAAACTGATTCTTTAATTTTGTCACCATTCGGTCCCACTTTGTAATCTTTTCTTTTCCTCATCTGTTTCTTTCCAACTAAACTTCTTTCCACCATATAGTAGCATGTCCTTTCAATTTTGTCTTTGCAAATTTCACCTTCTCCGGATCTTCAATCTCCTCATATTCAAAATATTCTTCCATGTCATTTATCCAGTCAATCAATTCTTCAGGGTTTAAATTACCAGTATAGTTTGGCACATCAACTCTAGGTCTCTTTCCAATTTTTGAAATAGCTCGCAACATCTTCACTTGATATGATTCTTCTTCTTCATCACCTTCTAGGGTTTCACCAGTTTGTTCAACAGATTGAAATTCTTCTTCATCATCGCTTTCAACATTAGGTCTCGGTGTCAATCTTCCTCACCTATCTTCTTCGATAGCATCCAAAAAAATTTGCATTGTTCTCATCAATTCCATCATCTCATCCATTCTATTAGCCATTGTACCAATAGGAGGAACTCTTTGCGATGACATCTTCCTAGGATCAAGTGCAAACTGCCTCAAATTTGGCGATCAGGCTACAAGTGACAACTGCCTCACAATCGGTGATCGGTTGTGCACAAGTAACTTGCCTTGGATTGGCAATCTACTCACAATAAGATCTTACGAAATCCCCTTCGCCAATTCACTCCAAAGAATCAAACTTTCACTCTGATACCATTTGGTGCAGTCACGGTAGGAGGGTTCACAGAATGAACTGTCCGGACTGTGCAGCAAGAGTAAACACAACAGAAATAACTCAAAGATATTAAGAAAATGAAGATTTAGTCATTCAGTATATCAAAGAATTCAAATACAAATTGGCTGGCAACATGCGGGCTTACAATTAGGGCTCACAGGCCTGGTTACATACATGCACAAGATAAAGCTTTGAAGCTCCTTTGCATAAAATCTGAACTATTTATCTTCTATATCATGAGGACTTGATAACTACTTTCCTAAGGATCTATTACATCAATATATATCATATCCGGACCAATATATTCCTCTGTGTTGGCCAAGGAAGATCACAAATTCCAAAGAAGCGATGTAATGTGTACACACAGATAGGTCAGACCTAAATGCATAAAACACTTCTAGTAAATGAATGGAATGAAGTGCGGACCCTTGGGAAAGCTTAGCCATGAACCAAAGGACATTGAATGATGTGTCCTTGAGATCCACAAGTCAAGGAATGATCTGCAAGCCTTCTCCTTTAGCTAATTGTCTGAG
Organism: Cunninghamia lanceolata; assembly: GCA_027924645.1. Classification (NCBI taxonomy): domain Eukaryota; kingdom Viridiplantae; phylum Streptophyta; class Pinopsida; order Cupressales; family Cupressaceae; genus Cunninghamia; species Cunninghamia lanceolata. The sequence goes on from BSBN01000854.1 coordinate 12,984,810, forward strand.
ACTGTCAGGATGCTCTACTCTGAAAAAAATAGTTGATCTTCTGAGAGTGATAACTTTCTAGTAACTGATCCAAATGCTCTAAATTTTTGATATGATGTAGATGAATGAATGTAGATACTAAGTCTAGATCCACGAGATGTGAAATGCCAATACCGGACCACAAGCTGAAACTGCTTCCGACTGAACTGCCTAAACTAAACTGGAAAAGAAACAAACTGAACTACAAACAAACTGAAATGCAAATGTTTTGGTTGATGCAAGATTGCTCTTGAACCAGGGATGCTCCTGCATCACATAGGTATTCTTAATAAGACATATGACCAAGAATAATGAACAAGATTAAACAAACCACAACTATACTCAATGTATGCCTGACCCTAAAATTTGTCACTAGGCCAAAAATTAACTAGTTGCATGTAAGACCTCTTATTAAGATGATAAATACAACCTTGCACATGGATCTAAAGATGATAATGGTACAATATCCCCATAAATGACTCCACTTAACTTTTCATACACAATGGCAAAGTGTAGGCATGCATACCATAATCCTCTAACTGTCTAAACAGTCTATAGTCACTTAAGATGTTCCCTAAGTTATTACATTGGATCATAAGAGCCTATTGAGAACTAGTCTGTATTACTAAAACTAACCAAAATAGAAAGATAATCATAAAGGGGGGTGTTGGACCTTCACCAATCAAATTGGTGCCTACTCCATTGGGCAACAAAGTCATAATCATGCAAGGAAGAAGATAATACACTTGTAGAATGTAATGGAGCTAGGTGTGCATATGCCTACAAATCAAAGATAACACTTTATGTAAATGGACATACTTAATAATTTGATCGCAATGCTACAAGTACCCATGTGAAACATAAGGAAGAACACTACAAGATAGCTTACAATAAATTAGAATGCATCCACTCATTCATCTATCTCATGTGAACTAAGAGTAAGACCATTGCACGAAAGCTTACAATGCATTATGATGTTGTGACATTAATCAAACTCGTCTTATACTCATACTAGCAAATGTGGCAGGAGAGGATACATAGCTAGGATTGAGCATCCCCTTGAATAGTAATAGACTACAATGGAGACATACCATTTATAAGAAATATATTCATGAAATAACCTTCCTTTGAGTTACAATGTGTATCCCATCCCCTTATAGACCAAACTTGCATCACTTGATGTCCTATAACAATTTGAGACACTTATGTATCTAGAAAATTAGATTAGTGACAAACCCAAAATATAATGAATAGATAATTTCTATATAGAAATTTGTAACAAGGCTCTTGGATGGAAATTTAAAACACATATCTAATTAGATCTAGCCTCCAAGACACCCACATGGCCATGTTAGAAGAATGAACCCATTAGGGAGAGAGATCCACCTAGGATGGCATGAGGTCTACTTAGCAAGGGTAACATGTCAAACCCTTACAACCATTAGTAAGCAAAGAACATCCAAAATCATGGAGAAACCAACCACCATGCACAACCACCAATCATAATAGAAATAAAAACTTTGTTGCATTAAGGATTGAAAGATAGGAAATGAGAAGGCCCATTGTAACTAGGCATGGGGCTCAAAATGAACATCAAGATCATGTCCGCCATAATGGACCTACAAATAGCCTAGGAAGCAATGTCAAGGCTGAGAAGACATTCCAACCTCCCATGAAATAGTAATAAATTTCATAATTCAAATGCTTGGGAGAGATGTGGGAACACATTGGGTAGGTGAGAATGAATAGTGGGTAGCAGGGTAGGTAAACATTTTGAACCCCATATGAATGTAGGTCGTCCATGTCCAGAAGAAAAGGAAATTTGATGGTGGAGAAGATTTGGAGAACACACAGATCATGTTGAGATGAAGGAACATGAAGCCACCAACATCTTGAAGTCCTCCACACAATCAAAACTAAAACATGTAACTCAAACAACACGTCAATATACTGCAAATACACATATGGCTAGGAGAGAACCTACAATCACATCATAGTAATCTAGGCACCAAGCTAACCAACATAAATCCATGAGACACCATCAGCCAAAAGATAACCATTGTAAGAAAAAAAACACATTTCAAAGGTTGAAGAAGAGAAACCATGGGAGCAATACTTCTATTGCAAAGAAAACACCACAAGGATGCACCATGGGCCACCTAAATGTCACCAATGACAAAGAAGACCACTACAAGGAAAGAAGGAACCACCATGAGAAAGATTGGAGCCGTTGCACCAACCATAAAGCCTAGGAAGACACACCTACCGTACCAAGAAAAAACTTGCCACGAAGGGTCGAAGAGAACCAAGGGTGACTTCCACAACATATGATTGTACCTGAAAGGTCATGTGTAGTCACCATAAACCAAGAGACACCACTGCAATGCAAAAGGATTTACCATCAAGGGAGATAAGGTATATATTTGAAGTATAATCCCTTTGTGGTGAGAATAAACAAGTTAAGAGCACACATGGTACCCAAAGCAAGGAAGGGAAGGTGCTAGGAAGAGACAACATGGCATTAAGGTGCACTGTAAGAGAAAAGGAGACACCATATAACTTAAGGAAGGAAACTAGGACAAAGGGATAGTCCACCAAAAGACACCACAAATGAAAGGTAAATCATTGATATAATTTGTTGTGAAGTGAAAGCACAAATGAGGACTCGTAGAAGGCACTTGGTAAATAAGAAAGCATCGAGTTGAAGAAAACACCAAATTTAAGTATTGAATTTTGGGTGCAAGAGAACATTGGCTCTATTTGGGGACATACATCCCTTATAGGCACAAGGAGAATCCAAAAGATATCTTTGGGAGGTAGACCAAAAATACCAAAGGAATGATGGGAAAAACAAAATACACAAGACAAAAAGGGAAGAAACCTTCAATCAAAGGTACCTTCGAATGAAGGTCCTTGAGATGCCAATCTCCTTCTAGTCACTTGTTTCTCTAAACAAATTTCTATTTCAAAGCATGGGTTGGACCATCAAATCGAGTCACCAGGACATGATATTTTGTAGGATTGTAGCCTTTGGAATAATCTTTCCAAAAAACATATGTCAAGCTTAGACAATTCCTAATTAAACTTGGTGTAGCTATGGCTTACACACAAACCAATAGATAGGCTATCCAATGATCAGGAAACCACTTATTTCATGTTGTGTTGCATTTACTTGTCAACCCAGGGGCATTTTCTAACAGGGTGTCAATACTATATGTACAAATTTGAGTTGTATGGAGGCTGAGGTGCTAACGTTGTATACAGGAAAAGGAAATATAGGATTTAATAAAGAAAATACTCAACATGCTAAGAAAACTTACACTAATACTAATTCCCTATAGGTTAAAGATCTTACTTGAATGCATATGCAAATCAATGGTTTAGGGCAATGATTCTATAATGGAGATTTTACTAAAAGCAAGAATAAACTAAAAAATATTTGGGACAAAGATTCAGCTTTAGTCCACCGCAAGTGGGCCCTTGCTTGGAGAAAATAGAGTTTCCTTCTTTTCCTTTCTACTAAACTATATGTGAATCAAAGATGCTCAAAAACAATACACTGGAATAGAGAGAAACATAAATATTATTGCTTAAAAAACTATTCAATCTCTTACAATTCCTTTTTCTAGATTTCCTTCATTATCTTTCTCTATATTCTGTCTGAGATTTATATCATCACTACATATGGTCCATTACTCCAGACATGCAAAGTGTGGATTATTTATTTATAAAATAAAAACAAAAGTAGGAAACTAGTTCTTGGATAGGTAAGAAGTATTCTCCTGCTAGGACTATACATCATTTATTTTGCACATCCCTGAAAGAGAGAAAATAGGAAATCAATTGAAGAAGATGAAGTTGAGTCAGTTGACTCATCTATCCTCACACAATTTCTTTGTGCCAATTGTCCCTACTTATTACTCTACTAAAGGTGTGCTATAGTTGTAGCTACAAGTTTGCTTCAATATCAGTTGTAGGTGTTCCATAGTCTTGGCTATAGGAAGTGAACTCTAGTGGCTACAAGATGGTTTTGAATACTGCTAAAGCAATTGTGACACACTTAAATAAACTTAAGGGCATAACAAATATCACACTAAAATAGATGTTAGCTTATCTTGAAAATAACTACTTTTAAATAAACAATCATTCATAAACAATAAACATATTAAACATTCGTGCTTTATAGGAATATATATAATAAAGAAAGTTTAGTTTGGTTTAAAATGCAAGATAAAAGAGGAAATAAAGAGCACAAAATAAGGTAATTTTGGGGCTCATCACTCCTCTTGACTTAAATTATTGATTATCCTCAAGAAAGCTAAAACCTTTGCATAAACATCAAGAAGAATTCTCTATGATCGAATGGTTCTATAGACCCCTTAATTTGCTTAAAGAAGAAACCCTTTCTATCTTTGACGCTTTTCCATCTTGCCTTGTTGGCTGCTATATAATTTTGTCGGTCACCTTTCCAACTCATGAGAGGATACCAAAACAATGGTGGATGATAGGCCAGAGGCAACCAAGTTATCTTATAGTGCCTTTCTAAGTCTATGTGCCTCTTTACCCTTTGAACTGTTGCTTTGAAATTATATATAGAATGGGCTCTTTGCTCTAAAACTTAGGTGTTAACTCTTTACATCTCTACTTGTAGTAGTTGAATGAACCTGACCTATTTTCTACACTAACTCTAGGTATTGATTTTATGCCTTGACTTAGTCACGTATGGTTTGACTGGAAACCTCAAGTCGATTCATTAGTATAATCCATTTGTTAACAATTGAGTTGGCATCCTTAGATTCACCTCTAATTTTGAGAGTAGAATTCTCTTTTTCAAATTATTTTCTGATTTGTTCTCCCCTCCTCTTTTTATTTTATAGATAGGAAATAAAATCTCTTGGTTGTACATCTCCCATGTATAGATTGGGGTTTGATTCTAAGTCATAAGGAATAGCAAGGTCGTGCAGATAAAACTCACACGAATGGTTTTACACCTCTAATGTGCTCTACTAAAAATCTCAGAAAAGGGCTTTGGAGCACTGTCAATTACTGAAGACAAGTTACAGTAAATGTGCATGAACTGGAAACTCAACCATTTCTCATTTAGATAAAGGGAATACACTCTGGTTGTGGGTCTATAATCTATTAATTGTATAGTGAGCTGAGCCATTTGTTCAATTCTATTGTTTAATCTTTTTACTCCTAATTCCTTTGCTCTTAGCTCCTCACTAAATTTGTCTTTTCAAAGATCTTTTTTCTATTGTAACCACTCTTTCTTCATGGCCCTAATGACCCTATCTCTTTTCCACAACAATGTTTCAATGCTTGGCCCATCGATCTGGGTGGCCATAGTAAGTGTTTCTTTAACAAATAAAATATTAGACAAAAGTGGAGGGTCTAATATCCTAGCACTCATGTTTCCTATTGTTGTTTGGATTTGAAAAGGTTTCTCCATAATATCTAGTGGAACAGGTCCTTCTTCTTCACATTTCATATCTTCTTCAACTACCTACACTAGTGCATCCAATTTTTTACTTTTATTTTCATATTATTGTAAATAGGCTTCCAGTTGTGTAATTTTTCTCAATGTAGCCTGTAGCTAATTATCCTCTATTGTGGCTATAGGTGCCAAATCTATGCAAAATTCTTCTCTACTGGGTTCTATGGAAGGGCTTGATGAGTGGAACACATAACTACTGGATGTTTCTATAATCATTTCTCACTTAGGAGTGGTGTCACTGTCTATAACTATAGAGGTGAAAAGTGGATAAGAAGCCTTCTTCTTTGTCCCATGTTCCCTTAAAAAATGAGAATGCCTCATCTTGGAGGATTTGGCCCTCATTGTTATTTTTTTCCTTGGGGATCTTGAAAAAGAGGAGATATCACTAGTTGCATAAATGTTGGCCTCTTCGACTACAAGTCTTGTAGTTGTTGTTGCTGCAAGTGCATCTTGTGATGTAGAAGGCATGTGTTGAGATGCTATAGATTCATCTTGTGATGCTACAAGCTCAAATGCATGTTTTATTGCATGCTCTATTTCTTCTTCTCCTTCCACCTCATCTATTAAACAAGATGGTGACCTTTCCCTTCTCCTTTCCCTCAATCTTCTACCATGTGACCCTACTACCAGGGGGTCTAATTCTCTAATATCATTTACTACCAAAACTATTTCTCACGTAGCATTGAGAAATTGATCTTGCAAATATTTTAATTATTAGTTCAACTAAGCATTGGTGGGACAATGCATTAGGCCTCCCCTTCTTGTATTCCTTGGCCATCCTATGAAGTAAATTTAATAGAAAATTTAGAACATTGACTAACCTGTTATGCCACAAATGGCTCAAGAGATTGAAATGGATTTTATACAATAGGGACTATCTCCCTTCACAAGTAATATATTTTATAATTTAGGTGGCAACTTCTACCAAGAGCGTTGGCAGTTATGTAGAGTAAGTTTCCATAATGGCTAGTTATAACTATCCATACTTCTTGGTTTCTAGGCATAGAGTTCGAGAGAGTAAATTCAAGCAATTGGAAATGATGCATCCCCTAATAAATGGTCACTTATCCACAAGTGATGAGGAGTAGTGATTATTTTGTAAAGACAAGTGTAATGGATAGGAAAGGTATTATGTGGTAGCGTGGAAACAGTTGGTAGAGAAGGCACTTTGTTTAAATGTTTATGTTATTTAATGATGAATGTATTAAAATAAATCATTACAAAATATATAACATTTCTATCATAGGGATATGAAATTTATTACTGAAGGCGACTACATGATGTGGCCTAATAAATTTGGACGTGATGATAAAATAATGATGTGGAGGCTCTGATGAAGTGACATGTCATATGTTGAAGCTGTCATAGTGCTACTTATAAGAGTTGGCTATGAAGGTAGCCACCCAAGATATAGGACTTCATGAAAGCACAAGAGAGATCAAATGAGAGAATAATTCTATTCTATCAATGAATGCAAAAATATTATTATTATTATTGCAATGTACATGATATGCCTTGCTTATAAAGACAAGGATGAGATGTAGGATGAAGTAGTCATATGACAAGTGTCTTAATCCTATGACATGAGACAACTAGAGGATAAGATGCCAACTAGTTGATAAGATCACATGTGTAGGATAATATCACATGACAACCTAGAATTATCTAGACTTATCCTAAGTAAACTTAACATGTGAACATGTGTGAATAGGGACTAACTAATGACTAGTTAGATAATGTGCCTAGTTCACACTACACGGGGTGAACCAGATAGGTAATAACCCTGTTCACACCAACACCCCCCTTAAGTTCAACTTAGGGAGAAGTAGACAAATGCTGCAAAGATGGATGAAGATGGTGAAAGGAAGCCAGGTGTGCAGAAATCGCTTCCTACACTAATCTAAAGAGGAGAGAAGAGTGCAAATTATTTTTAATCCTTACAGTTACAGAATGTTAAACACAACAATGAAGATATTGTAGCAATACACATACACACAAAAATGAGACAGAAGAGAGAGACACAAGATATATGTGGGGAAAACCCTTATCGGGTGAAAAACTCCACACTCCAAAACCTGCACAATGTATTACCGAAACAACAAGGTTTACAACACACTTGCAATGCAAGTCTTTACAGGAGTCTTCGACACTCATATCTGGAGACAAACTGGTAGCATAACAGTACCTATCAATCACATAATACATCTCCTCTCAAAAGCACCTGTTTATATAGAAGATACAAGGCAAAAATGAGCCTATCTTGAGATGGGCATCCAACATGGCCTCATGGCCCAAAATCCATGCCTGGGGACACTTGTCCAACACTGTAGAATGTTCACAACACTTGTCATATCACCCCATCCCAAAGAGGTCACCTATTCCCCAGTTGGGCAATGACAGATACTCTTACGACTCTTACGACTATCATAGAATCTATCATAGCTGTCATATCTTACAGCTGTCAGAGAATATGTCATACATAGGCTAAAAATAACATATTCTCTTACAACTTGTCATAACCCTCCTTGGGGCACCCAAAAATGCCTTCTTCCAAGATGCCTTGTGACACATGTCTTCACCTGTCATAGAATCTTCCATTTACGACTCTTACGCATCATAGATTTGTCATAGGAATTTGTCATAACCATTTCGGTCAATATTCCCTTACACACTATGCAAGATACTGACACATGGAAAAATATTCCTACCACTAAGTGAGACACCTATCTCCTCATGTGAGGACAAATTTACATGTGGTCACCTTCCACGTAGGATGACACATCACCGTGCCTACTCTCACAAGATGACAATAAGGATTTGCATCCTAATTACAATAATAGGCAATAAATAAATAAATACAATGAAATAATACATGGAATTACCAATGTTGAGACACCTTAATTCCCAACATTCTCCCACTTGTCAAACACCTTGTAAGAGCCAATGGAAATAACAAGATTTAACTGCTATAGGCCAAGAGGCCCATAGACTCCGAACACCATCTGAACTTCTCTGTGCCCATTGGTTTTGTTAATGCATCTGCAACATTCTTCAAAGTGTCTACCTTTTCTAAACTCACCTTCCTATCCTCTACCATGTCTCTCACGAAGTGAGACTGTACATCAATATGCTTTGTTTTGGCATGGGAAGTTGGATTCTTTGCTAGGCAAATCGCACTCTGACTGTCACAACAAATCGTAATCTGTCCTGCATCAACACCAATATATGAACACAATCTCTTAAGCCAAATGGCTTCCTTACAATAATGTGTTACTGCCATATGTTCAGCTTCTGTCATGGACAAAGAGACCATAGGTTGCTACTTACTCATCCAACTAATAGCACCACCGAACATAGTAAACACGTAAGCACTGGTAGATCTCCTACTGTCAATGTCATCTACCCAATTAAAATCCACGAATCCATGAATACAAAAAGAATGCAGAGGTCCTGTAGGAATACCATGATAGCATATGGAATACTCAGAAGTACCCCTCAAATATCTGAACACTCGCTTAACTGCATCCCAATGTACCTGTCCAAGATTATCCATAAATTAACTAAGGACTCCCACTGCTTGGGCAATGTCTAGTCTTGTGCAGACTATGGCATACACCAAACTACCAACAACACTAGCATAAGGTACTTTGCTCATGTCCTCCACCTCACTAGGATATTTTGGACAATCACTAATAGACAACTTTGTCCCCAATGAAATAGGTGTTAGATTCAGGACAGACAACTGAGAGTGGGGGTGAATCAGTTGTCAAATTTGTTTTTCCAATTACACATTTAAATCCTCTTAGTGATTTAGCAGTATATCAATAAATCAATCATGGAAACATAATGCATTAAATCAAGAGCAGAAACACATCAACACATAGGACACCAAGATTTTGACGTGGAAAACCTAGTTAAGGGAAAAACCACAGGGTGATTAACCCAAGATTGTATTATCTGTTAGAAGAATAGAAAGAACAAAATGGCACATGCCAATTAGGGCTCACTGCCTGAGTACACTACTCACAAGAGGCTCACTGCCTACAAGAGATACACTGTCTACAAAATGATAAGTATCACATACTTGAACTAGAGAATAACATCTTTACAATGCTTGAATCAGTTCCATTTAAGCCCAAAACTTTTGTTCTACCTTTTGCTCTCTTCCTCGCTACCACACCCTCATCTCCACAAGACACACTTTGAAATGAATTTACAATCGCTTATTTATACAAGACATCAACTTAGGAATAATCATCTAAGTTGGCAAGCAACTACAAGAACATCCGTAGGATGTGTAACTCATTCGGTCGGCCAGACTCAGGAAGAACACCATCATCCAGAAGTTGTTCTTCAATTACGAGCTCCAACTCCAATGCGGACCACCAACATGAATTGGACACGATCCAAAGACCTCCACAAGATTGCTTGAATCACCAAAAACATCCACACTTCATCTGCTTATTGAAATCCTTCTCTCCTTCATCCAGAACCTCAAGAACACAGTCTGTCATCACTGTCACAAAGGAATAGATGCTTGTGGACCTTCAAACCATGAACCAATTGAGTTGACACTTCACAAAGACTTCCTCAACACTCCCTCAAATCTACAGGATAGGATATTGCATTTCTGGATCCCACCGGACCTATCTGTGTCACTCTGTCACCTTTGAACACCTGCTGGAACCAGTTTTACTTGAGTGGCCACAACTCCTTCAGATCTTCATACGGACCTCTGAAATCTTTATTAGATCATCTTAAGACTCATATCTACAAACCCTTTTAACCGCATCCTCTGATCCTCATTTTGTCTTGGAATTTTACCTTACTGTCTTCACTGTTCTTCATTGTTCCTGATATGACCAATTTTCTCAATATCCTCAGCAAACAGTTCACCCAATCCTTATCATTAATACAACAAGAGTATGTTGACATCAATGACAACACCGGTTAGGCCCATACTTGCAACAATCTCCCCCTTTATCATTAATGGCAACATATGATGTAAAAAATGGTTTTAACCATCAAGACAAAAACTTCTCCTTACTGTCACAACTCCCCCTATCAGCAACAACTATTCACATGTCTTCTCTTCCTTTATTGCTCCACCTTTGATCATCAACCACTTGTTTTTCACATGTTTTCTCTCCCCCTTTGACATCAATGGCAAAGGGCTCATACTTCCAACTCCAGCACTTCAGAATCATACTAGCTGCTCCCCCTGAGTGGCAGCTCCCTAACATCAATCCGGACCACAAGATATGACTGTGATATCTATCAGACTGATGCACTCCAGTACACCTTAGTTCATCACCAGAGGGGCAATAACCCCTAACTTCTCCCTGAGATATTCAAAAGAGTCCTTAGGTAGAGGTTTAGTAAAGATGTCTGCAATCTGATCCTTGGTTGGCACAAACTCCAATCTGACTTCATTCTTGTTCACTTGTTCTCTCAAAAAGTGAAACTTGATGGATATATGTTTAGTCTTTAAATGCAACACCGAATTCTTAGATATATTTATTGCACTTGAATTATCATAGAACATTGTGATAGGCTCCTCATACTCCACTCTTATGTCTCTTAGCATTTTCTTCATCCATAAAACTTGGGTGCAACTACCTGCTGCTGCAATATATTCTGCTTCTGCAGTGGATAGAGATATTGCCTCTTGTTTCTTGCTCAGCCAAGAAACCAATCTCTTCCCCAAAAAGAATGCTCCACCACTGGTACTCTTTCGGTCATCCACATCTCTTGCCCAATTCGCATCTGTATATGCATGAAGAGAGAAATCATGATCTCTAGGATACCACAATCCATACTCAACTGCCCCTTTTAGATATCTAAAAATCCTCTTGATTGCCATGACATGAGATGCTCTAGGATCAGCTTGAAATCTAGCAATAAGACCCACAACATTCATAATGTCAGGTCTAGTTTGTGTGAGATACAACAATCCTCCAATCATTAACCTGTACTTTTTCTGATCAGCCTTAAGAGAGTCATCATCTTTGCCCAATTTACATCCGGTTGCCATGGGAGTATTCATTGGTTTTGAGTCTTCCATCCCAAATTTCTTCAACAATTCTTTCACATATTTGGTCTGAGAAATGAAGATTCCTTTCTTTGTTTGAGTGATTTATAGACCCAAGAAGAAATTCATTTCCGCAAGCATGGATGTCTCAAATTCACTTTTCATTTGATTTGCAAAAGTTTTACACATACTATCTCTTCCTCCAAAAATGATATCATCAACAAACACTCCAACAATCAAGATGTTTTCATGATCAATTTTGAAATACAAATTACTGTCAGCAGTACCTTTGTTGAAACCAATCTTCAAAGATGCTTATCCAATCTTTCATACCAGGCTCTTGGGGCTTGCTTTAGTCCATACAGAGCTTTCTTCAACTTGCAGACTATATCACCATGATCAGACAATTAAAATCCATTTGGTTGCTTAATGTATACTTCTTCCTCCAAGTCACCATTCACGAAGGCAGACTTGACATCCATCTAATATACTTTGAAGTACTTGAAGGCAACAAAAGCAAGAAATAATCTAACTGCTTCAATTCTTGCCACCAGAGTAAAAGTTTCTTCAAAATCTATTCCTTCTATTTGAGACCAATCTGGCTTTATTTCTGATTACTTCACCAACTTCATTTAGTTTGTTCCGGAAGACCCATTTGGTTCTAATCACATTCTTGTTTCTAGGTCTGGGAACAAGATCCCAAGTGTGATTTTTCTCAATTTGCATCAGCTTTTCCTCCATTGCTTTAGTCCAGTTTTCATCATTGCAAGCTTCATTTATTGTCTTAAGTTCAATCTTTAAAATCAGACAATACTCATCTAAATCTTGAGCAATTCTGCTTCTTGTTTGTACACCTTTTCTTTTATCACCTATGATCTGATCTTCAGAGTGGTTCAGTCTTACATACCTGGGAATTTTGGGGGTTTCTTGCACTTCTGATTCTTGATCAGGCTCATTGAAACTCATCTTTTCTTTCTGATTTACCGGATCAGTTTGAATCTGAATTGCAAAAGGGGCTTGGGCTCCTTGAATCAAAACACCATTCTAATCATCTTCATCATATTTATAAAACCTTGAGGGTTTTTCAATTCCTTCAACAACCTTCACATTTGTACTTTCTATAATCTTTCTCAGTCTTTGTTATAACACCGGTATGCTTTGCTTTGAGTAGAGTAACCTAAGAATATTCCTTCATCACTTCTAGCATCAAACTTGCCTATATCTTCATCTCTTTTGATGTAACATTTGCTACCAAAGACTCTAAAATACCTCACAGTAGGAGTGATGCCAAACCAAAGTTCATAAGGAGTATTACCGGGATTGCTTCTAATTTGAACTCGATTGAGAGTATAGACTATAGTGCTGACAGCTTCTCTCCAATAGATCTGAGGAACATTTGCTTCTATCATCATTGTCCTAGATGCTTCCTGGATGGTCCGATTCTTTCTCTCCACTACTCCATTTTGCTGAGGAGTCGTAGGAGCAGACAACTGTCTCTTTATTCCATGTTTCTCATAGAATTCTATGAACTCACCGGATGTGAATTCTCCACCTTTATCAGACCTCAAACACTTTAAATTTAATCCAGTTTCATTCTCTACCATAGCCTTGAATATTTTGAATTTCTCAAAAGCTTCTGATTTCTCTTTCAGAAAAGTTACCCACATCATCCAGGAGTAGTCATCAATTAGTAACATGAAGTATCTATCACCTTGCACACTTTTGATTCTTGCCAGACCACATAGATTAGTATAAACCAAGTCCAATATTCTGGTAGAATATTGTTCTTTACTTTTAAATGAGACTCTGCTTTGTTTTACCAACTGACATTCTTTGCACAAACTATTTGTAGGTTTCACCAGTTTTGGAAGATCTCTTATAGCCTGAGTGTTGCTTATCTTAATGATATTATCAAAATTCACATGACACATCCTCCTATGCCATAGCCAACTCTGATCAGTTTGCACAAATAGACAACTTTTACCGGTACCAACTAAATGGAAGATATTACCTTTTGTCTGAGTACCGGATGCAATCTCTGTTTTAGAACTTTCAAAGATCTTGTATTTTTCATTCTTGAATTGGAGATCATAGCCTTTGTCCACCAACTGTCCAACACTGAGAAGATTGTGCTTCGATCCTTCAACATACAATACATTACCGATTTTGTTGTTTCCATCAAAAGAAATAGTTCCTCTACCTCTGATTCTACTAGCAGAATTGTCACCAAACTTTAACACTCCTCCTTCATACCTTTCCAAATCTAAGAACTTATTTTTGTCACCTGTCATATGGTGAGAGCATCCACTATCAATGACCCAATCATCCTTTTCTTCAACTTGGGCAGCCAGAGCTCTTTCTACAACTTTATGATTAATAGATTTAGAGGGCATTGGATCTTCTTCCTTGATGGCACTAAACACCCAATCATTTCTGGATTTGTTTCCTATCTCTGATTCATCATCTGTTACTCCTTCATTATCATCCTCTTCATGAACATAGTAACAATTCTTTTGGAACCTTGATCTGTTAGGATTTGGCCTTGGAAATCTTTCCGGACACTTTGAGGCAAAATGACCAATCTTATTGCAGTTAAAACACTTAAAAGGCAATTTCCCTTCATACTTACCAGATCCTCTTGGCAGTCTTTTTGCAATAAGGGATTCAAGCTGAGCAGTTTCAGTTTCTTCTTCTTCCAAGTCTTTTCTTGCTTTTTCATACCATGATAGTTTCCTTGAAGAGTTCTCTCCTGGATCAAACCTTTGTTTTCCTTTTACAGAAGCACTAGCTTTGAATGCTGATTCAGTCTTATGGGGGCCATCTCCAAACTTGGTCATTTCAAATGTAGCCAATTTACTAACCAATTGATCTCTTGTGATAGTTGTATGGGCTCTGAATTCTTCAATGGCAGCAACCTTGATTTTATAAGAAGCAGGAAGGGATCTGAGAATTTTTCCAACAATCTCATCTTCATCCAAGACTCCACCAGCACATCTAATTCCACAAACAAGCTCATTTACTCTTGGCATAAAAGTAGTGATATTTTGATCTTCTCTCATCTTCAGATTTTCAAAATTCCCTTTCAGACTCTGTAGCCTTGCACATTTAACATACTTGTCTCCTTCATGCAGAAGTTGCAATTTTTCCCAAATCTCAAAAGCAATTTGTAGGTCAACAACATTTGAGAGCTCTGAATCAGATAATGCACTTAGAAGAGCTTCTATAGTTCGCAGATTATTTTTAGCATATGTGATTTCATTTGGGGCTTTCGGGCCACCCTGAGGAGGAGTATACTTTGTTGAAGCCATGGTCCAGTACTGCATTCCCATACATTGCAAGTGACATTTCATGTGACTTTTCCAAAGATTAAAATTGGTTCCATCAAACTTTGGACTATCCTTCTTGTAGGATGACATTCTGGATCTCCTCAAGCGGTTAAGCTCTTTTTGAGGAACTTAGCTCTAATACCAATTGTTAGATTTAGGACAGACAACTAAGAGGGGGGGTGAATCAGTTGTCAAAAATTTCTTTCCAATTACACACTTAAATCCTCTTAGTGATTTAGCAGTATATCAATAAATCAATCATGGAAACATAATGCATTAAATCAAGAGTAGAAACACATCAACACATAGGACACCAAGATTTTGACGTGGAAAACCCGGTTAAGGGAAAAACCATGGGGTGATTAACCCAAGATTGTATTCTCTGTTAGAAGAATAGAAAGAACAAAATGGCACATGCCAATTAGGGCTCACTGCCTGAGCACACTACTCACAAGAGGCTCACTGCCTACAAGAGACACACTGTCTACAAAATGATAAGTATCACATACTTGAACTAGAGAATAGCATCTTTACCATGCTTGAATCAGTTCCATTTAAGCCCAAAACTTCTGTTCTACCTTTCGCTCTCTTCCTCACTACCACACGCTCATCTCCACAAGACACACTTTGAAATGACTTTACAATCCCTTATTTATACAAGACATCAACTTAGGAAGAATCATCTAAGTTGGCAAGCAACTACAAGAACATCCGCAGGATGTGTAACTCATCCGGTCGGCCAGACTCAGGAAGAACACCATCATCTGGAAGTTATTCTTCAATTGCGAGCTCCAACTCCAATGCAGACCACCAACACCAACTGGAAGTTATTCTTCAATTGCGAGCTCCAACTCCAATGCAGACCACCAACACCAACTGGACATGATCCAAAGACCTCCACAAGATTGCCTGAATCACCAAAAACATCCACACTTCATCTGCTTATTGAAATCCTTCTCTCCTTCATTCGGAACCTCAAGAACACAGTCTGTCATCACTGTCACAAAGTAATGGATGCTTGCGGACCTTCAAACCACAAACCAATCAAGTTAACACTTCACAAAGACTTCCTCAACACTCCCTCAAATCTGTAGAATAGGATATTGCATTTCCAGATCCCACCGAACCTATCTGTGTCACTCTGTCACTTTTGAACACCTGCGGAACCAGTTTTAGTTGAGTGGCCACAACTCCTTTAGATCTTCATACAGACCTTTGAAATCTTTACTGGATCATCTTAAGACTCATGTCTACAAACCCTTTTAACTGCATCCTCTGATCCTCATCTTGTCTTGGACGTTTACCTTACTGTCTTCACTGTTCCTGATATGACCAATTTTCTCAATATCCTTAGCAAATAGTTCACCCAATCCTTATCATTAATGCAATAGGAGTATGTTGACATCAATGATAACATCAGTTAGGCCCATATTTGCAACAACAGGAACACACAATGGTCTACAATCTGCCATGCTGAACCTATCCAAAATGTTCTTCACATACTTATTCTAGCTTAACCAAAATTTTCTGTTAGCTTTGTCTCTTCTGATTTCCATTCCCAGAATGTACCTAGCTGCCCCTATATTTTTCATCTCAAACTATGCTAACAACTAAGACTTCAAATCAGAAATCATATTCTTACCATTCCCAATCAACATCATATCGTCAACATACAATGCAATAATGATAATGCGATCATTGTCAAACTTGTAATACACACAATGATCTAATTTCAATCTCATAAATCCAATCGACAATAGAAAGGCATCAAATTTCATATACCACATCCTAGGAGACTGCTTCAAACCATACAAAGACTTTTTCAACTTGCAAACCAAATTTTCTTTACCTTTCTCTATGTAATGCTCTGGCTGTGACATGTAAATCTCTTCCTCCAAATCACCATGAAAGAAAGTTGTCTTCACATCCATCTATTCTACCTCTAAGTCATAAGCATCCGCAAGAGATAACAAGAATCGAATGGATGTTAGCTATGCAATGAGAGAGAAAATTTCACCATAATCAATTCCCTCCACTTGTGAGTACCCCTTTGCAACCAATCTAGCCTTGTACTTTTCAACACTGCCATCTGCACCGAATTTCTTTGTGAACACCCATTTGTATCCAACAGGTTTCTGTCCTTTAGGCAAAGGCACCAAGTCACATGTTTTATTCTTCTCCAAAGAAGCCATCTCATCTTCTATGGCCTTCTTCCAGGAACCTGCATCTTTCATGCCCATAGCCTCTGTCACAGTTCTAGGCTCATCAGTGTTAGTAAGCAAGGCAAAAACATAACTAGAATCAAGCAATGAATAACCAAACCTATCAAGTTGCTTCCTTGTTTGTGTAGACCTCCTCAAAAGCTGAGGTTGAGGTTCTGCTTCTTCTTCTGAGCTTTCAGAGCTGCTAGAGCTCTCCTCATCATCAGGTCTCACAGGGTTTGTCAGTTTAGTCTTCTCAGGGGTAGAAGGAAACTGAACCACATCCTCTTTCTTTTCTGTATATTCTGGCTATAGAACAATGGAAGGTGTTAGCTCTCTGAAGATAACACTTCTTCTATACAACACTTTTTTAGCCACAGGATCCCAAAGCTTGTATCCTTTCACACCGACACCATAGCCAATGAAAATACACTTAACAGCCTTGTTCTCTAATTTAGACCATTTCTCCCTAGGCACATGTGAATATGCCTCACAACCAAAAACATGAAGATGTCTAACTAAAGGATTCTTACCAGACCACACCTCCATAGGTGTCTTACCAACAAGAGCTGATGTAAGAGACCTGTTTACCAGGTAGCAAGCAGTGGCTACAGCTTCAACCCAAAACTTTTGTTTGAGGCTTGCTCCACTAAGCATACTCCTAGCCTTCTCCATCAGTGTCATGTTCATTCTCTTTGCAACTCTATTTTTCTATGGGGTATATGGAGTTGTCTTATGTCTTTCAATCCTTTTCTCTTTATAGAACTTATCAAACTCTACCAAACAAAACTCACCACCGTTGTCAGTTCTCAAACACTTAATCTTTTTACTAGTTTGATTCTCAACAAAAGCTTTAAACTCTTTGAACCGACTAAAGACTTCAGACTTGCTTCTGAGAAAATAAATCCATTTCCTTCTACTGTAATCATCTATGAAAGATACAAAATATACAAATTTGGAAATCGAAGGAACACTAACAGGACCAAACACATTAGAAAGAATAAGGTCCAACACACCAGAAGACTTGTTAGAACTAGATTAAAACTGAACACAATTTTGCTTTCCATATATACAATGTTCGCAAAAGTCAAACTCGAGATTACAATCATTTAACCCCTTAATGAGGTTTTTATTTTTTCAGGGTTCTAAGACCTTTCTCACCAATGTGGCTGAATCTCTCATGCCATAACATTGTCTTTTCAACAGGAAGTTTAACTTCCAAAGCATGAGCACCCTTGGGTACCCAAAATGCACTACCATCAGAATTTGTTACAACAGATTTCTTCATTGCTGGTTCAAATGGTGGGGATGAAGTGACTACAACTCTTTTCTTCAATTCAGAAGAACTATTGCACTATGAAGTGCATGCCTCCATATGAAATAGAGTACCTCTCTGAGTACCCTTCACAAGCACCATAGATCCTCTAGTCATCTTGCATCCATCATTCAAAAAGACAACCTGCACACCTGCATCATTCAACATACTTACAGAAAGTAGGTTTCATGCCAACCCTGGGATGTGCATGACCCCAGTGATCCCCTTCACTCGTCCATCAGGGAATCAGATTGAGACTCTTCCACGACCAACAATCTTCAGATGAGAATTGTTACCGAGGTACACTCTTCTACCATTGAACTCTTCATACTTCATGAACTAGCTTTGATGTGAGGTCATGTGGAATGATGCACCAAAATCAATCAACCACACATCATCAGATGCATGGGTGGCTAGGGCTGCGATGAAGGTATCACCATCATCTTGTGACTTGTCAGATTATGAGTTTAGGATATTCTTCTTCTTCTTTGCATTCCTTTCAGAAATGCCCAGTTTTACCACAGTTCCAACAGAGAGCCTTGGACTTTCCAAGAGATTTGGATCTCCCATGAGATTTGGATCTGCTCTTTTCACCTTTCTTGTCCTTCTTCTTCCCTTTCTCTTTGGGTCTTCCACAAACTGCAAGAGCCTCTTTGGCTGACTTAGTTGTCTTTCTCCGCATTTCTTCAGATAATAGCAAAGACACTACCTCATCCATTTTAAAAGTGGTTGTAGTGCTTTTGATGGCCATGACAAGATGATCCCACGAATTTGGCAAAGAACAAAGCAGGGTCATACACTGATCCTCCTCCATTTTCACACCCACAGATGTCAAGTGTGTAAAAATCATGTTAAAAGCATTCATATGGTCCGCAACAGATCCTCCGTCTTCCATCTTCAGAGCAAACAACTTCTTTTTTAGAAAAAGCTTGTTCACCAAGGACTTGGCCTGATAAACATCTCCCAGCTTCTTCCAAAGTTCTTTTGCGGTCTTCTCCTCATGGACATTCAATAGGATAGAGTCAGCTAAATAGAGTCTTATGAGACCCTTAGCCTTATGATCTTTGAGGTCCTAATCATCTTGTGACATTGCCATAGGTTTTGTGCCATCAACAGTTTCCCATAGGTCATGATCAACAAGTAGATCTTCCATCTTGGGTTTCCATAACTCAAAATTTGTGCCATTGAACTTCTCCACCTCTACTCTTCTAGATGTACCTGCCATATCCTTACTGCAACAAGATACAGAATACTCTACACAAACTCCCACTCAACCTAAGATTAGCTCAAAAAACCCCTACCCAGTAGCTAGAACCAAAACTGGCCAGGCTCTGATACTAACTGAAAGGAAGCTAGGTGTGTGGAAATCACTTCCTACACTAATCTAAAGAGGAGAGAAGAGTGCAAATTATTTTTAATCCTTACAGTTACAGAATGTTAAACACAACAATGGAGATATTGTAGTAATACACATACACACAGAAATGAGACAGAAGAGAGAGACAGAAGATATATGTGGGGAAAACCCTTATCGGGTGAAAAACCCCACACTCCAAAACCTGCACAATGTATTATAAAAACAACAAGGTTTACAACACACTTGCAATGCAAGTCTTTATAAGAGTCTTCGACACTCATATCTGCAGACAAACCGGCAGCATAACAGTACCTGTCAATCACATAATACATCTCTCAAAAGCACCTGTTTATATAGAAGATACAAGGCAAAAATGAGCCTATCTTGAGATGGGCATCCAACATGGCCTCATGGCCCAAAATCCACACCTGGGGACACTTGTCCAACACTATAGAATGTTCATGACACTTGTCATATCACCCCATCCCAAAGAGGTCACCTATTCCCAAGTTGGGCAATGACAGATACTCTTACGACTCTTACGACTATCATAGAATCCATCATAGCTGTCATATCTTACAACTGTAAGAGAATCTGTCATAAACAAGCTAAAAATAGCATATTCTCTTACAACTTGTCATAACCCTCCTTGGGGCACCCAAAGATGTCTTCTTCCAAGAGGCCTTGTGACACATGTCTTCACGTGTCATAGAATCTTCCATTTATGACTCTTATGCGTCATAGATTTGTCATAGGAATCTGTCATAACCGTTTTGGTCAATATTCCCTTACACACTATCGAAGATGCCAACACATGGAAAAGTATTCCTACCACTAAGTGGGATGCCTATCTCCTCATGTGAGGACAAATTTACATGTGGTCACCTTCCACGTAGGATGACACATCACTGTGCCAACTCCCACAAGATGACAATAAGGATTTACATCCTAATTACAATAATAGGCAGTAAATAAATAAATACAATGAAATAATACAAGGAATTACCAAGGTTGAGACACCTTAATTCCCAACAGATGGATCCTGACTACAAGTCCATGTTGGGTACCCATGTACAAACAATCTCTCACAATCAAAGTAAAGGAGAAATCCCACTAGGACAAAAATCCTTTCCAAAAAAGAGAAAAACATGAAAGTGAAAGAAGTGATAGTAGGAGAACTCAACATGACCCCCAAGGACTACTTCTATCACATATGTATAATGAAATACCTCCCATAGGAGAGCAAGAGTGATACAATTTAGGTCCCCCACAAAGTAGTAGCTCCTATTTCAATGAATTATTAAAGACAAAATAAAATCCACTGCCTACAAACAACATTTCTCCCCTTGGGAAGAAACAAATCCAATGGTGAATGTAGAAGCAACTTCCACAACATGGATGAAAAGGGAATCCAAATACATATGTGTTCCTCATAATACAACTCTGATGTCCTCATGCTGGAAAATGATGTCTTCTCCAAATTAGGAATGAAATGCCTAATCAAGGAAGTACAACAAGGAGAGGAAGGATAGTGAACTGCATCTGAAAACACTGAAGATGTGATGATATCATGATCATCAAAGAGGAGAGATAACCCACCAAATGTGTCCACTAAATCATCAATGTGAGACTCCACAAAAAAAAACTAATGCTTGATAAATAGGAATCCCAATCAGGTGGGTTAGGAAGACTGAAATGATCTTGCTACAAAGAATCACTGGAAGCTCTCAAAGAAGCATCTCTAAACTCTGATGTAGCAATAGGTGATGGTGAAGAAGTGATCTCAATGGGAGGAGAAGGAGAAGCAAGATAATTCTCTATGTCATCACAATGTTCAAGAACTGAAAAATATTCAAGCTCCTCTTGCAGATCATCATCAAAGGGTGCATTATCTGCATCATCAATGGGTATGAGGCAATCACTAGAAAGATCTTTTGGGAATGAAGAGATATGAGGGTCTCCATAGATCTCCCAAATCTTGGTCCAAAGTGTGTGTGGGCACTCAGTTTCTGAGATTTCCCAAAACAAATCAAAACCAATAGTTGTACCAACCAATCCTATGATATGATCAATCCAATTTCCCCATATAGTTTTCTTATGAGGTGCATCTAGTTCAAGGATGAGTCCATAAAGATACAAAAAAAGATTGAGCCACCTACAATGTGTGAGGATGCCTTTTTCCAAGACTCATAATTATCCTTTTTCAGATTTACCAGATAAGGATGAATAGAAAAACCCATGATGTCCCCTGAAATGATTAGAGATAAAAAAATCACAAGATTACCCCCAAATTTTACTCAATCAAAGAGATCACCCCCCAGCAAAAAAATGATTGTGATACTTTATAATAAGTCCAATTATAATTTCCACAAGCCAAAACAACAAAGTTGTCTTTGATTTTGGTACAATGCAGAAGCCAAAATTAGGCTAAAAATGAAAGTCCAATTTATGAGCAAAAATAGATAAAAATGATAGCATATCTGGAAAGTACCCAAAAAATTATGCACTTTCAAAAAAATTAAACAAAAAATGTTATCATATGAGCCCAAACAAAGCCTTTGAAGTTCTGAAAATGGAAACTGCTTAGGTACAATGATGAAAAATTGTAATTTACAGAACTAAAATTTGATTCCACCATTATGAAGCTTGTGAAACACTAGCCCAAAAAAAATGCTTGAAAAAAGGAGCCAAAATGAGCAAGATATGAGCCTTCAAAGTTGGACTGCAAAAGTGAAAACTGCAATTGGGGGGGGGCAAGGCCTGATGACATTAGCAGCTGGATTGTTCACTTAGTAAGATCTTTGACTAGAATATTCAAAGATGCCCTGAAATATTTTGGACATTCACCAGTTTGATGACACCATCAGCTGAAATGATGACGTTAGTAAGGGGTTGCCCTAGGATGATGTCAGTGCTAGACTATTCTATATTCTATCAGTAAATTCTTTGTATAGCTTCCTAAAAGTGATGTCGCTTGCTGGTGAGGCGTCATCCTTACCTGATTGTTGACGTTAGCAGTCCCAAAATTTCTTGTTGCTGAAATATTTGCAGATGTTCTGGAATATGCTAAATCTGCTCGTTGTTTTTGTCAAAACTGCCCTGAAATTAAGAAACTACCATTTTCAGGGTCATAAACTACCTTTCGAGGCCAGAGGTGGTTTTCAACACTAGATGTATTTGGAATATTCATGAAAATGCTCGTATATTCCCCACAAGGTGGTGGATGAGATTTTTGGTGGTTTGCTATGGTTTGGCAGATGGTTTTAAGAACTCCACTAGCTGACTTGCTATCGCAGGCTGTATTAGAGGGTGTCGCCAATGGGACCCATGCCACATGGTGCCCTTTATAGGTGTTATACCCTGCGTATACTTGCAACCTATGCAGGGTACCTTTTACCCTGATAAAAAATTCTGCAGAATATGTTTTTTAAATTGTAGAATTAAAAAAAACAACATACTCAAAATATTACTCGATGGTTTATTATTTACCTAGCAGATCAATCTGCCGATGATGCCACCCAAAGATACTGAAGATTATTCTACCTGTACAGGGAATATTCTTTGTTGTGATTTCATACGACATAATAGAGTAAATTGTTTTTGCCTTTTTAGACAGCTGCTCCAATTTGATCAATTTGACAGTCATTCAATAGGTTTTTAGGCATTCTAGACGCGATGGCAGGGTTAGATTTGACCCAAAGTACTCCAACATTACAACTATTTCCTAGATTAGGCAACCACCTCCCAAATTGAAAACTTTGCAGATCTAGCCTGCAATGTCTGATTTGGACAAATCCAAAGGCTAAACTGACTATCTTGAACCCCCTGAACATAATGATGTGCTCAAATTTTTAGCAACATACTAAAAAACAAACCTGCAATACAAGGCCACAAAGAGAAAACTCTCACAAATCTGGTATTTCCATCAAGTTTTTCTAATTCTCCAGGTCATCATTCAATGCAAGAGAAGAGCATACTCAACTATCAAGATCCACCTTGATTTACATTCAAGATCTCTCAAAACATTGACTAACAAGAAGTGATTCATCCTAGCTTTAATACCATGTAAGAGCTGATTGATGTGCTCTGATACTGGTGGTGCCCACCTAGGTTTAGGGCTTTAAGTCAGGTCTGAAGTCTTTTATTTTTATTTTCTTACACCCCTAAAGTCCTAAGTCTTTAATCTCATTATGTGCCCCTTGCTTTATTTTCTAATCTTCTGTTGACCGCCTGCAGCAGGTCCCCGGTCACTTAAGTTACAACTTAAGGCCATTAAAATCATGAAGTGACTGGCCCCTTCTCCCTATTGTTCCCACTTGTGGCCCGTCATAGTCTAATGCCTTAAGTCTTAAGAAGAGCCCCAAGTGTGCCACGTGGCTGCTTATCGTAACATCGCGCTACATCATTGGTGACGTCACCCAAACCCTTGCACGACCATGACAATGTGACATCTGTCTAGGTGGTGGGGCCTACCACTATTAAATCAAGGGTCTCTAGCTAGTGATTCACGGGCTGCCAAGTGTTGCTATCTAAGAAGTTTCAAAAGCAACAAGAAGGGACGCATGGGGCATTGGCAGGGATTTAAAAAGAAAAACGTTTGTCTACTACCGCTAAGCCTCGAACTTGTGACACGTAGCAAATAAGGGTAAATGAAACAGTGACACGTGGAGGCTTCCACTTGATTCCATGAGGCCAAAAGGAAAGTGACTCGTCCTCTACCTCTTGGGCCTGGAATTGCGACACGTGGCAAGATCATAAGTCAAGTTTTTGAGTGTCGTGGATGGTGCCAAGTGTCACAACCACGAGTGTTGAAGGAATAAGAGATAAAGGAAACTTTTGAAGTCACGCCAGCCTGCCTTGTGTCCCAGTTTTGTGGCTCTCAGGTATTGCCACGTATCAAGAGCTAAGAGAAGCCCAAAGATGCCAAGTGTCAACATGGCACGCATTCTCTCTATGACATAAAGGAGACTAAGCCCGATGATAGGTGATTGACTTAGCACAGTTGCGTGGAGCCTAAAGGCGGTGGCCCATCTTCAACTGCGAGGCTACGAGATGGTGCCACGTGGCGTGGACTGATACATGAAAAAGGAAAAGTCAGAGGGAGAAGACCACAATGTGGCATGTTTTTAGTGGCAGTAGGCTTTTCAATGATGCTGACGAGGAACTTCAAGGTGTGGCAGGAAATTAGCGACCGTCGATCTAATAGATGACGAGCTCGGATCAATGGTGGAGGTTTGAAACTTAAAATGACTGATTGTCAGCGTCATTCCCGTGCACCTCCACTCTGCAGTTAATGAAACTTCATAATGACCATGAGAACAACTTTAAATCTTCCCATCTAATCAAGGTCGAGGTTGCTTTGCAGGTGGGATTTCATCATAAACTTGACTGTTCCAACTGCTCCATTTATTGAAGATCTAATTATTTATTTGAAAATTTGTAAGGAATTGATCTTCTCATTTAGGGAGTTTGTTAGAATGTAGGTGGATGGAAGCTTGTTGCCCCTTTAAAAAGGGATTCAGGGCCTTTCTAGAGGTTGTTGAAGACTTGGGAACTTTGGAGAAGCAATGAAAATACAGTTCAGCTGGGTTGCTCTGTCTCTTTTATTGTGAGTTTATGAGTTGTATGTTGAATGTATTTCTGCATAACTATTTTTTAGTTTCATGTTGAACTATATGAGAAATGTTATATGCATGTATTCTATTAATTGTCTCTAGTGTTGAATGCATCTCTTCTTTTGAATATGATAGCTAAGGGTTGTTGAGATTCTAGAATATGGATTTTCTATATTGCATGCTTAATCTTTGACCTCTATTCAAGGAGTAGATTAAACTGTTTCAGGTTAAGCATGATGAAGAATGTATTGCAGCAGGGATATTTGTAAGAAGAGTTAGCTGAATACTCTTTTCTGGGTAGTGTTTGTAAGGCAAATGCTAACAAAGCCCCTTGAAACTTGAGTGCTATCTTAAATTTATGAGAATCATTCACATACATACGTCTATTTTACTCCATTCCCTGAGATAGGCACCAGTCTAATTTTGTGTTAAAGTTATGATCCAAAGCCCTAAATCTTGCATCCAAACATAAAACAAAATCATTTCAAAACATCAACTTGTTAGTTTGTAGGAGTAGGTTAGGATCTTGCATGCTCTAATCCTCAACCAGTGTGATATGTCCAAGAACATTGCCACTCTAGGATCTATCTAGCAAATCCTGGTCCAAACATGAGAGTATTCTTCCTGGTATTAAAAAGTTAAATATTAGGTTCTAAGCAAGTCAAAGACAAATATGTTGTTATAGGGATACCCCCCTTGGTGCGGTAGAACCTAAAGTGAAGGGGAGGTAGTTCACACAACCTCCTATCCTTGTTGGCCGAATCTGCTAGAGCATTTTGGAAGTGGCAAACCCTTTGCTGACTTAGAAACCAACAAAATTGGTGACTCTATTAGGGAACAATGCCATATCCATGAGAAGAGTCTAGAAAATTAAGGAACTTGGCTATTTGTTTCAAATTTTAAGAGGGTTTTAGACCTGGACAAGTTTGGTTGTAGCATATTTTGAAGATGTTTCATGTGACTCTACTGTTGAGGAGAACCTAGAACAAAATAAAGGCTATAAGGAGTTTATAGCTTCATAAAACTCATTCCTCTATAAGGAGGTGGCGACTCTGCATATAAAGAACCTGAAAAAGGGATGTGAAAAAGTATTGGATCAACATATTTTTAGTCCAGAGGAAAGGTTAGTTGTTGCAATATATCTAGGTACTTTTCATATTTTGGTTTTCAAAAACCATGGTGTATAAGTTTTAAAAGATTCCCTATTTGGTGAAGTTAGCATTGGTTAAAAGGGAAATAGTGGTGATAGGTTTGCATAGTTTTGCATTTGCTGAAAATTGTAGTTTGTATTTTCAAATGAGGTATGCAATGTTGTTGAAAAGACTCATTTAGATGACCTTAGGCAAGCTGAAACAACAGTTTGTATTTTAAAGGCTTGAGGTCATTGGTGTAAAAGGAAGTCTAAGTTGTGAAGAGGCTTGTAGAAAGTGTCAAAAATGTATCATCAGCCCCTGCATCCTTGTGTGGTGTCAAATGCAACAATGGTTTATAATCAGCCCCAACCATGCAAAAAAGGGAATTTCAGCATTAATAGATATAAAGCCATTAATTTCAATGGCATTTGTGGTTTCCCAAATGTGATACCATCTAAAGTCAGAGAACATTTGCCTAAATTCAATGGTGCAAAGAGTGAATCAGCAGAAAAGCACCTACAACAGTTTAGAGATTTGATGGATGATTATGAAATTGATCATGAGGATGTGATCATAAGGATATTTGTATAGTCTTTGAAAGGAGATGTAAGGGACTGGTTCTCATATCTTTCAGCATGCTCTATCAGCTCTTGGAAAGAACTCCAATTAGCCTTCAATGAGCAGTTTGGTGAAAGAATATCTAAATATTAGGTTATCAGTGATTTCATGTATATCCACATTGGAGAAGATGAATTGATCCCAGCCTTTAACCTCAGATTCATCAAGGCATTGAAGAAAATTCTAGAATATATGAGACCTAATGAGGCATTGTGTTTGGTGGTTTATCTTGGCGCATTTGATGAGGAGATGAGCTACTTACTAAGAGACAAGGAGCCTACCACATTGCATCAGGCATATCAGTTTGTAATGGACATTGGGAACAACTGGAGGTATGGAATACACAAGGGTTACTTCTCTACAAATGTGTGCTGCCCTAATGCTCAAAATGTTGATGAAAGGTGCACCATGATTCAAATTTTAAAAAAGAGTGTCAGAGCACTTATACCCCTGTTGTCCCAGTTTGTGCTTTATTCCAAGGTGCTGATTATGTTTATCCTAGTGTGAGATTTGAGCTAGCAAATGATACAGTGCACTTGAATGAAGTAAATATGTTTAATGTTGAGATTATACCTCATAGGCCTCTGGAAAATACATGTGAGCAGCCAGGAAGCATGTATGTTGAAAGCAATATCTTAAGTGAATTCTAGTTTGATGTCCATAGTCATGCACCAGATTGTGAAGGGATATCTCCATCATGTGATGTGCAAGAATTGTGTGGCTTTGAGCATGGCTTTGACAATGTGAAAGATTTAGGTAATGATGACCCTGCCAAGGAAGAACATGCCCAGAAGTGCCCAACCAATGAGGTTGATGGCAATGATAATTATTCTAATTTTTCAAATGACATATATAGGACTAGATCTGAGAATTTTTCTCTCTCTGAAGATGATATGGCTACCCACACTATAACTGATTTATTTTCAGCCTCAGCTCATTTTAGTGTGCATCATGATGATCATAATATTTCTGCTCATGAAGATTTGAATGAAGTTGAGTTGGAAGAATGCACAAAGTGTGAAAATGACATTGATATGCCAGTCCTTAGCAAGGAGTGTTCATGCTTTGATGATTTAGATGTGCACAGTTGTGATCATATAGATCAGGATTCAATATCAGTTTCATCAAGAAGCATTAGAGAGATGGAAAGCAACACAAATAATGCATCTTTAGAGTGCATTGATATAGAAGAAATTCTGTATGTAGGGAAATCAGATGATGAAGTTGAAGTCTATGATCAGTTCATGGATCAAGTTTGTTCTTCTCATATTTCTAGATTTGGTAGTGCTAAAGAAGAGGCAGACTATCATGAAGAAGAAGCAGAGACCTTTGCAATAAGAGTGAATCCCCTTTATGATGAGCCTTTAGATGCATTGAACATTATAAGTCATGATCTTCATTGGTGCAAGACTAACCCTCTTTTTGCAAATGATGATGAGTATGAGGAGACAACTATATTTTTAGATGATCTAGGTGTTGCATCAGTTTGTGAAGAGGGGGCGTATAATTCAGAACAGAAAACTTTAGCCCTTGTGAAGATAATATTGATATGCATGTTATGGGTAGTGTATGTTCTGCATCAGCTGGTTCATATATGTGTAATGATGGGTGTGTGGATCAAAATTTGATATCACTGTCAATAAGTGATATAAATGATATTGAAAGTCTCTTAGGCAAGGTTGTTTTAGTGTGTGTTGACATGTTAAAAAGTTTAGGCCTATGTGAAATGCAATCAGATGATGGAATGAGCAATATGAATAATTGTGATTATTTTTCTAAGAATTGTTTATTTGGTTTGCCTCAAAGTTCCTATGATGATCTTGCATTTTCTATGAAAATCTATGATGAAATCAAACCTGATGATCCTGTCTACTTGATAGATTTTGAGTATCTTCAGTTTCTTGATCAGCTAGATGAATGCTTGGTAATGCATAGCAGTCAGAGTGATAAAGGTTACATTGACATGGGTAGGCTCAGAAAAATGGTTAAAAATGTAAACAACAGGGTTTGTTTATGGGAAGATTATGTTAGTGCTTTCATATTGTATCTAGGGCAGTCAAATTAGAATCAGGTATTTGACATAGGGGGCTTCTGGTTTTTCATTTTGGGGGCCGAGGGCCACCCAAATTAAGATTGAGGTTATGATTTGTGTTGCAGGTGGAATATTGACTTTGTGGCCCAATACAGTAGGCACCTGGTCTACGTCCCAGAGATAGCTAGATTCTCACCATGCCTGCAAGAGTCATGTGTCCTCGAGCAAGAGCCATTGGTGGTGCGCACTTGGGTTTAGGGATTTAAGTTTGGTCTGTGGGCTTTTATTTTTATTTTCTTATGCCCCTAAATCCCTAAGTCTTTAATCTCATTATGTTCCCCTCACTTTATTTTCTAATCTTCTATTGATTGCCTGCAGCAGGTCCCCAGTCACTTAAGTTACAACTTAAGGCCATTTAAATCATGAAGTGACATGCCCCTTCTCCCTAGTGTTACTGCTTGTGGCTTGTCACAGTCTAATGCCTTAAGTCTTAAGAAGAGGCCTGAGTGTGCCATGTGACTGCTTATCGCAACGTCGCACTGTGTCATTGGTGACATCACCCAAACCCTTGGGCGACCACGACAATGTGACATCTGTCCAGGTGGTGGGGCCTACTTCTATTAAATCAAGGGTCTCCAGCTGGTGATTTGCAAGCTGCCAAGTGTCACTGTCTGAGAAGTTTTAGAAGCAACAAGAAGGTATGCATGGGGTGCTGGTGGGGATTTAAAAAGAAAAAAGTTTGTTTGCTATCGCTAAGGCCCAAACTTGTGACATGTAGCAAATAAGGGTAAACAAAACAGTGACACATGGGGGCTTCCACTTGATTTCACGGGGCCAAAAGGAAAGTGACCCGCCCTCTACCTCTTGGGTCCAGAATTGTGACATGTGGTAGGATCATAAGTCAAGTTTCTAAGTGCCGCGGATAGTTCCAAGTGTCATGACCATGGGTGCTGAAGGAATCAGAGATAAAGGAAACTTTTGAAGTCACGCCATCCTGCCCTATGTCCCAGTTTTGTGGCTCTTGGGTATTGCCACGTATCAAGAGCTACAAGAAGCCCGAAGATGCCAAGTGTCGACATGGCGCACATTCTCACTATGACATAAAGGAGACTAATCCCGATGACAGGTGGCTAGCTTAGCGCAGTCGCGCGGAGCCTAAATGCGGTGGGCCATCTTCGGCTGCAAGGCTGTGAGATAGTGCCACGTGGCATGGACTGATGCACGAAAAAGGAAAAGTCAAAGGGAGAAGACCGCAGTGTGGCATGTTTTTAGTGGCAGTAGACTTTTCAATGATGCTGATGAAGAACTTCAAGGTGTGGTAGGAAATCAACGATTGTCGATCTAACAGATGACAAGCCCGGATCAATGGTGGAGGTTTAAAACTTAAAATGACTGTTTGTCAATGCTATTCCCATGCACCTACACTCTATAGTTAATGAAACTTCAACATGACCATGAGCAAAACATCAAATCTTCCCATCTAATTGAGGTCAAGGTTGCTTTGCAGGTGGGATTTCATCAGAAACTTGACTGTTCCAACTGCTCCATTTATTGAAGATCTAATTGTTTATTTGAAAATTTGTAAGGAATTGATCTTCTCATTTAGGGAGTTTGTCAGAATGTAGGTGGTTGGAAGCTTGTTGCCCCTTTAAAAAGGGATTCAGGGCCATTTTACAGGTTGTTGAAGACTTGGGAACTTTGGAGAAGCAATGAAAATATAATTCAGCTAGGTTGCTCTGTCTCTTTTGCTGTGAGTTTATGAGTTGAATGTTGAATGTATTTCTTCATAACTATTTTTCAGTTTCATGTTGAACTATATGAGAAATGCTATATGCATGTATTTTGTTAATTGTCTCCAGTGTTGAATGCATCTCTTCTTTTGAATCTAATAGCTAAGGGTTGTTGAGATTCTAGAATATGGATTTTCTGTATTGCATGCTTAATCTTTGACCTGTATTCAAGGAGTAGATTAAACTATTCTGGGTTAAGCATGATGAAGAATGTATTGCAACAGGGATATTTGTAAGAAGAGTTAGCTGAATACTCTTTTCCGGGTAGTGTTTGTAAGGCAAATGCTAACAAAGCCCCTTGAAACTTGAGTGTTGTCTTAAGTTTAAGGGAATCATTCACATACATATGTCTATTTGACTCTATGCCCTAAGATAGGCACCAGTCTGATTTTGTGTTGAAGTTATGATCCAAATCCCTAAATCTTGCATCCAAACATAAAACAAAATCATTTCAAAACCTCAACTTGTTAGTTTGTAGGAGTAGGTTAGGATCTTGCATGCTCTCATCCTCAACCAGTGTGATATGTCCAAGAACATTGCCACTCTAGGATCTATACAACAAATCTTGGTCCAAACATGAGACTATTCTGCCTAGTATTAAAAATTTAAATCTTTGGTTCTAAGCAAGTCAAAAAAAAATATTTTGTTATAGGGATACCCCCCTTGGTATGGTAGAACCTAAAGTGAAGGGGGGGTAATTCACACAACCTCTTGTCCTTGTTGGCCGAATCTTCTAGAGCATTGGAAGTAGCAAACCCTTTGCTGACTCGGAAACCAACAGATGCCATGTAAGAGCTGATTGATGTTCTCTGATACCATGTAAGAGTTGGCTATGAAGGTAGCCACCCAAGAGTTAGGACTTCATGAAAGCACAAGAGAGATAAAATGAGAGAATAATTCTATTCTATCAATGAATGCAAAAACATTGTTATTATTATTACAATGTACATGATATGCCTTGCTTATAAAGACAAGGATGAGATGTAGGATGAAGTAGTCATATGACAAGTGTCTTAATCCTATGACATGATAAAACTAGAGGATAATATGCCAACTAGTTGATAAGATCACATGTGTAGGATAAGATCATATGACAACCTAGAATTATCTAGACTTATCCTAAGTAAACTTAACATGTGAACATGTGTCAATATGACTAACTAATGACTAGTTAGATAATGTGCCTAGTTCACACTACAAGGGGTAAACCAACACTACTGAATGTGGAATGGATGAAACAATAATGAAATGAAGTTTAGTTATTGATGGAATGAGAAGTGGGAATAGAAAATATGTGTTCCCTTATTATGAAGAAGCATTATATACAATACCAACCTATGATGCTACATGTGGATCTAGATGGAAGGATGGAAATATATGCTACGGTTGGTATGGATTGAAATATGGAAGTAAATGCTACAGGTGGTATCAATGAAAAGATGGAAGTGGTTTCTATGGGTGGTATTGATGGAAAGATGGAAGTGCTTGCTATGGGTGGCATGGATAAAAAAATGGAACAAACTGATGAAAATTAGCTTCATGTGTTGTAGGAACAAATTGTCCATTGAAATGTAGGTTGTTACAAGGAGCATTGAGTGGCTATAGTGCACCTATAGAAAGCCATAAGAAAAAGGGATTTGTACCATTGTTGTGGGCTCATCTAAAGTCTTGTTAGCTAAAGCTAAATAATTATAGTAAACCTGCAACAAATGTTAGGTTTTCTAAATGTACCTAGAGTATATTCTAAGTAACCTAGAACAACATGTAGAGTACCTGTAGTAGAGTTGGGCTAAAAATTATTGTGATTTATTATGAAAATTTTGTTATTTATTATTATTATTATTTTTAATAATATGGGGAAGAATCATACCTTAGTGGAGTTAGTTCGTGAGATGGAAGGATCGCCTATTGTTGTGACTATTCTGCCATCATGTGTTGCTAAAAGTAAGAAATTTGTGCACGTTAGGACAAGGCTGATCAGCTATGAAAAAATTCTTTGTAAAGGTTTACTCAAGGTAAGAGGTGTTTTATATAGCTTGAGGCAATGGCCATTTACCAAAAGTTAGAACTTTACTCGATCAATGGTTGTTAGCTCAATTGCTCTGTCACGTCTCAAATTTTGATACATCTAAGTTTAACTTAAATGGAAATATTTCATGAATAATTATATGCGGATAGATGAATAATTGTTATTTTTTAATATGAAAAGATGTAATGAAATAAATGTAATATTAATTTTAGTAATGCTTCGACTATGCTTCGATAATTTGGATTACTAATCTATTAATGAGAAATTGGAGTTTACTATGAGTTGCAGGTTTTCAAAGACAAGAGGTGGTTGAGGTAAAGGAGATTAGCATCCTGGCAGGGTTAAGATGGAGGGATAACTTTCACACACTTCACGTAGTGTCATGTAGCTTCATATGTTGCATATTGAATGATTTAATAGTTTAATTTAAATTGCATTTTTATTTTATTTGAATTATATATCGTATAGTTAGTTAATGGTAATTTAATTAGATTATTTATTTAAATATCATGAGTGTTTAGAAAATAGAATAATCAATTTAGTTATTTAAGTTATTTTATTTAAATAATAATCATATTCTATTGTGATAAATATGTGAATTATTTTTCAATATTTTTAGAACTAGAAATAGAATAAAACGTGTTTTTGAAACAAAAACTTATTTGAGGAAAAAGAAAAGTTCTGGAAAATGAAACACTTGAGGAAGAGGAAAAGAGGAGTTGTAATTCATTTCTTACTCATCAAAACTTCTATTTAACATCTTGCATTCTCAAAAAGAGGGGATCATCATCTCCGTAATTGCATTCCAAATAAAAGGAAATTGTGAAAGCTTTCTGGGCATAATAGGGAAATTAAATCAGATCAAGGGAGCTTCAGTAGGAATTCGACATTCAATTGAATTAAGGAACAAATTTCTAGGTTTTTTTCTTAATTTCATCTATTCGTATGATTGAATCTTTTCTTGTCTGTTAAATACATGATTACCTGTCTGAATTGTTATAAATTATTAGGTTACCGATTGTAGTTTTGTTAAAGAAATGTTCTATATATATATATATATATATATATGAAGTAAACTTCACGGTAGATTGTAATGAATTGAATAATTTCTGTGTTGAATCGAATTATATTTTCATAGACCGATTGTTTTTCAAAATGATCAACTGTATGATGCTGTGGGTCCTCTGTATAAATCTGATAATGTTTTTATTTGCAATTTATATTGATAGAAATATAGCATGTCTGACAACATTTTATTTGCAATTTTAATTGAACGAAACTTACAATATTTGACAACGTTTTATTGCATTTTCTATTGAAAGGAACATGATTTATTTTGGCCATAGGCCATAGCTTTTAGCAGAGGAAATCGGCTTCCCCAAATGGAGCCGCAGTCCCTAAGTGACTGCGACCCCATTTGGGGCAATCACCATTAAATCTAAGTTCTAAATCTTTTAAACAATTTGTATTTCACTCCAATAATTGTGAGATCCTTGAATAATTTCAGCTGCATTTAAATCAAGTTTGGTCCATTGTGATATATATATATATATATATATATATATATATATATATATATATATATATATATATATATATATATATATATATATATATATATATATATATATATATATATATATATATATATATATATATATATATATATATATATATATATATATATATATATATATACCAAAAGCATAACATTCTCTATTCTTTATAATGTAATAACTATATCTTTACATTCTACAAGCTAAAAAGTTCTTTATATCAGTTTATAACGTAAAGATTACTGTCTGAAATCAGAATGACTGTATAAATTTTATCTTTTTTATTTTCAATTTAAATATATATATATATTATGAATATATGTTGCATATATTTTGATAGTTAGAAATGAATATGATGAAATAAACTTTCATAATTGTTTTTAGTTTAATTGTTAATTGTATGAGCATCGATATTATATGAATTTCCTTTCTTTTGCAAAGTAATTTTATAATCTGGAAATCGAAAGGTTTATGACGGTAATCAATGTAAATGTTTTGATTGTATTTCTCATTGTCTGAAAAATAGAATCACTGAATCAATTATTTCATAGCAATATATATATATATATATATATATATATATATATATATATATATATATATATATATATATATATATATATATATATATATATATATATATATTGATTGTAAATTTAATTGTCTGGAAACAGAATGGTCTATAACTGTATTCGATTTTATCAATGATAACTTATATATATATATATATATATATATATATATATATATATATATATATATATATATATATGTCATATTGTTGTGTTTATTGGAAATGAGAAGAATAGAACTACAATGCTGATTGGGTTCAATTGTCAAATTGAATTATATAGTATCTATATATTTTCTTTAATATATATATATATATATATATATATATATAATATCTGAAATTGAATTCATTGTTCTACAAAAAAAGAAATATTCTTTTTATTTGCATTAATGAGAAAGACTTGTAGAAACTTTCGAATTATTCTTGATAAATGTTATTTCTTCATTTCAATTGGAAAAACTAGTAGTATATCCAAATTCTTGATTATGAAAGAAATGCATTATGTTTATCTGGTAGATCTTCAAATAGATCAGATAAAATAAGGGAAAAATAGTAAACTTTTCATTATGCAAACTAGTGAAATCATTTGATCAATAGAAATAATGTTTTTATTTTGAAATATAGATATTTTTATTATGGAAAACAAAACATAGGAAAACTGTGTTGTATGTATTTTGGTAAAGTATGAACTTTCGGGACAGGATGCCGAATGTGGGCTCCCAGAGACGATAGTTTTACTTTTTTTAAAACTATCATTTTATTTAAAATACTTGGCCAAGCTACTGTACCATTGAAACAAATGTATTTGTTTAAAAGCCTAGAACTTTGTAGTCTCTGCCACATCCTGTATGCAAGAGTTTATGTCATTCTAGTATTAGGATGCATACAGGCAATAGGCATGCATCGAGAGTTTCCCTCCTGGTTACACAGTTCTAGGTTGTTAGGCTCCTTCTGCAGGGTCGGTGCTTTCTTCAATTTATGAAGAACCCTGGGGAAGTTCAGTACTTTGTGGTTGGGTGGAAAAAGCACCTCAACCACTCTCTTGGACTTGGTTTGCGGATGATCGGAGGATCAAGGCAACCGAGATTAGATATTATTATTGATATGGATATTTGCTTCTTTGTATGGCTTCATTGCCAAGTTGCAATTGTAATATGATTCATGGATATCTTTATGATAGTTCTTCTTTGTGTAACATTGAAACAAATTTATTGTAACACCGAGTCGGGTGTATGTAAACTGTTTTGTAATCCATTCTGGTATATAGATCATTTTTTTTATTCATGAATTCTTGCCATTATATGATTTATGGATATTTGGAAACCATTATTGGTTGATTATCTTACTTATGCAATATGTTTTTCTTTTTGGGTGTTATTTTTAGTCGGTAAATTTCCCCACCTTACATTTGGTATCAGAGCTCGGTTCCAACATTGGGAGCTCTAGGGCATGTGTTTCTTAGTTTGTTTGAGCATGTGTGGGTGCTTGAGTGTTGGCATGAAGTAAGTAGCATGTCCCTTCTTTTGTATGTCATCCTCTCATGTGTGTGGCGAGTAATACATGATTATGGGTTAAATAAACCCTGATGTTTGCCAAGAAGTTGCTTATGAGTATTTTTCCTTCTTAACGCCTTAAGTGTTTGGCATGAGTCTTTGCACTATGTGAAAGTGATTAAGTGACCTTTGAAGGGTCATGTTTGTGCTTGTGTAACCACCTATGATGTGGAGTTGTACCTTTGTGAGAAAGTAAATATCATGTTCCAATTGCGATCAGACTTGGTTTATTCTCTTAGAAGTTATGCATTGTATATGGACAAGAGGATGTTTTGAATATTAATGAACCTTGTTGTGTACAAGGGTAGCATATCCTAATAATGCTTGTTTCTATATAGAGACTGGTAATGCTTGTTTGACATGCATATTACATTGCCTTATTGAGAGCATGTTCCTAGGTATGGATTAATTATGCAGTTGTAAGATAGATAGTGTTGCATCGCATTGCTAGAATAGATCATTTGGGTAATGAATTATATTCCTATATTGTATTTTCCCTAGGATTCATATGGGAACCTGGGTGTAATTATTGCATTTGTATTATTTAAAGAGTTAAAGAGAAAAAGGGGTTGTGAAGAGGGCCTTTTGTATAATCCTTGTGATGTTTTGAAGTATTAGAATCCCTACATCGTGTGACTTGAATTATGATTTTCCATCTCTTAGTATGCATTTAGTATGTTTGTCATCATGTTGTGGAGGAGTTTAGAATCTTGTGAAAGGAATGTTGGGTAATTGCTTAATCCCAACCTAATCCTTCCTCCTATTTTATTCCATATGTTATATTAGTGAATCCTTGATTGATAAGAAGTGTTAACCGCTGCATGTTGGAAAGATTGATGTGCTTAGATATCTCAGTTGTGAACCTAATTTGGTCTCAACTTCGTCTTGATTGCTAGCTGGTTGCTAGCGGATGATTGTGTATGTTTTTATGTAGTGATTGTATGCAACTTACGGTTGCTTTGCATCATTGAATGATGTTCATAGAATTAATATTATGGTATAGACATGATTGGAATCTTAGAAGATTTGTTGTTTAGTTTATTCTCTTACTCACCTTGGATCCAGGTGTAGTGTAGCATTGTACTCCCTTTGTAGTGGCTAGAATTAGTCACATAGTTCTTGTAATGTGAAACTTGTGAATATTAATTTTTATTTGACTTTGTAAGGACTAACTTTGAAATTTTTTTATTGTTTTCTTTTATTTATGGAAGTATAGCCATCAAAATTGATGTTTATATATCTTATGACCTTGATGATCATGTTGTATTTACTGTTGTAATTGCGGGCACTTTTATACTTTATTGTTGAATTTGATTTTGTTTTCTTTGGACTTTATTTACTTAATTATTATTGGTGGCTATGCTTGAAGGTTTTAACTGTTGATCATATCTCCTATTATGTTCTCTATCATGTCCACAATGATCCTCTGATGGATTGTATAAGGGAGTAGAATGCGGAGAATAAACTAGTACTTGATGTGTGTATTACTAGAATTATGATAGATTAAATTCCTTGGTTTGTTGATAAATGAAGACTATTGTGTGAAATATTGAGAAATGGTTTTATGTTTCTATGGATCACTTGATGTATTCTTGTATGAACTAAATGTAAATTTATGACTGTGTAGAGAACACATTGGGATTAAATCTTGTTTTTAGTTTAATTGGTGTAATGTTGGCTTAGTCCACCAACTTTAGTTGTTCTTGCTTATTTCGTTCATGTTGATCTTGAACACAATGCCATGCCCTAGTGTTAGACATTGGTAGAGTGTATGATGTTGTATGTAAGTTCCATAACTACCTTCAATTTTGACATAATATAGGGTATGATGGATCTTTAGTTAGTGCATGAGCATGTAATGTATATAGATATTTATGGTATTATAGTTGTCTTTTTAATTGTCAACCTTGGAAATCAGGTTCCTTCAAGAATTTTCTTCTTAGAAGTTGGAGGTTTTCTAGCTTGATACTGGATGAGATAAATTGTCTTTTGTATTCCATTTTATGGATACTCAGTGTTAGGCTAGGAAGAAGCCTTGTGTTTCTTAGTTGATCATGAATTTGTTATCGAGTTGTGTTGTAAGACATTTTGGTCTAGCCTAGTTTGAGGAAATGGTAGTATGGTGGAGTAGTCTTACTCCTTGTTAGTACATTGATGTCATCTTAGATGTGCTCCTAGTGAGTAACAAGTTGCTAATCCTTTCTTTATAGAAGTGTTTACCTTGTTAGAGGGTGTGATCAGACTCTTTCCTCTAAGAATATGTTGGGTTGGTCCTAGTTTTGGTAGTATAGTGTTAGAATGTTAAAGAAACCCTCTCTTTCAGGAGTGGAGCATGAGGAAGTATCTCATATAAGGAAACCATGTCTAGAAATGAGATATTTGGTAATAGTTCCTATAACCTTTTGAGTTAGCTTACCTAATCCTTGAATTCTTTTGTTGTGAAGAAGGACTGTTGAGAGAATAATCTTTTGTTGCAATTTTTTCCTTAAGAGTAGATATGGTAGCTTTGTGAGTCTCCTTAAACTTAGTTGAGAGCCTGAAAGGTTATACCAGCATAGTTGTGATCCTAAGTTTTTATGGACTTAACTTGTTGTTGTGCTTTTTGGGTTAGAGCTTATTTTCATTGTAGTGGCAATGGAATGATGGAGTGGTGTAGTCTGAAAGGAGTTGTATGCATGATGGTCAGAAGAATTGATTTCTTGAAAGTATGTTATGATTTCCATTGCATGTGCATTATAATGAATATGATGGACTAAGATTTGGCTCATTTGGTGTGCTTTGGTGGTAAAATTATTTTTCCTTATAACTTCATTAATTGTGCTGATATTTTGATTATGCTCTGACAAGAGTACCATATGTTACTTGTATGGAATTGGGTGGTAGTTGTACCATGTATTGGGTATATGCTTGTATTGGTAATAGGGCCATGTGTGTGATTGTTTATATTGATTAACATACTTTATTGCACCATTGAAATAGATGGATATTGCACCATTGAAATACATGGATATGGCACCATTGAAATTATTAATGAAATCATGATAAACTTTTATCCTTGATCTTACTAATCATGTAATGATCTTCTTACATGTTGAAAACCTGTGATCTTATTGAAGAATTTGTTGTAAATTGTGATATTTTTGTTATTAAGATGTTTTGATTTACCAATGATGATAACAAGTAGTATGAGATGCTTGTTTTTCTTCATAAGGGCAATTGTTCTACTATCTCATGCGAGTAGGCATGTTGACAAAATGAACATAAATGTTTTATTTTATGAAAATGTTTGGGATATGAATAAGATTTTAAGAAGGAAATGATTTAACTTGCATGATTTTATTCATCTATTTCATGAACAATGACATGCTAACGATGTGTGCAAGTGAATGAATGTTAGATAGAGGAATTTTTATAGATATGAACAAACAGATGCTTGCAACCATGACACATTGTCAGGTAGACCAATTTTGACTTTAAGGTAAAATAGAATTAAAGAAGTATGAAATTTTATCTTTAGTTAACTTGATCATCGAGACGATGATTCTTTTAAGGGGAAAAGGATGTCATGTCTCAAATTTTGATACATCTGAGTTTAACTTAAATGGAAATATTTCATGAATAATTATATGCGGATAGATGAATAATTGTTATTTTTTAATATGAAAAGATGTAATGAAATAAATGTAATATTCATGTTAGTAATGCTTTGGCTATGCTTCGATAATTTGGATTACTAATCTATTAATGGGAAATTAGAGTTTACTATGAGTTGCAGGTTGTCGAAGACAAGAGGTGGTTGAGGTAAAGGAGATTAGCATCCTGGCAGGGTTAAGATGGAGGGATAACTTTCACACACTTCACGTAGTGTCGTGTAGCTGCATATGTTGCATATTGAATGGTTTAATAGTTTAATTTAAATTGCATTTTTATTTTATTTGAATTATATATCATATAGTTAGTTAATGGTAATTTAATTAGATTATTTATTTAAAAATCATGAGTGTTTAGAAAATAGAATAATCAATTTAGTTATTTAATTTGTTTTATTTAAATAATAATCATATTCTATTGTGATAAATATGTGAATTATTTTTTAATATTTTTAGAACTGGAAATAGAATAAAATGTGTTTTTGAAACAAAAACTTATTTGAGGAAAAAGAAAAGTTCTAGAAAATGAAACACTTGAGGAAGAGGAAAAGAGGAGTTGTAATTTGTTTCGTACTCATCAAAACTTCTATTTAACATCTTGCATTCTTAAAAAGAGGGGATCATCATCTCCGTAATTGCATTCCAAACAAAAAGAAATTGCAAAAGCTTTATGGGCATAAAAGGGAAATTAAATCAGATCAAGGGAGCTTCGGTAGGAATTCGGCACTCAATTGTATTAAGGAACAAATTTCTAGGTTTTTTTTCTTAATTTCATCTATTTGTATGATTGAATCTTTTCTTGTCTATTAAATACATGATTACAGGTGTCTGAATTGTTATAAATTATTAGGTTATCGGCTGTATTTTTGTTAAAGAAATGTTCTATTTATATATATACATGAAAACACTCCAAGCATGTTACCAATCTATGCTATTCAAGTGGGAGTGTATATGCATGTAGACCCACCATTAATGCCTTGTCTAGTCGTAATGTGTAAGTCCCATGATAAGGAGATAACCATTTCTTATCACTTAAGATCACTCACAAGGCATGAGGGCAGAGCATACACAACATACACATATAGTTCTAGGGGCATAGAGTGAGTAGATTAGTGTTTCTAATTGCTAACTGATGCACCACATGCAGATATGGTTGATGGTCTTAAACTAGGGTATATAAGGTTTCTAGAGATATCCTTGAAATACCTGAAGGCACATAAGGTCTAAGTTCATGAATAGGAGTCAATCTACAAGTGCATGTGTTTGTGGACAAGACCAATTACACTTAATTTTGAATCCTTACAAAAAAGGGCAACAAGATTGAACTAGACATGCTGGTCCTCCTTTGAGGTATAGCTTTTGCTCTCCCCCTTTTTTTACCCCATTGGAATGTGTGGTTCAACTCATCCCCTAAGATGATTAAATTATTAAGAAGGCCTAATAAAGGGAAAGAAACTTAAGTGATTTTTATTCCCAAGGTTTCCTTATGGTGTGAAGGAAGAGCATAAACATGTTAAGCCCTTGGGTTAAAAAGTAAGTAAAAGCAACCAAACTTGAGTTTTTGATCTCCAAGATCACCTAAGGGTGCAAGGAGAGAGCATACATTTATGTTTGAATTCAAAGCCACAACAATCAAGTTAATTTCTCTTAAGCATATACAAGAGTGTGTCTAGATTAGTAATAAAAAAATCATAATTTGGACAAATGAATCTACAACACACATGTTATTAGTTTGCTTAGATGTCTTCCACAAATGATTTGTTGCAAAAGAGGTGTTAGTGACAATACAATAAGAAAAGGTTAGTCCAAGATTAACATAAATCCTAATAAAATAAGACAATTTTCTAGAGACAAAAACATTGAATTAAAAATATAAATGTTGATTTATTACACAAACATTGAAACCAAAGTCAAGCATGCTAAAATGTGAGAAATTAGGGTTTACCTACACTTATCACGGAGACATCGAGTCATGATGTGGATGTGTTGATTTGAAATAGGTGCACCGATATATGAATTCTACATAGAAAGCATGTTAGGTTTAGGAAAAATTAATTTAAAATGATAACTTGCACAAAAAACATAGAGTGAGTGGTAAATCCGATAGTATGACCCCCTACAAAATTGATAAAAATCAACAAATTGAGAGTAGAAGTGCCAAAAATGATGAAAATGATGTTTTGAGTGTTAGGGATGAATGCATCTATTCATAGATGAAGGTGTTGAATTGAAATGGCTGTGCTAATACTAGGTTTTAATATGGTGAAGTGTGATTAGGACCAGAAAAAGTGATAAAATTAGTGAAAATAGAAGTTAAATTAGCTAAAATACAAGGTTATGATGCACAAAAGATAATAATATCATAAAGCATGATAAAAACACACAAAGATTAATCCCAAAAATCCACAAAAACCACCAAAAATAAGTTAGAAGTTAGGGGTGTCAAACAACAGGACACAAAAATAGATGCATCAATGTAGAAACATACATGCTTGTTCAGGATAGGTATGTTCAAACTAGGCTTGACATGTTGAATTGTGACCCACATGGAATATACCACACAAAAACTCAATAAATGATTAGTAAAAAGGATGTGGGTCCCACCAAGTGTGCTAGAAATGTGTACATGTAAAAGTGAACATACAAGAACAAATTGAACTAAGTTTAACCTACTCTATTCACAACTACAAGCAACCTTAAGATTAAGTCTATGAAAAAACTAAAATGGGTG
Organism: Cunninghamia lanceolata; assembly: GCA_027924645.1. Lineage (NCBI taxonomy): Eukaryota > Viridiplantae > Streptophyta > Pinopsida > Cupressales > Cupressaceae > Cunninghamia > Cunninghamia lanceolata. Next base: position 13,027,836 of record BSBN01000854.1, read on the forward strand.
ACAAAAAAAAAAACTCTCACCCACAAGTCTTCTTGTTGCACCAAGCCAAGGTGGTTGTGCTCCAAGATTGATTGTGATAAGAGAAGGTTGATATGTTAATGTTCAACTCAACAACATAACATTTCATTCTAACTTGTTTATGAAAATGGATTGTAGAGGGGATCCTATTTGTAGATTTTTTAGTGAGTGGATGGAGGGCTAGGATTGCCTTGGGAGATTAAGGGTTGAGTTTGCTTGAAAGCATGGGAGGCATGAGAAACATCCAAGTGGCACCATGAGAATGGTGAACAAAGGGAGCTCCAAGATTCAAGGGAAATCAAGGGTGGAGATTTTCCTTGGATAAATTGGATGGTGGGAGATTGAAAAGTAGATTTTTGGAGGGATGTAAATATCTTGTCTATTCCCAAAGTACCAAGAATGTACAAATCAAGACCATACATTTGTTGGAAATAAGGCAGATAAATGAGAGGGGGGTGGGGTAATTAGTTATCTCTATTATCTTAATTTTTTCTTCTTTTATAATTTGTGCAGCATCAAAACATATAAGCATACATAATCATGAGAACATAAATAAAGTCAACACACATAACACAAAGATTTTTATGTGGAAAACCCTATTAAGGGAAAAGCCACGGGGTGACTAACCCAAGATTGTATTCTCTATTAAAAGAATAAGAAGTACAAAATGGCACTTGCCAATTAGGGCTCACTGCCTAAGCACACTGCTCACAAGAGGCACATTGTCTACAAGAGACTCACTGTCTATAGAACTTACAAAAGGTAACCAGGTGTTTAAACTGATGAGAGGCATCTACAAATGCTAGAGCTCAGTTCCGGTTAGGCACAATATATTGATCTGATGCACTTCATTCTTCCTCTGCTCTAGTGCTGCTGCTCTGTCACATACCAGACTTGTATTGCTGCTTTCCTGCCTTTCTTCACACTTTATATTATCATATCTATGTCCACACACACCTTCATACTAGAATCTATCTGGTATATATATCCGCACCAAGGATTTCAACAACTTTCTAGTCAAAAACTAGAATACTCAAGATATTTACAAATTACTGATCTGTCAGCTGAATCCATGCTTGATTTGTGATGCATATCAAAAACATAGGTATTGAAGTCATCAATCATGTTGGCCAACATTGTATGATCCCTCAAATAGCTTGATAAACATCAATTACTCATCTAGATTGAAGTCTGATACTCTGTTGGTCAGTTCTTCTTCAGTCTGCTCTGCCTGTCTGGAATCCAATACTCAGATGCTCATATCTTTTCCATGTTTTATCACCAGAGGCCAAATCTCTGGAATCTAGAATTCATGATACTCCTCTTGACTTGTCCAAGTCCACAACTTGCTGAGTTACACTATCTGAGAGATCCAGACCTGATTGTCAGACTTTGTTGCATGCTCTGTTCTTGTTCACTGGACCAAAACAATCTTCAATCTCACTTCTGGTATAGGCATACTATGTGCTGCGGATGTGTGGGATAGACTTTGTTGCCATCAATGACAACACTCATGAAGCCACACAATGCTTATTGCTAACAATCTCCCCCTTTGGCATTGATGGCAACACTTAGTGAAAAATGGCTAAATGTCATAGTAAACTCCCCCTTGGCTAATGCCCTATTTTTTGCACTATTATATTGGAACTCCCCCTTAGCTAGATTCCACATTTTTCACTGCTCTTCACTCCCCCTTTGACATCAATGGCAAGGGACGGGGTCCGTATACCAAAAATTTGTAAAAATTATTCTATACATGGCCGCATAAGTATATATACATGTTATACTTACATATACTTGAGTATATCTGCAAAAGTGGCCTTCAACTGTACAAATGTTGTGGTCTAGCTCTACTTCATCATGTCCAAAATTGAGATGTGACCACTCAACAAAAATGCATATGCTTCTACCCTTTTTAAATTTGCTAGATCACTGGTCTAGGCTGTGGTCTGAGCATCTGTTAAGGCCTCATGCATTGCCTCTAACTTAGGGATAATTATCGCTCTGAGTTCACTCATCTTGTTTATTATATTCTTCTTTTCTTTGTCCAGCCTCTTTATTTCATTTATGATGACAATAGCCTGGCATTCTTGATTCATTATGGATGTAGTGAGGGGATCAAAATTCTGAGATAAACTTGACAGTTTACTTTCTTGTTCTTTCATCTTCTTTTCAATATCCTCTGTCACTTTAGACCAAGATAGACAAAATTTATACATGTCCCCACCATCTTTAAGAGCATTTTCAAGGCTCTTTATCCCAATATCTAGGGTCCTCCTATCATTAGTAATGAGTCCCTATACTTCAGTGAATATTTTTTCCAAAAACTCTTTCCTTACCTTTTCTTCTGTCGATATCTCTAAATAATCAAAATGAGTGCTAACAGAGTTTACCAGAGATTTCAAATTACCAGATGGAGAGGCCAGAGGATCCTTTTGAAAAGATGGCACGATCTTTTCCAGCATACTGGATGCAATCTCTAACATCTCGTAGTCTTCCATGTGAGACTTTAGAAGTTTTTCTTTTGCCTTGGCTTGAGCAAAAGATGCTATTTTCATTGTCTGGACCAGAGAGAGAATCAAAGTTTAGTGGTCCTTGAAATAGCTCAGGTTCATCTATCTCCATCATCTCTTTGTTCAAGAAATTCTTCACTACCTCTGCAGTGTCTCTTGCAGGAGACTGCGTCTTCTTTTCTTTTGGAATCTCAGAACTGTCATAAGAGATCTTCTCTATTTATTCTTCTTTTTTCCCTTTACCTCCTCTTCTTGACTCACTTCTTTCTCTTTTCTTCCTTCTCCTTCAATTTCAAAATCTAGAATGTCTGTAGTGGGATCCAGAGGAGAGATGTTACCTGTATTTACTGTTGCATGAACTTCCTCTTCTGGAATAGAGGAATCCAAGTTCTTAGAGATTTCTTCATTTATTTTCTTTAGTCCTTCGACATCCTTGTCAGAAGTTTCTTCATTGATTGCTTTTAATACTTCAACATCCATGATATAGGGTTCTTCATCTGTCTCTTCTACAATGGGAAGATTGAATCTCTTCAAGGCATTCCAGAGGATGTCTTTTGTTTCACTTGCTACTTGGTCTGTTTCTCCAAGCATGAATTTATTCATTCTTGCCTTACTCCAGAACTCATCCTTACAATCTTTGAAAATCATGTTCATTTGTTTTGAAGTGATAGAAGGATAGAGCTGAATTGCTATTTGCTCCCTCATCTCTAAGTCTTTTTCCTTTGCATTATCTTTTCTAAGTTCAAGTACCTTCTCTAGACTTTTGGGAATTAATGAAATAATTTCAATGAATGCTTTGTTATAAATATTCAGGTACATGACTGTAGCTTCTTCCAAGATCCTCTTGTCAATATCACTATATTCATCATAGAATTCTGTGACTGGTTGCAGATTCCCATCCACAGTAACTGCCTTAATGATATCATCAATGGAAAGAGTGGGCTTTTCGACAAATTCTTCTGCCTTTTCTTCTTTATTTTTATCGGCAGAGGATTCCCTGGATGTTTTCTTCTTCTTCTTCATTTTCTTAATTTCCTCATCAGACTTTGTTTCTTCATCATCCTTGTGACTTGTGTAAGACCTTGTGGCTTTTGTTTTCGTTCTCTTTTCTCCCTTTCTAGATGTCTTGACTTCCAGTTTGGTGACTCTTGAACTCTTAGGAGTGGCAGGTGCAGAGCTCTTGGAGGATCTAGTCTGGGAGGAGGCTTGAACTGGAACACTTCCTTTTTCTACTTCTTGTTTCTCTTTCTCAGCTCTTTCTATTTTCTCTCTGTTTGCATCAACTGCCTCTTTTGATATGCCATATCTTTTGGCAATTTCCTATACTTTTCTTCTAACTTCCTTTTTATCTCCAGTTGTCTTAGCTCAACATGTATTTTTACACTTAGTTCTTGAAAGGTTCCAAACCTTTCTGCCTTAGGGTCCTTAGGCTGGCTCAACAAGTGTTGAATATGTAGCTCCAAGATTTTCTCATTGACCTCATATCCCATTGGCATTATCCAAAATGTTCTGGGCTCAACTACCTCCATTAGGGATTGATCAGTATCTACCATAAAACACAATGTATCCTTGTATTTCTCTACTATGGATTGAGGTATCCTTTCTCTGGCTTGCATCATGCTTTCGAAGTTCTTAAAGTAACCCTAGAGTGCTGTGCTTTGAGCTTTAGCATCACCAAGTCCATACATATAGTCTCTAATCTGTATTGTAACCGGTTTTTCATTTTGCCAAACCCAACCACTTGATCCAGGTAGCTCATTCATGTAGTAGAAGAATAGAAACAGTATTAAACAACCATACTTGAAGGAGTTCTTCTTATCCTTCTTGATCTTCTACAAATTTTCTAACAGTTGGTTTAAAAGAAGATCACATAGGTCATAATCTGCATTTATATATTGCAGTCCCAGACACAGAGTTCTCCATGCTTGAGTATAGATCTTATACCCAATTATCATTGAGGCAAATTTGACATCTAGATCTATGATGTTTTCTATGGTCATTGCTCTCTTATCAAACTTAGATCTAGTAGCTTCACTTACTGTCTGGTTCTTGATAGATTTGAGTGTAGGTAACCCACCGAATTAGTGTAGTCCAGTTATTGCCCTAATCGCATCTTTTGTTATCTTGAAGGGCCTCATTAACCACATGAAATTATCATGCATTCTGCTAAGGACATATTGGACCCAATCATCTTCTGCAAAATAGGGAAAGTGGATGCAATGTTTGAATTGTTTATCCCAGAGGGCCTTGTATTGAGGTTTGAGTTCAAAACTTTCATCTATTAACTATTTATGATAGATGTCCAGCAACTTAGAGTCTCCAAATTCCTCAATGTTGGCGTGGATCTAGACCCTAACATCTTCTACGTGCAATATCCCATGTGGAATGCTTGAAAAAGTGCCTAATGGATCAACTTCTAGGGATTTATAAGGGTGTTTCTTGAATTTTGGGCATGGTCTATAAGTGATCTTAACAACCATTGGAGTAGACATTTTGCAAAAGATTCAGAGAGATTTTTACAATGGATGTACCTTTTTATGCTTTAGGGTTTGAAATAAGAGCCAGAACAAATCGTTGGTTGATTTGGATTTTGCAGTTGATCTTTGAGAGAGTTGTAGACACTTTGATGCATAGATCTTCTTTTTTTCTTCTCAAATGCAAATGTACAAATAATAAGTGAATGAACCCTTTTATCTCTGTGCAAACCCTAATTTCCTTTTGTAATAAATGCACAACTTAAGTTATCCAGTCACCTTGTTCTGAGAGAGATCCTTTCGAATCACTTATGTTGTACTTAGAGTCATTTCCAATGATAATTGACAATGTATCTTCTTTCCTCCAATCATGCCATGGATCCACAGATCAAGGTATTTCAATTTTGAATTATACCAGATCTGTCTATGAAAATCCTGCTTTATCGGATGGCTGTCAAACCGAATCAATCTTGGATGATAAAACTCTTACAAAACTCTGTGCAGATCTTTCATATTTTTACCGAGGGTTATTTGGATATTGTTCTGATAACCTTTTAATCCACAACATTCCATGTGCTAATTTTAGGCACCAATTGACTGGCTGGGGGAATTTATTTTTCTTTGTGACTCCCCCTAAGCCAGAGCTCATCTGTTTAGTTTTCAGAAGGAATATCAGCACCAGATTCTAGTGTGGATCGATCCCCAACATTTTCTATACTCTTTTTCACCCAAATCTTGGTCATCTCCCTTTGAACTTCATCCGCAATCACTTTTCCTTTTCCCTTATCTTGTTTTTGATTATGATGCACCGGACCCTTTTTATCCTGATTTTTACTTCTGCAGAATTTGGCAATATCACCAGATCTATTGAAATTGTAACAAACAACATTTCTTTGCATATTTGACTGATATCCTCTTGATCTAAATTGATTATCCATATGTCCCATTCTATTGCATGCAAAGCATCTACCATTGAATGAATTGTTTATTTGCATATTTCTGCATTCATGAGATTTGTGACCATACCTTTTGTAGTTGAAACATTGTCCGGAGAAGGATGGATTAGTCTGATTCATTCTCCTTCTGCACTAAGTTGCTTTATGATCGAAGTTGTTGCAATTGAAGCAGTACCCATTGAAGGATGGATATCTTTGAGCATTTGGTTGCCTTACCAGAGGTCTTCTAGCCCTGTTTCTTTAGTTTCCTGATCCAAAGTTCTTTTGACCAGATCCGGAGCTTTCACCTTTCTCATATCCCAAGCCATGCTTGTCATCTACCCTCTTTTGGATCTCAAGAAGAACTTCAAGTTGGGCTGAGCTTATCTTGAATTTCTCCTTGTATTCATTTGTTGTTTGAAGACTTTGTTTGAGAGTATCTATCTGATTTTCAAGTTGTTCTTCATTATCTCTAGCTTCTTCAAGATCAGATTCAAGATACCTGATTATTCTGTCCATTTTGTGGTAGTCCTCTATCTTCTCCTTGAGGGATTGTTTTAGATTATCTTCACTTTTCTTTCTTTCTTCAATTTCTTGGGTGAATCTCATAACCCCTAATTCCATTTCATGCCTTACCATAATGACCTCTTTTGATAGCTTCTCACAGAGCTTATTTTTCTCATTCAGATCTTCATTAGTATCATTGTCTTCACTCTGATTGGCTAATTTTTGAAGAAGTTCCTTTCTCTTTTTCACAGAGATACTAAGTTTTTCTTTTAGCTCATTTATGAAATCATCCACTTCTTTGAGTCTTTCTCTCAAACTATTGACTTTAGAATGTGATTGTTCAAGATCATCTAGGGCAGACTAAAGTTGTTCCTTCATACCATAAATATCCATTAAGATTCCTTAGATCTTCCTCATGCTGTTGGGCTCTGTTTAGAGGAACTTAGCTCTAATACCAATTGTTGGAAATAAGGTAGATAACTAAGAGAGGGGGGGTGAATCAATTATCTCTATTATCTTAACTTTTTTTTCTTTTATAATTTGTGCAGCATCAAAACATATAAGCATACATAATCATGAGAATCGAAATAAAGTCAACACACCTAACACAAGGATTTTTAAGTGGAAAACCCTGTTAAGGGGAAAACCATGGGGTGACTAACCCAAGATTGTATTCTCTGTTAAAAGAATAAGAAGTACAAAATGACACTTGCCAATTAGGGCTCACTACCTGAGCACACTGCTCACAAGAGGCACACTGCCTACAAGAGACTCACTGTCTATAGAACTTAAAGAAGGTAACCAAGTGTTTGAACTGATGAGAAGCATCTACAAATGCTAGAGCTTAGTTCCGGTTAGGCACAATATGTTGATCTGATGCACTTCATTCTTCCACTACTCTAGTGCTATTGCTCTATCACATACCAGACTTGTATTGCTGCTTTCCTGCATTTCTTCACACTTTATATTATCATAGCTATATCCACACACACCTTCATACTGGAATCTATCTGGTATATAAATCCGCACCAAGGATTTCAACAACTTTCTAGTCGGCAACTAGAATACTCAAGATATTTACAAATTACTAATCTGTCGGCTGAATCCATGCTTTATTTGTGATGTGTATCAAAAACATAGGCATTGAAGTCATCAATCATGTCGGCCAACATTGTATGATCACTCAAATAGCTTGATCAACATCAATTACTCATCTGGATTGAAGTTTGATACTCTGTTGGTCAGTTCTTCTTCAGTCTGCTCTGCCTGTCTGGAATCCAATACTCAGATGCTCATATCTTTTCCATGTTTTATCACCGGAGGCTAAATCTCTAGAATCTAGAAGTCATGATACTCCTCTTGACTTGTCCAAGTCTGTAACTTGCTGAGTTACACCGTCTGAGAGATTCAGACCTAATTGTCAGACTTTGTTGCATGCTCTGTTCTTGTTCACCGGACCAAAACTATCGTCAATCTAACTTCTAGTATAGGCATACTATGTGCTGCGGATGTGTGGGATAGACTTTGTTGCCATCAATGACAACACTCATGAAGCCACACAATGTCTCTTGCCAACAATATTTGACCTGACATGTACACATTTTTGGGACTTGTACAAGATTTAGCTTGATTAACCATGTTTTGGAATGTGCAAATGATTATGGAAGGTTAATGATTTGATTTTGACAACTAATGAAAATTGGACAAAATAGAGAATTAAATCAATATTTGGATTTATTTTATTTTTTGGATGGGATGAGAGAACTTAGATAAATAAATATTTGAATTTATTTATCTAAGGTTGTGTTGGTAAAAAAATTTCTCATTGCAAATTGCAATGTGACTCACCCAACGGGTAGTGAAAATGTTCTAACAATTGGATAGGCTGTTACTGGACTAAAAACTTTCCTTTGTGTTTGAGGGGGGAAACTCCCTCATATGATGGGGGTTTTAAAGTTTTTGTGCACTTTTAACCTAAAAGTATAGAAAGGAAAAGAGAAAAACTAAATAAAAATGATTTATTGAAACCTTAGCAGTAGTCACACGAATACCAACTTTGATTTCATTCATCAAAAAATATGAAACTATGTTCCTAGATTTGTATGATGGATTTCACCACAATATATGTAACGATGATGAAATAAGGATGACAAATCTCAACACACAAAGATATAGGTTGCTTCAACACATTTAAACCAAGACACCAAGATATGATTGTATTTCATTACATCAATTGCATAGTATATAAATGTTTCAATAGACGACCAACGGTTTCCACGAAGACAAAGGCAATTACCAATTTGACATACAAAAAAATAGTTATAATAACTTAGAAGTACATTCAGAACATACGATCCAAATTTTCTCTTTATTATCTTTGTGAAATTATACAACTCCAAAAACCCTTCTATATAGAGTGTGAGCTCAAAAGTCCTCCAAAAAAGTTCCCCCTTACAATTAAAAATAGCCTTGTATTTTTAGGCATCCCCTCTTGTAACTACTTGTTAACTACCTTTTTGAAATACAATAATTTAAAAATAATCTTTATTTTGGTTAGAGTTCACTCAACTTTTCTAGAAACAAAGCTTATTTTCTAACTTTTAATTACAATAAGTGACTTAAGTCACTTTTCCAAAAAGGTGACATGAAACTTGAAACTTTGAAATAAAGAACAAGTTATTGGTTTGTTGAGGTAGGTACTATGTCTTCTTCCACTCAATCTTTATTTCTCTGGTTGCTTATATCCATATGCACATCAAACAATATTTTATGACAAATAGTATACTCAAAATGGATTGAATTACATGACTTTCTCCCAGATCCTTTACAATTGTTTTATGGAGTTTGTAGAGACACTAAAATAGATTTTGATTCCTGAGTTGTGCTTGCCAAAATAGCATCAACCAATTTCCTTCCTCCATGATTATGAACTTTTGGTGAACTTATGACTTTAGAGCATTCAATATATTCATTGTTGCATAGTAGAGCATTGTTGTTGTGTTTGTTATTGCAGATTTAGCTTCATCTTCTCATGTGTTGAAGGATTTTCATCTACATGAGAGCTCACCTTTGAGATGATATCTATTTGTGTTTGAATCATTTATCAATTTTTTTTTGCCTCTATCCCACACTGATACACAATCTTTTATCTGACAACGGTGTTTGGAAGACTTGAATGTCCTTCCGGGGCTTGACTGAGGCAAGCTCCTAAACACCACAACCCCCAACCCCATTCTTTGTGATTGCAGGTTACATGTGACATATCTAAAGGAGTGGAGTTGCAGGAGGCTGGAATAAAGTATTTGGATCCCGTACATGAGTAGAAAAGCAGGACCTGGACTTGGGCACCTTACACCAGTGTCCCCCAGATCTCTAACATAGAAATATCCATGACAGTGATAATTAGCATATGAAGAAGTCCCAACATCCTGAAGAATATCTTGACTTGGACTACGGGGCGAGCTCCAGTGTCTTCCGTATCTTTCGTGATAGAAATAGACAAAACATTGATTATCAGTGTCAGAAGGAGTCTGGAACCCCATGTAGAAAATTGTACCTTGGACTTGGGCACCTTACACCAAAGTCCTAAATATTTTGAATCATGAATTTCAAAAAATGGTCAGTAACTAGTCTCTATCTACTATCTTGGTCTGCGAGCATTTGTCATAATTTATCCATTTGCTTACGATTTTGCATAATTAAGGTTTTGAGCATATTTAGGTATTTAATTAATATATTAATTGATAATTTCTAAGTTTGACATCATTCCAAGTCACCCTCAACTTGTAGGTGAATCCTCTTGTAAAAGGTGTGATTCAACTCGGTTGAAATGTCCTTGAATGTTTGTAGTGAAAGGAGGATCTAGCTATTTATCACTTTCCTCCTTTTTCCTATTAAACATTTTGGTGAACCCATACATTTTATTTGAATTTTGCACCTTGCTAAGTGTTGTGCTTTAGATTTACATTCATTCATTTAATTTTCATCTTATTGCATTTGAAAATTTACAAAAATATTGAAAAAATTGGCAGTTTAGGCTTGCATTTTGGCACAATTTGCATTAATTTAATTTAATTTAATTTCTAATATTTTTATTAGATATGATATAAATTGCAAAAATTCATCTTATTATAATCATTTGCATTGCATTTTCATGCTTAAATTGTTAAAAATTGCTTGAAATTGTGCATTTTTCATAAAAACCTAGTCTTTGCATTAGGTAGGGTTTGTAGTTAAAATATTGTTTCAGATTTTACTACTCTTTTAAACACTCATTTAGGACTGATTTCTGATTGTAGTGTTTCATCATAGTGTCTTTTTGCAAAAAATCATGTCTAGGGTTTGAAAACCTTGCATTTTCACCAGGTGTTGTGAAGGATATTTCTAAATTATTGGATTGATATTGAGTTTATTATTTGCTTCCCTTCATTAATTTCTTCACAACACCTCTTCTCTTAGGTATTTGCATTAAAAAAAGTGAAAAATCAATCATTTTAGATCTTAAACATATCTTGTTCCTTGGGATTGTTTAATTAGTTTGTGCATTGAGTGTTGTATGCTTTTGCATAAGTATTATAACCCACTGCCCTAATAGAAATATCCCTTTAAGGAGAAGTATTAGACTAATGGGTTCTAATACCCCTGAAACGTCATTCCTACCTTTGAAAATCCATTGAACACATTCTTTACAAAAAGAGAGACACAAATTTTGCAAAATATTATATCTCCTACAACCACAGTAGAACAACAAATATTTCATGATGTTGAAGACCCTATTGATGTGATAACACATGTAACTAATGAGCAAATAAACAAACTTGATAAGGAACTAGCCGATTATCAAGCATTTGTGGAAAATGAAAGGATAGTGGATGAGGCTATACCTACAATTCATAACATAAGAGAATTGCTAAAAGAAGGACAAGATGGTGTTAATGCAATTCAAGGCTTAATGCATATAGTGCATCATAATGTTATGCTGGTGACTGAATGTGTAAATGTTATTAATAACATGTCATCATTGTCTCATACGCAAGTATCGACACCTATACAGACTACTGGAATGTCTACTTTTACATCAACAATATTAACTACTAATACAAATACTTGTAGTAATGCTACCAATGGTATTGGAGTATCTAATGGCACTAATTCACAAAATTACAAAGTTGTGGGATTCAACTATCAAAACTTAACACCTAAGGTGACCTCTTTTATGAATACTTGCTCTCAACCACCGCTCAATTCCACTTATTCTCAACCACCTCTTACATACAACTATTCTCAACCACCTACCATTCACAATTACTCTCAACCACCTTTCATTTCCACTCACAATCAATCTCCTCAAAATTTTATGCACACAATTTCTAATTCTCAAACCGCATCTCCTAATGGGGTAAGTGCAAGAAGATGGGGGGCCAAAAAGGGGTCTTAAGTGGCCACTTTTTTTTTTGAAATCAGAAAATACTAACTTTGGATGAGAAATTGAGCATAGTTACACTCAAAATTTTAAGATGCAGCAAAAACAATGTTTGTAGTGCTCCGAGTCTACTTTTTAAACTACTATTTTTTTTTGAAAATGGTATAGATTAAGGGGTTCAAAAGAGGGATCCATAGAAATTAGTGTTGTTTCTATCAAAAAACATAACATAGCGTGTTTTGTGGCTCCCTCAAAAGGTTAACTTTTTTTTGGTATTTTTAAAATTGCTTCAGTGAGAATTTAGCTAACAGCATTTAGTTTATGCTCAATTTTTCTGATAATTTTTTAATGAATATTTGATTTTTTACTAATTTTCAAAGTGGACACATCCTAAAAAATAGACTTTTAGCTGTGCTACCCTTGTAAATTTTGAAAACTAATTGAAAATTAATTTTTTTTAATATGTGTAGGATGGAGTCTAGTTTATAAAATTGTAATTTATTTGAAATTTCAATGACGGTTAATTTATAATGAAAAAAAACCAAACACTGGTTTTTGATCAAAAACAGACACAAACAAAAGAAATTAAAGATGAAAGGCTTAACATTGTCAAAATGTGAAAAAAATTACATTGTTAAATAGCTAAGAGAAAGCCTAACATTACCCAGGTGTTCAAATTGTTTGACCTTGAAACATGTACAAATATGAGGGTTAGCATGAACAAAATTATGTGAAATCCTGTAGAATATACAAAAACATGTCTTTGGACATTAGGAAGACACTCCAAGCCTTTGGGTTGGAAATCCAAAGCAAATCCCAAGCCTAAGGCTTAGTATTCCCAAAGCAAAATATAACGCGAGCGTGTTATAATGCGCTCGCGTTATGTTTTGCTTTTTTTTTGCTAGTTTGCCTAGTTTAACATAACATGAGCGCGTTATAACACGCTCGTGTTATGTCTCGCTTGGAAGGATTTATGTTTAAGGTTCCTAAGTATGTTTGATGTATGTATATGTAATGTCAGAAAATGTCCCCTTGGGGGCTTTTCCCTCATAAGGTTTAGCTCCCTGATCTTTTGCATGCATTTAGGACATCTTAGTTCATAATTTGGCATCTTGATGGAATGAGCCCTAGGTAACATTACAAATGGGACCTAGGAGGACCCCTTGAGCTGTACCCTACCCAAAATAGGGGAGGAGGACTTGGACACCCACGCCCTAGTCCTGCCCTATTTTGGGGCAGCCCTAATTTCTGGGTGTCAATTTATGATAGTTACTTAGGTCCTTTACTAACACGGTAAGTTTGAATTACAAAAATCTTGGCGAGAGTGCTTGTAGTTGCATAAATAAGCATATTTAGGCATTCATTTGTAAACTAGATGATTACAAGCAAGCTATTGTGTTCTTAGGGTGATTCAAGGCTTTCATTATGTTGCAAGAGCATACTTGTGTGGTTTATGTGTTTGTTTACAGATTTGAGCATCAATTTACTCATGGAATGAAGAGCATCTTCCTCCCATGAGAGATTCACTACAAGGTGACATTATATTGTGTTTTCATCATTGATTCCTTTAGTTTTTACCTCGGCCTCACAAGGGCACGCACTCTTAACTAACAATGGTGTTCGGAGACTTAAGTGTCCTCTAGAGCTTGACTAAGGCAAGCCTCTAAACACCACAACCCCCAAACCAAGTCTTGAGATTACAGGTTACAAATGTCGTATTTAGGAAAAGTGAAGTTGCAGGAAGGATTGATAGGCATCAAGGATTCAAAATCTGAAGAAAAGCAGGACACTAGAGCATTTCTAGGACTTAGGTGCTCTCTCTAGTGTCCTCCGTAGCTGAATTCTTGGAAACAGAAGTTACAGGGTTGATCAATGTCGGAAGGAGGTCTAGATCCTGCAAAGAAACTGGTACCTTGGACTTGGACGCATGTTCTAGTTTCCCTAACTATTCTGCCTCAGAACCCCGAAAATAGGTATTCTATGATTTGCTATTTTACTTCCATCTGCAAGAACATTTTCGTTATTCGTCAATTTATTGCCCTATTTGCATAATTAGGGTTTTAATGGTCAATTAAGCATAAGAGAAGAGAAATTGATAGTTAAATTCCCTAATCCAAGTTTCCCTACATCTCACAAGTGATCTAGGGTATGATAGTGCTCGCCACTCGACCCTAGATCCTTGAATGTAAGGTGGAGAGGAGGATTTAAACATCAAAACACTAAAACATTAACATATCCAATTTTCCACTAGACATTTTAGCGAACCTGTGTTTTTGGACTTAAATTGCAACTTACTGAGTGTGTGTCTTCAGATTTGGATTTCATTCATTCATTCATATAGTCATTCGTTTTATTGCATTGAGAAAAATTTAAAAAAATTGAAAATTTTGAAAAATTCAAAAAATTGCATTGTTTGGCTTACTAAATTGCATCAGTTCTTTCTAAATTTTCCTAATTCATGGTTTTTGCATCATATCTGATATAAGCTACAGAAAAACACAAAAATTTAGAAATTTGCATTGCATTTTTATCATTTAATTGCTAAGGTTTTGTAGAAATTTTGACAATTTTGATATAACCTAGTCATTCCAAAATCTAGGGTTAGTAGGCAAAATCTTTTCTCAAATTTTTTGACTGATTTTAGAGGCTCATTCAAATTTTCATTTGGCTGTAGTCTTGCATTTTAGTGTAAAATTGTATTTAGATTTAAAATATTTGCATTTTTGCATAGAAAATTTCAACAAAAACTAGCAATTTTCATGCATTTTCATTAGATTTGCATTGGCATTTTGCATGTTCAAGATTGAAAATCATTTTCAGATCTAAGAGTAAGTCAATTTCATCATAAATGAGACTTCAAATCATTCACATAGCATTTTTTCCCAAGATTTTCACTAAATTTGGCCTTATCGACTCTACAAACTTGCACCATAGGCATGTTGTGAAAAGTATTTTTGCATTAATTTTCTTTTATTAGGGTAATCATTTTCTGCCCCTCCTAGAATCTTTATAACACCCTTTTAACGAGCTCCTGTATTGAAAATTTGGTAGAAAAAAATACACATTTTGACTATTTTTGCCCTAGGGTTTGACCTAGTTTGTACTCCAAGCGTGTTGTGATCAATTTTATGGATTGGGCTAACTGCTATTATTGATATTATTTGTTTTAAATCCTAAAATTCATTACAACACCCCCTTTGCTAGGTCTTGGAATTGAAAAACTGTGAAAAATAGCTGATTTTTGCTATAGTTTCACTAGGGTTTTACCTTAAGTGGCACTAAAAGTGTGTTGTGTAGGGTATTTTCACACCAAGTGGCTGTTATTACTAATATTATTTTCTTTCCATCATCATTTTCCTCACAACACCCTTTGTTATGCCCTTTTGCATTGAGTTTTGGTGAAAAAAGTGCCTATTTTGACATATTTTCACTATATTTTGACTTGGCATTATCTTGGATTTGCATCAAGAGTGTGTTGGGAAGGATCTTATTTCTATTTTGGACTGATATCAGACATATAACTTTCTGCCCCTGATCAAAATCCTTACAACACCTTTTGTTTCATTCATTTGCATTGAAAAAGTACAAAAAATCAAGCATTTAAGGCTATTTTTACATATAGTTTTGCACTTGTCTTTTGCATCAATTTGAAAAGCTTCTCAAAATCTGATCTTACATTGAAGTGGCAAGTTCATGTCATTTTTCAATGGTATCTTTGCATGCATTTATCAAAGATCTTGATTTTGACCAATTTTTAACCCTCATGAGTGAACATCCTACGATATTAGAAAGCTTAACTGAGTTCTTCTCCATCAGTAGCAAGGAAAGAGCTGATGATGATCCCATAAGTTATCCTACTTTCCCTATAATTGAATACTCAAATGACAAGACTAGGGATAGCTTTAGTAATTCCATTGCTCTCCCTAGCCAAGATGAAGCATTAGTGAATGAAGAGCTCCCTTTAACAAAGAAAATTCCATGGGTAGAAAATGAGCATTCATTTAACAATAATCAAATTCCTACCTATGTGGATCATCCCACCAACCTTCTTCCTTTAGTTGATTGTTCACACACCTTGGATTTCACTAAGCAAGAGAAGACCTTTAATGTCCCTCCTTTGTTTGAATATTTAAGTCATCTGGATATCACTAAGAGGACAGAGAATAAATATGCTAGTAAGCTTCAACAAGAAAACATTCCACCTAGACAAATGAACTTTGACCTTGGTGTTTCCTCCTCTACAACACAAAAATCCATAACAAAGAAAAGCCCTATGTTACAAAAGCTAAGTCGTAAAATACAACAACGTCAACATGTAAAAAGGAGGAAGGCAAGGCGACGAGCTTACCTTGCATCTCAACAAGAAAACATTGATCCAAATATTCAACCAAACAATAATGATCCTAACGAGGAATAACATGATGAGCAAGACATGAATTTGGCTATGATACCTTATGTCCCACTTTCCCCCAACATTAAGGAATGGGAAGATGAAGATGATGATTTGCTTATAGACAATCCCTAGCCTAGTAGGGGCCCTACAGGTAAGTATCTCTAACCCTTTATCTCTCTCATGATGTGCTTCCCCCGTGATGTGATATATGTTGTTTAGGCCTTCTGGGATGACCTCGAATTCTCCTGTAATGTTCGGGATACCAGGAGACTGCCTCTGTTGTGACCTTTTATTTGTATCATCATTCTTCCATATTGCCTCTCTCTGATTTTATTGTTGTGTTGTGTCTTATGGACATAGCGTCATGGTTGGTGACCTGGGGGCACCCTCCTACGTGGCTGTCCCTAAGACACTTGTTTATGCTCTCTTATTTATTGTTTCCCTGTCTCTAGTGTTTCTATCTAGCAGGCGGATGACGACAAACATTTATACTGATGCGGACCTAGTGTCCCTTTCAAGAGAAATCAACAAATGGACTTAGTTCCTAATATGATGATGGGGTTGTATATCTTATCCAATGCTTGGCTAGTGTAAGCACTTGTGCTTTTCACGTAGTGAATTTGATGATGTTTTTGTCGCATTTACAAACCTTAACAATACTGCTGCTCTGTACACCTTTGTTTGCCTTTGAATCTAGCCTTGGCGGTACTTGATTTAAAGAGCTTCGTGATATTGCCCCATGGTTATCCTCAAACTCTGAATTCATTGTATAACCTTGGCTCTTTGTGTGGTTAATCATATGCATTGATGTTGTTATTTATCATGATTTTGTAGACACTAACATGTTTCTTGCAGGGATGTGTTTGTCGGAACATTTGGAGATCGTAAAGTACATGTCACCTCTAGGGGGCATGGGCTTTGCAAAAGTATGTGTTCCCTTGTGTGTTTTCTTCCTACCTTAACGTGCTTGATATCGATAACTATTATCAACCACCTTAAGGTGGGGGCATATATAAGGTAAGCTATCTATTGTAGATGTTAGCAATGTGCTTGTCCTCAAGTGCAGACTAGTGCAATGAGTACTTCCTGCATCCTAAGTTTGTTTTCAATCAATCAATCTATCTTCAAATCTATTGTGTATACCTCCTTTTCACCATAAGGCATCTCCGTGATGTGGGTGGGGTTGTATACTTTTGACCCCATACCTCCTTTTCAATGTAAGGCATCTCTGTGATGCGGGTGGGGTTGTATGCCATGCTTCCTTTTCATTGTAAGGCGTCTCTGTGACGCGCGTGGGGTTGCATTTTCAAAAGTCCTCTATGGAGGCGGGGAGTGGTTCTGTGACTAATTCAACCCTTAAGCATGTTTTTGGTGATTGTTGTGGCAAAGCCCAATTGTTGATGTGTGCCTGTAATGTGCCTGAGATGGTGATGAGCCTAGAAATAGGGAACACACCATTGCTTGTCTGTCGTGTTTTCTCCATGTCTTCAAGTGTGTGTGTTTTGGCGTGCTTGTTTTGTTTGGCATGTCTATTGCCCCATATGCAATATGCATTTTGGGAGGTTTTGCATGTCTTGTGTGTGTGTTGCCCCATATATACAAAGACCTGTGCGATGAGTGCATCCTGTATTATGGGAGGTTTGTTTACTTTACAGTACTTGCATTTACATTTCATATATAGGAGAAAAAGAAAAGAAAAGAATCATGTCTGTCTTCCATGCATTAATGTGTCTTCTATGCATTTACTATATTGTCCATGTTCTGCGTGACTGTAATTGTCTTCTCCGTGTTTTGCATGCCTGTTATTGTTTTCTATGTGATTAGCGTGTCTTCTCCATGCTTAGTGTGCTTGTTATGTTTGTGACCTTACTTTAATGCATGTATTGGCCTCACATTTATACATACATTAAAGTGGGGGCTAAATGTAACGTCAGAAAATGTCCCCTTGGGGGCTTTTCCCTCATAAGGTTTAGCTCCCAGGTCTTTTGCATGCATTTAGGACATCTTAGTTCATAATTTGGCATCCCGATGGAATGAGCCCTAGGTAACATGACAAATGGGACCTAGGAGGACCCCTTGAGATATACCCTACCCAAAATAGGGGGAGTACGTAGGCGCCTGCGCCCTAGTCCTGCCCTATTTTGGGGCAGCCCTAATTTTTAGGTGTCAGTTTATGACCGTTACTTAGGTCCTTTGCTGACACGGTAAGTTTGAATTATGAAAATCTTGGCGGGAGTGCTTGTAGTTGCATATATAAGCATGTTTAGGCATTCATTTGTAAACTAGATGATTACTAGCAAGCTATTGTGTTCTCAAGGTGATTCAAGGCTTTCATTGTGTTGCAAGAGCAGACTTGTGTGGTTTATGTGTTTGTTTACATATTTGAGCATCAATTTCCTCATGGAATGAAGAGCATCTTCCTCCCATGAGAGCTTCACTACAAGGTGATATTATATTATGTTTTCATCATTGATTCCTTTAGTTTTTGCCTCTTCCTCACAAGGGCACACACTCTTTATCTGACAACGGTGTTTGGAGACTTAAGTGTCCTCTAGGGCTTGAATGAGGCAAGCCTCTAAACACCACAACCCCCAAACAAAGTCTTGTGATTGCAGGTTACATGTGTCATATTTGGGAAAAGTGAAGTTGCAAGAAGGATTCACAGGCATCAAGGATTCAAGATCTAAAGAAAAGCGAGACACCAGAGCATTTCCAGGACTTGGGTGCTCACTCTAATGTCCTCTACAACTAAATTCCTAGAAACAGAAGTTACAGGGCTGATCAGTGTTGGAAGGAGGTCCAAATCGCATAAAGAAACTAGTACCTTGGACTTGGGTGCCCACTCCAGTGTCCCCGATTGTTCCGCCTCGGAACCCTGAAAATAGGTATTATGTGATTTGCTATTTTACTTCCATCTGCAAGAGCATTTTCTGTTATTCATCAATTTATTGCCGTATTTGCATAATTAGGGTTTTAATGGTCAATTAAGCATAAGAGAAGAGAAATTGATAATTAAATTCCCTAATCCAAGTTTCCCTACATCTCACAAGTGATCTAGGGTATTATAGTGCTCACCACTTGACCGTACATCCTTGAATGTAAAGTGGAGAGGAAGATTTAAACATCAAAACACTAAAACATTAACAAATCCAATTTTCCACTAAATAGTATATATGTATGCTTGTATGTATGTATGTATGGTTGTATGTATTTATGTACATGTATCCATGCTTGTATGTATGTATGTAATGTATGTATGTATGTATGTAAGGGTTTTGGGTTTAGGGTATATAGGGACCTGAGCCCATATAGTTTTTAGGGTTGATGGTTGAGTTTTTTGGGTTTAGGGTTTAAGGTATATGGTTGAGGTTTGAGGGATTAGGGCTTAAGTAATAGGTCGAGGGTAGAGGGTAGAGGGTAGAGTGTAGACGGTAGAGGTTAGAGGGTTGAGGGTTACATTTGAGGGTTAATATTCAACTTGTTGAGTGTATAAGATTAAGTGTGTAAGGCATGGGGATTAGGGTTTATGATATTAGGTTTAGGGTTTACAATATGGATTGAGGGTATATAAGGCATAGGGTGACTTGGGTTGAGAGTGTATGGTTTAGGTTTAATTTAAGTATAGGGCTAAGGCACAATATTTAGGGTCTAGGGTATAAGGGTGAGGTTATAAGGTATAGGGATGAGGGTTTGTGGGTGTAGGCTTCAGGGTTTAAGGTATAAGGTTAAGGATTGAGGGATTAGGGCTTAAGTATATGGTTGAGGGTATAGGGTTGAGGGTTGAAAGTTTATAGTTGAGGGATAATGTTCAAGGTTCAGAGAGGTAGAGAGAAAGGAAAATATCTAGAGAGCCATGAGAGATATACAATTGAGAGACCTAAAACCTAGTGAGAGAGGGGTGAGGCAGATAGGGGAGAGATGGGGTGAGGCAGATAGGGGAGGAGAGGGGTGGATAAGGGTTGAGGGTTTAGGGTTTAAGGGTTAAGGGTTGAGGGTTAAAGGGTTGAGGTATTAAGGGTTTAAGGGTTGAGGGATTAGGATTTAGGGTTGAGGGATTAGGGTTTAAGGTATAGTGTTGAGGGTTGAGGGTTTAGGGATAGGGTTTAGGATTTAAGGTTTACGGGTTGAGGGTTAAGGATTTAGCAATAAGGGTTTAGTGATAAGGTAAAGGGTTTAAGGTATAGTGTCGAGGGTTAAGGGTTCAGGGATAGGGTTTAGGATTTAAGGTATAAGGGTTGAGGCTTTAGCGACAGGGTTTAGGGTTTTGGGATAACGGATTAGGGTTTAGGGTTGAGGGATAAGGGTTTAAGGTATAGTGTTTAGGGTTGAGGGTTTAGGGATAGGTCTTAGGATTTAAGGTTTAAGGGTTGAGGGTTGAGGCTTTAGGGATAATGTTTAGGGTTTAGGGATAAGGGATTAGGGTTTAGGGTTGAGGGATTAGGGTTTAAGGTATAGTGTTGAGGGTTGAGGGTTTAGGGATAGGCTTTAGGGTTTAGGGTTCAGGGATTAGGGTTTAGGGCTGAGGGATTAGGGTTTAAGGTTAAGGGTTGAGGGTTTATGGATAGGGTTTAGGGTTAATGGATTAGGGTTTAGGGTTTAGGGTTGAGGGATTAGGGTTTAAGGTATAGTGTTGAGGGTTGAGGGTTTAGGGATAGGGTTTAGGGTTTAGGGTTGAGGGATTAGGGTTTAGGGTTGATGGATTAGGGTTGAGGGTTGAAGGTTGAGGGTTGAGGGTTGAGGGTTGAGGGTTGATGGATAGGGTTGAGGGTCGAGGGATTAGGGTTATGGTAGAGTGTCGAGGGTAGAGGGATTAGGGATAGGGTTTAGGGTTGAAGGTTTAAGGATTGAGGGTTGAGGCTTTAAGGCTAAGGGTTAAGGGATTAGGGCTTAAGATATAGTGTCAAGGGTCAAGGGTTTAGGGATAGGTTTTAGGGTTTAAGGTTTAAGGGTTGAGGGTTGAGGGATAGGGTTTAGGGATAATGAATTAGGGTTTAAGGTATAGTGTCGAGGGTTTAGGGTTTAGGAATAGGGATAGAGTCTAGTGTTTAGGGATAAGGGATTAGGGATTAGGGTTTAGGGTTGAGGGATTAGGGATTAGGGTTGAGGATTGAGGGATTAGGGTTTAAGTTATAGTGTTGAGGGTTGAGGCTTTAGAGATAGGGTTTAGGGTTTAGGGTTGAGGGATTAGGGTTTAAGGTATATTTTTGAGGGTTGAGGGTTTAGGTATAGGGTATAGGGTTTAGGGTTGAGGGATTAGGGTTTCAGGTTTTGGGTTTAGGGTTTAAGGTATAGTATTGAGGGTTGAGGCATAGGGTTTAGGGTGTAGGGATTAGGGTTTAGGGTTGAGGGATTAGGGTTTAAGGTTGAGGGTTGAGGATTGAGAGTTTAGGGATAGTGTTTAGGGTTGAGTGATTAGGGCTTAGGGTTGAGGGATTAGGGTTTAAGGTATAGTGTTGAGAGTTGAGGGTTTAGGGATAGGGTTTAGGGTTTAGGGTTGAGGGTTGATGGATTAGGGTTTAAGGGTGAGGGTTGAGGGTTTAGGGATAGGGTTTAGGGTTGAGGATTAGGGTTTAAGGGTGAGGGTTGAGGGTTTAGGGATAGGGTTGAGGGTTGAGGGATTAGAATTAAGGTAGAGTGTCGAGGGTACATGGATTATGGATAGGATTTAGGATTGAAGGTTTAAGGATTGAGGGTTGAGGCTTTAGGGCTGAGGGTTAAGGGATTAGGGTTTAAGATATAGTTTTAAGGGTTGAGGGTTGAGGGATAGGGTTTAGGTTTTAGGGATAAGGGAATAGGGTTTAACTTGTATAGTGTTGAGGGTTGAGGGTTTAGGAATAGGGATAACATTTAAGGTTTAGGGATAAGGGATTAGGGTTTAGGGTTGAGGGATTAGGGATTAGGGTTTAAGGTATAGTGTTGAGGGTTGAGGCTTTAGGGATAGGGTTTAGGGTTTAGGGATTAGGGTTTAAAATATAGTTTTGAGGGTTGAGGGTTTACTGATAGGGTTTAGGGTTTAGGGTTGAGGGATTAGGGTTTAAGGTATAGTGTTAAGGGTTGAGGATTTAGGGATAGGGTTGAGGGATTAGGGTTTAAGGTTGAGGGTTGAGGGTTGAGGGATAGGTTTTAGGAATGAGGGATTAGGGTTTAGGGTTGATGGATTAGGGGTTAAGGTATAGTGTTGAGGGTTGAGGGTTTAGGGATATAGTTTAGGGTTTGGGGTTAAGGGATTAGGGTTTAGGATTGACAGATTAGGGTTTAAGGTTGAGAGTTGAGGGTTGAGGTTTGAGGGTTGAGGGTTTAGGGATAGGGTTGAGGGTCGAAGGATTAGGGTTAAGGTGGAGTGTTGAGGGTAGAAGGATTAGGGATAGAGTTTAAGGTTGAAGGTTTAAGGATTCAGGGTTGAGGCTTTATGGCTGAGGGTTAAGGGATTAGGGTTTAAGATATAGTGTTGAGGGTCGAGGGTTTAGGGATAGGTTTTAGGGTTTAAGGGTTGAGGGTTGAGGGTTGAGGGATAGGGTTTAGGGTTTAGGGATAAGGGATTAGGGTTTAAGGTATAGTGTCGAGGGTTGAGAGTTTAGGAATAGAGATAGCATTTAGGGTTTAGGGATAATGGATTAAGGTTTAGGGTTGAGGGATTAGGGATTAGGATTGAGGGATTAGGGTTTAAGGTATAGTGTTGAGGGTTGAGGCTATAGGGATAGGGTCTAGGGTTTAGGGCTAAGGGATTAGGGTTTAAGGTATAGTTTTGAGGGTTGAGGGTTTAGGGATAAGGATTAGGGTTTAGGGTTGAGGGATTAGGGTTTAAGTTAATAGTGTTTAGGGTTGATGGTTTAGGGTTTAGGGTTGAGGGATTAGGGTTTAAGGTTGAGGGTTTAGGGATAGGGTTTTGGGTTGAGGAATTAGGGTTTAGGGTTGAGCGATTAGGGTTTAAGGTATACTGTTGAGGGTTGAGGCTTTAGGTATAGGGTTTAGGGTTTAGGGATAAGGGATTAGGGTTTAGGGTTGAGGGATTAAGGTTTAAGGTTGAGAGTTTAGGGTTGAGGGTTTAGGGATAGGGTTTAGAGTTTAGGGATAATGGATTAGGGTTTAGGACCTTGAGGGATTAGGGTTTAGGGTTGAGGATTTAGGGATATCCTTTAGAGTTGAGGGATTAGGGTTGAGGGTTGAGGGATTAGGGTTAAGGTAGAGTGTTGAGGGTAAAGGGATTACGGATAGGGTTTATGGTTGAAGGTTTAAGGATTGAGGGTTGAGGCTTTAGGGTGAGGGTTAAGGGATTAGGGTTTAAGATATAGTGTCGAGGGTTGAGGGTTTAGTGATAGGGTGTAGGGTTTAGGGTTGAGTGAATAGGGTTTTAAGGTAAAGTGTTGAGGGCTTAGGATTTAAGGTTTAAGGGTTGAAACTTTAGGGTTTAGGGTTAAGTGAGAGACCTAGATGGCTAAGGACAGATGGAGAGGTAGACAAGGAGTGACTGAGAGATGTAGAGAGGGGAGAGGTAGAGAGGTGAGGGGGAGAGATAGGTGAGATATAGAGAGGTGAGAGATAGAAGAAATACATGGAGAAATGAATAATATAGATTTTTCTATAGCAGGTCAAAATGCACTCTTATTATAATGTGAGCACGTTATAATGCGAGCGTGTTTTGGATTTCTATAAAAATGGTCAAAAGGCCTGGACCCCCATGGTCTAGGCCCACATACTCTATTTTCTTCTGTTTATGGGCGTGTTCTAACAAAAAAAGTGTTTTCATGCTGTTGGGAAGTTCACATGCACATTTTTCACATTCTACCACCTTTGCATGAACTTTCCACCACCTTTTTCTACTTTGCCAACTTCAGGAGGAAATAACATAGTTTTCACATCGAATTTGATATATATCAATTCAAGTTTCAATTTTTGTAGTGTTGCAATGTTAATTGTGATTGAATTGTAGGAATTCAACATTATAGATTGGTTAATAGTATTGTTGTTACTAATTCTATTTGTGTGTTATTCAATTTAACATTGAAAAGGAAGAAAGTGGTGAAAAACTCAAATTGTTGAGGAGTTTGATACAAGGAGAAAAAAACACTACATAATTGGGTACTCTCTCCATTCGAATCTCTATTTTTTAGGTATGTCAAGTCTTTACATGCATGCTCTTTACATTTTCCTTAATTCTATTTGAATTACTTTATCATGCTTTATCATACATGTTTATATCACTTGTATGGTTTACATATTTTGTGTTTATATCAGTCTCATTTTTTTGATTTATAGTTCATCTGCCTTGTCTATGCTTCCACATTTTGCATACATGTCTTACATTTTGCATTTATGGTTCATAATAGTTCTTACTACCCAAAGAGGTTAGTCATCACACACAAATGTCCTTATAATAGACTATGTTTTAAATTAGTTCATGGTATGCATAATAATAGATATCTCAAAGGTCAACATTAATTAAAATAGACACAATCACAATATCATTGTTAAGTCCCTTTGCATAATGAACCTTATAATACAAACTCATTAATGTCTATCTAATGAGATTCAATCTAAAGGACCTCATGGAAAATTCCATCATGTGTGTTTCCTTTAAACCTACATAGATAGCGTTAAGTTAAATCTCTAGATTTTATTACTGAAGAATCCATAGGGTCAGTCTACAATCTCACATGGTGCCATGTATATTTTCTACACTTGGGCTCTTTAATAAGTATGTGCAATAATGAATTAAACATATCTTAACATACCATGATGTCAAATTATACAAGAATAAATCCTTACAACATATAAATATACAATCGCTTAAGCATAATGAAATACTATTATCTTGTCATAACAAGTTAAAATACAAATGAATAGGTGCCAAGATCATACAAGTAAATCCCAATAGGCTTAATCCAATCATGATACATGCTATGCTACATTATTCTTCATGTTGATAGTTCATACAAACCTTGTATACCAGATGTTTCCATTCCCATATCTATGACAATGTACCAAGTTAAATACTACAAATCATTCACATTGCCATGGACTTGATATAGGGTCTCAAGATAGTTCAGTCACAACAAAGTGCAAAGTTCACCATGAGTGTCTCCATGAAAATCATAAGCCTTAAGGCTGATCCTCTTGGTTGTCATAACATGATAATGTGAAGATAAGGGACTACTATCAGACATCAGAAAATCAGTCCTTACCTCATGCCCTAGTGTGATGTCTCCCACGATCTCAATCATCTCTCCTTTCATGACTAGATGGTTATCAACAAGTGCTGGCCCACGAGACGTCTCCAAGTGAAAATCAAGTGTATCATGTGTCCTAAATTCTGTGCCATGGCTGCAAGCTAAGTCTTCATGTGTGAGGAGATGATCTCTATATCCGCAAGTAAGTGTAAGTAGTTTGATGCCACTAGTACTAAGGCCTCCCCTGTTTCCCTCTCAAGTTGTTGTCCTTGATGACAAATACACAAAATCTCAGGTTTGTCGCACAATGACAATTGTATCATGATAGTTGGAAGAGGATTGTATTGGTTATTGTTATTTATGATAGTGAGCTTGGCAGCTTTTGGTTGACTTGGTATGACAGGTACTATTGGTGTTCATGATGTTATTCATATGACATTAGGATAGTATTCATGTTGTTATTCATATGACATAGTTAATATGTTTAACATTTGTTGCAAGTTGGTGTGCTATGCATTGTTTCTCTCATTGCAGTGGTATTGTCGTTCCTTGGCAATAAGGCTGTGTCAAAATTGAATGAGGCACTTGGTTATCTTCTCTTGATCCAATATGCAAGTAATATTCATCATTGATATGAAAGGTTGCTTGTTTCAGTTTGATCAACATTCAGATTCTCTGGTGTTGAACTTACCAAGTCTTGATCATTTTTCAAAGTGGCACAAAAACTATTTTATGGCATCATTGAGGGGATTTCATTCTTGGTAATCTTCATGTGTCTTAACTTTGCAATTCAATGTTACCAAGGCATGGAGTTATATTTGTCATCATGACATTGATCATTCCTTAACATCTCTTATCTCTTAATGAGGTTTCATATTGATAAAAGATGTTAAGATTGTGTGAAGGTGATTATAATTTCTAACTCTAAAGTTAGTGAAAGGCACCATTTGTTGAAAGGGTTTTGATTTGTCTTATACAAAAATAAAAAAATAACAAAGCTTGTTTTTGGGCCACTTAAGTCACGAACTTGCCCAGTAGGTTTCAGGTTTGAGAAGAAGGTAAATGTTGATGGTTTTAGTCTATTGGTCACCAGGGCCTTTAGGGCACACCGGGACAGGTAGTCAAGAGATGTATACGGTGGAAAGCTTGTTGTTGGAAGCCCATTTTGTAAGGTTAAACTTTATAACATGCTGCTCTCAACTTAGGGTTACATTTTTATGCAAAGTATCTCAAGATTCAGTTTTGATGATGAGGATGATCTCTAGGATTTGACAAAGCAATAGTGAGCTTTAACTTGACAGTTAGTTTTTGGACTCAAACACTTCATTTGTTGGCAGTATTCAGGTGATATTATTTTCATTTGAAGGTTCATTTTTTGTGGTTTATTGTTAAGAGTTTTCTAAGCTATTTTATGGGTGAATGAAGCTGTTATTTATTGTGTTGACTAAGTCTATTTTACTAAAAAAAAGACAGCAAGAAGAGTATTCTATTGTGTTTCTTGGTTCTTACGATGAATTTATTTTGTTGAAGCTTTTGTTTAAGGGATTTTTACTGTGCCTTTGTGATTTCTTGGTTGGGAGGTTTCTTGACAGTCTTAAAAGCATATCTTATTTTGTTGGTTTTCTTTTCTTATGAGACTTGGGGTTTCTTTCACCCGAGAGGTCTCTCTGTCACATATATTTGAGTTTATCCTTGTTTGAGACAGTGAGGTACCAGTTTATATATATACATTTCATTTATTTGTTGAAAGACAGTTATCTACAGTTAGGTCAAACACAAAATGGTTTTAAGCTGTCTACTTTCATCTTGGTTAGGGTTTGAAGGATTCACCTTCATGATTCGACACTAGGGTCTTGTGTAATAATCTTGAAGATAGTTTTTGTTACTTTAAATAAATTTGAGAACATTATATGAACTATTGTTGATATTATTTTGTTGTGGTTAAGGTTTTTGTAACCATAGTTTGGAAAGGCATTAGATGTTTGAAATATTTTCAAAGACATTGCAGAAGATTTCTTACAAACTCAAGTTCTTGATAATGGGTTTGTTCGACCACACTCTCCTGACAGTTACTGATTCAGTTGGAAACTACTTCAAATAGTTTAACTACTTTAGTTATTCATACAAACTGTTCAATGAAAGACACAAAAGGCAGTGAGAAAGTATAAAAAGGCATAAAATGTAAACACCTGATATGGTGTTGATGATATTGTATTTACACCATCATTGAGACAATAGCAGTGTGTTGTAATGCAAAAACATTTTTGAGTTGATGTGCACAGTTTTGGTTATGTATTCTTGAGTCTCAAATAAATGAGACTGTCAAGATTTGGATTGTAGAGAAATAGAGAATCCCTCTGTATTGTATATTTTGATCTAATCTTTGAGAAGTTGTAAGTGATCATGTCAGTGAGACAATATGATCATTGCTAGTGAGGCTTATGTTTCCAGTGAGGCTTATGTTGCCAGTGAGGCATTTTGTAGTCACTAAGACATAAAGGGTAGTGAGGCTCTGTAATTGGTGTTTTTGATTATTAAGCTAGTGAGGCATTTACTGAGTGTTTTTTCTGCCGTTTTCCACTCCTAAAATCTTTGTCTTATGGTCTCATTTGTTGCATGATTCATTTGTCCTTTATATTTGTTTTTTCAGTTCTTTAATGCACAGTCTCTTGCATTGATAAAGTCTAAATCAGCAATTGCTTCTATTTTTAAAGTTTGAGATAAAAGTGATAAAAGTGTTTTGTTTTCTACAACACTGATTCATCCCCCCTCTTAGTGTTTTCAAGTACTCCAACAAGTGGTATCAAAGCATAGGTTCCCTATAGAAGTCTAACAGGCTTAGGTAGGTCATGATAGTGGAGTACCATGGGAAAGGGTAGAAGAAATAGAGAAACAAACAAAAGGCTATAGAACAACTCTAGTCAAGCCTAGTGATGAGTTGTTGCCTAAGTCACCTTTGAAAGTTGACACAAAGTATGATAAAGAAAATGACTTTGTTGTTAAGATTGATGATACAAAAGGAGACCTCTTTATGGATGAAGATGGACAGGAGTTAGATGAAGATGATTGTGAATTAGATGTTGAAGGAGAACTCTTGTGTGCCTTGGATGAAATCAAGCAAGTCAGTAAAGAAAATTGAAGATTAGAAGACTCCAAGAAAAAGGTACTTTTTGATCTTGCAAAAGTTTCTTTAGAACTTGAAGAGGCAAGAAACTTGATTGTAGATTTAAGAGGTCAAGTTGAAGATTCAAATAAGCTAACTATTAGTCTAAAGATAGAAATAGAGGAAGCCAAAAGAATAATAGATGTAACAAATTCTGATCTTGAGGTGAAAAGAATTGAATGTCTAAAATTAGAAACAAAAATTATCAATCTGAGAGAAGATTATGGTCTCAAGGCCCTGTCTAAGAGATATCAGGAGTTTGAAGAAAGCACAAGCAAGTTGCATGAAATGTTGGGAAAACAAAAACACTACAAAGACACTACATGTATAGGTTATGAAGAAGGACAATGCTCTAAAGCCAGAAGTACACCTAGGAAAAAGATAGATTTGGGTCATCATACTGCTGCTCTTGTAGATAAGATAGAAGATAAATGTGTTAATGAAGGTAGAAGGACAAGTAGAACCTGAAGACCTCCACTTGTCAGGCAATACCATTCAATAATGTATAACTACTCCCAGTTTCATGGTTATTGTTAGTCTTGTCATTTTTATGGTCACAGAGCTAGAGATTATAGAAATCACTCAAGAAATGATCTTCTATGGAATAAGAATAAGAGTTCTTATACTTTTTCAAATCAGGGCTATAATAGTGTTTGTTATAATTGCAATATTGTTGGTCACATTGTAAGAAATTATATGAGACAAGTTCTAAATGATGATGTAAGATTCATGAGAAGATATAGACCCTTGATCATGTGTTATAGATGTAATGGTTTTGGACATAGAGCCAAGTTTTACAGAAGTAAGGTGTTAAAATCATCTGAGCAAGAAGATACTCTAAACAAAGAAAAGAAAAAGCCTATAAAAGTTTGGAGAAGGAAACAAGTTCAAGAGCATAAGAAGGAAGAGTCTAAGCTTGTGCATGTTGCATAAGAGACATCATTTGTTGCCTGAAAGATCAACATAAGGTAAGGGGGAGTGATTTTTACTATATCTTTCAAACCCCATGGAATAGACTAAGGTGTTTTAATAGTTATCTTGGTGTTGTTAGAAGAATAAAAAATCGGTATCAATCTCACTTTATGTTCAACAGACAATTTATCTTTGTTGTGTTTGTTAAGGATATTGTATAGCTGTGTGTTATTGCAAGATTATGTGTTTTTATCTTTAGTGAATAGTTGAACTTGGTGTTTAGGACAGTGCTCTGAGGATGTTGTAGGTATGGTAGTTTGTAGGGGGCGTCTATCATTCTTTGCCACGTGTTTTTATCAGGTGTTGATTGTTTCTTGAATGGGGAGCAATTAGGTGTTTGACAGAGATAAATCACTTCACAACATTGATTTGTTATTATCAAGATAGTTTTTCCTTTAACTTTGTTATTACATGTTCTTGACTGACATAGACTTTGTTTGAGACAATGTAATTAATGCAAGGAGAAAGGACAACAGTAAAATGTTGAGGCCCTTGAGGACAATAGAAAGTTATAAAGTGTTACAGACTGTTAATGCTATGATTTGCTGATGCTATGTTGCTATGATTTGATGCCTATTACATGTTCATGACATTTTCATACATTATTGTTGCATTACTTTCATGGGGACATAATGTATGAGGCAGTACAATCTTGGTAACTTCATGCTATAGGCATTTTATTGAGGCTCGTTACATTTAAGTTTCAGTCAGTTCTTATGATTATTTTTTCAGTTATGATGAGGAGATATATGATGTATTGATGTTCTACAAGACAGTGGTTAATGGCATCATGAGTTTATCTGCCTTTATTAGTGGTATCAAAATAGGATCTTTGATGTCTAAAGCAGTTGACTAAAGGACAAGATGTCAAAGAATGTAAAGATATCAAGTTGTCTGAGTTATCTTTCATGGGAAATAGTCAAGGTGTCCAAAAGATTAGTGATTCAGTGTTCTAGTGTAATGGATTTTTGCTGATGAGATTATGGCCTCTATGCATGTTGTCTCTTTGTTGAACTTCTACTACAATGTCACTGAACATAGTACACTTTATTGATCTGAGAAACTTTGATCATGAGCTTATTTTAGGGGCAGTTTCAATGCATACAGTGTATTTCACATGTTTGATCTTATGCATGGTTTTAGGGGGAGATTTCCTGTATATTTTACACCCCTAGTTTAGATTACATGACTATTATTCTTTGATGGCATTTGTTTTGTGGAATTATATTGCATGCTTCTATAGTGATGACACCCTGAGTATCTTCTCTCAGTGTGTGGTTGCTCATATCTGTTTGCATCATGGCTTCACTTGACTATATGGTTCAACATTACACTCAGCTATTGTGATCATTTTTTGATACTTTTACAGTGTATGTGTGATGCATTTATGAGGTAGTGATGACAATCTAGATACTATGTTTTTGTGATGGTTTAGTTTGTGATTCCTTCTCATATTCTTGCACCATGGATATATTGAGGAAGTTGCTCTTTTGGCATATGAAATCTTATACTGTGATAGAAATGATAGTTATGGTTGGCTTGACTTGGGAGCAGTAACAATAATGTGATATCTTCAATGATACTGTGCTTAATACAATGTTGTTTTTCAGACTTCAGTGATATATCCTTATGCTGATAACATCTATGTTTTTGCTCTTTGATGGTCTGATGTTTCACATGATTGGCATATTGAGTTGTTGTCCTTGATAGTACTTTATCTCTCTTGCTATAATACATATTCATTTATATGTTCCTTCTTTGGTACTGATAGTTTAGTGATGTTTCAGGACATTCTAGTTACCTTGTGCAACATTGGCCAGTGATGGTATGCTTTATATTTCATGTTTTTTTGTAGCATGTTGGATTATGGTTGCTGATCTATCTTTGAGGCAATGGCACACTTCTTTCTCCCATTGTCTTTGATGCAAAAAGAGGGACAAAGAGTTGTGTTTTTCCATCAAGGACAAAGGGGGAGTTTGTTGCCCTCTCAGGTTGTTGTCCTTGATGACAAATACACAAACTCTCAGTTTTGTGGCACAACGATAGTTGTATCATGATAGTTGTCTATCATGACAGTTGTTCAGAGGGTTGTATTGGTTATTGTTATTTGTGACAATGAGCTTGGCATCTTTTGGTTGACTTGGTATGACAGGTACTGTTGGTATTCATGATGTTATTCATATGACATCAAGATAGTATTCATGTTGTTATTCATATGACATAGTTAATATGTTTAGCATTTGTTGCAAGTTGGTGTGCTACAAGTTGGTGTGCTATGCATTGTTTCTCTCATTGTAGTGGTATTGTGGTTCCTTGGCAATATGGCTATGTTGAAATTGAATGAGGCACTTGGTTATCTTCTCTTGAAAATATGCAAGTAATATTCATCATTGATATGAAAGGTTGCTTGTTTCAGTTTGATCAACATTCAGATTCTCTGATGTTGCACTTACCAAGTCTTGATCATTTTTCAAAGTGGCACAAAAACTATTTTATGGCATCATTGAGGGGATTTCATTCTTGGTAATCTTCATGTGTTTTAACTTTGCAATTCAATGTTACCAAGGCATGGAGTTATATTTTTTTTTTCATGAAATTGATCATTCCATAACATCTCTTATCTCTTAATGAGGTTTCATATTGTTAAAATATGTTAAGATTGTGTGAAGGTGATTATAATTTCTAACTCTAAAGTTAGTGAAAGGCACCATTTGTTGAAAGGGTTTTGGTTTGTCTTATACAAAAAAAAAAAAAAGAGCTTGTTTTTGTTCCATTTAAGTCATGAACTTGCCCAGTAGGTTTCGGGTTTGAGAAGAAGGTAAATGTTGATGGTTTTAGTCTATTGGTCATCGAGCCCTTTAGGGCACATTGGGATAGGTAGTCAAGAGATGTATATGGTGGAAAGCTTATTTTTGGAAGCTCATTTTGTAAGGTTAATCTTTGTAACATGCTTATCTCGACTTAGGGTTACAATTTTATGCAAAGTATCTCAAGATTCAATTGTGATGATGAGGATGATCTCTAGGATTTGACAAAGCAACAGTGAGCTTCAGCTTGACAATTAGTTTTTGTACTTAAAGACTTCATTTGTTGACACTATTCAGGTGATATTATTTTCATTTGAAGGTTCATTTTTTGTGGTTTATTGTTAAGGGTTTTTTGAGCTATTTTATGGGTGAATAAAGTCATTATTTACTATGTTGACTAAGTCTATTTTACTGAAAAAAGACAACAAGAAGAGAATTCTATTGTGTTTCTTGGTTCTTAAGATGAAGTTCTTCTATTGAAGCTTTTGTTTAAGGGATATTTACTGTGCCTTTGTGATTTCTTGGTTGGGAGGTTTCTTGACAGTCTTAAAAGCATATCTTATTTTGTTGGTTTGCTTTTCTTATGAGACTTGGGGTTTCTTTGACCCGAGAGGTCTCTCTGTCACATATATTTGAGTTTGTCCTTATTTGAGATAGTGAGGTGTCATTATATATATATTTCATTTATTTGTTGAAAGGCAGTTATCTACAGTTGGGTCGAACAAAAAATGGTTTTAAAATGTCTACTTTCATCTTGGTTAGGGTTTGAAGGATTCACCCTCATGATTCGACAATAGGGTCTTGTGTAATAATCTTGAAGACAATTTTTGTTACTTTGAATAAATTTGAGAACATTATATGAAATATTGTTGATATTATTCTATTGTGGTTAAGGTTTTTGTAACCATAGTTTGGAAAGACATTATATGTTTGAAATATTTTCAAAGGCATTGTGGAAGATTTATTACAAACTCAAGTTCTTGATAATGGGTCTGTTCAACCACACTCTCCTGACAGTTACTGATTCAGTTGGAAACTACTTCAAATAGTTTAACTATTTCAGTTATTCATACAAATTGTTCAATGAAAGATACAAAAGGTAGTGAGAAAGTATAAAAAGGCATAAAATGTAAACACCTAATATAGTGTTGATGATATTGTATTTACACTATCATTGAGACAATAACAGTGTGTTGTAATGAAAAAACATTTCTGAGTTGATGTGCACAGTTTTGGTTATGTATTCTTGAGTCTCAAATAAATGAGACTGTCAAGATCTGGATTGTAGAGAATTAGAGAAACCCTCTGTATTGTATATTTTCATCTGTTCTTTGAGAAGTTGTAAGTGATCATGTCAGTAAGACAATATGATCATTGCTAGTGAGGTATTTTGTAGTCACTGAGACATAAAGGCCAGTGAGGCTCTGTAATTGGTGTTTTTGATGATTAAGCCAGTGAGGCATTTACTGAGTGTTTTTTCTACCCCATGAGGGTTTTCCACTCCTAAAATCTTTGTCTTATGGTCTCATTTGTTGCATGATTCATTTGTCCTTTATATTTTTTTGTTTAGTTCTTTAATGCACAGTCTCTTGCATTGATAAAGCCTAAATCAGCAACTGCTTCTATTTTTAAAGTTTGTGATAAAAGTGATAAAAGTGTTTTGTTTTCTACAACACTGATTCACCCCCTTCTCTCAGTGTTGTCATGTACTCCAACATCCCCCACATATTCAACCTTGTAGTCAACATGAAGTCCCATGTACTCTTCACTTGTAGCCTTAATAGGTGACTCTCCTTTGTCCTTATCCTCATAGGACTGAAGTGAACTTTGTACCATAATGCTTTGTACCTATTTTGGTTGAGTGACATTTACTCTTCTACATGATGATTGTATGTACATTTTGTATGAAGGGTTGAATGGCATATTTCAGTTATTTGTATGGATTCATTTTTTTAGGAACTAATATTTGTCTCTTTATCATGCTACAAATAAATTCTCTGTCATGCCGAGGAAATGATCAAGAATTAAACCAACACAGGAAGAGATAGAAGCTAAGAATGCAAAGAAAGAAACGACTATGAGGGAACTTCATGAGAAGAGAAAATTTGACATGATAAATGAAGACATGCCAATCGAAGAGGAACCACAACCATAAAAAAGAAATATGGTATTGGTGGCACAAAGGGAACGAATGCAAAATCTTTGTGCTATGAGAGATTTGAATACCGTAGTTGGAGACACGTCCTCTACCTCAAGTCAACATGTAGGGACACCATCTACCACATCTCAAGTTGAGAGTACATCATCACTCACATGTGAGGAAGGAGGTATGCCATCGTTCCCACCTCAACCTCAAGGTATGTCATCTATTCCATCTTCGATCGAAGGTATGCCATCTAGCCCATCTCATTTAAATATTGATGAAATTCCTAATGTTGAGTTGAATTTACCTATCTTAACACCACCTAGAATTTTGCATAGAAAGCCAAAGTATTTGATTAATATTGATGAGAGTATTTTGGAGCCAATGCAAGGTAAGATTCAAAAACTCACTTGTAGAAGATATGCTCATAAGATTTGGAGATTGTTCTTTGAAAAGTTAAATGAGACCGCAAGATGTCAACTATTCGTTGAAATGATGCGAAGTATAAAGTATAGGTCCATCATGAATGTTCTTGGGTTGAGAACATCAGAGGCTTCAAGTGAAAAATCTATTGTGAAGAATCTAATGAGTGCCTATGAGAGTGTGGTTAACACCTCAAGCACAAAAGATAGTAATGCAACACGGCGTGTCATTATATCGACTATAGTAAGTAGTCAAATGAGGATAGCTCATCTCATTAGAAAGACAAGTCAAGAATTGAGAATTAATAGGAAAACTTTATCAAGAGCCATTGGAAGGTGACAAAGAATTGAGGACACCAATGCCAATGAATTATGGGCGTTCTCACGGAGACTACCACGAAAAGATAAACCAATTGTTGAAGCATTGAGGTCACTAATTGAAGACTTTTGGAAGAATTACACAAGGGTATCTCTCAATCAAAGGGATGTGGTAAGAAGGAGAATCGGTAGTCAGAATTGTGAGCCACATCCAAAGCATTTTTTGGATATGACTCAAACACAGTTTTTTGGTAAATTTCTAGAGATGTATCATCAAATAAAAAATTGTCAAAGATATTTTGAAATTCTAAAACTTTTTTATGTCAAGATAAATCACACATGCACTACTTGTTGTTGTAGATTACATATTGAATTTTCTAACCATTTTGATGTTTATCGGTCTATATGTTTAGATTTGCATACTAACAATGTTTTGTAGGATTGTGGCATACATGCCCCACCAACATCTTCAAGAGACTTCATATCAACAATTTTATGTGAAAGAGAGGAAGGTCAAGTATTCTATAGGAAATTATGCTTGGATGGCACATGTTAGCATTGCGGTGGCTTGCAACATATGCCAATATGTGAACATATGGAAATAACACATGCGGTTGCAAATGAACTAGTAGAGTTTGGCAAGTATAAAATAGTGGCATACAATACAAAAGATGGTAAAGAAGTAAAGAGGTGTGAATTGGTTATTCAAAAGATTCCAGTGTATCAATTTATGTCTATATTTCATGATAGTATAGTGTATGAGTATGCAAGACATGCCCATAAAGCTCGATGGTTGGACTTGCAATTCAAGTCATGAAAGGACACATTTCCAGTTGGTAGCATTGTTTCAGTCATCGACTTTGCAGAGAACTACAGTCTACAGCCACAATGTGAGGTGCAATCACAATATTACAACTCCACACATGTTTCTATATTTGTGCACATCGCATTCATTCATGCGAATGATAGTACAGAGGATGACAGAAAATTCATAAGGGAGTATCATTTTTATATTAGTGATGATCACACGCATTCTACGGAGTATGTGCAAGGTTGCTTTCAGGTGTTCTACAATGATTTGGCTAGAAGGGGCATATCATTCAGTCAACATATCATATGGTCAGATAACTGTGCATTGCAATTCAAGAACTCACAAAATTTCTATTGGCTAAGCATGAGGCATAATATTACAGGTGTTCAACATTTGTGGAACTTTTGTGAGGATGGGCATGAAAAGGGGGAGCATGATGGTGCAGGAGCATGTATAAAAAGAGCCATAACACAAGAAGAGTTAAAGTATAAAAATAATGCAAAGTTGATAGATGCAAAATTAATCATCGAGTGGTGTAATGCTTCGATGGGTCCAGGTAATAAAGGTAAGTCTTCAGTTCATAGATTTTTTTGGTTGATAGATGATACTAACATTGTACCATATGAGGACTATTGTACACTAACATGATCAAGTGAGCTACACTCTTTTAGAAGCTCAATTGTAGGTTCATGGAGTATCCATACACATAAGATGGCATGCTTTTGTTCTTCATGTACAATTCAAGCCTGGAATGAGTGCGAGTCAAAGGAGTGAGTTGACGAATGGCGATTAAGTTATCTTAGCCTACATAACACATATCGACCCCTGACAACACTGGAACTGACAAAGATGGAATCATCAGTTGACTTTGACCACATATCAAATCTAGTTCAACTAGGTAATATATCTACTCGTATAGTTTTTGAAATTCCTAATGTTATCTTACTTTGTAGTGTTTTTGTAATATTGACTAATTTCATTTAATTTGCTGTACATATCATTGTAGGGCATGTTTATGCAGTTATTGCAGATGAAGATAACAAAGAGGGAACAGATTATTATTTGTGTCATTGTGTTAAGGCCAAAAAGAAATTGGAGGCCCCAGTTACAGATGGAGAAAACATCAAATACCCTATAGGCTTAGTGGTTGTTACTGGAACATGGCTTAGAAGGTACCCACATAAGAGTGTTAATGTTTGGCTATTTCAGGACTTTGACATGCATCAGAAGTTTCTTCATTACTTGAACCTTTTCGTGCCATCCAATGTTCATTTGATACAATTTTGGGGTAGACCTTTGAACAAGACCTTGTGGAAGGTGCATGAGTCTGACCATGAGGCAATACTTGACACAATATAGAGTAGAGCAGACCCAGATGGTTCGTTGGATTAATTTGTAATTATTCACATTGATTTTGTAAAGTCATGTTACATTGATTGGTAAGTATGCACATTATTTTGTAAGTTTACATAGGTTTGTCTTTTTTTATTTGCTGCTGCATTTTTACACATATATAGTGAATATTGTGATGAATATGTTTGTCATTGATGTCAAAGTGCTTGGCTATTAGTGATTGAGTAAGGAATGCATAATTGCGTAGGTCTATTGGTTGTCTATTGTTTGATGATACCATTATGCTTTTAGGATATGTTGTTGGGTTTTGTGATATAAAGACACTTGCTTCTTCATAGAGTATGTGGTGTGATGCACAGAGTTGTAGTGCTTCAAGACAAGGCATGAACTTGAATAGTGAAGATCTCACTCAAGTAGTGGTATGAACTTGATAAGCAGTGGTATGAACTTGAGTAGTGAAGGCCTCATGATTGGTTTGATTTGTTTGCTATGGTATACATTTGATGTTTGCATCATCATCATGTTATGCTTCATGGGGTTAGATCTAAGTGATGGATGAAGTTGATCCTTATTGGTCTTAATCTTGTTCACTCATGTTTCACTCATGTCATATCAAGATTGATCTCATAGGGTTTGGATGTTAGTTCATAACATTCATGTTTATCATGTTACAATAGCATGACATAGTTTCTTATTTCATTGGTTCATGCTATTGGATCATTGGATTTGATTGTGGTTCTTCATCATAACATGTCATGCTTTCAGGAGTTGGATTGGGTTGTAGTTCTTCCTCATGACAAGAGTTTGTTCATGTCTTCATGCTTCTTTGTGCTCCATTTATTCAGTGTTCTTAGTGTCTTCATGTGTCAAAGTTTTCTTTAGTGTCCTCATGATGTTGATGTTGATCACAAAATATGGTGTTAAGGTCATGTTGAAGTTGATTGATGAGTTGTGGTTGTTGTTCAAAGTTTTGGAAGTCTAAATGATGTCATAGTGGTAGTGTTCATATCACAGATGCAGAGGTCTAAACAGTCAAAACTATTTAGGGTTTTTAAGTTAAAGTTATTAGTTATGTTTTAAACCCTAAGTGTATTGTCTTTAATGACCTAATTTGGTAAGTTTTGTTTGTGTTATGTTCTCTGTTTAATCTGTCTTAGATAACCTTCTGTGTTCTTCATGTGGTCTTCAACACTTAGGTTGTATTATGTTTAGAGTTATCTAGTCCTCAACCTCCTAAAAACCTTAGTCTTTACTTTTCTCTAAAATCTAAGTTAATACCTTACACCTGTACTGGTGATATTGTACTGGCGATATCCCTGAAGAGTCCAAAGTGCAAAAGGCAGCAATTTTTGATGAGCTATTACTTGGAAACCATGACACTTAGAAACATTTCCTTTAAAGAAATACAATCATGTAGAATCCCTCTACAATAACCTCTCTCAGTTTTTGATATCTCTAAGGCATTTGCCCATGGTGAAAGGTTTTCTGTTGCCCCAAAAATTATCAAAAGAAGGTAGTGTAAAGTTGCAAAGAGGTGTAACTTTCATCCTACTCCTAATGCGACCAAAATGACAGTTCCAATGGATCTGGATGGGTACATTTAGGCTAGGCATGGTCCTTTTTTGCACCAAAACATGCCGAAATAGTTCGAGCTACATTGTACCAGTGATATCCTTGAAGAGTCCAAAGTTCAAAAAGGAAGCAATATTTGATGAGCTGTTATATGGAAACCATGACACTTAGAAACATTCCGTATGATGCAACACGATCATGTAGAACCCCTCTACACTAACCTATCTTGGTTTTTGATATCTTTGAGGCGTTTGCCCGCAGTGAAGGGTTTTCCATGTTGGAATAAGGGCAAACAACTGAGAGGGGGGTGAATCAGTTGTCACCAAAAATTTTATCTTTTGCTGTAATTAAACTTCTCTATCACTTAATAATAGATGAATGATATAACCATGAAAGCATGAATCAACAACACATGAGCAGAAACAAAATCAACACACATAACACTAAGATTTTTACGTGGAAACCCGGTTAAGGGAAAAACCATGGTGGGGGTTAAGCCATAAGATTTATTTTCTATTAAAAGAATAGAAAATGGGGAAGGCACATGCCTTCAGGGTGCACTACCTAGAGCTCACTACTCCAAGAGGCTCACTGCCTATAGAAATATTTATAAGTTTATCACAGAAAGATTGAACTAGAAAACAACATCTTCATGCCAAGGTCAGTTCCGTTGAAATGCACAATACATCTGCTCTGCCCCCAACCACTTCTTCTCTATTTCCTCATACTTTACTACTCTTCCCCTTCTACTCTTCTTCTCTGCTCTACTTTTCCTCGTTTCTTAGGATTTTGTCATTTTCACACAAGGATGCATTTCCACAACTCAACCACACTTATTTATATGCTTCATCAACCTTGGAATAAACATCAAGGTTGGCACTACAAACATCTAACTTAACGCGAATCACTATGCTATCAGCCAAACATAAGTAGGACTCAAATCTTCCTCGATCAACATGCCACATTCCATAGAACTTCTCTTAGAACATCCGCAACACTCACCAAGCATCTGGTCGGCCAAGACTAGAAAGAACAACAACACCCAAGGACAAATCTTCAACTCCAAGCTCAAATCTCAATGCGGACAACCAACATAGTAGGCACATGATCCAGAGACCACCACAAGTACAATGAAATCAACAAGAACAACTGCACCACCTCAAATCACAAGAAATACTTGCATCTTCATTCGGGAACTCAAGAACACTGACTGCCATGAATGTCACACTAGGAAGATTGCTTGTGGACGTCCAAACCATGAACCATTTGAATTGAGGATACACACTGACATCCCAAACATACCTTTAGATCTGTAGATCATAATATTGCAATGCAAATTAATCCAGACCAATTTTCTGTCACTCTGTCACCTCTAAACACTGAAAAAATTGGGTTCTACTCAGATGGCCATAACTTCATCAATACTTCATGCGGATCTCTCAAATCATAACTGGAGCACCTTCAGACAATCCTCTACAACACCCGTTGGTCCACAGACTCTGATCTTCATCCTACAAGGAATGTAGAGTAATCTTCTTTATTGAGATGCACTGTCTTCACTATCTCTTATAGAGAGATATGTAACTCACTTGTTTCTTCCGGAGAGGTAAATTTTCTCAATATCCCCAACATACAAGTCTCCTAGAATGGGATATAGTTGACACCAATGGCAACAAGGATATGTTGACATCAATGACAACACCGATTAGGCAGATATTTGCAACAATCTCCCCCTCTATCATTGATGGCAACATATGATGTGAAAAACTATTTCAACCATCAAGACAAAAACTTCTCCCCCTTTCTCTTATCACACCTGCAATCATTTTCTTTACTGCTCCCCCTTTCATCAGCAACTACTCACTTCCAAGTTTTGCACATGACTTCTCTCGCCCTTTGACATCAATGGCAAAGGGCACATATTTGCAGTCATCTCTCACCACTTTTGTTTCTTAGACTGAACTTAGACCATACTGACTACTCCCCCTGAGTAGCATTCCCTTAACACCAATCTGGACCACAAGATATGACTATGATTTCCATCAGACTGATGCACATTAGTGCACCTTAGTTCTGAATGGGAGGGGTAATGACCCCTAGCTTTCTTCTGAGATACTCAAAAGTATCCTTAGGTAGAGGCTTAGTAAAGATATTTGCAATCTGATCTTTTGAGAGACAAACTCCAATTTGACTTCATTCTCATTTACCTTTTCTCTCAAAAAGTGAAACTTGATGGATATATGCTTTGTCTTTGAATGCAACACCGGATTCTTTGAAATGTTTATTGCACTTGAATTATCACAAAAGATTGTAATAGGTTCTTAAACACAACTCTGATATCCTTCAACATTTACTTCATCCACAAAACTTGAGTACAATTACTTGTTGCTGCTATGTACTTTGCCTTTGCAGTAGACATAAATATTGCCTCTTGCTTTTTGCTTAACCTAGAAACCAATCTCTTTCCCAAGAAAAATGCACCACTAGTACTCTTCCTATCATCCACATCTCATGTCTAATCAATATCTGTATATACATGACGAGTGAAATCATCACCCTTAGGATACCATAAGCCATAGCTAGATGTTCCCTTTAGATATCCAAAAATTCTTTTGACTACTACAACATGAGATTCTCTAGGATCAACTTGAAATCTAGCAACAAGGCCAACTGCATTCATAATATCAGGTCTTGTATGAGTTAGATAAAGTAGTCCTCCAATCATTGATCTATACCTCTTCTGATATGCCTTAGGGGAATCATCATCTTTACTCAACTTGCACCTGGTTACCATAGGAGTACTCATTGGTTTTGAATCCTCCATTCCAAACTTTTTCAACAACTCTTTCACATACTTAGACTAGGATATGAAGATGCCTTTTTTTGATTGAGTGATTTGTAGACCTAAGAAGAAATTCATTTCACCAAGCATGGACATCTCAAATTCACTTTGCATTTAGTCAGCAAAATTTTACATGTACTCTCATTTCCACCAAAGATGATGTCATTAACAAATACCTCAACAATCAAGATATGTTCATGATCAATTTTGAAATAAAGATTACAGTCAACAGTGCCTTTGCTAAAGCCTAACTTTAGTAGATACTTATCTAATCTTGCATACTAGGATCTTGGGGCTTGTTTAAGTCCATAAAATGCTTTCTTCAATCTACAGACCTTATCTTCTTGATCAAACAACCAGAATCCTTCCGGTTGCTCAATGTAGACCTCTTCTTCCAACTCTCCATTTAGGAATACTGACTTGACATCCATTTGGTAGACTTTGAAATCTTTGTAAGCAACAAAGGCAAGAAATAATCTGACTGCTTCAATTCTTTCCACCAGAACAAAAGTTTCTTCAAAATCAATTCCTTCTAATTGAGAGTAACCTTTGCACACCAATCTTGCTTTGTTTCTCACAACTTCACCATCTTCATTCAATTTATTCTTGAAGATCCATTTAGTTGCAATTATATTTTTATTTTCAGGTCTAGGAACAAGATTCCAAGTATGATTCTTTTCAATCTGCATTAATTCTTCTTCCATTGCTTTTACCCAACTTTCATCATTACAAGCTCCATTCATTGATTTTGGTTTAATCTTTGAAATCAGACAATACTCCTCTTGTTCTTTAGCAATTCTTCTTCTAGATTGAACACCTTTATTTTTATCTCCTATGATCTGATGTTCAGAATGATTCAATCTTACATACCTAGGAGTTTTGAGATTCTCTTCAACTTCTGATTCTTGAACTTGTTCCTCAACATATGCATTAACTTCTTGAGTTACTAGATTCTTCGGAGTAAGTTGAACTTGCTTTCCTTCATTTAGAATTTCATTTTGATCATCTGATTCATATCCACAAAGCCTTGAAGGTCTCTCCTTGGTTTCATCAACCTTGACATTAGCACTTTCAACCATCTTTTTCAATCTCTTGTTAAAGCACCGGTATGCCTTGCTTTGATTAGAATAAGCCAGAAATATTCCTTCA
This sequence comes from Cunninghamia lanceolata, assembly GCA_027924645.1. Classification (NCBI taxonomy): domain Eukaryota; kingdom Viridiplantae; phylum Streptophyta; class Pinopsida; order Cupressales; family Cupressaceae; genus Cunninghamia; species Cunninghamia lanceolata. Next base: position 13,070,817 of record BSBN01000854.1, read on the forward strand.
TCACATCTTGCATCAAACTTGCCTAGGTCTTCATCTCTTTTGATATAGCATTTACTACCAAAAACTCTGAAATACTTCACAGAAGGAGCATTACCAAACCATAGTTCGTAAGGTGTTTTACCAGAATTAACTTTGATCTCCACCCAGTTAAGAGTGTAGACAACAGTACTCAGCCTCTCTCTAATAGACAAGTGGAACATTTCCTTCCATCATCATGGTTCTAGCAGCCTCTTGAATAGTCCAGTTCTTCCTTTCCATAACTCCATTTTGCTAAGGAGTTCTAGGAGAAGACAACTATCTTTTTATTCCATGCTTTTCACAAAATGCATTAAACTCACTGGAGGTAAATTCTCCACCTCTGTCAGATCTCAGACACTTTATCTTCACACCAATCTCATTCTCCACCCTAGCCTTAAACACTTTGAATTTGTCAAGAGCCTCTGATTTCTCTCTCAGGAAGGCGACCCACATCATCTGGGAGTGATCATCAATCAACAACATAAAGTATCTATCTCTTTACAAACTCCTAACTCTGGAAAGACCAAACAAATCAGTGTGCACAAGTTCCAACAATCCACTTGAAGATTGTTCTTTACTCTTGAATGTAGTTCTGCTCTATTTGCCCAATTGAAATTCCTTACACATGCTATTAGCAGGTTTTACAAGCTTTGGAAGATCTCTCACAGCCTGAGTAGAACTTATCTTGATAATGTTGTCAAAATTTACATGACACATTCTCCTATGCCATAACCAACTCTGATCAATCTGAGCAATCAAACAACTTTTACCAGTACCACTTAAATGAAAGATGTTACGTATATTTTGTGTACTAGATGCAATCTCAGTTCTGGAGCTTTCCAAAATTCTACATTTTCTATCCTTCAATCAGAGATCATATCCCTTGTCAACCAACTGTCCAACACTGAGAAGATTATGCTTCAATCCTTCTACATACAAAACATCATTAGTGTTATTCTTACCAGCAAGAGAGATGGATCCTCTGCCATGGATTCTACCAGCTGAATTGTCTCCAAACTTCACAATTCCACCTTCATACCTTTCCATACTTACAAACTTACTCTTATCACCTATCATATGATGATAGCATCCATTGTCAATTACCCATTCATCCTTTTCTTCAACCTGAGTGGCCAAGGCTCTTCCCACATTTACACAGCTAGCAGATTCAATAGGCACTAGATCTTCTTCTTTGATGGCAATGAACACCTATTCATTTCCTGAGGTACTTGCCTTATTAGATTCATCATCAGTGACTCCTTCTTCACCAGCTTCTTGGACATAGTAGCATTTCTTCTAAACCCTAGGTTTGTTAGGGTTTGACTTTGAAACCCTCTTCGGACATCTTGAAGAAAAATGACCAATCTTATTGCAAGCAAAATATTTGAAGGGAAATTTTCCTTTATACTTACTGGATCCTCTTGGTAATCTCTTGGAAAACAGGGCTTCAAGTTCTTCAAACTCCAATTCATCTTCTTCAAGTTCCTTCCTTGCCTTCTCAAATCTGGTTAGTCTTCTTGAAGAGCTTTCACCTGGATCAAATCTTTGCTTTCCATAAACACTGGCCTTAAATGTAGATTCAAATTTAGGAAGAGAATCACCAAACTCACTCATTTCAAATGTTGAAAGCTTGCCAACCAATTGATCTCTTGTAATAGTTGTCACAGTCCTGATCTCCTCAATAGAAGCAACTCTATGTTTGTATGAAGCAAGTAAGGATCTAAGAACTTTGCCAACAATCTCTGATTCTTCCAGTTTTCCACCAGCACACCAGATGCCACACACAAGTCCATTCACCTTTCGCATGGAGGAAGCAATGTTTTCATCTTCACACATCCTCAAATTTTCATATCTACCCTTCAGACTTTGTAGCTTAGTACATCTGACATGTTCATCACCTTCATATAGAGTTTCCAACTTCTTCCAGATTTCATGAGTAGTTTTCAATTCTAGGACATTTGTCATTTCTATATTAGTTAGAGCACTTAGCAAAGCTTCTTTAGCTCAAATGTTGTTTTTAGCATCTTTGAGTTCATCTGGAGTTGAAGGACCTTTCTCCGGGGGCTCATACTTATCCTTTTTTAACAACCAATAGGCATCACGCATGCATTGCAAATGACACTCCATGTGACTCTTCCAAAGAGAGTAATTTGTTCATCAAATCTCAGACTGTCCTTCTTGTAAGTCGACATCCTACATCTTCTCAAGCGATCAAGCTTCTTTTAGAGGAACCGGCTTTGATACCAATTGTTTGAATAAGGGCAGACAACTAAGAGGGGGGTGAATTAGTTGTCACCAAAACTTTTATCCTTTACTGTAATTAAAGTTCTTTATCACTTAATAACAGATGAATAATATAACCATGAAAGCATGAATCAATAACACATGAGCAGAAACAAAATCAACACACATAACACCAGGACTTTTACGTGGAAACCCGGTTAAGGGAAAAACCATAGTGGCAGTTAACCCACAATATTTATTCTCTGTTAAAAGAATAGAAAATGGGGAAGGCACATGCCTTCAGGGTGAATTGCCTAGAGCTCACTGCTCCAAGAGGCTTATTACCTACAAAAATATTTATAAGTTTATCACAGAAAGATTGAACTGGAAAACAACATCTTCTTCATGCCAAGGTCAGTTCCATTGAAGTGCACAATACATTTGCTCTGCCCCTAACCACTTCTTTGCTATCTCCTCATACTTTATTGCTCTTCCTCTTCTACTCTTCTTCTCTGCTATGCCTTTCCTCCTTTCTTAGGATTTTGTCATTTTTGCACAAGGATGCATTTCCACAACTCAACGACACTTATTTATATGCTTCATCAACCTTGGAATAAACATCAAGGTCGGCACTACAAACATCTAACTTAATGTGAATCACTATGTGCCAAACATAACTGGGACTCAAATCTTCCTCGATCAACATGCCATGCTCCATAGAACTTCTCTTAGAACATCCACAACACTCACCAAGCATTTGGTTGGCCAAGACTGGAAAGAACAACAACACCCAAGGACAAATCTTCAACCACGAGCTCAAATCTCAATACAGACCACCAACACAGTAGGTACATGATCCAGAGACCACCACAAGCACAATGAAATCAACAAGAACAACCACACCACCTCAAATCACTAGAAATACTTTCATCTTCATCCGGGAACTCAAGACCATTGACTGCCATAACTGTCACACTAGAAAGATTACTTATGGACCTCCAAACCACAAACCATTTGAATTGAGGATACACACTAACATCCAAAACATACCTTTAGATTTGTAGATCATAATATTGCAATGTGGACTAATCCAAACCAATTTTCTATCACTCTGTCACCTCTGAACACTGCAAAAACTTGGTTCTACTCAAATGGCCATAACTTCATATACTTCATGCAGACCTCTCAAATTATAATTGGAGCACCTTCAGACAATCCTCTACAACACCCATTGGTCTGTATACTTTGATCTTCATCCTATAGGGAATGTAGAGCAATCTTCTTTACTGAGCTGCACTGTCTTCACTGTCTCTTACAGAGAGATATGTAAGTCGCTTGTTTCTTCCAGAGAGGCAAATTTTCTCAATATCCTCAACATACAAGTCTTCTAGAATGGGATACAGTTGACACCAATGACAACAAGGATATGTTGACATCAATGACAACACTGATTAGGCACATATTTGCAGCATTCTGCTACCCCAAAAATCATCAGAAGGAGGTAGTGTAAAGTTGCAAAGGGGTGTAACTTTCATCCTGCTTTTGATGCAACCAAATCGACAGTTCTTATGTATCTGGATGGGTATGTTTAGGCTAGGTATGGTCTTATTTTGCACCCAAACATGCTGAAATAATTCGAGCTACATTGTCCCGGAGATATCCTTGAAGAGTCCAAAGTGCAAAAAGGAAGCAATCTTTGACGGGTTGTTACTCATAAACCATGACACTTAGAAACATTTTGTATGAGGAAACATGATCACGTGGAACCCCTCTACAATAACCTCTCTCAATTTTTGATATCTCTAAGGCATTTTCCCGTCGTGAAAGGTTGTCAACTGCCCCAAAAATTGTCAAAAGGAGGTAGTGTAAAGTTGCAAATGGGGTGTAACTTTTGTCCTACTCCTGATGCAACCAAAATGACACTTCTAATGCATCTAGATGGGTATGTTTAGGCTAGACATGTCTTGTTTCACACCCAAACATGCCGAAACAATTTGAGCTACATTGTACCAGCGATATGCCTGAAGAGTCCAAAGTGCAAAATGACAACAATCTTTGATGAGCTGTTACTTAGAAACCATGAAAGTTAGAAACATTCCATCTAAGGACACATAATCATGTAGAACCCCTCTACAATAATCTCTCTCAGTTTTTGATATCTCGGAGGCATTTTCCTGTGGTGAAAGGTTTTCTGCTGGCCTAAAAATTACCAGAAGGAGGTAGTGTAAAGTTGCAAACGGGTGTAACTTTTTCCCTGCTCTTGATGCAACTAAATCAACAGTTCCAATGCATCTGGATGGGTACATTTAGGCTAGGCATGGTCCTATTTCGCACCCAAACATGCCGAAACAGTTCAAGCTAAATTGTACTAGTGATATCCTTGAAGAGTCCAAAGTGCAAAAAGGTAGCAATCTTTGATGAGATGTTACTCAGAAACCATGATACCTAGAACCATTCCATTTAAGGCAACATGATCATGTAGAACCCCTCTACAATAGCCTTGCTCAAGTTTTGATATCTCTAAGGCATTTGCCCATGGTGAAAGCTTTTTTGCTGCCCCAAAAATCATTAGAAGGAGGTAGTGTAAAGTTGCAAAGGGGTGTAACTTTTGTCCTTCTCTCGATGCGACCAAACTGACAGTTCCAACACATCTGGATGGGTACGTTTAGGCTAGGTATGGTCCTATTTCACACCCAAACATGTTGAAACAGTTTGAGCTACATTGTACCGATGATATCTCTGAAGAGTCCAAAGTACAAAAAGGCAACAATCTTTGACGAGCTATTACTCAGAAACCATGATGCTTAGAAACATTTCATCTGAGGCAACACAATCACATAGAATCCCTTTATAATAACCTCTCTCAGGATTTGATATCTCTGAGGCATTTTCCCGCGGTGAAAGTTTTTTTGTTGCCCAAAAAATTGTTAGAACGAGGTAGTGTAAAGTTGCAAAGGGGTGTAACTTTCATCCTGCTCCTGATGCAATGAAATTGATAGTTCCAGCACATCCGGATGGGTACATTTAGGCTAGGCATGGTCCTGTTTCACACCCAAACATGCCAAAATAGTTTGAGCTACATTGTACAGACGATATCCCTAAAGAGTCCAAAGTGTAAAAAGGCAGCAATCTTTGACAAGCTGTTACTCAGAAACCATGATACTTAGAAACATTCTATTTGAGGAAACATGATCATGTGGAACCCCTCTACAATAACCTCTCTTAGTTTTTGATATCTTTGAGGTTTTTTCCCATTGTGAAAGGTTTTCTATTGCCCCAAAAATCATCAGAAGCATGTAGTGTAAAGTTGCAAGGTAGGCTACTTTTTGTTTTGTTCTTCGTGGGGCCAAACCGTTATCGCTAACACGTCTAGTTGGGCACATATACACTACGCATGGTCACTTCCCTTCATTATAAAAGGGTCATAGTCTTTTCTATTCAAAGGGTCACAACTTTTCACCTTTGAAATGTTATCAATATTCGTTAGAACATCAAGATAACACTTTCTACAAATGTTCTCCATGCATTATCATCCTTTTTATTTCTCACCCCAATAAATTGGGTTGCTTTCAACATCAATGCATCAACCATTCATGTAGCACAAGGTTTAAAGCATCAACCATCAATGCATCAACCATTCATGGGCATTGACAATCCATAAAGCACAAGGTTTAAAGATCAATAGAGCAACAGTTGATATTAGAAACTCAAATTATCAGGATCTTACATTCACAACAATGTCATTAGTTGTGGCAAATCTTGGCCAGAAATAGTTGTAGAGAGGAAGTAAATAGTTGCTATTTCAACTCAGAAGTGACATGATAGAGCTTTATGGTGGTGACCTTGTATGAACAATAGTGAAAATGCACCAAGTAGAACCCATAAATGTGAATAAATTGGCATGTATGCTTGATAGTATTATTTCACCCTTCAATCTAGCTAGTCTGATGAGGAGGATGTGACTCCAAATTCTAGTAAACATGTCATAAATGGTCATTCAAGCCCTTTAAAAACCCTTACATATTCTAAGTAGAGATTATTCCACATATACCATGGAGAGTGATTGCGACATCATACAATATTGAGATAAGAAAGGCCCAATCTATTGTGCATGTAGGACTAAGCTTCCATCTCACTAGTTGTCTATTACATGTGGAGAAATTAGCATACTTGTTTGATGGCCACTTCCACTATATTAAATTCACCACACACAACCCAAGTTTTTATGACTTTAATATACAATCTCGTGTTGATATTCAACATGATGATTCATTTTTATTTTAAATACAACTTTTATCTTTTAGTTCCAGAATGAGGTTTAGGTGATACTTGAATAACAATAGCTAGCTTATTGGATTAACAAACATCCTATGTAATACAATTGGACTTTAAATATTTGAAGTAAACCATCTACAAATATCCATTAAAATGTGGATTTATAATGCAAATATGGACGCCATCAACAAAAAAGTTTTGTATTAACTAAATATCCATATAGGCATACATCAATATCTGTCGATATAAGTATAACATATATACAAAATAGCCATATAGGATTACAAGAATGCCATATAGGCATACAATGTCAACTATATGCAATAAAAAATATATGTCCACAAATGTCATATAGGCATACAACAAAGGAACAAAATAAAAAGTCATTCCCCTTTGTCCGGTGAAGAGAATAGATCACAGGCAAGCTTTGATCTTCGAGGGGATGGAGACGCGTATGAGGGTGGTCTACTATGAACCCGAGGGCTGCTGCTCCTATTTAGTTGTTCATGGATCTATAGTTGTTACAATAAAAAGTATAGACATTAATATATAGAAATTACATTATAAAAAATGAAACATTTAACAAAATAATCACTTATCGCTACCATATAATCTATCTCCTCATTTGTTTTAGTACCAGGATCAGGCTGTGGTGTTGTAATGTCCTATAGAAACCATCCAGATATAAATTAAACTTCAAATCAACAATCATTTGATTTTTCAAAAATAAACAACTATAACAACGAATGTAATTTGAAATTTACTAATTTGCCTCATACCCCCGTCAAAGGCATGGAGCTATGAATTGTAGAGGACACACCATGCTCCATTTCCCTATGAACATTAGGAGGTGTCTCCACATCCTGCATCATCTGAAAATAAAATAACATTATTCAATTACAAAAACTATAATAGTGATGCAAGTCATGGATCCTAACATACACACACATTCACCTAAACATGGAAGTACACACAATAAAGCACACAAGTCACATGCATATATACGAATTAGACAAAGATTCATGACTATAGTGTGGTATAAGGGTCAACAAAGGAGGGACCATAGTAGCATCAAATTTTTGGTTTAAGAAGTTAGAGAGGGAGTGAAGGTGTTAGTTTAGGTTTAGGATGGTGGTAGGGTGGGGTAGGGTTGTGCTCAAAGTTTTGTTTGTTTGGTAGTCATGGAGGTAGGACAATGCCTAAGATAGAGTTTGTGTGTTTATGGGACAATGCCTAAACTAGAAATCACATAGACATTAGGTAAGTTTATGGGTTTATGGGAAGGAGGAATATCAAGAGTTTGTGGGATAATAGGGGGGAGGAAAGATACTAGATAGGAGAAGAAAAACCTTATTTTAAAATTTTCTTATCATTTTCTTTGTCTTGAGGTTTGTCAGGGGATGGGTTGGAAGCAAACTAGGTCTGGGACATCTGGTAGGGGTATATTAGGAAATAGGTAGGGTAGATATGGGCTGGTTAGTAGGTTGGGTGTAGTGTTGGGGAAGTTTCTTAGGCCTACTTTTAGAAGTGGATGGGGAAAGGTCCTACACTTTTTCTTTTACTTTATCTTCGAGGGGTGTTAGAGGGGAGATAGAAGTCAATGAGGAAGGTGAAGTAGGAATAGGTGGATATATGGTGGGGAAGATAGGGGCATAGCTAGTGGAGTAGGTGAAGTAATAGAAAGAGGTTGTGGGGTTGGGGTAGCAATGCATTAAATAGAGGCATAAGATAGGTAAAGGTGAAAGAGGGAATTGGTATAAGATTGAGGTGGACCAGAAGGGGTTGACAAAAAATAATCTAAGGAGAAGTGTCTTAAGGTAACAACTAGTTGGTATGGGCTATGAGAAATGGTGAAGACATTACCATCATGGGGAATTTAAGGCACTAGTGGATGACAGTTTAGGGACAACCCACATTGCAATTAGCCAAGGATGACCTTAGAGAATAGATAGTGCTATGATGTGGGGATGATATGACATGAGACATCTAAGCATTTAGTTTCTACCTAGATTAGTAGGGTGAGGGAGCCAAAAGTAGGTATAGAAGTGTCATTATCTGTACACTAGGAGATATCTGATGGGGATAAGAATCTCTTTATAACCTAGTGATGTATAAGTGTTCCTCTGTAACTGCATTAATTCCACCTTGATTTATAAGTGTTCCACCTTGATTCAACTATCATTTTATAGTATACTTGTGCCTTAATCTACAAAGGATCATTATAATCATTAGTAGACACATTATCAAGCAAGAAGGTGATGGCAAGTGTAGGAGTGGGTTGAACAATGAAATTATAAGGTTGAATGTCTAATGTACCTATCATCTCAAAGAATGTATTAGTATTAAAGGAAAGGTCCTCATTCGACTTAGGTGGGTTAGATGTAGGATCAAAAGTAGGGATTAGAGAAATTGAACCAATAGGATTGACATAGTTTGTAGGGGAATGGGTTAGTGTAGATTCATTAATCAATGTAATCAACGATATAAATATAAACTACAAAAATATAGTAAGTACAATTCATTAGTTAAACTATTTATTTTATTACCTGAGTGAAGCTTTGAACTCCACCACCACTGGGAGGTGTTTCCATGAAATCTCCAAGATTAACCTATTCAACATCCAAAATTAGGTATTAGAATACCTTTCGTATAACAATGCTATTCACATGTAATATTTATAATTATTTTCTAGTTACATACCCCAACAATAGATGTCGTAGTGTAATATAGAGGTGGAGAACTTTTGAAGATAGAATGAACGCTATGACCCTAAAATTTCATTAAAATCATCAAACTAAATTAGTTAATCTTGTATTTCAAAAATGAAAATTAATAAATTAAATTCAATGAACTTGCTAACATTTACCTGAGTATCAAGGCCAAAAGTCTCACTCAGGAGGACATATGTCATCACCATCTGCTCAGCTGCAGATGTAGCCTACATACCTGCATCTTGACTATCCGTGGGGTCATAACCACAGGCTAACTCGTAAGCCTAACAAGTATGGGGTGGAACCCTACTCCTCGAACTCTCTCATGGCCCATGTTGTGTTGTAGGACTGGCATGCTCTATGATGCTTTGGGTCAAGGCACTAATGGACTGAAGTGTCTCAACCTTAGCACTCTCCTTCACAATGGAAGGGATAGACACATGCTCATGGCCTAGTCTAGCAAGTGCTCATCTCGCTGGCCACTGTGGGTCAACACGTGCCCTTGGTCTATCCTATGCTGACCCCCCACCTCTACCCTGGAAGTCCCGCATATGAAAATAGTTTGGCACTTTATATTTTACAAACTCACAGTAGAGTTTCCTCAAAAAGTATTGCAGGACCTCATTATTGTTACATGGAGGATGGTCAAAAACCATCCACTACCTCTACCCAAAATTCTCCTTTATCACTTGGTTGTTACACCAATAGATAGGGAGCCTCTTGCATGTAAGGGGTAGAGGTTGATTTGTTCGTGGGTCTATAAAAATGGAACACGAGTCCAATTTTGTAATTTGTTCATTTTTGACTTGCTCATATGACAACTTGTCTGCATAGTAATCTCTAAATTCTCTCCTCTTTTCAGACCAACTAGTTATTTGCTTGCTAATTGAATCTACATTTGATAACATAGATTCAAGAGATTGAGCAAGTGTAGATCTATGTGAGGTTGAAGTTGCAGGATCTTTCAACCTTGCAATTATATCTTCAATTTGTTTTTTATTGTTTTTAATTTGCCCCATTAGATTTTCTTGTGTTCCAGGGGCATGTCGAGGAATGGATGGAGGAGTTTGTTGTTCAGCTTGTTCTTCAGCAGGTATTTGCTGTTTAGGTGATTCAGGATTTTGTGGATTTTTAGGAGGAGGAGGAGGAAGAGGAGGTGCATTATTATTTCCTATCAATTAAGGAAATTTACATAAAAAATCAACTTAAACCTACCTATTTAGAAACAAATGACACACAAAAAAAAATACAACTCATTCCTTTGGCCTTCTCGATGTTGTGGTGGAAATTTGGCGATGAATCGATGAGATTTTGGTGTTGAATTTGGTCTTGAATAACACAAGCATGCTCCTTAGGGTTTTCAAGCTGTAGATGCAGAGAAAATAAAAGGAAAAAATGAGCACAAATGCTACTTTTTTTTATAGTGAAACATAACGCGCTTGCGTTATGTCTTAGAAGTTTTTTTAAAAAAATTGGCCACTTTTTGGGCCCCCAACTATTTACACCCATCCAATGATGCCCTCCTAAACTAACTCTTGCAAGGCATGACTTCTTTACAACTAAAGGTGACAAGCTTGACAAATTCATCGCAACCTAATATACCAACTTATCATTCCCGTAATCCTTTATCTTATGCAATCTTGAGAACTCCTATGCCTAAGAAGTTTGAAACTCCTTGCTTTGAAAACTATGGTGGAAAAGGTGATCCTAATACTCATGTGAAAACATTCACAGCTATGTGTAATAATTTTTACTTTGAAGAGGACTTGTTAGCAAAACTTTTTCCGCGATCTCTTAAAGATACTACTTTAGAATGGTTTTTCTCTTTATCTCCAAATTCAATACACTCTTTCTCTTAGCTAGTTGATCAATTCTTACAACATTTTCAAGCAAACATTGGACGTCAAGTCTCTTTGATTGATTTAATACATTGCAAACAAGGTCCGAAAGAGAAGTTAACTAAGTTTATTTGTTAGTATCAAGCTCTTTATGCACAAATTTAATATCAGATGAAAGATGAAGATGTTTAGAAGGTATTTATTACAAATCTACAACCTAACATCGGTGATAAGATTCTCTTGATGAAGTATATCTCTTTTCAACATTTATGGATAGTCCTTCATGATTACCAACTTTTGTCTAGTTAGTATGAAAACCAAAACTCATCGGCTCAAGTTGGTCAATCCACGGGTGGACCTTCACAAAACAACTTTAAGAGGAATGATAAGAGTTTCATCAAGGTTAATGGATAGAATTCAAACAATTTTTCACAAGTGTCCACTATCACTAACCCGAAGAGGACACTATTTCAAAATTGACAACAACAAAGACAATTCACTCCGATATCTGACTCCTTACATTCTATCATGAATCAAGCTGTGTGTAACAACCTCTTGAAGCTTCCTCTGATTAAACCATTGGATCTTAGTAGAATGCAAGGACCTTATTTTGATGCTAATGCTTTTTGTTATTACCATCGGCAACAAGGACATGATACTTAATGATGTATGCATCTTAAACATGAAATACAAGACCTCATCGACTTGAATGTTATACAGGTATCTACTGTGAATTATAATGGAAATAAGTCAGTTGCTCCTCTGAATTAGAATTTACATATTTTAACTAATCCTTTTCCTAAGCATAATGATAACAATATGGTAGAACAAAATACGGTAGAAGTAGAAGATGACTATCTTGAGTATGATGAAATAATTGGTATGATAGAAGTGGATATGGAAAAGTTTGATAACTCACCTCATCCATGAAGAAATGGTATTTATGTTGAGGTTCCTCCTCTGTTATCCCTTCAAGGATTGGGAGATAACTAAAATGCATTGGAAAAACAAATAGAACAATCGAAACAAGAGATTATGACAAAATAAAATATTGATACGGTGGAAGATAGTCCTTCTCACTACGATGGAAAAATTCAAAAAAATAAGAAATCAAAGGATCGAAAAAGAATAAGATGGTTATCATCAGTAGGAAATAACAATGGTTCTCCACCTCATAAGAAACAAAAGATATCAAATTTACAAGGATTTGGGAATCAAGCACTACATGAACTTTCTGACAACAAAGAACAATCTAATATGAACCATTCAAGCTTCACACAAAACTTGATGGAGCATCTTTCTAAGATGCTCGTGAGTCACAAATTCTAGTTTGAGTAAATCTACAGGTAAGTATTTCTAACCCTTTACCTTTGTGTTGTATTTCCCCCGTGATGTGTTGTGTTGTTTAGGCCTCCTTGGATGACCCTTGATACTCTTGTAAGGTCAAGGATACTGGGAGACTACCTCTATTGTGACCCTTCTTCTATTTGTATCATCATTATTCTATCTTGTTTCTCCTCTATTTTCATTGTTGTGTGTTGTGTCTTGGGGGCATAGTGTTGTGGTTGGTGACCTGGGGGCACCTTCCTACATGACGAACCTAAGGCACTTGTTCTCCTCTCTTGATTTATTATTTACCTTCTTCTAGTGGTTCTATCTAGCTGGCGGATGATGAAAGACAAATAATACTTATACGGACCATGTGTCCCTTCAGCGTGTAAGCAAAAATGGACCTAGTCCATACATGACAATGGGCTTGATATATATTATCCGACGCTTGGCTAGTAGAATCACTCCGTGTGATATTTTGATGATGTCTTATATTTTCTAACAAACCATAATAATATAGCTTATCCATGCACTTTGTTTATCTTGGGTCTCACCTTGGTTACACTCAATTTTGAGATCTCTATAGTATAGCCCCATGGTTATACTCGGTTTCCAAATTTGTAGTATAACCTTGGCTCTTGATGTGATTATGTTTATGCATTGCTTTTATCATGTGATGTGGTTATTATCTTAGAGAAAGATTTCTAACCTCTCTTCTTGCAGGAAATTGTGTGTTTGTGGGAACATTCGGTGATTGTGAAGCACATGTAACCTTTGGGGGCATGGACTTTGTGTGAGCTCTTGTTCCCTTGTGTGTTTTCTCTCTACCTTAATGTGCTTGATATTGGTACATGATATCAACCACATTAAGGTGGGGGCATATAAAGATAAGTTGTCTGATGATTTTGGTACTAACGAAGCATCTTTGTAAGCCCTATGCAGAAGCGGGATGTTGTATCTTCGCGCGAGTGCACATCTTTATTTTATATTGCAATGAGAAAGCCCTCTACGGAGGTAGGATATCATGCATATCCTTTTATTTCAAAGCCCTTTGCAGAGGTGGGATATTGTGAATATCCTTTTATTTTAAGCCCTCTGTGGAGGCGGGGATGGTGTATCTCTTGAGCTAGTGCACATTCTTTTTATTCTAAAAGTCCTCGAAGTAGGTGAGGTTGGTGTATCCTCCCTTAAGCGTGTCTTTAGAGGTTGTTGTAGTATAATCCCAACTATCAGGTGTGCCTATAATGTGCCTAAGATGGTGGGGGCTTAGCAATAAGTTCCTTCCATTGCCTTGTTTGTTGTGTTTTAGACGTATAGTATGTCTTTGGTATGCTATACGACGCTCATGTTTTCTATGTGTCTTTCGTGTGTTTGTTCAGAAGTATAGTCCAAAGAGCATGGAGAAATTCCCCTCATATAGTTTGGGATTTGTATGGCGTGTTTGTTCCCAAGTATAGTCCAAAGAGTGTGGCGAAATGTCCCTCCTATGCTTTGGGATTTGTTTGGCGTGTTTGTTCTTAGGTGTAGTCTAAAGCTGTGTGGTGATGAGTCCCTCCCTACACTTTGATATTTGTATTGCATGTCTGTTGCTCCATATATAGTCCAAAGAGCATGGCGAAATGCCCCTCCTACATTTTGGGTTGTGTGTTGCATTTTTACTTTCCATGCATATGCATTCATTTATATATATGAAAATGAAAAGAAAATAATCACTGCATTCACTGTGCTTTGCGTGTCTTCAATATTGTCTTCTCTGTGTTTTGTGTGACTGTAACTATCTTCTCCATGTTTTACGTGCCTATTATTGTCTTCACTGTGTTTGGCGTGTCTGCGGCGTGTTTTCTCTAATGTCTACCTGAGACTGGGGGCTAGAAATAATCTCTCAATCTTTGTGTATGCATTAACTTTAACTGCCTGGCATGTTTGTTGTGTTTTGACCATACTTTAATGCATGTATGGGTCTTGCATTCATACATACATTAAAGTGGGGGATAAATGTTATGTCATAAAATGTCCTCTTAGGAATTTTACCTCCTAAGTTTAGCTCCTGGGTCCCTTGTTTTGCATCTTGCATGTTCATTTTAACTCCTGGAAGAAAATGGCCTGAAACCCATGTCAAATGGGGCTTGAGGGACATTGTGACATTTGACCCTACCCTAAAATAGGACCTAAGGACTTGACCGCTCGCGCCCTAGTCCTACCCTATTTTAGGCAGGTCCCAAATTTGAATGTTGGTTATGAGACTATTAGAAGGTTCGGTTGCCGACGTCTTAAGTTTGAATTACGAAATTTGAAGCGGGAGTGTGTTTAGTTGCATATATAAGCATGTTTAGGGTTTGTGAACTTATGATTTTAGAGAATTCAAGATATTCATTGTTGTAGAGCAGAGCATTGTTGTGTTTGTGATTGCAGATTTAGCTTCATCTTCTCATGTGTTGAAGGATTTTCATCTACATGTGAGCTACACCTACAAGGTGATATCTATTTGCATTTGAATCATTTATCAATTTGTTTTTGCCTCTATTCCACAGGGATAAACACTCTTTTATCTGACAATAGTGTTTGGAAGACTTGAATGTCCTTCCGGGGCTTGACTGATGCAAGCTCCTAAACACCACAACCCCCAATCCCATTCTCTGTGATTGCAAGTTATAGGTGACACATCTAAAGGAGTGGAGTTGCAGGAGGCTAGAATAAAGTATTTGGATCATGTACCTGAGTAGAAAAGGACCTGGACTTGGGTACCTTACACCAGTGTCTCCCGGATCTCTGACATAGAAATCTCTGTGATAGTGATAATTAGCATATGAAGAAGTCTCGACATCTTGAAGAATATCCTGACTTGGACTAGGGGGCAGGCTCCAGTGTCCTCTGCATCTTCTGTGATAGAAATAGATAGAACAATGATTATCAGTGCCGGAAGGAGTCTGGAACACCCTAAAGAAAATTGTACCTTGGACTTGGGTGCCTTACACCAAAGTCCTGAATATTCTGAATCACAAATTTTTAAAAATGGTCAATAACTAGTCTCTATCTACTATCTTGGTCTGCAAGTATTTGTCGTAATTTATCCGTTTGCTTACGATTTTGCATAATTAGGGTTTTGAGCATAGTTGGGCATTTAATTAATATATTAATTGATAATTTCTAAATTTCCACATCGTTCCAAGTGACCATCAACCTATAGGTGAATCCTCTTGCAAAAGGTGTGGTTCAACTCGGTTGAAATGTCCTTGAATGTTTGTAGTGAAAGGAGGATCTAGCTATTTATCACTTTTCCCCTTTTTCCTATTAAACAAGAACATACAATCCAAATTTTCTCTTTATTATCTTTGTGAAATTATACAACTCCAAAAACCTTTCTATACAAAGTGTGAGCCCAAAAGTCCTCCAAAAAAGTTCTCCCTTACAATAACAAAATAGCCTTGTATTTTTAGGCTTCCTCCCTTGTAACTACTTGGTAACTACCTTTTTGAAATATAATAATTTAAAAATAATCTTTATTTTGGTTAGATTTCACTCAACTTTTCTAGAAACAAAGCATATTTTCTAACTTTTAATTACAATAAATGACATAAGTCACTTTTCCAAAAAGGTGACATGAAGCTTGAAACTTTGAAAGAAAGAACATGTTATTGGTTTGTTGAGGTAGGTACTATGTCTTCTTCCACTCAATCTTCATTTCTCTGGTTGCTTATATCCATATGCACATCTAACAATATTTTATGACAAATAGTATGCTCAAAATAGATTGAGTTACATGACTTTCTCCCAAATCCTTTAGAATTCTTTTATGGAGTTTGTAGAGACACTAAAACAAATTTTAATTCCTTAGTTGTGTAATGCCCACCCTAGTGTGTGCCTTATGTGCTTTTGATTCAAGTGTTATACGTTGTTCTGAGTGTTTATCATTGTATTATGTGATTATTATGCTTTGAGGCATTGTACCGAAATTGTCAATGAGGTCTATGGTGCCATCGAGGGGTTCTGAGGGTGTATTCTACATGACCATTGAGGTGTTTCCAATGGCATTTTGCTTTATTATTTTGCTATCCAGCTATGTATTATGAATTGCATACGTTGTGTTCATGTGTGTTAGATTATTGTAGTGCTTTAGCTTCATTGTTTTCAATTGTGTAATATGTTGGATGGATGTGATTTCTTCAGTATGATTGTGTTAGTTGATTTATGCATATATGATTTTATGATGTCGATTGATTGTCGACCCATGTTTATGATGGTTATGCAATATTATGCCACGTTGGGTATTATGATGTGCTTCAGTTATTTTATGTATGGAGCAGGTATGCCTGATGGTTTACTTCAGTGTGAAGGTAATTACAGGTGTTAACTAATGTGGAAAATGTGGAGAAGGTTGACATGGGACGCTAAGCCATCTCACCCTTATCCTTGTGTTGTGGAAACCCGTGATGTGTGTTTGGTATCATTTGCATGTGTTTCCTTAGCATTCTTACACTTAATTTTAAAATGTTTCAAAAAGCATGTTTTCCGTGTTTTCAGATTAAATTAATGATTTTCATTTTGAAATTGCTATTTTTGCTTTAGCAAAAATGTTTGTTACATCATTATATGCTTGTGGAACAATTTGAGTGATTTCGGTTTAATTTTGGAATTTGATATTTTTCCATAAAAAGGTAGAAATTGCATTAAATGAGGAAACTGAATGCCTAGTATGTTATGTTTGTACTTTTCGGAATGAGATTGAGTTAAATGACAATAACCTATTTGGAATAGTTGAGTTCATTCGACTAACTATTTCCCTATCTATTTTAGTGAATTATTTGGGTGTTTTAAGTGAAAAAGGGTTTATTAATGTGTTATTTGAAATGCCTATTTGATTTACAAAAGAGACATTCAATTATTTAATTTTTGAATTAAATGAATTAAATGATTTAGTTGTGCAAAGGCTATAATTTTGAATTGATTGATTAAATCACTAAAAGGATTAATTTATTACCAAAAAAAGGAATAGTGTCTTTGGAGGAATAAAAGGAAAAAGACATGTATTTTTCATTATTATTTTTCTCTTCAAAATTTGCTCTCCTTTGTTTGAAACCCTCTTGCTTGAAAAATGGATATCTGATTGCTTGGAAGGGAGTTTTGCTTGGAATTGCTTGGAGTTTGGATTGGATTCAAGAGCTTGGTGTTTGCTTGTTGTGTGTGGATTGAATCTGACATTCAACCTCATTCTTTTCCTTGGATTTTGATTGTATTGGAAGGTAAGTTTCTCCAATCTTCTCATTTAAATTGTTTTATTTTGTTTGCTTCATGCCACACCATCTATAATGGTTGAAGATGGCTTTGCTTAGTTGTAGGAAGCTTAGAAAATTTATTTCAGCTATGTATGCTTTTATTTTTATGTATTTTCATCTTTGGAAACGTGAAAATACAGACAAAACCCTAGCAAATTTTCTGTGGAAATCCCTAACTCATTTTTATTGCATATATTGGTTGTTGGACATCTTATCTATAATGGTTAGTTGTTAGATCATCCATAGCTATTGAAAAAAAAAATTTAGAAAATTGGTCAAACTTTGGTCAAGGTGCCAAAGAGAGCTCTAATGGAGTTTGTAGGGCCTTATGGTTATTTTGCACTTTTAGATAACATGAAAACTAAATTCTATGCATTTCCTTTATGATTTGATTTGAGGGATGAGTTGACTCCATATTATGTGATTCTAAATCTTGTAAGACTATGTTATTTTTTGAGACATTTTGGTGCATTGAAATTCGTGACACTTATTTCTCTATTTTTTAAAACCTGAAAATTGCTTTATATGCATTTCCTTGATGTTTTAGTTTGTGGGATGAGTTGTCTCCCAATTAGAATGGTATTTTACATCTTTTGAGAATATTTTGTGTTTTTGTCAAAATTGTGATTTTGTCACCTCAAAAATTGTGCCATGCCCAATTGGTCAAATTGGTGCTATGGGTGTTTAGGAAGACGTCTAGGGGTAGGAAAGGAGTGGCTTCCATCATGCACCATGGCCCAAAGAGGTCGTTGGAATTTATCGAATGTAAGTTTTAATCAAGAATAACATTTAAACACATTGGGTAATAAAATTTAATAATAAGATCATCTACACCAAACTACATGTGCTGGTGAAGTGTTCGCCTTGCTTGGTTTTGGGTGTGAACAAAAATCTTTAGTGTAGTGTCCAGTTACTATGAGGAGGTTATGCCCTCATGTTCTACCGCGAGGTGAGTATTGCCCTCATTTGACACTCCTTTTCCTAACTACCTAGGTCTCTCTTCCTTCTTCCACCATTGGAGTTTGACTCGATGTGTGATGTTTACCATGTGATTGTATGTGCATTGTGATGCCTGATTCATGCTTGTATGTGTCTATGATGGATTATGATTTATGCCTCATTTGGTGTGCATTGAAGGTGTGACTATTTCCCTTATGCTTGAATGTTGTTATGTCATTCTATTATGTTTTGGCAAGTGTGCCATATGTTACTTGAATGCAATTGGATGGTAGTTGTACCATGTGTTGTTTATATGTATTGTATTGCTAGTTGTGTCATGTGTGTTCTGTGCATTGATTGGCGTGTATTCCATATGTTGCTTATATACCCTGGATGTGTGAGATGCTCTTAGCGGGTTTGCCATGATCACCTTCTCTGTAGCTCGGGGTTTGCCTAGAGTTGCGTAGACATCTATTGCGCTCGATGATGGTAATATGGTTGGGAGGCGAGCAACATTTCCCCATTGGTCCTCCATGATGATCTTCAGATGCTGGATGGATTCCTTGATTTTTTGTAGGTGGTTTACCTCATGCTTTGTGCCATGTTGCACTTTGGCGAGCATGTTAGTTTTGGGTGGTTTATGCACTTGTATTTTATCATTATTGATTATTGTAACCTTCGTAATGTAGGTCTTTTGAGACCCTTGTAATAAGATGTAATTAATGCTTTTATTTGATTTATGATGTTGGCTATGATTCATCTATGTTTAGGATGAAGCCCTTCAAATATTGTAATTATTAGATATCGTCTTGTATTTTTCCATGCCTCGGTTTGTGAGGATGTTGGCATGTTTTGATAGATTTTACATGTTAGAATCTAGCTATATTAGCATGTTTAGACTCAGTTATTTGATGTTGTATTTGATGTTTATGGATATGTTTTTGTTGGATCGTATTCATGCCACATAGGTGATGAGGATCCTATCTTTTCTTTTGGCATGTGTCGACGTTGGTGTCAAACATGCATAGCCTTTTGTATTGCTTTTATCCTTTTTGACATGTGGACATAATTGGTTCGACAACTTAATGTTTTTGGTTAAAATGAAACATCTTTGGCATTGATTACTATTTTTAGCCTCATAGGTGTTTTGATGTCATTTCCATGATGTGATATGCACTCTTAGATTATTCCCTCCTTTGCATTGGGATGTGTGCCTTTACATGAGTTTGATTAGTGACCATTTTAGTTGGTTGAGGAATTGTACCTCCTAGTTGGACTATTCCGTGGGTGAGTGTTACCTTTGTGTTTGGGATGTCTTGTGTCATCATGGAATAGACTGAGGTGGATGTCACCCTCATCCTACTCCATGTGTTTGCGAGGGAGAGAGGTCGTGGACATGTATCTGATCCTTGTCATGGAGTGAACTCCACCTCTCTCTTGGTCATCGTGGTGAGTTGTCACATGATGGGTGAAGTATTCTGCTTGTGCCACCTTGCATTGTGCAATGGTGATGTCTTTTTAGGTGTTGTTGTACATGTTGCAACACATTGTGTGTGCGTGAGTGGAATGCAACATGTAAATGTTGCACTTGCAAATGTGAAAAATTTGTTGGTTCAGTGTTTGTTCGAATAATGTCCTATGTGAAAGCTTGGGGCATTACACTTGGTATCAGAGCACATGTTGCAGCATTGGGAGCTCTGGGGTGTGTTCTTCTTGGCTCGTTCGAGCACGTGTGGGGTCCTTGTGTGTTTACGTGTTGTGAGTAGCATGTGCTTTCTTTCAATATGTCTTCCTTGTATGAGTGTGTTTGAGTGACCTTTGTAGGGTCATGTTCGTGCTTCTGTGACCACTTTTGATAGTGGAGTTATGGGAATGTTTGTATGAAAGGAAATACCTTTTTCTTGAGTGTGATTGAACCTGGTTTACTCTTTTAAGAGCTATACATTTATATGTGAAAGAGATGATGTTTTGATCATATGCATGATATGTGAAGAATATTGTTGTGGTAATGCTAGTTTAAATGAACCTTGCATTGTGCACCTTGTTGTGTGTATGTTTGTTGCAAGAGTAGCATACCCTCGTAATGCTTGTCATAATTTTTTATTAATTGCCTCTTTATGGTGATTGGAAATGCTTGCCTGAAATGCATATTGCATTGTCTTCTTGAGAGCATGTTCCTATGTGTGGATTAATTATGCGGTTGTATGAAAGATAGTGCTGCATTGCATTGCTAGAATAGATCATTTGGGTAGTGACTTATGTCCCCGAATTGCATTCTTTCCTAGGATTCATGTGGGAACCTGGGTGTAATTATTGCATTGCATTATTTGAAGAGTTAAAGAGAAAAGGGGTTGTGAAAAGGGTCATTTTCATAGTCCTTGTGATGTTTGAGGTGTAGAATCATGAGTGAAGTAGCAAACCCTGCATCTTTTGTTTCTAAGTTGTGTCTCCCCTATTGTAATGTGTGCATTTAGTATGCTTGTCATCATGTTGTGGAGAAATTTAGCATCATGTGAATGGAACGTTGGGTAAGTGCTTGACCCCCAACCTAATTCTCTCTCATGTTTTATTTGTGGTGTATGTGAATGTTGCATTAATGCATTATCCATATGCTTGGTGAATCCTTGCTTGGTGAGAAATGTTAACCGCTCTTGTTGTGAGAGTGATGTGTTTAGATATCTTGGTTTGTGAACCTAATTTTGTCCTAGCTTAATCTTGGTTACTAGATGTTTTCTAGTGTGTGAATTTGTGTGTCATTGCATGGTGTTTGTGATTCCCTTGGATGGGATGCAACTCTTTGTTGCTTGGCATCTTGAGTGATGTTTGTGTGGTTAAGTAGAAATGATCTCATGTTTTTATGTGATTGTAGTCTTAGAAGACTTGTTTGGTGTGATTGACTATGTTCTCTTACTCACCTTAGATTTTGGAATCGACATGTAGTGTAGCATTGTACTCCCTCTCTAGTGGCTAGAATTAGTCACGTAGTTCATGTAATGTGGAACTTTTGAAGTTTGATACTTTATTTATTTGACTTTGGTGAATTCACTAGATGTTGTAAGGGCCAACATTGAATTTTATTCTCATTTATGAATGAGTATATAGCCATTGAATTTTGAAATTTATTTATCTTGTGATCTTTATGGTCATACTTAATTTATTGTTGAAATTAAGCTCATTTTATGCCTTATTGTTGGAATCGACTTTTCTTTCACTTTGGTATTTTATTTATTTATTATTGGTCACTATGCTTGAATGTTTTAATTTCTGGTCATGTATCATTTTATGTTCTCTATCATGTCCATGATGGGACTTTGATGGATTATATAAGGGAGTAGAATGCGGAGAATATAATAGTTCTTGGTGTGCATGTTACTAGAACTATGGTAGATTGAATTCCTTGGTTTTGTTAGATGCAAGTGAATATTGTGTGAAATGTTGAGAAAGTTTTGAAATGGTTTTGTGCTTCTATGGATCTTGATGTGAAAATGTATCCTTGTATGTGCTTAAATGTTGATTCTTGACTGTGTCAATGTGAATGAGATATGTAGAGAACTTGATTTGGACTGAATCTTACTTTTAGTAGATTGCTTTTGGTTGGGTGTTGACTTAGTCCACCAACTATGGTTGTTCTTATTTGTCTCGTTCTTGTTAGTCTTGGATGTGATGCCATGCTCCTAGTGTTTCATCATTAGTGGAGTGTATGATGTTGTGTTCTTTTGATGTGTGTTCCATAACTACACTTATGTTTTGACATAGTGTAAGGTATGATGGACCATTAGTTAGTGCATGAAAACGTATTATTTATATATTTATGGTATTATAGTTGTCTTCTTACTCTTGTTGAGTTGCCAACCTTGGGAATTTTGTTGCTTCAAGAGTTTCTCCTTAGTTTTTTGGAGGTTTCCTAGCGTAATGCTGGAAGGGATGCAACTCTTGTATGAAGAGCTTGCTATCCTATGTATTCCATTTTATGGATACTTGGTGTTTAGGCCACAAGGAAGCCTTGTGTTGCCTAGTTGATCATGAATTCGTGATCATGTTTTGTTGCTTGACCTTTATGGTCTAGATTACTTAAGAGTTGAAGTGGTATTGTGAGTAGTCTTGCACCTTGTTGGTGTGTTGTGGCTGCCTTAGATGTGCTCCTAGTGCGTAACGGGTTACTAAGCCTTGCTTGATGGAAGTGCTTATGTTTTTATATGATGTGGTTTAGATTCTTCACTCTGAGAACTTATTTGGTTGATCCTAGTTTTGGTGTAGAGCTAGAGTGTTAGAAAAACCCTCTCTTTTAGGAGTGGAATGTGAGGAAGTACCTCATGTAGTAGAACCATTTCTGGAGATGAGGCATGCTTTTGGTTAGGATGAAGGTATGGTAGTGGTGCCTATAACCTTTTTGAGTTAGCTTTCCCCGAGCCTTGAGTTCTTTTGTTGTGGGTAGTTCCTGAGAAAGGATTGTTAAGAGAAATATTTTGTTTGCAATTCTCCTTGAGAGTGGACATGGTAGCCTTGTGAGTTTCCATAGACTTAGTTGAGATTTTAAGAGGTTATCCCAGCATAATTGTGGTCCTATGTTTTATGGACTTGACTTGCTTGTGGTCTGTTATGCCTTTTGGATTGAGCCTCTTCTCATTGCAATGGCAGTTGGAGGATGGAGTGATGCAGTCTTAGAGGAGTTGTATGCATGATGGTTGGTTTTGACCTGGTTGGTGCACCTTTGGAGATTTGTTTTATTATTTTGAGACCTCAACCTAGTTTTAGTTAGGAGGACTGATCTTTTAAGATTGTTGTGTTGTAAAGGATTGTGTACTGAGGGTACTTCATCCTTGTCTTTTTGTAGGCTTCCAGGAGTTAGCCTAATGCTAGTGGAGGAGGATGTAATGCCCACCCTAGTGTGTGCCTTGTGTTCTTTTGATTCATGTGTTATATGTTGTTCTGAGTGTTTATCATTGTATTATGTGATTATTATGATTTGATGCATTACACCAAACTTGTCAATGAGGTCTATGGTGCCATCAAGGGGTTCTGAGGGTGTATTCTACATGACCATTGAGGTGTTTCCAATGGCATTTTGCTTTATTATTTGGCTTTCCAACTATGTATTATGAATTGCATATGTTGTGTTCATGTGTGTTAGATTATTGTAGTGCTTCAGCTTCATTATTTTCAATTGTGTAATAAGTTGGATGGATGTGATTTCTTCAGTATGATTGTGTTAGTTGATTTATGCATATATGATTTTATGATGTCGATTGATTGTCGACCCATGTTTATGATGGTTATGCAATATTATGCCACGTTGGGTATTATGATGTTCTTCGGCTATTTTATGTATGGAGCAGGTATGCCTGATGGTTTACTTGAGTGTGCAGGTAATTACAGGTGTTAACTAATGTGGGAAATGTGGAGAAGGTTGACATGGGATGCTAAGCCATCTCACCCTTATCCTTGTGTTGTGAAAACCCGTGATGTGTGTTTGGTATCATTTGCGTATGTTTCCTTAGCATTCTTGCACTTTATTTTAAAATGTTTTGAAAAGCATATTTTTCATGTTTTTAGATTAAATTAATGATTTTAATTTGGAAATTGCTATTTTTACTTTAGCAAAAATGTTTGTTGCATCATTATATGCTTGTGGAACATATTTGAGTGATTTCGGTTTAATTTTGAAATTTGATATTTTTCTGTAAAAAGGTAGAAATTGCATTAAATGAGGAAACTAAATGCCTAGTATGGCATGTTTGTACTTTTCGGAATGAGATTGAGTTAAATGACAATAACCTGTTTGGAATAGTTGAGTTCATTCGACTAACTATTTCCCTATCTATTTGAGTGAATTATTTGGGTGTTTTAAGTGAAAAAGGGTTTATTAATGTGTTATTTGAAATGTCTATTTGATTTACAAAAGAGACATTCAATTATTTAATTTTTGAATTAAATGAATTAAATGATTTAGTTGTACAAAGGCTATAATTTTGAATTGATTGATTAAATCACTAAAAGGATTAATTTATTACCAAAAAAAGGAATAGTGTCTTTGGAGGAATAAAAGGAAAAAGACATGTATTTTTCATTATTATTTTTCTCTCCAAAATTTGCTCTCCTTTGTTTGAAACCCTCTTGCTTGAAAAATGGATATCTGATTACTTGGAACGGAGTTTTTCTTGGAATTACTTGGAGTTTGGATTGGATTCAAGAGCTCGGTGTTTTCTTGTTGTGTGTGGATTGAATCTGCCATTCAACCTCATTCTTTTCCTTGGATTTTGCTTGTATTGGAAGGTAAGTTTCTCCAATCTTCTCATTTAAATTGTTTTATTTTTTTCTTCATGCCACACCATCTAGAATGGTTGAAGATGGATTTGCTTAGTTGTAGGAAGCTTAGAAAATTTATTTCAACTGTCTATGCTTTTATTTTTATGTATTTTCATTTTTGGAAACATGAGAATACAGACAAAACCTTGGTAAATTTTTTGTGGAAATCCCCAACTCATTTTATTGTAAATATTGGTTGTTGGGCATGTTATCTATAATGGGTATTGTCAGATCATCCATAGCTATTGAAAAACAAAAGTTAGAAAATTGGTCAAACTTTGGTCAAGGTGCCAAAGAGAGCTCCAATGGAGTTTTTAGGGCCTTATGGTTATTTTGCACTTTTAGAAAATATGAAAACTGAATTCTATTCATTTCCTTTATGGTTTTCTTTGAGAGATGAATTGACTCCTTCATATTATGTGATTTTGCATCTTGTGAAACTATGTTATTTTTCGAGACATTTTGGTGCATTGACATCCGTGCCACTTATTTCTCTATTTTTGAAAACCTGAAAAATTGCTTTGTATGCATTTCCTTGATGTTTTAGTTTGTAGGATGAGTTGTCTCCCAATTAGAATGGTATTTTACATCTTTTGAAAATATGTTGTGTTTTTGTCAAAATTGTGATTTTGTCACCTTGAAATCCGTGCCATGTCCAATTGGTCAAATTGGTGCTATGGGTGTTTAGGAAGACATCTAGGGGTAGGAAAGGAGTGGCTTCCATCGTGCGCCACGGCCCAAAGAGGTCGCTGGAATTTATCGAATGGAAGTTTTAATCAAGAATAACATTTAAACACATTGGGTAATAAAATTTAATAATAAGATCATCTACACCAAACTGCATGTGCTGGTGAAGTGTCTGCCTTGCTTGGGTTTGGGTGTAAAGAGCAATCTTTGGTGTGGTGTCCGGTTGCTATGAGGAGGTTATGCCCTCATGTTCTATTGCGAGGTGAGTATTGCCCTCGTTTGACACTCCTTGTACTAACTACCTAGGTCTCTCTTCCTTCTTCCACTGTTGGAGTTTGACTCAACGTGTGATGTTTACCATGTGATTGTATGTGCATTGTGATGCTTGATTCATGCTTGTATGTGTCTATGATGGATTATGATTTATGCCTCATTTGGTGTGCATTAAATGTGTGACTATTTCCTTTATGCTTGAATTTTGTTGTCATTTTATTATGTTTTGGCAAGTGTGCCATACGTTACTTAAATGCAATTGGATGGTAGTTGTACCATGTGTTGTTTATATGCATTGTATTGGCAATTTTGTCATGTGTGTTGTGTGCATTGATTGGCGTGTATTCCATATGTTGCTTGTATACCCTGGATGTGTGAGATGCTCTTAGCAGGTTTGCCATGATCACCTTCTCCGTAGCTTGGGGGTTGCCTAGAGTTGCGTAGACATCTATTGTGCTCGACGATGGTAATATGGTTGGGAGGTGAGTAACATTTCCCCATTGGTCCTCCATGATGATCTTCAGATGCTAGATGGATTCCTTGATCTTTTTGCAGGTGGTTTACCTCATGCTTTGTGCCATGTTGCACTTTGGCGAGCATGTTGATTTTGGGTGGTTTATGCACTTGTATCTTATCATTATTGATTATTGTAACCTTTGTAATGTATGTATTTTGAGACCCTTGTAATAAGATGTAATTAATGCTTTTATTTGATTTATGATGTTGGCTATGATTCATCTATGTTTAGGATGAAGCCCTTTGAATATTGTAATTATTGGATATTGTCTTGTATTTTTCCATACCTCAGTTTGTGAGGACGTTGGCATGTTTTAATAGATTTTACATGTTAGAATCTAGCTATGTTAGTATGTTTAGACTCAGTTATTTGATGTTGTATTTGATGTTTATGGATATGTTTGTGTTGGATCATATTCATGCCACACAGGTGGAGAGGATCCTATCTTTTCTTTTGGCATGTGTCGACGTTGGTGTCGAACATGTATAGCCTTTTGTATCACTTTTGTCCTTTTTGACATGTGGACATAATTGGTTCGACAACTTAATGTTTTTGGTTAAAATGAATCATCTTTGGCATTGATTGTGTTTGGTTAAAATGAATCATCTTTGGCATTGATTACTATTTTTAGCCTTGTAGGTGTTTTGGTGTCATTTCCATGATGTGATATGCACTCTTGGATTATTCCCTCCTTTACATTGGGATGTGTTCCTTTACATGAGTTTGACTAGTGACCATTCTAGTTGGTTGAGGAATCGTACCTCCTAGTTGGACTATCCCGTGGGTTAGCGTTACCCTTGTGTTTGGGATGTCTTGTGTCATCATGGAATAGACTGAGGTGGATGTCACCCTCATCCTACTCCATGTGTTCATGAGGGAGCGAGGTCGTGGACATGTATCTGATCCTCGTCATAGAGTGAGCTCCACCTTTCTCTTGGTCATTGTGGTGAGTTGTCACATGATGGGTGAAGTCTTCCGCTTGTGCCACCTTGTATTGTGCAATGGTGATGTCTTTTTAGGTGTTGTTGTACATGTTGCAACACCTTATGTGTGTGTGAGTGCAATGCAACATGTAAATACTATACTTGCAAATGTAAAAAATTTGTTGGTTCGGTGTTTGTTCAGCTAATGTCCTGTGTGAAAGCTTGGGGCATTACAAGTTGTTCTTGCCAAAAATAACATCAACCAATTTCCTTCCTCCATCCTAGCCTAAAATGGATTTTACAATGCGATAGTCTGAGAGACAAACATAGAGCTTCTTATCAAGCAATGGCATTGCAACTAGAAGAGAATCCATTGATAGCAAACATGCAGTAACCAAGATAATAATATTGTAGAGAAAGGAAGAACTTTTATGTCCCTTGCACCCATTTCTTGCTATGAAACAACATCTTCTTTGGGGATTGTTTCATACACTTTAATAAAACCCTCTACATATCCACATTTAGCATACATTGTGACTATAGAAGCTCCTACACATATATTTGATTGGAATTCAGTTTTGATTATCCATAGATATGTGAGATTATAGTAAAAACTTGCAAAATAGAATCTCAACACTTGACCTCTTTGAACAATGATGCATGCTTTAGATAATGATGTCAAAATATGAATTATAGAAGTGCCTATAATTGATTTATGAATGTATATTATTTCCAATGTATATTTATAATCCTTCCTAAGACTCCATTCTTGAGAATTAAAAGCCATTTGTTAGTAATAGTTGAATAAGGGTTGTCACAACCGTGTTTCCAGATATATTTGTTAGCAAGATGGTTGTCGTTGCACCAAAAGATCGACTTGTTAATACCTGATACAACTGCCAGAGTTAATGAATCCATGGGAGGTGGTTAAGCCTTGTCACGAACCCAAGCATTGCACTACACAGGACAAGGAGACCAAGGGCGCACACCTTCTAACAATCCCCCCCAGCGCAAGTGAGGGGTTCAAACCCATGACCCAAGCTTTGATACCAATTGTTAGTAAGACGGTTGTCGTTGTACCAAAAGATCGACCTATTAATACCTGCCAGAGTTAATGAGTCCACAGGAGGCGGTTAAGGCTTGTCACGAACTCAAGCATTGCACTACATAGCACAAGGAGACCAAGGGTGCACACCTTGCAACAATATCCACTGCTGAGTTTCATATCTTTTCCATCAGCAAAGAATCCACCTTTAAATGCATTTCTTTAATAAGAACATAAATATAGGCTGGAGCCTCCAATTCTAGCTAGTCATCTACCTTGATTGTCTGTTTGTTGTGGTTTACCTGAACTTCACACCCAAACAGTAGATATCCATATGATGGTACAATGGTACTATTCTTGATAAAGATCTTAGATGTTATCACTTTCTTAGTAAAAGAATCCACGAGCTTTCAAAAAAACCCAATAGGGAAGTTAACACTTGACTGATGCAAGAATATCCTGTCATAAGGCTCCCATTCAAGCACAATCCGAGAGGATGCTGGTAAAGGCTGGTGGTTTTGGCTTTACAACAGCTAATTGCATTTGATTAAAAGTTTCTAATGTCTTTTTCAACAAATCCATTTACTTATCCTGCAATCATTGCATTCCATGTGATGGTATCTCTTTTAGGCAAAATATCAAACAACTCTTATGCCTTGTCTATCCTTCACGTTTTGCATGCATGTCTACTAGCGTATTTGAAACTAAAATCTCTGACAAATATCTACTTTTGGTTAGGCTTTAATGGATGTCCATATGTTATTATTCAAGCTCCTTACAGGCCATGGGATGAGAGAATGATGGAAAAGGCTGTGGATTTTGGCTTTTCACCTACAAAAAGCATTATGCATACCTATATGCCAGGGCAATTCTTTGGAAAACTTTTGTTGAGACATGGACCAGCTAGGCCTCGAACCTAGGACCTTCCATTTACTGCTGGAGTGCTCTACCATTGAGCTACTGGCCCCTCTTGGACCAGTCCATCTTCAGTCCGAGTGTGGCTTAACACCAACACCCCCCCTTAAGCCACACCTCTCATGTGCTTGGGGCTCCTAGCCTGGGCCTGGCTTTGATACCATGTTGAGACATGGACCAGCTAGGACTCGAACCTAGGACCTTCCATTTGCTGCTGGAGTGCTCTACCACTGAGCTACTGGCCCCTCTTGGACCAGTCCATCTTCGGTCCGAGTGTGGCTTAACACCAACAAATTTAACTTCCTATTACGCCTTGATGGATGTCTATACCCTGATCTAGAACTCACGTTTAATGCAGCTGAGATAACAACCTATGTTTGTTAAACTTTCTTCCTAATGAGTCGGTGATAGGTTATCTTACGTGAATAGTAAAAGGTTTCATGGGACGTGGAGATATGTTGGAGTTGATGGCCATTAATACGAAACTCTATATTCAAAGCCTTTATTGTCGGTATTTTTAGAGGTCATAAAACCTCATCGATGGCCGAAGACACTTTCAAAAGAACTTTTTTTCTCTGATAACAAAAGTGAGTCTCCTTTGTTTGTAGTTAAAGAAGTTTTCAAAACATCATTGATAGCTAATAATGACTTTTGCACTACCTTTGGTATTTATAAAGCCTTGCCGGTGTTTTAGAAGTATCTCATAACTAACAAATTACTTGTGAGTTATGACTTGTGTTTTTAACAATCTCCTTTTGACTTTAAAATAGATATAACATTTTTTACATGTGCAATAGTGTTCTAGTGGAGACTTCAATGAAGATTATGAAACATAACTAGAAATATTGACAAACATTGAAATCTTCTTCTTAATACTTGACAAAGGTTTGAGAACTTGAAAATAGTTAAATGAGGATGATGTTGAATTTTGATGACTAGGACTTTGTAAAATTGGGAAAGATTGAAAGTGCTCCAATATGGTATGTACCTAGAACAAGGACAAAAACTGGCTCTAATCGAGGACAAGGACCTTGCAGATGCCGGATAAACCCAGAATCTAGGAGATGACTAGGGTTTTATCCATTGTGTAATAGAGTCAAGAGATACTAGCATGGCATGACAAGGAATAGAGACTTACACAACACAAAGAGGGGACAAATGACAAAACAAACATAAACCTAAATGAAAAAGACACACCAAAACACCTAATTAACTTATGTACATGGTAGGTGACTCATACCTCAAACTGTTCCAGAATGATCATGCAAACCCATTGACAGGATGAGAAAAATATGAACTTGTGCAGAAAAGAGAAGTATACCCATGAAGTGCTTGTAACCCATGCTACCATCTAACACTCTTGATGAGAGACCTAATGATCTTTAAATATGGTATTCTTCTGAATGGTGCATCAGATCTAGATAACCACTCCTCATCATAAGCCTCTAGAACCTCCTGAATCATATCAACATTGCCTTCTATAGTATTATCAGAATCTTCATGTATAGCACTGAACATACCAATGCCACATATCTAAATATACTCTTGATTGCCTAAATTAGAAGAAATTATCCCACAAATTGGACATCCCTCATGTAAATTGTGAAGTGAAAAAATGCTCACAAGTGTTGATGTTAAATCTAGTTTCTGGATATCAACTTCCAAGAACATAGGGTCATTTCTGATTATGATATTTTCTTCTTCTTTTGTTGCAAGGAATTAAGAGAATTCTTTATCCATAGAAGATGAAAATGGAGAAGAAGACAACAAATTTGTACCTCGGGAATCATCTGCACAAATTCTTTCATCTGAAAACACAAAAGGATTAAGGGGGACACCTTCACCATAGAGTAAATTATCATTTGATGCTTCCAATCACTAGCTCGAAATATAGACATCATGGGAGCACAAATCATTACTAACTTCATTAGACTCATTCATTAAATTGTGTAATAACCACTCTGATTATCCATAATAAAATGATATTATTCTAAAATAATAATGTGGTAAAGGGAATAAATATAAAATTTTCCCAATGAATACAAATCATAATTACAAATATCTCTCATTAAATATATTCAATAAAATAATATTACAATTTAGATAAACAACATAGCGTAGAATACAATTAGGACTAAGTCCTTTACATCAACTAGCCATATAGGCTCATAACATAAATACCGCACCATACAATATCTTCGATACTGAACCTAGTGGAGAGAGAGTATCATCAAGGCGATTGTTTGCCCAGGCACAAGGCTATACGGCTCCCCCGCCTTACTCTTAAATTGGAGAAGCCTGACCCATCGTGAGGGGTTTAGCAAACTGAAGTCAGTATGCATGAAGGAATCTGGTGCAACATGATATCTCTAAAATTTCAAGAATGTATGAAAATGCAAATGTACAGATATCATGATATGACAGAGTGAATAAATCAAATAAGTCCAAATACTAAATTTGATTTCATGATCTTTTTCCAAAGAATCTTTTAAAATCTTATGATGATATGTAGGCTAGATGAAGTAACCTACCCTTCTCTATAACCCCATATTTAGCACCCATCCATGCTCTTTCTCTAGATCTACTTAGAGAAATGATTGAAGTAGAGAATACATCAAATAGTTGAAAACATAACCATAAAACATCCAATGATGCAATTAATAAAAAGATCATTCACAAACAGAATGAAAGCATAATAATTCTAAAGACAAGTCTCAAACAGACAATTTCATAGTCTTCAATCTGTAATAAAAGTTAAATGATCTATCTTCTAAGATGCTAATCCTCATAACTGGCATCATCCATTCATAGATTTAGTTCACAATTTCTCTCTAAACTAGGAGGAGATAGAAGAATAAGGTCTAACTACCTCATATCATTCACATAGGGTCTCATAAAGAAAAACTAGGAGAAGATCTAGCTTACACCTAGCATTTCAAACTGGTAGACAAATTAAGTTTTTTAGATCTATGCTAATGATACAAGCATATTGTCAGGACTACTTTCCAATAAAAACCAATTACACATTTTCCATACATGAGTTTATGACAAAATATAAAATCAATGTAAGCACATTGCAATATTTCACTAATTCCCTTGCACATGCATTAAGTGAATGGTAAGACATATCATATATTATTGAATTATACTACCCATTTAAATCTAATCCCACATACATTGTCAACTTACATATATAATAGTGAGAAAGGATCAAAATACATCTATGTGAAAGTTCTAACCATGTCTATTTAATAACCTATATATAACAAGGTATAGTAAAATGATAGAAAGAATGATGGAATAATGTGACCTACTAAGAGTACACAGGTAATAGTACATGCCTATCATAGACTCTATCGTGAAAATACCATCTTGGAAATAACATGATAATCGTTAACAATAAATTTGGTTAAGTAATGACTAGGAGCCTTAACGTTTGAAACTATAAGCACTCTATCCATACTAATGGTGGGCTTATTTCTATCTCAAAGTTCAAATGCAAGCATATTGTTAATTAAAATAGGGAATTCACATTCTGATGCAGTCATGGATGGAGGGTCTAGTGAATGGACTGTCCAACCGTGCAGCCTTAGAGTCACCACAATGGAATAAATGAAATAAACACAATAATTGAAATAGTAAATTAGAATTTCATTGATTCAACATCGCAAATGATTACAAATGGCTCACAGGCTACTGCATGCACATTATGAATTCATAAACAAAGA
This sequence comes from Cunninghamia lanceolata, assembly GCA_027924645.1. Classification (NCBI taxonomy): domain Eukaryota; kingdom Viridiplantae; phylum Streptophyta; class Pinopsida; order Cupressales; family Cupressaceae; genus Cunninghamia; species Cunninghamia lanceolata. The sequence goes on from BSBN01000854.1 coordinate 13,103,817, forward strand.
TACGACAATTAAACACTTCATACTATCTGTCCAACTCCTAATTATAGCAACTAGCTCTACAACTCCACTTCTAATTTTGCTTCTCATGAACCTAGGAGAGGTTTATATAGCTGCTCCAAGCTCATGGAATGATCCACATTGGCCGCAAGGGATTCCACATCCCAAAGCCTTATGAAACATGTAGGTTGGCCAAAATCATATATGATGATGCTCCAAGTGTTGGTGAAACACATTGAAGTTTTGGGTGAAGAGATCTTTGGTCCCATGATGCCTTGTGAGATATTGTATTAGGTGTCGTAAGTCACAAGAAGGTGTTGCAAGTCACTTCTTTTATTGTATTAGTATGTTGAACTGAATGTTGTATGCCCTGAACTATGTAACCTGATGATGTTTTTGACAATGATAACTTTCTGTGGACAATTGCAACTCTCCTAAAATCTAGATATGATGTAGGTGAGTTGGTAAAGAGTTTAGATGCTGTGCCACGAGCTATGAAATGATTATGTAGTGAAATGAGATGAATTATTCTAAATTGTAACTAACTAAAAATGCAAAAAAAGAAATATTTTTGGTTGATACAAGATTACCATTCAACTTGGGATGCTCCTACATCAGACACTAGGGGTTGTTTGAAAAGTGAGTCCCTCACTTTCCTGGGGCTAGAGGAAAACCAAGGCAATCTACCTCAACATGAGAAATCCATGATGAATCTTCTTTTAGCCTTTCTTTCCATTTAACTAAGTATTCCTTATATTGTCTATTTCTAGTGTTGCACCCAGCTTTGTTGTCCAAAATATGCTCTATCTACTCCTGTTGTTGATGTGGTATTTGATCCTTCAAACAAACTTCTATGGTTTTGTCACTTGATTTTTTCCTTCATGGTATTGATATAGATCTACAATATTGAATATTGGTGATATGCCAAGTGCTTTCGGCAACTCCACTTCATATGCATTTCTTGAATCAAACTTCTCGAGAATCTTACATGGTCCAAACTTCCTCATCTTCAACTTGTTGTATGTCCCCACTAGAAATCTTTCCTTTCTAAGATATACCATGACTTCATCCCCAACAAAAAATTCCTTATGTCCCTCATCTCATCTGCTTGTCCCTTGTATTTGTTGTTCATTTCTTCCAAATGCTTCCGGACCTGAGTGCACTGTATTGTTTCCATGTATCCTACAAATTCATCTGTTTTCCACTCCTTTTATTCTCCATACTAATGTCTCTAAGTTTCTCTATCCCTCTAGGTTGTAATCCAGTCACAATTTCAAATGGTGTCTTCCCTGTACTTCTATTTACTGAGTTATTGTATACAAATTCTACTTGTGGTAGAATTATATCCCAATTTCCTATCTTATCTCCTACCAAGCATCTCAACAAGCTATCCAAACTCCTATTTACCACTTTTGTTTGTCCATTAGTTTGTGTGTGAAAGGTTGAACTAAACTTTAGGTTTCTCTTCATCTTCTTTCGCAATGTCCTCCAAAAATATCCTATGAACTTTGTATCCCTATCTGAAACTATACTCCATGGTAATCCATGCAATCTCACAATTTCCTTAAAAAATAAGTCTTGACAACATGTACAATATCATTTTTCTTCTTACAAGGAATGAAATGTGCCATGTTGAAAAATCTATCCACTACTACAAATATGGAATCATGTCCCTTTGTGTTCTTGGTAACCCTAATATGAAATCCATGCTGATATCTTCCAAAGGTCTCTCTAATACTATCAGAGGTTGATACAATCTAGTATTTTGACTACTCCCCTTTGCAATTTGACAGATTCTGCAATTTTAAACAAACTTCCTTACATTTTTATATATTTGAGGCCAAAAATAATGTTCATTCACCAAAGCTATTGTCTTATCAATGCCAAAATATCTTTCTAATCTGCCTCTATGTTTCTCCTTGATCAAATTCTCCCTCATTGAACTCCTAGGAATGCATAATTGATTCCCTTTGAACAACATACCATCTTGAATGAAATAGTCCAACCACTTGCTCCTGTCTGTCACAACTAATTTTTTACTTTATTTCCAGGCTTCCACAAAATCTAAGTCCTTCTCATACAGGTGTGCCAACTCCTCAAATCCCATTACTGCTATCCACATTTTTTGTCAACAAGTTCCTCCTCCTATTCAACACATCCACCACTTTATTTGACTTGCCACTCCTACGCTTTAATGCAAATGTGTAACTCTGCATGGACTCTACCCATCTCATGTGTCTCTGATTCAACTTACCTTGACTACTCAAATACTACAAAGCTTGATGGTCGGTGTACAACACAAACTCCCTTGACAACAAATAATATCTCCACTTCATCAAGGTTTGAATTATGGCATAGAATTCTTGATCATATACTAAGTATCTCTTCCTTGCATTATTCAACTTCTCACTAAAATATGATATTGGTCTCCCTTCTTGGCTAACACTACTCCTATTGCATTTCTACTAGCATCACAATCAACCTGAAATACTTTGTCAAAATTTGGTAATGCTAACACTGGTTGCTTTGTCACCTTTTGCTTCAACAATTCAAAACTCCCTTGTTCTCCTGATGTCCACTTAAATTCCTTCTGGTCTCCTCTCATTGTCTCTGTCATTGGTGTTCATATGGTACTAAAATTTCTAATGAACTTCCTATAGAAACTTGCTAATCCATGAAAATATCTTACCTCTCCAATGTTTTTAGGTGTCAACCATTCAACAATTGCTCTTACCTTCTCTAGATCCATATTCAATTCTTTCACAGAAATGACAAATCCCAAATATACCAACTCTGTTTACGTGAAACTACAGTTCTTGATGTTTATCAACAACTTCTCTTCTCTTAATCATTGAAACAATTGTCTGATATGTTGCGAATGCTCTTCTTTGGTTTTACTAAAAATTAGAATATCATCCAAGTAGAGAATAAAAAACTTACCCAAAAATTTCTTCAATACCTCATTCATCAATCTCATGAATGTACTTGGTGCATTAGTTAATCCAAAAGGAATGACTAACCACTCATACAATCCTTCATTTGTCTTGAATGTAGTCTTCCATTCATCTCCTTCTCTAATCCTAATCTGATGATATCCAATCTTTAAGTCAATATTTGTGAAATACTTTGTGCCACTCAAACAATCCATAATATCATCCATCCTTGGCAATGAAAATCTATACTTGATTGTGATCTTATTGATTTCTATTGAGTCTGTATGCATCCTCCATTCTCCATCTTTCTTTGGTTCTAGTACTGCAGGTACCACACATGGGCTTAAACTTTCTCTGATCAACCCTTTCCTTAACAGCTCTTGTATTTGTCTATTTAGCTCTGTATTTTCTATTGGTGTCATCCTATGCGCTGCTTTGTTTGTAAAGATCTAGGTATTAGACCTCCATATGATGACTAATGCTCTGAACTGGTGGCAATCCTTCAGACACATTCTCTGATACAATATCTTGGTATTCGGTCAATAACTGTGTTATTTCCTTCTACGGTGGTTCTTCTCCTTTTGTGGTGGTATTTTCGGTGTTTTGGGTACTACACTTCCTTAGAATCAATGCAAAACACATGTTCTCATGTCTCAATCCATCCAAAAAATTCCTTCCATCTACCAAACAGATTCTCGTGTTGCTGCATACTTCACTTTCATTCTTTTCCTCCAAAGGTATTAAGATATGCCTTTTACCATTTGAGGTCACAGTGTAGGTATTCTTCCTCCCATCATGAATTTCCTTTCTATCATACGGCCATGGTCTTCCCAACAATATATGACATACATCCATTGGCATGATATCACACAATACTTCATCATTATATGACCCTATACGATATTTCACCAAACATTGCTCACTTATAAGTATCTTGTGTTCATCTTGGATCCATGCTATCTTGTAGGGTTTTGGATGTTCCAATCTTTTCAGCTTCAACTTATTCACCATTTCTTCTGAGACCAAATTATTTGTACTACCACTATCAATGATCACTTTGCAACACTTACCTCTCAATTTGCACCTTGTTCTAAACAAACTTTTCCTTTGTAGTGGCTCCTCAGTTGTTTCTTCTTGTAATAAAGTTCTCCTCATAACTAATGACTCACCTTTCTCTCATTTCCCTACTAAACTTGGTGATCCAACATGTTCTTCCTCTGCATATGTTATCCTTGCATTATTTTCTATCCTCTCACTAGTGTTCCCTTGGTAACATTCAAATGTTCGATGTCCTTCGCCTCCACACTTGATACAAGTTCCTTTGAATGGTCTCTTGTTAATTCCCATTTCCCCTTTTTTGTATTCTTCATTGTGTAGGTATTATGGCTTCCTTTTTCATTGTGGTAGGAACTTCTATCATTCCTCCCTCGGTGATGGAAATTAGTGCCTCTTTCTTTAAATTGTGGTATGAGTTGTCCACCTTATTATGCTCCGCATATGGCTTCACTTCACCACCCTATGATCTTCCTCTATGAAATCTGTCTCCTCTTCCTTTTTGTATATGTTCAAATTTCCTATTTAACTTCTCTTCAACCTTCAGTGCAAATTGGTATGCTTCTTCAATAGTTGTCATCCTTATCAAACTTAATTCTTCCATGCTTGTTCTCACCCCATTTATGTACCGTGCAACCCTCTCCTTGCTAGCTTCACTTGCCTAGTTCTAAAGATCATATGAAATAATTCAATATATTCTTTTATTGTTTTCTCTTTTGCCTTGGGTTTTGTAATCTCTTTAGCAATTCCAATTCATATTCAGTAGGTATGAATAATTGATTCTTTACATTTGTCACCATTCTATCCCACTTTATGATTCTTTCCTTTCCTCTTCGGTTTCTATCTATCTGAACTTCCTTCCACAAAATAGCATCATGTTCTTTCAACTTAGTATTTATAAATCTCACTCTTTCCGAATCTTCAATTTTCTCATACTCAAAGTATTATTCCATGTCATTTATCCAATCAATCAATTCCTCAGGGTTCTAATTACCTGCATAGTTTGAACTTTCAATTCTAGGTCTCTTACCAATATTATAAATAGATTTAAACATCTTCACCTAATCTGACTCTTCTTCCTCTAGGGTTCCTTCATTTTGATCTCTAGCTTGAGCTCTTGATTCATCATCATCAATTTTTCATCCTCATGTCTAGGGTTTAGACCTCTCTTCCTATCCTCTTCTATAGTATCCAATCTGACTCTCGTTTCTCTCATCAAGTCTAACATTTCTTCCATTCTTTCAACATGATTGATCATACCAGGCACTCTTCTTGGCAGCATCTTTCCTTAGATCTGGTGCAACTACCTCAATTTGGTGATCTGTTCACCCTAGGATATGTCAGAATGATTTCTCCCTCAAAGGATTCATAAACTTTCTTTGATACCACTTGACACAGTCATAGATGAAGGGTCCAAAGAATGGACTGTCCAACTGTGCAGCCTTAGAGGACCAACATAGAAAAATAACCAAAATAAACACAATAATTGAAATAGTAAATTAGAATGGCATTGATTCAAAATCACAAATGATTACTCACAAGCATGCCTCATGCACATTATGATTTGATAGACAAAGATATGGCAATTAAGCACTTCAGACTATATGTCCAACTTCTAATTATAGAAACTAGCTCTACAACTTCACTTTGAATTCTTTTTCTCGTGAACCTAGAATTGGTTTATATAGCTTCTCCAAGCTCATGGAATGATCCCTGTCAGCCACAAGGGCTTCCACATCTCAATGCATTATGAAACATGTAGGTCAGCCAAAATCATATGATGATGCTGCAAGTGTTGGTGAAACATGTTGCGGTTCTAGGTGAAGAGATCTCTAGTCCCATTATGGCTTGTGATATTCCATTAGGTATCGCAAGTCATGGAAAGGTGTCACAAACTTAATATGTTGAATTGAATGTTGTATGCCCTAAACTGTGCAACCTAATGATGTTTCTGACAGTGATAAATTTCTATGGACAATTGCAAATCTCTTGAAATATGGATATGATGTAGGTGAGTTGGTATAGAGTTCGGATGTTGTGTCGTGAGCTATGAAATAATTATGTGGTGAAATACAATAAATTATTCTGAAATGTAACTAACTGAAAATACAAGAAAATAAATATTTTTGGTTTGATGCAAGATTTCCATTCAACCTGAGATGCTCCTGCATCACATTCGTAACATATATCATTAAGTATATTTTATCAAACAATAGTCCTCCAAAATGCAATAGAAATCCTCCTTACAACTATGAAAAGTTGATAGCGATGCTTGTCATAGTAACTTCATTTGTGTATAGAAGGTAGTGCTCTCATATGTTAGAGATGAATTTCTCAAACATCATTAAACTGGAGGATTAGAATGTTAAAATTAACTTCAGTTCAACTTTGATTCTACAAATAAGTTAAAATAATGTAAGTTCTATCTCATTCACACCGTGTAAGTAGAATGATATGGATGATATAAATCAAATTGACAGCTGAGTATGAGGGATTGTGATGAAATGAATTGATGCAATTAGAGCTTGAAATTCTTGTGCAGTACATTTAGATGTTGTTCTATTTTCTCTACATGCAAAACATTCACAAAAGTTTGCACTAGGATTTTGAAAGGATCGAGCATCATTAGATTAATTGTATTGGTTTCTTTCATGGCTACAACCCAATATCATATGGATTATGTTGAATTTGTAGCTACCATATTGAGTTTCTAGTGTTGTGCAATGTTCTTTACTTGGCAAACCATTCATGTATACTTGCATGGTATTTAGAAATGTTTGAAAATTATTTTATGATTCTTGCACTTCATGGCTATGTAATGAGATGATTTGTCTGTGCAAGTTAAATAAAAGCAACTTTAAATGCATTCTCTCCTTCTAAATGTAAGAAACATGATCAATATGTACAATATTCATGATTATACTCTAGCATTGGATATGATTAGTGCCCACCTCTACGACCCATGAGAACCTAGATAATTTCCATTACCCATAAGGAAATTAAACAATAGGGTTGCAGTTACTGGAAAATGATAGGGTTGCAATTACTGGTACCTATTCAACTTAAACACAAGGGCACATCAAAAACCTCACTACAAGATCTATATCATATCTCGTAATCCATTGTCAAAAGTACAATGGATTTAATTTTACCATTAACTTTATTGACAAGGAAATATAGCAAAGGCAAGGTGAATATCTTGTTAGAGTTGGCTACGATGGTAGCCACCCAATATCTAGGACTTCATGAAAGCACAAGAGATATAAAATGAGAGAATAGTTCTATTATATCAATGAATACAAAAATATTGTTGTTACAATGTATATGATATGCCTTGCTTATAAAGACAAGGATGAGATGTAGGATATTGTAGTCATGTGACAAGTGTCTTAATCCTATGACATGAGACAACTAGAGGATAAGATGCCAACTATAGACAACTATCAACATCTAGAAACAACTAGAATGCTTCCTAAGTCAACTTAACATGTGAACATGTGTAAATAGCACTAATGACTAGTTAGATAATGTGCCTAGTTCACACTACAAGGGTAAACTAGATAGGTAATAATCTTGTTCACACCAACACCCCCCTTAAGTAAAACTTAGGGAGAAGTAGACAAATGCAAAGATGCAAAGATAGATGGGTCCCACCTACCAGGCCATGTTAGGTACCCAGGTACAAATAATTCTCTCACAAATGGAGTAAAGAAGAAAAACCCATAGGAAAAAACCCCTCTCCAAAAGAGAGAAAAATAATCAAAGTGAAAGAAGAAGTGATAGGAGGACTCAACATGACCCCCCTAAGGACTGTACTTCTATCACATATATACAATCAAATACCCCCATAGGATAGAAATAGTGATACTATAAGTCCCCCCCACAAAGAAGGAGCTCTTGTACCGATGGTGAATGCCTAAAGACAAACACTGGAAAGTGTCTTGTAGCTACAAACAATATTTCTTCCCTTAGGAAGAAACCAATCCAAAGGATGATGTAGAAGAAACTCCATCTCCAAGAAGAAATATGAGGGAAGAAGTCTCATGATGGGTGCCTCTGAAAACTGCTCAAATGTCCACATGTTAGAATCAAAGGATGAGACAATGTAATGAGGTGTGTCCAATCCAAAAAATTAGGTAGACTCACGAAAACAAATCTCCAAAGATGAAGTATATGGGATAATAGTTGTGATGTAATTGTCATCAAAGAGGAGAGATATCCCCTCAAGTGTGTCCTCCAAATATGCAATATGAGACTCACAAAAGAAGTCTGATATACCTACCAAGAAAGTATCCCATAAAGCTGTATCTGAAATCCTAGAATAGTCCTACTCAACTGAAGTAGAAGAAACCATGTTGATGTCCATCTCTGAAGAAGTAGAAGGTTGAGGTGATGGAATCTCAACACTAGTCTCAAGAATTGAAGTAGATGAAAGAACTCCAAGGTTCAAGTGACCAAACTTCTCCTTAGAAACATGATTCACACTTGATGCATGAGTGTGAATATCAATCAATGGATCTACAACATCAGCAGGAACAAAATGGGAGAACGTATACAAGCGAGATGCATGATCAACTACCCCAACAAAAATGATATCTCTACTCTCCAAGTCTCGTATGATCACTGAATCAGGAGTGAACTCAATTGTCTTCCCTTCACGACAATGAGTAATCTGGTAAATGGAAAGGAGATTTGTTGACAAGGAAGGTACACACAATACATTATTGAAAGTACCCTCACCAATATCAATAGTCCCTTTACCAGTTGCATGCATGTATGTATTGTTACCCATCAAAATAGGTGGCAAAGTACATGAATCAAATGAAGAGAAAATCCCTTTTGAAGATGCCATATGATGAGAAGCTCCAGAATCAAGAAGCCATATCTCTGACTGAAGACTTCTGGAAGCAAAGAGTGTTTGTCCTTTTCCCTTGTTTGTCCAATTAGGAATACCTGTTATCCCTGTCTTTATAGATGATGATGGTGTTGAAGAAGAGGATGGACTAGATGACATGGATGATGGCAGTTTGATATTGTTCTTTTGAAGAATGTGAGTCAACTCATCAATTTTCTTCTCATAACACTTATGCTCATCATGTCCTAGTTTCTTGCGATATGCACACTTTGATCTCTCCTTCATAGATGATTTCTTTTTAGGAGAGGATGAGGACTTAAGTGAATTATTTGATTCCTTTGCTTGTTCATTGTTCTTGAAATCCTTATTTTTCTATTTCTTGCCTTTGTTAGTTGAAGCCTTTTGATCTCTTGTACCTTGATTAGCAAGAAGCACACGTGTACTAACTTAGCTTGCTCCCTTGTGAGTGACGTGGCAAACTCATCAAGTGAAGGCATTGTGAAATCTTTCCCAAGAGCATCCATAGTAGCATAAACTTGGTAGAAACAAAGACTAAATAGTCAGGACCAAGCTTGGCAAGGATTGGAAGAATCAATTGAGTGTCCTCTTTCTCAATTCCACATTGTTTGAGTTGTAATCTAAGTGATTTTAGCTTTGTGAAGAAGTCTTGGATGCTTGCAAATTTTGTTGGATTCAAACCAATTAGTTCATTCTCCAATTTGAAACCTCTCATAGTATCTTGTTTACCAAAGAGATTCTCTAAGGTAGTCCACACTTCATTAGGTGTATTACAAGATTCAATATGAAAAAGGAGATCAGGAGAAATAGACAAGCATAGTGTGCCATAGGCAAGTGATCACATCTATTGTACCACTTTCTCTTTTTTGCAGTTGTTGTTGGTTCAGTTTCTGTACCCATTGTTACTCTATGAATTTTGAAACTTCTTAAATGAATCTCCATTTTAGTTTTCCACTCATGATAGTTATATCGTGTGAGTAGGGGAAGTTGGGTTTGATCCATGATACAAGAGTACAAAAAATAACAATGTAAGTACAATCCCCCTTTTACTCAATCAAAGAGATCACCCCCCAACAAAAAATGATTGTGTGACTTTATATTCAATCCAATTACAATTACCACAAGCCAAAACAACACAGTGGTCTTTAATTTTGGTACAATGCAAAAGCCAAGATTAGGCTAAAACTGAAAGTACAATTTCTGAGAAAAACTGTATTAAACTAATAGAAAATCTAGAAAGTACTTGAAATATTATGCACTTTAAAAAAAATCACCAGAAAATGTTACTATATGAGCCTAAACGAAGCCTTTGAAGTTCTAAAAATGGGTACTACCGAGGAATAGTGATGAGAAACTATAATTTCTAGAAAATCTAGTCACCAAAATCAAAATCTAATTCCACTGTTGTGAATCCTGTGAAATTCTAGCCTAAATAAAAAAATTGTTCGAAAAAAGGAGTTAAAACGAGCAAGATATGAGCCTGTGAAGATCAGTTGTCAAACTAAAAACTCTAGTGGAGGGGGGCAAATTGGGCCAATGCTGTTGACGTCAGCAAAATATTTATCTGAAATCTTTAAAGATTCCTCAGAATATTTAGATTCATTAGAATATTCCTTGTAGATTCGTCAGGTAATGATGTCATCTGTTGGAATATGATGTCAGCATGACATCATCCTACGAAATTTTTTTTTGCCGGTTTCTCCATAGATGCCATTGGAATATGCCAAATTCTATTCATGTAATTTCATAAAACTACCATTTTGTTTGTAAGAACCACTTGAAAAATGCTCAAATCACCTGCAAATGGCGGGAAACCGCTCTCTATTGTTGTTGGTGATTTTTTGGACAGTTTTAAGTGGAATATTACCCTGATTCTAGAGATTCTATTGTTGTTTGTTTTGGACTTGCATTTTTTTTGTTTTGAATTTTATATTCAAAAATATTTTTAAGGCCACGAGGGCCATAGGAGAGGAGTCCCGTGATGGGATTACCCTTCCACGTAGGTTTAGGGCTACGGGGGCCCGAGCCTAAAGGATCCCCGTAGGTGCCTAAGGGCACGGGGGCCTAGGCTCTACAGGACTATGCACAGGTATAGAATTACTTGGTCGTACCTTGGGGTACCCTGCACATAGCGCAAGGGTAAATCCTCAAAACAAACTTGATTTTTTTAAATTTTTTGAAAAAATCAAAAACCCTGTTATTATAAAATTATTTGCAGATTTTTTTAAACCAACGATTAATGTTTTTACGTGATGGATAAAGAGATGTGCCTAGATTAGATGACACAAGTGAAGATTTTGACTACACAGGGAATATTCCCTACGATCTGTATGGTAGAGGGGGCAAATTATTTTTGCATTTTCCTGCAACTGTTCCAATTTTGACTATTTGACAGTTGATCTTAGGATTTTTGGGCCTCCTGAGCAATGGAAGGGTTGGATTTGACCCAAACTGCTCCAAAAGATCAGGTACCTACTAGATCTGACATGCACTTCCCAAATTCAAACCCTCATAGATTTGGCCTCCAATGTCTAATCTGGATGAAACAAAAGGTGATCTTGACTATCTTGAACCTCATGAACACAATGGTGTGCTTAGATTTACAACAACATGCTCCAAAATGAACCCGCAATATAAGTCCACAAAGAGGAAAGCTATTCAAATCTGATTTTTCTTTCAAGTCTTTCTGATTCTCCAAGTCATCATTCAATGCAAGATAAGAGCATACTCAACTATGAAGATCCACCATGGTTTGCACTCAATATCTCTCAAAAATTGAATACCACAAGTGATTCTTCCTAGAGCTCTAATACCATGTAAGAGTTGGCTATGATGGTAGCCACCCAAGATCTAGGATTTCATGAAAGCACAAGAGAGATCAAATGAGAGAATAATTATATTCTATCAATGAATACAAAAAGATCGTTGTTACAATGTACATGATACATGCCTTGCTTATAAAGACAAGGATGAGATGTAGGATATTGTAGTCATGTGACAAGTGTCTTAATCCTATGACATAAGACAACTAGAAGATAAGATGTCAACTATAGACAATTATCAACATCTAGAAACAACTAGAAACAACTAGAATGCTTCCTAAGTCAGCTTAACATGCGAACATGTGTGAATAGCACTAACTAATGACTAGTTAGATAATGTGCCTAGTTCACACTACAATGGTAAACTGGGTAGTTAATAACCTTGTTCACACCAACAATAACCCTGTTCACACCAACATATCTACCAAGGAGAGAAAATTCTTATGGGAAAGATGTATAAGACCATCTACATCAGTAGCTTGAGATGGGTATTACTTACCATGATAAATGTTGTGTCTAATTCATGGATAGAGATGCATATTACAACCTTCAACTCTCAAATACCATAGAGAAGAAGTTAGAATATAATATATTTATACATATTTATGTATACAAAATATGGGAGCATAGGAAAGGCACCCAACTATAGACCGAATGGTTCTAAGAGAAGTCATTGTCTAGAATGCAAAGATTATAGGAATCACCCATCATGGATTTGAAAGGATTTAGAACTTGTCAAGATGCCGAAGTGTGGAGATAAATTCAAACTTGCTTGATAGAAAATGATATTATCTCAGAAAAAGAAGATATGAAAACCCATTCCAAAATATATATTCAGTAATTCAAAAAACCAGAAAGAGGAATGGAATATAAATACATACAAATCTAGAAGTTTCTTTTCTGCAAAAATTAAAAGCACAACATACCCAAATTTCCTCCATAACTCCCTTGTTTTTCTCCATGTCCTCTAAATCCATTCCCCCAATTCACTCCTTCAAATTTTTGAGTATCCTCCAATTTTCTACAAAGAATCCTCATAAAATAGAAAAATCAATAATATCTACTAACTCCACTCACTCATTCTAAATTTAGTCTCCCCATAAAAGTTGAATCCCAAATTCCCTTACAAAAACTTAATTGCCTTTATGACATGAAACTACCACTTCTTCCTTGTGGCCAAAATTAGAAACCAATTACTCAAACAAACAATGATAAATTATTTAAAGAATCTTTTCCAAATTATGTATTTAAATATCATAAATATTTAATTAGACTTATTTCAATTAGTATATTTATTAATTTATTGCGACTAAATATTTAATTTAACATTTCAAAAGTAATTGTTCTACATGCAAATATTTTTCACACACATACACATCGATGCAAGTCTAGGGTACATGATGACTAAGTGGTGTGTGCAAATTCACTTCAGTATAATTTGCCTTCAATTGGTTAGACACCCTCTCCTCGATGATACTATCTCTCAGCAACATCGAGAAAGTGTCATTTCGGTCACACTTACAATAAAAGTTAGTTGATTTAAAAATTATAATAAAAAACTTTTATTAATCATCAAAATAAAATATAATAATATTATTTCTTAATTGCATTAATTAAATATTAAGAAATTAATGTTGTGACATCCTTCCCCTCTTCGAAGATTCATCACCCCAATGATCTTAAATTCCAAATCAAGGTTAAGCAAATATTAAATTCATAAAGAAAGTTACCATACCTTCTTCTAACCTACTTTACCTTAGCGTTATAGGTTGTCCACCTGACCAAGATGTTGATTACTTCAAAGGTACCTATTAGCTCATAACAACATAATCTCTATGTCTAACAATCAAACACTTGCACAAGTTGTTAGAACATTCATGGGAAAAATTTAAATACCCATTTGAACAAAGCTATTCAATCATCGAACCTTTTATAGCTAAAATAAGTAGAAAGATCGATAATAATTAATCTCATTCACAACTCAATCTCACATTATTCAATATTTTTAGACATGATACATATAAACATGCCAACTAACAAGTTTACTACAAACTTGAGTGAATATTCAAACATCACATCTTTTACTACAAACAAGGAAGTAATGGTATTCCAAGTCTAGATTCATAAACAATGATTCCATGCAAACGGGTCTAAAAACTCACTCATATCCTACTCTAGGATCTTTATTCTCCTATCTATATTAAGCATGGTTCAAGATGTTAAACATCAATGTTTTCTTTTCATCCTAACATATTAACATGCAATAGGTTAAACAATTCTTATCATAGTCTAAGACATTTGCTCACAAGTGAACAATCTTACTCAAAGAGGTATAACTACTTGCTATAGTACACATAGTCACTCACATAAAGATAGCAAAACATTAAATTCATCTTTTCAAATATGCCTATCTGCAAAAGATCGCCTAAACAATTTCCAAGAAAGCATTCTTAATGGTAAATGTAAGGAAGAGTTTCAACACTAAACTCAATATCAACAATAAATAAGATCATCAAAAGATCACTAACACTAAATCATAAGAAGTGCTTCAACATTAAGATGTTAGATCAGCATCAAAGTTCATCAGCATGATCATCAATAGATAAAATTTTCAACATGATTACAATACTAAATCATGATTTCAACACTAAATCACAGAAGATCAAAAATCAACATTAAATCATAATAAGATCATCAACATTAAAAGACGGATAATAGCATGAAAGAATACTATCACAATTAAGCTAAGATTAATAGCATGAAACCATACTATCACAAAACTACATAGCATCAAATGTTCAAGTTTCAAGTATAAATGATAACAATGCTTCAACAAGAACTTTAAGACTTTCAAGTCAAAGAGAGTAAAAAATCTCAATAGTGAAATGCAGTCGCAAATGATGTTAAAAACATTTCAATTGAATAGGAAAGTTCAAATAATATCCAAATTGAAAGAATGACCTCCACAATTCCCACTCATATCAAACATAAGCAATCATTACATAAAATGCATTACTTGCATAAATTACACAAGGTATGAGTATAATGTTAAGAGCAAAGAAATCATTACACAAGTGTATCACTCACACAAAGTATGAATACAATCAATACACAAGTGCATCACTCACACAAAGTATGAATATAGTCATTACACAAGTGCATCACTTGCACAAAGTACATAAATTATGAGTATAATCTCAAGAACAAAAGCAATCAAAGCATACAAAACTCATAAGATCCCATCATTTTCAAACATCAAGATTTTCTACCTTGTCTACAAGACAAAGAGATGACTCAACAAATCATCTCATTATTCTAGGTCATTGACATAAGACCCTCAAAGGAATTAAATTTTACGTTCTTCAAGGATTCACATGAATCATGCTTCCATCCTAAAAAATAAAATTGAAAAGGCATTTCTTAAAAATCAGTTTGCCTATTGTCTATTGTAGTATGGGTATTCTTCCATTTCTTGCAACTAAATGTTTTGGACAAGCATGCCCCCATAAACATAACTTCCACCTATAGGTCCTTTTTACCTAAGTGGTTTGGTCTCATTACCATCAAAGTCATTACCAACTTTATTGTATCCTTGGAAATTCTCACCCTATTTTTCATGATTACCTTCCTTTAAAAACTTGTTCCTTTTGAAATTTCTATTTCCAAGATGATTGTCCTCATTTCTCTTGTAGATAATTTTTTGAAGGTTGATTGATAACATCTTACCCTTTTTTTAATTTTTATCTTTTTTCCTTCTTATGTTCAGCCTATATTGCTTTTGCATTATCAAAGATATATCTCATCTCAAAATATTTCACCATTTTAAATTATCCAGGCTTCCACACCATCTCTTATGGTTTTGCCATCAAAATTTGGGAAGTGAAATCCTCTTAAGATCCTTAAATCTAGTTCATTGTAGGGTGTTGCCACAATAATGGGTTACACTTTCTGGGACATCCTGATTTTTGCTGAAATCACATATTTTTAGAAAATATAATGATTTAAGCCTTGAAAGGTTCCATTTAAAAGATTTTAATTGAAGAGGGTTTGATCAAACCACCTTAGATTCAAACCCCCTTGGATAGAACCCCACTAGTTTTAAACCATACCTATAATGGAGCCTCCTCTATACCTATCAAAATGATGATAAAAAACCACATTTGATTTACCTTTTGGATGATCAAATAAATTCATTTAAAATTTATCTCTTGTAAGTATGTAGTTCTAATTATAAGCTTCTCAGAAAGTATAATTTTAAATATATTTAATTTGATTATTATATTTATTTTTTAATTTCTTGTGAATGTAGGTTTTTCATTGAACATCAAGTTCTCTGTTCTACACACATGGAAAATTAGTAAATTAGTGAAAAAAAATTCTGAAAAATATCTATACCCTAGGTATTGATGTCCTTGTTTCAACAAAAAAAAAAGAATTTCGATACATACAGAAAAAGTTATGTTTTACGGAGTACGCCTATGTCTAAATTATAGTTGGTTTGAATTCAAAACGTAATTAAAAAAATAGTCAACAAAACATTATAAAAACAAATGCATTCCCTATATATCAGTGTTACCAAACCAAATTCAAAAGAATTAGAATTTTATCCTTTGTAGAAAAAAAGTTATGTGCTACAGAATACACATCACTTTAAAAAAATGTTGTTTACTATTAAAAACTAGTTATCAAAGGAGACACAAAAGAATTTACAATTTAACTCCAAATTTTTTTTTAAAATATATATTTATAATCTACAAACAAAATCTCACAAATCACTAGTTTGCATCATCTTCAAATTCCTAACGGTTTAGTGGCTATAGGTGTCAGAAAGTGAAGATTTAGTTCAAAATGTTGATTTCAATGTCAAGTTTGGCCAAAAAGTGTAACCCATTATTGTGGGATGACCCTGTAAATTTAAGCACCATTATTTGCAACTCAGATCTCTTCCTCCTTATGATCTTACTCTTCCTGACCCTCTTGGCATGCTCAAGTGTCAATAAGAAGATCCAAAATCTATTTCGACTAATCATGTTATCCATTTCTTGGTTGAGATTAATTATAATTCCTTGCTTACACCATGTCATCTCCCTCACTAGAGATTCCTACAAAAGGAAATCACAACTAAAGTGAGGACAACATAAGTCCCTAGAGTTGAACATAGAGCACTCCGATTATGAATCAAACAATGTCTATTCCTCTACTTGGTTCCAAATTGAACCATCTAAGAAACAAACAAGATTTTGGCTCATCCAAGAAATCTTTGACCTAAATTTAGGGTCTTCAAAACATTCGTTGCACTTATACTATCAGGTCATTTGATAGGTTTACATTAATATAATGCAACCTTAAGCGTATAAAACTGTAAGCCTTAGTGTTGAACCTGGCACACACTTACAATAAGAGTCAGTTGATTTAAAAATTAGAATCAAAACCTTGTATTAATCATCAAAATAAAAGATTATTAATAATATTATTTCTTAATTACAAATTAATTGCATTAATTAAATATTAATAAATTAGGGTTGTGCCAAATTATCTAGTTTTTCATTTCTTACTTCGTTGTTATGTATTTCACATTATGGATTAGCATGATGAGGAATAAGAGGTTGAAATGAAGCTATGGGAGTTTGCACAATGATATATTCAAAATGAAAAGATTTAAGAGTGGGATGATTTATTACCTCTCCTTGCAACATTTCCTCTTTATGATTTTCTTCAATAAATTTGAATGTCTCATATTCAGGTTGCATGCATGACAAAGTATTGATCTTTGATGGTTCATCTTCTATCACCTAGAGTTGATCATTAACTTATCTATTATCTATCTAACTCATTTAATGTTCATCAATGTCCTCAAAGGTAAATTCTTCCATTTCTAAAGGAAGAGAAGGTATCTACGAGGGTTTACCTGTTCTTGCCTCTGCTAGCCATGACGGTGAAAGCTTGTTCAATAGTTGTTGGAACTGAAGTGGAATGAGTTGCTATATTCTCTAGCTTGATACAGTTGTTGTCAATCAGCATTGCACCACTAGCCAAGTCAGACTTGGCTATCCTGTTGAAACATGGAAACCCTTCCAGATTGTGTGTGATCTATGTCGAGAGGGAATCTCTAGAGTGAGTTGGTTCTCCTTATGATTTTTTTCTAATCTAATGACTTATCTAGGAAAAGGGATGAGAGAGGATAAACTGAAGTAAATAACTAAAAATGAAATCTAAGGTGATGCATCAATACTAAAATCCTATCAGACTATAGAGCATTGATCTTCACAACACTTTAATTTTACCCAATTCATAAATATTTCACATGAAGGTTTGATTAAACACAACATGCAACTTGAATTAAGCAAAAAACTGCAGAACCTATCACAAAACCAAGACAAAAATAGAGGATAAATGTTTATCACAGTGTAATATCAAATTAGTCTTGCAAAAAAGTGAGGCAAAAATGAAGGAAAAATGCTGCTCTATATCTCAAGGAATAATGAGTACAATGATTGAATACAACACTCTTGACGTGAGAGGAAGACTCTAGTATCTCTACACTCTAATCTCTACTCTATGCTCTAAAAACTCTAACTGGAACTGCTGAAAAAGAAATGTATCTTTGACATATATGCTCTGAAATCAACCTCCCCTTGAAATCTAGAAAAAAGCTCCTAAAAATAGACCTCCAAATCCATTTTCGAGCTCCTCGGAAAAGCATAAATAAAAGCACTCAAAAATAGTCCAAATTGTCAAAACATGATGCCAAAAGATCCCCTCATGTGACCCCACCACAAATCTTCTTTCCTCTGCCCATAAGATCTCAAAATTTGTCTTTATTTGCCTCTGAATAAAACAAAATGAGAAAATAATATCTGATTTGTCCTATTAGCTATAACTACCTAAAAATAGTTTAAGTTTTAAAGCAATTTATAAATGATTGATTTAAAACTAAACTTTACAACACCTGGCAGTTTTAATCTATCTCCTATTTGATTTGATTCCTTGCAAAAAATAAATCTCTATGGCTCATAATTTCACCATTTTGCAATTACAATATTTGATTTTTCTTAAAAAAATCATAAAAATATAAAGGCATGACATATTGTTTTGCAAAAAATTAAAAAAAGCCTTGATGGCTTATCTCCACATGAACTGGCGATCTTCATGGCACACATGGCACGTAGACTTGTCTCACATAAAAAATGAAGGGTTTGCATATTATTTCTATGGCATGAACTCCATCTTCTCTCCATATGGCATATTACAAGGTGACTTAAGCAGATCAAAAGACATTAAAATCTTGAGGGAGCCATATGCTTAACCTCACTAAGTCATGGGCTTCGACCATCATATTGTAACATGGAACCTAGGCATCATAATGCAATGTATTAACACCACCAAGGTATTAATTTGAGCCACAAAAAAGAAATGAATGTGACAAAAATGTCAAAATTTGATTAGGTCTCAATGAAACCCTAAGATCAAAACACTCCTCGCCCTATCTTATTGAGCTCATTTGACTTTGGCACTTTTTGGGAGTTGGCTCTCTGCTAACGACAATGAAACCCTTAGGGTTTCAAGCTCAAAAACACTGTATCTCTGGTATTTGTGTGCTTGACTCCCATGGATTTTTGTAGATTTCGAAGGTAACAAGGTTGATATGATGCATATATGGCTCTTTCATTTCCATTCCTTTCATTTTTTATGTGAAAATGGCTTCTATAGTTGCGACCCATCTGTTATCACTGATGGTTTTGTTTCAATTTTTCTCTTTGTCACTTATTCTTCTATATATTGGCTGCCATGGTTGCATTACTGAGAAAGGAAAATGAAGCAAAAAAGAAAGAATATTGGCTTTGCACTCTCACACATTACCTCCATACATATGTAAGAATGCTTATTTGTCTCTTTATCTTTCATTCTTTCAAGGCATTGTAGCTTATGAGGGTTAAAGACCCACGGCCATATGTTTATCCTGTAGCTTTATTTACCAAATGAAAAAGAAGTGGGTTTCTTTGTATGGTTGTGGCTGTATATATCTTTCATCTCCATGCATGTTTTTTGTCTAAAACCCTAGGGTTTGATTGTTGTGAAAGAAATATATACTTCACTTCACACAGTTGTAGCTATATACTCTTACCAATTTCTTCTGTGTGGCTACGACAGGATGTAACTCCCATCTCTATGCACTTGTTATTGAAAGTTTCAGCTTTCCTTCTTTGTATATTTGTGCCTTCTCCTTGAAACCCTAAATGGGGTCGATATACTATGAAGAAATTGTTTGATTTTGTATGGCCGCATCTATGGACCTCCATAAGACTCTACATTGCTCCTAACCTGTAACCCCCATCTGGTAGTGTATGAATTTGTATGGTTCTAAAATAATCAAGAAGAGAAATAGGTTCTTTCTGTGCACAACTTTTATGTCTCAGATGCATATACTTCATTCCTATAGCATTATTCACTGCTCTTGAAGCAAGACACATACACTCTAGCAAATATATCATACTATAATGAATATGCATTTCCAGCTCCATCATTTCAATGACATTTACTTTCTTCTTTATCTAATATAGTTACTTGATACTGCTAAGGTATATGGGCATTGGGCTTCTTACACTGTTGTCATGATGAAAACATAATGGCTATTTTCATTATGCTTTTGTACCTTTTGAGGATAACACCACTTATAAATGCACATACCTGAAATGATCATGCAATCTGTAGCATAGCTATGTGATGTTCGTTTAGTGCATTGTCCCTTCTCATACATGCCACACAATGTGGCATCTCTCATTGGTTTCATATAGAAACATATGATGTCCTATAGATGCTTATGGACACTGTATTTGATTCTTCTTGTTATCATGACAGTCACATGGAATCATTGAGACTATCTTATGAATGAGATACTACTCCATGTGGACAGTGAAGCCCCTGCTGTTCCATTTGTCTTTCTCCTATAGTACTATCTACTAGAATTTATATTTGTCTCTCCATGATGCAGCTATTCTCATAATTCTGAAGCAAGTCTAACAATGTGAAAGGAAACTAGATAGCTTGTATCAGTGTTTACTTTTGGTATGCATACATTGGATATCTTCAAAGAAAATTGTCTTATTGCTTTGACTTTTGATCATTCTATCAGTGTATCATATCAAATGCAAATGCATACACATACCAAATAAATCCTTCTAGCTCTTCCAACTGTATTCTGGTTTCTTGTTTACTACATCCACTATGAATGCAATTTTTCCAATGACAGCTGAAGCATTGTTGACAGTTGTTTTGTGCATTAAATGATGTCCCTTTTATAGTTCAATTCATGTTGATGGTTTCACTTCATTTCTTGATCTATAGTCATTAATATGTCCTGAACTAGATACCAATGCATATGACTACTTTTGATATTCCTCAATTTGTCAAGTAATTAAAGCAATGTGAATAATGATTCTTTCTTTTTCCGTTCATCCCTTCTGAGATTAAGGGGAAGCAGCATGCTGGGCTCAACCCTTGTGGGAGCCCACTTGACACCACATGTTGATATGTCTTCAATCAACTACATGACTTATCCTATACCTGCACATGAAACAAACATATTAGAATAAAACAATGAAGTTCCATGGTTGTTTCTTCCTCAGTTCCTTCTACATTTGGATGATCATTGATCAATGCATTATAAACAAAGTGTTATGCCTCTTCCAATAGGATATAGAGATTTCATAACTAGAGCTTCTAACAGGGCCCTTCCCACATTTTTGCAGATTCATGTTGAAGATCAGGAGCAGGACAGAAGACAACTCAAAAATTGAAGACCTCCAAGGCAATGATGGCTATGAACTTCTCTCTTCTTATCATTAGATGCATAGTATTTTCTTTATATCTACATATGTTTAGCTATACCCACGGCTTGTGTGGGACATTCACTATGCCATTATTTCTTTCAATGCAATGCTTATCCTTTTATGTATTTCAAGTTGTAAATGAATAATCATTATGGTGAATGAAATACTTATCTCTCTTGAATGTTCTGCAATGCAATGAATGATCTGAAATATCTTCTTCTTTTGAACAACTAAACTGTAATTAATACTAAAATGCAATAAGTATGCGAATAACTCATAACAGAAGAATATTAACCTTCACTCAAAAAATGAATGTGTCACATCAGCTTTGCCAATTTTTTAAGCTGTGGTGAAAAATGGTAACATTTCTGGTGACTTATGCTATATGCTTGCCTGCTAAGCATTGGATTAGTTGCCTTGAACATCCATTGGACATTGAGTCATAGTATGTCCTTCTCAAACTCAGAAAATACTACAATTTAGCTCTCCAATAGTCCAAACAACAATAGAAAATAAAAAAACAAACACAACTGAAAGGAAACTAACAGGCCCTGATGGCCAAAACACCTATACAATAGCACTTAGGGAAACAAAAAACTAAAAACAAATGTGCATGAACACTTATTGACTGCAACACTACTCTACTATATACAGAGGTAGTACTTATCCTCAGAGGTAATGCTTGAGGTGGATCCGATCGATTGGGATAGGCATCACCTCTCCTCTTAACTTGGATAGCTGAAATGCATTGTTTTCTTTGCACTCTGTGATAACATAAGGCCCATCCCAAATTGCATCAAATTTGGAATTCTTTCTAGGTTTGCTTCTTAGTTCATTCCATTTGAATACCAAATCACCAACAATGAAGCTTCTCGGTCTTGCCCTCTTGTCAAATGCATTCTTCATTTGAGCTTGATGTATATCAAGCTTCGTTAAGGCCTCCTTCCTTGTTTTTTCTAGTTCCATGAGTTGATCTAGCCTGACTACTAAAGGTTGTTCCTCTAGCAACTCAAGTGCTTTGATGAAAGTCAATGTAGGTAATTCAACTGAAATAGGTAACCGAGCCTCTTTGCCATAAGTAAGTACATATGGAGAACAACCAGTAGCTCTCTTGGGTGTAATTCTGTCAGCCCAAAGAGCCAACTTTAGCTTCTCGTGCCATGTTCTTTGGTTGTCTTCAATAGTCTTCTTGATGATTCTTATTAGATTCTTGTTGGTAGATTCAACCTGCCCATTACCTTATGGGTAATAGTTTGAAGAAGTATTCAAAAAGATATCATTTTTGACAGACCAATATGAAATTCTCAATCCAATGAAAGCTAAACCATTATCTGAGATGATTGAATCTAGTGTTCCAAATCTTGATACCAGATCCTGATAGAAACTTAGGACAATAGATTCATTTGCTTCTTTTAAAGAAACAACCTCAGTCCACTTGGTGAAATAGTCTATAGCAGTCAAGATCCACTTGTGACCTGCACTTGAAGGCCGGTTTATTGGTCCAACGAAATCTAGACCCCATTTTGCAAATGGTTGTTCAACTTGAATAGGATGTAGAGGTAAGGCAGCAAGCCTTTGCTTACTTGCAAATAATGAGCACTTCTCACATCTTCTCACCCAAGCAAAAGAATCTTTAAACAAGTCAGACCAGTAATAACTAGCCTGCATAATCTTCAAAGCAGTTGTTCTAGCTGCAAAGTGACCTCCTGAAGGTCCATTGTGAAACTCCTCTAACAACTTATCAACTTGATCAGGTCCAATACACCTCAGAAATATACCATTAAAGTCTCTCCTATACAAAATACCATCAATGCTAGCATAAGGAGTAGCTTGTAACCTAAAATACCTTCTTCCAGCCCTATCCAAACCTTTGGGGCATTGACTGAACTGTAAATAATGCATCATCTACTGCACCCAACTATTTGTAGGAGCTGATACAGTGGCTGGTACATTATTATTCAATACTATTTCCATGTCCTTTTCATGTTCTTGATTGTGCTCTTCACTTTCAGCAAGCTACTTGCATAAGCCCTTGCCTCTAATCAGCTTGGTCACTTTGATATCAACATCAAATTCTATAACTCTGGTTATCGAACTAGCACTCTTATCATTTATATCTCTATTTAATAAGAAACTCTTGACAGTGGGGTGAGCAACCATTAAGTGAATTCTGTTATTAGACAGTATGTGTCTAAATTTTTTGAGACTTCTAACAACTGCAAAAACATGTTTTTCCACAAAAGAGTACTTTACCTCATAGTCATGCAGTACCTGGATGAAAAATGACACTAGCTGCTCCAAACCTTCGTCATTTTATTGACATAACATTGCAGAGATGGTGTCAGCTCCTCCAAAAGCATATAAAATAAAATCCCTCTCATAATTAGGATTAATGAGGGTAGGGGCAGCAGCGAGGCCTTCCTTAATTTTCTCGGAGCTTCCTTTTCCCTCCTTAGTCTAGCTGAATGGCATATTCTTCTTCAACATGGCAGTGAGAGGTTGTAATAAAGCTACAATGTTTGGAATAAATCTCCTCACGCAATTAATTCTGCCAAGAAAGTTTTGCAATCCTTTCTTGTGTGCAAGCAACGATAAATCCAGAATGGCTGAAACTCTCTCAGGATCAATAGAAATACCTTGTTTTGAAACAATATGGCCGAGAAGTTTACCTTCATGAATTGAAAATATGCACTTTTTGAGGTTGAATGAAACTCCAAACTCTCTACACCTCTGAAAAATCTGCTTCAAGCAGTCAAAGTGATCATTAACATCTTTAGAAAAAATAGTTATGTCATCTAAATACACCCACACTATTCTGTTCATAAGGCCATGGAAGGCCATATCCATTGCCCTTTGAAAGGTTGCCCCTGCATTGGATGAACCAAATGGCATTTTTTGATAGGCCATGGTACCCCACTTAGTTGTGAATGCAGTTTTATATTGGTCCTCTTCTTTGACCAGAATTTGGTTGTAACCAGAGTAACCATCTAACAAGGAATACCTATCAGAACTTGAAACAATTTGCAATATTTGTTCCATGGAAGGAAGAGGGTAGTGGTGTTTCAATGAGGCCTGATTTAGATTGCAGAAATTGACACAAAGTCAGATTTCTCCATTCTTTTTTCTGACTGGGACCAAATTGGAAACCCAGGAGGTACGTTTTATCAGGAATATGATACTGCTCTCAATTAGTTTATTCAACTCAGCCTTCATTAAATGTTCAAGTTTTGGATTGAGGGGTCTCTGTTTCTACCTAGCAGGCTTGACATTAGGCTCTAATCCAATGGTATGCTAGGCCAAACTAGGATCAAACCCTCTTAAGTCTTTATACTCCCATGCAAAAACATTAGAAAATCTTGACATAATTGAACAAATGACTGTTCTTCTTCTTTAGTACATACCTTTCCAAGTTTTAGCAGCTTTCCTTAAAAATTTCTATGGTTTCATAGTGTTCTTGTTTCACCATCATGCTGCACTTGTCTTTTCTAAACTGAACATCTATGTTGAACACTGATTCTAATGTAACTAGCCCCTTGGGCAGCTTATTGGATCTCAACTATACAATCTGGTCTTCAAATTGCTATTGGTATTTATGCTGATTATCAGCTGCAAATTCAGCTTCTGCACTCAAAAAACTTAAGATTTGCTCATCATTGTCAAACACTTGCCAAGAAACACTGTTATCAGGTACAGAAGGTCTGACAACTATCTTGACATATGGCTGTACCTCAATAATCTGAATCTGATCAGGAATCCCAAATTGAGATCCCAAGGCTGCTAGCTTATCTGCATACTTATTTTGGTTTTTGGGTATTGAAATCAAATTAAAAGCATCAAAAAATTCAATTGAATCCCACACTCTATGCTTGTACTTCTTGAGCAGGTCATTTTTAGTAACATTTAGATTCCTAACCTGATTAACGATCAACTCAGAATCACCATAAACTTGGACAGATTTGATACCCTTTTTCTGAACCCACTCTAAACCATGGATCAGGGCCTCATACTCATCCACATTGTTTGTGTAGCTGAAAGTGAACCTCAAGGCTACATAATATTTGTCTCCTTGAGGTGAAATCAATACATTTCCTCCACCAGCACCTGTCTTGGTCCTAGATCCATCAAAGTACAACTTCCAAAGCTGATCTTCTTGTTGTCCTGACTGATTTTGGTCCTTAATCAGATTAGGAATCACTGCATCAGGTTCTTGTATCATATAGATGCCTAATCCTACCTCATCTGTGTGACAGAAAGGGTCACTTTCATGATCTTCAGCTGCCCAATCATCTAAATTTATGTCTTCTATAAGTGCATTGGGATTTAGGCTCATGGGTTCATCCTGCTACCCGTGGATGATGTATAGATTAGTATTTATTGGGCTGGGAACATAGGGATCAACATGGTCCTTTGCAAGTGGTTCAGACTATATGGTTACTTTCGTAACATATCTTGTTCTAAAAAACAAGTGGGACCAATCAGAGGATAGAAACCCACCTAATTTAGCAGTGAACTCCCTAGATAGGCAAATTACAAAACTAGGTGGTAGATCAATGATGTAAATGTCCTGATGGATGGAAAAATTAGGACAAGCATGCAATGTAAGTGGATGTTTTTTTATTATTCCTGCAGTACTAAGTGCAGACCCATCTAATTGGACTACTCCTTTTGCAAGGGGCTCATAAACCAATCCTATTGAATCAACTAGACTTTTGGGCATGATTGAACTGGTTGCTCCTGAGTCTATCATGCAGTTATGAACAAGCTTGTCAGCAATAATGATACTTAGATAGAAAGGAGGAGGTTTTACCTCATTTGCTAGCTATCCACTCTTGATTTCTGTGTTGTTGGGAAGTACAACTTTGGCCTTTTCTTGACTAGAACATTCAGAAATACAAAGTTCATCTAATGCTTCTTGCAAAAAATTCTTTTGGCCAAGAATGTGTAAGGCATCTATAACTGACATACTCATTGTAGCTTTCTTAAGATGATCAACTATGTTGAAAGAAACAGGATTTACCTTTTGCTATCCTTTTGCAGTAGCAGCATCAATCTGCCTTTGTGAAGACTGTTGTTGTACTTTGGGCTAATCTTTTACTAGTATAGTTTGATCCCTTTGTAGAATTTGCACTTTCTACTGTGATACAGGGGCAGTTTGTGACAGAAAGGCTTGATTTTTATCCTTCATAGGTTGCTGTTGTACTACTGCAACTTGCTGGTTAATATCTGCAGCTCTCTGTTTTGATCTCGTGTTGGCTGAAATAGGTGTACTTTGTTGGTTTTGACCTTGTGGGTAGCTTATACCACAGAAATCAGACTCTTGCCAGTTCATTAAGGCCACATCAACATTATTTTGCTAAACTAAAACCTCACCAGAGACACCTTCTGAACTTGCATAACTATTCTGAACCATGATTGCCTAATTTCTTACTCCATTTGTGCACGTAGCTTGATCATGCAGTTAGTGACATGGATAACACCAGTCACTATCTTGAACTAAGTTATTCTGTGTGGGTACAAGCTCCCTCAAGGTGCTAGCAGTATTTGGGTTGTAAGATTGGAAGTGTCGAGGGTTGTAGTTTCTTTTTTGACCCTGAGGATCAGCTAGAAAAGGCTACCTATACTACTGATTGGGTTGATACGGAGCTTGATAAGGCTTATACTCTTGACCAAACTACTTCTTGATATTAACAATGTCATTGCTAAGGGTTTTTAGTGTGTTATTAAGTGCTTGGTAATCTGGAACTAGTGCAGTTGATTCTTGGGCTGCAGGTTGATGGTTTATTGCTGGAACAGGTGGGACAATAGCTAAAGGAGGCACTGGTATTGGTATAGATGGCTAGATTTTAGGGAAAATGGGTAAGGGAGGCCTCAGGGCTATCTTCCCTGCTTGGATAAGGCAGTTTTATGCTCTAACAACAACTTCAAAAGAATAAAAAATGGTAGTTCCTCCCATAGAGTGAATCATTATGGAAATTTCACTGTTCAAAGCTTTAAGATAAAACAAAAATGCATGCCTTGGCAGGGGTTTTACCATTGTGGGAATCCTATCCCAGGTTCTCTGTAATTGGTAGTTGAAATCAGCCATGTGTTCATGAGGTGCCCTTTTGATGGTGCTCAACTACTCCAACAATGAGAGGTGGTTAGATTTGTCCTGGAAATGTTTATGTAGGCCATCTCCCAGGTCATCCCATGATGCTATTGAGTTCTCTGCAAGAGTTCTAAACCATTGTAAGGCTTTCCCTTTTAATGATGTAGCCAATAATCTGATGGCTACATTCTCTTGAGTGACATTGTGTACAAAACAAAGAGTTGCAACATCTTAAATGTTTCGGTAGCTGTAGTATGGTCTTCTTCGATGAAATGAGGCAGTCCTTTAAGGGCTACAATTGGAATATCATCTCGTTGAGCAAGTTGCAGTGGGCTTCCCCATTAAAGTCAACAAATGCAAATTGCCTAGCCATTATGGGTATATGCACTATCAGCACCGGCCTTCTACTTCTTTGTGTTGAAGTTGGAGGTGTTGATTTTGATCTACTTGCTGAATCGGTTGTTCTGCTTGCTGATCTGCCTCTTCTTCTTGGCAGGGACAGTTGTAAATATTCAAAAGGATTAGAACTAGATTTGGTTTTCATAGACTGATAACACTAATCTGCATGTAAGACCAAAGAAAATGAGGAACCAGGTATACTAAAAAAGTATCCAAAGGCTAGAATACTGCTGTATATACCAGAACATCAGCTATGAAAGTACAAAAACTTCTCTGAAATCACTTTCAGTGTCCCACTAGGCATGCCAAAAAATGTTGTCAATCAGGGTTGTGCCACTAGCCAAGTCAGACTTGGCTATCTTGTTGAAACATGGAAACCCTCCCAAATTGTGGGTGATCTATGTCGAGAGGGAATCTCAGAAGTGAGCTGGTTCTCCTTATGATTTTTTTCTAATCTAATGACTTATCTGGGAAAAGGGATGAGAGAGGATAAACTAAAGTAAAGAACTAAAAATGAAATCTAAGGTGATGCACCAATACTAAAATCGTATCAGATCTTACTCACAATCAGACTACAGAGCGTTGAACTTCACAACACTTTTATTTTACCCAATTCATAAATATTTCACATGAAGGTTTGATTAAACACAACATTCAACCTGAATTAAACAAAAAATTGCACAACCTATTAGAAAACTGAGACAAAAATAGAGGATAAATGTTTATCACAGTGTAATATCAAATCAGTCTCGCAAAAAAGTGAGGCAAAAATGAAGGAAAACTGCTACTCTATATCTCAAGGAATAATGAGTACATGGACTGAATACAACACTATCAATGTGAGAGGAAGACTCTGGTATCTCTGCACTCTGATCTCTACTCTATGCTCTAAAAACTCTAACTGGAACTGCTGAAAAAGAAATGTATCTCTGACATATATGCTCTGAAATCAACCTCCCCTTGAAAGCTGGAAAAAAGCTCCTAAAAATAGACTTCCAAGTCCATTTTCGAGCTCCTCAAAAAAGCATAAATAAAAGCACTAAAAAAGAGTCCAAACTATCAAAGCATGATGCTAAAAGATCCCCTCATGTGACCCCACCACAAATCTACTTTCCTCTGCCCATCAGATCTCGAATTTTGTCTTTATCTACCTCTGAATAAAACAAATCAAGAAAAGAATATCTGATTTGTCCTATTAGCTATAACTACCTAAAAATAGTTTAAGTTTTAAAGCAATTTATAAATGATTGCTTTAAAACTAAACTTTACAACACCTGGCAGTTTTAATCTATCTCCTATTCGATTTGATTCCTTGCAAAAAATAAATCTCTATGGCTCATAATTTTGCCATTTTGCAATTACAATGTTTGATTTTTCTAAAAAAAACCATAAAAATATAAAGGCATGACATATAGTTTTGCAAAAAATTAAAAAAATACCCTGATGGATTATCTCCACATGCACACATGGCACGTAGACTTGTCTCACATAAAAAATGAAGGGTTTGCATATTATTTCTATGGCATGAACTCCATCTTATCTCCATATGGCATATTACAAGGTGACTTAAGTAGATCTAAAGGCATTAAAATCTTGAGGGAACCATATGCTCGACCTCACTAAGCCATGGGCTTCAACCATCATGTTGTAACATGGAACCTAGGCATCATAATGCAATGTATTAACACCACCAAGAAATGAATGTGACAAATATGTCAACATTCGATTAGGGCTAAATGAAACCCTAAGATCAAAACACTCATCGCCCTATCTTATCGGGCTCATTTGACTTTGGCACTTTTAGGGAGTTGGCTCTCTACAACCCACAATGAAACCCTTAGGGTTTCAAGCTCAAAAACACTGTATCTCTGGCATTTCTGTGCTCGACTCCCATGGATTTTTGTAGATTTCAAAGGTAACAAGGTTTATATGATGCATATATGGCTCTTTCATTTTGATTCCTTTCATTTTTGAGGTGAAAATGGCTTCTGTAGCTACAACCTGTGTGTTATCACTGATGGCTTTGTTTCCATTTTTCTCTCTATCACTTATTCTTCTATATATTGGCCGCCATGGTTGCATTACTGAGAAAGGAAAACGAAGAAAAAAAGAAAGAATATTGGCTCTACACTCTCACACATTACCTCCATACACAGGTAAGACTGCTTATCTGTCTCTGTATCTTTCATTCTTTCAAGGCATTATAGCTTCTGAGGGTTAAAGACCCGCAACCATATGTTTATCCTGTAGCTTTATTTACCAAATGAAAAAGAAGTGGGTTTCTTTGTATGGCTACGACTGTATATATCTTTCATCTCCATGTATTTGTTTTGTCTAAAATCCTAGGGTTTGATTGTTGTGAAAGAAATATATACTTCACTTCACACGATTGTAGCTATAGACTCTTACAAATTTCTTATGTGTGGCCGCAGCAGGTTTGGTTGTAACTCCCATCTTTGTGCACTTGTAATTGAAAGTATCAACTTTCCTTCTCTGTATATTGGTGCCTTCTCCTTGAAACCCTAAATGGGGTCGATATACTATGAGGAAATTGTTTGATTTTGTATGGCCGTGACTGTGGACCTCCATAAGACTCTACATTGCTCCTAACCTGTAACCCCCATCTGGCAGTGTATGAATTTGTATGGTTCTAAAATAATCAAGAAGAGAAATGGGTGAACTTTCTGTGCACAAATTTTGTCTTGAATGCATATACTTCATTCCTGTAGCATTATTCACTACTCCTAAAGCAAGACACATACACTCTAGCAAATATATCATACTATAATGAATATGCATTTCCAGCTCCATCATTTCAATGACATTTAATTTCTTCTTTATCTAATACAGTTACGTGATACTGCTGAGGTATATGGGCATTGGGCTTCTTACACTATTGTCATGATGAAAACATAACGGCTATTTTCATTATGCTTTTGCACCTTCTAAGGATAACACCATTTATAAATGCACATACCTAAAATGATCATGCAATCTGTAGCATAGCTATGTGATATTGGTTTAGTGCACTGTCCCTGCTCATACATTCCACACAATGTGGCATCTCTCATTAGCTATTCATATAGAAACATATGATGTCCTGTAGTTGTTTATGGAGACTATATTTGATTCTTCTTGTTATCATGACAGTCACTTTGAATCATTGAGACTATCTTATGAATGAGATACTACTCCATGTGGACAGTGTAGCCCCTGTTATTCCATTTGTCTTTCTCTTGTAGTACTATCTGCTAGAATTTATATTTGTCTCTCCATGATGCAACTATTCTCATAATTCTGAAGCAAGTCTAACAATGTGGAAGGAAACTAGATAGCTTGTATCAGTGTTTACTTTTGATATGCATACATTGGATATCTTCAAACAAAACTATCTTATTGCTTTGACATTTGATCATTCTATTAGTGTATCATATCAAATGCAAATGCATATACATACCAAATAAATCCTTCTAGCTCTTCCAACTGCATTCTGGTGTCTTGTTTACTTCATTCACTATGAATGTCATTTTTCCAATGACAGCTGAAGCATTGTTGACAACTATTTTGTGCATTAAATGATGTCCCTTTTATAGTTCACTTCATGTTGATGGTTTCACTTCATTTCTTGATCTGCAGTCATTAATATGTCCTAAACCAGACACCAATGCATATGACTATTTTTGATATTCTTCAGTTTGTCATGTAATTAAAGCGATGTGAATAATGATTCTTTATTTTTCCATTCATCCCTTCTGAGATTAAGGGGAAGTAGCATGCTGGGCTCAACCCTTGTGGGAGCCCACTTGACACCACATGTTGACATGTCTTCAATCAGCTACATGACTTATCCTATACCTACACATGAAACAAACAGATTAAAATAAAACAATGAAGTTCCATGGTTGTTTCTTCCTTAGTTCCTTCTACATTTGGATGATGATCATTGGTCAATGCATTATAAATAAAGTGTTATGCCTCTTCTGATAGGATATAGAGATTTCATAATAGGAGCTTCTAACAGGACCCTTCCCACATTTTTGTAGATTCATGTCGAAGATCAGGAGCAGGACAGAAGACAACTCAAAAATCGAAGACCTCCAAGGCAATGATGGCTATGAACTTCTCTCTTCTTATCATTAATTGCATAGTATTTTCTTTATATCTACATATGTTCAGCTATACCCACAGCTTATGTGGGACATTCGATATGTCATTATTTCTTTCGATGCAATGCTTATCCTTTTATGTATTTCAACTTGTAAATGAATAATCATCATGGTGAATGAAATACTTATCTCTCTTGAATGTTCTGCAATGCAATGAATGATCTAAAATCTATTCTTCTTTTGAACAACTGAACTGCAATTAATACTAAAACACAATAACTATGCAAATAAATCATAACAAAAGAATGTTAACCTTCACTCAAAAAATGAACTTGTAACATCAGCTCTGCCAATTTTTCAAGTTGTGGTGGGAAAATAGTAACAACAGTGATTGCCAACAATTCCCCAAGGGATCGAAGAAGTATTATTTCTTTGGTCTTCAAGAGAGATTTTTGATTCATCATCACTATCCTTAACATATAAATGGTATATTTTAGCATGTTGTGTAGCATAATGTTTGATTGTTGATTTTACTGAATCATCCTTAACCAAATCTTCATCACATAGTACTGTGACATTTAGACAACCATCTGAAGGTGGTATTAGCTTATCACGTCTCATTTTTATGGACTATATTATTATTCTAGATTAGTGAATATTTACCATGATTGTTTTACTTTGAGTGAGTTCCACATGTGTGAAGGTAATTATCATGAATTTATATTTTCATAAATTGGAGATTCAGTTAAATATTAAATATTTTTGATGTGATTATAATGTTTTGCTTCAACTATGTTTTGAGGCACTAACCTATTAATGTCGAGTTGAGTGCAAATGAACGCAGGTACTCGTTGAAGATGAGAACATGGTTGAGGCAGAGATGTTCTAGCCACTTGGTAAGAACTGATGGGATGGTTAACCCTGATGCACTCACACACTCACATGGTGTCATATTAAATTTTGAATGGCTTAGTTTTATGCATCATTTTGTGGATAATAAATGTGATTGATGGTTAGATATTTAGAAAATATTTTTTTTTAATTACGACAGTAAGTTTTTTTTGAATGCTTGATTTAATCATGAATAATAATGTCCTTTCGAATTATATTTTAAATAGTGTACTCTATTTTATTTAATAATAAATAATGAAAATTCTTATTTGTATAAATATGGATGTTTGGATGACAATATCTAATTAGACTTAAAACCATTATAATTAGATTACAATAGATATAAATATATATTCTTTAAACACTTCTTGTTTTAATCTAAGAGAGTATGTTATTTTTTTTAAATAAATAAATTATAATCCTACTTATTACATTTATAATTCTAAATAAAAGTGTAGACACCCAAATTTGTCCATGTCTTGTAACACCTAATCAAATACATTATTAGAGACATCATGTAGCTTTTTGTCCTAATCCCACTCCTAATTCCACTTATCCAACTTTCTAATTAATTAAATAATCCTATTTATTTAATTAATTTCCCATCCTAATCTCATTTATCTCACTAGCCAATTAATTAAATAAATCTTATTTATTTAATTAATTTCCCATTTATCTCACTAGCCAATTAATTAAATAAATCCTATTTATTTAATTAACTTCCCACCTTTCCTCTAATTTAAATAAATAAGATATTTATTTAAATAAGCCCTCTCCCATTTTCCAACTAATTCAAATAAAATATTTTAATTTATCCTCACCTCTCACCACATTCCAACACTTGTCCACCTCTCAATGGAGTCATGTGTGGTAGTACAACTTTCATTTAATATCCTTCATATGTCCAATTAATAGGTCAACTTGTAACGTCAGAAAATCTCCCCTTGGGGGCTTTTCCCTCATAAGGTTTAGCTCTCAGGTTTTTAGTATGCATTTAGGACATCTTAGTTCATAGTTTGGCATCCCGAAGGAATGGGCCCTAGATAACATGACAAATGGGACCTAGGTGGACCCCTTGAGCTGTACCCTACCCAAAATAGGTGGGGAGGACTTAGGTACCAGTGCCCTAGTCCTGCCCTATTTTGGGGTAGCCCTAATTTCTGGGTGTCGGTTTATGACCGTTATTTGGTCCTTTTGCTGACACGGTAAGTTTTGATTTTTAAAATCTTGGCAGGAGTGCTTGTAATTGCATATAAAAGCATGTTTAGGCATTCATTTGTAAACTAGATTGCAATTAGATAGTGCTCCAGGAGGTGAGTGCGAGATCATGATGGGCCAAATAGTGGCAATGGAGAAAAAACTTGCTGGATGAAAAAGTGCTAACATTTAAACTAATATTTAGATTTTGATGGAAAAGATGTTGATATTTCTAGCTCAAATATGGATTCCCTCCAAAAATACATTAGGATTACCTCATATTTAGGCAAGTGGGAGCCCCAAAACTTGCCAAAGAAACTTGCAAAACCACCCATTTAGTGTTATCCTAAAATTTCCACAATTTCATCCTTGAAGCTGATAGACTTTTTTGTAACTAAATTTAATTATATGAAAAGGGTTTCTAGAGGAAGCTATTAAGATTCTAAAAATATAATATATGCCTCATAATAATTTTAATTGGTAATTATTGTTAATTTTCTACATACACTATGTTTGATTTCCTAATAGATATACATATTGAAAAACATCCATAACTTTCAACATATTAATCCTTTTTTAAATCCAAAAGATGCATCACATTCTAGGATTTATTGGGTATACATTAAAATTTAAAATTTTTGAGTTTCATATATTTTTGACCAAGTTAGGTTGGCTGGAAAATTAATTTTTAATATTTTAAAAAAGTCACAGTAAAAAAATCATAAATAATTATTTATCTACTTAAAAAATTCAAAAAAATATGCATCACATTCGCTCATGTGTCCTTTACTTAATTCCAAATCATGGAGGAAAAATATTATTTTTTTCTCATACTTAGGTTGGCCGGAATGACACCTACTTTTTAAATTTTTCTGAAAATTCTAGTAGTGCTTCATTGAAATATCTAATTTTCATCAAACTATTTTTAAAATTTAAAAAAAAAAAAATAGTATCCCATAAACTACATTCAATTTATTACAACTTTTATTACTACCTTCTTTCTAGATTGTGTAGATAACTCATTCAATTTTTGACATGAAGTTACTTAAGTTTGTTTTCACATTTACATTGCCACTTATGGGTAGTGTTTGGCCCATCATGATCCTGCACTTAACTAGCAAGTGTGATATTCAAGTGTTCTCAAGGTGATTCAAGGCTTTCTATTGTGTTGCTAGAGCAGACTTGTGTGTTTTGTGTGTTGATATTTGTAGATTTGAGCATCAATCTTCTCATGGCATGAAGAGCATCTTCCTCCATGAGAGCTTCAATACAAGGTGACATATCATTGTGTTTTTATCATTGGTTCCTTTAGTTTTTGGCCTCTGCTACACAAGGGCATGTGCTCTTTATCTGACAACGGTGTTCAGAGACTAAGTGTCCTCCGAGGTTTGACTGAGGCAAACCTCTAAACACCACAACCCCAAAACCAAGTCTTGTGATTGCAGGTTACAGGTGTTGCATCTAGAAAAAGTGGAGTTACAGGGAGGCTTGGTAGACATCATGGATTTGGGATCTGAAGAGAAGTCAGACAAAGGAGCACTTCCTAGACTAGGGCACCAGCAATAGTGTTCTCCATAGACGGATCTCAGGAAATAGAAGTTACAGGGTTGATCAGTGTCGGAAGGAGGTCCAAATTCCCCGAAAAAGTAGGTACCTTGGATTTGGACGCCCACACCTTAGTCCCCGACTGTTCCGCCTCGGAACCTTGAAAATAGGTATTCTGTGATTTGTTATTTTACTCCTATCTGCAAGAGCTTTTTCCATCTTTTGTCAGTTTGCTGTCATATTTACATAATTAGGGTTGTAATGGTTAATTAGACATAAGAGAAGGAAAAATTGATAATTAATTCCTTGATCCAAGTTTCCCTTTATTTGCAAGTGACCTAGGGTATGATAGTGCTTGCCACTCGACCCTAGATCCTTCAATGTTTAGTGGAAAGGAGGGTTTTTAACATCTAAGCAACAAAGATTAACAAAATCTAATTTTACCCTAAACACAAACCTATTCTCCTTCTCACACTTGTCACATGACTACAACTCCTCATGGAGTGGGAAAACCCTAGTTGATCTCAACCGTCCACATCATTGAAACTAACTTTCAATCTCAACCATCGATTCAAATCAACCTTTCCTATAAATCAATTCTCTCACAAGCCATTTGCATCACATCTAGTTTTCAAGTAGCCTCATGCTGTTGAAATGTCATTGGAGCATTTGCATCATTCATCCTATGCCATTGTTATGCTGTAGAAATGAGCAACCAACATTCCTCCCATAATCAATCCTTCAAAATCTTGCATACCTATGCGAGGTTGAGAAGAGCAATGGAGATAAATCAAATCTAGTTTGGAGATCAGTTTGCATTTGCATTTGTTATTTTGATTTTCATGCTATCTTGTGCTTCATTGTGCTTGTTAGGGTTTCATTATTGTTGTTTACGCTTTTACCCTAGCTACATTTGGCGTGCCCGGTGGGACTAACTCTCATTTTTTGTAGGTTTGAGTGTTTAAAATTTGTATTTTTAAAATCATTTTTGTCAATATTTGGTGGTCAAATTTTGTAGGTGTTCTCCTAGGCTAGATTTGACCCCACCATCACGTTCGGGAGGCCTCACAGATGAAGATTGACATAAAATTTGCTATATTTTGGTTACAGGAAATTTTTGCAAATTTTTGAATTTTTTTTACTTGGCAGATCCATACAGTATGGATTCGTATCATATGGATCCGCCATACTGATCATTGCATTGTTCGCTGTGGTTTCAAAAATTTTGTTATGTTGACTACAGGTTTTAAATCTTTCATGGAGGTTTAATTTCCCCCTGACATGTCTTCCAAAACCCTAACTTTAGATGCTTTTGGTCTCCACTTTAGCAATGCCTGGCCACCACTTGCAGATCCACCAAAACCCTCTGGTCATTATTCATTATCTCTCCTTGCTTGTGTTCAAACCCTAGCCACCCAATTTCAATGGTCACCACCCACTCATCTGTCAACTGCTAGCCTAAAAAACCCATAGTCGCCATAGTCCAAAGGTTCCTACCACTGCTACCATATTTCCATGTTGCCACTTCATCAAAGCCATTCTTGCCACTGATCTTATTCACCTCTGCCCTCGACTCTGCTAAGCTCCTTCAAGCGCTACCTGTTCTCCACTCGTCCATCACCCGAGATCCTTTCCAGCATCGCTGATGCACCTTCATGGCCAGGTCACCACCCCTGTGAAATCCTCCAAGCATCTAACCATTGATTGGTTATTCTCTTTGCGTTCATCACCATTTCGTAGCCCCCAAAACTCTAATCCACCTCCTCTCATGCGCCAACACCTCTAATGCCTGCCGACTTCCATCTCACTGCCTAGTCAACCACCACTTAAGATCTGGTCGACATCATGGCAACCAAGATCTGGTTGCTATCGTAGCAGTCAATGAACATAAACCCTAACTATTGTGCTCTAGTGGTTTGGTCATTTGGTGGGCTTTAATCTGCTGAACTTAAGCTATGGTCACTTTGGTGACCAGGAGGTGGGCATTTGGGCCCTTCAATTTCTTTTATTTTTTATTTTTTGGTCCATCGGGCCCCTGGTCATATGGGCGACCAGGGGCACCGTTGAGAGTTAACTGCCAGGGTTAACTTCCAACACATAACTGCAACATGTGATCACTTGTAGTAAAACCGCTAATGGCTAGCTGTCAAACAATTAGGTTACCCTTGCCTGCTGCATGCCATAAAGGGGCATTTTTTTTCTTTTCCTCATAACTTGGGCATATGACAAAAAATTTGTGCAAAAGGATTTGTTGGAAAGTTGATTCAGTAAACTACATAATAGTGTGGATTTTATCAGGTGATTGTGTTGTTTATTAGGATTTTTTCTTAGTCAAAGTCAACGTTCATTTCAAACTTCAAATACAAATATCTTGAGCAAAATTGATCTATTTTTCGTAATTTGTTTTTAAAAACTGCTTAGAATTTTGTCTAGTTTCTGTTTATGCCATCCATTCTACTGTATTAGTTCATCTTGATCAGATTTTATTAGATTTTATCAGATTTCATCTTTTTCACAGAACAATTTTCTATGCAAGTTTACTTGTTTGTTCTTCGATTTTGTGGCGTGTAGTTGATCACATGAAGCTGGAACAACGTTTGCATCAGCACATACACAACAGATTGGAAAGCAAAAATATCCAGGTGCACTTATTTCATCTTTCATATTTTCATTTCAATCAAACTTGTTTGTAAACACACTTCAATTTGGGCATAAAAAGAACAATTTGTTTGCATACACATTTGGATTTAGGCACTAAAACATACTCTTGTCTTCATTCACACATTCAAATCAGGTCTAAAATGAACCGTTGTCTTCCTTTCACACATTTTGACTTTGGATTAAAAATAACAAGCACCTTCATTGTTTAGTGAACTTGAGTAAGATTAAGGGTGTGTATGCTCTTCTCATGCACTTCGTGTGACCTTGAGAATAAAAAACACCTCTCATCCATTCAATTTCACACCACACATTTCAATTTTCTAAGGGTAATTAACAAGTGCGAGTGTGAATCAAGTGTGCGTGTGTATGCTCTCTCCTCGCACCACAAGGTGATCTTGGAGATAAAAAACACCCACTTGGTTTGCTTTTGTCATACGCTTCCTAGGAGGCCTACTTGGAGACACACCACTCTAAGGGATGACCTCAACTCTAGCATTCTGGTGGAGGTGAGGGTGAAGGGTTGGTTACCCCTTTCTCCCAACTGTGTGGCATTATTTCCCTTTTATTTCATAGAATTTGGCCCCCTGTACCTCGAGTATATTGGGGACATCCTTAGTCAACTTGTGCATCCTAGATTAAGACCTAATTGGCCACACCTACTTGAATAATCTAGGGCTTGTTGATGTGTCTTCTTCATTTGCTTTCTTCATCATCACATTAAAAATTCAAACTTGCTTATGTGTCTTGTGTCTGTGATTTATGTGTGTACATGTGTAATCATTTGTTTGCAAATTGTCAAATCAAGCTATAAACATAAACACATAAACAAGTCATTCTAAACATTCTTCCCAACACAATCATTCCAAGCCAAATCATCCTAGTCACCATCCTAATCATCCTCTTTCTAATCCAATCATTTTCATCCTAATCACATCTTATCTATCCTAATAATTCCACATCATCATCATAACTTCCTAGTCAAGCACTTGCCAAAAGGGTCTTAATCCTTAAAGACATGTGTGACACCATGCCAACATTAGAAGACCTAGTACCCCAATTCCAAGACCTCATTCAAACACTTCACCAAATTCCACAACCTCTAGACCAAAAAACCATTCAAAGGGTCCATATCATCATCCAACAACTTCAACAAAGCCAATCACCTCAAATGCAACAACTCCTAGCACAAGCCAAACACTTCATAGCCACTTGTCAAACCCAATGAGCACATCATCCTCTATCCATTCACTATCAACCAATGCCACCTCAAACCTACATGTCATCCCCTTCCACTTCATACCAATCTAATCCACCGATATGTCAAATTGAATTAACATCAACTTATCCCACTTCATACCATCTAATCCATCAACATGTCAAGTCAATTCCACATTAACTTATCCCACTTCATACCAATCTAAACCATCCACATGTCAAGTCAATTCCACATCAACTTATCCTACTTCATACCAATCTAATCTATCCACATATCATATCAATTCTACATCACCTTACCCCACTTCTTCCAATATCAACCAACATCCATATCAATCCATACCCCAAGATATTTTATCTACACATCCCACCATTTCACCTTACCATCAAATTCATCAAGTGCCTTAACAACAAGAACATGCGAGCCTAAGTTACCATGTGCAGCAAGATCAAGCATCCTTAAGTCCTCATGCTACCTTTGACAAGGGAGATACCAATCTAGATTATGTCTACTATGAGTACCCCCCATCATTGTCCACTCAAATTCCAATCCACAAGCCTACTAGTCCTATGCCAACACCATCATGTACTCCCAATCCTAATTCATTGGTCCATCAACCTTGTAAACAATAGAGCCCTTCATTACCGTCATCCCCATGTCCCTCCAATCTTCCACAAAAGGATTCTTGGGAGATAACCCTACAACAATTGGTCCAAGCGCAATTACTTGAGCTACTCTTGATAAAACCATCCAATCCAAAGCCTAATATTTTCAATCCCATTATGCTTCCATCTAATCCAAATCCTAAGCCTAAGCCTACAACACCTTCCACCCCTATTATCTCTCCACCAAATCCTAATCCTAAGTCTACAACACCATCTACCCTTATTATCCATCCATTATATTGTTCATCTACCCATACACTTGAAAAGGATGTGATCCATTGGCTATTAGAAATGAATCAACCATCTCCATGTCACCAAACACTTATCCTTGGGCCTATCAAAGAACTTCCAAATGTCATGTCCAATCCTACAAACCCTTCATGTAGTCCACAACCCCTCAAGTCTATTGAAGAGTCTCCCACCATGATTCTAAGTCAAGAGCCATTGTACCCTCATGTTGGTGATTTTCAAGAGCTTATCAATCCCATCCAATAGTCTCCCACTTCCACTTCCATTCAAGAAAGTTAAGAGCTATGTAAAGAGTCTAATCTAAAGCATGTGGAAACATCAAGCCCTTATTCTAATCAAGATCAAATTCCTTCCATTTCTCCCATCCACAACCTATACCTTCTCTATGATAAAGATATTACCTATGAAGAAGCTATCCATGAGCAACTTGATCCTATACCTATCCATAACAAATATATTTTCTATGATCAAGATGATATCTATGATGAAGAAGCTATCCATGAGCACCTTGATCTTATCCATAATCCTATACCTATCCATGAGCAAGATATCCAAATTGCTCCAATCCATCCTCCATCTAGCCCTATCCATAATTCCACAACATCTACTTCCCTTGATTAGATACTTGTCTCCCAAGAAAATATAGATGATAAAACAAATAGCTTGGATCTTCATGAGCATAATGATCATCAAGATCCTAATGATCCTTTTTCACTCACTATTGACCATGTTGTAAATCCATCATCATATTCTATTACTCTTACCACCCTCATCCATGAATGTTCTTCCTTAGGGGAACAACATGTTGGCAAGAGACACTATATGGATTCATGATTGTTGTCATTGATGGCAACAAAGTTCATCCCACACTTCCGCATGTCATGGTATGTCTCTACCGGAAGTCAAAGTGAAGAATATTGTGGTCCAATAAACAAGAATAGAGCATGTGGCAAGGTCTGATAGACAGGTCTGGATCTCTTAGAGGAAGTATCTTGGTGAAGTGCAGATTTGGGGAAGTAAAGAGTACTACCTTGAGTGATAGATTCCAAGATTTTAGCCTCCGATGATAGATGAGGTAAAAGATATGAATACTTGAGTACCGGGTTCCTGAGTGACAGTGTGAATAGAGGAAGAACTGATTGACTGAACATCAGACTATTTTCTGGATGTGTTTTTGATGGTGGTAAAGGTTATGAAGACATGAATTATGTTTGGCCGACATGATTACTGATTTCTACAAGTATATGCTTGATCTGCATTACTTGATGTGCATGGATTTAGCCAACAGAACAGAGTTTGTGAGAAGATTGACTGTTCCGGGTGCCAACTAGAAAGATAATGAAATCACTTGTGTGGATATATATAGGATGGATTTAGTTGTGAGAAGTGTTGTGGTGACATGTGATATGCGAATAAAAGTAGAGCAGAGCAGAAATAGTAAGAAAGGTCCGGTATGTGAAAATAAAGCAGCATAGGAGAAGAGGAAAGATGAAGTGCAACAGATCAGTGTACTGAGCCTAACTGGAACTGAACTCCAGCATATGTGGATGCCACCAATCAGTTCAAGTATTGTATAACACTCTTTTGTAGACAATGTGTCTCTTGTAGGCAGTGTGCCTCCTTATGAGCAGTGTGCTCGGGCAGTGAGCCCTAATTGGCAAGTGCCATTTTGTAATTCCTTATTCTTCTAACAGAGAATAATCTTTGGGTTAATGACCCTGTGGTTTTCTTCCTTAACAAGGTTTCCACGTCAAAAATATTGTGTCATGTGTATCTCCATTTCATGGTTATGTTTGCTTGTTTGAATTAATGCTGCATTAATTAATAAGAAAGTTCAGAAAGAAGAAATAATTTGGATAACTGATTCACCCCCCCTCTTAGTTATCAACAATTGGTATCAGAGCTAAGTTCCTCCTAACAGAGCCTAACAGCTTGAGGAAGATTTGGGAGTTCAAATGGATACATATGGTTTAAGAGAGCAACTTAAGACTGCCCTTGCTGATCTTGAATAGTCAAACTCTGAAGTCAATGAATTAAAGGAAAGACTGAAACAGGCTAATGATTTCATGAGAGAACTAAAAGACAAATTAAGTCTCTCTATGAAAAAGAGAAAGGAGCTGCTTCAGCAATTGGCAAGACAAGGTGAAGAAATAATGCAAATGAAGAGTTGACTGAGAAAACCAACTTATGTGAAAAGTTATCAAAAGAAATCATTATGGTAAGACATGAAATGGAATCAGGAGTTATAAAGTTTACCCAAGAAGTTGAAGAGAAAAGAAAAACTGAAGATAATCTAAGACAATCTCTCAAGGAGAAATCAGAAGATTGCCACCAGATGGATAGAATTATCAGACATCTTGAATCTGATCTTGAAGATGCTAAAGATAATGAAGAAAAACTTGAGGATCAAATTGTCTCTCTAAAAATAGATCTTCAAACAACAAATGAGTATAAAGAGAAATTCAAGATAAGTTTTGCTCAACTTGAAGTTCTTCTTAGAAGTCAAAAGAAGGTAGATGACAAGTGTGGTTTGGGATATGAGAAAGGAGAAAGCTCCAGATCCAGTCAGAAGAATTTTGGATTAGAAAATCCAAGGAACATGCCTAGAAGACCTCTAGTAAGACAACCTAATGCTCAAAGATATCCATCCTTCAATGGATATTGCCACAACTGCAATCACTTTGGTCACAAAGCTAACAGTGCAGAAAGAGAATGAATCAGACTAATTCATCCTTCTCCGGAAAGTGTTTTAACTGCAAAAGGTATGGTCACAAATCTCATGAATGCAGAGTTATGCAAATAAACAAATCATTCAATGGTAGATGCTTTACATGCAATAGAATAGGTCATATGGCTAATCAATGTAGATCAAGAGGATATCAATCCAATATGCAAAGAAATGTTGTTTGTCAAATTTGCAATAGATCTGGTCATATTGCAAAATTCTGTAGAAGCAAGAATCAGGACAAAAGAGGTCCAGTATATCATAGACAGAATCAAGATAAGGGGAAACAAAAGGTGAATGCGGATGAATTTAAAAGTGAGATGAACAAGATTTGGGTAAAGAAGAGTACAGAGAATGTAGAGGATGGATCTGCACCAGACTCTGGTGCTGATATTCCTTCCAGAAATTAAGAGATGAGCTCTAGCTCAGGGGGAGACACAAAGAAAAACTTGTTCCCCTAGCCAATCAATTGGTGCCTGAAATTGGCACATGTGAAGCTGTGGATCAAAGGGGTTCTAGAGAAACATCTAAAGAAGGTTAGGTAAAGATTTGAGAGATCCGCAGGAAAATTTAAAAAGTTCAATTCCTTCAGAATTGGTCCGGTTAAGAAAGTCTTCCAGTAAAATAGGTTTCTCACAAGATTGGCCCGGTATGAATCCAAATTGATACAGGTTGATCTGCGGATACATAAGATGATCAGAAGGACAAGTGGATATGATGATTCATCACTAACATTGATCACAAGAGAATCATAATGATCTGGATGAGTTTCTTCCTCCTTGAACAAGGAAAACAAGGCAAACCGGAACGAATTAGGTTGTGCATTTATTGTAGGGTAAGAATTAGGGCTTTTTTGGAAATAAAAGAGTTCACTCATTTTTCATTCACACATTTGCGCATTCAAAGAAAAGAGAAAAGGAGCTTTGCAACTACTTCTCCCAAAGACCAAGACGATTCTTCATACAGCTCAATCTGGATTTCATCGTGTGTGCCCTAATCAGTGCAAAAGGTATTCTTCGTTCTTGATATCTCTCAGTAAGATTTCTTGATAATGGGTACTCTGAATATTGTAAAGATCTCTGATAGACCTCGCCCCACATTCAAGAAACATCCATACAAATCCTTGGAGGTAGATCCCCTAGGAGCCTTCTCTAGTGTTCCGCATGGCGTTTTGCACACCGAAGATATTAGGGTTTATATACATGCAAACATTGAAGAGTTTGGGGAATTCAAACTAAGAGACATATACCACAAGTAGTTAATAGATGATTCTATTGAGATCAAACCTCAGTATAAGGGCATCCAGGAAAAACACTTTGATTAGTTTATTCATTTCCCCTGCTTTGAAGAAGATGAATGGGTCCGGTATGTATTGAGTAGGGTACATGACAACTTTCTATGGCTGAACAAACCTTGCAAAATCACCAAGGAAGCAATTAGGGCAGTAACTGGTTTACACTCCTTCGGAGGAATACCTGTCCTCAAATCTGTCAAAAACAACATTGTAACTGAGGCCACTAGATCAAAATTTGATAAGAGGGCAATGACCATTGAAGATATTACTGACCCGGATATCAAGTATGCATCTATGATAATAGGATACAAGATATATCATTCCAGTAGGGAGAATTTAGTATCCAGAACTGCAGTATACA
This sequence comes from Cunninghamia lanceolata, assembly GCA_027924645.1. Classification (NCBI taxonomy): domain Eukaryota; kingdom Viridiplantae; phylum Streptophyta; class Pinopsida; order Cupressales; family Cupressaceae; genus Cunninghamia; species Cunninghamia lanceolata. The sequence continues at coordinate 13,148,722 of BSBN01000854.1, forward strand.
TAGCCTATGAGATGCTGAGAAGGAATGCAGATTATGATCTCTGTGAACTTATGTTGACCCAACTAATGGAAAACATACAGAAGATCAAAAAGGACAAGAAAAACTCCTTTAAATATGGTGGACTGATACTATGTTTATTTCTTCTACTTCATGAATGAGCTGCCTGGATCAAATGGATGGGCATGGAAAAATGACAAACTTGTAGCAATTCAGATCAGGGATTACTTGCATGATCTTGGGGATGCAAAGGCAAGGAATACGGCTCTGTGGGGTTACTTTAAACAATTTTAGAATATAATGCAAATCAGAGAAAGAATCCCTAAATCAATGGTTGAGAAATACAAGGATACAATGTGCTTCATGGTAGACACTGACCAATGCCTAATGGAGGCAGTAGAGCCAATGACAGTCTGGATCATGCCCATGGGGTATGAAGTTGATGAACAGATTGTGGAGCTGCATGTTCAACACATGCTAAGCCAGCCTAAAGATCCAAAGGCAGAGAGCTTTGGAACCTTTGAGGAGCTGAGTGTAAAAATTCATGTGGAACTCAGAGAACCAGAGATGAAAAGAAAGGTGAGAAAAGAAGTAGAAGATATTGCCCAAGGTTTTGGCATCTCAAAGGAGGCACTTGATGCCAACCGAGAAAAGAAACAAAAAGCTGAGGAAGAGAAGAAAGAGGCAAAAAAGGGAAGCAAGAAAAGTGCTCCGATAGAAACTTCCACCCAGACCAGATCATCAAAGAAACCAGCACCTGTCCCTGCTAAAAGCTCAAAATTGGAAGTCCAGACATCCAGAAAAGGAGAAAAGAGAACAAAGAAAAAGGCAACAAGGTCATATGTTAGCCTAAAGGATGATGAGGAAACCGAATCAGATGAGGAGATAAGGGAACTAAAGAAGAAGAAGAAATCATCTAGTAAACCTACCACAGGACAAGACAAGGAAGAAATGGCAGAGGAATTTGTTGAAAAGCCCACCCTGACTTTAGAAAGTGTAATAAAATCAGTCACTGTGGATGGAAACCTTCAACCAATGGCCGAATTTTATGATGATTACAATGAGGCTGATCAAAAGATCCTGCAGGAAGCTACAGTCAAGTACCTGAACATATATAATAAGGCCTTCATTGAAATTATATCTCTTATTCCCAAGAGCCTTAAAAAGGAGTTAGAAATAAGAAAGAACAATGCCATGGCTAAAGACCTTGAGATCCAGGAACAAATAGCTATTCAGCTATATCCTTCAATCGATCCCAAGACAATGAATATGGTATTCAAGGATTGCAAGGATAAGTTCAGGAGCAAAGCAAGGATGAATCAGCTCATGCTTGGTGAGACTGACAAGGTACCCAAGGACACTCAAGAGATTCTCTGAAAAGCCTTCAAAAGATTTAATTTTCCTATTATAGAGGACTTGGGTACTGATCCCTCAACCACAAGTGTTGCAGAAGAAACTACTGAGAAAATGACAGAAGAGGTGGGCCCTGAACAGACTAACATTTCTCCTCTAGTTTCCCCTACAATCTTCGGATCTAAAGGAGAAGACACAATATAGGAGAAAGAAGCAGGAGTGAAGGAAAATGAAGTTGACAGTACCAAGGTTGTAGAGGAAAAGAAGACCCCAACAGAGAAAACCACAACTGATAGTGGTAAGAATGTAGAAGGAGAGAAAGCTCCAAGGGATAGTCCTAAGAATGCAGAAGAGAAGAAGCATTTGTCTCCGGCAAGAGACACTGCAAAAACTGTCCAAGAATTCCTAAACCAAGAAACAATGGAGATTGATGAACCAGAGCTTCTACAAGGACCATTTAATTTTGATTCTCTCTCTCTGGTACAAACTATGAAGATAGCTTCATTCGCTAATGCAAAAGTGAAAGAAAAACTCCTAAAGTCTCATATGGAAGACTGTGAGTTGATAGAAGCTGCTTCTAGAGTGCTAGAAAAGATTATGCCATCGTTTCAAAAAGATCCCACAGCCTCCTCTTCCGGTAATCTCAAAACCTTAGTCAGCAGTGTTAGTACACATTTTGATTCTCTAGAAAAATCAGCTGAAGAAAAGGTCCAGAAGGAGTTTTTAGATAAAAGGTTCTCTGAGGTACAGGGTTTGATCATTAATGATAGGAGAAACATGAACATTGGGATAAAGAGCTTAGAAAATGCTCTTAAGGATGGCGGTGAAATATACAAATTTTGTATCTCCTGGTCCAAGGTAACAGTGGAGATTGAGAAGAAAATAAAAGAGCAAGAGGACAAACTACTAAGCTTGTCTCAAAGTTTTGATCCTCTTTCATCCTCCATAATAAATCAAGAATGTCAGACTATTGCAATCACAAATGCAATAAAGAATTTTGAGAAGGAAAGAAAGAACATAATTAACCGGATGGGTGAACTTAGAAGGATTATTATCCCTAAGTTAGAGGCCATGCATGAGGCCATAAGTGAAGCTCAAATCACAGCCTAGACAAATGATCCGACAGATCTTAAGAGGGCAGAAGCTTTTGCGTTTTTGTTGAGTGGTCACATTTCAATTTTGGATAGAATGAAGCAAAGTTGGGCTACAGAACTTGTCTAATTGAAGACATCCTTTGCAGACATTCTTCAGTTTATGTGAGTATATAATATGTGGCTAAGTATAGTTAAATTTTTGAAAATTTTGGTATGCGGACCCTACCCTTTTCCATTGATGTCAAAGGGGGAGTGAAGAGTAGTGAAAAATGAGGGATCCAACTAAGGGGGAGCTCCAGAAAATATATATAAAAATAGAGCATCAGCCAAGGGGGAGCATAGCGTAAACACTTAGTCATTTTTCACTAAGTGTTGCCATCAATGCCAAAGGGGGAGATTGTTGGCAAGAGACACTATATGGATTCATGATTGTTGTCATTGATGGCAACAAAGTTCATCCCACACTTCCACATGTCATGGTATGTCTCTACCGGAAGTCAGAGTGAAGAATATTGTGGTAAGGTAAACAAGAACAGAGCATGTGGTAAGGTCCGACAGAGAGGTCTGGATCTCTCAGAGGAAGTATCTTGGTGTAGTGCGGATTTGGGGAAGTAAAGAGTACTATGTTGAGTGATAGATTCCAAGGTTTTAGCCTCCGGTGATAGATGAGGTAAAAGATATGAATACTTGAGTACCAGGTTCCTAAGTGACAGTGTGAACAGAGGAAGAACTGATTGACTAAACATCAGACTATTTTTCGGATGCGTTTCTGATGGTGGTAAAGGTTATGAAGACATGAATTATGTTTGGCTGACATAATTAATGATTTCTACAAGTATATGCTTGATCCGCATTACTTGATGTGCAAGGATTCAGTCGACAGAACAGAGTTTGTGAGAAGATTGACTGTTCCGGGTGCCGACTAGAAAGATAATGAAATCACTTGTGCGGATATATATAGGATGGATTTAGTTGTGAGAAGCATTGTGGTGACATGTGATATGCGAATAAAAGTAGAGCAGAGTAGAAATAGTAAGGAAGGTTCGGTATGTGAAAAGAAAGCAGCATAAGAGAAGAGGAAAGATGAAGTGTAGCAGATCAGTGTACTGAGCCTAACCGGAACTGAACTCTAGCATATGTGGATGCTACCAATCAGTTCAAGTATTGTATAACACTCTTTTGTAGACAGTGTGTCTCTTGTAGGCAGTGTGCCTCCTTGTGAGTAGTGTGCTCAGGCAGTGAGCCCTAATTAGCAAGTGCCATTTTGTAATTCCTTATTCTTCTAACAGAGAATAATCTTTGGGTTAATGACCTCATGGTTTTCTCCCTTAATAGGGTTTCCACATAAAAAATATTGTGTCATGTGTATCTCCATTTCATGGTTATGTTTGCTTGTTTGAATTAATACCGCATTAATTAATAAGAAAGTTTAGAAAGAAGAAATAATTTGGATAATTGATTCAGCCCCCCTCTCAGTTATCAACACAACAACCATTGTCTACTACCTCACCTTCTCCATCCAATAATAAGTTCAAGTCTAGCTCCCAAAGTACGCCAAGTCCCATTGTCCATCGCATACTCCAAAACATGAACTACCAAGGTAAAGGCTTAGGCATTCATGAACAAGGTATTTTGGAGCCAATCCATGTCAAGGTTCCTCCATGCTCATATGCCCTTGGATGCACACCCCAAGGTAAACAATCTAAAGATGTTGGAAATTCCTCCATTCCTCCTAAGCCCACCACTTTCCATTGCACATCCTATCATACACCCAAAACATATGTGGCCATTCCACCTCCACCATCCTACAAATGTCAAAAGCATGTGACCATACACCTTCCACCATTCAATTTACCTCCGTTACTTCCAACTCCTAATTTCCCTCCATCAACTTTACCTCTAGTCCTTCCAACTCCTACTATCCCTCCATCCACTTTGGCTCCACTTCTACCAACACCTAGTTATCCACTTATCCATAAGTTCCCTAAAAATCCTAATCATGACCAACAAATGCATACATTGTCTAAACATGAAGGTTCCACCCATTCCATGGGATTCAAACATAAAAATTTGGATGCCTCTATTCATAAAGCCAAACATCCTAAAGACCCTCATGCCTTAGGGCACCAATGCAAAGAATTAAAGCTAAATCCATCTAAAAAGACATCCAAGCCTATACCTCAAAAAGAAAAGTCAAAAACTAAAATGGTTTGGGTCCCTAAGCAAAAATCAAGCAAGTCAAACGAGGCATCCACATCTCAAAAAGCCCAACCATCCCCTTCCATCCAAAATTCCCATTCCATTCAAAAATTCCAAAAATCCCACAAGAAAAACAAAAATCAGAAAAATACTAAATCTATGTGGGTACCTAAGTCACTACAACACCCATCTCCTAAGCAAACATTGCCATTACTTCCTACACTACCTTCCTATCAAAAGCTTCAATGTTTATCTTGGTGTGTGCAACCATTGGTCATGATTCCATTCTCACATACCTCCATGTTCCCATCCTTCATCCACTATCCTACATATCTCCCCAATCACTTTCCTATGGTCCATGCTTTTGCATAAGTTTTTCATCCATCTTTACATAAGTCCTACATAATCCACATTATAATCCACTTTCCCCCATCCATTATCCCTCCTTTCATAATCCACATCATAATCCATTATCTTCCCTACGTAATCCATATCATAATCCATATTCCTTTCATGCAATCCCTTACCAACATCGATGAGCTTAATGAGATTTGACATGGTCTATGCGATGACATCCATCTCTAATGGGACTATCGCCTTTCATGGAACTAGACACTTGAGTCCCTCCTATCCATATCCACCTATCCCATCCAAATATTCAAAGAAAAAAAGAAACCACCCTTGGTGGTGCCTTGGATAAGTACCATGATGAAAACCTGGCAAACAGGCGTCATGTGTAGGTTGATCTTCTATGTCATTTACACTTGGGGGAACATTATCTCATCCAAACTACCATTTTCATCCTATCATATCCTACCATTTCCATACTATCCCGTCTTACCATTCTTATCCAATATACCCATATACCTATCCTGTTGAATCCATTCCTCCTTCCCTCCTCCTTTTGATCTTCATAAAGATATGGGGGCAAAATGTTGAAATATGCTTTGGGTATCTCTTGACATACCTCATCCTTTCCATTCGATCCTATTATTATCCTATTTTCATAGGCTTTGTCATAAAAAATCCTAAACATTACACAAAGAGTGGGGCATGTTATTCCTATGCGACATAGTCTTTAAGATCACATCCTTGCTTTCTTATGCATATGTCCATTCCATTCCACTATAGCCTATCCATTTATCCATTCCATTCAACTATCATGGGTCTTCCAATCCTACATCCATTCTTACACCTAGACTTGGTTTTCCCTTGTCATTGGTATCTAGCACAAAGGCTATCAAAATTACAATCCATCGGCATCCCAAAACATTTGCAAAAATACAAAAAAAATCAAAACATTCAAAAGCACACAAAAAAAATCAAAACACATTCAAAAACACAAAAAAAATAAAAAATATTCAAAATCCAAAAAAAATCAAAACATTCCAAAAAAAGATTAAAAAAATCAAATATTCAACAAAAATCCAAGCAATAAAATCAATCCAATCATCAATTCACTTCTTCAATTCATCACATGACTTCTTCCAAATCAAATCAATTCAATCCTCATCGAATCAAACCACTCCAATAAATTCATCCAATCAATCCTCATCAAATCAAATCATCATTCAAATCAATTCAATTCTTCAATTCATCAAAGCAATCAAATTCAAATCCAATCAACCAATTCTTCATTCAATTCTTCCATCATTAATAAAATAATTCCTCAAATCAAATTTTCAAATCATTCCAAATCAATCATTCAATCCAATCCAATCAAATCAAATCAATTCTCTGAATCATTCTTCAAATCATCATTCAAATCAATCCTTCAATTCAATTCACCACATCATTCAATCTCATCAAAATCAAATCAATCCAATTCATCCATTCAAATCAATCACCAAATCAATTTATTCCAATCCAATCAATTCTTCAAATCAATCAATCAAATCATCAAATCCAATACATCAAGTTAATCAAATCAATCCAATCCAATAAATCTCAAATGCAAGTCATACTTTATCCATCTCAACCAGGCTAATCAATCAAGTCAAATTATCTAATCAGATCCTTGGTCTTGATCCTAATCTTTTTGTAAACTCAATCAATCAATCAATCATCATCATCAATCAGATATATCGTTCCCACATCCTTGTGTTGATCTAGGGATATATCCTTCCCCTCAATGACAACACTATCATCATCAATCAATCAATCAATCAATCGATCAATCATTGGTTTACAGTTTGACAGGGGCAATACCTTGTTTGTTTTTGTATCATTTGTGCATGCTTGCTTGCTTTCTTGTGTGTGTTATCATTTTTATCTTGCATTTGTATCACCTCCATATCATTTCCAGCTAATATTCATATCTTGTGTATGTTCGAATAGCTTGTTGCATTAACCTTTGCATCTAAGGTCATATCATACCTTTTGTGCATTAGGACTTTAATGCTCTAAGTTTTCTTCCTCATACGTTAGACAAGGTTGTATTACACTGGGTGCACAAGATAGATTGTCACCCTGGTCCTTATACCTTGGTGCATAACGTCTAGTGCTAAATAAAACTTCATGGTTGCTCACCTTCATTGCATCATAACACATCATTCATTTCTTCTATCCATTCCCTTATCCATCTTTCTTGACCAATCCCTTTCCTTTCGAGAGCCTATCTGTGTTTGTCCAACCCACCTATCCTCTCGAGGGGGCATCATCATCCTATCTTTCCATCATCATCCATTTTATTCTATCCATACCTTAGCTTCTTTGAAATAATGTTACTCGACATAAATCTCATCATCTCGAACATCACCTCAAAGAGGGGCAAAATGTAGACACCCAAATTGTCCATGTCTTGCAACACCTAATCAAATACATTATTAGAGACATAATGTAGCATTTTGTCCTAATCCCACTCCTAATTCCACTTATCCAACTTTCCAATTAATTAAATAAATTGTATTTATTTAATTAATTTCACATCCTAATCCCATTTATCTCACTAGCCAATTAACTAAATAAAGCTCATTTATTTAATTAATTTCCCATTTATCCCACTAGCTAATTTATTAAATAAATCCTATTTATTTAATTAATTTCCCACCTTTCCTCTAATTTAAATAAATAAAATATTTATTTAAATAAGCCCTCTTCCATTTTCCAACTAATTCAAATAAAATATTTGAATTTATCCTCACCTCTCACCACATTCCAACACTTGTCCACCTCTCAATGGAGTCATGTGTGGTGGTACAACTTTCATTTAATATCCTTCACATGTCCAACTCATAGGTCAGCCCTATTCTCCTTCGTACACTTGTCACATGACTACAACTCCTCATGGAGTGGGAAAACCCTAGTTGATCTCAACTGTCCACATCGTTGAAACTAACTTTCAATCTCAACCATCAATTCAAATCAGCCATTTCCTATAAATCAACCCTCTCACAAGCCATTTGCATCACATCTAGTTTTCAAGTAGCCTCATACTATCGAAATGCCATTAGAGCCTTTGCATCATTCATCCTATGCCATTGTTATGCTGCAGAAGTGAGCAACCAACATTCCTCCCACAATCAATCCTTCGAAATCTTGCATACCTATGCGAGGTTGAGAAGAGAAATGGAGATAAATCAAATCTAGCTTGGAGATCGGTTTGCATTTGCATTTGTTATTTTGATTTTCATGCTATCTTGTGCTTCATTGTGCATTTTAGGGTTTCATTATTGTTGTGTATGCTTTTACCCTAGATTTTTACCCTAGCTACAAAAAGAAATGACTATTAATAGATAAATTGCTCTATTTTTTTAATATTATCCTATGAATATTAAATTTGAGAAGTGTAAATTAAGGAAAGAAATAGTTTGTGTCATGCAGTCCATAGAAATCTAATCAGTTTATTCTTTTTTAAATGGGGAAGATTTTAAAAAGAGGAAAATCTCATGCAAACAAAAAAATTGACTTCAGTTAACAAAGCAGCAAAAAACCTAAATTTCAATGCTAAGATTAGGGGACATTTTTGGGAATGAAGGCAGGGAGAAAAATAGACAAGCCCCATCGGATTGCAACAGCACTGTTTGGAGCTACAGGAGGGAGAAAGAGATCCATGCCCAAGCAGAATTCAACTTTGAGGACAGGCATTTTAATCAGGTATGTTCCTAATTATTGTTGTTGCTAAAGTCATTGCAGAATATACTGTTGTTACCACATCTAAATAATGGTCTGTGTCTTGAGAAAATTTATGCCCGTGGGACATCTAAATCATCTTATGAGTTGCTACTTGGCTTTTGTTCATTCTTGTCACCTTCTATCTTATTTTCTATGTTGATTTGAATCAGACTTCTTCTATATGCATTAACTTCTTAGCTAGTTTGACCTACCTATGCCTGATTATCTTTTTCCCTGCGCTCTACCAGTAAACGACTTTTTCTTCATATTCTGTTTGGGGAATGACCTTCTGCTAAATGTTTGGACCTCTTTTAAATGATTCGATCTGCCTTAGCATTTACCCCCATTCGCCAGTATGTTTACCTCTGTGATTTGAATTAGAGTTGGCCCCTTATTATTTTGATGACGGCCTGGCTATAAATTGATAACCTGTAGAATAACAATCGGTCAAGTTCATTATTGTTGACCTCTCAAAACTATATTGCCTGCTTTCATTTCCTATTCTCTACTACTTAAAGTGATTCTTCTGAGTGATGGTGACCTATACTCCTTTGTTGAAATATGCATATTGTTGTTAAATAACTCTTACATATGGGTGATGGCTTTAGGTTCCTGTAGCTTTGTTATTTTTTAAACATTTGGACTCCATAAACATTGCCATTATTTTTTTCTTCACATGAGTGAATGGTGATGTGCGCCAAGTTTGCGCTGGTCGACTTTCTCTCTTAATATTAAGTTTTGGTCATCCAGTCTTGATTCGTCGACTCAGCTTAGAGGACTATCTTGCTATCCTTTTTAAAGATATAGGAAAATGTGAAACTCAACGAGCTATTGATGCATCTTTTTAGTGAAAAATCACATACTTTAGTTTGAGATGATTAATTACCAAGAGTGATTGAGTACAACACATGCATACATTTTTGTATCCTTAGACACTTAAACACAAAGTTAGATGTTGAAACCTAATTGCAGATTTATCAACCATTAAAACTCTTTTGAAGAAAAATGGAAATTACTATACTTACAAATTGAATAGTAGGTAACTTCTGCTTTATGAGAATGTAAATTAAAGTTAAAAAGGCTTATATAAATTATTCAAACATCTTTATGATAGATTGGAAACGATGTTAAAAATAAATTTGTAGATGCTATCGTTTTTCTTTTTGTCTCTTGATATGAGTGTATTTTGTGAACAAAATAGTATGATATACCATTACTCACGCTAATACCTTTATTTCTTATCCTTGATTTTGAAAGAAAATAGACTAGAAATTACTCCTTATATTTTGAAGGAAAGCAAATGCGTGATTTATGGGCATAGGCGAATTCTTAAAATGGATGTTGTAGGGTTGGAGTTTTCTATTTTTTTTTCTTTTTGCTTTAGAGATGATTTCTAGATGAGCGTAGAGGGGAATAGTTTTCTTTTTTATTCTTCTATGCATGTTGGCTTTCTTCTGGGCTAGGATGTTGAATGTGGATTATCAGAGATGGATTTTCCTCTTTTTGAGAATTGTATAGGTTACTATTTTTTCTAAGGTTTAGATCTAAACAAGTTGTCATTGAAAAAGATGAAAATTTTGTCTAGCAAACTTATTGATATATATCTCTGCCACATCATGTTGTGAGACAATCTGCATTTCATTATTTAGAATTGCACATTAGACATTAGGCTGCATTAGGTGTTCCCACCAGTCAGTTGTTCCAGGTAGCTAGACATTTTGTGTAGGACTGGGTTTTCTTCGTTTCATGAAGGGATCCAGGGAAGTGTAATTATTTCATGGTTGGGTGAAAAAGAACCTAGGCCATGTTCCTGTCTCTCGGCTCACAGGGGAACCACTTGGTTCATGGCGACTGATGAGCGTATTGATTTATTTATACTTGTTGTACATGATTATTGTAACTTGAAATTGGATGTATTATTGCATGAATGCCAATGGACTTTGTATATTATTTTATTGTGCTTTCACTTGGATTGAGCACATGACTTTTGTAAGATTTAATGACTTTTATTGATTCATATTTATGAGACTTATCTTTTACTTGTGATATTGTAATTAAGTGGATCAATTACACCCTTTTAATCTTTTATATTGTAATTAAGCGGATTGATTACATCATTTACTTTTGTTATTTGTGGTGTTGTATTTAAGCGGATTATTTACTTCATTTTATTTTTGTGTTGGTTTAGTGGCGTTTACATAACTTTACCCTTTTTGTATTGAGATTAAACTGTGTATAAGCATGGTCTTGAAGCTAATAATTCTAGTTTTGCATGCAATACCTCTTTATTGATTCATTTCTTGAAATCTCTGGAATACATCTCTTAAAATCCTTTTCTTTTAACAACCTAGACAAGATCAAGTCATCTTCAATCTCACTAGCTTCTTTTTGTGTAATTTCTAGATTGCATACCTTATTCTGCTTTAAGAGGAATCTAACTTCAGGGTGTAGGGCAGTGATGAAGGTACACAACTGGTTGTCTTCATTCGATCGATTCTTGAGGAATTTGCTTCAAAGATTTATTGAACCATTCCATAAAATACCTTACAGGTTCACTTTCTTTCTTCTGGATTTGGAAAAACTGAGATAACAACTCACCTAGATATCAATTATAGATTTAAATCTTGCAAGAAACTTTTCCTTCAAGCTGTCCTAGTTTTTAATGCATCCATCTTTCAAGTGTTGAAACCATTCTATTGCAGGTCAGACAAGGCTTTCAACAAATAACCACACAAACACATCTTCTTTGATGACTCCTAGAATTCTACAAGCAACTGTGAATGCTAGAATGTGATTATCAACATTTTATGAGTTCTCTCCGGTGAACTTTAGAAAGTGATTTCGTGATGTTGCAAGTAAGGTTGCGTATTGAGCCAAGGTTAATGGGCCAAAGTGGGTTCCATGTGGCTGAGATTGAATTAATGCCATGGTTTAAGTTTTAAAATAATGGCAGTGGATATCTCACTTCTACAGATTCATCAACCTCCATTCCAAGGGAGGTATCCTTAGATTTCTAAGGAACCAAAATGCACCAACACTTCGCTTCCCTAAGGGAGTCACCAAAAATTTGTCGATAAATAGATTTGTCACTACAAATTTTAATGTGACTCGCCCAACGAGAAGTGACAAATGTTTGAATAGTTGGATAAGTTGTTACTGGACTAACAACTTTCCTTTGCATTTGAGAGGGACAACTCGCTTGTTTGATGGGGTTTTTAAGGTTTTTGTGTACGTTTAAACTGAAAGTACAGAAAGGAAAAGGGAAAAACTAAAGGAAAATGATTTACTAAAACCCTAGCAGTAGACACATGATTACCAACTTGGATTTCACAAACTTATTTTAAATTACCAAAGATTCATCACAAAATTAGAAACTATGTTCGTAGATTTGTATGATGGATTTCACCACAATATATGTTTTGATATGCAACAATGATGAAAGAAACATGACAAATCTCAACACACGAAGAGATAGGTTGCTTCAACACATTCAAACCAAGACACCAAGATATGATTGTGTTTCATTACATCAATTGCATGGCTTATAAATGTTTCAACAGATGACCAATGGTTTCCACGAAGACAAAGAGGATTACTAATTTGACATATGAAAAATTAGTAGTAATAACTCAGAAATACATTTAGAACATACGATCCAAATGCTCTCTTTATTATCTTTGTGAAATTATACAACTCTAAAAACCTTTCTATACAAAGTGTGAGCCCAAAAGTTCTCCAAAAAGTTCCCCCTTACAATACTAAAATAGCCTTGTATTTATAGGCTTCCTCCATGGTAACTACTTGGTAACTACTTGTAACTACCTCATAACTACCTTTTTGAATACAATAATTTAAAAATAAGCTTTATTTTAGTTAGATTTCACTCAAATTTTCCATAAATGAAGCTTATTTTCTAACTTCTAATTACAATAAGTGACATAAATCACTTTTCAAAAAAGACAACATGAAACTTTAAAAAAAAGAAAAGTAATTGGTTTTTTGAGGTAGTTACTGTGTCTTCTTCCACTCAATCTTTATTTCTATATTTCTCTAGTTGTTTATATCCATATGCACATCAAACAACAATTTATATGAATAGTATGCTCAAAATGGATTGAGTTACACAACTTTCTCCCATATCCTTTAGAATTATTTTATGGAGTTTGTAGAGACACTAAAGAAAATTTTAATTCCTAAGTTGTGCTTGCCAAAAATAACATCAACCAATTTCCTTCCTCCATCCTAGCTTGAAATGGATTTTGCAATGCGATAGTCTGAGAGACGAACATATAGCTTATTATCAAGCAATGGTTTTGCAACTAGAAGAGAATCCACTAATAGCAAACATGCAGTAACGAAGATAATAATATTGTAGAGAAAGGAAGAATTGTCATGTCTCCTGCTCCCATTTCTTTCTATGAAACAACATCTACTTTGGGGATTGTTTCATACATTTTAATAAAACCCTTTGCATATCCACATTTGGTATAAATTATGTTATAGAAGCTTCTATAGATATATCTGATTGGAATCTAGTTTTGATTATCCATATATATGTGAGATTATAGTAAAAACCTACAAAATAGAATCTCAACACTTAACCACTTTGAACAAAGGTGCCTGCTTCAGATAATGATGTCAAAATATGAATTATAGAAGTGCCTATAACTGATTTATGAATGTATATTCTTTCCAATGAATATTTATAATCCTTTCTTCGACTCCATTCTTGAGAATTAAAAGCCATCTATTACTAATAGCCGATGCCCAGCCGTAAACAGACGGTGCATTGTAAATGACTGGCTATACAGCTTTTTGATGTGGCATCCAATCGGCTCCACCTAGATTTTGACTAGACTCAACTTCCTTCGACCAGTGCTGCCGTACTGCCGACAACTGGTTTGTCGTTGTTTTCGACTGATCGTACAGGTTTTGACCAGCCGGTCGTTTACAACGCACCGGCTGGTTAAGGTTAACCATAGCTGAATAAGGGTTGTCACAACCATGTTTCCAGGTTGAGTTTCATATCTTTTCCATCAGCAAAGAATCCACCTTTGAATGCATTTCTTTAATAAGAATAGAAATATGGGCAGGAGCCTTGAATTCCAGCCAGTCATCTACCTTGAATGTTTGTTTGTCGTGGTTTACCTTAACTTTGCCCCCAAATAGTAGTAATCCATATGCCGGTACAATGGGAACATCTTAACCAGCTGGTGCGTTGTAAGCGATCGGCTGGTTGACATCCATACGGCGCATTGAAGACAGTCGAAAATGGAGTACGGATGGTCGAATAAAGGTATAGGTCAAAAATTTGAGTCGAATGATGTATTATGTTTTGTCGACAGAGGCTCCTCTTCGACCATCCATATAGTCAGTGAGTTACAACTCACCGACTGTTTATGTGAGGCGGGTACAATGGTACTATTCTTGATAAAGATCTTAGAAGTTTTAACTTTCTCAATAAAAACAAGCCATGATCTTTCAAAAAACCCAACAGGGAAGTTAACACTTGATAGATGTGAGAATATCTTGTCGTAAGGCTCCCATTCAGGCATAGGCTGAGAGGATGCTGACAAAGGTCGGCGATTTTGGCTTTACAACAGCCAATTGCATTTTCTTAAAAGTTTCTAGTCTTTTTCAACAAATCTATTTGCATATCCTGTAGGAAGAGCTTAAACAGCCGGTGCCTTGTAAACCCACCAACAGTCAAAAATAGGGGATTTGAATCAGTCGAACATTATCAATTGATTAGGTCGAATAATTTTTTAAATTGAATCAGAGTCAAAAAAATTTCCCAGCCAACACAACAACCTGCAGACTGTCAAATAGCTCCTATGCCTTGTCTATCCTTCATGTTTTGTAGGCATGTCTATCAATGTATTTGAAACTACAATCTCTGACAAACATCTACTTTTGTTTAGGCTTTAATAGACGTCCATACACTGTTCTTCAAACTCCTTATAGGTCGTGGGCTGAGAGAATAGTGACAAAGGTTGTGGATTTGGGCTTTTCACCTGCAAAAAGCATTATGCATACCTATATACTAAGGAAATTCTTTGTGAAACTTTAACTTCCCATTACGCCTTGATGGATGTCTATACCCTGATCCAGAACTCACGTTTAATGCAGTCGAGATAACAACCTGTGTTTGTTAAACTTTCTTCTTGATGAGTCAGTGATAGTTATCTTATGTGAATAGTGGCAGGTTTCACAGGACATGGAGATTTGTTGAAGTTGGTGGCCATTAATATGCAATTCAATATTATCAAAGCTTTTATTGTCAGTGTTTTTAGAGGTTATTAAAACCTCATCAATGGCTGAAGACATTTTCAAAAGCAGTGATAATAGAAGGGAAGAGTTTAACCAGTCGGTGCGTTGTAAACAACCGGTTGGTCGACTTCCGTACGGCCTCCACTTGGCAGGTGATTCAGTGACTAGGACCTGTACGGCAGTGATCATGGTTGTCGACTGTGTTCGTCAACTGTGTAGGTAGAGTCGACTGGTCCGTCGACATTGGAATGTTGTACAGCCGGTCGACACAACTCACCGGATGTTTATGGTTGGCCTAATAGAAGTGAGTCTCATTTATCAGTAATGACTTTAATGACTTTTCAAAACCTCATTGATAGTTGTTAATGACTTTTGAACCACTTTGATATTTATCAAGCCTTGTCGGTGTTTTAAAAGTCGCTCATAATTAACAAATTACTTGTGTGTTATGACTTTGCTTTTAACAAACTCCTTTCAGTTTTAAGATAGTTATAATGCTTTTCATACATGCAATAGTGCTCTAGTGGAGACTTCAACGAAGATTATGAAACCTAACCAAAAATATTGACAAACATTGAAATCTTCTTCTTAACACTTGACAAAGGCTTGAGAATTTGAAAACAGTTAAATGAGGATCATGTCGACTTTGGATGATAGGGACTTTGTAAAATTGGGAAAGATTGAAAGTGCTCCAATATGGTATGTACCTGGAACATTGACAAATAAATAATCCTGTTTTATTTAGTTAATGTTCAATAATGATGAATAGTGATTTTATTAATTGAATAATAAAAAATATTTAATCAATTTTGGAAGGAAAATAGGAATAATTAATTAAATAAATATGATTTATTCAATTAATTATAGAGGGAATCAAGTGATGACTTGACAATGGTGAAACAATGAAGAGCAAGAGTCTTAGATTGAAACCTCTTCAGCTGATAACCAAGGACTAAGGGGCATCCCTTACGGTGTCAGGGACTTGCACTCAACAAGACTTGATCCTTGGTGGACTCATTCAGAACCATTCAACTTCACTAGTAGACCAAAAAAACCATTGACATGTATATCTATTTTGAATTAGAGTCACATTTAACAACTTTTTCCATTAGAATAAAAGATAATCCTCTTTTTCCTAAAAAGTGGAGCCCACCGAAATATTGATTCAAATAAGAAATAATTCTCTTGACTTTTAGCTAGTGGGGGAGAGCAATTGTCTCGTCTTCCTCGCATGGCTTTGACTTTATTTATTTTGTCCAAATATGTTATGAATTATGTCGTGACACGTACAACTTTCCAAGGCCATGGAAGGTTATTGTTTTGCGACGGACACGTGGCCAGAGAGTTTGTCATCGACGACTTGTTTTATGTAACGACAAAGTGTGTAGGATCTGAAATAGACTAAATACTAAACTACAGATACAACCGAGAGAATTGTTCCAAAGCAAGGCACAAAGCGTCTCAGACGTCCAAACAAGGCTGCCATGTACCTCTAAAATTGCTTACCTCATTTTGGATTTATTGTTAAAAACAAACTGTTGTTTAATATCATGTTGAAGAACAATACATGCACCGTGTAAGTTACTCTGCTTCTAGATTGAGTACTTTTTAAATAAGTAAAGAGCAGATTTGCGTGACTCATATTAACATGGACATTAAGATAAAAAATTCACAGCATGATCTGATCATAATGCCATAACAGTAACATATAAGCAATATCAACATGGCATAACGGTACAAATACCACCAGCAGACATAGCAATGCAACATAAACCATGATGGCTATAATGCTTACTTCAATTTGTGGTTGTTTTCATGCAAACAATTTACATGTTGTTGTGTTGATTGTTTAAAAGATTTTGCATGTTGTGTGGATTGTTGGACCTAAGATCTACCACCTTAAAGTACTATATGTATGAAAGCATTTCCATTCTGCTCAACTTTAAAAATATAAGTATACTAAAAATCACCACTTACAATTCCACTTTAGATGTTATTTTGGAGATTTGAGCTTTCGTCTCCACAATGAAAACCCAACACTTTAACAACTTGATCACAACCCTTTAGACTTGTTTATATTTCTAAAATATGAAACTTATTATAGATTTAGCTTTTTTAAATCTTTTAATTTAAAATAAACACAAGTTTGTGATCCAAAATAATATCGTATATAACACACTAATTGATACATGAATACATATATATTTGAAGATTTCTTGTGCCATAAAATATGTCATGTTCTTCAAATATTCTTTTTTAAAATATAATTAAAATATTTATCAAAAATATATTATTTCCACATTTTTTAAAGAAAGACTTAATAACTTCTTACAACAAATTTTTATGTGCATTCAAGTCATTCTCAAGAATTTTCTACACTAAAGAATGTATGCCTTACTAGTGAATATATGTGTTGTAAGAAAATGGTAAAATACATGCTAATATAAAAAAGATTAAAAATTAAAAAAACATACACATAATCTACACTAAACACATGGCATATCATTAGTTTACATTATTCCAAAATTATAAATGGATATATTATTTATCAGTATAGCTTGAATACATATTCCAATGTAAAGGTTTTCTTGAAGTCATCAATTTTTCTACATAAAAATGTAACACATTATCTTGCTTTTAACCAATCTTCTACATTTATGTCACCACATTGCTGTACTATATATAGATAGATAGATAACTAATTTGATACACCATTTTTTTAATTTTTGATTAAACTAAGTGCTTCTCTTATACACCACAAATAAAGAACTTCATGTATTGTATATTGTAGAAATTTTTAGAATTCTCATTTAATCAAAGATAATTGGACTCTCATTTATGGGCACACTAGAGCATCTATTTTACCAAAGAACACACTAGTCTATTTAAACATCAAAAAGTGACTTTTTGAAAAGCCTCATCCATGACCTAGACTTTGAGCTTTTGTTTTGGTTATATAAACCTCCCTTACCAACTGAGAATTTTATTAAGAGGCTTCTTTGTAAAAATACATTAGAAACCTTCTCAATTAGGATATATGGTACTAGTGTATTGACATAAATTGAGAAGATTCTATTTCTTGTTAATTACATATTGAGGTTTTTCTTTCTTATTAAAGTAGTTAAGTGTGTATCTTAGTGATTCTATTAGATTTATTAGAGGTGATTTTTATATCTTTTTTGTGTGGTTGTATATGTCAAGCTATACTAAGGGTTTAATAGGATATAATTTTTTTACATACAATTTTAAAAATAGATACATCGATTAAGCATTTAAATAAATTGGAAATGAAATTGCCACATAAAAATTTTATCATATCATCTACAAAATGGTACTTAATATTTTGTGAAGATCATAAATATAATAGAAAGATTTTTTTTCCTTATCAAAAAGAAACTTTTGAATGTTATTAGCATTCATGATACTTTTTAATAAGTTATATACATGGCTAAAAATTACCCTATATATAGATGTTATAAGATGGAAGATAATGAATCTCATAAAACAATATGCTCTTATGTAAACATCCATCACATATCCATGTCAAATGTGTAAAAAATAAGAATATACTTCATCTTTTCCACTGAAATGTTCTAACCAACTCTTCTATACTTATGAATACAAATATCATTGATTTTTAGTCAACTTTATTTAAATGAAAATCAAAATTACAACATACCAACTAGATAAAATTTACCAAATAAGATAAACATTCTCAATAGTTTTTATTTTTTAATGAATATTCCCATTATTCTATAAATAAATATAAAAGAAATTACAATATTCACAAACAAAGATTGGATGAAAAAGAAATGGCAACCCAAAATTTAACAACAAAAGGCCAAACCCTAAAAACAAGGTGGTGGATCTCACTAGCTTTTATTTTTAAAATTTCTTCTGAAAAATAAGTTAAATTGTACAGAAATAACAAATCAGAGAAATTTGTATTACTTTTTCTGGCTATTGGCTATAACAGTATTAAGCTAAATACATATTGTACCCTCAAATACAATAACTAGAACTGCATTTCTTTTTGGTTGGAGGTAGTGAATTACTGGCGAATGTCAGCTACAATGTATGTAATAATACTATGAATTCCAAAAACAGATCATGATGAAAGCTTATCTCGTCTCCGGCGATGGGGTCTGTGTACATTCAATGTGACTCCGTTCCCACAAAAGTATTTCAGAATTTGTCCGAGACTTTAATTCATCGATAACTGACGATAAATTAACCTCATTCCCCTCATCGTCTTCATATGATGCGCCGCTTTCATCATTTTTCTTCACTAAATCTTCTGAATGTGCGTACACATTTGCAAGCGCAGGGGACTCACGGCGGGACGCAAACCGTTTCATCTGCACAGGCGAAGGATAATCATTTCCTTCGCCCTCTTTCAATGCCTTCGGCGGCTGAGCTGACACTGGTTTTTCCGTCTTCATCTTGCCCATAAAATT
Source organism: Cunninghamia lanceolata (assembly GCA_027924645.1). Taxonomy (NCBI): domain Eukaryota; kingdom Viridiplantae; phylum Streptophyta; class Pinopsida; order Cupressales; family Cupressaceae; genus Cunninghamia; species Cunninghamia lanceolata. The sequence continues at coordinate 13,168,205 of BSBN01000854.1, forward strand.
TCTTATCAGCTTGAACATCCTCCCCAATTCAGCCCTCCTTTCTTTGGGCGGCAAAGGAGATCGATCCTTCGACCTGTCTTTGTCTTTGCGATTTTTAGAATGGAATGGAATCCTTTTATAATCTACAATGGCGGACGACCTAATTTTTGTGTCCTTACAGGTGCCTTTTGTCTTGAGCTTCACCTGGCCAATACAGGACACTTTGGGGGAGGTGGGCTCCTGGGACTCAAATCCGCTGCCTTTCTTCTTTCCCATGACTTCCTTAGGGATAATAGAAATAATGGGTCCAGAATGGCTTCTGGAGCCGATTGATCTTACTCTGAAAGAATACTCAGGACTGAAGGGCGCGATGGAATATGATTTCATCGATGCCGCCTTCGAAAGGCAGGAGATCATGGAAATCGAACCAGCACAGCAGGAGGATGCCTTTGAACGCGGCGATGGCGATGGGAGCTGTAAATTATCAAACTCCTTGTTCATACGGTCAGGCTCGTTGCTGTATTTCTTTTTCTGTTTATTCCTTCTCTGGTTTACTTCCATTGCAGTCTCGCAAGCTCCTTTCTTTGTTCTTCAGCTGGAACGTTTTACTTATATGTTACCCACCTCAATGGCTACACAAAGATTTATTTTCAGCTGAAGCTATGACTGCTTCTTCCATTGGTTGAGCGTCAGACCTTTATACAGAGTGAATTGGTCAGGCTTGCGTCTAGTCTAGATTCTTAGAGTTCAGACCAAGACAAACTTAGTATTTTACAAAGTTTGACGTACGTAACGTAATTTAATTTGGTTTTTTTAATGGAAGTTATCTTACTCCTGGTTAACTCCTAGCTGCCGGCTGCCGAAAATGCTCTTCTTTGGAAGAGACGAGCCCTAGATTCCCTGGTTTTTTATTTATTGGGGTTGATTCTTCAAGTGGTTTATTGAACGTCTAAATCAAGGTCACATGGCGTTTAAGGCTTTTTTCCTTGATTTATAAACAATTTATTCTGGGTTGAGTATTAAGTGGTTTATCAAATGTTTAAATAAAGGAGGGGTGTTCAATTCTGTTTCTTCAAATTTTTAACCTCACATCATGATTTTTTTAATGGTAGAAGTAATTTCAAGACTTTAGAAACTTTTTAGCTCTCTTTGTTTGGAGGGGTTTACAATTTTTAGAAGTTTGTAAGAAAGTGAGTTTTTAAAGATTTTTTCAATTATATAATAGAAAAGAGGAGGTTGAACAAACAAATATATTCATATGTAACTAATCAACTATTAAATTAGTTGGAGGGTCACTTCCATTGTGGCATCACTTTAATTGACATAAAAAAATATGGTATATTCTCTTATATGTTACCATGAATAGAGCCTTCCAAACTATGGTAGATTAATTTATAAATAGAGTCATCTCCATACTTAAATTCATTAGACTCGCCCATTCAAAATAAAATAGTTACGAAAAATTTGTGATGTTTCTAACTTTTCATATTTTATTAATTATGCGTTTCAGTCACATTGAAAAACATGCTCAAAGATTTTGAGTGTCTAAGGCTATATAGTGGTTTAAGTTCTTTTTAAGACAAATAGGTTATCAATTATTTTTTTTAAATTACATCAATTATTTTAGTTTTTTATAATTTGTTATTTTCCTTCCAAACATTTTACTTGTGAGGGGCCTAAGGATAGTAAATCTTTAATATAAAATATATAAATTCACACTTTTTGGAGAAGATATAAATGAAATATACTATTATATATTTTTAATGGTGTGTTGTTCTCAAAATCAACTACGCTTGTTTTTGTAAACAACCCCTACGAAACTTGTCTGTATCGTAGCCACACTCTAAGTTCGCAAAATGAGACAAGTACTCTTGATCTCGTGTGAAGTCATCTGACATCCTAGAAGAGTTTGCGACATTTCTTTATGACGATTCCTCAAAAATCATGAAGCTTATTTTGGTCGTAAGCTTGCCAAAATATCAATTATTGAATATTTTGGGGGTGTTAGAAAAGTTGTTGTATTTACATGCAATAGCGGTCCAAATAACCGCTATTACATGTGTTTTGTTGTTTTATGTGTAAAGTCGGCTCTTTTTGCCGCTTTTACATATTTTACCAAAATTTTCTTTTAACATGCGAGAGCGGTCCTAGCCGCCGCCCGTGCATGTCCCACGTCAAAGTTTAATATGTAAAAGCGGTTATTATTACCGCTCATACACGTTGAACCTTCATGTGTATGATTGGTAGTTTTTGCCGACCAAGCATATCCTGGTGAAATCTTTGAACTATGGTGACATTAATGCCACTCGTGTTGGCATTAATGGTTTCATGTTTTAACCTTTTTAAACATTTTTAGTCATTTTGATTAGTTTATTTTCCATTGTTGAAACCTTAAACAAGCTGGCGATACCTCCTTGAGATCTCTCCTCTCACAAAAAATCGCAGATTTTGATTTCTCATGGACTTCACTTCTTCAGCTCGTGTTTAGGGTTTGGTTTCTTGTTTGAAGGTAAGTCTTCATTTCTTTTTTCTTGTTTTTTATTTTATTTTAGGGTTTTGTGGTTTACAGTCGAATGAATGAATGTTTTAAATTCTTTACAAAGTTATGTGGTTGCGTTTAAGAGATCCTGTGAGAGTTTTTCATAGAAAAACATTTGTTTTCATTTGTTTTCATTTTTGTCTACTCCCGTGACCTAGGTTTTTAAACTAGTCTTTAGAGTTCTAGTTTGATATGAAGGGGTGGTTGTTTTTAACGCCTTCACACTACATGAAATCAAATTTTAATTTACATGCCTTAGCGGAGTTTTCCCCCACCCTCGCATCCTTCATATGTTAGGTCTTTCCCATATGTAAGGGTGGTTAAAACCGCCACCCTTACATGATCCTTATGCAATCTTCCCAATGTGCAGGAGCGGTCAAAACTCCCGCTTTTACACCTATAACTTAGAGTTTGTAAAAACAGATGCAGTGGTGGTCTTTTTCGCCGACTATACACTAAACCTTTTTCATTCAACATGTATGGGCAGTCCATTTCGCTGACTTCACATGTGCTTTGAAGACTCAAATTTTTACCCTGATGTAAGGGCGGTGATTTTGACCGCCCCTACATCTACACTTATATTTTTCCAAATACATGTAAAGGCGGTCTTTTTCACCGACTTTGCACGAGAGTTGTAATTACACTTCCTATTAACATGTAATAGCGGTCAAAATGACCGACTTTACATAAGTAGATAATCCTCCATGTAGGAGTGGTGATTTTGACTGCCCGTGCATGTTTGCCTGAATTTTTCCTAACACTGAGAAAATTCATCTTTTAAGGCCTGTTAACCTACTTTCACCCTTTACCTCGATTTGCGCACACTCAAGCCATTCAACGCATACTTTCCTGTTCATGATCATCGAATCACAGTTATCCCAATTTATCCATTTTTCCCCTAACTGCGAGATCATGGCCTTTTACAGTTTTCAACAAACGTCCGTGGTAGATATCTCTTCCAAATTTCTCTCTAGAGCTAATGTCAGAGCCGTCTCCATCCAGAGCTAAAATCATGAAGTACAAATACCAAGGGGTCTTCCCTGTCACTTCAGTGCAGTCAAATGTTGATGAAATCAGGGATATAGAAATAGGACATGTGGATATGGCAGAATTTGTGGACATAACTAAATAGACAAATCCTTCCAGACACATGCAAAAGATCATTGACAGCAACATTCACTTGGTTGCCTCATTTCCAATTTCTGCCCATAACTCTAAGTTTGTTCTTCAGGTGGCTAGCCATTAGAACATAGACACTAGGGCTGTGACAGATTCTCAAGGGAATGTGATCATGAGGTTGGATGCAGAATTTCTTGAGAAAATCTTCATGTGTCCACCTATTGAAAACATTGGATAGATTGATTTTGCTCAAGGGCAAAAAGACTATGATACAGATGTGGAAGCTACAAGAAGGTACATAAATAATAAATGGTTGAAAATTCCTTGAAGTAATTTGACCAGATGGCCGAAGGATCTCCCTAGGAGTGACTTTGTAGAGGAAGTTTGTGATTTGATCACACTTTTGAGTCATATTAGAGGACTCCCTTCTTCCTCCAAGTTTCAAGAATGGATGTACACATACATCAAGGTGATTCTTTGAGGCACATAGAGAATATTCTGGGGAGAGAAGATCAGTAATGTATTGCATGAACAATTGGTGAGGGTCAACACAACATTCAAATTCTATATGACCTCATATCTTGTATATGTTGCTGCTAGCATGAGGAGCTTTCCTGGTCTAACTCAGGTTGGTTATAGGAGATTGGTTCCTGTGTATGAGTATTATCCTCAAATTACTCTGAAGGGATCAATCCATCATTTCTGAAGGGTCAATGATACTTTCTTTTCAGTATTCATGTGCTTATGGGACAATGAACTTGCTCAAAAGAGGGTTTTAGATGAAGCTTGGGAAGTTGTGAATTCTTTTGGCTACTTGTTCTTACAATTCCCTACTTTCACATATCTCAGAGTAGGGTATTACCCTGGCTACCCATATTCTTCCATGATATCCTAGTGACTGTATTGTTCTCATGGAATTATGTAGGCAGCTGATTGTGATACATAATAAACAAATGGAGCTGAAGAAGTCAGGGATAAATTTTCCCGTAGAAATTGGAAGGTACTCAATTCAGTCAGCTAACAAGGAAAAAAAAGTTGACTCTGAATTGCAGTTGGTCACCATGAAAACTTTCAAGAAAAGGGACCGTTTTGACTTCAGGAGAGTACAAGATAAGATCAAAAGAAAGTCAACTTTCCATGTGCCTATGGTGGAAGATATTTGAGCTGATCTCAAGACACAAAATAAGATTAGGAAGTTAGACTACTGCAGACTTCATTTAAGTCAGATAGAAGAGCTGGGCCTTGCTAATAATCCAGATGGAATGGAAGATGATGGGGATGTTCTAGATCCCAAATATAACACTGAGAATGTTGAAGTCTCACCTCTTCCAGAGGTGAAATGGTCAATTAAAGAGGAAACTTCCAAAAGGAAAATATTTCAACTGATCTTGGCTAACACAAATATATGATTGGAAAGCAAAGGGATCAAATTGAAGGAATTTCTCATAGGGTCAGAGACTGAAGCATAGGAACAAATAGGCAAGAAAGTAGAAAACAGGACCAAGAATAAGAGTGACACCCCTTCTTCCTCCAAAATACGAAAACCAAAATTAAGTTTGTATCCAAGGGAGGGAAGAAGAAAGAAGTTGCAGAAACCTCCAATGTCATTGAATCAGGTGCTGAAGATACAAATGTTGAGAAAATGGGGGTTGAAGATGTTGAGACTGAAAAGCAAAATATTCAAAAATCTAAGGATGCTCAACAAACAGAAGTGTCTGATAAATCTGGTGAGGAAGATGAAACTGAACAAGGCAAGGATGAGAATGCAGAAAAGGAACAACTTGGTGATCCACATAAGTCCCCTAAGAAATATCTTCTCACTGAATCACAAGTTTCTACACCTCTTCCTCATGCTCCTATTTCTGGTGTAAATATGGATCCGATGAAACAAGTAGTGGACTCATCTCTGATTATTAGTGCTTCTGTGCTTCCCCCATGGTTGTCTGCATATACTCCCAAGAGAAAGAAGCAAGCTATTTCGCCAGATGAAATTGATATAGAGAAGCTGTTACCTATGAAATCAAAGACTCTGAAGAAGAAGCCTAAGACTATTTCTAGGCTTATCAATGGAAAAGGGATCAGATATGCAGAGATTGCTAAGCCACTAGAGGATGCTACTGTTGACAATTTTGACATGAATGGTTATGTCGTTTCAAGGGTTGAGTTAGGCAAGCTAACTCATGAAGGCATAAAAGCATATTTTCAAACTACTGCCAGTAGCTTGCTTGAAAAATATGATGAAGTCAAAAAGGAAAAAGAATAGTATAAAGCTAAAGCAAAACAACTTGTTGTTATTCTTCAAAAAATAGTTAAGTCATCTAAAATTGTGGAACCCATGGCAGTGACTGTAGAAGATCGTCTAATCTAGAAGGTTGAAAAAGCTCAAGCCAGAGGAAGAGTGGTAGGAGATATTGTGGAACATTTGCTAGCTCAAGGGCGAGTTCTACTGAAGACCACTGTAGAAAGAAAAGAAAAGATGGATAAAGCCGAGCTTGATAACATGGTTGACTTACTTTCCCAAGAACTACAGGATCAGGAAGAGAGCTTGGAGGAGTGGATAGAGATGAAAAAGATTAAGATAAAGAATTTGATCACCATTGGGGTCATCGCAAAGAGGGAATCATATCTTAAGACTAAGGAGTCTCTGGTTCATCGCATCCATATAATAAAAGGCTTGCTTGAGGACTTATGTCAAGCTCATGAAACCAGTGAAGACAATGATGTCACGCTTCTAGATAGGCTGGAAGAACTCCTATGCACCCTCACAGGTGAAGATCATAAGTTCCTTTCAGCAGATGAAATGATAAGCTCCTTCGAAAAGATGGTTTAAAGGAAATTTGAAGATGAAGTGCCCTCAATACTTTCCATGGACAATCTTTATGATCAGCATTCAACTTTTGAGAACTTGAAGGACAATCTTGAAAAACATGAGAAGGCAATAAAGGCAGTAAAAGATGCAATTCTTTGGGCCCACACTATCTCAGAAAATACAACTAAGCCAGATGCATGTGAAATGGCGGCTATACAGGCCATGTACCAGAATTTTCTAAAGAAGAATGATGGAGGAAGCTGATACCTTAGTTTATTTTATTCTTGTATATGTAATTTGAATTTTGTTGTGGACATATTCATATGTAATTTTCTAAAATGTAATTACATGTGAGGCAAAGGAAGTCCTAAGTGAAATAGGACTCTTCTGTTTGAATAAGTCAAAGTAGTTAGGATTTTCCTATTTTTGCTCTCAGTTTCTCTTATAAATAAAGAGGACCCCCATTGTAAATATTATCCTTTATCTATTGCAAAGAAACTCTGCCAAATTGGAAAGCATTTCAAGACTTTGATCTTTTTATGTTTATCATATTTTTCAAAGTGAATATCAATATAAGAAGGCAATTTGAGTATCAAACTTTGAGTTGAATCCTATTGTTTTATGATATCAGTGTTCTTATGTCATTATTGTTGGAATCGTGGGGTTTATTGAAATTTGAGAGGAGTGTTCTTGTTTTGGTTGAATAGACTTTGCGCTATTTTTCTCATTGCAGGAGTTTGTGTTTATTTGTGGGAATGGAGTTGTTTAGAGACTTTGTGCTGTAAACTGTTGTGTTCAAATTAGTTACATCATATTGGGTAAAAGTGGAGACTTTGGGCTGCATTTGAATTCAATTAAGTTTGTTTGTAAGAAATAAGCCTAACGATAGAAGACTCTGTGTTTCTATGTTTTGTCTCAGTTCAAGAATTATCAAATATCATCTATTGTGAAGTTGTTATTGTGTAAGAGAGAAACATCTATTCTAAAAAAAGAGAATAGGATGCAATGGAAACATGCCAAGAATAGTTTTAGTTTATTTAAGTATTAAAATTTGTTTGTTACAAAGAATTCATTATCTAGAGGGAACCTCCCCGTGCTGAGAGGAGAGACTCAATCTCATCATAGCCGTGGCGATATAACCATTTTGTTGATTAGTTAGCTAAATGACAAAATATTCACCCAACATGGTGAAAATTGTATGTTTATGCCCTTTTCTTTTATGTTTTGGAACCTCTTTAATTATAGTGTTTTTTATGCAATACAAGAAGTTTACAAGTATCACATTCTTATGTGAATTTGGCTCATAGTATTATTCTATCTTGCTTCCATAATCATTCATCTCTAAAAACTAATATCAATTCTTAGATCATTCATTCACCACCCAGGATCATATTTCTAAGTGCAGAATTGACCTAGGTCATTTTACGATTATGGATTTGAAACTTAATCTTTTAAATTAAAATTTCAAATTTGGACCTTTCCAACTCTCATCTATCCATCGTTAGTTGACCTAGCACACATTTGTGTGCTATGTTGTATTTAAAAAAATTCATTCATTTATTTTGAAGGAATCTTTAACATGCTAGGACATTAAAGAATTACTAGAGAGCATTTTAATAGAGCATGCACAATAATATACATCATCTTAGGCATCCCTACACACTTTCTTGGTATCTTCAATCATTGCTTCAAATCCATTATATTATTCCACCTAGGGTCTTGATTGAGGAGAACATGGCCCTTGCTTAGCAAGTTCCCAAATGATGTTTGTAGACACCACTCCTCTTGGACATGGTTATGTAATGAGTTGAGTTGAATTTGCAACACTCGTTCATTTCTACTAGTTCACTTACATAAGTCCAAGCCTAATTTCACACACTAAATCATTTCTGCATTTAAAGAGATTAGTTACATGGCCTTGGACCTAAACAATAACAAAGGGCAATCATTTTAAATTTTAAGGTGTTCATCTGATCAAACCCTAAAATTCCAACATAGTGGTGAGTCAATTCCCAATATTTTCAACATTATTTTACTTTCTCCAATATATAGCTAATTACATTACTTTATTTATTTAAATTTAACATTTAGTTTCAGTATCAGTCCCAAGTCTTGAATCTAGGTTGATTATTATTTAATTAGATCCTAGATATTTATATGTGAGGTGTGATTTATCCCTTACATTTAATGATGAACCCAACATTCTTATATGACCTAAGGTTTTGAATTTAGGGTTTATTCCCTCTCCATTAGGGTTTTAGATCTAATATTTTTTACTATACATCTCTCTATAGATTTGATTGGAGTTTGGATCCACCCTTTCAACATTTATGCTACATTACATTATCTAGATTGGGGTTTTAATTATTATTGTGTATCTCTTTAATATGTTCTCCACCCTCCCTTATGTAGTTTCATTGTTGGATCTTTATAATGGATTTGTTTCCCCCCCTTCCTCATTAATTTCACTTCCTATGTTACTATGCTTTATGATGTTATCTCTTTTATGGACCAAGATAGTAACTTGGCTACTACTTCATCCTTATATTCACTTGATCATATAGGGATATTAATTTGTGTGATTTTGTACCTAGGGAGCATATCCTTTATATATCTCACGATATCTATCCTTTGTGTGCCTCTCTTGATCCATCTTTCCTGGAGGATCCTAGTGTTGTGCACTTGATTGATACACTTGTTTCACTTTCACTTACATATAATGATTATAAACCTTCTCTCATGGTTAGTGATATGCTTATTGATTTGTGATTACCTATCTATGATGATTATTATAGTGATGACATTTATGATGATTGTACTTCTATCAAACTAGCAATATGCCTAATCATGATACACCTTGTTTATGTTCACCTTCACACGTGGTTTAGTGATAACTTTAAGAAATCGCCATAAAAATATATATAAAATCTTGTGAATATTTCATTTTTTGGAAAAAAAATTAATTTCTATTGGCGAATCTTTCATTTTTCAAAAAATATACTAATTTTATTGGCAAATTTTTTTACATCACTAGAAATTTTTAGAAAATCCTACAAATCTTGGGAAATAATAGGAAAACACATTAATTACCATGGTGAATCCTTCCTTTTAAAAAATTAAATTCCTATGGAAAAGTAGGGGCTCAGGGGTGATAGCTAGATCGATAGGTTTAAGGGGTAGTGCTCCTTACAAGGGCCAAGGGGGTAGCACCCCCTCATGATCAGGTTAAGGGGTAGTGCCCCTTTTGGGGATTAAGGGGAAATTCCCCTTGCATAGGTCAAGGGAGAAATGCCCCCTTGTGGGGCTGAGCACAACAACTCTAGTGTGTCATGATACATGCAAGGTTAGGAGCAAAGCCCATAATGCCAAGCACAAATCTACTATCATGAAAGGATTGGAGCTCACATGGGTTAAATATTTTAAATCAACACTGGATATAAATAAAATTATGTCTGATCTTATGATTACAATTACATTTTGGGTTCAAAATTTCTTTTTGACCATTTATTTTGTGTATAATCTAATGGTTCTCAATGTATTCCACAAGCTAAAATGTGTCCATAGTTTCCAATGCTCATCGGGTTTGGAATTGCTTTTAGACCATTGATCTCAATGGAGATCAATAATCCAAAAGTAATTCTAAGCCCAATGAGCATTAGAAATTGTGGGTACATTTTAGCTCATAGAATATAATGACAACCATTAGATTATAGATAAAATCAATGGTGTTAACTAAATATTGGAAATATGGCCCTAAATTAACCAAGAATTATGTAATATTATTGGTGAATTAATTTAGATTTGTACTATCACTTATAAAATTTAGATGAATTAGATCTAATCGTGTATAGAATACTGTGGAAAAATGGTTGAGTTTAAATGTTTAATAAAATAAATGCTCAGGTGATTAACCATGAATAAACTAAAATTTCATAAAAATGTGGCAATTTAGGTCACCTTATAGCTTTTACTATTCACCAAAATTTGAATCCTCAATTTAAACTATTTACCAATTAGCAAAAATTGACCACTAAAAAAATCACTGGCATGCATTTGGTAATGCCTTGGTTCATAGAGCTAAACAATGGTTTAGTTTATATCATAAAAGTATTGTACATCCTTCTATGGTTTCTCACATGCTTTCATGTATTACATTAATTACTATTGGTCCTATACCATGTTTTTATAATGCTTCCCATCTTCCACATTCTGGTGGCCCTTCCTTAGGGACTCTCCTGGATATTTCTATGCATCATGACAATATATCACTTTCTGATGTCCATGGGGACACTCATTTGGATCCTCTGCTTTGTTATGATGTATCCTTGGGTGATTATGGATTACAATCTTCTATGCACATTTCATTAAACAAACACATGGTTTAGACATACAAGAGGGTAAACAACACCATGAAGATATTTTAGTTTTTACTTGGTATGTGAAGATAATGTCACTCATTAACAATACATCTTTCGCATCCTTACCCATTATTACTCATGACACGCATACACATATAGATACAAGACATGTTGAGAATGAAATTTCACCCTATTTAACATCTAGATCTTTATTTTAATTAGAAAGGAAGGAAAATCACATTCTCATGCATTAAAATAATGTTTGAGAAATTACACATTCACAAGTAATGGGAAAAATTCTCCAATTAAAATTTTTAACCTAAAAGTATTTTTTCCCAATATTTTAGAAACTTGATAGGGATGTAAACAAATGTGATCGAATTTTCCATGGTTTCCTTTATTCTCATAAGATTTATCCCAAAGCAAAACTAAATTAGAAATATTGAAGGGTTTCACCTAGGCTCTCTTGTTAAAATAATATTTAACTACCCCTTGATGTTTGCTAAAGCACTATAAGACAACATCTCACTTGTCTTCTTAATGCATAAGATTAATCAACATTCCTTCTATTCTATCCTAGGTTTCTACATAATCAAATGAACTAAATAGTGTATATAGTGTATATCCTAGCATTGGTGGGAAAAAAAAGGTCGTATTGATGTAGTCATAGATAGAGGATCATGTTGGGACCCACGCTTACATTGCAAATTTTCTAAGTCTTGTGTCCCCTTGGTTGCCTTTGCCCTACTTTTCCCATCATTGATAATCAATTAAAGAGTCCCTTTAATGGCCCCCCTTGGTCAAGTTGTTCCTAAATGTTATGTTTTGGACCCCTTCACCTCTTTGTCATGTCCCTTTAAGTTTCCAAAATTAAAAAAAAAATTATTTGTGTGAAGGTGTTGGGATCAATTTCTAGCTTTGGGCAAGTTTTCAATCTTTCTCATGTTAGCATACTTGGGTACATTTTCCTTGAGTTCCCCACTTACCTAATTCATCATGTATCTGTGCTTCTTATTTCCCCTATAGGATTTCAATATTTTTCTTACCTTGGTCCTCTTTTCCCTTGTTCCAAGTGTTCCACCATTCTCTGAAACCCTGCCTTGTCTTTCCCACTAGTGTTTTAAGTTTTCTCTTTCCATCTTCCCTTTTCATCCTTTTTCCTCCATGTCGCTAATTTTCTCGATTTTGTGGGATTTTAAGATTTTCCTTCCTAGGATGCCATTAAGATCCAAAAGCCTAATCCATGCTTTCATTCTCCCTTGTCATTTATAGACCCTTGGACCTTTTCATTCCCCACTTCTTGATGAAACTTGATATCTTGTTCTCCCAACTCCTAATTCTCACTCATTTGACTACTCATGGACTTTCACGTTTCTTCATCTCCATTCTTAAATTGCATTTGGTATTCCTGAATCTCAATCCCTATTGCCCTATTGATTCTTTCTCCTCAAGCCCATGAACCTTTGTTTCCCCATTCACCTTTGCTTCCCTCACATCAAGTATTCCAAAAGCCTAACATTTACTCCTCCATTCATACATTCCTCCATCAAACCTTTAGAGTTTTACATGCCTTCCTACCTCTTGTGAAATTGTTTGCAAGGTATCTTAAACTTCGATTCCTTGGTCTCCTACTATATCTTGTACCCTTTGACATGTAAATTCCCTAACCCCCAGATGTCAGAATTTTAGGCTTCTTCTTGCACTTATATATCATTTGAGAATTGGAATCTTGCCAATCAAATGCCAAGTTCCACCTACCCTCACGACACTTTCCATGATGATATCAATGTCTAGAATTGACTATGATGGAACTTTACAATAACTCAAATCCTACCAAAACACATACAGATTCCTCAAAGGCATATATTCAATTGAAAATGTATTTGAAGATAACAAAGAAAAATGTGGATAGATTAAATTCCATAAATGAACCCTAGCTATCACTATCCTATAATCAAACATGGGGCTACTCAAATAAAATTGACATGAATATCTTAATGCTCCAGGACATCCAACATCAGATCCAAAGAAGATTTCACTATAGGTTCTTATGTTGGTGCATTCAAAGTTTATTGCAACAAGATGCTATATAACATGAATGAAAGACATTATAAGGGTTGGTCATCTCATTCTATTCTTTACTATAAGTATCTTAGGTCATTCTAGGGTTTCAATATTTGCAAGTCTAGTCTACAAGTGAATAAGATCACATGTTGTAAATTACAAGAAGGGTTTCAAAAGAATCTATGTATGTAACTAAATGTCTCCATGGAAAATTGTAGTGACTGAGGGAAATCTTTGAACCTATTTGTGGTTTTTTTCTTGCCACATTTGTTGGCATGAATAGATGAATGTGCGATAACATTTTAAAGCATTGCAAGCCTTTATATTGGTCTTACTTTCATTTCATGTGGTTTATTATAGATTTGTGATGGATTGTTATGAATTCTTGGTTTCATAAAGCTTTATCATCAATTTGTGCATGCAAGTCTAGTTCTAGGTGTGAGTGTGATCTTTTCCTCCTTGCAAGGTATGACTTTATTGCCCATTAGAGAAGCAACCGGTCTTGAATGGTTAATGATCAAAAAAATTATCATTATAATATCCTCTATCCTCATAAGTTGAGGTTTAGGATTACGATCCATCATACTCATATATTTTGGTGATATAACTAATGTTACATTTCATGCAAGCTAAAACTAGTAAACCATTAGAGGAACTTGTGAGTGTATATCATCATTCTACAACATGTGTATATTTGGTATAAGGGAAATCCATCCATGAGAACATACATATTGTTGTTACTTTAGATACATGTATAACAATATCATTATTAGCTTAAGATCTTATAAATAAAGTTAATGTACATTAGATCAATGACAAGTATTTGGGGCCCATCACATATTGGGTGAAGTTGAATATTTTTGTATTTCTCTATCATCATGCATTAATTGTCCTATTAAGGATACCTATAGGAACACCCTCTTGGGTCAAGTTGAGCCCAAAATGAAGGAGAAAGTACCCACTTTTAGGAATTGTCCTTTAGTCATCCATATTTTGTTGATAAGCCCATGTCCTATCCTCTTGAAGAAAAATCCCTAGCCTTGAGGATCAATTAAGACTCTAGAATTGTGGAACTATGACTTTGGAACCAAAAAAATGGCACCATTACTGAGGAATAATTAATCTATAGTTTATTTTTTAAATCACTACACTAGAAAAGTCCCACAACATTGTTGGTCTATTATGTGTACAATTGGAAGCCCATAAACTTATACCAACAAATGATGCCATTACCAAGGATGAGAATATCTTGGTTGATATTTTGAAGATCTCTACAAGTTCTCAAGGAAGAAGTTTCTACATCTGTACATGTTTGCTTGTGTATAGTGTTGGCCTCCTATTAACTTACACCAATAAATGGTAGCCATTGCATTAAAGGATTGAAGTTCATTGAAAACTCTAGTAATGGAAGATGACCTAGAATTTTTTTATCCTTTGTAGTTTTTTGTGCTCCAAGGATTTCCTCATTTAGTGAGGTGGTGACTCTACTATCATGAATCAAAGTGTATTGTTGATACTAGTCCATTGATAGTGCTACAAGGTTATGTCTCAAAGTGCAATAGTATAATAAGGTACACATGTTTGGTCTTCTCTTCCTCACGATGAGACTATATGTCTTTGATAAAATAAATATCTACTTGTAATAGGTGTAGTATTGTTTTAGTATGTTATAAATTTCTAATCATGGCCTCTAGTCTAAGTATGTTGATAGGGGTTTTACTCCATATGTTTCTATTGATGATTCTAGCCCTATGTGCTATGCTAAAGAGCATGTCTCAAATTACTATAGTGATACACATCATTCTTTCTCCATCCCTAGTGCATTCCCAAAGCTTGTAAGCATCCATGCAAAAATAAATTGAACTCATTATGTATTATAAATAAATTGAAATCCAAATCAAATTGCTTGAGTCTAGGTTGTATGTCAATGCCTAGCTTGTTATTACAAAAACCAAGTTGTTTAGCATCCTATTATTCCCCTAGATACTACCTATAAGTAGTTGGAACTCTCATGGGTTGACTATGAAATGCAAACAATGACCAAAAGAATTTTAAATCAAATGCCTTGGTTTGATGGGCTTGACATCATTAAAGGGGAGTCACATTGTTGGCACCTGAGTTTTTTGGCCTAATTTTGCCCATCAATTCATTGAAAACCCTGAAATCCTATGTGGAATGCTTTGTTTTGTGCTTGGGAGTGCTCACAATCTTGTTAAAATTATGAAAAATCCTAAAAAAAACAACTTTCCTTAGTGTTTTTTGCCTTTGACAGTATTTTCACCCTCATCAGGATCTTATGGGAGTTTTTGCCCTTACCAGATATGCGGGGTTTTCATCAGGATTGGGATATATCCCTTTATCCCTTGGATCCTCGCATCCCCTTTTCCCTTGCTTTCCCTTTTGCAAAGTTTCCCTAAGTCCTGAATGTGGGACTTTGACCTGGATCTAGATATATCTAGGTGCCCCTCTTCTCCTCACATCCTGATTACCTCCACCTCCCCACACGCTTTTTTTCCCTACTTTCCTTTCCACATTGCATTCTACAAAACTTTCATCTGGATTTGGATATATCCAGATCCCCCCTCAAATGTTTGCATATCTGGCTCCCCCTAAACCCCTACATGCCGAACACCCCCTCATCCTTCACATCCAGATCCCCCTCATTTCCCTGCACATCTAGATGCCCTTCCAAACCCCACATATCCATTACTCCCTCAATGTTCTGCATGCTTCTTCATGTTTTTTCCATCAACGTTTTCATGTGAATGCAGATATATCCTGATGCCCCCTTCCGACCCGCATATACCGATCATTCCTCTAGGGTCGCAAATCCCAAACCCCCCAAACTTTCACAAATCTAGTACCCCATCAGATTTATGCATTTTCTTCAGGAGTGAAAAGGTAAAAGGTAAACACTTCCAGTGACCTCTAGATGAATAGAAAACCTCTATGGAATGCCATTAATGCTAGGTAGATGAACTCCAAGCACTCTAAGACTGATGTGGGCCCTCTGATGATGCATTTCTTACACTTGGGCATGATCTTTCACTCAAAATTGAAGGTTTTTACTGAGACAACCCATGTGAAAGTGAGGCAAGCAACATGGTTTCCCATTTTCAGGTCTACAAATGGTCAAACTCCTTCTTCCATCCCTCCTCTTGAATTGAATAGAGTATATAATGTGTTTTGCAGCATTCATTTGCAAAGGAATAGAAGAGTTTTTGTGTAGAGCATAGGTAAAAAATATAAAAAATTTGTAAGAAACTTGCATTTTTCACCCAGTTACGGTTTTGAAGACATTTATATTATAATTCCAGTCAGATTCTCATTCAAAGGAAATGAATGGATATTGTAATGTGCAAAGAATGAATTAATAGTGCAAATTTTGGCTCCTTTCAAGTGTCTCCTTGAGTGTGTGTTGAATCTTTGGTATATTTCTTGTATGCTTTATTCACATTTGTTGTTTTGAGCATTCTATATCACTGGTTAGTCTATGTGAACTGTAAAACACTTTTTCAATGTTGTTGTAATGGTATCCTCTAGTTTGAATGCATGAAATTCAATATATACTCATGGATCATTGAAGAATGCTTGAATTTTATCCCTACAATCCTATTGATGTTATTGTGTTGTGTAGAGTCAAACTTACATAATAGATTATTAGCATTATCTTTTTTTTTTCCTTGATTAGGTAGTAAATTTGCTTACTTTGGTGTCCCCTTTGTATGTTTTTCCTAACCCTACTGCCCTAGTCGGAATAGGTGTTGGTCAATTTTATGTTCTGCACCTCTTTTCCTTCATATGATCAAACACAACAAAACATAAATACATTACTTATCAAGAGTAGTTTGTTCCATTCACATCCATATCCATATGTATGTTGTCATATTAGGGGCTATTATAGCATCATTCTAAGGTCGTCTATATGTTTGTGTGTCTGTTTTATAAAGGTGTAACACCCAAAATTCATCAAACCAACATACAGGTTGCTTAGTGACAAAATTTGGAGATCATGTGCAATGGGTATGGTTTGATATGGGGTTTCGCATACTATTGTTAACAAGTTTTCTTCCTTACACCTCAGGGAATATCCCCCTTGGTTTAACAAAGCTAAAAGATGAAGGTCTTACCCACCTTAACCATGTTGTCGTGTCATCCTAATTATAAGTGTGAGATCTTTGTCTTGAGTTTGATACCCTTGGCACATAAGAACTGGTCAGATTAAGGGGTTTGGGGAACATCAACTTTGTACACCAACAAAATTGGCATCGTTGTCAGGGAATTGATTAGATTATTGACTATTTTCCTGAATCTCATACTGGTAAAGAAAATTTTTCTCTTCCCAAGTGAAGAGTGGTGACTCTATTTGGCTAAAACTTGGTAAAGTACATGGGAACATAATTCAAAAATGGAAAGAGGGAAACATTCAAAGAGCTCTCAATAACCAAATGATATGGCAACACATTCAGGGAGGCAACATAGTGCTTGGAAAGGTATGAACAGACGTATGCCTAGTAAATACACTCTTAAAAGAAATGATGTTGGTCCTTCTATTAGAGATGATGTGCATGTTGATCAATATCCATATACATCATATAATTTTAGTGATAAGGTAACTAGACCTAATAGAAGAAATCATAGACATAATGTTAGCATGCTAAGAGATTCCTTTAACATGATTAGAGGGGATGGAAGCACATCCCAAGAACCACAGTATGAAGGGTTGGATGAATCACACCTCACAAACATAGGAACTGATAGAATGGGATCACATATTAGTTCCCCTGCTTTTGCACATGAGACTGAACTCAAACAAGATGCTCCATTCTATGATGCCAATGTTGCTACACAATTAGAAAATGAGTGTAGAGTAGGGAAATTGATGAATGTTTGAATCTTCTTGATCGCCTTAATTAAAGGCAGAGGGAGATGCAAAATCAAATTGATTTGCAACAGTCCTAGTTGGCACAAAATGCACAACAACAAAATAGGCCAGGACCTTCTCTTCAACCCCAAAATGTTCCTAACAAACCTATAGGAAATTATCAACAAAATCAGCAGGGTAATCAATAATATGTGAGAGCTCCTAATAAGAGACACACTCAAAGCTTTGGACCACCAAGACATCCCTTAGGATTAGAAAGGTATAGATAGTTGGACTTTTATGGCATCCCAAATTACCCCAATCCAATACCAAATGAAATAAGGGGTAAGGTGCCTAAATTCTGAAGCAATAATGTCATTACCGGTGAAGAGCACCTCAAGAGATTCATTAATGTAATTGATGAACTTACGAGATTGAAAATGAGGACATTATGATGAAGCTATTTGTACAATCATTGGAAGAAAGTGTAAAAGAATGGTATAAGAGCCTTCTAGACAACAGCATTGACTCATTGGATGAGTTCATGAGAATGTTTAGATTACAGTATGGGGATAGGATTGATCCCAAGTTTGTAATCCATTAGTTGACAACTATAAAAAAGGGCGTAAATGAGACTATCGTTGAGTTCAACAACAGGTTTGTCATGACAATGAGGAAAGTGCCTCCTAATCTGAGGCCAAATGTATCCATGTACTTAGTTCTTTATTTGGAGCATTTGATGCAAAATTAGGATATTATCTTTGTGATAAGAATCCTCAAACTTTGAGAGAAGCTTACACCATGGAAATTAATATAGAAAGTAACATGAGGGCATCTAGAAAACATGTTAAAAGAGCTGATGTGAAAATTCTGAAACCAAATGCAACAACTTCTTGAGCAAACCTCTTATTGCCAAAGATAGGTTAGATAAGTTGATGGGGGCAATGAAAGATTTGTCTTACCAAGTTGTAAGAAACGAGAAAGGTTTGCCTCCTAAAAATGCTACAACTCACTTAAATAAGGGGCAGAGGTTACATAATAGGCCTTACAACATTGATTGGTCCAAGAGACCAGGAAAAAATTATAAGCAAGTTGGTCCAAGACAAGGAAATCAAAGGGGTCACGACAAGGATACACCTGATCCTTTGAGGAAGGATCATGTAAATGTTTAGGTTCATGACAAGGATACACCTGATCCTTTGACAAAGAATGAGAAACTAAGGAAGGTAGGTAAGCATGGGATAAATTGGCAAATTAAGAAAAATCTAGGGAGGGTGGTACGAGAGGGCAAGAGGACATGGAAGAGATAGTAATGGGTGAAGAAAGGCTATGGAAGAGATAGTAATGGGTGAAGAAAGGCTAAGTGATGGGAGAGAGAAGGAAGGTGCCAAGATTATGGAAATGGGTGGTAATGACATTTGAGTGGAGGCAGAAATAGATGAAATGGATGGCAAGGATATGGTAGAGATGGGAGGTGATGAGGAAATAGGAGAGATGATGGTAGAGGAAGTAAGTGAAGTGGGAGAACTAGGTATGCTCACATTTGTTGTTGTTGAAGGTAATGTTGATGTTGTGTTTGGAGCGGAGGGAGTAGATGAGGTGACTTGTGGGGGAGAGGGGGCAATAGCTACACTAGATGGAGATGAAGAAACTATAGGGGCAGCTAAGGTGTTAGAGGTCGTAGTATACACATCTATTGTCTATGCCTTAGGCTTCTTAGCCTTTGAACTCTCCCCTTTAGCACTAGGTATATCTTTCCTCTTTGTTGTCCTAGTCTGGGTGGCAGTAGGTGGATCTTTCTTCTATGCCTTGGAAACAGTCTTCTTAGCTTTCCCTTTCTCTACCAACGGCACATGTTCCTCACTGTCAGTGTCTTTTACTACCTCTTGCTCTTCTACATTTGTTTCCTCCAGAGGTTGATCTTCTTCATGTCCTGATTCCTTTTCTAAATCTTCCTCTGTGTAAGTTAGTGCCACCCCTATTTGTGTCAACACTGCAATTTGGCTTCTGACCCAGATTTTGCTGAGTTTGATTGGATTCCTCATTGCTTCATCTAAATAACTTTCTTTTGCATTGGCCCAATTTGGAGGAGGGATAGGTTGATTGAGCAATGCTTCCCATGGCCCTCTCTGAACTACATTTCCATCCTTTATTACCTGATTAGGAACTTGTATGATACAAAACCTTTTAATACGTTCCAAGGACAACCGGGAGTAATTTCTTCCAATCACATCATAGTCATCTACACAATCTACCCAAAAGTCTTCTAGGTGATCTCGATGAAACAATTTATTACTAACATACCTTTCCATTATCCATGGGGATCAAAATGTTTCCTTCTTATATATGGATGAAGGTTTAGCAGTTGTAATTCTTTGTCTGAGTGCTCTATTGCTCCTAAGGTGGTACAAGAATAATGACCTTTACCCAATAGAATTGGAAATTTAATATTGACCCTATGCAAATGTTTCAGCATCTCTACACATGTGAGGAGTTGCCTAGTTAGCTCAAGGAGAACTATCTTGTCTATTAGATACTGAGGTATCCTATATGGTGCACTAGTAAAACCTTGAATCCTTAAGTAGGTAAACTTTTGAAACTGCAAGTACCATCTCCCATATTATTGTATAACATTCATGGCTTCGAGAGATACTCTTAGTCCAGTGCTATCTTGAAGTATCCTAGTGATATGCATAGTGAAGGCATCATTCACTCTCTTGTAATGAATCAATGATTGAGAGATAGTTAGCTAGGTATAGCATTCATAAACTTTCAATTGTTGATCCCCATTTCCAACTTCTCCTAACTTGGATAGTCCTGGATATTCATTTCTCCTTACCAAGGCATAAACAATGTAGGAAGTCCATCTGAATGTCTCTTTCCCTCTAAAATTCACAAATGCCTCGTGCATGTTGTCACTTAGGATTTGAGCCCAGTGAAGTTTCTTGTATCCATGTATTATCTCCTCAATAAGGGAAAACATCCATTCCTCAAAGGTAGAAGCAGTGGGAAGTCCATAAATTTTGCTCAAGAGTGTTACCAAATCCCCAATCTCATCATGAAAATCACTCCTATATAGTGTGTGAGGGAGTTTGGTTAAAGTGGACCTCTTGTGCTTCATCCAACCTTCATTGATTTGTTTCTTACATTTCTCTACATCTTTCTTGTATGTGTCCTCTGCATCTTTCTTATCTAGGATTGAGAGCATTGGGAAGACGGGTATTCCAAAAATCTTTGCAAGTGATGTGGAGCTCAAATCTACCAAAATTGTCCACATGTGGTTTGAATGGGTCTTGTTAATGGATCATATCTATCTACACATGTTACTATCAATTCTGGACATTGTGCAGAAGTGGGGAATGCAGCTTCTTCAACAATGCCATTATCTCTAACTTTTATGGCAAAGGGGGTAGGTTTTGGCCCAAATACCCTAAGTCTGAAGTCCTCTAGGTCTATATGACCTAGTTCAGTATCTCCAATGTTCTTCCATGCAGAGGTGATCTTAGTCTTTGGAGGAATCCCCTTGAACTCGTACTTCATTATGTTTGCTCAAGCAGGCATCTATCCTACAGGACAGGACCTAATAAGTCCAAGCTGAAACAGAGTTGTCCTAGATGTTCAAGATCTAAGTCTTCAATGAATGACTACTATTCTCTATTCTTAAGTCAAGCTTTCTATTGAAATTCACAAAAGGCCCTTTTAAAATACCTAAGTCTATAATTGCAGATTTTCTTACCTTATTACCTCTATTACATGAATTAGACAAAGAAAGGAATGAAAGAAAATCACTTTGAAATCCTATCTAATTCATGCAATAAATGTTAATTACTTGAAAATCCAATTCAAAACATGCAAACCACTTCAATTTTACCTTTGCACCAATTATTCTGACAAAATAGACCTTTATGCCTTAGAAATTTTCAAGAAAAGAGGATTTTATAGAAATTTGTGCTAATTTGGGCTTCTACAGACTAAAGCATTGGATTTGGTTTTGACCGACCTAGCACAGGATTTGGACATCACGGACTAACGTCGGTGAGGGTGATTTTCCGTATAGGTCAGTAACTAAGATTTTAGCGTAGGTAGAATGGTAAGAGGACTGGCGTTGGTTTCAGTTCGGACTAACTAATAGGCAGTTATGAGGTTGGTTAGTGTGTTTTCTAGCACAAGGCCATTAGAAGAAGTTTCAGTGCTAAAGATATATGGATACACTAGCAGAATTTTAAAACAGTGCCGACTAGAGTGAATTCTGAGGTTCATCAACTAAAGTCAGTGAAAGTGCTTTTTAGCGTGAGTTGGTTGGGTGGATGATTTTTGGTGCAAAGGGTCAAATGTGGTCCAGCAGGGTTTTCAGGTGCAACAGACCTAGCGCGACTTTTAATGATGACCGACTAAAGTCGGTGGGGATGGTTTTGGCACAAAGTTGATAAAGGTTTATTTTAGCACTAAGTTACTTAACAAGCATCTGGCGGGGAATTTTGGTGGCAACGACTTAGTGCTATTTTTGATGAATGTTGGACAAAAGTTGATTGAAGCCATTTTTAGCGCAAGTCTGAGTGTTTGAATCTTAGTGCAAATGCTTTCTTTTTAAAGTTGATTTAATGCCTTCTAGTCTTGCAGAATTTTTGAATGGTACTGCTGAAAGGCAGTAGGAAGTGATTTTGGCATAAAGGTTGAAGGATGCAGTTTTAATGCAATGTACTGGTTTGAGTTCAAAATTTTTTAACAGGGATTTGTAAATTTAACTCAAGCTTTCAAGATTTGTTACGTCCTAAACTGTTTTAAATTGCTTACGAGCTAGGGTTTAGCTCTATGCATTTTTGAAAGTTTTCCCTAAATCAAAATGCTTTCAGCTTAACAAAATGTCATGCAAACCCCAAAATGCACAATAAAGATTCATTCTAAGAAAACCCCCTAATTTCAATGTGACTCTCGAAAATAAAGAACATTCTGGCACATGAATTTTTCTTAAGGAAACCGTGATTCATAAAACCCTAGGCTACATCAGAGAAATAAAATGAAGTTTCCATGCTCCAACCTGGTTTGAGAGACTTGCAGAAATGGAGGAAATCTACCTAAACATGCTCCCAAATTGAATCCCTCATTGCTTTGAATTTGCTACTTGTGCTTGCAGAGCTCAAAATGGTTTATCGATTGCGAAATAAATGCAAAATCTATTGAAATCCCTATATATTCTCCCCAACCTTTGCCATTAATATCGAGTACCCTGCGATAGATTGGCATGCACTTGGGCGAGCAGATGCATGGCTTAGTATGACTTTTGGTGTAGACTGACTTGCGTGAATTTAGGGTCCATCTGACAAAAGTCGGTAAGTTGCAGATTTAATGCTAGTCAGTGATTGAGAGATTTAGTGCCGAGTCAGTGCCTTAAGGATTTAGTGCTAGGGTTGGCAGGATGTAATTCTAGCGTTAAGTCAATGATAGGAAAATTCAGCACTTTGACAGTAGACTTGGATTCTAATGCAAAGTCGATACTTCAAGTTTTCAACGCAAAGGTCCATGGGAGGTGAATTTAGCGCCACGACAGTGATCTAAGGTTTTAGCATTAAAGCTTGTGGTGCAAATGTCATGGCGCAGAGGACCTTTTAAACATTAAATTTTGATGGCAAGAGAATTCATAATTTAATGACTTGAACTCGAAGGCAACCCAAACATTCTCTATCTAAGGAAAATGAAAACCTTGACTTTTAGATGGATCCTTCAGTCATGCAAATTGAACATCCTAGGACCAATGGAGACTAAGCTAATGCTCTAAGACAAAGAAAGAAGGGGGGGGGCATTTAGTGAAATGGGGTGTGTGTGCAAGGCACAACAATTTGGTCTTCTTTGCAATGTTAGGAATGAATCTCCTTACAAAGTTTATTTGTCCAAAGAAGGATTGTACTGCCTTGATAGTTTTGGATTAAGGGACAAGGTCAGGATCAATCCTTACTCCATCTTTAGATACATGTCCTAGAAGCTTACCTTCTTCAACACCAAACACGCACTTTTTAGGATTCAATGAAATCATACTCTAAACATCTTTGGAAAACAAGCCCCAAATGCTTGCAATGGTCATCTCTATTTTTTGAGTAGGCAATCAAGTCATCTTAATAGACCACCATGATTTCATTGATTAGCCCAGCAAATGCAACATCTATAGCTCTTTGAATGGCAGCTCCAAAATTTTTGAGTCCAAATGGCATTCTCACATATACAAATGTGCCCCAAGGAGTAGTGAAAACAATCTTATATTGCTCAGATTCCTTGACCATCACCTGATTGTAGATTGAGAAGCCATCCATTATAGAAACCAATTCAAATCCAGTAACTCATTGCAAAAAATGGTCCATACTAGGCAAAGGATAATTATCCTTGAGGGATTTAATATTCAAATTTTTGAAATCCACATAAATCCTTATGTCCCCATTCTTCTTTATAACTAGGACTAAGTTGGACACCCAATCTGGATGCCTTATTGCTTTGATTATTCCACCTTCCTTCAGCTTCATTAGTTCCTTTCCATTTGAGGAGCCAATTTGGGATTAATAGGCCTTTGTTTCTGCCTAAATGGTTTTGCATCAAGTTCCAAAAGGATAGTATGTTGAAACAAGTCTTCCCTATATTATTTCAACTCATCATATGACCATGCAATAGGGTGAGTGCGAGATCATGATGGGCCAAATAGTTGCAATGGAGAAAAAACTTGTTAGATGAAAAACTGCTAACATTTAGACTAATATTTAGATTTGGATGAAAAAGATGTTGATATTTCTAGCTCAAATATGGATTCCCTCCAATAGTGCATTAGGATTACCTCATATTTAGGCATGTGGGAGTCCCAAAACATGCCAAAGAAACTTGCAAAACCACCCATTTAGTGTTATCCTAAAATTTTCCATAATTTCATCCTTGAAGCTGATAGACTTTTTTGTAATTAAATTTAATCAAATGAAAAGGGCTTATAGAGGAAGCTATTAAGATTCTAAAAATTTAATATATGCATCATTGTAGTTTTATTAGGTAATTATTATTAATTTTCTACATACACTATGTCTGATTTCCTGATAGATATACATATAGAAAAACATCCATAACTTTCAACATATTAATCCTTTTTTAAATCTAAAAGATGCGTCACATTCTAGGATTTATTGGGTATACATTAAAATTAAAAAATTTTGAGTTTCATATATTTTTGACCAATTTAGGTTGGATGGAAAATTAATTTTTAATATTTTAGAAAAGTCACAGTAAAAAATTCATAAATAATTATTTATTTACTTAAAAAATAGAAAAAAATATGTGTCACATCCGCTCATGTGTCCTTTACTTAAATCCAAATTATGGAGGAAAAATATTAAATTTTTCTCATACTTAGGTTGGCCGGAATGTCACCTACCTTTTACAGTTTTCTAAAAAATTTAGTAGTGCTTCATTTCAAATTATCCAATTTTCAAAAAAAAGTAGTAGCCCATAAACTACATTCAATTTATTACAACTTTTATTACTACCTTATTTCTAGATTGTTTAGATAACTCATTCAATTTTTGACATGAAGTTACTTAAGTTTATTTTTCACATTTACATTGCCACTTAGGGGTAGTGTTTGGCCCATCATAATCCTGCACTCATTCAAAACATTTCTTAAATTTTCTTAACAAGATGATAAAAAATTGTCTCTCTATTATCTTTACCTTCTTCTCAATGTAAATCATCTATGGAGCTGAATCAATGCCTAAATTCACTCACTCTACATCATTTTCATTGATTAGATTACTTATTGTCTTGCAGCAATCATTGCTATCAAACATTCTCTCTAAGGCCACAAGGCCTCTTAGGATGGTATTGGTCTTGATTTGAATGACTTCATTTTTAAACAAAGTCTTTTTTCCATCTTCCACTTCCACCATTGAATCCTAATTAATCTATTGATTGTCAAATTCACCTACATAGTTCAAGAAGTCATAAATCTTCTTGTCATCACTAAAGACCTGCCAGCTATATATATTGTCAAGAATGCTAGGCCTAGTGAGAACCTCCACATTGTAAGTGTGATGAGGTGATGACAAAGATGCATCAAATGAGTTTGAATATAATCTAATTTTTGAACTTCTTCTACTTGCTTACTGTAAACTAAAAAACAATGTATCTAATATAGAGCTACACACTCCTAAAAAATAATTGATGAAAAAAAATGATTAAAACACTCCTAAATTAAGTTGAGCCTACATGTAATGTTTCAACTAGGTAGTTGAATCTAAAAATAAGACTTAAAAACTAGGTGAATAAATCAGTAGATCATGCCAACTAAAAATAGCTCCTATAAACTCCACAAATTCCTATTCCAAAAACAACTAAATTATAAATTAGAAACTAAATTTAGCTTCCTAAAACTAATCTAAAACTCCTAGAAAAGTTCTACCTAAAACAAACTTGCCTATTATTAGTTGTGCCCAAAATTATAGCAAACTGAACATCTTCAACATCAACTTTCTTTATCTTCATTACCAACTAACTATCATCTTCAACAACTATCTATCATCTTCATCGGCGATTGAAATATCTTCAATAGAAATTGTTCAACTTCAGTAGAATTAGTAATTCAACTTTTATCAACTTCTCCTAACTTTGTTAGCATTAGCTACCTTTGTCAGTTTAACTTCATCAGCATTCTACTATTTAACATTAGAATTTCCTACATCTATTTAACATTAGTGAGCTTGGTATCATTCTTGAATGAAATTTCTCCAACCAAAAGGAGCTAAAGTGTCTATTATTTGATGCAAGAGCACCCCTGGTTCAAGAGCAATCTTGCATCTAACAAAAATATTTGCATTCTTTCTTTGTTTCTTTCATTTTCTAGTTTAGTACAGTCATTTCAGTCAGTAGTAGTTTCAATAGATTGGTCTGCATTCTCCTGCAGTTTCATTTTAGACCTTGCAGAGCTAGACTTAGCATCTAGACATCATTGTGCACATCATATCCAAAATTCAGATCATTTGGACCAGTTTCCTGATAGATATCACTGTCAGAAGATCAACTATTTTCTCAAAATGGATCATTCAAACAATCTCAAACAACCAGCGGAAGGAGAAGGCTTGTGGAGCACTTCCATGACTTGCAGAGCTAAATGACACATCATTCAAGTTAGTTTGGAACATGGCCGACCTTCCCTATGATTTGCACCTTATTTCATTCACTTGTAGAGGAGTACAAGTTGTTTAGTGTCAACCTATCTATGTACACATGTTACATATCTTTCATTGGAGGTTGTAATCTTCCTTGGCCAACGCGGAGGATTCTTGTGATCTGGAGATGATATATAATCATGTAATAGATGCATAGGAAGGTATTTCATTAATGATAGATAGTTCATAAGTTATTTTCCCTTTTGTAAGGCACTTCAAAGCTGGATATCCTGTACATATATTGTAATTGGAGAATCGGGCCTATGAGCCCTATTTTGTAAGCCCGCATGTTGTTGGCATGTTTGTACTTTGAATCATTGATATACTAAACATCTGAATCTACATTTGCATTCTATAATTGAGTTGCTTCCATTGTGTTTACTCTTGCTACATGGTTTAGACTATTCACTCCATGGACCCTCCTAACCATGACTGCACCAAGTGTTATCAGAGCGAAGTTTGAATCCGTTGGGAGTGAAGTGAGTGAAGTTGGTGAAGGCATTCCATAAGAACTTTCTATGAACATATCACCAAACCTGAGGTAGAATACTTGTGTTGTCAACTGATCGCCAATTGTGAGGTAGTTGTCACCTTGTAGCCCGATCGTCAAATTTGAGGTAGTTACACTTAATCCTAGGAAGAGATGCCACCGAGGAGAATATCTGTTATTTGAAAGTGATGATGATGAAGAATTTCAATCAGCTAATCAAAATGAAGAAACCTTAGAAGAAGAAGAAGAATCAGATCAAGTGAAGATGTTGAGAGCTATTTCAAAGATTGGGAAAAGACCTAGAGTGGATGAACTGAACTATACTGGCAATTTGAATCCAGAGGAGCTGATTGATTGGACAAATGACCTAGAAGAATACTTTGAGTATGAAGAAATTGAAGATCCAGAGAAGGTGAGATTTGCAAAGACATAATTGAAATTACATGCTGCTATTTGGTGGAAAGAAGTACAACTAGATAAAAATAGAAGAGGAAAAGAAAATATTACAAAATGGGATAGAATGGTGACAAAGTTGAAGAATCAATTTATACCTGTTGACTATGAGTTGTAACTATTGAAGAGATTGCAGAACCTGAGAAAAAAGGATAAATCTATGAAGGAGTACACTGAAGAATTTCATATGATCATAGGGACAGGACATAGTGAAGCAAGCAAGGAGAAAGTGGCAAGATACATCAATAGACTGAGATTGAACATTCAAGAAGAACTGAGTTTGGTAAGGATGACAACGTTGGAAGAAGCATATCAATTTGCCCTGAAAATTGAAGAAAAGTTGAACAAGAAACATGAGCAGAGACAGAGAGATAGAGGAGGTAAATTTTAGAGAGGTAGAACATTTTCCAGAGGAGAAAGATCATATGCAGAACAAAGCAGACAAGATAGCACATTCAAGAAAGAAGACAGAGATAGAAATGCATACTAGAGAGATGACAGGGCTTTCTACTACGGAGGAAACCCTAATTCTTACTAGAGTGAAGGATACATAAAAGATGGAAGAGGATTTGATAAGAGAACATTTAGAGGAACCTATTTTAAGTGTGGAGGTGAAGGACATAGAGCATTTGAATGTCATCAAGAAAGTACAAGTAAGAAAACAGAGAACAGTAGAAGAATAGAGTATGTAGAAGAAGAACCTATTGGATCACCTAGTTTAGTTGGTAAACCTAAGAAGGGAGAATCACTAGTCATGAGGAGAGCACTATTTCAAGCAGAGACAAATGAGGAACCACCGCAGAGGAAAAGTTTGTTCTGGGCTAGATGCAAATCAGGAGGTAAATGTTGTAAAGTTGTAATTGATAGTGGTATTTTAGATAATTTGGTTTCAGAGGAGATGGTGACTAAGTTGAACTTGGAAAGATTGAAACACCCTAAGCCATATCAGATAGCATGGATTCAGGATGATCATAAGGTACTAGTGAGTGAACAATGTTTGGTGAAATTTTATATTGGATCTTATCATGATGAAGTATTGTGTGATATTATGCCTATGGATGTATGTCATACATTGTTGGGTAGACCATGGCAATATGATAGAAAATCTGTACATGATGGAAAAAAGAATACCTACACTATAACACCAAATGGAAGGAGAATTACTTTGATTCCTTTGGAAGATGAACCTAAGGGTGAAGTATGTGGGAATGCTAGAATCTGTTTGGTTGATGGAAGGAAATTTTTGGATGGTTTGAGACATGAGAATATGTGTTTTGCTTTGATTCCTAAGACTCTTGGAAACCTAAAGACAGAGACTGAAGAATCACAACCAGAGGAGATAACTGAATTGCTGACAGAGTATGAAGACATCATATCACATAATGTACCGGAAGGATTGCAACCAATCAGGAGTATCATTCATCACATGGATCTTATACCTGGAGCTAGTTTGCCTAATAAAGCAGCACATAGAATGACACCAATAGAGAATGAAGAAATGAATAGACAGATACATGATTTGTTGAGGAAAGGTTTGATCAGAGAAAGTTTGAGTCCTTATGCAGTACTTTTAGTGTTGGCACCAAAGAAGGATGGAGAATGGAGGATGTGTATAGACTCTAGAGTAATCAACAAGATCACAGTTAAGTATAGATTTCCATTGCCTAGGATGGATGACATCATGGATTGTTTGAGTGGAGCAAAATATTTTATAAAGATAGACTTGAAGAGTGGATACCGTTAGATCAGAATTAAAGAAGGAGATGAATGGAAGACTACTTTTAAGACAAATGAAGGATTGTATGAATGGTAAGTGATGCCTTTTAGATTGAAATAATGCACCGAGCACTTTCATGAGATTGATGAATGAAGTTTTGAAGAAATTCTTGGATAAGTTTGTTATTGTATATTTGGATGATATCCTAATTTTTAGTAAGACAAAAGAAGAACATTTGTGGCACCTTAGACAAGTATTGCAGAGATTGAGAGAAGAGAAATTACTAATAAACATCAAGAAATGTAGTTTCATGAAGGAAAAATTGGTATATTTGGGATTTGTGATTTTTGCAGAAGGATTGAAGATGGACCTTGAGAAAGTTAGAGCAATTGTTCAGTGGCCTACACCTAAGAGTATTGGAGAAGTCAGATCATTTCACGGATTAGCTAGTTTCTACCAGAAGTTTATAAGAAATTTTAGTTCAGTATGTAACCCTATGAAAGAGACAATGAGAGGTGATAGAAAGGACTTTAAGTGGACATCAGGAGAAAATAAAATTTTTTAATTGTTGAAGCAAAAAGTGACAGAGCAACTAGTATTGGCATTACAAGATTTCAATAAGGTATTTCAAGTAGATTGTGATGCAAGTGGAAATGCAATAGGAGTAGTGTTAAATCAAGAAGGTAGATGTTACATCCCTCTTTTTTTGGAAACAATTATGCTATTTATTTTCTTGCAAATTTTAGTAATTTAATATGTTGTGGACGACATGGAAACTGACGATTTATTTTACAAAGTGGTTATATGAAATTGTGGAATCTAATGATTACGATCAATATGATATTGTAGACTAAATGTCCTTTATGATTAAGTGAAATGATGTTTTGGATATATTATGATGTGATTTGGAATGTAGGTGCTTTGACCACAAAATTGTATGTGAGACTGTCGTTGCAGGAACAGGTGGACCGTGTTCGACGGGAAGAGAAAGTATCTTCGAGAGAGTATAGACTCTGGAAACTAACCATGGGTGTTTGTTAATGAGAACGCCAAACAGGTAGATAAACCTTGGAACCATCATTTTAGTCTTGGTTGTCAGTTGGGTTAGTTAACTAGATGTCGACGTCAGAGGATAAAGTATAACATCCTAGTCGAAAGTCACCATATAGAATTTTGGAGTCGTCGATGTCGTTGTAAGTCCGTCATAGCAAGTCAACTTTTTTTAGACGTTTATTATTTTCATTTATAATTATTTAATGAACCATCTTGTGGTGAAATTGTAAATCTTGTCTCGTAGTCGAAAGATGCGAGAAGTCGGCTTTGTGTGTCTAACGTTGTAAGAAACTCATTTGCGTTACGATCAATCCATCGTGATTGTCGTAAAATGCATCAAACTTGTGTTGTGAATTTATTCTTTTCTTGTAGATTGACGAATGTCGATTTGAAGCCGTAGCGTGAAATAATTTATTATGGACGTCGTTTAGCATGAGTCTTTTCTTCTAGCTTTGACCCCGATTTGTTGTCAATCTAACCTTGAGTTTTCTTAATTAGATAGTCTTTGTCCCTCTTTCCTTCTCGACCCCAACGATGCTCAAACCATTTCGTAACCACCACCGTGTCGAGCTTTAACTCCTCAATTCAATCTTTAAGTTGGTCTCAAAAGGTTGATGCCTTTTTGTTTAGTAAGTATTGAAGTCGGTTTAACTTCTTATGGTCGTAGTAAGTTTTTGAAGTCGAATATACTCAGTTAAACAACTCCCCTGAGCTTAGGCATGTTTTCAGGAGTCATTTAAATCTGTAACTACCTTCAACATGGCGTGAGAGAGAGGTAGCTATGGTTGTGTAGGAGTATAACCGTAAACTTGATGAAGATACTCTAGGAGCTTAGTGGGTGGCGGTGGTGGTTGTGAAGGAAGAGAAAACACAGGTAGAGTAGAGCTTTTTGCTGGGTGGTTGAAGGTTTTTACGCGGTCATTATGGAGAGAAAGGAATATACTCCAATGTGTGGAGAGAATAGGGGAGAGATCGCAGAAAGAAAATGGCGAAGTAAGAAGAGATTGGCGGACAGTTGGGAAGTGGGAAGTAAGGGAGAGATGGGAGAGTAAAGGTAGAGTCGGAGGTAGTTGGAATAGGGGGGAGAGACTCTTTTGAGTGGGGAATATAGTTAAGGAAGTTGTTTTGGCTGTGAAAAGGGTTGCGATGTGAAGAAAGGATAGTTGTGTAGAGGTAGTCGCGGTGTGAAGAGAGGACAGTTGTGTAGAGGTAGTCGCGGTGTGAAGAAAGGACAGTTGTGTAGAGGTAGTCGCGGTGTGAAGAGAGGACAGTTGTGTAGAGGTAGTCGCGGTGTGAAGAAAGGACAATTGTGTAGAGATAGTCGCGGTGTGAAGAGAGGATAGTTGTGTGGAAGCAGTCGCTGTGTGAAGAGAGGATAGTTGTTTGCAGGCAGTCGCTGTGTGAGGGAGTAGTTTCACACAGTTTAGAAGGAGTGAGATGAGAGTAAAAAGGGGAAGCTGTCGTTGTCTTGTGTAGTAATCGGCAGAGATTGGGATAGGAGTCCGGAGGAGGCACGTTTTGCTTGAGGAGTACGTGGATTTAGCCACAGTGAACTTCAGTCCTTCGACAGGTTTGTTTCCCATACTTTCATTTGCTCAGCGTAGATCTGTAAATGTATCTTAGTTGTGCATGAATAAATAGGTTCAATCAATCAAATATGATAACATTGTCCTCTATCATGAGTTCTGTGTGAAGTTGGTCATTAAAATGGTATCCTTACTGTGTTTTGAGATTTAAAAACTTAGAAATAGAAGTATTGCTGTCTCATTACTATGTTTTGAGATTTAAAAACTCAAAAATAGAAGTATTGCTGTCTCATTACTGTGTTTTGAGATTTAAAAACTCAGAAATAGAAGTATTGATGTCTTCTAGAATTTGTGAACTCAGAAACTATAGCATTTCTTATCATAAATGACACTGTATAATAAAAGAATGCAGTTCTCTAATGTATATGCATTTAGGAACGAACTCATCATGATGCAAGATGTAATTTACCTTCTGTGAATGATCGGTAATGACGTAAGATAGAAGAGTTTCCTTTAAGACTGAATTATGAACATAAAACTGCCCTTGGAGGCTTTGAACGATAGCTCCACAGCAAGAAAACACGTTGCTCCACGTGCATGCTGTGCAGGAGTCAAAACCACAGTTTTTAAGCATGTTTTGACATAAAATTTAGTATGTTTGATAGCCAGAAAATGCAGTTGTAAATAGCTGATGTCTTATATGTATTACATCTTTATTGACATATGAAAGATTCCTAAACCATTTATATTTTATTTATGACTCTCACCTTTATGAATCATGTGAAACTAAATGACACGGAAAGAGGAGTAGGTAGTTAAGGTATTAGTAATGATCGAAAACCGTCATAGTTCTGAAATGAACAATTAGAGTTGAAAACCTGCATGTGAGTCAAGATTACGTTGCATGCGATGGTACTAGTATCATTTTACCTTGTAGACCATATGAGTCTAGAATCCTCGAATTTCGGGAGAACGGGAAATGGTTTTAGATATTTGAGTATGATGTGCAAATTTGGAAACCAAGTAAACAAATATGAAACCACTTAGGAGTGGGCGCTTATAAACAATGTTTTTACATGAAAATGGGTTTTGAAACTATGAACTCGAGATTAGAGTAAATGTTGCGCCATGCGCTATTATAGGAGGAAATCCTAAACCCTTGAGGTCATCAAGGTCGTCAATTAGTTCAAACTATACAAATAGGAAACTGTAGGATTTCGATCAGTTCAAGTCGAGTAGGGTTGGTGAACCAAGTTCATGCATTCTTAGAACGCTAATTAAAAACAAATCCTTTGGCCAAGGTGGTGTACTATCCTCAAGTGCATCGAACGTTCACCATAACTGGATGGCGTTTCTTGTGGAGTGTCGTGCATGACTAGAGGGTATCTAGGGATCTGCACGATAACAAGACACGTAGGTTACAACACCAGAGCTTAGATGGCAAACACCAATGGTTATCCTAAGTCTATCCTCTTGAGTAGGGTAGGGCCACTTCCGGTTAGGAAGGAGTACGGGAGACTGACAGTCTGTGGTTGGAGGTTAAGCTCCTTGAAGATACTTTCTCTTCCAAATACTGAGGAATGCTGAGTCTTGAACATGACGGGTCGACAATCGAGATGTATGTTAATGGTATGTTTCCAATATTTGTTGTTTCAAGAAAATTTCATTTGTTAGAAAACAAAGTGTTTAATGTATATCATTTCTTTCAGTTTTATGAAAATGAGATCATGTTTATGATAAATGAAAAATGTTGCATTGGATTATAGATGAGTTACTTTTGTATTTGATTACCTAGTAAAAAAAAAAATTATTACCGTTGTGAAAACTTAGTTACTTCTTGTCATTTCGG
The DNA here is from genome assembly GCA_027924645.1 of Cunninghamia lanceolata. Lineage (NCBI taxonomy): Eukaryota > Viridiplantae > Streptophyta > Pinopsida > Cupressales > Cupressaceae > Cunninghamia > Cunninghamia lanceolata. The sequence goes on from BSBN01000854.1 coordinate 13,202,216, forward strand.
ATTTGGATGTTACAGTAGACCTATAGCATTTTTCAGTGAGAAGTTGAATGATGCAAGGAGAAGATATTCAGTTTATGATCAAGAGTTCTATGTCATAATTTCAGCCTTGAAGAAGTGGAGACATTATTTGTTTCCTAAGGAGTTTGTGTTGTATACAGATCATCAAGCTTTGCAATATTTGAATAGTCAAGGAAAGTTGAATCAGAGAGATATGAGATGGGTAGAGTCTATGCAGAGTTACACCTTTGTATTGAAGCATAGGAGTGGAAAGTCAAACAAGGTTGGAGATGCATTGAGTAGAAAAGGAACTTGTTGATAGAGATGAGAGTTGAAGTATTAGGATTTGAGGAGTAAGAACATGTATGAAGAAGACCTTGATTTTGCAGAACCTTGGAAGGCATGTAAGGAGCTTGTTGTGAAAGATAGAAGTAAGTGGTTGGATTATTTTATTTAGGAGGATATGTTGCTCAAAGGAAATCAGTTGTGTATACCTAGGAGTTCAATGAGAGATAATGTAATCAAAGAGAAGCACAGTGGTGGATTGGTAGGACATTTTGGAATTGATAAGACAATGGCTTTGGTAAGTGAAAATTTATTTTGGCCTTAGATATATAAGGATGTTAGGAAGTTTGTGCAAAGTTGTAGAGTATGTTAAGTTGCAAAAGGGAGTAGTCAGAATACTAGGTTGTACAAATCTTTGACAGTGCCAGATAGACCTTGGGAAGACATAAGCATGGATTTCATATTGGGATTGTTGAAGACACAGAGAGGACATGATTCTATATTTGTAGTGGTGGATAGCTTTTTAAAGATGGCACATTTCATACCTTATAAGAAGACAACTAATGCAGTTCATGTGGCTGACCTAGTTTTCAAGGAGATTGTGAGATTGCATGGATTATCTAAAAGCATAATATCAAACAGAGATACAAAATTCATTGGATATTTTTGTAAGACACTTTGGAAGAAGATGAAGACAAATTTGAAGTTTAGTTCATCATTTCATCCATGGACTGATGGACAGACAGAGGTAGTGAATAGGAGTTTGGGTAACTTGTTGATATGTTTGATTAGAGAGAAGGCATGAAATTGGGATTTGATTCTATCACAAGAAGAATTTGCATACAATAATTTAGTGAATATGAGCACAGGGAGAACACCATTTGAGATTGTTACAGGAACTAACCCTAGAGGAGTAACAAAGTTGAGAGATATCAGTATAAAGGATAAGAGGAGTGCAGAGGCAAAAAAAATTGCAGGACACATGGAGACAGTGCATAATCAGGTTAAGAAGCATTTGGAGAAAATGAACAGTAAGTATAAGGAGCAAGCAGATGAGAGAAGAAGACACAAAGAATTTTTAGTTAGAGATGATGTGATGGTATATCTGAGAAAAGAAAGATTTCTAGTAGGGACATATAACAAGTTGAAGATGAAGAAGTTTGGACCATGTAGGATACTCAGAAAGTTTGATTTAGGAAATGCATATGAAGTGGAGCTACCAAAGACATTGGGCATATCACCTATTTTCAACATTGCAGACCTATATTAGTACCATGGAGAGTTCAGTGATAGCATTGATGTAGACTTGAAGAAGCAGTTACCACAGCAAGCACCGGAGCAGATTGAAGACATCTTGGACGTTAGAATTGGACGCAGCACTAGAGAAAAGTAATACAAGGAATGGGTGAGTGCAAGAAGATGGGGGGCCAAAAAGTGGCCAAATTAATTTTTAAAAAAATTAAGCCATAACGCAAGCGCGTTATAATGTGCTCACGTTATGGCTTACTATAAATTAAAAAAAAAGGTTTTCAATTTCATTTCTTTCTGTTTTCTCCTCTCAACCCGCAGCTTGCAAACCCTCGAAAGCGCGCTCGCATTTTGCAAAACACCATACAACACAAAAAGTTTATCGATTCATCGCCAAAATGCCGCCACGACATCGAGCACGCCAAAGGGGTGAGTTATATTTGTTTTTTTATTTGAATTTGTTTCTAAATAAGTAGGTTTTTGTTTATTTTTGATGTATATTTCATTAATTGTCAGGAAATGTTAATGCACATCCTCCTCCTCCTCCTCCTCCTCCTCAAAATCCACAAAATCCTGAGGAGGAAATACCTACAGAACAACAACCTCCTCCATTCATTCCTCGGCATGCCCCTGGAACACAAGAAAATATAATGGGGCAAATTGAAAACAACAAAAGGAAATTGAAGATATAATTGCAAGGTTGAAAGATCCTTCCACTTCAACCTTGCATAGGTCCATGCTTGCCGAATCTCTTGAGTCAATGTTATCAAATGTAGATTCAATTAGCAAGCAAATAACTAGTTGGATGGATAAAAAGAGAGAGTTTAGCTATTACTATGCAGACAAATTGTCATACCAAGATGTCAAAAAATTACAAATTACAAAATTAGACTTGTGTTCAATTTTTACAAACCCACAAACAAATCAACCTCCACCCATTACATGCAAGAGGTTCCCTATCCATTGGTACAACAACCAAGCGATAAGGGACAATTTCGGGTAGAGGTGGTGGATGGTTTTTGACCATCCTCCATGCAATAATAATGAGGTTCCGCAATACTTTTTGAGGAAACTCTACTGCAAATTTGTCCTCAATAAAGTGCCAAACTATTTTGATATGCGGGACTTCCAGGGTAGAGGTGGGGGGTCAGCACAAGATAGACCAGGGGCACATCTTGACCCACAGTAGGTAGTGAGATGAGTAATCAGCAGACCAGCCCACGAGCATGTTTCTATCCCTTCCATTGTGAAGAAGAGTGTTGAGGTTGATACACTTCAGTCGATTAGTGCCTTGACCCAGAGCATCATAGAGCATGCCAGTCCTGCAACACAGAGTGGGTTGGGAGATAGTGCGAGGAGTAGGGTCCCACCCCATACTTGCCAGGCTTGCGGGTCAGCCTGTCGTTATGACCCCATGGACAGTCAGGACGTAGGTGCATAGGCTACATCTGCAGCTGAGCAGATGGTGATGACAGATACCCTCCTAAGTGAGACTTTTGGCCTTGATACTCAGGTAAATATTAGCAAGTTTATTGAATTTAATTTATTAAATTTTATTTTTGAAATACAAGATTAACTAATTTAAATTGATGATTTTAATGAAATTTCAGGGTCATAGCATCGATGCAGTTTTCAGTGGTTCTCCACCTACATTTTTCACTAGATCATCTACTGTCGAGGTATGTAACTAGTAAACAATTATAAATATTACATGTGAATAGCATCATTATATGAATGGTATTCTAATACCTAATTTTAGATGTTGAATAGGTTAATACTGTAGATTTCACGGCAACACCTGCCAGTGGTGGTGGACTTCAAAGCTTTACAGAGGTAATAAAATAAATAGTTTAATGAATGAATTGTACTTACTAAATTTTTGTATGTGATTTGTGTGCTTTATTGTGTGTACTTCCATGTTTAGATGAACATGTGTGTATGTTAGGAGCCATGATTTGCATCACTATTATAGTTTTCGTAATTGAATAATGTTGTTTTATTTCCAGATAATGCAGGCTACAGAGACACCTCCCCATGTTCATAGGGCAATGGAGCAGGGTGTGGCCTCTGCGATTCATAGCTCCATGGCATTGACAAGGGTATGAGGCAAATTAGTAAATTTCAATTTACATTCATTGTTATAGTTGTCTATTTTTGAAAAATCAAAAGATTATTGATTTGAAGTTTAATTTCTATCTGGATGGTTTCTATAAGACATGACATCACCAGGGCCTATTCCTGCTATTGAGGCAAGCGAGGAGACAGATTATATGTTAGCGGTAAGTGATTATTTTGTTAAATGTTTCATTTTTTATAACATGTAATTTCTATATATTAATGTCTATACTTTTTATTGTAACAGGTAAAGATGCAGGAAGACCTAAATAAGAGGAGTAGCCCTCAGGTTCGTAGTAGACCACCCACATGCACGTCTCCATCCCCTAGAAGATCAAAGGCTGCTCATGATTTATTCTCTTCACCAGCCAAAGGGGAATGACTTTTTATTGTGTTCCTTTGTTGTATGCCTATATGGCATTTGTGGACATATATTTTGTATTATACATAGTTGACATTGTATGCCTATATGGCATTCTTGTAAGCCTATATGGCTATTTTGTATATATGTTATACTTATATCGACAGATATTGATGTATGCCTATATGGATATTTGGTTAATACAAATCTTTTTTATTGATGGCATCCATACTTGCATTATAAATCCACGTTTGAATGGATATTTGTAGATGGCTACTTCAAATATTTAAAGTCTGATTGTATTACATAGGATGTTTGTTGATCCAATAAGCTAGCTATTGTTATTCAAGTATCACCTAAACTTTATTTTGGAACTAAAAGATAAAAGTTGTATTTAAAAAAAAATGAATCATCATGTTGAACAGAAAATATTAATATTCTTTATGAGTAGCATAGAATGTCAACTATATGCAATACAAAAAAATGAATCATCATGTTATTCTTTATGTTTGAGATCCTGAAAATGACTAAGTCTAGTAGCCTGATATCCTGAAACACTAGGATGAATATCCAAGTCATTAGGATGATTGCGCCTTGAGAAAAAGTCATTGAGATGAGCGCCTAAAGGAGACTTTCTTAAACATTCAAACATTGAGCAACAAGCATGAACGGTTAAGGCGCAATTTGCAACTCATAAAGCCTCAAAAGGGCATCCAACTTAGAGAGAGCATTCATTTAAGACAAGGTGCCCATTGACACCTGTTCCACCATAAAAGTGCACCTAAGGTGGAAGGACAACAAGCCTCTGGTAAGTGAAGCGCACCTATTGTCTAAATCACTTTATTATGGCGCCCTAGCATGAGGAGTATATAAGTCAATAGGAAATGGCACCTATAATGCAAATGAAGGACTAAGTGGCATTTTCAATAAGCATCAATTCACCTTGAGCTTTCAGTAAATACATCAAATTGAGCCCCATAAGCCTAGGCGTCCTTTGCCTGCAAAAGAACCTTGTATCGACTTCAAGAGTTGGTCATATCGGCGTATCGACAGACCTTGGTTAGGCTTCTCCGATAGTGGTCTGTCTTGCCGACGAGTGTGGTTCGAAGTCGAAGACATCGGTGTATTGGAAGATAATGCCATCTACGCATCGAAAGAGCAATTGAGAGATTCACCGATGAAGGGGGTCACACTGACAGTCGAAATCCATCAGTGTATCGGCCCAACAAGATTAGAGTTCACCGATGTTTGGAGTCTCACCAACGAGTGTGGTTTGAAGGTTGTCATTCGTGAGATTGGTGTGTCAGCAGAAGAGTTTTTGAGTGTGCCGATGGTATTAAGTCCTACCGATAGGTGAGGGACTTAGAGTCTCATATCGGAGTGACAAAGACATCGGTGTGAAAGGATGTAAAGTCATCGATAGTGGTCTGTCTGACCGATAAGAGTCAATGATGGGATGTTTGTCACAAGTGAAATCAAATAGAATCATGGTGGCATCAACCTATCGGCCGATGAAATTTTAAGCTCACTGATGGTATGTTGTCTCGCCAATAGTGAGTTCAAAGGTTCAAAAGTTGATAATTCTATGCTTCCATTATTTTTAGACAAGTCAACAATAGAGTGAAATATAGAGTATCTAACCCACTCTTGAGCAATCTACCTCCTAGGCGCTCAACATTGAGGAAAAACTTCATAAAAATGCCTATCTCTTTCTTGGCAAGTTTTATTATTTTGATGGTTCTAACTCATATCTAGAGAACTTCTCACCAAGGCGCCAAAATAAGTTAAACCCAACTAAAGCAAGAAAATGCGCCCAAGATGATTTCAATCAATTAGACTAGGCACCAATTTAGTGTTATTTTGACTCATACACCCTTAAGGCGCTAAAGTATCATTCCTTCAATCAATCTAGTTTCCATGTTCCCATGTGTGATGTTCCAAGTAGGAGATAGCACCTAGGGTCTTTATCTTATTTTCAAAATTCTAATGATTCCAAACACTTACCAATAGTCTCAAAAGATCCTATTATCCCTTAAGCGCTCAATCCTCTGATTTATCAAGGCACTCAATTCTCTTCGAGGTGCTCAAACTCATTCAAGGCACTATCCTTTACTACTTCCCACTTCAAACACTCTAGGGCACTCATAATTACTCCCATCACCAATCTTCCTCCTTAAAGCGCATTTGAGGACTTCTTCTTTATGCTAGGGCGCTAATATGAAAGTAACAACTCAAGGCGCTATATGAAAGCTTGATCTTGGAAAGGTGCCTAAACTCGTAATGTGAGTTATTTTATCAAATTTTCAATTTTAAGGTCTTTTGGCAACTCCTCTACCAAGGTGCCATTTGATGAGGTGTTTGAAGATTGATTTTCCCCTTAGGTGCACAAACTTGATGTTCTTGACCCTGTAATGCACCTTGAGTCCCTAAGCTCTTACACTTATCATCTCTTATGCTACTTAGTTTCATCGCTCTCATAAAGGCATTTTGAGGAGTATTACTCTTTGAACTCAATCTCTAGAACTAAGGCGCTCAAGGGTGAGTAAACATCCATTCTTCCAAGGCGCTCATCAAGGTATAAAACAACACACAAAGGTGCCAAGATTACTTCACTCAACCTCAAAGCGCTAGATCATATCTAAATTTACATAAGGGTGCCAAATCAAATTGTCACTCAAGGGCAAGTGCACTCGAAAGGTCATCTATCTTCAAACTCAACTTCCATTCCTCTAGGCACTTCCTTGGGTAGGTTTGGATGCTCCCTTCATGCTTGTTGTTCAAGTGGCTTCAACTCATTATAGATACTTCCTCATCTAGGCGCAAATCATGATAGTTTCAAACACTTAGCTTTCAAGGCACCAGAAGATGATTGTAGAGGAGTGAAATTGCGCCTTAGTTCAAATAAGCGTTTACTTCATCATTGATGGATTTAAGTCATTGTATATGCTCATGAAGACTTACCTCACTCAATACTCCCCAAACTTATGGATCTAAACATGCTTTTTCTCAGGCACTAAACTAGAGTTGTCTAGATGCACAAGTGCGCCTCCCTCAATGAAGTTCATTTTGTTAACTTAGTTCATCCTAGTGACTCAAGGGGTTGTTATATTCTTTAGGCGCAATCTTTCATAGACTAAAACATTCACTCCATGTTAAGGCGCTCAAAGGAGGCTCTGGAGATGGAAAATGGCACCTTAACTCACTTGTGTAAATTTTAGACTTTTAGGCAATTGCAAGATGTCTTAGAGGGCTCAATTCTTCAAGGCGCCCATTTTGTTCACCACTTGTAGCATCACTTGTTTAGGGCACATGTTTGGGATTCTCCGAATGATGAAATGCTCCTTGACTCCCTAGGCAGTTAGACTCCAACTCTAGGTGCAAGATAATGATGATTTGAGCTAAAATAAGCATCTAAAAATCCAAGGTATTATTTGAGGCTTCCACTCCAAATTCTACCTAGGCGCTCACTTAGGGTGAAATGATTATCAAAGTGCGCCTTAATAATTCCTTCCTCTACGCGCCCACTATCAGGATCAAGTCATCAAGGAGCTCTAAAACTCAAACACCACTGACCTCATCATCCTGACTTAATACACTGCCTCCCTCTGATGATTTTTGGGGCAGCAGAAAACCTTTCACCATGGGCAAATGCCTCAGAGATATAAAAAACTGAGAGAGGTTATTGTAGAGGCATGCTACATGATCGCGTTGCTTTAGACAGAATGTTTGTAAGTGACACGGTTTTCAAGTAACATCTCGTCAAAGATTGCTACCTTTTTGCACTTTGGACTCTTTAGGGATATCATGGGTACAGTGTAGCTCAGACTGTTTTGACATGTTTGGGTGAAAAAAAGGACCATGCCTAGCATAAATGTACCCATCCAGATGAGTTTGAATAGTCAGTTTGGTCGCATGAGGAGCAGGATGAAAGTTACACCCCTTTGCAACTTTACACTGCCTCTTTCTGACGATTTTTGAGGCAGCAGAAAACCTTTCACCACGGGCAAATACCTCAGAGATATAAAAAATTGAGAGAGGTTATTGTAGAGGCACTTTATGTGATCGGGTTGCCTTAGATGGAATGTTTGTAAGTGACATAGTTTTCGAGTAACATCTCGTCAAAGATTGCTGCATTTTTGTACTTTGGACTCTTCAGGGATATCGTGGGTACAGTGTAGCTCAGACTGTTTCGACATGTTTGGGTGAAAAACAGGACCATGCCTAGCGTAAATGTACCCATTCGGATGCGTTGGAATAGTTAGTTTAGTCGCATCAGAAGCAGGATGAAAGTTACACCCCTTTGCAACTTTACACTGCCTCCTTCTGACGATTTTTGGGCCAGTAGAAAACCTTTCACCACGGGCAAATACCTTAGAGATATAAAAAACTGAGAGAGGTTATTGTAGAGGCACTTTATGTGATCACGTTACTTAGACAGAATGTTTGTAAGTGACACATTTTTTGAGTAACATCTCGTCAAAGATTGCTGCCTTTTTGCACTTTTGACTCTTTAGGGATATCGTGGGTACAATGTAGCTCGGACTGTTTCGACATGTTTGGGTGAAAAAAAGGACTATGCCTAGCATAAATGTAGCCATTCGGATGCATTGGAACAGTTAGTTTGGTCGCATCAGGAGTAGGACGAAAGTTACACCCCTTTGCAACTTTACACTGCCTCCTTCTGACGATTTTTGGGGCAGTAGAAAACCTTTCACCACGGGCAAACACCTCAGAGATATAAAAAACTGAGAGAGGTTATTGTAGAGGCACTTTACATGATCGCATTGTCTCAGACGGAATGTTTGTAAGTGACATGGTTTTCGAGTAACATCTCATCAAAGATTGCTGCCTTTTTGCACTTTGGACTCTTCAAGGATATCATGGGTACAATGTAGCTCGGACTGTTTCGACATGTTTGGGTGAAAAATAAGACCATGCCTAGCGTAAATGTACCCATTCAGACACGTTGGAACAATCAGTTTGGTCGCATCAGGAGTAGGACGAAAGTTACACCCCTTTGCAACTTTACACTGCCTCCTTCTGACGATTTTTGGGGCAGTAAAAAACCTTTCACCATGGGCAAATGCCTCAAAGATATAAAAGACCGAGAGAGGTTATTATAGAGGCACTTTACGTGATCGCGTTGCCTTAGACAGAATGTTTCTAAGTGACACAGTTTTTGAGTAACATCTTGTCAAAGATTGCTACCTTTTTGCACTTTGGACTCTTCAAGGATATCGTGGGTACAATGTAGCTTAGACTATTTTGACATATTTGGGTGAAAAACAGGACCATGCCTAGCGTAAATGTACCCATTCAGAGGCGTTGGAATAGTCAGTTTGGTCGCATCAGGAGCAGGACGAAAGTTACACCCCTTTGCAACTTTACACTGCCTCTTTCTGACCATTTTTAGGGTAGTAGAAAACCTTTCACCACAGGCAAATGCCTCAGAGATATAAAAAACTGAGAGAGGTTATTGTAGAGGCACTCTACATGATCGCGTTGCCTCAGACGAAATGTTTGTAAGTGACATAGTTTCTGAGTAACATCTCGTCAAAGATTGCTGCCTTTTTGCACTTTGGACTCTTTAGGGATATCGTGGGTACAATGTAGCTCGGGTTGTTTCGACATGTTTGGGTGAAAAAAAAGACCATGTCTAGCGTAAATGTACCCATCCAGATGCGTTGGAATAGTCAATTTGGTCACATCAGGAGTAGGACGAAAGTTACACCCCTTTGCAACTTTACACTGCCTCCTTCTGACGATTTTTGGGGCAGCAGAAAACCTTTCACCACGGGCAAATGCCTCAGAGATATAAAAAACCGAGAGAGGTTATTGTAGAGGCATGCTACATAATCGCGTTGCCTTAGACAGAATGTTTGTAAGTGACACAATTTTTGAGTAACATCTCGTCAAAGATTGCTGCCTTTTTGCACTTTGGACTCTTCAGGGATATCGTGGGTACAATGTAGCTCGGACTATTTCGACATGTTTGGGTGAAAAAAAGGACCATGCCTAGTGTAAATATACCCATCCGGACGCGTTGGAACAGTCAGTTTGGTCGCATGAGGAGCAGGATGAAAGTTACACCCCTTTGCAACTTTACACTGCCTCCTTCTGATGATTTTTGGGGCAGCAGAAAACCTTTCACCACGGGCAAATACCTCAAAGATATAAAAAATTGAGAGAGGTTATTGTAGAGGCACTTTACGTGATCGCGTTGCCTTAGACGAAATGTTTGTGACACAGTTTTCAAGTAACATCTCGTCAAAGATTGCTGCATTTTTGCACTTTGGACTCTTTAGGGATATCGTGGGTACAATGTAGCTCGGACTGTTTCAACATGTTTGGGTGAAAAATAGGACCATGCCTAGCATAAATGTACCCATTCAGATGCATTGGAATAGTTAGTTTGGTCACATCAGAAGCAGGACAAAAGTTACACCCCTTTGCAACTTTACACTGCCTCCTTCTGACGATTTTTGGGGCAGTAGAAAACCTTTCACCATGGGCAAATGCCTCAGAGATATAAAAAATCGAGAGAGGTTATTGTAGAGGCACTTTATGTGATCGCGTTACCTTAGACAGAATGTTTGTAAGTGACACAGTTTTCGAGTAACATCTCGTCAAAGATTGCTACCTTTTTGCACTTTGGACTCTTTAGGGATATCGTGGGTACAATGTAGCTCAGACTGTTTCGACATGTTTGGGTGAAAAAAAGGACCATGCCTAGCGTAAATGTAGCCATTTGGATGTGTTGGAATAGTCAGTTTAGTCGCATCAGGAGTAGGATGAAAGTTACACCCCTTTGCAACTTTACACTGCCTCCTTCTGACGATTTTTGGGGCAGTAAAAAACTTTTCACCACGGGCAAATCCATCAGAGATATAAAAAACTGAGAGAGGTTATTGTAGAGGCACGCTACATGATCGCGTTGCCTCAGACAGAATGTTTGTAAGTGACACAGTTTTTGAGTAACATCTTGTCAAAGATTGCTGCCTTTTTGCACTTTGGACTCTTTAGGGATATCATGGGTACAATGTAGCTCGGACTGTTTCGACATGTTTGGGTGAAAAAAAGGACCATGCCTAGCGTAAATGTACCCATCCAGATGCGTTTGAATAGTTAGTTTGGTCGCATGAGGAGCAGGATAAAAGTTACACCCCTTTACAACTTTACACTGCCTCTTCCTGACAATTTTTGGGGCAGCAGAAAACCTTTCACCACGGGAAAATACCTCAGAGATATAAAAAACTGAGAGAGATTATTGTAGAGGCACTTTACATGATCGCGTTGCCTTAGATAGAATTTTGTAAGTGACACGGTTTTCGAGTAACATCTCGTCAAAGATTGCTACATTTTTGCACTTTGGACTCTTCAGGGATATCGTGGGTACAATGTAGCTCGGACTGTTTCGACATGTTTGGGTGAAAAACAGGACCATGCCTAGCGTAAATGTACCCATTCGGATGCGTTGGAATAGTCAGTTTGGTCGCATCAGAAGTAGGATGAAAGTTACACCCCTTTGCAACTTTACACTGCCTCCTTCTGACGATTTTTGGGGCAGTAGAAAACCTTTCACCAGGGGCAAATACCTCAGAGATATAAAAAACTGAGAGAGGTTATTGTAGAGGCACTCTACGTGATCGTGTTGCCTCAGACGGAATGTTTTTAAGTGACACAGTTTTTTAGTAACATCTCATCAAAGATTGCTGCCTTTTTGGACTTTGGACTCTTTAGGGATATCATGTGTACAATGTAGCTCGGACTATTTCGACATATTTGGGTGAAAAAAAGGACCATGTCTAGCGTAAATGTACCCATCCAGACGCGTTGGAATAGTCAGTTTGGTCGCATTAGGAGTAGGATGAAAGTTACACCCCTTTGCAACTTTACACTACCTCCTTCTGATAATTTTTGGGGTAGCAGAAAACCATTCACCATGGGCAAATGCCTCAGAGATATAAAAAACTGAGAGAGGTTATTGTAGAGGCACTTTACATGATCACATTGCCTTAGACAAAATATTTCTAAGTGACACGGTTTTTGAGTAACATCTCGTCAAAGATTGCTACCTTTTTGCACTTTGGACTCTTCAGGGATATCGTCGGTACAATGTAGCTCATACTGTTTCAACATGTTTGGGGGAAAAACAGGACCATGCCTAGCGTAAATGTACCCATTCGGACACGTTGGAATAGTCAGTTTGGTCACATCACGAGCAGGACACCAAAAATGCAAAAGTTACTTTGTGCAACTTGACAACATTGACACTTTTTTGCAACATGACTCAAAGACTCAAACTGACCCCAAATGACTCAAAGTGACTTAAAATCACCTTGATTTTGGTGCCCAATGTACATTACAGAGGTCAAGGCGCTCCTTATCATTCAAACATCTTAGATGAGCACATAGGAAAGGAAAAAGCTCTAAGTTTCATCATCATGGCTCAAACCTTAGCATGGAGTCCTAAGGCACATTTCACGTCTCCTTTCATCCATTTTGGTGCCCTTATGTAGATTTTTCAACTTGATTTGGCACCCTGTATGTGAAGGAAGATCTAAAGGCATGAAAGTGGATGTCGTATTGCAAGAGTTTGGATCATCAAAATTGAAAGAAATAAGTCTATTAAGCATGGGCACCCTTGGTCTTGTTTTCATTCATTATGAGCGCCTTGGGAGAATGGTATATAGGTCATCATCATGATTGGGCACCCTAGATCTAGAGTGTTGGAGAGATCATCAAATGGTGTCTAGAGGAAATAGGGTGAGTTATGAGTTTGGTCGCATTAGGAGTAGGACACCAAAAATGCATAACATGATGATGTAAAAATGTGTACATATGTGTAAAAATGTAAGAGGAAATAAAAAAAAGACAAACCTTACAAATTAATGTGCATACTTACAACTCAATGTAACATGACTTTAAAAAATCAATGTAAATACTTACAAATTAATCCAATGAACCATTCGGGTTTGCTCTACTCTTTATTGTGTCAAGTATTGCTTCATGGTCAGACTCACGCACCTTCCACAATATTTTGTTCAAAGGTCTACCCTGATACTGTATCAAATAAACATTGGATGCCACGAAAAGGTTCGAGTAATGAAGAATCTTCTGATGCGTGTCAAAGTCCTGAAATAGCCAAATATTAACACTCTTATATGGGTACCTTCTAAGCCATGTTCCAGTAATAACCACTGAGCCTGTAGGGTATTCGATATTTTCTCCATCTGTAACAGGGGCCTCTAATTTCTTTTTGGCCTCAACACAATGACATAAGTAATAATCTGTTCCCTCTTCATTATCTTCATCTGCAATAACTGCATATACGTGCCCTACATTGATATGTGTAGCAAATTAGATGAAATTAGTCAACATTACAAAAACACTACAAAGTAAGATGACATTACCTGGTTGAACTAGATGAAATTAGATGCATATACGTGCCCTATATTACCTGGTTGAACTAAATCTGATATGTGGTCAAAGTCAACTGATGATTCCATCTATGTTAGTTCCAGTGTCGTTGGGGGTCAATACGTGTCAAGTGGGCTAAGATAACTTAACTGCCATTCATCAACCCACTCCTTTGACTCGCACTCATCCCAGACTTGAATTGTATAGGAAGAACAAAAGCATGACATCTTTCGTGTATGGATACTCCATGAACTTGCAATTGAGCTTCTGAAAGAGTGCATCTCATTTGATCCTATCAGTGTACAACAATCCTCATATGGTGCAATGTTAGTATCATCTATCAACCAAAAAAATCTATGAACTAAAGACTTACCTGCATTACCTGGACCCATGGAAGCATTACACCACTCGACAATCGATTTTGCATCTGTCAACTTTGCATTGTCTTTATACTTTAACTCTTCTCGTGCGATGGCTCTTTTGATACATGCTCCTGCACCATCATGCTCCCCCTTTCCATGCCCAACCTCACAAAAGCTCCATATATGTTGAATACCTGTAAAATTATGTCTCCTACTCAGCCAATAGAAATTCCACGAGTTCTTGAATTGTGACGCACAGTTATCCGACCATATGATATGCTGACTGAACGATATGCCCCTTCTAGCCAAATCATTGTAGAACACCTGAAAGCAACCTTGCACGAACTCCATAGAATGCATGCGATCATCACTAATATAGAAATTATACTCCCTTATAATCTTTCTGTCATCCTCTGTACTATTATTTGTATGAATGAATGCGATGTGCACAAATATAGAAACCTATGTGGAGTTGTAATATTGTGATTGCACCTCACGCTGTGGCTGTAGACTATAGTTCTCTGCAAAGTCAACGACTGAAACAATGCTACCAACTGGAAATGTGTCCTTGCATAACTTGAATTGCAAGTCCAACCATCGAGCTCTATGGGCATGTCTTGCATACTCATACACTATGTTGTCACAAAATATAGGCATAAACTGATACACTGGAATCTTTTCAATAACTAATTCACACCTCTTTGCTTCTTTGCCATCTTTTGTATTGTATGCCACTATTTTATACTTGCCAAACTCTACTAGTTCATTTCCAACCGCATGTGTTATTTCCATATGTTCACATATTGGCAAATGTTGCAAGCCATCGCAACGATGACATGTGCCATCCAAGCATAATTTCTTATAGAATATTTGACCTTCCTCTCTTTCACATAAAATTCTTGATATGAAGTCTCTTGAAGATGTTGGTGGGGCACATATGGCACAACCCTACAAATCATTGTGAGTATGCATATCTAAACATATAGACCTATAAGCATCAAAATGGTTAGAAAATTCAATATGTAATCTACAACAAGTAGTGCGTGTGTGATTTATCTTAACATAGAAAGGTTTTAGCAATTCAAAATATCTTTGACAAATTTTAATTTGAGGATACTTCTCTAGAAATTTACCATAAAACTGTGTTTGAGTCTCATCCAAAAAATGCTTTGGATGTGGCTCGCGGTTCTGACTACCGATTCTCCTTCTTACCACATCCCTTTGATTCGGAGATACCCTTGTGTAATTCTTCCAAAAGTCTTCAATTAGTGATCTCAATGCTTCAACAATTGGTTTATCTTTTCGTGGTAGTCTCCCCGAGAATGCCCATAATTCATTGGCATTAGTGTCCTATATTCTTTGGCATCTTCCAACGGCTTTTGATAAATTTTTCCTATTAATTCTCAATTCTTGACTTGTCTTTCTAATGAGACGAGCTTTCCTCGTTTGACTACTTACTATAGTCGATGTAATCACACGCCGTGTTGCATTACTATCTTTTGTGCGTGAGGTGTTACCCACACTCTCATTCGCACTCATTAGATTCTTGACAATAGATTTTTCACTTAAAGCCTCTGATGTTCTCAACCCAAGAATCTTCATGATAGACCTATACTTTATACTTCGCATCATTTCAACGAATAGTTAACATCTTGCAGTCTCATTTAACTTTTCAAAGAACAATCTCCAAATCTTATTAGCATATCTTCTACAAGTGTGTTTTGGAATCTTACCTTCCATTGGCTGCAAAATATTCTCATCAATATCAATCAAATACTTTGGCTTTCTATGCAAAATTCTAGGTGGTGTCAAGTTAGGTAAATTCATCTCAACATTAGAAATTTCATCAATATTTAAATGAGTTGGGTTAGATGGCATACCTTCGATCGAAGATGGAATAGATGACATACCTTGAGGTTGAGGTGGGAATGATGGCGTACCTCCTTCATCACATGTGAGTGATGATGTACTCTCAACTTGAGATGCGGTAGATGGTGTCCCTACATGTTGACTTGTGGTAGAGGACGTGTCTCCAACTATGGTATTCAAATCCCTCGTACCATGAAGTTTTTGCATTCGTTCTCTTTGTGCCACCAATACCATATCTCTTTGTGATGGTTGTGGTTCCTCTTCAATTGGTATGTCTTCATTTATCGTGTCTAATTTCCTCTTCTCATGAAAGTCCCTCATAGCCACTGCTTTCTTTGCATTCTTAGCTTCTATCTCTTCCTGTGTTGGTTTAATTCTTGATCGTTTCCTCGGCATGACAGAGAATTTGTCTGTAGCATGATAAAGAGGCCAATATTAGTTCCTAAGAAATGAATACAAGATAATAGTGGGATTGTATTTTTTTTATGTTGTAAGGATTTATTCTTGTAGAGTTTGACATCATGGTATGTTAAGGTTTGTTTATTAGACATAATTATTAAAGAGCCCAAGTGTAGAAAATATACATGGCATCATGTGAGATTGTAGGCTGCTTTCTTGATTGGGAATGTGTCTATTTTAAACATGTATGATAAAGCATGATAAAGTAATTCAATCCAAAATAAGGAAAATGTAAAGAACGTGCATGTAAAGACTTGACATACCTAAAAAATGAAGATTTGAATAGAGAGAGTACCCAATTATGTAGTCTTTTTATCTTCTTGCATCATACTCCTCAACAATTTGAGTTTTTCACCACTTGCTTCCTTTTCAATGTTAAATTGAATAACACTCAAATATCATTACTAACAACAATACTATTAACCAATCTATAATGTTAAATTCCTAAAATTGAATCACAATTAACATTGCAACACTACAAAAATTGAAACTTAAATAGATATATATCAAACTTGGTGTGAAAACTATGTTATTTCCTCCTTCTCAAGTTGGCAAAGTAGAAAAGGTGGTGGAAAGATCATGCAAAGGTGGTACAATGTGTCAAATGTGCATGTGAACTTCCCAACAGCATGAAAGCACTTTTTTTTGTCAGAGCACGCGTAGAATCAGTAAGAAAATAGAGCATGTGGGTCTAGATCACGGGGGTAACCACTTTTTTACCGTTTCAATAGCAATACAAAATGCGAGCACGTTATAACGCGCTCGCACTATAACACGTTCGCATTTTGTCCTACTATAGATTCATCACATCCTTTGCATTGATCACATCTATTTCCTGCAAGAGCTTGCCAGATGCTCTGCCATATGATAGGCATAACAATGAAGGGGCAAGCCCTCATAATCAAGTTCTTGATAGAAAATGCCCTCAACCCTCAACGTCAAACCCTAATCCCTCAACCCTTAACTCTGATCCCTCGACCCTCAACCCTATCCCTAAACCCTCAACCCTCAACGTCAAATCCTAATCCCTCAACCCTTCACTCTAATCCCTCAACCCTAAACCCTATCCCTAAACCCTCAACACTATACCTTAAACCCTAATCCCTCAACCCTAACCCTAAACCTTGTCCCTAAACCCTAAACCCTCAACCCTCAACCCTGATCCATCATATGTCATCCCTCAACTCTAATCCCTCATCCCTAAACCCTAAACACTATCCCTATTCTTAGACCCTCAACAGGCTCGATACTATACCTTAAACCCTAATCCCTCTACCCTCGACACTCTTATTTAACCCTAATCCCTTGACCATTAACCCTATCCCTCAACCTCAACCCTCAACTCTCAACCCTCAAATCTCAACATTAAACCCTAATTCATCAACCATAAACCCTAATCCATCAAACCTAAACCCTATCCCTAAACCATCAACCCTCAACACTATACCTTAAACCCTAATCCCTATCCCTCAACCCTTAACCCTTAAAACTTAAACCCTATCCCTACACCCTCAACACTTGACACTATATCTTAAGCCTTAAACCCTCATCCCTAAAGCCTCAACCCTCAATCCTTAAACCTTCAACCCTAAACCCTATCCCTAATCCCTCTACCCTCGACACTCTAACCCTAACCTCAACATTAAATGCTAATCTGTCAACTCTAAACCCTAATCCTAAACCCTCAACCCTCAACACTATACCTTAAACCCTAATCCCTCAACCCTCAACCCTAAACCTTATCCCTAAACCCTAATCCCTCAACCCTCAATCCTAATCCATCATCCCTCAACTCTAATCCATCATCCCTAAACCCTAAATGCTATCCCTATTCCTAAACCCTCAATAGACTCGATACTATACCTTAAACCCTAATCCCTTATCCCTAAACCCTCCAACCCTATCCATAATCCTTACACCCTCCACACTTTACTTTAACCCTTATCCCTAAACCCTCCAACCCTATCCCTAATCCTTACACCCTCCACACTCTACTTTAACCCTAATCCCTTGAACCTCAACCCTATCCCTAAACCCTTGACCCTCGAACCTCAACCCTCAACCCTCGATGTCAAACCCTAATCCCTCAACCCTTAACTCTGATCCCTCATCTCTCAACCCTAACCCTAAACCCTCAACCCTCAACATCAAATCCTAATCCCTCAACCCTTCACTCTAATCCCTTAACCCTAAACCCTCAACACTATACCTTAAACCCTAATCCCTCAGCCCTCAACCCTAAACCTTATCCCTAAACCCTAATCCCTCAACCCTCAACCCTAATCTGTCATCCCTCAACTCTAATCGCTCATCCCTAAACACTAAACGCTATCCCTATTCCTACACCCTCAACAAACTCGATACTATACCTTAAACCCTAATCCCTTATCCCTAAACCCTCCAACCCTATCCCTAATCCTTATACCCTCCACACTCTACTTTAACCCTAATTCCTTGACCCTCAACCCTATCCCTAAACCCTCGACCCTCGAACCTCAACCCTCAACCCTCAATGTCAAACCCTAATCCCTCAACCCTTAACCCTAATCCCTCGACCCTCAACCCTATCCCTAAACCCTAAACCCTAAACCCTCAACCCTCAACGTCAAATTCTAATCCCTCAACCCTTCACTCTAATCCCTCAACCCTAAACCCTATCCCTAAACCCTCAACACTATACCTTAAACCCTAATCCCTCAACCCTAACCCTAAATCTTGTCCCTAAACCCTAATCCCTCAACCCTCAACCCTAATCTGTCATCCATCATCCCTCAACTCTAATCCCTCATCCCTAAACCCTAAACGCTATCCCTATTCCTAGACCCTCAATAGGCTTGATACTATACCTTAAACCCTAATCCCTCTACCCTCGACACTCTTATTTAACCCTAATCCCTTGACCATTAACCCTATCCCTCAACCTCAACCCTCAACCCTCAAATCTCAACATTAAACCCTAATTCATCAACCCTAAACCCTAATCCCTCAAACCTAAACCCTATCCCTAAACCATCAACCCTCAACACTATACCTTAAACCCTAATCCCTATCCCTCAACCCTTAACCCTTAAAACTTAAACCCTATCCCTACACCCTCAACACTTGACACTATATCTTAATCCTTAAACCCTCATCCCTAAAGCCTCAACCCTCAATCGTTAAACCTTCAACCCTAAACCCTATCCCTAATCCCTCTACCCTCGACACTCTAACCCTAACCTTGACATTAAATGCTAATCTATCAACCCTAAACCCTAATCCTAAACCCTCAACACTATACCTTAAACCCTAATCCCTCAACCCTCAACCCTAAACCCTAATCCCTCAACCCTCAACCCTAATCCATCATCCCTCAACTCTAATCCCTCATCCCTAAACCCTAAATGCTATCCCTATTCCTAAACCCTCAACAGACTCGATACTATACCTTAGACCCTAATCCCTTATCCCTAAACCCTCCAACCCTATCCCTAATCCTTACACCCTCCACACTCTACTTTAACCCTAATCCCTTGAACCTCAACCCTATCCCTAAACCCTTGACCCTCGAACCTCAACCCTCAACCCTCAACGTCAAACCCTAATCCCTCAACCCTTAACTCTAATCCCTCATCTCTCAACCCTAACCCTAAACCCTAAACCCTCAACATCAACATCAAATCCTAATCCCTCAACCCTTCACTCTAATCCCTCAACCCTAAACCCTATCCCTAAACCCTCAACACTATACCTTAAACCCTAATCCCTCAGCCCTCAACCCTAAACCTTATCCCTAAACCCTAATCCCTCAACCCTCAACCCTAATCTGTCATCCCTTAACTCTAATCCCTCATCCCTAAACCCTAAACGCTATCCCTATTCCTACACCCTCAACAGACTTGATACTATACCTTAAACCCTAATCCCTTATCCCTAAACCCTCCAACCCTATCCCTAATCCTTATACCCTCCACACTCTACTTTAACCCTAATTCCCCGACCCTCAACCCTATCCCTAAACCCTTGACCCTCGAACCTCAACCCTCAACCCTCAATGTCAAACCCTAATCCCTCAACCCTTAACTCTGATCCCTCGACCCTCAACCCTATCCCTAAACCCTCAACCCTCAACATCAAATTCGAATCCCTCAACCCTTCACTCTAATCCCTCAACCCTAAACCCTCAACACTATACCTTAAACCCTAATCCCTCAACCCTTAACCCTAATCCGTCATCCGTCATCCCTCAACTCTAATCCCTTATCCCTAAACCCTAAATGCTATCCCTATTCCTAGACCCTCAACAAGCTCGATACTATACCTTAAACCCTAATCCCTCTACCCTCGACACTCTTATTTAACCCTAATCCCTTGACCATTAACCCTATCCCTCAACCTCAACCCTCAACCCTCAACTCTCAACATTAAACCCTAATTCATCAACCCTAAACCCTAATCCCTCAAACCTAAACCATCAACCCTCAACACTATACCTTAAACCCTAATCCCTATCCCATAACCCTTAACCCTTAAAATTTAAACCCTATCCATACACCCTCAACACTTGACACTATATCTTAAGCCTTAAACCCTCATCCCTAAAGCGTCAACCCTTAATCCTTAAACCTTCAACCCTAAACTCTATCCCTAATCCCTCTACCCTTGACACTCTAACCCTAACCTCGACATTAAATGCTAATCCATCAACCCTAAACCCTAATCCTAAACCCTCAACCCTCAACACTATACCTTAAACTCTAATCCCTCAACCCTCAACCCTAAACCTTATCCCTAAACCCTAATCCCTCAACCCTCAACCCTAATCCATCATCCCTCAACTCTAATCCCTCATCCCTAAACCCTAAATGCTATCCCTATTCCTAAACCTTCAACAGACTCGATACTATACCTTAAACCCTAATCCCTTATCCCTAAACCCTCCAACCCTATCCCTAATCCTTACACCCTCCACACTCTACTTAACCCTAATCCCTTGAACCTCAACCCTATCTCTAAACCCTTGACACTCGAACCTCAACCCTCAACCCTCAACGTCAAACCCTAATCCCTCAACCCTTAACTTTGATCCCTCATCTCTCAACCCTAACCCTAAACCCTAAACCCTAAACCCTCACCCTCAACGTCAAATCCTAATCCCTCAACCCTTCACTCTAACCCCTCAACCCTAAACCCTATCCCTAAACCCTCAACACTATACCTTAAACCTTAATCCCTCAGCCCTCAACCCTAAACCTTATCCCTAAACCCTAATCCCTCAACCCTCAACCCTAATCCGTCATCCCTCAACTCTAATCCCTCATCCCTAAACCCTAAATGCTATCCCTATTCCTACACCCTCAACATACTCGATACTATACCTTAAACCCTAATCCCTTATCCCTAAACCCTCCAACCCTATCCCTAATCCTTATACCCTCCACACTCTACTTTAATCCTAATTCCTCAACCCTAAACCCTATCCCTAAACCCTTGACCCTCGAACCTCAACCCTCAACCCTCAACATCAAACCCTAATCCCTCAACCCTTAACTTTGATCCCTCGACCCTCAACCCTATCCCTAAACTCTCAACCCTAAACCCTCAACCCTCAACATCAAATTCTAATCCCTTAACCCTTCACGCTAATCCCTCAACCCTAAACCCTATCCCTAAACCCTCAACACTATACCTTAAACCCTAATCTCTCAACCCTAACCCTAAATCTTGTCCCTAAACCCTAATCCCTCAACCCTCAACCCTAATCTGTCATCCGTCATCCCTCAACTCTAATCCCTCATCCCTAAACCCTAAATGCTATCCCTATTCCTAGACCCTCAACAGGCTCGATACTATACCTTAAACCCTAATCCGTCTACCCTCGACACTCTTATTTAACCCTAATCCCTTGACCATTAACCCTATCCCTCAACCTCAACCCTGAACCCTGAACCCTCAACTCTCAACATTAAACCCTAATTCATCAACCCTAAACCCTAATCCCTCAAACCTAAACCCTATCCCTAAACCATCAACCCTCAACACTATACCTTAATCCCTAATCCCTATCCCTCAACCCTTAACCCTTAAAACTTAAACCCTATCCCTACACCCTCAACACTTGACACTATATCTTAAGCCTTAAACCCTCATCCCTAAAGCGTCAACCCTTAATCCTTAAACCTTCAACCCTAAACTCTATCCCTAATCCCTCTACCCTCGACACTCTAACCCTAACCTCAACATTAAATGCTAATCCATCAACCCTAAACCCTAATCCTAAACCCTCAACCCTCAACACTATACCTTAAACCCTAATCCCTCAACCCTCAACCCTAAACCTTATCCCTAAACCCTAATCCATCAACCCTAATCCATCATCCCTCAACTCTAAGCCCTCATCCCTAAACCCTAAATGTTATCCCTATTCCTAAACCCTCAACAGACTCGATACTATACCGTAAACCCTAATCCCTTATCCCTAAACCCTCCAACCCTATCCCTAATCCTTACACCCTCCACACTCTACTTTAACCCTAATCCCTTGACCCTAAACCCTATCCCTAAACCCTTGACCCTTGAACCTCAACCCTCAACCCTCAATGTCAAACCCTAATCCCTCAACCCTTAACTCTGATCCCTCGACCCTCAACCCTATCCCTAAACCCTAAACCCTAAACCCTCAACCCTAATCTATCATCCCTCAACTCTAATCCCTCATCCCTAAACCCTAAACGCTATCCCTATTCCTAGACCCTCAACGGGCTCGATACTATACCTTAAACGCTAATCCCTTATCCCTTAACCCTCATGATTAATAGCCTTGAACGTAAAAAAAATTAAGGGGAACATAACGCAAGCGTGTTATAACGTGCTCGCGTTATGTCAAACATGACAAACAACAGACTTGCGGTAAAGGAAAAATGCAAAGAAAAACAGAATGCGAGCGCGTTATAACACTCTCGCGTTATGTCTGGCTTTGGGAATCCCAAGCCTTGGGCTTGGGATTTGCTTTGGATTTCCAACCCAAAGGCTTGGAGTGCCTTATGAACAGTCACAGATGTGTTTTTCTATATTCTTCAAAATTTCACATAATTTCGTTCGTGCTAACCCTCAGATTTGCACGTGTTTCAAGGTCAAACAAATTGAACACTTGGGTAATGTTAGGCTTTCTCTTAGCTATTTGACGATGTGATTTTTTTCACATTTTAACAATGTTAAGCTTTCATCTTTAATTTCTTTTGTTTGTGTGTCCGTTTTTAGGCAAAAACCACTGTTTGGTCTTTTTTTCATTGTAAATTAACTGTTCATTCAAATTTCAAAAAAATTACATATTTAGAAACTAAACTCCATTCTACAAATATAAAAAAAATAAAAAAATAATTTTCAATTAGTTTTCAAAATTTATAGGGGTAGCACGGCCAAAATTCTATTTTTTAGGATGTGTCCACTTTGAAAATTAGTAAAAAATCAAATATTCATCAAAAAATTATCAGAAAAATCGGGCATAAACTACATGCTATTAGCTAATTTCTCACCAAAGCGATTTTAAAAATACCAAAAAAAAGTTGACCTTTTGAGGGAGCCACAAAACATGCTATGTTATGTTTTTTTGACAGAAACAACACCAATTTCTGTGGCTCCCTCTTTTGAACCCCTTAATCTATGTCATTTTCAAAACAAAATAGTAGTTTAGAAAGTAGACTCAGAACATTACGAACATTGTTTTGGTTGTATCTCCAAATTTTGAGTGTAACTATGCTCAATTTCTCATCCAAGGCCAGTATTTCTTGATTTCAGAAAAAAAGTGGCCACTTAAGACCCCTTTTTGGCCCCCCATCTTCCTGCACTTACCCGAATATTTGGTAAAGTGGAAAGGTAGATGGGACGAAGATTCATCTTGGATTTTTCAAGCTGAGGTGGACCGTCTTGGTTTTCCTCTAGCCCCAACAAAGTGAGGGACTCACTTTTCAACAACCTTGAGTGTCTGATGTAGGAGCATCCCTGGTTCAAGAGCAATCTTGCATCAACCAAAAATATTTGCATTCTTTCTTTATTTCTTTCATTTTCTAGTTTAGTAGTCATTTTAGTCAGTAGCAGTTTCAGTAGATTGGCCTGCATTCAGACGCAGTTTCATTTCAAACCTTGTAGAGCTAAACTTAGCATCTAGACATCGTCATACACATCATATCCAAAATTCAGATCATTTGGACCAATTTCTAGAAATATATCGCTATCAAAAGATCAACTATTTTCTTAGAACAGAGCATTCAGACAGTCTCAGACAACTAGTTGAAGGAAAAGACTTGCAGAGCTAAATGACACATCATTCAAGTTAGTTTGGAACATGGATGACCTTCCCTATGATCCGCACCTTGTTTTATTCACTTACAGAGGAGTACAAGTTGTTTAGGGCCGACCTATCCATGTACACATGTTACATCTCTTTCATTGGAGGTTGTAATCTTCCTTAGCCAACGCAGAGGATTCTTGTGATCCAAAGATGATATATAATCATGTAATAGATGCATAGGAAGGTAGTTCATTAATGATAGATAGTTCATAAGTTAGTATTCCTTCTGTAAGGCACTTCAAAGCCATATCCTGTGCATATATTGTAACTGGAGAATCAGGCATGTGAGCCCTATTTTGTAAGCCTGCATGTTGCTGGCATGTTTGCATTTTGAATCATTGATATACTGAACATCTGAATTTGCATTTGCATTCTATAATTGAGTTGCTTCTGTTGTGTTTACTCTTGATACACGGTTTGGACTATTCACTTTGTGGACCCTCCTAACTGTGACTGCACCACTATCCCTATCACTAACAATGGTCTTAGGCAAGCCATGTAGCTAGAGTACCTCTCTAGAAAACAAATTAGCTACATGTTCTCTGAACTCAATAGGGATGGAAAGGAAATGTGCATATTTAGTTAACCAATCTACTACAACTAAAATGCAATCCTTTCCATTTACCTTAGGAAGACTTGTAGTCAAATCCATGGATATACTTTCCCATTTCTAGTTGGGAACGGGCAAAGGATGTAGTAAACTTGTTGGAAAAGTATGCTTTGCTTTATTCTGTTGGCAAGTAATGCACTTTCTAATATGTCTAAGATCATCATCCTTGAGACCCTTCTAGGAAAATCTCTCTCAACTACATATGAGTCTTATAGAAGCTAAGGTGACCAACCATAGGTGCATCGTGCAAAGTCATCATAATTTTCTCCTTCATCTTGGACTCAAGTACAAACAAAATTTTGTTCTTATACAAGATACAAGATAAGATCATCTTTCACTATATACCTATCATCCTTCACACTTTCATCTAAAATATTAGTAGTAAAAGTCTTCTTAGCATATTTCCCCATGATAGAAGCATTCCAATCAATAGCAATAGTAAAAATGGAGTAGGAAGTAGGTATACAGGAAAGAGCATCATCAACCACATTATTTTTGGCTTCACATATTCTATGTCAAAATCATAAGCTTGAAGCCTACTTACCCACTTTTGCTGCCAATCATTCGAATCATGTTGGCCAATGAAGAATTTCAAACTATTATTGTCTATTTTTACCACAAATTTGCCACAGACTAAGTATTGTTTGAACTTAGCCAAAGCATGCATAATAGCAAGCACTTCCTTATCATAAATAGAAAATGCCCTTTCTGAAGCTTCAAACTTTTTCCTCTCAAATGTTGGGATGACTCTTTTTCATTAGCACAACTCCAATTCCCCCACCTAAATCATCACACTCTACAACAAATGTTGTGAAAATTTGAGAATGATAAGTGTAGGGCATGAGCTCATTACCTTTTTAAGCTTCTCACAATTTTCTTGAGTTGTGTCATTCCATAAGAAGGCTCCCTTCTTAGTCATGCTAGTCAAGGGTGATGCCAACCATGAAAACCCCTAATGAATCTTTAATAATAACCACATAGGTCAAAGAAGCCTCTCAAATGAGTCAATGTAGTAGCGGTTGCCAATCCTAAATGGTTTGGATCTTCTACTAATCCACTTTCAAACACCTTGAGTACTAATGATTTGACCCAAGTATAGAATCTTTGTAACTCCAAAATCACACTTGGATTCTTTTGCAAAGAGTATTTGTTGCTGCAATATCCCAAGGACTATATCCAATTGTCTCAAGTGATCTTCCCAAGTTTTACTATAGATCAATATATCATCAAAGAATACTCAAATAAATTTTCTCAACTAAGCACAAAATACCTAATTCGTAGATGATTGGAAAGTAGCTGGAGCATTTGTTAGCCCAAATAGCATGACTAGGAACTTATAGTATCTATAATGACACCTAAAGTTTGCCTTGTGCATATCCTCATCATGCACACAGATCTTATGGTAGCCAAACCTCAAGTCAATTTTTGAAACATAGATAGCTCCATGCAATTCACCAATAAGCTCATCAATCCTAGGAATGTGATATCTATTCTTGATTGTCTTCTTATTCAAGGCCTTGTAATCTATGTACATCCTCATTGTACCATCATTTTTCTTTACACTTGTACCACTGATAATGTGAATGGACTAGAACTAAGTCTAGTGTGACCTATCTCCAATGATTCTTTTATGGCCTTCTGTATCTCCTCTTTATATATCCATGGATGGTGATAGGGGGTGATCATGACAAGCTTAGAATCCTACTCCAACTCTATGATGTGTTGGAATCCCCTATTCGGTGGTAGACCTAGAGGCATATCACTAAATAGAATACTATGCTTATCCAAAATAGTTTGAATGTCAACATAATAAGTATGGTGCTTACTTGGAGGCAAAGTAGTAGGCATGCTTTTTATCACAAAGCAACTAGTTGCCCACGAAACTTGTCCCTTATGGAAAGTCCTTTCCATACTCTTAGTTGTGATCACCTGAGATGACCCATTAGGTAGGCCCCTAAATACCATGTCTTTCCTTTGAGATTTGAACCTCAACTCCATGGATTAATAATTTTGGTAAAATTCCCCAAGGGAATGCAGCCACTGTATACCTAGAACCATGTGTGCTTCCCCTAGTCCCACAACATAGAAATCATTGCATACATAATAATAAGGATAACTTGAGCTATCAAATTACCTTGTTGAATGGGATAATGAAACCATCAATGATAGTGACATGAAAATGTGATAAGTTCACCTTCAATCTCCTCTTAGCCATAATGCCTTTATCAATAAAATTGTGGGTAGCCCCACTATCAATAAGAACAATAATCTAGTGTCCAAATAACTCTCCACGAACCCTAAATGGGTGATACCATGGTGCTCCTAAAAGAGTTGCAAGTGTCCCTTCACTAGTGTCAATATTATCTTCTGCCAACTGCTTGAGCTCATGCCCCATAATCGGCTCTTCTATTGCTTGTTGTTTTGGTTCATTGATCTCATAACCAATCTCCTCTTCATAAAAAAATACTTCAATGTAATGGACTTGGCACTTGCCTAGAAATATATGACCAAGATTCCAATGCTCTTAGCACAATGAGCACAACTTTTTTCTTCTAAGCTCATTTCTAGTCTACTTATTAAACCTTTTTATTGTAATGGGCTAAGGTGTAACTTTGTGAGAGTATGAATTAAATCTTCCTTTCTAAAAATTATCTTTTTGTTATTTAGTAGTAGGTGCTTTAAGTTGAGATACAAATTTACTCCTTAGTACAAATGACTCAAGTGTCAAAACCCTCCTAATAGCCTTGCATGGGTGCAAAGGCCTTAACTAGAATTATGTGGGGCTCAAATAAACCCTTGATAAAGAGAAAAGTAATTATTTTTTTTGATACATCAACTACCATGATTGCAACTCACTGAAATTCAACAACATATGAATCCACTGAAGTCGACTATTTGATTATGGAAATCTCCCTTAAATGCTCATCCCCCTCCTTCTGCTCAAAGTAGTCCAACAATCTCTAGCTAAAATCATCAAAAGTACACACAAGGCTATGCCCTCGTGCGACCAAACCATGGCGCCACTAGTCATAGGCAACACCCTCCAAATGCAATGTAGCAAATCGATTGGCATCTTCTTCCACCATAGGGTTGAGTGTAAAGTAGGTTTACAACTTTTGCAACCATGCCCAAGCAAATATTTTGTTGTTGCCGTCACAAGTAGGAGTATTTAATTTATTCACGTTTTGTTTTAGATATCTCCTTTCAACATTCCAACTACTACTATGGACTCTACTACCTTGAATCTTCTTCCCAAGTATCTTCAAGTAGTTGACAAAAGTTACTATAGCCTTGAAATCTTTTGATTTCTCTTGATACTCCATAAAAAGTGTCTAACTCCCTTAAAGTAATTGTCTTAGCATATGATTTTTCATTCCTTTGTATAAATATGGGCTTAATGAGTATTGAAGATGACTCTTTTGACTAACCATTAGTTAGTCATGTGAAGTTGAACTTCCCTCTCTTTGAAATGCTTTAGTACATCTAGAATTTGCATCTTACTTTGAAAATGTAACATTTGAGCTATAAGCTCTGCCATTCTTTCTTGTCCCCTCTAAATTCCCATCAGGGTATCTCGAAAAAGATTTGCACTTTCATCTTCTGCCATGTTTCTCTCTTTTCCTTCCATGATTCATAGACTAATTGGGAAATTAGCTCTAATACTACTGTGATGACCTTTACAATTTTTTTGTAAATTATTCACCACTTTTACCACACTAAAGATGTATTCTTATTGACAAAAATATGTTGAATTACATCAATGGATAATATCATGCAAAATTTCTGCACTAACATGCAACCACATGAAAATAACCTACAACAACATGCAATAACAGACAAGCAATTCCTCGAATCTGATTTGATGTTTGCTATTAATTGTTGTTCCAGTCCACAAATCAACTTTCCAAAAGAAAAGAGAATACCTTCACCACAAATGCAATCCTTGGATCAGACTGCTCGTAGGAAATCAAAAGGATTTCATCCTCTAATTTCTAGACTCCAGGGTTTTCATCCTTAAATAAATAGCTGAACACTATACTAGTAAAATATGAGAAAAAAGACAATTCTAATGGCCAAACACACCTCAATTTACAGCACAAAGGAGAGCCCAAATCCCAATGCTTCCATGAGTTGTCTTCATTCTCAAAATAGCAAATGTTATTCAAGTCAAGATTCCACCTTAAAATTAGCACTCCACTTTGGTCATCATAACATCCTCTTAAAAGTTAACTTGTAACTCCTCCATATTGTTCTGCCTGTCACAGAATCTATCATAATTAAATTGAGAGTGTCATAACCTCCCTTTATGGAAATTCATGGCCCGTATATAGAGATGCTAAAAATCAAATATTATTTTATTTTGTTATTGTGCGTATTTTTCCAAGGGTCACACATGATGAATTAATGAAAAGGGGACATTACAATATTTCTAACGATGGCAACATGATTTCAGCTTCCTAAAGTCTCTATTTTAATTTTTTTATTAAACTAACTGGAATTTTTCTCAACATGCATTCCAGATTCGAACTTGCTCATTCTATAAGACATCATCCATGATTCTCCACATTTGTAGCATATGTCTAGTATGTCACATGGAAGTAAGTTTATTGGCTTCATTGTGTCCAATTAAGAAAATGAAATTCCATAATACTTTGGAGTCCACAAAGTCTGTCGACCATCAATAAAAACCTGTTCAAAACTCTCCACTATATTAGAAACTTCTAGGTAAGCCTTTTACTATTGTCAATGTATTTTTTAGATCTTAGTTTTCAAATTACTTGTTCTGATTCTCTGAATTATCTACCATGATACAAGCTTCACAGCCAAGTAAGCCTTTGACAATTTCTAACTTATGCCTGGAGTGTCAAATGGAAGAAAGTTCATAGGATTCATTGTGTCCAATTTAGAAATTTGAAATTGTGGAACACCTCAGTCTCCACATGAGACGTCTTGACTGTCTGCCAACAATTAGCAAAGCATCGTTCAAAATTCTCCACTGTGTTTAAAGATTCTAAGCCTTTGACTATTGTCAATGGGTTTCCTCTATTTTAGTTTTCAAATCCTCTTCTAAATCAACTGTGCTAAAGCTTTCGAGAAAAGTAAGACTTTCACCATCATTGATGGATCACCTCGATCTTACTCTCCAGACCAAAGTCATTCATTCCCAAACTTTTGAGGAAACTAATCTAGAACTTCATGCAACATTGCATGCAATATACTTCAGAAAGCCACATCACTTCTGATACCAGGGGTTTGTCTGGTCTGGAGTATATGTTAGAAAAATAGAGTACTAAGCTGATGCTTGGAAGCCAAGCAAATGATTTAGAGACCCCCTCTAACCATATTTGCTTTAAACCTCCGACTGTACACCATAACTGAAATGCGAGCATAGTCAATATAACAGAAATGATAACATGTCTCCACCAAAATTCACCAGTAATCACCACAAGAGCACATACCGTTATTGAAATGATGGAAGCGCTTGGAATCTCTTACTACAATTTTACGTCCAACAATCTTCGAAATGAACTTGATAGAATTATGGCAATCACCACAAACACGAAGGTTCTTGAAAATTCGGATAGATGTCTCAGGTGGAGTGCTAAGGAGTCCAAAAGCAGTGGCCAGCTTTTCACTGTGATGAACAAGAATATCTTCCTTCTGTTCCTCCTCCACATCATGCAGCACGAAGTTCATATTTGGCACATACCCTGCTTCTTTCATATCTCCAAACAACATCTCCAACTTTGCACAAATCTCATCCATTAAAGGATGTGATCTCTCTCCTACTATGAACTCGTGGACCTTCCTGTTAACCTCAATCCAACTGCATCCTGGATCTTTTTTCTTTACTGCCATGTTCGTCATCATTCTTCTTACCATTGTTGCTTCTTCCCATCGACCAGATGCAGAATACATGTTTGATAAAACCACAAAATTTCCAGAGTCTTGTGGGTTTAATTCTAAAAGGTGTTCTGCAGCAATAATACCAAGCTTCATGTTAAAGTGGACTCTGCAGGCAGCAAGCAGGGCCCCCCATACAGCAGAATCAGGTTCAAATGGCATTCTTTTTATAAAGTCATATGCCTTGTCCAAGTAGCCAGCTCGCCCAAGAAGGTCAACTATGCATGCATAGTGCTCAGCATTAGCTGCAATGCCGTGTTGCTGTTCCATTGAAACAAAGTAGTGCCAACCCTCATCCACTAGACCTGCATGACTGCAAGCAGAAAGAACAGCTAAGAATACAACGTGGTCTGGTTTCTCACCAGAAATTTGCATTTTCTCAAAAATATCAAGAGCATCCTTTCCCATCCCATGCTTACCATATCCTGTGATCATCACAGTCCATACAATTTTGTCCCTCTGGACTATAGTATCAAACACACAACCCGCATCTTCTATACTGCCAGATTTTGAATACATGTCTATAAGCGCACTTCCTGTGCCAACAGTTGACTCAAAACCACTCTTTACTGTGCAGCCATGTACTTGCTTACCCAATTCCAATGATGCCCGGCCAGCACATGCCCTGAGAATCGTGGTAAATGTGACTTCGTTTGGCTCAATTCCTGTGCACTGCATTTGCAAAAACACTCTCAAGGCCTCCTCCACATATCCATGTTCTGCCTGTCCTGCAATCATGGTAGTCCAGGAGACAACATTTCTTACAGGCATTTCGTCAAACACTTGGCGTGCATTCTCTAAACTTCCACATTTCACATACATATCAAGAAGAGCACTTCCTAAAACAACGTGTGAGTCTAATCCACATTTACAAATGCACGCATGGATGCGTTTCCCCTGTTCCAAGTCTGCTACACCCATTCCCACATTGAGGATACTAGAAAATGTATATTCATTCGGCCTCGTACCAGCCTGTTGCATCCCATAAAACAATTCTAAAGCCTCCTTCCCGTCACCACATTGAACATATCCTGCAATCAGTGTAGACCACGCAACCACATCTCGTTGAGGCATTTCATCAAACAATTGGTGTGCATCCTTTACATTCCCACATTTTGCATACATATCTACAAGTGCACTGCCTAAAACAACACGGGGGTGGTAAAAACCACTCTTGACTATAGAGGTGTGGATTCTCTTACCCTCTTTCAGATCTCCGAACCCTGCACATGCCTGTGCAACTGCGGCGAAAATAAACTCATCTGCCCAATTTCCTGCTTGTCTCATTTGCCAAAAACGATTCAATGCCTCCTTAAACTGACCTCTCTGTACATACCCAGCAATAATAGTAGTCCACGCATATTCATTTCGCTCAGTCATTTTGTCAAACACTTGGCGTGCATCATCCACAACACCAGATTTTCCATACATGATCACTAGCTTAGTTTCCAAAAATCCACCCGGTTTAAATCCTTCTTCAATCATATGAGCGTGGATTTTTTTCCCTTCAGCCAGAGATCGATTTGCAATGCAGCTTTGTAATAAATAACCATAGTCATAAGAATCTGGACGAATCCTTCGCATGTCCATGGCTTTAAGAGCATCCATGGCCTCCCTTAACTGACCTTGCTGACATAGTGTTTTAATACTAGGGATCTTTATAAATTTATCATTCGAATTTCTCACAGATACTGAAATGTTTTCGGTTGTTATCTCGCGAGAAGGAAACGACAACGGTGTGAAACTATTGTACCAGCGAACAAGATTAATGACGGTGGTGTTGTTCTTTCTGTGAATGTAAATCCATTTGATACGGACTATGGATTTCATATCTGTTTTGGTAGAGATTAAGCAGCAGCTTTATTCAACTCCATCTTTAAATTTCAACGACAGAAATACAGACGATTTTTCTGGTTTGACTCACGCCATTGTATTAAGCAAAATCCGAGTTAAACCTGACAAAATAGTGAGGTTAGGCTAAGGTACTGGGCTAACAAAAAATTCTCTTTTGCAAGAAGTGGTGCCATGAACTTTTTAATTCTTGCTTAGGGAGAAATTTTTAGGCAAGAAGTTATAAAAATTATATATGAATTTAAATGGTTTATATGTATTATAAATTTAAAATTTTAAAAAGTGTTATGATAAAAACTTTTTTATTTGGTGTGGGAATTTTGAGTGCTTTTATAATATTAGTTTGAAGTTTATATGTTAAGTTCTTATTTGACATAAAAATTTGTTTTTATCTGCATAATTATATGTTTCTAATTTTATAGTATAGAATTGTCTTGAGAATACAAATAGGAGCTCAAAGTGCCTTTCTTGGCATCACATTCTTGGTCTCTAAATGTGTTCTATAGTTATGTTAGTAAGGGGTTAGGGTAGTGGTTCATATGTGGGTTAGGAAACATATGAGATTGTACCCTTGAATATTCTTAGATTATTAGTGCCCCAACACAAGTACATTATCTTTCCCGTAACATCTCAACATCATTGTGTATATTGAAGTTTTAGATCAATGTGGCATGTATGACCTTTACAAGAAATAAACTAATAGTTTTGCGCTTAATATGAGAGTCCACATAGCTAGCTTAAGCTATGTTGATGCTAGGATTCTATTTTACATTGATGAAGCCCCAAACTTTCCCACCTCATGCTTATTTTTGGGGGTTAATTGATTATTGTCGTACCATGTTTCCAAGTCAACTTGTGTAATGTATACAAAATAAATTTTAAAAAATGTGCTTGAAAGTTGACACTTCTATTCACCCTTTCCATTGAAAAAGTCCTCGTCATTAATTCAACATATATGCATAATTTTAAAACAAAATTTAAAGTAAAGATAGACATGTTAGAAGGTGTTCAACGAACCTATCTTCTTTACTCCAAGCCAAGGTGCTAGTTGTTGCACAAAGTTAAACACATCTCTAGACAATGCAATGTTAGTGGAGCTAATGTTATTCACTAATGACCACCAACATCTTCATTGTAAGGCCCAACCCTTAATGACCCTATGATGCTATCTTTGGACACCCTATTATATTTGACTTAGATTTTGGTGTGTGATTTTATATTTTGAATCTCATCATGAAAATCTATGATGTTGTGCATACTACATATCTACTATGTGGTGAGTTGTATGCCTTCATATATTGTGGTTGCATGTGTTGACATTAAATTCTAACTTAAGTAGCATAGCATTGCATTGCTAGAAAAAAATACATGTTATACTATGAATGAATGTGCTTGAATATGAATGAGTACTTCCTTACTAACATGGTTTTGTCAAATAAGTATATTTTTCCTTGAACAAATCATACCATGGATGTTTCGACTTTGATTGATAGATATCTTGATTTAGAATAAGTTTAGCTCAAGAATCTAGCAATGAGATTATATTGATGCTAGTTGATCTTATGGAGACGTGCACCTTCATTTATTGCGTTACATTGAAAGATGTGTTGTGATTTTATATAATATTATTACTTTAAGGCATTTTATTTGGTGAAATGATAATTGGGGGTTAAATGAACAACTATTGATGGGCATGTAGAGCACACTATGGAAGCAAAAACAAGGAAGAACAATCAAAATTGAATAACAAAACAATGAGTTAATTGTAGAGAATGGAAGAATTATAGCAGGCCACCAATATGTGAAACCCAGATGTGTTATGCTACTTAGAGATGTGTAGAGACTCTCTCATTTACAATCAATTCAACTTGAAACTTTATCTAAAACCTAATCCTCTCACTAGAGCCAAACTATTAATCATTTTCCCACCTAGATTCTAACCTTCTACCCGGGTAATCCCACAATAAAAAGTCCCACTTTTTGGCCAAGATGGACATTGATATCAGCGTTTTTAACTAAATCTTCACTTTCTAAGACCTATAGCAGCTAAACCATTAAGAATTTAGAGATGATGCAAATTAGTGATTTGTGGTGATTTGTGTGTAGATTCTAAATATATTTTTAAATTTTTTTTTTGAAATAAATCATGAATCTTTCGATGTCTCCTTTAATAACTAGTTTTTAATAGTAAACAACATTTTCAAAAAGTAACGTTTATGTTGTCCAACATAACTTTTTTCTAGAAAGGATAAAATTCTAATTTTTTAAAATATAGATTTTTAACATCAATATCTAGTGCATGGATATTTTTTCATAATATTTTGTTACATATATATGTATTTTTAAATTAATTTTTGAAGTCGGGGTAACTATAATTTGTTCATAGGTGTATGTCATCAAGCATAACTTGTTGTGTATATATCGAAATTCAAATATTCTTTTTGGTGAAACAAGGACATCAATACCTAGTGCACAAATACTTTTCAGAATTTATTTTCTCTATTTTTTTATTTTTCCGCGTGTGTGGAATAGAGACATTGATGTTCGGTGAAAAACCTACGTTCACTAGAAACTAGAAAATAAATATAAAATCAAATGAAACATATTCAAAATCATACTTTTTGGAAAGCTTATACTAAGGGATACATTTTTACAAAATATAATTTGTAAATGACTGCATTTGATCCCGCAAAAGGTGAAACAAAATTTGTTTTTGTCATCATTTTGATAGGTGTAGAGGAGACTCCATCGAGGGTTTGATTTAAGACTAGGGGGTTCATTCCAAGGGGATTTGATCTAATTGGGTTTTCTCGAACCCTTTAATTAAACCCCTTTAGATGAAACCCCTCAAGGCTTAAATCATTAATTTTGCTAAAAAATATGCGATTTTAGACAAAAATTAGGATATCCCATAAGTGGGACACACTATTGTGATAGCACCCACCCACCAACTGACAAACACTTTAAACAACTAGAACTTCTCAATATATATCACCTACCACCTACAATGCCATAGAGGATAGAAGTAGGTCCTAGACATATATAGGTGCATAAGATAAAATCTGAACAAGGCATTGCTTGACACAAGAACAACCAACCGTGCCTTAATAAATTTAAGCCTAACATTGATAACCTTTAGAATTGACACGCCATCAGAAGATCTAATTGTTCCATTTAAAAGAAGTATTCTAATAGATTGACCAACTCCCTAACATTTGATGTCCATCAATTTCTCCAAGGCACATGTGGACAATTTAGGCTACATCATGAAACAACATAAATTCATGGAAAGTGTAATGAGAAACTATGGGGATTCAATGTGAAGAGAACTAGTGCTTGAAAGAGATGCACAGGGTTGTGTTTATGGACGCAAAGTGCATAGGACACCACCAAATTTATAGGAACAAAACAACATGGGTGTGCAGGTTATTCCTGCATGTGAATTGTTAGGATAGTGTGATATTTAATTGCAAGATCATAATGTATATTTATGTCATGTCTCCAAACATCTTGGAGAGGGTACTTAGATGCCCTGTTAGGTGAGTGAGAGATATTATTTTATTATTATTTTCTCATTGAGTTGGAATATTAGTTGGAATGGCATTCATGAAGGAGGTGGAGCATGACAGTGGTGGTTACAAATCAATTAGAGGTCATTTTTGGAATTTTCCTAATCCTAGGCACTAAGAGGGAGTTATGGAGCATTTATTTATTAATGGTGGGTTTCATGTGAGTTGGTTATTGAACTTGGATTCCATTATTGGGATGTGTGAAATTATGGGAAGTTACAAGTCAAAGATATTCATAATAATTCTATCTGTGGTGTAAGACTTACTTTTTCTATTGTTGAGTTCATGGGAGTTACATTTACTATTTTGGGAGGTTGCCCATGGGGTGTGGAATTTTTGCATTAGGCGGATTTGGGCACCTAGTTTTAGCCCATGGTATTTTCTTGTTGTAAACCTCTTATGGTTTTCTATTTTGTATGCTCTGTAAACTGGAGCCATGGGATAATAATTTCCTATGTTATTTCATAGGTACATAGGTCATGCTAAAATGCTATTAGATTGAAGGAAGAAAGTGTGTTGCATAGTACTCTTGTGTTTAAGGTTAATATATACTTCTGCCTCTCTTTAGTGGAGTTTTTTTTCTCACAAGGGTTTCTCCATGTACATCTAGTGTCATGTGTTTATTTATCATGATTTGTTGATTTTATGCTTACATATTATATCTTAATGGGTAATCCAATGTTGCATTATTAAAAATAATATTTGCATACTCTTTGGAGAATTAACATTTGTAGTAGTTCACCTTGATTTATCAACATTTGGTATCGAAGCGTTGGTTTTGTTGAGAAGGGAATATCTTTCTTTTGAGTGTTGAAGGTTTTTTAATGTATTAGAAGATCTTTGTTTGAGTGGTTTTGTAGATTTGTGATTGGAAACCATACTCTCTACTTCTTATTTAGAGGTTGAGAAATGATGATTTTGAGGATATATCTAACATGTCTTATGCTAGTGTTGTTGGTAGTCTAATATATGTAATGGTTTGCACTAGACTAGATATTGCCCAAGCAGTGGGAGTTTTGAGTGGGTTTATGTCTAACCTTGGTAAGGAACATTAGAATTATGTTAAGAAGGTGTTTAAATATTCACAATGACTTCTTATTACTATTTGTGTTATCATGATACTAATGATGTGGACAATAAATTGGACATTTAGGGCTTTATGGATATAGATTGGGCAAGTGACTAGGATAGTCAATGGTCCACTAGTGGCTATGTGTTCTCTTTGTTTGGTGGTGTAGTGAGTTGGATGAGTAAAAGGTAGCCCACAATTGATTTGTCTAGGTTACTAAAGCAAAGTATATGCCTACTACAAATGTCTCTAAGGAGGCAGTATGGTTACAAAGATAGTGTTTAGGTGTTAGTTTGATTGCAAGATGGTTAGAATTAGTTGTGATAGTCAGAGTGCTATTTGCTTGGCCAAGAATCCCATGTACCATGCTCATACTAAGCATGTTGATGTTTAGTACCATTTTGTGCATGAGATGGTAGAAAATGGTAAGGTCATTTTGTAGGAAGTTAATACTCAAGATAACGTTCTAGATTCCCTTATGAAGCTAGTGAGCATGGAGAAGTTCTCTTGGTTACATAGGAAAGCCATGGGCCTTGGATACTATACTTGATTTTTTTATGTTTCCTATAAGTGTCACTATAATGTATAATATCAAGTGGGAGAATGTTAGGATAGTTTGATATTTAATTACAATTCTAATGTATATTTTGTGTCATGTCTACAAAGATATTTGAGAGGGTACTTGGTGTAATATTGAAAAATGAGATCCTAATTAAAATATATGTGTTTTCTAACTAGACCTATTTTCCAAGATATTACATAAGGATCTGTTAAGTAGGGAAAAGAGGATGAGTGGGTATGAAGTATGTGAGTACACTAGATCAAACCCTCCTTTCACTACAACATTCAAGGACAAAACTAAGCCAAGTCACTACAAGATGGAAGAGGAATCAGCTACTGATTTTGTACTCTTGTTTGTAGAGGAAAGATGTGATTCAACCAAGCCTTTTATCAAACCCTAGGCCAATCAATGCACTAAACCCTAGAATTATGATAATCAACTTATAATAGCAAGTCAGGATCTGAAAGTACCAAGGTGATTAGTGAGATGTCCAAACTAGTCCCTCAGAAGTTGAAATGTTAGAAGACTCTGGGGCTAGCACCCAAGCCCAGAAAGTCTCAATATCTGAAAGCTCAAAACTAGAAAAATGTCATAAATGATGCCATGATGCTGAATCTAGGGTTTGTTTTGCCTGCTAGACACTGGGGATAGTGCCCTAGTTTGCTACAGGTGAATTTTATAACTCTATTTTCAGATCCCAAATCTTTAACCCTTAATCAACCTCCATGTACCTTTACTTCTGTAATTCATGTACTTGTAACTTGCACACAAGAAGAAAAGGCATTTGGGGGTTGTGGTGTTTAGGGAATTGCCTTAGTCAAATCTCGGGTTAGCATTCAAGCTTTCCCAACACCATTTTTAGGGAGAGAGAGTGTGTGTTCTTATAGGACTAAGGGTAAAGACAATCCAAATGATGATGAAATGATTCAAACACAATGATAATGTCACCTTGGAGGTGAAGTCCTTAGGAGGATGAAGATTCTTCAACTCATAAGGATGTTGATGATGATTCCAAATCTGCAACAAACACAATGAATGCCTTGAATGTTCCTTTGCTCAATAGCATAACCTTTCTATCATCAACTTGTCACAAAATGAATTCAAACACTTGTTTATATATGCTACCCCATTAAACTTTCACAATTTTATTAATTGAAAGAGCCAACAAGGGAGGACCCATTTAAAAGTCCTATGTTGGCATACATTTAATATTACCTCGACCAATCAGGGTGGACTTGGGCGTGAGCATCCAAGTCCCAAGGGGCCATTTTGGTCAGGACTTAAGCTTTAAATAGGCCCTAGTCCCCATTTGACATGGGTTTCAGGGGATTTCTCATCAGGATGAATAATTTTCCTTGTAGAGTGTAAAAATGGGGACCTAGGAGCTAAACTAGGAGGTAAAAAGGCATGTGTCCACTTTTTACTCCATAACATTTAGCCCCCACTTTAATGTGTGTGCGATCCTACAATTTAGCACATGCATTAAAGTATAGTCAAAGCATATCAAAACACATCAAACACAAGGATGAAGACACACCCTATGCTTGAAGGACTATTTCTAGTCCCCAGACTTAGGCCACTAGTAGAATTTTGGCAACTAAATGACTAAAACTTTTAGTCACAACAACTAAAAATGATTAAATTCTACTAATTCTTTGCAACTCAGCTATAAATGAGTAAATAAATGACAAATTTAGTTATTGACTAAAAAATTATTTAGTCACACAAATAAAAATGACTAAATAGTTAGTCATTTATTTATCACAATCCATTTGAATAAATCATTTAAGGAATCAAAAATCAATAGCCCACCAAAATACTCTAAAACTTTAATAAACATACTCTGAAACTTTCATCGAAATCTTATTTTCAGGCATAGCCCCGCCAAAATGGAGTTTTCATTTTAATAAACATACTCTAAAACCTTCGTCCAAACCTTATTTTCAGGCGTAGCCCACAAAAATGGAGAAGTGTTTCAGTAGAGAATGACAGAGAATGGTACAGAGATGTGTGTGACAGGAGGCATAGGATTCATTGCTTCTTATCTCATTCCTGCTCTTCTCAACAAGGGTTACATTGTTTGCGCTATTGTTTGTAATCTAGGTATTTAATTGACATATATTTTCTTAATCTCAAATTCCTAATTCAGATGCTTTTGAAGTATCAATGTATGCTATATAGGGTTTAGAATGTATCCTATATAGGGTTTAGAATGATTTCTTTTAATTTTAAAAAATAAATAAATGATATATTTGCATGTGATTAGATAATGTGGAGATCTCCTACATCTGCCCCAGCTCACTATCCTCTTTGGCATTGTATTCATTACTCAAGCTGCTAGGGTTTTGCATGTGACATCTTTAATATCTTCATGACATGGCTTTTAAATAGATCTCGGTCTTTGTTTTAATCTTTATCATGGTAACCCTTGAGTTCCATAATCCACCTTCAATCTCTTCTAAGAACATTGTCTTAAGCTAGACTGCATGATATGCATATAAAGCAAGTCCTTCATACCTACCATTGTTCCAAACCACCACTCATTGCCTTGCTTAAAATGTTGCCTCCATAAGCACAGTAGCATGTGTTAAGGGAAAATTGGATCTAATATGAATAATCAATATAATATATCAATGATACCCAAAACTCAATGAAATAATGAACAAAGGAGATCAATCAAACAAAGAACAATACAATGCAAACCTCCTTTAATTCGCAGCTTCCATTGACCGCATATCACAAATGATCTTGTCTATGAATATGGCCCTCAGAAGGTGCACTTCCTTGCTATGATTTCAAGATGTCAATTGGGAATGGCTATGATAGTTTCGCCATGAAGATGAGCTTCACAACAATGATAGTAATAGTGTGGTAACAAGTTTGATCGCACATAATGAAGGAATTGGTGCCAAAGGCGCATTGTAATTCCTGTAGAGTAAGTTTACTTAAATCTTGGATGATAGAAATGGAGAAATAAGGTTCAATTTATAGACTCAGAAGAGAAGAGATCAATGGTTGAGAAGAAATGATAAGATCAACGGTTGAGAATGGTTGAGGAATGTGCGCGAATAGAAAGAAGACAAGTGTCACACAAAAAGTTGTTTTATTTGAGTTAACTACTTTCTTTTATAAAGATAAGATTTGATTTCATAAATTAGAATGTTTTTTTCTAATTTAAGAGATATTGATAAAAACAAGGTTGGATTGAGTCAGTTAACTCAACTTGAGATTTGCTTTTGCATGATTTGAGAGAAATTAAATAATAAATTATTTAATTTTGTGTGCATGAAGAAGAAGACTTATTCTTAGAAGATTTGGAAGAAATTTGAAGAATTAGGAGATAAGAAAGTAAATTAAATAAATAAATTTATTTAATTGTTGTGCATGGTTTGGAAGAATAAATAAAATCTTTGATTATATTTTATTTTTGGAGATTTAGAGGATTTAAATAAATTTGATTGATTTATTTAAATTTGGAAGAATGTTTGACTTAATTAAATAATTAAGAATTATTTAATTGTTTGGATGAATTTAATTAAATAAATGATTTTATTTAATTTTGACTTTAGAAGAGGTAATTAAATATTTTGATATTTAATTAACTTAGAGAAATGTGAATCGAATAAATAAATTGATTTATTTATTTATTGATAGAAGAATTAGAATGAAATAAATATTAAGAATATTTATTTAGACCGAGTCGTGCCATTTTTAGGCGTATACATTTTGCCCCTCTTTGATGCAATGTAGTTTACGGCATTGCCTTAAAGAATAAGTTTCTGATAATGATACATGCCCTAGTTTGCCCTTGGTACAGGTTTAACGACGCTAGGTTGCCCCCTCGGGAGACTGGATGGGAAGAAAATAGAAGGATGTGAGACGGACAATCTCACGAAGAAGAAGGTAAAAAAATAGGTTAGGTTTGAAGAAAAACTTAATGATATACAATGCAAGATAGAATGATAACACACACAAGCAAGTAAGCAAGTATGCACAAATGATACAAGAACAAACAAGGTATTGCCCCTATTAAGCAGTAAACCAACGATATACTGATAACGATATACGATAGTGTTGTCATGGTGGGGAATGATATATCCCTAGACCAACACGGCATGCGTGTTGTCATGGTGGGGAATGATAGATCCCTAGAGCAACATGAAGGATAGTGTCTAGTTTCAGGAAATGAAACATGTCATGTAAGATGTGTGTATTGGTCTGATTTTGACAATGTGACATCCTGTATAAGACAATTGATTGACTATAACTGATCGAGTTGGTTTACGACCAGGTAAGGATCAAGACCACTAATTATGATTGGATCATTTGACAAGGTTGACTTGACTCGATCGGTATGGATTAAGGATAGAATTGCATTTGGACCATTGCTCGGATTGATAGCTAGAACTGTTGACAAGAGATACAATGATTAATAGAAGAATGACTCAATAGAAGGATTCACAAGCTTTTATTTGTAAACATTGATACTCTGCATAGGAATTTTTATTGCATGGGATATGTACATAAATGGATACGATATGGATGTGAAATGGTTTTGCTATCTTGATTTTGCAAGTATTTGAAGTGCTTATTTCATCATTGGGTGATTTAAAATGTTGTAAGAAAATACAAGCATCTAAGTATAATTGAACTGAGATGACCTGAGTATTACTTACATGTATTTTGATATAGCAAGCTAATACAAGCATCTAGTCAAAATTGAATCTAGACTGAGTATTTCTTGTGTTTCAACAGACAAGGATTGCCCCCTTTCATGTTAGACCTTTTATGTCCTCGATGATCTTTTACCAATCATGTCGTTAGACAAGGCATCGCATTACTAAAGTTTAATCCATAAACAACAAACAAAGAAATAATCATGCCCCCATCATAGCATCTCTAGCTTTTGGCCTCCTTGAGTAGCATATAAAGACATGATAACAAAAATTAAGATGTTGTAACCTGACTTGATCACATCCACAAAACATTCTTGCATTTAGATGTGTTTTTCTTGCCATAATTTAGATAGAATCATTTAGAGTGTTTTAGGTACTTGCTTGCTTTATTTTGGATGGGTTGAGGTCTTACATCAAAATTTCTACCTAAAAGCGGGTTTTGTTTGCGCTTGCTTGCCTTGTGAAAGGTTCCACAATCCTTATTGGTGAGACAGACCATAAGGGACTGACCTAGTTCCTCGAGGGCTCATTACTAAATGGTCTTACCTACGTGACGACACAGAGGCAACATAGTTCGGGGTGAACCCCGATAGAAAGTGGTGTGGACTCAAATAGAGAAAAGGACTAGATATGGGATGGATGGGAAAGTGGAGCCTCAGGGGCGCATTTGAATAATGGCCTTGCCTACGTGACGATGCAGAGGCAAAGAAGTTCATGGACTTGGACCTTGGATGGACTTGAGGATAGACGACAAGCTATGGGATGGACAGGGAAGCCTCGAGGGTGCATTGAAAATGGCCTTGCCTACGTGACGAGGTAGAGGCAATGTAGTTCATGGACTTAGACCATGTGGGCACTGATGACAGATGCTACACTAGGATGACACTATGGATAGGGTACTGGATTAAACCTTGGTTGACAAGGCAACAAAGAGATAGAATATCAAGCCATGATAGGTTATCGTTAGGTTTTTATTATGGAACAGATATGGATCGAATGGGACACGATTGGAGGAAGAACGGACACAAGGTGATTGGTTTCCCAAAAATGGAGGAAGCGGTTTATCACAAGTAACACCTGTTTACCAAGTTTTCACCTCTTGCTTTTATTTGCACGAAAGCTAGAAAGTACACATGATGCTTGTTTGCCAAGTTTTTATCATGGTACCTATCCAAGGCACCTGTTTGCCAGGTTTTCACCAAAGGATGATTTTTTTTGTTGTTTTTCCATTTTTTGATTTTTTTTGTATTTTTATGATTTTTATGATTTTTTGTATTTTATTCCCCCCTCAGATTGGGGTTCTCTTAGGTATAGAACCGACAAAGATGCCTACTATTGATTGGGTCATCGAACAACTCACCCTATGATGATGCTAACTAATATGCCCCTGATCCATAGGTAGCTACGATCACATAAGGCCCAAGCCAGTTGGGTTCAAACTTGCCTTTCTTTTCCTAATCCTTTTGATTGCAGGGATTTTCTTTAAGTACTAGATCTCCAACCTTGAATACTTTTGGATGGACTCTATGGTTATAGCTTTGTGGCATCATTTGCTGATATGCCTTGAGATGATCAAAGGCTTCCTCTCTCTTTTCCTCTAGCAGTTCTAGTTCTTGTAATCTGGAAATTCTGTATTCTTCATTAGTTATAAGACCTTTCAACGACACTCTTAGAGATAGTAACTCGACCTCAATGGGTAGGATGGCTTCTGACCCATAGACAAGGGTGTAAGGGGTAGCACTTGTGGGAGTGCGTATACTGGTTCAATAGGCCCATAGAGCAGGATAGAGTTGGATGTGCCAATCATGACCAGCATCATTAACTGTCTTCTTGAGTAGTTTCAAGATGGTCTTGTTGGATGCTTATGCTTGTCTGTTGCCTTGGG
Source organism: Cunninghamia lanceolata (assembly GCA_027924645.1). NCBI lineage: Eukaryota > Viridiplantae > Streptophyta > Pinopsida > Cupressales > Cupressaceae > Cunninghamia > Cunninghamia lanceolata. Next base: position 13,246,787 of record BSBN01000854.1, read on the forward strand.
GGTAATAGGGTGTGGAGAAACGGTGTTGGATTTTGAATCGATCATAGAGTTCTTAGACATCCTATTTTTTAAAGGGTCTTTCGTTATCCGTGATAATGGATGAGGGAATTCCATATCTGCAGATGAGGTAATTAAGGATGAATGAGGAGATTTGTTTACCTATGATGGTGGTGAGGGAGACGACTTCAATCCACTTGGTAAAGTATTTAGTGGCGGTTATTATGAATTTGTGGCCATTAGATGATGGAGGATGGATTTTTCCCACAAGGTCGAGTCCCCATTGACAAAAGGGCCAAGGTGTTGTTAAAGGTCTCAACTCTTGAGTTGGTGCATGTATCAGGTTTTCGTGTATCTGGCACTACTTGCACTTCTTCACAAACTAATATGAATCTATTTCCATGTTCGGCCAATAGTATCCCAAACACATGAGTTTCTTAGCTAAGGAAGGGTTGCTAGAGTGTGTTCCGCAAATCCCTTCGTGTAAATCTCGTAAGGTGGTTTGAGATTCTTCTCATTCTAAACAACGGAGTAAAGTACCATCTAGACCACGTCGGTATAGGGTGTCAATAATAATGGTATAATGAGAGGTTTGGCAAATAAAGGTTCATCATTGGTTTGAAGATAAGTCAGGTGGGAGGGTGTTATCCTTGAGGTAAGTATAAATCTTACCGTACTAAGGTGAATCAGATCAAACTAATAGGCATATGGAGTGGGTTTCAGGAAAATCATAAGCTGGCTGCTGAATTGATTCCACTAAGAACTCATACCGTGACTCATTCTCTGGGATTTTAAGGAGCAAGGCAATGGTTACCATGGCATCTGTTGCTTTGTTTTCAATGCGAGGTATCTACTCAAAAGATATGATCACAAAGTATTCCTTAAAGTCATTGACCATCCATTTGTATGGGACAAGCTAGTCATCTTTGGTTTGGTATTCGTCATTGACTTGATTGATTACAAGTTGAGAATCACCATAGACATGTAGCTCTTTGATTTTCCATTTTGTTGCCATTTTGAGACCAATAACCAAGGCCTCATACTCTGCTATGTTGTTGGTGCATGGGAATAACAGACGATAAGACTTTGGTATGGTGTCACCATGAGGAGTTACAAACAAGATTCCTTCCCCTGATCGATGGTTGGTGTAGGACCCATCAAAGTAGAGCTTCTAGGAATGTGTTGTGATATTGAATAGTGATTCATCTGGGAACTCAAATTGCATTGGTGTGGTATCCTATAATGGTGCTTCTTCCAACTGATCAGTAATGATTTGCCCTTTGATATCTTTTCTGTCTACATACTCAATGTCATATTCACTTAGGAGCATTACCCATTTGGCTAGGCAACCTGTTAGAGCTACTTTGCTTAGTAGGTACTTCAGTGGATCTATCTTTGCAATAAGTTTGACTGGATGTGCTAGCATATAACGTCAAAGTTTTGGGGAAGAAAAAACTACCGCAAGACATGATCTTTCTGATGAAAGTAGATTGTCATTGATGTCAAAAAGATGTTGGTATTAATAGGAGTTGTTCATATACTTCAGGTTGATATGTTGCTTCATGGCTAAGTCAGGAAATACTAACTTGTTTGATCAGTTTGTGTACATTCTTGATATTCACAAGACTGCAGGATCAGAATCATCAATCAAGATAAGTATGATACAATGCATATGTTTTATGATACAAGGTTGCTGATAAAGTTCATCTTGTCTTCATGCTTGATCAGTGTGAGACAAAAATTGATTGGAATTTATTGAAGATGAAAATCATTCAAGATGAAATAAAATGATAAAAGAATTTGAAGAATATTTATTGATTTTGTTTGCAAATAGAGAATGTGATTTTATAGGGGAAGATGAAATTGAATAGGGCAAAATTGATTAAAGTATACAGAGAGAGTTGAAAAGCTATTTAGAGAAAATATCAATGGAATATGAAATTTTTTTATTTTCTCTTACAGGATAAAGAGAGAGAAAGACAAAGTTATTTATTAACTCATAGATGTACAATTATAATATTGAAGGCATGAATCAAGACATTAAACATAGATCATGAAGACACATAAGAAATATAACACAAGATATGATGAGTGGAAAACCCTCAAGGGGAATAAAAACCACTCTGAAACTGCCTCACTGCCTTATTCAAAACCTCATTGGTTACATGAAGGTCTCACTGACAAAGAAGGGCTACAATATGTGTCTCATTGACAAATGTAAGGTCTCACTGACCTACAAGCCTCACTGGCATACAAAAAGTCTCATTGACATTTTTACAAACACTTTGGGTCCACATACAAATCTTATCAAGGGATTACCCTGTTTCAATCAAGTGCAAAACCTTATACCTCCCCTTTATCTTTCACAACAAATTCACTACAAAATTATATTCTTCAATCTGTGCAAAAGAAACAAATCATAAAAACAAATTCTTTCTGTGATAATTCATGCACCATCTCTGTGATCACATCTCCAATCATCTGATCATATGAAGTCAAAAAGCAACTGTTGTATGTTTTAAGTGCAATGCTCCTAGTCACAAAGCATATAGTTGTAGATTGTATGGAAGAATAGGATTGCCTGGTTTGATTGGTTGGAAAAATAAAAAGGTTGAAAAAGTTTGGGTGAAGAAAATTGAACAGAAGAAAGAGTCTGTAAAAGTCTGGAAGCAAAAACAAAGTCAAGAGAAGACAAATTCTAATCTTGTGCATTTTGCACAAGTTACCTCATTAGTTGCATATGGGACAAAGTGAGGGGGATTTGTTCATGGTCTATCAATTATCCACAAAAAGTTTCAGGAAGGAGATTGTTTGATTTGTGTATATATGTGCTACAAGTGATTAGTGGTTTGTGATGTCATATTGCAGATAAGACGTTTCAAAGAGCTCTTATCAGATATTGGTGGAAAAGATCTTAAGTTGTTTCAAAGAGATCTTATCAGATATTGGTGGCAAAGAGCTTAAGATGTTTCAAAGAGTTCTTATTAGATAGTAGCATATGTTTGCTAAAATGGCTGAAAATGAAAAAGTTATTTCATAGCACCTATCTTGGCATTTGATTTTGCAAAGTTTTGTTGTAGGAAGTGCTTGATGGTGAAGTGAATTTATTGATGTGCTTATTGAATGAGCTGATGTGAATAATATAGTCAAGAGTCATCATTCTTGTTGATTGCAGTATATATTAGTTTTGACATTATGTTGTAAAAGGTGTCATGTGCAGAAAAAGGAGGATAATATTCATGTTTTATCATGTCAAAAAGTGTGTATAGGAGTAGATTGGTTGCAGATTAATTGTTCGTTTTGTTGTCATTATTGTAGAAGTCTTGGCAAGGTCTTCTCAAGAGTAGTCATCATGCTATCATGAGTTGTGTATAGTGTGTTCAGTTGTCTTCATGCTATCAGAATGTTGCTTGTTATGCCTGCATTATTATGCATCATGAGTATTGAAGTGGTTATGTGTCTTGTCAAAGGCTTGATTCTTCAAAATCAAAGAGTCAATTTTATGCTTCATTCTTTATGTTTTAGGATATCTTGGAGGTTTGTCATTTAGGTCAAAAAGTGTTGGTGGTTGTGAAAGAATTGTTTGACATAATTTTTTTTTTTGCAATCACAAATCATGTCATAAGGAGTTTGTATTTGATAAGAGAAGTATATCATATTTTCAGCTTGTTAAAGGAAGTAATCAAAGGATCTCTTTGATGTCAGTTTTCTTCTTCATATTCATATTTGTGTTGTGATAAGAAGTGGTATAGTGTAGTCTATGGGCAGCGTCTAACAGTGATTTGATGCTTGATTTGGTATGTCTTATATGGTGTTTGATGTCATATTGCTCACAAGTTAAAAAGTTGTTCAATATGCAGATGAACATGGACAGAGCTCAGAGCTCTCAGGATAAGTTTTGGACAGCAAATTGAAAAAATAATTAGTGCCTTAAGTGGTATTTCAATTCTTGGTTGGTATGAAGTGTGTATGAGGAAAATCGATAATGATAAGATCAAAACTAATAAATCAAAAACCCATAACATAAAGAGAACTAATATAAATAAAAGCCATTATCAATAAATCAAATGAAACAAGAAAGCTTTTACCCAGATTTGTGTTGTTCTCTTTGTTTGAATGTGGATTGCTCAATAGTGCTGTGAAACCATGTTTGCAACAAGCAAGTGTAAGTGCTCAAAGATCAATGTCAAAAGATCGTAAAGTTGCTCAATCGATGCGATGTATGCTCAAAGCGCTGTAAAGGATGCCTGAGAATAAGTGATCGAAGAGGATTTGTGAAGGAGATGAGGGGGGTTTATATAGGTTTCAACAGAGATCGATCAATGGTCCAGATAATTCAAAAGAATCAACGGAGGAGATAAATCAAATAACCATGATGAATGTGCACACGACATGTGTCAGTCCATAAGGATATTTTTATTAAGATATGATGAAAATAAGATTGATTGAATAGATAACTCAACTTGTAATTTTGCCTTTTTTAGAGTTCTAAAATAAGACTGATTGTGCACGAGTTAACAAGATATTTTAAGAGGAATTGGAAGATAACTGAAATTAAATAAATAAATTTATTTAATTGTTTGTGCATGATAGAGGAATATGAAGATTATAAATAAAATACTTGATTTTATTTATTTTTAGAGTATTGAGATAATTTAAATTAGAAGAATAAGTGATTTAATTAAATAATGTAGAATTATTTAATTATAGATAAGATAGAATTGGATGAGTTAATTAAATAATTGGATTTATTTAATTAATGGAGACTTGAAATTTGAAAGAGGATAATGATTTAATTAATTAATAAAAATTATTTAATCGTGGAAGAATAAAGTTGAATTCAATTAAATTAATTAAATAAAGATGATTTATTTAAGTAATGTTAAATTTAGGAGATTAAGAGGAGTTTGATGAAAATAATTAAATAATTAGATTATTCAATTAATGTTGAAATGCAGGTGATTAGGAAGAAATGACGAAATGCAAGTGGTGCGATGACATGGTCATTTTAGGGTGTCTACATTTTGCCCCTCTTTGATGCAATGCAGTTTATAATGTTGCGTCAAAGAAAATGATTGTTGAAGACATGATACAATTTATTATGCCCCAGTGTAGCCAGTTGCCCCAGCGTATCCCCCCTCAAGTGGGAAGACAGGGAAGCGACATAAGAACTGGGTTGACGCTTGACTTAGTATATTGCGCGACAAGGTAGCAGAGAGAAAAATGGGGTGGGAAGAAAAAATGAGGGAGGGATACTATAAATAGGTCCCATGGGGACCACATTCCTCATTTGCACACTAAGAGTTTGCTAAATTTAGAGTGTAGAGCCTCCAAACTTAGGGTGTGAGAGTTGAGAAGAAGGAGCCTACAGCAAGGAGAGATGCTGATTCTAGCGCACAGGCATCAGGCGGAGCTGGTACGGATGTACAGGAGACCAGTAGGAGCTCCGGCAACGGTAAGTGTCTGAAAACCTTTTTTGTAATTGATGCTTTAGGGTAGTTTTAGGGTTAGGTCTAGGTAGGTTTTTAGGTCAGCCAAAAGCACTGCAGGGTAGAATGGTGCGTCTGGTAGTCAGTTTAGGTACTTTTGGTGTGCTGAAGCGCATTTAGTAGGTCAGGAAAGCACTTTTGGTAATAGCTCAGTGCTTTTGGGTTTTTAGTTGTCACACCACAGCGCAACTCATAGCAAGCTGTAGTGCTACTATTAGGGCAGTAGAGCGCAGTTGGCTGGGGAATGAAGTGTGGTCGGTAGGGCAAGATAAAAAACTAGTCGCCTTTGGAAATACAGTAAGGCACGGCTGGAGGCATAGGGCAGCACACTTGTGGAAAATAAGTCACCTTTGGCAGAGGACAATGAAGCGCTTTTGCATAAACTGTAAGGTGCTTTTGGTAAAATAGTGTAGCGTGCTTGTAAATAACAAGACAATTTTGGATAGGTTAGAAGAGTGAAGTAGTTAGGGTTGATCGTGGAGTTGACCACTTAGGTTAGAGGGGTGCAGAATCAGTCTCAGGGTTTGTGTCATAGGGTAGATGTCGGTAGGACTTTAGAGAAATGGTTAAAAGGTCTGACAAGTGGATTTGTGGATGCAGAGGATGATGCCGCCGTTGATGTCGAGAGAGCGACACCATCCTATAGCACTCGAGGTGGTACAACTGACATGGGAGGAGGATGCGTTTCTAGAGTACATGGGACTATGGCACGTGGCACACCTTACACACATTAGGGTGAATCTCTCCTTAGTGATAGTGGTCGTGGAGAGATTCCACAGTGAGACATGTTCGTTTCACTTTCTGACAGGGGAGACTACAGTGACACTAGAGGATGTATATCACATCCTCAGGATTTAGATTGATAGGGAGCGAGTTGATTTCGACCCAGCACAAGGTGAGGCGGGCCTGGTAGAGGTATTTTGCACAGATGACCTGAGGATAGATGATGGTGAGATTCGATGGGCAGATGTGCTAAGACTCTATGACAGGATCTGATGGATTGTATCTTCATTGATTGGCGGCTTCTTGTGCCCAGATAGGCGATCCAAAGGACTATCTGTAGGATGGGGCACTATACTATCTAGGATGTTTACACATGGCACTCAGTGCGCATGGGGCCCGTGTGTGCTTAGGCAGCTATATCGAGATATGCACGACTATGTCTATAGGAGAGGCTGGAGTCTCTCAGCAGGGGTGACTCTACTATAGGTGTGGGCATGGGAGCATATCCCAGTGATCAGACCTATTACACAACGCCGTCAGGAGAGGGGGGAGCCCTATGCATTTCTATATGAGGGAGTTATCACACACCGGAGGTGACAAATTGACGAGATGGACATATTTGTTTGGAGGCCGTGGTTATTATGTGAGGAGTGGGAGGATGAGCATGAGTAGCTGATGTACTGTCGACAGGCTTGATACTTATTTGGGAGACGAACAGATACGATTGAGAGATACCTTCCAGAGTGGGTACTTAGACAGTTTAGATTGCCATAGGGATTTCCAGTTGGGGAGGTGACCCCTGCGAGGACACAAAGGGAGATGGGGGACTGGGATGCTGAGATTCTAGTGGCAACAGCCTTGGCAGATGTACGAGGACTTGTCCCAGTGAGATGGGACTAGGATTCAGGGCTAGCAGACCCAGGTATGTTACCTGAGTACGACAGGTACTGGTAGACACACAGGCCAGTGAGATTGATGACACCAGGTGTGGCAGGGGCAGTGGGGGAGGTACTAGTCCCAGGTGTGGAGGCTAGGATGAGACGGTAGGCCAGAGAGGCTCGACAACAGGTAGGTGGAGAGGCCGGAGGCCCACAAGCAGATGTAGAGATGGTGGAGGTGGAGGACCCGGTTGTAGAGACTGATTTACAGTGGGCTGAGAGGCTACTAGAGGAGGAGATAGCCCGGAGGACATGACTAGAGCTCTAGATGGTGAGGGTTAGGAGAGATAGGGATGTAGTGAGGGCAGAGATGAGACAGGCTGAGGCCCTAGCATAGGTGCAGACATAGATAGCAGCAACAGCACAGGCAGCCCTAGTACAGGCACATTTGCATGCACAGGTATAGGCACAGGCACAAACCGCACCCGCACCGCCAAGTGATGATGGGCAGTTAGCCTAGGTGACTAGGGAGAGGGACATAGAGGTATAGCTGTGGTTGACATCAGAGGCCACACTATAGAGAGTAAGGTGGGAGAGAAATGAGGCACACCGTGCATTGGGTGCCAATCAGAGGACACTATACAGCGAGCTCATCCATGTGCAGGGAGAGCTAGTGTCGGCAGGTCGAGAGGCTGAGTATTACAGGGGACTCTATGTTGGTGCGGTGCCAGCAGCTGAGCAGGCACCTAGTTACAGAGAGAGGAGCAGGTCTAGAGCATCCAGGTCTCACAGGATAGGGCATTCATTGTCCTGAGCTAGAGGACCCTTCATGCCACTAGGGGGAGGAGGACCATCAGGGGGACTTGCACCGAGCATAGGTGGAGGACCGAGGCCATAGCAGGAGGGCAGCTCGACCCACTAGAGCACACATATTTGCACATTGTACCATTTTTGTATCACTTTTTGTATCATTATGGACACTTGTATATTTTGACTGATGCCTACGTGCATCTTGATGTATATTTTGCGGGCTCTTGATAGCCTTGATGTACCTTATTGATGTATACCGATGGACCATTGATGTAGACACATACAGTTTGTATTTTGATGACCTTCACATGATATATATGATGACATATTGCACTCACTAATGTTCATGCTTTTGTGTAAGCACTTAATGATGACATGGATGTGATGATATGTATGTATGATTATGGATTTTTGTGATGACGCATATTGCTTATATGATGCTTATAGATGTATGACGTATGATGACATGATGCATATAGATGTATGATGATAGAGATGCTATGACTTGCGATATCTAACATATGGGTTTTGCAGATATGCACTAGAGAGAAGAAAAGAGGAGATGGAAGAGAGAGACTGTTGATCAATCATTGCTTTGAAAATGATATAAGGTCATGGGTAAATGGATAGGTAAATGATGAGCTTGTTGCATTGGTTTCACATTTGTATATAAAGAGCAATCCTTAGTTTTGATATGGCACGTGGATAGTTCACCACCAAGGTATAACAGACGAAGGTGCTGTAATATCTAAGTGCATGGACGTTGACCCTGCAAGCAAGCGGTTTGAACTTAGATCCTTTAAACATAATATGACCTTGTTGTACATGTGAATGAGCCATAGTCTTGAACATAAAATAAACTTCAATACATGTAAATGCAAGAAGAATATTAATATGTAAGATGCTAGGTCATAACACACACAAGATAAATATGATGCCAAAAAGATACTAAAGATCATTCCTCAAACACGATACACAAAAGCAATGACTATGCCCCCAATCCATACTACATCGCAACATACCAAGATTATAGATAAATCAAAGTAGCCTTGAATAGGTATTGGACAAAGGAGCAAAAGATAAACCATAAAGCAAATTGACTGACTTACAAAGTAAATATACAACCAACATATTCTCTTGCCAAAGAGGTTGCTTAGGATAGATTGGATAGGAAAGATAACAGCCTTATCGTAGGACTGATGTGTCCGTTAAAGAGGCTATCTACCTAGAAAGACAATGCCTTGCTGCAGGAGATGCTACATGTTGTAGGAGACACGTGTGTTGGTCTCGACTATGGAACATTCTACAGAAGACAAGCTTGTGGATCTGGTGCATTGGTTAAGCTAGACTTTAGCTAATGTTGGCAATCGATAAGCAGGACAGTAGATGACTCTAGAAGTAAGCTGCCTTGCTTCAAGTTTGTTAAGGACATTTTCTTTGAAAGGACGCGTATGTTTGCTGCTTAAGTTAGTCAAGTCAAGGTGAATGGATTTTGATAAATGGAAGACTAGAAAGCTGGAGTGTCAATGGATTGAGATTGGTGGAGAATGATGAATCGTATGTGCCTGAGTATTGGATACATCCTTCGTATTCCAGATTGCCTACATACCGTGTATCCACGGGATCAAGGTACATTATGATGGAAGATGAAAGATGATAATATGTAGTTCTAGATAGAGTGATGAGTGGGTCAAGGTGGTGAGGAGGAGATCTTATGTAACTGAGTACTGGATACTTCCTTCGTATTCTAGACTGCCTACATACCCATATCCATGGGATCAAGGTACCTTAAGATTGAAATGAGATGATATGTAGTTCTAGTTGGTGTGATGATGTAGAAGAAGCATTGGGAAGATAACATCCTTATCGTAGGAGCAATGTGTCCGTTAAAGGGTGTTATCTATGAAAAGGAGAATGAATAAGTGCTTGTTGTGAACCATGAACAAGGAACCACTCTGAGACCTAGGTTAAGGAAGGAAATGCCCCCATTCCGGTAGAGGAATTCACATGGATGACTAACGAAGAAGACATAAAAATCTTGACCTAAGACAAGACAGTGTGAATTGTTGACATAGATCAAGACGTGGGATGATGATGGTGGACATTGACAAATTTCCCAGCTATACTAGATAGGGAGATGGAAATGCAAAGAAGGTTAATGGTTTTATTATGGATGGATGGATGGATGAAGCTTGCTATGAAATGGACATGGAAGGAACAAGACTCAATAGATGATGGATGCTGACTCTACACATAGTGCCTGTTTTCCAGGTTTTCACTATGGTACTTATCCAAGGCACCTATTTACCAGGTTTTCACCATAGGATGGATTTTTTTTTGGGGGGAATATTCTGAGGATCAAGCATAAAACTTCTTGAGATGGACACTGTTAAGTGGCTCATCTAGAGGAATTCTGTCAGGTGTAGCTAAAGTATAAGCTCCTGATCCATATGTTGTTGTGACAATAAAGGGACCTAACTAGTTAGGCTCAAACTTGCCCTTCTTTTCTCAATCTGCTTGATTTCTCTTATTCTCTTTGAGTACAAGATCACCAACTTGAAACTATCTTTCTTTGATCTTTTTGTTATAATTACGCCGGAGGTAGTTTTGATAGACATGGAGATGATTAAGAGTGGCCAGGTGCCTTTCATCTAGTAGTTCTAGCTTAGCTAATTTGGAAGTACGATATTCTTCTCCGCCGATCAGGTTCTACATAGATACTCTGAGGGATGGGATCTTGACCTCTATAGGTAGGATGGCTTCAGAGCCATAGACCAAGGCATATGGTGTAGCACCAATTAGAGTTCTGATACTAGTGCGGTAGGCCCATAGGGCGGGATTGAGTTGCAAGTGCCAATCACGACCAGCCTCATTGACCTTTTTCTTGAGGATTTTGATAATGGTTTTATTGGAAGCCTCAACTTGGCCGTTACTCTGCAGATAGTAGGGAGTTGAAAAGTGATGTTGGATATTGTATTATGTGCACAAGGCACAGACATCTTAGTTCTTGAATGGTCTCCCATTATCAGTGACAATGGCTTGGGGAATACCATACCGACAAATGAGGTAGTTTAGGATAAACTTGGCTATTTTCTTACCGGTGATATAGGTCATGGGAATGGCTTCGACCCACTTCATGAAGTACTCAGTGGCGGTAATGATGAACTTATGGCCATTGGATGAGGATGGGTGAATTTGCCCTACAAGGTCGAGACCCCATTGAGAAAAAGGCCATGGAGTTGTCACAGGTTGTAATTCATGAGCTAGTGTGTGAATCAAATCTCCATGCTGCTGGCATTGTAGACACTTCTTAGCAAACTGTAAAGAATCATACTCTATTGTGGGCCAGTAATAACCTATTCTAAGTATCTTCTTAGTGAGATTAGGACTGGTAGAATACATGCCACAGACACCTTTGTGTATGTCTTGTAAGGTAGCTTTGGCTTCTTCTGCATTAAGACATCGTAAGAGGATACTATCGAGACTCCGACGATATAGTGTATCACCCAGAATGGTGTAACGGGAGGATCGACGGATAAAGGTTTTACATTGGGTTGATGAGAGTTCAAAGGGAAAGGTACTATTTTTAAAGTATTCATAGATATGTTCGTACCATGGGGAATTGGGACCAACAAGTTCGTAGATGATTTTAGTAACCAGAACATCGATGGCTGGTATCAACAACTGCTCGATCAAGAATTCACATTTCTATGTATTAGCAGGCATGTCTATAAGTGACCCTATAGAAGCCATAGAATCTGCAGCCTTGTTATGCTCTCTTGGAATTTGCTCAAATGTGATGCTAGAAAATTGTGGTTTGTAGGCATCCACTAGTTACTTGTAGGGGACCAACTTTTCATCTTTTGTTTGGTACTCATCTATGACTTTTCGAATGACTAGTTGTGAGTTTGCATATGCCTGTAATTCTGTGATGTCCCATTGAACTGTTGTATTGAGACCTATGAGGAGTGATTCATACTTGGCAATGTTGTTGGTGCAAGGGAATGCAAGCCGATATGACTTTGGAATATAATCATTTTGAGGTGTGATAAATAAGATGCCGACCCCTGATCCATGCTATGTGTAGGAACCATCAAAGTACAACTTCCACATTATTGAGTTGTAAAGAGTGAAAAGATTCTCATCCAGAAAGTCTGCTACCATAGGGTGTGTATCTGTCATTGGTGCTTCTGCTAGTTGATCTGCTAGGGCTTGCCCCTTGATTGCTTTGTGATCCACATACTCAATGTCAAACTCACTAAGGATCATGACCCATTTAGCTAGTCTGCCTATGAGAGATGCTTTCGCTAATAGATACTTCAAGGGATCAATTTTGGCTATAAGATTTGTGTGTTGGTTTAGCATGTAATGCCGCAGCTTTTGGGAAGTGAACACTACTGCTAAACAAGCTCTTTCCATCGGTGAATAATTGAGTTCATATCCCACCAAGGTTTGACTTATATAATAGATTGCATGCTCCTTTCCTGACTCATCATGTTGTGCTAGCAAGGCCCCTAGGGCTGAAGTTGTAGTTGAGATGTATAATATCAAAGGTTTATAGCAACTGGTGGAACCAATATAGGAGGTATAGCTAGATACTCCTTGAGATGATCAAATGCTTCTTAACACTTATAATCCCATCAAAATGAGACATCCTTTCGGAGCAAGTGTTGAAATGGTTGACATTTATGTGCTAGCTATGAGATGAAATGCCTAATGGACTACAACTTTCCCTAAAGGCTCCTTAATGCTTTGAGGTTCTTTGGTGGAGGCATCTCCACTATAGCCTTGACTTTTGCGGGGTCTACTTCGATAGCTCTACGAGATACAATGTATCCCAACAACTTCCATGATGTTACACCAAAGACACACTTCTTTGGATTGAGATGCACTTGGTATTTTTTGAGCCTATCAAAGATCTATCCTAGAACCTGAATGTGATCTACCCTAGAAGATTTAGCTAGTATGTCATCCACATAGTCCTCCATGATATGGTGAAAGAGATCATGGAATATCACTATCATTGCTCTTTGATAAGTTGCCCCTGCATTCTTTAGACCAAATGACATGACACACCAACAATAATTACCCCATGGACAGGTAAAAGTTGTTTTATGTTGATCTTCTTTTGCTATCCTTATCTGATTGTAGCTGAAGAATCCATCCATGAGAGAAAGTATTTCATGACCTGCAGTCAAGTCTACTATCACGTCAATGTTTGGTAATGGAAAGTCATCCTTGGGACATGCTTTGTTAAGATCTCTAAAATCATTACACATGCGGATGTGCCCATTGGGTTTAGACACAGGTACAATGTTTGAGACCCAATCTAAATAGTCAATAGGTCGGATGAACTTTGCATCTAACAACTTTTGTATTTCCACTTTTACCAAGAGAGCTATCTGTGGGTGCATCTTCCTTAGCTTTTTCTTGACAGGTTTAATTGTTGGATCTACTGTGAGATAGTGAACAACTAGCTTAGGGTCTAACCCTGGCATATCAACATAGGTCCATGCAAAATTGATGGTTCTCTGTAAGAAGGATGTGTTAAGATTCCTGTGCTCTATTTCTAATAATGATGTTGCCAGGAATGTGGTCTTTGGATTTTGTTCTGTGCCAAGGTTTATCTCTGTAGAATCTTCCACTAGGAGAGCTGACTTCTCTTGATACTTAGATGGTAGGGGAAGGTCAAATCCTCCATCCTCAGGTGCCGCAATTGGGTTTTCACCATTGGATATGTCCTTTCTTTTTACTATTTTGTGATCAAGAGGTCCCACAGTGTGGTTTTCACCTAGAGATCTTTCTTTGTTTTTACTTTTGCGACTAGAGGATTTGGCATTCTCACCAAAATAAGTTTTGGCTCTAGTTCCATTACAAAACCTACTTTATGATCACCAAGAGGGATACCATCCTGAAGTCCCATAAAATCAGCTATAGCTTCGTCATTCTAAAATACATCTATAACGGGGGACCCTTGTTGGTCCCAATCGATAAGTTCAGGATAGACAAGTGTTACTTTCTGGGTGTTTGTGGTGGATGTTAGGGATACAGATGATAGCATAAATATGGAGGATTATGTAAATAGGTTAGTCATATGGAGGGAAGAGTCATCAATGGTATCCTCATTAGACGTCAAATCTACAAGAGAAGTTTCAACCACCTTGTTGAGGATACCCTCGATGTCCAAGGTGCGCGGTACCTTTCTACCAAACCCTAACCCCCTCTTGTCTAGTTTCTTTATCATAATGATGGGTTCCATTATTCCTTGATTCTATTTTCCAAGGCCACCTTTGCCTTTATAGCCCATGTTTTTGACTATCCTTAAGCCATTGCCATATTGCTTGACTGGTATTGTGACTAGTTCTTTCTCCTTATAGAGCCAAGAAGAAATGTCCTTAATAGTTTCCTCTTCCAATAATTTTCCCTGTTAGAATTGGGTTAAAGATGCTAGGGGAGGAATAGCTACTTTTTTAGTTGCTTTGGTAATGGGCGGTTGGTCATAAGATTTAGGGGATAAAGGCATCTGCCCTACACAACAAGATTTTGAGATATCATATGTTCCAAAGCCTATATCACGGATGTGAGCTTTGATTTTAGGAAGAGGATTAGGTTCACTGACAGAGGCTTTTGTCAAATTTTTAGGATCGACATATAGTGGGGATTCAAGGGCTTTGTCATTTTGAGGCACTTGGTTGCAATTCTTATAACTGCCTTGTAAGACACGGCAAAATTCAAAAGGATTAGGGTCTCCTGGGATAGTAATCTCCGTACCATTGAATGGGAATTTGAGAGACTGATGGTACATTGAGGGGACAACTTTCATTGCATGGATCCATGGGTGGCCTAGGATAATGTTGTAAGGCAGCTTAATGTCAAGGACTTGGCACCTGGTTTCAAGCATGATGGGGCCCACTTGTATAGGAAAATGGATAACACCCTCTGAGCGGCATTCAACATCATCATACCCCTTGATTGTAATACTTTGATCAATGTTGACATCATCCTTAGAGTATCCCAATTGCTTAAGTAACTGTAGAGAATAGATGTTGAGACCAGCACCACCATCTATGAGTATGTGTTTGATTTTGCATTTATGAATGAGAACCTTAATATGAAGGGCATCATTGTGACACGGATCATGGGATGGGAGGTCTTTCTTAGAGAAGACCACATTGTAGGGCGAAGCAATGTTACGTACAATAGCTCAGAAATCCGCGACCGCTATGTTGTTTGGAACCGAAGACTCTTGGAGGAATTTTTCTATCACCACTTTATGTGCGGGTGATGACCATAGAAGGTCCAAGATAGAGATCTGTGCTGGAATTTTCGCTAAATGTTTGACAAGATTATAATTGGATTGAGTTGGGAGACTGGGTGTAGGACCACGAATGGTGACACGACCATGATGAGTTGTAATAGCGCAATCCGTAGATTTGCCTTTGATTGTGAGGGTAGACACTCGACTCTCTTCAAAACAACCCACAATGGAGTCAAAGGAAGTGGAAGCATGATTGACACCTTAACCTTTATCCTGAGGAGAAGGTGGACCATGGTGAGGGAATGGTTCCTTGTACATGTTGAGGTCTTTGTTTGTGTGTTGAGCTGGTGGCTCATCTTCAAAAGAGATTTGGTTGCCTTCGATGAGATTTTGGACTAGGTGTTTTAGTTTCATGCACGATGCGATCATGTGCCCTTTTCTCCTATGGAATTCACAATATTCATTTTCTCTGTACCATGCTATTTTGTAAATAGGTTCACCATATGGGGGAGCATCTGGTAAGGTGATGAGCCCTTTATGTAAAATCTTCTGTAGGATAGACTCTATGGGCTTTCCCAAGGGAGTGAATTGATGCTATGGAGGGTAATCGTGTTGAGGCCACTCTTGTTGTCGTTGTTGTTGGTTTTGATATGGTTGTCTTTGTTGTTACTATTGTTGAGGTGGAGTTTGACTCAATTTGGAAAGATGAAGCGATGTTTGCAATGTTTGGACATGTTTAGAATTGACAACCCCATCGTTTACCACATTTTTATTTTTGTTCCAAGATTTTGGTTTATCCTTTGTTTGTTGTTGAGGAGCATTGTCTTTGGTTTCTTTAAAGATTTTGACCACACCCTTAGCAATGAGGGCCTTTTCAATGTTGATTCCCTTCTACGTAATTTTGTCGAAGGTTGTAGCACTAAGGATTTGTAAATGGAAACCTAATTCTTGGTTGAGGTTATGCACAAATAAGCTAACAAGCTATTTTTCGGGTATCTTGAATGGGAATTTGCTAGCCATTTGTCTCCATCATTGAAGAAAAGAAATGAAAGTTTCTCCATTTTTTTATTTGTTGTTGCATAGATCGGTCATGGAGATCTCATGCTCTGTGTTGTAGGAGAAATGGGTAGCAAATTTCTCTGCAAGTTCGTTAAAAGATTTGATACCCATGGGTAAGTGGGAGAACCATTTGATAGCTTGATCTCCAAGACTGCGAGGAAAGAGACACATAAGATATGTGTCATTATGTGAGACCTCGAAGCAAGCAAGATAGAATTCCCTAATATGGTCTTTTGGGTCTCCTTTTCCTTTGTATTTGTCAAATTTGGGAATAGTAAAATTTTGAGGAAAAGGGATCATGGGTAATGACTGATCAAAAGGATAAGGACACACTTCTTCTAAAGAGAAGGTCTTCTTGGTGTGGCCAAATGTAAGATTAGATAGTTGTTGTTGAACCTCCACAAGTTTTAGCTCCATAGTCATGGGAGGGGTTGGAAACATCTCCTGTTGTCCTCAAAGTGGTTGTTGATGCCCATACGGAAGATTGTAGTGTACTCCATGGGCATTGGTGTTATAAGGGTCATATGATTGGTTGGGGTCATATGTGTTGTATGTTGGGTTGAGATTGGGTTGGAATTGGATGCTTTGATTTGGAGGAGGTGGGGGTGGTGCTAGATAAGAATGTAGGCTTTGTGATGGTTGAAGAAAAGAGTTTGGGGGTGGAAATCTAAAGTTTGTTGGATTAGGTTGCGGTTGCGGAACATAGCTTTGGGAAGTTTGGTTTTGGGAATGTTGAGGGTGGATAGGAAAGGTGTTGAAAAATTTTAGCGCTGATGATCATAGTGGTGGGGGGACATAGGTAGATGTGTTTTGTGATGGTTGAGGTTGATTGAGGATGAGCATAGAAGAATGCTGTGGTTGGGGTTGCATGACCCTGGTTGGTTGAGAGATACGAAGGTTTGATGATGTTGGGGGTGGTGTTTGTTGAGACCCTTGTTGGATGGCTACATAGTTGTTCCCTAGATGGTAATTTGGTGGGAAACCTTCTCATGATGGGGTAGCCAAGTTTCCACTTACGATTGGTGTGGGCATTCTAGGAGTTTGTTGTATGTTTGATCAAGCTATGGCGGCTTGTTTAGCTAGCTCTGCTTAACAATGTAGAGTCTCTTGTTGGTGTTTGTAGATCTCCATAGGCATTATTAGTGGTGATAAGGGTCTCTCTGCCATTGGTTTTTGATAAAGAGGATTCTCATATTGGGCAATGGTTTTCCCTTGTGAGTCTTGTTTGTGTAAGGGCGTGGTCACTATTGACATGGTTTGGACTGCATGTATGGTGTTTTGGGTGTTGTTTGTGTCCTTGAGATTGGATAAATCAAAATCTTGAGGTAATTTGGCTCCTTGCTTTGCAAGCAAGCGAAAGAAATGATCTTGGTTCTCACTAAGGATTTTGTTAAAGGTGGCTATGGCTCTAGGATCTTGTATGAATTCATCAAGATCTTACTCATCTTCTTGAGAGGATTGACCTTTTTCAAAGTGTCACTCTTCTTGAGATGGGGCTTGATCTATGGTATAACCTTGTGGGACAAAATCCGGAGGCATGCCGGTGGTATAGTGAGGTGTACTTACCAAAGGGACCCTACCTTCTTGAGATGGGCCTTGATCGATAGCATATCCTTGTGGGACAAACTTCAGAGGCATGCCGGTGGTATAGTGAGGTGTACTTACCAAAGGGACCCTACCTTCTTGAGGGTTGTTTGGTTGGTCAAGCTGCGGCATGTTTGGAGAGTTGGTCAACCTTTCTACGGGTGTCTTTGGAGTAACCTTGCGAGTAATGTTGGATCGACCTGATTGAGGAGTGTGGGGAGGTGATTTGCGCTTCCTCGAGACAACTTGCTTGGACTTCATAGTTTGCTAGAGTCTAGTGGTTACCATGGAATACACTAGGACAAATAGCTAGGATTTTGCTTGCTTTTTGGAAAAGACAAATTTTGATGCACAGTTTACTAGACAAAAGGCACTGTACTGATTGACCAAAGGCGTAGGACTGTGCTACCAAAAGTGAGCTACTGTAATGCCAAAGGCAATGGACTGAGCTACCAAAGGCGAGGTACTGCTATACCAAAGGCAAGCTACTGTTAGACCAAAAGCGAGCTACTGTGATACCAAGGGCATTGAAGTAGGTTTGCTAAAGGTGAGGTACTGTTATACCAAAGGCAAGCTACTGTAATACCAAAGGCAAGCTACTGTTATACTAGAGGCGCTGAAGTAGTGTCTGAGATGCTTTATAAGGCAAATTTTGATAGATTTGGTTTTGATTCTAATTGGTTTTGCTTTGGCAAGAGAAAACATAGCAAACAAAGTGGCAAGAAAAAGACTGACACAACAGATAGTGTATGTTCGAGGCTCACAAAAAGTCTAATGTTTCCATAGGTATAAGACAATTGCAAATAATATCAAGCAACTTTTATCCCTAGAGACAAGGTTTCATTGCAGTAAATTAGCTCACAACTTAATACTCTGTCGATCAAAATGTCATTCCATAAAGGTGTCAGACATTTGTATCTTTGCGAGAGACGATAGGTAGGGATATCTCACCCTCCCCTTGGAAAGCTCAAGTAGGTCACAAGAGCTTTATGGCCAAGGGAATACTATCTCTTCTCAAGGGAGCCAATGGTGAGTATCTTAAGGGCTTAAATTGATTCCCCTTGCATTGATGATTACCGCAACGTTCAGAGGTAGATCAGGTAGTCACTATCTAGAATGGTTCTTAGTAACTTTGAGGGACTAACACCTTACAAGCAATGTGACAAGCTACTAAAAGCTTTAACCAATCCTACTAAGAGTATCAAACACTTCGCTCGATTTTAAAATCATTTCCACAAAAAGCTAGTACACCTCTTTTCAGTTTGGCACCACAAGGTAAGGCTGACGTTGGTTAGGACTTGGCTTTCGCCTTATCCCTCTTATATAGCGGTTCAAAGGAAAACTCTGCTTAGGGTCATCCCTTTTGGATGAAACGTATCCAAAAGTAGCCCTTCTAAAGGAATAACTGAAATGTAAGAGCAAGCACGTCAAACAAAGGTTCAATTGTCTCGTTATAAGAAAAATAAGGTGCAACTAAATTAGGCACACACATGATTGTAGTTGTCAATTGTCCCTTATGAAATTGAAGTGTTTGGCATTCATGTCCATTGTCCCTTAAAAAATTGAGGTGTTTTCGCATACATGTCCATTGTCCCTTAAGAAAGCAATATGTTCCTAAGACTTAGATTGCAAAAGATGTTTGTTCAATTATCCCTTAAGAAGGCAATATATTTCTATGACTTAGTGTAATAGAGTGAGATTTCTTCAATGCTCATCCTGCATGAACATGTTAGAAAAATGTATTTGCTCTGTGTGAGTGATAAGAAGCTACAATAGGTCAATTAGTTCCACAACAACTCACAAGTTAGCAAAAAATAAATCAATTTGACTAAAAGCACTTTGCTGTCTTACAGGAAGCGACTTACTATAATACCGAAAGCGCTGAACTGTGCTGCCAGAAGCACGGTGCTCCAAACCAAAGGTGATTCATTGTACTACTAGAAGCACTTCTCTACATTACCAATAGCGTAGTACTGTTCTACCAAAAGCACAGTACTATTCTGCCAAAAGTGCTCTACTGCCCCCTGATCTAAAAAAAGTTGTATTTCGTCAACAATGTTAGGTCAAAAGATAATTTCATGTTTGCTTTGTAGATCTGGGATGTAATAGCTGATAAATCTATAACCTGGGATCAAGAACAACTCAAAGAATGTCACTAATAGATAGCTTAACACAAAAAATTGCAAATACTCCTAACTATGTCAGCTTAGGAAGTATAAAAGATAATTGAATGACAAATAAATCAGCTTGTCAATCAATTAACGATAGTTATGTGAGTAAAACCCTGCAAAATCACAAAATAAGATCTGAGAAACCTAAATTGCCAAAAGTGCTTTACTGCTTTGCCAGACGTGCTGGACTGTGTTACCAATAGAGTGCTACTGTGCTACTAGAGGTGCTACAGTATCGCCTGAGGGCGCTATACTGTGCCGCCAAAAGTGCTTTACTATACTACCAAAAGTGCGTTGCTGTGTCTTTTGTGCTATTCCGTACTGTACTTAAAAAAATCAATTTCTCAAAGAAAAAGAGGGATTAGTGGGTCCCACCAGACGTGCCAGAATGTGTATGAGGAAAATCGATAATAATAAGATCAAAACTAACAAATCAAAAACCCATAACATAAAGAGAACTAATCTAAATAAAAGTCATTATCAATAAATCAAATGAAACAAGAAAGCTTTTACCCAGATTTGTGTTCTCTTTCTTTGAATGTGGATTACTCAATAGTGCTGCGAAACCATGTTTACAACAAGCAAGTGTAAGTGCTCAAAGATCAATGTCAAAAGATTGTAAAGTTGCTCAATCGATGCGATGTATGCTCAAAGCATTGTAAAAGATGCCTAAGAATAAGTGATCGAAGAGGATTTGTGAAGTAGATGAGGGGGGTTTATATAGGTTTCAATAGAGATCGATCAACAGTCCAGATAATTCAGAAGAATCAACGAAGGAGATAAATCAAATAACCATGATGAATGTGCACATGACATGTGTCAATCCATAAGGATATTTTTATTGAGATATGATGAAAACAAGATTGATTTAATAGATAACTCAACTTGTAATTGTGCCTTTTTTAGAGTTCTAAAAATAAAACTGATTGTGCACATGAGTTAACAAGATATTTTAAGAGGAATTGGAAGATAACTAAAATTAAATAAATAAATTTATTTAATTGTTTGTGCATGATAGAGGAATATGAAGATTATAAATAAAATACTTGATTTTATTTATTTTTAGAGTATTGAGATAATTTAAATTAGAAGAATAAGTGATTTAATTAAATAATGTAGAATTATTTAATTATAGATAAGATAGAATTGGATGAGTTAATTAAATAATTAGATTTATTTAATTAATGGAGACTTGAAATTTGAAAGAGGATAATGATTTAATTAAATAATAAAAATTATTTAATCATGGAAGAATAAAGTTGAATTCAATTAAATTAATTAAATAAAGAGGATTTATTTAATTAATGTTGAGTTTAGGAGATTTAGAGGAATTTGATGAAATTAATTAAATAATTAGATTATTCAATTAATGTTGAAATGCAGGTGATTAGGAAGAAATGACGAAATGCAAGTGGTGCGACGACATGGTCATTTTAGGGTATCTACATGAAGGATGACAAGGTCAATAATAGTGCTTGTGATTTAAGAAATGAGAATTGATTGATATCAGCATACTTTGCTAGTCTCTTGCTAATGATCTATATGAGTTATTTTTCTTAGGGGGAGATAATAGTCTTTGTCATCATATGTCAAAAAGGGTGAGAAAGAAAAAGAGTATCAAGTAGTTTTGCCATCAATGACAAAGGGGGAGATTGATGAAAGTAGATTGCCATTGATGTTAAAAAGGTGTTGGTATTGACAGGAGTTGTTCATATACTTCAAGTTGATATGTTGCTTCATGGCTAAGTCAGGAAATGCTAACTTGTTTGATTAGTTTGTGTACATTCTTGATATTCACAAGACTACAGGATCATAATCATCAATCATGATAAGTATGATACAATGCATATGTTTTATGATACAAGGTTGCTGATAAAGTTCATCTTGTCTTCATGCTTGATTAGTGTGGACAAAAATTGATTTGAATTTATTGAAGATGAAAATCATTCAAGATGAAATAAAATGATAAAAGAATTTGAAGAATATTTATTGATTTTGTTTGCAAATAGAGAATGTGATTTTACAGGGGAAGATGAAATTGAACAAGGCAAAATTGATTAAAGTATACAGAGAGAGTTGAAAAGCTATTCAGAGAAAATATCAATGGAATATGAAAAGTTTTTATTTTCTCTTATATGGATACAGAGAAGAAATACATATATATATATATATATATGATTTATTTTTGCAAGTTCCAGATTGAGGTGTGTGTGTCATTGTGTATGTGAGATCATGTTTTGACAAAGGGAAGAAGATGAGTAGAGAGATGAAGAGTTTGCAAATATAATCAGATGATTAGATGATTGGAGATGTGATCACAGAGATGGTGCAGGAATTATCACAGAAAGAATTTGTTTTTATGATTTGTTTCTTTTGCACAAATTGAAGAATATAATTTTGTAGTGAATTTGTTGTGAAAGATAAAGGGGAGGTATAAGGTTTTGCACTTGATTGAAATAGGGTAATCCCCTAATAAGATTTGTATGTGGACCCAAAGTGTTTGTAAAAATGTCAGTGAGACTTTCTGTATGCCAGTGAGGCTTGTAGGTCAGTGAGACCTTACGTTTGTCAGTGAGACACATATTGTAGCCAATGAGGCTTCTTTGTAGCCAGTGAGGCTTGCTTGGTTAGTGAGACCTTCATGTAACCAGTGAGCTTTTGAATAAGCTAGTGAGGTAGTTTCAGAGTGGTTTTTATTCCCCTTGAGGGTTTTCCACTCATCATATCTTGTGTTATATTTCTTATGTGTCTTCATGATCTGTGTTTAATGTCTTGATTCATGCCTTCAATATTATAATTGTACATCTATGAGTTAATAAATAACTTTGTCTTTCTCTCTCTTTTTCCTATAAGTTAAAATGATTAAAATTGTAAAATTTATACAACACTGATTCACCCCCCCTCTCAGTGTTGTCCTGGACTCCAACACTTTCTATTTGAGAGTATTGTAATTCATAGCCCACCAATGTGTGACTGATGTAGTAAATGGCTCTTTCTTTACCTTCATAATCTTGTTGTGCTAGGAGAGCCCCAAGAGCTGTTGGTGTAGCAGATATGTAAAGTGACAATGGTTTCCCTTGGATAGGAGGCATGAGAATAGGTGGATTCATAAGATATTCCTTCAGCTTGTCCAATGCCTCTTCGCATCTCTCATCCCACCTAAATGAAATGTTCTTGTGTAGGAGATGATTGAAGGGTTGACACTTGTCTGCCAGTTGTGATATGAACCGCTGGATTGCTTTTAGCTTACCTTGTAGAGACCTCAGTTGAGTAAGATTCTTGGGTGGTGGCATGTCCATAATAGCCTTGACTTTGGCAAGGTCTACCTCTATTCCATTTGCTGATATAATGAAGCCTAAGAGCTTGCCCGAGGTGACTCCAAACACACATTTCTTTGGGTTCAACTTGACTTTGAATTGTTCTAGTCTTTGAAAGACTTTCTCTAACACATCTAGGTGTGATTCTCTTGTGAGTGACTTTGTAAGGATATCATCTACATAGTCTTCCATTGTGACGTGCATCATATCATGGAATATAGTGGTCATAGCACGTTGATATGTGGCTCTTGCATTCTTGAGCCCAAATGGCATGGCATTCCAGCAGAAGGTACCCCATGGACAAGTAAAAGCTATCTTATGTTGGTCTTTTGGTGCTATCCTGATTTGATTGTATTTGGAGAATCCATCCATGAGAGATAACATGGTATGCCCTACTATTAAGTCAACTATGATATCTATATTTAGAAACAGAAAATCATCCTTGTGGCAAGCTTTGTTTAGATCTCTGAAATCATTGCATAATCTGACTTGGCCATTAGGTTTGGATACTGGTACTATGTTGGAGACCCACTCCGAATAGTCTATAGCTCTGATGAACCCCACATCTAGTAGTTTCTTGAGTTCTTTTACTAGCAGTGAAATGTGTGGATGCATCTTTCTAAGCTTTTGTTTTACTGGTTTCACTCCTGGATCTAATGGAAGATGATGTAGAATCAAATCTGGATCTAACCTTGGCATATTTGTGTATGACCAAGCAAAATTGACTTGCTTTTTCTTGAAGAATGGTACAAACTTAGTCTTTTCTGGTGGGGTTAGAGACTTAGCAAAATGAATGATCTTAGGCTGTTCCTCTATTCCAATGTTAACAGGTTCCAAAACAATCTGAGACTTCTCCTGGTGCATGTCATCGGGGAGAGTGTCAATCCTTCCATTGTCAGGTGCCACAGTTGGGTTTTCACCATCGGATGCGTCCTTTCTTTTTACTATTTTGGGATCTGATACTGCCACAAAGAAGTTTTCACCATCAGATCCTATTTTTATTTTGATATTTTTGTGACTGAAGGCTTAGTACCCTCTCTAAAATAAGCCACGGTATTTAGTTCAATTGAGAAGCTAACTTTATGATCTCCTATAGGTAGGTGGTCCCTAAGTTCCATGTAGTCAATATAGGCATCATCGTTTTGGAACGTATCTAGTTGCGGGGTTCCTTGTAGATCCCAGTCAATAAGTTCATGATGCACAAGGGGGAGGGAGTCAGAGGATAGATCTAATTCATTGAAAGTTTAAATGGATACTCTAGGGGTATTGGTAAGGAGAGTGTTCGGGATGGTACTTTCCTCTAAATTGTTTATTACGATAGAACTCAAACCTTCCTCGAAAGTTGTACTCTCAGGGATTGACAAATCACACTCTAATGGTCTATGCGGTAGCGTTTGTCCCTCACGGTAGGGGCTATAAGTTTGAATGGTTTCAACCTCTTTGTCATCATAAGAATGCCCTGTCAGTTCATCCCACTCATATTCATTGGAATCTATGTCACTATCCTCTTGAAGGGTATGGATCATTTCCACAAGATAAGCATTTACTTTTGCTTTGCCCTTATCCCTATAACCTAGACCTTTTGTAGTTCTAGCCAATGATGAAGAAGAAGGTTGAATGGGTTCTATGATTCCTTCCTTTCTTAGGCCAATGGGGCCTTGTCCTTCATAACCCATTCTATGTAGGATAGACTCACCTCATCCATAGATTTCTGTTGGGAGCTTAGGTGGCTCTTGTTGTATGTTCTCTTCTTCTTCAGTGTAGAGCCATTGTAAGATATCTCTTTCTTATGTTTCATCTGATAGGGTTCCCCATTTTACAAAGGGAGCTATAGGAGGTGCAGGAGGAGCAGAAGGCTTTGGAAAATGCTTGGGTTGCCCGAAGGATCTAGGAGATAAAGGCATTTTGGCTAGGTTGAGGCTGTGCTCGATGGAGTATTCCCCTACTCCTGTTTCTTTGATGGTAATTTTCTGCTCTTTGGGCTTGGATGAGGAAGCTTCAGAGGTAAAATCATGCTATGAGGTAGGGGATGTAGATGTTCTATTGTTGGGTATGATATAATCAGGCTTTGAGTGGACAAAGTTGCAATGCTGAAAGGGGTCGAGATCACCTTGGATGGTAACTTATTTGCCATTATGAGGGAATTTAATGCATTGGTGATAGGTAGAAGGCACAACTTTCATGGCATGAATCCAAGGTGTACCTAGGAGAATATTGTAGGCTAGCTCCCTGTCTAGGACTTGGCACACGTCTTTTATCACCGGTCCCACTTGTATGGGTAACACCACTGTTCCTTTGGTAGTTCTCTCCTCTTCATCATAGGCTTTGATAGTAATCTTCTTCCTTGGATCAACTGCATTTTTAGAGAACCCTAATGTAAGGACTAGCTTGAGCGTGCAAATATTTAAACCGGCACCCCCATCAATGAGAACCTTCTTGATGCGGTGCTTATGGATGAAGGCGACAATATGTAAGGGGGTGTTATGAGGTTGAGACACTGAGAGGTCATCTTGTTCGGTAAATGATATGGTACTCGAGGAAGTGAGATTTCCTACCATGGCTTGAAACTTCTCTTGGGCCAAGTTCGTGGGCACAGTCGTTTCCACTAAGGCTTTATCGAGAATCTCCTTGTGGGAAGGAGATAGATGCAACAATTCTAAGATGGATATGTGGGCAGGAGTTTTATGTATTTGGTCTATGACACTATACTGATGGGGGTTGGACTGAGAAGGCGATGACCTTGGAGGGAGCGTATTCAACGTGACCTTACCACTGTGGGTGATGATACTGCAATCAGTTTTGTTGGGTCCTGATTGTTGGTTAGACATAACCACATTGATTTGTGCCAAAAATGTTAAGGGAAAATTGGATCTAATATGGATAATCAATATAATAGATCAATGATACCCAAAACTCAATGAAATAATGAACAAAGGAGATCAATCAGACAAAGAACAATACAATGCAAACCTCCTTTAATTCGCAACTTCCATTGATCACCTATCACAAATGATCTTGTCTATGAATATGGCCCTCAGAAGGTGCACTTCCTTGCTATGATTCCAAGATGTCAATTGGGAATGGCTATGATAGTTTTGCCATGAAGATGAGATTCACAACAATGATAGTAATAGTGTGGTAACAAGTTTGATTGCAAGCAATGAAGGAATTGGTGCCAAAGGCACGCTATAATTCCTGCAGAGTAAGTTTACTTAAAGCTTGGATGATAGAAATGGAGGAATAAGGTTCAATTTATAGACTCAGAAAAAAAGAGATCAATGGTTGAGAAGAAATGAGAAGATCAACAGTTGAGAATGGTTGAGGAATGTGCACAAATAGAAAGAAGACAATTGTCACACAAAAAGTTGTTTTATTTGAGTTAAAACTGCTTTCTTTTATAAAGATAAGATTTGATTTCATAAATTAGAATGTTTTTTTCTAATTTAAGAGATATTGATAAAAACAAGGTTGGATTGAGTCAGTTAACTCAACTTGAGATTTGCTTTTGCATGATTTGAGAGAAATTAAATAATAAATTATTTAATTTTGTGTGCATGAAGAAGAAGACTTATTCTTAGAAGATTTGAAAGATATTTGAAGAATTAGGAGATAAGAAAGCAAATTAAATAAATAAATTTATTTAATTGTTGTGCATGGTTTGGAAGAATAAATAAAATATTTGATTATTTTTTTTTAGATTTAGAGGATTTAAATAAATTTGATTGATTTATTTAAATTTGGAAGAATGTTTGACTTAATTAAATAATTAAGAATTATTTAATTGTTTGGATGAATTTAATTAAATAAAGGATTTTATTTAATTTTGACTTTATAAGAGGTAATTAAATATTTCGATATTTAATTAACTTAGAGGAATGTGAATTGAACAAATAAATTTATTTATTTATTTATTGATAGAAGAATTAGAATGAAATAAATATTAAGAATATTTATTTAGACCGAGTCGTGCCATTTTTAGGCGTATACAACATGTTTTAAAATCATGGTTGCTAGTGATTGACCATTAAGGTCACTACTTTCATCAAGATACAATGAGATTTTTGTCTTCATCTTCAAATTCAAGGCATTATGCAAGATAACATTGTGAATTGTTTATTGTGTAGGGTTTTGATTTTCTTGCATATTTACTACTTTGCTAACTACCTTTAAGACTGGATATTGCACACTCAGCTGCAATCTCAAACAACTCACTCACTGTCACTTGAAAATTCCTTTCATGAGAACCCTTCTATAAAATCAAACCATGCCCTATAGACTACCTACTTACTTATTATAGGGGACTCGTTGTTTCATGGTATTGTGGGTCTTAAGATCATTCAACCTTATTGCCACTACTTCACAGTCCACAAGGTATTATTCACTATTTTCCCATCTTTGATGAGTCCCAAAACATTGCTCAAACATGTAATCCACTACCTCCATTATACAATGTCTAAGAAGAAACATTAAACCTGTGATTACCACTATTACTTCATTTGGACAGTCATTTCCTGATTGCATTTGCCTTGTCTAATACTATCAATAGCATTTGAAAAACCCTTAAGTTTAGCAAGGGGGTAAGGAAACTCACTGTTAAAATCTCCACTTTACTATGCAAGGTTTGAGCTTTATTATCTTGTCACTGCTTAGCCTCTTTTTGACTGACACACCTCAAGTGACCGTCATTCTTCTTACCATAGATTGCATTTACAAATATCACTGAGCTACATAGTGTGCTTGTTATTGGCTACAATATTTAGATTGCAAGATTTTGTTATTCGCTACAATGTCTCAATCTTTCTGGTATTGCAACCTCACTAATACGCTAGAGTTATGGTTTATGTTTCTATGGAGGCCTAGGGTTTGTACCCTAGTCATGCTCTTACGAATGCTTTTGTTGGTATTAAAAAACAACCTTAAATCTTGGGTCAGAAAATTAGCTATCTTGACAGGGTGTGGTATGATCTTGGATTGTATCCTAGAGTGTGTGGGAAGCTTGTGTTTGATCATTAAGGTATGTAAACCTGATCAATGAAATGTATCCTATATAGCATGGGTCTTGCTTTAATACTTCCCATAATGGTTATTAGTAGATCACATTATTATAGTTTGTGGTAACCCAAGATTGCATTCAAGTATGTAACAAACTTGGTCTGTAGTTTAAGCTATACACTTTTAAGTAACATTCATAAGGTTTAGAAAATCTTGATCACTCTCTAGAATAGCCCATTAAACATGGGTTGTTCTTGAATGCACTACATAATTGATATAACACAACCACTCTGCATATCAACAAGAGTTATAGGCTCTTTATTGCAGCAAGAGGTAATCGCTCTTGGATCATGATATCATTACATTGTAACCTATTAAACTTGAGTCAACCTGAACGTACCCAATGATGATTGACACATAATTGTGATGACAGTGATTAATTTGTACATGAATTATGCTCATATGATTGCCTCCATTTCTATCACAACATAGCCACATTAAACTTGGGTCACACATGAATGCATCGTGTATTTGTTATAGCACAACTATGTCACATGACCAATAGAGTTATGGATCACATAATTACAGTCACAAGAATTTGTTCCTCAGTTGTGCTCTTATGGTGATTCCATTACTATTACAACATAACCCTTTGGACTTATATTGCTCAAATCCTTACATTGGTTATTTTCTCTTTGGATGGATGGCAATTCAATGGCAGGGATTTGTATGCAGGTCATGCTCATATAAGTGCCTTCGTCACCATTACACAATAGTACATTGGAACTTCCTTTCTTGAACCTTTACTTCATTTTTTATTGTTAGGGTTTCTTAGTGATTATTCCATTTCCACGTGGGATATTGATAAAATAAACCAAGAAAAAAATCATTTTCTTTTTAGTTAACTCCTACTAACATACTTTTGGAATAAATGTTTGACTGCATTACTTCGAGTGTGAAGAATTTTATTTTCTGCTTATAATACATTCATTGAGAGCTATAGTATAAAGCTTCTTGTGTTGAAACCCATCCTATAAACTTGCTTTAAGATACATTTAGGAGGCTTCATGGATTTTTTGTGATTTATATAGCTTTTATTTTAATAGTAAATCACATCAGATTCTTTCTGAAATTGAAATGATTTATTAATTATGGTTTTATGATGATCAAATGTTTTATTTAGAAGGGGTTAATATGTGGCATTTTTATGTGCAGGAAGAATAGATTGTGATGCAACATTCAAGTATGGACGGTTCAGGCAAACTTGGATTGCTATCAATGACATAACCAGGTTGGAGAGTACCTTGATTCAGTCTGAAACACTTTCGGGTGTTTTCTTTTAGAAGCAGAACCTGAGTATAGGAATACAAACATCGGTGGATAGAGAAAATCATAAATCTGCTGGTCCAATTTTGGATCTGATTTGAGATTGTGAATATTGAATAGAGAAAGTTCCTACATTCTAAAGATAAAATCATAAATCTGCTGGTCCATTTTGTGATCCAATTTGAGGTCGTGAAGCTTTGACAGCAAAAGTTCCTACATTCTAAATATAAAATCATAAATCTGCTTGGTCCAATTTGAGGTCCAATTGTAAGGATTTGTCTTGATACAAATTGTTACTTTAGAATTATGGTATTTCTTTTCTTCTAATGTTTTCAACCCTCATTTAAGGGAAGAGCTCCGAAGATGGTTCCTTCATATGGAGACTACACTTTTCCGCTATATGTTTCATCTAGAAACACCAGAAGCTCAGGTACTATCATACTTCGAGCAAAAAGTAGGAGTCATGCAATGACAAGATACTCATTTTTGGAGCTTTGGTTAAGAACTTTAAATATTTGGCTATGTGCATAGAGAATGTTCATGGAGTGCAAACTTCCTTACAAAGCAATTACCACAACAGAGTTTGAGGTAAATTGCACCTACTATTTTATGCTGATATGGATATGTTCTAACTTGTAGTTAATTGTTGTAGCATAACAAATAGGCTATATAGTTGTTCATATACCATTGTTTCTAATTCAAAATTGCTATATCTTATTCTAGGAGCAAATCACAGGGGGAGTCTATACATAAGACACCATTGTTTCAAATTCAAAATTGCTCGCTCTTTCACAATTGTTTGCTTCATTTATTTGATCTAAGACAGCCTGCTATTTAGAAGATGCTCTCAAAATCATAGTAAAATCCTTTATTCCGAGAAGACTATTCAAAATCTTCCCATCATAACAATGAACAAAAGCATCAGTCATTAACCTGAACTTTGCAAGAGTTTCATCAAATTCTACTTTTCCACTCTCTTTTCCATTCTAAATTTTATTCCCAATTTCATCCATGAAGAACTTCCTCAGCCTATAGATTCTATTGTTAGCCATAACTTTACCAGGTGTCAAGGATAGCTTCAAGTTTTTACCCAAGCAACAATTGACAAAATTCAGCCTTACCAGATACAATGTATTGAAAAGTTCTTTGAAGTTATTCTGGAAAAGAGTCCCTGAGAGTATAATGCGCAGTTTTGAATTAATCTTTTTGCATGAATTCCATTATATCTAGTAAGGCTAAATTTTGACAAAAAACAACAATTGACAAAATTTAGCCTTACTAGATACAATGGAATTCATGCAAAAAGGTTAATTCAAAACTACACATTATACTCCCAGGAACTCATTTCTAGAATAACTTCAAAGAGCTTTTCAACACATTGTATTTGGTAAGGCTAAATTTTGTCAATTTTTGCTTGGGTAAAAACTCAAAGCTATCCCTGACACCTGGTAAAGTTATGGCTAACAACATGATATACAGGTTGAGGAAGTTCTGTTGGAAACAAGGTAGATAACTAAGACGGGGGGTGAATCAATTATCTCAAATATCTTTAACTTTATTTTCTCCTTTAATAATTAATGCAACATCAAAACATATAAGCATATATGACCATAAGAACAAAAATAAAATCAACACTCATAACACAAGGATTTTTACATGGAAAACCCTATTAAGGGAAAAACCACGGGGTGACTAACCCAAGATTGTATTCTCTGTTAAAAGAATAAGAAGTACAAAATGGCACTTGCCAATTAGGGCTCACTGCCCAAGCACACTGCTCACAAGAGGCATACTGCCTACAAGAGACTCACTATCTACAGAACTTACAAAAGGTAATCAGGTGTTTGAACTGATGAGATGCATCTACAAATGCTAGAGTTTAGTCTTGGTTAGGCACAATATACTGATCTGATGCACTTCATTCT
This sequence comes from Cunninghamia lanceolata, assembly GCA_027924645.1. Classification (NCBI taxonomy): domain Eukaryota; kingdom Viridiplantae; phylum Streptophyta; class Pinopsida; order Cupressales; family Cupressaceae; genus Cunninghamia; species Cunninghamia lanceolata. The sequence continues at coordinate 13,278,316 of BSBN01000854.1, forward strand.
TCCTCTGCTTTAGTACTATTTCTCTGTCACATACCGAACTTGTATTGCTGCTTTCACACTTATCCCTACTTTTCTTCGCACTTTATTTCATCCCTAATTCACATCACACCCTTACATACTGGAATCCATCTGATATTTATATCTGCATCAAGGATTTCATCCACTTCCTAGTTGACAACAAGAATACTCAAGATATTTACAAGTTACTAATTTGTCGGTTGAATCCATGCTTGATTTGTGATGCGTATCAAAAACATACACATAGAAGTCATTAATCATGTCGGCCAATAATATATGATCCCACAAATTGCTTGATCAACACATTGTACTCATCCGGATTGAAGTCTGATACTTTGTTGGTCAGTTCTTCCTCTGTCTGCTCTACTTGACTAGAACCTGATGCTCAGATGCTCATATCTTTTCCATGCTTTACTACTGGAGGCTAAATCTCTAGAATATTATAGTCATGATACCCCTTGTGACTTATCCAAGTCTGTAACTTGCTAAGTTACACCATCTGAGAGATCCGGACCTAATTGTCAGACCTTGTTGCATACTCTGTTCTTGTTCACCAGACCAAAACAATCTTCAATTTGACTTCCGGTATAGGCATACTATGTACTGTGGATATGTGGGATAGACTTTGTTGCCATCAATGACAACACTCATGAACCCACATAGTGTCTCTTGCCAACAATCTCCCCCTTTGGCATTGATGGCAACACTTAGTGAAAAATGGCTAAGTGTCACAGTAAACCCCCCCTTGGTTGATGCTCTGTATTTCACACTATTTTTCTGGAGCTCCCCCTTAGCTGTATTCCACATTTTTCACTACTCCTCACTCCCCCTTTGACATCAATGGCAAAGGGCAGAATCTGCACACCAAAATTTGCAAAAATTAACCCATACATGGCCGCATAAGTATATATATGTTATACTTACATATACTTAAGTATATCCACAAAAGTGGCCTTCAACTGTACAAATTCTGTGGCCCAACTTTGCTTCATCCTGTCCAAAATGGAGATGTGACCACTCAACAAAAATGCATATGCTTCTACCCTTCTTAAATCTGCCGGATCACTAGTCCGGGCTGTGGTTTGAGCATCGGTCAAGGCCTCATGCATTGCCTCCAACTTAGGGATGATTATCCCTCTGAGTTCACTCATTCTGTTTATTATATCCTTCTTTTCTTTGTTTAACCTCTTTATTTCATTTATGATGACAATGACCTAGCATTCTTGATTCATTAAGGATGTAGTGAGGGGATCAAAATTCTGAGATAAACTTGATAGTTTACCTTCTTGTTCTTTCATCTTCTTTTCAATATCCTCTGTCACTTTAGGCCAAGATAGAGAAAATTTGTACATGTCCCCACCATCTTTAAGAGCATTATCAAGGCTCTTTATCCCAATGTCTAGGGTCCTCCTATCATTAGTAATCAGTCCTTGGACATCAGTAAATCTTTTTCCTAAAAACTCCTTCCAGACCTTTCCTTCAGTCGATTTCTCTAAAGATTCAAAATGAGTGCTAACAGAATTTACTAAAGATTTCAAGTTACCAGATGGAGAGAACAAAGGATCCTTTTGAAATGATGGCATGATCTTCTCTTGCATCCCAGATGTAATCTCCAACAGCTCACAGTCTTCCATGTAAGATTTTAGAAGTTTTTCTTTTGCTTTGGCTTGAGCAAAGATGCTATTTTCATTGTCTGGACCAGAGAGAGAGTCAAAATTTAGTGGTCCTTGAAATAACTTAGGTTCATCTATTTCCATCATTTCTTTGTTCAAGAAATTCTTCACTGCCTCTGTAGTGTCTCTTGCCGGAGATTGAGTCTTATTTTCCTTTTGGATCTCAGAACTGTCATCATAGGTCTTCTTTGCTTGTTCTTCTTCTTTTCCTTTGACCTCCTCTTCTTGACTCACTTTCTCCTCTTTTCTTCCTTCTCCTTCAGCTCCTGAATCCAGAATGTCTGCAGTGGGATTTGGAGGAGAGATGTTACCTATGTTTACTGCTTCATGAACTTCCTCTTCTGGAATAGAGGAAGCCAAGTCCTTAGACTTCTCTTCATCTATCTCTTTTGATCCTTCTACATTTTTGTCAGAAGATTCCTCATTGGTTATATTTAATCCTTCAACATCCATGGTAGAAGGTTCTTCATCTGTTTCCTCTACAATAGGAAGATTGAATCTTTTGAAGGCATTCCAAAGGATGTCTTTTATTTCTTTTGCTACTTGGTCAAGTTCTCCAAGCATAAGTTTATTCATTCTTGCTTTACTCCGAAATTCATCCTTTCAGTCCTTAAAGATCATGTCCATTTGCTTTGGAGTAATAGAAGGATAGAGCTGAATTGCAATCTGTTCTTAGATCTCTAAGTCTTTTCCCTTTGCATTCTCTTTTCTTAGTTCAAGTACATTCTCTAGACTTTTGGGAATTAATGATATAATTTCAATGAATGCTTTATTATAAATATTTAGGTACCTGATAGTAGCTTCTTCTAAAATCCTCTTGTCTGTGTCACTGTATTCATCATAGAACTCTGTTACTGGTTGTAGGTTCCCATCCACAGTGACTGCCTTGATGATGTCATCAATGGAAAGAGTAGGCTTTTCAACAAATTCTTCTGCCTTTTCTTCTTTATTTTTACTGGCAGAGTATTCTTCGGATGTTTTCTTCTTCTTCATTTTCTTGATTTCCTCATCAGATTATGTTTCTTCATCATCTTTGAGGATTGTATATGACCTTGTGGCTTTGGTCTTTATCCTCTTTTCTCCTTTTCCAGATGTCTTGACTTCTCATTTGGTGGCCCTTGAGCTTTTAGGAGTGGCAGGTGCAGAGCTCTTAGAGGATCTAGTCCAGGAGGAGGCTTGTACTGGAACACCTCCTTTCTTTGCTTCTTGTTTCTCTTTCTCAGCCTTCTCCATTTTCTCTCTATTTGCATCTACTACCTCTTTTGATATGCCAAATCTTTTGGCAATTTCCTCAACTTCCCTTCTAACTTTCCTCTCTATCTCCAGTTGTCTTAGCTCAACATGTATTTTTACACTTATTTCTTGAAAGGTTCCAAACCTTTCTACCTCAGGGTCCTTGGGCTAGCTCAACAGGTGTTGAATATGTAGCTCCAAGATTTTCTCATCGACCTCATATCCCATTAGCATTATCCACACTGTTCTGGGCTCAACTGCCTCCATTAGGCATTGATCAGTGTTAACCATGAAGCACACTATATCCTTGTATTTCTCAATTATGGATTGAGGTATCCTCTCTCTGGCTTGCATCATACTTTGGAAGTTCTTAAAGTAACCCTAGAGAACTATGCTTTGAGATTTAGCATCACCAAGTCCATACATATAGTCTCTAATCTGGATTGCAACCAGTTTGTCATTTTGCCAAACCCAATGACTTGATCTAGGTAGCTCATTCATGTAATAGAAGAATAGACACAGTATTAAACAACCATACTTAAAGGAGTTCTTCTTATCCTTCTTGATCTTCTGCAGGTTTTCTAATAGTTGATTTAAGAGAAGATCACATTGGTCATAATATGCATTTTCCCTCAACATCTAATATGCTACATATATTGCAGTCCCAGACACAGAATTCTCCCTGCTAGAATGATAGATCTTATACCCAATTATCATTGAGGCAAATTTGACATCCAGATCTGTGATGTCATCTGTGGTCATTGCTCTCTTATCAAACTTAGATCTGGTGGCTTCAGTTACTATCTGGTTCTTGACAGATTTGAGTGCAGGTAACCCATCGGATGAGTGCAGTCTAGTTACTGCCCTGATGGCATCTTTTGTTATCTTGAAGGGCGTCATTGATGTAGAGTACACAGTGGAAGCACACAATTGATCAACAAACTTGATCGTCGTGAGTGTGACCTATGTCTTGGCAACCTACTCTTGTTGGCCAAACATATCCCGTCGGCCACCTTGCAACTTCTTAGCCTGATCCCTTAACTCCCCCCGATAGTCAACTCCACTTTGTCTTTGAAGAGACTTCCTCTATCAGCGGTGTCTTCAAACCTCTTGTCGATACCCGATGGCGGTTGAGATTCCACTCCCCTTAACCGTGGCGGTTAGTCGCGACCCTGTCGGCTAGACTCCAAACATTGGTGAACTCAAAACAAGGTCTGTCAATACGTTGATATACCAACTTAGTATATGCATAACATGACATGTTATTACTAGTGGACTAATGTATCTTTACACTAATTTCACCATTACGACTGGTCACCTTTTGTATCTAACGAAATGTACATTCTCAATATGCTTTCTCAACATACATTCTCAACGTACATTTGCGATATGCATTCGCAATATACATTCGGTGAGACTAAAGCCATTCTTCACCAATGAACCTCCTATTGGTCCAACATCTTTAATCGGTATAACTTTTAAAAGTTTCTCTGAAGGTTATGTTACGCCAATGGCGACTCTGTAACTCCACAACTCACAGACATTCAACAAGTACAAGGAAACAAGAACTCAATAGAACAAAAGGGGTCTACACTCCTCTGCAAACACTTGATCACCGTCAATTTGGCCACTGTTCTCACATAACAGTATCATGTCAATGCCTAGTCACATAGAGATGCCTAGTCAACTTATACCAAACTCCTTGGATCCTTGGGTGTCTAATCCAGAACCACATGAAACACAAAATACACACTGTATTCCTCCATCACACTGAAAATGAGAATCTTGCTTTCAGTGGACAGAGGAATAACAGTCCATTTTTTCACCAAAACCCTAGTTTCTAGGTTTTCAGAACAGTCTCTGCAAAAAGAACAAAAACTCACAAACTACAACACTTCTAGACACCAGACAACTCTTAAATGAAAGCTACTTCACTACATGAACATTTCTAATTAGTTTCAGATGAACAACTATCTATACAGGCTATACAGAATGACTGTTACAAAAAAATACTCAGAGAGAACAATGTTTCAACACACCCAAAAATCTAGATATTCATTCATGCATGCGCTTCCCTGCATTACATCCAACTCCTTCACCTATAGAAGGCTTGGAACATCAGTTACATTCCTCCAACTGTGCAAAACTAATTTGAAAGATAGTTAGCTATTGGGTTTTCTCCTCTCACAAGAAAACTACATGTTTTCATTGTGTGATTACATCAAATTTGACCAAAACATGGTCTACATAGGTCTAGTGACCAAATTGACATCAAAAACCTTATTACAAACATGATGTGGCTTAGAAAGACTTATTGAAAAGAAAACAAAACATGACTTCTACACCATAGAGAAGGTGCTCCTACACCATACTCCCCCTGCAAGAAAAACTCAAGTCCCTTGAGTTGCTAATTGTTGGAGTGTCTTCCCATGCTTCAAAATGTCTACCTCACTCATCCATGTAGCTTCTAAATCAGGAATATCCTGCCACTTAACCAAGTACTCCTTGTACACAACCTTCCTTATCTTTTTGACAACTTTGGAATCTAAGATGCATTCCAATTGTAAAGGCTTACTTGGAGGTAGATCTCTGACCCAATCTTCATCTTCAATCACAACATCTGATCCATCTTCAGCATTCAATGGAGGTCTGAATGGAAATAGGTCTGAAACATTGAATATGGGAGGAATACCAAGATTGGATGGCAGTTCTATTTCATAAGCATTTGGACCAAACTTATGCACTATCTTACATGGTCCTATTTTCTTCATCAGAAGCTTGGTTGGCTGTCCTTTAGGTAGCCTTTCCTTCCTTATATAGGCCATCACCAAATCTCCCACCTTGAACTGTACATCTCTCCTTTTGAGATCTGCCCTATCCTTGTATTTGGAGACTATTTTTTCCAACTGAACTTTGACTTGATCATGAACTACCTTCATGGTGGCAGCAAAATCTTCTCCTAGAGCACTCCTCTTATCCCAACCTTGTAGGTCTTTGAGTTCAAGTGGTCCTCTTGGATGGAAACCATAAACAATTTCAAATGGACTCTTCCCAGTACTTCTATTCACTGAATCATTGTAAGCATACTTAGCTTGACTGATAATCAAGTCCCATTTCAACCCATGCTACTTGGTAAGGCATCTTCTAACATCTCCCACTATCTTAGGAGTAGGCCAATTGAGAATGGCCTCAAGCTTTGTGGTGTCCATCTTCAAACAACCATTAGAAATCACAAAACCTAGGTATACAAGTTCAGTTTTCATGAACTCACACTTATCCAAGTTGATCATCAACTTATTCTCGTGCAACTTCTTCATCACCTATCCAATATGTTTCAAATGTTCTTCTTTTGTCCTACTGAAAACAAGTATGTCATCAAGATAAAAAATTACAAATTTGCTAATGAATTCAACAAGTACCTCATTCATCAAACGCATGAATGTGCTTGGGGCATTGCTAAGGCCAAATGGCATGACAAGACACTCATAGAGACCTTCATTTGTCTTGAAGGCAGTCTTCCATTCATCTCCCTACCTAATTCTGATATGATGATAACCAGATTTCAAATCAATCTTGGAATAATAACATAACCCTCCAAGCTAGTCCAAAAGATCCTCAATCCTTGGCATAGGGAATCTATACCTTATTGTGATCTTATTTATGGCCCTTGAGTCCATACATAGTCTCCACTTCCCATCTTTCTTAAGAGCAAGTACACTAGGGGCTGCACATGGACTAAGACTCTTTCTAATCAATCCTTTCTCTAAGAGTTCTTGAATTTGTCTACTCACCTCCTCATTTTGCTGTGGTGTCAATTTATAGGCAGCCTTATTGGGCAATGTGGCACTTGGAATCAACTCAATTTGATGACTTATATCTCTCATGGGTGGTAAGGAGTTAGGAGTATCCTCTACCACAAAATCTTGGTACTTATCCAACAATTGCTGCACTTCTAGTGGAACCTCTTTCTACTTTTTGTCTTGCTGTCCTGATTCATCTTTAGGCTTCATTATCAAGGTATACCCTTGGGTATCCTTCTCCTTCATGAAGTGTAAGAACTCTTTGCCACTAACCATCATGAGATTAGTGTCATTACTCTTCTCTCCAATTTGCTCTTGCATAGGATCTAGCCTAAACTTCCTTCCATTCTTGGTGATGAGGTATGTGTTCTTCTCACCATCATGTTGTGCCTTCACATCATACTGCCATGGACGTCCAAGAAGAAGGTGACAAGCATCCATAGGAATAATCTCACATAGTACCTTGTCCTTATAATCACCTATCTCAAACTCAACCCAGGTTTGTTCTTCTATCATGTAATTTTGATTCTTATTCAACCAAGAGATCTTATGAGGACTAACATGGGGCAGCCTTTTCAACTTACACTTCTCTACCATTTCAGTAGACACTACATTCTTAGTGGAACCTGAATCAACAATGATTTTACAAAGCTTACCATATGCTATACCTTGGGTTCTGAAGAGAGTCTTCCTTTGTGGGGGCTCTTGCTTCAATGGCATCTTCATCAAGTTTCTCTTGATCATCATGCTCTCTCCTTCAAGAACTGGTGCAGCACTACTAATGGGTGAATTCACACTTTGGCAATCCTCATCTTTCAACAACTGATTCCTTCTTCCACCATCATGGGAACTAGTTGCCTTCTCAGGGCATCTGCTCATAGTATGGCCTACTTGATTGCAGCCATAGCATCTACCAGGGAAAACTCTAGGTCTTCTACCTGCACCACCACTTCTACCTTTGTCATTTGGTCTTCTCCAACCTCTAAAACCACCACCTCTATGTTCTACATTAGAATGAGACTCTTGTTGACTTGGGTTTTCATTTCTACTTGACTGTTCTCTACCAAAACTGCCTCTTCCCATATTATTTCTGCCACCTCTTCCTCTGGTGTTTTGATCACTCTTCCTTTTCAACTTCTCCTCTACCCTAGAGGCTAATTGAAAACACTCATCCACTATTTTAGGAACCACCATACTGAATTCATCTTGTACGTTATACCTCAAACCATCGAGATATCTGGCCACCATCTCTTTCTCCTCCTCCTTGTGATTGGCTCTCATGCTCAATCTATGAAATTCTTCAGTATATGTAGCCACATCCATACCCTTTTGTCTGAAATGATTAAACTTCCTAATGGTCTGCAACTCATAATCAAATGGCATGAACTTGTCTCTTAGCATGGCCACCATTCTACTCCATTTGGTGATAGGGTTCTTTCTGTGATAAGTGAAATGAAAATGAAGATAATAACGAATCTAATGCATAAATACACGATTATACCTTCATGAAGACCTCACGAATCCATGCGGGAAGGAGATGCACCCACATAGCTCCTCAGATGTTTCCCTTGATTAGAATGACTAAATGTGGATTGCTCAATGCCTACAACACAATGTAGATGAGTGATTAGGGATTTGATGCCTGATTTGGATGGAGATTGGGAATGATTGGAGTGATTTTGGCAGAGGTTTGGTAGGATGAGGAGATTGGGGAGTGGTTTTGACAGAGGTTTTATGCATGAAATGGTCTTATGAAAATGGCTTGGGAGAGGCTCAATTTATAGAATTTTGGAGATGAGGATGGAGGGTGAGGATTCATTTGATGAGATCAAGGGCTAGGAATAAAAGTGAATCTTTTATTCCTAGAGGATGAATTAAAAATTCTCATTTTGGGAAGAGTGGAGGATAATGGGGGACAACTGAATTTTAAATTTCGTGAGTGGATGATTGTGGGGGACAACTAAATTTTAAATTCAGTGAGTGGATGAGTGTGGGGGACAACTGAATTTTAAATTCAGTGAGTGGATGATAGTGGGAGACAAGGTTAATTAAGTGTTATCTTAATTAACTTAAGTCTAGGTTAATTAGATAATCAGGATTTATCTTATTGACAGGGATTAGGGAAATGGATAAATCAACTAAATGAATATTATGAATATTCATTTAATTGATAGGATAGGGTTGTAAGGTTAAATGGATTATTAGGTGAATTAATTGATCACCAAGGATATGCAGATAGGGGGAATGGATTAGTGCAAGGTACGGAAAATTGGTTTGTAGAGGAGTCCAATTTTAGGTGTCTACATTTGCCCCTCTTTGAGATGGTGTTGCGGCTAAGCAACATCATTTCAAAGAAGTTAAAACATAGAGATGGATTGGATAGAAAAAAGATTTTGGTTTGGAAGAATAGGGTAAGGTTTGGGGATAATTGGTAAGGGTGATGCCCCCTCGAGAGGATAGGTGGGTTGCAAGAACATGGTTGTGCTCTCGAAATGGATGAGACAGATTGGTAGATGTGTGCAGAGGATAAGTGGTGGGATGAAAGGATGATGATGTTCGGAGATGATTGGTGGATGATCATTGTACTGAAACTGAATTTGAGCAATCCTAGGTTTGATATAGCAAAGTGGATATGTTCACCAAGGTATAGAAGACCAGGGTGATGATGTTTATCCAACATTTGCATGGACTAGACATGCAGACAAAGGGATGATCCCATACGTACCCAAGATAGTACAACCTTGTCTAGACGAGGGAAGGGGACTCATAGCATAAGCCCTTAGTACAAAAAAGGTATGATGAACCTTAGATGCATAAGGAGATCAATATGCTAGAACCGACCCTATGATCAATCAAGATATGAATACTAGCTTGGAGTAATGAGACCAACCCACAAGCACAGCATACAAAAGCAAGACCATGCCCCATTCTAGATGTTTTCACCACATACCATGATATAGTAAGATCAAGGTAGCTTTGATGTGATCTTCGAATAGGACAAAAGATAAAAATCAAAAACCAAAAGACCAATGAACCAAACGAGTAACCATTGTATCTTTTGCCAAAATGGATGATGATGTGATAGATTTTGCCTATCGTAGGAAAGATATATATCCTAAGGCAGGGATTGATAGATGATTTGATGATGTTGTAAAAGTGGCTCAAGATGTGATGGTGACAAGTTGTGATTGATGCTGATTTGATAGTTGATGATTTTGATTAAGGACAAAGCTTTGATAGGTGATGCGAAGCTTGGATCAAGTGTAAGCTTATTGAGGATAGATGTGATGATGATGTGGGATGATGATAAATGTGACGATGATGAGAGTGTGATGGAGCAATTTTGATTTTTGTGTGATGGATAGATTATTTTGGTATTTTGTGTGTTTTCTATTGTTTTTGTATTTTTTGATTTTTTGATATTTTTGGATTTTTTGATTTTGTGATGTTTTTGTATTTTTTGATTTTGTGATGTTTTTGTATTTTTGGATTCTGTGATGTTTTTGAATTTTTGGATTTTGTGATGTTTTTGAATTTTTTGATTTTGTGATGTTTTTGTATTTTTTGATTTTTGGAAAAGGAATGGTTTATTATGATGGTTGCCTTGGATTTCGTGTGGATAGCCTTTGTGCTAAATACCAATGACAAGGGAACACCAAGCCTAGAGGTGAAAGTGATGGGGTTGGATAGGGGGATTGGATAGCTGATTCATGATAGATGAATGGACAAGTGATAGTGATGTATGTTAGATAGATGGAAGATAGGGATGAGGATTTTCTCCAAGGGCTAGGTTGCAAGGAATCATATGCCCCAATGCTTAAGATTTTACATGATGGGTTCATGTTTGAATGGATGGACTTTGCAGTAGATGGATGGAGGTTATACTAACAAAGGAAGTATGTCAAGAGGTCTCCAAAGCATGTTGTTGATATGTTACCCCTTATCTTTATCAAGATCTAAGGTGGGAGATATAGTGGATAGAATAGATGGGGAATGATAGGATAAATAGGGGATGGTGGATAGGAATATGATAGGATAAATAGGGGATAGTGGATAGGAATATGCAAAAGATAGTATGGATGTGGATGAAGGATATGGTTTTGCCCCCAAGTGTAGGGATACAAAATGGATGGAGAAGGGATTACACATGACGCCCACAAGGGGTTTTCATCAAGGTACTTGCCCAAGGCTCCACAAGGAGTGGTTTTCACCATTGGACGGATTTTTTCTCTTTACTATTTTCTTGATTTTTTAATTTTTTTGCTTTTCTTGATTTTTTGACTTTTTTGATGGAAGGGGGACTCTAGCATCTGTTTCCATAGCAAGGAGAAGATGGTCCCATGTTGGATAGCATTTTGGATGATGATTGTGTGGATGTGAGTAGATAGGAGAAGATGGAATGGATGGTGGATAATAGATTATGGTGTGGATTATGCAGATTATGATGTGAACTATGCAAAAGCATGGACCATAGGAATGTGACGAGGAAGATATGTAGGATAGTGAATGAAAGATGGAGAGACAGGGGTACGAGGGAATTGGAAGTGGTGGATTTTTATATGGGGAGTAGGATGTTTGGGATTTTGGAGTGGATTGGGATGTGGATGCCTTAGTAGAGTTTGGTGCTTTTCGTTTAGGGACCCACACCATTTTTGTTTTTGCTTTTTCTTGTGATGGTGTGGGATTTGATAGCCTTTTTGATTTTTCAGGTTGATTGGAAGGGATAGTATCTTTAGGCTTTTGTGCTCTATGAGTTGAGGCATTCAAATATTTGAATCCCATGGATTTGGTGGAAGCTTCATATTTGAAAGATGTGTGCTTTTGTTGGTCTTGATTCAGGATTTTAGTGGACTTATGGATGGAGGGGTAAAAAGTGGATTTTTGGATAGATGGATGAAGTGATTTGATGATTGGGATATTAGGAGTTGGGAGGATGGGAGGATAAGAGGATTTGTGGATATGGATGTTGGGAGTTGGAAGGATAGGAGGTAGAGTGGATTTGATGGGGATATTTGGAGTTGGAAGGAGTGGAGGTAAATTTGATGGGGGAAGATGGATGGTCACATGCTTTTGCAAATGGTAGGATGATGGAGGAGGGATGGCGACATATGTTTTGGGAGTGAGATGATATGCACCATGTTTGGGATTGGATGAATAGATTTTAGAAAGTGGATGGATGGTATCAACTTGTGTAGGTTGTTTTTATTGGGATACATAGCCAAGGCCATGTGAGGATGGATGGAATGTGGTGTGGATGGGCTCCAAGATGCCTTGTTCATGAAGGCCTAAGCCTTTGCCTTGATAGTTCATAAGTTGGAGCATGTGACATGCAATGGGATGTTTGTTTCTTGGGAAACAAGATGCGAGTCCATTATTTGTTGGAGAAGGATAGGTGGTGGATGGAAGTTGTTCACCTCCTACGAGGAGTCACCACGGATGAAAGTGCTTGTTCCAAGTGAATAGGAGGATGGATTTGGGATGGGATTGGTAGATGGAGGTAAAGGATTCATGGGGGATGGTAAAGGGGTGGTAGAAGAAGGTGTGGGATGAATAAGGGGATCCATAGATGGGAGGGGATCGGGGATGGGATTGGATGGTATGGTTAGATCTTGATTAGGAGAAGGGGTTGATGTGTCAACATGCTTTGGATTTGATTCTTGGCATAGCTCATGTGGTTGGGTAGAAGTGGGATTGACTTGGATAGATGTGGTGGGTTCCTGGATGGATGTGATAGGTGTTTGCATGGATGTGATAGGTGTTTGACTTATGTGTTCTTGAACATGGCTACATGGTGGTTCTTGACTTATGATAGGGGTTATTCAAGAGGTTTGGTGGATGTTGGATTGCATGAGGGTGTTTGATTCCTTGCAAATAGCCAATGGATGGCATCCTTTATGAGTGTATGGGTTAAAGAACAATATAATGGATGGATAATGATGGTGGTTGGTGTAGGATTGGGATTGGGATTTGATAGGGGGGTGACGGGATTAGGTAGTGATGGTTCTTGGATGGGTTCAAGGATAGGTGTTGTGCTAGATGGTGGTGTTGGAGGGGTGGTGATAGTGTTGGGACTTGGAAGATTTGATGGTGGATTAGATGGTGGATGGGTGATAGGGATTGGTGGATTGCGAGATACATAAGGTGATGGATTAAAGTTGATAAGGTTGGAGGGATATTGTGATGGGGGGATTGGAGGATGGGGATTAGGAGATGGGGGATTTGGTTGTTGATATGAGCTTTAGATTTCGGAGATAACATGTGATAGATTGGTGTTCCCTTGGTCAAAGTAAGGATGACAAAGGTTGGGAGATGGGTAAGTTGGAGGTATTGATTGGTTGGACGAGTATGATGGCATGGATGTGTAAGGGGATGGATATTGATATGAGGGTAAAGATTGATATGATGAAGTTTGATATGATGGAAGTTGGTATGAGGTTGAAGGTTGATATGAGGATGATGGAGGTTGATATGATGGAAGTTGATATGATGAAGGTTGATGGGAGGTTGATGGTGTGGATATGTAAGATGTAGATTGGTATGAAGGTTGAAAGAATGACGATTGATATGATGTGGATGGGGATGATGTGTAGGGTGTTTGTTGATATGGTGGAGGTTTGTATGAGGTCCATGGTGTGGATATGTAAGATGTTGAAGGTTGATATGATGAGGGTTGATATGATGAAGATGGGGGAGGGATTTGGGATTCACCAATGATGAGGTCTACTAAGGGTATATCTTTAATGTCATTTTTGAATTGTTCCTTAGCATTAGGATCCATGTTCGCATAGACTTTTCTAATTCTTTGTACTTGTTGTATTGATTCATAAAGATCCATTTGGTGGGAGAGAGTATGGGATGATGGGGGACGATTGTGATGTTGAGGATCAAATTTCAAGACCTTAGGATGATTCGATTTGATTTGATGAATGGTTCTCTATGCTTAAGATAGACTAATGATCTTAAGAAAGATGGTTGATTGGGTTGATTTGATTAGGTGATCAATTAAGGTCTTGATTTTTGATTGGGTTGATTTGGATTTGGAGTTTGATAATGATGTTGGGGGATTTGGATGTTGATTGGGATCGATGTTGATTTGATGTGATGATGACTTGGATATGGTTAGAATTTGATATGGAATGATTAGGGATGATTAGGATAATGATTGGGATGATGTTGATAGGATGAGGATGAAGGATGGAGATGTGACTAGGATGTACTTAGGGATGATTGTGATTGAGGTTGATTTGACAAGAATGGAGATAATGATGTTGATTGGATAATGATTTGGATAAAAAGATGATGATGTGATGATGTAGAGTGACAAGGATGTGATTAGGATTGATTCAAGATGAATTCAATTTTTCTTGGCAAGTAGACAAACAATCAAGCACAAAAACACAATGGCTAAAGGTTTGATTTATGAAAGATTTATCAAGCATGCACAACCTAAGGTGAAGCAAGGACAATACTTGTGGAATAAGTAGAGGGATTTTAGCTTCTAGCACAATGGTTTGTAGTAAGTGTTTTCGTTCAAGTGGTTATACATGCGGCAACGCTACTCTCTATTATGGAGTCTCCCAGCCTCCAAGGGTTACGCCTTGGAGGGTTTTGGGGGAGGTTGGCGGTCGGTATAACACAACAACACCTGTTGCTTGTGACTTTCGTCACAAACACATTAATTTATATAGAGTCTTGAAAGAGCTTGGCTTTAGCTTGTTTCCGCTTGGGTCATTCCCACCTTTTGAAGCAGGGTGGCAGGCCCTCTAAGGATTAACAAAAGCAACACAACCACAAAAATACTTTTGATCCCCAAGTTCATACAAAGATGCAAGGAGAAAGCATACGTATATTTTGTGCTTGCATCACACTAAACATGGTTCATTTTAGATCTTTAGATTATGTCAAGGGTGATTAATGCAAGTGTTGTGAGAATCTTTTGATTCCCAAGGTCACCAAATGGTGCGAGGGAAGAGCATACACTTTTCACACTACAAGCACAAATCATGAAAACACTTCACACAAATTAGATTGATTTTCTTGATTATATGAGTGAAGAATGCAGATTGTTGTTCTTTTTAATCCAATGATGTGATTGATGCAATTTGTGGTTCTTTTTAAAAGTCCAAAATCAAAGTGTTTTGATAGTTGTTTGTTGCAAGCAATGATTAATTTTAGTTGCACCAAAATCAAATGTTCTTTATACTAAGGCATACAAAGATTCTTTTTAGGTGCACCAATGAAGATGTGTCTAATCTACTAAATCCCTACAAAAGATGTTAGTAGTTTCGAGATGATGGTCTTGGATGACCTGCAGAAAAGAGACCCAACCTTGCACAGATCCTTAAGCTAGTATAGAAAAATAGCGTTAAAACAGAGGGAAGATAGTGCTAATACATAAGATAGCACTAATATAGAAAATAGTGCCAATATGGCACAGAGTTGGTCAACAGATGATTTTAGAAAATTTTTGCCATAGTCTCCCCTTCTTCGTTCAAGATACCTGTAGAATAGAGAGGAGATAGAATAGAAAGTCCAAGAAATAAAAGGAAGACAAAGAAAGTTGGACAGATTTGTGAGTGAAAGTTAGGAGAGAAAGTGCTTAGGACCTGCAAAAATAACACGTCTCGAAAACAAAAAATCACAAAAAAAAGATTAGATATGGACCTTGTGGGTCCGACTGGGCGTGCCAATGTAGATTAGGAAAACAAAATGAAGTGAAAACATAAACTAAATGCATAAATACACAATTATACCTTCATGAAGACCTCACGAATCCATGCAGGAAGGAGATGCACCCACATAGCTCCTCAGATGTTTCCCTTGATTAGAATGACTAAATGTGGATTGCTCAATGCCTACAACACAATGTAGATGAGTGATTAGGGATTTGATGCCTGATTTGGATGGAGATTGGGAATGATTGGAGTGATTTTGGCAGAGGTTTGGTAGGATGAGGAGATTGGGGAGTGGTTTTGACAGAGGTTTTATGCATGAAATGGTCTTATGAAAATGGCTTGGGAGAGGCTCAATTTATAGAATTTTGGAGATGAGGATGGAGGGTGAGGATTCATTTGATGAGATCAAGGGCTAGGAATAAAAGTGAATCTTTTATTCCTAGAGGATGAATTAAAAATTCTCATTTTGGGAAGAGTGGAGGATAATGGGGGACAACTGAATTTTAAATTTAGTGAGTGGATGAGTGTGGGGGACAACTGAATTTTAAATTCAGTGAGTGGATGATAGTGGGAGACAAGGTTAATTAAGTGTTATCTTAATTAACTTAAGTCTAAGTTAATTAGATAATCAAGATTTATCTTATTAATAGGGATTAGAGAAATGGATAAATCAACTGAATGAATATTATGAATATTCATTTAATTGATAGGATAGGGTTGTAAGGTTAAATGGATTATTAGGTGAATTAATTGATCACTAGGGATATGCAGATTGGGGGAATGGATTAATGCGAGGTACAGAAAATTGGTTTGCAGAGCAGTCCAATTTTAGGTGTCTACACTTTCCAACTTTCTCCCTTTCACATTGTGTATAGTTCCACCAAACTAGGGCAGAACCTCTCAATCTTGTCTTAGCAAACTTGACTTTCTTGCTGTCACTATACTCCTTGAAGTCAAAATAGTTGCACATGGCTTCAATCCAATCCATGAGGGCATCTCCATCTAGTTTCCCATTGAATGTAGGAACATCCATCTTTAGATCGCCACTATCTCCATGATCACCTTTGAGTGCATTCAAGAATGCCTTTTGGTCTGCAGACATATCTTGTCCTTGAGGGCTCTCCTCTACCTCTTCTTCTTCTTCTGTATCAGAAGCACTTCCATCCTCTTTACTCTTACCCTTGGACCTCTCTTCTTTCAATCTTGCTTCAACCATCTCCTCTACCATCTTCTTGATGGCTCCCTATCTCATAGACTTGGGGCATTGTTCTAGCCTCAATTTCTTTCTCCTCATCTGACATATATTGCTCCAATTCAAATATTGGCTCTGATACCAATATGATTAAGAGTGCATAGTGGAAGCACACAATTGATCAACAAACTTGATCGGCGTGAGTGTGACCTATGTCTTGGCAACCTACTCTTGTCGGCCAAACATATCCCATTAGCCACCTTGCAACTTCTCAGCCTGATCCCTTAACTCTTCCCGACAGTCAACTCCACTTTGTCTTCGGAGAGACTTCCTCTATTGGCGGCATCTTCAAACCTCCTACCGATACCCAATGGCAGTTGAGATTCCACTCGCCTTAACCATGGCAGTTAGTCACGACCCTGTCGGCCAGACTCCAAACATCGCCGAACTCAAAACAAGGTCTATCGATATGCCGATATACCAACTTAATATATGCATAACATGACTTGTTATTACTAGTGGACTAATGTATCTTTACACTGATTTCACCATTATGACCGGTCACCTTTTGTATCTGACAAAATGTACATTCTCAATATGCTTTCTCAACATACATTCTCAACATACATTCTCAACATACATTTGCAATATGCATTCACAATATACATTCGGTGAGACTAAAGCCATTCTTCACCGATGAACCTCCTATCAGTCCAACACCTTTAATCGGTATAACTTTCAAAAGTTTCTCCAAAGGTTATGTTACGCCAATGGTGACTCTGTAACTCCGCAACTCACAGACATTCAACAAGTACACAGAAACAAGAACTCAACAGAACAAAAGGGGTCTACACTCCTCTGCAAACACTTGATCATTGTCAATTTGGCCATTGTTCTCACATAACAGTATCATGTCAATGACTAGTCACATAGAGATGCCTAGTCAACTTATACCAAACTCCTTGGATCCTTGGGTGTCTAATCTAGAACCACAGGAAACACAAAATACACACTGTATTCCTCCATCACACTAAAAATGAGAATCATACTTTCAGTGGATAGAGGAATAACAATCCATTTGTTCACCAAAACCCTAGTTTCTAGGTTTTCATAACAGTCTCTACAAAAAGAACAAAAACTCGCAAAATAAAACACTTCTAGAAACCAGACAACTCTTAAATGAAAGCTACTTCACTACATGAACATTTCTAATTAGTTTTAGATGAACAACTATCCATACAAGCCGTATAGAATGACTGTTACAGAAAAATACTCAGAAAGAATAATGTTTCAACACACCCAAACATCCAGATCTTCATTCATGCATGCTCTTCCCTACATTACATCCAACTCCTTCACCTGTAGAAGGCTTGGAACATCAATTACATTCCTCCAACCATGCAAAACTGATTTGAAATACAATTAGCCATTAGGTTTTCTCCTCTCACAAGAAAACTACATGTTTTCATTGTGTGATTACATCAAACTTGATCGAAACATGGTCTACATAGGTCTAGTGACCAAATTGACATCAAAAACCTTATTACAACATGATGTGGCTTAGAAAGCCTTATTGAAAACAAAACAAAACATGACTTTTGCACCATAGAGAAGGTACTCCTGCACCAGTCATTAACCACATGAAATTATCATGCATCCTGCTTAAGACATACTGGACCCAATCATCTTCTGCAAAACATGGAAAGTGTATGCAATGTCTGAAGTGTTTATCCCAGAGGGCCTTGTATTGGGGTTTGAGTTCAAATATCTCACCTATTAGTTGTTTGTGATAGATGTCCATTAACTTAGAGTCTCCAAATTCCTCAATGTTGGCATGGATATAGACCCTAACATCTTCTACGTGCAATACCCCATGCGGAATGCTAGAAAATGCACCTAAAGGATCAACTTCTAGAGATTTGTAGGGATGTTTCTTGAATTTAGGACGCGGCCTATTAGTGATCTTTACAACCATTGGAGTAGCCATCTTGCAAAAGATTTAGAGAGAGATTTTCAGAATGGAAGTACCTTTGTACGCCTTAGGGTTTGAAATAGGAGTCGAAACAAATCACTGGTTAAATTCGATTTTACAGTTGATCTTTGAGTGGATTGTAAAAATTTGTTGCAGAGCTCTTCTTATCTTCTTTGTGAATACAAGTGTGAAAATGATGAGTGAAAGAACCCTTTTATTCTTGCACAAACCCTAATTTCCTTTTGCAATAAATGTACAACTTAAGTTATCCGGTTGCCCTGCTCTGAGAGAGATCTTCTCGGATCACTATGTTGCACTTATAATCATTTTTAGCGAGGATTGACAATGTATCTTCTTTTCTTCAATCATGCCATGGATCCTCATATCAAAGTATTTCAATTTTGAATCATACCAGATATGTCTGTGAAAATCCTGCTTTACTGGATGGATGTCAAACCGGATCAATCTTGGATGATTAAACTCTTGTAAAACTCCATGCGGATCTTTCATATTTTTACCGAGGGTGATTTAGATATTTTTCTAAGAACCCTTTAATCCGCAACATTCCATGTGCCAATTTAGGCACTAATTGACTAGCTGGGGGAATTTATTTTTCTCTGTGACTCCCCCTGAGCCAGAGCTCATTTGTTTAGTTTTTGGAAGGAATATCAGCACTAGATTCTGGTGCGGATCCATCCCCAATATTTTCTATACTCTTCTTCACCCAAATCTTGCTTTTCTCCCTTTGAACTTCATCCAAATTCACTTTGCCTTTACCCTTATCTTGTTTTTTATTATGGTACACCGGACCCTTTTTATCCTAATTTTACTTCTGCAGAATTTGGCAATATGATCAGATCTATTGCAATTGTAACAAACAACATTTCTTTGCATATTTGATTGATATCCTCTTGATCTTCATTGAATAGCCATATGTCCCATTCTATTGCATGCAAAGCATCTACCACTGAATGAATTGTTTATTTGCATATTTCTGCATTCATGAGATTTGTGACCATACCTTTTGCAGTTGAAACATTGTCCGGAGAAGGATGGATTAGTCTGATTCATTCTCCTTCTACATTGAGTTGCTTTATGACTGAAATTGTTGTAGTTGAAGTAGTATCCATTGAAGGATGGATATCTTTGAGCATTTGGTTGCCTTACCGGAGGTCTTCTAGGCCTGTTTCTTTGATTTCTTGATCCAAAATTCTTCAAGTTGGGCTGAGCTTATCTTGAATTTCTCTTTGTATTCATTTGTTGTTTGAAGATCTTGTTTAAGAGTGTCTATCTGATTCTCAAGTTGTTCTTCATTATCTCTAGCTTCTTCAAGATCAAATTCAAGATGCCTAATTATTCTATCCATTTTGTGGCAGTCTTCTATCTTCTCCTTGAGGGATTATTTTAGATTATCTTCAATTTTCCTTTCTTCTTTAATTTCTTGGGTGAATCTCATAACCCCTGATTCCATCTCATGCCTTACCATAATGACCTCTTTTGGCAACTTCTCACATAGCTTATTTTTCTCATCCAGATCTTCATTAGTATCATTGGCTTCACTCTGATTTGCTAATTTTTGAAGTAGTTCCTTTCTCTTTTCACAGAGATACTCAGTTTTTATTTTAGCTCATTTATGAAATCATCAACTTGTTTGAGTCTTTCTCTCAAGTTATTGACTTCAGAGTGAGATTGTTCAAGATCATCTAGGGTAGACTGAAGTTGTTCCTTCATACCATACATATCCATTGAGATTCTCAAATCTTTCTCAAGTTGTTAGGCTCTGTTTAGAGGAACCTAGCTCTAATACCAATTGTTGGAAACAATTTAGATAACAATTATCTCAAATATCTTTAACTTTCTTTTCTCCTTTAATAATTAATGTAGCATCAAAACATATAAGCATATATGACCATAAGAACAAAAATAAAATCAACACTCATAACACAAGGATTTTTACATGGAAAACCCTATTAAGGGAAAAACCATGGGGTCACTAACCCAAGATTGTATTCTTTGTTAAAAGAATAAGAAGTACAAAATGGCACTTACCAATTAGGGCTCACTGCCCAAGCACACTGCCTATAAGAGACTCACTATCTACAGAACTTATAGAAGATAATTAGGTGTTTGAACTGATGAGAGGCATCTACAAATGCTAGAGTTTAGTCCTGGTTAGGCACAATATACTGATCTGATGCACTTCATTCTTCCTCTGCTTTAGTGTTGTTGCTCTATCACATACCAGACTTGTATTGCTACTTTCACACTTATCCCTTCTTTTCTTCGCACTTTATTTCATCCCTAATTCACATCACACCCTTACATACTAGAATCCATCTGATATTTATATTCACATAAAGGATTTCATCAACTTCCTAGTGGGCAACAAGAATACTCAAGATATTTACAAGTTACTGATATGTCAGCTGAATCCATGCTTGATTTATGATGCGTATCAAAAACATACACATAGAAGTCATTAATCATGTCGTCCAACAATATATGATCCCACAAATTGCTTGATCAACACATCATACTCATCTGGATTGAAGTCTAATACTCTGTCGGTCAGTTCTTCCTCTGTCTTCTCTACTTGACTAGAACCCGATGCTCAGATGCTCATATATTTTCCATGCTTTACTACAGGAGGCTAAATGTCTAGAATATAGTAGTCAGGATACCCCTCGTGACTTATCCAAGTCCACAACTTGTTGAGTTACACCATCTGAGAGATCTGGACCTGATTGTCAGATCTTGTTGCATATCCTGTTCTTGTTCACCGGACCAAAACAATCTTCAATATGACTTCCGGTATAGGCATACTATGTACTGTGGATGTGTGGGATAGACTTTATTGCCATCAATGACAACACTCATGAAGCCACACAGTGTCTCTTGCCAACAAGTTCTTCATGGATGAAATTAGGAATAAAATTTAGAATGGAAAAGAGAGTGGAAAAGTAGAATTTGATGAAACTCTTGCAATGTTCAGGTTAATGACTGATTCTTTTGTTCATTGTTACGATGGGAAGATTCTGAATAGTCTTCCCAGAATAAAAGATTTTATTCTGATTTTGAGAGCATCTTCTATATAGTAGGCTGTCTTAGATCAAATAAATTATGAAAGAGCCAACAATTTTGAATTTGAAACAATGGTGTCTTATGTATAGAGTCCCCCTGTGATTTGCTCCTAGAATAAGGTATAGCAATTTTGAATTAGAAATAATGGTATATGAACAACTATTTAGCCTATCTGTTATGCTACAACAATTAACTACAGGTTAGAACATATCCATATCAGCATAAAATAGTAGGTGCAATTCACCTCAAACTCTACGGTGGTAATTACTTTGTAAGGAAGTTTGTACTCCTCCATGAACATTCTTTGTGCACATCAGTATGTTGGTTATTATCTTGATCTCCTTTGTGATCAAAAGAACAGTGAAGTTCATTGCATAACTCATGACCATTTTGCAGTGCTATGATCCAGTGCTCTTTTACTTCTTACTCATTGTGTTCTCAATCACCATGTGCAAATGACTTAGAGGACAGATCTTTGATTTCAATGGCCTTGCATAACACTTGAAGAAATTTCCATTCATGCCTTAGCATTTAACAACCATATAGGGCATATGAAACATAGCTTATTGAAATCACTGTTGACACAAAACTCCTGAAGATCACCACCCTAGACTACTAGACAACTTCCTCCATTCATGTCACATTGCAAGGTCCCTGTAGGTTGAAAGTATTACCCTTGAAAACATACCACTGCATTGATAATGTCTTGAGGACTAAGGGTCCCACTTGGAGGTAAAGAATAATCTCATATGCATTTATTCTCAAGTTCATATTTCAATTTGTTATATTTATGTGCAGCTTCTAATGAGCTTGGTGAACTACATTATGTAAAATGAGAAGCTACTTTAGCCAATTGTGTTGTTTCCTGAAGTTGATGGCATGGAAGAATCTACAACATTGTCTTCCAACATTGAAATCACTAACCTTCAAAACAAATATACTAAGACTGTCCCTTCAACATTTGTGAAGTCACTGCCTTAATCAAATTGGTCACTATCCTTTCATCATATTTGTTTGGCATTTACTATACTATGACAGTCCTCTCACAATGAACACCATATTGTGATTGTGAAAATTTTGAACCCATCACTTGGACAGTCAAAACTTCCACCTCATAGCCACAAGAATAAGATACACTAAGAATGCACAGTCCCAAGTAAGTGTATCAGACTTGGTGATCCTTATTTTTTGTCATATGTTGTAGTTACAAGTGCCCTGCTAGACATACATGAAAATGTGGAAGCATAGACAAGGCAAGCGAACTGTTTCAAAAAATGCCTCAAAGAAATGTGATATCATGGATACCCATTCTCCTGCAAGCACTTCAACTCATGCCTACGATGATGCGGGGCTTTCCCAAAAATATGGCTTTGCACAAATATATTACAAAAATTTGGCTTGTTTCTTCGTTTATCTCAGGAATTAGATACCCTCGCATCACCCGCTCTCCCACAAGCACTTCAAGTCATGCCTACGGTGATGCAGGAAAGCCCCACATCACCACAGGCATGACTTGAACTACTTGTGGGAGAGCAGGTATCCATGATATCATAGGTAGGATGCTGGAAAAGGTTGTCAAATTTGGATTTACACATGCTAATTGCATTTTATTGAAAGTTTCTAAATCCTTTTCAAAAAATCCATTTTGTGCATATCCTGCAATCATTACATTCCAAGAGATGACATGTCTTTGGGCCATTCCATCAAATAGTTCACGTGCCTTATCTATACTTCCACATTTTGTATACATGTCTACCAGAGCATTTCCAACTATAATATCTGACAAAAATCCCCCTTCCATTATGTTATGATGGATGTCCATACCTTGTTCCAAAGCTCCCATTTTGGCACAGGCGGGGAGAATGCTGGCAAAGGTTGTTGAATTTGGATTTACACCTGCTAATTGCATTTGCTTGAAAGTTTCTAAAGCCTTTTCGAAAAAATCCATTTTGTGCATATCTCGCAATCATTGCATTCCATGAGATGACATCTTATTAAGGTATTATGCCAAACAGTTCACATGCCTTGTCAATGCTTCCACATTTTGCATACATGTCTACCAAGGCAATTGAAACTACAACATCTGACAAAATTCCTCTATCCATTACTTTTTGATGGATGTCCACACCTTGTTCCAATGCTCCCATTTTGGCGCAAGCAGGAAGGATGCTAGCAAAGGTTGTGGAATTTGGCTTTACACCTGCTAATTGCATTTGCTTGAAAGTTTGTGAAGTCTTTCCAACAAATCCATTTTGTGCATATCTAGCAATAATTTTTCTCCCTGCATCCCCGTGTACACACAAAAGTTCCTTCATGGGGATGCGGGGAGAGCCCATCATCTTGCACCCTCATGCCCTAGCTCCTTGCAGGGCTGCGGGGGAGCCTGGACTGCATAGAGATAAGTAGGTGAGGCACCAATCATGCCAAATGAAATACTCAATAGATGTCTTCCCTGAATTCCTAAGCAGGTTCATCCTGCATGGCTGCATTACGTACACCTCTCTTCATTCTTCTTTCCCCCTTTATATTACAGTCGATCAGGAGGCTAACAATATGAACACACTACCATTCAAATCATTGTACATACCATGAAAGTTTCATGCCACCTTCTCAATCATATGAGCTCTCTCTAAGCTCTCTCTATATAGTCCATGAGACCACATTTTTGTTCTTCCTGCATCCCCACGCACACACAAAAGTTCCTTCATGGGATACGGGGAGAGCCCGCCATCTTGTACCCTCATGCCTTGGTCCTTGTGGGGCTGCAGGGGAGCCTAGACTGCATATAGATAAGTAGGTGAGACAACAATCATGCCAAATGAGATACCCAATAGATGTCTTCCCTAAATTTCTAAGTAGGTTCATCCTGCATGGCTGCATTACTTACACCTCTCTTCATTCATGTTTCCTCCTTTATATTGCAGTCGAACAGGAGGCTAACAATATGAACACACTACCATTCAAATCATTGTACATACCATGAAAGTTTCATGTTGCTTTCTCAATCATATGAGCTCTCTCTAAGCTCTCTCTATGCAGTCCATGAGACCACATTTTTGCTCTTCTCGTATCCCCATGCACACACAAAAGTTCCTTCACAGGAATGTGGGGAGAGCCTGCCATCCCGCGCCCCCATGCCCTGGTCCTTGCGGGGCTGTGGGGGAGCCAAGACTACATAGAGATAAGTAAGTGAGGCAACAATCACACCAAATGAAATACCCAATAGATGTCTTCCCTAAATTTCTAAGCAGGTTCATCCTACACAGCTGCATTACTTACACCTCTCTTCATTCTTCTTTCCTCCTTTATATTGCAGTCGATCAGGAGGCTCTCTCTAAGATCTCTCTATTTATTCCATGAGACGACATTTTTTTGAGGCATTCTATCAAACAGTTCATGTACCTTGTCCATGGTTCCACATTTTGCATACATGTCTACCAGGGTAGTTGCAACTACAACATCTGACAAAATTTCTCTATCCTTCATGCTTTGATGGATGTCCATACCCTGTTCCAAAGCTCCCACTTTGGAACAGGAAGGGAGGATGCTGGCAAAGGTTGTAGAGTCTGGCTTTACACCTGCCAATTGCATTTTCTTGAAAGTTTCAAAGTCTTCTCAAAATTTTCAATTTGTGCATATCATGCAATCATTGCAGTCCATGAGACCACATTTCTTTGAGGCATTTTGTCAAATAGTTCACATGCTTTGTCTATGTTTCCACATTTTGCATACATTTCTACCAGGGTAGTTGCCACTACAACATTTGACAAAATTTCCCTATCCTTTATGCTTTGATGTATTTCTATACCCTGTTGCAAAGCTCCCATTTTATCACAAGCTTGGAGGATGCTGGCAAAGGTTGTAGAACTTGGCTTTAGAACTACCAATTACATTTACTTGAAAGTTTTGAAATCCCTTTCAACAAATCCATTTTGTGAATATCTTAAAATTATTGCATTCCATGAGATTACATCTCTTCGAGGCATTTTGTCAAACAATTCACAAGTTTTTCTATGCTTCCACATTTTCCATACATGTCTACCAGAGTATTTCCAACTACAATATTGGAGAAAAATCCCCATTTCATTATGCTTTGATAGAGGTCCATATCGTGTTCCAATGTTTCCATTTGGCACAGGCAAGGAGGATGCTAGCAAAGGTTGTGGAGTCTAGCTTTACACATGCTAGCAAAGGTTGTTAGTTTTTTATTGATAATGTTCTATAGATTTTTCATTATGGTCCAACTAGGAAAACTTAAAAAACAATCATTGATTGTGTACTGAAAATTGTATTTTTGCTTTGCAGGTCCTCTCTTTGTTGTTTGAAAGGATAGTCTGTGAAAGAGCTTCTAGTTATGCATGAAGAAAACCTACGAGTGACTATCGAGGGCAGAGATTCACGCAAAAGACAGTGATCATGCAAACATTAAAAGATAATCTTAGAGTCAATGAGAAGAACTATATGCAAAGGTTACAATCTTGTCAGTGTCTCAAGAGGCATTTAAAGGGGTAAGGAGATAGCCTTATAGTATGCATTTGACAGTGCCAAATCTCATGATAGTCAAGAGTCTTCATGTTAGATGCATTAACACCTAGGATAGTACCATAGAGTTGGTACAAGTGAGAAGTAACAAGGTTGAGGGTTATCATGAGCTATCTACCAAGACAGATATTTTGCAACAACAGTATCATAATGGGATGTTGATTTCTATATTAGAGGTGATGATATGATATGACAGTTGTTCATGATAGTGATGTGATAAGTGATAAGACCAATGATGGACTGTGTGAACTTGTAACAATTTGGTAGATGACATAGAGTGCATACCTAGGTAACAGAAGTAGTGATGAACTATTTTAAAGGAATTTGGAAAAGATACAGTGATGTCGAAGGTAGTCAAGGCATTCAATAGAGGGGCAGTGTTCTACATTTATGGGAGGTAGAGTACAAGTGAAAGCATGCCAGAATAATGAGCTAGGTAGTGGCAGTCATGAGGTATTTTATTTTATAAAGGGAAAATGCATGACAGTAGGTTGACAAGTGATTGGACAATGCATAGCCTAGTCATAAGGCAATATTGTTGAATAACAGTCCATGACAATTGAGGCATCCTACCAAAGATGATAGTCATCAAAGGCATAATCATTAGAGATAAGGATAGTTTATTGCTACAGATAACAATTCATAGTGGTAACTTATGAACTAGAGCAAGTTGGGTGCATGAGATAGGATCTCTACAGAGATGACAGTGTGATCTTGAACTAGGCTGACAGTGAGCTTCATGGGACAGTCATGGATTTGTGAAGAAGACATCTATGAATGTCTTTGTGCTTCTATGCTCAATGATACTCAAAAATTAATTTCTTGCCCATTCTTTGAGCTATGTATTGTAACCATGAAGGTTTTTTTAGCAAAGAGAAAGCATTGTAACTTATTTTTAGATCTGTATGTTGTTTGTAAGCATTTTTTTATCAATAAAACAAGCTATTTTTACCTTCTCAAAGTTGTTTCATTGTGCAAGCTTTAAAATATACTACTAAATATACTAATCACTAAATGCAAGCTTCAAATTGACTAAATATACTACTAATTGACATCAATTAATATTTAAATTGACTAAATATACTACCAATTGATAGAAATTAGTGAACAGTGAATAAATATGACTAAATATATGACCAATGTTAAATCAATGAATAAAAATGACTAAATATACTACCAAATTGATCAAAATGATGATTAAAATTAATGATTAAATACACTACCAATGGACAGAAATTAGTGAATAAAAATGATTAAATAAGTGACTAGTTAACAACAATCAATGACTAAATTAATGACTAAATATATCAGTGAAAAAAATGACTAAATAAGTGACTAGATTACAGCAATCAATGACTAAATCAACTACGAAATATACTACCAAATCGATCAATCAAAACAACCAATAAATAACTAAAAATGGTTTAGTCATCAATTTGGTCGTGTTATAAATGATTGGCAATAAACTACTAATGGTCACGTGACCATGTTTGGTCATTTATAAGCAGTTTTTAGTAGTTTTTTAGTAATATATTGCTCTTTTTGTACTAGTGGGAAAACATAAGAAAACACTTAACAATCACATAAGACACAGTGTTCATACAGTAAGAAAGTGCACAATACATAGAGAAGTCATGAGTGCAATCATGCAAGACACAAAGAATACATGAAGAGAAGATATGATTAAGCAATTACATATCTATATATATAATGCTAACTAAAGTAAACAAAACACACATGTAAAGACACACAAAACACATATAGCATGGGGGGGCTCATCGCCACACATTTTTAGACCATGCCACAAACACACAAGACATGTAAAACACACGGAATACACGAGAACCACATAGTATGCCATAGACACACTATACGTCTTATACACGACAAACACAAGCGATAGGAAGGAGCTCGTCATTGCACTCCACTATCTAAAACACGCCAAACACACTTGATGGTTGAGCTATGCTACCACAACCCCCAGAGATACACTTAAGGGTGAATGACTCAAGATCCTACCCCACCTCGCTATGAGGACTTTGTATAAAAGGGTGTACACTAGCTCGAGAGATACACCATCCCGCCTCGCAATGAGGGCTTTGTATAAAAGGATGCGTACTAGCTCAAGAGATATGTCATCCTACCTCACAATGAGGGCTTCTTCTTTAAAAGGATGTGCACTAGCTCAAGAGATATGCCATCCTACCTCATGATGAGGGATTTCAAACATGCTTTATCAATGTAAAAGTAATCAAGTAGATACCATTATATATGCCCCCACCTTAAGGTGGTTGATCCCGCTTGCCGGTATCAAGCACATTAAGGTAGAGTAAAAACATGCAGGGGAAAAAGAGCTTTCGCAAAACCCATGCCCCAAAAGTGATGTACCACGATCATCGAATGTTCCCACAAACACATCGAGATGAATTGCCAACAAGATAAAAGCTTTGGTTAGAAAATCTTACTGTAAGATAACAACCAAATAAATTCATGAAAATTAGATAGAAATCACATCACATAAGAGTGTTGCAAGTATGTACAGTCGGTGTTGTCATTAATGTCAACAAGCTTGTCTTGTCATTGGTGTCAACTGTGTGAGTAAGAAATGGTGCAAGAGTATGAGTAGCTAGTGTTGAGTGGGTAATGTCTCTGATGATGAGGTTGGTTGAGCAGAGATGAGGTTGTTGCAATGGTATGAGTTGTTTGATTGAGTTGCTTTGTTGAAGATGATTTGCTTTCTTTGAAGAGGTGCTAAAGATGTCATGAATATGTTTCTGATGGTTGGTCTCCAAGTGCTTTTGAGAAAATTTTATTAATAAAGGAAATAGTGTGTTGAAGTGGCATTTTGGTCTACAAAGTAGTGTTCTGGTTTTGCTCCGCATTTCCTCTATGTTGAAGATCTGTCTTTGTGGTTTGGATATGTTGTCCATAGATGTTAAGAGATGTTATATTCCAAATTTTCTGTCCTAGTTCATTGTGCAGAGGAAATTGTGTCACCAGTGTGTGAACTATATTTCTAAAGTTTGCAGAAGTGTTCGGGAGAAATTGTTTTGCTTCGCATTTCTCCACAGATTTGTTTCTAGATTTGCAGTTCTAGATTTGTGCTTATAATGCTTATATATTGCTTTAGTTCAAGTTGTTCATGGTTTAGTTCTCTGGAAATTGATTTCTAGAGATACAGTGCATGATAGAGATAGTTAAGCATACTGGATAAACAGGATAAGGTTGTGCGGCAAGTGAAAGTGGTTGTAGAGGAAATTGTTAGATTTCAGGATGATTTAGGATATTCGTGGAATACTCTAGATTGTGTTAAAGCTTGGTTTTTGGTCCACAAAGTTGTATTTTGTCTTGAGGAAGCATGTACTTAAAAGATTATTGTGTTAACAGAAGTTTGGCCGATCCTAGGTGTTTACACTAATTGTAGAGTTACTTTCGTGATTGTGAAAGCATGAAGTGGCATGCTTGGATGAATTTAGGTCTAATCTAATATGTGTTGTGGTCCACCTTCATTCCTTTCCACCATGGGAATGTTTAGGTCCAGACCTAATTTAAATTTTATGGGTTAAGGTGACTTACCAACCTTGGAGAATGTTCTCAAGGTTGAAGACAATATAAATATATGTGTCAAGGGATCATGATCAGAAGTGTGCGCAATGAATGTGATGTGAATAACAATGTGGTTGAATGTGTGGTGCAGTACAAGTTGTCATGTGTTAGATTACTGGATGCAGTGAGCAAAAGGTGTCTAGAATTCTTTAGTGTGACTGTGAAGGTGTTGATGGTGTTGTGGTGGAATTCAATGTTGCATTGAGATAGTTTTTCTCCTTGTAACAATCTTCTCTATCTTCTTCTCTATTCTGGCAGTGAGCCTTTCTTTTGGGCAGTGAGCCTATTTTTTTTTAGTATTGATACTACTTTATATTGTGAGCTAATCCTCACTGTGGTTTTTCTCTTCTTGGTTTTTCCACATAAATCTGGTGTTCTCTTGTGTTTGTTGTTGAAGTTGATTCAGTTTCTGTTATTTGCTTTCATGCTTAATCATCATAACAATTTAAGGGTTAATTGAATTGATGTGGATTTAAATGTGTTTGAGGGATTTTGGAATTATAAGTTACAACTGATTCACCCCCACCCTCTCTCAGTTGTCTTGTGCATTCAACAATTGGTATCAGAGCCAAGTTCCTTGGAAGAGAGCTCAATCGCTTGAGGTAGATCCGGGATGGCACACAAGAAGGATGTTCCCCAGTTTGATGGATTTGATTATGCATTCTAGAAAATAAGGATGGAAGGTTATCTGATTTCTCTTGGATATGATATTTGGAAGTCTACAATGACTGCATATACAATACTTGAAAATGGTCTAAGTACTACAAATGAGGTCAAGACCTATGAAATCAATCCAGTAAAGCAAGGTATGATCTTTTAAGTGGACTTACTAACTATGAATTGGTAAAGTTTATGCATTTGAACACTGCTAATGAAATTTGGGAAAAGTTAAAAAAACATTTATGAAGGAGATGATAAGGTTAAGCAAGTTAAAATGCAAAATTTGAAGCTCATGTTTGAGACCATGCAAATGTTTGAAGATGAAAACATTACAAGCTACTTACAGAAGGTGGATGAAGTTGTCAATGGCATCAAATGACTTGGTGGAGATGTGGATGAAAAAGAAGTGGTATTAAAGGTACTCAGAACTCTTCCTAAAGCTTACAATCATAAAGTTTCTACTATTGAAGAATTACAAAATTTGAATTAGTTTACCAAAGATCAATTGCTTGGAACCTTAACTACTTTTGAAATGAGAGAATTTGGTACAAGTAGTACAACTTTAGGCTAAGATTGCCTTTAAGGCTAGAAAATCTGAGAAGACTGTGGAATCAGATCAGGATTATTGAGATGATGTGGAGGCTAACTTTGTGAGAAAGATGAAATTGGGTATTGGTAAGTACAGTGGTAAATTGCCTTTCAAGTGTTTTAGTTGTGGCAAGATTGGTCATTATGCTTCAAGGTGTCCAGAAAGAATTTTGAGAAGTAAGAACAAGGAGAACAAGAGAAGAGTGCCTAAGAAAAGCTCCTATATTAGAGAAGATGCAAGTATATCTGATGATGAATCTGATTATGAAAATGATGAGGATAATGAATGTATATTCATAGCTTTAAAAGAGGATGCTATTTATGCTAACTCTAAGAAATGTGTGAAGGAAAAGGCTATGGAGGTAAGTCTTAATACTGAAGGTACTTTGATATCTTCTTTTCATACTAGACAGGAAAAGAACTATTAGGTTATTGATAGTGGATGCTCAAATCATATGATCGGTGACATGAGTAAGTTTGTTAAACTTGAAAAATATGATGGAGGACTAGTTAGATTTGGTGATGATACATCTGCTAAGATATGTGGAAGAGGTTCAATCATTTTTTATGGAAAGCATAATACTGATGATGTTGTTTATGTTAAGGGTTTAAAGCATAATCTTTTGAGTGTTGGACAAATGTGTAGTAAAGGATACAATCTTGTGTTTTAGGATGGTGGCTGTGAGATCATAAAAGATTCTAGAACTATGATTGCTATTGGAAAGAGGACATATGGAAATGTATATCAGCTCAAAGGTGGTGATGGTTATTGCTTCATGACTCAGATTAGTGATAGTTGGCTATGGCATAGGAGATTGTGTCACATCAATTTTAATATTCTGGTAAGAATAAGTTCAGTTCAAGTTGTGAGAGATCTGCCAAAGATTACAAATCCTATCAATGCTATTTGTAAGGAATGTCAAATTGGAGAGCAAGCAAGAAGTAGTTTCAAAGTCAAGGACCACTCTTCTATCAGACTATTAGAATTGGGGCATATAGATCTTTATGGTCCTACTAGTGTAAGGAGCTTTCAAGGTGATAGGTATTTCATGCTATTGATTGATGATTATTCTAGGATGACATGGGTTACTTTTCTCAAAGAAAAATTTGAAGCCCTAGATAAGTTCAAAGCATTCAAAGTCATGGTTGAGAATGAAATGGATATGATAATCAAATGATTGAGGTCTAACAGAGGTGGAGAGTTCACCTCCAATGAGTTTAACAGGTTTTGTGAGAATCATGGAATAAAGAGGTACTTATTTGCCCCTAGGACTCCTCAGTAGAATGGAGTGGTTGAAAGGAAGAAAAGGATTGTTCAAGAAGCTGCAAGGACAATGATAAAAGAAGAAAACCTACTAGAGGTCTACTAGAGAGAAGTAATTCATACTGTTGTTTATATATTGAACAGAGTGTAGGCAAGAGAAAATAGTACAAAGACTCCTTATGAGTTATGGTATGGAAGGATTCCTACTGCCAAGTACTTCAGAGTGTTTGGAAGTAAATGTTATATCAAAAGGGATGAAGAAAATCTAGGAAAGTTTTGTGCAAGGTCTGATGAAGGTATCTTCCTTAGGTACTCTACTAAAATAAAAGCTTACCGGTGCTACAATAAGAGGCTAAGAAGGATTGTGGAAGTGCAAATGTCAAAGTTGATGAAGATCTACAAAAGAATTCAGAAGTGAATGGATATGAATTAGATGAATCTTCTTGCAGCGAAGAAGAAAATGCTAAGGAAAAGGCAGTGTGGGTTGAAGAGGAAGAAGCTCTAGAAAAGACTCCTAAAACTCCCAAGAATGTGCAGAAGCATCATTCTGAAGATCATATCATTGGTGACAAGAACAAATTTGTGCTAACAAGAAGGAAATTTGTTGAAGAATAGTTAAATATGTGTTTACTCTCTAAAGTTGAACCTAAGACAGTAATTGAAGCATGCAAGGATGTGTATTGGATCAAGGCTATGGAAGAAGAACTAATGCAGATTGAGAAGAATCAGACTTGGGAATTTGTCCCAAGACCAACAAACAAAAATGTGATTAGAACTAAGTGGGTATTCTGGAACAAACTGAATGAGAATGGAGAAGTGGTAAGAAACAAGGCAAGGCTTGTGTGTAAAGGTTACTCACAAGTAGAAGGAATACACTATGAGGAAATTTATACTCCAGTGGTAAGAATGGAGGCCATTAGGATGTTTTTGGCTTTTACAACACACAAGGATTTCAAAGTATATCAAATGGATGTGAAGTCACCTTTCTTGAATGGTGAATTGGAAGAAGTATACATAGAACAATCAGATGGATTTTAGTTATTAGATAAATTGGATATGGTTTGCAAGTTGAAGAAGGCACTGTATGGATTGAAGCAAGGCCCCAGAGCTTGGTATCCAAGGTTAGATAGGTATTTAATACAACAAAGATTCAATAAAGGTTTTACAGATAGCAATTTGTACATCAAAGTAGGATAAGATCTAATTTTGATTGTGGAAGTATATGTGGATGACATAATCTTTGGAGGAAATGAAGGTATGTGTAAGGGTTTTGTAGATGAAATGCAGAAAGAATTTGAATTGTCAATGTGTGGTGAGGTGAACTTCTTCCTTGGGCTACAGATCAATCAGACAGATAAAGGTATTTTCATTTCACAATCAAAGTATGTCAAGGAGATGTTGAAGAAGTTTGGAATGGAAGACTCTAAACCAATATGTACCCCTATGACAACTAGTTGCAAGCTAAGCAAGAATGATGAATCTCCTAGGGTTGATCAGAGCAGGTATATATCAATGATTGGAGGATTGCTATATTTAACTGCTACTAGACCAGAGATTATGCATGCAGTTTATCTTGTGGCTAGATTTCAAGAAGCTCCCAGAGAGTCACATGTTGCAATAGTGAAGAGGATATTCAGATATTTAAAGGGCACTCTAGATCATGGCTTGTGGTATCCAAAGGATGATAACTTTGTTCTAATTTCTTATACATATGCAAATTGGGCTGGTTGTGTAGATGACAGGAAAAGTACTAGTGGTGGTGCATTCTTTCTTGGTGGCAAAGTGGTGTCATGGTTAAGTAAGAAGAAAGATTCAATATCTTTGTCTACTGCAAAGGCAGAATACATTGCAGCAGCATCTTTCTACACACAAGTGTTGTGGATGAGGCAAACCTTGAAGGATATCAGAGTTGTATATGATGAATCTATTCCTATCTTCTGTGATAATACAAGTGCTATTGACATTTCAAAGAATTTGGTGATGCATTTAAGGACAAAACATATATCAATCTGGTATCACTTTCTGAGAGAGAAGGTTGCAGAGAATAAAGTGAAGCTTGAGTATGTGCCTACAAAGGATTAGGTTGCTAATATATTCACAAAGGCTCTTCCTAAGGATACATTTGAGTATCTCTGAGAGAAGTTAGGGGTTATTGTTCCTCCTTCTTTGAACTAGATGCATAAGGAGATGCATTAGTCTAGTGGATTTCAAGATTCATTCCTTATTCTAGATTGGTGTTGGAGGCTACCTCTCAAGGGGAGTAGATAGTTGTCTTGATGGTTGTTGCAGTCAGGAGGAGAAATTTCTAATGTTAGTTGCTTCCAAGAGGGAGTATGCAGAGCAGTAAAAGAAATGATGATGCAGAGCAATATAGAGTAGGTACAAGGTTGTGCAATTGTGTAAAGGTGAGAATGAAAGAGAGATGTGTAGCCCTTTGCCATTGATGTCAAAGGTCTGGGAGAGAGAGCAATGCAAAAAAGGAAAGAGTCAATTGTCAAGAAGAAAGTAGCAAGCTGAGGAGGAGAGAAAGAAAAAGGAAAAGAGTTGGTATGAAGCATAGTACTGGGATGCTGTTGTATTGATGGTTTTTCACATTATGTGTTGCCATCAATGACAAAGGGGGATATTGTTGAAAGTATGTGCAGTCGATGTTGTCATTGATGTCAACAATCTTGTGTTGTCATTGGTGGACCAACTGTGTCAACTGTATGAGTAGCTTGTGGTGCAAGAGTATGAGTAGTTAGTGTTGAGTGGATACTATATCTGATGATGAGGTTGGTTGAGTAGAGATGAGGTTGTTGCAATGGTATGAGTTGTTTGATTGAGTTGCTTTGTTAAAGATGATTTGGTTTCTTTGAAGAGGTGCTGAAGATGTCATGAATATGTTTCTGATGGTTGGTCTCCAAGTGCTTTTGAGAAAATTTGATTAATAAAGGAAATAGTGTGTTGAAGTGGCATTTTGGTCTACAGAGTAGTGTTCTAGTTCTGCTCCGCATTTCTTCTATGTTGAAGATCTATCTTTGCGGTTTGGATATGTTGTTCATAGATGTTAAGAGATGTTATATTCTAAATTTGGTGTCCTAGTATGGTGTGCAGAGGAAGTTGTATTCACCGGTGTGTGAACTATATTTTTGAAGTTTGTAGAAGTGTCTAGGAGAAACCATTTTACTCAGTATTTCTCCGCAGATTTGTTTCTAGCTTTACGGTTCTAGATTTGTGCTCATAATTCTTATATATTGCTTCAGTTCAAGTTGTTTGTGGTTTGGTTCTTTGGAAGTGTTTAATTGTGAAGAGGAGAGAGAGAGGTTGGTTGTTTAATGGTTTATGTAGAATCCTCCTTTCACACCAAACATTCCAAGGGATTATTAATCGAGCTGAATCTCCACTAAGTGAGAGCAATCACCTATTAGGTTGTACTGCCACTTGGGAAGCCATGAATTCTTGGATGTGTTAAACAATGTCTCTATCTAATGCTTAATTGTACTTAGAAACCCTAATTATGCAAATTAATAAGCAAATTATCAAATTACAACAAATCCTTTCAGACTAAGGTAAGGGATAGATATATTTAACTCACTATTTTTTGAAGTTTGGAAGGCAGAGAAGTCAGG
This sequence comes from Cunninghamia lanceolata, assembly GCA_027924645.1. Taxonomy (NCBI): domain Eukaryota; kingdom Viridiplantae; phylum Streptophyta; class Pinopsida; order Cupressales; family Cupressaceae; genus Cunninghamia; species Cunninghamia lanceolata. Next base: position 13,314,231 of record BSBN01000854.1, read on the forward strand.
GACATGGGGACTCGCGCCCAAGTCCAAGGTACCTATTTCTTTGTGGAATCCTTATCTCCTTCTGACACTGATCAACATTGCAACTTCTAATTCTGGGAATTCAACTGTAGAGGACACGCGGACTAGCTCCCTAGTCCAGGAAAAGAACTAGTGTCCTACTTCTTTTCAGATCTTGAATCCTCTGTCTGCCACTCCTTCCTGCAACTCCACTCCGAGACTCAACACCTATAAGCTACAATCACAAGGAGTGTGGGAGGGGGTTGTCATGATTAGAGGCTTGCCTCAGTCAAGTCCCAGAGAGACATTCAAGTCTTCCAAACATCATTGTTAGATGAGAGTGCATATCCCGACAGGATAGAGGCAAAAATCTAAATGATAAATGATTGAAAACACAACTTATATCACCTTGTAGTGAAGATCTCATGGAAGGAAGATGCTCTTCATGCCATGAGGAGATGGATGTTAAATCTGTAAACAAAAACACAATAACAACAAAGTATTGCTCTGCAACACAATGAATGCTTTGAATCACTTTCACAAAATCACAATGCTCATCTAATTTCCATCTAGTTTGCAAATGAAACCTAATCATGCTTATATATGCAACTACAAAGATTCCCGCTACGAATTTCATAATTCAAATTTTAGATGTCGACATAGGACCTAATTAACGGTCACTAAACTGACATTTGAAATTAGAGCAGACCCAAAATAGGGCTAGACTAGGGCGCTAGCACCCAAGTCTACCCTGCCATTTTTACTCAAAATTCATTAAAGTGCAGCCCCCTAGGTCCTATTTGTCACAAGACCCAAGGGTTTTCTCATCGGGAGTTAGAAATAACATGCAAGATACTCTAAATGTAATTATAGGACCCAAGAGCTAAACCTTAATAGGAAAAAGGTCCCAAGGTTACTTTTTGACATAACATTTAGCCCCCACTTTAATGTATGTATAAACGCAAGGCCAATACATGCATTAAAGTAAGGTCAACAGACACAACAAATATGCCAAGAATAGAGAAGACATGCCAAACATATTGAAGACAGTAACAGACACGCAAAACATGGAGAAGATAGTTACAATCACAAAACATGGAGAAGAAAACATTAAAGACATGCAAAACACAGTGAATGTAGTGATTATTTTATTTTTCTTTTTCTCATATATGAAATGCAGGATGCAAGTACAGGAAAAGTAAATGCACAACCCAAAATGTAGGAGGGACTCATCACCACTAGTCTTTAGACTGCACATAGGGCAACAAACACACAAAACAAATCATAGAGTGCAGGAGGGACTCATCACCACCAGTCTTTAGACTGCACTTGAGAACAAACATGCCATACAAATCAAGCACACCAAACAAATCCCAAAGCATAGGAGGGACTCATCGCCTCCGGTATTTAGACTATGCTTGGGAACAAACACGCCACACACACACACATTGAAGACATGGAGAAAACATGGAAGAAAATCGATGGAGTGTACCTATTTCTAGGTTCATCACCATCTCAGGCACATTACAGGCACACACTAATGATTAGGCTTCACCACAACAATCACCGAAGACATGCTTAAGGGTTAGGTTAGTCACAGAACCGCTCCCCGCCTACTCAGAGGACTTTTGAAAATTATAGGATTGTACACTCTCCTCAAAAAATACACCATCCCCACCTCATATGGAGGGCTTAAGATAAAAATAATATGCACGATATCCTACCTCCATAGATGGCTTAAGTAATTGCAATAGATTCAAGATTCACAAACACACTTGCTAACATCTATAACATAAAACTTACCTTATATATATGCCCCCACCTTAAGGTGGTTGATGTCATGTACCGATATCAAGCATGTTAAGGTAGGAAGAAAACACACAAGGGAACACAAGCTCTTGCCAAGCCCATGCCTCCCAGAGGTGACATGTACTTTACGATTGCCAGATGTTCCCACAAACACATTCCTGCAAGAAAAGTGTTAGTGTCCATATAATTATGATAAACAACAATGCATATGATCAATCACATAAAGAATCAAGGAATGCAAGATTCAAGATAGACAAAGTGCACGGAGTAGTATTATTGTTATGTTTTGTAAGTGCGATAAGACAACATCAAGATCGCACGAAGTGATTCTACTAGCCAAGCGTCGGATAATATATAACAACCCCATCGTCATGTATGGACTAGATCCATTTGTTGATTTCTCACTAAAGGGACACTAGGTCCGCATCAGTATAAAATATATTTCATCATCCGCTCGCTAGATAGAGACACTAGAGGAAGGGAAACAATAAATCAAGAGGGGAAAAATAAGTGCCTTAGGGACAGTCACGTAGGAGGGTACCCCCAAGTCACCAACCGCAATGCTATGTCCGCAAGACACAACACACAATAATGAAAATAGAGGAGAAACAATAATGAAGAATAATGATACAAATAGAAGAAGAGTCAGAACAGAGGTGGTCTCCTAGTATCCTTGACCTTACGAGAGTATCAAGGGTCATCCTAGGAGGCCTAAACAACACATAACACATCACAGGGTAAACACATCACAGAGGTAAAGGGTTAGAAATACTTACCTGTAGGGATACCCACACTAAGGGTTGTCGTTGAGCAAATCATCCTCTTCCCAATCATGGATGCTAGAGGAAAGAGGTGTGTAAGGTACCATAGCCCAAGTTTTGTTCTTATCTTCCAATTTTTTAGTGTTGAGGTTTTCTACGTTTGTTTAAATGTTAGGTTGAATGTTTTCTTGTTGAATGGCAAGTCGTTGGGTAAAAGCTTGTGTTCACCTCCTCCTTTCTTTTGCTTGTCTATTCCTTTTTGTCTTACTACTTATTTCTTCAAAGGCATCATCATGCTTTTCCATAGGGTTTTGCACATTAGAGGAAGAAGTGCCATGTTCAAATTTCATTGGTCTCGGTGGAATGTTTTGTTGTCAATGAAAACCTCCTGATCCTTGTAAGGATGTCAGAGGAGGGACCTCAGTGTAAATACCATCTCTTTGTGGATGAGGTGAGTTATGAAAATTTTCCTTATCCACATCTATCACACCAATTATCTCATCATATCCATAGTATTCTTGTGTTCATTTTCCTTTTTCTATAAGGGGATCCTCAAAAACATGTTGTTCATCCCTCATTGTTTGTAAAGAAGGCATGACCACTCTAGCTAGCTATTTTTCTTTGTATCATCTGTAATTTAGGAAAGATTGGTCTCTTCGTGGCTCAGGGTCTATTTCAAGTTGTGGCCAAAAGTAATCAAGGGTGAAATTCTTGCTCTTAGCTGGAGGTTGGTATGTGTTACGACAGATAGTACGGATCTTTCCATGTAAAGGGAATTTGAGGCATTTGTGAATAGTTGAAGGGACGACATTCATAGCCTTAATCCATGGGTGTTTACATGAAAGAGTTTTGATAAGGGAATAACATCAAATAACTGATCTACGGCTTTCTCATAAACTGAGACTAACAGTTTTATCAATCTAAATGTTTTCATCAAAGATCCATTATACGTTTTAATTCTCAAATCCGACAGGTCATAAGGGTTTTATGCGAAATCATGTTTAAAAAGGAACTCTTCTATAACCACATTAGTCATGCAATTAGGGTCTATGAGTGTTCCATGCATAGGTATTTCCATTATTTTCACTGTAATGTAAGGAGGCCCTTCAGTACCTACCATTTCTTTGTTATGAGGTGTAAATGTTATTTCAAGTTCAGGGGCTCGTCTTTTCAAATGCGGCCTAGGAGGAAGCCTAAAATTATTGTTGTATTGAGAATCCATGTGTATGTTTTCAAATGAATGCTAAATCATATTTCAAAAGGTTTTCAAAAGTTATGCAAGAGAAAATGAAAATGACCTAAAATGCTCGATCTTTCAACTTTTTTTTCAATGCAAAATGCTAGGAGAAAAGGTATTGTGAAAAATTTCAAGAGGGACAGAAAATAATATGTCTAATAAAAGTCCATTAGTGCATAAATATCTTTCACAACACACTTTTAATGCAAACCTAGAGTGATGACAAGTCAAAACCTAGTGAAAATAGGCCAAAATATGTAATTTTTCACCAAATCTCAATGCAAAAGAGTATGACAAAGGATGATGTGAGGAAAATGATGATGGAAAGAAAATTATAACAGTAATAACATCCACCTAATTCCAAAAAATCCATCACAACATGCTTATAGTGCCACTCGAGGTCAAACCCTAGTGAAAATATAGCTAAAATATGCATTTTTTTACAATTTTGCAATGTACATGCCTAGTAGGAAGGGTGTTGTAGGGAATATGAGGAGGGGAAATCTATAATAACCCTAGTAACAGCCAATTAATGCAGAAAAATCCATTACAACACTCTTATGATGCAAATCTAGAGAGACGATAAGGCCAAATTTAGTGAGAATGCAAGGTTTTCAAACCCTAGGCATGAGATTTTGTAAGAAGACCACTATGATGCAACACTACTATTAGAAATCAGTCCTAATGAGTGTTTGAAAATGGTAGTAAAATATGAAACATGATTTTGACTACAAACCCTAGCTAATGCAAAACTAGGTTTTTATGAAGAATGCACAATTTTTTCAAATTTTCCTAAAATTTTCAATTTTTTTGTAATTTTTCAAATGCAATAAGATGATTGAATACAAATATATCAAACAACACTCAACAAGGTGCCAAAAAGTTCAAAAACACAGGTTCACCAAAATGTTTAGTTGTGAAAAGGAGAGAGAGAGGTTGGTTGTTTAATGGTTTATGTGGAATCCTCCTTTCACACCAAACATTCCAAGGGCTTATCAACTAAGTTGAATCTCCACTAAGTGAGAGAAATCACCTATCAGGTTGTGCTGCCACTTGGGAAGTTGTGGATTCTTGGATGTGTCAAACAATGTCTCTATCTAATGCTCAATTGTACTTAGAAACCCTAATTATGCAAATTAATAAGAAAATTATCAAATTACAACAAATCCTTTCAGACTGAGGTAAGGGACAGAGATATTTAACTCACTATTTTTTGAAGTTTAGAAGGCAGAGAAGTTGAGGACACGAGGACTCGTGCCCAAGTCTAAGGTACCTGTTTCTTTGTAGAATCCTAATCTCCTTCCAAAAACTGTGGAGGACACGAGGACTAGCGCCCTAGTCCAGGAAAAGCACTAGTGTCTTGCATCTTTTTAGATTTTGAATCCTCTATGTCTGCCACTCCTTTCTGCAACTCCACTCCATGAGACTCAACACTTGTAACCTATAATCATAATGAGTGTGGGAGGGGGTTATGGTGTTTAGAGGCTTGCCTTGGTCAAGCCCTGAAGAGACATTCAAGTCTTTCGAACACCATTGTCTCATGAGAGTGCATATCCCAACGGGATAGAGGAAAAAATCCAAATGATAAATGATTGAAAACACAATTGATATCACCTTTTAGTGAAGATCTCATGGAAGGAAGATGCTCTTCATGCCATGAGGAGATGGATGTCAAATCTGCAAACACAAACATAATAACAACAAAGTGCTGCTCTGCGACACAATGAATTCCTTGAATCACTTTCACAAAATCACAATGCTCATCTAATTTCCATCTAGTTTGCAAATGAAACCTAATCATGCTTATATATGCAACTACAAAGATTCCCGCTAAAAATTTAGTAATTCAAACTTTAGATGTTGGCATAGGACCTAATTAACAGTCACTAAACTAACATTTGAAATTAGGGCAAACCCAAAATAGGGTTGGACTAGGGTGCTAGTACCCAAGTCCACCCTACCATTTTGGCTCAGAATTCATTAAAGTGCAGCCCCCTAGGTCCTATTTGTCACAAGACCCAAGGGTTTTCTCATCGGGAGTTAGAAATAACATGCAAGATACTCTAAATGCAATTACAAGACCCGGGAGCTAAACCTTAATAGGAAAAATCCCCCAAGGTTACTTTTTCTGACATAACAAGAAGTTGCTTTCTAGAGATACAGTGCATGACAGAGATAGTTAAGCATACTAGATAAATAGGATAAGGTTGTGCGGCAGGTGAAAGTGGTTGTGAAGGAATTTGTTAGATATTAGGATGATTTAGGATGTTCATGGAATAGTCTAGATTGTGTTAAAGATTGGTTTGTGGTCCACAAAGTTGTATTTTGTCTTGAGTAAGTGTGTACTTAAAAGACCATTATGTTAACATGGGTTTGGTTGACCTTGGGTGTTTACACTAATTGCGGAGTTACTTTGGTGATTTTGAAAGCATGAAGTGGCGTGCTTGGATGAATTTAGGTCTGAGCTAAGATGTGTTGTGTTCCACCTTCATTCCTTTCCACCATGGGAATGTTTAGGTCCAGACCTAATTTAAATTTTCTGGGTTAAAGCGACTTGCCGACCTTGGAGAATGTTCTCAAGGTTGAAGACAATATAAATATGTGTTAAGGGATCATGATCAAAAGTGTGTGCAATGAATGTGATGTGAATAACAGTGTGGTTGAATGTGTGGTGCAATACAAGCTTTCATGTGTTAGATTATTGGATGCAGTGAGTAGAAGGTGTCTACAATTCTTTAGTGTGACTGTGAAGGCATTGATGGTGTTGTGGTGGAATTCCCTGTTGCATTGAGATAGTTTTTCTCCTTATAACAATCTTATCTATCTTCTTCTCTATTCTGGTAGTGAGCCCTTTGGCAGTGAGCATTTTGGCAGTGAGCCTATTTTTTTGGTGTTGATACTACTTTATATTGTGAGATAATCCTCATCGTGGTTTTTTGCTTCTTAGGTTTTCCACATAAATCTGGTGTTTTCTTGTGTTTGTTGTTGAAGTTTATTTAGTTTATGTTATTTGATTTCATGCTTAATCATCATAACAATTTAAGGGTTAATTGAAATGATGTGGTTTTAAATGTGGTTGAGAGCTTTTGGAATAATAAGTTACAACTAATTCACCCCCTTCTCAGTTGTCTTGTGCATTCAACAAAGAGACCAAGGCTACACTGTCGAATTCAAAACTAAGTATATCCATTAGGTTATACTGCAGGTACCTCAGAACTGAGTGTAGCTTCAAGGTGAGATACAAAACAATCGAAAGTGCATAGAAGTAGATTTAGAGTATTGTAAAGGTTTGTTACGACAAATATTACAATATGAATCACAACATGGAGTGATTCTACTAGTCAAGTGTCAAATATATATATCAACCCCATCTTCATATATGGACTAGGTCCATTTTTACTTTCTTTCTGAAGGGACACAGGATCCTTATCAGTATTTGTTTGTTTTCATCATTCACCAACTAGTATAATCACTGAATAATGTAAACAATAAAATGAGAGAGGAGACAAGAGTGGCTTGGGGTTTACAGCACGGGAAGATGCCCCCAAAATATCCTCCACAATGTCATGCCCCCAAGGTGCAACACACAACAACAAAATAGAGGAGAGGGAAAATAGAAGAATAGAGAAACATACAAAAGAATGGTTACAACAGAGGCGGTCTCTTTGTATCCTTGACCTTACAAGAGTATCAAGGGTCATCCAAGGAGACCTAAACAACACTTAGCACAACACAAGGGAACACAACACATAAGAGGAAGCCACATAAGCGAGCAACTTAAAGAGATGCTACATTCAAGGTGGCTAAAAAAAGGGTTAGAAATACTTACCTGTTACACAACTGCACTAACGGTTTTCATTGAGAAAATCATCTTCCTCCCAATCTTGAATGCAAGAGGAGATAGGTATATAAAGTACTATTTCCTAATTTGAATCATTGTCCTTTAACTCTTCAACCTTTAGCTCTTCTTTTGTTGATTCAATAGTAGTTGGTGGAATATTTTCTTGTTGAGGTGTTGTCTGTTGAGCTAAGGCTTGTCTTTTTCTCCTTCTGTCTCTTGCTTGCCTATTCCTTCATGTTTTATTAGTGATGTTTGCAAAAGGATTCTCATGATTTTCTATAGTTGTTGACATCTCAGAGAAGGAAGCTTGTACAAATTGATCTTTTTGGATAAACTACTTTCCTCTTTATTGTTGGGATAAGGTGCCATTAACCTTGTAAATCCTAATATTGTATTATTCTATTTATTATTTGTAATTACCCATAAGGGATGTACAAGTTTCACCGGTAGTGGTAAAAATTATTTACTATCCACGGTGTTGGTACCCATTTATGTCTAGGGTTTCGAGCTTGAGCATTTGCAAGATTTTTCATTCAAATCCTTAAATTTCTAAGGCATGATGTTATGACATGTCAAGATTTCTGTCTATGCTGCATCTTTCAGTATGCATGAGCATCATGTTAAAAATGTTTGTGGTCCCGAGGTCTGAAATCTGAAAAACTCACAGTCTGAATCTTGCTTCAAGAGGCCTGCCATGTGGAGGAGTGTAAAATTCCAAGCAAGATTGCCTTTTGCATCACCCTGAAATTTGGCTTGGTGAGGGAGTTATGCCTGTCAAAGTTCTAAGTCTTTATGCCTCATCATATTTCGGCATGACCCTATATTTCGAAGGAGAGGGTCATCATCATGTTTCAAATATCGGGTGATCTCAGTTAAGATCACCCTGATGTTCTTTTATCGCCTGATGCTACTGACATCAGTTTTATGTGGGGGGTGATATTTGCTTCTCTAACAGCTGCATCATTTTCTGAAGGAGGGGGGTGATATCCCAAATATCAGTCATATTCTAAATATCACCCTGATATTATAGTGAAGCTACAGTGCAACCAGATATTTTGCGAAAGAGGTGATGTTTCCCGCAGGGTGGTATGTGAATATGATGGTGACATCATCAGGATATCAGTAGACATAATCATGTGGATCATCGGTGAGACATATGGTATCGGCAAGGCAGGAGGATTCTCCTCCGATGCATTAGGTGGTGCCGATGAGGTTAACGTCAGGATGATATTAAGCATTAGAGCATCATGCGATAGAATCATGATGAGGTATATGTTGATGCCGTCAGGAGCAAAAGCACCAGCATTATGTATGCTCTCGGCCCAGTTTATATTGTATTCAGGAGGTTGCCACAGGGTACATGTGGGATAATTAGTTCCCTCATATTTTGAAATATCAAGATCATGATTCTTGGTGGGAAAAGCTTTCAAGGAATCATGCGACCATTGCATTCTCAGGACCACGAGTAGGTGGACATTAATGGCAGATGTTACAGGGTATGGGCGATGATATAGACAGATCTAGTACCCGATTGAAGTTGAGGATCCCCAGGCGGCGGCGCATGGCTCGAGACCCCTTCCTATTTCCTCCACCTTTTGCATTCAATGTTTGAGTGCCATTTCCTCAGAATGAACTGTATATGGCAGACTTTTGACTTTTTCCATGTAATTAATGCTGAGGACCTTCCTGTTGTATATAGCAGGCTGTGTTGCTCATTTTTTGGTTGTTGAAAATTGGACAAAATTTTGGGTGTTGTGACATAATACAACTTCTTTGGTGGCCCTTTTCTAGATGTCTTGTGAGTTTATGTGTCTCATGTTGTATGTTTTTTTGCATTAATCCACTGATATCATGTTAATCTAAATGAGTAATGCTATATTGCATGTATTCTGTCATCTATCTCCAAACTGAGTATGTTCTTCCTCTGAGTCTGAGCATCTAAGGGGTGTTTATGATTCTAGAATACAGGTTTGTTGTATTGAATGCTTGATTTCTTACTTCTACTCAAGGAGTAGATTAAATGTTTTAGATCAAGGGTTGGGAACAATATATTGTAGTGAGGATATTGTAAGTAGAGATAACAGGATACCCTATCTTGGGAGGTATCTGTAAGGCAGATACTACAAAACCCCTTGATATCTAGTCTTTGGTATATGTTCATGCAGGCCATTCACATGTGTACGTCTACTAACTCCGAGCCCTAGATAGGCACCAATCTAGTCTTGTATTGAGGTTATACCCAAGGTCCTAGTTTTGCATCCACATAAAATCAAACTTAAACTTTAAATTAAACCTTTAGGACTTTAGGAGTAGTTTAGGACCCAAATCCTCTATCTACAACTAAAAATAGGCCCAAAGCTAGCCTCTTTGCACTTATCTCACAGTTTTGGTCTACATAAAGGAGGATTTATCTACTTTGTATCAACATCCCAGTCAATCCATAAGCATATCTCATGGATGTTGAGTAGGGAATACCCCCTTGGTTCTGCAGAGCCTAAAGAAGAAGAGAAGATATTTATAGAGTCTATCTCCTATATTGTTGGCCGTTGGCCCAGAGATCCTATTGATCATTGATGGCTACCTTGTAGGGATAACTAGGAATAAGCATCCAGTCGGATTGAGAACCAACAGAAATTGGTGACTCCACTGGGGATGTGATTTAGAAGTGTTATTTTTTGTCATCCCTACTATATTCTTGACCCATCCGAGTCCCCAATAGAAATTGGTGACTCCGCTGGGGAGATGAAATGACAGAACCTAGATGCTAAAAGAAAATAATTCCTAGTAATAGGTGGCGACTCTAAGTAATCTCCCAACCAGTAAAGTAAAAATTTGTATGCAAGGGAGAAGATCCCAACGTAACCCTTTGTTTGAAGAGTTACCCATAAAAATGATGTATAGGAAAAAAGGGACTGTTTGAGCCAGTCAAGATGGTTCTCCTAGCCCCAGGAAAAATGAATTTATTCAGGACAATCTAGGATCCTCAGAGCAAACAATGCCCTATTTTTCAAACACTGAGGCTGAAATCCAGAATGTATATGAAGGACAGCAGGGTGGTGCTCTGAGAGTAAGGTCAGAAGTTTTTCAAGAATGCCCTTTCTTGGATCCCAGTGATAGAATTGAAGAGGTTGAGTCTCCAAGGGATGATGATAATGATGATCAGAATGTGATAAAGCCATCTTCTTCTATGCCTAGAGAAGAAGAACTAGCTGACGAAATTAAGAGCTTAAGGGCAGAATTAGAATATTTGCAAGCAGTAAAGATCAGAGATGATATGAGATAGAAAGTGCAAGCTCTAAGAGTTGCTCAGAATGATTCAATTCCTACCCTTGGCAATGCAAATATGCAAAGAAACTAGCAAAGAGATGAAGTTCATCATCAGCATGATGATCAAAGACATAATGCAAATAATGTTAGAATACCATTAAATAATGTCAAAAATTAGAATGCAAATAGAAATGTAAATGTAAATCAGTTTGGCAGGTAGCCTATGCAGCTAGATAGATTCAGACAGTTAGTTTTTGATGGCATTCCTAATTACCCCAATCCTATTGACAAACATGTGAGGCTGCAAGTGCCTAAGTTTTCAGGAAACAATACTGTGTCAAGTGAAGACCATTTAAAAGTTTTTCAGAACATCATGGAAAACTTTGAGGTTGAGCATGAGGATGTATTTATGAAATTATTTATGCAATCTTTAGTTGATGAGGCCAGAGAATGGTACAAGGGTCTGCCTGACAGGAGTATCTCATCATGGGATGATTTCAGAAGGATGTTCAAAGAACAATATGGTGACAAAACTGACCCAAGCTTCTTTGTAAATGAATTTACCAGTATCACCAAAGGATCAAATGAATAGGTTGCTGATTTCAATGCTAGATTCACTAAGGTACTAAACAAATTGCCACATCACATGAGTCCTAATGAACCAATGTGCATTGTGCTCTATATAAATGCTTTTGATGCCAAAACAACATATGGATTGAGAGACAAGAGTCCTCATAGCCTCAAGGATGCTTTCAGGATTGCAACAAATATTGAAAATAATAGGAAAGCATCTGGTAAGACAAACATAAGAGATGATGTAAAAATTCTACAAAATGCAAATACTAAATCTCAAAATGCTCAAGGCAATACATCTACTTCTGAAGACAAGATAGATAAATTGACAAATGTTGTCAAGGACATGAGTTATAGATTAGCCAAAAATGAAAAAGGAATAGGTCCTGACAGATAGGTTTACCAAAGACAAGAAAAGAGGCCGTCATTACATGACATGCCATACAATACAAATTGGCATAATGGTAAGCCCATGTTTCCACATAACAACTCAGGTCAAAGGACTCAAAATGTTAGAGAAACACCTGACCCTTTAAAGAAAGCTATAAATATTGTTAATGATACCCCATGGTGTATCATATGTCACATGCCTCATTCACAGTCACAATGTATGATTGCTCAATCCCTATATGACAATGTTGTTGCCTGTGATGAGTGCAATGAGCCGCATTATATGCAGGGGGATAATGTCAATATGTTGTCCACAAATAGGGGGTGTTCCTATCATCATGCAGTTGAAAGTACAGGTTATGGGACCCAGGTTTGCCAGCAGGTTTCCTGTGATAAAGATGATGAAGATGATGAAGACAATTATGCTTGTGCTCAGGACTCACATAATTTTTTGAATAACTTGAGGAGGCCTTTTGATGAAGAGATTAGAGCTCTCACAACTACAGTAGTAGCTCAGGTCAAAAGCAATTACAATCTCAGGGGTAAAGCTCAGGTAAGCAACTCACACCAACCAGAGAATACTTTTGCAAACCAGCTAGTGCACAGTTATAAAGATACTAAACCACAAAAGAAACAATGGAGCAATAACAAGCAAAATTTTAAGCAAAAAATAGGTTATGATCCTCAAGGACCAGAGAACAGAATTCCCCAGGCTGAGGATCAAAGAAAAATTTTCTAGGGCAAGAATGACAGTCAGGGGACCATAAAAATCAAAGCTGGATCATCTTAGGATAGAGGTAAAACTGTGGATCAGGCTACAGTTGTTATACAAAATTATGCTCCATTTGACATAACTCAAGTCCTGTCCCAAGTAAAGGTCTCTGTCCCATTGATGGAGCTGATGAAGGTGGATGAATTTAGAAATAAGGTAGTGTCCTTGATCTCAGAGGTAGCTTGTCAGGCTGATCGGAATGTTGAAACCCAAAGTAAGAAGCAAGCTCTGTATGTTGAAGAGGATGAGACTCCTGAAGTGTATCTAGGGGTGACCATGACAAAATGCCCTTCATAGGTGGAACCATTTTATGTTTCCCTTGTCATAAATGGAAAAATAATTAAGAACTGTATACTTGATTCAGGAGCATCTACAAACATCATGCCTTTGGCCATCATACAACAAGCTAGGTTAAAAATAGATAAGGCATGTGGGAAGTGCTATGCCATGGATGCTAGAGAGGTACCAGTCATTGGAATTATGAAAGATGTAGATTTTAGACTGGCAGCATATCCAGAAAGGACCTACAAAATGAACATAATGGTTGTTGATATCAAGCCACAATATGGTATGTTGTTATCAAGAAGATGGGTAGCATTGATTGGTGGGAGTGTGCAGTTAGACCTGTCATATGCTATGATCCCAATGAATGGCAGGGATGTGAAATTGATCAGAGAAGAGAGGTCTCTAGACACAGTTGAGGATCAAGAATTAGAGGAGCATATATGCTTTGTGGACACTGACTCTGATAATTTCAGAGTTGTCTCAGGTGATCAAAGAAATAAAGAAAAGAATATTTGCATTCAAGAGTTGGACTAGCAGGACCTATGGACCATGTATTTTGATGGAGCTTGTTCTAAGGAAGGGTCTGGTGCTGGAATTATTTTTCTGTCTCCAGCTGGTAATCTTCTAAAATTCTCTTTCTTGTTGAAGTTTGCCTGCACAAATAATATTGCAGAGTATGAGGCTCTGTTGTTAGGATTGAATGTTGCTCTGAGACATGGAATTAAGATGTCAAGGGTGTTTGGAGACTCAGAGTTAATTATTTCCTAGGTTAGAGATAAATATGCTTCAAAAAATAAGAGGTTAAAACAATATAAGCATGTTGTCTGGGATACAATTGAATTGTTTGATGCTTTTTCAATAAACTGGATGGAGAGATCAAAGAATGTTATGGCAAATTTTCTAGCTAATGTAGCCATTAGGTCAGATGTTATAACTCTATCAGATGTTACACATGTTGAGGTCAAACTTAGACCTGTAGTGTCAGATAATATATGCAACTGGTAGATATTTGATAATGATAATGATTTGTTAAGTTTTTTGCACTGCATAGATGAATATGAGAACCAAGAAATGGATTTTTAGAACTTTGTAGAGGTTGTAGATGGAAAATAAACTCTCTTAGGGAAGGAGATAATTCAACTCAAGACAAATAAAATCCCTAGAGGGCTAGTAGCTCTAGAGAAAGCTTTTGACAATAGAGACCAATTTGTTACAAAGGCATCTCCAACAAATAAGAATGATCTGGAGGAGATAAACTTGGGGACATCTTATGCACCCAAAAAGGTATACATTAGCAAACAGCTCAAACCACACATAAGGAGCATGCTGATTACACTGTTGAAGAGATATAAGCATGTCTTTGCCTAGTCGTATGAGGACCTAAAGACTTATAGAGAAGACCTATTCCAGCATGAGATCCCATTGAAGCCTGGAGCTAAACCATTTAGACAAAAACAAAGACCTATTAACCCAACTTTAGCTCCAAAAATGCAAGAAGAACTTATAAAGCTTAGGGAAGCTAGAATAATTATGCCTATTAGGCATTCAACTTGGGTGTCTAATCTTGTCCCAGTCAGAAAAAAGAATGGGGATATCAAACTTTGTGTGGACTTTAGAAATTTGAATGTATCTTCTTTGAAGGATAATTATCCACTGCCTAACATGGAGGCTATGCTATAGAAAGTGACTGGCTGTGAACTTTTATCCATGATGGATGGATTTTTAGGGTACAATTAGGTGAAGGTAAAGGAATCAGAGCAATTCAAGACTGCCTTCACCACTCCATGGGGAACCTATGTTTATATAAGAATGCCATTTGGACTAATAAATGCAGGTGCTACATTTCAAACGGCAATGGATGTTGATTTTGTAGGATTAATTGATTCAATTCTGGCTGTTTATCAAGATGATTTAACTGCCTATTCAAAGAGGGAAGAGCAACATTGCATGCACTTAGAATAGATTTTTATTAGAGCATTAGAGTATGGCATCTCACTTAACCCAAAGAAGTGTGCTTTTGGGGTAGTGAAAGGAAAGTTGTTGGGGCATATTGTTTCCAAGGATGGAGTCAGGATTGATCTTGAATGGATAGCTGCAATTGACAGGATCCAGATCCCTAGAACAATGAAAGGAGTTCAGTCCTTCTTTGGGCAAATTAATTTTGTTAGAATATTTGTGCCTAATTTTGCAGAGACTACAAGGAACATTTCCAAGATCCTGAAGAAGGATGCAACTGTCAAGTGGGAAGATGAAGCAGCTAAATCATTTCAAAATATCAAAGAAGCTATAAAGATGGCTCCTGTACTAAAGTCTCCTAATTTTTCTAAGCCATTTCAGTTGTTTTCATTTGCTTCTTTCCATACTATTGCTGCATGCCTATTACAAAAAAATGAAGAGGGTTTTGAACAACCTATAGCTTTCTTTAGTAAGTCATTGCAGGCTGCCAAATTAAAGTATGATACCATGGAGAAACAAGCATATGCATTGGTTAGAGTAGTCAAGAGCTTCAGGCCTTATTTAGTAGGCTCACAAATAGTCATATATGTGCCTCATGCAGCAGTCAAGGATATTTTCACTCAGCAAGAGGTAACTGGAAGAAGGTGCAGATGGATAAATAAACTACAAGAATTCAACATAGAAATACAGATCACAAAGTTGGTAAGGGGACAAGGCTTAGCCAAGATAATGACAGAGTCAAATTTGGAAGCATGCCAAGTGAATGTAGCTCAAGATGAAGTTGTAAATGTGTCAAAGTCTGAATGGTATAAGGACATTGTGTATTATTTGCAGAATTTGAATTATCCTTCCCACTTCAATGATAGTCAGAAGAGGACATTGAAGCTACATGCAATCAGATATATTGTTGCACAAGGAGAACTATATTGGAAAAATCTTGATGGTGTACTACTTAGATGTGTGGATGAAAATTAGGCTGCTGATATTTTAGGTGATCTGCACAAAGGAATGTGTGGTGGACATTACACTGCTAGGACAACAGCCCACAAAATTCTTAGAGCAGGCTACTGGTGGCCAACTCTTTTCTTAGATGCATAGAAGTTGGTGAGGAGATGTGATTCTTGCCAAAGGTTCTCAGGAAAGCTAAGATATGAGGGTACATTACCCCTTAGGACTATAATTGTAGAATCTCCATTTCAGCAATGGGGAATTGATTTTATAGGGGAAATCCCAGAAAAATCAAGTGGAGGACATAGTTGGATTTTGGTTGCTACTGATTACTTTACTAAATGGATTGAGGCAATTCCAACTAAAAGGGCTACAAGCAAAGTGGTGATGGATTTCATCCTAGAAAATATTATTATCAGATTTAGAGTACCAGTCAAATTGGTCACAGATAATGCAATGTGCTTCAGGTCTGGTGATTTTGTTGATTTCTACAATAACTATGGGATTAGTTTGTCACATACATCACCATACCATCCACAAGGAAATGGTCAGGCAGAGTCAAGAAACAGAAGCCTCATGAAAATCATTAAGAGGGTGTAGATAAAAATAAGAGGGCATGGGATTCAAAGTTAAGGTTGGCATTATGGGCTGACAGAGTGACAGTGAAAAGAGCTACTGGAAGGTCACCGTTTGAGTTAATATATGGTGCAGCAGATAGATTGCCTATGAACAACCTTCTACCAATTTATAAATTCGTACAAGAAAATGATGAGGAAATTGAAGACTCAATGACAGAAAGAATAAATCAGCTGGTTGCACTAGATGAGATCAGAAGGGAGGCATATAGGACAAATATCGTGAAACAACAAAAGGTGAAGTATCTATTTGACAAAAGAACTACAGAAAGAAGGTTTCAGATAGGTGACCTGGTCCTTATGTGGAATGCAAAGAATCAGGATAAGGGCAAGCACGGTAAATTTGAGCCCTTGTGGGTGGGCCCATATCAAATCAGTAACACCCATGAGGATGATGCCTACTTCCTCCAGACCCTGGATGGTGAACTACTGGAATTGCCTGTGCACGGTAAATTCCTTAAGGCCTTTTTCTCATGAATGAGGCGTCTTTGTGCACACTATAAACTGGATGTAAATGTTTTGTACATGCCTTGTATAGTCGGTGTTGTCTTGCATTTTGTGTTTTGTCTGGTTTGCCCCGGAGTAGTCTGGTCCTTGCTGCAGTCTTATGCCTGCACGTTCCCAATCGGAGCCTGTGTTGGTACCCATTTATGTCTAGGGTTTCGAGCTTGAGCATTTGCAGGATTTTTCATTCAAATCCTTAAATTTTTGAGGCATGATGTTATGACATGTCAAGATTTCTGTCTATGCTGCATCTTTTAGTATGCATGAGCATCATGTCAAATATGTTTATGGTCCTGAGGTTTGAAATTTGAAAAACTCAAAGTCTGAATCTTGCTTCAAGAGGCCTGCCATGTGGAGGAGTGTAAAATTCCAAGCAGGATTGCCTTTTGCATCACCCTGAAATTTGGCCTAGTGAGGGAGTTATGCTTGTCAAAGTTCTAAGACTTTATGCCTCATCATATTTCGGCATGACCCTATATTTTGAAGGAGAGGGTCATCATCATGTTTCAAATATTAGGTGATCTTAGTTAAGATCACCCCGATGTTCTTTTATCGCTCGATGTTGCTGACATAAGTTTTATGCGGGGGGTGATATTTGCTTCTCTAACGGCTGCATCATTTTCTGAAGGAGGGGGGTGATATCCCAAATATTAGTCATATTCTAAATATCACCCCGATATTATAGCAAAGCTTTAGTGCAGCCAGATATTTTGTGGAAGAGGTGATGTTTCTCACAGGGTGGTATGTGAATATGATGGTGACATCATCAGGATATTAGTAGACATAATCATGTGGATCATCGGCAAGACATATGGTATCGGCAAGGTAGGAGGATTCTCCTCTAATGCATCAGGTGGTGCCGATGAGGTTGACGTCAGGATGATATTGAGCATCAGAGCATCATGCAATAGGATCATGATGAGTTATATGTTGATGCCCTCAGGAGCAAAAGCACTGACATTATGTATGCTCTCGGCCCAGTTTATATTGTATTCAGGAGGTTGCCACGGGGTACATGTGGGATAATTAGTTCCCTCATATTTTGAAATATCAGGATCATGATTCTTAGCGGGAAAAGCTTTCAAGGAATCATGCGACCACTACATTCTCAGGACCACGAGTAGGTGGACATTAATGGCGGATGTTACAAGGTATGGGCAATGATATAGACAGATCTAGTACCCGATTGAAGTTGAGGATCCCCAGGCGGCGGCGCATGGCTCAAGACCCCTTCCTGTTTCCTCCTCCACCTTCTACATTCAATGTTTGAGCCCCATTTCCTCAGAATGAATTGTATCTGGCAAACTTTTGACTTTTTTCATGTAATTAATGCTGAGGACCTTCCTGCTGTATATAGCAGGCTGTGTTGCTCATTTTTTGGTTGTTGAAAATTGGACAAAATTTTGGGCATTGTGACACAATACAACTTCTTTGGTGGCCCTTTTCTGGATGTCTTGTGAGTTTATGAGTCTCATGTTGTAGTTTTTCTGCATTAATCCACTGATATCATGTTAATCTAAATGAGTAATGCTATATTGCATGTATTCTGCCATCTATCTCCAAACTGAGTATGTTCTTCCTCTGAGTCTGAGCATCTAAGGGGTGTTTATGATTCTAGAATACAGGTTTGTTGTATTGAATGCTTGATTTCTTACTTCTACTCAAGGAGTAGATTAAATGTTTTAGATCAAGGGTTGGGAACAATATATTGTAGTGAGGATATTGTAAGTAGAGATAACAGGATACCCTATCTTGGGAGGTATCTGTAAGGCAGATACTACAAAACCCCTTGATATCCAGTCTTTGGTATATGTTCATGCAGGCCATTCACATGTGTACGTCTACTAACTCCAAGCCCTGGATAGGCACCAATCTAGTCTTGTATTGAGGTTATACCCAAGGTCCTAGTTTTGCATCCACATAAAATCAAACTTAAACTTCAAATTAAACCTTTAGGACTTTAGGAGTAGTTTAGGACCCAAATCCTCTATCTACAACTAAAAATAGGCCCAAAGCTAGCCCCTTTGCACTTATCTCACAATTTTGGTCTACATAAAGGAGGATTTATCTGCTTTTTATCAACATCCTAGTCAATCCATAAGCATATCTCATGGATGTTGAGTAGGGAATACCCCCCTTGGTTCTGCAGAGCCTAAAGAAGAAGAGGAGATATTTATAGAGTCTATCTCCTATACTATTGGCCGCTGGCCTAGAGATCCTGTCGATCATTGATGGCTACCTTGTAGGGATAACTGGGAATAAGCATCCAGTCGGATTGAGAACCAACACACGGTAAGTCCCAGAGTTATCAGCAGTAGTTACGGGATGTCATTTACTATGGTAAATGGTAACTGGTCAAAGTGGGGTGCACATGTGGAGAAATAATCTATTTTTAGTGTTATGATGCATGTCATAGATGTTGTAAGAAGGTGTAATAGATTCTATGACAACTGTTGTCATAAGAATCTATGACACTTATAATAGCATATGATGCATCATAAAATGTTGTAAGTGGCTATTTTTGGCCCCCAGGCATTCAAGATTGCATGGGCACATTTTTCCAAGTGTAGGATGCATGTATGACAGCATTTATGACCCCGTAAGAGCCTATTCTTGGCCATGGATGCCCAAGGTTGTATTGTTGACTTTTGACAAGTGTTATGGGCTTGTAAGGAGTCATTTAATGTCATGAGGTTGTGCAAATTCTATATAAACCATAGCATAGTAGATGAGATGCATAATAAGAGTTTACAGGTACCCAGGTTTTGTTGGAGTGAAGGTTGGAAGATAGAGGAAGTGAATGTATTTGTAATCTCCTTTTGTGAAGATAATACAACTTGACCTTTTTTCTTGGTGGAGTTTTTTACCCGAAAGGGTTTTCTCCACATTAAACACTTGTGTTACGTGCTTCATTCTGCTTCTGATATATTTCTGTATTGTGGGTCTATGTTTTGTTACAATCTCCATTGTTAATAGCGCATAGTTAAAGATTGCTAAAATTTATCTCGAATCAGATTTCCATTGAAGTAGTGTTGCTTTCATTTCTAACATTTGGTATCAAAGCCTAGCCAAATTTGACTCTTGGGTGGTAGTGTGGAAGCTGTAGCTACAGTGGGAGATTTGGTTGTGTTTGTTTTGCAGATCTTATGTTGTTATTATGGCTGCATCCACCGTTGCATCAATCTCTCCATTGGACATTAAGAATTTCAACGGAATGAGGTATGAGTTGTGGAAGTTGAAAATGGAAGATTTGTTGGAAGAAAGAAACTAATGGTTGGCTGTTTAAAAATAAAAGAAACCTGCTGATGTCTCTCTAGATGAGTGGGCTAGACTGTATAAGAAGGTATGGGGAACCATCCGTTTGTGTCTTTCAGATTTTGTGCTACTAAATGTCGCAAAGGAAGAGACCGCATACAAATTGTGGAATTGATTGGGTGAGATCTACCAAGCCAAGAGTATGGTAAATAAACTTTATTTAAAAAGGAAGTTGTTTTCTTTGAAAATGAAAGAGGGTGAGTCAGTTGCAGAGCATTTAAATTCTTTTAATTTATTGGTGAGTCAGCTTGATTCAGTAGATGTTGAGGTTAGTGAGGAAGATAATTATATCTTACTTCTTTGTTCTTTACCTGAGTCTTGGGAGAATGTTATCCTTGTTATCACTGCTAACCTTGTGGATCTGAAGTTGGATGCTCTTGTTTCAGTGCTACTATCATAGGAATTGTGGAAGAAGAGTTTGGATAGTTTAGGGGATGCTCTCAGTATCAGGGGAAGGTCTATGGAAAGGGGACCTAAAGGAGATCAGAAAGGGGCTAAGGATAAGTCCAAGGGCTGGTCTAAGACTCCTAGTAAAAAGAACAGAGTTAAGTGTTGGAACTGTGGTAAAAGAGGACATGTGAAGTAGTGCAGAAATCCCAAGAAATAGTGGGAGAGTGCTTCAGATAAGTCCTTGAATGCAGGTGAATAAGTTTTACTTTCTACATGTAATCTTGTTTCTAATGATCACTGGTTGGTTGACTCAGGATGCTCATTTCATATGACTCTGCATAAGGAATGGTTCTCCTCATATGAAGAATATGATGGAGGTAATATCTACCTTGGTGACAACTCTTCATATCCGATTGTCAAGAAAGGAAAGATTAGTGAGAGGGAACCTGGTGGTAGTGAAGGGGAAGAGATTTGGAAGCTTGTTCAATCTTGAAGCCACTACAGTTTACAATGTCTCTTATGTATTTGAGGCTAATACTGAAAATGCATGTATGTTGTGGCACCGTAGATTGGGCCACACAAGTAATAATGTATTGAAAACTATTAAGAATAAAGAATTGTTGGACAATTTCTCCTATTTTGATGAGCACTTTGATTTCTATGAGCATTGTGTGTTTGGTAAACAAAATAGAAAATCATTTCCTTCAGGAAGCAATAGAGTAAAAGAGAAGTTAGAAATTATTCATACGGATGTGTTTGGACCTGTGGATAATGAATCTATCGAAAAATCTCATTATTTTGTAACCTTCATTGATGATGTATCCAGATTTACATGGATTTATTTTATGAAGCATAAATCTCAAGTTTTCCCTAAGTTTAAGGAATTCAAAGTCTTAGTAGAGAACCAATCAGGTTTAAAGATAAAAATATTAAGATCTGACAATGGAGGAGAATATTTCTCTAAGGAATTTGATGAGTTTTGCAAGCAAGCAGGTATAATCAGACAAAAGACAACTCCGTATACACCATAGTCAAATGGTGTTGCAGAAAGGATGAACCAAACAATTATGGAAAGCGCCAAAAGTATGCTTAGTGATGCACAGTTGGATAAATGCTTTTGGATAGAGGTTATGTGTACTACTAGCTACTTGATAAATAGATCTCCTTGTAAGGCTCTTGATTCGACACCTTATGAAGTGTGGACAGGTAAGAAACCTTCTGTTTCACATTTAAGGGTTTTTGGTTGTGAGGCTTTTGTTCATGTGCCTAAGGAAAAGTGATCTAAGTTGGATCCAAAAGCTGAAAAGTGTACATTCATTGGATATGGTGATAATGTGAAAGGTTATAAGCTTTGGAATTGACTAACTTGCAAGATTATCTTTTCTAGAGATGTTATTTTCAGGGAACTTAGAGTTTTTTCTGAACCTGAGCAACCAAAAGAAAAAGATGAAAAGGTAAAGAAGGTGCACTTTTATTTAGAGCAGCAAGATGCACCTTAGGAAGAACAAAATGATGGATTAGGGGGTGAAGAAGAAGAAGAAGATTCAAGTAGTTCTGATGAAGATGAATCTATTGTTATAGAAGAAGTTGGTGCAGATGATCATGCAGAAGAATGAGTAGAGTCTCTTACTCGACCCTTGAGGAAATCCACAAGACAACAGAATCCAGTTGATAGCCATGCAGGAGGAGATGATGGCTTTAGACTCTTGTAACACTTGGGATCTTGTTCGTTTGCCCAAAGGAAGAAAGGCCATAGGATGTAAGTGGGTCTTCAAGAAGAAATTTGGAGCAGACGGGTCATTGGAGAAGTACAAGACTAGACTGGTAGCCAAGGGCTACTCCAAGAGAGGGGAAGTTGATTTTTGTGAGATATTCTCTCCTATTGCTAAATTGACTTCTATTAGATTTCTCTTATCCATTGCTATAGCTTATGATTGGGAGATTGAGAAAATGGATGTTAAGACTGCTTTCTTCCATGGAGATCTTAAAGAAGAAATTTATATGCAACAGCCTACAGGTTTTGAGGTAAAAGGAAAAGAACATTGGGTTTGCAGTTTGAGAGGTCTCTTTATGGTCTGAAACAGTCCCCCAGAATGTGGTATCAAAAGTTTGACTCATTTGTTTTGAAATTGGGTTTTGTTTGAAGCGAGGAGGATCACTGTATTTACATTTATTGTGTTGATGATTCTATACTGGTTATTGCATTGTATGTTGATGACATGTTGTTTTTCAGCAATACTAAGGGTATGATCAGTGAGCTTAAAGCCCAACTTTTAGGTGCATTTGAGATGAAGGATCTTGGTGCTGTAAGGTATATTTTGGGAATGGAGATTAGGAGGGACAGAGTTAACAGAAGCTTTGGTTGTCACAAAGTAAGTATGTGAATACTATTTT
Source organism: Cunninghamia lanceolata (assembly GCA_027924645.1). Classification (NCBI taxonomy): domain Eukaryota; kingdom Viridiplantae; phylum Streptophyta; class Pinopsida; order Cupressales; family Cupressaceae; genus Cunninghamia; species Cunninghamia lanceolata. The sequence goes on from BSBN01000854.1 coordinate 13,337,305, forward strand.
GTAGAGGTTTAGTTTACAGGACTGTAACCTAGTTAGAGTTCCTTTACCCATTGGTACTAAGCTTTCATTAGATATGTGTCCAAAGACTGAGGATGATCTTGAGGATATGTCTAATGTGCCATATGCTAGTGCTGTAGGGAGTTTGATGTATGCAATAGTTTGCACTAGACCAGATATTGCCCAAGCAGTGGGAGTTTTGAGCAGATTTATGTCTAACACTGGTAGACAACATTGGAACTATGTGAAGAGGGTATTTAAATATCTTGCAAGTACTCTTGATCATTGTTTGGTTTATTCTAGTATTGATAGTGCTGATAAATATTTGGACATACAGGGTTTTGTTGATGTAGATTGGGCAGGTGACTTGGATAGTCAAAGATCCACTAGTGGCTATGTGTTTACTCTATTTGGAGGTGCAGTGAATTGGATGAGTAAAAGGCAGCCCACAGTTGCTTTGTCCATCATAGAAGAAGAGTATATGGCTGCAACTCATGCCTCTAAGGAGGTAGTTTGGTTGAGGAGACTGTGTACAGGTATTGGTTTTGATTGTAGGATCATTCAGATTGGTTGTGATAGCCAGAGTGCTATCTGTTTGGCCAAGAATCCTATGTATCATGCTCAGACTAAGCATGTTGATGTTTAGTATCACTTTGTTTAAGAGTTGGTTGCAAATAGAGAGATTAAGCTAAAGAAGGTAGACACTCAAGAGAATGTTGCAGATTCATTGCCCAAGCCTGTGAGCAGAGAAAAGTTTGTGTGGTGCAGAGAGGCCATGGGCCTTGTTTCTAGTACCTGATTATTTTTCTTTTGATTTCCTATGGGTTGATTTACAATGTATAATGTCAAGTGGGAGAATGTTGGGATAAGGTGCCATTAACCTTGTAAATTCCAATATTATATTATTCCATTTATTATTTGTAATTACCCATAAGGGATGTACAAGTTTCACGGGCAATGGTAAAAATTATTTACTGTCCACAATAAGTCCTGGAGTTACCGGTAGTCGTTACGGGATGTAATTTACAGTGGTAAATGGTAATTGGTCAAAGTGGGGTGCACATGTGGATGAATAATCTATTTTTAGTGTTATGATGCATGTCATAGATGTTGTAAAAAGGTGTAAGAGATTCTATGACAACTATAAGTTGTCATAAGAATCTATGACACTTATAATAGAATATGATGCATCATAAGATGTTGTAAGTGGCTATTTTTGGCCTCAAGGCATTCAAGCTTGCATGGGCACATTTTTCCAAGTGTAGGATGCATGTATGATAGTATTTATGACCCCGTAAGAGCTTATTCTTGGCCATGGATGCCCAAGGTTGTATTGTTGACTCTTAACAAGTGTTATGGGCTTGTAAGAAGTCATTTAATGTCTTGAGGTTGTGCAAATTCTATATAAACCATAGCATAGTAGATGAGATGCATAATAACAGTTTACAGCTACCCAGGTTCCGTCGGAGTGAAGGTTGGAGGACAAAAGAAGTGAATGTATTTGTAATATTTTTTTGTGAAGATAATACAACTTGACCTCTTTTCTTAGTGGAGTTTTTTACCTGAAAGGGTTTTCTCCACATTAATGTGTTATGTGCTTCATTCTGCTTCCGGTATATTTTTGTATTGTGGGTTTATGTTTTGTTACAATCTCCATTGTTAATAGCACACAATCAAAGATTGCTGAAATTTATCTCGATTCAGATTTCCATTGAAGTAGTGTTGCTTTCATTTCTAACATTTACGAGTATCTCTCGATCCTTGTAAGGATGGCGGAGGAGGAACTTCATCAAAGACTCCCTTACCTTGTGGTCGAGGGGGTTCTTTCAATTCAGGCTACTCTTCACTGTCTACTTGTTTAGTAGGAGGTCCAACCAATTTTTTTTATTAACTTTGCCTTGTATCTTTGATATCCTAGGAAGAATTGATCTTTTCTTGGTTGAGGAGGCTTAGTAGGCTATGGCCAAAAGTAGTCTAGGCTGAAATTTCCACAAGTAACCATAGGATTCCATCTACTATGGTGGACAACATGCAATTTCCCTTAGTGGAGAAATTTTAGACAATTATGAATTGTGGAGGGGACCGCTTTCATGGACTTGAACCATGGGTGGCCTATTTTCACACGAAATAGGTCAAAAGTAGGGATGATGTCAAATGATTGTTCCAAGACTTTCTCACTACTTTAATCAATAATGTAATCTTGCCTATAGGCAAGAGGGAAGCTCCATTATGTGTCTTAACCATCATATGTGTGGGTTCATAAGATTCTTGTATCAAATCATGCATGTAGAGGAATTCTTCAGTAATCACATTCGTCATACAATTAGGATCGATAAGGACTCCCCTTGTAGGATTTCCACTTATGTGTGCAGTAATGTAAAGAGGTCCCTCAATGTCTCCAATTGTTCTCTAATATGGTATAAAGGTTATTTTAGGTTCAAGAGTCTTCCTCTTCCTATAAACTCAAGGAGGGACTATAGAATCATTATTGTGATGAGAAGCCATGTATGTGAAACTGTTTCACACCAAAGCACTTGTTTGAGGAAATCAGGTTTTTTAAGAACAAAACACATGAACTTCACAAAAAAAAAGTATATATGATGTAAATAGTGCTGCACAACAAGGCAAGAGAAATGATGTAAGATTTTCTCAAATAATTGTGAAGAAAGTGTTTAAAACCCTTGATGTTGAAATACACACTGTGTAATTGCAAAATTTGAAATTTGAATACAAGGATGCACAATGAAGCCACACTATAGCTCAAAATTAGATTTGAATGAGTGTTAAAGGGTGCAGCAAAATCTGAAATAAGATTTTGACTACAAACCCTAGCTTTTGCAAAAACTAGGTTATATGAAAAATGCAAATTTTTAACAAAACCCTAGCAAATGAGATATGCAAATGCAAGGTGTGAGATCATGAAATAATTAATTTCTATAATTTGTCTGAGATCTAATGTAAAAATCAGATTTTGAAATGCTTCCAATGATATGCAATGAAAATAATGCAAAACTATTCCTTTATGCAAGCCTAGAATGCTTATTTTTTTCAATTTGTCCAAATGTATGCTATATTTTTCAATGAAGAATGATAAGTGTAATATGAATTAATGAAAGATCTGATTTCAACATTCAACAAGATGCAAATTCTTTAAAATATGGGTTCACCAAAATGTTAAGTATGGAAAAGAGGATGAGTGGATATGAAGTATGTGAGTACACTAGATCAAAGCCTCCTTTCACTACAACATTCAAGGATAAAACTGAGCAAAGTCACTACAAGATGGAAGAGGACTCAACTATTGATTTTGTACTTTTATTTGTAGAGGAAAGATGTGATTCAACCAAGTCTTTTATCAAACCCTAGGCCAATCAATGCACTAAACCCTAGAATTATGATAATCAGCTTATAACAGAGAAAGAATAACAAGTCAGGATCTGAAATTATTAGGGTGATTAGTGAGATATCCAAACCTGTCCCTCAGAAGCTAAAATGTTAGAAGACTCTAGGGCTAGCACCCGAGTCTGGAAAGTCTCGATATCTGAAATCTCAAAAATGGAAAAATGTCATAAATGATGTTCTGATGCCAAATCTAGGGTTTGTTTTACCTTCTGGACACTGGGGCTAGTGCCCTAGTCTGCTACAAGTAAATTTCTGAACTCTATTTTTGGATCCCAAATCTTTAACCCTTGATCAACCTCCATGTAACCTTACTTCTACAATTCCTACACCTATAACCTGCACACAAAAAGAAAATAGGTTTGGGGGTTGTGGTGTTTAGGGATTTGCCTCAGTCAAATTTTGGATTAACATTCAACCTTTCCCAACATTATTTTTAGAGAGAGCATGCCCTTATAGGACAAAGGCTAAAGAAAATTTAGATGATGATGAAATGATTCAAACACAATGATAATGTAACCTTGGAGGTGAAGTCCTTAGGAAGCTAAAGATTCTTCAACTCATAAGGATGTTGATGACGATTCTAAATCTGCAACAAACACAATACTAACACAAATCTACAACAAACACAATGAATGCCTTGAATGCTCCTTTTCTCAATATCATGGGTAAAATTTTAGTATCATGTCACACTTTTATAAATGAAATTGCCAACACAAATATAATTTTCTAACTTAAACGACAAAAAAGTCATATTAAAGTTTAGAATTTTAAAATGACATAAACTAATAAAATGTAGCAATTTTAGTGTAGTTTATGTTTATGATTTTTTTATTTTTTTTATAATTAGTCAGATATATATTTTTTAATTTAATTGATGAATTATAATTGTTGCTTATTTTTTCTAAAAAGTGATGTTGATGGGACGTCAAGAAAAATATAGCAAAATTAATTTTTTAATTTAATTTCTTTTCCTAATTAGACAACTCAAATATCTAGTGCATGAAAATTCAATTTTCGATGAAAATTTATTTTTTATAATTTTTTAAAGTCAGATTTAATCAAAACCATATAGTTTTCATGGGATGTCATCTTTTGTACATGTTTTTTTTTTTTTGAAAACAAAAAATACCCTCTTGGAGAAGACTCTCTCCTCTAGTGCACTGTATATTTTTCAAAATTTTAAAATATATTTTACCAAATTAATTTTAAATTCTAATTTGCTTCATGTTTGATTATAATAACCTACTTACAATTAATTTAAAAATAAGTATGATAAACTCCTGATAAAGGGAGAGATCATTAGACAGACTCGACAGATGCTTTCCCAAGTTTAGACTCATGTGAGGAGTTAGAGGCTAGGTTGGCCACTCATTAATTGGGGCAGTGTGTGGCAGAAGAAAATGATATTTCTTTATTTACACTGAGTGTTTTGTGAGTCTGACATTTCCTATTTTTTGTTTCTGTTATGGTGGAGAATAGGGTATCTTCTGGCCTGGGTGGAGAGATGGGGAGTTGCAGCGGCCAAGGTTGTGACAAAAGGAAAGGGAAGGGGAGATTTCATTCCCTAGTGATGCCAAATTAAGAGAAAGGTGACGAGAAACTTGATTGGTGGTAGGATGAAGCGGGCTTACACCCCTCGGGTTGAACAAACTCTTAGGAGAGGAGGCCATGGCTAATTTCTTGGTGTTAGTTGATTTCGAGGTGAAAAATCCTATTCTGAGGAAGTGATTGTGCAGGATGCTTACCCTTGCAAAAGATGTGGATGGGCAGAATGGTGAGAAGGTTCGGGAGGCAATGGAAAATCTTCTTCTTGACCTTGGCACCTCATGTGGTAGTTGGAATGTGTTTGGGGCAACACAATCCTTAACATTGGCAACACTGATGTCCATTACAGTGACGTCTGTGCTGATGCATGAAGATATGGTGGAGGCATCTAACGTAGTGGAGGAAAACCACAAAGTGATACTTGGTCACGTCCATGACGTAATGCTAGGTGTGGTTGAGACCCATAAGACTAAGGAGTGACTTGTAATAAAATTTGGAGTACCTGTGGAGGAGCATGCTTAGCCAGATTACAAGTGCACTTGTGATGAGGAGGGAGATGTGGTGGACCTGACTGATAAGGTAGCTTAGTATGTTGTTTAGACTACTATTATGTTTTGTTGTTTAGAATGTAGTTAGGTGGTGGGGAGAGGGCCTTTTAATTTTCCCTCTCACCCAATTTATTTGCATATATCCTGTTAAGATAGATTTTGTTCAGACTCAAGGGCTATGCCCTACTTTTGATGGGACCCTAGTCCCAAACCAGGGTTTTTACAACAAAAAAAAATAAGTATGATAAAAATAATCAAAATTTGACAAAAAAATATATCTAGAATCTATACTCCAAGAATTACAATGGGTATTCGATCATTTTTTGTATAAATATATTTTGACAAGAGAAATTTAGAGTTGAACATGAAGTTTTATTTAAATTTTTGAAAATGGGGGCTTGGCTGCCACATAGAATGCCACATAGATAATTTTAGGTGAGACGGTATCGCCCAAAAAAGTTCTAGGTGGAACTATCTTGGTTGGAATGTTCTATGCAAATGAATACTATTTTCAAAGATGAAATCATATTTTATAGATTTAGAAATTCAGGCGAAAAGGTTCTGGGAAAAAATCTTTATGCCACACAATGCCACGTAGGTGCTACGTGGTTCCAAGCAAAACTGTTTCAATAGAAACTATTTAGTTGGCTAAAAGTGGGACACAAGTTTGAACTTTCACCCTCATAACCTTGTTATCAACTTGTCACAAAATGAATTCAAACACTTGTTTATTTATGCTATCCCATTAAACTTTCACAAATTAATTGAAAGAGCTGACAAGGGAGGACCCATTTAAGAGTCCTATGCTGACATACATTTAATTGTACCTCAACCCTCGCGTTCAAGTCCCAAGGGGCCTTTTTGGTCAAGACTTAATCTTTAAATGGGCCCCTAGTCCCCATTTGACATGGGTTTCAGGGGATTTCTCATTGGGATCAATAATTTACCTTGTAGAGTGTAAACATGGGGACCTAAGAGATAAAATAGGAGGTAAAAAGGCATGTGTCCACTTTTTACTCCATAACGGGATCTAACCAGCTTCAAGGAAGAGTATTTCGAGTATTTCACTTCTATCCAAACAAGAAGAGAAAAATAACTCCAACTAAACCTTATAGTTTCTTTATACCATAAAATAACTATCTTCGATAAGCTAAAGCATAAAGTTATAGCAATGAAGCTAAAATTTCTGGAAAATAATATATTGAATCACAAAAATAAATTTAGAAATGAAAAGAGGAAAAGAAGAGACACTGCTTGGTGCTAGAAGGGGAGAGCCTTGGCCTACGATGCCAATGCATCATGTGGATGTCTACATGTCATGTTGTCATCCATACAACAAGAAAATATAGATAAAATCTTTAACAGATGTTCCAATTCTGGTCTAGTGAATTACCCAATCTATACAACAAACCATAGAGAAAACCCAACAACATTCCAGATAATAAAATCTATTGAGAAACACATTGAAATACATAATTTAAATGAATGAAAACAAGAAATGAAGGAGGGAAACAAAGGAATGAAGACTATCAAACCTTTGTGCGGTTGAATCTCCCAAAAATACCTACAATTATAAAGATAGGAAAAATTGTTGGGGTTGTTTGGGAGCTTGCCTTCAAGTTTGTTAAGTATGAAAAAGGGGATGAATGCAAGCATGTACAAACAAGATCAAAACCCTCTTCCACAATAACATTCAAGGACAAGATTGAGCTAAATCACAACCAAGAAGAAGGTGGACTTAGCTACAGATCTTGTGCTCTTGTTTGCTATGGAAAGATGTGTTTTAACAAGCTTTTTTATCAAACCCTAGGTTAAGTATGAGTAAAACCCTAGTTATGAGATAATCAGCGTGTAACAAATAAATGACAATAGAAACCCAGAATCTGAAAGTGTAGAGATGATCATGAAGATATCAGAACTTGTTTCACAGAAGTTAGAAAGTCAGAGGATGAATTCGGTAACTGCCCAAGTCTAGTAGTGAGAATCTGCCAAAGGTCAAAATTAAGAATATGTTGTAACTAATGCTTAGAAGCCAAATCCAAAACTTGAAAGCCCAGAAGACTAGGGCACCAACTACCCAAGTCTTTTCGGAGGAATATTTTAAAACTTCTTTCAGATCCCAAAACCTTGATTCTTGTACATTCTTCTTCCAACTTTACTTTCCCCGAAACCTGTACCTGTAACCTACACATAAGACAACAAGAGAGGGATTAGGGGGTTGTGTTGTTTAGGGATTTGCCTCAGTCAAATCCCACGTTAGTATTCAAGCTTTCCCAACACCATTGTTAGAGAGAGCATGCCCTTGCAGGGTAGAGGCTAAAGATAATCCAAATGATGAAATGATTCAAATAGAAATGATGTCACCTCAGAGGTGAAGTCCTTAGGAGGATGAAGATCCTTCAACTCATAAGGAGATGGATGATGATTCCAAATCTAGAAGAAACACACAATTTACAAACACAAATCTACAACAATAACACAATGAATGCCTTGAATACTCTTTGCTCCAATACCATAAGTTCCCAATATCCATCTCTAGTTACAAATGAATTCCAAAAACACTTATATATGCTTTCCCGCTAACATTCATGAAATTAAATCACAAAAGCTGACAAAGAGGAACATTTTTAAAGATCCTAGGCCAACATAACATTAATTCACCCTGACCAATCAGGGACGACTTGGGCGGTTGGTGCCCAAGTCCAAGGGCCCAATTTGAGTCTGAGATAAGGTTAATGAAGGGCCCAAGGTCCCAAATTCAAATGGGTGTCGAGCTATTTTCTTCGGGATGATCAATGATAATGCATAATGAGATAAATTGGACCTATGAGCTAAACTAGGAGGTAAAAAGGTATGTGTCCACTTTTTACTCCATAACATTTAGCCCCCACTTTAATGTGTGTATGATCTTACGATCCATACATGCATTAAAATATGGTCGAAGAACATCAAACACAAGAGAGAAGACACACCCCAAGTTTGAAAGACTATTTCTAGCCCCCAGACATAGGCAAACATAAGCAAACACTTAACAGTCACATAAGACACAATGAATACAATAAGGAAGCACACAATACATGGAGAAGATAGTGAAAGAATGCAATACACATGCAAAAGACATGAATACAATCACACAAGACATAGAGAAGACATGAAGAGGAGACATGATTTGAGCAATTATGCATATATAGAATTCTAACTATAAAACACACAGTGTGGGGGGGGCTCATTGCGACACATCTTTAGACCACGTGAAAATATGAAAAACACATACAACGTGGGGGGATCATCACCACATGTCTTTAGACCATGCCACAAGCACACAAGACACACAAGGAAGACACATAAAACACACAGAATACATGAGCATTGTATAGTATATCGTCGACACACTATACATCTTATACGCAACAAACACAGGCAATAGGGAGGATCTCATCACCACACCACTATATAAGAGATGTAAAACACACCTAATAGTTATTATACGCTACCACAACTACCAAAGACACTCTTAAGGGTGAATGACTCAAGATCCAACCCCACCTCGCGATGAGGACTTTGTTTAAAAGGATGTGCACTAGCGCAAGAGATACACCATCTCGCCTTGCATAGAAGAGCTTTCAAAATGCAACCCCACCCGCATCATGGAGACCCCTTATGGTGAAAAGGTAGCATGTGCTCAAGGTATACAACCCTACCTGTATCACAGAGACACCTTACAGTGAAACGATGTATACGTAATAGATCAATGTATGCAAACACACTTTGTCAATGTAAAAAATAATTAAGCAGTTACCATTTTATATGCCCCCACCTTAAAGTGGTTGATCCTTCTTACCGGTATCAAGATCATTTAAGGTAAAGTGAAAACATGCAAGGGAACAAGAGCTTTCATAAAGCCCATGCCCCAAAGTGACATGTGCCACAATCGGCGAATGTTCCCACAAACACACCATTATCATTTGCTAACATAATCAACAAGATCTAAGCTTTGGTTAGAAAATCTTACTCTATGATAACAACCAAATCCATTGAAATATCACATAATAGACCAAGGCTACACTTGTGGGTTCAGAACTGAGTATATCCATGAGGTTATACTTCAGGTATCTCAGAACCGAGTATAGCGACAAGGTGAGATACAAAACAACCCAAAGTGCATAGAAGTACATTTAGAGTATTGAAAAGGTTTGTTACAACAAAATATCACAATATGAATCAAAACACAGAGTGATTCTACTACTCAAGCATTAGTAATATCTATCAACCCCATCTTCATATATGGACTAGGTCCATTTTTCTTTTGTTACTGAAGGGACGCATGGTCCTTATCAATATTTATTTGTTTTTTTCATCTGCAGACTAGTAGAGTCACTGAAGAATGTAAATACTAAAATGAGAGAGGAGACAAGAGTGACTTGGGTTTACAACATGGGAAGATGCCCCCAAGACATCCTCCACAACATTATTCCCCCAAGGCACAACACACAATAGTAAAAAAGAGGAGAGGAATAGAAGAACAGAGAAACAAATAGAAGAATGGTCACAACAAAGGTAGTCTCCTTGTATCCTTTACCTTACAAGAGTATCAAGGGTCATCCATAGAGACCTTAACAATATTTAACACAACACATAAGAGGAGGCAACGTAAGTGAGAAACTCAAAGAGATGCTACATCAAAGGTAGCTAAAAAGGGTGAGAAATACTTACTTGTTATACAACCACACTAGCAGTTGTCATTGAGCAAATCATCTTCCTCCCAATCTTGAATGTTAGAAGAAATAGGTACATAAGATACTATTGCCCAACTTGAAACATTGTCATTTAACTCTTCATCCTTTATCTCTTCCTTCTTTGATTCAATATTAGTTGGTGGAATGTTTTCTTGTTGAGGTGTTGCTTGTCGAGCTAAGGCTTGTCTCTTCTTCCTTCTTTCTCTTACTTGTCTATTCCTTCATGTTTTATTAGTGATGTTTGCAAAAGGATTTTCATGATTTTCCATATTCTTTGACATCTCATAAGAAGAATCCTATACAAAATTGATCTTTTTGGATAAAATGCCTTGCTTTTTACAGTTATCTCTTGATCCTTGTAAGGATGGCAGAGGAGGAACCTCTGCAAAAACTCCTTTACCTCGTGGTCGAGGGGGTTCTTTCATCTCGGGCTAGTTTTCATTCTCTATTTGTTCAATAGGAGGTCTAGTTAATTTGGTTATTAACTTTGCCTTGTATCATTGGTATGCCAGGAAGACTTGATCTTCTATTGGTTGCGTAGGCTTAGTAGGTTGCGGCCAAAAGTAGTCTAGGTTGAAGTTTCCACAAGTAACCAAAGGTTTCCATCCACTATGGTGGACAACATGCACTCTACCTTGATGAGGAAATTTTAAACACTTATGAATTGTAGAGGGGACCACTTTCGTGGACTTGAACCATGGATGGCCGAGTTTCACATGAAATAGGTCAAAAGAAGGAATGATGTCAAATGATTGTTCTAGAGCTTTCTCAACTACTTTAATCAATAATGTAATCTTCCCCATGGCTAGGAGGAAATCTCCATTATGTGTCTTAACCATCATGTGTGTGGGTTCATAAGTTTTTTGTATCAAATCATGCATGTAGATGAACTCTTCAGTTATCACATTCATTATACAATTAGGATTGATAAGGACTCCTCTTGTAGGATATCCACTTATACATGTGGTAATGTAAAGAGGTCTCTTAATATCTCTAATTGTTGTGTCATGTGGTGTAAAATTTATTTCAGGTTCAGGAGTCTTCCTCTTCCTGTAAACTTGAGGAGGGACCATACCACCCTTATTTTGATGAGAGGCCACATATGTGAGACTGTTACACACCAAGGCACTAGTACGAGGAAATTGGGTTTTTGAAAAAAAAAACACACTAATTTCACTACAAACAAAGTAAGTTTGATGTAAATAGTGCTACACAACAAGGCAATATGAATGATTATAAAATTTCCTCCAAGAAGTCTGAAGAGTATGTTTAAAACCCTTAAAGTTGAAACACACACTGTGTAATTAAAAATATTGAAATTTTCTTGCAAGGATGTGCAATGAGGCAAAACTACAACTCAAAATCATATTTGAATGAGAATTTATGATAGAAGAAAAATTTGAAACAATATTTTGACTACCAACCCTAGCTTTTACAAAATAACTAGGTTATATGAAAAATGCAAGTTTTCAACAAAACCCTAACAAATGAGATATGCAAATGCAATATGTGATATAATGAAATGATTAATTTCTAAAATATGACTCAGATCTGATGTATAAATTAGAAAATTAAAATGCTTCAATGATATGCCATGGAGTAATGCAAAACTATGCCTTTATGCAGGCATAGAATGCTTATTTTTTCTACTTTTTTCAAATATATGCAAGATTTTCCAATGTAGAATGATGAGTATGATATGAATTAATGCAAGATCTAATTTCAACACTTAGAAAGATGCAAATTCTTGATGATATGGGTTCACCAAAATTTTAAGTATGAAAAAGGGGATGAATGCATGCAAGTGTACAAACAAGATTTAAACCCTCTTCCACAATAACATTCAAGGATAAGATTAAGCTAAATCGCAACCAAGAAGAAGGTGGAGTCAACTATAGATCTCATGCTCATGTTTGCTCTGGAAAGATGTGTTTTAACCAAGCTTTTTATAAAACCCTAGGTTAAGTATGATTAAAACCCTAGTTATGAGATAATTGACTTGTAACAGATAAACAACAACAAAAACCCAAAATCTAAAAGTGTAGAGATGATCAGGAAGATATTGAAACCCATCTCACAGAAGCTGGAAAGTCAGAGGATGAATTTGGTAATTGCCCAAGTCCAGAAGTGAGAATTTGCTAGAGGTCAAAACTGAGAATATGATGTAACTAATGCTTAGAAGACAAATCTAGAGCCTAAAAGCCTAGAAGACTAGGACACTAACTGCCCAAGTCTTTTTGGAGGAATATTCTGGAACTTCTTTTAGATCTTGAAACCTTGATTCATGCAGAGTCTTCTTCCAAATTCACTTTCCCTAAAACTTGTACCTGTAACCTGCACACAAGATGACAAGAGAGGGGTTTAGGGGTTGTGGTGTTTAGGGATTTGCCTCAGTCAAATCTTGGGTTAGCATTCAAGCTTTCTCAACACCGTTGTTAGAGAGAGTGTGCCCTTGCAGGGTAGAGTCTAAAGATAATCCAAATGATGAATGATTTAAATAGAAATGATGTCACTTCAGAGGTGAAGTCCTTAGGAGGATGAAGATCCTTCAACTCATAAGGAGATGGATGATGATTCCAAATTTGCAGTAAACACACACAATACAAACACAAATATGCAACAATAACACAATCAATGCCTTGAATGCTCTTTGCCCCAATATCATAAGTTCGTAATATCCATCTCTAGTTACAAATGAATTCAAAACACACTTATATATGCTTTCTCACTAACATTCATGAAATTAAATCACAAAAGATGATAAAGAGGAACATTTTTAAAGGTCCTAGGGTGACATAACATTAATTCATCCTGACCAATTAGGGAGGACTTGGGTGGTTGGCGCCCAAGTCCAGGGGCCCAATTTGAGTCCGGGATAAGGTTAATGAAGGGCCCAAGGTCCCAAATTCATATGGGTGTCAGGATATTTTCTTCAGAATGATCAATTATAATGCGTAATGAGATAAATATGACCTGGGAGCTAAACTAGGAGGTAAAAAGACATGTGTCCACTTTTTACTCCATAACAAGGTCAAGCCCCTATTTTGGTCTTTTGACCTCCATGGACAACCAATGTTGAAAAAGATTGAAAATATGTGTGCACTCTTATCTCTTAAGTGCATCTAGGAAATAATAGCAGTGAGAGTAAATAAATGCTATGAGTATTGGCCCTAGCCTATGGGGAAGAATACCCTAGTGTGCATAAAGGAAAATAAGGTGGTGGTCTGTGCCACAAGTTTCCCAAGAAAGAAATAATGGAAGATGCAATAAACAAGATAATGATATTTACTCTTCAGATTAAAATAAATTACATATCTTGGAATAATAGAGGAGGCTATAAGCTCCTTGAGGACCAAGAGGATAAATAACCAACACTAATCCCTTGTGAGAGCCTCCACAATGACCAAGATGAAAGTGTGAAGCCAATAGAATTTGAGAAAGAAAGATGCTACAACTCAAGGAGAGAACTAAAACTAGTTATAAAAAGCCAAGTGTTCTTTTCTTTTTACTACCAAAGCTTTTTCCAACAATTAGTTCAAGAAGTGGTAGAAGAAGTGAAAATATTTCAAAATAAGGTTATATAATGGGGAAGAGAGAATCCAAGGGTCGAGCACACAACTTATAAAGTTCATTTCACTATCCAATGAGTGTTACCACTGATAGAATCAAATGACAAAGCGAGAATTAAATGTTTTTGAATTTTGGGATCTAGGATGCTAGCACATCATATGAACGTTTGCACGTCATGCTCATGTCCTACAAATTTTTTCCAATGTTTAACATGTGTTTCCAAAAAATTAAGAAAGATAATCATATGATATGAAATTTGGCAAACCTTGGTGAGGGGTGAAATAGGCCAAGGTTAAGCTCAAGTGTCTAGGGAAACATGCTATGGGAGTGAACACTAAAGCAAGTCAAAACACAACATTAAATTGTGAGGGTACACAATTTTCTACATTACACTTGGATGCCACCTTAGGTGGATGTAAGGTATTATTAAATATTAAATTATTTTCTTGTTGACTTAAAATATTAGTTTATGGCATTCATGAAGGAGGTGTAGCATGACAATGGTGGTGACAAATCAATTATTGGTCATTTATGGTATTTTCCCAATCCTAGGTGCTAAGAGGGAGTTATGGTGAATCTCTTTATTAGTGGTGGGTCCCATGTGAGTTAGTTGTTGAACTTGGATGCCATTATTGGGATGTGTGCCATTATGGAGATTTACAATTCAAAGATTTTTATAATGATTTTATTTGTGGTGTGGGAGTCACTTTTTCTATTATTGACTTCATGGGAGTTATGATTTAGTTTGGGAGATTTCTCATGTGAATGGGGCATGGGATTTTTGCATGAGGTTGATTTGGGCGCCTAGTTTGGGTCCATGGTATTTGCCTCTTGTTTTGTAAAACCTCTTATAGTTTCTTGTTTATGTATGCTCTATAAATTGGAGCCTTCGGATAGTAGTTTCAAGTGTTAATTCATAGGTATACAAGTGCTACCAAAATGTTGTCAGATTAAAGAGAGAAAGTGTGTTGCATATGTACTCTTGTGTTGAATATTAATACATACTTGTGCCTCTCTTTGATGGTAGATTTTTTCCCACAAGGGGTTCTCCACATACATCCACTGCCATGTAATTTCTTATCATGGTTTGTTGATTTCTATTTTTTGATTTTATGCTTCCACATTATATCTTAATGGGTAATCCAATGTTGCATTATTAAAAAATAGAATTAAATACTCTTTAGAGAATCAACATTTACACTAGTTCACCTTGATTTATCAACAAAAACAAAATACTATAGCATGAAGGCACACACAAGATGAGCCATCATGTAGGAAATTACAAACATATATTTTTAGGTGATGCAAGATTGCTATGACACAATGATGCTCTTACATCAAACATCATTAGTAAAAGGATTGGGATCTAGGTGGTCACAATAAGGACTACATGAACACTTGATTTGGCCATCCAAGATGGCTTACTTTAGCTTCTAAAACCCATGATTATTCTTTAGGTCCCTCACCCTTTTAGTTAATAAGATATTCCTTGTACTTACTTTGGTGAGTCTTCTTACCTATGCACATATCCAAGATCTACATGATTTCCTCCCATTTCTTTTATGGTATCTCCCTTCTCTAATAAAGCACTTTGAATGGTTGTATGTCCTCAGGAACTTTAGGCACATGGTGGAAATATAGATAAGATATATTGAATATCGACAAGATATTGAACCCTTTTGGTAGTTCAATCTCATATGCATTCTCATAAAACTTTTGCACAATTCTACATGGACCATTCTACTTAGGCTTTAGCTTTCCATACATTCTCTAGGGAACTACTCTTTTCTCAGATGTTCCATGACTAACTTTCACTCTGAGTAAGTATTCTCCCTTCAATGCACATCTATTCACAACTTCTATCTTGCACTAGACTCTCCTACAAATAATTCTTGATTTGCACATGAATCTACTTCATGTGCTACATGTTGTCCTTAGCTTTATGAATACACACTTGCCTTTTTCTTCCATTTCCAATAGATCTATGACACCTTGTAAGGATATCCCATACACCACTTTAAATAGTATCTTCCCTAACTATTTATTCATTGGGTTTTTTACACAAACTCTACTTGCACCAACACATAGTCTCAATAGATAGGCTTCTCTCACAAGATATCTAAGTAGATTTCCAAGACTCTAATTGACAACCTCTATTTGTAAATATGTTTACGCATGATATACAAGGCTATAATTGATATGCATGCCCAGTTTCTTCCACAAGAATGCTAAAAATGGCTAAGGAGTTTCATTTCATGATATGACCTAATGTTATATAGTGACAACCCATGCAACCAAACTATCTCCTTGAACAACAAATATGCTATCCTAGATGCATCATTCAACTTTTGACAAGGAATGTAATGTGTCATTTTAGAAAATCTATCCACCACTACAAAGATTGAGTTGTTGCCTCTCTAAGAGTGCAATAAACCAAGGATGAAGTACATGGATAGTTACTCCCACAATCTCTTTGGTGTGCACAATGGCTTATATGATCTAGTGTTTTGTCGCTTTCCCTATGTTTTTTGGTAGATCCTACACCTCTCCACAAATTGCACACATGCCTATGTAAAATAGGATAGTGTCACCTTTCCTCCAACAAGGCCTATGTTTTATCTATGCCAAAGTGTCCTATAAGTCCACCTTCATGCAACTATTTAATGAGGTTCTCCTTTATTTAAATCCATGAGATGCACAACTATTGCCTCCTACAAAGTATCCTTCTTGCATCAAGTACTCCTCATATGGGACTCTGTCTCTAACCCAAGTCTCTACATAGGTGTTCCATACATCTATAAAGTTTGGATCTATGCCATACAAATCCTTCATCCCCTTTATACCCACTAGTTTAACCACCATTTTAAACATCATTTGCCTCTTGCTCAAGGTGTCTAAAACCTTGTTGGTTTTTCCCCTGTGGTGCTTTAACGCAAAAGAGTAGCCCTTCATATACTCTAACCATCTCATGTAAAATTTGGTTGAGGTATTCCTAACTATTGATGAACTTCAATGCCTGGTGGTCTTGGTACAACACATACTCCTTTAGAAACAACTAACACCTCCAATTGTTCAAATACTACACTATGGTATAGAACTCTTGGTTGTAGATAAAATATCAATGCCCAGCCTCATTAAAATTTTAATTGAATTATGTGATTGATCTACTTTCTTAACTGGACAAAGCACCAATTATCATTTTCATAGCATCATAATCAACTTTGAAGACCTTTTCTGAAGTTTGGGAGCATGGGCATAGGCTCCTTTTTCACCTTCTTATTTAAGAGCATGGAATACTTGGTAGCAACAATTATCCATTCAAACCCACCCTTCTACATGTAGTGTGTCAAGGCGCACAAATGCCATTGAATTTCCTAATGAACTATTGATAGAATATCACCAATCCATGGAAAGTTATAACCTCCATTGTGCTTCTTAGTTCTAGCTAATTAACAATCACATGGACCAAGATTTTCAAAATCCATTTACAATCTTGTAATAATGGAATTTACGTACCCTACTTGCACTCCCTTATTATGTTTTTGCATCCATTTTATACCTAGCCCATGTGTGTGTTCTTGTGTTTCTTTGAACCCCTTTGTCTAGCCTAAGTCACCCTTAGCCATCCATATCCCCTTTTCTACATTGTTCTCATAGTCTTGTTTAGAGTTCCTATGTGCAATTTTTATTTTATTTTTATCTCCCTTTCAAGTCCTAACCCCATCTTTATTTTTTCTTTAATTTATCCCCCTTTACCCCCTTGTCAAACCACTAAATGTTGTGTCCAGCCCCATCCTATGTGAAAATCCCACCTTTATCATTCCTAAATCCTACCTTAACAAGATTAAAATTAATGAAACTACCTAGCACTAGATGGGCCCTCTTCAAGCTTAAGGTCCCCTACAAAATTGAGATTAATTTTTATTTACAGACAATGCCTATAGTTTGACACCTAATAGGGTGGCCTTGATTTTTTATCTTCCCACCACCAATTTGATAGGAAAGCTAATAATTTCTAGGGCTTCCCACCTACGAATCTTCCATCCTCAATTTTCCTTAGCAAGCTCCTTAAAACAAACCAAATTCACCTCATTTTTGCATAGACAAAACCCCAACATTGCTTCAAAAATTCTAGGATTAACTCAGCTTCATTCCAAAAGTCTTAGACATTTTTTTATTTTTCCATTGGACAATGTTGCAACAAGATCTATGACAATAAGTGGCTGACTTCTGAGGGTTTTAATAGGGTGATCCATTTCCTTTTAGGGTTTTTTATTTGGAATTAACTTAAATTTCTCCAATTTTTCTATGGGACCCTCTTCATACCTCTCCCCCACACACCTCCAACCATCACCATCATCTTTTCAATCCATTTTTCCATCTCCCACTCTCCCCATTTCCATCATTAAAGTCTTTGCCTTAGTCTATTGCCATTTCCTCTTGGTTTCTCTTAATCCACCATCAACCCACCTTCATACTTTTAGATTTGTGAACCCTAGATTCCATCCTCTTCATTTCTATTAAGTCTCCATTGAGTTAATTTTCCATTTCATTACATTTCCCATCACCCCTTTATGAATGAAAGCCTTTGTTTGACATCTTTAGGAGTTGTGAGTCATTTCCATACCAAACCTAGACTTAAGTGCTTCAATTGTTTGGATTCCCATTGTCATATCAACCCTCTTTGAAGGCCCAAAATCCCCTTTTTTCCAAAAACTTCCCTCTTACAAAAAGTCTACTTGTAGGGGCCAAATGTAACCCCTATGAACAAGGGAGCCAAATGTAACCCCCAAGCACTCCGTGTGGATGTAATAATACCTCTTACAAATAACTATTTTAGTTGTTCAAAGATGCTAGTCATAGTCCACTAGTAAACCCCCTCTTCACTAGATTCTTACAACCATCATATGACTAATGACGCATGGCAGAGAGTGCCAACAAAGGAATCTCAAGATTCCCTCCATGTGTGGTGCTCTTTTCCATGACAACCTAGCATTTAAAACTTATTACAATAATTAAATAATTATACAATAACATCAGAACTTTAATGGTGTACAACACCTAGTCCTAACACGTATATAACCATCTCCATAATAATGCTCTTTTTGGGTCATCATTAGGTGCATAAAAACTAATGAGGTGTAAAAAGTGGCCATCAATGTCAAGCATAACTTCCACCATATAATGCATCAAATCCTTCCCCAAGGATCTGATAGAAGAACAAATATTTGGGAAAGAAAAAACCCATGCCTTTGTGACCCATGCTTGGTGGTGAATTGAAATGTTCTAGATGATATTATATTTAATTCCATATGCAAAATAAATATGAAATTTTAACTTATTGAAGGTAAATCACATCAAAAGAGCCAAGCCTCTACCAAGTAGATCTTATAGACAAATTGTGAAAAGCACATATGAGGCTATGTATATTCAAAAACTAACCTGCATGTGGAGGAATCCTCCATGTAGAGCTTTAGCTAGCTATCCTCATGTATTACAATTGCAGATTTATTTCTTAGAAGTGCATTTTGGATTTCCATGATAAAATCACCCAATGAGATACAACAATGTTTTCCCTCACTATCTCTCCTTAGTGAATTGTCATCTCTATGAGGTAGATTGTGTGAGTGTCTGGAGGGTCAAGTAGCTACTCTAGAAGTTTGAACATTTGAAATTCATCCTTGGGAAGGTGGTTCTTGAGTGACTTGTCTTTGAAGGGTCATACTACATGCTCATGGGTTTTGAAACTAGGCGTTGGTTCACCCTATTTGATGGGTTTCAGTAATAATAATAGTTTCTTACATTTGATAGTGGTCCAATGATGCAGGGGCATCGCTCTTCCTTGCAATTTTAAGTTTTTCATGCTTTTGTTTTGTCGTGTTTGTTGGGTCATTAGACCAATTTTGGTTTGGTGTTGAGTTGGTTTTGAGGTTTGGGTTCATGTTGTGGACCTTGAAGCCTTGGAGGCTTGTATCTCAGTTTTTCCCACCAAAGTCTTTTTAGAACATTTGAATGTCAAGAAATTCGGTCTTGAGTCTATTGTTTTCATTGCAACTCTACTTCCACAACATAAAAACAAAATAAGAGACAACTCATTATTCATCAGCACTATCCTTGAGCAAGGAGGAAGATTCAGTTAGGTTTTGTTCTGTTTTTGGTTAGTTTTCTCCCACGGTCTTGGACAATTACTTTGGTCTCTCGGTAGTTTTCATACCTACCACGATGCACAGAGATGACCGCTCTTGGTTGAGTCCAAACGTGGACTGTATTAGTGTTTTGGTAATAAAAAGTTGATACTGGTTGTTGAAGAACAATTTTTTAGTGGAGACCATGGGAAGATTTCAAAACCAGCAACTATTAAATTGTAGAGAGAACAAGAAGATACAGGAATACAATTTCCACGACTTCTCTTGAGTATGATAGTTTTGAAGAAAATGAGATTTTCCATTGGGATAGATAGAGAAAGCATGGAGAGGTAAAAAAAATAAAAATAAATGACAGGAAAGTTAAAAACAGACACAGAGGAGTACAGAATACAGAGCGTAGTTTTTCTGACAGGGAAAACAAGGAGATATAGAGCGTGGAAGGCGGTTCTAATGATTCCAACGAAGGAAAACAACATTTGACAATCCAAAACCCAAATAAAGCCACGTGCTGGAGCAGTTGTCTGAACACCACAAGGTTAAGAAAGGTCAGGTAAATGACAGGAAAAAGGGGAGCAAAATTGGAAGATTGATTCGATTTATATTTCAGAGCTGTTCATTTTGTTTTATTTCCATCCAAAATAGTGAATTGATTTATATTTCAAAAGCTATTCATTTTGTTTTATTTTCGTCCAAAACAGTGAATTCAATTTATATTTTAGAAGCTGTTCATTTTGTTTTATTTCCACCCAAAAACGGTGATATGGATGAAGATTGTTATGTTTTTGTTTGAGATTGTCTGTTCTTTCAGGAACCTCAGCTTTTAAGATTAATAAAAGACTGTTTTGTGAGTCGTTGTGGGAAGCCAAGATTAGCATCCAGACATTGAATTGAATAAAATAGTAAGTGACATTGGGTTGTTAAATTTGTTGGGAATTAAGGTGTCTCAACTTTTACAATTTCCTACCATTGATATTTATTTATTTACCTAATTTTGTATTTACTTGCACATCCTATTTTGTCTTTTAGTTTGAGGTGGCATTGTTGGCAAGAGACACTATATGGATTCATGGTTGTTGTCATTGATGGCAACAAAGGTCATCCCACATATCCGCAAGTCATGATGTGTCTCTACCGGAAGTCAGAATAAAGATTGTTGTGGTCCGGTGAACAAGAACAGAGCATGTGGCAAGGTCCGACAGATTGGTCCGGATCTCTCAGAGGAAGTGTCTTGGTGCAGTGCGGATTTGGGGAAGTCAAGAGGACTACCTTGAGTGGTATATTCCAAGGATTTAGCCTCCGGTGATGGACAAGGAAAAAGATATGAATAGTTGAGTACCGGATTCCTGAGAAACAGTGAAAACAGAGGAAGAACTGACTGACAGAGTATCAGACTACTTTCTGGATGTGTTACTGTTGATGATAAAGGTTGTGAAGGCATGAATCATGTTTGGCCGACATGATTAGTGATATCTACAAGTATATGCTTGATCTGCATTGCTTGGTGAGCAAGGATTTAGCCGACAGAACAGAGTTTGTAAGAAACTAGACTGTTCCGGATGCCGACTAGAAAGGTGATGAAATTACTTGTGCGGATATATATAGAGGATGGATTTAGTTGTGAAGGATGTGAGAATAGAAGTGATAATGCGAAGAAGTGTAGAATAGAGTAGAAGTACCAAGACAGATCCGGTATGTGAAAGGATAGTAGATTAAAGAACAGAGAAAAGATGAAGTGCAGCAGATCAGTGTACTGAGCCTAACCGGAACTGAACTTCAGCATATGCAGATGCTTCCAATCAGTTCAAGACTGTGATTCTTATCACTTTGTAGACAGTGTGTCTTCTTGTAGGCAGTGGGCCTCTTGTGAGCAGTGTGCTCGGGCAGTGAGCCCTAATTGGCAAGTGCCATTTTGTAATTTCCTATTCTTCTAACAGAGAATAATTTTGGGTTAATCACCCCGTGGTTTTCTCCCTTAACAGGGTTTCCACGTCAAAAATACTGTGTCATGTGTTTCTTATTTCATGGTAATGTTTTTGTGTTTGATTCAATGCTGCATTAATTAATAAGAAAGTTCAATAAGGGAAATAATTAGGATAACTGATTCACCCCCCCCCTCTCAGTTATCAACAATTGGTATCAGAGCTAAGTTCCTCCTAACAGAGCCTAACAGCTTGAGGAAGATCTGGGAGTTCAAATGGATGCATATGGTTTAAGGGAGCAACTCAAGACTGCCCTTGAGGATCTTGAACAGTCAAATTCTGAAGTCAATGAATTAAAGGAAAGACTCAAACAGGCTGATGAATTCATGAGAGAATTAAAAGACAAATTAAGTCTCTCTATGAAAAAGAGAAAGGAGCTGCTCCAACAATTGGCAAGACAAAGTGATGAAAGCAATACAAATGAAGAATTGACTGAGCAAACCAAGTTATGTGAAAAGTTATCAAAAGAAGTCATTATGTTAAGACATGAAATGGAATCAGGAACTATAAAGTTTACTCAAGAGATTGAAGAAAAAAGAAAGGCTGAAGACAATCTAAGACAATCTCTCAAAGAAAAATCAGAAGAATGCCACCAGATGGACAGGATTATCAGACATCTTGAATCTGATCTTGAAGATGCCAAAGATAATGAAGAAAAACTTCAGGATCAAATTGCCTCTCTCAAAAGAGACCTTCAAACAGCAAATGAATATAAAGAGAAATTCAAGATAAGTTCTGCTCAACTTGAAGTTCTTCTTGGAAATCAAAAGAGGACAGATGACAAGTATGGTTTGGGATATGAGAAAGGAGAAAGCTCCGGATCTGGTCAAAAGAATTTTGGATCAGAAAATCCAAGGAGCAGGCCTAGAAGACCTTCGGTAAGACAGCCCAATGCCCAAAGATATCCATCTTTCAATGGATACTGCCACAGCAGCAACCATTTTGGTCACAAAGCTAATCAGTGCAGAAAGAGAATTAATCAGATTAATTCATCCTTCTCCGGACAGTGCTTCAACTGCAAAAGGTATGGACACAAATCCCATGAATGCAGAAATATGCAAGTAAACAAATCATTCAAAGGTAGATGCTTTACATGCTATAGAGTAGGTCATATGGCTAATCAATGCAGATCAAGAGGATATCAGTCAAATATGCAAAGAAATGTTATTTGCCAAATCTGTAATAGGTCCGGTCATAATGCTAAAATCTGCAGAAGCAAGAATCAGGACAAAAGAGGTCCGGTGTATAATCAGAATCAAGACAAGGGTAAACAAAAGATGAATGCGGATGAAGTTAGGAATCAGATGAGCAAGATTTGGGTGAAGAAAAGTTCAGAGAATGTAGAAGTTGGATCCGCACCAAACTCTGGTGCTGATATTTCTTCCGGAAATTAAAAAGTGAGCTCTGGCTCAGGGGGAAACTCAAAGAAAATCCTGTTCCCCCAGCCAATCAAGTGGTGCCGGATGTGGCACAAGATGCGGAGTAAAGGGTTTAAAGATATAAGTCCTGAGATGATCCAGATAAGTTTTCAGAGGTCCGCATGGAGTTATGAAGAAGTTGTGATCGATCAAGTAAGACCTGTTCCGGGAGATGCTTCGGTATGACAGAGGACTACAAAAAGGTCCGGTGAGATCTGGAAGTGCACTATCTTATTCTGCGGATTGGACAAAGTGTTTGGGATGTTCTTGTAATGTGTCACCTCGTTTTATTCATGATTGAAAGATCCAGATGATGTTCACAGATCAGGACTAATCCGGGATACTCCAAGCTATCCGGACAAGGCAAACCGGAATAATATAGGTGAAGCATTTATTGCAAACAGATATTAGGGTTTGCGGAGCAATATAAGGGATTTCTCAAAAATCATTTGCTCATTCTGCACTCAAGAAGAAGCGAAAAGTGGAGCTCTGCAACAAGATTCATCAAGCACACCAAAGATCTCCTGCCGAAGTCTTTGCATAAAGAAATCAATCCCACCACTCCGTGCAAACCGAAGGCGCATAAGGTATTCTCCGTTTTTCATTATCTCACTGCAAATCTTTGAAGAATGGCTACTCCAAATATAGTTAAGATCTCTGATAGACCTCGCCCCACATTCAAGAAACACCCTTACAAATCATTGGAGGTAGATCCACTAGGAGCCTTCTCTAGTGTTCCTCATGGTGTATTGCATACGGAAGATATTAGGGTTTACATCCATGCGAATCTTGAAGACTTTGGAGAATCAAAGCTGATGGATATCTATCACAAACAATTGATAGATGACTCCTTTGAGATCAAACCTCAGTACAAAGCCATCCGGGACAAACACTTTGCACAGTGCATTCATTTCCCCTGTTTTGAAGAAGATGAATGGGTCCGGTATGTACTAAGTAGAGTACATGACAATTTCCTATGGTTGAACCAGCCCTTCAAGATCACCAAAGATGCAATTAGGGCTGTAACCGGTCTGCACTCATCCAGTGGATTACCTGTTCTCAAGTCTGTCAAAAATCAGACAGTTAGTGATGCAACCAGATCCAAGTTTGACAAGAGAGCTATGACAGTTGATGACATCACTGAACCGGATGTCAAATTTGCAGCTATGATAATTGGTTACAAAATCTATCATTCCAGTAGGGAAAATTCAGTACCGGGAACTGCAATCTACACAGCTTATCAAATGTTAAAGGAGAATGCAGACTATGACTTGTGTGAGCTTCTTGTGAACCAACTCTTTGAAAATCTGCAGAAGATCAAGAAGGACAAGAAAAACTCCTTCAAGTATGGCAATCTGATCCTTTGTCTCTTCTTTTACTACATGAATGAGCTTCCCGGATCCAGTGGATGGGTATGGCAGAATGACAGACCGGTTGCCATCCAAATCAGAGACTATTTGCATGGACTTGGGGATGCCAAAGCAAGAAATACAGCTCTATGGGGATACTTCAAGAACTTCCAAAGCATGATGCATGCAAGAGAAAGAATACCCCAATCCCTTGTTGAAAAGTACAAAGACACAGTATGCTTCATGGTAGAAACAGATCAGTGTCTAATGGAGGCAGTGGAGCCAAGGACTGTTTGGATCATGCCCATGGGGTATGAAGTGGATGAACAGATAGTAGAGCTGCATGTTCAACACATGCTAAGCCAGCCCAAAGATCCTAAGGCAGAAAGGTTTGGAACCTTTGAGGAACTGAGTGTAAAGATACATGTAGAACTCAGGGAACCGGAGATAAAGAGGAAGGTAAGAAAAGAAGTTGAGCATATTGCTCAAGGCCTAGGCATCTCAAAAGAGGCACTTGATGCCAGCCGGGAAAAGAGGAGAAAGGCCGAGGAAGAAGAGAAGAGTAAAGAAAGTGTTCCGGTTGAAACTCCCACCCGGACCAGATCATCAAAAAGATCTGCACCTCCCTCAACCAAAAGTTCAAAACTGGAAGTCCAGGCATCCGGTAAAAGATCCAAGACAAAAGCCACAAGGGCTTATGAAAGCCAAAAGGATGAAGAGGAAACAGAGTCAGATGAGGGAGTAAAAGAAATAAAGAAGCAGAAGAAGAAAGGATCCGGTAAACCCTCAACAGGACAAGACAAGGATGAAATGGCAGAGGTATCTGTTGAAAAGTCCACTCTGTCTCTAGAGAATGTAATCAAGTCGGTCACGGTGGATGGAAATCTTCAACCAATGACTGAATCTTATGATGACTTCAGTGAGGCTGACCAAAAGACTCTGCAGGAAGCCACAGTCAAATATCTGAACATATACAATAAGGCTTTCATTGAGATCATATCTCTTATTCCTAAAAGCCTAGAAAAGGAATTAGAAGTAAGAAAGAACAATGCTCATGCAAAAGATCTTGAGATCCGGGAGCAGATAGCTATTCAGCTATATCCTCAAATTGATCCCAAGACAATGAACATAATCTTCAAGGACTGCAAAGATGAGTTCACAAGTAAAGCCAGGATGAATCAACTCATGCTTGGTGAGACTGACAAAGTGGCCCAAGAGACAGAAGAGATCCTCCGGAAGGCCTTCAAAAGGTTCAATCTTCCTGTTGTAGAGGACTTAGGTGCATAAACAGCTGCGGATTTAGAATCATCTGTTCCGGAAGAAGTGGGCCCTGAACAGACAAGCATCTCTCCTCCGGTTTCCCCTACAGTCTCCGGATCCAAAGAAGAAGAGAAATTACAGGAGAAGGAAGCAGGGGTGGAAGACAAAGAGGTTGACAGTTCCAAGACTACAGAAGAAAAGAAATATCTGTCTCCGGCAAGAGACACTGCACAAACTGTTCAACAATTTTTGAGCAAAGCCACTATAGAAATTGATGAACCGGACCTGCTAAAAGGACCCTTAGATTTTGACTCTTTGTCACCGGTGCAAACAATGAAAATAGCCTCATTTGCAAATGAGAAAGTCAAAGAGAAGCTGCTGAAATCTCACATGGAAGACTGTGAGCTTATGGAGGTAGCATCTGGAGTGCTAGAAAAGATCATGCCATCCTTTCAAAAGGATCCCACAGCCTCCTCTTCCGGTAATCTCAAAACCTTAGTCAGCAGTGTTAGTACACATTTTGAATCTCTAGAAAAATCTGCTGAAGAAAAGGTCCGGAAGGAATTTTTGGATAAAAGATTTTCAGAAGTATTAGAATTAATCTCTAAAGATAAGAAGATTGTGAGTATTGGAATAAAGAGCTTAGAGAATGCTCTTAAGGATGGCGGTGACATTTACAAATTTTGTATATCCTGGTCAAAGGCAACAGCAGCAATTGATAAGAAAATAAAAGAGGAACAGGACAAGCTACAAAGCTTATCTCAAAGTTTTGATCCTCTCTCTTCCTCCATAATAAATCAAGAATGTCAGACTATTGCAGTCTTGAATGAAATAAAGAATCTTGAGAAGGAAAGGAAGAACATCACTAACCGGATGGGAGAACTTAGACGGATTATAATCCCTAAGTTGGAAACTATGCATGAGGCCATCAGTGATGCCCAGACCACCGCCCAAACAAATGATCCGACAGATCTCAAGCGGGCAGAAGCTTTTGCATTTTTGTTGAGTGGTCACATTTCAATTTTGGATAGAATGAAGCAAAGTTGGGCTATAGAAATGATCCAATTGCAGACATCCTTTGCAGACATTCTTCAGTATATGTGAGTATGTAAATATGCGGCTGTGTATAGAAAATTTTTGAAAATTTTGATGTGCGGACCCTACCCTTTGCTATTGATGTCAAAGGGGGAGTGAGGAGCAGTGAAAAATGAGGAATCCAATGAAGGGGGAGTTCCGGAAATTGTATATAAAGACAGAGTATCAGCAAAGGGGGAGCATAGTGTAAACACTTAGTCATTTTTCACTAAGTGTTGCCATCAATGCCAAAGGGGGAGATTGTTGGCAAGAGACACTATATGGATTCATGGTTGTTGTCATTGATGGCAACAAAGGTCATCCCACATATCCGCAAGTCATGATGTGTCTCTACCGGAAGTCAGAATAAAGATTGTTGTGGTCCGGTGAACAAGAACAGAGCATGTGGCAAGGTCCGACAGATTGGTCCGGATCTCTCAGAGGAAGTGTCTTGGTGCAGTGCGGATTTGGGGAAGTCAAGAGGACTACCTTGAGTGGTATATTCTAAGGATTTAGCCTCCGGTGATGGACAAGGAAAAAGATATGAATAGTTGAGTACCGGATTCCTGAGAAACAGTGAAAACAGAGGAAGAACTGACTGACAGAGTATCAGACTACTTTCCGGATGTGTTACTGTTGATGATAAAGGTTGTGAAGGCATGAATCATGTTTGGCCGACATGATTAGTGATATCTACAAGTATATGCTTGATCCGCATTGCTTGGTGAGCAAGGATTCAACCGACAGAACAGAGTTTGTAAGAAACTAGACTGTTCCGGATGCCGACTAGAAAGGTGATGAAATTACTTGTATGGATATATATAGAGGATGGATTTAGTTGTGAAGGATGTGAGAATAGAAGTGATAATGCGAAGAAGTGTAGAATAGAGTAGAAGTACCAAGACAGATCCGGTATGTGAAAGGATAGCAGATTAAAGAACAGAGAAAAGATGAAGTGCAGCAGATCAGTGTACTGAGCCTAACCGGAACTGAACTTCAGCATATGCAGATGCTTCCAATCAGTTCAAGACTGTGATTCTTATCACTTTGTAGACAGTGTGTCTTCTTGTAGGCAGTGGGCCTCTTGTGAGCAGTGTGCTCGGGCAGTGAGCCCTAATTGGCAAGTGCCATTTTGTAATTTCCTATTCTTCTAACAGAGAATAATTTTGGGTTAATCACCCCGTGGTTTTCTCCCTTAACAGGGTTTCCACATCAAAAATACTGTGTCATGTGTTTCTTATTTCATGGTAATGTTTTTGTGTTTGATTCAATGCTGCATTAATTAATAAGAAAGTTCAATAAGGGAAATAATTAGGATAACTGATTCACCCCCCCCCTCAGTTATCAACAGGCATTGTGACATGTCATCCTACTTGTAATATGACTTGGATGGTCAAGTCAAACACATGAGAATCTAGGTGTCCCATTTGAGGTGGCACTAATATGCCATGTGTCGGCATCTTGCGGTATGTGGAAGGAGTTATTTTGTATGACGAAATCTATGACATGTAAGAGCCAAGTATAGAGATTCCTATGACAAGTGAAGACAAGTGTCAAAAAACATCTTTGCATGAGAGGAAGGCATATTTGGGAGCCCAAGTTGGGTTATGACATGTTGTAAGGGGAATAGCTATATTTAGTCTTGTATGATAGATTCTCTTACAACATTAAATGTTGTTATGTTGGGAAGATTTTATGATAGCTATAAGATGCGTAAGAGCACCTGTCATAGCCTATTATTGGTTGGAGCACTCCACATTGGGAAAGTCAAATCTGCATGTTATGACGAATTTAAGAGAGGTGTATGCATGTTGGACAAGTGTCCTTGGGTGTGAGAAATGGTCCATGTGGCCAAGATGGACGCCCACCTCTAGAAGCTTCTCATTTATACTTTTGTAACTCTATATAATCAGGTGCTTGGAGTAGTAGTTATAGTGTGTGTACAGGTACTATTATGCTACCGAAATTACTCCAGAAATGACATTTGAAGACTCCTAGAAGAACTTCCATTGTAAGTGCATTGTAAACCATTTCAGTTTTGATAATACATTGTGCAGGTTTTGGACTGTGTGATTTTTTACTTGAAAAGGTTTTCCCTATGTACATCTTATGTCACTTGCATTATGTGTGTTGTTTGTTGTTTTATCTCTATGTTACATGCTTAACATAACTGTAATTGTAAGGATCTGAAAATTTGCACTACATTTCCCTCATTAGATTGGTGTGGGAAGCATTTCCGCGTACCTTGCTTCCTTTCAAAATCCTCTGCCATCAATTTTGGTATCAGAGCCCAGAAGTGACTGGGTAGAGCAAGAGATTGGGCCAGAGAAGATTGGGCAGAAATAGAAGTGATTGGTTAGAGCAAGAGATAGGGCCAGAGAAGATTGGGCAGAAATAGAAGTGACTGGACAGAACAAGAGATACGGCTAGAGAAGATTGGACATAATTTGACCCGGAAGAATGCCAAGAGGAGGAGGTAGAGGAGGTGCCAAAAGAGGAATATATGAAAGGATTCTTGAGTTGCTATAGAACCTAACAACAAGGATAGATGCCATGTAGCAAGCACAGAGAAGAGGAATGCCTGCGGGAGATGTAAGTGAGAATGAAGAAGAGGGTCAGCAAGCTAGGGAGGAGGTGGTTCAAGAAGAAAAACCTGATGGAGTTGAGATGAGATTGTTGAGAGCAGTCATAGGGGTTGGAGCCAAGCCAAAGATAGAGATTCCTACCTACTCAGGCAGCCTCAATGGAGAGGAATTCATTGATTGGATCAATGAGCTTGACAAGTACTTTGAGTACGAAGAACTGACATAGGATAAAAGAGTCAAGTTTGTTTGTACAAGACTCAAAGGCCACGCTGCTATGTGGTGGGATTATGTTCAGTCGAAAAGAAGAAAGAAGAACAAGAAGAAGATAACTTCATGGGATAGAATGGTTGCCAAACTGAAAGCTAAATTTCTTCCAGGAGACTATCAAACTAACCTATTCAAAATGTTACAAAATCTCAAGCAAAAAGAGATGAGTGTGAAAGAATATACACAGGAGTTCTATAAATTGGTAATTAGATCAAGACATAGTGAAGAAGATTTGGAGAAGGTTGCTAAGTAGTAGGTACCTTAATGGATTGAGATACAATTTGCAAGATGAGTTGAGTCTTTTGTTCCCTAGGACTCTTGAAGAAGCCTATCAGTTTGACATTAAGGCAAAGGAGAATCTTATGAGAAGACAAAACCAGCAAGGAAGAGGAGCTAGAGGAAGATGACAACAACACCACCAAGGTGGAGAGGCAAGCACTTCCAATGGACAAGCTAGTCCAAAGAGAGGAGGTTTCCAAAATAGAGGATGGAGACCATTTGAAAGAGGAGGTTACCAAAGAAGAGGAAGAGGTTTCTCTGGTAAATGTTTTAGATGTAACAAGTTTGCAGGCCACAAAGGTTGGGAGTGTCCTAAGTTCCCACAAGAAGGTTACACAAGGCCTGAAAGAAGTAATCAGATTGTGCAAGTAGACCAAGAGAGTGTGGGATCACCTCCTCATCACTCAGAAGAACTTGAGACAGGATAGTCTTTGTTGTTCAAGAGAGTACTATTGAAGCCACTAAAGGAGAGTTAAGAACATGTGCAAAGGAGAGCCTTATTCAAAACCACTTGCAAGACAAGAGGTAAGTGTCACGAACTTATTATAGATAGCGGTAGTACAGATAATCTTGTGGCTATTGAAATAGTAGACAAACTAGGCCTTACTAGGATTAAACATCCTAACCCCTATCAAGTTTCTTGGTTGCAAAAGGGGAATCAATTGTTGGTAGATGAGCAGGCCTTAGTAGATTTTCAAATAGGTAGTTATAAGGAAACTATTATGTGTGATATTATGCCTATGGATGTTTGTCATGTGCTTCTTGGTAGGCCTTGGCAATTCGACAGGAATACCATACATGATGGAAGAAATAACACTTACACTCTACATAAGGATGGCCAAAAACACACACTATTACCTTTGAATAGAAAAATGAACAGTAAGAGCAACAACAACAGCAAGGTATTGTTGATGAGTGACAAAGAATTTCTACATGATATGAAGAATGAAGAAGAGGGAAAGAGTGAAGTTGCAGCGGTGACTAAGAAGAGGAAAGTTGCATTAGAGGATGAGAACGAGAAGGGTGAAGTTGCAAGAATGGTTGAATGTCCTTTGGAGGACATAAAGGCATTAATTGCAAGAGTGATAGAGGAAGTAAAAGAAGTGGACAACGAAGATGAAGGAGAAAAGAGTGTAGAAGAGGTAACTGAAATTGCAATTGAGATGGCAGTGAAAGAGCTTGGGAATATTGCAGCGAATGGTGAAAACAAGGATGATTTACAGTTGTAGATTTTGGCAATAGAAGCAGAATGGTTTGAGAAGCTTGTGGGGGGAGGTATAAGGATGAATGGTGCAATGAAGAGTGAAGAAGAAGATGTTGGAGAAACGAAGGAAAATGAGGTAGATTATGAACATTTTGATTTTGGTTTACCTTTATTTGCAAGGATGAATGTAGAGGATGTAGTTGCATATGTGTATGTGGATGTGGCAGGTTTGTGTGTAGAGGTTGTAGAGGATGGTACATGGGAAGCTTGGTGGAGGTGGTCAGTTTGTGGTGGGTCAAAAGCCACGAAAAAGGAGAGAAGTGGAGAGATTTGTTGGAGGAGGAGGTCGGTACATGGTGGACAAAGGTCTACAGGTGACATAAAGTGCAGAATTCTTTTCGACATGAAACGCAAGCTCTATTCCTACCAAATGCTGGAAGAACAAAAAGAAATAAATTGTTGCAGGTTACCTATTTAGAGCATCGGAGTACGTTGCAAGTTGTATACAACTTGAAAGGGTAGTCCTACTACCCAACTCCATTTGTGAGAAAATGTCTCACTCGGGGAGCCTGATGCAAGAGCATCGCTCTTCCTTGCAGTTTTGAGTTTTTCATGCTTTCATTTTGTCGTGTTTGTTGGGTCATTAGACCAATTTTGGTTTGGTGTTGAGTTGGTTTTGAGGTTTGGGTTCATGTTGTGGACCTTGAAGCCTTGGAGGCTTGTAGCTCAGTTTTATCCACCAAAGTCTTTTTAGAACATTTGAATGTCAAGAAATCGGGTATTGAGTCTATTGTTTTCATTGCAACTCTACTTCCACGCTAAGAGACAACTCATTATTCATCAGCGCTATCCTTGAGCAAGGAGGAAGATTCAATTAGGTTTTGTTCTATTTTTGGTTAGTTTTCTCCCACGGCCCTGGACAGTTACATTGGTCTCTCGGCAGTTTTCATACCTACCATGATGCACAGAGATGGCCGCTCTTGGTTGAGCCCAAACATGGATTGTATTAGTGTTTTGGTAATAAAAAGTTGATACTGGCTGTTGAAGAACAGATTTTGAGTGGAGACCACGGAAGATTTCAAAACCCGCAACTATTAAATTGTAGAGAGAACAAGAAGATACAGGAATACAGTTTCCACGACTTCTCTTGAGTATGATAGTTTTGAAGAAAATGAGATTTTCCATCGGGATAGATAGAGAAAGCATGGAGAGGTAAAAAATAAAAATAAATGATAGGAAAGTTTTTTTTATTAAAAAAGGTGATGAGCACCAGACTGTATTAAAAGTATTCAAACATTACAAACATAAAGAGAAGCCAGGAATTGATCATGTGGCCTAGAAAACACCCTACAAGCTTAAACCATCGTATGTACAGGCCAGGAGAAGAACATCAACACAAAACTAACCCCATCGTCCCTGCCAGGAAACAACACTGACCCAAACCAAAACACCAAAAAAGAACAACCAGAGCAGAGAAACAAATGACCAAAAAGAGAGAACCTCAGCTCCACCTAACCAGCGCCTTTCTCAACCGAACCTGTAACACCATTAACCTCCGCTCTGTTGTCACCTTCCTCGGTAGACTCCGGATCATCATCCACGTCAGAATCTGTAGCCATGGCATCTGGATCCCTGGACAAATGGGGAGCCATATCAGCCACATGCAGCCACAGGAGTCAAATTGCCTTGAACATCTCCCTGCACCTCACCCTTGTTCTTTTCAGGACTACATAGGCGTGCCCTTTGATTGCCCCCTCCAATTCGTTAATGCATCCGCACCACAACCCACGCTGCATAGTCCTGTAAAGACACTCCAGAGTGGGGGGAAGAGCGCAGGCGGTGGATGGGAAAGAGGCTACCAACCCAAGCGTCCCCTACCAGAAATGTTGTAGTTGTGAAGGGCATTATTCCACCGTTCCACCAAGAGAAGTTGTTTATTGACTACGCCCATTGCAATTGGTAGCACATACTTGGCGTCCAGAGTAATATCCAGCAGGTTTGAAATAAAAACTGAGACCACATCCGACCACCTCACTTCCCTCTCAGGATGCCCATCTAACCACCGCTGATTGCAGATTTGCGTAACAGCGAACTAGGTGAGCATACAATCCATCTCAAAATTTTGACTGAGGTCCAGGATCGTCACAGAGCCCCTGATGATAAGATCCCATTCGAGAGGTTGGAAATGAAACTTGTGATTGGCCACCTCCCCCTCCATGATCTGAGCAATCCTGCGCTCCGGTGCCCTCGCGTCGGATGGAAGGAGAAAGCCTGAACCTACACAAAGAAAGTGGGCGGAAAGAAATAATCCGAACTCTCCTAAAGTCCATAAAAGAGGCGTGGAGGGATGAACCAGCATTAAAATCACACGAAGATGTGATAAAGACCTTGCGAAGATCCATATCCAAAGCAATTGCAGGACGCTGAGAGACATTAAATTGAAGTCATGTCGAAACTCGCATCAGCAGGGGAGAGAGAACAAAGTACCATTCTTGCCAGGTGAGCATAAACGGAAGGAGCTGAAACCTTACCAATGCTATCCCATCGCAGTAAATAACCCCACTTTGAAACTAGCAAACTCCCATGAGTATGTGTGTGGAGATGACTGTTGGGCACGCATTTACAACGAGAGAAAAGTCATTAATTAGCCAGCCAGCTGTGGAGAGAGCCAGCTCTTGAAGCATGTGTCAACATGCGACGACATAGCATCCCTCAAGGCAGATGCAGCTAGCGAGGAAGTAGGGGGAGCTCACCTAGAAAACCCTTGGGAGGAACCTACCACCTCCGTGCCATGCTGGCCAGCACCCCCCCTCGGGGCCCCATCACCCCCCCCAAAAAACTTAATTATTTCCTAAGAGAGAGCCCTACTAGAGATAAGCTCCCTGAACTTGAGTCTCATCTGTAAAGTCTGCAACCAAAATTGAATTCAAAGGTCCTAGCTCCCAGGAGGATGAGCGGTCTAGCACCAACTCACGCTCCGAGTGATCAATTGCCATGTTTGCCAAAAAGTCAGCTGCCCGATTACCCTCCCGATAGCAATGGGAAATCTGTTAGGAATCAAAGAAGCTCAACAAAGTCCAAGCCTGTTCCAAGAAATATCGTAGAAGTCAGTTCTCTGCCCTTCTAGTCTGCAAGGCTGAAATCACTATTTTTGAATTTCCCTCAATCCAAACATTTCTAAAACCAGAGTCGAGGGCTAATTGAAGACCTTGGACAAGCGCTGACGCCTTAGCGGCATTATTTGTCCCTTCTGACAGCTTGGCCGCCTTGGCAGTTAGAAGAGGCCCCACCGGACTTCTTATGACGCATCCAATACCTGATGGCTCTGGATTACCTCTGCAGGTGCCATCAAAATTAACCTTAACAAAGCGGTCAGATGGTGGCTGCCATTTGACTCTAGAACGATCAACTTTCTAAGGAGGTGGTTTGGAAGATGTGAGACTTCTCGTGCCTTCCAACGATTTCCACTTTTTCATGATCAAGTCATCCCAACTAGTCCATCCAAAATTCTATGAAGTGAATCTCCTAAGCTTTGCTGCAACTGATTTTGAAATGGTGACTTCTAGGTCTAGGCACAGGGCCTCCCACGATTTGGACCTATCTCTGAAAAACCTATTATTCTTTTCCCTCCAAATTGTCCAAATCAATAAAGAAGGGCTAACCATCCAAAGGTGTTGAAGCGTTGCTTGTTGAGGTCCTTGAGGCCAGCCCGTGAACATCTGAACCAATGTATTTGGGAGAGGGGTGCACCAATTAAGTTGCCTCTACAACCATTTCCAACAATCCTGAGCATAGTTGCAAAGAACAAGTAGGTGATCCAGTGATTCGTCCACCTCTTGACACAGAACACATCTAAAAGAGGTTCCCAAGGCAAGCTTTTCAATTCTCTCCCCAGTGAGTATCTTCTTCTGGAGTGCCAGCCAGGCAAACGTGCCTGCTTTGGGGAGAATTTTAATGCCCCTCCATCTTTTGTCCGCCTTTGAAGCCTTAATTAAACCAGTAAGAGCCTCTGTCATCCTATGTTACTAGAAACGAGAAATGGAAACGAGATATTTAGAGGTTGCGTAAAAGAAACGGATTTTAAATACGTATGTTTTTTCAAAATTTTAGATTTATTATAAAATAAAACACTAAGAATAAAACTAGGAAAAAATAAAAACCACATCTTTATAAACATATATTTTTATGAAATTTATTTTATACAAAAAACTTCACACATTTATCTTTTTTTCAGGCATTTATATTTTTTAATGAATTTTGTTTTGAAAAAAACAAAAACTAAATCTATAAATATAACATTTATTTTTAGTAATAATTAAAGTTATAAAAACCATGCATTTAAAATTATAAAAATCCACAAGCTATTTATAAAAATCAATTTTATTCCATAATAAATAACAATATTACAGAAAGCTTTTAATAAAAATCAGTTTTATTCCCTAATAAATAAACAATATTATAAAAAGTCTTTAATCTTTTAATAAAAATCATTTTTTTTACATAAAGTTTGATTGCAAATCGAAAAAATTTGAAGGTTCACAACAAAGAAGCAACACAGAAACGGCGTTTCGTGACGGCAACGGCGTTTCTGCCGTCTGAAACGGAAACGCTGCCTCTGCGTCGCGTTTCTGGTAAAAAAACTGTCATCAGAATAAAAAGATAGGGAGACAAAGGGTCCCCTTGTCTCAAACCTCTGGTCACCTCGAAGGGAGAAGCCTCCAACCCGTTGATTAACACTGAGCACAAGGACCCTGACACATAAGAGGAGTCCCACTTAATCCAGTGGGGAGAAAAGCTTAACTGCTTGAGAACGAAAAAAAGAAAGTCCCAATTAACTCTGTCATACACCTTAGCCATATTCAATTTCAGGATCATGCTTGGCGTCTTTTCCTGTTTTATGGAGTGGAGAATTTCATGAGACAGGATTGCTCCCTCCGTCGTTTCTCTCCCCGGGACAAAATCACCCTGCTCCTCCGAGATGATGTCTGGAATAATGGATGCCAATCTAGTGTCCAACGCCTTTGAAATAATTTTGTAGACGAAGTTGCAGAGAGAAATGGGCCTAAAGTCCGTCAGATTAAGAGGCGTCCTGACTTTCGGAATGAGTACCAAGGAGGTCTTTTTGAAGGCTTTAAGCACACAGGAAAGTTAAAAACGGACACACAGGAGTATAGAATACAGAGCGTAGTTTTTCTGACAGGGAAAACAAGGAGATATAGAGCGTGTAAGGCGGTTCTAATGATTCCAGCGAAGGAAAACAACACTTGACAGTCCAAAACCCAAATAAAGCCACGTGCTGGAGCAGTTGTCTGAACACCACAAGGTTAAGAAAGGTCGGCTAAATGACAGGAAAAAGGGGAGCAGAATTGGAAGATTGATTCGATTTATATTTCAGAGCTGTTCATTTTGTTTTATTTCCATCCAAAACAGTGAATTCGATTTATATTTCAGAAGCTGTTCATTTTGTTTTATTTCCATCCAAAACAGTGAATTCGATTTATATTTCAGAAGCTGTTCATTTTGTTTTATTTCCACCCAAAAACGGTGATATGGATGAAGACTCTTATGTTTTTGTTTGAGACTGTCTGTTCTTTCAGGAACCTCAGCTCTTAAGATTACTAAAAGACTGTTTTGTGAGTCGTTGTGGAAAGACAAGATTAGTATCCAGACATTGAATTGAATAAAACAGTAAGTGACATTGGGTTGTTAAATCCTCTGCCATCATCCAACCCTCATCCTTAGCAACTAGTGTATAGGTTTTAAACACTATCTTGTGACAAGCCATGACATGTGAGAGGAACCTCTTATTATTAAGGGTCTAACACCTAAAGTGGGTATTGATGAGGTTAATATAAGTCACATTTTGTGTAAAGTGAAGACCGCCCAATTTAATCTCCAAAGATTCCTTCATGTTAGTGGTGAGGTCCACTTTAATGTAGATTTATTTGTGGTGACACGTAGAACAAAATCCATCTATCTCATGACAAATAAACAATACTATTACTTGGATTATTTGTTAAGGGAAGTCCAAATGTGAATGGACAAGCTTCTTAACTCAACCCAGATGAGGATTTTAAGCAAGACTTGTCTTGAAACCTTAAAGTTGCAAGTTGAGTGAGATAACAACAAAAGGAAGTTGTGAATGAACAAGTAGTTAGAATGGTTAAGGAGCACGAACACTTATTATAGCTCCTTGAACAAAAACATAAAGAAACTCTTATTGAGGTTTCAAACACCTAAAAGATTGATGCTATAGGGTTTCCAGCCATGTTTCATCCAAATGGTTAGAGATTGCTTTGAGGGTCCATACAACTAACTAATATGCAATAATACTATAATTCTCATAGCACTTACATATAGAATCAATAACATGAATGGATAAAATAAAATCTCTTTTTTTGGAACAAGTTATCAAGGTCATTACCTCATTGCAAACTTAAGGACAAATTTCCTTACTCTTTTGGACACAATGCTCTGCAACAAGTTGCAGATGATTGAACATGAACCATATTTCAAACATTAATCTATCCTAATGACAAAATTAATAGTAACACTAATACAAGAAACTCTATAATGTCCCCTTATGACAAGATTGGAAGACTAACCTAAAAACTCTAAAATCATATATAAGCCAAATGTTCAAGTTCACACAATACAATCAATTAGATTCATCCACCAAAATTTTCTCTCATCAAAAAAAAATAATAATGAAAGAGGAATGCAAGATACATTGAAAACACCCCAAAAATATATATATATATATTTTAATCATTTTCAATATAAAACATAAGCCCCATGTTTAGAATGGATGACTTGGCTATCCTTTCAAAGAAACGTATTGATATGGACAAAACCTATACTCATGCATTGTAAATGGCTTGAGAGCAACCGAAAGAGTTCACATTGTTCAATAACTATTATTGTATACATACAAACATCACTTATCACTAAATCAACGTTCCTTCAATTTCTTCTCGTCCAAAATAAATGGAAGACATGAAGCATAATTTGGCAATGAGTTGACTCATGCCAAAGATTACTAATAATTATCAAGAGTGGCAATATAGGGCATGAGAACAGACCCTATCCACAGCCTCCCATCTTTTTCCTCAACATGACTTACTGCCTTAACAACCTTTCCTTCTGTATCTTCCAAAACATCCAAAAGCTCTCCTTCATTACTGTACTTGGCTATGATGCCATGAATCTTCCCCCCAACCATTCCCATGTACTGTTGCTCTGCAGAGATGGGTAGTCTCAACATCACCATTCTTAAGCGAGGATGGGTTCCCAAGAAATATGTCAATGCATTACGTCTACAGTGTAATGCCACCCAAAATTCTCCTTTCTCGTTTATCCTTAAATTGTCAGCAAAACCTGGTAGGATGGCAAATGTGTCTGATGTGCCCGCCTTTGGACCCTTCAACCAGTATCTACTCAACCTAATATCAAGTCACAAACTTATCAAATTAATGATGTTGGTGGCATTAATCCACTTTACTTAAACATCATCTATTTCAATGATCAAATAGTCAATAACAATTTTATACGGCATACACAACAAAAAATGGTAAACTATTTTTACTGGCCAAAATTAACCATTGAAGTGGATAATATTTAAGAATAGTTGCATTAATCATGTGATGGAAAAAAAGAACAATTATTATGCAAGGGGGAGCTATAGGTTGCATAGATGAGCAATCTAACCCAAATTAAAAGAAACCAATTTTTTTTTTACTAACCTCCCTGAATCAGCTGCATAGACAAAGAAACTCTTGTCCTTGCTGAGAGATAATCCATTTGGGAAATGAAGTCCTTGCACCAGAACCTTGGTTTTTTTGGTTTTTGCATCGAACTTTAACACCCTTCCTGATTTTTCTGTTGAAAAAATAATCTGTAGAAAATGCCTGCACTGGAAACACTTTATTTCATGATAAAAATAATTTGACTGTTCTTTTGTCCAAATCGCAATGCCTACTACTAATACCACCTCAACACTGTATAGACAGTATAAAAACAACTAATGGGTCCATCCTATACAACGATTGATTACTTAATTAGTTTAAAACTTATATACTCGACCAATATACTTGAAACTGTATAACTTGACACAAGTTAGGCAGAGAGGTCCTTGTAGTTATTCAAAAGCAGGTCGTTATTGAATAAGGAAACTAGATAGTTTATCCAAAACAAAGTTTCAAAGGAACTAGCCTTCTCTGGTACTTGTGACTGCTGTCTGTAAAATAAATATTATCATCATCATCTATGTCTAGATCGTTTGTGAATCCCAAGGGAATCCCTTCTGCTTGAGTAGTGAGAGGAGTAGCCAGGCCACCTTCTGGACCAACATAGAGCAATCCAAAATAAGCATCTGCAATATAGAGGTAACCTGTTCTTTTGTTGAATCTCAATCCCAGAGGACGACCACAGATGTATTCATATTCAATGTTTGGTACAGCAGGAACTTTGGGTTCACATATTTGCAATGACCTGAAACCAAAAAAAAAGGAAAACAAAAGATAAGAAAGGAGTCAGAGACTCTGTTTCCAAGTCCAATATAGAATCTCTAAAATTTAGTATCTTCAGCTAAATGTCAGGAGAACTTATATATTTTTAGTAATTTATTCTTGTCTTATGGTGACTTCTATTGAGTGTAAGTCAGGGCTTAAATTTGATGGTTGTATGGTCATATTTAGTTATTTTTGTTGTAAAATATAATTAATATTTTAGGAAGATTGTATCATATGAAATGGCTGATTTTAAATAGAACGTCAGAATTTCTATGAAGTTATTCTGATATATGTATTTAGTTTATATATAATTTTTTATAATAAAAAGTAAATTTGAGTAGATAACAGTCATGAAAAATTTGCTCGACAGACATCAAATTTAAGCCTTGGTGTAAGTATGTTCAATTCTTTTTGTTAGTACTAATTTTTTATAAAGCTTTCACAAAACTATAGCTGATTTGAACTTTTCCTCTTTCATAAAACTATTTTGTTATAAATGGGTACAAAATTTCCTGCTCCACCATAGTTAAGATACTAAATTTTCTAATTTAGTTCAACTTAGTAGAAAAAAGATTTGAGCTTTTATAGTTTTAAGATAAAGGATACATCAATTACTATGATAATTGCATGCTTTATCCTTTAGGCTATCAAACCAGAATGTACTACAATCATATATATATCAAGACATTGAAAATAAATCCTCACCAGAAATTACAGATGGTGTAGATCTCACCTGTTAGGAGATGTATATGCAAATTCAGACCATCCATTTTCAGGGCCATCCCATCTCATGATTCTGCCATCTCCAGTACCAGTATAAGGACCTCTCCCTTGAGGATCAAATGCCAAACACTCTGGGCCTGCTAGTTGGTTGAGAAATTTGATCTCTGCACCTTGTAACCTATTCTGTTTGTCCCATCCAAACTGCAACTCCTTCCATGTACCAGGTTGCTCTATAGAATATGTTCTAAAATCTGGAAAATCATAAATGGGACTGTAGTGCAGTGGATCAAGAGCCAAATAAAATGCCAATAACAGAAACACTAATCCACATATGGTCCTTGCCTCCACCAATGCTCTCATCTCAGACATTCTTCTCACTTAAGAAAAACCTTATGCAAAACGCTGGCAGATTATGATTTTATTTGTTTGTGTTATAGAACAATATATATGGTGTGATCCACCCAATGGTATCCTACTTTTGGCTTTCGACCAATGTCATGAATGCCAGAATTACTATTATTGATGGAAATCCTTTCAAACTTGATTGAGAAAGGTAGCACAAGCCTTGCATGAGTTATTTCTTACAAGGCATAAGTATTTGGCATTTTAGCATTGCCATTGCCCTGCAAATTGGTTAGTCATACTTCAAGTACTTTCACCAAAACGGTTATGCTGTTTCTTTTATGGATTAAACTTTTACCCAAATGATCATCCATGCTTCATGCTTTTGTTACGCAACTACCAAGTCACACAACTTCTGGCATGTCAATCAATTTGTAGCATCCATGGATACCGAATTACGAAGGATTCAAATATCAAAAGCAAGAGGCTAAGGCACGTAGATTAAACTTGCAATCATTGTTTTCTTAACGTTTAGTGGGGAAAAAAAAAAAACTGTATAACTTATGGGTCCCCAATGTGCTTGCTTAGCTTATTTTGGCTAGCCCTCACTACTCAATATTTTTAGGAGTTATTTGTGGAGTTAGTGGTCCCATGAGAATATAATTTTTTCTGCTTAGTTATGTTAAAAAAAAAATATTAATAAAGAATTATTTATTAATATAGAAAATTTAAGGATAAGTTTGAGAAGAAAATTAAAAAAAGAGGGAAGGAATTATTTGCAGTCACATGACATTTTTTTGCTCATAATTTTAGCCCCCCACCCCTTTTTCAAAGCTTATTTTCAATCCCTAAATGTAGCTGTTCCCCTATAATAGGGAAATATTCTAAATTATCCTTTATGCATAATTTAGAATTTGCATGGGTCACCTCTCATGCTCAAATTTAAGTGGTAAATTCATTTAAGCAGTTGCATGGGGACATGGGGTTAGCAGCCTAAAGTTAGCAAGGATCCTCGGCATTTAATTGACATACATCTAGTAGACATGGATCCAGGGATCGTGGCTTTAAATGAGACGTTTACAACATTATAGTTTCTTCTTTGTTTTCTTTTGATTGGTTAAAAGGGAAATAAACAATCTGTAAGGTTAGTCTAGGCCAATTCAATAGGATGTATAGACG
This sequence comes from Cunninghamia lanceolata, assembly GCA_027924645.1. Lineage (NCBI taxonomy): Eukaryota > Viridiplantae > Streptophyta > Pinopsida > Cupressales > Cupressaceae > Cunninghamia > Cunninghamia lanceolata. The sequence continues at coordinate 13,379,418 of BSBN01000854.1, forward strand.
TAAGCAAACGAGAGCAATTAATATGTATATAATGTAGTATAATTAGAAATGGAATAGGAGGATAAGAATATTTAGTTGTATGATTGAAGAACACATATTATCAATGAAGATTATGAATGTGTTGATATTCTATTTTGGAAAGTGTGACCTCTCTGTTTGGTAAATACCACTAGTTTTTGCTCTGCGGTTCTAGTATATGATTTTTGGTTGTCAGATGCTTCTAAATCCTAAATTTTGTTTGTTTTTGATATACGGTGTGAAAGTTATGGGTGACAAAAGTTCAGCTTGACAGAATACAGTTATTTCCAGTCCAGAGTAGGTGTGTAAGAGAGTTCACATTCCTTTGCAGAATGGTTTTTGACCTTGCAACTTTAAAGAAACATTAACAGATGTAAATAGAGTGTGATTTCCAGTTTTCATGTTGATTGGAGACATATGGGTCAGGATGGCCTTGAGCAGATTTCATGATAAGTTTATGTGGACTACATGCCTAGAATGATAACAAAAGAGGTGATCAGGGAAGTTACAGGTCTATGCTCCACCGGACATGTCCCTATACTGAAATTAGTGAAGAATGAGGTTGTTATGGAATTGAGAGGTGCAACATTTGACAAGAGATCTTTGACCATCAATACTATCAAAAACCCTACTGTGAGATATGCTGTAATGATGATTGGATATAAGATCTACTTCTCAAACAAAGAAAACTCTGTCTGCCATTGCAATCAATGTGGCTTATGAAATGGTTGAGAAGGAAGCTGACTATAATCTTTGTGAACTATTGTGACAACAATTGCTAGAAAATTTGAAGCAAACAAAAGAGAAGAAGTATGCATTTAAGTATGAAACTCTTGTGGTATGTTTTCTCTTTTACTTTTTTACAAGAGCTCCCTGGAACACATAGTGTAAGATGGCTACAAGGAAGACCTATAGCTCATCAAATTGTAGACTTCTTGAGAACTCTTGGTAATGCTAAGGCACAAGATGATGCCCTTACTGCATTCTTTATGGTCTTTCAAAAGAAGATGCATGAAAAAGGTAGGATACCTAGGAAATTAGTTGAAAAATATCAAAATGACATCACTTTCCTAGTATCTATAGATGAGTGTATAATGGTTGCTGTAGAACCAAGGTCAGTATGGATTCCTGCCTTGGGTTATGAAGTTAATGAGCAACAAATTATTGGATTGGTTGATGTTTTGTTAAAAATCCCTAAAGATACATCTTAAGGAAGATATGGCACCTATAAAGAGAAATCTGTAGAAGCGCATTTGGAGTAATGCAAGCCCCAGATAAAGAAGAAAGTACATAAAATGGTTGATGAATATGCAGAAAGTATAGGCATATCAAAAGGGCAAGTGTAGCAAGCTAGAGCTAAAGCCAAAGCCAAAGGAGAATCAAGTGTTGTAGAGAGTTCAGGAGATTCAAGGAGATCCGGTAGGACAGCTATCGCCCCTCCTACTACACAAATGTCCTCTAGAACTGTGTCTGCATCTAGAGGAATGAAGAGAAAAGAAACCAATGCCCCTGCAGAGCAAACTAATGCTTCGGTGATGGAGAAATCCTCTCCAACAAGGCAAAAGAAAAGGACTGAGACATAAAAGGCTGCTCTAACAGCACAATCTGCTAACCTTGTGAAGAGGAAGGTCAAGACCAAGGCTACCAAGGAGAAATATGCAAACATAAATGATGAAGAAGGAGAAGAGGAAGAAGAAGGACCACCGCTAGTCTGGAAAAGAAAAGGTGAGGCTTCACAAGGTGAAGCAAGTGTTAAGATAAGTAAAACACAGATTGTAGAATCTGACAGTGAAGAAGACTTTGAGGAAGAAACAGAAAAACTAGTCAGTCACATGAGAGAAAAGAAGAAAGAGGCCACCAAGAAAGTGGCACCAAATAATAATTCAAGCAGAAGCTAGCAAAGAAAGGTCTCTGGATGAAGGCAAAGAACAAAGCAAATCTGAACCGGTAAGACCAAATTCTCCCACGAAGTTAGAATCTTTGTTCAATGACATTGTACAACATGACATGCTAGAAGAGACTGCAGCACTATATAATGAGGTGGATAAGGCCACCATAGTTGAGGCCATTGTAAAGTATATTATAATACTTGAAGTAGATATGCAGAATATAGAGAAGTAACTACCTAAAGAGCTATGAAATGTTTTGATGGAAAGGAGACAAGAGGCTGTAAAAGAAGAGGCCAAATTGAAGGCCTATGCACTGGAGAAGATTAGTGCTACTCTATCTGCAGAGGATAAGGACACATTGGCCAAATTATACACTAAGGAATTATGAACAAAACAAAGGGTAACAACCATAATAAGCAGAGATCAAAATGATCTTGAAAGGATCTGGAAGGAGACAGTGGACAAGGTTGGAGATCTAGCACAAAGGCTAGGAATGGCTCTTGAGAATAAGGAAGAGGAGATTATTGATTCTGAAGAAGATGCATAGAAAATTGATGCTCAACATGAGCATACAACAGATAATGAACAAACTGAGAATAATGCTCCTCTGGAAGAGAAAGAAACATCAAAAGTTATTACAGAGGATTATAAGAATGTTGAAGGAGTGCTTGCCACCGGTGAGCAAGAGGCAAAATAAGATGTATCTGTCACTCCTCTAGTATCTACTCCTTTGGATAACACTAAGAACTCTGTAGAGGCAGAGAATACAAATAAGGAAGATGATGGTGCAAAGGATGAAGCATAGAAAAATAAAGAACAAGAAAACAATGAAGAAAAAGATAAGGATAAAGATGCATCTGGAGATACAAAGAATAAGGAAGAAAATCAAGAGAACTCTAGTGAAGGTATGGAGAAAGACTTAAAAGAAAAAGCTATGGAGTCATCAATGCCCTTCGGTGAATCCTCTAGCCCCTCCAGAGATTCATTGAAGGATGTTTTAAGTATATAACTTAATTTCTAGCCTGTTGTATCCTCTCAACTCCTTCAACTACAAATACAACAGGGAAGCATAGATATGGATAAGATCTCTCCCCTCCAGAAGCTACAATTGGGAGACTTATTCCATGCATCCGCCAGAAAAGAAGTCATTGAGACTCATCAGAAAAAATGGAGATCTGATTGATGAAGCAGTGAAGGCATTACAAGATGCAATACCTTGTGCAAATATCAACACATCTCTCTCAGGTATAGAAAATTTGAAATCATTAATTGATTATTTTAAAGATTATGCCTCCGACCTTAAGGAACAAATTGAAGATGAGGTAGATAAGAAGATGAATGATAAGAGAATGATGGAAATATCTAAAAAGTGTGCTTTGGGACATAAGAAGTTTCAAGAAGTTTTGAAATATGTATAAGACTACTTAAGTGAGGTGAAGGCTCTATACTAGAACTTGGCTTGAAGTGACTCAGAGCCACATAGATCATTTCTAAGGAAACATGGACTCCATTGAGTCCCAAATAAATAATGCCTTTAGTGCCTATGATCGGACACTTGATCTTGATGACACCACAAGGGATGCCATAGAGGATTTACACAAGAAATTCTTTCAATTGCAGGCTCAAAAGGAGCATATTATTTTGCAAATTAGTGAAATAAGGGATTTAGTGAATCCCAAACTTTTGTTTGTCTCAAAAGCTCTTTTGAGTGCTAATAAAGCATCACAGGTGAATCTAACACCGAGCACTCTGGAAGAAGGAGAAGAACTATAATTAGAGTTTGAGACACAATTTAGAATTTTGAAGGAAGCAAAGAAGGCTTGGAATGATGGTAAGAAGGAATGACATACTTAGGTACACAAGCTTCAAGCTCAAACCTCATCTTGTTGAAAATAGATTTTGCATCTTCTAGTTTTCAGTTTTAGATTCCTTGTAAACATGCAGTTTGTATGAAGAGGGTTCCAGTACAAATCTTTGGTTTTACTCTAGCATATACCTCTCAGGGGGAGTTAATTCAAATTTTTAGTTTATAGGTATATGAGTATACTTCTCAGGGGGAGATCCGGTGTGATTAAAGATTGCTATATACACCCTTTTCCCTTGATGTCAGAGGGGGAGATTGTTTTGGAGAGATAGTTTGACATGTTGCCATCAATGACAAAGGGGGAGATTGTTGGAAGAATGCTTTTTGAGAGCTTGTTATGTCATTGATGCTACTACTGGCAACATGAACATAAACACAAGGTATATATAGTTATGCATTGCAGTGTTGTCATTGATGTCAAAATTGTATTCTAGTATGATGCAGATCATTTTGATTCTCTACTTTGCAAGATGGTTTGATCCTCCATAGAAGACTAATTTGCAAGAAGGTTTGATCCAGTAAGGAACCTGTTATGGAAATTTTGCTAAGTGTCAACTCTGGTATTTCTGAGTTACAGAGCTTCCGGTATTTTGGTCCACATTTGTCTGCTATTGAAGTTTTTGCTCTGTGGTTCTAGTATATGTTTTTTGGTTGTTAGATGCTTCTAAATCCTGAATTCTTGACATACGGTGTGAAATTTATGGGTGACAGAAGTTTGGCTTGACATAATACATTTATTTCCAGTCCAAAGCAGGTATGTAAGAGAGTCCACATTCCTTCGCGGATTGGTTTTTGACCTTGCGGCTTTAAGGAAATATTAATAGATGTAAATAGAGCGTGATTTCAAGTTTTCATGTTGAATGGAGACAAATGGGTTGGTTTATGGGTCTACACTTGAAGGGTTTTTGTATTAGGTCTTCAGTGGAGCTGACCTATTAAGTGTGAAGTTATGCAGAAGGTAAATAAGCTTTGTAGAGTTAAGTGGGAGCTATATGAGGTCAATGTCGACCTATCTCAATTTGTTTCAAAATTTAAATCTTGGCGTGAATCGTGTGTGTAAAGGTTTGAGGCCAACAAGTTACATTTTGATATTTTGCTCGTTACACTCAATTAGGCTGACCTAATCGATGGTGTGCTTGTAGCAAATATATATGATAGATCTTTTTGATGTTATGGATATATAAAACATGAATGGAGATATGTATGCGTGTGAATATCATCAGAGAGTGTAAATTTGTGTGTGTGATGTGACAAGTGCTTGTGAATGCTAATTGAGAAAATGTAGAGTAGACTAGTGTGATCAGTTTGAAGGGTTTTGATTATGTAAATTGAGCTTCATTGGAACTGTATTCCATGCATAAGTTAGATGCAATTGTAACAGTTCTGGCAGTGAGCCACAACTCTTCTTCTATCTCTTTCTTTTAGGATAGTGAGTCCTTTGGGAGTGAGCCACATGTAGTGAGCATTCTTGGATAGTGAGTCCACCAATTGTATCAACCTTAATCAGTTGCTTTATTATAATATATTTTGAGGTAATACTCACTGTGGTTTTTCCCATTTTGGGTTTCCATGTAAAAATCCTGGTGTTCATGTGGTTTGAATTTTTTCTGAATGCTTCATGCTTTTTTTCTTCTACTGCAATTAAATATGTTAAATGGATTAGATGTTCAATGCTTAAATGGTTTAAAGGAATACTAATTCACCCCCCTCTCAGTATTCTGGGCATTCAACATTGTACATAATATTTGGTCTGTCAGAGGATAGTATCATAGGTTTGGTACAGATTTGCAACAATGTACCTCCTTTGCTCATGAATTCATCCTAGCTAAACCTTAGACTTTTGCTCTTCTACTTGATCTAATGATGACCAGTTGTTCTACCTTTCTTGTCAACTTGTACAACTGAAGCTACAAGGGCATTGCACCCGAATCAACCCCTTCATAGCAACAAGATCAAAGATAGTATATGAATGCTTAGAATGCAAATTTGTTACTTGTTTTAGTGCATGGAATCCAAGTGTCCTGCTATTGATTGACCTTTCAATGTTCTAGGATGATTAGATGATTGCTTTCTTGGATGATTATGTGATTATTAGAATGATTGTAATAAATGTCTTTAAATACTAGCACATGATATCAAATCATGAAAACATGTTTAGTTAGCTTTGGGTAGGAACCATAGATGGGGCCAGTTGGCCAATATTTGAATTTAGATGGGTTGAATTCACGCTATCAAGGATGACCCCATGACTATAGATTTGACCTAAAATAAAAATGACAAGTAGGATAATGATAGACAATAGCTATTTAGGAATTAATGTATGGATAAGCATGATAATTAGATAGGAAAGACAAATGTATAGGACATGCACACAAAGGGGCAAGATAAGGTCATAAACATATGATTGTGTGTGGATAGAGATAGGCAAATGGGTCTAATGTTACACAAGATCATGCCATTTGTCATCATGTACATGTATTAAGGCATTTCCTCAATATAAGCACTAAATTAATGAGAAATAACATAGGGATGTTAATTTAACCATTACCTTTTTCCCCACATTGAGATGCTTGTGAACCTAGAAATGATCATGCATCTCAAAGTATGTAGCACTCACAAACATGCACGTATAGTAAAGTAAATATTTAAATACTGAAAGGATGCAACCCATAGGGCCTATGGGGTCCATATAAAGTAATGGACCCTCCAAGATGTGACCATGTGGATATGTCATTTGTGTGTGTTCTCTCATGAAGTCTTGCAAAATAGAGGAAACAAAATTCCATGAGTAACTTCTAGCTCGCAAGGAAAATCAAGTGCAAAATGAGAACATTAATTGAATGAAGGTGATAATCAATGCAATCAATAATATGAATGTGAACATGTAATTGTATATTAATAAATAATACGTCGCGACTAAAACATAAATATAAATAAAAAAGAATATATCACGTTGGTATGACAACCCTCTCTTTCACTAATGACATCTCTAGCCCTTATGTTCTTATCATGACTTGTGTGTGTATATGTGTGTATATATGTATATATGTGTATATATATGTAAATATACACATATACACACACATACATATGTTGGCAATATTATCATTGATGTCAAATACATATGGAGGAGATTGTCATTGATGTCAGAGGCAATGTCAAAGGAGAACTAATTGCTACCATTCTTATTGTGGTTAAATGACATCAAATAAAGGCCAAAGGCCACTAATCATTTCAAGGGAAGATCACATTATTTCAAGGCCAACCCCCCTACAAATTGACATATATGCAAGACAAATTAACACTTATGTTGGATGACCTTCCTTATTATTGGTACCTCTCTTTATGGAAAATACATTCAAGTTATATTTGGCCAACCCATGAGAAAGATACAAGAAACATTTGTTAGTTATTTTGAGTTCTTGGAGAAATAGGATAAAGTGTTAATATGGCCTACTCATGCTATGAGTGCCACCTTTTGAGAAGAATAAACAAGCCAGCCCCCTTGATTCACTCCTCTTGGGGAATGAAAAATTTAAATTAAAATAAACTAAATGCACTTAAATCTGGCTGACTTGAAATATAGTAGTGCCACTTTGGGAATAAAGAAATAAATTAAATATATTCAAAATAGGCTGACCCTTTATGAGGAATCACCTCCTTTGGGTTATCACCTTTTGAAAAGGCGCCTCTCTTGAGGCATAAGATGAAGATATATAATGAAGATGGTTTTTGAAAAAGAAGACAAGCAAAAAACATGAAAAATCAAACCTATTAAGAGCTGTTTTTTGAGTATAGCAGCAGACATTTGAGAAGAGGAATATGCAGATTTGAAAGGGAATATATGCAAATTGAAAAGGGGAATATATGCAGATTTGCAAAGGAAAGTATATGAAAATGATTGCATCAAATTTGTGTGGACTGTAGAAGATATAGATACCTTTTAGGCTAGATCTCTCTTTTCCACCATCTAACAAAGGATTTCTTTCTTCCTTGGTAGTATGTTGCATTGCACTAGGCTTCTCCATTTGATCTCTTTATTGGTATTGTTTTGATTCAGGATCCAGTAATTACATACCTTTTCTCCCCATTGTTGTTTGAGAAATTCCTTAACTCCATTAAGGTCTATCCTTGAAGATAATCTTGGGCATCCATTCTAAGAGTCTTCCAAAAATTTTCCTTCTTTCCATTATGAATGATCCAAGTGAGATGGGGATAGAGTATTTCCCTGCTATTTGTGACGAAGTTCTAGATGCTTGATCCTTTGGGGGGGTCTTTCACCATGAAGATTCTTTCTTTGTCTATGGAGTCCAAGTATTTAGATTGTATTAGCTTTATAACCCATATAAACTATGGTTTTGTATACATTTGCCAAGCCAGTTTTGCTCCCAATGCTTGATTTTGGAGTTTCAAATTAAGAATGCCTGGTCCTCCCATACTTTTTTGGTTTGAAAATCTTTTCCCATGCCATGAGGTGAGTTTTATTTTTATCCGCTCTTCCTTGCCATAGGAAATGTCTAAAGGATTTTTCCATGTGTAAAATTACTCCTTTGGGTATTTTGAGAGCCGATAACATGTAAATTGGAATAGTTACTAACACTGCTTTAATCATGATTAATCTGCCAGCAAGAGTTAGCTATCTTCCCTTCCAAGAGTTAATCTTATTTTGTATATTTTGAGGGGTTTTCTACCACAAACATATTCTATTTGCACCTTAAACATGGAGATTCCTAGATATTTGTTTGGAAGTGACTCCACTTTAAAATTTAGGACACTGAGAATGTGTTTTTGAACCTCCATGCTTGTGTGGAAGAGAAATACCTTTGATTTGGAAGGGTTGATCACCTACCCTAAATCTTTGCAATAAAGGTTGATTGAATCTCTAATAGCTTTGGCTTCTAATATTGTAGCTTTTCCGAACAACATTGTATCATCAACGAAGAGTGCATGTGTGAAGGTTTCTTCTACCCCATTGTTTTGTATGCCCTTCCATATTTGCTTTGAGTTGGCCTCTCTAACTATCCATGTGAAGGCTTCTACCATAAGAATGGACAAATACGGGGATTTAGGATCTCCTTGGTGTAGGCCTCTTGATGCTTCAAAGGACCCAACCAGTGCTCCATTTACTAGAACCATGAAGAAGGTACCTAATATGCAGAATGAAACCCATTTACACCACTGTCTAGTGAAGCCCAATTTGGAGAGGACTCCTAGCATAAAAGCCCAATTGACTCTATCGTAGGCTTTTGCCATATCTAATTTGATGACCATTGAAGAAATTTTATTAACTTCAATACATTGAAGTATTTCATGCATCACAATGGTCCCTTAGGCTATATCTCTACTCGACATGAAGCCCCCTTGTTCTTCTAAGATAAAATTTGGGATTATAGCAACTAGTCTTAAAGCCATATCTTTCGTTATGATTTATAGACTAAATTGAAAAGAGACATTGGCCTAAATTCTTCAAATGTTGAGGACATTTCACTTTTGGAATGAGAATAATAATAGTTTTCTTATATTCTTTTAGAATATTTGTGTTCTTCCTAGCCTCCTCAATAGCTGGAAACACATCCTTGTTCACTATATCCCAACATTTTTTAAAGAAAGACCCTGTGAAACCATCAGGCCCTGGAGCTTTATCCCCTAGCATGGAGAAAACTAATACTTTGATTTCTTCTAGAGAGAAGGCTTTCATCAAGAGGTCATTGTGGTCTTCCTTGACTATCTTTGGGGTTTGAAAATCCAATAAGAAATTATCCTTGGGTCCATTGGCTCCATCTGTCATGAGAATCTTTTTGAAGAAGGAATTGCTTCTTCTTAAATATCTTTTAGATTAGAAGTGAAATCACTGTTGGCCTTTCTTATGCAATTGATATGATTGTGCTTCCTCCTAATTTTTGTGGATATGTGGAAACAAATTTGTTCTTATCCCCTTCCTTGAGCCATGTCTCTCTCGACTTTTGTCTCCAAAATATTTCTTCCCTCATAAGGATTTATTCAAGATTCTCTTGGAGAAGTTTATGTCTTGTATACGAGTCCTCATTCATTCCATATAAAATGATGTGTTGTGTGAGGGTCTCTAGCTCATTTTTAATTCTAGACTTCTCTTGAAATATATTTATGAAGTGTGACTTGTTCAAGGCGATAATTTAGTTTATGAAGAACTTCATTTTGTGAGCTAATTGAAACATTCTAAAGCTCTATATAAAAGGAGTTGAGTTCCACCAATCTTGGACCCAAGGAATGAAGTCTAGGTCCCTAAACCACATATCTTGAAATTTGAAATACTTATGTTGCAAAGAGCTGGTCTCGCCCATAGAGAGTATTACAGGGAAATTGTCTGATCCAATCCATGGAAAAATATTTGAGGAGAAATCTTTAGGACAGTGGAGACACATGCTAGAGATAAGAAATATACCTAACCTTTCTGAGATTTGGTACAAATTTTCCCTTTTGTTGGTCCAATTGAATTTTCCATTCTTGGATATGCAGTCTAAAAGACTATTATCTAAAATGAACTCTTTGAGTTCCTCAGTTAACTTGGCGGGGTGGGAGATACCCCCAACTTTTTCATCTTCTGCCGCTAGCGCATTGAAATCCCCTCCAAGGATTACTCTTTCCTTTCTCAAAGTGCATAGTATTTGATTGATCTGAGTCCAAAGAACAATCTTTTGAGTGGTTCCCATGGGTCCGTATATGTAGAAAATCCACATATCTTTTGAATCAAAAGAACTTAGAAATTTGCCCAGGATCCAATTCCCACTGCAGGCTATAGTTTCCATTTTAGGTAGATGATTATGCCATAATATTGCCAAGCCTCTTGAAGTGCCGCTAGCGGGGAAAATAACTACTTCCCAACCTTTCCATTGCTGAAATATTTTTGGACTTTGTAAAATTGTTTTATTGAGACTAATAACATAATATAAATATAATGAATATTCAAGTTTTAAATTTGATAATACTTTTATAACTTCAAATATTTTTCTTTCTATCTTTGATATGTTTATATGTTTATTGTTTGGTGTTTTATAAATAATTTCTTTTCAATTTTTACTTTAAGTAAATTAAAAGTATAAATGGGAAAAAGCAAACACCTATAAAACCAAAATCATTAGAGAAGGGCATAGAATATATTTTACTCTGTTTGATATTCTTTTGTGGAGCCGCCTAAGTGCACCAACTCTCCTCACAGAGTTCTGATCAACCAATGCAATGCATCTAGACCATATTCCAACGAAGATCATGTTAAGTCTAATACGGTGTGTTCATAGATTCCTCCTTGAAACTCTATTCTATTCAGTCTTTGTTCAAAGAATGGGACGAAAGCCCTCACGCAGCTTCTCTTAGCTCCAACCACGTTTTCCTCATTGAACAGTTTGTACGGGCTAGGCTTAAACAGCAGACTCTAAGCTTTGAGCGCTTAGGTGGCGCCTGTGGGCCCGCTGAATCCATACCTGACTTAGTATTATAAATAATTCAAGCTTAAAAAGCATAAGAGGCGGCTCATTACCACAGTCAACCGAATTTTGCCCTAACATGTTTTGGAGTGCTATATATTCTCACAACAACTTATTGTTCCATCGAGGCAGGGCAAGTATGATGAACATGACACAGGAGGGAGGGAATTGTGAACAAGATCAAGTAAACCATGGAAACTCCAAACCAATTCCATTGATGACACCGTATCAGTTGGGACCCTTCAGTTTGTCTCACAGGTCTGCATGATTCAGTGTATATATTCTTTTATTTCATTTTTCTGGCTTCTGAATTTTAACAGTTGAAGGCCTGTGCAGAGTAGTGTTAGCACCTTTAACTAGAATGAGATCCTGCAAAAACATACCCCAACCGCTTGCAAGTCTTTACTATTCCCAAAAAGCAAGTCCGGGAGGTCTCCTCATTAGCGAAGCCACTGACGTCTCTGATACAGCCCGAGGGTAAAGTAATCTCATTTGTATGTCGATCATTCATTCATCGTTGCAAAGTGTTTGATATGGACCAGACTGAGTTTTTAAAGTGCATTGACAGGTACCCAAATACGCCTGGAATATGGACGGAAGAGCAGGTGGAGGCGTGGAAGCCCATTGTCAATGCTGTCCATGAGAAAGGGGCTTTTTTCTTCCTCCAAATCTGGCACGTTGGAAGAGTTTCTCATGTGGGTATGCGCAGATTTCTTCAATCTGCTCGACTTCGCAATAGTAGTTGCTAGAAATTTGATGGAACAATTGTCTAACAAGCACTGAGTAAAACACAAGTAATAGGTCATTGTGTGATATGCAGATTATCAGCCCAACAGACAATCTCCAATCTCATCAACAAACAAAAGAATAATATCAGGACAAACTTATCGAGCTAGTGGTGACGGCTTTACAGAATATTCTTCTCCTAGAGCTCTAACAACAGAGGAAGTTCCAAAACTTGTTAACGACTTCAAAGTTGCTGCCAGAAATGCTAGGGTTGCAGGTATATGATTACACGTTCAAATTTTATGCTTTAATTAAAAGCCTCCTTACTCTATTAACATATATTCTAGTTACTATATTTTAAATCAATTGTGTTTTATATGCAAAAGTTAATAGGTTTCAAATAATAATTAATATATTGGTAGGGGGAAAGAGGTTATATGTATGGTTTCAATTCTCATCAAATTGTATCATTTTATAGAGTTTAAGGCTTTAGATTTTATGCATATGCTCTTACTCGAACTTTCTTGATGTACAACAAGATTTGATGGTGTTGAAATTCATGGAGCTCATGGGTATCTTCTTGACCAATTTATGAAGGACACCATAAACGATAGGACCGATCAGTATGGCGGAACACTAGAAAATCGTTGTAGGTTTGCATTGGAGGTTGTTGAAGCAGTGTCAAATGAAATTGGTGCAAACCGAGTTGGAATAAGGCAAGGCCTTGGGACTTTACATGGTAGAGGCCCTAAATAAATATGGGATCTTGTATGCCCACTATGTAGAACCTAGAATGGTGACTGTGGAGGAGTGTGTTGTCACAGAGAAAAGTCTCCTTCTATTGAGGAAGGCATTCAACGGATCATTATTGGTTGCAGGGGGTTATGACAAAGAAGGTGGCAATACAACAATTGCAAGTGATAAGGCTGATCTTGTATCTTATGGTCATCATTTCTTGGCAAATCCAAATCTGCCTAAAAGATTTGAGCTAAATGCCCCTCTCAACAAGGACAATAAAGACACTTTCTATGTTCCTAGTGGAGATCCTTCTATTCTCTACATAGATTACCCATTCCTATAGCTACTACCTACATCATTACTTGGAAATGCCCATAAGGATAGAACACCATAGAAATATGTGATATTCATATTGAATATAAAGTACAAATATAATAATAGTAAAGGGTTCATTAAGAAGTGTCATACAAATATAAAGATCAAAGTTACGTTTCCTTGTAGTAATGTGTTATATCCTAAAAAAGATATTAAAAATTTCTAGAATAAATTGCATCCCATCCCGATGTATTTTGGAAGTGAGAACTAATTAAATTATTATTATGATTTTATGAATTTTTAAAGAACTTTTAATTTATTCATTTTATGATTTGATGAAGTATATTAGATGTGAAATTATTGATTATTTATATGCTATTATTTTTTATGTATAGAGTTGGTGAGTCATATGGACAACTCTTTGATGATGGCTTAATTCTATCTTCTTGATTAGAGATAAATACTAATGTAATATTTTCTATTAGATGATATACAAACATATTTATGTTTTAGTTTTTTATGTTATGTAGATTAGTGATTATTATTGTATTGATTTTGGGAGAGACAAATATTGCTCATGAATATTGTGGGATTAGATCAAATATTTGAGTAGAGTGGGTGACATATAACTATGTAATGCCATAACTTAGAACACTGAAAGTACTCTGTAGAACATTTGTATCAAGAATAGAAAGCTAGATTTCTGGAACATTATCAAATGAGACATGTTATTCATTTTTATATTGTTCTAGTCTTTCCTCCCTTAAACTAGTTAAGCATAGAATAAGTATTAAGAGATAGGATATGGCATGCAAATTAGGAAACCCTCCCCTGGTTATAGCTTTGCTTTTCAAGTGAATGACATACTATGTATGTACTGTATTTATGTTGTAAGAAACAATCCACCTCTCTGATAATTGAGCTAGATATTATTTATTGGGTGAAAATTCATGCATTTACTTACAAGAATCATTTTGTTATCAGCATGAAAAAAACAAATAAACAAATAACTATGTATGTGAAGCAGACTTGTTGAGGTTGAAGATTTTAGCATCTGGAATTATTTCTTTTTCAGAAATAGAATTATTTTGGTCTGGCATTTGTTGGGTTTCACTTGCAATTGGTTAGTAAAACACATAACCCTTTTTTGATGTTTCAAAAATAATAATAATATGTATATCGATAGAGGGAATTATCAGCCATCTGGGATGTTTTTAAAGAAAGAAAAAGAACTAGTTCCAGTTACTGCATATGAAGTTTTAGAGAGGAGAAAAAGAGGGGTTGTAGCCCTCAGCCCCATAACATACCATCTTAAGAACAGGGTTCCCTGTTGTGGCTATCATTTATACAAAAGAAAAGAAAACAACAAAAAAATAATTAGCTCAGATCTACTCACTGTGTAGCTAAATACCTTAAGCCAAAACCAAAAAAAGTTAAAAATAAATAATGGGTCTTTAGTAATAGAGAGGCGAGCCCTTCCTGTGAAGCCACGACCTCAATGATAAGGCCACAATGTTGTGGCTACACATGAACCAGTAGTGCCTGTATAACCAAGAAAAGAATAAAAAGAAGAGTACTGTCAGTACTAGATACATTTTATAGTAGATAGAAACTTAGCATTAGGGTACAGTTAGTAAAGCAAATTTGGGATGTTTGCTATACATAAACTTGTATTGTATAACTCTGTGTTAACTATGATAATTAGAGATCTGGAACTTCTTTTAATGCTTTCAAAAAACAAAAAAAACATCTTGATCTTTAGTGTGAGGAAGCCCTTAGCCTGGCCATGAGACGAGACTCATCATAAATGATATGAATGTGGGAGAATGGCCACGGCTCCTTAGCCTAGATTAGGATACCCTGAAAAACCCATCAGAAATCTAAGTATAGTAAAGAGTGAAATGCAGAAAAAAATTTAGGGGCAAGAGAAATTAAAGAAGAGGAAAAAAAAAAAAAAGAAAAAAAAAAATATAGTATCAAATATATACCTATAGGCCATGACCCTTTGCAGAGCTAGATGAGCTTAAAAAAAGAATCCATCTTCATCCTGGGCGTAGCCGTCTTCCCTGGCCGCTACCGATGTTGCTCTCTATTTTTCCTAAGAGCAAGAAAGAAGATAAATAACACTAAGTGATGCATTACTTCATGGCTAGGGTGAAATTAGGGTTGGGAGCTCCTCCTTTAGGGTTGAGAATCACATGCCACATTTCAAAAAGAAAAAAAAAATTATTATGTTTTGATCTACAACTCTTAATAGTTGGGAGGGAGCTTAATAGTTTATATATTAAACTAAACCCTTTTTTACCAATTATAGTGAAAAGGTAAGGTGGGGTTGGCAAGACCCACAATGTGTAGAATGAAGCATTTTCCTAAAGATGAGAGAATGATGGACCAAGTCTATGCATTAATGTTGTGTGTTAAATTGTATTAAGTTTCGCATAGGCAAGGCTACAAAATTATATAAATAAATTTTTATCCATGTAAAACCTTGAGGTCGCAAATTGTTGCTTCAAACGCAATCAAAGAACAATATCAAGTTTAAGATTTTTTTAATAGATCTGAAAAATTATTGATTTTCGTCTTACCATTGGAAATGAACACTTCTCATAGGTGTTTCTCCTTAGGTAGATTCAACCAGAAGAGGTTTCAAAAATTAACCTAGTTTAACTATATTATCATGTGCTGTGAGCTAGACTCATTTGAGGGTAGTTGATGGTTATTTCTTCTCTTTGGGTCCTTTCGTAAGACACTCATGTTATTTGTACTCGCTTGATTTTCTCCATCCTTTTCACTCTATGTTGGTCCATTCACTCTGAGTTACTGTTGATGTAATCATTGTGTCTTATTATTAAGATAGAAATTAAGTTTTAGGCAACCTCCTATGTTTCAATAATTAAGCCCATGAATATATATATACAACTATAGTCTAGGAAACCCTACTTAATCATTATAAATAAATTGTTTTATGCTTTCAAGTGAGAAATATGCAGCAAGTTGTTTTATTTTTATGACTTAAGAATTATTTTATTTATTTAAGAGTGATTTCAATTACCTAAGAGATATTCCAATTACTTTGTGCAGCAAATTATTTTATTTTTATTACCTTAGAATTATTTTATTTACTTAAGAATTATTTCAATTACCTAAGAGTTATTTTATCTACTTAGAGTAATTTTCATTTTACAATGATTTTATTTATTTAAGAGTTGTTTTATCTAGTTAAGAGTTATTTATTTATTTTATTTATTTCAATTACCCTAGAGTTATTTTCCTACTTAAGAATAATTTCATTTTACTTTACAAGTGTTATTTCTTCTAGTTGGTTTGGTGGATTGTAAGATTATTATGACTTAAAGACTTTAGATGTATTTAGTTTTTTTTTTTTTGAAATACATTATTATTATTATTAGAAATACATTTGATTAAAATTTCATGGCTTGCATTTTATACACATTTTAAAAGAAAATTAGGGTTTTATTGTAGTACTTTTAGTGTTCTGAGTTGTGGTATTACATAGGTATCAGAGCACTAGGTTTACCACATTGGGAACTTTGTGAATATTTTGTTGACCTACCTTCATTATGTACTCATATCTTTTATCGAGTACTCGCCTCGTTACGAATTGCATGGGGAAGTTTAGGTGTAATGACCAATCACATAGGTAATTTAGGCCTGTTCAGATTTATTAATGACTCATGTTGTTATAAATCCTCTTGATGTCCTATTACATGAGAGAATATTACTTAATTATAGATTAATTAGTAATCCCTTGCACTATCTTGAATTTTTTTTTTCCTAGCATAGTTCTTATAGGGTTCTAACACAAGGCTATCTTGGTAAAGTGTGTGATTAAGAAGTGAATTCTTTTAGTAGTAACATATCTTATTGATCGAATATGTATATTTCCCTAAGAGAATGGTACATGCTTATTGAATAATACATACGTCATATGAACAAAATTGAGTGTAGTCTTAGGACACAATATTGTTGTCCCCTATATGTGATATTAGTTATTCAATTTATGTAGCTTACCAATAAGTTCTTATCTTCTAGTTGTGGAATTCACAGCTATATTTTGTGTTTAAGAGTAATACATAGATGCTTTGTGTGTTATATTGTGAATTTATGTTATTCATGACCAAAAAAAATAGTTAATACTATTGATGTGATAAACTTATTAGGAAATTTGTTAGCATTTAAATGTTATAGTGATAAATTAGAAAATCGATAAGGAATGGGAATCATATTTGACTAGTTATTAGTTAAGAAGATCGAGTTGTATCTTTATGTTTCTCAAGATGCTTTGCTTAATGTTGAGGGTAGCTATATGGTTAAAACATTTTTGTTTTATATCTAGTATATATGGGATATATGATATATTATACATCTACTCCTTTTAAGGTCACAAAGGAGGCTGCAAATTGAAGTGATAAATTGACTAGGTAGTTTGACAATGTTAGATGATAAAGTTGGTGTAATTTATTTTCATGTCATAATTTATCCTCTTATATACTTGATTGTTAGAGTGGATATTAGTGTGTTCAGTAACTTTACAAAGGTAATTCTCTTGCATACATAGAAAGGATTTACCTAATTGGTAATGCTATAGATAATTTGTAATTGGAATCAGATTGTCAATTAAATGCGAGTGCCTTGAGAATGATTTCATTGGAACTTTTAAGATAAATTGATTATGTATGGCATAGTAATTGGAAATTTGTTGCCTTGAAATAGATTTTTGGCGTTCAGTTGATATTGCATCATGAAATACTGAAAATTCCTTGAAATGAGTACCAATTGCTTAATTTATTTTAAAAATTTGGTTTCAATATTAAGTAGTGAACTAGAAAAAGGAATAAAGGAATTATGTTCTTATTATGATTGCGCTTGTGATATTTGTACGTGTGGGTGGATAACCCATTTTTCCTATCCATTTGTCCCTTGGGTTGAGGACAGACTACAATGTGCCCTGAGCATATACTCAGTCCTAGCTACAGACATATGACAAATATATTGATATTATTATAGCTTTCTGGTATTTGGGATGACAGCTTGATGAAGTGATAGTTGTGTGTAATGGGATAATAGTGAATGGTACTATGATAGAGGGATGATATGACTTTTGGATGAGACTGTTAGTATAAGTATGAGGTGTATTGTTCTTTACTTGGAATACTGTTAGTGGACCTTGGTATGTTGGTAGGTGCCTATTCATGAGGATTCTTCGTGCAGATATACTATCAGACTATTCTAGATTAGGTGGGACACACCTATTATAATATGATAAAATCTTCATTGATCATTATGTGGTTAGAGAACCACCATACTATTTTGTGGTTAGAGAACCACCATACTACTATGTGGTTAGAGAACCACCATATTATTCTGTGGTTAGAGAACCACCATATTATTTTGTGGCCACCATATTATTCTGTGGTTAGAGGACCACCATATTATTCTGTGGTTAGAGAACCACCATATTATTTTGTGGCCACCATATTATTCTGTGGTTTGAGAACCACCATATTATTCTGTGGTATGTGACCACCATCTTATTGCATGCTATTATCTTATGTGGTTAGAGACCACGGTATGATTCCCCTCCTCCCCTTAGGTGACCTTGATGCAAGGTTGCATGGTGTTCGTAATGTGCAAATTTCTGAGAGATTGTTGGAATATTTATGTGTGTTAGATATTTTGCTTGCAAGCCAGCAGTGTTTTGTTACATTGGGCTAATTGGCCATTTTTATGTTTTAGTCCTTTTGCCTCAGGGACATGTTCTTGGACTAACTTGGGATAATACAATGATTGTTATTTGATTTCTACTTCTTTTATGATTCATTATATTTGTTTTCTTCTACTTTATTGAGGTTTAATTTATGAGTTGTTTTAATTCTCTAATTTTTTTTTCGTTTGAGGCACTTTAATGTTGCAACTACTGGTATGTGTAGAGTGTTGTGACTATTGTATACTGTCATATCCTAGACGGATCACCGACAGGTTGTTTAGGGGAGTAGATGGCCTGGGGAATCTTGTACATATTAAGTTATATTGGAGGGCTCCTAGAGAGGACCTCGAGACCATCCTTTATGATCTGCTACTTGGCACAGTGGTATTCTACATGACATGACTATTCATTTGCATCTGGTACTACAGTATGGATGATATTGGGTTCCCTTTTGAGGTGAGATTGTATGATGATACATTGCTTTGGATATGGGCACAATGGTTACTACACGACATGGTTATTCACTCATTGATCCTTCAGCTCTATGGCACTACGGATTGCTCAGTGGTTTATTAGAGTTGTCCTCCTCATAATATCCCTCTTAATGTAGCCTTGTGATGTGAATTCCCGGTGATGTGAAAGAGCATCTATGTGTAAGTTGTAGATTTTGTCATGTCTGTGGTTGCATATTAGAAGTAAAATGTTTCATTATGCCCTAAAGAGACAAATTACTGCATTATATGATAGAGAGGTCATGCATGCTATGAAAGTAGAGGTTGAAATCATGTAAATGTGCATATGTGTGTGTGTGTGTGTGTGTTGTGTGCTTCATTTTAAAGATGTCTGCATATAAAAAGTTAGAGAATTGAAAATTTTGTACATTGAAAAGTGTAATTTGTTGCATTCATGAGAAAATTATGTAGTTTATGCTAGTATATAAATGTGCACATTAATGGCGGTGAGCAAGTGGTTGGCTACTTGAGATAGTGAATGATTGAATCATTATGCCCTCATTCTTTATTTGATTAGAGGAAACAGTTGCGTGATAATGTATAATTCTGTATGATATTGAGTGCCTTGCCTCTTCCCCACTTGTGTATTAGAAATTATCGCATGTAATTGTGTGTACCTTGGGGAATGTGACAGCCTAAATTTTATAATTGTCTTGAATTTTATAGAACTAATGTGTGTTATGGCTCCATTTAGCATTGTAACTTCCAGGAGTAAGTCAAGCTCTTGGGGGGGAGTATGTAGTGCCTCCCTAGTCCTAGCCTAATCAAGGTGACATTGAGGTATGAAATTTCTAATGGTGATTCACTTCAGCTATGGTTGTGCATACATGACAGACTAACAATTGTAACTTGAGTATGCAGGTTGATTCCAATAATAATGGATTTGAGGTTTTAGCTTTGGTTATATATTGTTATACACATACATGTTATTGGATCTATATGATATTTCTAGGCTTCTAGTGAGTACATGAGTTATGTTGTATGGTTGCTAATCATTTCCATGGATTATGTTATTTAATGATATGTAGCATTTAATTATGTGTGTTTCTAGGGAACGTTGCTTAGCACACGTGATTATCCTTATTATGAACATTCATATATTAAAAGAAATTTATGCTTCTATGTAGAATGGAGAACGTGTTGGGATTACTTTGTGAATGTAGTATTTCTTCTAAAATTGCATAATAGACTAAAAGACTTATCAATGTTGTAATTAGTGATTGTTACATTATTGCTTCAGCTATTCTATTGTAACTGACATGTGGAAACAAGTGTGCAGGTTTCAGCCAGTGGAATCAGGGAAAACACTTAGAGACCGTTGTGGTTTCCTAGTAAGCCGACCTGGCCTATATGGAGAGGCTCCGGTCTGTTGTTTAGTTATGCGTATGTGAAGCCTATGTCTTGCAAAAGTGTGCCTTGTGAAAAGTGTGTCCTGTGAAATGTCTTGTATAGAGTAGTTTGTATTGGGGATATGTGACGTTGTTATGCAACTTTGTGGTATTGTATTTGAGACATGTGATTTCACGTGGTTCATCTTGTGTTAATGTGCAAAAGTGTTGTGAGGTGTCCTTGTTTTGGGAGGGAGTCAAAAAGTCCTAATATGATAATAAGTGTAATTTTTGTGCCTTGTTGTTAAGAAAAACTTTAACCTTAACCTAACTCTAGGTGGGCCCCTCAAGGAAATATAATAAGATTAAGAAAAAAATAAATTTTGGGCACCTTTTTATTATCTTTTCTATTATTAACGGGAATTCATTTTTAAAAGTTGAACAAGGACCTTTGGAAGGACACATGTTGTCCACCTAAGGTGACAACATGCTGCCCATTTAAGGACACATGTTGTCTCTTAGGAACAAGTGTAATCTGGTGGTAAAAGAAGACCTAGATGAGAGACCAACGATGGGGAAAATTGCTTAAGGACCCTTAACTATAAATATCCAACGGTTGTAATTTTCTGCATTACCTTGATTGTAAATCATCCATCTTTTGGGCTGCTGGGAAGGAGAAAACTAGGAAAAGTATGGAAGGTTGAAGCTAAACTAGTCCAGAATGAGTCCACAGACCCCATTGAGAAATCTAGGTAAGTATCCAATCCTTAATTGAAGAAAAAAAAAAGGGATTTCACTACTATTCTAATATTTTCTGTTATAAAACAAAGTTGAGGATAAAAAGAGAGGGATAACTAGTTAAAGGAAAATAGTGAGCTGCGCTTTGTAAATCTTGTGAATGGACGAGTATGATGTTTAAAACTTGCCATTGGATGTTGTAAATTTTGTATATGGTTTGAGTGTGCTGTTCAAACTTGTTGGTGGAAGAATTGTTAGAAAATTATATACCTGGTGCTATCATAAATTATATACCTAGTGCTATCATGTCTCTGAATAGTCTTGTATGGGGTTAAGGGGGATAGTGTCCCTGTAGGGAAGATTTCAAAGTGTAAGAGTACCCATAAGATGTTTTATGTACTATTTAATCTATCAGTGGTAGTACCTGATGGTGATAAGTTGTCATTGATGTCAAAAGTATGTTCAGGAGCAGGAGACATCATCTTGTGTGTTCTTTCTATTGTTATATCACAGTTCAGTATGGTAAAGTGTTTGTGTTTATCTTGTTATCATGTTGTAGTACACATCATGCCTAATAAAGTAAGAACAGGTTGTCAAGATCAGATGTGCTGAGTTCAGTGATAGTGGGTTGTGTTTGAATTAATGTCTTCTTTATGGAACTTTATGGAATTCATTTGATGTTTCATAAGAGGTCATGAAGAATATCTCATTCATGTCTAGCAGATAGATCAGTTCATTTGAGGTTGGTTGTGCTCAAGACAAGGTTAAGGTGCTTCTTTGTTGGATGATTAGTTAGATGAAATTGTATTGTTGATTGATTGATGCCTCTTGGGTTTATATCTTCATTGTGTAGTTCTTTCTAGCTTGTTGTCATAGCTCAATGTTCTCGGTGTATATGGCAGAGTTGAGGTTGTTGTCATGGTCATGATGGCTGTAGGAGTAGAAGTCAAGAGTTCCTTCATGCTTCACTTGGTTTGGATTTCATGTCTTCAAGATTTATATGTAATGGTGATATCTCTATGTTATGGAGTTCAATTTATCTTCTTTGATTGATCTATTCATGATGATAATTAACTAGAGTTGATAAGGTTCTTTTGCATCATGATTCAAATTCTCTTTACTTTAGAGTGTGGTCTAAACCTTAATAAAGGTTATATAAGAGAATATATATTCTGACTTACCTGTCATAATGTAAAGGCTCTTTTTGTTCTAATTTAAAAGTGACCGGAAAGAACAGGTCAAGGATGACTTAAGTCATCACTTATGGGTATGTTCATCGTTACTTGACCGGCCCCATCGGCATATCAAACCCTTTGGATCGGTCTTTATCCCTATTCATCGGGTGGGAAATCAAATCAATGGCTCCTTTTAAAGTTTTTCAAACCGCGAAATCTGTGATCAATGGTTTCTATTTAAATCTCTCCCTGGTCCTTGGCATTAAACTTTGAAGGGGAAATAAATGTCATTACTATATGACTTTTTAGAAAGGTTATCTTTTTGCCCCTCAAAAGAAGGCTTTAAGATAGATTTTCTTGGAAAGTTTTTTTTTGGAAGTTTGTTTTTCTATTTTCAAAATCTTCCTCGTGGAAAATGAAAAGATAAATGTAGATTTTTTTGTGTGGGAAGAGATTCAGATTTAATGCTTTTTTTATTTTTTATAGAGTTGAAAAGAAAGCCTCTATAGAGGATGGATTTTTTTTAAGGGACTGGTACATTATTGATTCAAGATATTTTTTGAGATGGATAAGATTGCAGGTTCTTCATGAAATGTATTTTTGCAGAAGAAGATGAATAGATTGGGAGAAGTTTTTTTGCAAGAGCATATTAAAATTTTTATGGGATGATTTTCTTGAGAAGATAGAGTTTGATTGCAGGAATTTGCAGAGAAGGATATTTTTTTATGGAAGATGAAAATGAAAAGACAAAATATTAAAAGAGAATTTGAGAAAATTGAAGACTAAAAATGTGAAAAGACTTCTACAGATGATTTTAGAGAAAATAAAAAATGGAAAAATGGAAAGATTTTTTATAAAGAAATTGATTTTATTCTGCAAAGCAAAAGGAAGATATTGTGTGATCAGATGCAAACAAAATTTTTTAAAGAAGAATCTGAAGAGGTTATTGAGAAATTGAATAAGGTACAGAGGAATATGAAAAGAATTTTCTTGCAGGTGAAATTATGAGGAGTGTGAAGAGAAATAAAGATGAAGATCTGCAGAAGATGAAAGGGCTCTAAAGTGGACAGAGAAATAATATTTTTAATATAACAAGAGATTGATTTTGCACATACAGAAGATGCAGGAGAAATTTGTGAAGGAATGTGAAAGGTTCCAAGGCAGTGAAAAGACATTCAACTTGTATAAATTTGTTTTCCAGGTGCATTGATAAAAAAAATGAAGAAGGATAGAGATGAAACATACAGTGTTGTGAAGTGTTGGATTAGAATACACATTTGATATGCAGTGTTGTTAGAATGCAGTGTTGATTGGATCAGAATAAAGGATTGTTGAGATGTCAGATTAAATAGAATGGATATTTGACAGACATATATTTGTATTGAATGGAAATAGAGTATCCCTCTGATTTGGTTTATAACTTCTATTGGTGATTTGGTTTGCCAGTGAGGCATTGTATTAGCCAGTGAGGCTTATAGGTCAGTGTGACCTTAATATTTGTCAGTGAGACAATTTGTATTGCCAGTGAGGCATGTTTTTCAGTTAAGCCAGTGAGGCAATTCTGGAGTGGTTTTTCTACCCTGATGGGTTTTCCACTCGTGCATATCTTGTGTTATGATTCATATTGATCTTCCTTGTGTGTGTTCAATTTACTTATGAAGTTTTATTCTCTTTCTGCATTCATAGTCATGTGCATATGTATTTGACAAATCAAAGGTATCATTCATTCCTTGTGCTCAGAAAGTTAAAGTTTGAAAAAGATTAAAGAATTTACACAACACTGATTCACCCCCCCTCTCAGTGTTGTCCTTAACTCCTACAGTACCCATATTAAGAATGCTGCAGAAGGAAAATAAGATGATAATTGGGTAAGAGTACCCCATGAAAGCACCTTCCTGGTGACAACATGCTGCCCATTTAAGGACACATGTTGTCTCTTAGGAACAAGTGTAATCTAGTGGTAAAAGAAGACCTAGATGAGAGACCAACGATGGGGAAAATTGCTTAAGGACCCTTAACTATAAATATCCAACATTTGTAATTTTCTACATTACCTTGATTGTAAATCATCCATCTTTTGGGCTGCTGGGAAGGAGAAAACTAGGAAAAGTATGGAAGGTTGGAGCTAAACTAGTCCAGAATGAGTCCACAGACCCCATTGAGAAATCTAGGTAAGTATCCAATCCTTAATTGAAGAAAAAAAAAAGGGATTTCACTACTATTCTAATATTTTCTGTTATAAAACAAAGTTGAGGATAAAAAGAGAGGGATAACTAGTTAAAGGCAAATAGTGAGCTGTGCTTTGTAAATCTTGTGAATGGACGAGTATGATGTTTAAAACTTGCCATTGGATGTTGTAAATTTTGTATATGGTTTGAGTGTGCTGTTCAAACTTGTTGGTGGAAGAATTGTTAGAAAATTATATACCTAGTGCTATCATGTCTCTGAATAGTCTTGTATGGGGTTAAGGGGGATAGTGTCCCTGTAGGGAAGATTTCAAAGTGTAAGAGTACCCATAAGATGTTTTATGTACTATTTAATCTATCAGTGGTAGTACCCATATTAAAAATGCTGCAGAAGGAAAATAAGATGATAATTGGGTAAGAGTACCCCATGAAAGCACCTTCCTATAGGATATATTGAATTGAAGTTTTTCCCTACAGGTAGCTGTCTTGCCTTTTTCCCCTCTGTGAGGGTCTCTCACATAACCCTCTTGTGCTTGTTGCCAAACCAGTGAAGAATTCTAAAAACTCTAAAGTGTGGTGTCCTTGGATGTTAATCTGTATGAAGTTTACTGTTGGGAGTGCAATTGTGGTGTGTTTCCTTGGTCTCTTTGTGTTTTCCCCTAGCTCAGGGGTGGGCAGCTACTACCCTAGGCTGGGAGGTGAGCATCCCACTGGCTGAGTCTATCCTATGTTACAGGTTTCAGAAAGTGGTAGAAAGAGGTTGAGGGTGTGACATCTCCAGAACATGTGATGGCTAATGAAGGCACCTAAGAAAGGATTGAAAAACATTGTATTATTCTAGGCTTAGGAAAAGCTAAAAGCTCACAATTGTATCAAACTGCATAACATCCTATTCTATCTTGCAGCAAGCATGAATTTCTGGGTTGATAAGTTCATAAGAGAAGAACAAATGGTATTTCCTTGATTGCTATGTTGTCATGATTTGTATTTATTGTAGCTGAAATCACATGTGAGATTAAAAGTGGCTTAGAGGGCAGCGCAAGAAAAGTACTCTGTAGAACATTTGTATCAAGAACAGAAAGCTAGATTTCTGGAACATTATCAAATGAGACATGTTATTCATTTTTATATTGTTCTAGTCTTTCCTCTCCTTAAACTGGTTAAACATAGAATAAATATTAAGAGATAGGATATGGCATGCAAATTAGGAAACCCTCCCCTAGTTATAGCTTTGCTTTTCAAGTGAATGACATACTGTGTATGTACTGTATTTATGTTGTAAGAAACAATCCACCTCTCTAATAATTGAGCTAGATATTATTTATTGGGTGAAAATTCATGCATTTACTTACAAGAATCATTTTGTTACCAGCATGAAAAGAACAAATAAACAAATAACTATGTATGTGAAGCAGACTTGTTGAGGTTGAAGATTTTAGCATCTAGAATTATTTCTCTTTTCAGAAATAGAATTATTTTGGTTTGGCATTTGTTGGGTTTCACTTGCAATTGGTTAGTAAAATACATAACCCTTTTTTGATGTTTCAATAATAATAATAATATGCATATCGATAGAGAGAATTATCAGCCATCTGGGATGTTTTTAAAGAAAAAAAAAGAGCTAGTTCCAGTTACTGCATATGAAGTTTTAGAGAGGAGAAAAAGAGGGGTTGTAGCCCTCAGCCCCATAACATACCATCTTAAGAGTAGGGTTCCCTATTGTGGGTATCATTTATACAAAAGAAAAGAAAACAACAAAAAAATAATTAGCTCAAATCTACTCACTGTGTAACTAAATACCTTAAGCCAAAACCAAAAAAAAGTTAAAAATAAATAATGGGTTTTTAGTAATAGAGAGGCGAGCCCTTCCCGTGAAGCCACGACCTCAATGACAAGGCCATAATGTTGTGGCTACACACGAACCAGTAGTGCCTGTATAACCAAGAAAAGAATAAAAAGAAGAGTACTGTCAGTATTAGATACATTTTATAGTAGATAGAAACTTAGCATCAAGGTACAGTTAGTAAAGCAAATTTGGGATGTTTGCTATAAATAAACTTGTATTGTATAACTCTGTGTTAACTATGATAATTAGAGATCTGGAACTTCTTTTAATGCTTTCAGAAAACAAAAAAAACATCTTGATCTTTAGCATGAGGAAGCTCTTAGCCTGGCCATGAGACGAGACTCATCATAAATGATATGAATGTGGGAGAATGGCCACGACTCCTTAGCCTAGATTAGGATACCCTGAAAAACCCATCAGAAATCTAAGTATAGTAAAGAGTGAAATACAGAAAAAAAATTTAGGGGCAAGAGAAATTAAAGAAGAGGAAAAAAAAAAGAAAAAAAAATATAGTATCAAACATATACCTACAGGCCATGACCCTTTGCAGAGCTAGATGAGCTTAAAAAAAGAATCCATCTTCATCCTGGGCGTAGCCGTCTTCCCTGGCCGCTACCGATGTTGTTCTCTGTTTTTCCTAAGAGAAGAAAGAAGATAAATAACACTAAGTGATGCATTACTTCATGGCTAGGGTGAAATTAGGGTTGGGAGCTCCTCCTTTAGGGTTGAGAATCACACGCCACATTTTAAAAAGAAAAAAAAATTATTATGTTTGATCTACAACTCTTAATAGTTGGGAGGGAGCTTAATAGTTTATATATTAAACTAAACCCTTTTTTACCAATTATAGTGAAAAGGTAAGGTGGGGTTGGCAAGACCCACAATGTGTAGAATGAAGCATTTTCCTAAAGATGAGAGAATGATGGACTAGGTCTATGCATCAATGTTGTGTGTTAAATTGTATTAAGTTTCGCATAGGCAAGGCTACAAAATTATATAAATAAATTTTTATCCATGTAAAACCTTGAGGTCGCAAATTGTTGCTTCAAACGCAATCAAAGAACAATATCAAGTTTAAGATTTTTTTAATAGATCTGAAAAATTATTGATTTTCGTCTTACCATTGGAAATGAACACTTCTCATAGGTGTTTCTCCTTAGGTAGATTCAACCAGAAGAGGTTTCAAAAATTAACCTAGTTTAACTATATTATCATGTGCTGTGAGCTAGACTCATTTGAGGGTAGTTGATGGTTATTTCTTCTCTTTGGGTCCTTTCGTAAGACACTCATGTTATTTGTACTCGCTTGATTTTCTCCATCCTTTTCACTCTATGTTGGTCCATTCACTCTGAGTTACTGTTGATGAAATCATTGCGTCTTATTATTAAGATAGAAATTAAGTTTTAGGCAACCTCCTATGTTTCAATAATTAAGCCCATGAATATATATATATATATATAGCTATAGTCTAGGAAACCCTACTTAATCATTATAAATAAATTGTTTTATGCTTTCAAGTGAGAAATATGCAGCAAGTTGTTTTATTTTTATGACTTAAGAATTATTTTATTTATTTAAGAGTGATTTCAATTACCTAAGAGATATTCCAATTACTTTGTGCAGCAAATTATTATTTTTTTATTACCTTAGAATTATTTTATTTACTTAAGAATTATTTCAATTACCTAAGAGTTATTTTATCTACTTAGAGTAATTTTCATTTTACAATGATTTTATTTATTTAAGAGTTGTTTTATCTAGTTAAGAGTTATTTATTTATTTTATTTATTTCAATTACCCTAGAGTTATTTTCCTACTTAAGAATAATTTCATTTTACTTTACAGGTGTTATTTCTTCTAGTTAGTTTGGTGGATTGTAAGATTATTATGACTTAACGACTTTAGATGTATTTAGTTTTTTTTTTTTTGAAATACATTATTATTATTATTATTAGAAATACATTTGATTAAAATTTTATGGCTTGCATTTTATACACATTTTAAAAGAAAATTAGGGTTTTATTGTAGTACTTTTATTGTTCTGAGTTGTGGCATTACACGATAGATGGATTACTAAAGTGATGTAGTCATGGTAGGATGGTCCTAAGAGGGACTATCCAACAATGTAGCCCATGAAAAAGCCTTAACCACAAATCATTGCAAAACACAAGAATTCACATGAAACACCACACATTATTGAATAGAAAACTTGTAAGATTATCACTAAGTTGCAACCACAAGTTTTCTGCAATGGGACCTCTTACATGTCAGGTCGCAGTCATTTTCTTACACAAGATTAACAAGATTACACAAATGGAACTAATTATAACACTACATCCACTCTTTCTACAAATGACCACATAATGATTTCTAGTATAATATAACATTGGAGTTTTACCACAAACTTGCCTCATGGGTTACATAATGACTCAAACACAAGTACATTTGATTCCAACCACAAGAAAATATTTCTACATACCACATTGGACACCTTTAGATTGTATCTCACATCATACTAATGGTAACCACACCCTATCTCTCAAATCTCCCTCCCTCACTACTAAAGTTACCTTCTACACCCCAACTCCATCTTGGTCTTCTTTGCTCTCTTTTAAAAAGGAATTCAAAACCTCTTATTTATATTATTCTCAAGATCCTCACATGATCCACATCAACCTTAAGATGACACAAATCTTGAAACAACATGAAACATGTCACCGACTATAAAAAAACTTACAAATTACCACAGTCAAATGGTGGAGAATCTCCATGTAGTACACCACAAACCTTCACAATAGTTATCAAATAGATGTTCCAACTAGTAATTCACTGAAATGAACTTGGATTTTAGATTTTCCAGCATATGGTCCCATTTTTCAATGCAAGGCTTCCCTTTTCTCTTTTTCTCTATCTGGACTTCCTTCTACCATATTGTTACATGACCCTTTAGCTTGTTCTTGGAAAATTTTAAGTCATATCTGGGTCTGCCATGTCCTCATACTCAAAATGCTACTCCAAGTTAGTGATGTAGTCAATCAACTCCTCAGGATCCAAATTCCCAAAATAGTTTGGAATGTCCACTCTGGTCCTTTTACCAATGCTAGTTGGGTAAGTGCACAAAGATGAGGGACCAAAATGGGGTCTTAAGTTGCCAATTTTTTTTTGAAATCAATAAACATTGATGTTGGATGAGAAATTGAAGATAGCTACACTCAAAATTTGAAGATGGAACGGAAACAAGAGTTGTAGTGCTTCGAATCTAGTTTCTAAACTACTAATTTTTTTCAAAAATGGTTGAGATTAAGGGTTTCAAAAAGGAGGAGCACACAAATTGGTCTTGTTTTTCTAAAAATACATAACATACCGTCTGGTGTGCCCCCCCTAAAATGTTAACTTTATTTTAGTATTTCAATAATCGCTCTAGTGAGAAATTAGGTAACACCATGTAGTTTATCCCTAATTTTTCTGATAATTTTTTAATGAATAATTAATTTTTTAGTAATTTTTAAAGTGGACACATCCTCAAAAACAAAAATTTGAGCATGCCCCCCCTAAAATGTTTGAAAACTAATCGAAAATTGAATTTTTTTTGAATTCATGTAGAATGGAGTCTAGTTTCTAGAAATATAACTTATTTCAATTTTTGATGAACGGTTAAAAAAAGTAAAAAATACTAGACACTAGTTTTTGACAAAAACTGGACACACTAACAAAAGAAATTCAAGATGAAACACTAAACGTACTCAAAATGTGAAAAAAATTATACGGTTAGATAGCTAATAGAGAGCTTAAGATTATGGTGGTATTTTTTTGAGTTTTCATTGAAAAACGTGCCATCATGATGGGGAGCACACTCTAGATTATCTCTAGATTTTGCTAAAAACTGGTAAAAACACGTCAAACAAAGCTGAGCATAATGCGAGCGTGTTATGGGGAGCACACTCTAGATTATCTCCAGATTTTGCTAAAAACTGGTAAAAACACATCAAACAAAGCTGAGCATAATGCGAGCGTGTTATAACGCGCTCGCGTTATGATAAGCATAACTGGCAATACACATGCCAATTGCATTTGCTTGAAAGTTTATAAAGCCTTTTCAACAAATCCATTTTTTGCATATCTTGCAATCATTGCATTCCATTATAGAACATCTCTTTGAGGTGTTACGTCTTACAATTGACATGCCTTTTCTATGCTTTTACACCTTACATACATGTCTACAAGGGCAGCTCCACTTCCTATCGTCTCTCTCTATTTCTGTCCCCTCTCTACGTCCTACCCTCTTTGCTTCCCTCCCCTCTCTACCTCCCACTTTCTCTCTCACTCTCTTCTTCCCTCCCATATCTACCTTATATTGTCTCTCTCACTCTCTACTTCCCTCTTCTATCTACCTCCTACCCTCTTTCTGAGTCTTTGCTTCCCTCGCCTCTCTACCTCCTACCTTCTCTCTCACTCTCTTCTCCCCCTCCCTCTCTACCACTTACCCTCTCTCTCACTTTCTACTTCCCTCCCCTGTCTACCTCCTACCCTCTCTCTCAGTCTCTGCTTCCCTCCCCTGTCTACCTCCTACCCTCTCTTTCTTCTTCCTTGCCCTGTCTACCTCTTATGGTCCTCTCCCAGTCTCTACTTCCATCCTGTCTCTACCTCCTATCCTCTCTCTCACTCTCTAATTCCCTCCCCTCTCTACCTATCCTCCCCATTCCTCCTATCCAATGAAATTTCATAAATTATCTTATTTCCATTTCATTGAATCTCAATTTATATCCTCAACCATCTTTACATTTCCTATTTTTCTTACATTTCCATGTTCTTTGTCGACAAGGGAGAGTGAGAGGGAGGAAAAGGGAGAGAGGATGGAGATGGAAGGGAAAGAAACATGGGAGAGATACCCGGTGATAGGGACAGAGAGATAGAGAGTCCTAATTTTCTTGTTTTGGAGAGAGAGAGAGAGAGAGAGAGAGAGAGAGAGAGAGAGAGAGAGAGAGAGAGAGAGAGATGGCGGGTTGGGTTTATGAGTTTAGGGTTGCTTAAGTTTAGGGTTTAGGGGTTTAGGGCTGCTCAAGTTTAGGGTTTAGGATTTTGGGTTAGGGTTTAGGGGAATTATTTAGGGTTTAGGGGTTTACGATTGCTTAGGTTTATGGTTTATGGTTTAGGGGTTAGGGTTTAGGTGTTAGGGATTTAGGGTTGCTCAAGTTTAGGGTTTAGGGGTTAGGGTTTAGAGAGAGAGTGAGGGAATCGATAGATATTGGGAGAGATCTAGTGAGATAGAGGTTTAGAGTTGCTTCTAGGGTTTATGGTTTAGAGGTTTGGGGTTTAGGGTTGCTCAGTTTTAAGGTTTAGGGGTTAGGGGTTAAGGTTTAGGGGCATTATTTAGGGTAACTTAATGTTTATGTTTTAGGGGTTAGGGGTTAAGGTTTAGAGGTTTAGGTTAGGGTTTAGAGAGAGAGGACCGATAGGGAGATATAGAGGAGACCGAGGGGAGACATAGGGAGATAGAGGGTGAGTGACATGGCTAGAGACATAGGTAGAGAGATTGAGAGGTAGAGGGATGATAGAGACAAGGAGATAGGGTTTCAGGTTGATCAGATTTAGGATTGATCGGATTTAGGGTTTAGGGGTTAGGAGTTTAGAGAGGGAGAGATATGGAGATAGAGGGCGAGGGACATGGCCAGAGACATAACCAGAGAGATTGAGAGGTAGAGAGATGATAGAGACAAGGATATAGGGGTTTAGGGTTGATCAAGTTTAGAGTTTAGGGGTTAGGAGTTCAGAGAGGGAGAGATAGGGAGATAAAGGGCAATGGACATGGCCAAAGACATAGGCAAAGAGATTAAGAGGTAGAGGGATGATAGAGACAAGGAGATAAGGGTTTAGGGTTGATCAGGTTTAGGGTTTATGGTTGGTATACATGATGTATAGAATGGTGTAAATGACTAACATATTAGTGCTTATGATGTTCTAATGGCTCTTATGGCTGGCAGAGGGTAGAATGACACTTGTGACTAGCTAGGTGTAGAATGATGTTTGTGATTGATAGGTAGGTACTACTAAGGAGCATATTGGCACATACGATATACAAAATGGTGCAAATGACTAACAGATTGGCACTCTGATCTTCTAATGGCTCCTGGTGAGGTATTTGTTTGATTTTGATTATTTTTGGGATTGTATGAGATGAAGCTTATATTGATTTGGGATGGAGTTGGGATGAAATGGATTGGTTTAGGGATGATGAGAGGTGAAAAGGACTAGATTATGAATGATTTGGAAATGATTAGAATGGTTTTAGGGATGGTCTGAAGTGGTTTAGTGTTGATTAGGAAATGATTAGAATGATTTAGGAATAGTTTAGGGATGGTATTTGAGATGAAATTTAGTTTGATTGGAAAATGATTAGAGATGAAGTTAAATTGGTTTAGATGTGATTTGGGATGGTGTGAAGTGGTTTAGGGCTGATTAGAAGTGGTTTAGGGATGATTAGAGATGAAATTGAATGGATTAGGGATGATTTGGATTGATTAGGAATGAATTTGGTTGGAATGAAAGCTTAATGCTTTCATGTTATAGAGATTGGGAGAGATAGGGAGATAGAGGTTTAGGGTTGCTTCCAGGTTTTATGGTTTATGGGTTAGGGGTTTAGGGTTGCTCATTTTTAGGGTTTAGGGGTTAGGGGTTAAGTTTTAGAGGTTTAGGTCTATGGTTTAGGTAGAGAGGCAAATATGGAGATACAGAGGAGACCGAGCCTGGGAGAGATATTTATGTTTCCTCTATCCCTCTCTCTAACTATACCTACCTCTCTCTCTCTCTCTCTCTCCCTGTCTCTCTATCTTGCTAGATCTCTTTCGATCCCCTCTCTCTAACTCTATCTTTCTATCTCTCTCTCCCTCACTATTTGAGGTTTACATGAGTTTAGGGTTTCTCAAGTAAATATGGTGTAGGTTTTAGGGTAAGGGTTTAGGGGAATTATTTAGGCTTTAGGGGTTTAGGGATGCTTAAGTTTAGGGTTTAGGGTCTAGGGGTTAGGGTTTAGGGTTTACGGGTTAGGGGTTTAGGGTTGGTTGAGTTTAGGGGTTAGGGTTTAGAGAGAGATAGAGCGAGGGCACCAATAGAGATTGGGAGAGATAGGGAGATAGAGGTTTAGGGTTGCTTCCAGGTTTTATGGTTTAGGGACCTTAGGGGTATAGGAGTTTAGGGGTTAGGGTTTAGGGACATTAGTTAGGGTTTAGGGTTTATGGTTTAGGGGTTAAGGTTTAGAGGTTTAGGTTTATGGTTTAGGTAGAGAGGCGAATAGGGAGATACAGAGGAGACTGAGCTTGGGAGACATATCTCTGTCTCCTCTATCCCTCTCTCTAACTATACCTGCCTTTGCTTCCAGGTTTTATGGTTTAGGGACCTTAGGGGTTTAGGGGTTTAGGGTTGCTGGATTTTAGGGTTTAGGGTTAGGGGTTAGGGGCATTATCTAGGGTTTAGGGTTTATGGTTTAGAGGTTTAGGTTTATGGTTTAGGTAGAGGGGAGAATAGGGATCCCTATCTCTATCTCTCTGGACATATGGATCCCTATCTATTAATCTATCCCTCGCTACCTCTCTCACCTCCTCTTTATCTCTCTCCCCATCCTTCTACCTCTTGAAATATCTCTCCCTATGTCTCTAGACATCTCTTGATCTCTTTCCATATCGAGCTATCTATCCTCATAACCCCATATCTTAATATACCCCTCTCCACCTCTCTCTCTGTATTTCCCTATCTATCTCTCCCTTGCTAGATCTATCTCCCTATATCTCCCCTCTCTCTATATATGCATCTCTATCATTCTCCCTCTATAGACCCCTTTCTCTATCTCAATCCCCATCTCACCCTTTCCCCGTCTCTAACTCCACCTATCCTCTCTATCTCCATGTCCCTCTCTATCTCTCCATGTCTCTCGATCCCTCTTTATATATAGGATAGAGAAATGAAGAGAGAGAGAGAGAGAGAGAGAGAGAGAGAGAGAGAGAGAGAGAGAGAGTCTCATGTAGATACAAGGTTACCTTTATGTTATCATGCTTCCCAGAATGCGCTCGCGTTATAATGCGAGCATGTTATAACGCGAGTGCGTTATAACACTATCACGTTCTTGGAAGCATGGAAAATGGTAAAAAAGCATGTGGGATCCGTGTTTCAGACCCCACATGCTTGTTATTCCTACTTTTCATGAGTATATCGGACAAGAAAATGCTTTTCATGTTGGTTGACTAATTGAGAATCATTTTTATACGAATCCACCACCTTTTTTTATTTTTTCAATGTAGAAGTGATT
Organism: Cunninghamia lanceolata; assembly: GCA_027924645.1. Lineage (NCBI taxonomy): Eukaryota > Viridiplantae > Streptophyta > Pinopsida > Cupressales > Cupressaceae > Cunninghamia > Cunninghamia lanceolata. The sequence goes on from BSBN01000854.1 coordinate 13,414,240, forward strand.
TTTCATATTTTTTGGAGAAAATTTGATTATTTAAATTGAAAGTTTCATGTTTCATGTGTGATTTTGTTTCAAAGCTAATCACCATTGATATATAGATTGAATTTGATGATATATGTTTGTTTTTTACATAAATTTTACTAATCCTATTCTAGAATTATATAGAATTCATAATCAAACTTGAGAAAAATAAGAATTTGAGGATTTTGAAGCCATCTTTTGGAGAATTGGTCAACTGCAATATCGAATTCTAAGGTATATTCAATTTTAATTCACATTTATATGTTCTTATGTTCTTTATGTCCTTAAATGTATTTATGTGTTTATGTTTTTTATGTTCTTTATGTTCTGAGACATATATGTGTCTAGGTATATCAGTTAGTTTAGTCAAAGAGACTCCAAATTCCTCATGTTTCCACCTTGTTTCGGCCCTTCATGCCTTTATTTCACCTATTTTCATCTATACAGGCAAAAAACATTATCATATACTTCATAAAATAATTTTAGTGAACAATTGTTTGTCATACTCATATTCGAGTGTATACATGGAGCCAAAATTGATTTTGGAAGACTCTTAATTTTTGCCCTAGGATGATATAGAAGGATTTAATCCTTAATACATGCATAATTCAATTCATTTAATAGAACCATGCATGAAATGATAGTTTTCTTACAAAAATGGAGGAAATAAGCACCACAAACTATTTGACAAATTGTTACAACTCACTTTGATACCACTCAATCCATAAAAAATATGATGGAGATTATGTATTTACTTCATCAACATAACATAATTTTAGAGAAGAGAGTTATATATGTAAATATATGGACATACAAGCATCATGACATAAGATGATACAAAGGGATATACAAGGAGATAAAACACTAAAAAGGAGGTTTTCATGAGTGTAGGACAAGCATGTAAGTCTATATAACTGTCCACTATCATAGTCTACATAACCCTGCTGCCATGTATGATCCTCCTTGCATTTGAAGGTCATTTTACAATGCTATGAAAGTTATAATTTATTACAAAGTTCCTTCTTATTGCATCTATGTATAATTCAATCTGTACATTTATACACTATTTACATTGAATGTGTAAAGAATTCTCTTCCTACAACTATGCACATGCTACAACTGAGATAAGAGTTTGTGCACATTACAATAATGAAAACCATCATTGTTATGCTACAACAGGCTACACGTCATCTATGTTACATGCTACAACATTTATGTTACTATGAAACACAAATGTGCATGCTTACAACACCCAAAATGTGTCATCACTAGCTCCTACATTCTCTATTTTCCTTGTCCTTTCTTGACCTCCAAGTGGCCATACTTCTCATACTCACCCATAGTGAGTGAAATGTACTACTTGCTTGCTCTACAAGTGAAAATGTTGAACACGACTCAATCCATAGGGAAAACTTGGAGTGCTAATCAAATTCCCCTACAAATGAAAGCAACTCACACTTATCTCCTTTGCAAATCAAGTAAATACTCTATCCTGTTGTGATGTTCACAACACGCCCCATTTTACCTCTTAGCAAAATGAGGACCCCTGCTGTGGTTGTGGCTTTCTTCTTGTGTGTGGGTCTACTTGGTGGTAAAGGGAAAAAAGAGGGAAAGGTTACAAACCTTGTTGAAAATTAAAGAAAGTTAGCATTAAGTACTAGAGCAGAATAGAGGTGAATTCTTTGTCAAAAATGAATGGGGGTTGTTTTTTGAACCATTTCAAAATTCCCAATATTTTGCAAGATATGCATGTTTCTTGGTAAAATGCATTATAGGATGGTTTTGTATGTTTTATGTACAAGGACGTTTGTATGTGGAGTCATTGTATTGGTCACATAAAGTGGCTGGGTTTATGAATCGTGGTATTTTATATGCATGTAGTTAATGTTTTATTCTTTGCATACAAGTCAGACCTGATGTGATTCGAAAGTAAAGTGGATAATGGGTTAAATCCATGTTGTATCTTGAGTTGTATGATTGTCAAAAGAGATGGATACAAGGTGATATACAATATGATATACATGTTATGGACTCGAGGAGAATATGAAATGTGGTTTTATCAAAGTATGTTTCGATGTTTGTATGTTGCATGATTCAGGTTTATACCTTTCAGTATACATACATCGTGGATGTCAAAAGGTAATTAAATTGGATGAAAGTGATGCATCGTACCTTAATGTATATTGAAAAGATGCATTCACTTTATATACATGTGTGGATCCGAAGGGTTATGCAATACGGTTAAGAAAAGATGAGGAGTCCGGGATGATTATACAAAGGAGTTTGCATGTATGGAGGCTTGTATCTAAGAGTAGATAAAAGTATTGTTATATCATTGGGATACAAGTGGGAAGGTAAAGTGGGTCCCACAGGTTGTATCTTAAGGTTGTATATTACACCAACAGATGTATATACAAGCTGATATACAAGAAAAGATACAAGGAGTTGCGATACAAGATAGATTTAAAAAGAAATTAAATAAAGGTAAGGCTTTGTATGTTTGGGCGATTGTATGTTAATGATATACAATCTCGATATACAAAGAAATGAAGGACATCACCGGAGAGATAAAAGGTAAAAAAGGGTTTGTATGGGTTGTTTGTATGTACGCTTGTATTTATTTTACATACATTATGATATACAATCAAAAGATACAAGCGCTGATATAAAGGAAAATGACTAACATTGTTTATAACTCGTTGCATATAGGCTTGCATATTGAAAAGATGTAAATGAACATACAAGGAACAATATACAAGGAAAGATACAAGAAAATGCAATGTATGCTAAAAGTAAACTAATGGATAGAAGGTTTAAAATAAAACATTGAAAGAAGAAGCCGAACCTGGAGGCGCATTAATTGTTGTAATTAATGCTTATCTAACACCAAAAATAGTAAAATTTAACGGGTTAGGGTAAATTTAAAGTTGTTTTTCTTTCAGATTTGCATTGCTAAGATTAAAACTGCAGAAAGAAGAGTTGTTACAAAAATTAAACAAAAATTTCATTGTGGGACGGAATTCTAGAAACGAGAATAGAGTGGAAAACGGTAAAGTAAGTCAATGTTGTAAGGTTGAGCTGTCAAAAGATACATGTATTTATCTTAAACACCATTACAATTCAGTTAGTTAAAATGCAAAGTAAATTTCAGTAATTTCATTTTGAAATGTAAACAAGCATTAACTTACTGTGTTTGATTGTTAATTAGCTGGGTTGGGTTAAACAATGTGAAAGTCAAAACAGGAAAAGACAAACGGGGGTTAGGGTAAAATGTAAAAAATAGAAAATTCGTAGTAAAACCCTAGGTAAGAAGGTAAAATGACAAGTTAAAAAAAAATGCATTTTTACAGGATGGCCCCAAAGCAGAAAAAGGTGTATACATGAGGTGAAGTTAAAAAAGAAAGGAAGCCGCGCAAAGAAACAGAGGAGTTGCCAATACATAGAGGGTACCCTTCATTGATCAATACAAGTGGAGTAGGGACAGACACCAACATAGGGAATTATGATGTGGATGATGTGTTACAAAAAATTACGGTAGTAGATGCTACATCTAATATGAAATGTATATGGGAAAGGGGATTGTACAAAGCTACCAATTTTTTGTTACCTATGGAAGCCAAAGACTTATGTCTAGATTGCATACATTTATATGACCCAGCTACCAGAAGAGTAATACATTAGGATAGGGTCATTGTGGACTTATCTACAGAGGGGATTGCAAGAACATTTAACCTGGACATACAAGAAACCATTGTAGACATTGATATAGATCAGTATAATGAAGATTTCAATACCAATGAAAGGGATTGTAGAAGTAGGATCTTCTATAGTTGGTACAATGCTAAAAAAAACCCAAGGCTATGGCAAGAGTACACAAGATCTTGGAAGAAGAAGTATACATTGAGCAACCGGATGGATTTCAATTCGTCTGATCATGATGATATGGTCTACAAGTTGAAGAAAGCACTGTATGGATTGAAGCAAGCCCCAAGAGCCTGGTATGAAAGATTGGATAAGCATCTTTTGAAGATTGGTTTCAAGAAAGGTACTACTGACAGTAATTTGTATTTCAAAATTGATCATGAAAACATCCTGATTGTTGAAGTGTTTGTTGATGATATCATTTTTGGAGGAAGAGATAGTATGTGTAAAACTTTTGCAAATCAAATGAAAAGTGAATTTGAGATGTCCATGCTTGGTGAAATGAATTTCTTCTTGGGTCTGCAAATCACTCAAACAAAGAAAGGAATCTTCATTTCTCAAACCAAATATGTGAAAGATTTGTTGAAGAAATTTGGGATGGAAGAATCAAAACCAATGAATACTCCCATGGCAACTGGATGTAAATTGAGCAAAGATGATGATTCTTCTAAGGCTGATCAGACAAAGTATAGGTCAATGATTGGAGGAATGTTGTATCTTACTCAAACTAGACCAGACATTATGTAGGCTGTTGGTCTTGTTGCTAGATTTTAGGCTGATCCTAGAGAATCTCATGTCATGGCAATCAAGAGGATTTTTAGGTATCTAAAAGGGACAGTTGAGTATGGTCTATGGTATCCTAGAGATCATGATTTCTCTCTTCATGCATATACTGATGCGGATTGGGTAGGAGATGTGGATGACCGAAAGAGTACCAGTGGTGGAGCATTCTTTTTGGGGAAGAGATTGGTTTCTTGGCTAAACAAGAAACAAGAGGCAATATCTCTATCTACAACTAAAGTAGAATATATTGCAGCAGTAGGTAGTTGCACTCAAGTTTTATGGATGAAGCAGATGCTAAGAGATATCAAAGTGGAGAATGACGAACCTATCACAATCTTCTGTGATAATTCAAGTGCTATAAATATATCTAAGAATCCAGTGTTGCATTCAAAGACTAAACACATATCCATCAAGTTTCACTTTTTGAGAGAGCAAGTGAACAAGAATGAAGTCAGATTGGAGTTTGTGCCTTCCAAGGATCAGATTGCAGACATCTTTACTAAACCTCTACCTAAGGACTCTTTTGATTATCTTAGGGAGAAGTTAGGGGTTATTGCCCCTCTGGTGATGAACTAAGGTACACTAAGGTGCATCAGTCTGGAGGATATCACAGTCATATCTTGTGATCCAGATTGATGGAGAGCTGCTACTCAGGGGGAGCAGCAGATATGATTCTGAAGTGTTGGAATTGCAAGTATGTGCCCTTTTCCATTGATGTCAAAGGGGGAGAGAAGACATGTGAAAAAAAAGTGGTTGCTGATCAAAGGAGGAGCAGTAAAAGGATAGAAGACATGTGAATGGTTGTTACTGATAGGGGGAGTTGTGACAGTGAGGAGAAGTTCTTGTCTTGATGGTCAAAATAGTTTTTCACATCATATGTTGCCATCAATGACAAAGGGGGAGATTGTTGCAAGTATGGGCCTAACCAGTGTTGTCATTGATGTCAACATACTCCTGTTACATTAATGATAAGAATTGGATGAGCTGTGTGTTGAGGATATTGAGAAAATTAGTCTCAATCAAGAACAGTGAAGATTAGTGATGATAGTAAGGTAAAAGTCCAAGATAGGATGAGTATCAAGGATGCAGTTTAAAGGGTTTGTAGATATATGTCTTAAGGTGGTCCAGTAGAGATTTCAGAGGTCCGCATGAAGATCTGAAGAAGTTGTGGCCGCTCAAGTAAAACTGGTTTCAGCAGATGTTCAGTGTTGATAGAGTGTTACAGATAGGTCCGGTGAGATCCGGAATTGGATTGTCCTATTCTGTGGATTTGAGGGAGTGTTGAGGAAGTCTTTGTGGAGTGTCAAATAGATTGGTTCATGGTTTGAAGGTTCAAAAGCATCTATTCCTTTGTGACAGTAATGACAAATTATGTTCTTGAGGTTTTGGATAAAGGGGAGATGGATTTTAGTAAATAGATGAAGTGTGGATGTTCTTGGTGATTTAGGAAAGCTTGTGGAGGTCTTTGGATCATGTCCAATTTGAGTTGGTGATCCGCATTGGAGTTGGAGCTCACAATTGAAGATTATCTTCCGGATGATAGTGTTCTTCTAGAGATTGGCCGACCGGATCAGTTACACATCCTGCAGATGTTCTTGTTGATGTTTGCCGACTAGATGATCATTCCTAAGTTGATGTCTTGTATAAATAAGTGATTGTGAAGTCATTTCAAACTTATCCTTGTGGAGATGAGAGTGTGGTAGTAGGGAGGAGAGAGAAAGGTAGAGCAGAAGTATTGAGCTTTAATGGAACTGATTCAAGCATGATGAAGATGCTATTTTCCAGCTCAAGTATGTGATACTTATTCTTTTTTTAGACAGTGTGTCTCTTGTAGGTAGTGGGTCTCTTGTGAGCAATGTGCTCAGGTAGTGAGCCCTAATTGACATGTGCCATTTTGTTCTTTCTGTTCTTCTAACAGAGAATACAATCTTGGGTTAATCACCCCGTGGATTTTCCCTTAACCAGGTTTTCCACATCAAAATCTTGGTGTCTTATGTGTTGATGTGTTTCTGGTTTTGATTTAAGTGCATTATGTTTCATGATTAATATACTGCTAATCACTAAGGATTTAAGTGTGTAATTGGGAGAAAGTTTTGGACAACTAATTCACCCCCCCTCTCAGTTCTGTGCCCTAAGTCTAACAAAAACATGACTCCAAACACAAATGACATTGGTCATTTGACCTTATTACATGCAAAATGATGACACAATACCATCAACTTGTCCTATGATGTCCTAGGACCTTGTTATGACATGCTCCTAACCAAGATTTGCTATGGCTAAGGTGCTCCTGCACCTTGAAATATGTTTCCATGGTGTTGAGTTGTTCTCCTTACCTACTACATCACCCTTGTAGACATGTGTGCAAAGTGTGGAAGCATAGACAAGGCACGTGAACTGTTTGGCATGATGCTCCAAAGAAATGTCACCTCATTGAATGCAATGATTGCAAGATATGAACAAAATTGATTATTTGATAAGGCATTAGAAACTTTCAAGCAAATGTGATTGGCGGGTGTAAAGCAGAATTCTACAACCTTAACCAGTATCCTCCTTGCCTATGCCAAAATAGACATCCATCAAAAGGATAAAACATACGGGAATTTTGTTAGATGTTGTAGTTGCAATTGCCCTCAGAGACATGTATGCAAAGTGTGGAAGCATAGACAAGGCATGTGAACTATTTGGCATGATGGCTCAAAGAAATGTCACCTCATGGAATACAATGATTGAAAGATATGAACAAAATCCAAATTCCAAAACCTTAGAAATGGTATGTTTGGAGCACGGTATAGACATCCATCAAAGCATAAAGGATATAGGAATTTTGTCAAATATCGTAGCTGTAAGTACCATGCAAGACATGTATACAACTTGTGTGGAAGCATATATAACGAACATGAACTATTAGACGTGATGCCTCAAAGAAATGTTGTCTCATGGAATGCAATGTTTGCAAGATATGCACGAAATGGATTTTTTATAAGGCATTAAAAAATCTCAAGCAAATGCACAATTTTTTTTTTTCAACCATTTACACAAATTTTGGCACATCTAAAACCAAATTGCACAACCTTAACCAACTTCCTCCTTACCTATGCTATAATGGGATCTAGAGAACATGGTGTGGACAACCATCAAAGCATAAAGGATATAGGAATTTTCTCACATGTATTGTATTTGCAAAGTTTCCCTTGTAGACATGTATGGAAAGTATGGAAGCATAGACAAGGCATGTGACCTATTTAAAATGATGCCTCAAAGAAATGCACAGTCAAACAAAATTCAATGATTGCAAGATATGTACAAAATGGATTATTTGAAAATGATTCATAAAATTTCAAGCAAATGCAACTGGCACTTGTAAAACCAAATTCCTATAACAATAATTGATTATCATATTAAATATTTAATATAAACTGTCATATACATAATGTCATGAACATAACATCTTGTTTATATAAAAATCCATATAGACATGTCCAAACAAAGCCATATAGGCAAATATACAAATATATACATCGGATTAACATACAAAAGTATGTATGCAAAGCCATCTAGGCATACAAAAAAGTTCCCAAAAACTAGTTTCCTATGGACTTTTAGGAAATAATCAGCGACCCTTCTTTGACTGTGAAGATGGAGAGCCAGTCAGTGACATATCCTCTCTCTGCCGTCAATTAGACCTCTTTGAATAAAGTTCATCCAGCTGCACCTTTTAATACAAACAAACAATATGCGCATTAGTATAGAAAATGTATGAAATATATAACATCACATATGTAATTGATCACTTACCACCAACTGATGATCGCTCTCCATCATCTTGACTCTCTCTTCATCCATAGTTGGACAGATTGGAGTTGTTACCTCCTATGAGAAGCATCAAGAAGCAAAATTGACTAAACATAAGTATCATTTATGTACATCAAATGACATAAGATAAAAAAAGAAATACAAAATTATGATATTTTCATGTTATTGGCTCATACCTCAGTCAAAGGATTTGCAAACATCATGGCTGCATCAATGCCTATCTATGCTAACTCACAAAGATGAGGAGGAGTCTCCACTATATTTAGCATTTAAAAATCAAGTTCAAGATTATTAAAACAAAATAAATACATAACATTATTTTTAAAATGTATAATGATTAGAAATGGTTAAATTTACCTCTATAAAAGTGCTGGTTTGGTGTCCAGGGGACCAAGGAAACTATGGAGGTGCTAGTGACTGTTGAAATCATCAAATCAAGTCACAAATAATATTACCATTGACATATCTACAATAATTATGAATATGTGATAAATTACATACCTGCTGACTTGACCTTCACTCATAAGCCACCAATGGATGGCTAATAGAGGTAGGATGAAGACTCTGATCCTGGAATTTCATTGCACAAACAATTACATACATTATTTTTGACTTATAATATAGATAATCATATAAAATTAATTACAAATTTCAAATAACATTATACTAAATCAAGATGAAACTTGTAACAAATTACCTGAGAGTCAATACCAAATGTATACTGCAAGAGATCATCACTAAGAACAAGATCATCCAATATGTCCTGCCCTGTGTCGTATCATGTTGCCCCTATGTCGTAGCATACTGCCCATGTGTCGCAGAGTCCTGTTATGCCTCCTGCATCCCATAATCACATAGGTTCCCACATGTACTACACAAATGTGGGGACATGATGCCTACTACTCTCACCCTCATCGCCCTGGGTAAAATCATTTGCATGCTGTGATAGAGTTTGGGTGAGAGTAGTCAGTGAATGTAAAGTCTCCAGCTCAACGCTCTCCTTCAAAGCTAAAGGGAGTGACCTACATTCTAGCCTCGCTCGAGGTATAGGCACATGTTGTTCATCTCACTAAGCCCCGGGTCTATCTTGGGCAGAGCCACCACCTCTACCCTAGAACTCACGAATGTCAAAATAATTCAGAATCTTGTTGAGGACGAACTTGCAATAGAGTTTCCTCAAAAAATATTGTGGTACCTCATCATTATTACATGTCCGCTCATCAAAGACCATGTACCATCTATCCCAAAAGTTTTAGGATATGTCTTCATTCCTACACCAATGTATAGGAAACTGTTTGTAACTTTTCTCTAATCTTTGGCTGGTTTTGGGATTAGTAAATTGTGCACATAATTGGGATTTTGTAAATTTTTCATTCTTTACTTGTTCATATGACAACTTCATTCCTACACCAATGTATAGGAAACTGTTTGTAACTTTCCTCTAATCTTTGGCTGGTTTTGGGATTAGTAAATTGTGCACATAATTGGGATTTTGTAAATTTTTCATTCTTTACTTGTTCATATTGCCGACTCCTCTCCCTATAGTCCTAGAATTCGGTGATTTGTTTCATCACCAAATCCATGTGGGAAACAATCTCCTGTAGTGATTTTGTAAGTGCCCTCCTATGATCAGTGGTTCAACTTGGATTGTTTAGGGTTTGAATAATAGTTTCAAGATGTTTCTTGTTTTCTTCTATTATCACTAAGTGGTGTTCTTGATTATTCCTTACATGAAAAGGAGGTGAAGGTGGGTTTTGAGGGTTTGGAGGGTTTTGGGGGTTGTTTTCACCCTCCTCAATTGGATTTAGGTTTTCTGCTTCTCCAATAATTGTAAATGCAATATAAAAACAAATCAAATATTGCAAAACTAAAAAATTGTTTTAAAACTAACAAAATCAGACAAACCCTACCTTCTTCTTGTGCTGGAGCCTCCAAATTTGCATGACGATGTCTTTGGCGATGAGGTACCATTGTGAATCTATTGTTTTCTCAGGTGCACTTGATTAAATGTTGTCTTTTTCAATGCGATCACATTTTTTCTTGCTTTCTTTGCTGCTGTGAGGAGAGAATCCACGCGGTGAATGAGAAGAAAATGCTTTTTTTTCTTTTATTAAAAGAAAAACGCGAGCGTGTTATAATGTGCTCACATTTTTTTATTTTTTGGAGATGGTGGCAACTTTTTGGTCCCGCATCTCCTTGCATTTACCCAGTTATGACCTTCAACATCCTTTCTTCCTTGTCATCTTCACTTCCACTTCATTCCACAGGATTTGCTTCTTTCTCTTCATCACTTTCCTTGAACCTAGTGTTAGGGTTCCCTCAACCATCCTACTCGAGCACATCTATTTAGTTCCCAATAGCCTTCAACATCTAATGTACATCTCCTCCATTCTACCTACAACATTGATCATACCCTGCCATCTCTTTGGTGACATATTTAAGTCAATGATCTATCCATAATTACCCCTTATAAGGCCCCTCATAGTTGGAACTCTATCTACAAACCTCCATGAATTGCCACAAATCTAAACTTTATTTAATTCTTGCAAATTACAAACATCCAATTCGATGTGCCTCCATGAATTACACCTTAATTTACCTATCACCACAATTGCTTACACCTACAAGACATCACCACCACATCTTATGTTTTGTCAAACTCACATGCTCAAAACATGACTAGTGTACACCCATCCACACTAGTCCTACTCCCTTGATCCAACCTCACTATGATATCAAATGATGCAGTCATGGTAGGAAGGTCCTACATGAGTGCATGATCATGATGGGCCAAACAATACCCTTAACTGGCAATGAAATTTGATAAAAGCATACTTAAGTAAATTCACATTAAGAATTGAATGAGTTATCTACATATTGTGAAAATAAGGTAACTTCATAAAAGTTGTAGGTAATTGAATGTAGTTTATGGGCTACTACTTTTTTTCAACAATTTTAAAATTAATTTTGTGAATATTGGATATTTCAATGAGGCACTAGTAAAATTTTTATAAAAATGTAAAAAGTAGGTGTCATTCTGGACAACCTAAGTATGAGTAAATAAAATATTTTTTCCTCCAAACTTTAGATTTAAGTAAAAGACACATCAGAAGATGTGAGACATTTTTTTTTGAATATTTTAATAAAGAAATAATTATTTATGGATTTTTTACTATAACTTTTTAAAAGTATTAAAAAATAAATTTCTAGCCAACCTAGCATGGTAAAAAAAATATGAAAGTTATCTTTTTAATTTACCTATAGCCAGTAAACCTTCGAATGTGATGCATCTTTTAGATTTAAAAAAGGATAAATATTTTCAAAGTTATCAATGTTTTCCTTATGTATATTTGTCAAGAAATTAGACATTGTGTATATATAAAAACAATAGTAATTACCTATTAAAATTATAATGAGGCATATATTATATAGATTTTTAGAATCTTGATAGTTTCTTCTACAATTTTTTTTTGTTGTATTGAATTTAGTTACAAAAAAGTCTGTCAACTTCAAGGATGAAGTCGTGGAAGACTTTAGGATAACACTAAATTAGTGTTTTGGACAGTTTCTTTGGAAAGTTTTAGGACTCCCACTTGCCTAAATCTAAGTTAATCCCAAGGTATTTTTAGAGGTAATTCATATTTGAGCTAGAAATATTAACACATTTTCCATCCAAATATAAATATGTCTAAATGTTAGCATTTTTTCATTTAACAAGATTTTTTTGACATTGTCACTATTTGTCCCATCATACTATCACACTCACCCTCCTAAGAGGGACTATCCAACCATGCAAGCCAAGAAAATAATTAAACCATAAATATCCACAAAACACAAGAATTCAGATGAAAAACCACACATCATTGAATAGAAAACTTGTATGATTATGACTAAGTTGCAACCACAAGTTTACCATAATTGGCCCTCTTAAATGCTAGGCTGCAAACTTTTTATTACACAAGATTAAAAAGATTACATAAGTGGGACTAACTATGGAACACCACTTCCACACTTTCTACAAGTGACCACATGATTTCTAGTACAATATAACCTCAAAGTTTTACGATAAACTTGTTGTATACACTACACAATGACTCAAACATAAGTACATTTGATTCTCACCACAAGAATACATTTCTACCTGCCACATTAGATACCTTTAGATTGTATCCCATATCATACTATTTGTAACCACACTCTATCTCTTAGATCTTGCTCTCTTACTATTGAACTTATCTTCTATGCTCCTACTCCATCGTGATCTTCTTTTCTTTCTTTCAACCAATTCAAAACCTCTTATTTATATCATCCTCAAGATCCTCACATGATCCACATTAGCCTTAAGATGACACAAATCCTAAAACCACATGAAACATGTTGCTAATTAAATATAAAAAACTTAAAAATTAGAATAGTCAAATAGTGGGGAATCTCTACACGGTACACCATAAACCTTCATAATGGTTATTAAACACTTCCCAAATTTCCACCTTTGGTACAAACCCAAAATAAACCTTCCAAAAATAGAAATAGTTCTAACTAGACACAATGTTAACCCAAAAACACTTCATGAACCAAATTTCAAACCTCTACTTATCCAATCAACCTCAAATCTCAACTAAAAATAAACTAACCACACATAGAACCACCACCATAATCATAGAAGTAAATTCCTCAATCTAATGAAATGTGCTAAAATTTACCATCACATATTGTTGACTACAAACTTACATACACACAAACTATTAAATAAGACCACAAATTCTACCTCCTTATGCATGATAGCACATTTTCAAGATTCCCAGGGTTGCACCTACATCATGTTGGGACCTGTAAATTTTTGTTCCCAAAATATGCCTTATTGCCCCAAAAAATCCATCAAAAATCCCCACTTTGCCCTTGTATTCAAAATCCCCTTTCTAAATCCAATATGAGACAATATTGTAGGGGTTTTATTCCAAAAAAGTTCTAAATATAAATCCCCCAAATCTGTTTGATTTCCTCCCTTAGAGAATTTTGCTCTTTTTTGCCCTTTATTAGCAAATTGGCGAGTTCCCAAACTTATGAACTAGTTTGAAAGTTCACATTTTCCCTGGTTCGCCAATTTCCTGATAGGTCAACAACAGAGTAAGAAAAGAGGCCCATGAAGTAAAGAAAAGAGTGAAGTCTTTTTTTGGCAAGTTATGAGGTTCACAAACCTGTCGGTTTGCTGATCAAAGTGATTGCCAACTGAAGGAAAGTGAGGGGATCATGGTGAATGAAATTTGTCTAAGGCATGAAAGAAAAAGTTCTCTAAGTCTTGGTTGGTTAACCTTTTGGTTTGCAAACCTTTTGTTTCATGGATGAAGAGTTCACCAACATGAACTTTCCCCGATAGAAAAGAAAGAAAGGCAAGAGGTAAGCTAAGTTCGCCATCGACACATTTTGCCGATAACAAAAGATAGGGCCCATGGTTCAGGAAAAGTGAAAATTGATGATAAGGGCAAAAAAGGGTAAGTCAATGCAGTTCATCTTGGAGCATTTTGCCGATAAGGAAAATAGGAAAAATAAAATTGGCTAAGGCAAACAAAAAGTTAAGGAAAGGCCTTATTAGGGAATTGGTAAAAGGCTGAACTTTGTAACAAGTTTAAATTCTTCATGGTTGGATGACATTGTATTTCACTGACAAAGTAGGAAAAAGAAGACAAAGCGACACCCAAGTCAAAGTTCAAGAAATTGAAAGTTTGTAGATAAGGAAAATAGTGGAAAAAGATGAAAAGGTGGAGAGATTTGCAAATGGAAAAAAATGCTGATAAGGGTATAAAGAGAAAACATAGGCAAAACAAGACTTGGTTCGGCAAAGGTGAAAATTACCGACAAAGAGAAAGAAAGGAAGAGTTCCCAAGTTCACAAAAATGAAAAATTATCGATAGAGGAGGAAAGCGAGAACACAAGCCAAGGCAAAATAGTGATAAGGATGATAAAGAAAGATAATGGAGAGGGAAGAAAAGTTAGAAAATGGGAAGCATTGCCGATAGGAAATACAAGAAGTTTGTGAAAATGGCAGTTGGTTGATAAAGGTGAGAAAATAGAGAAAGGTTCAGTCAGATTCAGATGGCCAAAAGAGAAAAAATTAGAAAACAATTTTAAAGTGTTGTAAAGGCTTAAAAAGGGATAATTTCCTTAAAGCTTTCCATGATTGCAAGATGTGTGTAGGTAGATTTGTACCTAAAAATTTATGATTCTGTAGAACAGTACCATGTAGGTAGTTGACAGAGTGAAATTCTTCAATGCACAGGTACATTAGAAAGACAAATTAGATATGTCAGAGGTTTCATATGTTAGGGAAAGGATTAGAACCTTCCCTCTTTATTGTTTCAAGTACATGACAAGTGCAAGCAATCTACTTCTGACATTTTCAGAGTTGATAGAGGATGGGCAAGCTTCCAAATGTGTGGATATTTTGACATAGTAGTGGAACTACATTTAATGAGGCATGGGTGTACTCATTGAAAAATGCAGTGCCTGGGATAATGGGATGAGCTTGAAATGCTATATATGCATAGTTTTTAGATAAAATAGAGGTTGGTTGGTCTGTTGGAAAATTTTCTCAACAAGTTTTGAGCTCCAGAAGGCATATTATAAAAGGTTATTTAGTAATCTTTATTTAGCATGAAGCAACTATGAAATGTATGTAATATACTTTGAAAATCTTTGTATTGATTCCCTATTTTTCTCCACTACTATGGATGTTCTTTCTAGTAAACTTTGATCGCGGTCACGGTTTTCTCTTACCACATTTCGTGGTATGAATGTAAGCATTGATTTGAATGAATGTGATAATTCTTAAGTCATTTCCAAGACTTTGTAAATGATCTTTTCAATATTACATGAGAAAGAACATGGTATAGTGTTGGATTAATAGGTATTCCTAGTGATTTGATAATGATTTGTCATGCATTTAATTTTTTAAATAGGAAAATATATATATTTCTATGTAGTTGTGTTCCTTTGTTGAATGTAAGACCCTACAATGCAATGGATAGGCACCAGTCTGAGTAGCCTTAGGTCACCCAATCATCAAAATAAATCAATCTATCTTTAGAAGCAGTAGTAGTTTTTGTGCATCCTCACTGTGTAGGATTGCTTTTATCACCTATATAGGGGTCTTGTAATGTAACCAACTATTCTCAGTTTAGTGACAAATTTGGGGCTGAGAAAGTGATTTGGGTTTGGTTGTTCAAATATTATTAGTTTTTCATTTGGTTCTGATGATAATACCTACTTAGGTATACCCCTTGGAATATTCCTCCAGACTTTAAGCTAATCTCAAAGAGCAGAGAAGTCTACCCACTCATGTTAGTTGGCCAAAATTACCCATAACTTGTTGATAAACCTCTTTCTATCACCTTGATGACAATCCCTGGCCTAGGTGATTTCTAAAACATTTTAGGGTTTTGGGTTGTAGTCATTTTGGGACCCCATAGATTGGTGTCATTGCCAGGGATCCACTAGTTTTTATTTCTAGTTGCTACAATATTGAAGAGCAATTTTTGTTCAAGTTTTTCTTCCGAACAGGGGAAGTGGTGACTTTGTTATATAACCCAAAAATTAATTTTAGTTTGAAAAGAGCTTCACAATGAATAGAGGAGGAACCTAGGAGCATCCTAGACATGAGGAATCCTCTAGCAATGCAGG
The DNA here is from genome assembly GCA_027924645.1 of Cunninghamia lanceolata. NCBI lineage: Eukaryota > Viridiplantae > Streptophyta > Pinopsida > Cupressales > Cupressaceae > Cunninghamia > Cunninghamia lanceolata. The sequence goes on from BSBN01000854.1 coordinate 13,430,236, forward strand.
AAATATAAGGAGTAGATATAGGGTGAGAAGACCTAATGTGGTACCTCCAAGGAATACCCAAGACAATGTGTTTTTAGACCTCAGGAGCCAATACAATTATACTTCTGGGGACTCTGTAGATAACATGCTCAGAACAAACAAAAGAACAAATAGAAATGAGTATGATGTTAGAAGAAATGAAAATATTATTTGTAGAGGAAGTAGGGATAGATCTCATGATTCATCTCTGAAGCAGTTTGGGAATGACACTGAGAATGAAGAAATGCATCAAAATACAAGGCATCCTAATTCCCCCACTGGATCATTTGGAGGTCACTATGACAATATCTCTAATGTGGGTGATCAACAACAACCTGATGATGAGGAGAGAGAAAGAAAAATCCAAGATGAATTGGATTTTCTTGATCATATCAGAAATAGATAAAGGGAAGTGCAAGCCTTGCTTGATCAACAACAAGCTTAACTTGCCCAACAGGCCCAACAAAACTAGAATGCACAACAACAGGGCCTAATCAAAATACAAATCAGCAACATGCACCTCCACATCACTACAATCAGCAAAATAATTAGAGACAACAACAACAACAACATCATATGGGATAGCATGGCACAAATCAGGCCCGTAATCAAAATATCAACATTGCACCATAGTAGAATCAACCTGATTAGCTGTAGGGAAACATTCAGAACGTTGGGAATGCACAAAGAAGACAAGCACAGAGGTTTCTTCCATAGAGGCAACCAGTGGGAGCTGAAATATATAAGCAGCTTGATTTCTTTGGCCTACTCAATTCTCCCAATCCAATTCCAACTAAGATTAGGGGGAAGATTCCTAGGTTTCAAGGTAACAATGTTGTCACAGGTGAGAAACATATTAGGTATTTCATTAATGTCACTGATGAATATGAAATTGAGGATGAAGATGTTATGATGAAATTCTTTGTACATTCATTGGAAGAGAGTGCTAAAGAATGGTATAAAGCCCTCCCTGATAATAGAATTGATTCTTGGGAGGAGTTCATGAGAGTGTTTAGATTACAGTATGGGGACAAGATTGATCCCAAGTTTTCTATCTATGAACTTACAACCATCAAGAAAGAAATAAATGAAACATTAGTTGACTTTAACAGCCACTTCATCATGACAATGAGAAAGGTACCTCCTCATATGAGACCCAATGAATCTATGTGCTTAGTTTTATATTGTGGTGCCTTTGATTCAAAAATAGGTTATTGTTTGAGGGATAAGAGTCAACAAACATTAAGAGAGGCCTATTGTATAGCCATAAGCATATAAAGTAATATGAGAGCTTCAGGAAAGCACATCAAAAGATCTAATATCAAATTGTCCCAACTAGATAAACCAACTTTCAACAAACCCCTCAATATCGATGATAATTTGGATAAACTCATAAGGGTTGTGAAAGATTTATCCTATAACGTTGCTATAAATGATAAAGGGTTGCCACCTGAGGGTGTTTCAACACATTTTAATAAGGTTAGAGATTGCATAACAAGCCTTACAATACTGATTGGTCTAAGAGACCGGAGTAAAATGACAGACAAGTTGCCCCCAGGCATGTTAGCTTCAAACAACCTGAAAGGGACACCCCTGATCTTTTGGTAAAGGATCATGTGTTAATTTTCAAGATGAATCTTTATGGTGCTAGGATTGCTTCCTTCCCTATGACCTAGCTAATTGTGTAACTTGGCTCATTCATTGAGAAGAGAAGAAGAATTTCCAAATGAAGAAGGTGCAACTGAGTATTATGAAGAAGAAATAAATTAGTTTGATGCAGAAGATTATGGGAAAATGGGTTAGGATCTTGATTGTGAAATTTATGAAGAAGATGATCATATTTTTCAATATGATTATGATGAAGGTCCAAAGAAATATCAATTGCTAGCTCATGATTTTTTGCATTTAAAGGACCTTATGTAGAAAAAATATCAGTAGTCCAAACCTTCAAAAGATTACATGAAAGCCTTGATTGATGCAACCATTCTATAAATCCAAGGAGGATATCAACTGAGAAATAGGACTATCCCTGTGCACAATACCCTTGCCATAGAATCAAAATAGAAAATATCAAATGGGGATAGTTTCTTGAGTTGATCTTCAGGCACATGTGAAACTATGTCAATCACATCTTCAGCATCATGAAATGTTTGTTCATCCAAGTTGTTGTTTATGATAGCTTGGAAATATGTTGATTCACCTTTTGTAAAGTAGTTGTGTAATGAATTTTCTCATGTTTTCATATCATTTCTATTGAAAGTGCTAGAACCTATTGTGTGGTTACACAACACACCTTGTTTCCCCCAACAAAACAAGGACCCAACTTTGGCTTTTTGCTTGGCTTGCTTGTTCCTTTGCTTTTGGGCGGTATGGTAAAAAGAATCAATATCTGATGCATGTTAGGATGTCACCTTGTTCATATCAATGCCTCATGAGAGGGTCTAATTTTCAAAGTCATAAATTTAGCATCATGAACCCTGTCAAGTGAAAGAGTGAAAAATTCTAAGCAAGTTCACCTTTTGAATCACCCCAAAATTCCCTAAGACCAATAAGTTATGCCTGGTCAAAGTTTAGTCAAACAGTCTTAGGGATATCATCACATTCCCTAATATCCAAACATTCATTAATGTCTTGATTGCAAACTTTACAAAAGAAAAACTCAATATCTATACATTCACAAATATGCGCACATTAAGTTTAAGCCCGAAAGGTAGTAAACTGTCAAAATGCATGGACATTCCACAAGGATGTACATTCAATCTTAATATGTGTACATTTGCTAATATGTTGATTCACTTAAATACAATACAAAATACTAAAGGTCTACATATTAGCCTAATGTATTGACATTTGCTAATATGATGATGATGTCATCCAGATTTATTATAAGAAAATGCAAAACAATGATGACATCACCAGGACATTAAAAATTTGGATATCATCACATTCTTTAATGTCCTAGACATTCGTGAATGTCTTGACTCAATATAATACAACGACAAATCTAGACATCCACACATTAACTTAATGTGCAGACATTCGTTAACATGATGATTACATCATGATATACATAACCAAGAGCAACCCTTGAGACATTGATGCCACCTTCACATTTAGACTGGGGGATGTATCACAAAATTGAATATCCAGATATTTCTTAATATCCACATATCCACCCTAGGACCCAAAACACATGGATTTCTAGGAACCAATAGGATGATGCCACATGGAACATTGACTTTTCCCATATGGATATTTCATAATCTCCTAATATTTGATTAAAGGTAAATACCTTTGGTCAGCATTGACCAAACATTAGGATGACATCAAATGCATATGCATATTCCGAAAGGGTATGCACATTGTTAAACATCCTGATATTTTCTAATATGTAGGCTTGGTAATTAATACTGCAAAAATGGTCGGTGGATATTTGAAATTTCAAGTCATATGGTACCACCTATTACGATCTTAGGAACCCGATACTCAAATCCATGAACATGAGAAACTTAGCATTAAATGTACCCTAATCCATCAAATTTCAAATGTTAAAGGGGTGGATTTTGTTCATTTTACATTTACTAAGTATTCAGAAAGAAATTATAGAGATCAGAGCAATAACGACCACCATTCTAGCAATATGTGACCTCAATGGAATGGTGTGTAAATCAAACGGCAATGGTGAAAGGTGACATTGCACAGTAGATCCATATGTCCAAATACTAATTAATCAAGGTTTAGGTGTGAAAGTCAGTTTTGTGATGTAAAACCCTCATTTGTCATTTCTAAATAGTAAATAGGTAAAATGGTATTTACTTAAGGTAAATTCATATGATGATGTTTGGGTATGCTTTGAGAAGTGTAAAGTATCATGATATCCGTGAAATAGAATGATTAAATTTATAGATGGCATGTTAGCTTAAGGCATGCATATTCGCCATTGTAGAATAATATGGAGGTTCGTAAGAATAGATCTGATGCAAAATTCTTAACCCCTATATATGCACAACCCAGTGGGGTTGGTTTCAGATTTGGCCAAATAGGGGATACACATCTTGGAAACACCAATCTGGATGAATGGACAACTAAATCACAGAAGGGCAGTGGAAATCCTCTTCTCATAAACATTTATAAATCAGGGATGTGGCATGATGGTGGGTTCCCCTATGCTATAGAAGCTATTAAGCTAGTAGCTGAATGTGCAAACAATTACAACCCCAGTACCAGAAGAGTTGAAAAACATGGTAGGGTATATGTAGATTTTTCAATTGTAGGTATCACAGCTACATTTAACCTCCCTGTAAACCCCAAGATGTATAAGATAGACCTAGAAGCTCTGGGTAAACAATACAAGGGCAGTTACAAAGAATGCAGGAAGATCATGTTTTCATGGAGAGCTCAAGACAGTTCATATAAGGCATCCGCTAAGTTACCTATGAACTTATATAAGTTTGACTTTTCTCCAGAGATTCAATACATGATGGTCATGCTTAGCTGGATGACAGGGAGATTGCATGCGGGGCATTTTGAGGATTGGATGTATGGATTAATGAGAATGGTTGAAACCACCAATCAACTGCCACAATGGGCTTCACTTATTAGTAACAACCTGGATGAGAGGATGAAGAAACAGGGTGGTAAAGAAAACTTATTCCACATGTCATCATATGTGGTATATGCATGTGGTGTAGGAGCACCTTGGCAAATTAATATTGCCCTGGACAAATCTTTGAGTTTGATTAAATTTGTATGCTTCCACATTGTAATGAGGTTTATCAAGTCATTTTTATGTGTTTAGGTCATTAGGAGTTTCAAAAATACAAAATATTGCAAACCATGTAAAGGTTGTTAATGTAAAATTAGAAAAAAGATGCAAACTTGGAAGGTGAAGAGTCATTTGGCTCTTGGTTCACTCTAAATTAGTTATGAACTAAAGAGACATGTTTTAATTCCTTTAAAAGGCCTTGTAACCATGAAGAATTTGTGGGTGGTTGAAGATTTGAGCATGGAATGAGAAAAAACAATGTTTTCCTGTATTTTCCTTCATAAATTTGCTATCTTTTGCTATTGTACAGCCCTATATGGAATTGAATGGATGTCTAATGGATTAAAAATGTTATATCCTTCAACCACCTTCCATTTTCTTCTTGTCCCATGCATTTTTATTTAGTTTTGTGAAAGATATGAGTGTTTTATGGACTGTAATTTTCTGATTTTCCCTGCAACAGTCCTGTTGCAGCGTTTGGTATGGTTTTGTATGTACATATACAGGAGAAAGCCATGTATGGTTTGAAATAGTATTGAGTCTACTTTCCATTTCTTTTTGTTGCATCAACATTCATTAATATTTGAATAAGTTATGGCATTTTTATTGAGGGTAGGTCTGGAGAGTTTAATTTTCTGAAAATACAGCCTGAAAATATGTATGGTATGACTTGGTATGGCCTCAAATTGATACATATAATAGATGGATGGAAAGATATGTGTTTCTAATTTACAATTTTTTTTTGGGTATAATTTCATTAAGTTTTGTGAGAGATATTGCAATTTTGGTGAGGGCAGGTCTGAATGCTGCCTAGGGTTTGTAGTTTTGGGAAAAGAGTCATAACTTTCTCCCCTACCATTGGATCTTCATGAAAATTGGAAGAAAAATATGTATTAATGTTCTCTTCAACATGACCAAAGAAATCGGATTATTTCTTTGATTTGTTAATGTTATTGAGGATAGTTTTGGTCCTCCTACCTCTGCATCATATTGGTATCAGAGCTGGCGAAAGATTTGGATGGTGTGTATTTTTTTTCCTGTCACTGAGAAGGCAGGTGAAGAGTAAGAAGATCTTGATTGTGTAGATAGATCACCGAGGGAGGCAATCTACACCTTTTGGATTTTGTGTTGCTTAGTTGTTTGGTTGCAGGTGCTTGTTCCATCTAGCTGCAAGAAGGATGTTTTCTGAGATTGTGTGTGGGCAGACAAGATGAGGTCTGTCATGACCATTCTCCAATAGAGATTTGGTTGGAGAAGGATGTATAGAGAAACCACTGAGGAGAGAGTGGTAGGTGCATCACCAGGATCTGCTATTGGGTGAGATAAATGGTTTGGTGAGTTGGTTTGTTGTGAAGCAGTGAGACAGATGGATACCTATAGAAGCACTTGATGTTGCAGCCTGAAGAATAGTCCACTGATGGGAGTAGAAGGAGCCTGAGGATGCTCTGTGAAGATGGTAGTTTGTTGGTTGGTTGGTCACCTTTCTTGATGTGAAGATTTGGAAGATTGTAGCTGAGAAGATTGAAGATTGAAGATAGAGGAAAGAGACTTTTGTTGCAGATACATTTCCAAGGGACTTGGAAATTTTGTTGGTTGGTTGTATGGTGCAGGAGCACCTTGGCAAATTAATATTGCCCTGGAAAAATCTTTGAGTTTGATTAAATTTGTATGCTTCCACATTGTAATGAGGTTTATCAAGTCATTTTTATGTGTTTAGGTCATTAGGAGTTTCAAAAATACAAAATATTGCAAACCATGTAAAGGTTGTCAATGCAAAATTAGAAAAAAGATGCAAACTTGGAAGGTGAAGAGTCATTTGGCTCTTGGTTCACTCCAAATAAGTTATGAACTAAAGAGACATGTTTTAATGCCTTTAAAAGGCCTTGTAACCATGAAGAATTCGTGGGTGGTTGAATATTTGAGCATGGAATGAGAAAAAACAATGTTTTCTTGTATTTTCCTTCATAAATTTGCTGTCTTTTGCTATTGTATGGCCCTATATGGAATTGAATGGATGTATAATGGATTGAAAATATTATATCCTTCAACCACCTTCCATTTTCTTCTTGTCCCATGCATTTTTATTTAATTTTATGAAAGATATGAGTGTTTTATGGACTGTAATTTTTTGATTTTCCCTGCAACAGTCCTGTTGCAGCGTTTGGTATGGTTTTGTATGTACATATACAGGAGAAAGCCATAAATGGTTCAAAAGAGTATTGAGTCTAATTTCCATTTCTTTTTGTTGCATCAAAATTCATTAAGATTTGAATAAGTTATGGTATTTTTATTGAGGGTAGGTCTGGAGAGTTTAATTTTCTGAAAATACAGCCTGAAAATATGCATGGTACAACTTGGTATGGCCTCACATTGATACATATAATAGATGGATAGAAAGATATGTGTTTCAAATTTACAATTATTTTGGTTTGGTATAATTTCATTAAGTTTTGTGAGAGATATTGCAATTTTGGTGAGGGCAGGTCTGAACGCTGCCTAGGGTTTGTAGTTTTGGGAAAAGAGTCATAACTTTCTCCCCTACCATTGGATCTTCATGAAAATTGGAAGAAAAATATGTATTAATGTTATCTTCAACATGACCAAAGCAATTGTATTAGTTCTTTGATTTGTTAATGTTATTGAGGATAGTTTTGGTCCTCCTACCTCTGCATCAGCATGTGCGGCCACAGGAACATTTGATGGCTTGCAGATAGTTGGTAGGGTCGGACTTAACCCTCGTGATGTAAACATTTGGGGTCATTATCCATAATTGGAGAAGAAGACATCCATCCAACACTACAAAAAGGTCAATGATTATTTCATCATGCACCTGGTCTATCTAATGGAAGAGGATAGAGCCAAGAGGCTAAGTATTGAGGCTCAGGAGGTTATAACAAAGAATGGAACATGATTCATCCAGTTCCCAACTTTTACATATATTAGAATGGAAGGCTTTAGTGGTCAACCTTTCATGCTGCCCAGATATCCCACTGACAGGGTCCTATTAATGGAGATGGTTAGGCAAATAGTGCCCTTTATGAGGCCTTTGACAAAAAGAATAAGAGGCCCAATGTCATATTTCTTGTCTATATCAGGTGGTACATGTACCCATATGTAGAATCAACTAAAGAAACAGAAGGGGGCTAGCAGATGTTACACTTGTATCCATTCCCATTGGAAAAATAGTATGACCCTTACAAAAGGACATGGATAACCAGATATACAAGAAACCTACACATCAGGAGCATCTGAAAGATTATTGGGTAGATTGCCCATATGATATGGAAGTAAGAAAGAGAAGTTATCAAAGGTTAACTTTGAAATAGATCACGACATTGGACTATATTCCTGTGCCACCACAGTTGCATGAGGATGATGGAATGATAATGTCTCAAGAAGATGAAGACAAAAAGGTTTATAATGATACCATCTCTCTACCAGACTAGAAGAGGAGACATCTCTAGATATGATATCTGCAAAGGTAATTCAATTGACCAAGGCATGGATAGATAGGGAGGTGACTGCCCTAAAGGCCAAAGGAGTGGCTATCACCATGGATAAGAAAAGAAAAATATAAGAACTACCAAAGGAAGATTATGATGATTTCTTAGCAGACAAGAGACAAGGCCTTAAAAAGAAAGTACAAGGAGCTTATTCTAAAGAAGCTAAAAGAAGCAGAGATGTGGGTATTAGGATCACCCCAAGACCCTCACCACAAAAGAAAAAATCTTTCACCTCTGTAGCCATGACATCTATGACACAAGAAAAGCAACCTGTACACATAGATGAGCCTAGTTTGATGTATCAGGATTTAGAAGGTGAAGAGGAAGATGATGTGCCCCTAGTAAAGAAAAGGAAGAAAAATGAAGACCTATTGGTAGGAACAAATGTCCCCATATAGGAAAGAAAACAAGTAACCACAATGAGGGGGTCTGCAGGTAGGCAACCTGATATCCTATTAAAGGGAAAAGGAGGTGAAGGACTCCAAACACAGAGCTTGCAACATGACATCCATGTACCTAAAATCATAAAATTTAAGACAAAATTGGCTGAGGAGGCTAAGGAAGAATAGAGGAAAAGAGAAAATGATCCATCCTTACCCTTAGATGATACAATTGACCTCACTGGTGATGAGGTAGGAAAGGATGTGGTAGCTAGCCTGATGGAGACCTTAGTGAGAAATACTACCATGACTCCTTAGACCACGCCTCAAGTGCAATCAGACACAATGGAGAAAGAAGAAGATATGGCAGATAATCTAGAGGAAGTAGATAAGAACATTGGCCTAGAGGGATTAATTGGTAAAGTCACTAGCCTAGTAGTAATTGACTTGTCATATGAGGGTGGTGATGATGTAGGTATGGAGAAGACCATGGAGTAGGTGGAAATTGATGATAACACGACCATGGATATTGACACTGAGGTACATTTTGAGGTACCTAATCAGCAAAATGTCCTAGCTACTGATGAAGGATATGATGCAAACAAGGAGAAAGAATTATTGACATATACATCAAGATAGTTAGGTCCTACAGTTATATCAGGATCTCAAGATCCTAAAGATAAAAAAATGTCAATATCAGGACAAGAAGGTCCATTGAACCAAGAAGATGAGGGTAAAGTGGGTGATGTAGTGGATAATGGTAGTAAAGAGGTCCATCAAGATATTCATGGACCCCACCATTAGGAATCTGAAGAGGGTACACCACCACCTCAGGATGAATAGCTAGTGTAAGGTTAAATTGAGAAAACACTTGAGGGTGGTCATATAGAAGTGCCTATGAATGAGGAGCCTAGTCAAGATAAATCTATAAACCATGATAAGACATTGGAGGAGGTACAATATGATCAGCAACAACAAACAAATGAAGAGGTTCCTATACATGAAGAACAACAACAACAGAATATGGATGAAGACATCCCAAAAGAACAAGATATGGAAATACAGGATGCTCACATTGAGCAGACAGACCATAGAGGGTCTGTACAGGATGTGCCACATTGGTTAAGGCATGAGGTAGATCAACCGCTTATTCATGATTCTTTAAATTTTGATATATCTTCATTATTTTTGGCTGAGGTAGCTAAACCAAAGAGAAGAGCAAGAGCTACCTCTGCAATAAAAAGAGATCCAACAATAGGCAAAAGAACGGCTCAGGTAGCTATACCTATTGTGGATAAGGCCAAAGGAGAAATAAAGGCTAGTGAATTCCAGATAACCACAATGGACCTGGGATTCACTACAACACAACAAGAGGGTCAAGAGGCTAAAGATAACATAGATGCCCTATTGGCCAAAATAGTCTGAGAGAAAGCAAAGAATAAAGAACATAAAGAGAAAATTGCTCTGATGCAAACATTCATCAAAGGATTGGTGGTGCCCACCAATGTCCCTATATTAGCATCCACCCCACTAACAATAGTATCACAGGATGAAATCACTGGGTTGGACTTCATGAAGCATAAATCGTAGGTGGTGGATAAGTGAGGGCGAACAAGTAGTTAAGACTTCACTAGCTAATTGGGACATGCTCAACACTTTGAAGAGCAAGGTTGATGGAATCATAGGATGAAATCACTGGGTTGGACATCATGAAGCATAAATCATAGGTGGTGGATAAGTGGTTTATCTGGTTCTTGAATGAGGGCGAACAAGTAGTTAAGACTTCACTAGCTAATTGGGACATGCTCAACACTTTGAAGAGCAAGGTTGATAGAATGAAGAAGTTGCATAGAGGTTGATAAAAAGTGGCAAACATTTGACCGCACTCATAGAGATGAAGAGGATGGCTATTAATGCTCTCATAACTATTTTTTTTTTAACACCCTAGACATCATCACTACTAGATATCTGGTATGAGGATGTTAAGTTTGAAGTGGATATCCTAAAGAAATGTAATGTTAGATCTAGGGATATCAATTTTAAGCTACATGAACTTTTATCAGAGGAGATAGAAATTTTAGAAGCCCTTGAGGGCGAAATTGATGGAAAGGTGGAGAACCAAGATGTGGACTTCACCACCAAAGCATTCGGAGATAACTTTAGGCCAACATCAAAGGATTCCCTTAACCATTTCTCCAAAGACACAATCAACAAGGCTATGCAGATGAAATCCAAGGTAGAAAAGTACAATGAAGAACTAGATAGCCAAAAGAATAAATGGACAGCCTTGCAGGAATAGTTCAAGACACAAGAGCATGCATCTAAGAAGGCTAAAGTGATAGATGGAGGAGAAATTGAGAGAGTAGTTCAGGCCTATGAGCTTATCCAGGGGATTACCTATAGAATAATGGAAGATACTCCATCTACATATGAAGAAGAGTGAAAGGAAATGCAAAGTGAGTAGGTCATATTGATCAAGTCAATGTAACCTAGAAGAATATTCTAGAATGATAGCTAGATTCTACCAGATTGATTACCAACTGGAAATCATGTGCCATATGAAATCCTCACTGTTGGATATTTTGAGATGATCCTGATCATTGGATCAGTTGTAACCATATCCTCTCCTTGTTCTATAAAAGGAGGTGGATTGCATCTTGTAAGTTTATTAAAGACTTAATTGAGATCAGATTGTTGAAATGTCAAGATTCTTTCTCAAGACTGATTGTAGATTTGCATACTTTTGAATACTAAATAAAATAGAGATACAGATTACAACTCATCATAAATTCTGTGTAATATTTGTGAATGTCATCTAGATATTTCACTGTGATATGCTGCATCCATTGGAGTGCATGTTGATTAGTGAATATTGTTGTCATTCTCTTACCTTTGAAGATTAGCATCTGTTATGTGAAGCTGTCGAGTTACCAGGCAACACATGGTTTGATTTCATCTCTATTTTATGAAATGTTAAAGTATGTATGTGGACCAACTGTCAAAGACTCATTCATTTTAGTAAAGTTAGAATTAAATTTCAATTTCTTTAAATTTCATTTAATCATATTCACCACAAATGCAAAATACAAAAAATGATAAGTAGAACATAAAATATGTTGAAATCTGTAGACACATGAAGATCATAGGCATATTTGAGTAGAAAGCATGTAAAATCGCAAATATCATGCAGGGAATCATAAATAATATCATATAGGCACATTATTTGATAGAATTTATAGTACAGAAGTGAAATCAAGCAAAGATTAGTTCAATTTGAGTAAATCACAGATAGTTTCAGAAGAATTGATCAAACTTACATGAATATCTGCATGATCTGGTTAAATATCATAGGACTTAACATTGTTTGCTAAGAATTTACTGAGATCAGGTGAAACAGAGTAATGTCTACATACCAGGATACTGATACTTCATAATCAAGTGTAAGGCCCCTAATGGAAAACAACAACATATATCAACCTCTGAGTAACGTTGGATCATTATGAAGTAATGCACAGAGACTTGGTATTATAAATTCATTCTAAATTTATCGTATCTTTCAAGATAAATAAAGGTTGTTGTGTAACTTTTATTTCTTGCTGTTATGACTAATATCATCATCAACAAAACCCATTAGTCTACAACTTCTTACAAAGGTGTTTGTTTTAGGGAAACGAGTTGTACAAAACATGCAAATTTTGATAACATTCAATGCACTAACTAAAGATACTATCAATAAGATTATTAATAGTGAAGTAGTTATACTTGTTGAAATACACAATGTGTAATTGCAAAACTATGAATTTTCAAACCAATGAAATGATGCAAGATTTTCAAATAAGTAATCAATGCAAGATCTAATTTTAACTATTAGCAAGATGCAAATGTTCAAAGCTACGGGTCCACCAAAATGTTATTTATGAAAAAGTTGAATGATAAGACTGCCATGCACACTAGATCAAACCCTCTTTCACAATAACATTCAAAGACAAGACTAATTCAAATCACTACCAAATGGAGGTGGACTTAGCTACAGATCTTGTACTCAAGAGTGCTATGGAAAGATCTGACTTAATCAAGCCTTTTTATCAAACCCTAGGTTAATGAGACACAAAATCCTAGTTCTACAATCTTGATTTGATTATAACAAAAGATGTACAATAAGTATCTAGAAACTAATTGCACAGGAGTGATCAGTAAGATGTCAGAACCTATGTCCTGAAAGAAGGAATGTTAGAGGAGTATTTCAAGGGCACCCAAGTCGTGGAAGTTGGAATCTTTAGAAGCTATAAATTGGAGAAATGTTACAAAGACTGCCTTGGTGCTAGATCTAAAGTTTGTTAAAGTAGGACTATTTAAAAAATGTCTAATTCCTGCATAGAGGAATATTCTCGAAATGTTGTCAGATGCTAAAACCTTGATCCTTACTCAGTCTTCCTATACCTTCATTTCTTAAATCTCATACCTATAACCTACACATAAGAAGAAGAGAAGGGATTTGGCGGTTATGGTGTTTAGGGACTTGCCTCAGTCAAATCTTGGGATAGCATTCAAGCATCCCAACACCATTGATAGATAAAGAGAACATGCCCTTGTAGGGCAAAGGCTAAACACAAATCAATATGATGAAATCAAATGATGATGAACAACAATGATATCACCTATGTAATGAAACCCTTAGGAGGATGAATTCTCTTCAACTCATAAGGAGAGATAGATGATAACTTCAAATCTGCAACAACACACACAATGACAATACAAATCTACTTTAGAATCACAATGAATTCTTTGAATTCTCTTTACTCCAATGCTTCAAGTTGGCTATCTCTATCTAGGTTCAAAATGAATTCAAAAACACACTTATATATGCTTTCCCACTAGCATTCATGAAATTAAACCAAAAGAGCCGACAAGGAGAAACCTTTTTAAAGGTCTTATGTCGACATACATTTAAGTTTATCCCAACCAATTAGGAAAGACTTGGGTGTGGGTACCCAAGTCCTAAGGCTCCTTTTTGGTTTGGAGTAAGATAGAATATGGGCCCCTTGCTCCCAATTTACATTGGTTTTAGGGGATTTTGTATTGGGATGAATATTTTTAATGTAAATGTATTCATGAGGACCTAGGAGATAAACAAGGAAGTAAAAAGATGTGTCCACTTTTGACTCTATAACAGTCATATAAGGATGCATCAATAAAATATTATTCAATGCAATCATTCTTTCCATCTAAGCTAACTTGCTAACTTTTAGAATCAAAATGAAGATTTTTTTTTTAATTAAATCCTTATGGTTTTTTCTTACCATGATATCAAATTCAATAGTAATGTTTGATTTCTCAAAATCACAATCCTTTTCAGCTCATGAGTTTTAAAATTCATTTAAAAAGAATCATCCAAATCACATTTATTTAATGGATCAACAAACTCAATATTATTGTTAGTGTCAAAGTCAAATCAATAGCATTATTTATGTCTCCCAACCAAAGTTTCTCATCAGTTTCTTATTTCAACTTATGGTTTAGATCATCCAATTGAACAATGTAAACATTGGATTTAAAACAAATAAAATCAACATGTTGAGTTTACAAATTTAAATAGATTTTTTTTGCAACATTCCCACACAAATCAGCAATAATTGGTTTATCAAACTTTTCATATGCCAACGACATAGGCACCAAAGTGATATCTCAAGAAATACATGCTTAGAAAGGAAGGGAATTTGAATATGAAAACTTGATAAACCTACATAGCTTGCAAAAATGTAAAAAATCTACCTTAAAATGCAATAATATAAGAACTTATTGTAAATTAGTAATTTCAAAATCCAAAACATGTATATGCAAAGATTATACAACTAGATCGAGAACATGTAAAATATAATCCATCATTAGATTGAATATAGTAAAGGCCAATGGATATTGATTAAAATTAGGAAATAAGGTGTAATTTGCTTCTAAAAAGGCTTAATAATCAAATGGAATGCCAATCTAAAAAATGTAGGCAAGGATCAAACCAAAGGGTTGTGTGATTTGAATCTTGGGTAGATTTGCATAGCTAAATGTCAAGGACAGTTAATGAATGATTATGGCCAAGAAAGTTGATTCCTTTGTGGGATGATAGGAAAAAGGAAGATTATAATAGTTTTTCCTTTTAGGTAATTAGGAAACAGTGTGCGTGAGATTTGAATCCACGACATCATCATAGAAATAACTCCCATCTTACCACTCGTCATAGTACACTAGTAAGGGAGGTTACAAGAGTTTTGCACATAAAGTGCAAGAAGAAATATTTTTCAAAATGCCAATGATCTGAGTTTTATAAAAAAATAGATTATCTTCACAATAAAGTGAAAACATTATTTCCTTTTACCTCTATTCATCCATAAAAACTAAATTTTAAATACCACACAAACTAAAAATGTACCACATTTGACAAGTTTAACCCTAATTTGTTGTGTCTCTTTCTTCTCTTTCTCTATTCCACTACTCAATTTTGGCCCGCCTCTCCTCACTGCCTTCTTTGGCGGGTGGGCTTCAATGATGCCTAGGACCCTGCCCACCAGAGCTCCATGTGAACTTGTCTCTTAGTTCCTAGTTACCATCAAAGTTCTCATAATCCCAACCCTTTCCATAAATAGACTGCCCACCATGTGACATAGGGCTAAGCCTCTAACTCTAGGTTCTACTTCTGCTCTTGTTTCTATTGCCCCTGGTCAATGCAACCTCATAGAAAAAATTATTTTTGACAAAAATTCTTGTGTTTGCAGCCATATAGCATTAACTTTGTTTCACTCTAATGAAAAAGGAAAACATTATATATGTGTAGTTGAATGAAAATATATGTGGATAAATGAATTATTTTGAGATCAATTACTAGGGTCATCCCATTGTGGAAGATGTGTTGATGGAGGGGAGCTTCATTGCCAACAATATTATCTCTAGCAGTGGGGCTTTTGTAGGGTTGCTCTTCCCACCCAAATGCTTCCACAAAACCATTGAAATTGTCTTCCTATAACTACTATGGTATGTATTTATGCAATATGTCAAAGATTAGACAAGACATTGAGTTGTTTTACACAAAACACCTATGCTTTGAGTATCAACACAAATATACTACATGTTTTACTTATGTTCCTCCATGCGCCACTAGACGTCTATCCTGAAACACACACAAAAACATTAGAAACTAGGTTTCATTTTTATTGGCTACAATTTTTCCATGAATTATAGAGAGAGGAAACTAGCTAGAAAATCTAATAGCTAATAAAAAAAAAAAAGATTTGCAACTTTCACAGACATTAGAATTGTGTTTAATTTTTGCCTTGCACAACTCATGAGAGTAACTAATGCAATTTGGTTGAGATGAAAACAATAATCCCCCTTCCGGCACTGACTAATAATCTACACAAAGAACAAGAGTGTGTGTCTACTAAAATTGCACTTGATCACATACAAAACGTTAAACACACAAGTACAATTATTCTCACACACAAAAAGGAAATAAAACATTAAATATTTTAAGTGACACAAGATTTCTCCATCTTGAGAATTGTCCTATATCAAAGTGTTATCCTTAAAGTTGATGGCAGTCATTAATTTTCCACACTCCATGATGTTGTATAGATAATGCTTCTGGATTTGACTATGTTGTTTATTTTTCCTCAACATTTCGAATCACACTCCACGATCCATCATCAAGAGAAAAAGAGAGCAAGAGAACAAAAATGATACATCGAAGACTTAAAACTACCTTAAAAAGAAGGAGGGGTTGAAGTGATGCGGGAACCAAGAAGACACAAGGAGGAACAAAGAAACAACCTATTGGACTATAGAAAACAAAGGGAAGAGAAAATAAGTAATATTATATACAAAGATATCATATATAAATAGATCATAGAAAGATAATATAAAACAATTTAACCCACCAAGATAACACCTATATAAAAATTACATAAAGCTAGCATAAACAAAAAATACATAAATATAAAAACCAATCAAGAAAGAAAATTATCGAGATATATATATATATATATATATATATATATAGATATATATATATATATATATATATATATATATATATATATATGTTTTTCTAATTATCTATATGTCCTCTATACATATATTTATCTATATGTCCGCTATATGTTTTGATTGCTCTATGTTTTCGTGTTATCTTTAGGTCCTCTTTACATGTGTTATCTATGGATATGGAATTGTTTATTTGTTTTCTATTTCTATCTCTCTCTCTCTCTATATATATATTGTTTTTATGTTATCTAACCTTATATATATTGTTTTTATGTTATGTAACCATATATATATATATATATATATATATATATATATATATATATATATATATGGGTAAAAGCACAAACTTGTGTCACACTTTATAAAGGAATCGACCAACAACAAATTTTTTTTTGAACTTTGACCTCATAAAAGTGGCATTTATGTTTTGAATTTCAAAATGATGTAAACTAATGAAATGTAGACCTCCTGATGAATTTTATGCTTGTAATTTTTAAAAAATAAAAAAAATTATTTTGACAATTTTTTTATAAATTTAAGAGCAAATTTTGAATTGCTGAAAATTTCAGGAAAAAGTGACTTTGAGTCCACGTCACAAAAAAAAGCAAACAATCTTATTTTTCCCTAATTTTTTTTTTCCAAATAGAGGAGTTCAATATCTAGTGCATGGAGAAAAAAAATGGTTTTCAATGCATATTTTCTTCGTAATATCGTTTTAAAGTAAGACTTTACATAATCTGATAGTTTTCATTCCACGTCAACTTTTGTATAATTTTTTTATCATTTTCACAAAACCAATTATACCCTTTTGGAGAGGACTCTTTCCTCTAGTGTACCATATAATTTTGAAAAAAATTGGATATGTTTTGATATATTTTTTTAATTTCTAATTAGTGTCATCTCTTATTTTAACGACCTAGTTGCAATAATTTAAAAAAAACATATTAAAACTAATCAAAATATTAAAAAAAAATCATATTTGGATTCTAGACTCAAAGCTCTACGAAAGGGCATTTTTTAATTTTTGAAATAATCCATTCTAATTAAAGAAATATTTAGTTTAAGTTGAGAATTTTAGAAAACCATAGAAAATGAGGAGGTGGCTGCCATGTAAGATGCCACATAGACGATTTCAGGCAAATCGATTTGGGGGCAAAATAATTTGGGGGTGAAATGATTTGGGGGCAAAATCGACTCGTCTGAAATTAAATAATTCTGGTGACCACCACCAGTCAACGGTTTGTTTGTTTATATATATATATATATCTTCATTTTTTTTTATGTTTTTTCTCAATTCAAGCATCAAGGAGAAAATAGAAGAAGCAGAATTTTTCACAATAGAGGTTATTTTTAAAAAAAAAAAAATTTCAATTCAAGCATTTGGAGAAACCACACAAAAGGAGTTTTTTTGGCAAGAGAGGCTACAAATTTTCAAGGTATGTAACATGATTCCCAACTTATTTACTCATTTTACCATGTAGAAATTGAACTTCATGAGTTATTTATTAGGATGTATATGTGTGTGTAGGTGAATTAAAACAAGTAATTTGTGATGGGTAATAAAAGAACTAGAGCAAAGTTGTATGACCGAAAAAGAGATGAAAAAACCCTAGAAACATCTAGTCAAGAACAACCCATTGAAATTATTGATGAACAATCTGAAGGGCATGTTAATGAACAAGTACAAGATGAAAGTGGTAGTAGTGATAGAATTTTTTTGCATGGAATTGAAAATCTTATGGAGATGGATGAGGATGCTCTTTTAAAAAACATTTTACCTGAACATATGTTACTTGAAAGCACAATAAAATTGCACTCTAAAAGAATTTGGGAAGAATTTTTTGAAGATAAATCTCTAATTGGAAGAGCACAATTATGTGCAAAGTTATTTAGGCGAAAAGAAATGACCCCTATTTTGGAGTTGTTAGGAGTTGATAACAACAATTTTTTTTCAAATTTAGTAAATCAAATAGTAATTGAAAACTCACAAACAACATTGGATTTTATTCAAACCAAGACTCGAAGTTCTGATTTAAGTACTACACGTAGAGCATTGATGACTGTAATTTCTAGTAAGAAATTATCACATAGAAGACAAGTTAAAGCAATTGCCCAATTAGTAAATGTATCTAGGAGAACTGTTCAAAGATATATCAAGAAGAAAAACAGATTAGATGAAAACATTGAAAATAATTGGGTAAATATTTGTCGAGTCCCTCAAAGAGATAGAATTTTAGAAGATGTAAAACAAAAAGTAATTGGATATTGGACCGATTAGTCCCGTGTTTCTTCCAATAGACGGGACACTATACAAATAAAAGATGAAGATGGTAAAAAATTTGCTCATCCAAAGCATTTTATAGATACAACACAAAGTGAATTTTTTGAAGCATTTAAGCAAGAATTTTCACAAGTGAAGATTTCTCAAAGGATGTTTGAGAATTTATGACCAAGTTTTGTACGTATAAATAAAGTACGTGAAACTTGTTGGGCTGTCGAAATCATGTTGATTTTCATCTACACCTACAGTCACATAAAAATATTATGGCAATAGTTAATCCAAATGTAGCTATCCCTGGAAGTACAACATAATTTGTGAAGTCTGTCTTATGTGAAAAATTAGAAGATTCATATGAATTCAATGTACAATGTATAAGAAATATATGTGTAGATTGTGGAAATTTGATGAAATTTTTACCATTTGAGAATATTGATCATTCAATGTTAGTTGTTTGGAAGAGATTTGAATATGAGAAATACTCAACGAAGTCAGGAGTTGAATCTAGAAAAATTGTTTTGAGAGAGAGTGAATTGCCCTACAACGAGTTTATGGACAAATTTCCTAACATTGTATACCCACATATCCAACATTGTCATGGTGCAAGATGGTAGGCTAAGAAATTTTGTGACTCAAAGGATTGTTTTCCACTAGGTTGTATTCTCTCTATTGTAGATTTTTTTGAAAAAATTATACATTTAGTCCTCAAACTGAGATTCAAAGTCAATATTATCATTCAAAGCAAGTCACAATCTTTGTACAAGTTTGCTATAGACATGCTGAGTTATTTGTAGATGAGGTAGAGAGTACTGAAGATGATCAAATTATCATCAAGGAGGTTCACTTTTATATCAGTGATGATATGTGTCATGATAGAAGCTATGTAGCAAATTGCTTTCGAATGTTTTTTGAAGATTTGAGACATGGAATTAATGCATTACAACACTGGATTTGGTCTGATGGATGTGCTAGTAAGTGTTGATTTTATTATTATTTTTTAATTTTTAATTAAAAAATTTATAAAATATTAAGACTTGAATTTTTAACTATTTGTTGGTTTTCAAATTGTTGTTTATATATAACTATTTATATAGGACAATTTAAGTCTGCAAAAGCATTTAATTGGTTAACGCAACACATGCTAAATCTAGCATAAAGTTTTTGTGGAATTTTTTTGAGAGTGGACATGGAAAAGGAGAGCATGATGGAGTAGGAGCATGTGTAAAGCATGCACTTTGCCAGTATGAACTTGCAGGTAATGTACTAGATACGGAATTTACAAAATTTAAAATTGTTGAATACAAGTCTACAATGAGTTATGTAATTGATCTACATGTATTGTAATAGTTGGATGCACATGTGAGCTTTTTTAAATTCTTACCTCTTACCTGGGGACTTCACCAACATGAAATTGCAGGTAACACCATACGAAATGCAAATCAAATTGTTGAATGGTGCAAAATTCATTTTAGTGCCCTTAATATACAACAAACACTATTTTTGGGAAGTTAAAGGTATGTTAATTGGATTTATGTTATTTGAAAACTTTAATATTTAAATTTAAGTACACATATGATTTAATTGAATTCAAGTTTTAATTGGGATGCTCAAGAATTTGTTCATACGTGCAGATATTGATCAATCGAATCCATATAATTGTCAAGCAATTAATGGTGTTAGAAGTTTGCATCAAGTCATGACTACAAGACATAGCAAGCCTCTTACTATTCAAGTGAGAGAAAAATCATGTTTCTATGTTGATTGCATTGAGAACAATGCAAATATTCTACAATGTCCAAATATAAGGGATGGATATGTTTCACAGTGGGAAATAAAACAAATAGTATCAATGCCTCCTTTTGAAGATAGTGACATTGTAGATGTATATGATCCTATATATTCAGCTGATTACGAATGTGTGTCAGATTTAGTTGTTATAGGTAAGTTACATAATTGATTTATATTCTAGATTGTAATAAAGTTTTGAACATTTGATTTACTTTGTTCAACTCAAATGCACAAACATGTTTACTTGTGGCATGTACAGGAGATATTTTTGCTGTGGTTGCAGATCTTGACAATACAGAAGGTGTAGATTACTATCTACTAAGATGCACACAAGCAAAATCAAAATTGTTAGAATCAATAATAGATGATGATGGACAATCATATCCTATTGGATCAATTGTTGTTGAAGGCATCTATTATCAACAAGTAAAGATAGATAAAAATGGTATTATATTTATTGATTATATGCCAGGACAAAAGGTTATATAGTACAGTCACTTAGTTATAGCAACAATATTAAGTTTGGAAACTTTACAAAAAAGAGGACGTGGCCAACAAAAGTGGAGGTTGTCTATTAAAGATCACGAAAAGATTTTAGAGATAATAAAAGATAGAGAAGATCCAGATTATATGTACCAAGAGCTCTAACTACATTATTGAAGAGTGAGTTGAACCAATCGATACATGGTATGAAGGTATATGCACTCTTGAATTATCTATTGATTATTGATTTATTTTAAAATGTACATGATTCTTGATAGTTCTTTCCTTTCAAATTTTAATTTCAATGGTTCTTAGTTCAAATTTTATTATAGTCAAACATGATCAAGCTACAAACGAGCTATAAATTTATTTACACAGATTTTTGTTTTTGCAATTATGTAGGTCTATGCCTATAAGGATTTCAAGTTAAATAAAATTGAACTTCATGTTGCACAGGTATGATTTCTAAACTATATATAGATAGTCTTAGATGTCTTAGGTGTCTTAAATGTGTCTTAAATATGTAGATTCTAGACCTATCTTAGGTCTTACATGTCTTAGACATATGTCTTAAGTGTCTTATAGGTATTAGGTTTCTTAGGTGGTTTCTTAGGTATGTCTTCTAAGTGTCTTAAAGGTATTAAGTGTCTTAGTGTATGTCTTAAAAGTGTCTTAAAGGTCTTAGGTGTCTTAATGTATGTATTAATTGTCTTAAAGGTGTCTTCTAGGTTTTAGTTGTGTTCTAGGTCTTAGGTCTTAGGTTTTATGTGTCTTAGGTCTTAGGTTTATTAGGTGGTTTATGAGGTATGTCTTCTAAGTGTTTTAAAGGTCTTAGGTGTCTTAGTGTATGTCTTAAAAGTGTCTTAAAGGTCTTAGGTGTCTTAATGTATGTCTTAAGTGTCTTAAAGGTGTCTTCTAGGTCTCAGTTGTGTTCTAGGTCTTAGGTCTTAGGTTTTAGGTGTCTTAGGTCTTAGGTTTCTTAGGTATGTCTTGTAAGTGTCTTAAAGGTCTTAAGTGTCTTAGTGTATGTCTTAAAAGTGTCTTAAAGGTCTTAGGTGTATTAATGTATGTCTTAATTGTCTTAAAAGTGTCTTCTAGGTCTTAGTTGTGTTCTAGGTCTTAGGTCTTAGGTTTTAGGTGTCTTAGGTCTTAGGTGAGGCCACTGAGCTTCCACCTTCATGTGGTTGGCCTTGTCAGTACAGAATAAATATTTCTCGAAGCCAAGGGAAGCTCTTTATTTGTATCATTATCATGTAGGGACCTCTCAAACTTAACAAACAGGTACATATTTCAATCATTTTTCAATCATACTAAACTCTCTTTAACTTGATATGACCAAGTAACAAGGCTACACAACTTAAAATGACACTAACACTGGACAATCTCTTCAACAAACAATTGAAACACCTTGAACTATGTGGGAATGACATCATAGTAAACCAATAATCACTCCCAAGCCCAATATTAGTATAATTTGTCCAAAAGTATTCAAGTGATCTCTAAAGTTGATAAATAACCTTTGAAGGGGTTTAATTGAACAAAAAAAATTTCCTACCATTTCTCGCAAAAATTTTAGGTCCCTATGATGAAAATCAATTTCAATACTGAGAAGATACACCAAGCACAAATGTCTGAGGCATGAATATCTTATCAAAATGTTGCAAAGATTTGCTTTTTGGCATGGACCACTACACCTTGGACTCTTCCTAGTAATCTTGCTCTATGCGTCAATTCAAATTTTGAATATGTAATGGTTAGAAGCAAGACAACAGGGGCCGTATACATTCTTATGTAGTATCTTGCTTATCTCAGTTGCCATCAAAGAAGGTAAAGGCAGATGTTTCTAATGGTCCTCTTTTAAAATAACAAGATACAATCCAACAAAAGCAGGAGGCAAGCCAAAAGTTTCTTAGGAAGAAAAAACAAGACTTGCATTGGATACTAATTTTTCTAAAAGTATTCAAGTGATCTCTAAAGTTGATAAATAACCTTTGAAGGGGTTCAATTGAACAACAAAAATTTCCTACCATTTCTTGCAAAAATTTTAGGTCCCTATGATGAAAATCAATTTCAGCACTGAGAAGATACACCAAGCACAAATGTCTGAGGCATGAATATCTTATCAAAATGTTGCAAAGATTTTCTTTTTGGCATGGACCACTACACCTTGGACTCTTCCTAGTAATCTTGCTCTATGCGTCAATTCAAATTTTGAATATGTAAAGGTCAGAAGCAAGACAACAGGGGCCGTATACATTCTTATGTAGTATCTTGCTTATCTCAGTTGCCATCAAAGAAGGTAAAGGTGGATGTTTCTAATGGTCCTCTTTCAAAATAAAAAGATACAATCCAACAAAAGCAGGAGGCAAGCCAAAAGTTTCTTAGGAAGAAAAAACAAGACTTGCATTGGATACTAATTTGTCTAAAAGTATTCAAGTGATCTCTAAAGTTGATAAATAACCTTTGAAGGGGTTCAATTGAAGAACAAAAATTTCCTAAAATTTCCTACCATTTTTTGCAAAAATTTTAGGTCCCTCTGATGAAAATCAATTTTAGCACTGAGAAGATACACCAAGCACAAATGTTTGAGGCATGAATATCTCATCAAAATGTTGCAAAGATTTGTATTTTGGCATGGACCATTGTTCCTTGGACTCTTCCTAGTAATCTTGCTCTATGCGTCAATTCAAATTTTGAATATATAAAGGTCAGAAGCAAGACAACAGGGGTCATATACATTCTTACACTATCTTGCTTATCTTAGTTGCCATCAAAGAAGGTAAAGGTGGATATTTCTAATGGTCCTCTTTCAAAATCAAAAGATACAGGAACAAAAGCAAGAGGCAAGACAAAAGTTTCGTAGGAAGAAAAAACAAGACTTGCATTGGATACTAATTCATATGAATTACTGGAGACATTTTAGGGCTCTGTTCTAGTTGGTAAAAGTACCAGCCAATATTTGACTTCTTCTTGGAGCTCTCAGACGCTGCCTTTAGAGTTGTTGTAGACAATTATATGACAGATGACAGTGGTAATGGGGTAGTGCATTGTGCTCCTTTATTTAGAGAAGATGATTATTGTGTCTATTCAGAAGCAAGTATTATTAAAAAGGGTGTGGATCTTTATAGTCCCAGTGGATGCAGATGGGTGCTTTACTGAAAATATTGTTGATTTCAAAGGCCAATATGTAAAAATAAAGGAGTTCAAGCAACTTAAAAAATAAAAATAAAAATGACAAATACAAGACATTTGAGGCTCTATGTCAAGAAGAATAAAAATGAGGACAACAAGACCTAGAGACCACTTGATGGTTTCTTGTTTTAAAATTTATATATTGGAGGCATGAGATAGTGGACTTAAAGTACCTATAAATTATTATTTGAGAAAGAGGAATATGTTCATACATGATTATGACTTATCACTTGTAATGATAAAATAAGTTGTATTGTATATTATTGTATGGAAAAGAAAATATATAAGTATGTTTACAAAAGGAACAATTATTTGTATGTTATTAAGTTCTTTTAAATGAAAGGTGGTTTGATATTGTTATTTAAATTTCATATAATCAATGGTCTCTATACTTCATTTACTACATATTTAATCATGAATAAATATTATACCCTTTTAGATTTTGTTACCTTTGAAATAGTGTGTTATGAGGCTTTTTAGATATTGCATAATCTTAAATTGTTTAATTATTTTGTTTGAAATTAAACATAACATTAGCAATTAGATTTTCCTTTAGAGAAATATAGAATAGGTTAAAGTCCTTGATAAACAATAAACCTTAGAATTGTCTCTTTTGCAATTGTAAATCCTAGTTAGTTTAAAAAAATTATAGTATCATGAAAATTAAATTATTAAGTAGACAAATAGTGAAAAAATATATAGCTATATTGGTGTTCTTCATTTGCAACCTACTACAGTTGTGATAGTATATTTTTTTGGATTGAAGATAGTCTATTCATATTGCCAATATATATATATATATATATATATATATATATATATATATACACACACACACACACACGTGCCTTTACAACTAATGTGGCCAAGATGGCCACCATTCCCAAATTACAGTCTAAGAGCTAGTAAACATAATTACATTTTACAAAATTCTTATTATGTAATCTACCTATTATATATATATATATACACACACACACGTGCCTTTACAACTAATGTGGCCAAGATGGCCACCATTCCCAAATTACAGTCTAAGAGCTAGTAAACATAATTACATTTTACAAAATTCTTATTATGTAATCTACCTATTCAAAAAGGAAATCTATTCTAATAATCACAGAGTTATAAGTAAGATTTTGGTGCTATTCTTTTGGTACTGGTTCATCACATATGTTACCACTTTCCAAGATATTAAAATTTGGTTCAGGAGTAGCATGTCCCACCCCCATGTTGTCCATATATATCTTCCCTTCATCAATAGAAATGGAAATATAAGATAGTCTGAATGCTTCTTGAGGCTGCACCTCCTGAGTACTGACCAAATTACCTACTTCGAATAGATGCAAGTTATTAAACTGAGATAACAATTCTTCCAGCCTGGCTTCAAAAGATTTTTTGGTTCTGTCAATGTTGAGATTCTTCATTCTAGAAAGAGATGGCTCAGAGACATGTGATGAGGATAATCCTTTATCTGCCCCCAAGGATAGATTAGCCAACTGGTCTTCCACCGATACAGACACCTGCAAGTAAATGTCAAAGTGTGTGAGTCTACAATTAGACCCAGCAAGAGTTTTGGGCTTGCCCTAAAATTGGTCCTCATTCCTCTTTTTTCACGGTATCCACAAAATTTTAGATGTTAAAACTGACCAAAAAACTTTGTGCTTAGCTTTAAGACCAGGTAAATGACCAAATATAACCCCTTTACATTTAGAATCAGATAAGGACCAACTGGGAAGACTGCAAAGAAACATATTATAAACTTGATAAGCAAATGGACAGTCAAGGAAGATATGATCACAACATTCATTGACATTACAAAGCCTACAAAGAACTTTATTAAAACCTATTGGAAATTTCTTCAATCCTAGAAGCCACCTAAAACAACCTTTTTTAAGTTCCAAATACTTAGACCAAAATGACAAAAAATAGACCCTAAAGTCATGAATACTAAGATCACAACCCCATGGCTTAGCACAATGTTCAAAGATCTCATCAGAGTCACAAAGCATTTTATAAATCCTCTTAGAAACACAACCTATCAAGGTGCCTCCATCCTTCCACCTAAGCTTGTTCACCCATTCCTAAGCACACAAGAAATTTGGCTGGTCAAGAATGACTGAGAAAGCAGTCACAAGCATAGAATAAGTTCTCTTCTAAGAATATTTCAACCCAAAGTCTTCTTTCAACTTATCCCAACTTTTCATGCCAGAAGGACAGAATAAATCTTCAAAAGAGACCAGTCCCAAATTATGCCACTTATGCCCAGAACAACCTTGGATAACAGCCAAGGGCTTCTCCTTGTAATTTAGAGACCACCAAATGGAATTATGCCAACCCCCTTGTACCAAAGGATTATCACTAACAGGATCAACAACTAGGTGTCTACAATATTCCCAAACTTTCCAAATAGAATTAAACACTGTTGATCCAAAAGGCTTTACTCTGAAGTTCCCAAACAAAATGTCAAGAGCATGTAAGTTTTTCCAGCTCGAGGCAGCTTTAGGATAGGCTAGTTTAATAGTGTTTCTCAAGAGGAATTTCCAAGGTTCAGATCCCTCCAAGGAGTTTATAATCCATTTTGCCACTAAAGCAATCCCATGCATCTTCAAGTCTTTCAAACCTAACCCACCATGCTCTCTGCTAGAGCAACACCAATTCCACTTTACTTGATGTTTCTTAGCATGCCCTTTACCGTCTGATCACAGGAAAGACCTGATTAGTTTTTGAATGCTTTCAAAATGTAAATTAGAGAAGAGCCACATTGATGCATAGTACACAGTATATGCTGAAAGTATTTTTTGACAGACTTGAAATCTACTAGCAAGAGATAGAGCCTTCTTGTTCCAGCTTTTAAGTTTTACCTCTATTTTGGTGAAGAGCTAACTCCACATCTGCTTGAGGGAGGGATCATGAGCAAAGGGAATCCCAAGAAATTTGACAATCTTTTTAGGTTCACCCAACTGCCAGTCATCCACTCCAAGCCAAGTAGGAGGGGAATCAATTCAACCAATCAGACATGATTTATTCAAGGAAATCTTTGCTCCTAATGCTGAGAAAAAGATCTTCAATTTGAGCCTAAGGTTATCTAAGATTTCTCTTTCTAGAATAGGATACAAGGCAGTGTCATCAGTAAACTGCATATTGAGCAAGGAATTACCGTCTGGAAGTTTGATATCCTCAACCCTCCCTAGAATATTATCCGTTCTCAACAAGTAAAACAAAGCTTCAGAAGTAATTACAAACAGGGCTGCAGCCAATGGACACCCCTGTCTAATGGATCTCCCCATCAAGTATGGAGAGGACAAATCACCATTGTACTTCAACCTGGGCTGAAGCATCTTTGAACAAAATTTCTACCATTGACAAAAATTCCTTAGGAAATACCAATGCTTTAAGAATGTAGATTATGAAAGACCACTCTACCCTATCATAAGCTTTTCCAAAATCTAGGAGTAAGATCCCTACATTCTTCCCTGATTCCTTGGCCCAATGTGTGGCTTCCCAGCTTGTAATTAAATTTTCTAATTGTTGAGATAAGGTGCCATTAACCTTGTAAATCCCATTATTGTATTATTCCATTTATTATTTGTAATTACCCATAAGGGATGTACAAGTTTCACCGGCAGTGGTAAAAATTATTTACTGTCCACGGTAATTACAGATTTACTGCATGGTTAGCCCCAGAGTTACTAGCGGTAGTTATGAGATGTCATTTACTATGGTAAATGGTAATTGGTCAAAGTGGGGTGCACATGTGGAGGAATAATCTATTTTTAGTATTATGATGCATGTCATAGATGCTGTAAGAAGGTGTAAGAGATTCTATGACAAATGTAAGTTGTCATAAGAATCTATAACACTAATAATAGCATATGGTGCATCATAAGATGTTGTACGTGGCTATTTTTAGCCCCAAGGTGTTTAAGCTTGCATGGGCAAATTTTCTCAAGTGTAGGATGCATGTATGACAACATTTATGACCCCGTAAGAGCTTATTCTTGGCCATGGACACCCAAGGTTGTGTTGTTGACTCTTTACAAGTGTTATGGGCTTGTAAGAAGTCATTTAATGTCTTGAGGTTGTGTAAATTCTATAAAAACCATAGCATAGTAGATGAGAGGCATATAACAGTTTACAGGTACCCAGGTTCTGCCAGAGTGAAGGTTGGAGGATAGACGAAGTGTATGTATTTGTAATCTCCTTTTGTGAAGATAATACAACTTGGCCTCTTTTCTTGGTGGAGTTTTTAACCTGAAAGGGTTTTCTCCATGTTAAACACTTGTGTTATGTGCTTCATTCTGCTTCTGGTATATTTATGTATTGTGGGTTTATGTTTTGATTACAATCTCCATTATTAATGCACACTTAAAAGATTGCTGAAATTTATTCAAATCAGATTTCCATTGAAGTAGTGTTGCTTTCATTTCTAACATTTGGTATCAGAGCCTAGCCAGTTTTGACTTTTGGGCGGTAGTGTGGAAGCTATAGCTGCAGTGGGAGATTTGGTTGTGTTTGTTTTGCAGATCTTGTGTTGTTATTATGGCTACATCCACCATTGCATCAACCTCTCGATTGGACATTGAGAAGTTCAACGGAATGGGGTATGAGTTGTGGAAGCTGAAAATAGAAGATTTGTTGGAAGAAAGAAACCAATGGTTGGGTGTCCAAAAAGAGAAGAAACCTGATGATGTCTCTCAAGATGAGTGGGATAGATTGGATAAGAAGGCATGGGGAACCATCCGCTTGTGTCTTTCAGAATCTGTCCTGTTGAATGTCTCAAAGGAAGGGACTGCATACAAGTTGTGGAAATGGTTGGGTGAGATCTATCAAGCCAAGAGTATGGTAAATAAAATTTATTTAAAAATAAAATTATTTTCCATGAAAATGCGAGAAGGTGAATCAGTTGCAGAGCATTTAAATTCTTTTAATTTGTTAGTGAGTCAGCTTGATTTAGTAGATGTTGAGGTTAGTGAGGAAGATAAATGTATCTTACTTCTATGTTCTTTACCCAAGTCTTAGGAGAATGTTATCCTTGCTATCATTGCTAACCTTGCGGATCTGAAGTTGGATGCTCTTGTTTCAGTGCTACTATCACAGGAATCGAGGAAAAAGAGTTCAGATAGTTCAGGGGATGCTCTCAGTGTCAGGGGAAGGTCTAAGGAAAGGGGACCTAAAGGAGATTAGAAAGGGGCTAAGGACAAGTCCAAGGGCTAGTCTAAGACTCCTGGTAAAAATAATAGAGTTAAGTGTTGGAACTGCGGTAAAAGGGGACATGTGAAGAAGGAGTGCAGAAATCCCAAGAAATAGTCAGAGAGTGCTTCGAATAATTCCTTGAATGCAGGTGAAGAATTTTTACTTTCTGCATGTAATCTTGTTTCTAATGATCACTGGTTGGTTGACTTAAGGTGCTCATTTCATATGACTCCGCATAAGGAATGGTTCTCCTCATATGAAGAATATGATGGAGGTAATATCTACCTTGGTGACAGCTCTACATATCTGATTGTCAGGAAAGGAAAGGTATTGTTGTGTTTTAGTGATGGGAGGATTAAAACCCTCCCTGGTGTTTTGCATGTTCTTGGATTAGCTAGAAATCTAATTTCAGTTTCAAAGTTGAATGATTTGGGAATGCATGTGACATTTGACAAGCATGGCTGCAGATTGGTGAGAGGGAACTTGGTGGTAGCGAAAGGGAAGAGATTTGGGAACTTATTTAAGCTTGAAGCCACTATAGTTTGCAATGCCTCCTATGTATCTGAGGCCACTACTGAAAATACATGTATGTTGTGGGACCGTAGATTGGGCCACACAAGTAATAATGTATTTAAAACTATTAAGAATAAAAATTTGTTCGATGGTTTCTCCTATTCTGATGAGCACTTTGATTTCTGTGAGCATTGTGTGTTTGGTAAACAAAACAGAAAATCATTTCCTTCAGGAAGCAATAGAACAAAAGAGAAGTTAGAAATTATTCATACGGATGTGTTTGGACCTGTGAATAATGAATCTATCAGAAAATCTCATTATTTTGTAACCTTCATTGATGATGTATCCATATTTACATGGATTTACTTTATGAAGCATAAATCTGAAGTTTTCACTAAGTTTATGGAATTCAAAGTCTTAGTAGAGAACCACTCAAGTTTAAAGATAAAAATATTAAGATCTGACAATGGAGGGGAATATTGCTCTAAGGAATTTGATGAGTTTTGCAAGCATACAGGTATAATCAGACAAAAGACAACTCCATATACACCACAATAGAATGGTGTTGTAGAAAGGATGAACCGAACAATTATGGAAAGGGCCAGAAGTATGCTTAGTGATGCACAGTTGGATAAATGCTTTTGGGCAGAGGCTATGTGTACTTCTTGCTACTTGATAAATAGATCTCCTTGTAAGGCTCTTGATTCGACACCTTATGAAGTGTGGACAAGTAAGAAACCTTCTGTTTCACATTTAAGGGTTTTTGGTTGTGAGGCTTTTGTTCATGTGCCTAAGGAAAAGTGATCTAAGTTGGATCCAAAGGCTGAAAAGTGTACATTCATTAGATATGGTGATAATGTCAAAGGTTATAAGCTTTGGAATCTGCTAACCCTCAAGATTATCTTTTCTAGAGATGTTTTTAGGGAACTTAGAGTTATTTCTAAACCTGAGCAGCCAAAAGAAAAAGATGAAAAGGTAAAGAAGGTGTACTTTGATTTAGAGCAGCAAGATGCACCTTAGGAAGAATAGAATGATGGATTGGGGGGTGAAGAAGAAGAAGAAGATTCAAGTAGTTTTGATGAAGATGAGTCTGTTGTTATAGAAGAAGTTGATGCAGATGATCATGCAGAAGAACAAGTAGAGTCTCTTACTCCACCCTTGAGGAGATCCACAAGACAACAGAATCTAGTTGACAGGTATAGCCCACCAAATTTCCATTATGTATATGCTTTATTGATTACTAACGATGAACCTAGATCCTACAGGGAAGCTATTTCTGCAGATGATAGTGAGTCTTGGTAGCTAGCCATGCAGGAGGAGATGATGGATTTAGACTCTTGTAACACCTGGGATCTTGTTTGTTTACCCAAAGGAAGAAAGGCCATAGGTTGTAAGTGGGTCTTCAAGAAGAAATTTGAAGCAGACGGGTCATTGGAGAAGTACAAGGCTAGACTGGTAACCAAGGGCTACTCCTAGAGAGAGGGAGTTGATTTTGGTGAGATATTCTCTCCTATTACTAAATTGACTTCTATTAGATTTCTCTTATCCATTGCTGTAGATTATGATTGGGAGATTGAGCAAATGGATGTTAAGACTGCATTCTTGCTTGGAGATCTTGAAGAAGAAATTTATATGCAACAATCTATAGGTTTTGAGGTAAAAGGAAAAGAACATTGGGTTTGCAAGTTAAAGAGGTCTCTTTGTGGTCTAAAATAATGTCCCAGAATGTGGTATCAAAATTTTGACTCATTTGTTTTGAAATTAGGTTTTGTTAGAAGCGAGGAGGATCACTATGTTTACATTCATTGTGTTGATGATTCTATATTGTTATTGCTTTGTATGTTGATGACATGTTTTTCAACAATGCTAAGGGTATGGTTAGTGAGCTTAAAGCCCAACTTTCAGGTGCATTTGAGATGAAGGATCTTGGTGCTACAAGGTATATTTTAGAAATGGAGATCAGGAGGGATAGAGTTAACAAAAAGCTTTGGTTGTCACAAAGTAATTATGTGAATACTATTTTGCAGAGGTTTAGTTTGCAGGATTGTAACCCAGTTAGAGTTCCTTTACCCATTGGTACTAAAATTTCATTAGATATGTATCCAAAGACTGAGGATGATCTTGAGGATATGTCTAATGTACCATATGCTAGTGATGTAGGGAGTTTGATATATGCAATAGTTTGCACTAGACCAGATATTGCCCAAGTAGTGGGAGTTTTGAGCAGATTTATGTCTTACCCTAGTAGACAGCATTGGAATTATGTGAAGATTATGTTTAAATATCTTGCAGATACTCCTAATCATTATTTGGTTTATTCTGGTACTAATAGTGCTGATAAATCTTTGGACATACAGGGTTTTGTTGATGCAGATTGGGCAGGTGACTTGGCTAGTCGAAGGTCCACTAGTGGCTATGTGTTTACTTTGTTTGGAGGTGCAGTGAGTTGGATGAGTAAGAGGCAGCCCACAATTGCTTTGTCCACCATAGAAGCAGAGTATATGGCTGCTACTCATGTCTCTACGAAGGCAGTTTGGTTGAGGAGACTATGTACAGGTATTGGTTTTGATTGCAGGATCATTCAGATTGGTTGTGATAGCTAGAGTGCTATCTGTTTGGCCAAGAATCCCATGTATCATGCTTGGACTAAGCATGTTGATGTTCAGTATCACTTTGTTTGAGAGTTGATTACAAATGGAAAGATTGAGCTGAAGAAGATAGACACTCAAGAGAATGTTGCAGATTCATTAACCAAGCCTATGAGCATAGAGAAGTTCGTGTGGTGCAGAGAGGCCATGGGCCTTGTTTCTAGTGCCTAATTATTTTTCATTTGATTTCCTATGAGTTGACTTTCAATGTATAATGTCAAGTGGGAGAATGTTGGGATAAGGTGCCATTAACCTTGTAAATCCCATTATTGTATTATTCCATTTATTATTTGTAATTACCCATAAGGGATGTACAAGTTTCACTGACAGTGGTAAAAATTATTTATTGTCCATGGTAATTATGGATTTACTACACGGTAAGTCCCGGAGTTACTGGCAGTAGTTATGAGATGTCATTTACTATGGTAAATGGTAATTGGTCAAAGTGGGGTGCACATATGGAGGAATAATCTATTTTTATATTATGACGCATGTCATAGATGCTGTAAGAAGGTGTAAGAGATTCTATGACAACTGTAAGTTGTCATAAGAATCTATGACAACTGTAAGTTATCATAAGAATCTATGACACTAATAATAGCATATGATGCATCATAAGATGTTGTAAGTGGCTATTTTTAGCCCCAAGGCATTCAAGCTTGCATGGGCACATTTTCCCAAGTGTAGGATGCATGTATGCTGTCATTTATGACCTCATAATAGCCTATTCTTGGCCATGGACGCCCAAGGTTGTGTTTTTGACTCTTGACAAGTGTTATGGGCTTGTAAGAAGTCATTTAATGTCTTGAAGTTGTGTAAATTATATAAAAACCATAGCATAGTAGATGAGAGGCATATAACAGTTTACAGGTACCCAGGTTCTACTAGAGTGAAGGTTGGAGGACAGAGGAAGTGAATGTATTTGTAATCTCCTTTTATGAAGATAATAAAACTTGGCCTCTTTTCTTGGTGGAGTTTTCTACCCAAAAGGGTTTTCTCCACGTTAAACACTTGTGTTATGTGCTTCATTTTGCTTCTAGTATATTTCTGTATTGTGGGTTTATGTTTTGATTACAATCTCCATTGTTAATGCACACTTAAAATATTGCTGAAATTTATTCAAATCAGATTTCCATTGAAGTAGTGTTGCTTTCATTTCTAACACTAATATGTACCTTCCTTTGATAAAGCTAGTTTGAGTTGGATTGATTATTGCAGGTAGGATATCAACTAATCTTCTTGTCAGCACTTTGGCAATAATCTTATAAGAAACATTAAGCAAGGTTATTGGCCTCCAGTTCCTCAAATTAGATTTGTCACCCCCTTTGGGAAAGAGCTTAATTACTCCTCTGTTGATATCCTTACCCAAAGACCCTTTTTAGATAGCCTCCTGATACACCTCAAACATATCACTAACAACCCAATCTATGTTAGCTTTGTAGAACTCTACTGGTAACCCATCAATTCCAGGTGACTTACCGTCACTCATGGACAGAATAGCATTTTTAATCTCTTCTTTGGATAAGCCTTGTTTTAGCTTCTCTACCATCTCCACATCAATTTTCCTAAAACAAATTAAGGAGCATAATTTCTGAGCCTCTGCACATGCAACATTGTTATCTTCATCTTGGAAGAGATTCTCATAGAAATTTTTAAAGAGAAGTTTAATATCCTCCAAATTTGTATAATTAGTGCTATCTTCCACAATAGCCTCAATGTGTTCTTGCCTAAACTTGTTCTTCAAGAGATTAAAAAAATATTTAGAGCCTTTATCCCCTCCTTGAATCCAGTTCAACTTAGCCCTATATTTTGTACTTTGGGCTCTTAAAGTTTCAAATTTCCTGAGCTTATGTTTAGTAGCATTCATTACTGAGTTTAGCTCCTCATCAAAGGGGGACTCTTGCAGCTTTAGTTCATAATTAAAGTAAGTCCTCTGGAGATCCCTCTCATGTTTCCTCCTATCCATAGCAGCTTTCTTCCCACAGATTTGGAAGATCTCTTCACAGGCCTTAAGGAGATTGGTCCAATAATTGATGGGATTGTCCTTGTCATACATTGCTTTCATGATAGCTCTAACTGAGAAAATGTCTTGCCTACAGTCTTTATTTTCAAGCATCCTAATATTAAGTTTAAAAGGCCTCCCAACCTTAAGTTTGGAGCGAAAATTATGCCCAATAAGTGATATATCTGCATAGATCAGGTAGTGATCAGAAAGGGATCTTGGCATGACCTTGACCACATTATCTCCATTTGGGTTCTTAAATTGAAAAAAGTCTTTGTTAACATACATTCTATCAAGCCTACAGTATATTCTTCTGTTAACTTCTTGGGCATTACACCAAGTATACCAAATTCCATAGCTTTTACTCTTGGCACCTTCCAAAGGATCAATCAATTTAAGCAATTTTTTGAAACTGGTCTAGAAAAACTTCTCATTTCCTTTCCATTCTACATTGATACCACTAGCCTTGTCTTCTCTATTTTCCACCATATTGAAATCCCCTATCATAATCTAGGGAATCTTAGGGAGATGCATTGAGAGCTATTCCCACATGTTGCCCCTTTCTCTATATCATTAGAGGCATACAAGGAGTAGATGCCAAACTTCTCACCATTCTTTTCAAAGCAAGCCCAAGCAGCCCTATTGCAAGGGGAGAAGCCTAAATGATAAAGAAACTGCTCCTGACAAGGGTTGATGAGGATAGCAGTTCCTTCTTTACCCTTATCATGCTTAGTAAAAATTTTTAAGGAGTCTTTCCATATAAATCTAAGCACAATATCTAATTGAAAGTTGGTGGTTTTTAATTCTTGCAACATAAGGAAATCTGGCCCCTATTCTTGTTTACTAGATCCCTTACAATGTATTTTCTATCTGGGGATTCTAAACCCCTTACATTCCAGATTATAAATTTCATAAAAAGCAATATAATCAGAACAAGACCATCAGTCATTGGGGCAACTCCTTGGAGACCCCCATCTTGTCAAAGCATTTGGGAAGACTCCCTCCTTTCACTCTTTTGCATTCAACCCCTTTCCTTTTAACATACTTGCTCTTTTTCCTTTCCCCAACTACTTTGGGGCAACAATCTATCTCTTCCCCTTCACTTTCTTTTATGGGGTCTCTGATTGGGAGGGAAGCCCAATCTCTTGAACCAGATCTTGCATTTTTTTTGCTAATAATTCTTCTCTATACTTCATCATCACAAGTTGCTAGGCATTCTCTTTTTCAGGGACACCCACAGGGGTTCCCCCTTCCCTTAAGGAAAGCCCTTTTTCCACAAAGTTAGGAGAGACACTAGTGGTGGCCTCTAATAATCTTTTAGACATTGGGTCATCCCCCCTACTAGAGCCACCTCCCAAACAACCCTCTGCTCATCACAGAGGGGCAATACAGGAGGAGAGGGACTCAAAGCAATAGACATCTCAAGGGAAATAGGGGGATCCATAGGAGAAACATTCTCAACCTTCACATTGGCTTCACCAAAAATTACTTTTTGTATCCCAACAACAGGGGAAGGGAAGGGAGAAACTTCTCCCCCAACTGAGGATCCAACAATAACTTCATTAGAACCAAAATCATCAAGGGCCAACTTCTCTAGACTATTTCTCACCTCTCTCAAAGCCCCATCCAATGGCTTAGAGGCCAGTTGAGAAGGCTAAGGGCATGGACCTAGCTCAGCCACCACATGAATAGACTCTTCTGCCACAGTAGCCGAGGCAGAACGATGCCCACCTCCCCCCAACCCAAATTTGTTCTTAGTAGAATCACCAATCCCAAATCTATTATCAGTGTTTTTTGTTTTTAAGATAGGGCAGTTTTTCCTTTGATGCCAGTCTGATTTGCACAAAAAACAAGAGTTTAGACCTCCAAGGCCTACAACCACACATTCAGTTCAGTTTTCTTCTCGAGATTAACCTGAATGTATTTTGGGATATTAACTCCTAGCTTAAGGGAAACAAGAACTCTAACATCCATATGGGGTAGAGACATTTTGGCATCTTCAACTTTCAATACATTCCCCAGAGATTCCAACAATTTAGGAAGGAAAGCCCACAATTGAATAGGGACATTTTTAATTAATAGCCACCGTGGAACAGAACAAAATTTAATGTCATGCATAGAGGCCTCGGGAGACCATTGAAAAACAAAGCACTCCATACATTCCACATATCTCTCTCAAGAATCTTTTTTGCATATTATGGTTCTTCAATATAATCACAAAAATCCCCTTTGAGATCATTCTGCAAAACAACACAGAGACCCCCATTTTTTTCCCCACACAGTAAACAACCAATGGTCAAAAAACTTCCTCGCAGGCAATTTTTATAAGTCCAAGAAAACAAAGAATAATGCCACATTTTTAAGTCTATTTTCTTCTGCATTAACTGCCAATTGCATACCAGGATTTGCCTGAAGCACCAATCTACATTGCAAGCCAGAACTCTCACCTTGCTCGAAGCCTTCTTGCCCTTCACCACCGCTACCCTAACCATCTCCAATGCCCTCTATTCCCTCCTCTCACACCTAGAAGTACGCATCTTCGGGCGGAGAGGTGGCATAGTTGATGTCAAGGGCCTCCTTGAAGGTTTTACTTGCCACACTAATTCCATTCTCCTTTGAAGCAGACTCACTGCCTTCAAAACCCTTGCCATTATCTCCTTCCAACCAAGGAGTAAATGCCTTGGCCAACATTGTGCTCTGAGGGAAAATCTCACATGTGCGAGGGCACTTGGCTACCAACCCAACCTAGGCGGGAATACCTAAAAAATAAATTCAAAAATCAATGACAATCTAATCAGACTATAGTCCAACCAATATAAAACAATAGGGTATAATAACACAAAGATTTCAGAAAGCAATAACACTAGAAAATCATAAACCAATGCAGAATGAAGAGGACGAAGAGGACCAATAATCAAGGTAGGGAGACTACAAATCATTCAAGGAGGGGAACCAGAACCCTCAAACAACTTGCAGAGCCCACACTAACATTGTGATAGTCTATTGAATATTTTCATAGCTATATACATCGAATGGGATAAAATTAAACATGAATTTGAAGATAGCAGTCTATACACTGGATTAAATCAAATTACTCAAACATTTTTGACTCATCAACTAACCTTTGAACACACTTATATTTGTACTCCTAATATTCAACACTCAGAGTTCAAAAACAACCTTAGAATCAAAATTTGCAATCCTAGTTATAGTCACTAACACAAGTCTTTAGTGTAGATTGAATACACAATTCATATATTCATTGGTAGAGCTTCATATTAAGACACTTAGCTTAAACATGGGGAGATTAGAGGCACTAGGAGTACATGGCATTGGATGGGATCCCCAAATACTCTTCCTATTAGGTGTTGATGAATAGATGCAAACCATATTTTCCCATTTGAACTTCTTAAAACAACTGTAATTAAGAATTTTTATGTTTATGTGGCTCATATTATTTGTGATTCATAATGTGGGTGATTGGTAGATATTTCCACATATTTGCAACATTAGCATTTTTTATGACTGTAATATTGACCTATCATATAGCCTCTAGAATTTTGTTGATTTTCTTAATAATAAATTTTGTTAGTGGTGGCACGTATATCCTATGATTTAAAGGACCACTACCATATTGCCCACTTTTATAATTTAATATATGAGATAGTGGACATTATATTTATTAATAGATATGTTTTGTTGGATTTACAGTTTTTAAAAATAATTTAAGTTTGTTAAATCTAGCAACTTTAGCTAAATTCTAGGTAGTTTCTAATTTTACTATGTTTAAATATGTACTAAGTTTCATTTGCTTAGATATCCTCCTATATTCATTTTCTATTTCCCAACTTAATCTTATTTTAGATTAGGAATATAGCCTAATTAGGACACATCTAGAAATTTAGATAAACAAAAAAATAACACTAACTTATAAAGTATGTGAGTCATAATATAAATTTCAAAATGCAAATATAAAGCATGTGACTCAATAAGAATGTCTCTAAGATATAAAACATAAGTACATACATATAATGTCCAAATATAAAACATGCGACTCATAATAATGTCTCTAGATATAAAAGTTCATGTGACTCATAAAAATGTCTCTAAGATAAAATATAATAACATGTACATCATAATGTCCAAATGTACTATAAATATAAAACATCTGAATCATAATAACAACTCATAAATGTCTCCCTCTACGAGTGGATTGAGCCTCACTCTGTCTCAAGTTGTGACATCCTAATCCCTGATTGGAGCCCTCGACTGATCCGTGACCTAAGTGCTGTGCTGAGTAGTGGGCTGGGGTCTGCACATGAAACACCATAAAATTTTCAAATTCTATATATATACATGTATAAAATAACTTGTTTTGATTTTAAATAAATAAATAATACGAGTGACAAATCTAAATTACCTAACATACATGGTCTACATCATGTAGAGGAGTCTTAATAGAAGCATGACCTGATCCTACAACCTATAAATGACATGTGTTCATACAATATATAAGCATTGTGTATTTAGTTAGAAAACTTGTACACACTTGATGTCTATATGTAGAAAGTTAACTTGATATACATATGTATACACTTAAATCAAACTTATATGTACATGTGATATATAGACTTGGTTTTTAAATACATCATGGTGATGACTAGGATCGCCAGCATGATGCAAATCTCCATATCCAGGTTGTAAAACAGTAGCTTGTGTCTAATACACATGTACATTTAAGATTGCAATCAAGAGTTAGACTTCAATGTATGTGATTTTATTTAAAATTGAACTTATAATTTTTAAATATATAATTTATGAATTTAGATTATAATTTTTAAATAAATTGTACCTCAACTGCATGAACAAAGGCCCTCCCAATCTCACTGAGGTCATAATCATGGAGAGACAACGATACACGTGTAGATGGTGCAGTATCAATGCCAAAAAGAAGCCTGCTATACTCACCTCCCATAACATCATGTGCAGTAACCTCAACCTCAGGACCAACTGGAACATGTGGAGGGGTGAAGCTTGTAGGACCAACTGAAACATCTTGATGTCCCCCCAAACCCTATGAACCTGACTCACCATGGCTCCTCTGTCTACCAAAATATTGCTCGAGATGTGAGGATACAGCATCAAGTGGGATCCCATACTAATCGCTGATGAACTAGTATGAATCTAATAAATCACTATCTAGGCATCTAGTCATATTCCACAAAGCACTCTCTCCACTAATCTGTGTCACATCATGTGGCGATGGTATATCAGCACGAATGTAATGATCTGAACAGCTGGTCGATGTGGCCTCAGTGGATGGAATGTCAATCCTCAAGCATAACAAATACCTGCCAACATGATCAAATGACAATTGATCAACCTCAATGGAAAAAGTCTCTATGCTCTCAAAAAACATGCATCTCAAGGGGGTCAATGCTAGTTGGGCGGCATTTGCTACTTCCACATGTTTTGGAAGAACCAAAAGATTTGGGCTAGCTAAGGACCTCTTGTTCTAAAGAGGTGGCACATCTGCCCTTCTATACTCATCTCTCTCTGCAAACCTCCCTTTCCCCTGACCAGCATGTTTAGGGAAAGATGTATAATCGATAGATAAATCTAAATGGAACTCTGCATATAATTGTTTACAAAAATACAATGGCAATTCATCATTGTTTGGCCATTGGTGATGAGCTGCCAAAAACCTAGGATAGATGAAAAGACTGACAACTGCATCCACACACTTGGTGGGGGAATAGCCTCTCACTCTCTCTTTTTCCCCTATAAGAAGGGAACATGCTAAGAACATTATCTACTGAAACTAGCCTAGAAATAGATAACCATTTCTCCTGGCCAACAACACTCTAAGACAGTCATGCATAGAACTTGTCAACACTAATGTCATCATAGGGATTGTATGATCGAACAACTTGGATCATATGTGTGATATCATCCCTAATCCTAACCAACTTGTCTCTACCTAATAGGTTTGGTGTATTGTGAATAGAACTATTCAGTTCATCCAAATCTCTTTGAAACCTTTGAATGGTGTTAGCATATAAGTAGAATTATCACTATCACTAGGTTGACCTGACTGATGTGATGATTGATCATCCATGTTGACCTAACTTTATCTGTAGTATGATAATTAATTTTTCTATCAAACATATTGTATGTCATGATGTAAATAAACCTACATATAAATTTTCCAACTACTACATACATCTTTAAAAAATCCATGATATAAATGCACATGTGCTTCTCAAATAAACCTGCACCTTAGATGCTTGCAAATACATAAATAATAGGCCTATCAACCAAATCTGAATCAACCATTAAACACAAAACTAGGAATGCATAGAAAATCCAAATTTAAAGTCACATGTAGCATGTAGCATATTGACATGATAGCCATATAGGAATTTATATAAATCAGATTTTATCATAATTCATATAAATCAGATTTTATCCTATAGTAGTTGGAGTCATAAGAAGGTATATTTCCAATCTAGAAAAAAACCATTCAACAATCTAGAAAAGGCAGACTCTATTTAACTTTCTAGAGTATTATATATGTATATATATCTAGTGTATGTTGCTTCCTTCTTTAACCATGTTATTCCCTAGCATTTGATGGGCAAATTTGAATGGATAACCTTACAAGGGATAAAAGTGCATGTCTTGCATTGCTGTAGCACTTGATTTGACCTATTTTATGTGTGAACTGACTCCCACCCAGTAGCCATTAGCCACTTGCTACTTCTGATCACCACAACCTTTCTAATAACTTATGCACAAATTCTTTCTTGAATGGTTTCAAATTGTGATTAATTTTCCATCACCACAACCTTGATAAAAACTTATGCACAAAATTCAATAAAGAAGAATTTATGCACAAATTCTCTCTGGAATGATTTCAAAATTTGATATATTTTTTTAGCTTATATTGTGTGGATGAAATTTGACGTTCCTTGTAGTTTCCTATTGCATCATGGTATAGGGTCAGGGCTTAAATTTGATAGTCGACCTTGCCTGTCAAGCAATTCTTTTATGACAGTTAAATCTATTCAATGTTGCCTTTAAAATACTATGACCTATCTTAGTATAAGTAGATTATATAAAAATCAGATATATATATATATATATATATATATATATATATATATATATATATATATATATATATATATATATATATATATATATATATATATATATATCAGCATAATCCTATGTAAATTTTGACAGTTTGTCCAAAATCTTTCCTTTCATATGATACCGTCTTTTTAAAATTTTGATTGTATTTTACAGAAAAAATGGCTAAATATAGCTATACAACTATCAAATAAGTTTTACTGTAAAATACAATCAAAATTTTAAAAGATTGTATCATATGAAAGGAGAGGTTTTGGACAAACTGTCAAAATTCATATGAAAGGAGAGATTTTGGACAAACTGTCAAAATTTATATGGGATTATGATGATATATATATTTGGTTATTTATATAGATAATTGTCATAGTATTTTAAAGGCAGTATTGAATAGATAACTACCATAGTATTTAAACCATGTTCCCTAGCATTTGATGGGCAAATTTGAATGGATAACCTTACAAGGGATAAAAGTGCACGTACTGCATTGTTGTAACACTTGATTTGACCTGTTTTATGTGTGAATTGACTCCCACCTAGTAGCCATCAACCACTTGCTACTTCTGATCATGCCACAACCTTTCCAATAACTTATGCACAAATTCTTTCTTGAATGGTTTCATATTTTAAATGTAAAATACAATCAAAATTTTAAAAAGACTGTATCATATGAAAGGAGAGATTTTGGATAAACTGTCAAAATTTATATGGGATTATGTTGATATATATATTTGGTTATTTATATAATCTATTTATACTAAGGTATGTCATAGTATTTTAAAGGCAATATTGAATAAATAACTCTCATAGTATTTAAGCCATGTTCCCTAGCATTTGATGGGCAAATTTGAATGGATAACCTTACAAGGGATAAAAATGCATGTCCTACATTGCTGTAGCACTTGATTTGACCTATTTTATGTGTGAATTGACTCCCACCCAGTAACCATTAGCCACTTGCAAAATACTATATCATTTTAAAGGCAGTATTGAAATTTTTACTGTATCAAGCATTTTTACTATAAAATACAATCAAATTTTTAAAAAGACTATATCATATGAAAGGAGAGATTTTGAACAAACTGTCAAAATTTATATGGGATTATGTTGATATATATATTTGGTTATTTATATAGATAATTGTCATAGTATTTAAGCTAGTATTGAAATTTTTACTGTAAAATACAATCAAAATTTTAAAAAGACTGTATCATATGAAAGGAGAGATTTTGGACAAACTGTCAAAATTTATGTGGGATTATGTTGATATATATATTTGGTTATTTATATAGATAACTGTCATAGTATTTTAAAGGCAATATTGAATAGATAACTATCATAGTATTTAATCCATGTTCCCTAACATTTGATGGGCAAATTTGAATGGATAACCTTACAAGGGATAAAAGTGCATGTCCTGCATTGCTGTAGCACTTAATTTGACCTATTTTATGTGTGAACTGACTCCCACCCAGCAGCCATCAGCCACTTGCTACTTCTGATCATGCCACAACCTTTCCAATAACTTATGCACAAATTCTTTCTTGAATGGTTTCAAATTTTAACTGTAAAATACAATCAAAATTTTAAAAAGACTATATCATATGAAAGGAGAGATTTTGGACAAAATGTCAAAATTTATATGGGATTATGTTGATATATATATTTGGTTATTTATATAATCTATTTATACTAAGGTATGTTGTAGTATTTTAAAGGCAATATTGAATAAATAACTGTCATAGTATTTAATCCATGTTCCCTAGCATTTGATGGGCAAATTTGAATGGATAACCTTACAAGGGATAAAACTGCATGTCCTACATTGCTGTAGCACTTGATTTGACCTGTTTTATGTGTGAACTAACTCCCACTTAGTAGCCATCAATTACTTGCTACTTCTGATCGTGCCACAACCTTTCCAATAACTTATGCACAAATTCTTTCTTGAATGGTTTCAAATTGTGATTAATTTTTCATCACCACAACCTTGATAAAAACTTATGCACAAAATTCAATAAAGAAGAATTTATGCACAAATTCTCTTTGGAATGATTTCAAATTTTGATATATATTTTTAGCTTATATTGTGTGGATGAAATTTTACAAACCCATTTTACTTGCACATACAGTCATATAAGGTGAAGGTTTATTTCAAACACTGAACTATACATCGTGCCATAAAAAATGTTTGACAAAAAATGCCAATGTGAAGATCTAGATACATCATGCCATACAAAATGTTTGACATAAAATGCATGCCAAGGTGAAGATGGCATACTTGGTTGAGACTTTTGCAAAAGGTGGTAGGAATGTCCTTCGTGCGAAAAGCTTTCAAACCCTAGGTCATTGTCTCTATCGGAAAATGACTGCTGTGAAATTTGGCAATTTCATTTTTTTTTGTTTTTAATAGCATGATTTTGAGCGAAACTATCTTGCCCCCAGATCGACTCGCCCAAAAATAGCTTGCCACATATGCGCCATGCAGCGGCTATGTGTATTCGGGCGAAACTATCTCACTCCGAAATTATTTTGTTGGCCAAAAGTGTGACACAACTTTGTGCTTTTACCCATATATATATAATACTTTGGTATACTAAGAAAACAAACCTAAAACAAGGAAAAGGAAAAAGGACAAGACAAAAAT
Organism: Cunninghamia lanceolata; assembly: GCA_027924645.1. Classification (NCBI taxonomy): domain Eukaryota; kingdom Viridiplantae; phylum Streptophyta; class Pinopsida; order Cupressales; family Cupressaceae; genus Cunninghamia; species Cunninghamia lanceolata. The sequence continues at coordinate 13,474,829 of BSBN01000854.1, forward strand.
AAATATAAAGATAAAAAAATAGATCACACAGAGATAGCATAGGAACAAATTTTTAAATAATGACCATGCCTATGTAAATAGATAACAATAAGATACCACAAAACTATATAGGTAAAAAACAAAAATATACTTCGATCCCCAAGAGATAACCTAATAAACAATGATTATAAAAAAGAATTTATATAGTTATTATCTTTCTATGATCTATTTAAATATGATATCTTTGTATATAATATTACCTATTTTCTCTTCCCTTTGTTTCCTATAGTCCAATAGGTTGTTTCTTTGTTCCTCCTTGTGTCTTCTTGGTTTCGGCATCACTTCAACCCCTCCTTTTTAAGGTAGTTTTAAGTCTACAATGTATCATTTTTGTTCTCTTGCTCCCTTTTTCTCTTAAAGTTGATGTTAAGCCTATGTGGAAACTTATCTATCTATTATCCCTCAAAGGTTATTTTTAAGAGAAAGGTTTGTCTTATACATGGAAATATCATATTCTTCGTCTAAATCTTGAAATCAATTTTTAGAGAATAAACTATATTTACCTTTCTTCACATAATTGTTAACATGTCTTTTAAATTTGACCTATAAAATTGTTTTATTGAGACTAATAACATAATATAAATATAATGAATATTCAGGTTTAAAATTTGATAATATTTTTGTAACTTCAAATATTTTTCGTTCTATCTTTGATATGTTTATTGTTTTTGTGCTTTTTAAAAAAAATTCTTTTCAATTTTTATTTTAAGTAAAACTAAAAGTATAAATTGGAAAATTCAAAGTAAACACCTATAAAACCAAAATCAAGTACAGAAGGGCATATTCTTCTGTGGAGAAGCCTAAATGCACCATACTCTCCTCATAGAGTTCTGATCAACCAATGCATCTAGACCATATTCCAAGGAAGATGTTGAGTCTAATACTGTTTGTTCATATATTCTTCCTTGAAACGCCATTCAGTCTTTGTTCAAAGGATGGGACGAAATCCCTGACGTAGCTTTTTTATAACTCCAACCACGTTTTCCTGATTGAACAGTTTAATGTCAAAGATGTTTAGGTTGTTTGTATCCGCTTCCCGATCACTTCTCATTTAAGGGAAGCGACTAGCATTTACTCCTAGGGCATTGTGACGACACAACGGCTTCTTTTTCTTGGGCGGGTTATGCGGTAAAGGACACGTTGTCACACTTCATCCGCAGGCATGATCTGGCTCAGTTTTTCATATTATGTCGTTCGCGTTGGCTGACAGTCCAGTGTCAGCATTACACCTCATCTCTCGTTATTTGGGTGTGTGCGAATCACTTCTTAGCATTCCGTGCTTGCCACGTCGTGAGGACTGGTGTCCTTTTTTCTTTTAATCTCCCGCTGGCTGCTCCTGCCTATCTTTCGTGGTGTCTCCGTTTCTATTTTTTCCAACTCTATCTCTCCCTCATGGTGGACACTTGACTTAACTTGAGATTGTTCTTCCCAGCCTTCGATTGGGAGCCAGAAATAAGAGGAAGAGTAAAAGCGTCGGACCTGATGATGTTGATTGTATCAGATTGCACCCTCATTCAGTTGGTCGTCAAGAATATTGTCGGATATGCTTGGATCCGGGGTTACGAGGGGAGGGTACTCAATTATTCAGACATCGTCTCTCAGTTGTTATCTAACATAATGGATCTGGTAATGGATGGGGAATATGTGCATGCCTTAGCGTCTGGTTTGTTCTATAATAATATCTATACTGTGGATAGGTGGGAAGTGGCTTTCTCTAATTATAAGATGGAACAAGGTGATGCCCTCATTGGCAGTTTATTCAATCTGGCGGCGTTGCGCACCTCGCTCCCGCAACAAGCTATCTACAAGGCCCTACAAGCAAGTATCATTTTCTTAAGCAGTGTGCAAATTGATGAGGTGTTACGAGCTTTTAGTTTTCATTTCACTAAGAAGAAGGCAGAGAGATTTAAAGATGTTTTTACAGCCATCCGCTTCCTTAGGGTTCATGCGTCCGATTTGGCTCCGGGAATTCCTAGATTCGCTTTGGAGGCTGTAGATGAGGGGAGTCAGTCCTCTGTTTTAGTGGAGTTGGAGGAACAAATCTCTCCGGCAGCACCCTCGGCAGCATGAGGTAGTGGCAGGAAGCTAAAGTCCCCTTGGGTGGAGGTGGCGGTGTTTTGGTTTGATCCTCTCTTTTGCTCTTGGTGGCGTTTGGCCAGTCTTCTGTCGGTGGCTGGGGTTGAGGTTTGATGCGGTTTTTTTGTTTTGTCTCTTACTTTTCTGAATGCGGCGGCTGCGGTTTAAGGGTAAACATTGGTTTCCTTTTGTTTTTGATCTTCTATAGCTATTGTTTCATCTGGGCTTCTTAAGGCCCGATTATGTAATTTTTTTGTCTTTTGTTCAGACTTTCGTATGTAACCTTTTATGGATAATCTCAATTTCAACCTATGGGTGCTCCGCCAACTTTTTCTGGTAAAAAAAAAAAAAAAAAGCATAAGAGGCGGCTCATTGCCACAGTCAACGAAATATTCTCGCTGAATTTTGCCCTAAACATATTTTGGAGTCTATATATTCTCACAACTTATTATTCCATGGAGGCAGAGCAGGTATGATGAACATGGCAGAAGAGGGAGGGAATTGTGAGCAAGATCAAGTAAACCATGGAAACTCCAAACCAATTCCATTGATGACACCGTATCAGCTAGGACCCTTCAGTTTGTCTCACAGGTCTGCATCATTCAGTGTATATATTCTTTTATTTCATTTTTCTGGCTTGATTTCTTTCTCAATTTTAACACTTGAACCTGCCTGTGCAGAGTAGTGTTAGCACCTTTAACTAGAATGAGGTCCTGCAAAAACATACCCCAACCGCTTGCAAGTCTTTACTACTCCCAAAGAGCCAGTCCGGGAAGTCTCCTCATTGCCGAAGCCACTGGCGTCTCTGATACAGCCCGAGGGTAAAGTAATCTCACTTGTATGTAGATCATTCATTCATCGTTGCAAAGTATTTGATATGGACCAGACTGAGTTTTTAAAGTGCATTGACAGGTACCCAAATACGCCTGGAATATGGACGGAAGAGCAGGTGGAGGCATGGAAGCCCATTGTCAATGCTGTCCATGAGAAAGGGGCTTTTTTCTTCCTCCAACTTTGGCACGTTGGAAGGGCTTCCCATGTGGGTAGGTGCAGATTTCCTTGCTTTCCAATCTTCTCTGCTTCGCAATAACAGGTGGTTGCTAGAAATTTGATGAAACCATTGTCTAGTAAGCACTGAGTAAACTTGTTAAGCCAAAACACTGTTAACGAATGTTCAGTCAAGCCCCCGCCCCTGCCGTTTTTCATTAATAGGCTATTGTCAAGTAAAAATTTTTCAATAAAAATAAGACAATTAATTACTATATAGATGAGCACACTTTTGATTACGCAACAATTTGATGTTCTAGTTGAGTGTTTCTAATAATACTATTATTTATCAATTTTACATATAGATGAGATGCAAGGACTAGTGAATGACCCTTTCTAGCATAACTGTTAAGTTATATAGATTATATGATACATAGATAATATTATTTGATAAATGGGTCATTGTATGAGATGCAGATTATTAGCCCAACGGACAACCTCCAATCTCATCAACAAACAAAAGAATATCAAGACTAACTTATCAAGCTAGTGGTGATGGTTTTACAGAATTTTCCATTCCTAGAGCTCTAACAACAGAGGAAATTCCAAAAATAGTTAACCACTTCAAAATTGCTGCTAGAAATGCTAGGGTTGCAGGTATATGATTACAAGTTCAAATTTTATTGTTTGATTAAAAGCCTCCTTACTCTATTAACATATTCTAGTAAATTGATTTTGAATCAATTGTGTTTTATATGCAAAAGTTAATATGTCTCAAATAGTAATTAATATATTGGTAGAGGGAAAGAGGTTATATGTATGGTTTCAATCCCCATCAAAATTGTATCATTCTATAGAGTTTATGGCTTACATTTTATGCATATACCCTTACTGGGACCTTCTTATGTTTATGTACAATAGGATTTGATGGTGTTGAAATTCATGGAGCTCATGGGTATCTTCTTGACCAATTTATGAAGGACACCATAAATGCTAGGACTGATCAGTATGGTGGAACACTAGAAAATCGTTGTAGGTTTGCATTGGAGGTTGTTGAAGCAGTGGCAAAAGAAATTGGTGCAAATTGAGTTGGAATAAGGCTATCTCCTTTTGCAGATTACTTTGAATCAAGGGAATCAACTCCTGAAGCCTTGGGACTTTACATGGCAGAGGCCCTACATCTTGTATGCCCACTATGTAGAACCTAGAATGGTGACTGTAGAGGAGTGTGTTGCCACAAACAAAGGTCTCCTTCCAATGAGGAAGGCATTCAAGGGATCATTCTTGGTTGTTGGGGGTTACGACAAAGAAGATGGCAATGGAACAATTCTGAGTGATAAGGCTGATCTTGTAGCTTATGGTCGTCATTTCTTGGCAAGTCTAGATCTGCCAAAAAGATTTGAGCTAAATGCCCCTCTCAACAAGTGCAATAGAGACACTTTCTATATTCCTAGTGGAGACCCTTCTATTGGCTACATAGATTACCCATTCCTATAGCTACAACCAACATCATCACTTGGAAATACCCATAAGGATAATGCACCATAGAAATATGTGATACTCATATAGAGTATAAAGTACAAATATAATAATAGTAAAGGGCTCATTAATAAGTTTCAAACTTTCATATAAATATAAAGGTCAGAAGTTACCTCTCCTTGTAGTAATGTGTTATATCCTAAAAAGAATATTAAAAATATCTAGAATGAATTGGATCCCATCCTAATGTAATTTGGAAGTGGGAATTAATTAAATTATTATTATGATTTTATGGATTTTTACAAAACTTTTAATTTATGTATTTTATGATTGGATGAAGTATATTAGATGTGAAATTATTGATTATTTGTATGCTATTAATTTTTATGTATAGAGTGGGTGTGTCATATGAATAATTATTTCATGACAATTCAATTCTATCTTTTTGATTAGAGCTAAATACTATTATAATATTTTCTACTAGATGATATATAAACATATTTTTGTTTTAGTTTTTTATGTTATGTAGCTTAGTGATTATTATTGTATTGATTTTGGGAGAGACAAATATTTCTCACAAATATTGTGGGATTAGGTCAAATATTTGAGTAGATTAGGTTACATGAGATATATGGATTACTAAAGTGATGTAGTCATGGTAGGAGGGTCCTAAGAGGGACTATCCAACCATGTAGCCCATGAGAAAAACTTAACCATAAATGACTTCAAAATGCAAGAATTCACATGAAACACGACACATCATTGAATAGAAAACTTGTAATATTATCACTAAGTTGCAACCACAAGTTTTCTACAATGGACCCTCTTACATGCTAGGTAGTACAGTCATTTTCTTACACAAGATTAACAAGACTAGATAAATTGAACTAACTATGGAACAACACATCCACACTTTCTAAAACTAAGTACATAATGATTTCTAGTATAATATATAACCTCATGAGTTTTACCACAAACTTGCCACATGGGATACATAATGACTCAAACACAAGTACATTTGATTCTAAGCACTAGAAAGCATTTCTACATGCCACATTGGACACCTTCAAATTGTATCCCATGTCATTGAAAGAAACAATATTTCATAAGATAAGTATTGATTACCAAGTTTGAAGTGGTTGATTAGGTAGATAAGTGAATACATATAGGAGAGGAGAGGTAGTTATTAGTTGAGGTAAAGACTCCACAACTAAGAGTTGTCATCAAGTTGCCTCCCTACAAACTAGCATGAGTAACTGGTTATTAGGCAACTTGATGACACCTATCCTAGTTGCCCAACAACCTTGACACCTCAATGAGGCATGTGTCAAGTTTGTGTAAGGACACACCTAAGTAGGCTTATGCCTAAGTGTATAATATGTATGAAATATATATACACTAACACCCCTCTTAAGCATAGCTAAGGTGGGCACAAATGAAATGGGTCTCAGCTACAAAGCCTGGTGAGGTACCCATGTACAATGCAAATATGACATTGGGTCTCAGAAACTCATCTTGATGAGGTACCCAAGTACAATGCATCTCTCATAAATGGAGAAAAGTAGAAAACCCTATGGAAAAAAAAACTACCCTCCAAAAGAGAGATAAGAAAAACTAGAAGGCACCCCCTAAAGAGGATGAACTCTCTAAATGTTGACCAACTACTCTAGATGATGTCCTACTAGAAAGACCATTGGATGCTCTCTGTGAAGAATCTTTGGAATCCCATGTAGCAAGGGAGCAAGAACATCTGCTAGAAAGAATGTATGGATGCTTACTGGGAAGCATCTTTGGAATCTCATGTGGCAAGTGATGCAAGTACTATCAAAAGAGAAGACAAGCCTATTGTGAAGAATTCTTGGAAGTTCATGAAGAAGAAACACATAATTCTCATGTAGCAACAAGTACATTCAAAATGTAATCTAAAACAAAAGAGAATAAATTTTTGGTAGAAAATAGTTCAAAGATTCTGCTATATAGAACCAATGGAAGCAGGGATAACTTTAAGAACCCCCCTCCTCAAAGAAGGTGTATAAACTTGGCGAATTGTGTATACTTCCCAAGAAGAATATTAATTTTATTGGCAATTTTTTTTGTTTTTCTAGGAAAAAAATAATCTTATTTGGCGAATCTTTTGTAATCGCTAGAGGTCTATGGAAAATCCTAGCGAATTGTATTTTTTTTAAAACCAATAAAATATTTTCATTGGCATTTAAAACCTATTTTCAAACCAATTAAATATTTTCATTGGTGAATTAAAACCTATTTTCAAACCAGTAAAATATTTTTGTGGGCAAATTAAACCTGTTTTCTAAATAAGAAAATATTTTTGCTGGCGATTAAAATCTAATTTCAAACCAAAAAATATATTTTCATGGGCGACTTAAACCAATTTTCAAAGCAATAAAAAAAATTATTGGTGAATTTAAATATAGTTTCAAACCAATAAAAAATAGTGTGGTGAAAATATCATTTGTTCTATTCCAGGACAAATTTTACACACATCGAAATTCCTTCATAAAGTGTCCAGATGGGGCAAGTGTCAACATATTTATTATGTCTGAAGCAAGATGTCAGCACAAAATAATATAACAGACAATCGTTTGATGAATTTTTGATGGACGACTGTAGTTGCATTTCAAAAGAAAATGTCTGAAACACTAGACTGGTGACTTCAAGCCTCCAAAATAACACTTGAACTATTAGATTTCCAAATATCAATGGTTGACATCTCATATGAGAAACCCTCTATGTAATCTTATGTTGACTTGCTACCTCCAGTTGCCAGTTGTCTAAGTTGAAACCCGAGCCACCAAAACTATGTTGTTTACCAACCCCTTATACCTAATCTTGTTGGTCACCGCTTGGTGGGGAACGGGTTAACCTAGCAGGCTAGCAGGGTGCACTTTTTAAATGCTTTAGCAAATATTTTGAAGTAGCCCTAAGAGACTTGAAGGGTGAGCTATTACAGATTTAATTAAGACACATGGGAAATTCCTTGGCAAGATGTTTTAATCTTAGCCATCTAATGTTGAAGAATTTAAGCAGACAACAGATGGCTTGAGAAGCTAATATGCGAGCAGGTTGTCGGTCAGTTAAGTCATGACTTCATGTTCTAATATTCGTAAGTTGACTGGCCCCTTAATCTAGGATTCTAGAGGTTACCCGCTATCGTCGGTTGCAAGAAGGGTGAAATCTAATGGTCGTGTAAGGGCACATGAGGAATATGTTAGGAGAGAATATTTGTTGCACAGCTGCAATAGAATGACACATGTCAAAGAATCTAAGCTGGCATCCTATCCCATTAAAGGCCCTGCGTCAACTAAAGACTTGATCCAATAGTTGTGCATCGTCGCAAGGAGCATCTCACAAGATGGAATATGTGCTACGTGGTTGCGACATGGTAACACTTGGCATCTCTTGTTTGAGAAGTGAAAGACAGGCACGTGGAGGCTAAGGTACGCTGGCGTGGGGTAGGTAAGAGGTGCACCATCACACGATGTAATGATGCGAGGTGCTTCTACGTATCCGACCTGTACAAAAGGTGACATGTTTCGATTGGCAATGAAGATTGTCAAATCTAGTTAGCCAATCAGGACCATGGATTTTGGAATGTAAGGAAAAGATCAATGGCCCAGATTCAAACTTTCAAAAGAGAAAGATTTCCAAGTGTTTGTGGCACAAGTTCATTAATATAGAGAATTGTATAGGAATTCAAGAATTAAGGTATTCTCAAGAGCGTGACTGCATTCAGAGTGAAGAAATCATTAGAACGAGTAGGAAAAAGTGATCTCAAGCTTCTGTAAGCGCTAAAAACTAGTAAGTAATTGTTCCTCCTATGTGCCTAGTTTTTCCAACTGTAGGTTAATTCTAAAGCTTTTAGAGCTATTCTTAACCATAAAAACCCTAAGCTACCTTCATAAAAGCAAAATGAGTCAATCAGGCCATCTTTCCACTTCAAAACAAAGCTTAGATGATGATCTTATGATTCAAGTCCCTAGTTCTGCTAGAGCTCCTTTGAAATTCCATGGCCTAGGCAAACCCTAGGATAAATTTCTTGACTACTGCTATAATTGATGGGATGCCAAATTAGTTGTCCCAGGTTGGATACTCTTTGAGCATTGGCATAAGAGGATGAACTATAAGACCCCTATCTATCATGCCTAGAGATATGATTTAGCCAAGCTCATTTGTTCCAATCTTTTCCCCAACCCTGACTTAATTAGGTCAACAACATTAAGGTATGATCCAGCCACTAAAACAGTAAAAGTTGGAAATGGTATAAAATTTATCGAGCTTACCAAATAATACATTGCCGTTGTATTCAACTTGGACCATGCAACCAACAAACAAATTGACCTCATGGCTTTAAAGAAAAAATACTAGACTGTGAAACAACCTTATAGGGAATATAACTTACCAAAGCACAAGCCAAGGGGTGTTGGTGGGAAATTGGTAAAGATTTCAGATAATGAGAAGAAACTTTTTCATTGTAGTATGTTAAATGAATATTTTGTTAGAACCTATCACAGTCTGTGTCAAGTATTAGACAAAGATGCTTCAGATAGAATGCTTGTTTCTTTGATGATGATGGCTATTGATATTCAAAACCCAGATGTCAAGGAACCATATGATTATGCCACTTTCATAGCTGACCATATGCATGATTAGATGACAAAGATCAAAAATAATTTGTCTAAACTAGATGTCCATGTTGAATTCACATGGTACTCCTTGTTGTGCCATATGTACTTATTTGCTTTATCAGGGATGTGGCACCAGAATCTACATGTCAAGGTTTTAGATGCTCAAGGGAACAAGCTGCCAGTGCAAGTATGGACATGTATGCTAGATATGCACAGTATCAAGTAGATTATGTCATCTTTGAAGAATATTTTGTGAGGAGAATCCTTGGATTTTTGGAGCCAGAGGGTGAAAGGTTGCATCCTGATGTATTGGATTTCTTACGGCCTCTAGATAGGACTCCCCACCTTGGAATTGATCATAATTGGGGTGATTGGTTCTATCATGAGCATACTACTTGCATAAGGGTCTATGGATGCCAGACTGTACCTCACATACTACCCAAATATGTGCCAAAGAGGGTGACATTTTTAGAAGTTACAAGGTAGTTAAATGATTCTAACAAGGAACACTTTACGAACCACAAGAAAGGTTCATTCTCCCCTTCTTCCATCAAATTTTGTGATTTCATGATCCCTGATAAGAGTGGGTTGGACCAAATTTATTCAGTTATGCAATGTTTTGGAATGTATTTGAAACAACCAAGGTATTTTGACCTTGAGGGCTTCATCAGCAAAACCAGAGTTAGCAAGAGAAGGCTCAAGTACTTTCATCAAGTGGATTACAATGTGGACATTACCAGGAATTGTTTTAGAATGAATGATGTCCACCACTTGAGGATCTAGTGGGATACTATCATGGCCAGTGAGAAGATGAAGATAAACATGAATCCTGCATATCCAGGTGCATTTGCAGAAGTGCAAGACCCAATCAAGAGAATTGAGAAAATACTGGTGTGCCCCAAGGTGACACACTTAGTTTGATAAACCCCTATTTCAACAATTCATCTAACTGTGCCTTAAGGTCATATAGTTCTATCGTTGTCATTCAGTAGGGTGCTTTAGAATGTGGTTCTGTTCCTAGTATTAGATCTATGGAAAATCAAATTCTCTTTTTGGCGGTAGTTCTATCAATTCATCAGGGAAGACATCTTTGAACTCCTTTAAGGATATGATACTTGTCAAAAGATGGTTCCTGATTATTAAATCTCTTATTTTGACTGCATAGATTGAACATCCCTTTATTTTAGCCTTTTTCAATTGCATATCTAAAATCTGTCTTAACTTAAGGGGTGTTCTAGAACCATGAATCTCTACCCAATTCCCAGAGTCATCAAGGCATGTCACTACTTTCTCTTCACAATCTACTAAGGACTTATGTTTAGATAGCCAATTGATTCTGAGAATGACATCATAAGATCCTAGAGGTACAACATAGAGATTGACTTGCATTTGAAAAGTATGAAGATCTAATTCACTACATAGTAGACATGAATCTACTCTTTTCTCTACATTGTTACCATATTGCATCATCCAAGAACTTTCCATGTGTTCCAGTTTTGTAGATAACTTATGGTGCAGTCATGGTAGAAGGGTTCACCGAATGAACTATCCAGACCATGCAACAAGAGTAAACATAACGGAAATAATCCAAAGAAATAAAGCAAATGTAAATTTAGTCATTCAATATATCATATAATTCAAATAGAGATCGGCTGACAACATGCGGGGTTACAATTAGGGCTCACAGGCCTGATTACATACATGTGCAAGATAAAGCTTTGAAGCTCCTTCTCACAAAATTCAAGCTATCAATATTCTAAATCATGAAAACTATCTTCACTACTTTCCTAAGGATCTATTACATTAATATATATCATCTCCAGACCAATAGATTCCTTCGCGTCAGCCAAGGAAGATAACAAATTCCAAAGAAGAGATGTAACGTGTGTACACAGATAGGTCAGACCTAAATGCATATAACACTTTTGAAAAATGAATGGAATGATGTGTGGATCTCTGAGGAAGGTCGGCCATGAACCAAAGATCATTGAATGATGTGTCATTAGGCTCCAAAGATCAGGAAATGCTTCCGCAAGTTTCTCCTTTAGCTGGTTGCCAGTGAATATCATGATGTTCTGCTTTGAGAAACAATCAACTTTTGATAGCGATATCTTTCTGGTATTGAAGTGCGGATCTCTGAATTCTGGATATGATGGAGATGTTAAATCCAGCTCGACAAGATCTAAAAATTCTACTGGCCAAGATACAAAATCTTCTACTGACTGAACTACCTGAACTGAAGTGGAAAAGAAACAAATTGAACTGCAAACAAACTGAAATGCAAATGTTTTTGGTTAATACAAGATTGCTCTCGAGCCAGGGATGCTCCTGCATCAGACATCCAGGGTTATTGAAAAAGTGAGTCCCTCACTTTGTTGGGGATAAGGGAGAACCAAGATGGTCCACCTCAGCCTAAGAAATCTATGATGAATCTTCTTCCGGTCTACCTTTCCACTTCACAAGATATTCTTTGTATTGTCTTCTTCTAGTGTTGCATCCAACTCTGCTGTCCAAAATGTCTTCAATCTACTCTGAAGTTTGTTATGGTAACTGTTTCTTCAAGTCTTCTTCTATGCTGTCACTGAACTCTACTTCATGATATTGATATAGGTCTGCAATGTTGAAAATAGGTGATATACCCAATGTCTCTGGTAACTCCACTTCATATGCATTTCCTGAATCAAATTTCCTAAGTATCTTACAAGGTCCAAACTTCATCTTCAACTTGTTATATGTCCCAACTAGAAATCTTTCTTTTCTCAAGTATACCATCACTTCATCTCCAACTGCAAATTCCTTATGTCTTCTCTTCTCATCAGCCTTTTCTTTGTACTTATTATTCATATTCTCTAAATGCTTCTTCACCTGATCATACACTATCTTCATGTGATCTACAAATTCTTCTTCTTCTGCACTTCTCTTTTCCTTTGTGCTGATATCTCTTAGTTCTACAACTCCTTTAGGGTTTACTCCAGTAACAATATCAAAAGGTGTTCTTCTGGTACTCCTGTTTACTAAATTATTGTATGCAAACTCTGCTTGTGAAAGAATCAAATCCCAACTTCTTGTCTTACCTCCAACCAAACATCTCAACAAGTTTCCCAAACTCCTATTCACTACCTTTGTCTGTCCATCTGTCTATGGATGAAAAGTTGAACGAAACTTCAAATTTGTCTTCATCTTCTTCCAATGTGTCCTCCAAAAGTATCCAACAAACTTTGTATCTCTATCTGAAACTATACTCTTAGGTAATCCATGCAATCTCACAATCTCCTTGAAAAATAGGTTAGCTACATGCACTGCATCAGTTATCTTCTTACAAGGTATGAAATGAGCCATCTTTAAAAATCTATCAACCAATACAAATATTGAATCATGTCCTCTCTGTGTCTTAGGCAATCCCATCACAAAATCCATGATTATGTCTTCCCAAGGTCTCTCTGGTACTGTCAAAGGTTTATACAATCCAGTATTCTGACTACTCCCTTTTGCAACTTGACAAACTCTACAACTCTGCACAAATCTCTGAACATCCTTATGTATCTAAGGATAAAAGAAGTTTTCACTCACCAAAGCCATTGTCTTATCAATGCCAAAATGTCTTGCCAATCCACCACTATGTTTCTCCTTGATCAAGTTATCTCTCATGGAACTCTTAGGTATGCACAACTGATTTCCTTTGAATAACATATCTTCTTGAATGAAATAGTCCAACCACTTACTCCTATCTATCACAATAGGTTCTTTACATTCTTTCCAAGGTTGTCCAAAATTAGTGTCTCCCTCGTACATGTTTTTCAATTCATCAAAACCCAACACTTCAACTTTCATTTTTGTCAACAAGTTTCTTCTTCTACTCAATGCATCAGCAACTTTCTTTGATTTTCCACTCCTATGATTCAACAAAAAAGTATAACTCTACATGAACTCTACCCACCTCATATGTCGTTGATTCAACTTACCTTGATTGTTCAAATACTGTAAAGCTTGATGATCTGTATACAACACAAGCTCCTTGGGCAACAAGAAATGTCTCCACTTCTTCAAGGCTTGAATTATGGCATAGAACTCTTGATCATAGACTGAATATCTTCTTGTTGCATCATTCAACTTCTCACTAAAATATGCTACAAGTCTACCTTCTTGACTTAACACTGCTCCAATTGCACTTCCACTTGCATCACAATCGACTTGAAATACCTTATTGAAATCTGGTAATGCCAAAACAAGTTGCTCTGTCACTTTCTGCTTCAATAGCTCAAAACTTTTATCTGCTCTTGATGTTTGCTTGAAATCCTTTCTATCACCTCTCATTGTCTCTGTCATAGGGTTCCAAACTGAACTGAAATTTCTAATGAACTTCCGGTAGAAACTAGCCAATCCATGAAATGATCTAACTTCTCCAATGCTCTCTGGTGTAGGCCATTCAACAATTGATCTCACATTCTCAGGGTCCATCTTCAATCCTTCTGCAGAAATCACAAATCCCAAGTATACCAACTCTTTTTTCATGAAACTACACTTCTTGATGTTTATCAGCAATTTCTCTTCTCTTAGTCTCCATAAAACTTGTCTAATATGCCACAAATGTTCCTCTTTTGTTTTACTCAAACTCAGAATGTCATCCAAGTATACAATCACAAACTTACCCAAGAATTTCTTCAAGACTTCATTCATCAATCTCATGAAAGTACTCGGTGCATTCGTCAATCCAAAAGGCATCACTAACCACTAATATAATCCTTCATTTGTCTTGAAAGTAGTCTTCCATTCATCTCCTTCTCTGATTCTGATATGATGGTATCCACTCTTAGGTCTATCTTTGTGAAATATTTTGCTTCACTCAAACAATCCATGATATCATCCATCCTAGGTAAAGGAAATCTATACTTAACTATGATCTTGTTTATTTCTCTGGAATCAGTACACATTCTCCATTCTCCATCCTTCTTTGGTGCCAACACAGCAGGTACTACACAAGGACTCAAGCTTTCTATGATCAAACCTTTCCTCAACAATTCTTCATTCTCTGTCGGTGTCATCTGGTGTGCTACTTTGTTAGGCAAACTTGCTCTGGGTATAAGATCCATGTGATGACTGATACTCCTTATAGGTAGCAATCCTTCAGGTACATTATCTAATATGATGTATTCATACTCTGTCAACAACTCTCTTATCTCCTCCAGTTGTGATTCTTCTTTTTCTTTCTTCAATGTTTCAGGCTTCTTAGGAATCAAGGCATAACACATATTCTCATGTATAAAACCATCTAGAAATTTTCTTCCATCTACCAAATAGATTCTAGCATTTCTACATACTACATCTTTAGGATCATTTTCTAAAGGAATCAAAGTAATTTTCTTTCCATTTTTTGTTATAGTATATGTATTATTTCTCCCATCATGAATAGCTTTTCTATCATATTGCCAAGGTCTATCCAACAAGATATGACAAACATCCATAGGCATAATATCACACTTGAGACTTCATCATGATAAGATCCAATATGAAATTTCACCAGACATTGTTCACTCACCAGTACCTTATGATCATTCTAAATCCATGCTATCTGATAGGGCTTAGGGTGTTTCAATCTTTCCAACTTCAGCTTAGTCACCATCTCCTCTGAAACTAGGTTATCTGAACTACCACTATCAATTACAACTTTACAACACTTACCTCCTGATTTGCATCTAGTTTTGAACAAGCTTTTCCTCTGTGGTGGTTCCTCATTTGTCTCTATTTGAGATAGTGCTCTCCTCATCACCAATGACTCTCCTTTCTCTGGTTTACCAACAGAATAGGGGTCACTTAGTTCAATAGATTCTTCTTCAACATAGACTTCTCTTCCACTATTTTTTGTCCTCTTACTTGTACTACCCTGATTACATTCAAATGCTCTATAAACATCCACACTTGAAACAAGTACCTTTGAATGTCCTCTTATCCAATCCTCTTCCTTCTCTTCTGTATCCTTCATTTTGGTATGCATTATAGTTGCCTCTGAGATGAAAATTTTTGTCATTCCTCTGGTATGCAATAGTATCTCTGTCATCCTTCTTAAATGGGATGTCAAACTTGTTCTGCTCTGGATATGATCTATCTCCTCTGGAATAAGTCCTACCTCTCTAAAATTTACCTCCTCTTCCTCTCTATCTCTGATCATGTCTTTTATTTAGCTTCTCTTCAACCTTCAAGGCAAACTGATATGCTTCTTCCAAAGATGTCATCCTTACCAAGCTTAGTTCCTCTTGAATGTTCAATCTCAGTCCATTGATGTATCTAGCCACTTTCTCCTTGCTTGCTTCACTATGTCGTGTCCTTATGATCATTTTATGAAATTCTTCAGTGTATTCCTTCACATATTTCTCTTTTTGTCTCAGGTTCTGAAATCTTTTTAACAGCTCCAACTCATAGTCAGCAGGTATAAACTGATTCTTCAACTTTGTCACCATCCTATCCCATTTTGTAATCTTTTCTTTCTCTCTTCTATTTCTTTCCAACTGAACTTCTTTCCACCATATAGCAACATGTCCTTTCAACTTTGTCTTTGCAAATTTCACCTTCTCCAGATCTTCAATTTTCTCATATTCAAAGTATTCTTTGATGTTATTTATCCAATCAATCAATTCTTTAGGGTTCAGATTACCAATATAATTTAGCACATCAACTCTAGGTCTCTTTCCAATCTTTGAAATAGCTCGCAACATCTTTACTTTATCTGATTCTTCTTGATCACTTTCTAGGGTTTCGCTAGTTTGTTCAACAGATTGAAATTCTTCTTCCTCATCGTTTTCAACATTAGGTCTCGGTGTCAATCCTCTTCACCTATCTTCTTCAACAGCATCCAAATAAATTTGCATTGTTTTCATTATCTCCACCATGTCATCTATTCTACTAGCCATTGTTCCAACAACAACAACTCTCCTCGACGACATTCTTCCTAGGATCAAGTGTAAACTACCTTAGGTTTGGCGATCAGGCTACAAGGTGACAACTACCTCACAATCAACGATCGGTTGTAACACAAGTAACTTGCCTCAATTTGGTGATCTATCCACATCAAGATCTTATAGAATTCCCTCACCAACTTTGCTCAATTTGCTCCCAAAGATTTGAACTTTTGTTTTGATACCACTTGGTGTAGTCACGGTAGGAGGGTTCACCAAATGAACTATCCGAACCGTGCAGCAAGAGTAAAAACAACGGAAACAATCCAAAGAAATAAAGCAAATATAGATTCAGTCATTCAATATATCATAGAATTCAAATAGAGATCGGTCGGCAACATGCAGGCTTACGATTAGGGCTCACATGCCTGATTACATACATGCACAAGATAAAACTTTGAAGCTTTTTTGCACAAAATCCAAGCTGTCAATCTTCTAAATCATGAGAACTATCTTCACTACTTTCCTAAGGATCTATTACATCAATATATATCATCTCCAGACCAACAGATTCCTTTGCATTGGCCAAGGAAGATCACAAGTTCCAAAGAAGAGATGTAACGTGTGTACATAGATAGGTCAGACCTAAATGCATAGAACACTTCTGAAAAATGAATGGAATGATGTGTGGATCTCTGAGGAAGGTCAGCCATGAACCAAAGATCATTGAATGATGTGTCATTAGGCTCCAAAGATTAGGAAATGCTTTTGCAAGTTTCTCCTTCAGTTGGTTGCCAGTGAATATCATGATGTTATGCTTTGAGAAATAGTCAACTTCTGATAGCGATATCTTTCCGGTATTGAAGTGTAGATCTCTGAATTCTGAATATGATGTAGATGATAAATCTAGCTCCACAAGATCTAAAAATGCTACTGGGCCAAGATACAAAATCTGCTACTGACTGAACTGCTTGAACTAAACTAGAAAAGAAACAAATTGAACTGCAAACAAACTGAAATGCAAACATTTTTGGTTGATACAAGATTGTACTTGAACTAGGGAGGCTCCTGCACCAACTTACCTACAATCTTAGGATCAATAAAACATTCCATAGCTCCTATATCAATTAAAATAGAAACTGGAAGGCCGAAGAGCTTACCGGACATTTAAATGGGTGTAGCTTGGAAATCTACTTGACGATGATCTACACTTGTATGAATCTGGTGTTGAGGAGCTCCCTATCAATTTCAATCTCTCTGGTTCACTGTTCACTGAGGACACACACTAGCATAATGTTCTCCTCCACAATTGTAACATCCATCTCTGGGCCTCTGTGTCTAGCTGGCTTGTCCCTCCTGTTATTGTTACCATTGTTGCCATAGTTACCTCTCTTATTATTATTTCCACCTTGGTTCCCATTGTTCTTTTCCTAATAATTATTGCCTCTTTTAAGATTCCTTATCTAGTGCTTGTAGTTCCCTTGGTTGTTATTATTACCCTGATTGTGACTGTCATTCTAAAACCTTTTATTTCCATTCTTCACATCTCGACTCTTACAGTAATTAACAATCTGCTGTAATTTCTGCTCCTGTTTAGTGTCTTTTTCAAACACTTCATCCATGGTCAATGGATTGTGAATATCCACCTCTGACCCAATCTATGGCTTAACCCCAAAATAAACTTACAAATCTTGAACCTCTCGTCAAGATGATACTGTGGAACATACTTCAACAGGTAAGAATCTCACCCAATACTGAGTATTGTCAAACCTCCCTAAGTTAGGTTTTAGAATTCTATCATTTTCTTGTCAAAATAGAGTTCTGACAACCACCTCTTCCTAAAGAGCTTGAAGAAGTGGTCCCACATAACTTCTCCCAGTAACAATTTCTTTTTAGCCTTTTTCGTTATCCCACCAAGTCGCAACTTCCCCAGTAAGCTAGTAAGAACCCAATATAGCTTTAGTTTTATTAGACAAGTTTCAGAGATCAAAATATTTTTCCATATCAACTATCCATGCTTCTGCTCTGTCACCTATAGTCTTACCATCAAACTTAGGAGAGGCAACCTTCTTGAGGTCTTTACCTAACTCCTCAACAATTCTGTTTTGATTGTTGGCATTTGCTTTACCTTCTGGGTTTCTAGCTTCTTCTCTCCATTCCTCATTCTGGTTTCCTCTTATTCCTCTAACTTCCTATTCCAGATTGTTCATTCAAGTTCCCTATTGATTCAAGAGAGAAAGGATTTGATCTAGTTAGTTATTATGTCCATAATTATTTTGTCCTGCATTGTTATTATTGTTTGCCTCATTTCTGTTTCCTTCATTATTCCTGGCATTATTTCCTGTATTGGTGCTAGTAATATTCCCTACATTGGCTCCATCATTGTTTCCTACATTTAGGTCATCGCCAGATCCTAGGGTTGCTCCCTTACATCCATAATTTCTAGTATTCATGATGAATTATCTGAAAGGAGTTTACAACTTTAGCATAACATTCCAAAAGGCCTAGAGTAGAACCTAGCACTCTGATACCAAAATGTGAGATCCTAAAAGTTCCATTAACTTAACCCTCATCAAAGATTAACTCTAGTTCATAATTCTCAAAATAAAACAATAAATATATAAATCTTTCATTCATAATATCAGTTTTCACATGAATACAACTATAAACCACTTAGAAATTCATATTATTACAAATTCTTAATATCTATACATCCTAGGATTATAATAGCCCATCCAATTGTCCTAACATCAATGAAGGAATCTTAATATAATACAAGTATGAAATAACAATAATGTCAATCAAATCCAAAAGTCTCTCTAGATGTTGATGAGTCAGTTTGCCATCCACAAGCCAAGGATGAGAACATGGATTGGGTTCTTTTCCACCCAACCATGAAGCATACGCTTCCCTAGAATCCTTCAACAAGAAGGATACCTGACCCTGCACAAGGAGCCTAGCAATCTGTAACAATAAGCAGGATGGAATCTGGTGCATGCTTATTAACCTACATGCATCCCTAACATGAATGCAACATCTCATTAACATGATTGGGCAGAAAAATAAAACAAGGCATAAATCCATCTATTTCAATGGTCCAAAAGTTAACTTTGATCAAAGTATGAAACCAATTAGAACGGTAGTGTAGGTTTTGAAAAAGAAAACTTACTTCTCTGTTATTCCTCATTTGGCACCCGTCCTGGAAGGTATCTTTCCCCAAAACACACAAATCATATCAAACAATGCATTCAATTCCTTTTCAAAGTAAAATATTCTTTTTCCATTCAAGCACGACTTAGGAAATAAACAATTCGTTATGTTTGATTTCAACATACTTTTGTATTTCTTTTTCCAAAACCAGAACAATCATAACAACAAAGCAATAAGGTTTCTTTCAATAAACATTCATTTCACTTTTTTCATAAATTGAAATTAGACAATCTTTCTGACTATTCAATGCAAGTTTTATTTCCCATGAATGCCTTTGTTTATCGAATAATGCATATGGTAAATCAAATGAATATTTTCAGCTTCTATCTCCATGAAATGGTTTATATGGTTTGATTTCATATGTTAAAAATACCATGTTTCAGTCATGTTTTCAAATAGGTGTTTCCTCATGTATGATCTTGCAATAACTATAAGTTTAAATGATATTTAAACTACTCAAAAATAAGCCAAAAAGATTGTTAAAGATCTCTGTTTACTCACAATTTTTAGTTTAGTTCTCGCTGTCCACACTTGTTTTTCTATTGTTTTTCCACTCTAAAATGGTCTCAGAAGTTTATAATAGTAGCATGTATGTTTATAATATCAATGTTTGAAGTTAGAACAACTGTTAAAAGCTTGGGACAATAGTCTTTAAACTAGGGACAGTAGTGTTAAACTTTTGACAGCAGTATAAAAGGTGAGAACAGTTGTATAAAAGGTTGAACAACAATGTTTTCCTCTCCATCATCCATGTTTTGGTTTAGAACAACATTGTTTTCACATATAACAGTCACATTTTCAACGACAAAGTCATGTTTTCCTGTGAAAAATACAACTACAGGAAGAATTTCAATGTCTAGATTTATTAAAAAAAAACATAACAACAATAATAAAGGGCCAAACAAGGTTTTTGCACAACCACATACATGCTTATATATGTATATATATACATATAATTTGCAAATATATGTATATATGTACATATATATAGTCAAGGATTGGCATAAATTGTGGAGAAAACTCTCAATCAAACACAAATTGATCACTTAAAAACTTAGAACAACAAGAATTCACATCTTTCATTTCAAAATTCATGCTTTTAAGTTGAGAAATTAAAAGTAAAAACAAGAGAAACCTGGACAAGATGAATATGTCTGCCTGTGCTGTGACGTTTTCTCTTCTTTCCTTGGTTTTTGGCTGCTAAATCTTGCCTTCCCTCTTCCTATACAAGCTACTTGAGCCTTCACAAACTGTGTTTGTTTAGTTTTCCCTTTCCTATCTTTGTATTTTTCCTTCTTTTACAAGAAAACCTTTTGCTTTTTTTTTTTGCCTTTCTCTATATTATGTATATGTGTATATATATCTTCCTTTTTTATTTTCTGTTCTTTTTTTTCTTTCTTTAAAAATATGAAATCCTTGTGGCCATTATGGCCGCCCCATCCCCTCCATGCATGGGATCTCTCTCTTACGCATGCATTTCTCTACCCTCTTATTACAAAAAGACTCAAGTTTTATTACATAACTATTGTTTAAAGCAGTTTGGGGTGCCTAAAATAGGTCGTTCTTCCTCACACACATGCATTATATATATATATATATATATATATATATATATATATATATATATATATATATATATATATATATATATATATAAACATTTAAATTATTATTTTCTTTGGGATTTGACTTTTATTTATTTTTAGGATTCTAATTATATATTTTAATATATATTTAGATATATAAATAATTACTTGTATTTATATATCTAACTATATATGTATTTATAATTAAGAAAATACAAAAAAAATCATGCATTATGCCATATATATATATATATATATATATATATATATATATAATTTTAATTTTGCAAGAATGATGTATACTACTCTAAATCATGCAACATCGAAATACAAGGATGGAAATAACATTGGAATAAAATGACAAAAGGTAACATTGAACACTATGATGAAAATTAACCATTGAATAGAAATGACAAGAGTAAACTCGAGTATGCAAGATAGTCAATCAATGCAACTTTTAGGAAATCATGAGCTACATGAGTGTGTGTGATACACCGATTACATCCACCTTATTCTTACTGATGGCTAGGAATCCTCTGCCCAACCCATGTTCTCACCTTCGACAACCTACATCAAGCATAGTGATTCCACTGTTAATAGGTTAGTTTCTAAGAAATCATAGCCAGAGCACAAGTTTTCATCTTTCCGTAATAAATAAGCATCATTAATCAATTAATCAAATCCAGTTAACACATTCACATGCAATTTTCACCTTAATTTAACTAATCATCACTGATTTTATCTAATTGAGTCTCAAAATTACAAAAATTAAATTAAAGTCAAATTTGAGACGTGATATTGTTCCTCCTGGCCAAAGTCAAGGATACAATCCTTATGCAGGGCAATATCAAAAGCCACATCAAGATCCACATCATAATGTACATGGAAACATGTATCATCCTGGAGGGATGCATCATAATGTGCAAGGTAATGTGAATCGTAATGCAGGGATTAACTATAATGTGCATCTAGGAGTGTATCAATAGCCTCAACAACAGGGACCTTAACACCATCAATATCAACCTCATCAGAGGCAAAATCCATTTGCAAGAGGCCCAATGAATGTGGATAGATTCAGATAGCTTGACTTTTTTGGTATCTGGGGATATCCAAATGGCATTGATAATAAGGTAAGGAAAACAATTCCTAAATTTTTTGGTAATAATGCTATCTCTGGAGAAGACCATATAAGAGCATTTGAAAATGTCATGGATAATTTTGAAGTTGAACATGAAGATGTGTATATGAAATTGTTCATGCAATCACTAAATGATGATGCAAGGGATTGGTATAGAAATTTGCCTGATGCTTCAATCAGCTCTTGGGCTGAATTTAAAAGGATATTCAAGGAACAATATGGTGATCATTATGATCCTAAATTTGCCTTGCATGAACTGAAAAACATTCAGAAGAACTATAATGAGTCTGTGGCAAATTTCAATACTAGGTTTATGAAGGTGTTTAACAAGATCCCACATCATTTGAAATCAACAGATCCAGTGTGCTTGGTCTTCTATTTGAATGCTTTTGTTCCCAAGATAGGATATGAGCTTAGAACAATAAATCCACCAGTTCTTACCAAAGAATTCAAAGCTTCTTTGAATATAGAAAACAATAGGCGAGCTTCAGGGAAAATTGGTAGAAGAGATGATGTTAGAATATTGCAAAACCCTAAAGCTCATCCAAATAGGTAGCCAAAAGAAGAAGACAAGTTAGAAAAGGTCTAGAATGCTGTCAAGGATTTATCATATAAGGTGGCAAGAAATGAAAAAGGATTCATATGTTTTGATAAATCAAACTATCCTAGAAATGAAAGACCAGGGTTGCAGGGCATGCCATACAGGACAAATTGGAAAGATGGAAGGCCTGTGGTTGAAGGTCAAAAGCAAAATGTCAATAGAGACACACCTAATCCATTGAGGAGATATGGGGGAAATATGGTAGATGACACTCCATGGTGTGTGCCTTGCAATTTTCCTCACTCCCCTGATTATTGTGTGGTTGCATAGTCAATTCAAGAAAATGAGATACCATATGATCAGAAGAGAGATAAGCATACTATAACTATGTTGGCAGTCGGGCCATATGAGGTAGAAAGGGATCATTCTTCTTTAGAAGAGGCTAGATCAGAGTATGATGTAAATCATTAGAGGTACAATAGTCATGTTGGCCAACAAGTGGTATTCTTTGATCAAGAGGACAACATAAGAGATACTCAGGTCTGCTCTGTAAAGTCACAATCAAACCAAACTCAGTTGAGGAGGCCTACTGAATAGGAAATGAAGGAACTTATAGTTGCTGCTATAGCACAACCTAGGAGCAACTACAACCTAAGAAATAGAACTATCAATGCTGATCAAGGTGTGCCAGGGAGTTTGTTCATGAAGAATCCACAAGATGATAAGAAGATTGCCCCAGAACCTCAAAGGGATGGTGAAAATAGAAATATCTAGAAGGCAACTCAAAAATATGTCCCTAGAGATATAGCTAAGGTTGATCAAAATAAGATAAGGAGTGATCCTAAGTAGCAGATAATGGAAGAAACGAAACTTGCCAAAGCAGAAGTAAGCAAAACAAAACCTCTGATAGGTATGCCCTCTTTTGAGATAACTCAGTCTTTGTCTCAAGTCAAATTATCAGTACCATTACTAGAGATGATCAAAATTGATGAGTATAGGGATAGTGCTATGAAATTGATTTCAAATGTGCCAAATAAGCTTGAAGTTCATAACAAGGGTCAAAATGATTCAGAAAAGAATAAGAAACAGGTGAACCATGTCAAAGGAGAAGCCATGAAGACTCCTGAGATCTACTTGAGGACTACTTTGACAAAGATTCCATCCCAAGTTGATCCTTTTTATGTCACGTTGTTGATCAATAATAAGTTGGTGAAGAATTGCATGATAGACTCAGGAGCTGCAATAAATATCATGCCAATGGTAGCTATGAAAGAACTAGGTATGTGCGTTGATTCCACATATGGAAAGTGATATGCAATGGATAATAGATCAATTCATGTAATTGGTATCATGATAGATGTGGAAATAAAGCTTGTTTCTTATCTTGAAGCCACATACAAAACTAATATAGCTGTGGTTGACATTCCACTATATTATGGCATGTTACTATCAAGACAATGGACTGCTGCAGTTGGTGGAAATGTTCAATTGGATCTCTCATATGTAACCATACCTATGAATGGGAAAGAGATCAAGTTATGCAGAGAACCAAGATCTAAGCAAGTTATAGAAAGAATTGGTCCTAATCAGATGAATTGCTTTTGTGATGTTGACTTGGGAAATTTCAAGGTTAAACAATCATAGCCTCAGCTACTAAACAATGATCCAATTGGCAATGCTATTCAATTAGATAAGGATGGTGTTTGGAAAATGTATTTTGATGGAGCCTGCAACAAAGAGGGGAATGGAGCTAGTGTAGTTTTTATTGCACCTAGTGGTAAGACCTTTAAATATTCATTTTTGTTATCATTTGAATGCACAGATAATATAACAGAATATGAAGCATTGTTGTTGGGTCTAAATTTTGTTGTAAAGAATGGGATCAAGATGTTGATTGTAAATGGAGACTCTGAGCTAGTAGTGTCATAGGTAAGATCCAAATATGCCAATAAAATAAAAGGCTCAAACAATACAAGCATGTTGTATGGGACATAATAGAACTCTTTGATGCATTTTCAATAGATTGGGTGGATAGGTCAAAGAATTTGATGGCTGTTTTCCTTGCTAATATTTCTCTGAGAAGAAATGATATTACATTGACTGGTGTCTCAAAAGTAGAATTAAAGACTAGACCTTACATTCCTGACAACATAAATAGTTGGCAAGTTTTCAATGATGATAAGGATCTGTTGAATTTCCTATAGCGTGTAGATAAGTATGAAGCTCAATAAATAGACTTCAATGCTTTTATTGAGAAGGTTGATGGTAAGGACATTGTATTTGGTTAGGAAGTAGTACAATTGAAGATAAATAAAATTCCAAAAGGTCTAGTGGCTTTGGAGCATTTTTTTGATGGAAATGATAGGTCAACCTTGAAGCAAACACCAGTTCATCAAGATGATCTTGAAGAGGTGAATCTTGGTACTAATAATGCTCCAAAGAAAGTGTATATTGGCAAGAAAATAAGTCCAATAATCAGGTACATACTCATAAGCCTACTAAAGAAATACAAATATGTATTTGTATGGTCTTGTGAAGATTTGAAGGCCTATAGAGAAGACTTATTTCAACATGAAATCCTATTGAAGCCAGGTGCGAAACCTTTTACGCAGAGACAGAGGCATATCAATCCTATTTTGGAGCCAAAAATGCAAGAATAATTGATGAAGCTTAGGTATGCTGGTATAATCAAGCCTATCAGGCATTCTTCATGGGTTTCAAACTTGGTTACAATCAGAAAGAAGAATGGTGATATAAGATTATGTGTTGATTTCAAGAATTTGAACATCTCATTACTGCAAGATAATTATCCACTCCCAAATATGGAAGCTATGTTGCAAAGGGTAACTGGTTGTGAATTGCTTTCCATGATGGATGGGTTCTCTAGTTACAATCAAGTCAAGGTTAAGGAATCAGAGCAATACAAAACTACCTTCACTACACCTTGGGGCATGTATTGAAAGGAAGCTAGGTGTGCGGAAATCACTTCCTAAACTAATCTAATGAGGGGAGAGGTATGCAAATTCTTTACAACCTTTACAATTACAGAAATATGAAACATATATTAGGGATATTACAGTAGGAAACACAAAACAAGAAAGTAGATAGAGAGAAGCAGACACAAGGTGTATGTGGGGAAAACCTTTTCAGGTAAAAAACCCCACACTCTAAAATATGCACAATGTATTATCTAAAACAATGGGTATTTACAATACAATTGTAATGCAAGTTCTTACAAGAGTCTTCAAATGTCGATTCTGGATTTATTCTGGTAGCATAATAGTACCTATAAAAAAACTATGCAACTACAACTCCAAACTATGCACTATATAGAGATTACAAGGAAAATATTGGGAGCATCTTGGGATAGGTGTCCACCTCAGCCACATGTCCATTATCCCACATCAAAGGACACTTGTCCTTGCTACAAATACATCCCTTACATCTGTCATACATGGCAGATTTGACTTTCCCAATATGGAGTGCTCCAGGCTAAAAATAGACTATGATGGATGCTCTTACGCATCTTACAGTTGTTATAGATTTTCCCAAGATAACAACTTTTAATGTTGTAAGAGAATCTATCATACAATGATAAATATATCATATTCCTCTTACAACATGTCATAGCCCAACTTGGGCACCCAAAGATGCCTTTCCCTCATGCAGAGATCCTCACCGACACTTGTCATCACTTGTCATAGGAATCTCCAAACTTGGCTCTTACGCATCATAGATTTTGTCATATGGAATATTGTCTTCCACACACCACAAGATGATGACACATGGCATATTAGTGCCACCTCAAACGGGATGCCCAAATCCATGTAGGTTTGACTTGACCATCCAAGTCACATTCCAAGTAAGATGACATGTCACCTTGCCACCTCACTAAGTGACCAAACTGAATGTGCTAGTAATTACAACATTAGGCAATAAATTAATATACAAAAAAACAAATAATGCTAGGAATTTGCAAAGGTTGAGACACCTTAATTCCCAACATTCTCCCACTTGTCAAACACCTTGCAAGAGCCAAAATAAATGACAAGATTTAATTACTCCAGGCCAAAAGGCCCATAGACTTTGAACACCATCTGAACTTCTCTGTGCCCACTAGTTTTGTCAACGCATCTGCAACATTCTTCAAAGTGTCTACTTTCTCCAATATCACTTTCCCATCCTCTACCATGTCTCATACAAAATGAAATTGTACATCAATATGCTTTGTTCTGGCATGGAAAGTCAGATTCTTTGCTAAGCAAATCACACTCCGACTGTCACAACAAATAGTAATCTGTCCTGCATCAACACCAATATCTGAACACAACCTCTTAAGACAAATGGCTTGCTTACAAGCATGAGTTACTGCCATATACTCAACTTCTATTATGGACAAAGCAACCATAGGTTGTCACTTACTCATCCAACTAATTGCACCACTGAACATAGTAAACACATAGGCACTGGTGGATCTCCTGCTGCCAATGTCACCAGCCCAATCAGAATCTACAAATCCATGAATACATACAGAATGCAGAGGTCCTATAGGATGACCATGATTACATAGGGAATACTCAGAAGTACAATGCAAATATCTGAACACTCGCTTAAATGCATCCCAATGTACCCATCCAAGAGTAGCCATAAACCAACTAAGGACTCCCACTGCTTAGGCAATGTCTAGTCTTGTATAGACCATAGCATACATCAAGCTGCCAACAACACTAGCATAAGGTACTCTGCTAATATCCTCCATCTCAGAAATAAAATTTGGATGATCATTAACAGACAACTTTGTTTCCAATGAAACAAGAACAGTCAATGGTCTACAATCTACCATGCTGAATCTATCCAACGCGGTCTGCACATACTTAATCTAGCTTAACCAAAGTTTTCTGTTAGCTCTGTCTCTTCTGATCTCCATCCCCAGAATGCACCTAGCTGCCCCTAAGTTTTTCATCTCAAACTGTGTTGCCAACTGAGACTTCAAATCAGAAATCATATTCTTACCATTCCCAATTAGCAACATATCATCAACATATAGTGAAATAATGAGAATACAATCATTGTCAAACTTGTAATACACACAATGATCTGATTTCAATCTTTGATATCCAATTGACAACACAATAGCATCAAATTTCATGTACCATATCCTAGAAGATTGCTTCAAACCATACAAATACTTCTTTGACTTGCAAACCAAATTTTCTTTACCTTTTTCTATGTAATGCTCTGGTTGTGACACATAAATCTCTTCCTCCAAGTCACCATGAAGGAAAGATGTATTCACATCCATTTGTTCCACCTCTAGATCATAAGCAGCTACAAGAGATAATAGGAACTGAGTAGATGTCATCTTTGCAATGGGAGAGAAAATTTCACCATAATCAATTCCCTCCACTTGTGAGTACCCCTTTGCAACCAATTTGGCTTTATAGTTTTCAACACTACCATCTACACCAAATTTCTTCTTGAAAACCCATTTGCATGCAACATGTTTCTGACCATCAGGCAAAGGCACCAAGTCCCAAGTTTTATTCTTTTCCAAAGAAGCCATCTCATCTTCCATGGCCTCCTTCTAGGAACCTACATCTTTCATGCACATAGCCTCTCTCATAGTTCTAGCCTCATCAGCATTAGTAAGCAAAGCAAAAGCACAACTAGAATCAAGCAATGTATAACCAAACCTCTCAAGTTTCTTCCTGATTCATGTGGACCTCCTCAAAGGCTGAGGTGGAGGTTCTATTTCATCTTCTGAACTTTCAGAGCTTCCAGAGCTCTTCTAATCATCAGGTCCAACAGGGTCTGTAGGTTCAGTCTTCTCAGGGGTAGAAGGAAACTGAACCACATCTTTCTTTTCTTTCTCTTCTGGCTGTAGAACAGTGGAAGAAGGTGTTAGCTCTATGAAAATAACACTTCTTCTATATAAGACGTTTTCATCCATAGGATCCCAAAGCTTGTATCCTTTCACACTAACATCATAGCCAATGAAGATACACTTAATAGCCTTGTTCTCTAATTTTGACCTCTTCTCCCTAGGCACATGAGCATATGCCTCACAACCAAAAACACGAAGATGTCTTATTGAAGGCTTCTTACCAGACCACACCTCCATGGGTATCTTACCAACAAAAGTTGATGTAGGAGACCTGTTTACCAGGTAGCAAGCAGTGGCAATAGATTCAGCCCAAAACTTTTGTTCGAGGCTAGCTCCACTAAGCATACTCCTAGCCTTGTCCATCAATGTCATGTTCATCCTCTCTACAACTCCATTTTGCTGTGGGGTGTATGGAGTTGTCTTATGTCTTTCAATCCCTTGCTCTTTACAGAACTTATCAAACTCTATCAAACAAAACTCACCACGGTTGTTAGTTCTCAAACACTTAATCTTTGTACTAGTCTGATTTTCAGCAAAAGCTTTAAACTCTTTAAACCGACTAAAGACTTCAGATTTACTTCTGAGAAAATAAATCCATGTCCTTCTACTATAGTCATCTATGAAAGATACAAAATATATAGATTTAGAGATCAAAGGAACATTAATTTGACCAAACACATCAGAATGAATAAGATCCAATACACAAGAAGACTTATGAGAACTTGAGTAAAACTGAACATAGTTTTGCTTTCCATATATACAATGTTTGCAAAAGTTGAACTCGAGATTGCAATCATTTAACCCCTCAATGAGGTTTTTATTTTTCAGGGTTCTAAGACCCTTCTCACCAATGTGGCCAAGTCTCTTATGCCATAACATTGTCTTCTTATCGGGAAGCTTAACTTCCAGAGCATGAGCACCCTTAGGTACCCAAAATGCATTACCATCAGAATTTGATACAACAAATCTTTTAGTTACTAGTTCCAATGGTGGTGATGAAGTGACTGCAGCTCTTTTCTTTGAGTCAGAAGAACTATTGTATTGTGAAATGCATGCCTCCAGCTGAAACATAGTACCTCTCCAAGTACTCTTCGCAAGCACCATAGCTCCTCTAGTCATCTTGCATCCTTCTTTTGAGAAGACAACTTGCACACCTGCATCATTCAATTTACTTACAAAAATTAGGTTCCGTGCCAAGCCTAGGATGTGCATAACCCTATAGATCCCCTTCACTCATCCATTAGGGAATCAGATTGTGACTCTTCCATGGCCAACTATCTTTAGATGAGAATCATCACCTAGGTACACTCTTCCACCATCAAACTCTTCATACTTTGTAAACTAGTCTTAATATGAGGTCATGTGGAAAGATGCACTAGAATCAATCAGCCACACATCATCAGATGCATGGGTGGCCAAGGCTGCGATGAAGGCATCACCATCATCTTGTGACTTGTCAGAATTTGAATCTGGGACATTCTTCTTTTTCTTCTTTTTCTCCTCTTTGCATTCCTTTCAGAAATGCCCAGTTTTCCCATAGTTCCAACATAGCACCTTGAACTTTCCAAGAGATTTGGATCTCCCACAGGATTTGGATTTACCCTTCTTAGCTTTCTTGTCTTTCTTTTTCCCTTTCGCCTTGGGTCTTCCATGAACCACAAGAGATTCTTTGGCTGACTCAGATGACTTTCTCTGCATCTCTTCAGATAACAGTGAAGACACCACATCATCCATTTTGAAAGTGGATGTGGTACTCCCAATGGCCATAACAAGATGATCCCACAAATCAGGTAAAGAACAAAGCAGGGTCATACGCTGATACTCCTCCTCCATCTTCACACCAACGAATGTCAATTGTACAACCAACATATTGAAGGCATTCATGTGATCAACAACAAATCCTCCATCTTCCATCCTCAGAGAATATAGCTTCTTCCATAGGAACAACTTGTTTACCAGGGATTTAGCCTGATAAACATCACTAAGTTTCTTCCACAGATCCTTTGTAGTTTTCTCCTCATGAACATTTAAGAAGATGGAATCAGCCAAATAGAGTGTCACAAGACCCTTGGCTTTACGATCTTTGTGATCCCAATCATCTTGGGACATTGCCACTAGTTTTACACTAGAAATTGCTTCCCATAGGTCTTTATCAATGAGCATGTCTTCCATTTTGAGTTTCCACAACTTGAAATTGCTGCCATTAAACTTTTCAAACTCTATTCTTTTGGATGTACCTGCCATCTCCTTCCTACAACAAGATTTCAAAATACTTTGCACAGACTCCCACTCAATCTAAGATTAGTACAAAAAACCCCTACCCAACAGCTAAGACCAAAACTGGCCAGGCTCTGATACCAACTGAAAGGAAGCTAGGTGTGTGGAAATCGCTTCCTAAACTAATCTAATGAGGGGAGATGTATGCAAATTCTTTACAACCTTTACAATTGCAGAAATATGAAACATATATCAGAGATATTATAGCAGCAAACACAAAACAAGAAAGTAGACAGAGAGAAGTAGACAAAAGGTATACGCGGGGAAAACCTTTTCAGGTAAAAAACCCCACACTCTAAAACTTGCACAATGTATTATCTGAAACAATGGGTGTTTATAATACACTTGCAATGTAAGTTCTTACAAGAGTCTTCAAATGTCGATTCTAGAGTTATTCCGGCAGCATAACAGTACCTATAAAAAAACTATGCAACTACAACTCCAAACTATGCACTATATAGAGATTACAAGGCAAATATTGGGAGCATCTTGGGATAGGTGTCCACCTTGGCCACATGGCCATTATCCCACATCAAAGGACACTTGTCCTTGCTGCAAGTACATCCCTTACATCTGTCATACATGGAAGATTTGACTTTCCCAATATTGAGTGCTCCAGGCTAAAAGTAGACTATGACAGATGCTCTTACGCATCTTACAGTTGTCATAGATTTTCCCACGATAACAACTTTTAATGTTGTAAGAGAATCCATCATACAATGCTAAATATAGCATATTCCTCTTACAACATGTCATAGCCCAACTTGGGCACCCAAAGATGCCTTTCCCTCATGCAAAGATCCTCACCGACACTTGTCAGCACTTGTCATAGGAATCTCCAAACTTGGCTCTTACGTGTCATAGATTCTGTCATATGGAATATTGTCTTCCACACATGACAAGATGCCAACACATGGCATATTAGTGCCACCTCAAATAGGATGCCCAAATCCATGTAGGTTTGACTTGACCATCCAAGTCACATTCCAAGTAAGATGACATGTCATCGTGCCACCTCACTAAGTGACCAAACTGAATGTGCAAGTAATTACAACATTAGGAAATAAATTAATATACAAATAAACAAATAATGATAGGAATTTTCAAAGGTTGAGACACCTCAATTTCCAACACGTATGTGTATGTAAGGATGACTTTTAGTCTCACAAATGCCGGTGCCACTTTTCAAAGAGCCATGGATGTTGCATTTGCAGACTTAATCAATGCTCTAATGGTTGTATATCAAGATGACTTGACAACATACTCAAAGAAAGAAGAGGATCATTGTTTACATTTGGAAAAGATATTCATAAAGGCACTAGAATATGGCATATCATTGAACCCTAAAAAGTGTCAATTTGTTGTCATTGAAGGCAAGTTGCTTAGGCATATTGTGTCCAAAGAAGGTGTAAGGATAGATCCATAAAGGGTTGCTACAATTGATAAGATTCCCATCCCAAAAATAGTAAAGGCAATCCAGTCATTTTTTGGGCAAATAAATTTTGTGAGAAGATTTATCTCCAATTTTGTTGAAATTGTTAAGCCCATTGCCAAGATGTTGAAGAAAGGATCAAAGATTGACTGGACATCAGAAGAAGTTGAAGCATTTGCATCAATCAAGAAGGCAATCAAAGAGGCTCTAGTCCTAAAATCTCCTAATTTTGGTATGCCATTCCAAATTCTTCTTTTGCTTGTTTTCATACCATTGTTGATGTCATGTTGCAGAAAAAAGAAGAAGGGCATGAACAACCAATATATTTTTTTAGCAAATCACTCCAAGGAGCTAAGTTAAAGTATGATGCCATGGAAAAGCAAGCTTATGCTCTTATAAAGGCAGTTAAAACATTTAGAGCCTATTTGGTAGGGGCACAGGTGACTTCCTATGTACCAAATGTAGCAGTCAAGAATGTCCTTGTACAAACAGAAGTCACAGGAAGAAGGTGTAGATGGATAAATAGAATACAAGAATTCAACATTGATATCCAGATCACCAAACTTGTAAGAGGACAAGGTTTAGCAAAGCTAATGGTTGAATCCAATTTGAGGCTGCACAGGTATGTGAACTTGAATAAGAAGAAGGTATGTGTCAAGCATTGAACATACACCTTGGTACACAAATATAGTTCACTACCTCAGACACATGAAGTGTCCAGATGGTTTGAATGAAAATTAGAAAAGCACACTGAAGCTACAAGCATCCAGGTATGTGTTCATGAAAGGTGATTTTTTTTGGAAGGATAAAGATGGTGTTCTCCTTTTTTATTTAGATCAGGGACAGACAAATAGCATTCTAAAGGAAATGCATGATGGTGTATGTGGTGGACATTTCTCAGCTAAAACCACTGCACATAAGATATTGAGAGCAGGCTACTATTGGTCGACTATTTTTGCTGACGCTCATAGATATGTGAGAAAATGTGATGCATGCCAGAAAGTTTCTAGTAAATTGAAGTATCAAGGTGCTTTGCCTTTAAGGCCCATGCAAATTGATGCACCCTTTCATCAATGGCGTATTGATTTTATTGGAGAAATAGCTGATAAGTCAAATGGTGGACATAGATGGATTCTTATTGCCACTGACTACTTTACTAAATGGATTGAAGCAGTTCCAACTAAGAAAGATACTAGTAAAGTAGTCATAAATTTTTTACTAGAAAATATCATCACCAAATTTGGAGTTCCTGTAAGAATTGTCATAGATAATGGTATGTGTTTTAGATCAGATGAATTCAAGAAATTATGTGATTCTTATGGAATAGTCATATCATATGCATCTCCATATCATCCCCAGGGTAATGGTCAAGCAGAATCAAGTAACAAGAGTATCATAAATATAATTAAGAGGATGCTTGATAATAATAAAAGGGCATCGGACTCAAAGTTAAGACTTGCAATGTGGGCATATAGAATCACGGTGAAAAAGGCAACTGGTAAGCCACATTTTTGAGTTAGTCTATGGAGCTCAAGCAAGAATGCTAATACACAATCTTTTTCCTATGTATAAATTCATATTGCATGAGGATATTGATGTGCCTAAGCCAATGGAAGACAGGATGGAGTAGCTGGCAGAGTTGGATGAAATCAGGAGCCAAGCACATAAGCAAAATGAAAAGATGCAAATACAAATGAAGTATCTTTTTGATAAAAAGGCCAAGGACTGGAAATTCTAGTTTGATGATATGGTCCTTATGTGGAATGCTCAGAATCAAGACAAGGGAAAGCATGGAAAGTTTGAAGCTCTGTGGCTGGGACCATTTGTCATTATTGGCAAATGTGGTGAAGATTCATACTACATGTAAAACATGGTGGGTGAGATTCAGTCCAATTTCCTATGCATGGACAATTTTTGAAACACTGCTTTTCTTAAAGAAGATAAATTCCATGCACATTAGTTTAGGTTTTCCCTTTTCCCAATATTTTGGATTTCTTTGTTTTGTACAGTTTTGTGTTTTTGGTCTGCACCTGAAGAAAACTTCCAGATCCTTGCAATGTCTAGTTATCCATTCATCCCCAACAAGAGCCATTGTTAGGACTATTAAAAAAATTCACTTAGTCCCATCTAGTTGCATAGTTTCTATTTCCATAACTCTATCCTAGGGGTCTATATTCATTTTATAGTCATATATATAATCACCTAATAATCCTTCATGTGTCCTCCATGTCATATCTATAAGGAAATGAGTTCATCTTAGAATGAACATCTTGTTGGCAAGAGACACTGTGTGGCTTCACGAGTGTTGTCATTGATGGCAACAAAGTCTATCCCACACATCCGTAGCACATAGTATGCCTATACCAGAAGTCAGATTGAAGATTGTTTTGGTCCGGTGAACAAGAATAGAGCATGTAACAAGGTCCGGCAATCAGGTCCGGATCTCTCAGATGGCGTAACCCAGAAAGTTACAGACTTGGACAAAACAAGAGGAGTATCATGACCACTATATTCTAGAGATTGAGCCTCCATTGATGAATCATGGAAAAGATATGAGAATCTAAGTGTTGTGTTCCAGACAGGCAGAGCAAACAGAGGAAGAACTAACCAGCAGAGTATCAGACTTCAATCCAGATGACTAGTTGATGTTGATCAAGCTATTTGAGGGATCACACATGGTTGGCCAACATGATTGATGACCTCTATGTCTATGTTTTTGATACGCATCACATATTAAGCATGGATTCATCCGACAGATCAATAATTTGAAATTATCTTGAGTATTCTGGTTGTCAACTAGAATGTTGTTGAAATCTTTGGTGCAGATATATATATCTGATGGATTCCAGTATGAGTGTGTGTGTATGTATATAGAGATGACAAGATAAAGTGTGAAGAAAGGTAGAGATAAGTAAGGAAGTAGCAATACAAGTCCGGTATGTGACAGAACAGTAGCACTAGAGCAGAGGAAGAATGAAGTGCACCAGATCAGTATATTGTGCCTAACTGGAACCAAATTCTAGCATTTGTAGATGCCTCTCATCAATTCAAACATCTGGTTACCTTTTGTAAATCCTGGAGACAGTGAGTCTCTTGTAGGTAGTGTGCCTCTTGTGAACAGTGTGTTCGAGTAGTGAGCCTTAATTGGCAAGTGCCATTTTGTACTTCTTATTATTTTAACAAAGAATACAATCTTGGGTTAGTCACCCCGTGGATTTTCCCTTAACAAGGTTTTCCACGTAAAAATCCTTGTGTTATGTGTGTTGATTTTATTTCTGTTCTCATGATTATATGCTTATATGTTTTGATGTTGCACAAATTATAAAAGAAGAAAAGAAAGTTAAAATAATAGAGATAACTGATTCACCCCCCCTCTCAGTTATCTACCTTGTTTCCAACAATTGGTATTAGAGCCTAACAACTTAAGGAAGATCTGGGAATCTCAATGGATATGTATGTGTTGTGTGGTTACACAACACGCCCCATTTTGACTTGACAAAATAGGGACCCAACTTTTTTGCTACTTTGGCTTGTTGTTTTCTGCTTTTGGCGATCTGGTAAATTAAGTCATGCATGAACACCCTGCAGGGGGCGGATAGGTCACCATGATGAGGTCAATTGCCAAAGTCAATGTTTCACATCATTAACCTCATAGTCACAAGATCCATAAAATTCTATGTAGGTTTGCCTTTAGGATCACCCTGAAATTCTCTAAGGGGAGAAAGTTATGGTAAGTCAAAGTTTTGGTCAGACTTGATATTCTGAGGAAGGGGGTCATATTTCAAACATCAGTTACATTATATAAGATCACCCCAATATGAGTTTATCACCTGATAATCACTTGGTCCGCGAAGTACGGACGTCAATTTTACGTGATAGCTCTAATCTGCCCATCGAACAACTTCACATATTTTGTAGGGGGTCATATTTTCAATATCTGTCATCTTACAAATATCACCCTCATCGCGAAATATCACCCCATGCAAATATGACGATGATGTCATGTCAGTCCAACAAATAAAGAATATCACCCTAGAGATGAGGTCATCATTTCATTTTACCCCGCAAGGGTATATATCCGATCCCCACCATATTTAGTAACATGACGATGATGTCATTACAACACAATTCTTAAACAAGGTTGCCAAGATGGTGACGTCATCCCGATCTTCCCAAGAGGAGGTCATATTTTGTGGAGTCATTTTTTGAACATCCCCTGATTTTAAATTCATGACCCAATTTACATGTGGTTATCCTTTAACCACATCACTCGATTCTTTTGCATAAGTTTTCCCACTCAAAGGTGGAGGGTCATTTTATCCAGAGGAGGTCATATTTTGAATATCACCTGAGCTTTTGAAGATCATCCCCCTCCCCCTGTTTCCTAACATTAAATGGACATAAATGCGGTAGATGGATTCCTGCCGACTGCGAATACAATTCAAACACTTGGCATCATCCATGGATTCTCTGCAAAGGATCAACGAATTCGATCGATTTAACACAGCTTTACCCTAATCTGCTCTACGGATGAGTTTAAAGGTAACTTTTCAAGGTTATTTTCATTTACCTTGCGAAAAAATAAGAATTACAGAGCAGAGCAGTCAAACCCCCATATGAGCTAGCTGTGAATGGATGAGATCTTCTAGCATAACAGAACAGGTGATCATCAGCATTTGTAGCCCTTTTCCGTAATCACCCATCTAACCTAGGAGTAAAACGTTCTCAGGTAAGTAATTAAAATACCTCCTATTGTCATTTTCTGCATGTTCAGGTAGTATGTTCTGTCTTGTGGTTTGAATTTATGAATATGCATATCATGATGTAATAAATATGATGAATAAAGTATGCATGATGTCGTAGGGATATATATAATGTTGTGTAAATGCATATGGGTATTGTGAAGTAAGACAAGGTATGTTTATTGCAGGAATCCATGGCTAACCTCAGGAAGATCAGGTCTGATGTAGAATTTCTTAAGCCCATGTTTGTTCAGCCTGAGGGGGTACAATTTAAATATGGTGTTATTGGTGACACTCACCAAGGAGATACAAATTTAGCAGTATGGTCATCTAGAATTGATCATGATAAGGACAATACCCTTCTGGATGCAATATATGTATCAGGAATGTGGCATGCTGCCAAATTCCCTTATGCCATGGAAACCCTAGAACTGGTAGTAGAATGCGCCAGAAACTATAACCATCAAACCAAGTGGGTGGAAAAGCATGGAAGGGTTTATGCTGACTTTTCAATTAAGGGCATCACATCTACTTTCAATCTGCCAGTTGGGAAAAAGGTGGTCAGTGTGGATCTATAGAAACTGGAGATAGAGTATAATAAAAATAAAAAGAATGCAAGGAAGAGGATGTACCAGTGGAGAGCTAAGAATAGCACCTACACTGCCTCTGCTAAGTTGCCCGTCCACCTATACAAGTTTGATTTTGATGATGAATATCAATACATGATTGCCCTACTTAGGAAGATGATAGGCCAGCCTCATGCTAGAAATTTTAAGAATTGGATGTTTGGAATCATCCAGAAGGTCTTGTATACAGATAACGAGCCATTATGGGCCAAGGTCATCAGTGATGCTTTGGATGAGGAGATGAGGAGCCTGGGAGGTCTGGAGTGCTCATTTCATATGACCTCATATGTTTTCTACTCATGTGCTTACAAGGGAACATTTGATGCACTGACTACAGTGGGAAAGGTTAGTGGTGGTGTAGATGATGCCCACATATGGGATCACTACCGCCAGATATAGAGAAAGAATTACCTCTTTGATTATAAATTGGTGAATGATGCATTCTCTATGCATCTAGTCAGGACAATGGAGGAAGATAGAACTAAGAGATTGAGCATGGAAGCTCAAGAGGTTGTATACAGGCATGGAGCCTGGTTCATCCAATATGCCACATTTTCATATATAAGAGTGGAGGGATTTGAGGACCAACCCCTTATGCTGCCCAGGTACCCTATTGATGGGGTGGTCCTGATAGAATTTTTGAGACAAGTATCTACCATAGTGGAGACATACAAGGAGCAGAAGAAGATACCCCCAGTACTATTTCCAATATCTATGGGTTGGTATATATGCTCAAATTCACAGAGCATAAAGCATGCCATAGGTGGTTTGAAACTGATGTATCTGTAGCCATTTCCATTGGCTAGATCATATGACCCCTATGGCAGGATGCAAAACATAATGGGGAAACCTATTCATTAGAATCACTTGGAAGATTTCTAGACTAATTGTGAGCATGAGGCTGAAGTGAGAAGAAGAAATTACCAGAGGCTCACCCTGCATCAGATAAGGACATTTGACTGCATCCCAATGCTAGTACAGCTGAAGAAGGATGATGGTGGACCATGTCAAATGAATATGAAGACAAGAAGGTGTACAATGACACCATCTCAGCCCCTGATCTAACACAGCCATAGGATATCTCCTTGGATCAGTTTACAGGTGGGGTGCTGCAGTTAACCCAAGCATGGGTAGATGAAAAAATAAAGAGACTAAAGAAGAGGGGTGTGGCCATCACAATGGACACTAAGAAGAAAAGGCAAGAAATCCCAGATGAGGAGTATGATGACTTCCTTGGTGAGAAAAGAAAATCCAATGGGGAGAGGTTACCTACAAAAAAACAAAGAAAAGGTCTCCCTAGAGGAAAGAAGATAGATGATGAGCCTAAAGGGAAGATAATTGAGAGAATTGCCATACCAGCTGTAGGTGCATCAACATCAGGACAGGCATCCACCTCATCTGTACCACCTCTGATGGATAAACCAAAGACAAAAAGAATCCTTAGGCTAGCTGTAGAGACTGCAGAAGTACAACATGAGGGTCAAGCCTCACAACAAAATATGGAAGAAGATATCCCTTTTGAGGAAGAGCTAGTAAATAAAGAGCCTATAGGTGATGACCCGACAATGGTCAGCAGGAAGAGGAGGGTGGTGCCACTAACATCAGCACCCAAGAAGCAGAGAACATCTATGCTGGGGGATATCAGGATCAAACCTATAGTATTGAGAGGAGCAGGTGGTGAAGTGTTTAGGAAGGAGATGCAGCATGATGTGCCACTTCCCACCATTATCAAATTCAAGAAAGAGAGAGCAGAGGAACAAGTGAAAGAGACTTCAAAGCAGGTCAGGGTGGTCCTTTCTCATTGGAAGACACCGTGGACCTATCAGATGATGAAGTTGTGTAGAATGTAGCCTCTCAGAAGATGGAAACCCTTGCCTCCAGTACTCGTATGA
This sequence comes from Cunninghamia lanceolata, assembly GCA_027924645.1. Taxonomy (NCBI): domain Eukaryota; kingdom Viridiplantae; phylum Streptophyta; class Pinopsida; order Cupressales; family Cupressaceae; genus Cunninghamia; species Cunninghamia lanceolata. The sequence continues at coordinate 13,514,274 of BSBN01000854.1, forward strand.
CCCCACATGGGACCCCATTAGCACAGATGATGGTATTGGAAGGATTGAAGCAAGAAGCTCAAGAAGAGAAGGAAAATAGTCCAGAGAGGGCAGCCCAAGAAATTAGGTTTGACAAGTTGGTAGATCAGGTGATGAGTCCTGCCATTATAGATTTGACATACAGGGAGGATGTGAGCCCCAAAGACAAAGCAGGTGCACCTAATGCTATAGAGAAATTGAAGTAGCCAAGCAGATAGAGGTAGAGAGCAATGCTCCAGACATGGGCCAGTAACAACATGAGATACCTGCTGAGCCAAAGATAGTAGAAGTCCAACAAAAGGGCAAGGGTGATAAGGATACCTCTGGTGATTATGCCGCTCAGACTCAAGTTGGTATAGGAGAAATAGATAAATCAGGTCATAAGGACCTTAAGGCACAAGATGTTGGTGCATCAGGTGAGGAACTAAATATGACCCAAGATCAGGGTGATGCACCGGGCCCAAACACACTGACATCCATTGATGCTAATATGCCTCAAAATGAGGAAAATATTAAGGTGGATGAAACACAGAAGGAGGGAGTGCAGGATCAAGTGCAGGATCATCAGGTGGATATTCCACAGGATCCTCCCCTACAGAAAGAGACCCCTTAGCAAGAGGAACAACATGAGGAACAACATGAGGAACAACATGAGGAAGAAATCAGGAAGTCACCTTCTCCACCTAGAATAGAGATAGATACTGGAGATCTTGGCAGACATGATGATGACAAAGGACAACAAGGATCCAGAGATGAAGTGCCTTAGTAGCATGAAAAGGAAATAAGTATGGAACAAGGCTTTGAATTTCAAGAATTTAATGTTTCTACCTTGTTTGCAGAAACCATCATGAAACCAAAGAGAAAATCCAGATTAACATCTGCTATCAGAAGAGATCCTATTACAAGTAGAAGGACTGGCCAAGTAGCACTTCCCACTGTAGAAAAAGAAAAAGGCAAGATCACACTTGAGGAGTTCTAAATCACAACTGTTGATTTGGGTTTTGCTAATGAGGACCAAGAAGGTCAAGAAGGGAAGGATATCATTGATTCTTTGACCCAAAGGGTAAAGAAAGAGAAGGAGAAAAATAAGCAGCATAAGGAACACATTGCCCAATTGCATGCATATATAAAGGGGTTGATTAGCCCTGATAGTACACCAGCTGATTCGGTAGTCCCATTGACTGTCATATCTTAGGAAGAAGTTAATAAGCTGGACCTTAGGAAACATGAGGCTATGATCATGGAAAAGTGGATGCTGTCAGCCCTCACATGAGCTGAAGATGTATTGAGAACCTCTTTACAGAGGTGGAATTCTTTGACCAGCTTGAAAAGAAAAGTGGATAAGATATAGAATGAAACAGGCAAGTGGTCATTCCAATTGGAAAAGGACCTTACTACATTGAGTGAAATAAAGAGGATTGATCCTCAAATTCTAATAAATAACCAAGTGTTGAATAATCACAATGCCCTACTGATAGATATATGGTATGAGGACATCCAGTTCGAATGTGATGTACTAAAGAAATGCAGTGGCAAGCTCAGGGATATCAGTATAAAGATGCACAGCATGATGGCAGATGAGGCAGAAATCCTTGAAGCTCTAGAAGGAAAAATAGAGGGAAAAGTAGAAAATCAAGAGGTAGACTTTGCTATCAAAGCTTTGCATGATAATTTCTAGCCAGTGGCTAATGATCCCCTCACCCACCTGACTGAAGAGGTGATGAATAAGATCATGAGGATCAAGGTCAGGGTGGAAAATTACAATGAGACACTAAATAGCAAAAAAGCTAAGTTGGAGACAATCAAAGATAAATTCTAGTCTCATAAGAATGCCATTACAAAAGCTAAAACCCAAGATGGCGGGGAGGTAGATAAAATTGTACAAGCCTATGAGAATATCAAGATGACAATGAAGGTCCATATGCAGGCTAATATCCATCAAGGTGATAGTGATACAGAGAGTGATGATCATGATGATCATGATGATGAAGAAGATGATAAAGAAGACGAACCCGAAGAATAAAAGAAGATGCACCACAAGGAAGACATATGCATCAAGGTACTCATAAGATAATGAGTCATCTAGATGCTTGCCAGCTGGCAACTTGTGCCAAGAAGGAATGTTGACTAAGTCAAAGAGTGATAATCTACCATTGATCTTAATTGACAAATCCTAACCGTAGGTCATTTGTAACTGCCTCCTCACCTTATTCTATAAAAGGTGCAGGGGTGCCATATTTTGGATATTCGGAAGCTTAATTAAAATTTGATTGCTGAAATATCAGGACTTATTTGAAAGTTGTTATAAATGTACATGTTATGCATACTTAATGAAAGAGAAGACAATTTGATTACAAATCATCATAAATCTTGAGTAATCTGTGTTTGAAATCTTGATACATGCTTTGATCAACTACATCCCTTGGAGTGCTTATCAGCCTGCATGTGTTGTTTTCATTCCTTATCCTTTGAAGTTAGCATCATCCATATCTAGCTGTGGAACATCCTAGTGATAATATGGTTTGATTTCATCTCCTCATGAATGTATCTAGTATGTATGTGGTTCAATGGCTAAAGATTCACTAAAATTAGAAGCATTCTTTTAAATTTCTTTCGATTTCAGAATAATTCACCATCATAATTGTAAATAACAAAGAATTATAAATAAGAAACATGAAATATGCTGACATCTCGTAGATAATTGGAAATACATAGCATATTTAGAGTGAAAGCATGTTAAATTGACAAATATCATGCAAATTAACACATAAATTCAAGAAATTCATGCATATATCTACTTACAGACAGATCATTTGAGTAAATATACTGTGTAGAAGAAAGAATAGGTTCATGATGATCAATGATTAGAAGAATTGGTCAAACTTGCAAATACATCAGCTGTCTCTGGAAATAGAGTAGAAATAACCTCTTTGTGGAGTATATTTACAGGAAATAGAACAATACTGATCATACAGACAAACGTAAGGCCCCTTGAAATGGAAAACAACAAGTCACATCAACCTCTGAGTAACGTCAGATGATCATGACTTGATCAATGGAGACTTGGAGTCATCAACTTATCCTAAGTTGATCGTACTTTACAAGATAATAAAGGTTTGATGTACAAATTTTTATGCATGTTGTTATGAATAACAATCATCATCAACATAAATTGGCACTAGAAGGAGGGCCTTTTCATTAGTAGATTTATCTAATATGATAATAAAGACAGAAAGGTAACACTCAAGCTACTCTGTATTTCAAGTCATATGTAAAGATTTGTTGTTTTAAGTTCGTACATGCTAATCCTTTGTGAAGTTTTCAAAATTAAGCATAAATATTGTAAGCTTTGTAGTTGATCACCGTGAATTTTCAAAGATAGGCTCTGTTTTAGGTCTTTTTGCTAAAAGCTTTGAGGTAATCTGCTTAAGAAACCTGATATCCGATTGCTTGTGTTCCAAAACCTCATAGCACCTCATATTTGTATCATTTCTACAAATATTGTTTAAATATTCAGCCAGTTTCAAACTCTAACCATAAATACAACCTTTGCTAGGGAATTTCAACTGATCTTTACAATAAACAACCAATTTTCCTTAAATTTAAGAAATCCTAGCTCTCAGGCCAAATACCAGGTCCAGATCCAGTGGACTCTTTGAAGAATTGCCTATCTGGGGATTTAGACCTAGAATAGTAGACATTCAGCATTCTCCTGGTTCTACTACATCAGGAGCTTCACCAGAACATGCTCCTGTAACTCCTATCGGGTTACAAACACCTACAGGTCCACCTGTCACACCTCAGGTCCAACCTCCACCAGTCACAATGTCTTTCTTTACTGCAGAGTCACCTCTGATCTTCACAACATATCATGCTTTGCCTAAAAATCTTGATAAGATTTATCCTAAATATCATCCATATCAGGATGCTGATGATCACATTAGAACCTTCAAAGAAGCTTGTTGTAGGGATAGAACTGAACATCAAGATGTAGTATGCAGGTTATTTCCATTTTCCTTAGGGGAAGAGGCATATAACTGGTATATTAGTCTTGGTCAAGGTTCAGTCAGTTCATGGGCTGCCTTGGAGAAAGCCTTCAAAGATAGGTTCAAAATACCTATAGATCCTTTAATGAATTATCATCTGTTTGCCACAATCAAAAGATTTGAAGGAGAACCTATTGCTAACTTCAATGCAAGGTTTGAAAAGATGCTCTCTAAGTTAGTTGCTCCATATGTTGTAGTAGATGAAGCTGCTAGGAGCATATATTATTCAGCCTTGGATCCCTTGACATCTATGTTTATCAAGAGAGCACATCTTGGTGTCACAACCTTGACAGGAGCTTTTGAAGAAGCTGTCAAAGTCAGTCAGCAGCTGATCCCTGCTCCAACACCTAATATTGCATTCCCAACACTTCCTGCTTATCCTACATATCCTTCTTAGCAATAGACCAATGGAGCCATGATGCCAAGTCCTTTGCAGATACCTCTAGTTAGTATCATGCCACCTTCAAATGGAAATGGCCAAATGTTACAATATCCAGGACATACTCAAGTACCTCAGGTTGTAGAACAACCTAACAATAATAATAATGGATCTTCCTTCTTCAAATCTCAAATAGAAAATGTAGTAGCCAAAGTTTAGGAGGAGAAGGAAGAAATTAAGGAGATATCAGCACAGTTGAGGAAACTTACTACTAAGATCACTCATTTGAGGAGTTAGAACTTCTATTCTCAACCAAATCAGAATAGAGGATATGCTAAGGACAGACCTAACTATCTTGATAGGGGACACAACAACAATTACAATAACAACAATGGCAATAATAATCCCCCTAGACAGCCTAGAGTGTGGAACACTAGGCCAAACAATGGTTCTCTGCCATCACCCCTAGATAATCATCCTCCTAGTGAACCTAAGCAGACCACTAGAGTGAACCTTGCAGAGGCAGCCCTTACAAATTGGTGTAGGATACATAACACCAATGCTCATGCAGAGCTAGATTGTCCTCAGTTCAGGATTGATGCTAGTATATTCTAGACTGAAGTGTTTAATACTTCAGGTAATCCACCTTGTGTGGAAGGAAATGAAATTGTCTGCTGTGGATATGATTCTTCCTTAGTGCTAGAAAGTTTTATTAACCATCCTCATCAGCAGATAATGTCACCTCACCAGGATTATACCTTAGCATGTGAAGAGTCAGCCATGGCTTTTGAGACTAATTATGTGTTTCCATTTGAGGATGCAAATGAGCCATCAATTGAACATGAAGAGGTACATGCTTATCAACAGCAATATCAGGGTAGGAATAACTACAACTTAAGGAATAACTCAAATAGACCTGCTAGTCCTTTGACTACATCCTTGCCTCCAAATAATTTCAACACTCCTCCTAATCCTAATGCAAGTAATAACCTTGGATTTCCTAAGGTTAATGCTCAGTACTTAGCAGCACCAAATACAACACCAAAATCTGGTAATCTACCTCCTGAGTCTGATAAGTTGGTCACTTATTTGGCAGATGAAATGAAAAATATTAAAATCAGCCTGTCTCTATCAGAACTACTTAAAACCCCAACTATCAAGAAAGCATTCATGAAATCCTTAGATGACCTTGCTCCAAGAGAGGATAATCATACCTCAGGTCAGTCTAGAAATAAAGATCATGCTACTAGGGATGTTAATGTTAAATAGAAAGCTCCTGCTACTGTTCAAGCTACAGAGACTTCACACATGACCCTCTACAGAGACAAGAGTGAGTCACCTCCTTTCCTCCTTACCATAAGGATGTTCAGTAAAAATTTGCATAACTGCTTAGTAGATTCAGGAGCATCTACCAATGTAATGCCCCTGTCCATATGTAATGCCTTAGGGTTGCATCTTGCTAAGTCATTAAAGAAAGTAACATAAGTAGACAAAACAGAGGTGAGTGTGGTAGGAGAACTAACTCACATTCATATGTAGTTAGTATCAGATCTGAGAATCCAGTACTATATTGATATTCAGGTAGTGGATATACCTGACACTTACTAGATGCTGCTCAGTAGAGATTGGTCGAAAACCCTTAATGGATACATGGCCACTAATTTCAGTCACATGTGGTTTCCCTGGAAAGGAATACCAAATCTAATAAGGATAGATGTTGAGCCACGCATGAAGCACATGATCACTGAATATAATAAAACCAATGAGATCATGTATGTGGATGTAGAACCTGGAGTTTACTCCATCAAACCCCAAATTGTCAGGATAGAAGAGATCCTCATGTATGATGTTCATCATCATGATGACAATCTTTAGGATGATAAAATAACCTTAGAGTCTAATTGTAATCTTGAAAATGAGATGAGGTAGATCATTTCAAAGATTTTGAGATGCACTTGTCTAAAGAGGTGCAATGTTGTAAATTGTTAAAAATGTATGTTCATGATATTGTAATTGAAGGATGGTGCAGGTTACATGATGTAGTGCATTCTGAAAAAACCTGTGAAGCTTGCTAGACATGATGGAACTGGAACAAGCATGCAGCGAGGCCTCACGTCATCATCTGTGGTAAGTTCTGCAGATAGTGATACTGATACTGATTTTTGTTTGTCATCTGTAGGAATAGGAGAAAACACATATCATGATGAGATTCCTAGTCAAATGGAAGAGATATTGGTGTGTAACAAGAGAAATGTTAAGAGTAACAGGAAAATCACTCCAGGAAGTGATTGTTTGGTAGAATCAGATTATGAGTTATCTGATGAAGATAGGGGTAGTAACCTGTCCAAGTTTGAAGAGTTTTTATCAAAGCAAATTCAAGATATGATACAGCAGCAGAGATCTTCACATGATGCCCTAATTGAGGGATGGTGCAGGTTACATGAAGCACCACATTCAGAAATTGCTTGTTCATTATGTCTACATATTCTGAGAAGGCAGATGTTGCCTAGTCCAAAAGATTTACCTCCTAATGGTAAAGAAAAAGAAGAGATATCAGCTTCACATCAACAAGATAGGGTGAAGTTGGAGAAAGTTGAAACACCAAGATTAAGATGGATATCAAATGGTGCAGCTGCTAGAGCTAAAAAGAAAAGAGAAGGCCCAGATAGGCCTTTAACCGAAGATAAGCCATGGATCCTCAGGTTTGATGGATCCAAATCAAAACAAGGGGCTGGAGTAGGAATAGATCTTATTGATCCATCTGGTAAATCCTACTTAGTAACATACAAATTACAATTCTCCTGCACAAATAATGTGACAGAGTATGAGGCTTTGATTCATGGGATATTGTTTGCACTTAGAAAGAAAGTGAATATTATGCATGTCTATGGAGACTCAGAATTAGTAGTAAGATAGGTAAGAGGCATATATTCTTGTAATTACAAGAAACTATCCAATTACAAACATAGGGTATGGGACTTGATAGAAGATTTTGATGCATTCAACATCACCCATGTACCTAGAGAACAAAATCATAGGGCAGATGCCGTAGTCCAAGCTGCAAGCACTTTGGAACCACTATCCATATCTAGTTTAAAAAGATTTTCAGTTGAAGTAGTATTAGTACCCTCTATGCCAGATAATGTGGTTAACCTTCAAGTATTTGATGATGATTAGCATATTTTAGACTTCATTTCCAATAGGTATGTCTTTGGTGCACAGATCATAGATGAAAGAAATGTAGAAGACCATAGCTGGGAAGAAGAAGAAATCCTAGAGCTGCCTAGTAACAAGATTCCTAAGGGAATGGTAGAGATGGAAAGAGCATTTGATCTAGACAATATACTAAAATAAAAGGATCTCCCCAAAGCAGATGGAGGAGAATATTCACAGGTTAACATTGGACAGGATGATGAAAAAAAAAATGTCCTGATTGGAAAAGTGTGTATAGAAGAAGAGTTGGAAGGAATAACCCAAGCTCTCAAAGATTATGTCCATGTCATTGCCTAGACATATGATGAGTTGAAGACTTATGATACATCAATCATCACTCATACTATACCTCTGAAGCTAGATGTCAAGCCTCTTAGATAAAAATAGAGGCCAGTCAATGCTTTGCTAGAGCCCATCATTTTTGAAGAAGTTAAGAAATTGCTTAATGCCAGGATCATATTTCCTATAAGACATTCCACATGGGTGGCCAACCTGGTCCAAATAAGAAAAAAGAATGGTGACATCAAATTGTGTGTAGACTTCAGGAATTTAAATAGAGCTTCTGAAAAGGATAACTATCCTTTGCCTTCTCTGGATGAGGTCTTGTAGATTGTGAATGGTGCCAGTATGATGTCACTTCTGGATGGTTTCTCAGGTTATAACCAGGTGATGGTAGACAAAATAGATAGATTGAAAATTGCATTCACCACAAAGTGGGGAATATTCACCTACAAGCGCATGCCTTTTGGGTTGATAAATGCTGGAGCCACATTTCAGTGAGCAATGGATATAGCCTTCAAAGGGATGATTGGTAAATGCAAAGTCATATACATGGATGACTTGACGGTTTTCTCTAAAGAGAGAGGAAACCACATAGAAGACCTCAGAAAGGTACTGAAGAAATGTGAACATTACGGGATATCCCTAAACCCTAAGAAATGCATATTTGGGGTAACCACAGGGAAGTTATTGGGTCACCTGATAACAGAGAATGGGATCATCATTGACCCTGAGAGGGTAGAGTCAATTATGAAGATACAGCTTCCTAGAAGTAAGAAGGAGCTCAAATCTTACTTTGGTAAGATTAGTTTTGTTAGAAAGTTTATTACTGGTTTTGCAAAAATTGTCAGACCATTGAATGCCATGCTTAAAAAGGATGCCAAAATTGAGTGGACACCTAAAGCTAGAGCAACTTTTGAAGATATCAAGAAAGCCATATCTAATTCTCTAGTTCTGATCAGTCCAGATTATACCAAAGACTTTTACATTTACTCATTTGCTTCAAAGCATACATCTGTAGCAGTATTAACACAGAGAAATGAGGCTAAAGAAGAAAAGCATATAGCCTTCATGAGTTGCCCTTTCAGGGATGCAGAACTTAGATACATGGATGTTGAAAGATAGGCATTTGCTCTGGTTTGAGCAGTTAAGAAGTTCATACATTACATCTTGAGAAGTAAAGTGATAGCTGTAGTACCTGATGCAACAGTAAAGATGCTTCTGATGCAAAGTGAACCAGGTGAGAAGAGAGCCAAGTGGATTACTGTCCTCCAAGAGTATGATATGGACATAGCACCCATGAAATTAGTGAGAGGACAAGCATTAAGTCAGATGATATCTGAAATTGATCCTAACATCATGAGCCAGCAGTATGTTATAAATGCAAAGGAAGATGGAGAATGGTATTCAGATATTAGGCACATCTTAATTACTAGAAGATGTCCTTCAGGATTACAGGCCTCACAGAGGAGAGCCTTAAAGATAAGATCATAGAAATACATGATAAAAGGAGGAGTCCTTTTCAAGAAAAACTATAAGGGAATATATCTTAGGTGTCTAGAAAGGCAAGAAGCAGATAAAGTGCTAGCAGAATTACATGACAAATTTGGAACTACACATGGATCATCCTTAGCTACCACTCATGCTATCCTCAGAGCAGGGTATTACTGGCCCACAATTTTTAAGGATACTGCTGAACACATCAAATGTTGTCATATGTGTTAGGTTGCTGCAAATAGAGAAATATATGCTGCTCAGCCTTTGCAGCCAGTGATGGAGATGCACCCATTTGCTCAATGGGGAATGGATTTCATAGGACCTATCAACCCTCCATCATCTTTAGGCCACATGTATGTTTTGACTATCACTGATTATTGTACCAGGTGGACTGAAGCTGTCAGTAATAAGACATGTAATGCTGAGGATGTAATCAAGTTTTTGGAAAGCAACATAGTAACCAGGTATGGAGTTCTTTATGCATTGGTATGTGATAATGGGTTTGCCTTTGTGTTAATAAGGTTATCAAGTTAGGCTTTTGACCATGGAATTATCTTGAAATTTTCTTCAAATTACTATCCCCAAGGGAATGGATTAGCAGTATCCACAAACAAGAATTTACTGAACATCATAAAGAAATTGATGGAAAAGAACCCAAGGGAATGGAACACCTTATTAAAGTATGCCTTGTGGGTAGATAGAACCAGGATGAAGGCTGCATTAAAAAATTCTCCTTTTCACCTAGTATATGGGGTGGATCCCATCCTCCCTGTTAACTTGAAGATCCCCACACTATAGTTTGCACAAGAGTATCTAGGCATAGATAATAAACAAGAAGTTAGGTTGCTTCAGTTGATGCACCTAGAAGAAAAAAGGAGTAAAGCAATTGATCAATTGGCTAAACATTAGGTTGTTGTCAAGCGTTGGTTTGACAAAAGAGCCAGAGTTAAGGCCTTTAGAATCTCAGATTTGGTCCTTATGTGGGACAAAGCACATGAGAGGAAAGGAGATCATGGTAAATTTGATAAACTTTGGATAGGTCCCTTTCAAGTTTCAAAAGTTTTAGGAGACAACACCTACAGGCTGAAGACTTTAACTGGTGAGGATGTCCCATTACCAGTTAATGGACAGTTTCTCAAACATTATTTCCAAGCTTGAAATAGTGTCATGTAAGTCATGTGTATCATAGTGTGCATATTTGTATAGTTGTTTGTATAGTTTTGGTTTGGCTTTTGTTTGTTTGCTTGTTGAGTTATGTTTTAGTTAGTCAAGATGATGCAGCTCATCACCCTAAGAAAATAACTAAATTGTTAAGATTCAAGTGATGAGAACAAATTCATATATAGGTTATGACTCATTTTGAGAAGTCTTGGTGATCAGGTCTGTGATATCTTTTCATCAAGGTGCCTCTTCTTGACCAAAGTGATTCTTTCACAATGACTCACCTAACAACCTTGGGTTTGTGGAACACATAAGTATAGGTGTTAAGTGAAAAATCTAAAGGGACTCCCTTGCTACCAATGCAATCTCCAACTTAAATCAGCAAGTGACCATGCCTTGCACATTAAGCTTACATGATGATATCATATGAATATAGAGTTAAACATTGAAAATCCAAAAAAAAAAAAAAAAAAAAAAAAAATTAGGCCATCTAAGTAACTCTACCAGGGCTATAGACGCCTGCTGGCAGTGGGGCTCTACTTAGGGGGATTGTATAGATAACCTTTTCGGGGCTATGGACGCCTGCTGGCAGCAAAGCTCTATCCAGGTTGGCTATGAGGGATGCTCCCAAACTATGTAGCTTAACATCAATTACTCATGTCTTCAACTTACTTTCAAGATGAGGATAATTAATCATTTGCACACATCTGATCCTTTGTTAGCATTGTTGCCATGATGAAAACCTTATCATTCAGAAAGATTATAATACTTAGAGAGAGTTAGAATACTATGCTAGAATGTGATCACATCACTTGAATCATTGGAATTTAGTTATGTTCTTTGGTGACAAGTTGTTGTGTGGTTACACAACACGCCCCATTTTGACTTGACAAAATAGGGACCCAACTTTTTTGCTACTTTGGCTTGTTGTTTTTCTGCTTTTGGCGGTCTGGTAAAATTAAGTCATGCATGAACACCCTGCAGAGGGGTGGATAGGTCACCATGATGAGGTCAGTTGCCAAAGTCAATGTTTCACATCATTAACATCATAGTTAGAAGATGCATAAAATTTCGTGCAGGTTTGCCTTTTGGATCACCCTAAAATTCTCTAAGGGGAGAAAGTTATGGTAAGTCAAAGTTTTGGTCAAACTTGATATTCCGAGGAAGGGGGTCATATTTCAAACATCAGTCACATTATCTAAGATCACCCCGATATGAGTTTATCACCTAATAATCACTTGGTCCGTGAAGTCTGAATGTCAATTTTACATGATAGCTCTAATCTGCCCGCCGAACAACTTCACATATTTTGCGGGGGGTCATATTTTCAATATCTGTCATCTTAAAAATATCACCCTCATTGTGAAATATCACCCCATGCAAACATGGTGATGATGTCATCTCAGTCCAACGAATAAAGAATATAACCCTAGAGATGAGGTCATCATTTCATTTTACCCTGCAAGTGTATATATCCGATCCCCACCATATTCAGTAACATGACGATGACATCATTACAACACAATGCTTAAACAGGGTTGCCAACATGGTGACGTCATCCTGATCTTCCCAAGAGGGGGTTATATTTTGTGGGGTCATATTTTGAACATCCCCTGATTTTAAATTCGACCCAATTTACATGTGGTTAACCTTTGACCACATCACCCGATTCTTTTGCATAAGTTTTCCCGCTCAAAGGCGGAGGGTCATTTTATCCAAAGGGGGTCATATTTTGAATATCACCTGATCTTTTAAAGATCATCCCCCTCTTGATGTTTCCTAACATTAAATGGATATAAATGCGATAGATGGATTCCCACTAACTGTGAATACAATTCAAACACTTGGCATCATCCATGGATTCTCTGCAGAGGATCAACGGATTCAATCAATTTAACACAGTTTTACCCTAATCTGCTCTACGGATGAGTTTAAAGGTAACTTTCCAAGGTTATTTTAATTTACCTTGCGAAAAACAAGAATTACAGAGCAGAGATGTCAAACCCCCATACAAGCTAGCTGTGAACAGACGAGATCTTCCAGCGTAATGGAATGGGTGATCATCAGCATTTGCAGCCCTTTTCCATAATCACCCATCTAACCCAGGAGTAAAGCGTTATCAGGTAAGTAATTAAAATACCCCCTGTTGTCATTTTCTGCATGTTTAGGCAGTATATTCTATCTTGTGGTTTGAATTTATGAATATGCATATCATGATGTAATAAATATAATGAATAAAGTATGCATGATGCCATAGGGATATATATATATATATATATATATATATATATATATATATATATATATATATATATATATATATATATATATATATATATATATATATATATATATATATATATATATATATATATATATATATATAATGTTGTGTAAATACATACCATAGACTTGTTGTATCAGCTACATAATGACTCATACATAAGTACATTTGATTCTCACCACAAGAATACATTCCTCCATGACACATTAGACAACTTTAGATTGTATCCCATATCATACTATTTGTAACCACACTCTATCTCTTAGATCTTGCTCTCTTTCTATTGAACTTATCTTCTACACTCCTACTCCATCCTGATCTTCTTTTATTTCTTTCAACCAATTCAAAACCTCTTATTTATATCATCCTCAAGATCCTTACATGACCCACATTGGCCTCAAGATGACACAATTCCTGAAACCACATGAAATGTGTTGCTAATTAAATATAAAAGCTTACAAATTACAATAGTCAAACAATGGAGAATCTCCACACATTACACCATAGACCTTCATAATGGTTATTAAACACTTCCCAAATTTCCACCTTTGGCACAAACACAAAACAAACCTTCCACAAATAGCAACAATTCCAACTAGACACACTGTTAACTCACAAACACTTCATGAACCAAATTGCAAACCTCTACTTATCCAATCAACCTCAAATCTCAACTAAAGATAAACTAAACACACACAGAACTACCACCATAATCATAGAAGCTAATTCCTCAATGCAATGAGATATGCTAAAATTTACCACCACATATTGTTAACTACAAACTTACATACACACAAACTATTATATTAGACCACAAATTCCACCTCCTTATGCATGATAGCACATTTTCAAGATGCCCAAGGATGCACCTATGTTATAAAGGATGACATTTCTAAGATCCACTACTAGACTAATGACATGATATCATGTCCGCTTGCATTTTTGTGTTCTATTGTCTATAGTTTTGTATGGATTGATGTTTCATTAGTATCCACTAATCTTGTCATGAATTGAATATTACCATGGTTTTATGATTGGTTGTTGTCTTTTGTTATCATTTTGTGCTTGGATGTTTTATGTTGGAGGCCATGACATGCCACTTGGTTGGCATGACATGTTGGAGTTGAAACATTAAAATTTAAAGAGGTGAATTTTAATCTTTAAAGTTAAATATTTTAATTTTATTTGTTTCCTATTAGGCCTCATGTCAATTAATGTAAGTTAAATTCTTTATACTTACCTATTTAAAATCCCATGTGCATACTATTACATGATTGTGGATTTTAATGAGTTGGTTTGAGGGGTTAGGGAATAATAAAGTAAATTGATATTTTAGTTTTTTTTCTTTCTTTTTTGTTGTTGGTAAAGGTTATGGCCACCAAAAATGGGTGAACCCATGGCCATTTTCTACATGAGACCTTGGCATATTCTTAAATTGTTTTTCTATTATTCATGAGAGCCTTTTAATGAGGCCATTACTTTAAGCCTCGATGGGTTTCATCATGACTCATTTGTTTGATAGTTAAATGGGATAAGGAAAAGGATAACGAGAAATTTCCAATGTTATTTTCCTTGAATTTTCAGAGACAGAGAGGTGTTCTAGACTCTAATGTTGTTACTACTTGTTGAATTCATGCTAAGGTCACTTAGTTTCTTGTGCCTATGTTTTTGGATTCATTAGAAAACTTTTTGGAGGTTCTAGACCATTGCATGAGGCTATGAGATAGCATGGACTAAGACTTTTGTTGGTGATGGTTAAATTGGTGACAATGATATTGTTCACAATGTTATTCCTTGGAAAGTAAAAATTTCTCATAGTTTTCTTATTAAAATACTTAAAACATATAGGAAATGAGATTTGGGATTTTAATTTTCTTTTTTGGTTTGGGATAAATGCAGTGGTTATGTTGGACATGGAGAGTTGATCTCATAGCCATGGATTATTCACACAAGGTAGATCTTTGTGCATCAATGCATGAGTATTAGGCCATCCCCACCATGTCTAGGCTTTTAGACCTCACAAAACCTTATATTGTTCCTCATGGAACTTGATTGTATCTCCATGATATAAGTTTCATATGGCTATGTTGATTTTATGATGTATGTGAAATAATATTATTGCATAAGATGAATTATTATTAACACTCATAGATGTTTAGGTAAATATTGACAATGATAAGTATTTGACTATGATTAGTACTATTATTCCAATATGAATCAACTAATTTTACAAATCAAGGACCCCCTTGGATTGTATTTATTCATCTTATGCAATTTATTATAAGTGTTCTCAAGTATGAAATTGTTGCATATGTGTTGTCATTGATTTTAGTAGTGGTATGGTGTGTTGTGTTGTGGAAGGTTGGAAGTAATCAAAGGGAGATTGCAGCAGTATGGTGATCAATGTAGGCAATAGAGTTAGTAATAAGAAGTGTTGTGAGGAAGAAAGAAAAGTGATGTGCATATGTTGTGATGGTCAAAGAAGTAGATAAAGGAAGTTGATCAGAAGAATTATGAGGTGAAGGAGATGGATCAGTATCATTTGTACACAATCATACCTTATCTTCTGAAGATCATATGTGAGTTCATGCTAAGTGTATACTCTCAATATCTTTGGTATGTTGGTAATGGATGTCATGGATACTTTGCTGGGTGGACTATGTTTGGATGATATGAAGTCATGTGAATCAACACCGGATAAAAGAATCTTACAATAGTTTGAAGAAATTTGGCTAAGTAAAGTCCAAGTCAAGAAAGATGTCACAGACTCAAAATATAGTACCACATTCTCTCACATTTGAATATATGGGTCTACAAATTGGACAGATTGCTAGGCATTGCACTCAAGTATCTATGTTTCAAATTTGAGATCATAAAGTTTACCGCAAGATGTTTTAGAGACAGAAGAATGAAGATAGTAAAGAAACATGGTAAGTACAGTCACAGAGAGACTAGAGAATGCTCCGCACTTATCTACAGATAAAGATATGATGTTGCAATTTGTAGGACAAGTAAATATGAGTCAAAGGTATGAGTGTTTCAAGTTTCAAGTGATAATAAGTACCGCAACTTTGCTTCTCTAGATTTAGTTGTGTGAAGACATGCCTTAGTGCTAATTGAAGTAAGCAGAGGGAGATAGTTGAGGCCACCATAGTTCACTGCACAATGGTTTTTAGCCTTGTTGATTAAATGATAAGCTCAAATGGCTAGTTGGTATGCATTTTTCAAGTTTCAAATGATTATGTTCACCTCAAGTATGTTTCTCATTGTTTTATCTTAATACTGTGTAAGTAGAGTTTGTCAAGGACACCGGCATCAGAGTTTAAGTGCTTGTGTCAGCATGAAATATTATAAAATGATAAAAGAAGTATACAGGAGTGTTTTTCAAGTCACATATTGTTCATTTTATGGTCTGCATGATGTAATGTTGTCTCCTCCAGTATCGCCTTAGGTCTAGAGCTAAATATAAAGAAGGAAAAGTGCTTGTGGAGCTGACTTGGTGTATAATAAATATTTTGTTGTGTGTATGGAGTGTGCACCAACTTGGAAGAATGTGCTAAGGTAAAATAGGACCTAATTATGCCTTGTTCTTGAGCCACACTTGATTTCTACTGACCACATATGTTCTAGAGCTGATTATTGTGGCCACTACATGTTTGATGTTACACGTTTCATCTTGGCCAACCAAGGAGAAAGATATTGAAGCTTGCGGAGGATATAAATATAAGATCAAAGTTGTTGAGTGATGTGTGAGTTGTGTATTGTGTGAAATATTTGATATTGTGTGAATAAACTTACCACAGAAGCAAATATAATGATGAAGTGTTGAAAAGATCAATTCATGTGAAGTAATACTATTGTAGAGGTGATTATAGAAATTATGATGATAGAGAAGAGTTCCTGAAAGTGTTTTTATGTTGTGGATGTCAATACTATTTTTGTGAAGAGGAGAGATTGTTGTGTAGAGGTCGTAGAGGCCAGCAAAAGGTTGGAGTAGTCAGTGTCTTGTGGAAGACACTTCTGAGTCAGATAAGTTTTATGTTTTAAGTTTTGAGAAAAGTCAAAGTCCTAAAATAGATATACCTGAAGGCATGTTTGAAATAAAAAAGGAAGAGCCTAGCACTAAGGAATCTGAGGAGACTAATGATGAGGAACATGATCTAGATGATGATGACTTCATACAAGTCAGCAATCAGAAGAAATATTTCAAGATATCTCCTCCTAGACAAGCTGTTCATTCCAGGTTCTCTCAATCCTTCTATGGTTACTATTATTCTTGCAATAAATTTGGACATAAGGCCATTGATTGTAGAACCGAAGCTAGAAGAAATGATAACATGAGGAAGAATTCATTTGTGCCTACAAAACATGATGTTGTGATCTCTTATTCCTTCTATGGTTATTATTTTGCATGCAATAAGTTTGGTTACAGGGTTGTTGAGTGTAGAACTAAAGTAAGGGGAAATGGTATGACTTCAGAATACAATGTTGTTTGCTACAAGTGCAACAAATTTGTGTTTAAAGCAAGATTCTATAAGAGTGGCTTTGTGAAACCACTTGTTCATTATAACAAGAAGGTAGACAAAATCATGACTCAGCAAAATGGAGAAATGGAAAAGTTATGGAGGAAGAAGACAAATCAAGATAATGAGAAGAAGGAAGAGTGTGTGATTTTGCCTTGTGTAGAATACTTCATTGTTGAGTTAGAGAAGGCGTAGGGTCAAGGGGAGCTAATCATTGCATAACTATTCCTTCCCCCTTGAATATTTGTGACTTCCACAAGTGGAAGCTAAGAATACATATGACTTGGAATGAAATTAGTTGATGAAGTTATTGATGAGGCAAGATAATTTCTCTCCCCCAAATTTTTAGAGAAAAATCTCATGATGTGGAGGATTGAGGAAGGTTTTTAAGTCTCTATGGATTCAACAGAGTATTCCGGCAGTAGTTTACCTAACTGGATAAAGGTGCATTAAATGAGAAATGTTAGGGTAAATTGTAAAGTACTTATGCTTCCTTTGGATGATCAAATCTCATTTGAAGACAAAGCTTTTGCATTTAGAGCTAAGGAGAGAAGAAGACATTTAGATTACTTGGTGAATTGAGTGTGTTATGTCATAAATTGTGCTCCTGCTTGGATTAGCAGAATTTCACTAAGTTTAGCCCCTACCTTTTGGTGTCCCTTAACCACTTTCATCTGTGGACCTATTTAAACCTTGATTGATGCTTATCCCTTCAATGAAATGTCATATTTCAGAGTAATTACAGATAAAACCTGAAAAGAGATTTGTGGATTCTGAAGATTTGGGCCACCCTTAAGCATATTCCAAGGTTTGACTTTGGGGTTGGACCTGGGTGGTACCGCCCTAGTCCTTCCCGAAACCTCAAGGGTTACAAATTAAACTCTGATGTTAGCTTTTGCCTTGGTTTTCATGTTTGTAAATTCAAATTTCTTCTCCTACTTGATGTCATACTTTTGTTTTGATTTATTTCATTTCTAATGTTGGATATTTAAGAAATAAAAATCATTTTATCAGACACAATTGTTATGCAATCTTATTATGCAAAAAAATTGCTACAATGTTTATTGAAGGTCTACAAAGTGTTGAAGCTCATTGAAGATTTGGATCTTTTCTATCTTGGAAGGATGTTGTGAAGACTAAGAATCAAGATCTTGAGTCTATCTTGCTCTTCCTAGGGTTTTTGAAGCCTTTTGCATGATCTGGTGAAGCATTGAAGCCTCCAGCTTGAGTTTTGGAATACTATCCTCTGTGGATATGGCTGCCTCACCTTCTTGTTCTACATGTCTTCATTGATATCATCTCCTTGGGCTAAAGTTGATTTTTTCTGAGTGAAACATTGTGTAGATCTACCTCCTTTATGCTTGAGTCATTTAGGATTTTGGATTTGATTGAAGTATTGCATTGTTTATGCTCTCACTTAGGTTTTTTGAGTACACACAATTGCATCTTTTGACATTGGCTATTGTTGAGGTAGGAATACTAAAATGGGGTTTGACTAAGGCAAACTCCTATATAGCCACAACAAGCTTTCTCAGTCTTTTTGTTGTATAGGTTAGGTTCAAGAAGATCCAACAAAAAGGAGTGAATAGGCAACAAATATTACTATCACAACTACTACAAAAGTTTTAGATTTGTTACTGAACAGGTATAGGGACTTGGGTGGTACCACCCAAGCCCACTATAGCCTTAGATCTAGGATTTGTAATCTTTGTTAGAGACTCAACAAGTAGGTACAGAAAGTTCACTATCAAGAAATCTTCTAGGACCTGGACGACACTTCTCTAGTCCTCAGGGCATTCAAATTTTAGGTGCATAGTCTTTGCTACTACCTATTTACATTTCTATGTTCGTTCGGTCATTTTCTATTTTTGAAATATGTCTATTAGAATAAGTCCTCTCAACTAGGGTTTTACTTGATCCATGCATTTGGTGTTGTAAAAAATTGGTTAAACATCTTTTCATATACAACATAAAGGAATAAGATACCTATAGCTTTCCCCTTTCTTGAAGTGGTGACTAAGCTTAGTTCATATTCTGAATGTTTGTGTGTGAAGAGGGGGTTTGACCTAGATTGGTTATGTTAGTTGTCCTTCCCTTTTCATCATACAACATTTTGGTGAACACATATTTAAATAATTTGCATCATTATTGGTTAAATCTAAATGATTTTGTTGTTCTAAATCAGATTTAGATTACAGTTTCCTTTCATGAATACTATATACATTACATTTTGATTGAATCTTTTCATTGAAAGAGCATTAAGGTTTCATAAATTGAGACTTTGTTACTATTTGCATAGAGATCTTAGTTTCATTTTTCTAAAGTATATTGTATCTTGTTGAATATTAAGTCTTGGATAAAATATATTATGTGACAATGTCTGATTTATTTTTACAATCTGACTTTAATGCATATGATAAGACATTTTGTTGTGATGACTTCAATATGTTAGATGAATCCTTAGATGACTTTATCTCTATTGAACATTCCACTATGACTCCTAAATCATCATTCTTTCAAAGATTAGTTAACATAATTTATATTCCAAGATCTCAAGAAGAACCCGCGAAACTAAAAATAGTGATCCACTTGTGTTCCGATGTGCCTCAAACACAAACGAAATCAGTGCTCACTGTAAGAGGTCTTTCAAATTCTTCTCAATGTCCTGGTTACATTTATAATCATGCTAAGCAAATAAAAACTCAAAATCAAGTGTATCCAAATGTGGTTGCTCACACATACAATACATGAAATAATAAACAAAGTAAGTAATACTCAAACATTTTGATCTCTTTACCAACTTCTCAACCTATGCTTCCTCAACCACCTCATCTTACTCATAAGGTTGGCCAAGATTATGATCTTGTTGAGCAGCTTTGCACTATTCCCACTCAGATCTCTCTATGGAAATTTATACAAATATCACCTACATACCAAAGAATGCTCCAAGAAGCTTTACAAAAGGTGATTGTACCACCATCTATTAAGCCTAATGATGTAGTAGCTATGTTAGACTTATGCATGTGACAAAAATAGATATTCTTTTTCAACAACATGAATTACCATCAATTGAAGTTCAAAACCAATATGATCCTCTTGTAATCTTTGTCATAATAAATAAAAATTTGATAAGGTGAACTATGATTGACAATGGATCAGCTCTTAATGTTTTTGGCATTGATTTGTTACACAAAATCAAGGTTGACACATATTTAATCAAACTGGGTAAACTTAACATTCCTGGCTTTGATAATGTTGGTAGACAATGACTATGTACCATAACTTTACCTATAAAGGTTGGACCTATGACATTATCTACCCTTATCCATGTCATGCCCGGTGTGCTTTCATATAATATGATTCTTGGTAGACCATGGATTCATGCCATGGGGGTAGTTTCATCTACCCTTCATCGATCAATAAAGTTTATTTATCCAAATAAACTTCAAACCATTAAAGCTGATCCAAATCTAAAAAGTTGTTTATAACTTGAAGCACAAAAAATAGTTATCAATCCAAGATTCTTAATAAATTAAAAGTTGATTCATCAACACCTCTTGCCACAGATAATGTTGTGTAGGATTCTAAGTCACCATTGAATGCACTTCTTGGTGACGATCGGGGTTCTTTATATTTTACTCCTACCTTTATGGGGGAATATAAACTCAATAACTCAAAAACATCAAAAATTGCATTGATCTCATCTAAACAATCTTTGAAAGAACCTAAAGTGTCTTTAGTAATGAATAAAGATAACACTCTTACTTACACTACACAACATGAGACCTATGAGGCTCCACCTTCTTCTAAAGATATGGCATCCATTTATGGTCGTGGATTTTAAATCCTTTACACAAATTGTGACCTCATAGGCAATGGTTGTGGCATAAAACAACAAGGAATTAGAGTACCCTTAGATGTTGCATTTAACTCTTCGGCTGGTATTGGATACTGTCCTTTGAAGCACACCAAATTTTACTGTCATCCTAATCTTAATGTTAATTCTATAACAATAAGTCCAACACTCAATTTGATATATCCTGAGATTATAAACATTGATTGTCTATCAGGAAATGTCCTGTTAGACACTTTTTCAATAGATGAAGCATTATTTGAATTTATGGTATCTTATGACAATTTTCCCCGTTATCATCACAATCACAGATTTTTCTATTGTTTAAATGTGTATACACCTAAAAATGGCTCGAGATAAATTAAATAAAATATATTTTATATTTATTTTATTCTTATTTCCTCTATCAATAAATAAGTATAGTAATTTATTTATTTGATTCACATTTATCCTATTCTTCCAATAATTAAATAACATTTAATTTATTTAATTAAAAATCTTAATTCTTCTAAAGTTATATCTAATTAAATAATCCTAATTATTTAATTATTCTTCTAAGACAAAGTCATATTCCTAAAATCCACATCGTTCCTACACATCACCCTACATATCATTTGACACCTCACCTCCATGTTTTGATATTAGTAACCAGGAAGGGCCTGAACCCATAAATAAAAGCCAAAAATGGTGAGTCCAACTAGTTTTACAAGAGGTAAAAAAAATCAAACAACAAGCATAAATAGAAAGAAAGAGAAATGGGACAGCAGAGCTAGCCAAAACCAAAAAGACTAGTAACGGGCCAGGCTACTGCTTGGCCATAGACTTGAGGTTGCTAATAGCCTACCATTCTCTGTTTAAAAAATTCATCTTTTCCTCGAACATGCTCACCTCCTTGTCACATCCCTGCAAGTCCTGCAACCCTTTCTCTTTGACCTACGTCTCCTTGATCTAGAAACTAACTTGTTTACCTATGTTGTTCTTGTACTTAGTCTTGGGTCTGTAGGACTAGCCGACCTTCCCCTATTTCTGCACCTCCTAACTTGACACCTCACCTCCATGTTGCACCATAAATTAAATATTAATAATATTTAATTAAACATTTATCCTCAACACATGTCCTATTTCCTCTCAACCATCCCTACTTTGTAGAAGTTAGTTTCTCCACATCATCATGGTCAAAGTTGACTATGAGACACTTGTCTCATGAGCCCTATATTTTCTCCAACATTCCAACAAAAATAGACTCCTTCTTTCATCTTTCTCTCATGGTCTTTTTGAGCATCTCGCCATGTGGCTCCTTGTCCCACATATCTCTCCATCTTGTCAATGTAGTAGGAACATCCTCCTTCTATATCTCCCCTCATCCAACCAATTCAATCTTGACCCTCCATGTCATAAGACCAATTCCTCAACCATTGATCTTTTGCCACTTGGATCTAATCTTTCCTTTGCCTATAAAAGGAAGCCTCTCATCCTCATTTTGAAACAACATATGAGAGATCATACTTTTGTGCTGCTGAAATCATATCAAATATCAAAAGTGTGTCTTTGGCTTTTATTTGCCTAACATTATCAATTAGCAATCTCCATTAGCATATCATTAGCATTAGCCATCTCCATTGTTGCATTATATTAGGTTCATACAAATCATTATCATAGTTTAGCATTGTAGAATCATTCACTTTGCATAAAATTCACCACAAGTCCATTCATCTTAGAGTCATCTTGGAACAAAGAAGTGCATTCTGAGAGCATAATTACAATCACCAAAATCAAGATCTCAAGAAGATAGGACATAATGGGACATGAAGGAGAAATTTGCATTTTGAAGGTATAAATAATGTTTGCTTCAAATTCTGTGTTTTTCTATTAGTTTCATTGGTGATTTTGGTTTGAGTAGAAATTTAGAGTTTTGTGGTAGCTTAATAGGTTTTTACTATTATTCTCCAAATTATCATCACATTTTTGGTGTCCACTGTGGGGCTTTTCCCCAAATTTAACATAATTTTTTTGATTTTTTGTGTGTTTACAGTCGTAACAGAGCGTTCTGGCACATTTGAGTTCCAATCTTGTGCATCTGAGCAATCTTTCTATGCATCTAATCTTTCTGCGCATTTAACCTCTATTTCTATGCATATGAGCAATATTTCTGCACATCTAATCTTTCTTCCCATTTACATCTGGCACTTTGAGTTTATGGTTTTGGACTAACTTGGTTACTAATCCATGGTGCAACTATTTTCAAACGTCCAAAACTATATGCTAAGACTGCTAACAGTTGTTTTATAGGTTTATTATTTTTGTTAAGACATCATTTTTTCATTCATTCTTGCATTGGTAGTTTAGTAGCATCTATATTAAGTAGGGGAAAGTAATATTACACATCCATTTTGCATATGTTCAAATACAATCAAAACATAGTTTAATCTAGGGGGTTAATTTGACATTCCTTTCTTTTCTTTGATCATACTAGTATTGCATCTTGTGTGATTAGCTTAGTTGCACTTAGTTTAATCCAGGGGGTTAAAGGAACAAGTGTTTTATGTGTTTGTGAGGTGATAGGTGTATGCTCTCCCCTTGTGTAAAACTTGGGTGACCAAAAACCAGACCCATCTCTTTTTACTTTTTGTTTATCCCCAACAAAATCCCTAGAAAATATCATTTCTTCACTTTGTGGATTATGGATATTATCTTTTAGTTTTGTTCTTAGAAGGGCCTACCTTTTGGAGTGCATTTTCTCCAAGAGGGGATGAACCTAAGCAGATTTTTCCTTTGGACCGCTATACAAATTGGTCAAGGCAAAAGCCAAGTCCTAACCAACATTAGCCTTTTCCATACGGTGCCAATTTGAAAGGAGGCATACTAACACTTTTGTGAAGAAATTTTACATTTGTGTAAGGTGTATTACACTCCTAGTAAAGTTGGTTATAGCTTTTAGTGGCTTGCCGGATGCTCGCAAGGTGTCCGTCCCCCAAAAAGAAACTAGAAACCTCATAGTTAGAGACTACCCAATCTACCTCTAAACATTGTGATAATTTTTAGTGCAAGGGTATTTCACCCCCAAGATACTTACCATAAGGTTCCCTTGAGATGAGATAGAAATCCCCAACTTAGCATAAGCTACTTGTAGCTTTCTAGGGAAAGGGGGATTGGGTCATCCTTCCAGTCCTAGAGGTCCCTATCCATCCTCTCTCGCAAAGACAAAAAAGTGTACACACACACATTAGGTGTGATGACACTTGAGTCTATAGAGATTCCAAGTGTGGGCTGATGTATTGCAGTGAAGTTGTGTCCTTAGGTATAAAAAGTGCTTGATTTGTCTTCAATTTGTGTTATATACCCATAGAAATTTGGGCTTTTTGTGAGCCTTGAACATACACTCATTGTTGCAAACAACCATTGTGTTATTGTCTATTGTGTCTTCTTGTCAATTTTCTTGCACATCTGATCTTTTTGCACATATACCCTCTATTTCTACACCTATAATCATTGTTTCTGTGCATTTGATCCTGTGCATATGCCCTCTATTTCTGCGCATATAAACATTGTTCCTTTACATTTGATCATGCACATCCACAATAGAGGACACTTCCCAAGGTCTTGAACAAATAAACAAAATAGATTTGGATACCCTTTTCATCATAGGTTTCATTTTAGGAGTCATACAAACCATATAGAGACATCTTGTATCCATTTTAGACATTCACACTTATCTCTCACACATAGCTTCCCAAAAAACAAACAAACAAGATTTTCACAAAGTGATTTTGAGATCTTATCATTTCAACAAACAATTTAGTTAGTTTCCCTCTATCAGGATTTATCATCCTTTATCTAGGAGCTATAAGAAAAATCTTGACAAAGTTAGTCTCTATCATAGTGATATCCATCATCCCTATTTGACTTAATTTGGATCACCCTTTGATAGCTAGTTATCATAGCTCAAGATTACTATTTAAACAAGATCAAAACAAACACTTTAGAAATCTTACTATCAATACTTCAATCTAGTCATATCATCTTTCACCAAATTACACTTCATCAAATCCATAACTTATATTTACACATGTTACATGCAACATCATTCATATAAACTTTGTATGGTTGAGACTAGGGGTCAAAAGAAAAATGACAAAAAATGGATCCATTTAGTGGTAGCCAAGATCCTTATAGTGACGAAGAAGAAGAAATATCCCAAGAAGAAGTTGTTAGATATAAACAAGACCCAAAGTTTCAAAAACTAATGGACAAAGTCATAGCAATAGATCCACACAAATATTTCCTTATGCTTGCACAACAAGGAGCAAAGTTACCTCATGATTTTGACATTGCCAAATTGAGAGAAACAATTCAAACAAATGAAACTAAAACTCCTAAGAACAAGGAAACTAAGGATGTGACAAATCCATTATATGCACTTACTCAACAAATTCAAGCTTTGCAACAACAATTTGTAGATTTATAAACTAGATCCTCAACAAAATGATATTCACTAGAGGACATATCTCCCTATCCTTTTGATAAAGGCTTGGTTATAATACATTTTCCTTCCAATTTCGAAGTACCCAAATTTGACAAATATAGGGGAAAAGGTGATCCTCGTGACCATATTAGGGAATTTAGTGTTGCATGTTTAGAAGTTGCTCACAATGATACATATCTAATATGACTCTTTCCACGTAGCCTAGGAGGTCAAGTCATGGAATGGTTCTCATGTCTACCTCTTGGAATCTATACATTTAACGAACTAGTAGACAAATTTGTAGCTCACATCTCCTATAACATTGTACATGATATATCAATGTTAGATCTTTGCAACAATAAACAACAAAGTGGAGAATCCTTCGCTACTTTCTTGCAAAGATGGAGACATCTTCCAAGAAAATGTCCATATCACATCCCTGAAAAACAAATGATAGAAATGTTTGTCCATAATTTATACATGGAATTAAGCTATCAACTTTAAATCCAATGTCCCACTTATTTTAGTAAGGTTATTGAGATGGGATTGCTCATAGAAAAAGCATTGATAGACAAAGGACAAATTAAGATCTATAAGGATGTTACTAGTTCAAACAACAACACTGACAAATCTAGGTTTTGGACCAAGAATAAGAACATTATGAATCATGGGGTTATAGATGCCAAACATGTCACACCAACACAACCCATCCTAAATTTATCAAGTCCACAAAACAATGCTTCTTCAAACAAACCAATAAATAATGAACCTAGACCAATAGGCTTCAATCCTCCCCATAGAAGATTTACACCATTGGGAGAATCCATTGAATCTGCCTTAAGGAAACTTATTGTAAATAATCTCATAACACTTCTTATAGCAAGAGAATAGGAACCCAAATTTAAACCCTCATGGTGGAAAGATTATGATTATTGTGAATTTCATAGAAGCAAAGGTCACAAAAGAAATGATTGTCAAAGATTGAAAAACACAATTCAAGATTTAATAGACAGAGGAGATATATTGATTGATGGCCACACATCTAATGAAGAACATGTGGCATTTAATAATTCACTTCCTAACTATGAGAAGGGAAGTGCCTCAAAAACAAGCAATAAAAGTGGTAATAATGCTAATTACATCAAAGTATCTTATGAGTACATCGTTAATCACATATCTAATTTGGAATCACATGTGAATGTGATTACCATTACCAACAATCCTAATAGCAATTTTACTACTCGTAGGGGAAAGATTACTCTTCAAGGAGTTCCACCCAAACCATCTTCCATATCAAATCAATACAATGTCTTAGACCAACTCAAAAATACACCCGCACACATATCCATATTAGAGCTTTTGCATCTTTCTCCATCCCACAAAGCTATCCTAGAAAAGGCTCTACTAGAAATTACCATACCCACAAATCTGGACCAAGAGTAGTTTTAAGCCATGGTGAGATGTCTTTCACTGAAAAGGATGATATGGCCATTAACCAACCACATTTAATGCATCTCTCCACATTGAAGTACTTATTCACAAGCATAGAATCAAATGAGTCCTTATAGATGGAGGAGTTGGTTTAAATATATGTACCTTAAAATTAATCCTTGCATTGGGGTTTTCTAAAAATACTGGAGATTCAAAGAAGAAAATCACTATCAAAGGATATGATGAAGAAGAAAGAGCCTCTAAAGGATCTATTGTCTTACCCATAAGAATTGGACCAATTGAAAAAGATGTGGTTTGTCAGGTCCTTGACATGGATTTAGCTTATAATATTCTCCTTGGATGCCCTTGGATTCATGCAATGAAAGGCGTACCATCTACTTATCATCAATGCATAAAATTTCCATACAATGGTCAAGAGATTACAATCCAAGGAGATCCCAATCCCTTTCAATATTGCAATACCATAAAACCTAAACTTGAAATCATTATACCCACTAACCGTGTAGCCTCATCATCTACATCCCATGTTGATATAAGCTCATTAACCTCTACATCCAAATCTGCTAAAATGAAAGTCAAGATCAAGGACAAAGGTGTTGGAGAGTATTCCATTGAACAATCCTTTTGTATCACACAATTACCCCTTTCACCCAAATCCTATGGCAAACCATCCATGTCCAAACAAAAGTCATTGAAGCATCTTGAAGGTCCTTTTATCAAATGGGGCAACTTATCAGAAGAAAGTGAAGAGAAAGACAACCTCCAATGGTTATACAAGGAAGAAGAAAGTGAATTCAAGTCACAAGAACAAAAGACACAATTACCAACTGAACAACATGGAATGGGTTTCACTATTATGTAGAGGATGGGATATGGTGGTCATAGTCCCATAGGATTAAGAAAAGAAGGAATTATTGAACCCATACAACCTTCTTCATTATCTGCCCGAGACAGTAAAGGACTAGGTTATAAAGGAGATGTCATAGAAAAGGCTACTACAAATCTAGTGGAGCAAATACATAAATTCCAAGAGGGAAGTGAAATAGATTCTAATGAATGGGAATAGGAAAGTCTTTCTGAGTTATCTTATGAAGATAAACACATGGATGTAGTTCAATCATATGGATCCACTAATACATACCATGAGGGACAAAGTTTGAGGTCTAGACCAATGGAGTTAGATTCATAGAATATCGAGAGTGAGTCCCACGAGGAAGGTCAGATATCCCACGTGATAGATAATCTTGAGGAGAGTACTAATTTGGACCTTGGAGATATCACCATAAACCTAGAGAACTTTTCCATCCTAACCATTATCTCCCTTTATTCAGACAAACCAAATGATCCTCTTCCACTAATATATCCTGAACTTATAGATTGGGAACAATAAGAGGCTCCTAAACTTGATACCTTTCACAATGATGTTGCTATTGTCGACTATCTAGGTCTTAGGGATCATCTACCTCCAAGAGATCATAAGGAATGCTTCACTATAGAACTTAATAATGTGGATTATTTTGGAGAGAGTGCCAAGCCTTTTAGTCACACAAATATAAAAATAAAAAATGGATCTAATGGTGAAAACCTTTGTGCAGCAGTATTAGATCATGAAAAAATAAAATAAAGGACATATCTAATGGTGAAAACCTCTCCAAGGCACTAAAGGATGAAAGGGTTGACACTCTCCCCAACCCCATACATCAAGAAAGGTCTTTAGTCTTACTATAACCAGCAGAACCAGTGAACATTGGTATAGAGGATAGCCCAAAGGTAATTCATCTAGCAACATCTTTATTAGACCAAGAAAAGAAAGAATTCATCAAATTCTTTAAAGACATACAGATTAATTTTGCTTGGTCCTATGTGGATATGCTCGGCCTTGATCCAAATCTCATCATGCATCATTTATCAATAGCTCCAGGAGTTAAACCAATGAAACAAAAGTCAAGAAAAATGCATTCGTATATAGCACTTTCAGTCAAATAAGAGTTGAAGAAGTTGTTGGATGTTGGTTTTATCAGATCAATTGATTATCTTGAATGGATCTCCAACATTGTTCCTATTTCTAAACCAAACAAGAGAATTAGGCTTTGTGCAGATTTTAGAGATTTGAATAAAGCATGCCCCATGATGATTTTCCTTTACCCAATATAGACATCACTGTAGATTGGATAATAGGACATACTATGTTATCTCTAATGGATGGATTTTCTGGTTATAATTAGATCAAAATAGCACAAGAAGACCAACACAAAACTACCTTTACATGTCCATGGGGTACATATTGCTGGAATGTGATGTCGTTTGGGTTGAAAAATGTAGGAGCTACCTATTAGAGAGCAATGACCACCATTTTCCATGATATGATACACACTATTATGGAGGATTATGTGGACGACATTCTAGGGAAATCACTCACATGTTAGACAAGATCTTTCAACGACTGGAGAAATTCAATGTTCATTTGAATCCAAAGAAGTGTGTGTTTGGAGTCACATCCAGCAAGCTTTTAGGATACATAGTTTCAGCAAATGGAATTGAGGTGGATCCTACAAAAGTGAAAGCTATAATGCAAATGCCACCTCCTAAAAATATCAGTCAATTGATATCATTACAAGGAAAGTTGCAATCTATCCACCGTTTTATCTCACAGTTAGCTGACAAAAGTCATCCCTTCACTCATCTACTTCACAAGAATGTTCCTTTCAGATGGGATGAGATGTGTAAACAGGCTTGTCAACTCTTGAAAGAATATTTGATGAATCCATCAATATTGATGCCACCAATTCAAGGAAAACCATTGTTGCTTTATATTTCAGCTACAACAACCTCTCTAGGAGCTCTCCTGGCACAACAAGATTATGAAGGAAAATAACAAGCTATCTATTACATTAGTCAGACCTTAGTAGGCTATGAGTTATAGTATACACCTATTGAGCAAGCATGTCTTGCTATAGTCTTTGCATCTCAAAAGCTAAGACATTATATGCTAACTCATTCAATCAAGTTAGTAGCCAAAATAGATCCATTAAAATATTTACTTAGTAAGGCAGCTCTGACAGGAGGATTGGCAAAGTGGGTTATGATCCTACGAAAATTTGACATTGAATATGTGGATAGAAGGGAAATAAAAGGACAAGTAATTGTGGATCAGCTAGTAGATGCACCACTTAATGATGAAAATCCATTAAGTTTTGAGTTTCCAGATGAATCCATCTTCAATAGAACAACTCAAACATGGAAGCTTTATTTTGATGGATTGTACACACAACATGGTTCAGGAGTAGGAATTTTGTTGGTGACACCACAAGGAGATACCATACCAAAATCATATAGAATATTATTCCCTTGCACCAACAACGTGGTGGAGTATGAAGCATTGGTCATTGGTCTCAAGATGGTTGTAGAGTGGAAAGTTCAAGAGTTGTATGTTTATGGAGATTCACAACTAGTCATCAATTAGGTAAATGATGATTATCAGACTAAGGATGAGAAGTTAGTACCTTACAAGCATATGGTAGATGACTTCAAAGAGTACTTTGGCATGATTTCTTTTAAACAAATACCTAGACTAGATAATAAAGTTGTAGTTTCCATGGCAACTATTGCCTCACTCCTGGATATACTAGAAAATTAATCGCGTTATGAGTTCTTAGTGGAGCAATTGTCTAATCATTCATATGATAACCCTGAAACACAGATTATATGTCAAATAGTAGGATCTGATTCCCCTTTGTATGGAAACATTTATACCTACCTAAAAGAAAACACATTGCCACCTAGCATATCAAATAATCAATGTAGAACCTTTATCCATCAAGATGCTCATTATACCATAATTGCCAATGCCCTTTATCGACGAAGTCTTGACAGTACTCTCTTTAGGTGTCTAGAGTGTGATGAATATCAAACTGCCTTAAGGGAAGTTCATGAAGGTAATTGTAGAATGCACTCTAGTGGTCCCACATTGGCAAGGAAACTTATGCATATGGGATATTACTGGCCAATTGTGGAAACATATTCTTACCATTTTGTCAAAAAGTACAAGAAATGTCAGGTCCATGGAAATCTCATACATGCACCGGCACAAGAATTACAACCCTTAACTACTCCTTGGCCTTTTTTTCCAATGGGGGACTCGACCTTGTGGGCAAGATTCATCCCCCTTCATCCAATGGCCGCAAATTAATAATAACTGCCACTGAGTATTTCACTAAGTGGATTGAAGTCGTACCTTTAATCAATGTCATAGGAAAGCAAATTGCCACATTTATCCTAAACTATATCATTTATCATTATGGAATTCCTCTATCCATTATTACTGATAATAGAAGACCTTTCAAAAATAAGGATGTCCAAGAGCTCTATGACAAGTTTCATATCCAACATTGTTTCTCCACGCCATACTATCCCCAAGGAAATGGTCAGGCAGAGGCTTCTAATAAAACAATTTTGAAAATCTTAGAGAAGACAGTCAATGATGCTAGCCGTGATTGGCATGTACAGTTGAATCCCTCTTTATGGGCCTACCATACTAGTATCCTCACTCCCACAGGTGCAACACCCTATGCCCTCATCTATGGTTCAGAAGCAATCTTGTCTATCAAGGTTGAGTTACCCTCTCTACGAGTATCATTGAAGGGCTTAATAACTGATGAAGAGTATTAAGTTTCCAGGCTTCAAGAGTTAGAATTGTTGGAAGAAAGATGACAAAATGCTTTTAATCACCTCAAGGCCTATCAGTAACATATGTCAAGAAGCTACAATCATAGAGTGAAGCCCAGAGTTTTTCAAGTTGGTGATCTAGTTCTGAAGGAAAACCACAAAAATCAACAGGATAGAGAAAAGAACGGTAAGTTTGAACCAAATTGGCTCGGTCCTTATGTAATCATTGCTTCTTATGGATCAGGAGCATATTGGTTGGAAACATTAGAATGTGAGTTGTTGGATGATCCCATCAATAGTATGCATCTTCAAAAGTTTTGCACTTAAGCTTTTAGAATAACCTCGATGCAAGGGAACTGAAAAAGAAAATTGGTACAATAAAAGCCAATGGTGAAAACCTGGAAACATGCACTATTTGTGATAAACTAGTCTCCTCCATCTTTAGGATTTTAGTTTTCATCCATAATGATCTTTTCTCCTGCATCCATATACACATAAAAATACTTATCATGGCTTTTTGCTTGCTCACTTTTACCACCTTACCAAACAAAGTGTATCTACCTATCCACTAATAAAGTTATCCATCCAATCCTTCATCCATTTGTTCATCTATCACACTCCATAAATTCCATCATCAGTATAAGTCTACATGGTCAAACTACGTCACCTCTGATCTTTCACGTAGGCAAGGCCATCTTTGATGAGCCCCTAAGGCTTCCCACCTCCTAGGTCTTAGGTCACATAGAGTCTGCATGGTTGAACTACATTGCCTCTACGACCTCACGTAGGCAAGGCCAGCATCGATGAGCCCCAATGGCTACCATCCATACCTCTTGTCCTACTATAATCCATTACACTCCATAAATGGTCGAACTATGTTGCCTCTGCAACTTCACATAAGAAAGGCCATCATTGATGAGCCCCCAGGGCACTAGGTCAGTCCCTAAAGGCCCGTCGCATCGAGTCTCTCATCCATTCATCAACATATTTTCATCCATAATAAGTAGGTCCTTTTCTTGACTGGGGGCAAAATCCTCAGCCTAGTTGTAGAATTGGATTCTTAAGTGCCACTATCTAGAGGATAACAATCTGGATCACGATACTATCTTCAGACAACACACAACATAACAATAAGCTTTTAAACCAAATCTTGACATAAGACATTAAGGTCTATACCAGACAAACAACAACTTGCCTAAACTATTAGGATGATTATATCTGTTATGACAAGAAATCATATCTATGGCAAGAAGATTTAATGGCTGTTATAAGTGTAAGTCTTATGTCTTGATTTTTGTTATCATGTTTCCTATGCTACTCAAGAATGTCCAAGACTAGAGGAGCTATGATGGGGCATGATTATTTCATTTGTTTTCTATTTGCGGGTTAATCTTTAGTAATGTGAAGACTTGTCTAATGACATGATTAGAAAAAAGATCATTGAGGATGTTATGGGTCTAAGCATGAAAGAGTACAATCCTTGTCTATTGATACATGCAATCAATACTCATGTCATCTTAGTTTAATTATACCTAGATGCTTGTATTAACTTGCTAAATCAAAATCCATGTAAGAGATACTCAGGTCATCTCGGTTTAATTATACCTAGATGCTTGTATCCCCTTACAACATTTTAAAATCTCAATGATGAAAAAGTACTTCAAACATATATACATAATTACTAGGTCTCATTTGTGCATATTAAGGTTGTATTTCATTTCATTTAGAAGTATTTCATAGTTATCATTTTCCAACTGGCTTATGATCCAAATCTTTTCTTTCATTCATCCAAGTTGTTCTTTTATCGAAGTCATTTTCTATTTCTAAAGTGATCTTTTATTCATGATTGAGTATACTTGGCATAACAAAAATAAATCATTATCATTGTGCATATCATAGGCATTGCAATCATAAGTTCATTTTCTAAAAATATTTAGATCATGATTTCAAAAGTAATTCATATAGTGATGTCATATACCAACATAGGTCTCATACATAACATTATCATCAAAAATCAAAAAACACAGATACCATTGTCATAGCATTTGCATATTATATCATCATACATATAACATCATGTATTGCATTAGGAGTCATTATAATATGCATTAAATCATCATAAACTATAAGCATATAAGGTCATTTCCATAACATTACACATAGAAACATGTTATCATAATAATCATGGAAGCATCATATCATAAATACCATACGCATCATAGAATTAACATGGTAGAACCATCATAATAGAATCATCATCATAAGATCAATCATATAGAAAACATCCATCCATAGGGAACATGCATATAGTCTGTCAAAATCATGTATATATCATCATCAATAAAATGTCCAAGTATACAATGATATCATGAATCATAAATTGAGCTATTGAAACAATGAGTATACAAAATGATACATGTCATAGTGCTTATGAGGCACTGCCTCTAGAAGGTACTGGCTCATGAGGCTAAGGAGCTAAAGGTCCTATCCCTAGTGGCCCTTGAGGAGGTGGTGGTCCCATAACCCCTCCACTCTTTGTCTGTGCCCGCCTGGATCTACCATAAGAACTCTGAGCAAAGCTACCTTCTCTCTTCTTAGGGGGTACATCCTACTCATATGAGGATCTCTAGTAAAAGATCTCTTACCCTACAAAAACCATCTCTACAATGGTTTGCCCATTGGGACCCTAGGCTATAGTTTGCTAAATCTATTGTAATAGAGCCTCTGCCTGAGTATATCTCTGTATGGTAGTATCTCACTCTAGTGTCACTATCCTCTCCTACGCCTGCAACTGAACAATCTGCCCCTGTAGCTACGCAACCTGCCCATGTAGATGAGTCACATGGGCTCATAAAGCTTCTATCTATCCATCATCCTGTGCCTATTCTTGAGCCAGTGCCTGATCCTGAACCTTACCCTAAACCTGCCCTTGGGGCTACATCTGTGGCTGAGGCTGTACCTATGGAGGCCTTTCAATTCTCCCTTGACCTCTTCCCTATCTATCTCCATCCCCTCTACCTCCTCCATCCTCACCATCTCCACCTATGCCACCTCATCATCTCCTCCTCCTTGGTGGACCCTCCTCCTCATCTAATCTCGGAGCTAACTCTCCAGGTCCTAAATATCTAGGGAATGGATGCGCTACAAAGTATATCGCATAATCCTCTATCATCCTGACATCAACAATATGACTCCTCGGATCCTATACCTAATATGGGATTCTCAGAAAGTTTACCCATGCCTGCTCAAAAGAAGCCACCAGACCCCACTGAGAACGCTCCTTATGCATCCAAGCAAATATAACAGTACCCTAGGGCATCCCCTGAGTCCTGTCAAACTGTCGAAACACACGAGTCACAATATGTCAGTCTATGATATAAGGAGTCCTCCCAATCAACCATCTCATCTGAAAACAAAAAGGTAACCCATGGCTCACAATCTAGATAAGGGCAACAATCAATTGCATCCACATTATCCAATGCATGTCTCCAGTACTCCAGCTTTCCTAGCTTGGGCTGAGAAATTGCACCCTGATAAGCATAGGCATATGGTTGTCCCTCACCTCTAACCCTCATGCATATTGGTCGTGTCACTACTATGTGCTCCCATGCCCATATCTGTAGCAATGAAATGTTGGTAGATAGACTAGCAGTCCCATTATTTACAAACTAATGTAAATCATGATAAAGGTGGGGCTAGTAAGCAGACGCCCTAATAAAATCATGTCCCCTCGGTCACCATCTGCTCTAGGGTCTATCCCCATCCAACTGCTAACCCATGTGATCTCCAATCTAGGCAAATCACACCTCCAATCAATCCTACCAATATAGATAGTAGCGGCTCATAATATTCAACCATATCTATCCAATTGATCTTCGCCCCATCCAGATCATCATAATCGAATACTCTGCTGCAAGCATCTAGACCATCTCCTATATGTTGCTCATAAGTCGCCAAATCACCATTAATAGTAATCCTCAAAATCCTATACACATCCTCTAAAGTAACAAACATCTCTCCAGTAGGCAAATGAAAAGTATAGTGCTCACTGTGCCATCTCTTTGCCAAAGCAGTCAGCATGCCCAGATTTTCCCAAATCTTAGGTATAAATGTGACATACCATAATCCTATCAATCCCAACACAAAATGATCAATCTCAGTCAAGTATGGACATAACAACTATGTGGGTGGAAATCCCTCTCGAGACATCATAACATCTAACTCCTCCTGCAAGTAATAATGCAAGCGCATTAATCAATAATCAATTAAGCTACATATTTATTAAATCTATCAAATCAGTTACTTAGCTATCTTATCAAACATATCCTATCATCTCTTCTAAGATTCTATCAATCTGAAAGAGCACCTATCAGTTGGCCAACATTGACCACGATGCCAACTCAATCAACCCACTAAGTAATTAACCTATCTTAATCATATGCGCAACTTTGGTAATCACATGTGCCACTTTAGCACACATGCATAGAAAGAACAATCATATGTGTAATTCTAATTATATGCGCAACTTTAAGAGTCAAATGCACAACTTTACAACATATGCGCCATTTCAGGGCATATGTGCCAAAAAAAGGACATATGCGTCGTTTGGGCATATGCGCAGTTGTGGGGTTCATATGCGCAAATTTGAGACATATGAGTAGTTATATTGCACATATGCGTAGGAACATCCAACCTGTGCATATGAAATTATTCACTTTGACCCTAGATTTTAACTCTAATCAATACACTTGACATCAAAATGATTATATACGTACTGGGGGACCATACTCCTTTGGGGATAGAATCGACAGATCCACTCGAACCTGTGGCTAGTGTCTACCTAAGAGATGGGATCTTAAAATGAGTTCAAACTATCCTAGATTGCATCCAATCTCAAGCCCAAGGGACCTCAAGATTGAGCCAAATCACTAGTATGCTTCTAATTATCTAATGTAGCCTATCTAAGCATCCTAATGATGATTTTCTCTATGTGAATATGAAATTAAACTATGCTACTTGTGATTACACTAAGCTAGATGG
This sequence comes from Cunninghamia lanceolata, assembly GCA_027924645.1. NCBI lineage: Eukaryota > Viridiplantae > Streptophyta > Pinopsida > Cupressales > Cupressaceae > Cunninghamia > Cunninghamia lanceolata. The sequence continues at coordinate 13,551,146 of BSBN01000854.1, forward strand.
ATGTGAGCACTTAATTTGGTAGAGTTTCTTTGCATATGATGGCTTGTTGAAAATGGGAGGTGGAGGCCTCAATTTATAGATTTTTAGGGATGGAAATGGAGGGCCAGGATCAATTTGGAAGATCAACGGTTGAGATTGCTTGAGGACCCTCAAGCAAGGAGAATTAGACAATGACAAGCTAGGATTGGATGATAATTTTGCTCCAAGATTCAAGGGATGATCAATGGATGAGATTGCAAGTTTGAATGGATGGATGGCTAGGATTGGGTAGGTGTATGACATGTAAGGATTCATTTACGAAAAGGTAAGCCTTAGATTTAGTGAAAAATTTTAAATTGAATGAAGATGACAAGTGGAATTAAAAATTAGATGAATAGTGTTCAAATAGTGCCACATGCAATATTAAATTTGCATGAATAGTGACACATGGAGTGGGGTGGAAGAAATAGGACAAATGTACACTTTTTGGAAGATTTGGCCATGCTTCCAAAGTACTACTTGTCATGTATATGCATGTACATAGAATCACAAGTGGACTTCTAGAAACATGGGGGTTTGTAATGATGAATAATTAAAATTAATTCATGTGCACATGGATTAGAAGAAAATAATGATGATTACAAAAAGTAATCAAAAGTGAATAAAATATGAATTAAATAAATATGAAAATTTATTTAATTTTTTGGAATGTGATTTGTAAACTATAGTCAAAATTATTTAATTTTTAAACTATAGTAGAGGAATTTGATTTTTATGATAGGGGAAATGTGCATAATAAATTAATTAAATAATTCAAAATTATTTAATTTATATGGATTGGATAGAATAATGTAGATGAAATAGGGTTGGATTGTGTAGGTGGATGAAAGTGGTTGTGACCATTTTCAGACATCTACATTTTGCCCTCTTTGATATGGTGTCATAGATGTCGTGGTTGGCAGGATATCAAAGAATATATTTTTTTGATAAATATGCCCCGGTGGCTTAATAGAAGGGAAATGGGTGACTAGGTGATGACCCCTCGAGAGATCGACAGAAAAAATATTTTTTTTGGCAATCTCTCGAAAAAGAAGAAAAAATGATGTATAAGAGGGAAAAGGGAGCCTAAGCTTGAAGAAAAGCATGGTGGGAAGAGGAAAATTTAGGGTTGGGGGATATATAGGCTAAAAGGGGGGCCATTTGGTATAGTGGTGCCCAATTGGGAAAGGGTTCTTTTGCTAAAGTGGCACCCACCTTGGCATAGTGATGCCCACTTTAGTATAGTGGTGCCCACTTTGTTATAGTGGCACCCACTTGGAAAAGGGTTCTTTTCCTAAAGTGGTGTCCACCTTGGTATAGTGGCGCCCACTTGGGAAAGGATTCTTTTGCTAAAGTGGCGCCCACTTGGGAAATGGTTCTTTTACTAAAGTGGCATCCACTTTGGTATAGTAACTCCCACCTTGGTATAATGGCACCCACTTTGGTATAGTGGCGCCCACTTGGGAAAGGGTTCTTTTGCTAAAGTGGTGCCCACTTGAGGAAGGGTTCTTTTGCTATAGTGGTGCCCACATGGAAAAATGGTTATTTTGCTAAAGTGGCGGCTACCTTGGTATAGTGGCTCCCACCTTGATATAGTGGTGCCCACTTTGGTATAGTGGCACCTAGGTGAGGCAGCATTTGATGAGGAGGATGATGAGGAGGAGGAGGAGGATGTGGAGGAGGTGATGGGGTTGGTGCTGGTGAGGATGACAGAGTAGAGCTGGCTAGGGCACGGGTGTAGATATACCAGTTATAGGCACAGGTAGCTCAATTACAGGGGCAGGCCGAAGATGGGAGTTCAGGTAGCAACAACTCCATCTAGGGGTATGATGTATATATGTATTATGTTTTGATAGGTCTGAGGACCATATTTTTGTATCATGATCACATTTTTGATATTTATATATACGAGGCAGACTATAGGATCGATGGATTTGTGTACTATGTGTTATGGATGGATGCATTTGACAAGGTGTCATTGTACCTCATCATTTAATCTGTTTTCAGATGTCAAAATCTAGGGGCTGTGTCCTCAGCTGTCTGCAATTAGGGATTCTACAGTTACCAATTTTCCTAACTAATCTTAACAACTCTACTAATTTGAAAAGATTAATCTGTCTACTTACTAAATGAATTTAAGGAATGTTGAAAACAGAATTAAATAGGAAGTTACTTAAATCAATCTGAAAAATAGTAACATGCATCTATCTATAAATCAGTAAATACTTTTCACAGCAAAATCTGAAGTAACAAAACAGTGGTACTAGCCTTCTGCCTTGGTGGTGAGAGTGGGCCCCTTGCTCCATGCCCTTGGGGTTGAAGGCTACAGTAGGGAATCAACACAAGGGAAGAAGATCACAACTAAATTTAATCCAATTCCATTCTCTTTGCATTCATGAAAAATATTGATATCACCAAACTGAGATTACTGAGAATTAGAATAATCAAATCATTGTCTATCTCTGTTGTTTCTATCCATCTATATAAAATGAGTGATGACATATCACTTATCTTATCTACTAGCTCTTCTATGAGATGATATCCATCCCTTTATTACACTAGCTATCTAACTATGGAAAATAATCATGCAATAAAAGTAGACTGAGTGGAACAGAAGTCCACTTAGAATTCTAAGTTTGAGTCTTAATACATTTGGGCAGCGAGGCCCTAAAAATATGGATATTGAATCAGTTCTATCTATAACTCATGCAAAACTTTAAAAAGATAAAAACTCTAGCAATTAACTAAAGATGACCCTTCACCACTCAGGTGATGATTTGAGTGAAATGAGGGGTATTACGATCACTACTAAGAGTGTCTGATCGGCAGCTTAAGCTAGAAATATGCCCTGCTCTTAGGAGGCGCCAGAGATATTTGTCCCTATCTATAGCTCCAAAGATATGTCTGTAGCTCTAGAGATGTCTGCAGCTCCGGAGATGCTTTCCTTTTTACTTCAACACTTCTGATGTCATGGTACTCTGGTATTGTCTCCGGAGATCATTGAAGACTATCTCTGAAGATGCACAAAATTGTTGTTCCTAGCATCTACACTTGTTGATTCAAAAAGAGAGAAGTTTCTGCATTTTTCCATCAATTCCATGTACATTAGTCTCTCAATCAGAAACTATAATCTTAAGTAATCTATCTCAATTAATCATTATCTAGAACGATCTTGCTAGCTTATTTGGGTGCAGACATAAGAAAGATCAGATCAGGAAAGAGAAAAAGAGAGGTAAAAAGATGTATTTCATGGGTACTACTTGGCACTCATCATCCCCCCATACCTAAGGTTTGGTAGGTCCTCCTGCTTCTCACAATCTGGATTTATTCTGGTGAAGTAGCTTGTCAGTCAAGCTATAATCCTGTGCATAGGTAGACCAAGTTGTGCGATTGGTATTACCATTGCCTCTGTATTGATCAACCTACTTCAACCAGTCCTACAATTTCTCATCTTCCATCTGTTTAGCCCAGACAGGGAGTGGTTCAATTATTAGAGGGGGCCTGAACCATCCACCTATCCATTCCTACTTATACTTATCCATCATTTTGGATATTAACTTTGCTTTTCTCAAAAATAATCTTAAGTTTGCAGGGGTGACCACCTCTCTCATTTTCTGCTCCGAGGTCAAAACATTCCATCTTTTCTTTGCTATGGCAAGTACTGGATTTGCTGAACTGATCATGAAAAGACCAAAATCAATGGAGCACTCTTGCAAACTTTTTAGGTATAATAGCAAAATTATGTTCTTACTCTTAGGGTGATAGATATAGGACCTGAATTGGGTCTTAAAAACATTGGGATTGGGACATTCCTTCTTGATGAAAGATCTATTTTTGTATCTTTCTTGAGATGATCTTCCATCCGTTCATTCCAGATCTGATGATTCCTCATTAGGGACATAAATGCTTTAAGCTGGTATTCTCCCAAAAAATGATTAAGAATGAAGGTTATATCATTAACACAGAAACCATGTAGATATAATTTACATAGGAAATTCATGTCCTCATCATTACTCCTTGTATATGCTATCATGAATCCTTCTACTATCTCTGTATCCTCAACTAGGTCAGATAGGACTAAAGAGAATTTTCTCTACAGGACTCTTTCCTGTAAGAACATAGAATAGCTGGCACTTAGAGGCCATTTCAATGATTTTTCCTTCTAGAGTTTCTATTCTTTTTGTTTTGGCGGTGACTGCCCTTTGTAATTGTAGCATAGGCTTGGAAGCCTCATATTCTCTACATTTCTTCTCCCAATGGAACAGGGCCTTAGGAATGTCAATGGGGATTGGGCCCACATATGCATCTGTTTGTATTTCCTCCTCATTGGTTGCCCTTGGTCCAGCCAACTCTTGAATATATTCCTCCTAGTCATCTAGTTTGTTGTTGGCCCAAGTTAACTGTCTATCCTGGCTATGTATTTTCTATACCAATGCTGCCATTATTGTGAGGCTATTATCTCTAGCCATGGTGAGCTTAGAAATACTTTGTGCTGTTTCTTTCTCTTTTTCTTCCAACAGTTTGACTACCACAATTTTCTGGGCCTCCAATTCTGCTTCTTTCTCAATTTTTTGGGCCTCAAATTCTGCTTCTTTCCCCTGGATGATCTTGTTTTTGCTTTGGAGTTTTGTTTTTAGATTTTTAATGACTTGTTTTTGCTCCATTTCTACCTCTATTCTGACCTTCTTGAGTTCAGTAATAATCTGATTCTTCCCCAAGAGTAGTCTCCTTAGGTTTTCAATTTCTTCTACATTTGTTGTTCTTTCTAAATTTCAACATCCTCTTGATCAGAGGGGTGAGGGAAGGTTTTTGCTTTTGCTTCTGTTGTTGTTTGTTGATCATCAGGGTTTTCCATGTCCATCTTCCCTTACTATCAACTATACCCATTTGCTCTATTTCATCTTTTTCTGCAGACTACTTGTCCTGAGGGTCCTCTTGGGGTTCCTCTACTTCTGCTGGCACTAATGAAGGCCCAGCCTTATCCTCATATGTTCTAAAACCTAGGAGTACCCAGCTAGGAGAGCAGTATCTTCCTCAGCCTGTGAGAGCTGTCTTTTCCTTTTGCTTCTCCGTAGCATAGGTGGGGCAGGTGCCTCCGAAGCAGGTCTCTCATCCTCAGAATCTAAGGAAATAGTAAGAGTTTATCTGTGTTCTATCTCTCAAGCACATGATGGTTCTGAAATTGGACTTGACCCCAGATGAACAGATGGTGCTGGGGAAACTTCTCTTTGTTTTCTCTTCCTAACTAGAGGGATCTCATCTGAATCATGAGATGGTTCTTCAGCCTAGGTTCTCTCTGCTCTCTGTCCTGACCTCTCCTTTGTTAATTCCTTAGGGAAAGATTCCTCAATTAGAGTCATCTTTCTCCTAACTGATCGAGTCATATATAGGGTTTGTTTAGGAGCAGACTCTGTAATTTCTTTGCCTTTCTTCTTTTTATCAGGAACAGGGGCTGCAGATGAAGTTGCCTCCTGTGAGGACTTCTTTCCTCTTTGAACAGCTATGGAGGAGACTGAAGGCTCAGTTTCTTCTTCTTGGTGAGTAGGAGAACTCTCACCTCCTGGCTGTGCCATCTCTAGTCCTCTGTCCTGGGAATTTTGTTCAAGAACGTTTTGCCATAATTCTTCCCCATTGGCCTGAGACAGGAAGTGGTGTTTAACTACTAGAAAAATGAGGCCATGATGTTTCATGGGACCCTTATTTTGCTAATATTTTTCTACAGTTGCCCTGATGGCAAAATACATGAAATTGGGAATGTTTATGCTAAACTCAGGGTGTCCATTCCCATGTCTTAGAAAAATCAGCATTTTCATGATTGGTCCTAAAACTAGAGAGAATTGACTATCACAAGTAAAATATTTCATCAGCTAGGTGGCAACAGATTGCCAAGGGTTTGGAAGTGTGGACCTAAGAATTCCTTTTACTTCATTTTTATTCAAATGCAGTTGTATTGCAGGTTCACCTTGAATAGAGAAATTCTTAATTAAATCAGTGTCTAAGGTTTTCAAGTGATAAAACCTCTCACCTTGTTCAGGTAGCCCAGAAATGTGATTGATAGTGGCTGAGGAGAGATTGATTCGGACACCTCTGATAGCTGTCTAATTGTCCCTTAGATTTATGAAGAATTCATCTATGACATCTTCCTGAAACCCTTCAAATTTTTCTAGAAAGTCCAGCCATTTTGTAGTTCTTAGAATGTTTGCTACAACTTCATCTTGCAGAAGACCTGCAACACTCTTTGGTTTAGACTTCTTCTTTACCCCCATTGCCAAATTGGTTCCACCTTTTGTGCTTAATTCCTCACTCTCCTCTCTGCAGTTTGTCCCTTCTTCTTAACTCCGTAGGCTCTGGAGGACTGTTCAATTTGCTTTGTTCTTCAGGGTATTTTAGAGGTTTGAATGAGGATTGGGATGTCTCTCAGCTTAGGCTTATGGAAAATTTGTAGATTAGTTAGAGTACCTAGGCAATCATAAATGCAACAGAGTGATAGGACACTCTGAAGGCAAGGTGGCAGTACAACACAGATGGCGACATGCGTGAATTTGGAAAAGGAAATGATGGCTAGAGGACGTGTCATCATGACAGCACCCAAAAACAGAAAGACAAGATAGTTGCTATTAATGCTTAATTAAAGATAGAATTACCTGGATCATTTTTAATGATGAGGAGTGATGTACATGACAAAGATGTTGCGTCATTTTATGAGATTGCACGCGTCATGGCACATAAGCAGCTTTTGGTGGTTTGAGATGATGCCCACTACTCCGTTGGTACACAACCTGCAATCATTGTGCTGAGTGGTTTGAGAATCCACGTTCCTTAGGTGACGTCAGTGATGTCTTTGTGAATACCCTTGCAAATGAAATACGTGTTGATTTTATTTTATTCCTGTGATAAAGCAGAGGATGAGTCATGATGACCTCATCATGTGATGTGTCCACTTTATTGCCTGGAGAGTTGGGTACCCTACCTATTATTGAAATTGACTTCTTTATTGACAGAGCACCGGAGGTGCTCTTAGTTTGGGAAGCGCCAGAGGTGCTCGTGGTTTGGGAAGCACCAGAGGTAAATTTGACTAACTCCTGGCACCTGATTACCTTTGTAGCTCAATTGTTTTCAACTGTCCTGAAGAAGGGAACCGCCATTTGTTGGTTTTTAACTCCCTTGGTGGAGAAAGATAGCCATTTATTGGCTTTCCATCTTTCTCTATTTTTTTTCTTTTTTTCTTTTTTTTTATTATTTTTTTTAGAAGGTCGCCATTTGCTGTTTTTCAACCTTCCTTTTTTTGTTCTTTTTTTTTCTTTTTTTCTTTTTTTTTTCAATCCAATACTGTGACAGAGGAGGTATCCCCTGTATCAAAACACAAATCATTACGAAACTCTTCTTTAGTAGATGGTATTTTATAGAGTCTGATTCGGTGACCATTTACTAGGAATGTGTCTGTGCTTCCATCAATAGGTTCTAATAATACTGTTCCATTTTCAAAAACTTCATTTATTTGATATGGACCCATCCAGTGAGTTTGTAATTTCCCTTTGAACTCTTTTAATTTATAATCATAAAGAAAAACCTAATCACCTTATTGAAATGTCCTCCTTTTGATGTGTTGGTCATGCCATTGCTTCCTCTGATACTAAACCAGTTCTGTTTGCTGAATGACTTCTGTCCAAATTTCATCCAACTCATTGAGCTGAAGAATTATGTTCTGTTGAGCTATAGACAATGGTAGACCAATATCCAATACAATTTTAAGTGTCTGGAGTTCAAATTCTATAGACAAAATAGGTTTTTTTCCATAAACCAATTCACATGGAGAGAACTTGGTTGTGAACTTCCAAGTGGTATTGTAAGCCCAAACTGCTTCAGGTAATCTGCTATCCCAATCTTTTATGTTCATTGCTACTGTCCTTGTCAGAATATTTTCAAGTTCCCTATTAGTTACTTCTACCTGCCCATTCGCTTGAGGATGGTAAGGTGAAGATTTTCTGTGTTTGACTTGATATAAATTTATGAATGCTTTGATTACTTGTGAAGTAAACTGAGGTCCTCTGTCTGAAACTATTGATCTTGGGGCTCCAAACTTTAAGAAAATCTTATTATAAAGGAAATCATCAACTTTTTCTTCTCTTGCAAATTGTAATGCTTGAACCTTAGCCCACTTAGTAACACAGTCTATGCATACTAGAATGTACTCCTTGCCTGATGATGGTGAAGAAATTGGTCCCACAAAGTCTAAACCCCACTACTCAAATGGTTCCATCATGACTTGAGGATGCAGTAACATCTCCTAGGTAAAGGTTGGTTGTCCCATCGCTTGGCACTGGTCACAATGTTGCACATACTTCTTTGTATCTTTATGAACCAGCTTCGAGGATCTTGTGGACTGTCCGGTGGAAGGAGAAATGGGCATCAGATGGTTCATCATGACATGCTCTCAACACATAAAAAATCTCATCAGTTTTTAAACACCTGCGTAGAATGAAATCCGGACCACATTTAAATAGTAAACCATTCAACCATTTGTAAGATAAACTTTCTTTAACTAAACATTTTTTTGTTTTGAGGTAAAATGGGATGGATACAAGCCTGTAGCTAAAAGATTAGTTATGTTAGCAAACCAAGGTGCAGTAAAGGAGATAGAAAAAAGATGTTCATCTTGGAACTTGTCCTCCACTGGTTGGTTTTCTCCTCTGTATGCAATCTTGACAAAAAATTAGCAACTAAATTAAACTTTCCTGGATTATCAACTATGGTAATATCAAATTTCTGCAATAGCAATAACCACCTGATGATCCTTGCACCCACTACTAGTTTATTCATTAGGTACTTGATGGCTGCATGATCAGTGTGTACAAATATTTTATATCTAGTGATTTAATGCCTGAATTTGTTTATAGCATAGATGACTGCCAAGAATTCTTTTTTAGTTGTGGTGTAATTTCTTTCTGCAGAGGTAAGGTTTTTGCTGATGTAATAAATGGCATGCATATTCTCTCCTTCCTCCTTTTGTCCTAAAACTGCCCCAATGGACTCATTTAAAGCATCAGTTTGTATGTGAAATGGTAAAGTCCAATTAGGTCCTCTCAAAATTGGTGTGATAGTAAGCTTATCTTTCAAGGTTTCAAATGTTGATTGACATTCTTCTGTCCATAGAAATTCTATGTCTTTGTTAAGCAGGGTAAACAAGGGGGCAGCTATTCTGCTGAAATTTTCTATGAATCTCCTATAGTAGCCTGCATGACCTAGAAAACTTCTAACATCTGTTTGATTTTTGGGTGAAGACAACTATGTGATCACTTCTATCTTGTTTTGATCCACTTTGATCCCCTTTGCTAAAATGTGGTGTCCTAAAACAATTCCTTCCTCCACCATCATAAAGCACTTTTCATGGCTAAGGGATAATTGATTTTTCTCACAACATTTCAGTACTTTCTCAAGGTTTGTGAGATCTTCTTCAAAATTATCCCCATACACAGTAAAGTCATTCATATAGACCTCCATGCATTCATTAGCTAGTTCAACAAAAATAGCTAAAACAAGTCTTTGAAATGTAGCTAGGGCATTGCATAGTCCAAAAGGAAGAACTTTGTAAGCAAAAGTTCCCCAAGAGCAGGTGAAGATGGTTTTGTCCTAATCTTTAGGTGCTACTTGAATTTGATTATACCCACTGAATCCATCTGGAAAAGAGAAATACTTTCTCCCAGCAAGGTTGTCTAGTACTTGGTCAATGAATGGTAAGGGAAAGTAGTCCTTTTTGTGGCCTTGTTGAGTTCTTTATAATCAATACACACCCTCCATTTCCCATTCTTTTTAGGCACTATGACAAGGGGTGAGACCCATTGACTGTCTGAGATTGAATATATAAACCCTACTTGAAGTAAGTTTTCTATTTTAGTTTTGAAAATGTCCTTTAAAGTAGGATTCAATCTTCTCTAGGGTTGTCCAACAGGTTTAATATCATCAATGTATATATGATGGGTACATATCTTAGGAGGTATGACTTTCATATTTTGGTATTCCCAAGCAAAAGCTGTTGAATGGGAAATTAGAAGTTGGATAAGTTTCTCTTCCTGATTTGTTGTTAACTAAGTATTGATATTAAGTGTTTTCCCTGGGAAAATCATGACTTGTTTTGTGATTTGATCCATAGATGTGGTTAAACCATACATTGGAGTCATGGTATTGAGAGGACAAGAATGTGGAAGCAACATGTAGAAAGTGGCTAAATCTCTGTAAAAGGTTTCCCCACAAGGAATGATGTTGGTGAGGGTACAATGAGAAGAAGTAAGAAGTTCTCTCCTAGAATCTTGGGCGAGTTCCATCACATCCTTATTGATTAAGATGTGAGTAATGTCTTCTATTGTATCATAGTATATTTCTTCTTCTAACTCTCCCAGATGTTCCTTGATGGTTACCATAGCTATTGAAGCACTGTTGTCATTATTCTCTGGTTCATCCACCCATACTCTTCTTGTATAATGTATTGATAGTTTAGCTAGAGGATACAAAGATATTTTCTTCAAATCTATCCCATTAGAAATGATCATATCCCCAGTTTGACAATCAATAGATGCTGCTGCTATAGCTAGCCATGGTCTTCCTAAAATCAGTGCATAAAAATTTCTCTAGTTTCTAGGTTCTAATATCAGGAAGTCCACTGGAAATTCCCATGAATCTATCACAACTGGTACATTAGTGATGACTCATTTTGGAACAACTACTGACTGGTCAGCAAGTTGAAGAATTGTAGTTGTGGATTGGATACCTGATAGAGCCAATTTGTTCATTGTGTGAACTGTCATCACATTAATTGATGCTCCCAAATCATCTAGAACATTTAAAATTTCTACCCCTGAGATGAAAATAGTTGTGATAGGATTTATAGGGTCTCCATACTTTGGGAGGAAAATTTCTCCCATCAATAGATCTACTACTTTTTCTTCCACCTGTATTGTGGAGGGAAAGTTTTTCTTCCTGCCCTATGTTTTGATACAATATTGTTTAATGAACTAATTTAGTTCTGGTACATCTCTGATTGCTTGGAGAAGATGAATTTCAATGTTTAGTTGCTTGATTTCTTGTAAAAATTCTTATTCCAGGTTGGTTTGGACTTGTTTTTGTAAGATCATTTTCTGGGGAACATATTATTTAAGCCATTTTGGGTATGGTGCTAGTTTTTCCATCTCCAGAGCATCTCTGGAGCTGTTGTCAGAATTGTGTTTAGAAATGTTCTCCGGAGTCGGTCTTTTAGGAGCAACTTCGGAGTTGTCCAAGGATGATTCTTTTAGCACTTTTTCATTAGTAATCTCCTCCGGGAGTTGAGTGGATAAATTTTTAAGTTCCTTATCATTGGTTACTTCAACTATAGTTGGAGGAGATGGTCTTGGGAATGCTTTCCTAGAACACAGCTGGAGATTATTTGATATATAGCATTAATTCCAGCCAGATTTTCTTGCTCTGTCATGTAAACAACTACTCCCTATTTATTCTGTGGGTTTGGTATAGGCTGAGTTGGTAAAGGTGGTTGGCTAACTGGTTCATTTTGTGATTGACCTTGTGTGTTGGAGGGTCTAGTTAGTAAATCTTGTTGAGGTTGGAAACATCTAGGTTGTCCCTGGTATTGTTGATTATATCCCTATTGAGAACCCCATTGAGGTTGCATGTTTTGTGATCCAAACTGTGGTGGCCACTGTTGATTTCCCCAAGGCTGATTTTGCCAATTTTGGTTTTGCCAATGTTGACTTGGCCAATCCTGCTGTCCCCAAGGAGGATTATTTTGAGGCCCATGCCTAGTTGGATTCCACTGATTATTTCCCCAATTAGAAGGACCCCTGTAAGAAGGCTGGTTTGGATACTGATTATAAGGGAAATTCCCAACTTGTTTTTGTCCCGCATAGTTCAATTCCTCTTCTATTACAGCATTCTTCTTACTCAATCTTTTCAAGGATGGAAGTTGACTACATTAACTGGTAGGATGTTTCCTATCACAGATCTGACAAATCTATGATTTGTCCAAAGCGTATTCTCTCAACAGATGTTTGTTTCTACACCTAGGACAATAGATGGAGAGTGGTTTAGTTGTTCTATTTTGATCAGCTGTTATAGTTTTTGCTTGAATCCCATCCAATGTGGTATTTACTTGGACCAAAATGTCTATTTTTAGATTTGCAATCTCTTCCATTAACTATCCTATTTCATTTTTCCCTTTAAAAGTTTTGGATGATCTCACTCCATCTTGGGTTCTAGAATAGTTCCTGTAGAGTTCTTCTATAGTAGGTATATCTATTTTGTTGATATTTCCGTTTCCCATTAGATCCAGTGCATGTTTTGATTCTTTATCCAATCCTTTTACAAATAGGGTTCTAGCCAAGGAGTGATCTACTAGGTTACCATACCTTCTCAAGGCAAAATTAAACCTATCCACATAGTCCTCTAAGGTCTCTTCCTCCCCTTGCCTAATTTTAAACAATTCTTCATTTTTATTACTGGATCTACAGTAATCTTGATACTTTCCCAAAAATTATGTTTCCATCTGATCCCAAGAATGGATAGAATTCTGGGGTAAACCCATAAATCATCTCATCACAGAATCTTTCAGGGTTGAAGGGAACAATTTGAGTTTTTGGTTATCTAATCCATAATCATAAGTTTGGCAGACTACTTTGAATTCAAACAAAAATTAAGCTAGATCCTTAGAAGAAAGTCCTCTAAAATTTGGCAAGTGTAGTGGTGAGATATTCTTCATAGGAGCATTGTCTCCAGCAGCCAAAACAATAGGATATGAGAAGGTTCTTGGAGCCTAATTTTCCTCTTCTTCATGATTATCATTGTCCATGTTTAGTACTAGTTCTTCTCCCTGAGGTTCTAGGAAATTAGGTTCTATCAAAGGACCTGCCTGAAACTTTTGTTGTAATTCCTAGATATAATTGGCAAGTGGAAGATTTGGAGGATCTAAGGGTCTATTGATTTGAGGTGCAATTTCTAGAGTAGGTTCTAGGTTTCTTTCTTCAACAAGATCTTATGCCACCCCACTGCTTTCCCCTATGGCTTGTTGTTGGGGTGTGTACTTTATATTGTTGGCAAGAGACACCATATGGATTCATGGTTGTTGTCATTGATGGCAACAAAGGTCATCCCACATATCCACAAGTCATGATGTGTCTCTACCGGAAGTCAGAATAAAGAATGTTGTGGTCCGGTGAAGAAGAACAGAGCATGTGGCAAGGTCCGACAGATTGGTCCGGATCTCTCAGAGGAAGTGTCTTGGTGCAGTGCGGATTTGGGGAAATCAAGAGGACTACCTTGAGTGGTATATTCCAAGGATTTAGCCTCCGGTGATGGACAAGGAAAAAGATATGAATGGTTGAGTACCGGATTCCTGAGAGACAGTGAAAACAGAGGAAGAACTGACTGACAGAGTATCAGACTGCTTTCCGGATGTGTTACTGTTGATGACAGAGGTTGTGAAGGCATGAATCATGTTTGTCCGACATGATTAATGATATCTACAAGTATATGCTTGATCCGCATTGCTTGGTGAGGAAGGATTCAGCCGACAGAACAAAAGTTTGTAAGAAACTAGACTGTTCTGGATGCCGACTAGAAAGGTGATGAAATTACTTGTGCGGATATATATAGAGGATGGATTTAGTTGTGAAGAACGTGTTGATGTGGAGATATATGCGAATAAGTCCAGATAAGAGCAGAGGTAGCAAAAAGGATCCGGTATGTGAAAGATAGCAGAATAAAGAACAGAGGAAAGATGAAGTGCAGCAGATCAGTGTACTGAGCCTAACCGGAACTAAACTCCAGCATATGCAGATGCTTCCAATCAGTTCAAGACTGTGATTCTCATCACTTTGTAGACAGTGTGTCTTCTTGTAGGCAGTGGGCCTCTTGTGAGCAGTGTGCTCGGGCAGTGAGCCCTAATTGGCAAGTGCCATTTTTGTAATTTCCTATTCTTCTAACAGAGAATAATTTTGGGTTAATCACCCCGTGGTTTTCTCCCTTAACAGGGTTTCCACGTCAAAAATACTGTGTCATGTGTTTCTTATTTCATGATTAATGTTTTTGTGTTTGATTCTATGTTGTATCAATTAAAAGGAAAGTTCAATAAGGGAAATAATTAGGATAACTGATTCACCCCCCCTCTCAGTTATCAACAATTGGTATCAGAGCCAAGTTCCTCCTAATAGAGCCTAACAGCTTGAGGAAGATCTGGGATTTCAAATGGATGCATATGGTTTAAGGGAGCAACTCAAGACTGCTCTTGAGGATCTTGAACAGTCAAATTCTGAAGTCAGTGAATTAAAGGAAAGACTCAAACAAGCTGATGAATTCATGAGAGAATTAAAAGACAAATTAAGTCTCTCTATGAAAAAGAGAAAGGAGCTGCTTCAACAGTTGGCAAGACAAAGTGAAGAAAGCAATACAAATGAAGAATTGACTGAGCAAACCAAGTTATGTGAAAAGTTATCAAAAGAAGTCATTATGTTAAGACATGAAATGGAATCGGGAACTATAAAGTTTACTCAAGAGATTGAAGAAAAAAGAAAGGCTGAAGACAATCTAAGACAATCTCTTAAAGAAAAATCAGAAGAATGCCACCAGATGGACAGGATTATCAGACATCTTGAATCTGATCTTGAAGATGCCAAAGATAATGAAGGAAAACTTGAGGATCAAATTGCCTCTCTCAAAAGAGACCTTCAAACAGCAAATGAATATAAAGAGAAATTCAAGATAAGTTCTGCTCAACTTGAAGTTCTTCTTGGAAGTCAAAAGAGGACAGATGACAAGTATGGTTTGGGATATGAGAAAGGAGAAAGCTTCGGATCCGGTCAGAAGAATCTTGGATCAGAAAATCCAAGGAGCAGGCCTAGAAGACCTCCGGTAAGACAGCCAAATGCTCAAAGATATCCATCCTTCAATGGATACTGCCACAGCTGCAACCACTTTGGTCACAAAGCTGATCAGTGCAGAATGAGAATGAATCAGATTAATTCATCCTTCTCCGGACAGTGCTTCAACTGCAAAAGGTATGGACACAAATCCCATGAATGCAGAATTATGCAAGTAAACAAATCATTCAAAGGTAGATGCTTCACATGCAATAGAGTAGGTCATATGGCTAATCAATGCAGATCAAGAGGATATTAGTCAAATATGCAAAGAAATGTTATTTGCCAAATCTGCAATAGGTCCGGTCATAATGCTAAAGTCTGCAGAAACAAGAATCAGGACAAAAGAGGTCCGGTGTATAATCAGAATCAAGACAAGGGTAAACAAAAAATGAATGCGGATGAGGTTAGGAGTCAGATGAGCAAGATTTGGGTAAAGAAAAGTTCAGAGAATGTAGAGGTTGGATCCGCACCAGACTCTGGTGCTGATATTTCTTCCAGAAATTAAAAAGTGAGCTCAGGCTCAGGGGGACTCAAAGAAAATCTTGTTCCCCCAGCCAAACAAGTGGTGCCGGATGTGACACAAGATGCGGATCAAAGGGTTTGTAGATATGAGTCTTGAGATACTTCAGTCAAGTTTTCAGAGGTCCGCATGGAGTTATGAAGAAGCTGTGATCGATCAAATAAGACCTGTTCAGGGAGATGCTCCGGTATGATAAAGGATTATAAAAAGGTCCGGAAAGATCCAGAAATGCACTATCTTGTTCTATGGATTGGACAGAGTGTTTGGGATGTTCTTGTAATATGTTACCTTGATTTATTCATGATTGAAAGATCCGGATGATATCCACAAATCTGGACTAATCCGGGATACTCCAAGCTATCCAGACAAGGCAAACCGGAATGATGTAGGTGAAGCATTTATTGCAGACAGATATTAGGGTTCGCGGAGCAATTTAAGGGATTTCTCAAAGGTCATTTGCTCATTCTGCACTCGAGAAGAAGCGAAAAGTGGAGCTCTGCAACAAGGTTCATCAAGCACACCAAGGATCTCCTGCCGAAGTTATTGCATAAAGAAATCAATCCAACCACTCCGTGCAAACCGAAGGCGCATAAGGTACTCTCCGTTTTTCATTACCTCACTGCAAATCTTTGAAGAATGGCTACTCCAAACATAGTTAAGATCTCTGATAGACCTCGCCCCTCATTCAAGAAACATCCCTACAAATCATTGGAGGTAGATCCACTAGGAGCCTTCTCTAGTGTTCCTCACGGAGTTTTACATACCGAAGACATTAGGGTTTACATACATGCAAGCATTGAGGAATTTGGGGAATTCAAATTAAGAGACCTCTATCACAAGCAACTGATAGACAATGCTTTTGAGCTTAAACCAGAGTATAAGGATATCCAGAAGAAACAATTTGAGCAATTTATTCATTTCCCCTGCTTTGAAGAAGATGAATGGGTCCGGTATGTACTGAGCAGGATGCATGACAACTTTCTATGGCTAGATAGACCCTGCAAGATCACAAAAGAGGCAATTAGAGCAGTAACTGGTCTATACTCTTCCGGAGGGGTACCTATCCTCAAATCTGTCAAGAACAACATTGTAACTGAGGCCACCGGATCAAAATTTGATAAGAGGGCAATGACCATTGAAGATATTTCAGATCCGGATATCAAATATGCATCAATGATAATAGGATACAAGATCTATCACTCCAGCAGGGAGAATTCTGTATCCGGAACTGCAGTATACACTGCCTATGAAATGCTAAGAAAGAATGCAGAATATGATCTCTGCGAACTACTGCTAAGCCAATTAATGGAAAATATACAGAAAATCAAGAAGGATAAGAAGAATTCCTTTAAGTATGGTACTCTTATTGTATGTCTATTCTTCTACTTCATGAATGAGCTACCCGGAACAAGTGGATGGGTATGGCAGAATGACAAACCTGTTGCAGTCCAGATAAGAGACTACTTGCATGGACTTGGGGATGCAAAAGCGAGAAATACAGCTCTATGGGGATACTTCAAAAACTTTCAGAGCATGATGCAAGCAAGAGAGAGAATTCCCCAGTCTCTTGTTGAAAAATACAAAGACTCAGTGTGTTTTATGGTTGACACTGATCAGTGCCTAATGGAGGCAGTGGAGCCAAGGACTGTCTGGATCATGCCCATGGGGTATGAAGTGGATGAACAGATAGTGGAGCTGCATGTTCAACACATGCTAAGTCAGCCCAAAGATCCTAAGGCAGAAAGGTTTGGAACCTTTGAGGAGCTGAGTGTAAAAATACATGTAGAACTCAGGGAACCTGAGATTAAAAGAAAAGTGAGAAAAGAAGTAGAGCACATTGCTCAAGGCCTAGGCATCTCAAAAGAGGCACTTGATGCCAGCCGGGAAAAGAGGAGGAAGGCTGAGGAAGAAGAGAAAAGTAAAGAAAGTGCTCCGGTTGAAGCTCCCACCCGGACCAGATCATCAAAGAGATCTGCACCTCCCTCAACCAAAAGTTCAAAACCGGAAGTCCAGGCATCCGGTAAGAGATCCAAGACAAAAGCCACAAGGGCTTATGGAAGCCAAAAGGATGAAGAGGAAACAGAGTCAGATGAGGGAATAAAAGAAATAAAGAAACAGAAAAAGAAAGGATCCGGTAAGCCCTCCACAGGCCAAGATAGGATGAAATGGCAGAGGTATCTGTTGAAAAGCCCACTCTGTCTCTAGAGAGCATAATCAAGTCGGTCACGGTGGATGGAAACCTTCAACCAATGACTGAATCTTATGATGACTTCAGTGAGGCCGACCAAAAGACTCTGCAGGAGGCCACAGTCAAATATCTTAACATATATAATAAGGCTTTCATTGAAATCATATCTCTTATTCCTAAAAGCCTAGAAAAGGAATTGGAAGTAAGAAAGAATAATGCTCATGCTAAAGATCTTGAGATCCGGGAGCAGATAGCTATTCAGCTATATCCTCAAATTGATCCCAAGACAATGAACATTATCTTCAAGGACTGCAAAGATGAGTTCAGAAGCAAAGCCAGGATGAATCAACTCATGCTTGGTGAGACTGACAAAGTGGCCCAAGAAACAGAAGAGATCCTCCGGAAGGCCTTCAAAAGGTTCAATCTTCCTGTTGTAGAGGACTTAGGTACAGAAACAGCTGAGGACTTGGGACCCTCTGCTCCAGAAGAAGTGGCCCATGAACAAGCTAGCATCTCTCCTCCGGTTTCCCCTACAGTCTCCAGATCCAAAGAAGAAGAGCAATTACAGGAGAAGGAAGTAGTGGTGAAAGACAAAGAGGTTGACAGTTCTAAGACTGCAGAAGAAAAGAAACATCTGTCTCCGGCAAGAGACACTGCACAAACTGTTCAACAATTTTTGAGCAAAGAAACTTTAGAGATTGATGAACCGGAGCTTCTAAAAGGCCCATTTGATTTTGACTCTCTCTCTCCGGTACAAACAATGAAGATAGCTTCATTTGCAAATGCCAAGGCAAATGAAAAGCTCCTGAAGTCTCATATGGAAGACTGTGAGTTGATAGAGGCTGCTTCCGGAGTACTTGTAAAGATCATGCCATCAATCCAGATAGATCCGACAGCCTCCTCTTCCGGTAATCTAAAAACCTTAGTCAGCAGTGTTGATACACATTTTGATTCTCTAGAAAAATCAGCTGAAGAAAAGGTCCGGAAGGAATTTTTGGATAAGAGATTTTCAGAAATATTAGAATTAATCTCTAAAGATAGGAAGATTGTAAGCATTGGAATAAAGAGCTTAGAGAATGCTCTTAAGGATGGCGGTGACATCTATAAATTTTGTATATCCTAGTCAAAGGCAACAGCAGCATTTGACAAGAAAATAAAAGAGGAACAGGATAAGCTACAAAGCTTATCTCAAAGTTTTGATCCTCTCTCTTCCTCTATAATAAATCAAGAATGTCAGACTATTGCAGTCTTGAATGAAATAAAGAATCTTGAGAAGGAAAGAAAGAACATCACTAACCGGATGGGAGAACTTAGAAGGATTATAATCCCTAAGTTGGAAACTATGCATGAGGCCATCAGTGATGCTTAGACCACCGCCCAAACAAAAGATCCGACAGATCTCAAGCGGGCAGAAGCGTTTGCATTTTTGTTAAGTGGTCACATTTCAATTTTGGATAGAATGAAGCAAAGTTGGGCTACAGAAATGATCCAATTGCAGACATCCTTTGCAGACATTCTTCAGTACATGTGAGTATGTAAATATGCGGCTATATATAGAAAATTTTTGAAAATTTTGGTGTGCGGACCCTACCCTTTGCCATTGATGTCAAAGGGGGAGTGAGGAGCAGTGAAAAATGAGGAATCCAACTAAGGGGGAGTTCCGGAAATTGTATATAAAGACAGAGCATCAGCAAAGGGGGAGCATAGTGAAAACACTTAGTCATTTTTCACTAAGTGTTGCCATCAATGCCAAAGGGGGAGATTGTTGGTAAGAGACACTATATGGATTCATGGTTGTTGTCATTGATGGCAACAAAGGTCATCCCACATATCCGCAAGTCATGATGTGTCTCTACCGGAAGTCAGAATAAAGAATGTTGTGGTCCGGTGAAGAAGAACAGAGCATGTGGCAAGGTCCGACAGATTGGTCCGGATCTCTCAGAGGAAGTGTCTTGGTGCAGTGCGGATTTGGGGAAATCAAGAGGACTACCTTGAGTGGTATATTCCAAGGATTTAGCCTCCGGTGATGGACAAGGAAAAAGATATGAATGGTTGAGTACCGGATTCCTGAGAGACAGTGAAAACAGAGGAAGAACTGACTGACAGAGTATCAGACTACTTTCCGGATGTGTTACTGTTGATGACAGAGGTTGTGAAGGCATGAATCATGTTTGGCCGACATGATTAATGATATCTACAAGTATATGCTTGATCCGCATTGCTTGGTGAGGAAGGATTCAGCCGACAGAACAAAAGTTTGTAAGAAACTAGACTGTTCCGGATGCCGACTAGAAAGGTGATGAAATTACTTGTGCGGATATATATAGAGGATGGATTTAGTTGTGAAGAGTGTGTTGATGTGGAGATATATGCGAATAAGTCCAGATAAGAGCAGAGGTAGCAAAAAGGATCCGGTATGTGAAAGATAGCAGAATAAAGAACAGAGGAAAGATGAAGTGCAGCAGATCAGTGTACTGAGCCTAACCGGAACTGAACTCCAGCATATGCAGATGCTTCCAATCAGTTCAAGACTATGATTCTCATCACTTTGTAGACAGTGTGTCTTCTTGTAGGCAGTGGGCCTCTTGTGAGCAGTGTGCTCGGGCAGTGAGCCCTAATTGGCAAGTGCCATTTTTGTAATTTCCTATTCTTCTAACAGAGAATAATTTTGGGTTAATCACCCCGTGGTTTTCTCCCTTAACAGGGTTTCCACGTCAAAAATACTGTGTCATGTGTTTCTTATTTCATGATTAATGTTTTTGTGTTTGATTCTATGCTGCATCAATTAAAAGGAAAGTTCAATAAGGGAAATAATTAGGATAACTGATTCACCCCCCCCTCTCAGTTATCAACATATATATCTTCCTTTCGAATCTCTAGCTCTAACCATACAGATCTATCCTAAAAACTATTTTAACTCAGTTTCCCTAATTAACACAAAAGATCCTCGGCAACGGCACCAAAAATGACAAGGTGTCATTGTACCTCATCATTTAATCTATTTTCAGATGTCAAAATCCAGGGGTTGTGTCCTCAGCTATCTGTAATTAGGGATTCTACAATTACCAGTTTTCCTATCTAATCTTAACAGCTTCTACTAATTTGAAAAGATTAATCTGTCTACTTACTAAATGAATTTAAGGAATGTTGAAAACATAATTAAATAGGAAGTTACTTAAAGCAATCTAAAAAATAGTAACATGCATCTATCTATAAATCAGTAAATATTTTTCACAGCAAAATCTGAAGTAACAAAATAGTGGTACTAGCCTTCTCCCTTAGTGGTGAGAGTGGGCCCTTGCTCCACACCCTTGAGCCTGAAGGCTATAGTAGGGAATCAACACAAAGGAAGAAGATCACAACTAAAGTTAATCCAATTCCATTCACTTTACATTCATGAAAAATATTGATATCACTGAACTGAGATCACTGAGAATCAGAATAATCAAATCATTGTCTATCTCTGTTACTTCTATTCGTCTATATAAAATGAGTGATGACATATCAGTTATCTTATCTACCAGTTCTTCTATGAGATGAAATCCATCTCTTTATTACACTAGTCGTCTAACTATGGAAAATAATCATGCAATAAAAGTAGACTGAGTGGAACAGAAGTCCACTCAGAATTCTAAGTTTGAGTCTTAATACATTTGGGCAGCGATGCCCTAAAAATATGGATATTGAATCAGTTCTATCCGTAACTCATGCAAAAACTTTAAAAAGATAAAAACTCCAGCAGTTAACAAAAGATGACCCTTCACCACTCAGGTGATGATTTGAGTGAAATGAGGGGTATTACGATCACTGCTGAGAGTGTCTGATCGACAGCTTATGCTGAAAATATGCCCTACTCTCAGGAGGCGCCAGATATATCTGTCCCTGTCTGCAGCTCCGGAGATGCTTTCCTTTTTACTTCAACACTTCTGATGTTATGGTACTCTGGTATTGTCTCCAGAGATCATTGAAGACTATCTTCGGAGATGCACAAAATTGTTGTTCCTGGCATCTACACCTGTTGATTCAAAAAGAAAGAAGTTTCTGCATTTTTCCATCAATTCCATGCACATTAGTCTCTCAATCAGAAATTATAATCTTAAGTAATCTATCTCAATTAATCATTATCTAGAATAATCTTGCTAGCTTATTTGGGTGTGGACATAAGAAAGATGGGATCAGGAAAGAGAAAAAGAGAGGTAAAAAGATGTATTTCATGGGTGCTACTTGGCACTCATCAGCATTCATGGATATATATGATGGACATGTTGATATGTGTGATGTATGTTATATTATATGATGGGATGCATATGGATGTTATGTTATATGCATATGATGATTACGACATGACTTGTGTTTGGATGCAGGATGGAGCGTATATATGTGTTATGATGGATATATTTGTATATTATATATGATGCAGATATATGGATATTATGCTATATGATGGTGATGTATGCATTATGGATGTAGTCATGCAGGATGTGATGTGTCTTTATATTGATGTTTAGACGATGATGGTTAGACTAACATGTTTGCGATGCAGGGTGATGTATGAGGACGGATGCGTAGGTCTGGGAAATGTAATGTGAGTGATTATGATATGCAAATAGGTCCTTGAAAATGGTCACAAGATGGTAGTGGGATATTGGATAGTAGAATGTAGGGGGTGGTAGAAATGTGTGCTTGATGAAACTTGAAGCAAAAGTAGTGGGATGGGGTAATGAGGGTAGATGTAAATGTGTAGGACAAATGGGATGATATCATATTAAGACATTCTGCCAATAAAAATTAAGTGCTACTATTGATATAGCATGGGATGTTATGCACTAGGGTATGTGGAACCAAGGTGGCAAGGCATCCATCCATAGGACTTGACACTGCAAACAATAGGATGAACCCAAGCATGGCCATAATAATACAACCTTGTCTAGATGAACGAGGGCGATTCAAGGCATAAGCCCTTAGTACACCAAAGGTATGAGGAACCTTAAATGCAAAAGGGGGATGATATGCAAGAACTGACCCTACAATTCACAAGATATGAATACTAACATGGAGTAATGAGAACCTCCCACAAGCACGACATACGAAAGCAATGACTATGCCCCATTCTAGATTATTCTTCACATGCCATGATATGATGAGATCAAGACAACTTTGAAGTAGTCCAAGAGTGGTGTACAAGATAAAAATCAAAGACCAAAAAGATTAATTGACCCAAAACACACAACCATTGTATCTCTTGCCAAAAATGGATGGAGGATTGGTGATTTTGTCCATTGTAGGAAGGATGCATCCTAGGACAAGAATTGATGATGGATTAAGATAAAATAAAGATAGATGGGGGACACAGGCTTCAAGTTTTAGAAAATCCAATCTGTTGGTGAAGGATTTTTCATGGAATTGTTATGCTTTGATAGGATGCCTAGCGAGTGTATCATTTGTAGATCAAGTGCAATCAACAAGCTTAGGAAAGTGGGACCATCTAAATGAGTTGGATGTGTACATCATATGTACTTGCGTATTGGATACTTCCTTCATATTCCAGACTGCCTACATACCCTGTATCCATGGGATCAAGGCACATTGCAATGCAGGTGGTGATGATATGTAGTTCTGGGAGACTTGATGATGTAAGGATAGGGGTTGGTTCATGAGATTGGATGAAGTGTTGATTGGTGGTGTCGAATGTCAATTTTCTGACTATACCATGGTAGAAAAACCATGGTGGGGATGGTGTTGGTAGGGTGAAATGGTAGCATAAAGATGTGATGTCTATGCAAAACCACTAAAGGGACCAAGGTTATCGATGGATGAGGGGAATCAGGTGAGTAGAAAGATGTGATATCTATAGAGACCTATGAGATGTATGTTGGTGGCTCGGAAAGCTATTTTGGGATATGGGGGATATTTTGGGAATGATGGACAATAGAAGCTTAGATGAGGGTATCATAGGATATGCTGGATAGTGCAGATGATGATGAGAAGGTGGTTTGAACAATGGATCTGATTTGAACCTACACATGACACCTGCAAGCAGGTTTTCATCATGGTACTTATCCAAGGTGCCACAAAGAGTGGTTTTCACCATAGGATGAATTATTTCTCTTTACTATTTTTTTTAATTGAATTTTTTGATTTTTTTTGTATTTTTGACATAGGGTACTCAGCGGACTAACTATGGAACCGCTTTAGGTGGATGATGTTCATAGGCTTGTCAAGTTCTTCTCCTTCAAGGGTGGAGAGGCGATATACTCCAGAGCCATACTTTGCAGTGACAATGTAGGGGCCTAGCCAATTAGGCTCAAACTTCCCTTTCTTTTATCGCTCTAACAAATTCCTTTGATTTTCTTTCAAGACTAGGTCTCCTACTACAAACTCTCTAGCATGGTTTTTCTTGTTGTAAGATCTGTGAAGCCAGATTTGGTATGCTTGGAGGTGATTGAGGGAATTGAGGCACCGTTCATCCAATAGATCAAGCTCTTGGAGGCATACAATATTCTTCATCAGTGATGACATTACACAAAGATATACTCAATGAGGGCAATTTGATCTTTATTGGCAGGATAGCTTCAACTCCGAAGACTAGGGAATATGGTGTAGCCCCTGTAGGTGTGCAAATGCTAGTGCAGTAATCCCAAAGGGTAGGATGGATGTGGAGGTGCCAATTACAACTAGTTTCATTGACAACTTTCTTGAGGATTTTGAGTAAGGTTTTGTTAGCTGCCTCAGCATATCCATTACCTTGTGGATAATATGGAGTAGACCAATGATGTTGGATGTGGAATTGTTCACAAAGGTCCCAAACATCATGGTTTTTGAAAGGTTTACCATTGTCGGTAACAATGGTAGATGGGATACCATAATGGCAGATGATATGGTAAAGGATGAACTTGGTGATTCGGTATCCTATGGTGAAAGTGAGAGGAATGGCTTCAACCCACTTAGTGAAGTATCTAGTGGCGGTGATGATGAATTTATGTCCGTCGAAGGAGGACGGGTGGATTTTTCCAATGAGATCTAGGCCCCACTAAGAGAAAGGCCATGGTGTGGTGATGGGATACAACACCTGAGAATGAGTGTGAATGAGATCTCCATGCTACTGACAAGGCTTACACTTCTTTACGTATTCACATGCATCGTGTTCCATAGTGGGCCAATAATATCTAGTACATGAGATTCTTGGCTAGGACAATACCACTTGTGTATGCTCCGCAGATACCTGTGTGGACTTTGTGTAAGGTAAGGGAAGCTTCTTCTATGTTTAAACATCAAAGAAGAGTGCCATCATAGCTTTGATGATAAAGGGTGTTGCCAAGGATACTGTAGCGAGTGACTTAGCGAATGGGGGATCTTTGTTGTTTACGGTGGACTCAGATGGAAAAGTGTGATGTTGGAGCTATGTGTAGATGTCATGATACCAAGGATATTTTGGACCAACAATCTCACAAACAAATTTTGACTCGGCGACATGATATGCTAGTATGAGGAGTTGTTCCTTAAGAAACTCACATTGACGGCTGTCATGAGACATAGCCTGAAGGGAACCAATAGTAGACATGGCATCAGCTGCTTTGTTGTGAAGGTGATGTACCTGTTCAAACTATATGTAGGTGAAGAATAGTTTATTTTCATCAACAATTTTATTATAGGGTACTAGTTTGTCATCCTTGGTGAGAAACTCATCATTTACTTGTTTCATGATCAACTGGGAGTCTCCATAGACCTGTAGCTATAAGCTATTCCATTGCATTATTGTTTTGAGACCAATTATCAAAGCTTCGTATTCGGCCACGTTATTTATGCATGGGAAGGCAAGTCTATATGCCTTGGGGATAGAGTCGCCTTGCAGGGTCACCAATAGTATTCCTACCCCTGAACCGTGACTGGTGAAAGATCCATCAAAGTATAATTTCCAATTTGTTGATTCTGTCATGGTTAAGATGGACTCGTCTAGGAAATCAATGGATAGTGGTTGATAATCTATGAGGGGTGCTTTGGCCAGCTGATCTTCTATAACATGTCCTTTGATTGCTCTGTTGGAACTAGACAACTGAGATGGGGGGTGAATCAGTTGTCCCACAAAAACTTTTCTTTCTTTTAACCTTCTTTGTTATCCTACTATCAGATTAGTGATGTAAACATTAAAGCATTAATCAATAGTATGAGAGCAGAAACATAATCAACACATTTGACACCAAGATTTTGATGTGGAAACCCGGTTAAGGGAAAAACCACGGTGGGGGTTAACCCACAAGAATGCGTACCCTGTTAAAAGTACTTAATAAAATAGAAGGCACATTTCTTTGGGCGTACTATACAGAGCTCACTGCTCAAAAGAGAGGCTCACTACCTACAGAATTTATTTAGAAAGAATTAACTGAGAGATAGCATCTACTTCATGCCTAATTTAGTTTCAATGAATGCTCAAGAACTTTCACTCTGCCCCAAATTCTTCTTCACACTCTATACTACTCTCACTCCTTTTCTTCTCTACTTTGCTCCTGATCCTTTCTTCAGATTGAACTATTTTGCACAAGGATAATTTCAATACCTCTTCAACAAGTATTTATATACTTCATCAACCTTGGAATGATCAACAAGGTCAGCTAAACATGATGCGGATCATCACACTGTCAACCAAACACAACTGAGACTTGAATCTTCTTCTACAACCACTCCATGCCTCATAAAAATGTTTTTAAGGCATCCACCATAGGCTAGGAACATCCGATCATCCAAGACTGGGAAGAACATCAACCTCAAGAAGGAATCTTTAATCAACAAGCTCAAACCTCAATATAGACCTCTAACATAATAGCCACATGATCCAGAGACCTCCACAAGCACATTGAATTCACCAATAACATCCATTCTAAACTAAATGATCAGAAGCAATTGAATCTTCCTTCGGAACCTCAAGAACACTCTCTACCATGGCTGTCAAATAAGAAGAGTAGCTTGTGGACCTCCAAACCATGAACCACTAGTGTTGATGATACACATTAACTTCCCAAACCTACCTTTAGATCTGCAGATCACAATTTTACATTACTGGATCAATCTGGACCTCTTTCCTGTCACTCTGTCTTTCCTGAGTATTGTAGGAACTAGTTCTACTTAGATGGCCATAACTCCTTCAAATCTTTATGCGGACTTCTCAAATCTTAACTGGAGCAATCTCTGACAATCCTTTACGCAGCCACATGATCCACATGCATTGATTATCATTAATTTTCTCAATATCCTCAACAGTCCGGTCTTCTATGCAGACAACAAAGTAGGATACAGTTGACACCAATGGCAACAAGGATATGTTGACATCAATGACAACCCACTTAGGTACATATTTGCAACAATCTCCCCCTTTGTCATTGATGGCAACATATGATGTGAAAAAATGAATCTAACAATCAAGACAAGAACTTCTCCTCCTTTCTCTTCTCACTTCTGCAACTACTTTCTTTACTACTCCCCCTCACATCAGCAACTAGTTTTTCACATGACTTCTCTCCCCCTTTGACATCAATGGCAAAGGGCACATATTTTGCTATCTTTTCTCCCTTTTTGCTTCAAAATGATTTGAAACTTTGCATATTGACTACTCCTTTGAGTAATACCTTCTTAACATCAATCTGGATCACAAGATATGAATGTGAATTCCACCAGACTAATGCACCTTAGTGCATCTTAGTTCTGCTCAAGAGGGGTAATAACCCCTAACTTTTCTTTGAGATACTCAAAAGTATCCTTGGGAAGAGGCTTAGTGAAGATGTCTACAAGCTGGGCTTTGGAAGGCACAAATTCCAACTTGACTTCCTTCTCATTTACTTTCTCTCTCAAGAAATGACACTTGATAGATATATACTTTGTCTTTGAATGCAATATTGGATTCTTTGAGATGCTTATTGTGCTAGAATTATCACATAAAATTGTGACCGGCTCCTCAAACACAATTCTAATGTCCTTCAACATTTACTTCATCCACAAAACCTGAGTGCAATTATTTGTTGTTGCTATGTACTCTGCTTCTACAGTAGACAAAGATATTGCTTCTTGCTTTTTGCTTATCCAAGAGACCAATCTTCTCCCCAAGAAGAATGCACCACCACTAGTACTTTTTTTGTCATCCACATCTCTTGCCCAATCAACATCTGTACATGCATGAAGAGTGAAGTTATTTTCCTTTGGATACCATAGTCCATAATCAATTGTCCCCTTGAGATATCTAAAAATTCTTTTGACTGCCATAACATGGGATTATTTTGGATTAGCTTGAAATCTGGCAACAAGTCCAACTGCATTCATGATGTTAGGTCTAGTCTGGGTTAAATAAAGAAATCCTCCAATCATTGATCTATATCTTTTCTAATTTGCCTTGGGAGAGTCATCATCTTTGCTTAGCAAGCATCTGGTTACCATAGGTGTGCCTACTGGCTTTGAGTCTTCCATTCCAAATTTCTTTAGCAATTCTTTTACATACTTGGACTGAGATATGGAGATACCTTTATCTGATTGAATAATTTGCAGACCTAGGAAGAAATTCATCTCACCAAACATTGACATCTCAAGCTCACTTTTCATCTGATCAGCAAATGCTTTACACATGCATTCATTTCCACCAAAAATGATATCATCAACAAAACTTCAACAATCAGAATGTCCTCATGATCAATTTTGAAGTAGAGATTACTGTCAACAGTACCTTTGCTAAATCCTATCTTAAGCAAATTCTTATCCAATCTGGCATACCAGGCTCTTGGAGCTTGTTTGAGTCCATACAAGGCTTTTCTCAATCTACAAACCTTATCTCCTTGATCAGACAACTGAAATCCTTCTGGTTTCTCAATGTAGACTTCTTCCTCCAAGTCTCCATTTAGAAATTCTGATTTTACATCCATTTGATATACTTTAAAATCTTTGAAAGAAGTGAATGCAAGAAATAATCTAACTGCCTCTATCCTTGCCACCAGAGCAAAAGTTTCTTCAAAATCAATTCCTTCTACTTGAGAGTAGCCTTTACATACCAACCTTGCAAAAGTGTTGAGCATATTTTTTGGGAGATGTAGGATCAACCAGGATGGGTTTTGTAACACCTTGTTCATCGACACCAAGTCTCGTTCCATGGTAAGGCATTTCAGTACAAATTTGAAACAGTACAGGATATTTTTCTTTGAAGTATTCCATATTTATAGGTGCTAGGGTGGTTTCATCATGGTATAGCTAATCACTCAATGTTGCTTCTTCAGCTTCCTCTTCTCTAGAGACCTGTGCTGGCACAGAGGGAATTTTATCATTGATCCTGCACTGTTGTTCTTGTTCCTTATTTTGAAGATGATGACCATGGGAGCAGGGGGACAATGGTAACTATCCCACATGGAAGCCATTGTGAAGCTCATATTCACCACACCCTTTGTCTATGATCTTGACCTTTTGAGGTGTAGGGGTGGAAGATGAGGTGGAAGCTTGTGATGGATCGATGGTGACTTGTGGAGTGGATGATGACGTGGATGGAGTGGACGAGGGTTCTTTGAAATGATCCATGTAGCTGCTTGGACAATGGAATTATCTATCATAAACAACTTCTAAAGCTTTGCAATATCCAAAGGGTTGTTGATCGGTGAGAATAGTGGCTTCTACGTCATTATGAGGGAACTTGAGACATTGATGGTAGGTGGATGGAATGACTTGCATGGCATGCAACCATGGTCAGCCTAGGAGGAGATTATATGGAAGGTCAAGATCAATCATGTGACATAGAGTGGGCATGGTGAGTGGGCCCACCTTGATAGGAAGACATATGGTACCTTTGGATTCTCTTTATGTGTTGTTGTATGCCTTGATGGAGATAACCAAAGACTCTAAGTCAGCTGCTAAATACCCCATGAGTTTTATGAATTTTAATGTACATATATTCAAACCGGATCAATTATCTAAGAGGACCCTCTTGATCTTATGGTTGGCAATTTGGACTTCAATGTGGAGTTCTCTATTATGCATGGAATCAATGGGCGGCATGTCGGTGTGGCTAAAGGTGAGATGGTAGGATGAGGATAGTTGAGCCATGAGTTTTTGGAATTGAGCAGGTGGTATGTCGGTGGGGACATGGGACTCTTGGAGAGCTTTGTCAATGATTTCACAATGGATAGTGGATGTCTTAAGGAGTTCCAAGATGGAGATTTGTGCGGGGGTCTTCCCAAGATGGTCGAGGAGGTTGTATTTAGAAGTGATAGTAGTGGAGAATGGGGATGGTCCCTTTACAATTACACACGCACGACAGGTGGTAATGACACATTCGGGGGTGGTATTTTATATTTTGATGGTGGCGACACAAGTAGAATCAAAATTGATTTGACCCACTACATTGTCGTATGGAGGTGGAACATTGTTATAGTTGATATTGTTGGCTTGGTTGTTGGGATTGGTGTTGGAGGATGATGGTTTGGATGTGGTTTGGTTATTATTACAGTGAGGAAGAGGGTCTTGGTAGACACCTAGGCCATCGTTGGGTGATGTGTTGTTGTTTCCTTCTATTTGGATGTCACCGAGATCGACGAGGTCTTGGATATAGTTTTCAATTTCATGCATTTGCTTGTGGCATGGCCCTTTATGCAATAATAGTCATAATATTCATTTTCTTTGTACCACGTGGGTTTAGGTCAGTTTTCATCAAATGATTTCATCGTGGGGAACTCAACCATGTTTTCTTCGACTAATTTTTGAAACACAACCTCAAGTGGTTCACCCAAGGGTGTATACTTGCGTTTTGGATTGTTAGGGGGATTCCGCTTTGGAGGAGTGGATGGAACCAAAACATTGTTTGAAAAATTTTTTACTCCTTTGGTTTAGGAGTGGCAATTTGGATATACTTGGAATCAGTAGCACCATCTCCTATGACATTTTTGTTTTTAGCCCAAAATTTAGGTTTGTCGTTGGATGTTTTTTTATTGTCATTCTTGTTGTAGATTTTGACCAAACCCTTCGTGATAAGGGCTTTTTCAATGGTGACCCATTTTTCTATGATTTCCTCAAAGGTAGATGCACAATGTACTTGCAAGTGGAAGGCCATTTCTTGGTTGAGGTTTTGAATGAAAATGTGAAAGAGTTATTTCTCAGGCATTGTCCAAGGTAGCCTACCAACAAGGGACCTCCATCTTTGTAGGTAAGTGGTGAAACTTTCACCACTTAATTGTTTGGTGTTGCAAAGGTCGAGCATAGTGATTTCATGCTCTACGTTGTATGAGAAGTGGGGGACAAATTTCTCTGAAAGATTGGTGAAAGTTGAGATGGAGCCGTAGGGAAAGTACATAAACCATTCAAGGGCTTGTCCTCCTAAGCTTCATGGAAAAAGACAAAGGAGGAATTGATCATCATAGGCTACTTCTTGGCATGCCATGAAGAATTCCTTGATGTGATCACAAGGGTCTCCTTTTCCTTTGTATTTATCAAATTTTGGCATTTCAAAATGTTGGGGAAAAGGTGTGATGGCGATATTTCTATCAAATAGATAGTGACATAAGTCTTCAAACTTATAATGTTTCTTTTGGGTCCCTAGTTGAATGTTTTTGAGTGTGTTTTTCATCTCTTTCCATTCTTGATCGAAAGGATTAGCAAGAGGTGGTTGTGCATTATATGGGGGTTGTTGTGATGTCAATTGTTGGTGTTTGGGATGGATGTATTGTCATTGTTGGGTGTATGGAGGTGGACCCATAGTTTGCGTGTAAACATGGGACCCATATGGAATGTTTTGTTGGTTTTGGAGTGGTGGTTGTTGTTGAGTGATGTATGGATTTTTCATCAAGGACCCATGGAATATTGATATGTGTGAGTGGGGTTGTTATAGCTCATCAAGGGATTTTGTATTTGATTGAGTGGATTAGAGGTTTGGATGGTCATTTGTGTTATGGGTGGTATTACCATTTGAGTGATTATCAACCTTTGAGGAATGTTCAAAGGAGGAAGTGGTTGTGGGATGAGATTGGAATTGTATGGGTCTCGAGGAATGTTGGTTGTATTTTGTAGAATGACAATTTTTGGATTGGCAAGCATGTTGGGATCAGGCATCATATGAGAAGGCATTCCATAAGGTTTCTCTGATACTTGTGGTTGTGATACAACATTGTGCCCTATGTTTTGATCAAGAGCATGGACAATGTTGGTGTTGGATGCATAACTAGCCCATGGGTTGTCATAAACAAGTTTGTTGGGATTAGGGACATGCCCCCATGGTTGATCTTGAATGGGTGATGGTGGTTTGTCATGGAAAATGTTTTTGATTTTATCATGGTCAAATGAGTGTGGAAGGCGTGTGCCATATTCAATGAGACGTTCAAGGAATTCATCCTTATGGTTGTCAATGAATTGGTCAAATTTCGTGTAATCCCTTTTCATTGAGAAAATTGACAAAGGTGGGGGAATATGGGCGAGGATGAGTGGATGTTTCACCCACTTCAAGTTGGATGACATATCCCTCCATATTACTCATGGTAGAGTCATGAGGAGAGAGAGGTTGGTAACATGCATCCATTTTCTTCCTAGCTTGTGATCGCGTGATGGGAGGCATAAAAGGTGAACTTAGATCAGATTTGGATGATGAGGTACCAATGATGATGAATGGGGTTTGACTCTAAATTTATAATCTAGATCAAAATGATTGAAGATCAAGGATTATCCTATATACTTAGGGTGGACAAAGAGCCTAAGCAAGAAGATGATGGGATTATTTTACTTGGGGTAGACAAGACACACCAAAAAAAATGGGATTTATTGAAGTCCACTAACTTAGGAGTTGTCTACGTTCCCAAGCTAACTTATCCAAGAGGGCGGATGATGCCTAGCTTATACTAAAATTAAGATAGTCAAAGTATTAAGCTTAACATAAACAAAAGGATGATTTTGATCTTGATTCTAACCTTAGGATATGGATGTGCTTTGGATTGATTATGGATATGGATGGTATAATTGGATAAGGATTGGATTGATTTGATTGATTATGGATTGATAGGGATTGATTAAGGATGATAATGGATGGAAAACAAAGATTTGACTAAGGATGGCTAGGGCTAATGATTGATTATTACAAGGATAATGTTATGGGCAATGATAGGGTTAATGATGGGCTAGGGCTAATTAACTATGGATAACTTGGATAATCTATAAAGTAATGAAGATGATGATAAGGATAATAATTGATGATTAGAGTGGATCACAAGCTAAGAGGGACAAATGGACATGGATATGGATGACGTAGCATGTAATGTCAAGGATGACGTAGAAAGGGGATTGTTGGCAACCAAAAGGACAAAATCTCTACTTCTTTAATGGCTTTGGAAATGGGCACTGATTCAGGAGACTAGGCACTAAATCAAGACATTGGGTGCTATTTTAGGACACTGGGCATTGTTTTGGGAGAGGGATGGTATGTTGTGATTCTCAAACTGTATGATTGAATTTTTCAATTGATTCAAGTGATTTTGGATGATACTGATGAGATTCCTTGGCAAGTAGATAAACAATCACTCAAGAAAACACAATGGCCAAATGTTTGGTAATAGGTATAAATATTTTGTATATGTTCAAAAGCCCCTCAGGGACAAATTTCCACAACTGTCAACACAATCAAATACACTTGAAAATAAAGCTTAATCTACCTAAGGTCAATGGTGAATGGTAACTTGTTCAACCCACACTTAGAATCTCTGTCGACTCAAATGTCATCACACATAAGATGGGTGTGTACATTCTTTTGTCTTTGCAAGAGAGGACAAGTAGGGGCCTCTAGGAATGGAAGGATGACCCCATCACCCTCTCCTCAGAAAGTCAACAAGTGGCTTATGCTAAGTCAAGGATTTCTGTCTCATCTCAGGGGAGCCTTATGGTGAGTAATCTTGGGGGCGTCGTACCCTTGCATTGAACAAGACACCAATAGGTCAATAGGGTAGGCTTCTTACTTAAGGTGTCTAGTGGAAATTTAGGGACTTGACGCTTATTCATGTGACAATGACTCACATAAGAGACTATCCCATCCACTTACATTGATCAATCCTCTTGCAAGGAAAGAATACGGTTGACGAATCACACAAACAAGTGTATGGATACTGGGGAATTGTCAGAATAAGAATACTTCTCCAAGAAGTCTTCATCTTTTGCCTAAACCATTTATATAGCAAACTGAATTGAAAGCACCACTTAGAGTCATCCCTTGGGGTGAGTACCTCTTTTCCCACCAAGGCAGGCTCTCCTAAAAAGATAAAAGAAGATAGAACAATTTCTCTTACACTCAAGATCCTTTGAAAAGTGAGGGGAGAGGATACTTTTGTTCTATCTTAGGATATACTAACACAAAGTGTGCAAGTGCACCAAACATACCAAACACTTGTTCTTTTTAGTTCCCCAAATTGAAATGTTCCTACGTTAAGCACACAAGTTCATTTTAAAACCCAAACCAAGTGTTCGTATGATAATATGCAAGCACACATAAGATAAATCCTGCAATGAAACATGTTAGTAGTTTGATTTTTCATTTGGACAATCTAAGGAAGCTGTAAAATAGATGTTAGTTTAAGACAAAATGGAGAAAATCAAGTTTATCCTAACTCAGTTACTAGGCACCAATATAGAGGGCTATGCGCTAATTTAGAGAAACGAGCGCCACTATAGGCAATAGGCACTAATTTGGAAGCTTTTTTATACTTGAGGCTAGGAGTTGATATATTTGACCAGGTGCTGTTATGCAGGCTGGGCGCTGATCCAATTTTGGCAGAGTTTCCCCCTTATAAGATGGAGTTTTCCTACAAAATAGAGAACTCAACCTACAAAAGATGATGATTAGATGCCTACAAAACCCTATTAGACACTAAGGTTAGCAAAAATGCACAAAAAATGTTAGTTCTATGCTAAATGAAAATGGGTGCTAATATGCTAGATTGGGCACCACTTTGGACAATGGGCATTGATTTGCTATTGGAGGCACTGATCCAGGACAATCGACACCACCCCTTGTAGAATTGATTTTTCCTACAAAATAGAGAGCTAATATGCACAAAAAGTTAGTAAAAATGAATTTAACACCCTATGTAACAAGTGTAGTTCAAAGATTTGACCAAAAACATCAAAAATAACAAATTTTACCTTCATAGGGATGGGCACTGATATGCCTAGCTAGGCATTGATATGCAAAATGGGCACCACTTTCCAGAGACCTGGCGCTAATATGACCTGTCACCAAAAAAAAAGTACACATAAACATGCAATTGTTAGTCCTAAAGGTTGTGGGTGCCAAGAATGTCTACCTAAGAGATGGGATCCTAAATTGCATGTGAAATGTCCTAAATTGCACCCAATCCCAAGTCCAAGGGATCTCAAGATTGGACCTAATTGATAATGCACTAATCTATCTAATTCGCACCCTATCCAAGAACATTAACAATGATATGTCCTAAGAGATGATATTTCTAACTATTCTAGACTATAATTAAGCTAATTCTATTGATGTTGAGCACTCAATTTGGCAGAGTAACTTTGCATATGATGGCTTATTGAAAATAGGAGGTGGAGGCCTTAATTTATAGATTTTTGTGGATGGAAATGGAGGGCTAGGATCAATTTGGAAGATCAATGGTTGAGATTGCTTGAGGATCCTCAAGCAAAGAGAATTGGACAAATGGCAAGCTAGGATTGGATGAGAATTTTGCTCCAAGATTCAAGGGATGATTAATGGATGAGATTGTAGGTTTGAATGGATGGATGGATAGGATTGGGTAGGTGTATGACATGTAAGGATTCATTTATGAAAAGTTATCGCTTGGATTTAGTGAAGAATTCTAAATTGGATGAAGAGGATAAGTGGAATTAAAAATTAGATGAATAGTGTTCAAATAGTGCACATGTAATTTTAAATTTACATGAATAGTGGCACATGGAGTGAGGTGGGAGAAATAGGACAAATATACACTTTTTGGAAGATTTGGCCATGCTTCCAAAGTACCACTTGTCATGTACATGCATGTACATAGAATGACAAGTGGACTTCTAGAAACATGGGGGTTTGTAATGATGAATTAATTAAAATTAATTCATGTGCACATGGATTAGAAGAAAATAATGATGATTACAAAAAGTAATCAAAAGTGAACAAAATAGGAATTAAATAAATGTGATAATTAATTTAATTTTTTGGAATGTGATTTGTGAACTATAGTCAAAAATATTTAATTTTTAAACTATAGTAGAGGAATTTGATTTTTATGACAAGGGAAATGTACAGAATAAATTAATTAAATAATTCAAAATTATTTAATTAATATATAGACTGGATAGAATGATGTAGGTGAAATAGGGTTGGATTGCGTAGGCGGATGAAAGTGGTTGTGACCATTTTCAGACGTCTACAACTAGCAACTGGAATCTGTATTTTTGCTAGGACTGCTCTACTCTGCTATGCTTTAAGGCTCTCTATAATCACTCTTCTAATGCCAAGTGTACAAATGACTTAGAATGGGTCCCCTCATCACTATTTATATCTTAATCAACCCAAATTGGAGATGTCTTGACCTTGCCTATTGCTGACATGTGCACATGATTTGCTATTCATCCATTTCTCATTTTCCATCACCTGTATTTTTCACACAATGGCCCTGCCATTCATTCTTCTTCATTGTGAGATCGTCCGTTATTTTTTTTCCACAATTTTTATCCTGATCGATCTCTTGAGAGGGAATACTACCAATGTCAAACCTATATCATGGGCAAACTAGGGCATGTATCATACTCCTAAAATTTTTATTCTTTGAAACAACACAATAAAACACATTGTCTCAAAGAGGGGCAAAATGCATACACCTAAAAATGGCTCAAGATAAATTAAATAAATATTTTATATTTATTTTATTCTTATTTCCTCTATCAATAAATAAATATAGTAATTTATTTATTTGATTCACATTTATCCTATTCTTCCAATAATTAAATAAAATTTAATTTATTTGATTAAATATCTTAATTCTTCTAAAGTTATCTCTAATTAAATAATCATAATTATTTAATTATTCTTCTAAGACAAAGTCATATTCCTAAAATCCACATGGATGGTTTTATCCACTCTATTGATTACTCGCCTTGGATTTCAAACATTGTGATTGTTACTAAACTCGACAACTGCATTCGAATTTGCACTGACTTTAGGGATTTAAATCTAGCTTCTTTGAAAGATTATTTTCCTCTTTCAAACATCAATATGATTTTTGATTCAAAATCTAGCCATGAATTACTTGCCTTCAAGGATGGTTTTTTGGGTTATAATCAAATCTTTATAAATCCTCAAGATCAATACAAGATAGCTTTTATTAGCCCGTCAGGAACATTTTTTTGGGTGGTCATGCCGTTTGGATTAAAAAATGCCAAAGAAACTTACCAACATGCCATGACACTTATTTTCCATGATTACATGCATAACATCTTAGAGGATTATGTCAATGACATTCTAGCGAAGTCTATTCATCACCAGGATCATGTCACAGTCCTCTGCCAAATCTTTGAACAGATATGGAAATACAACATGTGCTTAAATCCCCATAAGAGTGTGTCTTTGGCATAGATAGTGGTAAGCTATTGGGATTTATAGTTTTACATTGTGGTATCAAAGTAGACACAAATAAAATTGATGCGATTGTTAACATGCCACCTCCTAGAAACATATCTCAACTTCATAGTTTACAAGGGAAGATACAGGCCATTCATCGATTTGTGTTGCAACTTATAGATAGGACTCACCCTTTCACTCGACTACTAAAGAAAGAATTAAAATTCCAATGGGATTTGAATTTCCAAAAAGCATTCGAGGACTTAAAATACTATCTATCTAGACCTCTAATGCTCTAGCCTACAATTGCAGAAAAACCCTTTCTTATTTACACGTCAGCTTTTACTAATGCTCTTGCAACATTATTAGCACAACATGATGAAGAAGGTAAAGAATGTGTTGTATATTATATAAGTCAAACTTTTCTCAATTATTAAGTGCGATATACTATCATTGAAAAATAGTGATTTGCTCTTGTCTTTGCAACGCAAAAGTTAAGACACTATCTCTTAAACGTTGAAATTCATGTCATCATAACATTGGATCCCTTGAAGCACCTCTTTACGAAAATGGATCTCTTTTGTCGTCTAGCTAAATGGGTTATGTTGTTAACAGAATTTGATCTCAACTTTAGCTCTCAAAAAATAATAAAAGGACAAGCATTAACCGATCATTTAGCTGAAGCACCTTCACCATTCTCTATTCAAAATCATGAAGAATTTCCTGATGACCAAATTTTAACTTTGGATAAAGATAATAAATGGGAGTTATATTTTGATGGTTCAAGATGTCAAACTGGCTTCGGTGCTAGTGTAATACTAGTACCTCCTTCAGGATAGTCGATTCCTCTTTCTTACCATCTAAACTTTTTCTCTACAAACAACATTGCTGATTACGAAGCTCTCATAGAAGGAATTCATGTTTCTTTGTCTCTCAACATTAAAAGCATCACTATTTATGGTGATTCACAATTAATCATAAGACAAGTCATGGGACCTTATCAAGCAAAGAAAGATAAATTATCTCAATACCGTGATCTTGCCTTGTCGTTATTAAAACAATTTCATCTTTTATGATTGACACAATTCCAAGAAAGGACAATCAATATGCAGATGCAATGGCAAACTACAACTTCCCTTACATCCCATGAAGGTTCACCTGAAGTTTATCAAATCATCATTCACAATCTTATATCACCAACAGTATTCGAGGCTACACCTTTGGATACCAACAATTGTTGCAACATAAATTCAGATGAATGGTACTCCCATATATTCCAATATTTGTGCAATGGTACCATTCCAAATTCTGCATCTAAAAATGCACAAGTTCACATATGCATACTAGCAGCACATTACATCATCCTATCCAATGTTCTATATCGAATAAGTTATAATGGCATTCTTGTACGTTGTCTTAACAAATAAAAAATTCCAATTTCTCTAGAAGAGGCTCATTCCGGTGCTTGTGGAGGGAATTTTGGAGAAAAGTCTTTGGTACAAAAATTGTTGTATCAGGTTCTATTGGAAATGCATGGAACAATATTCCTTTGCATGCATCAAAAAGTGCCCATAGTGTCAACAACATAACAACCTAATTCGAGCTCTTGCCCAGGAACTTCGAGCTCAAATCTCACCTTGGCCATTTTCTGTGTGGGCCTTGGATCTAATTGGAAAAATATCTCCTCCTTCTTCTCAAGGACACACTTTCATCATTACCACCACCGATTACTTTATGAAATGGGTCGAAGCTATTCCGTTATGATCCAAGACAGCTGAAGTAATCTATTGCTTCATACAAGATAATATAATCTCACGATTTGGTATTCCTTCTCCCTTAGTTTCTAACAATGGTACACCATTCATGAATAAGGAATTGAATAAATTCCTCAAAAAGTACCATATTGAACATCATTTCTCTATGCCATATTATCCACAATCAAATGGCCAAGTAGAAGCTTCGAATAAAATTATCAGACAAATACTATGAAAAACCATTAACAAACATCAAAGGGATTGGCACATTCAACTTTCTTATGCATTATGGACTTATAGGACAAGTGTTTGTATGGTTACTGGTACAACACCATACAACCTTGTATATGGTGTTGATGCGATAATGCCTTTAGAGTTGGAAATTCCTTCATTGTGAGTTTTCCTAAGAGACATTATTGATGAAGATATGGAAAGAGAGAAATGATTACAACTAGAGATGCTCGATGAATAGCGAATCAATGTTCTTGAACACATTAAAGCTCATGAATGAGTAATCCATCGTTCATTTGAGATTGGAGATTTGGTACTTTATGAAAATCAAAGAAATATAAATGCACCTCCTGGCAAAAAAGCTAAGTTCAACCCTAATTGGCTAGGACCATAAGTTGTCACTGCAACATATGGATCAAGAGCGTATAAATTAGTTGATGAACAAGGTATGCCTCTTAAAGAGCCTATTATGCTATG
This sequence comes from Cunninghamia lanceolata, assembly GCA_027924645.1. Taxonomy (NCBI): domain Eukaryota; kingdom Viridiplantae; phylum Streptophyta; class Pinopsida; order Cupressales; family Cupressaceae; genus Cunninghamia; species Cunninghamia lanceolata. Next base: position 13,590,816 of record BSBN01000854.1, read on the forward strand.
CATTTGAGAAAATTTCATGCTTGAGATCATATGTTAGTTGTTTCTTTATAAAGCAATTTAGTTATTAGTTGCTTCAATTTCAACAAGATAGAGTATTTTGTCTTAATTTATTTTGAATAAGTTTTGTATATTTCAAAAATTAATCTTAAACAATTAATCATTGGACCGCATCTAATCAAACTATGTTTAGTTAGATCACAGTTACATTAATTTGGAATGTCATCACATTTACTCATGTTCAAAATTTTTAGTCATTGATGAGTTTACTAAACAATCTACAAAGGTTGGTTACTATAAATCACAATAGCATTAAAAAAAATTTGATTACATGATCATCACAATTATCAATTGTTGCATTTTATAAATCACATTTGATACACCAAACAACATCATCATGACATTAATTAAAAACATTTTATATACGTATTAATTAGAGTATACAAATCAAAATCAACTATCTCGTACATCAAGATGGGATGTCATAGTACAATATATGAGAAACACGTCATAAAACTAGACCGTGATAGCTAGATCCCTTAGGACCTGGTGGTGTACGAGTAATAGAAGGCTGCCCATGTGAAATCATGGACCACGAGTGACTCCTAGATGCACTGCATGACCATAGACCCCTAAGCTCACCTCTAAGCTCTCTCATCTCCCCCTGTGAATCTGTATAGAGCTACTAAAATCTATCTCTCTCAACTCTCACTTGATCCAGTTATGTCTATAGAAAATGAGTAAAGGCATGACCCATATAGATGAAGGAGAAGTCATAGCCTAATCTTGCTGAATTCAGAGGTTTGCATGAGCCTCCACACACTCTGCCCTCTAGATCACCTGATCCCTCTCACCTGTAAGATGATCTACAGTGGTTTCCATACCCACCTTATATATCATAAAAGGCATAAATAGCTCTGCATGTTGCCCTGTTGAGTGTTGTGGTGAATAACTTGTTTGTACTCATTGCTCAGCTAGCCTAGTAGATACTATATCTACTATGATGTGACCCACAAAGTCATGCCATGCTTGAGTACCAACTACCAAAAATAACAGAGATAAAATCACAAACTCATCAAAACATATATAAGCATGACATCATCATAATCAAATAACTATCAAATCAAACATTACATCATTCTCACTTGGCTCATCATCCTGCCAATCAGGATTGGGTAATGAAGTCACTATAGCAACACCTATAGTCATGCCTGTAGTTGGGGGCATAGATGTGGAAACACTACTCATCTCCCCATGCTTGAATTGACTCAATACTCCACCAGCAATAGATCATGGACCATAATTATGAGCCCTCAACCTAGGTCTCTCCTCAGTCTCCTCGTCATCATCCTCCACCTACTGCCCTCAATGTGGTCTCTCCTTGAAAAGATAGTGCGATGATAAATCCTCCTCATCCTCATCCTCATCATCATCCTCATCATAATATCCACCATAGTGACTAAAATCAGCCTCATCCCCTGAATCATCTCCACGATCTATCCATGATTGAGGATCACCTGTGGGATGATCAGTAGGAAAGACTTGAGTAGGCTGCACCGTATCCCACTAGGTAATGTATGCTTGGGTCACACCAACATCATCTACCTCAGACACTAGCTCTGAATCAGCAACATCATCATCATCATCACTATCAATAACCTCAATGATAGTAGGCCGCAGATCATCACTGGCCCTAACTCTACTGCGTGATGAACATATATAGTTTGGCTGCATGCTAGGGATACCTTGCACAAACCCAAACTGTCACATCACTCTATAAAAATAGAAGAAAATGATGACGCAACCTCAGTGACTGGTTAAAAGTTGATCCCTCTGCATCCTCGTCAACTACCTCCTCTATCCCATCCATGGCCTACAACCACAATATGGCCTCCATCTAATATCGCTAGGCTATAGTCAATCAATCACCACTCTCCAGTACAATAGGTCACCATATCTCCAATACTTGATAAGAGGATATGCGTGCACTCATGGATGCATCTAGTTAGGCTCTATCAGATATCCCACTGGCCATGTACATGTGATATACCCGAACATCCACACCTGAAGAAGGGTGCATATCATCAATCCCTATGCCTCATAGTGCACATAGCAACCTAAATCTTGATAAAGGTGTAGAAGCATACTATGCCCCCAAGCATAAACTATCCTCTCCTCCTCCATCACTATGATAGTATGAAAAAGGCCCCCATGAAGGTCAGCACCTCATCCATCTGGTGTAATAGCAAGCGTGTTGGCAGTAATGATGATGCAACAAACAAGTAGAATGTCCTCATGACCCTGCTCTAACCATCAAAGAAGAATATGACCACGTCTAAGAGGTGTGAACACACGACCTAGACAATGTAAGTGGATTGCGCGAGTGTAATCCTTGAATCACTGCTCCACGACCTGTACTATTTGGCCTCACACTGGAAGCCTTGAAGGATGTGATACACATCCTGAGAGCAACTGTCATCTCACCTATGGGAAGATGGAAAGTGGAAGTATCTGCATCCCATCTCTCCATCGGGGCCATAAGCATACTTCTATAATATCTCATTGTGGGCATGGTGAACACCCACCATAGGCCTATATCCTAAAGGAGACCCCTCTCTACATCAAAAAGTGTACCTGTGTGGCCCCATAGAAATGTGAGGAGATGACCACTAGTATGCTCTGGCATCTGAGGGATATCCTGTAAATCACACAAACCAGATTGAATCAGAAAAGTAATCATCAAAAATCATAGAGTTAACCTAAACATCAAAGAATTCCTAGACTCTTGGGGTTGATGACCTAATGAGGACATGGGCACCCCAGGACAACTTGGGCACCCAAGTTCGACTAGGGCACCCCAGAAGGACCTGGGTGCCCCAATTAGGTACCCATGTCCTAAAAGGCTAGAATAAATAAAAAAACTTAACAAAAAAAAGAATAATAGATTAGGCAAAGTCAAGAGACCTATCTCCTGCTCGTCCTATATGTGTGCCACTAGGTGCCATAGTGCATCTAGCCTCAGGGCCTGATAGGGTCAGTGAGTTGACATGGTAGCTCTCTCTTCTTCTCCTTCTCTCATCTACAAATAAAAATGTCAAATGAATAGAGAAGAGTGAAAAATCCCTTTACTACTTACAGTAAATGGATGAGAATTCCTTTTTCACTATCTAGGAGCAAAAATGCAAAATATTGTTAATCTATCCTTAACTTTGGTTGCTGAACTCGGACTTTCATGTCGTTTGTTGCATTACATTCCTAGTTCCACCCTTCATCAAATCTAATTCTTTGTGTCTCAAAGTTATTTGCAAAAGTAACCCTAACCAAGAATTTTCACCAAAGACCTCCTTGAAATTGGCATGGCAATATTACCATCCTATTTCTCCATTTCAAACTAAGCAAGCAGAAATAGGGGGACATATATCTACCCGTGATTTCTACCTCAATCATGTCTCATCTCTCATCCCCTTTTAGTATTTATAACTAACTCATTCATTTGTTGTTTGCAGGTTGATTTGAATATTTGTCTAACATATATTTCTTTGCAAGTTGTGGTTCCTAACCTTTATGATCTTACTGGATTGCAGATTGGGGGCCACTTCCTCTTGTTTGGCAACATTTGACATCCTCTATAGTATCCTTTTGGGTATCCCTTTTTGTGATTACATTATTTACTTTCCATTAGTTCCATATGCACATAGTTTCATATGGCCACTAATGTGGGGGGCTAAATGTCATGTTGTAAATTGTGCTCTTTCTTGGATTAGCACAATTTCACTAAGTTTAGCTCCTACCTTTTGGTGTCCCTTAACCCCTTTCATCTTTGGACCTATTTAAACCATGATTGACACTTATCCCTTCAACGAAATGTCGTATTTTGAAGTAATTACCAACAAAACCTGAAAAGAGATTGTGGATTCCAGAGATTTGGGCCACCCTTAAGCTTATTCCAAGGTTTAATTTGGGGGTTGGACCTAGGTGGTACCACCCTGGTCCTTCCTCAAACCTCAGGGGTTGCAAATTAAACTCTAATGTTAGCTTTTTTCTTGGTTTTCTTGTTTCTGAATTCAAATTTATTCTCCCACTTGATGTCGGCCTTTTATTTTAATTTATTTTATTTCTAAGGTTAGATATTTAAGTAGATCTCAAAATCATTTTATCACACACAATTGTTATGCAAGGTTATTATGCCAAAATTCTGCTACTACTACTATTGAAGGTCTACAAAGTGTTGAATATCATTGAAGATTTGGATCTTTGCTATCTTGGAAGGATGTTGTAAAGATTAGGAATCAAGATCTTGAGTCTATCTTTCTCTTCCTAGGGTTTGTGAATCCTTTTGCATGATTCCTCCAACTTGAGTTTTGGAATACTCTCCTCCATGGGTATGGCTACCTCACCTTCTTGTTCTACATGTCTTCATTGATGTCATCTCCTTAAGCTGAAGTTGTTTGTTTCTTTGAGTGAAACATTGTGTAGATCTACCTCCTTTATGCTTGAGTCATTTAGGATCTTGGATTTGATTGAAGTATTGGATTGTTTATGCTCTCACTTATGGTTTTTGAGAACACACAATTACATCTTTTGACATTGTCTATTGTTGAGGTAGGAATACCGAAATGGGGTTTGACTGAGGCAAACTCCTATATATCCACAACAAGATTTATCTATATTTTTATTGTGCAGATAAGGTTCAAGAAGATCCAATAGAAACGAGTGAATAAGAAATATGTATTACTATCACAACTGCTATAGAAGTTTCATATTTTTCACCGAACAGGTATAGGGACTTGGGCAGTACTACCCAAGTCCACTGTACCCTTAGATCTAGGATTTGTGATCTTTGTCAGAGAATCAGAAAGAAGGTATAGGAAGTTCACTATTAGGAAACCTTCGAGGACCTGGGCAGTATCACCCTGGTCCTCAGGGCATTCAAATTTTAGGTGCATACTTTATGCCACTGTCTATTTACATTTCCTTGCTAGTTCGGTTGTTTTCTGTTTCTAGAATTTGTTTGTTTGAACAAGTCCTCTCAACTAGGGTTTTACTTGATCGATGCATTTGGTGTTGTAAAAAATTGGTTAAACATCTTTTCATATACAACATAAAGGAATAAGATACCTGTGGCTTTCCCCTTTCTTGAAGTGGTGACTAAGTTCAGTTCATATTCATAATGTTTGTGTGTGAATAGGGGGTTTGACCTAGTTTGGTTATGCTAAACTTTGTTCTTCCCTTTTCACCAGACAACAAAGCAGAAGAAAATCCTAGTTTCTAGAGCACTCAAAGTTGAAACCCTAGCGATTGAAGAACAAAGGTATTTATCAGAACTACCATTTGTTAAAACCCTAGTTTTTGAATTCAAAGAATTTTTGAGATGGCTACCCTACAAGTAGTCAATGTTTCTGAAAAACCTAGGCCAAAGTATAAGGAGTACCCTTTCAAAGTAATGGAGACTGATAGGGATGGGGCATTTTCAAGAATTCTAGCATATATTGTATACACTAAAGATGTTAGATTTTACATTCACTCTAATCTTAAGGAGATCGATCGTGTAAAGTTTGAAGAACTTAGAGATCAACTTTTGGAAGATGATGTTGTCTATAAACTAGAGTATGCTAATATAGGGACTAAGTGATTGGATATCTGGAAAAACTATCCTAATTTTTGTGATGAGCATGAATGGGTGAGATACATTCTGAGTAGGATTCATGATGATTTTATGTTTCTAGATAAACTCTACTAGATCACCAAAGATGCCATCAAAGCAGTAACTAGGTTGTGCTCCACCGAACTTGTACCGATGATGAAATCTATTAAAAATGAGGTCATTGAACTGAAAGGAGCCAAATTTGATAAGAGGACCTTGACTGTGAATGATATAACAGATCCATGTGTTAGATATGTTGCTATGGGGATCGCATATAAAGTCTATTATAAAAATAGAGAGGGTTCTATCACTATGACAACAATCCATACTACTTACCTGATGGTTAAGGAAGGTAAAGACTTTGACCTCTGTGAGGTCATGAGAGAATAACTCTTGGAAAACCTAAGGAGAACAAAGGAAACTAGATATAACTTCAGCTATGGTACTTTGATCATCTGTCTTGCACTCTATTTCATGAATGAGTTACCTGGTTAGAGAGGAAAGGTATGGAAACAAAATGTTCTTGTTGCAGCACAAATTAAAATTCATATAAGAAGCTTCAGTAATCCCAATCACTACAAACAAACATACTAGGATTTCTTTAAAACCTTCAAACCAACATGCAAGCAAGAGATATAATCCCATCAAGTATTGTGAGACATACTTATGAAGGGAAATTACCTTTTTGGTTGATAAGGACTTCACTTACATGGAACCAATTGAGTGTAGGACTATTTGGATTCCCATATTGTAATATGAAGTCTCTGCTCAAGAAATTAAGGCCTATGCTGATATTCTTCTCAACAAACCCAAAGATAAATCTGCTGAGAGTTTTGGTACATATGATGAGATTATGAACAAGATGCATCAGAAATGTGTAGAAGAGCATCTGAAGAAGTATAAAGGTGAGTTACATAAGAAGTGGGGTATTTCATCTGAAACCACATCAGAAGCCCCTACGAAGGAAAAACAACATGCTCCTATTATTCCACCAATTATACAAGTACCAAGAAGGACTAGCAGATCTACTTCTACTACTATGAAGCACTACAGCCCTCTAGATTAGCTCAAATAGTTTCCATAGAAAGAAGAGTTGCATCTAAGATCTTGGCTTAGATGAAGACTACTAAGAAGAAAAATGCCAGACCAAAGAAACTGACTAAAATAAATAAGGTCAAGATTGAGGAGATAGAAGAGAGTGAAGAAGAAATAGGAGAGGAAGGTGCCTCTCAGCTTAAGAAGAAAAAGAAGAAATTTAAGAAGACTTCCCCACCAACACCTGAACGTACACCTCTTTCATTGGATGCTATTTTTAATGCAATTGTGTATCATGGTATCCTAAAGAATACAACTGACTTATATCTAGAGGTGCCACCTGAAGACAAGAGCACCATTGAGAAAGCTATTGTAATGTACATGCTCAAATTTGATGTCCCTTTGAATGACATTATTGAGTAGGTTCCAGAAAGCCTAGCCGATGTTCTAAGGCAAAGGAGAGAAAAAGATGTTAAATTAGATGATGAGCTAAGACAACAAGCCCTTGATAAGGCTGAATCTTCCATGTCACAAGAAGAAAAAGATAAATTAGCTTAGATACAAGATCAGGAGTTGAGAACAAAGTAAAGGGTGGACACTCTTATGAGGATGGAAAAACGTGATAAAGATAGAATTCTGAAAGAAACAGAAGCTGACAAACAAAATTTTAGAAGGAATAAAAGGTGTGAAGAATGTGGAGGAACCACAAATTTCTCCACCACATAGTGTATTATCTCCTCTACGTGACTCACATCAACAAGATACTCAAGAGGAGAAAGAAGAGCCAACTGGACAAGATGAAGAATAGGTAGATCAAGGTGAAGGAAATACTTCACCAAATCACAATGATGTGCCTAATAGTCCTCTGGAAAACACTAAGAAACAAGGTAATCTTGATCAACAAGAGTAGTAGGTGAATGTAAATATAGAGGAGAGTTCAGACAAAGCACATGATACATCTTCCTCCTCCTCTCCTCTATTAAGGAGTTCTTGGCTCAACAAATGCAAATCCAACTGGTGGTCACTCCGCAACTTTTATAGTTGCCAGTATTAGATGGACAAGTTAACTTGCCCAATATATCTCCACTCCACAAGTTGCAACTGGGGATATACTTCAGTTCTCAGCAAGACAAGAAATTTTTCAACAACAAATTGAAGGAGCTGAGCTATTGGAAGAGGCAATCAAGTTAATATAGGAGGAATTGCCTGAGACAAAGAGAGATCCCACCTTGACTCCTACTCAGTAGATGAAACTAATGTTGGAGTCTTTTGAGGCTCATTCATCTTATCTTGAAAAGAAAGTTGAGAAGAAGATAACAGAGTAAGTAAATAATAAAAGATTGGCTGATGCATCTTGTAGATGTGCAAAGACACATAATGATCTACAGTAAAATATGAAAAACATTCAAAAATGTATAGAGAATTCCAAAGTTTTGTATCAATTTTGTTTGAACTAGCTTGCAACTACAAAAAGTATTAAGGATCAAGCTGACTCTATTGAGTCACAACTAATTCAAGAGGCCAAGGTATAAGATCCCTTGAAGGATAAATATGGAGTTGTTAGGGTCCAAATAGAAAATCTCCATACTCATTTGAAGTAGCTCTTGGACCAAAGGGAGCAGATAAAGAATGAAATTTGATAGCTAAGAGAAGTGGTGAGTATGAGGTTAGCAATTTTGACTGGCATTTTGATAGAAGCTCAAAATGTTGCACAAAAATTGAAGGTGCTAATCACTCTTGAGGATGTAGAAGAACTATACACTAACTTTGAAAGTCAACTGCACATTTTGTCTTCTACAAAGAAGAACTGGGACACTACACTTGCCCAGTTGAAGGTGATCTACAAGAATGTTCTACCTTCCAAGTAAATAGAAAATTTTGTGAAGGTAAGACAAATTTTGATGATTTTGTAGATATGCAGAGAATAAGTTAGGATTAATAAGTGCCAAGAACTTTGTATATATCATCTATCTATATCTTAAGGAAAATGAATAACCAGATTTTGCTAACATCATTTTTGAAGAGATAGAGACTGCTCCTCAGGGGGAGTGGACTCATAAGGAATATTCAAAAGGAGAAGCCTATATGTTTTTTCTAGAGGAGAAGAAGACCACTAGCCCTTTGCCATTGACATCAAAGGGGGAGAAATGTGTACATATCTAGTTAAGTGTTGACATCAATGACAAAGGGAGAGATTGTTGCATATGTGTTATCATTGATGTCAACAGTGGTATGGTGTGTTGTGTTGTGGAAGGTTGGAAGTAATCAAAGGAGGATTGCAGCAGTATGGTGATAAGTGAAGACAAATGAGTTAGTAATTAGAAGTGATGTGAGGAAGAAAGCAAAGTGATCTACATATGTAGTGATGGTCAAAGAAGCATACAAATGAAGTTGATTAGAAGAATTGTGAAGTGAAGGAGATGGATCAGTATTATCTGTACACAGTCATACCTTATCTTTTGAAGTTCATATGTAAGTTCATGCTAAGTGTATACTCTTAATATCTTTCGTATGTTGGTAATGAATTTCATGGATTCTTTGCTGGGTGGACTATGTTTGGATGATTTGAAGTCATGTGACTCAGCACTAGATAAAAGAATGTCGCAATAGTTTGAAGAAATTTGGCTAATTAAAGTCCAAGTCAGGAAAGATGTCACAAGCCCAAATGCTTGTACCACATTCTACAGTATTTGAAGATATGGATCTGTGAATTAGATAGATGGCTGTGTATTATACTTAGGTATCTATGTTTCAAGTTTGAGGTCATAAAGTTTACAAGTTAGAGACATAAGAATGAAGATAGTAAAGAAACAAGGTAAGTATAGTCACAGAGAGACTAGAAAATGTTTTGCACTTCTCCATAGATGAAGATATGATGTTTCATTTTGGAGGACAGGTAGATATGAGTAAAGGGTATGAGTGTTACAAGTTTCAAGTAATAATAAGTACTACAATTGCTTCTCTGGAGTCAATTGTGTGAAGACATGCCTAAGCAAATTGAAGCAAGCAGAGGGAGATAGTTGAGGCCATCACAGTTCACTGCACAATGGATTTTGGCCTTTCTCATTAAATGATAAGCTCATATGGCTGGTTGGTATGCATTTTTCAAGTTTCAAATGATTATGTTCACTGCAAGTATGTTTCTCATTGTTTTATCTTAAGACTATGTAATCAGATTTTATCAAGGACACCGGCATCAGAGTTCAAGTGCTTGCACCAGTATGAAATATTATAAAATGATAAAAGAAGTATACAGGATTTTTTTTCAAGTCACATATTGTTCATTTTATGGTCTACATGATGTAATGTTGTCTCCTCTGGTACTACTTTAGGTATGGAGCTAAATGTAAAGAAGGAAAAGTGCTTACAGAGCCAACTTGGTGTATAATGAAGATTTTTCCATGTGTATGGAGTGTGCACCAGCTTGGAAGAATGTGCTAAGGCAAAATAGGACTTGATTATGCCTTATTCTTGAACCACACTCAATTTCTACTTACCACATATGTTCTAGAGCTGACTATTGTGGCCACTACAAATTTCATCTTGGTTGACCAAGGAGAAAGATCTTCAATCTTGTGGAAGATATGAATATAAGATCAAAGTTGTTGAGTGATGTATGAGTTAAGTTTTGTGTGAAATATTTGATATTGTACGAATAAACTTACTGCAGAAGTGGATATAATGATGAAGTGTGGAAAAGATTACTTCATGTGAAGTAATACTCTTACGGAGGTGATTATAGACATTATGATGATAGAGAAGAGTTCCTAAAAGGGTTTTGATGTTATGGTATGTTTGTGAAGAGGACAGATTATTGTGTAGAGGTTGCAGTAGTTAGTGTCTTATGGAAGACTACTTCTGAGTGAGATAAGTTTTACATTACAAAGGTTGAAGAACAATTGTGTGAAAGTTGTAAGTGTTGTATTTGTTCAGGGAGTTGCAGCTTCCTTTGGGTTGTACCCCATAAATGTTAATGTAATCATGTTTTATTTGTGAGGCTAGATTTGGACAGTAGATCCAAGTAGCTTTCTCACCATGGTATTTTTCATTCTAGGGTTTTCCATGTAAATCTAGTGTTATGGATGTGTGCTTCTGTGTTCTTGTGCTTTTCATGTTTTAAATGATTATGTTAGTTTGAATGTTGTTGGTAGAAAAGAATTTGAATAAGTACTAATTCACCCCCACCTCTCAGTACTTCTGTGTGTTCAACAGAAACTAATTTAATTTTTTTGTTATTCCTTTGGTTTTGGATTTCATCCTAGTTATGTTGTGTTCAAACCTAGTTTTTCTTCTAGTTTTTTTTTTAGGATTTAAGTATGCAATTGTTCATTGTTTTATCTTAAGTATTCTCATATTTCACTTTTGTGGCCTTCTATTTGTTGTGTTTCCCATGAGAAGTTTAATTGCATTATCAAATTTCATAGGGTATTATTAAACCTTCAAGTTAAAAAGATCACATACAGTTTGGGATTACAAGTAAATCCTTGTTTTATTTCATGATTTGTCTTTGGGATGTTTTAAGACCCAAGAAGTCTTTCTAATCATGTTTATTTTCTTTTAACTTTTAAATAGTTGTCTCTTTTTCCTCTAATTATAATCTATCCAAAATTGTTTTGTACCTAGGTTTACTTTTCATTTTTCATTCATTTATATCTTAAAGGATATTTCATAGATTTCCCACCCCTTATCTCCATAGAATCTATGTATCTAATATCTTTTTAAGTCTACTTGAATCCTATCTTGCAACTAGGTTACCTTACATACCTTTAGATATCCCTATAGTAACCTTTTCCCCTATGGGACTTTTACATCTATCTTTAGCAAAGTCAATGAGGTATAGACACCATTTTTTTTTAACCTCCCTAGTTATCCTCCTCAAATTTTACCGATTTATACTATAATGCCCCAAGATTTTTCCTCAAACATTAATGGTTAACAAATAATTTTTTTGGTGATAAAATTATAACACAATTGTCATAATGCCCACTCATGCACTAGAGTTGTTGCAACCCAACACAATGACACTCAAGGAACATGATGTTAATCCATTAAACATGATTACACAAGCATAAGTCTTAGTATGTCATGTGATTACATCATCATGATGACCTTACAAGATAGTAGAGCTTCCTCCAACTATACTGATAGGCTATTTAGACTACTAATTCCATCTCTTGTGAATAAGTAGGAATGGAATGAAAATGGACCTCTATTTCCTAGTCCAAGGAATCATGAGCATTGGTTCATCCTACAATACAATACATGACATACTTTTGATATCATAAATGATAGAGGAGCATCTAACAAACCATAAGGAACACCTACCTAAAAGGTTACACAATAGGGAGAATCATTACCTCAACCTATCTTAGCAAGAGACTATCCATTTTATTACAAGACTATCCATTTTATTACAAGACAAAACTTATGACCCAAAAATAAGAATAAATAATAAAGGACATTAGGAATCATCAAACTAAGTTGATGGGAAGACTATAAGATAGACCCCAATGGTTAACCTTCCTATAGGAAACTTTTCCAAGAAAGATAAAAAAATATCAATTGTTGTAGAATCACTCCTTTTGACAAAAAATTCCCCTATTACTAGTATAGAATCACCCAAGTGATTTTGGGATTGCCTTGTCTATCTTAGGATTTCCCCTAGCTAGTACATAATCACCCCTAGCAAAATATGTGATTCTAGACAATGTAGAAGGCCTATTTTGAATAGTGAGATCCTAAGAGACTCCAAATTTGAAACTAAAGATGGAAAATGGATCCTCTACATTTTTAACATCCAATTTAAAAACTAGAACTAATTTTCAACCTTCATAATCATGAACACATCTCACAAGTCTCAAAGCTAGTGCATGGACAAACTAATGCAAGCCCAAAAGGTCTAACACTAAACACACCATAACTTCTTCATTTGTAGTACCATTAATAAATGGTTTGAACTGTTGATTTTAAAATGTGAAATCTTCAGTATACCATGTTTAAAATCAACAAAATTCTATATTTCAATTTTGTAAAATTATTGCTATTCATAAGCAAATGCTCATTTCCTTACAATGTAACAAAGGAAACATGTGAACCATCTTAACTCTTCAATTAATAGAGATGAGTGAAACAACATAATAATAATTAATTCAACTTATTCATATTATTGTAATGAAATCATAACATGATTGATAAGTCTCCTTTGAACTTGAAGGTAACTAGGCCTAGAAATCATATAATTAGGACCTTACACACCATGAGATTTCAATGTAACTCAATATGCAATTTGAACTCAAAATATGATATTAAATGTTCAAAATATGGTGTTCACATCCAAAATATTTATGGATTTCAAATGATTACAAGAATAATTCATAACAATTATACAACTTGAATAATAAGGTTACAAATGTTCTCAATACATACTTTCTGACAATGCAACAATGAAAAGCTACAACAAGACAAGAAATGTGGGATCCTTTAGATATTATTGAAAAGCATTTTCAAAGATTTACCTAGCCCTAATGGTGATTATCTACCAATTGACCATGTGGGACTTTGAGTGCCACCCTTGGGTAATCAAACACATGCATGAAAAACAAGGTGGGTTTGACAAAAAACCATCTCATACACCATTCAATAACAACAATAATTAAAATCACACAATTTGGTAGAAAATCATCATCTAATTACACACACATAAGTTCATATATACCAATTAGAAACAATTGATTTGATGCACAAAAAGAAAGAGTACACTAGACATAGGTTGTGGAGTTTTAGATCACTATGACAACATGGCTACATGGTCTTCACTATGGCACTATGACCATAAGGTCTGTTGGATCCCCAAATTATACCCACAAATTTGTAAAAGGTAGGAAACCTTTATGATTAAAATTGTGTGAAGCTTGGCCAACGAATGGGAGATTGGTGTCACACTCCTCTCCCCTACTCTTTAGGCTCTGCAAGACCTAGGTGGGTTCCACTTTATGACACTAGATACAATTTAACTACATAGTTGAAACATAGTTCCTAGTAGATGAAAGACTTTATACATATTGAAAATGATTTGTATAACTAGACCCTTAGCGATTCCATTCACTGCCTCTTTTACAACCCAAGTATGAAGTCTAAAAGTAATTAAAAATAATTTATAGAAATGGCTTAAAATTTCTCATTTTGAGATTGTGATTCTGGACATGGAAATTACAAATATTGATCAGTGCCCATCATGGGCTATAGAATCATATATCATACATCTTATATAACAATGCCTAAACATATCTTAATGGTTATCTGATGTACTACCACCTTGTGATAGCATAACATCTAGAAGCTTGCAATGCATCCATTCTAAACAATCCATCTGAAAATATAACATTCCCATCATTCTTGTGAAAATATCTACTCTATTCCTTGAACAAAAAACAATCACAAAAAATAACTCATTGCAGCAAATGTGCCGGAATAAATCCATAATCCTTGATTATTTCATTAAAACAATATTACATTTCAGATCTCGAGACAACTACAATGCAATATGTTTTCATATATGCTCAAATTCAAGACACAGTAGAATTATTATGTGATGATTTACAGATACAAATATTCACTTATAACAGACTTAACCTAATCACCCCTTTAAAGAGCCTTTTCCAATCCTCTAGAACCCTTACAAATGATGCAAAGATTACAATATAAGAGAGTAGAAAACCTATATTTACTAGCCAATTGACATCTAGCATGATGGACAGTTTATTGGTCTTGCAAAAGAATGGCATGAGGAATATGCCATTGGGTTTTGAACCCCATCCACTCTACCCTCTACAAACTTCATTTTGATTTTGCACTTCCCGTGCAAAATTTTACCTATGTGTAAAATTAAAAATATCGGTCACATTTCACTCTGCAAGTTAAAAATATTAATTACCATGCACTTACCCATTTCACTAGCCATGAAAAACATTCTTCTTTTAAGCATTTTAGTCCCAAAATTTCCAGTGAAAAATGCAAGGTATTTTTCACTTTGCTAGGGTGTTTTAACCATTCCCAGCAATTTAAAAAATATTTGAAACACCATTAAAATGATGCCTGGATAGTTTTGATAATGGAGGGGCACTTTTATTCATGCCAGAACATTTAAAACCTTCTCAAGGCATGTAAACAGATTGCAGAGAGGTTTTCAAATTTAGTTGGGCATTTTCAAAGTTGTAGGGGCATTTTAAAACCTCCAATGGTGATTTTGCAAGTGTTGGGATGTTTATAGTAGCAGGGCCATTTTTGCTAATGCAGGGTACATAAAATTCTCATAACATCTGAGAAAATACCCTTTGGGTGTGAGAAACGCCCCAGGCATTGTTTTGGACACCAAAACAATAGTTTACCATAGTTAAATGCCCCCAAGTTCCCCCCAAAGCTTCTCCATGTGGCATGTTTACACATCATCATAGTTTTGAAAGAGCAAAGAGTCGTAAGAGTGCACTTGCATGATGGGAAGGAATTTAATTTTTTAATTTCACTATTTGTTGATGAGGGTGCCAGCTGGACTCCTCCCCAAGCTCCCTCCATGCGGCATGTACTCACTTCATCACAGTTCTTTTGATGGGAAACTTTAAAACTCCTCCACCTTTGTGCTTTTGATATTAAAATATTTCTATTAAGCAATAATTGTAATTTTGAATGCCCAAATTAAAATAATTAAAAAATTGTTTTAATTTTTTAATCCTCATCATTAATGCTGACATTTAAACACTACTACCAAAATGATAGGAATTATGCGACAAGCTCATACAACATCCAGGGCCCACAAAAACTTGTGAGGGGCCTTTATATTTGATGTAGGTTCTTGTCCCTTCGTCGAAAATTAAACAGCAAATCAATTTTTAGGAGCTCCATTGTAACTGGGGCCAATCATTAGTCCACTTTAAATATTTTTTGTTTTTATGCCACAGCCACAAAACTAACTTGACAAATTTGAAACTGAAACTGGAGCATCTTGATGCTATGTTGAAACTTGTCAATTATTAAGAATTGATTAATAACATCATTTAGCCCCTACTTGACACACCCTCTCAGAAATGCTGAGATATTAAAATCAGGCTCAAAACTCGTCCAATCAACATCAAATGAAAATTGAAGGTAGATTATACATACTAATGATGCTCTACAAAATAGTTTTTGAAGAGGAGCTCAAGATTATGATATTTTAATGCCAGTAGTTTTAGGCCAGCATGTTGCTTCAAGGTTTGAAAATTAGGTCTCTCTGTCAATCTGAAGGTCATCCAACTCAAGAAATGGGGCACAAAAACAAGTGCTAATAGTGGCTATTATTTAGGGATGCTTGCCCCTTGTGGGCATAGCGAGATTCCAGAAGATCTCTGATGAAGGGGGTAAATCATAAAACACACAACAACAAAAATTGCACATAGAAATAGAATTTTCTTTTATTGATTTGGACAACTTATTACATTACAGAAGCTCAAGTACAATCAGAGGAATCAACCCTCCACAGGCTATAACACATTACAGCTTCCTATCCCCAGACTCTAGAATCATCTGCCTTCTATAACCCCAAATCTACTAGGGGTTCTGTTTTCCTACCTATTCTTGACTCTACACTTTCCCCCTTAACTCTACTACTGCCCAGGGTTCCCAAAAATGGTTATTAATAGCTTTTTTGGAGGCCAACAACCTAATTTCAAAATTTGCATCTCCCTCCAAAAATAGGTCAACTTCTAGGAGCCATAACTTTTGATCTGGGTGTCTCATGGACGAACCGTTTTATGCATCAGAAATCTCGCAGAGTGCTCTACGTGGTAAGAACACGCTCTACCAGTTCTAGTCATTTTTAGGCCTGTACAGGGCCGTTTAGTGCCTCAAACCTGAGTTTGACTAATTTTTTAGGCATTTTTTGGGAAACAGAAACTTTAATATCTTTCAGCTCAGAAATGATCTTTGCATGATTCCTTTCCCAAAGGTCTTATTTTTTATTTACGAAGCTTCCTATAAATTTTCACTTCAATCCATGCCCAAATGCAAACTTTACTAAAATAGCAGGTTTCTATTTTTAGCAGTTTGGAAAAACTGAAAGTTCTACATCATTATTCAAGCGATTATGGAACCAAAACCATAAATTTTGAAAATAAATGGAAAGAACATCAATAATTTTGAAACAAATCTTTTTTTGGGTGATGCAAGATTGCCCTTACACAACTGGATGCTCCTGCATCAGACACCTAGGGTAATTTGAGAAGTGACCCAGTCACGTCTCAGGCGTTTATGTGAGGAAAACCCAAATGTTCCACCTCTGCCTTAGACAACCAAGAAGAATCTTCAAAAGGCCTTCCTTTCCATTTCACCAGATATTCTTCATATTGCCTATTCCAAGTACTTCTTCCCACACGGCTATCCAAGATCTCTTATATCTCCTCTGTTGAAGTAGATGCCGGAATACTCCACTGTTCTTTTGTTGGTCCATCTTCTGTGCCACCTTCATGATATTGTGTTAAATCAACAATGTTGAACATAGGGGAAATATTGATCCCACTTGACAACTCTACCTCATATGCATTTCCTGAATCATGTTTCTTTAGGATTCTGCACGGTCCAAATTTCTTTATTTTCAACTTATTGTATGTTCCAATTGGGAACCTCTCTTTTCTCAAGCGAACCATGACTTCATCTCCTACCTGGAACTCCTTATATCTCCTCTTCTGATTTGCCTTAGCCTTGTACTAAATATTCATCTTATTAATGTGCTTTCTCACCTCTTCATGCAAATTCTTCAAATGCTTTGCAAAGTCTTCAGCTTCAGCACTTGTCTTTTCTCCTTTGTCGAGATTCCTCAACTCAAAAGTATTTCTTGGGCTATTTCCATATACAATCTGGAATGGTGATTTACCAGACTGCTACTGACAGAATTGTTGTAAGCAAATTCTGCCTATGGTAAAATCAAATCCCATCCCTTGGTCTTATCTCCTACTAAGCATCGTAGCAGGTTACCCAAACTCCTATTCACCACTTCTGTCTATCCATCAGTCTGTGGATGGTGTGCAAAACTAAACTTCAAATCTATCTTCAACTTCTTCCACAATGTCCTCCAGAAATAACCAACAAACTTGGTATCTCAATCTAAAACTATGCTCTTTGGTAGACTGTGTAATCTCACCACCTCTCTAAAAAACAATTCAGCAATATGAAACAACATCATTAGTCTTCTTGCAAGGAATGAAATGTGCCATCTTCGAGAATCTATCCACCACCACAAAAATGGAATCATGTCCTCTCTATGTTCTTGGTAAACCAAGAAAAAAATCTATACTAATATCATTCCATGGCTTCTCTGGTACAGGTAGTGGCTAATATAGACCTATATTCTGATTTGCTCCTTTCACCATTTGACATACTCTACAACTCTATACAAATTTCCTCACATCTTGCTGCAATTGTGGCCAATAATAATTTTCACCAACAATAGCAATGGTCTTATCTCAACCAAAGTGTCCATCCAATCCTCCACTATGCTTCTCCTTAATTAGGTTCTCTCACATGGAACTCCTTGGAATGCACAACTGGCTTCCTCTAAACAATATGCCATCTTGGATTATGAAATCTAACCATTTTGTCATGTCTAGAGTAACAGGTTCCAAACAAGCTCTCCAGGCCTCTGCAAAATTTGGATATTTAGGATACAAACTTTTGAACTCATCGAACCCAACAACCTCTATCTTCATTTCTGTCAAAAAATTTTGCCTTCTGCTCAAGGCATCTGCAACTATGTTGGACTTCCCACTCCTGTACTTCAAAACAAAAGTATAGCTCTGCAAAAACTCAACCCATTTTAAGTGCCTCTGGTTCAACTTTCCTTGACTATTAAGATACTGCAAAGCCTGATGATCAGTATATAAAACAAACTCCTTTGGCAACAAATAATGTCTCCATTTCTTCAAATCTTGAACTATTGCATAAAACTCTTGATCATAAATAGAATACTTTTTCTTAGCATCATTAAGCTTCTCACTAAAATAGGCAATGGGCTTACCTTCTTGGCTCAAAATAGCTTCTATAGCACTACCACTAGCATCACAATCTACCTAAAATACCTTATTGAAAGCTGGAAGTACGAAAATAGGTTGCTCTGTGACTTTCTGCTTCAATATATCAAATCTTTTATCTGCTCCTTTAGTCCATCTAAACTCTTTTCTATCCCCTCTCATTGTCTCATTTAGGGGTGCACAAATGCTACTAAAATTCCTATTAAACTTTCTATAAAAACTTGCCAAACCATGAAAAGATCTTACCTCGAAAGAACTCCTTGGCGTAGGCCATTCAATGATAGCCCTCACCTTCTCTGGGTCCATCTTCAGACCTTCCTCTGAGACAAGAAATCCTAGGTATACCAACTCCTTTGTAAAACTACATTTCTTCAAATTGATCAACAACTTCTCCTCCCTTAGCTTCTCAAAAACTCTTCTGATATGCATCATATGCTCATCCGAAGTCTTACTAAAAATCAAAATATCATCTAAATAAACAATAAGAAAACTTCCCAAAAATTCTTTCAATACCTCATTCATTAGCCACTTGAATGTGCTCGGTGCATTGGTTAGTGGCATTACTAACCACTCATACAAACCTTCCTTTGTCTTGAAGGCTATCTTCCAATCGTCTCCTTCTCCGATATGGATCTGGTGATACCCACTCTTTAGGTCAACCTTTGTGAAGTACTTGGCTCCACTCAAACAGTCCATTATGTCATCCATTCTAGGCAATGGAAATCCATACTTGATCATGATCTTATTGATGGCTCGAGAGTCTGTACACATTCTCCACTCTCCATCTTTCTTTGGTGCTAGTACTGCAGGTACCACACATGGACTTAGGCTCTCTCTTATCAATCCTTTCCTTAACAACTCCTGAACTTGTTTGTTCAACTCTTCACTCTCTACTGGAGTCATCCTATGGGCTGCCTTATTTGGGAAACTGGCTCCTGGTATCAAATCCATTTGATGACTTATCTTCCTCACTGGTGGTAAACCTTCTGGTACATTATCAGAGACAATATCTTGAAATTCTTCCAACATTTTTGAGACTTCTGATGGTACATCTTCACATTTTTCTAGACTAATCTTAGGAATCAATGCAAAGCAATGACACTCATGCTTCATACCCTCCAAAAATTTCCTACCATCTACCAAGCAAATTCTTGTAGTACTACATAGTTTTTCTTCCACCTCCTTCAAGGGCTTCAACTTGTGACGAACTCCATCCTTTGTTAGGGAATATGTGTTTGCATGGACATCATGGACAACACTCCTATCATACTGCCATGGCCTCCCCAACAACATATGACATGCATCCATTGGTATGATATCACACAGTACCTCATCATGGTAGTCTCCAATCTTGAACTTCACTAAACACTTCTCATTGACCAAAGCTCTATGGTCCTTTTGCAACCATGCGATATGATATGGATGTGGATGCTTTCTTATTGTCAACTTCAACTTGTCAACCATCTCCTCTGAAACAAGATTATCAATGCTCCCTATCAATAATAATATCACAACACTTACCTTTACATTTACACCTTGTGCAGAATAAACTCTTCTGCTGATTGGGTTCTTTCTCTTCATTCAACAAAGTTCTTCCAACAACTAGGGTTTCTCCCCTTTCAGCATCTTCAGAGTGCTTAGATTGTGCATCTTTATCTACATGTGCAACTCGTGCATTACCTTCAAGTCTTCTATTCATCCTTCCTTGATGTTGCAGACACTCGTATGCTTGATGCCCTTCTTCTTCACATTGGAAATAGGTTCCTCTGAAACCTCCTCTTTCAGGTCCTTTCCTAGGTTTGCCTCTTCCTCTTCCTCTTTGCTCACCATTGTTCTAGTCACAAGGACAGTAGGCATTATCCCCTCTCTAATTTTGACTGGTGCCAGCTTCTTCAATTTTCTTTTGATCTTCATTACGGCCTACATAGGGTCTTCCACCAGTCCTTCTACCTTGACCTCTACCCCTTTGCTTTCTATCGAACCTTTTATCTAGCTTCTCTTCCACCTTCAAGGAAAAATGGTACATATCTTCTATGGTGGTCATTCTGACCAGGCTCAGCTCCTCTTGAATACTCAACCTCAACCCATTAATGTAATGGGAAACCTTCTCCTTGTTGGGCTTTGCATGGCATGTCCTGATAGTAATTTTATAAAACTCTTATGTATACTCCTTAACAGACTTGTTACCTTGCTTCAGTCCTTGTAGCTTCTTCAGCAGCTCCATCTCATAGTCCACAGGAATGAACTGCTTCTTCAGTTTCTCCACCATTTGATCCCATCTGGTGATCTTTCCTTTTCCTCTTCTGTTCCTCTCTAATTGGACCTCCTTCCACCAAATACTAGTGTGGCCCTTCAACTTTGTTTTTGTAAACCTTACCCGATCTGGGTCCTCCACATCTTCATACTCGAAATACTCCTCCATGTCATTGATCCAATCAATAAGTTATTCCAGATTCAAATCTCTAGAATATGTAGAAACTTGAATCCTGGGCCTCTTTCTAATCTTTGAAATGGCCCTCAACAACTTAACTTCTATAGGATCTCCTATAGCTTTTTGTTCTTCCTCAGATAGCTCTTATTCAGCTTCATCTTTGCTTTCTTCTCTTGTTCTCATCTCAAACCCTCTTTGTAGCTCCTCTTGCAATGAATTGATTTGCCTTTGCAGGGCTCTAAAACCCTATTCCATCAAAGCATTCCTCCCAATACGATTTCTTCATGGAGGCATCTTGATCTTCACAGCAAACCCACAACCTCAGGTCCTGGTGCAAACTGCTTCATGGTCGGCGATCTGTCTACACACTTAGGAACCCTTGCTCTGATACTAATTGATGAAGGGGTAAATCATAAAACACACAACAATAGAAATTGCACACATAAAATAGAACTTTCTTTTATTGATTTGGACAATTTATTACATTACAGAAGCTCAAGTACAATCAAAGAAATCAACCCTCCATAGGCTGCAACACATTATAGCTTCCTATCGCCAGACTCTGGAATCATCTGCCTTCTGTAACCCCAAATCTGCTAGGGTTTCTATTTTCCCATTTATTCTTGACTCTACACTTTCCCCCTTAACTCTACTACTACCCAGGGTTCCCAAAAATGGTTATTAATACCCTTTTTGGCGGCCAACAACCTAATTTCAAAATTTGCATCTCCCTCCAAAAATAGGTCAACTTCTAGGAGCCATAACTTTTGATCCAAGTGTTTGATTGATGAACTGTTTTATGCATCAGAAATCTCGCAAAGTGCTCTATGTGCTAAGAACCTGCTTTGTGGTTCTAGCCATTTTTAGGCCTGTAGAGGGCCATTTAGTGCCTCAAACCTAAGTTTGAATAATTTTCAGGCATTTTTTGGGAAACAGAAACTTTAATATCTTTTAGCTTGCAAATGATCTTTGCATGATTCCTTCGCCAAAGGCCTTATTTTTCAGTTACAAAGCTTTCTGTAAATTTTCACTTCAATCCATGCCCAAATGCAAACTTTCCTAAAATAGAAGGTTGTTATTTTTAGTAGTTTAGAAATACTGAAAGTTCTTCATCATTATTCAAGTGATTATGGAACCAGAACCACAAATTTTGAAAAGAAATGGAAAGAACATCAACAATTTTGAAACACATCTTTTTTTGGGTGAAGCAAGATTGACCTTACACCACTAGATGCTCCTGCATCAATCTCTAGGGTGTAGACCAAGTGCCTTCAATTTGAATGCTCTGTAACTACTCAACTGCAATGCTCTAATTTCACAATTTTCAAACATTATTTGGTGAACAAGCATTTTGTGGTAGTATTTTTAGATTTTGTTTGGGGCAGTCATCTAAGAACAGGGTATTTGGCAAAGGAAAGTTTTGGTTCAAACATTATTTGGTGGTCTTAGGCCCCCAAAAATGAAGAACCAAAACCCTCCTCTGTCAAATACCTTGTTCTCAGATGACTGCCCCAAACGAAATATGAAAATACTACCACAAAATGCCTATTCACTATCACTGATGATCTCCATCATACCTTTGAATCAACCACTATTAAAATTTGTCAAGCTTATCTCATTTATTAGTTTCACATAAAACTTAGTGCCTTCACATGTAACATGTTTAGAGAGAACCTTAGTATGCATCTGTTCCAACTTATTGAAATGATATTTCAACTCGGGGTTAGAGAAATCAAATTGTAATAAATCAAGGACATATGCCATGTGGACTAAATCTTGGAGATCATGATAATATACTAGTTTACCCATCTTCTTTGAGTTAGCAACAAGGCCCTCTAGAAGTGTCTCTTTACAATCAAACACTGTTGGCAAGAGACACTGCTATGATGAATGACTGAATGGTATCATTGATGGCAAAAAGATAAAGGGATTCCACCAACAAGGAAAAGATACTTTACTCTGGTAGATCATTTTGGTTTGTCAAAGGATTTTGGTACAGAAGGATCAAATGGGCAGTATACAGAGTAAGTGATAGAGACTGGGTTAATATGCCTCTATAGTTGAAGATAATTATATGCGGTCCAAGTATGTTAGTCATAGATATTTGGTGATCACATGCTCCAGTGTTCAAGTTTTGAATTCCTCTAGAAGTCATATGGTGAAGTATCTAAGTCTCAGTGAACAGAGTAAAGACATGAACAGTACATAGTACTAGAGTAAAAGGGTTTGCATTCCTCTGCTGTAGCATATTTTGGTTTGCGGTTCTGAAGGTATGCTAAGAGGTCAATGATGAGTGTTGGATATGATTTTTAGAGTCTCATATGGACTATAGTGGAAGTTATGATGTGATAGTTAAATTAGTCAAGTGTGTTCTTAAGGAACAAACTGGCAGTCATGTTAGATCTATATGCGGTGAAGATATATTGTTTGTACAATCAATCTAAGTGGTTAAATGTTTGGTACCGACCTATATGAAGACTATTGTATGTAATTTTGGATCCGCACTCTTGTTTGAACACAAGATCAAGTCGACAAGGTACAACACTTGTATACACATTTCATGTCTAGGTTTCTGACCTGATTGTGAGATGAATCTTATTGAGGATATATATTTGATGGATTTCAGAGTTAGGGTCATGGAAAGGTGTGGATAATTTGTGAATTCAATATGTGTAAAATTGAAGGTAGTTTGCAGAGCAGAAAAGGATATTAAGGGTGAAAATCAGGAGTATATGTAAAGTAGAGCAGTAAAGCAGGACAGACAGTATGAAGTCCTTTGAATATGTATACTAAGCATATTGGTACTGCATTTCAGCATTTTGTAGATGCACCTGTAGCAGTCCTCTCTTAGCAGTGAGCCAATGCTTCTATCTTTTTCTTCTATCTTTCTGGCAGTGAGCCTTTTTGCAATGAGCATTTCTTGAACAGTGAGTCCTTGGGTAGTGAGCCCTAAGGTAGTGAGCCTTCATGTAATTTAGTATTGCTATCATAATATATTGTGAGATAACACTAGTCACCATAGTTTTTCCCTTTTTGGGTTTTCCATGTAAAATCTTGGTGTCTGTGCTATGAATTTGTGGCTGCTCTTCTCATGTTTACTTTTCTTTCATGTTATTGAATTTGGTAAGTGGATTAATGAATGTGTAAATGAAAAGGTTTTAATAATACTGATTCACCCCCCCCCCCTCTTAGTATTCTTTGCATTCAACAATTGGTATTAGAGCAAGGTTCCTTGGAAGAAGCTTAACAACTTGAGGAAGATATGGGAAGGTGTACACATGGTAGCTAGAAGATATTTCAATTCTCCTAAAGCCTCATATGAAAGCAATGATGAACTATGTGCTGCTCTTGAAGATCTTGAAAAATTTGAAGCTAAAATCAGGGATCTGAAGGATAACATACAAGAAGCTGATGAACGCATTCTAAAGCTAAAAGAACAAGTCAAGAAGTTCAAAGAAAAATCCAAGGAGGTTAGTGAACAATTGATATCAATCAATGAAACCTTGGATGATTTGAAAGTGGAAGTTGTAGAAAGAGCTAAAGTAGAAGAAGATCTAAATTTGTTGGTGAAAAGCAAGTTAGAAGAATGTGTTAAACTTGAAAAGGAAGTTGTGAGCCTGAAATCGGATTTAGAGAAGGCTAAGAGCTATAAAGAAAAATTCAAAATTAGCTCTGCAAAACTTGAGGAGCTGATTGAAAGTCAGAAGAGACCAGATGACAAGCAAGGCTTGGGATTTGAAAAAGGAGAAAGTTCAAAATTAGGACAAGCAAAACAAATACAACTAGTTCTGAAATCAGAGAAGAAGACCTAGAAGACCTTCGGTCAGATAGCCAAATGCTCAAAGGTACCCATCTTTCAATGGCTATTATTTTAATTGTAATAAGTTTGGTCACAAGACTACTCAGAGTAGGAGTGGAATAAATCAGAATGTTCCTTCATTCCCTGGTCAATGCTTCAATTGCAAGAAAATTATTCATATATCAAATGAATGCAAAAGTCTAGTTCGGAATGGTTTTAACTATGGAAGGAATACTCAATCCTTCAAAGGAAAGTCCTTTGCATGCAATAGATTTGGACATATGGCTAACCAATGCAAATCAATCTAATTCAATCATTAGAAGGAATCAAGGATAGAGAAATGTGGTATGCTACAATTGCAATATGTTTGGACATGTCGTAAGATTCTATAGAAGTAAGAATGAGAAAAGAAACTCTCCTATAGAGAAGAGGAAAATAGATCAAAAAGAAGAGAAAGGAAAGAACAAGGTTGATCCAGAAGAAATCAAGAATGAAATGAGCAAGGTATGGGTCAAGAAGGATGTGAATGAGATCAAGGATGGATTCTCACTAGTTTCTAGTGCAGATACTTCCTCTGAGAAGTAAATTGGTAGCTCTGGCTCAAGGGAGCTGTATTGAAAATCCAAATGCCCTAGCCAAATAGTTAGTGTTGGGATCTGACATGAAGATGTGATGTAAAGATTCATATGACAAATCTTTTGAAAGTAATTATGGAAGAAAAGAATCAAATGTGGAATATTGCAGAGCAATTTGGATTAACTAAGTTTAACAAGAGAAGTGTGACAACTTTTTGGAAGACTACACTTATGGTAATTAGGTTAAGGAAAACAAAGGTTAAAAGGGTTAATCATTTTACATTCGAGCTATCAAGTGACTAAGGAGAGATGAAGCCAAATTCCAAGGGACTATAGCAATTTCTAGAACATTTCAAAGCAAGTAAACCCAAATTTGGCAAAAGAGGTATTTACAGCTGAAACCCTATTTGTGAATCTATTTGAATCCCTGGAAAAATGGCAACCCCTTAAGTTGTTGAGATCATTGAGAGAGCCCGACCAAAATTCAAAAAGCGTCCATTCAAATCAACAAAGGTCGATCCAATTGGTGCATTCTTGGATATTCTATTTGGTGTAATGCATGCAGAAGACATTAGGGATTATATTCATGTTGACCTAGAGGAACACAGAGATAGTCAACTCATAGACCTATATCTAAAACATCTAAGTGGTGAAAAATTTGACCTGAAGGAAGAATACAAGGTATTGGAAGAGAAGAAACTCATTCAGTATATAGACTTCCTAGTTTTCGCAGAAAATGAATGGGTCCAATTGTCCTAAGTCAAATTCATGATGAGTTTATGTGGCTCAATTCCACATTCAAGATCACAAAATATGCCATAAGGGCGGTCACATGATTAAACCCTACTAGTATAGTGCCGATATTGAAGGTTGTAAAAAATGATACAGTGATGAAAGCCACTAGAGCAAAATTTGATAAAAGAGTGTTGACAATCAATGATATCGTAAAGTACAGAAACTTACATACTAAAAATAGTATTACAAAAATCAATGCTCATTCCACATGAGGAAATTAAACCATTTATAATTTTCAAATATCCACAATTGTATAAAATAGGAAGTTTTCCAAACAATGAAGTATAATTCCATACACAAATCAGTGTTACATTTTCAGTTACATACACCAATCAGGGTGTTACAATACATATGTTTCAATGTTACAAGTAAGATATTGCATCAATACATCAATGAAACTAATATTACATTTTACAAATTAGCTATGCTAGCCATACAAGAGTAATACAATGAAATAAATATCCATAATGAATCATATAACATAAGAATCTCTGATCTCGACTGCCATGACCCCACTGATCTTCCGCAAGCCGAGCCCAAGAGTGCGATTAAAGCACTTTTTCCACCCAACCACAAAGTACTGGACTTCCCCAGATTTCTTCCTATCTCGAAGGAAACACTGACCCAGAACGAGGAGCCTAGCAACTTGGAATGGTATAAGCAGGAGGGAATCTCTCTATGCATGTTTGTTGCCTGTATGCATTCCTAACCTAGAATGACATAAATCTTGCAAAAAGGATGTGGAAGAGACATATATAACATGAATCTAGGATTTTTTTAATTCCATCTATTTCAATGGTACAGTAGCTTGGCCAAGAAATAACAAAAAGTGGTGATTTTTGAAAAAGTAAAATTACCATCTCTGGGAGCCCACATTAGGCATACTGTCCCGGAAGTAAAAATTACACATATACAATATAACATTTCTCTTAATTCCAAGAAAACACAATCATTAACAAGAGTTATTTCAGAAAAATAAAGTTTATTTCAACCATTTGCTATTCAATTACAAGTTTGACTAAGTCAATTCAGTGCTACGTAGTGATTTATAAGAAAATATGTTGTTTTCCAGTTGGTGACATTCTACTTGTTTGGAGTAATACAATCTAACGTTTTTCTTCCATTTCTATTTGTTTCACAGTTAATGTTGCAATCTCTTTTATTAAATAGTTTTAAATGAATGGATTTGAGTGTAAAAAGTTTTCATAATTTCCATATGATTGCTGTTGTTTAAAAATACAAAACATAAGTTCATCTATTCAGATATCCAACTTGAGAAAGAATATATATAAGTATATATCTATATATATAGAAGGATATATATATACATATATTGCCACTAAAATTCTTAGAAATTTATATATATTTATCAGATAAATAAAATATAGAAAGTGCTTGTAAGTACAACAAGTATATATAGCTAAATAATATATATATATGTATATACAAAATGACCGTTCAGAAATCAGATTAGATAGAAGTAACACTGAATATAATTTTGATCTACAGTATGTATCGATCACATAGAAGTATTTAAATAAACTGTGGAATATATATATGTGTGTGTGTGTGTGTTTGTGTGTCATCACAAATATAGCAGGCGTAATTGAATCACAAAATATAGCAGTCGCAATCAAATTACAAAATATAACCGGCACCATAAAAAATCAAATGATAAAAAGAAGTTGTTTTAAAGATTACCATATTAAAATATCAACAGACTCCCTTAAGGGAGTTGTGGCCTCATTAGAGGTTGCGGTCTCCCTTAAGGGAGTCGTAGGCCTACGATGGCTATGGGGGAGTTAAAACCCGCACAGTCATATGCATTTTTATATATAAAACTTTTGATTTCTATGCTAAAACTTCTCACTGTGATTTTTTGTTCACCTGTATAAGGCAGTAATTACTTACATAGTATTAATTTATATATATTTGTTATTATTTATAAATACAATATAATAAATATATGTAAATACAACAATGTATAAATATATAAATATATAGTATACTTGCTAGATGCATAGTAATATCAGCAGATGTATACACACTATAAAATTCAACACAGTATATATATATATTCAATGAATATATAGATGTGTATCAATGAATCCTAAGGAGATGACAATATTATGCAGTAACATAATTGATTGAAAACAACAAATTTCACTTATATCTATTATATTGGTAATAACACAATTAATACTGTAGTAATAACTTCATATTGCACAAACAGAATTCAACCAAACAATCTTTGTTCACACAATTAGATGAAATGATTTGGATAAAAACCTGAATAATGCTTTCCCTGAAGATGAATCCTTCACTATTCTCTCTTCTTTTTGCTCCTTGAAATGCTTCCCTTTGCCCAATACATATTCTTCTTTTGTGCTCCCCTTCTTTAGAATCAAAGTTGTGTAGAATAATTCCTGTCTCTATTTTTTTTTGTTCTTCCAATTGAGAGTTGTGAATCAATGTTGTGTTTTTTTTAGAATGAGGGTTTTTCCTCTCTTTTATTATTTTCCTTTCTTTTATTATTTTTATTTTGCTTTGTTTTTTGTGCTTTATTTTCTAAATTTAAGTCTTCTTTTTCTATTTTTCTATTTTTCTATTGTTTTCTTTCTCATTGTTTATTTTCTAAATCTTGCTTTCTTTTATCAAAAACTAATATTAAATAATAAACAAGATTTATCTCATATTTATCAAATAAAACTAATATTAAATTACAAATATGATTTATCAATTTGTATCACAATTTTCTTTAAAACAATAAATAATATTAATTCTAATTTTGAATAAGAATCAATAAACAAATTAAAACTATTTCTTTTATTTTTCTATGAGCATATAATATTAAATGTTAGTTAATTAAATAATCCAACTATAATATAATAAAATAAGAAACTATATAATATAACCAATTAATGCAATTCTAATGCATCCACATGATTCTAAGTGTTGTGTGTGTGAGAGAAATCCCTCCATCTTAACCCTACCAATCTACTAACCTTCTCTACCTTAACCACACCCTTGTCTTTGACAACCTGCAACTCATGAAAACTCAAATTTCCCATTAATAGGTTAATGTCCAAATAGCCAAAGCATAGCTGAAGAACTATAATTTACCATTCCAAAATAACTTGAATAAAATGATAATCATTTCATTTCATCTTTTCTATAATAAATTAATCATTTACTTATTTCATCTTTCAAAATAGCATTATATTTATTCAACCACACATAATCATCCACAATTTAGTTCTACATAAAGTAAGTTAGGGAAGCATCAAAGTCTAAGACATGACATCCTTCCCCACTTGGAAGAGACATCATCTCGATTTCTTATTACAAAACATCTACATAAAAGGTCTTATAAAACCAATATCCATAACATTATAAAAGTCATCATATGCAAAAATAAAAATATGCTAAAATCTAAGATACGGGAATGATCTATCAATATCCTCCGCATTCTCCCAGGTGACACTGTCCACCGAATACTGGTCCCACGGGACCCTATACTGCACCACATTGTGGTTCTGCAACTTAACATTATGCTTCTCCAAAACCTTGGTGGTCTCCACTAGCACCACCCTTGGATCCTAAACCTACAATGCACGCCAGTTAAGAATATGAGAAGCAACTGGATGATATGGCTTAAGCACAGAAACATGGAAGACATTATGTATCTGGGATAGAGCCGGTGGTAGAGCAAGCCTGTAAGCAACTGGATTGATAACTTCCAAGACATCAAATGACCCAACATATCTAGGGCCAAGTTTAGACCCCTTTCCAAATGAAATTGAACTCTTCTGCGGTCAATCCCTCAAGAAGACCTTATCTCCAACTAAGAACTATCTAAAGGTTTTGTTCCTATCTGTAAAGGTCTTTTGGCAATTTGAAGACTGCTTCAACTTTTCCTTAATTAGCTTCATCTAATCTTCCATCTCTCTCAACATCTCTGGCCCAATGACAATCTTGTCTTCCAGCTTATCCCATCTGATAGGTGTATGACATTTGCGGCCATACAAAGTGTCGAAACGTACCATTCCTAGGGAGACATGAAAAGAGTTATTATAAGCAAATTTGACTAAAGGTAGATATTCCTCCCACTTATGTTGTTGATCCATGTAGTACATTCTAAGGAGATCCTCTACTACCTGGTTCACCCTCTTCGTCTATCCATCGGTCTAAGGATGATATGCTAAACTAAAGTTCAATTTTGTTCCCAAAGAAGCATACAATGTAGTCCAAAATCTAGAGGTCATTCGAGTGTCACAATCAGAGATGATCATTTTAGGCACTCCATGCAACCGGAAAATCTCTTGCAGAAACATTTTTGCTAAAACCAATGATCCATCCTTAAGATTCCCAAGAATGAAATGAGCTAACTTCGTCAATTTATCAACCACAACCAAGATGGCATCATGTCGAGTCTTGGTCATAGGCAACCCCTAAATGAAATCCATAGTGATTACCTGCCTTTTATATTCTAGCACCCTATGTGGGTAAAGAAGTCCCACCGGATGCACATGCTCAGCGTTAACTTACTGGCATTCCAGACATCAGGCTACAAAAGAAGTAACATCTCTCCTAAGTCCTAGCCAGAAATACAATGGATTGAGTACCTCTATCATTTTTGTTACACCGGGGTGGCTTGAATATGGTGCATTGTGAAATTCTTCTAGCACTAGTTCTCTCAACTCTGCTAAGTTAGGAACATACATCCATCCCTGATATCTTAAGAGCCCATCAGACTCAAACATGTATCCATCATATCTATGATTTGAAGGATCCTTCTCTAGGGCTTGTTTCACTCTTTCATAATGCTCATCTCCCAATAAAGCTTGAATCACCTGCCGTCTAAAATTTGATTTCACACGGATCATGGTTGCAAGATGTCTCCTCTTGCTTAGGGCATCTGCTACTCGATTTTCTTTCCCTTTTATATATTCAATGCCAAAATCATATTCGCTCAAGAAGTCCAACCATCGTCTCTGTTGAGTATTCAGGTTGGGCTGAGTAAATATGTGTTGTGGGCCCAAATGATCTATTTTTAGCTCAAATGGCTTCCCCAAAAGATAGTGCCTCCACATTTGAAGGGCATGCACTATGGCAGCCAAGTCCAAATCGTGTGGTGCATAGTTCAGTTCATGCTGCTTCAATTTCCTAGATTTGTATGCTACCACCTATTTGTCCTGCATAAGAACTGCTCCTACACCCTCTCCTGATGCATCTATAATCACTGTGAAGTGCCCATTTGGATCCGGCACAATTAGGATAGGTGTAGAAGTAAGTTTCTCCTTCAATAGCTAAAAAGATTGCTCACACTTATCACTCCATTAAAATTTATTTTCCTTTCTTTGGAGTGTAGTGATGGGTGCTGGAATTGTTGATAACCCCTTGACAAATTTCCTATAGCAGCCAGCAAGCCCCATAAAGCTCCAAACTTATAATACATTCTGTGGCGTTGGCCACTCCATGATCACCTTGATCTTATCTGGGTCCACTACTATCCCCTTAGCTGAAATAACATGGCCCAAATAGTGTACCTTAGTCTGGTAGAAAGTACATTTTGACATATTCCCAAAAAGCTTATGATCCCACAGATGTTGCAACACTATCCTTAGGTGTTTGTCATGCTCTTCTTCTAATTTGGAGTATAGCAAGATATCATCTAGAAAAACTAATACAAAGTCATCGAGGCAGTCTTTGAAGATGTTCATCAAATTCATAAAAGCTATTGGGGCGTTGGTTAGCCCAAACGGTAACACCATGAACTCATAATGTCTATATCTATTCCTGAATGCAGTCTTGGAAATATCTTCATCTTTTATTCTTAGTTGGTGGTATCCTAATCTTAGGTTGATCTTTGAGAATACCTTAGCCCCTTTCATCTTGTTGAACAATTCATCAATTCAAGGGAGTGGATACTAATTTTTGATGGTGGCTTTGTTTAGAATTCTATAATCAATACACAAGCTCAAGGTACCATCCTTCTTCTTCACAAAAATGATAGGTGCTCCCCATGGAGACACACTAGGCCTTATAAATCTCTGGTTAAGCAATTCTTGCAACTGCACCTTTAGTTACTCATCTTGTACGATGCCTTTGACAGAGGCTCAGCTCTAGGTAGCAATTCAATTGAGAAATCAAATTCCCATTTAGGTGGTAACTCAATCAGTCCATCAGGAAATACATCTTGGAATTCCTTCAGAATGGGATGGTCATTAGTTGATGACTCTGAGTTATCAAGGTCTCTGACCTTTACTACATATATAGTGCACCCCTTCCTATTAGCCTTTTTCAGCTGCATGACAGAAGTCTACCTGAGTTCTAAGGGTCTTTTTAAACCAAGAATCTCAACTCGATTACCCTAATCATATAAGCACTTCAATATTTTCCCTTAACAATCTACAATGGACTTATGCCCAGTAAGCCAATTTATTCCTAGAATTATGTCATATTACCCTAGGGGTGCCACATATAAGTTGACCTATGTCTCAAAACTAGGAAGTTCAAGTTCACTGCAGGCAAGACAATGCTCTACCATTTTCTCTATCGAGTTTCCATATTGGACCTTCCATGAGTTAGCCATATACCCCGGTTTAGCTGAAAACTTTGAAATAACAATAGGATCTACAAAACACTCACTGGCTCCAGTATCAATTAAAATTAAAATAGGGCATCCAAAAAGCTTACCTGAACACTAGATTGGCATAGCTTGGAAATCATCTTGGCGATTATCTACTGCCGCATGGATGTGATGTTGGTTTCTATTTTTCTAATTATTCCCCCTCTGAGGACATATGCTAGTATAATGCTCACCAACGCATGTGTAACAACCACCATGAGGTGTTCTGGGTCTGTTTGAATCATCTCTCTTGTTATTGTTGTTATTATTGTTATAATTGGCTCTCTTGTTGTTGTTCTGATTTCCTTTATTGTGGTCTTGAGAATTCTTTCCCCTCTTGAGATTTCTGATCTGCTTGTTATTGTTATTGCTTTAGTTATTCTGATTACTTCCTTGAGATTTCTTATTACCATACTTGGCATCTCTACTCTTTTTGTAATTTGTAACCTGTTGTAATTTTTGTTCCTGCTTGATTTGCTTTTTCAAAAACCTCATCCATGGTTGAAGGGTTATGAATGTCAACATCAGCTCCAATTTGAGGCCTGAGCCCCATGATAAATTTGTAAATCCAAAACCTCTCATCCTGCTGATACTGAGGCACGTACTTGAGCAAGTGGGAAAATTTCTCCCAATATTGAGTTATTGTCAGTCCACCTTGGGTGAGATTCTAGAATTTGGTCATCTTCTTATCAAAATACAGATGTAGTAGCCACCTTTTTCTAAACAACTACAGAAATTGCTCCCAAGTTACCTCTCCAAGAAACAGCCACTTCTCATCCTTTTCATTATCCCACCTTGCGGCAGCCTCACTGGTGAGTTGATACAATCCCCAAATAGCCTTAGTCTCATTAGAAAAATTTTGCAGGGCAAAATACCTTTCCATCTTAATTATCTAGGCTTTTACCCCGTCCCCAATTGTCTTTCCATCAAATTTAGGTGGGGTGACCTTTTTGAGGTCCTTACCTAACTCCTCAGCCAGTTTCTCCTACTTACCAGGGTTTCTCTTAGTCTAAGGGATTTCTTCATGAACTTCACCCCTATTTCCCTCATTTCCTCCTGCATTTAGCCCTATTTGGCCCATTTGAATCTCCTATTCTAGACCATCCATCCTAGCCTCTTTTCAATTCAACGTAGTTATGATCTTAACCAATCTTTCATTCAAATCACTACGAGACCCTCCTCCACGCTGATAAGTGAATCTATTTTCCATCTGGATTACTTTGAAAACATTCCATTAAAGCATAATTAGGCATAGGTCCTAGAGTTGAACCTAATGCTCTGATACCAAATGTAAAGTGCAGAAACTTACATACTAAAAATAGTATTACAAAAAGCAATGCTCATTCCACATGAGGAAATTAAATCATTTATAATTTTCAAATATCCACAATTGTATAAAATAGAAAGTTTTCCAAATAATGAAGTATAATTCCATACACAAATAAGTGTTACATTTCCAGTTACATACACCAATCAGGGTATTACAATACATCTGTTTCAATGTTACAAGTAAGATATTGCATCAATACATCAATGAAAGTAATATTACATTTTACAAATTGCCTATGATAGGCATCCAAGAGTAATACAATGAAATAAATATCCATAATGAATCATATAACATAAGAATCTCTGATCTCGACCATCATGACCCCACTAGTCTTTCACAAGCCGAGGCCAAGAGTGCAGTTAAGGCACTTTTTCCACCCAACCATGAAGTACTGGACTTCCTTGGGTTTCTTCCTATATTCAAGAAAAAACTGACCCTACACGAGGAGCCTAGCAACCTGGAACGGTATAAGTAGGAGGGAATCTCTTGAAGCGTGCATGTTGCCTGTATGCATTCCTAACCTAGAATGACATAACTCTTGCAAGTAGGATGTGGCAGAGACATATATAACATGAATCTAGGCTTTTTCTAATTCCATCTATTTCAATGGTACAGTAGCTTGGCCAAGCATTAACAAAAAGTGGTAATTTTTGAAAAAGTAAAATTATCGTCTCTAGGAGCCCACATTCGGCATCCTATCCCGGAAGTAAAAATTACACATCTACAATATACCATTTCTCTTAATTCCAATAAAACACATTCATTAACAAGAGTTCTTTCAGAAAAATAAAGTTTATTTCAACCATTCGTTATTTAGTTACAAGTTTAACTAAGTCAATTCAGTGCTATGTAGTGATATATAAGAAAATATGTTGTTTTCTAGTTGGTGACATTCTACTTGTTTAGAGTGATACAATCTAACATTTTTCTTTCATTTCTATCTATTTCACAGTTAGTGTTACAATTTATTTTATTAAATAGTTTCAAATGAATGGATTTGAGTGTAAGAAGTTTTCATAATTTCCATATGATTGATGTCGTTTAAATATACAAAACATAAGTTCATCTTTTCAGATATCCAACTTGAGAAAGAATATATATAAGTGTGTATATATATATATATTGATGAAGGGGGTAAATCATAAAACACACAACAACAAAAATGGAACACTGAAAATAGAATATTTCTTTATTGATTTGGGCAACTCATTACATTACAGAGGCTCAATTACAATTAGAGGAATCAATCTTCCATGGGCTGCAACACACTAAAGCTACACATCATCGGGCTCTGGAATCTTCTACCTTCTGTAACCCTCAAATCAGCTAGGGTTTCTATTTTCCCACCTATTCTTGACTCTACGCTTTCCCCCTTTACTCTGCTACTACCCAGGGTTCCCAAAATAGTCATAAATAGCACTTCTTGGTAGCCTCTAGCGAAATTTCAAAATTTGTAACTCCCTCTAAAAGTAGCTCAACTTCTAGGAAGCATAACTTTTGATCCGGGTGTCCGATTGACGAACTGTTTTAAGCGCCAGAAAGTGCACAATGTAAACTATCACACCAGAAATACATAAATAGATTTCCATCAACTTTACATAATGCTATGGGATGTTTTAGTGCCTCATATCTCATCTCAAAAAAAATCAGGGGTTTTTTAGAAAACAAAAACTTTAATATCTTTCAGCTCACAAATGATCTTTGTCTGATTCCTTCACCAAAGGTCTTATATTTTAGTTATGCATATTTTTGTAAGTTTTTCTCTTCAATCCATGCTTAAATGAAAACTTTCCTAAAATAGTAGTTAAACTTTCCAAAATTGGCAGTTTTCTATTTTTAGCAGTTTGGAAAAATTGAAAGTCCTACATCATTATTCATGAGATTATAGAACTAGAAACACTAATTATGGAAAGAAATAAAGACATTTGCAATGATTTTGAATCAACTTATTTTTGGGTGATGCAAGATTACCCTTACACCACTAGATGCTCTTGCATGAGACACCTAGGGTAATTTGAGAAGTGACCCTGTCACATCTCATGTGTTTGTTTGAGGAAAACCCAAATGGTCAACCTCTGCCTTAGATAGCCAAGAAGAATCTTTAATAGGCCTTCCTTTCCATTTCATCAAATATTCTTCATATTGCCTATTCTGAGTACTCCTTCCCACATGGCTATCCAAGATCTCTTCTATATCCTCCATTGAAGTAGATGCTGGAATACTCCACTATTCTTCTATTGGTCCATCCTTTGTGCCACCCTCATGATATTCTGTTAAATCATTAATGTTGAACATGAGGGAAATATTGATCCCACTTGGCAGTTCTACATCATATGTATTTCCTAAATCATGCTTCCTCATGATTCTGCATAGTCTAAATTTCTTCATTTTCAACTTATTGTATATTCTAATTGGGAACCTTTCTTTTCTCAAGTGAACCATGACTTCATCTCCTACATGGAAATCCTAATATCTCCTCTTCTAATTTGCCTTAGCATTGTATTGAATATTCATCTAATTAATGTGATTTCTCACCCCTTCGTGCAAATTCTTCAGATGTTCTGCACAGTCTTCATTTTCAGCACTTGTCTTTTCTCCTTTGTCTAGCTTCCTTAACTCAAAAGCATTTCTTGGGCTATTTCCATATACAATATGGAATGGTGATGTACCAATACTCCTATTGACAGAATTGTTGTAAGAAAATTCTACCTATGATAAAATCAAATCCCATCCCTTGGGATTATCTCCTACTAAGCATCGTAGCAGGTTACCCAAACTCCTATTCACCACTTATGTCTGTCCATCAATCTGTGGATGGTGTGCAGAACTAAACTTTAAATCTATTTTCAACTTCTTCCACAATATCCTCTAGAAATAACCAACAAATTTATGGATTTTCAGCGTGATATTTCACATCACGAGCTTTTTGGTGCTTAAAACGATTCATCAATCAGACACCTAGATCAAAAGTTATGCTTCCCAGAAGTTGACCTACTTTTGGAAGGAGTTACAAATTTTGAAATTTAGTTGGAGGTCGCCAAAAAGTGTTATTTATGACTATTTTGGGAACCCTGGGCAATAGTAGAGTTAAGGGGGAAAAGTGTAGAGTCAATAATAGGCGGGAAAATAGAAACCCTAGCTAATTTGGGGTTTACAGAAGGTAGATGATTCTAGAGTCTAGAGATAGGAAGCTATAATGTGATGCAGCCTGTAGAGGATTCATCCTCTGATTGTATTTGAGCTTCTGTAATGTAATGTTTTTCCCATATCAATAAAAGATCATTATATTTTCTGTGTGCAATTTTTGTTGTTATGTGTTTTGTGATTTACCCCCTTCATCAAGGAGTATCAGAGAAAGGGTTCCTAAGTGTGTAGACAGATCGCTGACCGTGAGGCAGTTTGCACCAGGACCTGAGGTTGTGGGTTTGCTGCGGAGATCAAGATGCCTCCACGAATAAATAGTATTGGGAGGAATACTTTGATAGAAGAGGGTTTTAGAGCCTTGCAAAGGCAAATTAATGCATTACAAGAGGAGCTGCGAAGAGGGTTTGATCTGAGAGCAAGAGAAGAAAGTGAGGATGAAGCTAAAGAAGAGCTATCCGAGGAAGAACAAGAAGCTACAGAAGTTAGGTTGTTGAGGGTCATTTCGAAGATTGGAAAGAGGCTTACAATCAAAGTTTCTACATATTCTAGAGATTTGAATTTGGAACATCTTATTGATTGGATCAATGACATGGAAGAGTATTTCAAGTATGAAGATGTGCAGGACCCAGATTAGGTCAAGTTTGTAAAAACAAAGTTGAAGGGCCACGACAGTATTTGGTGGAAGGAGGTCCAATTAGAGAGGAATAGAGGAGGAAAAGGAAAGATCACCAGATGGGATCGAATGGTGGAGAAAGTGAAGAAGTAGTTCATTCCTGTGGACTATGAGATGGAGTTGCTGAAGAAGCTGCAAGGACTAAAACAAGGTAACAAGTCTGTTAAGGAGTATACAGAAGAGTTTTATAAGATTACTATTAGGATAGGCCATGCAAAGGCCAACAAGGAGAAGGTAGCCCATTACATTAATGGGTTGAGGCCAAGTATTCAAGAGGAGATGAGCCTAGTCAGAATGACAACCATAGAAGATGCGTACCAGTTTTCCCTAAAGGTTGAAGAGAAGTTGAATAAAAGATTTGATAGCAAGCAAAGGGGAAGATGTCAAAGTGGAAGGACTGGTGGAAGACCTTATGGAGGCCGTACTGAAGATCTAAAGAAAAGTGAAGAAGCTAGCACTAGTTGAAATCAAAGAGGGGATAATGCCTACAGCCCTTGTGACCAGAACAATGGTGAGCAAAGAGGAAGAGGAAGAGGTTGACCTGGGCAAGGACCCAGAAGAGGAGGTTTCAAAGGAAGCTATTTCCAATGTGGAGAAGAAGGGCATCAAGCATACGAGTTCCACAACATCAAGGAAGGACAAATAGAAGAACTGAAGGTAATGCATGAGTTTCACATGTAGATGAAGATGCACAATATGAGTGTTCTAAAGATGCTGGAAGGGGAGAAACCCTAGTTGTCAAAAGAAGTTTGTTGAATGAGGAGAAAGAACCCAATCAGAGGAAGAGTTTATTTTGCCCAAGGTGCAAATGTGAAGGTAAGTGTTGTGATATTATTATTGATAGTGGAAGCACTGACAATCTTGTTTCAGAGGAGATGGTTGACAAGTTGAAGTTGAAAAGAAGAAAGCATCCACATGCATATCAGATTGCATGGTTGTAGAAAGACCATAGAGCTTTGGTCAATGAGCAGTATTTAGTGAAGTTCAAGATTGGGGACTACCATGATGAGGTGCTATGTGATATCATACCATGGATGCATGCCATATGTTTTTGGGGAGGCCATGGCAGTATGATAGGAGCACTGTCCATGATGGCCGTGCAAACACATATTCCCTAACAAAGGATGGAGTTTGTCATAAGTTGAAGCCCTTGAAGGAGGTGGAAGAAAAGGTATGTAGTACTGCCAGAATTCGCTTGGTAGATGGTAGTAAATTTTTGGAGAGTATGAAGCATGAGCATCATTTCTATGCATTGATTCCTAAGATTAGTCAAGAGAAATGTGAAGATGTACCAGCCGAAGTCTCAGAGATGTTGGACGAATTTCAAGATATTATCTTTGATAATGTACCAAAAGGTTTACCACCAGTAAGGAAGATAAGTCATCAAATGGATTTGATACCAGGATCTAGTTTGTTGAATAAGGCAGCCCACAAAATGACCCCTGCAGAGAATGAAGAGCTGAACAGACAAGTTCAAGAGTTTTTGAGGAAGGGACTGATAAGGGAGAGCCTAAGTCCATGTGCGGTACCTACATTACTAGCACCAAAGAAAGATGGAGAATGGAGGATGTGTATAGACTCTTGAGCCATCAATAAGATAACAATCAAGTAAAGATTTCCATTGCCAAGAATGGATGACATCATGGATTATTTGAGTGGAGCCAAGTACTTCACGAAGATTGACCTGAAGAGTGGGTATCACCAGATCCGTATCAGAGAATGAGATGAATGGAAGATAGCCTTCAAGACAAATGAAGGTTTGTATGAGTGGTTAGTCATGCCATTTGGTCTAACCAATACACCGAGCACATTCATGCGACTCATGAACGAGGTATTGAAAGAATTTTTGGAAAGTTTTGTTATTGTTTATTTAGATGATATTTTAATTTTTAGTAAGACTTGGGATGAGCACCTGATGTATATTAGAAGAGTTCTAGAGAAGATGAGGGAGGAGAAGTTGTTGATTAATTTGAAGAAATGTAGTTTTGTAAAGAAGGAGCTGGTATACCTGGGATTTGTTTCCTCAGAAGAAGGTCTTAAGATGGACCCAGAGAAGGTGAGAACTATCCTTGAATGGACTAGACACCAACGAGTGCCACAAAGGTAAGATCTTTTCATGGTTTGGCAAGTTTTTATAGAAAGTTTGTCAGGAATTTTAGTAGCATTTGTGCACCCCTAACTGAGACAATGAGAGGGGATAGAAAAGAGTTTAAATAGACTAAAGGAGTAGATAAAACCTTTAATACATTGAAGCAGAAAGTCATAGAGCAACCTATTTTGGCACTTTCAAATTTTAATAAGGTATTTCAAGTAGATTGTGATGCTAATGGTAGTGCTATAAGAGCTATTTTGAGCCAAGAAGGTAAGCCCATTGCCTATTTTGGTGAGAAGCTTAATGATGCCAAGAGAAAGTATTCTGTTTATGATCAAGAATTTTATGTAATAGTTCAAGCTTTGAAGAAATGGAGACATTATTCTTTGCCAAAGGATTTTGTTTTATATACTAATAATCAAGCTTTACAGTATCTTAATAGTCAAGGAAAGCTGAACCAAAGGCATTTAATATGGGTTGAGTTTTTGTAGAGTTATACTTTTGTTTTGAAGCATAGGAGTGGGAATTCTAATAGAGTTGTAGATGCCTTGAGCAGAAGGCAAAATTTGTTGACAGAAATGAAGATAGAGGTTGTTGGGTTTGATGAGCTCAAACGTTTGTATCCTAAAGATCTAGATTT
Source organism: Cunninghamia lanceolata (assembly GCA_027924645.1). NCBI lineage: Eukaryota > Viridiplantae > Streptophyta > Pinopsida > Cupressales > Cupressaceae > Cunninghamia > Cunninghamia lanceolata. The sequence goes on from BSBN01000854.1 coordinate 13,631,658, forward strand.
TGCAGAGGCTTGGAAAGCTTGTTTGGAACCTGTTACTTTGGACAGGACAAAATGGTTTCATTTCATAATCCAAGATGGCATGTTGTTTAAAGGAAGCTAGTTGTGCGTTTTGAGGGGTTCCATGAGAGAGAACCTGATTAAAGAGAAGCATAGTGGAGGATTGGCTAGACACTTTGGTAATAAGACCATTATTATTGTTAATGAAAATTATTATTGGCCACAGTTGCAGTAGGATATGATGAAATTTGTGCAGAGTTGTAGAGAATGTGATGAAGGCGGTAAATCACAAAACACATAATATCACAAGCTTTCCGGTGTGATAGTTCACATTGCAAGCTTTCTGACACTTAAAATGATTCGTTAATCAGACACCCGGAACAAAAGTTATGCTTCCCAGAAGTTGACCTACTTTTGGAGGGAGTTACAAATTTTGAAATTTAGTTGGAGGTCACCAAAAAGTGCTATTTATGACTATTTTGGGAACCTTGGGCAGTAGTAGAGTTAAGGGGAAATGTGTAGAGTCAAGAATAGGTGAAAAAATAGAAACCCTAGTTGATTTGGGGTTTACATAAGGCAGATGATTCCAGAGTCTAGAGATAGGAAGTTGTAATGTGATGCAGCTTATAGAGGATTCATCCTCTGATGGTATTTTAGCTTCTTTAATGTAATGTTTTGCCCATATGAATAAAAGATCATTCTATTTTCTGTGTGCAATTTCTGTTGTTATGTATTTTGTGATTTACCCCCTTCATCACATACTCTGCAACTCTGCACAAATTTCCTCACATCTTGCTACAACTATGGCCAATAATAATTTTCACCAACAATAGCAATGGTCTTATCTTGACCAAAGTGTCTAGCCGATCCCCCACTATGCTTCTCCTTAATTAGGTTCTCTCTCATTGAACTCCTCAGAATGTACAACTAGCCTCCTCTAAACAACATGCCATCTTGGATTATGAAATCCAACCATTTTGCCCTATCCAAACTAACAGGTTCTAGACAAGATTTCCAAGCCTCTGCAAAATCTAGATCTTTAGGATACAAACTTTTGAGCTCATCAAACCCAACAACCTCTATCTTCATTTCTATCAACAAATTTTACCTTTTGCTCAAGGCATCTGCAACTCTATTGGACTTCCCACTCCTGTGCTTCAAAACAAAAGTTTAACTCTGCAAAAACTCAACCCATTTTAAGTGCCTCTAGTTCAACTTTCCTTGACTATTAAGATACTGCAAAGCCTCATGATCAATATATAAAACAAACTATTTTGGCAATAGATAATGTATCCATTTCTTCAAAGCCTAAACTATAGCATAAAATTCTTGATCATAAACAAAATACTTTTTCTTGGCATCATTGAGATTCTCACTAAAATAGGCAATGGGCTTACCTTCTTGACTCAAAATAGCTCCTATAGCACTACCACTAGCATCACAATCTACCTGAAATGGAAGTGCCAAAACAGGTTGCTCTGTAACTTTCTGCTTCAATGTGTCAAAACTTTTATCTACTCCTTTAGTCCATCTAAACTCTTTTCTATCCCCTCTCATTGTCTCAGTCAAGGGTGCACATATGCTACTAAAATTTCTAATAAACTTTCTGTAAAAACTTGCCAAACCATGAAAAGATTATACCTCCATAGCACTCCTTGGCGTAGGCCATTATTTTTCTGTGTCCATCTTAAGACCTTCCTCTGAGACAACAAATCTCAGGTATGCAAATTCCTTCTTTGCAAAACTACATTTATTTAGATTAATCAGCAACTTCTCCTCCCTCAACTTCTCTAAAACTCTTTTGATATGCACCAGATGCTCATCCCAAGTCGTACTGAAAATTAAAATATCATCCAAATAAACAATAACAAAACATCCCAAAAATTATTTCATTACCTCATTCATGAGCCGCATGAATGTGCTCAGTGCATTGATTAGCCCAAATGGCATGACTAACCACTCATACAAACCCTCCTTTGTCTTGAAGGTTGTTTTCCATTCATCTCCTTCTCTGATTTGGATCTGGTGAGACCCACTCTTTAGGTCAATCTTTGTGAAGTACTTGGCTCCACTCAAACAATCCATTATGTCATCCATTCTTGGCAATAGAAATATGTACTTGATCATGATCTTATTTATGGCTTGAGAATCTGTACACATTCTCCACTCTCCATCTTTCTTTGGTGCTAGTACTGCAGGTATTGTACATGGACTCAGACTCTTCCTTGTCAGTCCCTTCCTCAACAACTCGTGAACTTGTCTGTTCAGCTCTTCATTCTCTATTGGAGTCATTCTGTGGGCTACCTTATTTGGCAAATTGGCTCCTGATATCAAATCCATTTGATGACTTATCTTCCTCACTGGTGGTAAACCTTCTGGGATATTATCAGAGATAATGCCCTAAAATTCTTCCAACATATCTGAAACTTCTATTGGTACATCTTCACATTTCTCTTGACTAATCTTAGGAATCAATGCAAAGAAATGACACTCATGCTTCATACCCTCCAAAAATTTCCTACCATCTACCAAGCAAAGTCTAGCAGTACTACATACATTTTCTTCCACCTTCTTCAAGGGCTTCAACTTATGATGAACTCCATCCTTTGTTAGAGAATGTGTGTTTGCATGACCATCATGGACATCACTCCTATCATACTGCCATGGCCTCTCCAATAGCATATGACATGCATCCATTGGTATGATATCACACAACACCTCATCATGGTAGTCCCCAATCTTGAACTTCACTAAACACTGCTCATTAACCAAAGATCTATGATCCTTTTGCAACCATGCAATCTGATATGGATGTGGATGCTTTCTTCTTGTCAACTTCAACTTGTCAACCATCTCCTCTGAAATAAGATTGTCAGTGCTTCCACTATCAATAATAATATCACAACACTTACCTTCACATTTACACCTTGTGTAGAATAAACTCTTCCTCTGATTAGGTTCTTTCTCCTCATTCAACAAAGTTCTTCTACCAACTAGGGTTTCTCCCCTTTGAGCATCCTCAAAATGCTCAAATTGGGCATCTTCATCTACCTGTGCAACTTGTACATTACCTTCAGGTCTTCTATTTGTCCTTCCTTGATGTTGTGAACACTCATATGCTCGATGCCTTTCTTCTCCACATTGGAAACAGGTTCCTCTGAAACCTCCTCTTTTGGGTCCTTGCCCAGGTCAGCGTCTTCCTCTTTACTCACCATTGTATTGGTCACAAGGGTGGTAGGCGTTATCCCCTCTCTAATTTTGACTGGTGCCAGCTTCTTCACTTTTCTTTTGATCTTCATTATGGCCTCCATAGGGTTTTCCACCAGTCCTTCCACCTTGACCTCTTCCCCTTTGCTTGTTTTTGAATCTTTTTATTCATCTTCTCTTCCACCTTGGGGGAAAACTGATACACATCTTCTATGGTGGTCATTCTGACTAGGCACAACTCCTGTTGAATACTTGGCCTCAACCCATTAATGTAACAAGATACCTTCTCCTTGTTGGCCTCTGCATAGCCTGTCCTGATAGTAATCTTATAAAACTCTTATGTATACTCCTTAACAGACTTGTTACCTTGCTTTAGTCCGTGTAGCTTCTTTAGCAGCTCCATCTCATAGTCCACAGGAATGAACTGCTTCTTCAGTGTCTCCACCATCTGATCCCATCTAGTGATCTTTCCTTTTCCTCTTTTGTTCCTCTCTAATTAGACCTCCTTCCACTAAATACTGGTGTGGCCCTTCAACTTTGTTTTTGCAAACTTGACCCGATCTGGGTCCTCCACATCTTCATACTTGAAATACTCCTCCATGTCATTGATCCAATCAATAAGTTGTTCCAGATTCAAATCTCTAGAATATGTAGAAACTTCGATCCTAGGTCTCTTTCGGATCTTTGAAATGGCCCTCAACAACCTAACTTCTGCAGGATCTCCTGCAGCTTCTTGTTCTTCCCCAGATAGCTCTTCTTCAGCTTCATCTTCTATTTCTTCTCTTGTTCTCGACTCAAACCCTCTTCGTAGATCCTCTTGCAATGCATCAATTTGCCTTTGCAGGGCTCTAAAACCCTCTTCTATTAAAGCATTCCTCCCAATATGATTTCTTTGTCTAGGCATCTTGATCTCCGCAGCAAACCCACAACCGCAAGTCCTGGTGCAAACTGCCTCACGGTCGGCGATCTATATACACTCAAGAACCCTTGCTCTAATACCACTTGATGAAGGGGGTAAATCATAAAACACACAAAAATAGAAATGGAACACCAAAAATAGAATATTTCTTTATTGATTTGGGCAACTCATTATATTATAGAGGCTCAATTACAATTGGAGGAATCAATCCTCCTTGGGCTGCAACACACTACAACTACACATCACTAGGCTCTGGAATCTTCTACCTTCTATAACCCCCAAATCAGCTAATGTTTCTATTTTCCCACCTATTCTTGACTCTACGCTTTCCCTCTTTACTCTGATACTGCCCAGGGTTCCCAAAATAGTCATAAATAGCACTTTTTGGTGGCCTCCAGCTAAATTTTAAAATTTGCAACTCCCTCCAAAAGTAGGTCAACTTCCGAGAAGCATAACTTTTGATCCGAGTGTGCAATTGACAAACCGTTTTAAGCGCCGGAAAGATTGCATTGTGAACTATCATGCTAGAAATATGTAAACTAATTTTATTAAACTTTTTGGGATTTTATGGGATGTTTTAGTGCCTCATATCTTGTTTCAAAATTTTTCACGGGCTTTTCAGGAAACAAAAACTTTAATATCTTTCAACTCACAAATGATCTTTGCCTGATTCCTTTGCCAAAGGTATTATATTTCAGTTATGAATCTTTCTATAATTTTTTTCACTTAAATCTGTGCCCAAATGCAAACTTTCCTAAAATGGCAGTTAAACTTTCCAAAACTCGTAGTTTGGAAAACTGAAAGTCCTACATCATTACTCAAGAGATTATGGAACCAAAAACACTAACTATGGAAAGAAATGGAAAAAGTTGCAATGATTTTGAATCAATTTATTTTTGGGTGATGCAAGATTGCCCTTACACCACTGGATGCTCCTGCATCATATATATATATATATATATATATATTGTTGTTGTATACACCTAAAAATGATATGACTCTACCTAAATAAATATTTTAAATATTTATTTCATCTTAATATTTCTCTATCAATAAATAAATAAATCAATTTATTTATTTGATTCATTTTCTCCCATTAATTGAATAAATTACATTTATTTAATTAATTCCATCAATATCAACTTTATTCTTCTAAACAATTAAATAATCTTAATTATTTAATTAAATCATCCATTCTTCCAAATTTATTTAAATTAAATCTTAATCTCTAAAAATTAAATATAATTAAATATTTTATTTATTCTTCCAAATCATGTGCAAGTAATTAAATAAATTTATTTATTTAATTCACTTTCTTATCTTCTAAAAAATCTTCAAAATCTTCTAAAAATAAATTCTTCTTGTCACGCAAAAGAAAAAGTTGAGTTAACTGATTTAAAGCTATCAACAAAACTCTTAAATTAGAAAAATATATTCTAATTTAAGAAATAAAAACTCATCCTCATCAAGAAAGCAGTTAACTCAACAAAGCATCTTTTTGAATGACACATGTCCTTCTATTTGTGCATGTTCCCTCAAACATCCTCTACCATTGATCTTCTTATTTCTTCTACACCATTGATCTTCTCTCACACAATCCTATAAATACCCCTCTATTCTTCCATTCTCACATCAACAAGCTTTCAAGTAAACTTATGCTACAGAATCTATAGTGCGCCATTGGCACCCCCACTATCACTTCATTCATTATCCATTTCACATTGTGTTGAAGCTCACCTTCTACACAATAAGTATCCAAGCCATTTCTATTTTTCCATCTTGAGGAATTAAAGCAAGGAAGTAACCTTCCTGAGGGTTGCATTCATCACCGAAGATCAAACGAGAATAGACGAATAATGGAAATCGCGAGGTAACAAAGGTTGTAAGTATCACTCTTATTCTAAAAGCTTTTGTTATTTGCACATTCCATTAATTTTTTTTGGTTATTGTAATTCATTTTAGTATCCCATTTTACCCATTACAATTACCACTAAAATTCTCAGCAATATATATATATATATATATATATATATATATATATATATATATATATATATATATATATATATATATATATATATATATATATATATATAACTTCAAATACCAAACATTTAATGTTTTAATATATATATGAAATGACTGTTCAGAAATCAGATTACACAAAAGTAACACTAAATATAATTTTGAACTACAATATGTATTGATCACACAGAAGTATTTAAATAAACTGTGGAATATATATATAGAGAGAGAAGTAACACTAAATATAATTTTGATCTACCATATGTATCGATCACACAGAAGTATTTAAATAAACTATGGAACATATATATATATATATATCATCACAAATATAGCAGGCGCAATCGAATTACAAAATATAGCAGGTACAATCAAATTACAAAATATAGTTGGCACCATAGAAAATCAAATGATAAAAAGAAGTTGTTTTAAAGATTACCATATTAAAATATCAACGAACTCCGTTAAGGGAGTTGTGGCCTCATTAGAGGCTACGGTCTCCCTTAAGGGAGCCACAAGCTTACGGTGGCTATGGGGGAGTTAAAACCCCCACAGTCATATGCATTTTTTTATATAAAACTTTTGATTTGTATGCTAAAACTTCTCACTGCGATTTGGTGTTCGCCTGTATAAGGTTGTAAGTACTTACATAGTATTAATTTATATATATTTGTTATTATTTATAAATACAGTATAATAAATATATGTAAATACAACAACATATAAATATATAAATATATAGTATACTTGCTATATGCATAGTAATATCAGTAGATGTATACACACTATAAAATTCAACACAGTATATATATTTTTTCATAATTATGTTTTCAATGAATAAATATATATAGATGTGTATCAATCAATCCTAAGGAGATGACAATATTATGTAGTAACATAATTGATTGCAAACTGTAAATTTCACTTATATCTATATTGGTAATAACACAATTAATATTGTAGCAATAACTTCATCTTACACAAACATAATTCAACCAAACAATCTTTGTTCACACAATTGGATGAAATGATTTGGATAAAAACCTGAATAACACTTTCCCTAAAGATGAATCCTTCACTATTCTCCTCTCTTTTTTTTGCTCTTTGAATGCTTCCCTCTACCCAATCCAAATTCTTCTTCTGTGCTCCCCTTCTTTAGAATCAAAGTTATGTAGAGTAATTCTTGTCTCTATTTTTTTTTTTTGTTCTTCCAATTGAGAGTTGTGAATCAATGTTGTGTTTTTTTGAGAATGAGGGTTTTTCCTCTCTTTTATTATTTTCCTTTCTTTTATTATTTTTATTTTGCTTTATTTTTTGTGCTTTATTTTCTAAATTTAAGTCTTCTTTTTCTATTTTTCTATTTTTCTATTATTTTCTTTCTCATTGTTTGTTTTCTAAATCTTGCTTTCTTTTATCAAAAACTAATATTAAATAATAAACAAGATTTATCTCATATTTATCAAATAAAACTAATAGTAAATTACAAATATGATTTATCAATTTGCATCTCAATTTTCTTTAAAAACAATAAATAATATTAATTCTAATTTTGAATAAGAATTAATAAACAAATTAAAACTATTTCTTTTATTTTTCTATGAGCATATAATATTAAATGCCGATTAATTAAATAATCCAACTATAACACAATAAAATAAGAAACTATATATAATATAACCAATTAATGCAATTCTAATGCATCTACATGATCCTAAGTATTGTGTGTGTGAGAGAAATCCCTTCATCTTAACCCTTCCAGTCTGCTAATCTCCTCTACCTTAACCACACCCTTGTCTTCAACAACCTGTAACTCATGAAAACTCAGGTTTCCCTTTAATAGGTTAGTGTCCAAATAGTCGAAGTACTATAATTTACCATTCCAAAATAACTTGAATAAAATAATATTCATTTCATTTCATCTTTTACATAATAAATTAATCATTTGCTTATTTCATCTTTCAAAATAGCATAATATTTATTCAACCACACATAATCATCCATAATTCAATTTCACATAAAGTAAGTTAAGAAAACATTAAATTTTGAGACATGACAAATATTGAAGATCATGCAGTTAGATTTGCATCCATGGTGATCGGCTACAAGGTCTACTTCACAAACTAGGAGAACTGTGTCTCCGACATTGCCATATACACTACATATCAAATGATCAAGGAAAATGTAGAGTATGACCTGTGTGAACTGCTCTAATAGCAATTAATGGAAAACTTGAAGAAAACAAAAGAAAGCAAATATCCCTTCAAATTTGGTATGTTGATTTTGTGCTTATTTTTCTACTTTATGCAAGAGTTACCAGGCATGAAGAATCTATTTTGGATTGGAGACAAACCTATTGCAGTACAGATTAGAAACCATTTGAGTAGCATAGGAAATATTGAGGCACAAAACTCATCCCTATGGGGCTATTTCAAAAATTTCCAAAGGTTAATGCAATCTAGGGAAAGGATCCCCAGATTAGTTGTTGATAAATACAAGGACACCATATGCTTCTTTGTGACAAAAGACCAATGCTTGATGGAGGTCATTGAGCCCAGAACAATGTGGGTTATGCCAATGGGTTATGACAATTTTGGATCCTCACTCCTGTTTGAGCACAAGATCAAGCTGACAAGGTACAACACTTATAAACACGTTTCATGTCTAGGTTTCTGACCTGATTGTGAGATGAATCTTATTGTGGATATATATATATATATATATATATATATATATATATATATATATATATTTGATGGATTTCAGTGTTAGGGTCATGGATAGATGGGGATAATGTGTAAATTCAATATGTGTACAATCGAAGGTAGTTTGCAAAGTAGAAAAGGATAATAAGGGCAGAAATCAGGAGTATATGTAAAGCAAAGCAGTAAAGCAAGGTAGATAGTATGAAGTCCTTTGAATTTGTATACTAAGCATATTAGTACTGCATTTCAGCATTTTGTAGATGCACCTAAAGCAGTCCTCTATTTGCAGTGAGCCAATCCTTCTTCTATCTTTTTCTTCTATCTTTCTGGTAGTGAGCCTTTTTGCAGTAAGCATTTCTTGGACAGTGAGTCCTTGGGCAGTGAGCCTTTATGTAATTTGGTATTGCTATCATAATATATTGTGAGCTAAAACTCACCATGGTTTTTCCCTTTTTGGGTTTTCCACGTAAAATGCTAGTGTTTATGTCTTATGAATTTGTGGCTGCTCTTCTCATGTTTACTTTGCTTTCATGTTATTGAATTTGGTAAGTGGATTAATGAATGTGTAAATGAAAAGGTTTTAAGAATACTGATTCACCCCCCTTCCTCCTCTCAGTATTCTTTGCATTCAACAAACACAAGGAGGTATACATGGTAATAATTCTTCTATGTACATAGGAGGAAATACTCAAGTACTCTTAGTTGAAAAGGTTCATGCTTAACCATTCCTCCACTCTGAGTTGTATCATACTTGTACTCATTCAATTTTTGCAGCTTACTAGTTTTATCATGTACTCCAGTGTCTTGTATAGAAAACTCAGTTTTAGATGTAACAAGATTCCTATCAAAACTCAAGTCAGGATCTTCAGAAGATTGGACAACTCCAATATCAACTGAGTACACATCAAACTCTTTAGCAAAGGGCACTTGATCAACCCTCACCAGCTCAGCAATAGGTCTACTTAGATATATATTATCTTCATCTGGTACAAGAGGAATTATATAATCTAAATTCTAAATTACAAATAGGAGGCAATCCCCTTGGCTAAGACTTTCATCATAATTTGAATGGTCTATCTGTACCTTGGGCTGAACTTCCTCAAGTTTTTCACATTCTTCATACTCCTTGTCATTTACAAATACAAGATTATCTCTACACCAATAAGGATTATCACTTCTCATATCTAGTGGAGAAGGAGGCTCATCAAAAAGGACATTTTGCCTCACATTCATTTTTTACATAAAAGCCTCTATCTTCTCAACGTGAAGATCTAAATATTTCTCAGCATCATTGTATTCAAAATCATTACAATCATTAGAAGAGAATACAGATAGATTTTCAACATCATTTGCACCATCAATAGTTAGCATCTCTTACCCATATTCTGAAAATGCATTAAGGAAGGAAGCTTGTTCATCCATAGGAAAACATTTGTCCTTATCATTACAATCAACAAAGCAAGGAATCTCATCACATATAAAGTTATGTTCAAACCCTTCAAGCAACATGTTTTCATATCCTTCTTCAACATTACCAATCACTTGGGTTGATTCACCATATTGAATACTCAAGCATATTTGTATCTGTTGATTACTAGAGCTGCAACAAGGTATAATCTCACATATCTCCTTTTCCTCATCATACCTTGTATTTTGAATGTCATGACTACAATCCCCATCTACATACATTCCATCAATGAGATGATCACAAACTTCATTTTCACCATTGCAATATGCACCTTTAATCTTTGCCTTACTCTCTTCATCCTCACGTGGCATGTCAATACTTGGCTCACACAAAGAAACTAGACCACTATCATTACTAATTTTAGACATGATATTTTTGCATAATCAAGTTTCATCTTCTCAAGAAGAACAATCCATCCATATATCTGATTAACATTAAGAGGCTTCAACTCTTTGGGCACAATACTCAACCCTGACCCATAGGCTTTAAAAAACAAATCAATGCATAAATAGTCTTCAAGTCTGCAACATTTAGGGATCGCCAACAAAACATCCATAAACTTTGCATAAAAATCATATGGGGACCTCCTTTATGCCTTTTTATATTAAGAAATTTTTGGATAAGAAACATATGATCAACATTTCCTACATACTTCTCACACTTTACATGGATTTCACTATGATTTGAATGATGAAATGATGATTTAACTATAATAGTAGAATTGTACTACTACCTTGACAATCATTGCTATTTTCTAATCTACAGTTTTCATCTATGTGAGTTGTTTTAACATGATCAGTCCTTGCAGACATATGCCCTTTCATCATGGAATACTTCAAATTATTTTCAATACCCATAGCTATAGAATATGCTTTATGAACTATTATAGGATTTTTATCTCTTAGTAAAAAGATTACCTCTTCATCAAGTGCACTTAAGTATATAACTAGACACATTGCATCATTTGGCCTAACATTCTCTAGAATATCTCTTATTGTCTTTACAAACCTCAGATTGAAAGCTAGAATTAGCTCCTCTTCATCCTTTTGAATGTGAACAAGTTTATTGATTAATGAACTTACATCAGCCCTTTCACCAAATTGAATAGTAAATGCTATTCTAAATTCTTTCCGTGAAGAAATACAGTGCACGAGCAAGTTTGTAAACCAATCTCTTGCATCTCCTTTCAAAGATTGAACAAATAACTTCATTACAACATCTTCTTCCTCAATATCATAGTCGCTCATCAAATCAATGAATGCATGTAGGTGTTTACTTGCTAATTTAGAACCTTTCCCACTAAAGTTTGGAAAATGGTCTCTGACTTCACTGGGAATAGGATTAGGATAGCCCAAGAATATCACTGAAATCAAGAGGATTGTATCTTCCAATAGAGAAAGGTTTTCTTTGTGGGTGCATCTTATGTTGTTTTGTATCATGAATTATAACATTTGAATGTGAAAGGGGAAAGTTAAAATGATAATCCACTTTCACATATATCTTGATGAGGATCAATTTTCCTGGTCACCAATTGTTCACAAATTCTTTCATCTTAATAAGATCTCATGAATACATAGCCAAACTCCTCATCTCTCCTATTTGAGTCGTTCATTGTTTATTGCATTTCAATACATGAGACATTTACATACACCATATTTTTATGCACAAGATTTATAGGCATACAAAGACCTTACATTTTTGCAAAACATGCATCTATATGTATGAAGAACCTTGTATCACTTCATCTATAGTGCATATTTTACTAACACATACATATTACAATTATACTATTGAAATATGAAGGTGTATCGTGCTTGCTTTAATTCCCTTATTTACAACATAGATTCATATTTAGCCATGGAATGACAATTCTTCTCAAAGAACTCCATAAACAAATTTCATACAAAAATCTTTCCTCCTTTGAAGATAGAATGAGAAGGAAAGATAAAATACCTAGAGAAATATTGCAAACTTCACATAAATTCTTCCTTTGACTGAATCCCTTGCAAATCTATGCAATGCAACTAAACAAATAGAAACAATTCTTTAGCAATTGATTAGGTTCATTCACAGAGTCGCCACCTCTTCAAAGAGGACAAAACCTTCAAGCAACTAAAATCTCCTCAAAGATCAACTACTTTTCTGAGTCCATTCCACTAGAAGAGCTCCATTATTTCATAAAATCTCCAAATGTGCTACAATAATTTCTTCAAAAACTAGGCTTTTTAGTCTTCAAATCATTTGACTCATCCCAAATAGATATGCATCTTACTAGTTCCCAGTAGAGTCGCCAATCTGTTGTTTCCCCAAACTGTACCCACCAATTTCTAAAAGATAGGAAACCTTTATGATTAAAATTGTGTGAAGCTTGGCCAACAAACGGGAGATTGGTTTCACACTCATTTCCCTTGCTGAGGCTCTACAAGACCTAGGTGGGTTCCCCTTTATGACACTGGATACAATTTAACAATAGAGTTAAAACACAATGCCTAGCAAATGAAAGGCTTCATACATATTGACAAGGATTTGTATAACTACACACTTAACTATTCCATTCCATGTCTCCTTTACAACTTAGGTATGAATGAAAATAATTATAAATAATTTACAGAAATAGCTTAAGATTTATCATTTTGAGATTGTGATTCAAGACATGGGGATTGCAAAATTGACCGGTGCCAATCATGGGCTATAGAGTCATATGTCATACATCTTATATAGAAATGTCTAAACATATCTTAATGGTTATCTGATGTACTACTACCTTGTGATAGTATAACCTCTAGAAACCTGTAATCCAATCATTCTTAATAATACATATGAAATATAACATTCCCATCATTCTTTTGAAAGTATATACTTTATTCCTTGAACAAAAAACAATCACAGAAAATAACTCATTGCAGCAAATGTGTAGGAATAAATCTATAATCTTTGATTATTTCATTAAAGGAGTATCACATTTTAGATTTGGAGACAACTACAATGTAGTATGATTCATATATGCTCAAACTCAAGACACAGTAGCATTATTATGTGATGATTTAGAGACACAGATCTTCACCTATACCATACTTAACCCGATCACCCTGTAGACACCTAAAATTGACTTGCTTTTGCAAACCAATTTATCCCTCCTATTAATGGAATAAAATCATTTTATCCCTAACCATCTGCATATCCCTTGTGATCAATTAACTTACTTAATTTATCACTAAGACCTTACAACACTATCCCTCATTAATCAAATAAATATTCCCAATATTTATTTGGTTCAATTCTTATTTTCCCTAATCCTCATTAATTAGATAAATCATGGTTATCTAATTGATCTAGCCTACTAATTGACCTACCTTAACCTACCCTAGCCTACCTCATCCTAGCCCTAGGATCAATTAAGCAAAACCTCTGTTTAATTAGTCCTAACCTCTCATTTGGGTGGTCAAATCTAGTTTAACACCCTTCCCCACATCCCCCAAATTAAAAATTGAAACAAATCACACATCACATTTACTTCTCTTACACACCCCTTACCTCACCCATCCTCATTCATTACCTCTTATCCCCAAATGAATTCTTAATTCATTTCCCATTCCTTAAATGAATTTTTAATTCATTTCACATTCTTTCACACCCATACCTCATTTATCACCCCTTTTCCCAAAATGAATAAAAGATTTACTTTTATTCCTATCCCTTGATCTCATCTTTCAATCCTCACCCTCCATCCTCCTTTCAGAAAATCTATAAATAAGACCCTCTCCAAGCCATTTGAGAGGGACTTCTTCATGCATCGAACCTCTACCAAAATCACTCCACAATCTCCTCATCATACCACCATAATGTCAAAATCTTGCCTCATCTCCATCTAATCTATCTGAATCCACTTGTCTCTCATCTACACTGTGTTGAAAGCATTGAGCAATCCACATACATTCTAGTCTTGGGTAAAATCTGAGGAGCTCGTGGGTGCAACTCCTTCCCTCTTGGATTTGTGGTTCATTATGAAGGTATAATCGTCGTGTTTTGCATTTGATTCATATTTAATCTTCATTTTGTTCTCATAGATCACATTGGCACGCCTGGTGGGACCCACAAGGTCCCAATCTAACTATCTTGTGAGTTTTTTTTGTGAAAGACATGTTTTTTTTACAGATTGGCGCCATCTCTCTACGCAGTGGCACCATTTTACTTACGTTTTGGTGCTATTCTCTGTCTATTTTAGCGCTATTTGTAGCACAACAATCCCCTCATTTTTGACTCAAATCTAACACTCTTTTTCTTGATTTCTAGCTTTTCAAGCATTTTAGCTCTCAGGTTTTGCAGGTTTTACGCAGAAACAAGGGGAAACTATGGCAAAATTTTCCTAAAATCATCCATTGACCAACTCTGTGCCTTATTGGCGCTATCGTCACCCAGTTCAGCGCTATCTTTCTCACTGCAGACTGTAAACTAAGGCAAAAAAATAATTTAGCGGTATCATGCCTCTGTATTGGCGCTATTTTATAGATTAGCGCTATATTGCATCTGTATTGGCGCTATTGTCTATATTAGCACTATTTTCTGTATTAGCACTATTTTATGTATTAGCGCTATGTTTTGTATTAGCTCTATCTTCTGTATTAGTGCTATCTTTCCTCTGTATTAGCGCTATTTTCTGAGACTAGCTTAGGGATATGTGTAGGGTTGGGTCTCTTTTCTGCAGGTCATCCAAGACCATCATCTCAAAACTACTAACATCTTTTGCAGGGATTTAGTAGATTAGACACATCTTCTTTGGTGCACTAAAAAGAACCTTTATTTTCTTACCTTAGAAAACACTTGAATTTGGTGCATAAAATCAATATTGCTTGACAAACAAACAACAATAAAACATTTCATTTGGTGCACCTAAAAAGAATCCTTGTGTGCCTTAGTGTAGAAAATATTTGATTTTGGTGCAACTAAAATTAATCATTGCTTGCAACAAACAACTAAAAACATTTCAATTTTGGGCTTTAAAAAGAACCACAAATTGCATCAATTGAAATCATTGGATTAAAAAGAACAACAATCTGCATTCTTCACTCATATAATCAAGAAAACCAATCAAATTGGTGTGAAGTGTTTTTGTGATTTTGCTTGTAGTTTGAGAGGTGTATGCTCTTCCCTCGCACCATTTGGTCACCTTGGGAATCAAAAGCTTCTCATAACACTTGCATAAATCACCCCCAACATAATCCAAAGAACTAAAATGAACCATGTTTAGTGTGATGCAAGCACAAAATATACGTATGCTCTCCCCTCGCATCTTTTTATGAACTTGGGGATCAAAAGTATTTTTGTGGTTGTATTACTTTTTGTTAAATCCTTAGAGGGCCTGCCACCTCGCTTCGAAAGGTGGGAACGACCCAAGCGGCAACAAGCTAAAGCCAAGCTCTTTCAAGTTGCTATATAAATTAATGTGTTTGCGATAAAAGTCACAAGCAACAGGTGTTGTTGTGTTATACCGATAGCCAACCTCTCCTAAAACCCTCCAAGGCGTAACCCTTGAAGGCTGGGAGACTCCATAATAGAGAGTAGCGTTGCCGCATGTATAACCACCTGAATGAAAGCATTCACTACGAACCTTTGTTTTAGTGGCCCAAATCCCTAAGGTTGTACATGCTTGATTATCACATTTTTCATAAATCAAACCTTTGGCCATTGTGTTTTCTTGCGTGATTGTTTACTTGCTAAGAAAAATCAAATTCATCCATCAATCTAACCATTTGCATCCTTTAATACCATTCCTCTCTATTTCAATGCCATTTTCCATCTATTTTAGCGCCTTCTTCATCCATGTCCAAATATCAAATTTTCCCATCAAAAACATCAATTTTATCCAATCCCATCAATAGAGCTTGTCCAATCCCTTTATTTGAGCTTGATCAAATTCATCGTAATCCACTTCATCCCTAGTCATAATCATCTTCATAATCCTTAATCCAATTCATTATCATCATCTTAATCCCATTCTTCCATCTATTTGATCAACATTATCCAAATCCTCATCCCAAAATCAAGCCCAAGTCAAAATCATAACATCAATCCAAAACCAAAATCAAATCCAACATCAATCATCCCTCATCCATTGTCAACTCTAATCAAATATTCCAATTCCTAATCCTTAATCAAAGATCATCTTTTGCAAATTAAACCTTGGTTAAGGACCTAGTCTTCTTCATCCTCCATCAATCCCCTCATCCAAAAGCCCAACCACAATTATCCACATCATTAACAAAATCCCCCAACATCATTATCAAAATCCAAATCCAAATCAACCCAATCAAAAATCAAGACTTTAATTGATCACCTAATCAAATCAACCCAATCAACCCTCTTGCTTAAGATCATTAGTCTATCTTAAGCATAGAGAAACATCCAACAAAAAACAAATCAAATCAAATCATCTTAAGGTCTTAAAATTTTGATTCCCAACATCACAATCATCCATCATCCCCCATCATCCCATACTATCTCCCACAAAATGGATCTTTATGAAGCAATACAACAATTACAAAGATGTAGAAAAGTCTATGAGAACATGGATCCTAATGCTAAGGAACAATTCAAAAATGACATTAAAGATATACCCTTAGCACACCTCATCATTGGAGAATCCCAAACCCCTACCCCATCTTCATCATATCAA
The DNA here is from genome assembly GCA_027924645.1 of Cunninghamia lanceolata. Lineage (NCBI taxonomy): Eukaryota > Viridiplantae > Streptophyta > Pinopsida > Cupressales > Cupressaceae > Cunninghamia > Cunninghamia lanceolata. The sequence goes on from BSBN01000854.1 coordinate 13,648,649, forward strand.
CCCTCATCATATCAACCTTCAACATCTTACATAGCCACACCATTGACCTCATACCAACCTTCATCATATCAACAAACACCATCCACATCATATCAATCTTCATTCTTTCAACCTTCATACCAACCTACATCTTACATATCCACTCCATCAACCTCATATCAACCATCAACCTCATATCAACCTTCAACCTCATACCAACTTCCCTCATACCAACCTTCATCATATCAACCTTTACCCTCATATCAATCACCATCCCCTTACACATCCATGCCACCGTACCTATCCAACCAATCAATACCTCCAACTTATCCATTCCCCAACCTTTGTCATGCTAACTTTGATCAAGGGAACACTAATCTACCACACCTTATTTCTGAAATCCAAATCTTATATCAACAACCAAATCCCCCATCTCCTAATCCCCATCCTCCAATCCCCCCATCACAATATCCCTCCAACCTTATCAACCTTAATCCATCACCTTATGTATCTCCCAATCCACCAACCCCTATCACATATACACCATCTAATCCACCATCAAATCTTCCAAGTCCCAACACTATCACATCCAAAGAATCCTTGTGGGATTTCCTCCAAAGAACATCACCTAAAAATGAAAGCAGAGCAAAGGAATCCCTCAAATCCTCCACCTCTCCAACACCACCATCCAATCCCACACCTATCCTTGAACCCATCTAAGAACCATCATTACTTAATCCCATCACCCCCATATCCAATCCCAATCCTAATCCTACACCATCCACCATCATTATCCATCCATTACATTGTTCTTCAACCCATAAACTCATGAAGGATACCATCCATTGGCTATTAGCAAGGAATCAAATACCCTCATGCAATCCTACACCCACCAAATCTCTTGCACAATCCCCTATCATAACTCAAGAACCATCATGTAGCCATGTTCAAGAACCCATAAGTCAAACACCTATCACATCCAACCAAGCACCTATCACATCCATCCAAGCACCCACCACATCTATCCAAGTCACTCCCACTTCTATCCAAACACATGAGCCATGTCAAGAATCAAATCCAAAGCATGTTGAAACATCAACCCCTTCTCCTAATCAAGATCTAACCATCCCATCTAATCCCATACACGATCCCCTCCCATCTATTGATCAATTTATTGATCTCACCCCAACTTCTACCACCCATTCACCATCCCCCATGAATCCTTCACCTCCATCTACCAATCCCATCCAAAATCCATCCCCTTATCCACTTGGCACAAGCACTTTCATCCATGGTGACTCCCTTGTAAGAGGTGAACAACTTCCATCCACCACCTATCCTCTTTCTCTAACAAATAATGGACTCGCGTCTTGTTTCCAAAGCACCAAACATCCCATTGCATGTCTCATACTCCAGCACATGAGCTATCAAGGCAAAGGCTTAGGCCTTCACGAACAAGGCATCTTGGAGCCCATCCACACCACATTCCATCCATCTTTGCATGGCCTTGGCTATACACCCCAAGAAACACAAAATGAACATGTTGGTACCATCCACCCACCTCCCAAAATCCATTCATCCAATCCCAAACATGGTGCATCACATCGCACTCCAAAAGCATATGTCGACATCCCTCCTCCATTATCATATCATTTGCAAAAGCATGTGACCATCCATCTTCCCCCATCAAATTTACCTCCACTACTTCCAACTCCAAATATTCCTATTAAGTCCACTTTACCTCCTATCCTACCAACTCCTAATATCCCCATCCTCAAATCTCCTCATCCATTTATCCATAAATCCACTAAAATTTCCAATCAAGACCAACAAAAGCACACATCTTTCAAACATGAAGCTTCCCCCAAATCCATGGGATTCAAAAATTTGAATGCCTTAACTCATAAACCACAAAAGCCTAAAGATATTATCCCTTCCAATCAAAATGAAAAATCAAAAAGGCTATCAAAGCCCACACCATCACAAGAAAAAGCAAAAACAAAAATGGTGTGGGTCCCCAAACAAAGATCACTCAACTCTAATGAGGCATCCACCTCCCAATCTACTATAAAATCCTAAACATCCCGCTCCCCATCTAAACATCCCATAATTCCTAAGTCCATTTGGGTACCTAAAATCCCAAATCAACCATCCACAAATCTCCTATCCCTATCCCCATTACTCCCAACTCCACATCCAAAATACAAGCTTCCAAATACATCATGGTGTGTGCAGCTGTTGGTCTTGGTTCCCCTCCACCACTTGACATTCCCACATACCCCCATCTCTCCATCTTTCATTCACTATCCTACATATCTTCCCCATCATGTTCCTATGGTCCATGCTTTTGCATAATCCACATCATAATCCACTACCCACCATACATTCCATCTTCTCCTATCTACCAACATCTATGCAATCATCATCCAAAATGCTATCCAACATGGGACCATCTTCTTCATGCTATGGAAACAGACGCTAAAGTCCCCATTCCATCAAAAAATCCAAAAATCAAGAAAATAGTAAAGAGAAAAATCTGTCCAATGGTGAAAACCACTCGTTGTGGCACCTTGGGCAAGTACCATGATGAAAACCCCTGGTGGGCGTCATGCGTAAACCTTTCTCCATCCATTTGAATCCCTACACTTGGGGGAAAAACCATCTAATCATCCACATCCATAACATCCTTTTTCAGATCCTATCCACTATCCCCTATTTTATTCCTATCCACTATCCCCTATTTTATTCCTATCCACCATCCCCTATTTATCCTATCATTCCCCATCTATTCTATCCACTATATCCCCCTCCTTAGATCTTGATAAAGACAAGGGGAAAAATATCAACAACATGCTTTGGAGACCTCTTGGCATACTCCCTTTGTAAGTATATCCTCCATCCATCTACTGTAAAGTCCATCCATTCAAACATGAACCCATCATGCAAAATTCTAAGCATTGGGGCATATGATTCCTTGCAACTTAGCCCTTGGAGAAAATCCTTATCCACATCTCCCATCCATCTATCTTGCATCCCTATCACTATCTTCCAATCCATCTATCATGAATCTCCTCTCTATCACCTTCCACTACCAAACCCCCCATCCACCTATCATGTATCCCTATCCCATCCTTTATCCCCCATCCTATCCCTTATCCGCATATATCTATATATCTACCACAAATCTCCTATCCATTATCCTTTCATCGCCAATCCCCCTATCCAACCCCATCACCTTCACCTCTAGACTTGGTGTTCCCTTGTCATTGTATTTAGTGCAAAGGCTATCCAAACGACATCCAATGCAACCATCACAATAAATCATTCCCTTTCCAAAATCACAAAAATCCAAAAAAATAAAAAAATCCATAAAATCCCAAAAATATCCATCACAAAATCAACATTGCTCCATCAACATCTCATCTTCCAACATCATCACAATCACCCAAATCATCCAACACATCATCTTCCAACATCATCACACCTATCATCGGTCATCCCACATCATAATCACAAATCAGATCTACATATCATAACCACTTGCATCTTAATGTGCCTTGATCCCGTGGATATAGGGTATGTAGGTAGTCTGGGATACAAAGGATGTTTCCAGTACTCAGGTACATAAGATGCACCCATCCAACCCACTAAGCTTACACTAGATCCAAGCATCACATCACCTATGAAAGCATCATCCCTTAACAAAAATCATTAACTATCAAAGCAGCATCAACAACAACTTGTCACCATCATATCTTGAGCCAATCTTACAACATCAAATAAGCAACATAAAATCATCAATCGATTCCTGCCTTAGGATATATCTTTCCTACAATAGGTAGAATCTATCAAATCATTATCCATTTTGGCAAGAGAGACAATGGCTATTTGTTTTGGTTCATTGGTCTCTTTGTTTTTGATTTTTATCTTTTGTCCTATTCGAAGATCACATCAAAGCTACCTTAATCTCACTATATCATGTTATGTGGCGAAAACATCTAGAGTGGGGCATAGTCTTGCTTTTGTATGCTATGCTTGTGGGTTGGTTTCATTACTCCAAGCTAGTATTCATATCTTGTTGATCATAGGGTCGGTTCTAGCATATTGATCCCCTTATGCATCTAAGGTTCATCATACCTTTTGTGTACTAAGGACTTATGCTATGAGTCCCCTTCCCTCGTCAGGACAAGGTTGTACTATCTTGGCCATGCATGAGATCATCCCTTTGTTTGCGTGTCTAGTCCATGCAAATGTTTGATAAACATCATCACCCTAGTCTTCTATACCTTGGTGAAAACATATCCACTTTGCTATATCAAACCTAAGATTGCTCTAAATCATTTTTCAGCACAATGATCATCCACCAATCAATCTCCCACCATCATCATCACTTTCATCTCACCCCTTATCCTCCAACCATTTCTACCAATCTCTTCGATCTATTTCGAGAGCACAACTGTGTTCTTGCAACCCGCCTATCCTCTTGAGGGGGCATCATCCTTACCAATTATCCCCGAAACCTTACTCTATTCTTCTAAACCAAAATCTTTTTTCTATCCAATCCAACTCTATGTTTTAACTTCTTTGAAATGATGTTACTTAGCCGCAACACCATCTCAAAGAGGGGCAAATGTAGACACCTAAAATTGACTTGCTTTTGCAAACTAATTTATCCCTCCTATTAATGGAATGAAATCATTTTATCCCTAACCATCTGCATATCCCTTGTGATCAATTAACTTACTTAATTTATCACTAAAACCTTACAACACTATCCCTCATTAATCAAATAAACATTCCCAATATTTATTTGGTTCAATTCTCCTTTTCCCTAATCCTTATTAATTAGATAAATCATGGTTATCTAATTGATCTAGCCTACTAATTGACCTACCCTAACCTACCCTAGCCTACCTCATCCTAGCCCTAGGATCAATTAAGCAAAACCTCTGTTTAATTAGTCCTAACCTCTCATTTGGGTGGTCAAACCTAGTTTAACACCCTTCCCCACATCCCCCAAATTAAAAATTGAAACAAATCACACATCACATTTACTTCTCTTATACACCCCTTACCTCACCCATCCTCATTCATTACCTCTTATCCCCAAATGAATTCTTAATTCATTTCCCATTCCCCAAATGAATTTTTAATTCATTTCACATTCTTTCACACCCATACCTCATTTATCACCCCTTTTCCCAAAATGAATAAAAGATTTACTTTTATTCCTAGCCCTTGATCTCATCTTTCAATCCTCACCCTCCATCCTCCTTTTAGAAAATCTATAAGTCCCTTCTTCATACATCAAACCTCTGCCAAAATCACTCCACAATCTCCTCATCATACCACCATCATGTAAAAATCTTGCCTCATCTCCATCTAATCTATCTGAATCCACTTGTCTCTCATCTACATTGTGTTGAAAGCATTGAGCAATCCACATACATTCTAGTTTTGGGTCAAATCTGAGGAGCTCGTGGGTACAACTCCTTCCCTCTTGGATTTGTGGTTCATTATGAAGGTATAATCATTGTGTTTTGCATTTGATTCATATTTAATCTTCATTTTGTTCTCATAGATCACACACCCCTTTATAGAGCCTTTTCCAATCCTCCAAAACCCTTACAAATGATGCAAAGATTGCAATATAAGAGAGTCAAAAACCTAGATTTACTACCCAATTGACATCTGGCATGATCCAGTCCATTGGCCTTGCAACAAAATAGCATGAGGAATATACCATTGCATCTTTGAACCCCTTCCACTCTTCTCTCTGCAAACAACATTTTGATTTTAGACTTTCCATGCAAAATTTTACCTATGTGTAAAATTAAAGATATCGGTCACATTTCACTCTGCAAGTGAAAAATATTAGTTAGTTACCCATTTCACTAGTTGTAAAAAACATTCTTATTTCAATCTTTTTGTTAGCAAGAAATGTAGAGGGATACTGATCTAGAGATCCGATCCTCAGTCAAGCCTCTGTAGTCAGTTTATACCCCGGTCAAGTAGCTAGAGATTGGCAGCAAAACATAAATACTAACAAAACAGAACATCACAAATACATCATAATAAGATAACACATATCATTACCCAATACTGACAGACTACCATACATATATATTAGCAGCAATCAAATGCATACATGCATTTTCCATCCTTTGTCATAGTTACACACATGACTTCTCTATCAATGCTTACATAAGAATATGCTCCTATTCTCCTATCATGCTTACTTGCTTTCATTCTACTACTCCTATCTATATATATACTATATCTAATACATAAAGGGATGTGTCTTCTATTGGCTCCCAGCCTCCACATATTGTAAAATCTCCTCCAATTGGTCCTATTTCCTATCAAGTAACCTGCTAACATCATCCCCCCACAAAATTATGTCTTGTCTTCAAGACATGCAAAGTCAGTTACTAGGTAGGATAGTCTTGTAGATTTACTTAAGCTATGTTAGAATTGTATTTGAGTACTTTTTTGGCCTTAGCCACCATGGCTATCTATCCTTCTACTTTCATGTAAGTTTCCTCTGCTTCTTCTATACTTTCTAGTATCTAGGGCTTTGTAGGGATATGTATTGAATTTCAACCATGGCTTGTGAGTAATGTATACCAGCTCAGGAATCACCATTGTTTCTTCTCTAGTTGCCTATGTACTTCTCTTCACTATTGAATTCTTCACTTGCTTCTTCTCTTGGAGCTCTAATTTTAGCAAAGTATTAATGGAAAGTGAGGTTCCTTTAGTGAAATTAGGGTTAAATACCTTTTTTTCCCCTAACTTTTCCCGCTTCTGTTTGTTTTTCTTTTTCTTTATTACTTTATTCCTTTTCTCCTTATGGCTTATGTTCTACTCCTTGTTACCGATTGGGCTTTGATACTATATTTTGTCCTAGAAGAATCTTTCCACAATTGATTACTTTCTTTTGGAAATGGATAATCTGGTGATTCGATGTCCTAAGCAGCCTCTCTCCAATGTTTTCCTTACTTTCTGTAGACACCTGAAAATGTCTTGACCCCACAAGCCATTTCTCGCATCACCTACACTACCAATTACCCCTTTCACCAATTAATTAAATAAAAATCAAAATTATTTAATTAAGTAATCCTAGGCCATCCCTAACCATTCACCCTTAACCATTTACCCCAAATTCATCCTTAATAATGAATTAATTCGCTTAATTCATCACTAAACCTTACAACATCATTCCTCATTAATTAAGTAAATATTCTCAATATATTTATTTAGTTAATTTCTCTATCTCCTAATCCTAATTAATTAATTAAAACATGTTTATTTAATTAATCTCCACTACCCTACAGCCTAAACCTAGCCTAATTGAATAAATACCCATTATTTAATTAGCTACCCTAGCCTACCTAACCCCTAGACCTAAATTAATTAAATAAATCATTATTTAATTAATTTTAACCCCTGAATAGCCCACTTACTAGTTTTCTATACCCACATTAATTAAGTTAATCACTTAATTAAGTGGTTCAAACCTTGCTTAACACCTTCTCCCACACCCCTTGAATAAAAAATTATCTTTTATTCAAAAGGGTCACATGACCCTTCCACCTCACCTTTCCTCTTTCATGTTAGAGCTCTTTTTAATGTAAAGATCTCACACATGTGTTTCCCAAATGCACACATGTGGTCACATGTCATCCCATTCACCAATAAAATTAAATTTTTAATTCCAACACCTATCAAGGAAATCAATTTTTGTATTTCCTCATGTGTCTTAATCCTAATTAATGCTAAGCCTTCCCAAGGTGAATTAAAAATTTGAAAATAATCTCAACCCTCCAATCTTGTTGATGAAATCTAAGCCCCCCATCTCATCCTCTCATCTCCACCATTAGATCTCAACTTTCAATCCTAGCCATTGATCTCATTTCCCCTCCAATTTGCCTATAAATACAAGCCCTCACAAGTCATTTTTACATCCAAGTTTGAAGCAAGTTTACCATGCCAAAATAGCTCCTCGTTTCATCTCATCATATCCTTATTATGCCAAAATTGTGCTCAATTTGAGAGCAATCTACATCCATTATTCACATTTGGGTAAAGCTAGGAGGACTTTGGGTGCACTTCTCCTCAACCTTATCAAGGAGTGAGGGAGATTCATGGGCTTGGAAGGTATAATGTTTCATTTTTAGTTTTTCTTTCATGTTTTTAGTCCTTTGTAGTCTTTTTCATCTTCACTTTCCTTCTCCCTTTTTCCCTCCTCTTGTGACTGTCTTGCTTGTATCTCCGATACTTCAGTCATCTGGGAGTGTTGAATTTTCTGCTTCTTTTATTTCTTTTTATGACATTTATGAGGTATGGTTTCCTTGTCCTCCCCATATGTGTTGCAAATGATTCACAGAGGGTTTGGATGAAATGTGAAGGATTGTGGTTTCTTGCCAGTTCTGATCATGCATATGCTCTGGTAGCCCAACATTTTCCTTATTTTCAGTTTTGGTTCTTCTCTCATCCAGGCTTCAAAAACTTCCTCACTATTTATACTATATTTATCATCTTCTATCTCCACTTCACCCTCAGGATTAAGCTCATTTGTTGTCTCTTCTACGTCCAACCTTGTGATTGTGTAGAGATTCTTTGTGCATCCTTGTCACTGTATTCATCCTGATTGATTTATTCTATATATGTTTCCTCTATAGATTATTCCAAAGGGATGTTGACAAATTTGTTCTCATTGGAAAATGATAGCTCTTCTTTCCAGGAGTCTATGACACTATTTTCATCTACAAACCATCTCAGGCCTAAAAGTGCATTAAAAGCTTCTCCTTGATCCTTCATGGCTACCACAATGAAATCTAAGACATGTTTGATTTCCATCAAGTTAACTTCATCTTTATTCAATGTTACCATTGTCTGCATATGAGATACATCTGCCAAGATTATGTTTTAAGTGTTTTTGATAGCTTAGGCCTTCCTAACTACTCCCATAGCTTGTTTGTGATCATGTTGACATTAGCTCCCAAATCTATCATGACATTCGATACCTTTTACAATTAATGTGAACATCCACCATAAGTGGTTTTGTCTTCCAATCTCTATATGTTCTTCCCATCCTCCAGAGTTGACTCCTTTGACCTTGTTCTCAATGAGTCTATGTTGTTGTGTTGATTGGGCTAACTTCTTGAGAGCATCCACTTCTCCTTCGGTGAAAATTTACTTTTATTATTTCTCCTTTTCTTTCTTTTCTTACTATTTGTTTAGCCTCCTTCATGACTTCTTCATTTTGTCTCCTGGTTAGAATAAAGTATTCATCTTCCTCACTCTCTACCTCCTCTGTCTTAATGATGTAATGCCTTCCAGTATTAGTTCCTTGTCTTGTCACCACCCCAGCTTTCTCCTTCCTTTTCCTTCTCTCCTTGCTGGTATTTTTTGTGTGCTTCTTTGGTAATACTCTTCTTCTTCTATGGATTCAGTTGAAGACATGTCTATCTCCTCTTTGTTATTCTTCCAGAAAGTTCTTTCTCCTTGGTCTTTTGGTGCTCTTCTTATGATCCTTTCTCCTTTTTGATTGTTCAAGTTTTGTAACTCATCACTCTTAGATTGTGTTTGTGCATTCTAGAAGTATTGTTGTGCTCTCTCACAAGAAAATAAATCATGCTCTATGCTATTAAAAAATGAACATTGTGTTTTCTTTTCAGCCCAACATTTATTATCAAAATGTCAAAACTTACCACAATTGAAGCATGTGGCATCCTCCCTCCTTCGTTGATTTCTTCCACGACTTCTGCTTCCTCTATAGCCTCCAAAATAATCTCTATCATCACTATTATAGCTATTTCCATATGATGGTCTGCCAGAATTTGAATTTTGTATTGCATTAACATTCCTATGATTTCTCCAACTTGGTTTCTTGTAGTCTTGATCATATGAATTTTTTTCTTTATGTATGTCATATTACTGCTCTCCATGGAGTTTGTATTGTTTCTACCATACCATGCTTCGTCTTCTTCATCAGCAAAGTCTCTCTTCCTCCAGAAGTTCTGTGAAGGGCAATTTGGTGTTTCATGATCATCCCATTCTCCACATAATCCATAGTATACTGAATTAACTTTTTTCATTATTTCTTTGGTATTTTCTTTTATTGTGGTAGCTTGTCTTTCACCTTTCGTTGTAGGGCATTCATTTCTCAAGTGTCCTTCTCTTGTCCAGTATGAACACCAAATATTAGGTCTCTCCTTCTGTGTATTCCTCTCATGCTTAGCTAATATCTCCTATCTCAGCTTCAACTACAATTCCAACTTCAACTTCTCCAATTCTAGATTTTCCTTCATCTTATCTTGTCTGCACTAGGATTGAGACTCTATCCGGCAGGCCAATGTCACTTCTTCTACATATGTTTCAAAAATCCTTCCATCTAGGGATGACCTTATCTTAGGGCTTATTCTAGAAATAAACCACTCTATCTGTTGCTCCTAAGTCAATGGTTCCTCTAATCTCCTAGTTGTCTCCTTGAATCTCTTGTCAAATTCCTTTATTGATTCTTTCTCCAACTACATCAAATCTCTCATCTAACTTACTCCTTCTGTCAGAACATCTAGAACACAAAAGTTCTTTAAAAATAGATTCTTGATCTCATCCCATTCCTTGTCACTATCTAGGCATGTCTTCCTAAACCACTTCAATGCTTCATTCCTCAAGGTGCCTATGAAATCAAACATCTTAATTTCATCCTTTGTTACTCCCTTCCAGTTCTAAATAGACTCCAAAACACAAATGTGCTTTGCTTCTTCAGTAGTATCCTTCTCAAACACAGGTAACTTAACTGGGGTATCCATGATTGCTTTTCTCTAAATTTATGGTACTTTGTGGTAGACTTCCTCTGATCTGCTTCTTTAGTTCAGTTGTCTTCTATAAACTTGCTTTCCTTCTCTTCCCTTGTCTCTCTATAATCGGATCTCAAAGTACTCTTCTCCTAAAACCTCTACAAAATTGCTCTAGATCTCTGCTATTCTCTCTGCTTCTTTGTTTGCTTGAATATCTTCCTTCTCAACTAAAATTCTCTTGACTTTATATGGCACTTGGGGTGGCTCCTAGTCTAGGGATTGTGTTTCTTCATAGTGTCTCTTCAAATTAGGGGATTCTCTTATCTTTGTAAATGACATCATGTCAGCATCTAATGATAATTCAAATAGTCTTCCAAAACACTCAAATCTTCTCGCAATGTTTACTACATCTTCTCCTTCTTCTCTTATCTTTCTTATGCTTCAGGGAATTAGCTCCACTATGTATTCCTCATCCATCTTCAAAATCTCTGGTGTTACTTCATCTTCTCTGGCACTCTGCAATATAAACCCTAATTCACTTGTTCCTTCTCTTTCTCTTCTACATTCCTCTCTGGCAGCACCCACATTGGCATACTCTTCTACATTCTCCATCACATCCTCTATGCCTTCACCTTGTGATCTCCTTTCTCTAGTAGCACCTTCCCTGGCATGCTTAGTAGCATCCTTCAGGATGTGCTTGTCCTCTTCCTTCCTTCTGGAAGCACCCTTAGTAGCGTGCTTATCAAATCCTTCTGTCATTTCCTCCACTCTTTCTTTCATTCTTTCCTTTTCCATCTCTTGTGCCCTTTCCATCCTTCTGCTGGACACTCCCATCGCTTCTGATTTTGCTTCAATCTTTCTTCTCTACTTATCTTCATTTTGGTTCTAATTTCTTTTTTGATCTCTCTTTTCTTTCGTTTCTCCCCTTTCACCATGGGTGTTCTAGATTTGGTATTTCATTAGTCCTCTTATTCCCCATGGAAATGTTATTTGAAGAGTCACATCATTTGAAAGGTCCTTGCAGACCCTACACCCTTCCCACTTGCCATCCCCTAAGTGCATGCCCCCTCTCATAGAGGTAGAAACTTAAGGAGACTTGAATTTCTTTGCAATTTGAAAAAATTTCCTGCCAATCTCACCTTTTATCTTTTCCAGAACTCTGTACTACTTTTCAAATGTTTTCCCCTTTCAATCTTTAACTTCCCTTTTCCAGGGTCCTAGTAATGGAAGCAAATCTAACCAAAAAATGTAGAGGGATACTGGTTCGGAGACCCGATCCTTAGTCAAGTCTTTGTAGTCAGTTTATACCTCGGTTAGGTAGCTAGAGATTGACAAAAAACAAAACATCACAAATACACCATAATAAGATAACACATCATTACCCAGTACCGGTAGACTACCATACATGTATATTATCAGCAATCAAATGCATACATCCATTGTCCATCCTCTGACATAGTTACATAAATGACTTCTGTAGACACCTAAAATTGGCTTGCTCTGCAAACTAGTTTCTCGTACCTTTACACCAATTCATCCCCCCTATTAATTAAATAAATTCATCTTATTTAATTAATTTATCCCTAACCATCTGTCTATCCCTTGTGATCAATTAATTCATTTAATTTGTCACTATACCTTACAACACTATCCTAATCAATTAAATAAATATTTCTAATATTTATTTAGTTGATTTTGTCCATTTCCCTAATCCTTGTTAATTAGATAAATCATTCTTATCTAATTAATCTATCCTACTGATCAATCTACCCTAGCCTACCTATCCCCTAGATCTAAGTTAATTAAGCTAAACACTTAATTAACCTTGCTTAGCCCATCCTCCCACACACCTTTGAATAAAAATCAATCTTTTATTCAAAGGGTCAAATCTTCCTTACCCCTCATTTATCACCCTCTTACACATGTAAGAGTACATCTTCACATCTCCACATAAAGGTGAATTTTTAATTCACACTCCCCCATGAGTTGAATTAAAAATTCACTTGTCATGTCCACTCTTCCCAAAAATGAATCTTTAATTTATTTTTGTTCTCCACACCTTTCCCCATGTGAATTTAAAATTCACAAATAATGAGAGCCCTCCAATCCCATTGACCAAGCTTCAACCCTTGATCTCTCTCATCCACTCCCCTTGTGACACTTGTCACAAGGCTATGGCTTCAATCCTAACCCTAACTCTCATTCATTTCTAGCCCTTGATCTCAACTCTTGATCCTCACCCTCCATCCTCTTTTCTAAAAATCTATAAATGAGACCCTCACCTAAGCCATTGGGAAGGGGACTTCTTCTTGCATCAAACCTCTGCCAAAATTTCTCTCAATCTCCTCATCATACTCTCATAATGCCAAAATCATTCCTCATCCCCATCTCAATCTCCATCTAAGTCCAATCTCTTGTCTACATTGTGTTGTATGCATTTGAGCAATCCACATTATTCATCAACTTGGGTAAAATCTGAGGAGCTATCGGGTGCAACTCCTTCCCGCTATCTTGGATTTGTGGGTCAAGTGAAGGTATCATTTGTGTTTTGCATTTGATTTGTATTTTGACTTCATTTTGACATCATAATCTACGTTTGGCACACCCGGTCTTGGATCTAATCGTCAGTTAGTGAAGGTTTTGTTGTCAAAATCTTCATTTTCTAACCCTAGTTGTAGCAAGTTTTGCAAGTTTTGGTAGTGAACTGTTGCAGGTTGCATCCTATGCAGAAACTAACCTCACGGTTGTGATCAGAAGGCTATTTCTAAGTTTTTTGATAGTAAATTTGACTATGTTCTGTGATTGGAATTTTTGAAAATTTTTGAAAAAAATTTAGGGCCACAGGTTGTACCGTATAGATCCATACCATATGGATCCATGACCCCCCTGCCATACTAATCTATGCCTGGTCTATTTTTTGTCATTACTAGTTGTCTCGTGTTGCAAGTTTGTTCTTGGTTGGGTATTGCAATTTTTTTTCTGTGAGTGGGTGTAGTGAAATGCACAGAGCTTCGACACCCCGCAAACACCACCATCTAATGACTAGTCATCACCACTCTCTCTAGGTTGACACCTGCTAAACCTGCTACCTCCATATCTCCACTTGGCCCTAGGTTTTCCTGTTGAAACCCTGCACTGTCACCACTCCTTATACCTCCCGTCGCCACCAGTGGCGGTGACATGCACCCGTCAACACCTCTGCATTGCTTACCCTCCGCCCACGACTTGGTCGACACTCCTGGCTTCTGCTACCTCCAACTCCACCGACCTCCTTGACTAGTCGCCACCCGCTAACCTCTCACTCGCCACTCCATCCAACACCCCCCACCACCTCTGCACATCCCCTCTTCCCGCCGCTCCATCCAACACTCTCTGCCTACTCTGCACCTCTCCACCGCTGCTCATCCTCCATTGACTATGTCTCTCCACTCCACCACCCGGTCGACTATCCTCAAGACTTGGTCACCACTCTTTTGAACTGGTCGCTGCTCATCTAAAAAAAAACCTGCGCTACCTTCAAACTCCACCCCGAGCTCCACCTCCGTCGCCAACTCTAAAGCCCTAAACTATAACAAACCCTAAACCGCTAATAGAGGTATATCATTGAACCACACAACATGATTAAAACAGAAGTTAGTGTTAAACTCTTTTCATGATATATTGTTTCAAAGATTCGGTGGCCGCTAAGGGGCGGTCACATTAGGGACCAGCGTGGACAGGGGCTAGCCCCCAAGCATTGCTTTACATTTTTTTTTTGCACTACCTTAGCCCACGGTCACATGACCGATCAGAGGCTTCTTATAAACCTTGACAATAGATTGTAACTGCCAAGATGAAGACCATACATGTGATCAGGAGAAGTCAAAACTGCCAGCATTTTTCTTAACTGCTAAGGTTCTTTCTTGTTGCCTCTATATACCAAAATAGGCTATTTTTTTCAAATTTTCACAACTTTCACATACGGAGTCAAAAATTCACAAACAAGGACTTGCCGGAAAGCTAACGAGGTGAACTACATAGTTGTGAGGAAACTTTCAGGTGATGGTACCTTTTCCAGTCTTTTTTTGCAGTCAAAGTCAAACCTACTTGCAATCTTCAAATGCTCATATCTTTTACATTTTTTATCGAATTTTCACAATTTTTTTTTAAAGTGCATAGAATTTCACGTAGAATCTGTTCATGAAATTAATTTTTTTGTATCAATTCATTTTTCATCAGATTTATCAGATTCTTGATTTTTGCATAACAATCATCTTGGCTAGTCTACTTGCTTCATTTTTTATTTTGTGACTTGCAGGTGATCATACAAGGCTGGAACAACATCAAGAATAGCATATACAGTAGCTTGGACAGTGAAAACAATCTAGGTACATTCATTCTAATCTTTCTTCATAATCTTGTTTGCAAACACACTTCAATTTGGGATATAAAACGAATCATTGTTTGCATACACACTTTGATTTGGCCTTCTAAAACAAACATTTGTTTTCATCACATATCAAAATTGGGCATAAAGTCAACAAGTGACTTCATCACACATTTGGATTTTGGACATAAAAAGAACCATTGCTTGACTTGTCTTTCACACATTTCAATTTCTAAGGGCAATTAACCACTGGAAGTGTGAATCAAGTGTGCGTGTGTATGCTCTCTCCTCGCACCACAAGGTGATCTTGGAGATCCAAAACACCTCACTTGATTCACTTTTGTTTACCCTTTCCTAGGAGGCCTGCTAGGGGATTTCATCACCCCTAGGGACGACATCAATCGAGGCTGAATTGAAAGACACCCTCATTGAAATCAGAATCTTGTCACTCTTGGCTAAGCCCCAAAGAACTTTCTACCTTTGGGAAGTGAAGGTGAAGGGTGGGTTATCCCCTTCTCCCGGCTGTGTGGTAGGATTTCACTTTCAATTCCTAGTCAACCTCGTGTAAACATTGCCCAAAACCTAATTGGCCATACCTCATCAAACTAGACATTAGGGCATGTTGATGTGTCTTCCACATGTTCTTGTTTATTCATCATCATATTCTTCAAATTCAAAATTCAAAATAGATTATGTGTCTTGCGTGAGTGATTCATGATTGTACAGGTGTGATCATTTCATTGAACATTGCCAAATCAAGCTAAACACCAAACACATAAGACAAGTCATTCAACTCATTCTTCCAACACATCCAAATCCAATCACATTCATCCTAATCACTCATTTTTAGCCACTTCATTCCTAATCACATCCAAGTCATCCTAAATCAATCCTAATCACATCCTTGTCACTCTACATCATCAAATCATCATCATTCTATCTAAATCATTATCCAAACAACATCATTCTAATCATTACACATCATCATTATCTCCATTCTTGTCAAATCAACCTCAATCCCAAACATCCCTAAGCACATCCTAGTCACATCTTCATCATTCATCCTCATCCCATCAACATCATCTGAGTCATCATCCTAGTCATTACATATAATCCAATCATTCCAAGCTAAATCACATCCTAACTACTTTCATCCCAATCCAAAATCCAAATCAACCCAATCAAAAATCAAGACCTTAATTGATCATCCAATCAAATCAACCAAATCAATGCTATTACTTAAATGTCATTAGTCCACCTTAAGTATAGAGAATCATCTATCCTTTGAAACAAATTGAATCACCCTAAGGTTTTGAAATTTTATTCCCAACATCACAATCATCCATTATCCTCCATTTCATCTCATATCTCTCCCACAAAATGGATCCTTATGAAGCAATGCAACAATTACAAAGACTTAGAAACGTCTATGAGAACATGGATCCTAATGCTAAGGAAAAATGTAAAAATGACATTAAGGATATACCCTTAGGACACCTCATCATTGGAGAATCCCAAACCCCTACCCAACCTTCATCATATCAAAAAACACCCTACATATCATCCCCATCCACATCATATCAATCTTCATTCTTTCAACCTTCATACCAACCTACATCTTACATATCCACTCCATCAACCTCATATCAACCTTTACCCTCATATCAATCATCATCCCCTTACACATCCATTCCATCATACCTACCCCACCAATCAATACCTCTAACTCATCCATCCCCCAACCTTTGTCATGCTAACTTTGATCAAGGGAATACCAATCTATCACACCTTATCTTTGAAATCCAAACCTTATATCAACGACCATTTCCCCATACAAATCCCCCATCCCCTAATCTCCATCCTCCAATCCTCCCATCACAACATCCCTCTAACCTTATCAACCTTAATCCATCACCTTATGTATCTCCCAATCCACCAACCCCTATAACATATACACCTTCTAATCCACCATCAAATCTTCCATATCCTAAGCCTATAACATCCAAAGAATCCTTGTGGGATTTCCTCCAAAGAACATCACCAAGCAAAGAAAAGGAATCCCCCAAATCCCCCACCCCTCCAACACCACCATCTAGTCCAACACCTATCCTTGAACCCACCCAAGAACCATCACTACCTAATCCCATCACCCACCCATCCAATCCCAATCCTAATCCTACACCAACCACCCTTACTATCCATCCATTACATTGTTCTTCAACCCATACACTCATGAAGGATACCATCCATTGGCTATTAGAAAGGAATGAAACACTCTCATGCAATCCAACATCCACCAAACCTCTTGAACAATCTCCTATCATAACTCAAGAACCATCATGCAGCCATGTTCAAGAGCCCATAAGTCAAGAACCTATCACATCCATCCAAAAACCTACCACATCTATCCAAGTCACTCCCACTTCTATCCAAGCACATGAGCTATGTCAAGAATCAAATCCAAAGCATGTTGAAACATCAACCCCTTCTCCTAATCAAGACCTAACCATCCCATCTAATCCCATCCCCGATCCCCTCCCATCTATTGATCAACTTATTGATCTCACACCATCTTCTACCACCCCTTTATCATCCACCATTAATCCTTTACCTCCATTTACCAATCCCATCCCAAATCCATCCTCCTATTCACTTGGACAAAGCACTTTCGTTCATGGTGACTCCCTTGTAGGAGGTGAACAACTTCCATCCACCATCTATCCTTCTCTAACAAATAATGGACTCACATTTTGTTTCCAAAGCACCAAACATCCCATCGCATGTCGCATACTCCAACATATGAACTATCAAGGGAAAGGCTTAGGCCTTCATGAACAAGGCATCTTGGAGCCCATCCACACCATATTCCATCCATCCTCGCATGGCCTTGGCTATACACCCCAAGAAAAACAATCTAAACATGTTGATACCATCCACCCACCTTCCAAAATCCATTCATCCAATCCCAAACATGGTGCATCTCATCGCACCCCCAAAAAATATGTTGCCATCCCCCCTCCATCATCATATCATTTGCAAAAGCATGTGACCATTCATCTCCCTCCATCAAATTCACCTCCACTACTTCCAACTCCAAATATTCCTATGAAATCCACTTTACCTCCTATCCTACTAACTCCCAACATCCCTATCCACAAATCCTCTTATCCTCCCATCCTCCCAAACATCCCTATCCATAAATCTCCTCATCCCTTTATCCATAAATCCATTTTTAACCCCTCCACCCATAAATCCCCTAAAACTCCCAATCAAGACCAACAAAGGCACACATCATCCAAACATGAAGCTTCCCCCAAATCCATGGGATTCAAAAGTAATAATTTGAATGCCTCAATGTATAAAGCACAAAATCCTAAAGATGTTATCCCTTCCAAGCAAAATCAAAATTTTAAAAGCCTATCAAAGCCCACACCATCACAAGAAAAAGCAAAAACAAAAATGGTGTGGGTCCCTAAACAAAAAGCACCAAACTCTAATGAGGCATCCACATCCCAATCTACCCCACAATCCCAAACATCCCACTCCCCATCTAAAAATCCCCCAAATCCTAAGTCTATTTGGGTCCCTAAAACCCCAAATCGGCCATTCAAAAATCCCCCATCCCGATCCCCATTACTCCCAACTCCACATCCAAAGTACAAGCTTCCAAATACATCACGGTGTGTGCAACCATTGGTCTTGGTTCCCTTCCACCACTTAACATTCCCACATACCCCCATCTCTCCGTCTTTCGTTCACTATCCTACATATCTTCCCCATCACATTCCTATGGTCCATGCTTTTGCATAATCCACATCATACTCTGCATAACCCACATCATAATCTATTATCCACCATCCATTCCATCATTTCCTATCTACCAACAATCCATGCAATCATCATCCATAATGATATCCAACATGGCACCATCTTCACCTTGCTATGGAAACAGATGCTAGAGTCCCCCTTCGATCAAAAAGAAAAAAAATTAAAAAATCAAGAAAATAGTAAAGAAAAAAAAATCCATCCAATGGTGAAAACCACTCCTTGTGGCGCCGTGGGCAAGTACCATGATGAAAATCCCTTATGGGCATCATGCGTAATCCCTTCTCCATCCATTTTGTATCTCTACACTTGGGGGCAAAACCATATCCTTCATCCACATCCATAATATCCTTTGCACATCTTATCCACTGTCTTATCCTAATCCTATCATATTCCTATCCACTACCCCCTATTTATCTTATCATTCCCCATCCATTCTATCCACTATATCCCCCTCCTTAGATCTTGATAAAGACAAGGGGAAAAATATCAACAACATGCTTTGGAGGCCTCTTGGCATACTCCCTTTGTAAGTATATCCTCCATCCATCTACTGCAAAGTCCATCCATTCAAACATGAACCCATCATGCAAAATTCTAAGTATTGGGGGCATATGATTCCTTGTAACCTAGCCCTTGGAGAAAATCCTAAAACCCCCCATCCATATATCATGCATACCTATCCTATCCCTCATCCCTATCTTCCATCTATCTAACATGCATCCCTATCGCTTGTCCATTCATCTATCATGAATCAGCTATCCATCATCTTTCATTGCCAATCCCCCTATACAACCCCATCATTTTCACCTCTAGACTTGGTGTTCCCTTGTCATTGGTATCTAGCATAAAGGCTATCCAAATGAAATCTAATGCAACCATCATAATAAACAATGCCCTTTCCAAAATCACAAAAATCCAAAAAGATCAAAAAATCCATAAAATCCCAAAAAAATATCCATCACAAAATCAACATTGCTCCATCAACATCTCATCATCTTCCAACATCCACAAAATATTCCAAATCATCCAACACATCATCATCCCACATCAACATCACAAATCAAAACTACATATCATCACCACCTGCATCTTAATGTGCCTTGATCCCATGGATACAGGGTATGTAGGTAGTCTGGAATATGCAGGATGTCTCCAGTACTCAGGTACATAAGATGCACCCATCCAACCCGCTAAGCTTACACTAGATCCAAGCATTGCATCACCTATCGAAGCATCATCCCTTAATCAAAATCATCAACTATCAAATCAGCATCAACCACAACTTGTCACCATCATATCTTGAGCCAATCTTACAACATCAACTAAGCATCATCCAATCATCTATCAATTCTTGCCTTAGGATATATCTTTCCTAAAATAGGTAGAATCTATCAAATCATTATCCATCTTGGCAAGAGATACAATGGCTACTTGTTTGGTTCATTGGTCTTTTTCAGTTTTGATTTTTATCTTTTGTCCTATTCGAAGATCACATCAAAGCTACCTTGATCTCACTATATCATGGTATGTGGCGAAAACATCTAGAATGGGGCATAGTCTTACTTTTGTATACTGTGCTTGTGGGTTGATTTCATTACTCCAAGCTAGTATTCATATCTTGTAGATCATAGGGTCGGTTCTAGCATATTGATCTCCTTATGCATCTAAGGTTCATCATACCTTTTGTGTACTAAGGGCTTATGCTATGAGTCCCCTTCCCTCATCTAGACAAGGTTGTACTATCTTGGGCATGCATGAGATCATCCCTTTGTCTGCGTGTCTAGTCCATGCAAATGTTGGATAAACATCATCACCTTGGTCTTCTATACCTTGGTTAAAATATCCACTTTGCTATATCAAACCTAGGATTTCTCTAAATCATTTTCAGCACAATGATCATCCACCAATCAATCTCCCAACATTATCACACTTTCATCTCACTCCTTATCCTCCAACCACTTCTACCAATCTGTTCCATCCATTTCGAGAGCACAACCGTGTTCTTGTAACCCGCCTATCCTCTCGAGGGGGCATCACCCTTACCAATTATCTCCAAACCTTACCCTATTCTTCCAAGCCAAAATTATTTTTCTATCCAATCCAACTCTATGTTTTAACTTCTTTGAAATGATGTTACTTAGCTGCAGCACCATCTCAAAGAGGGGCAAATGTAGACACCTAAAATTAGCTTGCTCTGCAAACTAATTTCTCGTACCTTTACACCAATTCATCCCCCTATTAATTAAATAAATTCATATTATTTAATTAATTTATCCCTAACCATCTGTCTATCCCTTGTGATCAATTAATTCATTTAATTTGTCACTATACCTTACAACACTATCCTCATCAATTAAATAAATATTTCTAATATTTATTTAGTTGATTTTGTCCATTTCCCTAATCCTTATTAATTAGATAAATCATTCTTATCTAATTAATATATCCTACTGATCAATCTACCCTAGCCTAACTATCCCCTAGATCTAAGTTAATTAAGCTAAACACTTAATTAACCTTCCTTAGCCCATCCTCCCACACACCTTTGAATAAAAATCAATCTTTTATTCAAAGGGTCAAATCCTCCTTACCCCTCATTTATCACCCTCTTACAATGTAAGAGTACATCTTCACATCTCCACATAAAGGTGAATTTTTAATTCACACTCCCCCATGAGTTGAATTAAAAATTCACTTGTCATGTCCACTCTTCCCAAAAATGAATCTTTAATTTATTTTTGTCCTCCACATCTTTCCCCATGTGAATTTAAAATTCATAAATAATGAGAGCCCTCCAATCCCATTGACCAAGCTTCAACCCTTGATCTCTCTCATCCACTCCCCTTGTGACACTTGTCACAAGGCTATGGCTTCAATCCTAACCCTAACTCTCATTCATTTTTAGCCCTTAATCTCAACTCTTGATCCTCACCCTCCATCCTCTTTTCCAAAAATCTATAAATGAGACCCTCACCTAAGCCATTGGGAAGGGGACTTCTTCTTGCATCAAACCTCTACCAAAATTTCTCTCAATCTCCTCATCATACCCTCATAATGCCAAAATCATTCCTCATCCCCATCTCAATCTCCATCTAAGTCCAATCTCTTGTCTACATTGTGTTGTATGCATTTGAACAATCCACATTATTCATCAACTTAGGTAAAATCTGAGGAGCTATCGGGTGCAACTCCTTCCCGCTATCTTGGATTTGTGGGTCAAGTGAAGGTATCATTTGTGTTTTGCATTTGATTTGTATTTTGACATCATAATCTACAATTTCTATGCTAGTGCTTACATCAGAATATGCTCTTATTCTCCTATCATGCTTACTTACTTTCATTCTACTGCTCCGATCTATATATTATACTATATCTATTACATCAAGGATTGTGTCTTCTGTTAGCTTCCGGCCTCCACATCTTGTATAATCTCCTCTTGTCAGCCCTATTCCCTATCAAGTAACCTGCTAACAATTTTTACCCCCAAAAACTCTAGTGAAAAATGCAAGGCATTTTTCACTTTGCTAGGGTGTTTTAACCATTGTTGATAATTTAAAAAATATTTGAAACACCATTAAAATAATTCCTGGGCATTTTTTATAATGGAGGGACACTTGTATTCATGCTAGGGAATTCAAAACCTTCTCCAAGCATGTAAAACAATTGCAGAGACATTTTCAAATTTACCTACGTGTTTTGAAAGCTATAGGGGCATTTTTAGAACTTCTAATGGTGATTTTGCAATTGTTGGAACATTTTTACTATAGCAAGGTCATTTTTGCTAATGTTGGGTACATAAAAATACTCATAACATCCCCAAAAATATCCTTTAGGTGTGATACATGTCACATGCATTGTTCTGGATGCCGAAACAACAATTTACCATAGTTAAATGCCCCCCAAATTCCCTCCAAAGCTTCTCCATGTAGTAGGTTTACACATAATCATAGTTTTGAAAGAGAAGAGACTTGCAGGAGTGTGCTTGCATGATGGGAAGGAATTTAATTTTTTAATTTCACTCTCTGCTAATGAGGGTGCCAGGTAGACTCCTCCCCAAGCTCCTTCAATGCAGCATGTTCTCGCTTCATCGCAGTTCTTTTGATGGGAAATTTGAAAACTCCTCCACCTTTATGCTTTTGATATTAAAATATTTCTATTAAGCAATAATTTTAATTTTTAATCCTCATCATTAATGCTGACATTTAAACACTACTACTAAAATGATGGGAATTATGACACGAGCTCATACAATGTTTGGGGGTCACATAAACTTGCGAGGGGCCTTTATATTTGATGTAGATTCTTCTCCCATCACCAAAAAATGAACAACAAATTGAATTTTGAGAGCTCCTTTGTAACTGGGGCCAGTCGACAGGCCACTTTAAATATTTTTTTTTTGTTTTTTCACAATGGCCACAAAACTCACTCGACAAATTTGAAACTGAAACAAGAGCATCTTGATACAATGTTGAAACTTATAAATTTTCCAGACTTGATTAATAACATGATTTAGCCCCTACTTAACACACCCTCTTAAAAATGTTGAAATATTAAAATCAAGCTCAAAACTCATACAATCAACATGAAATCAAGCTAAAGGTAGCTTATACATACTAAAGATCCTCTAAAAATGTTTTTTTGAAGACGAGCTCAGGATTAGGAGATTTTAATGCCAGTAGTTTTGGGCCAGCATGCTGCTTTAGGGTTTGAAAATTAGGTCTCTCTATCAATCTGAAGGTCATCCTCCTCAAGAAATGGGAGACAAAAACAAATTCCAATAATGGATCTTGTTCGGAGATGCATGCCCTTTGTGGGCATAGTGAGATTCTAGAAGATCTCCAGGCTGTAGACCAAGTACCTTCAATTTGAATGCTTTGTAACTGCTCAACTGCAATTCTCTAATTTTACAATTTTCAAACATTATTTGGTGGCCCTAGGCCCCCAAAAATGAAGAACAAAAACCTTCATCTATCAAATACCTTGTTCTCAGATGACTGGCCCAAACAAAATTTGAAAATATTGCAACAAAATGCCTATTCACTGTCACTAATGATCTCCATCATACCTTTGAATCTGCCACTGTTAAAATTTGTCAAGTTTATCTCATTTATTAGTTTAATATAAAAATTAGTGCCTTCACATGTAACATGTTCAGGGAGAACCTTAGTATGCACCTGTTCCAACTTATCGAAACCATATTTCAGCCCCAAGATAGAGAAATCAAATTGTAATAAATCAGGGACATATGCCATACGGACTAAATCCTAGAGATCATGATAATATAGCAGTTTACCCATCTTCTTTGAATCAACAAAAAGGCCCTCTAGAAGTGTCTCATTACCATCAAGGACAAGGAGGTATACATGGTCAAAATTCTTTTGTGTACATAGGAGGAAATCCTTGAGTACTCTTAGCTAAAAAGGTTCATGCTCAACCATTCCTCCACTCTAATTTGTATCATAGTTGTACTCATTAATTTTTTGCAGCTTACTAATTTTATCATGTACTCTATTGTCTTGTAGAGAAAACTTAGCTTCAGATATAATAAGATTCCTATCAAAGGTTAAGTTACGATCTTCACAAAATTGGAGAACTCTAGTGTCAACTTTATACATGTCAAACTCTTGAGCACAGAGCATTTGATCAACCATCATCAACTTAGCAATAGGTCTACTTAGAAGTATATTATCTTCATCCAGTATAAGAGGATTTATATAATCTGAATTTTGTATTACACATAGGAGGCAATTCCCTTGGCTAAGACTTTAATCATAATTTCAATGTTCTATTTACACCTTGGGCTAATCTTCCTCAAGTTCTTCACATTCTTCATGTACTCTTGGTCATTTGCAAAGACAGGATTATCTCTTCACCAATAAGGACTATCATTTCTCATATCTATTGGAGTAGGAGGCTCATCATAAAGGACATTTTGCCTCACATTCATTCTTGACACAAAAGCCTCTATCTTCTCAACATGAAGATCTAAATCTTTCTCAGCATTATTGTATTCAAAATCATTGCAGTCATTAGAAGAGCGTATAGATAGATTTTCAACAACATTTGCACCACCAATAGTTAGCATCTCTAACCCATATTCTAAAAACTCATTAAGGAAGGAAGCTTGTTCATCCATAGGCAAAAATGTGTCCTTATCATTATAGTCAACAAAGCAAGGAATCACCATGTTTGCATATCCTTCTTCAACATCACCAATCACCTATGTTGATTCACCATATTGAATACTTCGGTATATTTTTATTTGTTGATTAATAGATCTATAACAAGGTATAATCTCATATATTTCATTTTCCTCATCACACCATGTATTTTGAATGTCATGACTACAATCCTCATCTACATACATTCCATCAATGAGATGATAACAAACTTCATTTTCCCATTGCAATATGCACCTTTAAACATTACCTTACTCTCTTAATCCTCATGTGACATGTCACTACTTAGCTCACACAAAGCAACTGGACCACTACCACTATTGATTGTAGACATGATATTTTTTGCATAATAAAGTTTCATCTTCTGAAGAAGAACAATCCATTCATATATATGATTAACATTAAGAAGCTTTAACTCTTCAGGAAAAATACTCAGCCCTAACCCATAGGCTTCACAAAACAAATCAATGCATATAGAGTCTTCAAGTCTACAACATTTATGGATTGCCAACAAAACAT
Source organism: Cunninghamia lanceolata (assembly GCA_027924645.1). NCBI lineage: Eukaryota > Viridiplantae > Streptophyta > Pinopsida > Cupressales > Cupressaceae > Cunninghamia > Cunninghamia lanceolata. Next base: position 13,674,325 of record BSBN01000854.1, read on the forward strand.
CCATAAACCTTACATAAAAATCATATGGGGACTCTCCTTTATGCCTTTTTATATTAAGTAATACTTGGATAAGAAACATATGATCGACATTATCTACATACTTTTCAGACTTTTCATGGAGTTCACTATGATTTGAATGATGAAATGATGATTTAACTATAATAGTGCTACCTTGACAATCATTGTTATTTTATGATCTACAATTTTCATCTATGTGAGTTGTTTTAACATGATCAATCCTTGCATACATATGTCCTTTCATCATGGAATACTTCATATTATTCTCAATATCCATAGCTATAGAATATGCTTGATGAACTATTGTAGGATTTTTATCTCTTAGTAAAAAGATTACCTCTTCATCAAATGCACTAAGGCATATAACCAGACATATTGCATCATTTGGCCTGACATTCTCTGGAATATCTCTTATTGTCTTTGCAAACCTCAAATTGAAAGCTAGAACCAACTCGTCTCCATACTTCTAAATGTGAACAAGTTTATTGATTAATAATCTTACATCAACCCTTTCACCAAAGTGATCAGAAAATGCTATTCTAAATTCTATCCATGAAGAAATACAGTGCATCGGCAAGTCTGTAAACCAATCTCTTACATCTCCTTTTAGAGATTGAAAAAAAAAACTCCATTACAACATCATCTTCCTCAATCTCATAGTCACTCATAAAATCACTAAATGCTTGTAGGTGTTTACTTGCTAATTTAGAACCTTTCCCACTAAACTTGGGCAATGATATCTGACTTCACTAGGAATAGGGTTAGCATCGCCTTGAATATCATTGAAATCAAGAGACTTGTATCTTCCAATAGAGAAAGGTTTTCTTTGTGGGAAGATCTTATGTTGTTTTGTATATGCATTATAACATTTGAATGTGAAAGGGGAGAGTTAAAATGATAATCCATTTTCACATATATCTTAATGAGGATCAACTTTCCTAGTCACCAATTGTTGACAAATTCTTTCATCTTAACAGGATATCATGAATACATAGCCAAACTCGTTATCTCTCCTATTGGAGTCATTCATTTTTTATTGCATTTCACTACATGAGACATTTGCATACATTTTATTTTGATGCACAAGAGTTATAGGCATACAAAGACCTTACATACTTTCACAAAACATGCATAGGTTATATGTATGAAGAACCTTGTACCTTTTCATCTATAGTGCATATTTTACTAATACATACATATTAAAATCATACTATTGAAATGTGCAGGTGTATCGTGCTTGTTTTAATTCACTTCTTTACAACATAGATTCATAGTTAGTCAAGGAATAACACTTCTTCTCAAAGAATGCCATAAATGAATTCCATACACAAAGCTTTCCTCATTTGAAGATATAATGAGAAGAAAAGATAAAATACTTAGAGAAATATTCTAAACTTCATATAAATTGTTCCTTTGATAGAATCCCTAGCAAATCTATGCAATACAATTGCACAAACAAAAACAATTCTTTAGCAATTGATCAAGTTCATTCACAGAGTCGCCACCTCTTCAAAGAGGGAAAAATCTTCAAGCAACTAAAATATCCTCAAAGATAAAATACTTTTATGATTCCATTCCACCAATAGAGCACCATTATTTTACAAAATCTCCAGATGTGCTACAATAATTTCTTCAAAAACTAAGTTTGTCTGTCTTCAAATTATTTGACTCTTCCCAAATAGATATGCATCTATCTAGTCCCCAGTAGAGTTGCCAATCTATTGGTTCCAAAAACTATATCCACCAATTTCTAGAAGGTAGGAAACCTTTATGATTGAAATTATGTGAAGCTTGGTGAACGAATGGGAGATTGGTTTCATACTCTTCTTCCCTACTCTTCAAGCTTTGCAAGACCTAGGTGGTTTCCCCTTTATGGCACTAGATACAATTTAACAATAAAGTTGAAACATAGTGCCTAGAAGATGAAAGGCTTCATACATATTAACAAGGATTTATATTGTTGGGAATTAATGTGTCTCAACCTTGGTAATTCCTTGCATTATTTATGATTGTATTTATTTATTCATTGCCTATGATGTAAATTAATTGTAAATTATATATTGTCATTTTGTAGGATGTGGCACGGTGATGTGTCATCCTACATGGAAGATGACAACTTGTAATTTTGTCCTCACATGAGGAGATAGGCATCCCACTTTGTGGTAGGAGTATTTTTCCATGTGTTGGCATCTTGGGTGTTGTGTAAGGGAATGTTGACCAAAACGGTTATGACGGATTCCTATGATGAAGTTATGACATGTAAGAGTCAGAAATAGAAGCTTGTAAGACAGGTGAAGACATGTGTCGAAGAGCATCTTTAAAAAAGGCATCTTTGGGTGCCCCAAGGTGGACTATGACATGTTGTAAGAGAATATTCTATTTATAGCCTGTGTATGACAGATTCTCTTATAGCTGTAAGTTGTAATTGCTATGACAGATTCTATGATAGTCATAAGAGTCGTAAGAGCATCTGTCATAGCCCATTTTGGAAATAGGTGACCTCTTTGGGATGGGAGCTATGGACAAGTGTCAGATACATCTTACAATGTTGACCAAGTGTCCATAGGTATGGGTTTTGGGCCATGAGGCCAAGTTGGACGCCCATTCCAAGATAGAGCCAAATTTGCCTTGTATATTCTATATAAATAGGTGCTTGGAGGAGGAGATGGAGTATGTGATTGACAGGTACTGTTATGCTGCCGGATTGACTCCAGACACAAGTGTTGAAGACTATTGAAGCTTGCATTCAAGTGTATTGTAAACCATATTTAGTTTTGATGATACATTGTGCAAGTTTCTGAGTGTGGGGTTTTTCACCTGATAAGGGTTTTCCCCATGATATATCTTGTCTCTCTTCTTCTATCTTCTTTCTGGTTCTATGTGTATTTCTGCAATATATTTGTTATATGTTTCATATTGCTATATTTGTAAAGATTAAATTGAATTTGTATAGCTCTCCCCTCATTAGATTAGTGTAGGAAGCGATTTCTGCACACCTAGCTTCCTTTCAGTTGGTATCAGAGCTTGATCACCTTTGGTCCTAGTTGTTGGGTAGGAGTTTTTTGAGCTGATCTTAAGTTGAGTGGGAGTCTGTACAAAGTATTCTGAATCTTATTGCAGCAAGGAGATGGCAAGTACATCCGAAAGGATAGAGGTGGAGAAATTTAATGGCACTAATTTCGAGCTATGGAAGCTCAAGATGGAAGACATGCTTGTTGATTGAGACCTATGGGAAACTATTAGTGGAACAAAACTAGCTATAATGTCACAAGATGATTAGGATCTCAAGGATCGGAAGGCTAAGGGTCTCATAAGACTTAGTCTTGCTGATTTTGTCTTGTTAAATGTCCATGAAGAGGCTACTGCAAACTTGCTTTGGAATAAGTTGGGATATGTGTATCAAGCCAAATCCCTGGTTAACAAACCTTTTCTGAGAAAGAAGTTGTATTCTCTTCAAATGGAGAATGGAGGATCTATTGCAGAACATATGAATGATTTCAACATGTTGGTTGCACAATTGACATCCATTGGTGTGAAGATGGAGGAGGAGGATCATTGTATGACATTGCTTTGTTCTTTGCCAGACTCATGGGACCATCTTGTCATGGCTATTAGAAGCACCACATCCACATTCAAAATGGATGAAATGGTTTCTTCGCTATTGTCTAAAAAGATGCAGAGAAAGTCTTCTGAGGCAGCCAAAGAGGCTCTTGTAGTTCATGGAAGACCTAAGGAGAAAGGGAAAAAGAAGGACAAGAAAGATGAGAAGGATAGATCCAAATCTTGTGGGAGATCTAAATCTAATAGAAAGTCTAAGGCTCTTTGTTGGAACTATGGTAAATCTGGGCATTTCCAAAAGGAATGCAAAGACGAAAAGAAAAAGAAGAAGAACCCAGATTCAGATTCTCACAAGTCACAAGATGATGGTGATGCCTTCATCGCAATCCTAGCAATCCATGCATCTGATGATGTGTGGCTGATTGATTCTAGTGCATCATTCCACATGACCTCGCATCAAGACTGGTTTACTAAGTATGAGGAGTTCGATGGTGGAAAAGTGTACCTGGGTGATGACTCTCATCTAAAGATTGTTGGTCATGGAAGAGTCTCTATTTGATTCCCTGATGGACAAGTGAAGGGGATCTCTAGGGTTATGCACATCCCATGCTTAGCATGGAACCTACTTTCTGTAAGTATGTTGAATGATGCAAGTGTGCAGGTTGTCTTTTCAAAAGAAGGATGCAAGATGACTTGAGGAGCTATGGTGATTGCTAAGGGTACTAGGAGAGGTACTTTGTTTTAGCTGGAGGCATGCATTTCACAATGCAATAGTTCTTCTAACTCAAGGAAGAGAGCAGCAGTCACTTCATCCCCACCATTTGAACGAGCAGCGAAGAAATCTATTGTATCTAATCCTGATGGTTGTATTCATGCCTTGGAAGTTAAGCTTCCTGCTAAAAAGACAATGTTATGGCATAAGAGATTTGGCCACATTGGTGAGAAGGGTCTCATAACCCTGAAAAGTAAAAACCTCATTGAGGGGTTAGATGATTGTAATCTTGAGTTTGACTTTTGCGAACATTGCATATATGGATAACAAAACTGTGTTCAGTTTTAATTGAGTTCTCATAAGTCTTTTGGTGTGTTGGACCTTGTTCATGCTGATGTATTCACTCCTGTTAATGTTCCTTCATTATCAAAATCTATATATTTTGTATCTTTCATAGATGACTATAGCAGAAGGACATGGATTTATTTTCTCAGAAGCAAATCAAAAGTCTATAGTAAGTTTAAGGAGTTTAAAGCTTTTGCTGAAAATCAGACTAGTAAAAAGATTAAGTGTTTGAGAACTGGCAATGGTGGTGAGTTATGTTCTACAGAATTTGATAAATATTGCAAGGAACTTGGGATTGAAAGACATAAGACAACTCCATATACCCCGCAGCAAAATGGAGTTGCAGAGAGGATGAACATGACACTGATGGAGAAGGCTAGGAGTATGCTTAGTGGAGTTGGCCTAGAACAAAAGTTTTGGGTTGAAGCTGTTGCCACTGCTTGCTATCTTGTAAATAGATCTCCTACATCAGCTCTTGTTGGAAAGACACCCATAGAGGTGTGGTCTAGTAGAAAGCCTTCAATAAGGCATCTTCATGTTTTTGGTTGTGAGGCATATGCACATGTGCCTAGGGAGAAGCGGTCAAAATTGGAGAACAAGGCTATTAAGTGTATCTTCATTGGCTATGGTGTCGGTGTGAAAGGCTACAAGCTTTGGGACCCCGTGGCTGAAAAAGTGTTGTATAACAGAAGTGTCATCTTCAGAGAGCTAACACCTTCTTCTACTATTTTACAACCAGAAGAAAAAGAAAAAAAAGAGGATGTTGTTCAGTTTCCTACTACCCCTGAGAAGACTGAATAGAAAGACAATGTTGGACCTGATGATGAGGAGAACTCTTGCAGCTCTGAAAGCTCAAACAAAGAAGCTAAACCTCAACCTCAGCTCTTTAGGAGGTCTACACAAATAAGAAAGTAACCTAAGAGGTTTGGTTATACATTGCTTGATTCTAGTTGTGCTTTTACTTTTCTTGCTAATAGTGATGAACCTAGAACTGTGTCAAAGGCTATGGATATGAAAGATGCATGTTCCTAGAAGGAGGCGATGGAGGATGAGATGGCTTCTTTGGAAAAGAGTTAAACTTGGGACTTGGTACCTTTGCCTCCTGGACGGAAACCCGTTGGATGCAAATGGGTGTTCAAGAAGAAATTTGGTGCAGATGGTAGTGTTGAGAAGTACAAGGCTAGATTGGTTGCGAAGGGGTATTCACAAGTGGAGGGTATAGATTATGGTGAGATCTTCTCTCCCATTGCAAAGATGACATCCATTCGATTCCTGTTATCTCTTGCAGTAGCATATGACTTAGAGGTAGAATAGATGGATGTGAAGATAACATTCCTTCATGGTGATTTGGAGGAAGAAATATACATGTCACAACTAGAGCATTACATGGTTAAAGGTAAAGAAAATTTGGTTTGCAAATTAAAGAAGTCTTTGTATGGTTTGAAGCAGTCTCCTAGAAGGTGGTACTTGAAGTTTGATGCCTTTGTGTTGTCAATTAGATTTGTGAGATTGAAATCAGATCACTGTGTGTATTATAAGTTTGATGGTGATCGTATTCTCCTTGTTGCATTATATGTTGATGATATGTTTCTCATTGGGAAGGGTAAGAATATGATTTCTGATTTTAAATCTCAGTTGTCAACATAGTTTGAAATGAAAGATTTAGGGGCTGCCAGGTACATTCTAGGAATGGAAATCAGAAGAGACAGAACTAATAGAAAACTTTGGTTAATCTAGAGTAAGTATGTGAAGACCATGTTGGATAGGTTCAGCATGGCAAATTGTAGACCATTTTGTGTTCCTATTTCTTTGGGGAAAAAAGTTGTCTGTTAATGATTGTCCAAAATCTCCTAGTGAGGTGGAGGACATGAGCAGAGTACCTTATACTAGTGTTGTTGCAGTTTGATGTATACTATAGTCTGAACAAGACCAGACATTGTCCAAGCAGTGGGAGTCCTTAGTCAATTTATGGCTAATCCTAGATGAGTACATTGGGATGTAGTTAAGCGAGTGTTCAAATATCTGAGGGGTACTTCCAAGTATTCCATATGCTATCATGGTAATGTTATAGGACCTCTACATTCTATTGATATTCGTGGATTTATGGAATCAGATTGGGCAGGTGACATTAACAGTAGGAGATCCACCAGTGCTTATGTGTTTACACTGTTTGGTGGTGCTATTAGTTGGATGAGTAAGTGACAACCTGTGGTTGCTTTGCCCACAACAAAAGTTGAGTATATGGCAGCAACACATGCTTGTAAGGAAGCCATTTGGCTTAAGAGATTATGTTTAGATATTGGTGTTGATGCAGGTCAGATTATGATTAGTTGTGATAGTCAGAGTGTGATTTGCCTTGTGAAGAATCAAACTTTCCATGCTAGAACAAAGCATATTGATGTTCAGTTTCACTTCATGTGAGACATGGTAGAGGACGGGAAGGTAAATTTGGAGAAGGTAGATACTTTGAAGAATGTTGCAGATGCATTAACAAAGCCAGTGGGCACAGAGAAGTTCAAATGGTGTTTGGAGTCTATGGGCCTCTCAGCCTATCGTAGTTAAATCCTATTATTCTATTGGCTCTTACAAGGTGTTCGACAAGTGGAATAATGTTGGGAATTAAGGTGTCTCAACCTTGGTAATTCCTTGCATTATTTATGATTGTATTTATTTATTTATTGCCTATGATGTAAATTAATTGTAAATTCTATAGTGTCATTTTGTGGGATGTGGCACGGTGATGTGTCATCCTACATGGAAGATGACAACTTATAATTTTGTCCTCACATGAGGAGATAGGTGTCCCACTTTGTGGTAGTAGTATTTTTCCATGTGTTGGCATCTTGGATGTTGTGTAAGGGAATGTTGACCAAAACGATTATGACAGATTCCTATGACGAAGTTATGACATGTAACAGTTAGAAATAGAAGCTTGTAAGATAGGTGAAGACATGTGTTGAAGAGCGTCTTTAAAAAAGGCATCTTTGGACGCCCCAAGGTGGACTATGACATGTTGTAAGAGAATATGCTATTTATAGCCTGTGTAACAGATTCTCTTACAGCTATAAGTTATAACTGCTATGACAGATTCTATGATGGTCGTAAGAGTCGTAAGAGCATCTGTCATAGCCCATTTTGGAAATAAGTGACCTCTTTGGGATGGGAGATGTGGACAAGTGTCAGATACATCTTACAATGTTGACCAATGATATATCTTGTCTCTCTTCTTCTGTCTTCTTTCTAGTTCTATGTGTATCGCTACAATATCTCTATTATATGTTTCATGTTGCTGTAATTGTAAAGATTAAATTGAATTTGTATAGCTCTGCCCTCATTAGATTAGTGTAGGAAGCGATTTTCACACACCTAGCTTCCTTTCATATATAACTACACCCTTAACTATTCCATTCCCTATCTCCTTTACAACCCAGGTATGAAGTCTAAAAATAATTACAAATAATTTACAGAAATGGCTTAAGATTTATCATTTTTAGATTGTGATTCTAGACATAGGGATTGCAAAGATTGACTAGTGCCAATCATGGTCTATAGAGTCATATGTCATACATATTATATAAATATGCCTAAACATATCTTAATGGTTATCTGATGTACTACCACCTTGTGATAGCATAACCTCTAGAAGCCTGCAATACAATCATTCTTAATAATCCATCTAAAAATATAACATTCCCATCATTCTTGTGAAAGTATCTATTCTATTCTTTGAACAAAAAATAATCATAGAAAACAACTCATTGCAGTAAATGTGTAGGAATAAATCCATAATCTTTGATTATTTCATTAAAAGAGTATTATATTTCAGATGTGGAGACAACTGCAATACAATATGTATTCGTATATGCTCAAATTCAAGACACAATAGCATTATTATGTGATGATTTATAGACATGAATTTTCACCAATAACTCACTTAACCTGATCACTCCTTTACAGAGCCTTTTTCAATCCTCTAGAACCCTTTCAAATGATGCAAAGATTACAATATAAGAGAGTAGAAAACCTAGATTTACTACCCAATTGACATCTAGCATGATCCAGTTCATTGGTCTTGCAACATAATGGCATGAGGAATATGCCATTGGATCTTTAAACCCCTTCCAATCTTCCCTCTGCAAACTGCATTATGATTTTGCATTTCCTGTGCAAAATTTTACCTTTGTAAAATTAAAAATGCTAATCACATTTCACTCTGCAAGTGAAAAATGTTAATTCCATGTAGTTACCCATTTCACTAGCCATGAAAAACATTCTTATTTCAAGCATTTTACCCCCAAAGTTTCTAGTGAAAAATGCAAGGCATTTTTCACTTTACGAGGCTGTTTTAACCATTGTTGGCAATTTAAAAAATATTTGAAACACCATTAAAATGATTCCTTTAAATTTTTTATAATGGAGGGGTGCTTTTATTCATGCCAATGCATTCAAAACCTTCTCCAAGCATGTAAAAAGATTACAGAGACATTTTCAAATTTACCTAGGCATTTTGAAAGTTGTAGGGACATTTTTAAAACCTCCAATGGTGATTTTCCAAGTGTTGGGATGTTTTTACAGTAGCAGGGTCATTTTTTACTGATGTTGGGTACATAAAAATGCTCATAACATCCTTGAAAATATCCTTTAGGCATGAAAATGCCCCAGGCATTGTTCTAGACACCGAAACAATAATTTACCATAGTTAAATGCCCCCTAAATTCCCTCCCAAAGCTTCTCCATGTGGTAGGTTTATGCATCATTGTAGTTTTGAAAGAGTAGAGACTTGCAGGAGTGTGCTTTGCATGATGGGAAGGAATTTATTTTTTTAATTTCACGCTCTGCTGATGAGGGAGACAGCTGGACTCCTCCCCAAGCTCCCTCCATGTGGCACGTTCTCGCTTCATCATAGTTCTTTTGACAAGAAATTTTAAAACTCCTCCACCTTTGTGCTTTTGATATTAAAATATTGCTATTAAGCAATAATTTTAATTTTAAATGCCCATATTGAAACAAATAAAAAAAATTGTTTTAATTTTTTTAATCCTCATCATTAATGTCGGCATTTAAAGACTACTGCCAAAAGGATGAGAATTACGCCACAAGCTCATATGTTTGGGGGCTGCAGAAACTTGCAAGGGGCCTTTATATTTGATTGAGATTCTTTTCCCATCATCAAAAATTGAACACCAAATTGAATTTCAGGAGCTCGTATTTAATCGGGGCTAGTCGGTAGACCACTTTAAATATATATATATACCACGACCAAAAAACTCACTTGACATACTTGAAACTAAAACTAGAGCATCCTGATGCAATGCCAAAACTTTTCAACTCTCTAGAATTGATTACTGACATCATTTTGCCCCTGCTTAACACACCCACTTGGAAATGCTAAAATATTAAAATTGGGCTCAAAACTCATCCAATCAACAAGAAATCAGAAATGAAGGTAGCTTATGCATACTAAAGATCCTCTGTAGAATGGTTTTTGAAGACAAGCTTAGAATTAGGATATTTTAATCCTAGTAGTTTTAGGCCTGCCTATCGCCTCAGGGTCTGAAATTAGATCTCTGTCAATCTGAAGGTCATCATGCTCAGGAAACAAAGCACAAAAACAAGTGCCAACATGGTCTTCACTATCATTCCATGAATCCTTAAAGTGATTTGACTTATATGCAATTTATCTTAATTATGTGTGTTCATATATGAGCACCATTTAATTGTATCTAGTTATGTTTTAATCCTCTTAATTCCACAACTATTCATTTCATCTCATCTTGGTTAGGTAGGACATTCCATTTTAAGAATATTCTATTGCTTATTCCTAAACATGAAGGATACCAAATATATAATATGCCCTTAGCATAGAAAATATGACTTATACAGTGACACATAGTGAAATCACATGCAATCTCAATTCCATGGTGTTGCAAGTATGAGGTTAACCAGTGTTGTCATTGATGTCAACATACTCATATTGCATTGATAAGAAGTATTGGATGAGCTGTGTGCTGAGGTTATTGAGGAAATTAGTCTCAATCAGGAACAATGAAGAACAGTGATGAGAAGAAGGCAAAAGTACTCAATAGGTTGAGGATCAGAGGATGCGGATTAAAGGGTTTGTAGATATGAGTCTTAAGATGTTCCAGTTAAGATTTCAGAGGTCCACATGAAGATCTGAAGAAGTTATGTTCGCTCAAGTAGAATCAGTTCCGGTAGGTGTTTAGTGGAGACAAATTGTCACATATTGGTCCGGTGAGATCCGGAATTACATTATCTCATTCTATGGATTGGAAGGAGTGTTGAAGAAGTCAGTGTGAAGTGACAACTTGATTTGTGCATTGTTTGGAGGCCTGAAAGAACCTTTTGCATTATGATAGTGGCGACAAACTATGTTCTTGAAGTTTCGGATGAAGAAGAGAAGAATTCTAGTAAGCTGATAAAGTGTGGATGTTCCTGATGACTCAGGAAAGGTTTCGGTGATCCATGGATCATGTACAATTCTTATTGGTAGTCTGCATTGAAGTTAGAGTTTGGATTTGATGTAAAGACCACCGGTTGTTAATGTTCTTCCTGAGACAGGCCGACCGGATGCATTACACGTCTTGCGAATGATCTTGTAGGTGTTTGCCAACTTAGATGATTGTTCCTAAGTCGATGTCTTGTATAAATAAGGGTTTGTGAATTTATTTTGATGTGTGTCTTGTGGTGATGAGAGTGATATAGCGAAGAGAAGTACAAAAGGCAGAGCAAGAGTTTTTGGGCTTAAATGGAACTAATCTAGGCATGGTAAAGATGTCAATCTCCAGTTCAAGTTTATAATACTTGTTATCTTGTAGACAGTGTGTCTCTTGTAGGCAATGTGCCTCCTTGTGAGTAGTGTGCTCGGGCAGTGAGCCCTAATTGGCATGTGCCATCTATTTTTCTTATTCTTCTAATAGAGAATAATCCTTGGGTTAATCACCCCGTGGTTTTTCCCTTAACCGGGTTTTCCACGTCAAAATCTTGGTGTCTCATGTGTTGATGTGTATCTACTCTGGTGTTTATGCCTTATGCTTCCATGAATGATTAAATTTCTATGCTATTGATTAACAAAGTGGATTTAAGTGTTTAAATTGAAAGAAAATTAAGGATAACTAATTCACCCCCCCTCTTAGTTATGAACAATTGGTATCAGAGCTAGGTTCCTCTAAAAGGAGCTTAACCACTTGAGGAGATCCAGGATGTCATCATACAAGAAGGACAGTCTGAAGTTTGATGGAACCAACTTCACTCTTTAGAAAGGCCACATGAAATGTCACTTGGAGTGTATGGGAAAGGCGTACTTGTCCATGGTCACAAAAGCATATACACCTCCACAGGGTGGTCCGACAACTCTAAATGAAATCACAGATGCTGAAAACAATCTGCGGACTAAAGAGGCTCTTCTAAGTGCATTAACTGACTCAGAGCTCTCAAATGTTATTGACCTACCAACTGCCTATGAGATCTGGATTAAACTAGAACTTCTGCATGAAGGAGATGAGTATGTTAAGAGTGCAAGGTTGCAGAGTCTCAAAGGGAAATTTGAAAGATTGAAGATGAGAGATGATGAAAATATCACTACCTTTATGCCAAGAGTAAATGAGCTAGTGTGTGGAATTAGGAATGCTGGTGGAGTTTTGGATGAAAATGAGATTGTTTGCAAAGTTCTCAGATCCCTTCCTGTTGCCTACAAAATCAAGGTTGCTACCATTGATGAATTCAGAGCCCATACAACTGTCACAAGAGACCAATTGGCTAGCAAATTGGCTACATTTGAAATGACCGAGTTTGGATATGATCCCCCCCAAGACTGAATTTGCATTAAAAACCAGTGCCTATGTGAAAGGCAAACAAAGATTTCATCCGGGAGAAAACTCTTCAAGGAAGCTGTCATGGTATGATCAAGCAAGAAAAGACATGGAAGAGGAAGAAGTAGAAACAGCTCAACTTGAAGCCCTCATTGCAAAAAGACTGCCAAGGGGATCCGGTAAGTATGAAGGAAAATCACCCTTTAAGTGCTTCAACTGCAATAAGATTGGTCACTTTGCCTCAAGATGTCTGGAAAGATCCACAAGATCAAATTCTAACAGACAAAGGTTCCAAAAGAATTGTTATTATGTTCATGAAGAAGCTGATAATGAAGGAGTAACAGATGATGAATCAGAGATAGGAGACAAATCTAGAAATGAATGGGTGTTCATTGCCATCAAGGAAGAAGATCCAATATCCCCTGAATCTATCAATCATAAGGTTATAGAAAGAGCTTTGGCTGCCCAAGTTGAAGAAAAGGATGATTGGGTTATTGACTGCGGATGCGCTCACCATATGATAGGTGACAAGAACAAGTTCTTAGATTTGGAAAGGTATGAAGGAGGAATGGTAAAGTTTGGTGACAATTCTGCTGGTAGAATCAGAGGTAGGGGAACTATCTCTTTTGATGGAAAGAACAAAACCGGTAATGTATTGTATGTTGAAGGATTGAAGCACAATCTTCTCAGTGTTGGTCAGTTGGTGGACAAAGGCTATGATCTCTGGTTCAAGAATGGAAGATGTAGGATCTATGAAAGCTCTGGAACTGAGATTGCATCCCGTACTCAAACTAAAGGTAATATCTTCCATCTAGTTGGTACTAATAAAAGTTATCTATTTGTTCAAGTTGATCAGAGTTGGTTATGGCATAGAAGGATGTGTCATGTACATTTTGATAACATCATCAAGATAAGCAATACTCAGGCTGTAAGAGATCTTCCAAAGTTGGTAAAACCTACAAATAGTTTGTGCAAAGAATGTCAGCTAGGTAAATAGAGCAGAGTCTCATTCAAAAGCAAGGATCAGTCCTCTACTAGATTATTGGAATTAGTTCATACTGATCTATGTGGTCCGACAAGAATCAAGAGTATGCAAGGTGATAGATACTTCATGTTACTGATTAATGACCATTCCCGGATGATGTGGGTCACCTTTCTGAAAGAGAAATTAGAAGCATTTGAGAAGTTCAAAATCCTCAAGGCTATGGTAGAGAATCAAACTGGATTAAAACTGAAATGTCTTAGGTCTGATAGAGGTGGTGAATTCACATCCAGTGAATTCATAGATTTTTGTGAGAAGCATAGTATAAAGAGACAGTTATCTGCTCCTAGGACTCCACAGTAGAATGGAGTAGTTAAGAGAAAGAACCGGTCCATCCAGGAAGCATCCAGGACAATGATGATGGAAGCAAATATTCCCCAAATGTTTTGGAAAGAAGTTGTCTGCACTGCAGTCTACACTCTCAATCGAGTTCAAATCAGAAGCAATACCAGTAAGACTCCTTATGAACTGTGGTTTGGCATCACTCTTATTGTGAGATATTTTAGAGTATTTGGTAGCAAGTGTTACATTAAAAGAGATGAAGATCTAGGAAAGTTTGATGATAGAAGTGATGAAGGAATTTTCTTGGGTTACTTCACTCAAAGCAAAGCATACCGGTGTTACAATAAGAGACTGAGAAAGATGATAGAAAGTACAAATGTGAAGCTTGATGAAGGTATTGAGAAGCCCTCAAGATTTTATGAGTATGAGGAAGATGATCAGAATGATATTCTGGTTCAAGGTGCTCCATCCTCTCCTGAAAGTCAGATTCAGACTGATCCGGTAAATCAGGAAGAAGAGACAGGTCTAAATGAGCATGATCATAAAGTAGAAGTGCAAGAAACTCTCAAAGTTCCAAGGTATGTAAGACTGAACCACTCTGAAGATCAGATCATAGGTGACAAAAGCAAAGGTGTGCAAACTAGAAGGAATGTTGCTCAAAATTTAGATGATTTTTGTTTGATTTCAAAGACTGAACCTAAGACAATAAATGAAGCATGCAATGATGAAAATTGGACAAAAGCAATGGAAGAAGAATTAATGCAAATTGAGAAAAATCACACTTGGGATCTTGTTTCTAGACCTAGAAACAAGAATGTGATTGGAACCAAATGGGTCTTCCAGAACAAACTAAATGAAGTTGGTGAAGAAATCAGAAATAAGGCTAGATTAGTCTACAAAGGCTACTCTCAAATAGAAGGGATTGATTTTGAGGAAACTTTTGCTCTGGTGGCAAGAATTGAAGCAGTCAGACTATTTCTTGCATTTGCTGCCTTCAAAGATTTCAAAGTGTATCAGATGGATGTCAAATCTACTTTCCTGAATGGTGATTTAGAAGAAGAGGTGTACATTGAACAACTGGATGGATTTCAGTTATCTAAGCATGGTGATATGGTCTGCAAATTAAAGAAGGCATTGTATGGTCTAAAGCAAGCCCCAATTGCATGGTATGAGAGGCTGGACAAACATCTTTTGAAGATTGGTTTCAACAAAGGTACTGCTGATAGTAACCTATATTTCAAAATTGATCATGAAAACATCTTGATTGTTGAAGTATTTGTTGATGATATCATCTTTGGAGGAAGACACAATATGTGTAAAACCTTTGCAAACCAAATGAAAAGTGAGTTTGAAATGTCAATGCTCGGTGAAATGAATTTCTTCTTGGGTCTGCAAATTACTCAAACAGATAAAGGAATCTTTATCTCTCAGACCAAATATGTGAAAGAACTATTGAAGAAATTTGGAATGGAAGATTCAAAGCCAATGAACACTCCTATGGCTACCGAATGTAAGTTGAGCAAAGATGATGACTCTCCTAAGATAGATTAGACAAAGTACAGATCAATGATTGGAGGATTACTATATCTCACTCAGACTAGACCAGATATAATGCAGGCTGTTGGTCTTGTGGCGAGATTCCAGGCTGATCCCAGAGAATCTCATGTCATGGCAATCAAAAGAATTTTTAGGTACTTGAAAGGAACAGTTGAGTATGGCCTATGGTATCCTAGAGATCATGACTTTTCTCTTCATGCATATACAGATGCAGATTGGGTAGGAGAGTACAAGTGGAGGAGCATTCTTTTTGGGAAAAAGGTTGGTTTCTTGGCTAAGCAAGAAACAAGAAGCAATATCCCTGTCTACAACAGAAGTAGAGTACATTGCAGCAGCAGGTAGTTGCACTCAACTTTTGTGGATGAAGCAAATGCTACGAGATATTCAAGTAGAATATGCGGAGCCTATCACAATTTTCTGTGATAATTCAAGTGCAATTAATATTTCTAAGAATCCAGTATTGCATTCTAAGACCAAGCATATATCTATCAAATTTCACTTTTTGAGAGAACAAGTGAACAAGGGTGAAGTCAGATTGGAGTATGTGCCCTCCAAGGATCAACTTGCAGATATTTTTACTAAACCTCTTCCCAAGGACTCTTTTGTGTATCTCAGGGAGAAGTTAGGGGTCATGGCCCCTCTGGTGATGAACTAGGATGCACTAATGTGCATCAGTCTGATGGATATCATAGTCATATCTTGTCATTCAGATTGATGATGGGGAGATGCTACTAAGGGGGAGCAGCTGGTATGATTCTGATGTGTTAGAATTGCAAGTATGAGCCCTTTGCCATTGATGTCAAAGGAGGAGAGAAGACATGTGAAAAACAAGTGGTTGATGATCAAAGGGGGAGCAGTAAAGGAAGAGAAGACATGTGAAGAGTTGTTGCTGATAGGGGGAGCTGTGACAGAAAGGAGAAGTTCTTGTCTTGATGGTTTTTCACATCATATGTTGCCATCAAAGACAAAGGGGGAGATTGTTGCAAGTATGAGGTTAACCAGTGTTGTCATTGATGTCAACATACTCATATTGCATTGATAAGAAGGATTGGATGAGCTGTGTGCTGAGGTTATTGAGGAAATTAGTCTTAATCAGGAACAGTGAAGAACAGTGATGAGAAGAAGGCAAAAGTACTCAATAGGTTGAAGATCAGAGGATGCAGATTAAAGGGTTTGTAGATATGAGTCTTGAGATGTTCTAGTTAAGATATCAGAGGTCCGCATGAAGATCTAAAGAAGTTATGTTCGCTCAAGTAGAACCGGTTCTGGCAGGTGTTCAGTGGAGATAGAGTGTCACAGATTGGTCTGGTGAGATCCGAAATTACATTATCTCATTCTGCGGATTGGAAGGAGTGTTGAAGAAGTCAGTGTGAAGTGACAACTTGATTTATGCATTGTTTGGAGGTCCAGAAGAACCTTTTGCATTATGACAGTGGCGACAGACTGTGTTCTTGAAGTTCCGAATGGAGAAGAGAAGAATTCCAGTAAGCTAATAAAGTGTGGATGTTCTTGATGACTGAGGAAAGGTTTCGGTGATCCTTGGATCATGTACAATTCTTATTGGCGGTCCGCATTGAAGTTATTGGCGGTCCGCTTGGATCCAGGTTTTCCACGTCAAAATCTTGGTGTCTCATGTGTTGATGTGTATCTGCTCTAGTGTTTATGCCTTATGCTTCCATGAATGATTAAATTGCTATGCTATTGATTAGCAAAGTGGATTTAAGTGTTTGAATTGAAAGCAAATTAAGGATAACTGATTCACCTCCCCCCCCTCTCAGTTATCAAGACATGGGGGCACCAAACATCTCAAAAAATAAAATGACTTTACAAAGCCTTAATTCATAGAATATTAATTTCTAAGAAATATCAAAAAAATCTAAATCCCAAATCCACCATTAAAGGACCTTGAATTTGCTTCAAATTTAAAACTCTGTATTTCAAGAAACTAATTATACCCTTTGAATTTATTTAGCAAGGGCAGTCCATTTCCATCATCACATAAATTTTCAAGAGTTTTGGGGCAATTTTGTGTTTTCTCCAACTTCAAAACCTACAATGTAAAATTTATCTAACACAACTAAATTTTCTCCCAACCCAAAATCAGACATACTCAAAAAATCCATATGCATATGCTAATAAGGTGGAAGCATGGAAATTGTTTTTTTCAAAGAAATACATATTTTGTGAAAAAGGAAACATACCTTATAATTATGTAGGATCTCAACAATGGGGATTCTTCCTTTCTAAGTTTTATTCCTAGTAATCAAGGCTCAAGTAATCTATTCCTCAAGTAGTACAAACATACTTCTTTCAATTCCCTTCAAGATCCATACTTTTCTTCTATAAATTCAAATCAAGGGTTTGAAGCAATATTTTCATTCTCTTTTCTAAGAAAGTGAATACAAGAAAGAATGAATATGTGTTATTTTTCATAAGTCACTTAACATATATCAAAACATGACTTAATGGATTTTTCTTTTATTCCCTCTTGTTTTCATTTTTCAAATGCAAGCATTTTTCAAATAACTAATACCTTTTTATTTAAAAGACATACATTTCCTTTTAAAATAAAATTTATGTTCCCTTTTCAATTTTCTTTTCAACATACAAATAATTAAATTTCTATACTACCTTATTCACTAAATTTTTTAATAAATAAAATCTCCTTTTTAACTCATACAACTATATTGGTCATTTTGAAGGAACTACAGAAGCATATTCAAAACCAAACAAATCCAACATATGAAAAGCTAGGTAAAACTATACAAAGCACCCACACACTTTATGAGTTTACATGTAACACAAGAATATAGAATTGATATTGACTCAAATCATGATTTATGGGTTAAACATGACACATCTCATAACTCACAACCAAGTGAGATGGGAGATCACACATAAGCATGTTTAGCCAAATTAGTCATCTCCAAATTAATCACCATTGCAAAACCTATGCTTGCACAATCAATTGAAACATCAAGCATATCTACACAATACAAGGATAGTCAAAGCATAGTATATAAATAACCAATGTGATATAATCCCATAAAATAATATAAAATATCTACATCTAACTAAATTCATCTATGACTAACATGATCTATCTCTCAAAGATGCATAATGAAGAGTCCATAATAGAGCATAATGTTAAACTATAATATAATCACTAATCAACATATAATGTGGAAATAGTAAATCCTAAAAAGTTACTATCGGTTGAAACATAAAATCATAACATATGCATCCAAAATACATAGTTTAATATCTTGATGGCAATAAAAAACATCGTCATTAATTATGGTATCACTATCAAAGTCAAAATCAAATAGCAAGACAAGGCACATACACTTATGAGCCTTACACCCCCCCTCCCCCCCCTACGACTAGGATTAGGCTTACTCTTGGAAGCCTACTAGGAGATAAGAATAAAGCACCCTCAACAATGTAGTCCTCATAAAAAAGTCTTGACCCACAAGACTAACCCTCAAAATTCTCTATTCATCCCTTAATGCTTGAATTACTTGAAAAAGGAAATCACTAAAATAGGTAAGGGTCCCTTACTCAAGGCTCACAAGATGGATACACAAACATACAAGCAACTGACTCCAAGAATGAATCATTAAGTAGACTAATCAAGCAATACTTAAAATAATTCCAGCCACAAGGCATACATCAAAGGACCATATCAAACATACAAGCATGGTTTCCTTCCTACATTGCTTTAATGCTCTATTTTTTCAACCCAAAAATGATCTACTCAAAAATTTAAAACATTAGAATCATATCTAGATAAGGGAAGATTAAACATTTCTTTTAAATATTCTTTAAATCCAACATATTCATAATATAGTGTTCTGAATACATAACTTTATTATGGTTTTCATTTACTAATTTCTCACCAAATATAATATATAAGGGAAAATTTATGTGCAAAATAAGTCTTCAACATCTAACACCATACTAGGAGTACGCTAAAACATAATAGATTTAATTATGTAATCGTTAGATTTATTCAAATAGAAACACAAGAAAGGTAGACATGGTTGGGGACCTATGTCATTCCCTGACTACTTTATTCTTTCAATTCAATTTCCATTAAACACACTATGCAATCTGATGATGCAGGAGCATCCAGTGGTGTAAGGGCAATCTTGCATCACCCAAAAAGAAGTTGATTCAAAATCATTGTAGTTGTTTTCATTTCTTTCCATAATTAGTGTTTCTGGTTCCATAATCTCCTGAATAATGTAGGACTTTCAGTTTTTTTCAAATTGCTAAAAATAGAAAAGTTTGTATTTGGGCACGGATTAAAGAGAAAACTTACAGAAAGCTTCATAACTGAAATATAAGACCTTTGGTGAAGGAATCAGGCAAAGATCATTTGTGAGTTGAAAGATATTAAAGTTTTTGTTTTCTGAAAAGCCCCTAAATTTTTTTGAAATGAGATATGAGGCACTAAAACATCCCATAACATCTTGAAAAGTTGACAGAAATCTATTTATGAATATCTGGCATGATAGTTCACATCATGAGCTTTCCGCACTTAAAACGGTTCATTAATCAGACACCTGGATCAAAAGTTATGCTTCCAGAAACTTGACCTACTTTTGGAGGGAGTTGCA
This sequence comes from Cunninghamia lanceolata, assembly GCA_027924645.1. Lineage (NCBI taxonomy): Eukaryota > Viridiplantae > Streptophyta > Pinopsida > Cupressales > Cupressaceae > Cunninghamia > Cunninghamia lanceolata. The sequence goes on from BSBN01000854.1 coordinate 13,694,290, forward strand.
AATTTCAAAATTTAGCTGGAGGCCGCCAAAAAGTGTTATTTATGACTATTTTGGGAACACTGGGCAGTAGTAGAGTTAAGGGGGAAAGTGTAGAGTCAAGAATAGGTGGGAAAATAGAAACCCTAGCTGATTTGGGGTTATAAAAGGTTGAAGATTCCAGAGTCCTGAGGTTAGGAAAGCTGTAATGTGGCAGCCTAAGGAGGATTGATTCCTTTGATTGTAATTGAGCTTCTGTAATGTAATGAGTTGCCCAGATCAATAAAGAAAACTTATATTTTCTGTGTTCCATTTCTGTTGTTGTGTGTTTTATGATTTACCCCCTTCACTAAGTGGTATCAGAGCAAGGGTTCTTGAGTTTGTAGATAGATCACCAACCATGAGGTAGTTTGTACCAAGACCTAAGGTTGTGGGTTTGTTGCAGAGATCAAGATGCCTCCATGAAGAAATTGTATTGGGAGGAAAGCTTTGACGGAAGAGGGTTTTAGAGCCTTGCAAAGGCAAATCGATGATTGCAAGAGGAGCTATGAAGAGGGTTTGATCCGAGAACAAGAGAAGAAAGCGAAGATGAAGCTGAAGAAGAGCTATCTGAGGAAGAACAAGAAGCTATAGAAGATCCTGTAGAAGTTAGGTTGTTGAGGGCCATTTCAAAGATTGGAAAGAGGCCCAGGATCGAAGTTTCTACATATTCTGGAGATTTGAATCTAGAATAGCTTATTGATTGGATCAATGACATGGAGGAGTATTTCAAGTATTAAGATGTGGAGGACTTAGATTGGGTCAAGTTTGCAAAAACAAAGTTGAAGGGCCACGCCGGTATTTGGTGGAAGGAGGTCCAATTAGAGAGGAATAAAAGAGGAAAAGGAAAGATCACTAGATGGGATCGGATGGTGGAGAAACTAAAGAAGCAGTTCATTCATGTGGACTATGAGATGGAGTTGCTAAAGAAGCTACAAAGACTGAAGCAAGGTAACAAGTCTATTAAGGAGTATACAGAAGAATTTTATAAGATTACTATTAGGGTAGGCCATGCAGAGGCCAACAAGGAGAAGGTAGCCCATTACATTAATGGGTTAAGGCCAAGTATTCAAGAGGAGCTGATCCTGGTCAGAATGACCACCATAGAAGATGCATACCGGTTTTCCCTGATGGTGGAAGAGAAGTTGAATAAAAGATTCAATAGCAAGCAAAGAGGAAGAGGTCAAGGCAGATGGACTGGTGGAAGATCCTATGGAGGCCGTAATGAAGATCAAAAGAAAAGTGAAGAAGTTGGCACCAATCAAAATCAGAGAGGGGATAATGCCTACCACCCTCGTGACCAGAACAATGGTGAGCAAAGAGGAAGAGGAAGGGGCCGACCCAGGCAAGGACCCGGAAGAGGAGGTTTTAGAGGAACCTGTTTCCAATTTGGAGAAGGAGGGCATCAAGGAAGGACAAATAGAAGACCTAAAGGTAATGCACAAGTTACACATGCAGATGAAGATCTGCAGTTTGAGTGTTCTGAAGATGCTAAAAGGGGAGAAACCCTAGTCGTCAGAAGAACTTTGTTGAAAGAGGAGAAAGAACCCAATCAGAGGAAGAGTTTATTCCACACAAGGTGCAAATGTGAAGGTAAGTGTTGTGATATTATTATTGACAGTGGAAGTACTGACAATCTTATTTTAGAGGAGATGGTTGACAAGTTGAAGTTGACAAGAAGAGAGCATTCACATCCATATCGGATTGCATGGTTGCAGAAGGACCACAGAGCTTTGGTCAATGAGCAGTGTTTAGTGAAGTTCAAGATTGGGGACTACCATGATGAGGTGATGTGTGATATCATACCGATGGATGCATGTCATATGCTGTTGGGGAGGTCATGGCAGTATGATCGGAGCACTGTCCATGATGGCCGTGCAAACACATATTCCTAACAAAGGATGGAGATCATCATAAGTTGAAGCCCTTGAAGAAGGTGGAAGAAAAGGTATGTAGTACTACCAGAATTTGATTGGAAGATGGTAGGAAATTTTTGGAGGGGATGAAGCATGAGCCTCATTGCTTTGCATTGATTCCTAAGATTAGTCAATAGAAATGTGAAGATGTACCAGCTGAAGTTTCAGATATGTTGGAAGAATTTCAGGACATTATCTCTAATAATGTACTAGAAGGTTTACCACCGGTGAGGAAGATAAGTCATCAAATGGATTTGATACCATGACCCAGTTTGCCGAATAAGACATCCCATAGAATGACCCCTATAGAGAGTGAAGAGATGAACATACAAGATCAAGAGCTATTAAGGAAGGGGCTGATAAGAGAAAGCCTAAGTCCATCTGTGGTACCTACAGTACTAGCACTGAAGAAAGATGGAGAGTGGAGAATGTGTACAAATTATCAAGCCATCAACAAGATCACGATCAAGTACAGATTTCCATTACCCAGAATGGATGACATAAAAGATTGTTTGAGTGGAGCCAAGTACTTCACGAAGATTGATCTGAAGACTGGGTATCACCAGATTCGAATCAGAGAAGGAGATGAATGGAAGACATCCTTCAAGACAAAGGAGGGTTTGTATGAGTGGTTAGTCATGCCATTTGGGGTAACTAATGCACCGAGCACATTCATGTGGCTTATGAACGAGGTACTGAAAGAATTTTTGGGAAGTTTTGTTTTTGTCTATTTAGATGATATTTTAATTTTTAGTAAGACTTGGGATGAGCATGTGATGCATATCATAAGAGTTTTAGAGAAGCTGAGGTAGGAGAAGTTGTTGATTAATCTAAAGAAATGTAGTTTTGCAAAGAAGGAGTTAGTATACCTGGGATTTGTTGTCTCAAAGGAAGCTCTTAAGATGGAGCCAGAGAAGGTGAGAGCTATCCTTGAATGGCCTATACCAAGGAGTACCATAGAGGTATGATCTTTTCATGGTTTGGCAAGTTTTTATAGAAAGTTTATCAGAAATTTTAGTAGCATTTGTGCACCCATGACTGAGACAATGAGAGGGGATAGGAAAGAGTTTAGATGGACTAAAGGAGCAGACAAAAGTTTTGACACATTAAAGCAAAAATTTATAGAGCAACCTATTTTGGCATGTCCGGATTTTAATAAGGTATTTTAGGTAGATTGTGATGCTAGTGGTAATGCTATAGGAGCTGTTTTGAGTCAAGAAGGTAAGCCCATTGCCTATTTTAGTGAGAAGATTAATGATGCCAAGAAAAAGTATTATGTTTATGATCAGGAATTTTATGCAATAGTTCAAGCTTTGAAGAAATGGAGACATTATCTATTGCCAAAAGAGTTTGTTTTATATACTGATTGAATTAGGCTTTGCAGTATCTTAATAGTCAAGGAAAGTTGAACCAAAGGCATTTAAAATGGGTTGAGTTTTTGTAGAGTTATACTTTTATTTTGAAGCACAGGAGTGGGAAGTCCAACAGAGTTGCAGATGCCTTGAGTAGAAGGCATAATTTGTTGATAGAAATGAAGATAGAGGTTGTTGGGTTCGATGAGCTCAAAAGTTTGTATCCTAAAGATCCAAATTTTGCAGAGGCCTGGAAAGCTTGTCTGGAACCTATTACTTTGGACAGGACAAAATGGTTGGATTTCATAATCCAAGATGGCATGTTGTTTAAAGGAAGCCAGTTGTGCATTCCGAGGAGTTCCATGAGAGAGAACCTGATTAAGGAGAAGCATAGTGGATGATTGCCTGGACACTTTGGTTGAGATAAGACCATTGCTATTGTTGGTGAAAATTATTATTGGCCGCAGTTGCAACAAGATATGAGGAAATTTGTGTAGAGTTGCAGAGTGTGTCAGATGGCAAAAGGAACAAGTCAGAATACAGGGTTGTATCAACCATTACCTATACCAGAGAAGCCATGGGATGATATTAGTATGGATTTCGTTCTTGGTTTACCAAGGACACAAAGAGGGCATGATTCCATTTTTGTGGTGGTGGATAGATTCTCAAAGATGGCACATTTTATTCCTTGCAAGAAGACTAATGATGATGTTCATATTGCAGAGTTATTTTTTAGGGAGGTGGTACGATTACACGGTCTACCAAAGAGCATAGTTTCAGATTGAGATACCAAGTTTGTTGGTTATTTCTAGCGGACATTGTGGAAGAAGTTGAAGACAGATTTGAAGTTCAATTCTGCACACCATCCACAGACTGATGGATAGACAGAAGTGGTGAATAGGAGTTTGGGTAACCTGCTATGATGCTTAGTAGGATATAAGCCCAAGGGATGGGATTTGATTTTACCATAGGTAGAATTTGCTTACAACAATTCTGTCAGTAGGAGTACTGGTAAATCACCATTCCAGATTGTATATGGCAATAGCCCAAGAAATGCTTTTGAGTTAAGGAAGCTGGACAAAGGATAAAAGACAAGTGTTGAAGCCGAAGACTTTGCCAAACATCTGAAGAATTTGCATGAAGAGATGAGAAAGCACATTAATAAGATGAATATTCAGTACAAGGCTAAGGCAGATCAGAAGAGGAGATATAAGGAGTTCCATGTAGGAGATGAAGTCATGGTTCACTTGAGAAAAGAAAGGTTCCCAATTGGAACATACAATAGGTTGAAAATGAAGAAATTTGGACCAAGCAGAATCCTGAAGAAGCATGATTCAAGAAATGCACATGAGGTAGAACTGCCGAGTGGGATCAATATTTCCCCTATTTTCAACATTGTTGATTTATCATAATATCATGAAGGTGGCACAAAGGATGGACCAACATAAGAACAGTGGAGTATTCTGGCATCTACTTCAATGAAGGAGATAGAAGGGGTCTTGGATATGTTAGGAAGAGATCTACTTCAACATAAGGTAGATAACTGAGAGGGGGGTGAATCAGTTATCTACCTTGTTTCCAATAGGATAGTCGTGTGGGAAGAAGTACTCGGAATAGGCAATATGAAGAATATCTGGTGAAGTGGAAAGGAATGCCTAATGAAGATTCTTCTTGGTTGTCTAAGGCAGAGGTTAACTGTTTAGGTTTTTCTCACACAAACATCTGAGACGTAACAAGGTCACTTCTCAAATTACCCTAGGTGTCTGATGCAGGAGCATCCAGTGCTGTAAGGGCAATCTTGCATCACCCAAAAAGAAGTTGATTCAAAATCATTGCAGTTGTTTTCATTTCTTTCCATAATTAGTGTTTTTGGTTCCATAATCTCCTAAATAATGATGTAGGACTTTCAATTTTTTTCAAACTGCTAAAAATAGCAAACTGCCAGTTTTGGAAAGTTTACCTGCCATTTTAGGAAATTTTGCATTTGGGTACGGATTGAAGCGACAACTTACAGAAAGCTTCATAACTGAAATATAAGACCTTTGGTGAAGGAATCAGGCAAAGATCATTTGTGAGCTAAAAGATATTAAAGTTTTTGTTTTCTGAAAAGCCCCTAAAAATATCGAAAACGAGATATGAGGCACTAAAACATCCCATAACATCCTAAAAAGTTGATGGAAATCCGTTTACAAATTTTTGGCATGATAGTTCACATCACGAGCTTTCCAGCGCTTAAAATAGTTTGTCAATCGGACACCTAGATCAAAAGTTATGCTTCCCAGAAGTTGACCTACTTTTGGAGGTAGTTGCATATTTTGAAATTTAGCTAGAGGCCGCCAAAAAGTGTTATTTATGACTATTTTGGGACCTCTGGGCAGTAGTAGAGATAAGGGGGAAAGTGTAGAGTCAAGAATAGGTGGGAAAACAGAAACCCTAGCCGATTTGGGGTTACATAAGGCTGAAGATTCTAGAGTCTTGAGGTTAGGAAAGCTATAATGTGGTAGCCTAAGGAGGATTGATTCCTTTGATTGTAATTGAGCTTCTGTAATGTAATGAGTTGCCCAGATCAATAAAGAAAAATTATATTTTTTGTATTCCATTTCTGTTGTTGTGTGTTTTATGATTTACCCCCTTCATCACCTAATAACACATGGTGAAAGACACAAATGCAACATTCACTTTTTTATTAGAATTTTAATGTGTCCTTTCTTAAATTCCTAAGGTCCACTCACATTAGCATCATATCAACTCTTTCAACACTCAAAAATTACTTAATGCAAGATGAATTCCATACAAGAATTTTAAGTATACATCCTTCACATAATTTAGATACATAAGAATTTAACAAGCAAGATATTCCTTAACTTCAATACACACAATTCATTATCATACATATGCAATCATTTGTGAACTCTTTTTGTGTGTTCACATATATCAAATGACTTATATGAAGATGAAACAATTCATATATTTTCTCATAAACCTCAAATATCAATTACTTAGATCCTAAAATAGATAACATCAATATTCCTATAGGAGGAATTAATGATTTCCCATCTTGGTATCATAATATCCAAGATGAGTAAAAAGAATCCACTTGACTTTTACCTCAATAAGTAAAATGAAATGAAAGTAAGAAAATTCTCCATGATCTACTCCCTTATACAATCTACCCAAGATCTATCTTGAATATGGTAGAGAAAGGAAATTATACAACACAAGACCAACAACTCAAACATTTAAGCATAGTTACCACAATAAAAATAATAATACTAAAGTGGAAGAAATATCAATTCTAGCAATAAGGTAAACAAATGAGCTCAATTTGAACAATAAATCCAATTTAACAATAAAAGTCACAAGATAATGAAATATAAATAATTATGTGCCTAAGATACTCATAAATAAAGGTAAATAAATCAATATTGGCCCATATAAGAAAATAGAAAACTCATCAATGATCAAAATAAATTATCATAATCTTGAAATTGCACATTTACATACACTACGTTATCATTTCTAGTCACCATAAGGGAGAAATAAGCTGCTAGACCTAGATCTCCAATACCCAAGGCAAGTAAGAAAATGCATTCAAATGGTACTAATCAGGTGAGTCTTTTAAGACTCCTACTACATCATAAAACATGAGCTAATAATTTTCACTTGCCATCACATAGCATAAATCAATACTAAAAACTATTAGCATTCTATCATTATTAGGAAAAGGTTTTGTTTATAGTTTCCATTAATTACACATGATTATGCAAAACACTTATCCAAAGCTAATATTTATGCAGACTACTTGTCTAGGACTTATATTCCTTATTCATTATGACATGATTTCATTTAATGGAATATATGTAACCTACAAGAGATTACTCTTGACCTAAATTTTGCATTTCAAGATCACACAAAGGATTTCTCACTATAGATAAGGAAGAATACAACTGGGAACTTAAGTTTTTACCCAAATGATCTATTCTATCAATGCAATATTTTTTATTTATGTGTTGATATGTACACTTTGCAATATGATACAAAATGAAAAATTCATCTCTTGTGAGCTTTTAAAACATCACTTTCTTCCTAGGAATCCTGCAAATGAATGACACAATCAAAATTCATCATTCACTAAGAAATTACATGATAACTCATTAGAATTCCATAGCATTGATATTTCCTTTCAAAATTATATTTCCAAGACATCCTTGTAAAAGTAACTATAGCAAAGAAAACATGACCTTAAACAAAGGTGACTCAATCAAATTAGGTAACCAACATCCTTCTCAAGCATTTAAATACTCAAGACTTGCATGCATGAGATAATAACTAGAAAAATAAATGTTTAACTATTCCTACCATGATATACTTCAACATGAAACAACATGGAGAACACACAAGGGAGCAAACACAAGATTCATACCAAGTACACACAATCAAAGAAAGATTTGACAAACACATAGACACACAAGCTAGAGCTCTCAAGGTTGTAACCTATACACTATGATACCAAAATTATATAATGCCACAAGATTTTTCCCTAGACATTAATAGTTAATGAATGGACAAATAAATTATTTGTGATATAATTACAACACAAACATGTCACAATGTACACTCACACTTTAAATTTATCATGATGCAACACAATGGTACTCACAAAATGTGATGTCAATGCATAATGTAAGAACCCACCTAATTGTTATGTTAAAAAAAAATTGATTTGGTTAAAATCTTAAAAAGTAAATTGACAATACAAGAGAAAAGGAACTAACAACTATGACACACCATTTCTCTACAAAACTGAAACAAACAAAACCAAGAAACAAGAAAAACCAAAACCAGAACTAAAATGGAAACAAAACAAAAAGAAAACCAAAATTCAACAAAACTTCCTTCCCTACCTAACTGATATAAGAATTAAAGTTTCAGGAATACAAGTAGGAAACCCTCCTTTTTATAATTTTTTACATTATTTAGCATTAAAAGATTAATTATTGTAGTCTTGAATACTGTAGATTTATTATTAAATTTTGAAATAAAAACTTTGAATGTTTCAAATTCATATTCTACATGTTATTTAGAAATAACCAAAAGTTGAGGAATCTCACCTCTCTCATGCCAAGTCCACAAGCATGTCTTTTTACATGAACCCCCATAGTCAAAGAAATAAGGTTTGATTTTATCAATTAAAATGTCTTTTTGTTCATGAGGACTCATAACTTATGATTTTAGACATCAGTTTTGATGGTAAAAAACATGTCATTACTTTTACTATGGTTATCAATGCAATAAAGAAAGTGAGATGGATGACAGGTAAGAGAAGGCTTAGAATACCCTCGTATCATGATGTCACCCATCTAAAGAGGATGATTTTGATCATACACACAGTGCTTCTCCACATATGTTTCTTCATCCAAGTTTAATGAGATTGTTGGGCACATGCAAGTCAAAAATAAATTTGGTTAGCACAATGTCATATAAGCAATGTCATATAAGGATGCATCAATAAAAAAATATTCATTGCAATCATTCTTTCCATCTAAGCTAACTTGCTAACTTGTAGAGTCAAAATCAAGATTATTTTCTTAATTAAATCCTTATGATTTTTTCCTACCATGATATTGAAATCAATAGTGATGTCCAATTTCTCAAAATCACCATCATTTTGCTCATGAGTTTTAAAATTCATTTAAAAAGAATCATCCAAATCACATTTATTTAATGGAGCAACAAACTCAAGATATATTGTTAGTTTCAAAGTCAAATATAATAGCATTATTTGTGTCTCCCAACCAAATTTTCTCATCAATTTCTTATTCCAACCTATGGTTGAGATCATCCAATTGAGCAATGTAAAAAATGGCTTTAAAACAAATAAAATCAACATGTTGAGTTTACAAATTTAAATAATTTTCTTTTTTTACAACATTCACACACAGATCAGCAATAATTGGTTTATCAAAATTTTGATACACCAACCACATTGGCACCAAAGTGATATCTCAAGAAATAAATGTTTAGAAAGGAAGGGATTTTGAATATGAACACCTGATAAACCTACATATCTTGCAAAAGTGTAAAAAGTCTACATAAAATTGTAATAATACAAGAACTTATTGTAAATTAGTAATTTCAAAAAATAAAACATGTATGTGTAAAGATTATATAACTGGATCAAGAACATGTAAACTAAAATCCATCAAAAGATTGAACACGGTAAAGGCCAATGGATCTTGATTGGAATTAGGAAATAAGGTGTAATTTGCTTCTAAAAAAGCTTAATAATCAAAAGGAATATCAATCTAATAAATGTAGACAAGGATCAAACCAAAGGGTTGTGTGATTTGAATCCTAGGTAGATTTGCATAGCTGAATGTCAAGGATAGTTGATGAATTATTCTGGCCAAGAAAGTTGATTCCTTTGTGGGATGCTAGGAAGAAACAAGCTTATAATAGTTTTTTTTCTTTTAGGCAATTAGGAAAAGTGTGCATTGAAGGTGCCAAAAGACTGGTGAGATTTGAACCTACGACATCATCATAGAAATCACTCCCATCTTACCATTAGTCATAGTACATTGGTAAGGGAGGTTAAAAGAGTTTTGCACATAAAGTGCAAGAAGAAATATTTTTCAAAATGCCAATGATCTCAGTTTTAAAAAAAAAGATTCTCTTCACAATAAAGCGAAAACTTTGTTTCCTTTTACCTCTATTCATCCATAAAAACTAAATTTCAAATACCACACAAACTAAAAACATACCACATTTGACAAGGTTAACCCTAATTTGTTGTGTCTCTTGTTTCTCTTTCTCTATTCCACTACTCAATTTTGGCCCACCTCTCCTCACTACCTTCTCTAGTTGGTGGGCTTCAATGATGCCTAGGATCCTACACACCAAATCTCCATGTGAACTTGCCTCTTAGTTCCTATTGACCATCAAAGTTCTCATAATCTCAACCCTTTCCATAACTAGACTGCCCACCATGTGATATAGGGCTAAGCCTTTTACTCTAGTTTCTACTTCTGCTCCTGCTTCTATTGCCCCTGGTCAATGCAACCTCGTAGAAAAAGTTATCTTTGATAGAAATTCTTGTGTTTGCAGCCATAAATCATAAACTTTGTTTCACTCTAATGTAAAAGGAAAACATTATACACGTGTAGTTGAATGAAAAATATATGTGGAGAAATGAATTATTTTGAGATTGATTACTAGGGCCATCCCATGGTGGAAGATATGTTGATGGAGGGGAGCTTCGTTGCCAACAATATTATCTCTAGGAGCGGGGCCTTTGTAGGGTTGCTCTTCCCACCCAAATGCTTCCACAAAACCATTGAAATTTTCTTTCTATAACTACTCTGGAATGTATGTATGCAAGATGTTGAAGCATAGACAAGACGTTGAGTTACATTTCACACAAAACACCTATGCTTTGAGCATCAACACAAATATATTGCATGTTGTTTTACTTGTGTTTCTCCATGCGCCACTAGACGTCTATCTAGAAACATACACAAAAACATTAGAAACTAAGTTTATATTTTAGCTAGGTTTGGTTTTTTATTGGCTACAATTTTTCCATGAATTATAGAGAGGAAACCAGCTAGAAAAATCTAACAACCAATAAATAAAAAAAAGAAATAGTTTTGCAATTTTCACAGACATTAGAATTGCGTTTAATTTTTGCCTTGCACAACTCATGAGAGAAACTAATGCAATTTGGTTGAGATGAAAACAATAATTGCCCTTCGGGCAGGGACTAATAATCTACACAAAGAGCAAGAGCGCATGTCCACTAAAATTGCACAAACACATACAAAACATTAAAAACACAAGTACAATTATTCTCACACACAAGAAAGAAATAAAACATTAAATATTTTAAATGACGCAAGATTGCTCCATTGTGAGAATGCTCCTATATCAAAATGTTATCCTTAGAGTTGATGTTGAAAAAGCCTATGTGGAAACTTATATATCATTATCCCTCAAAGGTTATTTTTAAGAGAAAGGTTTGTCTTATACATGGAAATATCATATCCTTCATTTAAATTTTGGAAAGAATTTTTAGAGAATATTTACCTTTCTTCACATAATTGTTAACATATCTTTTAAATTTGCCCTGTAAAACTGTTTTATTGAGACTAATAACATAATATAAATATAATGAATATTCAAGTTTGAAATTTGATAATATTTTTGTAACTTCAAATATTTTTCATTCTATCTTTGATATGTTTATTGTTTCAATGTTTTTAAAATAATTTCTTTTCAATTTTTATTTTAAGTAAAACTAAAAGTATAAATTGGAAAAAGCAAACACACATAAAACGAAAATCAAGTAGAGAAGGGCATATAATATGTCTTTGTTTGATATTCTTATGTGGAGAAGCCTAAATGCACCATACTCTCCTCACATAGTTTTGATCAACCAATGCATCTAGACCATATTCCAAGGCAGATCATACCACAACCACTTGCAAGTCTTTACTATTCCGGGAGGTCTCTCCTCATTAGCGAAGCCACTGGCGTCTCTGACACAGCCAGAGGGTAAAGTAATCATTGAGTTTTTAAAGTGCATTGACGGGAATATGGACGGAAGAACAGGTGAAGGCATGGAAGCCCATTGTCAATGCTGTCCATGACAAAGGGGTTTTTTTCTTCCTCCAACTTTGGCACGTTGGAAGGGCTTAGCATTTGGGTAGGTGCAGATTTTCTTGCTTTCCAATCTTCTCGGCTTCGCACTAACAGGTAGTTGCTAGAAATTTGATGAAACCATTGTCGAGCTAGCGGTGATGGTTTTACAGAATTTTCCTCTCCTAGAGCTCTAACAACAGAGGAAATTGCAAAAATAGTTAACCACTTTAAAATTGCTGCCAGAAATGCTAGGGTTGCAGGTATATGATTACGAGTTCAAATTTTATGGTTTGATTAAAAGCCTCATTACTCTATTAACATATTCTAGTTAATTTATTTTAAATCAATTGTGTTTTATATGCAAAAGTTAATATGTCTCAAATAATAATTAATATATTGGTAGATGGAAAGAGGTTATATGTATGGTTTCAATCCCCATCAAATTGTTTCATTCTATGGAGTTTAAGGCTTACATTTTACACATATACCCTTACTGGGGCCTCCTTGTGTTGATGTACAACAGGATTTGACAGTGTTGAAATTCATGGAGCTCATGGGTATCTTCTTGACCAATTTATGAAGGACACCATAAATGATAGGACCGATCAGTATGGTGGAACACTAGAAAATCGTTGTTGGTTTGCATTGGAGGTTGTTGAAGTAGTTGCAAATGAAATTGGTGTAGATCGAGTTGAAATAAGGCTATCTCTTTTTGCAGATTACTATGAATCAAGGGAATCAAGTCCTGAGACCTTGGGACTTTACATGATAGAGGCCCTAAATAAATATGACATCTTGTATGCCCACTATGTAGAACCTAGAATGGTGACTGTAGATGAGTATGTTGTCACAGAGAAAAGTCTCCTTCCAATGAGGAAGGTATTCAAGGGATCATTCTTGGTTGCTAAGGGTTACGACAAAGAAGATGGCAATGCAACAATTGTGAGTGATAAGGTTGATCTTGTAGCTTATGGCTGTCATTTCTTGGCAAATCCAGATCTGCCAAAAAGATTTGAGCTAAATGCCCCTCTCGACAAGTAAATAGAGACACCTTCTATATTCCTAGTGGAGACCCTTCTATTGGCTACATAGATTACCCATTCCTATAGCTACTACCAACATCATCACTTGGAAATGCCCATAAGGATAACACACCATAGAAATATGTGATATTCATATAGAATATAAAGTACAAATACAATAATAGTAAAGGGCTCGTTAAGTTTCATATAAATATAAACGTCGAAAGTTACCTCTCCTTGTAGTAATGTGTTATATCCTAAAAAGAATATTAAAAATATCTAGAATAAATTGGATCCCATCTTGATGTAATTTGGAAGTGGGAATTAATTAGATTATTATTATGATTTTATGGATTTTTAGAAAACTTTTGATTTATGCATTTTATGATTGGATGAAGTATATTAGATGTTAAATTCTTGATATGCTATTAATTTTTATGTATAGAGTGGGTGTGTCATATGAACAACTCTTTCATGACAATTCAATTCTATCTTCTTGATTAGAGCTAAATACTAATTAATGTAATATTTTCTACTAGATGATATATAAACATATTATTGTTTTAGTTTTTTATGTTATGTAGCTTAGTAATTATTATTGTATTGATTTTGGGAGAGACAAATATTGCTCATGAATATTGTGTGATTAGGTCAAATATTTGAGTAGAGTGGGTGACCTGAGATATATGGATTACTAAAATGATGTAGTCATAGTAGGAGGGTCCTAAGAGGAACTATCCAAACATGTAGCCCATGAGAAAAACTTAACCATAAATCACTGCAAAATATAAGAATTCACACAAAACACCACACATCATTGAATAGAAAACTTGTAAGATTATCACTAAGTTGCAACCACAAGTTTTCTACAATGGACCCTCTTACATGCTAGGTCATAGTAATCTTCTTACACAAGATTAACAAGATTAGATAAATTGAACTAACTATGGAACACCACATCCACACTTTCTACAACTGAGTACATAATGATTTCTACTATAATATATAACCTCGTGAGTTTTACCACAAACTTGCCACATGTGATACATAATGACTCAAACACAAATACATTTGATTTTAACCACTAGAAAACATTTATGCATGCCACAATGGACACCTCCAAATTGTATCCTACATCATACTACTGGTAACCACACTTTGTCTCTCAAATCTTTGTCCCTCACTATTGAAGTCACCTTCTAAACTCCTACTCCATTTTGGTCTTTTTTTCTTGCTTTAAAACAATTCAAAGCCTCTTATTTATATCATTCTTAAGATGGCACAAATCCCTAAAACCATATGAAATGTGTCACTGACTATAACAAACTTACAAATTGCAATAGTCAAATGGTGGAGAATCTCCATGTAGTACACTACATACCTTCACAACAATTATCAAACAGATGTTCCAACTAGTAATTCACTAAAATGAACTTGGATTTTAGCTTTTCCACCATATGGTCCCATTTTGCAATGCAAGGCTTACCTTTTCTATTTTTCTTTATATGGACTTCCTTCTACCATATTGTTGCATGACCTTTCATCTTTTTCTTGGATACTTTCACCATATCTGGGTCCACAATGTCCTCATACTCAAAATGCTCCTCCAAGTTAGAGATCTAGTCAATGAACTCCTGTTGGTTATGATGTTAGTCACAAACAATCATAGAATAAAAGTACACATTAACCTTTATTCATCTTGAAAGATACGATGAATTCAAAGAATTCATGATCCCAAGTCTCCGGTGATTAGGTCTTAATCGTCTGAAGTTACTCAGAGGCTAATGTGAGTTTCTATTTCCATTTTGGGGCCTTACGTGAAAGTTTATCATCATCATGACACTCCTGCAGAAATTCTTTACAGAGAAGTCATATTATACAGTTATTTGGTGAAAAGATGCAGAAATACTTCGATCTTTGCATGATATTTTCAATTGTGCATGCTTTGTATTCAAATATGCTAAATATTTGCAATTATATACGAGATGTCTGCATATCTGTGTTATTTGCTTAAGATCATCAATTATTTGCAATTATGAAGATTAAACACTCTGAAATTTAAAAGAAATGAAGAAATGCTTCTAATTAAAGTTGAACCTTTAGCTTTTGAACCACATGTATATTAGATACTGTCATGAAGAGAAGAAAACCAAACCATATTTTCACCAGGACATTCCACAGCTAGATATAGTTAATGCTAACTTCAAAGGAATTTGTATGAAGACAACACATGTAAGTAGACATGCACTCCAAGGGACGCAACAAATCACCACATATATCTAGAATTCATACACTGATTACTCAAGATTTACTATGAATTGTAATCGACACAGTCTTCTCATTCATTAAGCATGCAAAAATATAAATGTATACAAAAACTTTGAAATGAGCTCTGAATGTTTCAGCAGATGGATTTCAATTAAGTTTCCAATATTTACAATAATGCATTCCATCACCTTTTATAGAACAAGGTGAGGAATCCGTTACAAAAAGATCTACGATCTTGATTTATCAATGCAAATCTACGGTCACCATTCTCCTTGACTTTGTCAACCTCTACAAAAATGGCACAAGTTGCCAGCTGGCAACTATCTGGACTACTTATGCTTATATCTCCTTTATGATGTGCCTTCATCATGCTCCTCATCTGATTCATGTGGATCATCATCATGTGCATCACTTCCTGAACTTTCACTATCCTGATGATGATGACGCCACATATGGGGTTGCACGCTGCTTCGGATCTGCTCATATGACTACACAACTGGGTCTATTGCTCCGCCATCCTGAGTTTTTGCTTTGATGATGGCATGCTTGTGTCCCTCATATTTGTTTCTACTACTATCTAATTTGTCCTTCCGGTCCTGCAGTGTCTCATTGTATTTCTGCATTTTGACTTTGATTCTCATTATTTTATTTACAACTTCTTCTGTCAAGTGGACAAGTGGACCATCTGCCTCTAATTGGAAGTTGCTGTGTAAAGCTTTGACAGCAGATTCTTCATCTTGATTTTCTATTTTCCCTTCCACTTTTCCTTCCAATGTTTCCAATATTTCTGCCTCTTCAGCCATTAAATCATGTAACTTCATGCTGATATCTCTCACCTTATTATTGCATCTTCTGAGCACTCCACATTCAAACTGAATGTCTTTATACCAGATGTCCACCAATAATGCAGTATGGTTGTTCAGTACCTGCTTACTGATAAGCAGTTGAGGATTTATCCTCTTTATTTCTCCTAAGAGATTTAATACCTTTTCCAGTTTGTAGGACCTTTTCCCTGTCTGCATTTGCAATTTATCTACTTTGGTCCTGGAGTCACTGAGAATGCTCCACCTCTTCAAAGAGGCCTTTACCATTTCTTCTGCATCATCCAATGTGGATGACATCCATCTCCTTATCACAGATGCCTCATGTTTCATGAGGTCTAGTTTATTTACTTCCTCTTGAGAAATAGCAGTCAATGGGACTGCATATTCAGTTGTAGTATCATCAGGATTGGTCAACCTCCTTATGTAGGCATGCAACTGAGCAATGTGCTCTTTGTGTTGCTTATTTTTCTCCTTCTCTCTTTTTACCTTTTGAATTAAAGAATCAATAATGTCTTTGCCCTCCTGACCCTCTTGGTCTTCATTGGCAAAACTGAGATCCACTATGCTAATTTGAAATTCATCCAAGGTGATTTTACCTTTTTCTTTCTCCATAGTAGGTATTGCAATTTGTGCAATCCTCCTCCTGGTTGTCAGATCTCTTTTGATGGCTGAAGTCATTCTGGCCTTCCTTTTAGGCTTCATTATATCCCCTGAGAATAAGGTGGAGACATCAAATTCTTGGATTTCGAAATCCTCTTCTATATTTACCTCTTTCTTCAACCACGGAGGCACCTGATTGTGTTTTTCCACATCATCATGATGTTCACCTGTGTCTCTTGTATCTATCAGCAAATGTGGTGGAGATGGTGATTTTCTCATTTCCTCTTCCTGATGCTCACTTCGCTGTTGATCCTGTGGCACATTTTCCTGTTCTGGAACTTCCTTTTCCAGACGAGCATCTTCTTGGGGTGGGGGATCTTATGGTGCATCTATATGTTGATCATGATGATCATGATCCTTTTCTGTCATTATTTCATCTAGTTTCAACTCTTCCCCTTGTTGTATATCCACTGCACTGGATACTGTGGATTTTGCCTGAGGTGCTGGCGTTTGTTTTGCATCCTTTATTTGTTTCGAGCCTGCACCATCAACCTCTTGTGTTTTGGTAGTAGGATCCTCTATTGTTTTCTTCTTTTCATCAGCCTTCGTTTCCTGAACCTCTACTATAGCAGGTTCCGCAGATGTATCCTGTGGACCTTGTTGGCCTAATTCCGGAGTATGGCCTTCTGATTCTGCCATCTCTATTTCTTCTGCTGGGTGCCCTTTGTCAGGTGATCTTGCTGGATGTTCAGGACTTGCATCCTGTTTCTCTGTCAGGTCTACCACTACAGGACTTGTCACCTCTGCAATTAATGTTTCCAGCCCTATTTCTTGAGCTACCTGCTCTGGGCTCTTTTCCTGTTCTGACTCCTCTTGCTTCATTTCTTCCAGTATCGTTTGAACTGGTGGAGGCTTGTGAGGGGTCATGCTTGTTCCAGTAGTAAGAGTTTCCATCTTTTGTGCAGCCACTTCCTGTACAACCTCATCATCAGACAAGTTAATTGTCTCGTCTAGCGAGATGTGACCTTCTACTTGTGTCTGAGAAGTTTCTTTCTTCTGTTCCTCTGCAAGTTCAGTTTTGAACTTGATAATGGTAGGAAGTGGAACATTATGCTGAAGTTCCTTAGGTACTTCACTACCTGCCCTTTGTAACAATGTTGGGGGTTGTCTTATTTCACCTCTCATAGAGGTTCTTTGTTTCTTAGGTGGGGTGGACACCAGCACCTGTGGAGCTTTCCTTTTCCTCTTTATTATTAATGGAGCCTCTTCTTCTTCAGGCTCTTCCTCCATGAGGATATCCTCTTCTCCTGGTTTTCTTGAGGATTGACCCTCTTCTAGGGTCTCAGTGATTCCGACCTCTGTTGTCTTACTCTTCTTGGACTTTTCTTTCTTTGTCCTTGGAGGGGATACTGATTCTGATCTAGATCCTGATGCTACTGCCTCCTCAGCATTGAATACTGCTCTTTCAGTAATAACGCCTTTGGGATCCTTTTCTATTTTCTTGCCCCTTTGGGGTCTTTTGCTCTGTTGTTGTGGTGGAGGTAGCTTATCTCCCTTAGTCTTCCTCTTTTCAATCAGGAAGTCATCATACTCATCCCCAAGAATATCCTGCCCCTTCTTCTTGTTGTCCACTGTAATTGCAACACCTTTCTTCTTCAATGCCTCTACCTGCTCATCAACCCAAGCTTGAGTTAGTTGTATGGTCCTGGCAATGAAGGGGTCCAAGGATATATCTTCCTATATAGTGAGGTCAGGTGCAGAGATGGTATCATTATATATCTTCTTTTGCTCATATTCATCTGCAATTATCCTGCCATCATCCTTCTTCAATTGTTGGGGAATGGGGATGCAATCAAAGGTTTTGATTTGATTCAATGTTAACCTTCGATACCTTCTTCTCCTTGCTTCTACCTCATCTTCGCAGTTGGCCCAGAAGTCCTCTAGGTGCCTCTGATGAATAGGCTTTCCTATTATCTTTTGCATCCTACCGTAAGGATCATATGGTCTTGTTAGTGGAAAAGGTTGCAGATTCATTTTATTTAGCGTGACCATCACCTTCTTTATATTGTTTGAATCGGGGCACATATAGTAGCCAATGCTGACTGGAAACAAAATTGGTGGCAGCTTCATGGTGTCCTTGTATATTTTTATCATCGTGGAGCCCTGCCTGATGAACTCCATTAGTATCACTGCATCAGTGGGATACCTTGGCAGCATTAGAGGATGTCCATCAAAACCTTCAATTCTTATGTATGAAAAAGTGGCAAACTGTATATACCAGGCTCCATGCCTGTAAATTATCTCTTGAGCCTCCATGCTCAATCTCTTTATTTTGTCCTCCTCTATGGTCCTCACCAGATGCATGGAGAATGCATCATTGACTAGTTTGTAATCTTTGTGGTAATTGGTTCTTTGCAGCTGGGGATGATGATCCCAGATATGCACAACATTTGTGCCTGTAAGCTTTCCGTCTGTAACTAATGCATCAAAGGTGCCTTTGTAAGCACATGAATAAACAATGTATGATGACATATAGAATGCACAATTTGAACCTCCAAAGTTCATCAGCTGCTCATGCAGAGCATCACTTATTATCTGGCCCCACAGTGGCTTGATATCTGAATACAAGCACATCATGATTACGCCATACATCTAATCCCTGAAACTACCAGCATCAGGCTGGCCTGTTAATCTGTTCAACAGTGTAATCATATACTAATATTCATCAGCAAAATCATACTTAAACAGGTGCACAGGAAGTTTGGCTGTCGTAGGATATGTGCTGTTCTCAGCCTGCCATTGATACATGTTCTTCCTGGCCTACTTTTTATTGTTTTCATATTCTTTTTCTGACTTCTTCAGGTCTACGCTCTTAACCTTGCTGCCCAGCGGCAATCCAAATGTCCAGGAGAGACCCTTGATGGATAGGTCTACATATATCCTCCCATGTTTCATCACTTGCCTGGTCTCTGGGTTATAATTCTTGGCACATTCGATGACTAGCTACAGAGATTCCATAGAGTATGGAAAACCAGCAGTGTTCCACATTCCAGATACGAACACTGCATCCAGCACAGGACCCTTGTCATTCCCATCATTCAGCCTAGCTAACCAGGCTTCCAAATTGGTGCTCCCCTGATGGGTATCTATAATTGCTCCATATTTAAACAGGATGCCCCTCTGAGAAGAGAACATGGGCTTGCTGAATTCTTCTTGACACTTAATTAACCTCTTGTTAGCCATGAGTACCTACAATTAACAAAATCCCATCTCACAACGGGTATACACATGCATGCATATTGCAATTAACTTCATAAATCACCATGCCTACTGTATCTTTTCAACATTACTTAATCATATGGATGCATAAATCAGAACTTACATCATCATACCTAAATAAAAACAACATGATGAGGGCTTCATTTACTTACCTGTTTATGCATATTTCTCTTTTATACCAGTAGACTATTAACAACGCTCTTAATTCAGTTGATGATCCCGCACTTCCTTCTGTCTGTGAGCTCAAATCATGCAACTATCGCCTGTATGAGTATATGGAAACTGGTGCTCTATAAAAATGATTTTATCGCAAGGTAAATGTAAAAATGATAGTTGAATTACCTTTTAACCTTGCAATTAGGGTAAATTTAGGGCAACTCTGACAAATTAGATTGTATTCATTGATCATCCACGTGAAAACGTAGGATCTTGCCAGGTGTTTCATCGGGTTCCGGGGTCGGCGGGAACCACCTACCATGTCTGCGTGCATTAAATGATAATGGCGGCAACGGGAGCGGGGGGATATCCATATGACAGGATATCATGAAGGTAAGATGATATTCGCAAATATCAGGTCGAGTTTCAATGTCATCCTCCTCCATCAAATTGGAATAGTTATCATGACAAGATTCAGGGGACAAAAGCACCTTTTGGTTATGTTTAGTACATCAGGAGGATATTTCGATGTATCGGGTGATGTTTCAAAGATGATGATGACAGGACAAACTTACATGTCTCTCTTTCGAAATATCAGGATGACGTCATCCAGATATTCATTCTCTGTATCGGAAGGGCATCATGATGTCATCGTCATGTTATGCGAACATGATCATGTTTAGAAAATATCCTGTCGAAATGTAAATGTGATGATGATGTCATCATCATGTCTGTTTCTTTGTTTATCAGATTTGGATGATGTCATCAGGATATTGGCTTAGGGTGATATTTTGCGGCAGGAGGATATTAAGAAATATCGGGTTACATTTGGAAATATGATGCTCGCGATATATAAGACTATTTGATGGGGAAGATTTATCACCATTTAAAGTTGACATCCGGATATTTGGACTGCATGACTTATCGGGTGATGTACCAAGATCAGGACGATCTTCGACAACATGATTGAGGTTATAAAATATGATCCTCCTCTTGCGAATATCAGGTTTGACCAAAACTTTGACTATTCATAACTCTCACATCCTGATGAATATCAGGGTGATGTATAAGACAAAACTGCATGGAATTTAGTGCTCTTTCCAAATATAAGTTCACAGAAATGGAATACAAATTTTGATAAACTGACCTCATGATGATGACTTACCTCATCCTGACTCTACATGATGATGCACATGACTTACTTTTACCAAACCACCAGGAAGCAGACAACACAAGCCAAGCCAAAAAGTTGGGTCTCTGTTTTGCCATGTCAAAATGGGGCATGTTGTGTAACCACACAACAACTTGCCACCAAAGCAAGTAAACAAATTCCAATGATTCAAGTGATGTGATCATATTCATTTATAGTATTTTAATTCTGTCTAAGCATAGGCATCATGATCTTTTGAATGATAAAATTTCATCATGGCAACAATGCTAACAAAGGATCATGTATGTGCATATGATTAATTATCCTCATCTTGAAAGCAAGTTGAAAACATAAGTATCTGGTGTTAAACTACATAGTTGGGGATCATCCCTCATAGCCAACCTGGATAGAGCCTTGCTACCAGCAGGCGTTCATAGCCCCGGCAAGGTTATCTATACAATCTCCCTAAGTAGAGCCCCACTGCCATCAGGCGTCTATAGCCCCGGTAGAGTTACTTAGATGGCCTAATATAATTGTTTGTATTTTTTTTTTATATATCTGATATCACCATGTCAGCTCATTTGTATAAGGTATAGTCACTTATAGCTTTAGGTTGGAGATTATATTGGTAGCAAGGGAGTCCCTTTAGATTTTTCACTTAACACCCATACTTGCGTGTTTAACAAACCCAAGCCTGTTAGGTGTTTCATTGTGATTGATTCACTTTGACCAAAGAAAAGGCACCCTGATGAAACGATATCACACACCTGATCATGATTACTTCTTAGGAGGAATCATAACCTATATCTAAATGTGATCTCATCACTTGAATCCTAACAATTTAGTTATTTTATGCAGTGATGAAGTGCATCATTTTGACTAGCCAGAACAAGGTCTCAACCAACAAAACAAAACAAGCAAAACAAACAAACTGTACAAACAACTATACAAATATACAATAGGATACATATGACTGTTATGAAGTCATTTAGGCCTAGAAATAATGTTTGAGGAATTGTCCATTGACTGGCAATGGGACATCCTCACCTGTCAGGTTCTTAAGCCTATAAGTGCTGTCTCCTAGTATTTCAGAAATTTGAAAGGGACGTATCCATAATCTATCAAACTTACCATGGTCACCTTTCCTTTCATGGGCTTTATCCCACATCAAGACTAAATTAGATATCCTGAAAGCTTTAACTCCCAGCGTTTGACAACAGCCTGATGTTTTACAAATTGGTCAGTTGCTTGACTCCTTTTTTCTTCCAGGTGCATCAATTGAAGCAACCTGACTTCTTGCTTATTGTCTATGCCTAGGTATTTTTGGGCAAACTGCAGAGTAGGAATTTTTAAGTTTACAGGGAGGATGGGATCCACCCCATATACTAGTTGGAAAGGCGAGTTTCCTAATGCAATTTTTATTCTAGTTCTGTCAACCCATAAGGCATACTTTAGAAATGAGTTCCATTCCCTAGGGTTCTTCTTTATTAATTTTCTTATGATACTCAGCAAATTTTTATTGGTGGATTCTGCTAATCCATTCCCTTGGGGATAATAGTTGGATGAGAACTTGAGTATGATCCCGTGATCAAAAGCCCAACTTGATAACTTGGTGGAAGTGAAAGCAGAACCATTCATAAGGAGTTCCATACCTGGTGACAATGTTGCTCTCCAGAAATTTAATGACATCATATGCAGTACAAGTTTTTCTGCTAACAGCCTCAGTCCACCTAGTACAATAGTCAGTAACTGTTAAGACATACCTATGGCCTGAAGAGGACGAAGAATTGATTGGTCCTATGAAGTCCATGCCCCACTGTGCAAATGGGCGCTCTTCCATCACTGGCTGCAAGGGTTGTACAGCATACTTCTCTCTATTGGCGGCAACCTAACAAACATGACAACATTTAACATGATCAGCTGTGTCTTTAAAAATTGTAGGCTAGTAATATCCTGCTCTGAGGATTGCATGTATTATGGCCAAGGCTGATCCATGTGCCGTTCCAAACTTGTCTTGTAGTTCTGACAGGACTTTATTTGCTTCTGGCTTTTCTAAGCATCTCAAGTATATTCCTTCATAATTCTTCTTGAATAGGGTTCCTCCCTTCATCATATACTTTTGGGATCTTATCTTTAAGGCTCTTCTCTGTGAAGCTTGCATCCTTGATGGACATCTTCTAGTAATCAGGATGTGCTTGATATCTGCATACCATTCTCTATTATCCTCTTCATTAATAACGTACTGATGACTAGGGATGTTTGGGTCGATTTCAGATATCATTTGACTTAGAGCTTGTCCTCTTACCAACTTCATTGGTGTAATTTCCATGTCATACTCTTGTAATACAGTAATCCATTTGGCTCTTTTCTCACCAGGTTCACTTTGCATTAGTAGCATCTTCACTGCTGCATCTGGTACTATGGCAATTACTTTACTTCTTAGTATGTAGTGTCTAATTTTCTTTACTGCTCTGATCAATGCCAGTGCCTGTCTCTCAACATCTACATATCTCAATTCAGCATCCCTGAAAGGATAGCTCATGAAAGCAATTGGTTTCTCTTCTTTCTCTTCATTTCTCTGAGTAAGCACTGCTACAGAGGTATGTTCTGAAGCAAATGAATAGATGTAGAAATCTTTTGTGTAATCTGGACTAATAAGAATAGGAGCATCAGAAATGGCTTTCTTTATATCTTCAAACGCAGCTTTGGCCTCTGGTGTCCACTCAATTTGTGCATCTTTCTTCAACATGGCATTTAACGGTCTGACAATCTCAACAAAGCCTTCGATAAACTTCCTCACAAAGTTTATCTTACCAAAGTAAGACTTAAGTTCTTTTTTGCTTCCTCGAAGTTGTAACTTCATAATAGACTCCACCCTGTCAGGATCAATGATAATTCCATCTTCTATGATCAGGTGGCCTAGTAACTTTCCTGTTGTCACCCCAAATATGCACTTCTTGGGATTCAAAGATATTCCGTACTCTTCACACTTCTTCAGTACACTTCTGAGATCAGTGACATGATTCCCCTTTCCTTGGAGAATACTGTCAAGTCATCCATGTAGATGACTATACATTTTCCTATTAAGCCTCTGAAGGCTATGTCCATTGCTTGCTGGAATGTAGCTCCAGCATTTATAAGTCCAAATGGCATACGTCTATATGCAAATATCCCCCACTTTGTGGTGAAGGCAGTTTTCAATCTGTCAATTTTATCAACCATTACCTGGTTGTATCCTGAAAAGCCATCTAGAAAGTACATCATTTTAGATCCATTCACAATTTGGAGAACTTCATCCAATGAGGGTAGAGGATCATTGTCCTTTTCGGATGCTCTGTTCAGATTCCTGAAATCTACGCATAACCTGATGTCCCCATTCTTCTTTCTCACTGGCACAAGATTTGCCACCCAAGTGGAGTGCCTCACAGGAAATATTATCCTGGCGTTTAACAATTTCTTGACTTCTTCAAGAATTATTGGTTCAAGCAAAGCATTGACTGGCCTCTACTTTTGTCTGAAAGGTTTAGCATCTGGTTTGAGAGGTATAGTATGAGTTATGACAGAGGTGTCACACGTCTTCAACTCATCATAAGTCCATGCAATTACATGTATGTAATCTTTGAGGGCCTGAGTTATTCCTTCTAACTCTTCTGGTGTGCAAACTTTACCTATCAAGACATTTTTCTTGTCGTCATCCTGTCCAATATTCACTTGTGAATATTGACCTCCATCTGCCTTGGGCAGATCCTTCTATTTAAGCATATTATCCAAATCAAAGGCTCTTTCCAATTCAATCATACCTTTGGGAATCTTGTTGCTAGGCAACTCTAATATCTCATCTTCCTCCCAGACATGATCTTCTATACCATTCTCATCTATAAGTTGGGCATCAAATACATCTCTGTTTGAGATGAAATCCAAAATGTGCTGATCATCAGCAAACACCTGGAGGTTGGTCACATTATCAGGTACTGAAGGTACTGACACCAGTTCTACTGAAAATCTCTTTAAACCGGATATAGATAGTGGCTCCAATGTGCTAGTAGCTTGGGCAAGTGCATCTGCCCTATGGTTTTGTTCTCTTGGCACGTGGGTGATATTAAAGGCGTTAAAGTCCTCAATCAGGTCCCACACACAATGTCTGTAGTTGGATAGCTTCCTGTAGTTACATGAGTAAATTCCTCTTACTTGCCTCACAACTAGTTCTAAATCTCCGAAGACATGCAGAATCTTTACTTTTTTCTTATGAGCAAACAGTATCCCATGAATCAGAGCCTCATACTCTGTTACATTGCTAGTACAGGGGAACTGTAATCTGTAGGCTACCAGATAGGATTTTCCTGATGGATCAATGAGATCAATTCCTACCCCAGCATCTTGCTTGGATTTGGATCCATCAAACCTTAAGATCCAGGGTTTATCTTTAGCAGGATATTTAGCTGAACTTTCTTTTCCTTTTGCAGCTCTGGCTACTACTCCACCTGATATCCACTTTAACTTAAGGATATCATCATTCTCAAGTTTCTTCTTTCCTTTATTTTGTGAGCCTGATGGCTTTTCTATTTTCTCTTTCACGTCAGCAGGAGGATGACCCTCTGGATCTGTAGCTGTATGCTTTTTCAAAATGTGTAAACATAATGAACAGGTTGTTTCTGAGTGGGATGCCTCATCCAACCTACACCAACCTTTAATTAAGACCTCGTGGGGAGATCTATGCTGTCGTGTCATCTTCTCTATTTCTTTTACTAGAAATTCTTCGAACTTAGTGAGGTCACTACCTTTGTCTTCATCAAACAATTCATAATCTGGTTCCATAAAACAATCACTCCCAGGGGTGATCTTTTCTTTCTTTTCATCATTCATCTGGTCAGACACCAGAACTTCTTCTATTTTCAGGATATGATCCTCATCCTGATCTGTCAGCTCCTCTGTTCCTGCAGAAGACAGATAAGAATTAGTATCATCATCATCATCACATGTAGCATTTACCTCAGAATATGATGATGATGCCTCACTGCATGTTTGTTCCAGCATCATCATATCTAAGCATGTTTCACAAGTTCTTTCTGAATGTGCTTCATCGTGCAATCTGCACCATCCATCAATCAAAATATCATTAGCAGATATATTTAACAATTGACAACGTTTTACCTGATTAGTCAGATGCATCTCAAAGTCTCTGAAGCGATCCATTTCATTCTCATTATCAAGATTATTGTCGGGTTCTACAACTGGCATGTCCTCCTGATGATCATCATCATGATGATGATGAAGATCAAGCATCAGGATCTCTTCTATTTTGACAGTCTATGGCCTGATGCAGTAAACTCCAGGTTCTACGTCTATGTACATGATCTCATTTGTTCTGTTGTACTCAGTGATCATATGCTTCATTCTCGGCTCAGCATCAATCCTGATCTGGTTAGGTATACCCTTCCATGGTAACCACATGTGACTGAAATCTGTAGACATATATCCATTAAGCATTTTGGACTAGTCTCGGCTGAGCAACATCCCATAAGTATCAGGTATGTCGACTACCTGAATGTCAATGTAATACTAGATCCTAGGATCAGATGCTAATTGCATGTGGATATGAGTTAACTCTCCTACTACACTTACTTCTGTTTTGTCTAGCTGTGTCACCTTTTTTAGGGATTTAGCAGGATGTAGTCCTAAGGCATTACCTATTGACAAGGGCATGACATTCGTGGAGGCTCCTGAATCAACCAGACAGTTGTGTAGGTTCTTGCTGAACATTCTTATGGTGAGGAGGAATGGAGGTGACTCAGTTTTGTCTTTATATAAGGTCATGTGAGAGGTTTCTATAGCTTGGACTGTAGCTGACACTTTAGGCTTGATAGTATTATCCATAGCAGCATGATCTTTGCCATTGGATTGACTTGAAAGATGGCCATCCTCTTTAGGAGCAGGATCATCTAGTGACTTCATGAATGCCTTTTTGATGGCAGGAGTTTTCAGTAACTCAGACAAGGACAGGCTGATCTTAATTTTCTTCATTTCATCAGTGAGATAATTGACCAACTTGTCGGATTCATGAGGTGCATTTACATCCTTTAATCCTGTGTTCTGAGGCGACAAGTATTGAGCATTTACCTTGGGGAACTTAGCGTTATTGCTAGCTTTAGGATCAAGAGGTGTATTGAAGTTATTTGGAGGTAAAGATGATGTCAATAGACCAGTAGGTCTGTTGGCATTACTCCTCAAGTTATAATTATGCTTACTAGGATATTGCTGCTGGTATGCATGTACTTCTTCATGCTCTCTTACAGGCTCATTTTCATCCTCGAAGGGGAATACATAGTTTGTTTCAAAAGTTAAGGCAGACTCTTCACATGCTTGGTTATAACTCTGATGAGGTTGATTAGTATAAGATTCTAGCACAAAGGCTGAGTCATATCCACATGGAACAATCTCATTTCCTTCTGCCTGAGGTAGATTTCCAGAAGTGTTAGACACTTCAGTCTGAAAGATGCTAGCAGCAATCCTAAATTGTGGATAGTCCAATTTTGCATGTGCATTTGTATTGTGGATCCTACACCAATTAGTAAGGGCTGCTTTAGCAAGATTGACTCTAGTAGTCTGTTTGGCTTCACCTAGAGGCTGATTGTCCAGGGGTGATGGTAATGAGCCATTATTTGGCCTAGAGTTCCACACTCTGGGCTGTCTCTGAGGATTACTATTATTTCCATCACCATTATTGAAATTATTGGTGTTATATCCTCTGTCAGGATAATTTGGTCTATCATTGGAATAATTTCTATTCTAGTTTGACTGGGAATAAAAACCTTGATTTCTCAAATGTGTCACTTCTATGGTGAGTTTTCTCAGTTGAGCAGAAATTTCCTTGATTTCTTCTTTTTCTTCTTGAGCTTTGGCCACCACATTTTCAGTTTGAGGCTTGAAGAAGGAGGATCCATGGTTATTGTTGGACAGATCAGTACCCTGAGGTGCTTGAGCTTGTGCAGGATATTGCGGTAATTGGCCGTTTCCATTAGGAGGAGGCATAATGCTTAGTGGAGGTACTTGCAAAGGTACAGGCATGACTGCTGGGGGTATCACTGCTCCATTAGGATATTGTGTAGGATACTATGCAGAATATGATGCAAGATATTGTGAATGCATGCCAGGCAAGGTAGGGAATACCATATTTGGAGTAGGAGTAGGTATCAACTGCTGATTTACCTGTATGGCTTCTTGAAAGGCCAAAGCTAAAGTTGTAATTTGGGGGTGTGTTCTCCTTATGAACATGGAAGTCAAAGGATCTAAGGCTGAATAATAAATGCTCCTTGCAGCTTCATCAGACATAGTATAAGGAGTGACCAACCTGGACAACATTTTCTGAAACCTAGCATTGAAATTTGCAATAGGCTCATTCTCAAATCTCTTAATAGTGGCAAATAAATGATAGTTTATTGAGGGATCGACTGGAACCTTAAATCTATCAAGAAAAGCTTTCTCTAGTGAGGCCCAGGAATCAACAGAACCCTGACCGAGACTAATGAACCAATTATAGGCTTCTTCCCCTAAGGAAAAAGGAAATAGTCTACACACTACATCTTGATGTTCTATTTGTAGTACATTTCACAGGTGAGCATATTGTCTTTTCATTGATGTCAAAATATCAGGTTGTTGCTTTTCACAGGAGATCATTGATGACAGGTACATATCAATCAGTGTTGTGAAGTTGTTCTGTGACTTAGTCATTTTAGTGGTCCTTCATGGTAATGACATCAATAATTTAGTCCTCATCAGTGATATGATCTTCTCAGTTTGATCTTTCAGTGAAAATGACAAAGATTGGCATTATGATTAGTCTTCATGCAATTATCTTTCAGTGGAAGAGGCAAATGTTTATGTAATCACAATGGTTTGAAGAATTATCTCAGTATGCAGGTTGGGTTTGGAATTATCTCAGTATGCAAGCTGTTAAACTTCATTGTTTAGTATTATCTCACAAATGGCTTATAATAACAAAGGTCACATATAGAGGTTTATGTTGTTCTTTATTGTTTCACAAGACATAAATTAAAATTCCTTAAAAACCTATTCTAAACGTCAAAGCGCTTTTTCTTTTAATCGATCAGTGACCGGCTATAGCAATCAATGTCACTTAAGTGACAAGTTAAAGGGATGATTACTCGTTGTTGTTACCGGCCCCATTGCCTAGGGTGCTCGGTAATCCGGTAAATTGCTTTTGAGCCCGGCGGGAAGTGGAGATCAACGAATGACATTTAAATTGCTTTTGGCGGGGTCATCACATCCGATGGTGGGAATTTAAACAATGCCGCAGATAGACGAGGTTAAAGTTGACGGTTTCTGTGGTTTGAAAGGCAGAAAATCAACTTGTTTCTAATTTAAAGTGACAGCGAAAGTTGTTTTTTGGTAAGTCAGAAGTTTTTGCTTGAAGATAGATTCATAAAAGATATTTTTGAATGGAATGTGGATCGACAAGAGGATGTAGAAAATGGAAACGTGAATGAGATAATGTAGAGTTTATATTGAAGTTTTTTATGAAAGAGTGTGTCATTTTTAGAAGGTTTCCAAACATGAGTTGAAGATGAAAAGGCTAAGTTCTACGAAGGAGATTTTATTTTTTCATTGTTTTGTTTTTTGTTTTTTTGAGGAAATGGAAGTTGAACCGAGGGTAAAAATATTGTATTATGGATTTTACATTTTGTATATAGAGATTTTTTTAATGATAGGTGATGGAGTTGCAGATCAGAGATGATGATTGAGAGTTTGAGAAAAAGAGTTCAATGAGAGGTTTATTAAGATGAGAGAGTTTTTGAGAAAATAAAAGATTGTGATCATAAAGATTTTTATTTTTGAGAGAATATGATATGAAGGTGATAAAAATATATGATGTTAGAAGTTGAACAGATTTGAAGAAGATTGAATGATGAAAGTTTATTTGTATAAAGAGAATTTTTTCAGGGGTGAATCAGGATGCAGAGAAGAGAGAAGATCTTGTGTGTGGTGAGAAGCTTTTAATGGGATTTTTGCTATGAAATGATTTTATGCAGGATGAATGAATGTCTGTTCAGAGAAAGTGAAAGTGATGAAAGACAATAATTTTTCAGAGAAGGTAAATTGTTCAGTTTTGCACAAGGAGAAAGATCAAGAAATGGTGAATTAGTTTGAGGTTGTTTTTGCAGAGATATGAAATATTTTTGAAGATCAAAATTGTTTGATTTGAAGTTTAATTGTAAAGAATATATCTTTGATTGTTAAAAGGGAGAAATAAGGTTTTGTTTTCATTGAAACAGGGAAATCCCCTGAGTTATATTTTTCATTGAATGTGATGTTGTAATGTCAGTGAGACAAGCAGAGAAGTACAATATGCCAGTAAGGCAAAATTGTAATGTCAGTGAGACAATTGTAATCAGAAATTTTGAGTTAAGCCAGTGAGGCAGTTGAGTGGTTTTTATACCCCAGGAGGGTTTTCCACTCGGGAAATTTCTTGTGTCAAGTTTTGTTTTGATACTCTGCATATGTTTCCTTGTTCTATTTGAAGAATTATACATTTGTGAATTTAAATTAAGAAAAGGAGTAAAAAGTGTTAAAATTGTTAACAACACTGATTCACCCCCCCTCTCAGTGTTGATTGTATTCCTACACTATTCTAGCTCTGCAACAAGCTTCCTTAAAGGTCCTGATATGATCTTCAACATCTTGGTAAGGACGATATTTTGGACAAAGTTTGTCTGGATTCTTTGGTAACTCGTGATATGCAGTAAAGGTCAAAGGTGACTCTGCTGCAAAGAAAGACATTGCAACCAGAGGAGGTTGAGCTAGTGGTGCAGCTGGCTGAGGTTGAACTAAAGGCACACCCTGAGGTTGAACAGGAGGTATCACAGATATCCCAGAAGGTATTTTTAAACCAATAGGAGTTACAGGAGAAGGTTCTGGTGAAGTCCCTGATGCACTAGACCCTGGAGTATGATGGATGTCTATAGTTTTAGGTCTGAAACCTCTAACAGGTAATTCTTCAAAATTTCCACTAGATCTAGATTTGGTATTTATCTTGTGAGCTAGGATTTCTCAATTTTGAGGCAAATTGGTTGAAACTTTGCAAATATTGGCTGGATTTCACCAGATGAGGTGATATTTGTGGTCAGATGACTGATCAAACTGGATATTTACGAAATCTTTGCAATGATGTTGTAAATATGAAAGGATATTTGAGGTATAATGACCCTTAGCACAAGATCTCAAGTTTCTAAGGCCGAAATTCTTCAAAGCTTGAACAAATTTATGTATCTTTGGCTAATATTTGTGAATTCAGGATGATCTACTGTAAAGCTTGCAATATTTATGTTAAATCTGAAAATCTTTACATAGAACGAGCATCTATGAGCTTGCTACAGTAAATATTTGCGTAATATTTGAAATTCACAGACGATTCGAGGTTACCTTACTCTCTGCATCATCAAACCTGAAAATAATGATGATGACCATAGTCTTTTAGATCGGCCCTCCTTCTAGCGCCAATTTATGTTGGTTATGATGTTAGTCACAAACAAGCATAGAATAAAAGTACACATTAACCTTTATTCATCTTGAAAGATATGATGAATTCAAAGAATTCATGATCCCAAGTCTCTGGTGATTAGGTCTTAGTCGTCTAAAGTTACTCAGAGGCTAATGTGAGTTGTTTCCATTTTGGGGCTTTACATGAAAGTTTATCATCATCATGACACTCCTGCAGAAATTCTTTACAGAGAAGTCATATTATACAGTTATTTGGTGAAAAGATGCGAAAATACTTCGATCTTTGCATGATATTTTCAATTGTGCATGCTTTGTATTCAAATATGCTAAATATTTGCAATTATATACGAGATGTCTGCATATCTGTGTTATTTGCTTAAGATCATCAATTATTTGCAATTATGAAGATGAAACACTTTGAAATTCAAAAGAAATGAAGAAATGCTTCTGATTAAAGTTGAACCTTTAGCTTTTGAACCACATGTATATTAGATACTATCATGAAGAGAAGAAAACCAAACCATATTTTCACCAGGACATTCCACAGCTAGATATAGTTGATGCTAACTTTAAAGGAATTTGTATGAAGACAACACATGTAAGTAGACATGCACTTCAAGGGACGCAGCAAATCACCACATATATCTAGAATTCATACACTGATTACTCAAGATTTACTATGAATTGTAATCGACACAGTCTTCTCATTCATTAAGCATGCAAAAATATAAATGTATACAATAACTTTGAAATGAGCTCTGAATGTTTCAGCAGATGGATTTCAATTAAGTTTCCAATATTTACAATAATGCATTCCATCACCTTTTATAGAACAAGGTGAGGAATCCGTTACAAAAAGATCTACGATCTTGATTTATCAATGCAAATCTACGGTCACCATTCTCCTTGACTTTGTCAACCTCTACAAAAATGGTACAAGTTGCCAGCTGGCAACTATCTGGACTACTTACGCTTATATCTCCTTTATGATGTGCCTTCATCATGCTCCTCATCTGATTCATGTGGATCATCATCATGTGCATCACTTCCTGAACTTTCACTATCCTGATGATGATGACGCCGCATATGGGGCTGCACGCTGCTCCGGATCTGCTCACATGACTGTACAACTGGTTCTATTGCTCTGCCATCCTGAGTTTTTGCTTTGATGATGGCATGCTTGTGTGCCTCATATTTGTTTCTACTACCATCTAATTTGTCCTTCTGGTCCTGCAGTGTCTCATTATATTTCTCCATCTTGACTTTGAGTCTCATTATTTTATTTACAACTTCTTCTATCAAGTGGACAAGTGGACCATCTGCCTCTAATTGGAAGTTGCTATGTAAAGCTTTGATGACAGATTCTTCATCTTGATTTTCTATTTTCCCTTCCACTTTTCCTTCCAATGTTTCCAATATTTCTGCCTTTTCAGCCATTAAATCATGTAACTTCATGCTGATATCTCTCACCTTATTATTGCATCTTCTGAGCACTCCACATTCAAACTGAATGTCTTTATACCAGATGTCCACCAATAATGTAGTATGGTTGTTCAGTACCTGCTTACTGATAAGCAGTTGAGGATTTATCCTCTTTATTTCTCCTAAGAGATTTAATACCTTTTCCAGTTTGTAGGACCTTTTCCCCTATCTGCATTTGCAATTTATCTACTTTGGTCCTGGAGTCATTGAGAATGCTCCACCTCTTCAAAGAGGCCTTTACCATTTCTTCTGCATCATCCACTTCCTGATGCTCACTTCGCTGTTGATCCTGTGGCACATTTTCCTATTCTAGAACTTCCTTTTCCGGAGGAGCATCTTCTTGGGGTGGGGGATCTTGTGGTGCATCTATATGTTGATCATGATGATCATGATCCTTCTCTGTCATTATTTCATCTAGTTTCAACTCTTCCCCTTGTTGTAATCCACTGCACTGGATACTGTGGATTCTACCTGAGGTGCTGGGGTTTGTTCTGCAGCATTTATTTGTTCTGAGCCTGCACCATCAACCTCTTGTGTTTTGGCAGCAGGATCCTCTATTGTTTTCTTCTTTTCATCAGCCTTCATTTCCTGAACCTCTACTATAGCAGGTTCCGCTGATGTATCCTGTGGACCTTGTTGGCCTAATTCCGGAGTATGGCCTTCTGATTCTACCATCTCTATTTCTTCTGCTGGGTGCCCTTTGTCAGGTGATCCTGCTGGATGTTCAGGACTTGCATCCTATTTCTCTATCAGGCCTACCACTATAGGACTTGTCACCTCTGCAATTAATGTTTCCAGCCCTATTTCCTGAGCTACCTACTCTGGGCTCTTTTCCTGTTCTGCCTCCTCTTGCTTCATTTCTTCCAGTATCGTTTGAACTGGTGGAGGTTTATGAGGGGTCATGCTTGTTCCAGCAGCAAGAGTTTCCATCGTTTGTACAGCCACTTCCTATACAACCTCATCATCAGACAAGTTAATTGTCTCTTCTAGCGAGATGTGACCTTCTGCTTGTGTCTAAGAAGTTTCTTTCTTCTGTTCCTCTGCAAGTTCAGTTTTGAACTTGACAATGAAAGGAAGTGGAACATTATGCTAAAGTTCCTTAGGTACTTCACTACCTGCCCCTTGTAACAATGTTGGGGGTTGTCTTATTTCACCTCTCATAGAGGTTCTTTGTTTCTTAGGTGGGGTGGACACCAGCACCTGTGGAGCTTTCCTTTTCCTCTTTATTATTAATGGAGCCTCTTCTTCTTCAGGCTCTTCCTCCATGAGGATATCCTCTTCTCCTAGTTTTCTTGAGGATTGACCCTCTTCTAGGGTCTCAGTGATTCCATCCTCTGCTATCTTACTCTTCTTGGACTTTTCTTTCTTTGTCCTTGGAGGGGATGTTGATTCTGATCTAGATCCTAATGTTGCTGCCTCCTCAGCATTGAATACTGCTCTTTCAATAATAATCCCTTTGGGTTCCTTTTCTATTTTCTTGCCCCTTTGGGGTCTTTTGCTTTGTTGTTGTGGTGGAGGTAGCTTATCTCCCTTAGTCTTCCTCTTTTCAATCAGGAAGTCATCATACTCATCCCCAAGAATATCCTGTCCCTTCTTCTTGTTGTCCACTGTAATTGCAACACCTTTCTTCTTCAATGCCTCTACCTGCTCATCAACCCAAGCTTGAGTTAGTTCTATGGTCCTAGCAATGAAGGGGTCCAAGGATATATCTTCCTATATAGTGAGGTCAAGTGTAGAGATGGTATCATTATATATCTTCTTTTGCTCATATTCATCTGCAATTATCCTGCCATCATCCTTCTTCAATTGTTGGGGAATGGGGATGCAATCAAAGGTTTTGATTTGATTCAATGATAACCTTCGATACCTTCTTCTCCTTGCTTCTGCCTCATCTTCGCAGTTGGCCCAGAAGTCCTCTAGGTGCCTCTGATGAATAGGCGTTCCTATTATCTTCTGCATCCTGTCGTAAGGATCATATGGTCTTGTTAGTGGAAAAGGTTGTAGATTCATTTTATTTAGGGTGACCATCACCTTCTTTATATTGTCTGAATCGGGGCACATATAGTAGCCAATGCTGATTGGAAACAAAATTGGTGGCAGCTTCTTGGTGTCCTTGTATATTTTTATCATTGTGGAGCCCTGCCTGATGAACTCCATTAGTATCACTGCATCAGTGGAATACCTCGGCAGCATTAGAGGATGTCCATCAAAACCTTCAATTGTTATGTATGAAAAAGTGGCAAACTGTATATACCAAGCTCCATGCCTGTAAATTATCTCTTGAGCCTCCATGCTCAATCTCTTTGTTCTGTCCTCCTCTATGGTCCTCACCAGATGCATGGAGAATGCATCATTGACCATTTTGTAATCTTTGAGGGAATTGATTCTTTGCAGCTGGGGATGATGATCCCAGATATGCACAGCATTTGTGCCTGTAAGCTTTCCATCTATAACTAATGCATCAA
Organism: Cunninghamia lanceolata; assembly: GCA_027924645.1. Classification (NCBI taxonomy): domain Eukaryota; kingdom Viridiplantae; phylum Streptophyta; class Pinopsida; order Cupressales; family Cupressaceae; genus Cunninghamia; species Cunninghamia lanceolata. Next base: position 13,729,971 of record BSBN01000854.1, read on the forward strand.
AGGTGCCCTTGTAAGCACATGAATAAACAATGTATGATGACATATAGAATGTACAATTTGAACCTCCAAGGTTCATCAACTGCTCATGCAGAGCATCACTTATTAGCTGGCCCCACAATGGCTTGATATCTGAATACAAGCACATCATGATTACACCATACATCCAATCCCTGAAACTGCCAGCATCAGGCTAGCCTGTTAATCTATTCAACAGTGCAATCATATACTAATATTCATCAGCAAAATCATACTTAAACAGGTGCACAGGAAGTTTGGTTGCCGTAGGATATGTGTTGTTCTCAGCCCGCCGTTGATATATGTTCTTCCTAGCCTACTTTTTATTGTTTTCATATTCTTTTTCTGACTTCTTCAGGTCTACGCTCTTAACCTTGCTGCCCATCGGCAATCCAAATGTCCGGGAGAGACCCTTGATGGATAGGTCTGCATATATCCTCCCATGTTTCATCACTTGCCTGGTCTCTAGGTTATAATTCCTGGCACATTTGATGACTAGCTCTAGAGATTCCATAGGTTATGGAAAACCAGCAGTGTTCCACATTCTGGATATGAACACTGCATCCAGCACAGGACCCTTGTCATTCCCATCATTCAGCCTAGCTGACCAGGCTTCCAAATTGGTGCTCCCTTGATGGGTATCTGTAATTGCTCCGTATTTAAACAGGATGCCCCTCTAAGAAGAGAACATGGGCTTGCTGAATTCTTCCTGACACTTAATTAACCTCTTGTCAGCCATGAGTACCTGCAATTAACAAAATCCCATCTCACAACGGGTATACACATGCATGCATATTGCAATTAACTTCATAAATCACCATGCCTACTGTATCTTTTCAACATTACTTAATCATATGGATGCATAAATCAAAACTTACATCATCATACCTGAATAAAAACAACATGATGAGGGCTTCATTTACTTACCTGGTTATGTAGATTTCTCTTTTATACCAGTAGACTATTAACAATGCTCTTAATTTAGTTGATGATCCCGCACTTCCTTCTGTCTGTGAGCTCAAATCTTGCAACTATTGCCTGTATGAGTATATGGAAACTAGTGCTGTATAAAAATGATTTTATCGCAAGGTAAATGTAAAAATGATGGTTGAATTACCTTTTAACCTTGCAATTAGGGTAAATTTAGGGCAACTCTAACAAATTAGATTGTATTCATTGATCATCCGCATGAAAACACAGGATCTCGCTAGGTGTTTCATCGGGTTCCGGGGTCGGCGAGAACCACCTACCATGTCTGCGCGCATTAAATGATAATGGTGGCAATGGGAGCGGGGGGATATCCATATGATAGGATATCATGAAGGCAGGATGATATTCGCAAATATCAGGTCAAGTTTCAATGTCACCCTCCTCTATCAAATTGGAATAGTTATCGCGACAAGATTCAGGTGACAAAAGCACCTTTTGGTTATGTTTAGTACATCAGGAGGATATTTCGATGTATTAGGTGATGTTTCAAAGATGATGATGACGGGACAAACTTACATGTCTCTCTTTCGGAATATTGGGATGACGTCATCTAGATATTCGTTCTTTGTATCGGAAGGGCATCATGACGTCATCGTCATGTTATGCGAACATGATCATGTTTAGAAAATATCCTGTTGAAATGTAAGTGTGATGATGATGTCATCATCATGTCTGTTTCTTCATTTATCAGATTTGGATGATGTCATCAGGATATTGGCTTAGGGTGATATTTTGCGGCAGGAGGATATTAATAAATATCGGGTTACATTTGGAAATATGATGCTCGTGATATATAAGACTATTTGACGGGGAAGATTTATCACCATTTAAAGTTGATGTCCGGATATTTGGACTGCATGACTTATCGGGTGACGTACCAAGATCAGGATGATCTTCGACAACATGACTGAGGTTATAAAATATGATCCTCCTCTTGCGAATATCAGGTTTGACCAAAACTTTGACTGTTCATAACTCTCACATCCTGATGAATATCAGGGTGATGTAAAAGACAAACCTGCATGGAATTTAACGCTCTTTCAAAATATAAGTTCACAGAAATGAAATACGAATTTTGATAAACTTACCTCATGATGATGACTTACCTCATCCTGACTCTACATGATGATGCACATGACTTACTTTTACCAAACCGCCAGGAAGCAGACAACACAAGCCAAGCCAAAAAGTTGGGTCCCTGTTTTGCTAAGTCAAAATGGGGCGTGTTGTGTAACCTCATGATCCAAATTCTCAAAATAGTTTGGAATGTCCACTCTAGTCCTTTTACCATGCTAGTTATGGCCTTCAACATCCTTTCTTCCTTTCCATATTCACTTCCACTTGATCCCATAATATTTTCTTCCTACTCTTCATCACTTCCTTGACCTTAGTGTTAGGGTTCCCTGACAGTCCTAATCTAGTACATTCATTCAGTTCTACATAGTTTTCAACATCTCATACATATCCTCCATTCTACCTGCAACATTGATCATACCTTGCCCTCTCTTTGGTGACATATTTAGGTCAACACTCTATCCATAATTACCCCCTTGTAAAGTTCCTCATAGTTGGCACTCTATCTACAAACCCCCCATGGACTACCACAAATATTAATTTTATTTTATTCTTGCAAAGTACAAACATCCAATTCGATATGACTCCATGACTTAAACCTTCATTTACTTATCACCACAACTACTTACACCTATAGGACATCACCACCACATCTTATGTTTTGTCAAACTCACATACTCAAAACATGACCATGTGCTCTCACATCCACACCAATCTTACTCCTATGATCCAATCTCACTATGATAACATGATGCAGGAGCATCCCTAGTTCAAAAGCAATCTTGCATCAACCAAAAACATTTGCATTTCAGTTCATTTCATTTTTCAGTTCAGTTCAGGCAGTTCAGTCATAGCAGTTTATGTATTTTGGTCCGCATTCTACTGCAGTTACATTTTAGACCTTGTGGAACTAGACTTAGCATCTAGACACCTTCAAGCACAACATATCCAAAATTCAAAGCATTTGGATCAAGTACCAGAAAGATATCGCTATCAGAAGATCGACTGTCTTTCTCAAAACAAAGCATCCTGATATTCTCAAGCAATCAGCTAAAGGAGAAGACCTGCGAAGCATTTCACAACTTATGAATCTTAAAGACACATCATTCAATATTGTTTGGTTCATGGACGACCCTCCCTAAGATCCACACATCATTTCATTCATTTGCAGAGGTGTTCTATTCAAATAGGTCCAACCTATCTGTGTACACACATTATAGCTCTTCATTAAAGTTTGTGATCTTCCTTGGCTGACATGGAGGAATCTTATATTCTGGATATGATATATATTGATGTAATAGATGCCTAGGAAAGTAGTGATGATCATTAGAATAAGTTCATAGTTTAGATTTTGTGAGAAGGAGCTTCAAAGCTACATCTTGTGCATATTTTGATATTCTATAATCAGGCCTGTGAGCCCTAATTGTAAGTTCACATGTTGCTGACTGATTTGTATTTGAATTTTATGATATACTAAATGACCAAATATGCATTTACTTTAGATCTTTGAGTTGTTTCCATTGTGTTTACTCTATCTGCATGGACTGGATTGTTCTCTTTGAGGACCCTCCTAACCATGACTGCACCATACCAAATGATGTAGTCATGGTAGGAAGGTCCTAGTTAAGTGCATGATCATGATGGGCCAAACAATACCCTTAAGTGGCATTGAAACTTGCTAAAAATAGACTTAAGTAAATTCACGTAAAAAATTGAATGAGTTATTGTTAGAACATCATGTTATTAGGGGGCATTACCCTTATAACATTTATATATTGTTCTAAATAAAGTTATAAAACCTTATGTTATAAAGCATATACCTTTTAATAACCAATAATCTGATAATTATTAGATTATTAATTATTTACAAATGGTTAGTTTGAATGGGTGTGACTAATACCCCTTCATGGATTTTTCCACCTCTTCTCCTTTATTTAAGGAGTTTCCCTCTCATTTGAGAGGAAGGGAATTTTGAGTTTTATAGTGAATTATATCACTATGCACAGAAGGTATTATTGGCCATGTGGAAGTATGTAGAGGAGTATATCCCCAGGTTCAGTCTATTTTTTAATAGACTATATCTTGTAAGTTTTTCAATAAAATGATGTTGTATGGGGTTTTCTTATCTGAAAGAGTTTTTTCCATGTATATCTTGTCTAATGTGTTGAATCTATGCTTGTATAATTCTCTTTTATATTTATTTTTCTATTTTGTTTATAATGATTAGTATTCTAAGATCCTAATTTCTAACATGGTATCAGAGTGGGTTAGGCTATACTAATCATTTTTATAGCTTATATTAAAATATGTGTAGAACTTGATGGGAAACCTCCTTTTATTCAATCAATCAATCTGGTTTTCCTACTCTATTAATTTAAAATCAATTCACAAAAAGCAAGTTAGGAAATACTAATCTAGTTTTCCTATTCTATTAATCTCCCTCCTTTTTCACAACTCACCACTTTTACCCACTTCTCTACTCAAAATATTCTAAAAAATGGTCATAAATAGCCCCTTTTTGTTAGAAATGAAGGCAACAACTACTCAATAGAAATCTAATTACGATATGTTTAATGATCTTCTGATAGTGTAATATTTAATGAAGAATGCAACATAAATTAAACTATACAACACAGAAGCAACAAATCTGAAAACTGATCACACAACATAGTGTTTAACGTGAAGAAAACCCTTTCAGGTAAAAAACTCCACACATGAAAGAGGCCCAAGTTTGTATTAATCTACAAAAGAGTGTACAATACATCAACTACACCAATCTTCCCTTCAGTCTTCAACCTGATAGCATTCTGGTAGCACCTGTGCAAGTATGAAACTACAAAAACTTCACAACACTTTATAAATGCATTACTAAATAGTGAAGCAAACCAAAATGGGCGTCCAAGTTGAGAATCCGCGCCAATAAAGGAATCTTGCATGCAATCAAGATATTAATGCCCTCTTACACACCTCTTACACCTATCATAATGCATGTTGCATGCATGGGCCCCTGGGGCTAAAAATAGCTCTTACAATGTCATTATTGTTGTCATAACCATCAGAATCTTATGACAACTTGCCATTGTCATAGATTCTCTTATAATGTATGACACATGCCTAAAATAGCATATTCCAAGAGATGGTGCCTAGATTTGCCCAAATCACCTATTTACCTTTACCATGATGCAATAATCAGTAAATGTAACTCCACAACAACCTGTCCCGTAATAAATAATTACTGCTGTCAGTGAAACTACCTCATTCACTTATGGGTAATTATAAATTACAAATAATAAAATAGAATAAATACAATATTGGGATTTACAAGGTTAATGGCACCTTATCCCAACATTCTCCCACTTGACATTATATATTGTAGATCAACCCATAGGAAAACAAATGAAAAAATAATTAGGCACTAGAAACAAGGCCCATGGCCTCTCTGCACCATACAAATTTCTCTATGCTCACAGGTTTGGTCAATGAATCTGCAACATATTATTGAGTACCTATCTTCTTTAGCTTAATCTATCCAGTTGCAACCAATTCTCAAACGAAATGATACTTAACATCAACATGCTTAGTTTGAGCATGATACATAGGATTCTTGGCCAAATAGATAGCACTCTGGCTATCACAACCAATCTAAATTACACTGCAATCAAAACCAATACCTATACACAATCTCCTCAACCAAACTACCTCCTTAGAGACATGAGTAGCATCCATATACTCTACTTTGGGGGTGGACAAAGAAACTATGGGCTGCCTCTTACTCATCCAACTCACTACTTCTCCAACTAGAGTAAACACATAGCCACTGGTGGACCTTCGACTATCCACGTCACATGCCCAATCTACATCAACAAATCCCTGTATGTCCAAATTTTTATTAGCACTATCAGTACTAGAATAAACCTAACAATAATCAAGAGTACCTACAAGATATTTAAGCACCCTTTTCGCATAATTGTAATGCTACATCTACTAGACATAAATCTGCTCAAAACCCCCACTGCTTGGAAAATATCTGGCCTAGTACAAACCATTGCATACATCAAACTCCCTACAACACTAGTATGGCACATTAGACATATCCTTTAAATCATCCTTATTCTTTGGAAACATATCTAATGAAAGCTTAGTACCAATGGGTAAAGGAACTCTAACTGGGTTACAGTCCTGCATACTAAATCTCTACAAAATGGTATTCACATACATACTCTATAATGCCCCCTTCTTAGCCTAGACGGACAGATGAGGTGATTAGCCTATTCTAGGGTTCCCATAAACTAATGGAGTTAGTTAGGGATCCTATCATTTACTAGGACTTACTATTTATAGTAAGTCAGGTAGGAGGATCACGGGTGGTGTTGCCCTGACTTTCTATTTTTAGCCACTGCTAGTTGGAGCACTTAACACATTAGATTTGGTTTTCGAGATGGCTAGGGAACAAATGGTCAAAATGTAAATTAAATTAAATATTTAATTTACAATAGTTAAATAGCCTAAGTCACTTATGTTATCAAGGTGACTTAACTTTGGGAGATATAAGTTATGACTTAAAGTTGTGTGGTAGGAGTTGGGCACTCCATGAGGAGAAATGGGACTCAAAATAAATAAAACTAAATAATAAAATACTCCTCTTTTGGGTGTTGAGGGTGAAGGAATAAAAGGAAGGAATGAGAATTCATTTAGATCTATTCACTTTGCAAAAATTACATTGTCCTAAAGCTTGAGCTTGGAGCTTGAGGTTGAACTAGGGTTCTGTTGAGACAAAAACCTTCATAGAATCACTCTCTTCATGTTTGAAAGACAACATAGGGAGAGTTGCTGGGAGTCTCATCCAGGTGCTTCACATTGTGCTTCGATTTATGCATTTTGGTGAAGATTTCATGAAGATATCATTCATATTTTGTGATCAGACAAATACAAATATTACAAAGACAGATTTAATGAGTTTGGGTTGTTTGGGACTGTTCTCTAATCCCCTTACTATTTGTACATCTAGGAAGGAGTCATAAGGGTAGTTTTTGGAGTCTTGAGTGAGATCATTGGCATTCATTGTTGGCATTAATAACTCCAAAGCTATTGCAGATGTATCAAGACACATTGCAAATATTTTTGTGAGCCTTTAATGTTGTATGCATTGCAGGGTCATGGGTCTATTTTGGGGTGGATCGCTTCTTGTTTGGAGCATCTCTTTCATGGATTGAGGATGCCAAGGGTGCTCATAGCAGATTGTAATTACTTCATTGTCAGAGATTGCAAGAATATTGTATTGGAAGCAATTTTGTAACAAACCCATAGTTGGTTCATGTGCAACGAATATACCAAGTTAAAGAAATTGAAATGGGTAATGTTATTGTAATTGGTTTTGAGTGTTTTTATGAACTGGGTCTTTGTTATTTCATGCATATCTATTATAGTTTTTTTGGGTTTCATTGCATGCTTTATATTTCATTATCAAACTACAAATATAATATGCAAAAACTATACACAAAACCCTAAACACAAACAATAGTGAAAAACAGAAAATACATTGGCATAAAACCCTACCAAGACAGTGGCTACTACAGTGGTATAAGAGTACAGATAATCTTGCCATCCTGTGAGGTCAGTTGAAACATGCAAAGAGAGTATTGAGTGATGCAACTGGGTACACACCAATATTACCTCCAGAGAAATAAGTCACAGCTAGATCTTGCAGTACCACCTCATATAGATCCTTTTGTAGGTGTTGATACAGTAATAGTTCTAGTGGAGGAAATGGGTGACAGAGACCGTGAAGAACCTAGCACCCGTGACATTCTGAATGACTTGGCCATGGGACAAAGGGAGATGCAAAATAACGTTAACCGTATGATGGAGATGATGGCCAATCATGTTTTTAAGAATCTTGGAAATAATAACAACAACAACAATGACAGGAACCAGAACAATAATGGTGACAGAAACAATGGTGGTGACAGGAATAGGCACAGAGATGAGGAGGATAGGAGAAATGAGGGGGAAGCATTGCTAAATACCATGGGAGGCAGCTAGCATACAACATATGATAGACTAGGCATACCTACCTTTACCTCCATAAACAATGCACCAGAGCCTGAGCCTACACAGTTGGAGTTTCAGGATGTTATCATCAGGGATTAGCGAACTTCTAGTGAGGAGTTCAGACCAGAGATGTCCTTCCGAGAGTACTCAGATCTAAGAATGAAACACAGACCTAAGGGTAGTGGTAGACAATAGAACATAAAGCTTCAAAATAATGTGAATAAGCTCAACATACCTTACTTTGATGGGTCAGGGAAGACCACAGCCAGAGCATGGGTCCAGAAGTTTGATAGCTTCCTACAGCTTAGCCCTATGCCTAAGGAGGAGGCCATTACATATGCTACCCTTCATCTTGATGGCATTGCCCCATGAGTGGTGGCACCATGGGAAGGTAACTTTGGGCCATTGCCAGATCACATCCTATGCAAAGTTAACTGGATGTCTCATAGATAGGTTCGACAAGAAGGACCCTGAATTGCAGCTTAAGGAGTTGACATAGCTCAAATAGTGGGGTTCGGTGGGGAGTTATATCTCAGAGTTCCAGAAGCTGTTAGTGATGGTGACATATATTTCAGAGCATAGATTACTAGTCCTTTTCATTGATGGACTCACCAATCCTTTATGAGGTTGGATTAAGGGCCTCAACCCACCTTCTCTACATGAGGCCATGAAGTAGGCTAGAGATATGGAATCTTCAACATCTCGAAGAAAATTTCAATCGAAGGGATTTCCATACAAGAAGGACAAGGACAAAAAACCTTTCCAGAAAGATACCAATTAGCTAAGAGAGAAGACAAATCAGCTAAACAATGAGTAGCTTAATGAGTAGAAGAGGAAGAAGCTTTGCTTCCACTATTGAGAACCATGGGATCCTTCACACAGATGCCTAAATAAGGCAAAGGCGAAATAGATAGAGCATCTTTCTGCTAAAGAATCCAATTTAGAGAAATCAGATCAGCCATGAGATAGGGAGGACAACAATGATGAAATTGCATCTTAGGGTGGAAGTGATAGTGAGGGAGTGATGGTACAACTTTCTAGCTTCCAGAAAATTGGCCCCTTCATAGTTAGAGGAGTCTTAGGTGGACAATGCATCATCACCCTTATTGATACACATAATTTCATTGATGAGGGGTTGGTGGCTAAACGAGGACTCAAAACAAAGGAGTTTAAAGGCTTCAAGGTAATGGTAGCAGATGGCTTCAATCTAACGTGTATCAGAAAAATTTCTAGGTTGTGCATATGACTTGGAGAGTCTAAGCTCAGAGATGACTTCTATGTTGTGGGTATAGGTGACACCAATGTGGTGTTGGGTATGCACTCAATGATGACCATTGGAGAGTTCACTATGAACTTCAGGAACATGGAAATGAAATTCAATTCCAATGGGAAGAAGATAGTACTTAGAGCATTATCAGATGGAAGGCCTCAAGTAGTCTCTCTCAAGAGGATGGAGAGAGTGTTGAGACACAATTAGGTAGAGTGGGCAGCTGAATGCCTAATTATGCCAGAGGTTGCCTAGCAGCCAAAGAACAACTATCATCCAAACATACAAAGGTTGTTGATCAAACACAACAAAGTGTTTGGTATTATACCACTAGGAGTACCACCTGATAGAGGCATCGAGAGTGTCATTGATCTTGAGGATGGGTCCAAGCCCATAATTGCTACTCCCTATCATCATCCCAAGAGGCTCAAGGATGAGATAGAAAAAACTATTAAGGAGCTACTGGAAATGGGGCACATCAGACCAAGTAAGAGCCCATTTGCTTCTGTGGTAGTTCTTGTCAAAATGAAAGATGGGACCATTCAGATGTGTATAGACTATAGAACTTTAAATAAGAAAACCATCAAAAATAGGTATCATATTCCCCGCATTTGATGAGTTGATAGATGAACTTCATGAGGCATGTTATTTCTCTAAGATAGATCTGAGGTCAGGATACCACCAGATTAGGATGAGAGAGGAGGACATAGAGAAAACAACATTTAGATGTCATTATGGCCACTTCAAGTTTTTGGTGATGCCATTTGGGTTGACAAACACAGCAGCTACTTTCTAGAGCTACATGAACCAAATTTTTAGGAAATAGTTGAGGATGTTTGTGTTGATCTTCTTCAATGACATCATAATTTTTAGCACGACATGGGAAGAGCACATGAGGCATTTGGAGAAGGTCTTGAGCATCTTAGAGAGTGAGTCCTTATATGTTAAGGAGTCCAAATGTGACTTTGGCATGACAGAGTTGCTCTATTTGGGTCACATAATCAGTGCAGATGGTGTGAGGGTTGATCCAGAGAAGATCAGGTCTATCATGGAATGGCCTACATCGACAAACCTTACTTAGCTCAAAGGGTTCTTCAGGATATGTGACTTCTATAGGAGGTTCATGAAGGGCTTCTCTCAGACAACGACTCGACTTACAGATTTAACCAAGAAGGGAGCCTTTGTGTGGATAGATTCAACACAAAAGTGTTTTAAACACTTCAAACATTTGATGTCTACTTGCCTAGTGTTAGCAATCCTTGATTTCTCCAAGCCATTCAAGTTGGAGTGTGATGCCTTAGGAGAGGGGATAAGTGCAATATTGATGCAGGAGAAACACCCTATTGCATTTGAGAGTAGGAAGCTCAGGGGTGTGGAGAAGAGTTACTCAATATATGACTGAGAGATGTTGGCCATAATACATGCATTGGCCAAATTTAGACCATATCTAGTTGGTGGCAAATTCATTATCAAAACAGATCATAATAGCATTAAATATTTTATGAACTAGAAGGATTTGAATGATTGACAATAGAAGTGGGTTAGTTGGCTTCAGGCATATGACTTTGACATCGAGTATGTCAAAGGTAAGAAGAATATAGTTGCAGATGCTTTATCTAGGAGACCCCACTGGTGTTTACTAGGAGAGATATCTGCTAATTGGAGAGAGTCAATTTTAGTGGAATATGCTAAGGATTCTTGGGCAGCAGGAATCATACAAGGCACCATACATGATGACAGGTATTCAGTGGTGAATGATTTGATTATTTATAAGGATAGAATATTTCTGGTGCCTAACTCTCCATTCAAAGGCAAAATTCTAAGGACTTTCCATGACAAACCTATGGCTAGTCATCCCAGGGTTTTTAAGACTTATAGGCAAGTACGGGAATATTTTACATGGAAAGGACTTAAGAATGAAGTCCTTAAGTATGTTTGGGAGTGCCCTAATTGTTAGAGAAACAACAATGAACATACTTGTCCAGCAGGCTTGCATCAGCCTTTGTCGATTCCCAATAAAAAATCAGAATATATCTCCATGGATTTTATTACAGGGCTACCAAAAGTACAGAGGAAGGACTGCATCTTTGTACTGGTCGACAGGTTGACCAAGTTTACACATTTCTTCGCCATATCAATGACCCATATGTTGGGAATTAAGGTGTCTCAACCTTGGTAATTCCTTGTATTATTTTCATGGTATTTATTTATTCATTGCCTCTGATGTAAATTAATTGTAAATTTCATATTGTTATTTTGTGGGATGTGACACGGTGATGTGTCATCCTAAATGGAAGATGACAACTTGTAATTTTGTTCTCACATGAGGAGATAGGCATCCCACTTTGTGGTAGGAATATTTTTCCATGTGTCGACATCTTGGATGTTGTGTAAGGGAATATTGACCGTAATGGTCATGACAGATTCCTATGACAAAGTTATGACATGTAAGAGTCAGAAATAGGAGATTCTATGATAGGTGAAGACATGTGTCGAAAAGCATCTTTGAAAACGGCATCTTTGGGTGCCCCAAGGTGGACTATGACATGTTGTAAGAGAATATGTTATTTATAGCCTGTGTATGACAGATTCTCTTACAGTTGTAAGTTGTAATTGCTATGACAGATTCTATGACGGTCGTAAGAGTCGTAAGAGCATCTGTCATAGCCCATTTTAGAAATAGGCAACCTCTTTGGGATGGGGATTGTGAACAAGTGTTAGAAGCATCTTACAATGTTGACCAAGTGTCCATAGACATGGGTTTTAGGCCATGAGGCCATGTTGGATGCCCATTCCAAGATAGAACCGAAACTGCCTTGTAAACTCTATATAAACAGGTGCTTTGAGGAGGTGATGTACTACAGGTTTTACAGGTACTATTATGCTGCTGAATCATCTCTAGATACGAGTGTCAAAGACTCCTACAAGAGCATTGGCTCTGATTTGTATTGTAATCTCTTTGTTTACGTAATACAGTTGAGTAGTGTTTTGGAGTGTGGGGTTTTTCACCCATAAGTGTTTTCCCCACATATATCTTGTGTCTCTCTCTTCTGTCATTCTTTCTAGCTTCTATGTTTGCTGCAATATCTCATGTTAATGGTTTAATGTTGCTGTAATAGTTAGGATAAATTTAAATTTGCACTCTCCTCCCCTCATTAGATTAGTGTAGGAAGCGATTTCTGCACACTTAGCTTCCTTTCAGTTAGTATCAGAGCCTGGCTAGTTTTAGTCTTAGCTGTTGGGTAGGGGTTTTTTGAGCTAATCTTAGGTTGAGTGGAAGTCTTGTGCAGAGTATTCTATATCTTGTTGCAGGAAGGAGATGGCAACCACATCTGGAAAGTTAGAGGTTGAGAAATTTAATGACACTAATTTCGAGTTGTGGAAACTCAAGATGGAGGACCTACTTGTTGATCGTGACCTATGGGAAACCGTATCCAATGTGAAACCTACAACAATGTCACAAGCTGATTGGGAACTCATAGATCAGAAGGCTAAGGGTCTCATAAGACTCTATTTAGCTGACTCTATTCTGTTGAACATCCATGATGAGAAGACAATGAAGGATCTTTGGAACAAGTTAGATGATGTTTATCAGGCCAAGTCCTTGGTAAACAAACTCTTCCTGAAAACGAAGTTGTTTTCTCTAAAGATGGAAGACAGAGGATCTATTGCAGATCACATGAATGCTTTCAACATGATCATTGCACAGTTGACATCTGTGGGTGTGAAAATGGAGGAGGAGGATCGATGCATGACCCTGCTTTGTTCTTTGCCAGATTCATGGGATCATCTTGTAATGGCTATGGGAAGCACCACTACCACCTTCAAGATGGAAGATGTGGTGTCCTTTCTATTATCTGAAGAAATGCAGAGGAAGACATCTGAATCAGTCAAAAAGGCTATTGCAGTTCATGGAAGACCTAAGGAGAAAGGGAAGAAGAAAGACAAGAAAGCTGAGAAGGGTAGATCTAAATCTTGTGGGAGATCCAAATCTCCTGGAAAGTCCAAGGCTCTCTGTTGGAACTGTGGCAAGTCTGGGCATTTCTAAAAGGAATACAAAGAGGAGAAGAAAAAGAAGAAGACAGCTCTTGATTTAGATTCTGACAAAGATGATGGTGATGCCTTCATCATAGCCCTGGCCACCCATGCATCTGATGATGTGTGGTTGATTCATTCTAGTGCATCATTCCACATGACCTCGCATCGAGACTGGTTTACTAAGTATGAAGAGTTCGATGGTGGAAGGGTGTACCTTGGTGATGACTCTCATCTGAAGATTGTTGGTCATGGAAGAGCCTCAATCTGATTCCCTAATGGAGGAGTGAAGGGAATCACTTGAGTTATGCACATTCCAAGCCTTGAATGGAACCTGTTGTCTGTAAGTATGTTGAATGATGCAGGTGTGTAGGCTGTCTTTTCGAAGGATGGATGCAAGATGACAAGAGGATCTATGGTGCTTGCAAAGGGTACTCAGAGAGGTACTCTATTTCAGCTGGAGGCATGCACTTCATAGTGCAATAGTTCTTCTGACTCAAGGAAACAAGCTACTATCAATTCATCCCCACCATCTGAAATTGCAGTGAAGAAATATGTTGTAACCAGTTCTGATGGTTGTGCACATGCCATGGAAGCCAAGCTTCCTGCTGTAAAGGCTATGTTATGGCATTTGAGATATGGCCACATTGGTGAGAAGGGTCTGCGTACCCTGAAAAATAAAAACATCATTGAGGGGTTAAATGATTGTAATCTCAAGTTTAACTTTTGCGAACATTGCATTTATGGAAAACAAAACCATGTTCAGTTTTACTCTAGTTCTCACAAGTCTTCTGGTGTATTGGATCTAATTCATTCTAATGTGTTTGGTCCTGTGAATGTTCCTTCAATTTCAAAATATGTATATTTTGTATCTTTCATAGATGATTACAGTAGGACATGGGTTTATTTTATCAGAAGCAAGATTGAAGTCTTTAGTCGGTTTAAGGAGTTTAAAGCCTTTTCTAAAAATTAGACTTGTAAAAAGATTAAGTGTTTGAGAACTGACAAAGGTGGTGAGTTTTGTTCAGTAGAGTTCAATAAGTTTTGCAAAGAGCAAGGGATTGAAAGACATAAGACAACTCCATACACCTCGCAGCAAAATGGAGTTGCAGAGAGGATGAACAGGACACTGATGGAGAAGGCTAGGAGTATGCTTAGTGGAGCAAGCCTTGAACAAAAGTTTTGGGTTGAAGTTGTTGCCACTACTTGCTATCTGGTAAATAGATCTCCTACATCAGCTCTTGTTGGCAAAACACCTATGGAGGTGTGGTCTGGTAAGAAGCCTTCAGTAAGGCATCTTCGTGTTTTTGGTTGTGAGGCATATGCACATGTGCCTAGGGAGAAATGGTCTAAATTGGAGAACAAGGCTATTAAATGTATTTTCATTGGCTATGGTGTCGGTGTGAAAGGATACAAGCTTTGGGATCCTGTGACTGAGAAAGTGTTGTATAGAAGAAGTTTTATCTTCAGAGAGTTAACACCTTCTTCTGTTGTTCTACAACTAGAACAACCAGAAAAGAAAGAAGATGCGGTTGAGTTTCCTTCTACCCCTAAGAAGACTGAACTAGTAGACCCTGTGAGGCCTGATGATGAGGAGAGCTCTAGCAGCTCTAGAAGTGAAGAAGAAGAAGCAGAACCTCAACCTCAGCCATTGAGGAGGTCTACACGAACAAGAAAGCAACCTGATAGGTTTGGTTATTCATTACTTGATTCTAACTGTGCTTTTGCTTTACTTTCTAACACTGATGAGCCTAGAACTATGAAAGAGGCTATGGGCATGAAAGATACAAGTTCCTGGAAAGAGGCCATGGAGGATGAAATGGCTTCTTTGGAAAAGATCAAAACATGGGACTTGGTGCCTTTGCCTGATGGATGGAAACCCCTTGGTTGCAAATGGGTGTTCAAGAAGAAATTCGGTGTAGATGGCAGTGTTGAAAAGTATAAGGCCAGATTGGTTGCGAAGGGGTACTCACAAGTGGAGGGAATTGATTATGGTGAAATTTCCTCTCCTGTTGCAAAGCTGACATCCATTAGATTTCTATTATCTCTTGCAACTGCTTATGACTTAGAGGTAGAACAAATGGATGTGAAGACAACTTTCCTTCATGGTGATTTGGAGGAAGAAATCTACATGTCACAGCCAGAGAATTACATAGAGAAAGGTAAAGAAAATTTGGTTTGCAAGCTTAAGAAGTCTTTGTATGGTTTGAAGCAATCTCCTAGGAAGTGGTACTTCAAGTTTGATGCCTTTATGTTGTCAATTGGTTATCTAAGATCAAAATCGGATCATTGTGTGTATTACAAGTTTGACAATGATTGCATTCTCATTATTGCATTATATGTTGACAATATGTTGTTGATTAGGAATGGTAAGTGTAGACACCCAAATTTGTCCATGTCTAGCGACACCTTGTTAAATCCCTAATCCATTATCCAATTAATTAAATAAATTTTATTTATTTAATTAAAATCCCATTCTCATTCACTTAGCCAATTAATTAAATAAATTGTATTTATTTAATTAATTCCACATCATGTCTTATCTCATTTTATGCATTTATCATATTAATTAAATAAATTTTATTTATTTAATTAGTTTCCAACTCATATCCCACTAATTCAAATACTTTATTTGAATTAAGCCTTTATCATTTATCACATTTCAACACTTGTCCATTTCCCATTTATCATGTGTTGTAAGACAACTTTCATTTAAAATCCTTCACATGTACAACTAATTGGACCTAAATTTAGTAACTTTCAATCTTAGCCATTCACATAGCCTTTGAATCTCCACCGTTGATTGATCTTGGTTGAGTCCTATATAAACAGCCTCTCATTCCATATGAGACACCCCCAGAGATCCAGAAAGCCAGAAATCTAGCAATCCAGAAATCCAGCAATCCAGCATTCATATAGCAACTCCATTATCATCTTGAGCATTCGAGCACTTGAGCTTTTATCATCCATCAATGGCAGCTTTCAGCTTTGTGATTGTTCATTATTGAAGAAGCAGTCCACATTTCCCTCTCAAACAAGGAATCGCACGGTCTAGGTGATGTTATGCTTGCATTGCATTGTTCTTTTGGCTTCATTTAGATTAGATTCCTTGATGATGGTAGGGTTAGGGTTTCATGACTATGTCTGATCTTCCACACCTGACTTTCACCTATCACATTTTGGCACGCCCGGTGGGACTCACGTCCCTGATTAACTTCGTTTTTTTGGAGTTGTTTCCTTGAAGATCAGATTTTGCAGGTGCTCGCAGAAAATTTGAGTCGCTTTTAAAGGAAAATCCGCCGCTTCGAGATTTCTGCGTCGCTTCTGAGCTGGAGTAGGCCGCATATACCTCTCTGGATCGCCTTCGACCTAACAGTCGTCGCCTTAGGTAAAACGCATCGCTTTTATCATTAAACTGATCGCCTAAGACTGTATTTGCCGCTTTTGATCTAACAGCCGCCGCTTTTGCGCATAATCAGATCGCTTTTAATCTAACAGGGGTCGCCTTTGCACAAATCCGCATCGCTTTTGACCTAACAGTGCACGCTTCTGTCCTGATATGATACGCTTATGAGCTAATAATATTCGCCTGTGTAGGTTAGGGTTTTGATTTTTGTTTTGCAGAGACAGGTCGCTTTTGACTTCCAACAGGCCGCTTCCGGTATAATGCGATCGCATATGAGACGACAGACGCCGCTTTTGCATATATTTGTGTCGCTTATGGACTAATATTATTCGCCTGTTTGGCTAGGGTTTTTGTTTATCGGCTGTGTTTTTGCAGAAACAGGTCGCATCCAGCCCTCAACCGATCGCTTATTGAAAATATGTATCGCTTATGAGCTAACAGGCGTCGCATACTGTGTTTTTGCGCGTCGCATATGATCTGCAGACTTTCGCCTATGACATAATAGAGGTCGCTTTTGATCAACAGTGGGTCGCATATGGTAAAGCTCTGTTGTTTTCAAGCCTGTTTCAGTTTCAGTTTGATTTTTGGCTATTAACTGGGTATTTGCGCAGCATCTTATTGATCTGTCCAAGAAAGGAGGTTATCAAACTACTGACATATCTGTTGCAGGTTCGATCGGTCCAAGATTTGTGGTTTTTTTTCACTAAATTAGGCATATTTGGGCTTGGTGCTTAAAATGAATTACTGT
This sequence comes from Cunninghamia lanceolata, assembly GCA_027924645.1. Taxonomy (NCBI): domain Eukaryota; kingdom Viridiplantae; phylum Streptophyta; class Pinopsida; order Cupressales; family Cupressaceae; genus Cunninghamia; species Cunninghamia lanceolata. Next base: position 13,747,557 of record BSBN01000854.1, read on the forward strand.
TTGCTCCGTGCTTGATTTATCTTTTTGATTGCTTGCATGTGCCTGATTGTAACCCAAATTTAATGACAAAAGTATCCTCTCCCCTTGCCTATCAAATGGATCTTGGGTGCATGAGAACTTGTCATTATCTTTAGAGGGCCTGCCTTCCCGGTGTGAGAAGGGATACGACCCAAGCGGTAACGGGCTAAAGCCAAGTCCTTCCGAACCGCTATATAAGAAAAGTGTTTGTGTCGAAAGCCACAAACAACGGGTGCAGTTGTGTTATACCGACAGCCAACCTCCCCCAAAACCCTCCAAGGCGCAACCCTTGGAGGCTGGGAGACTCCATAACGGAGAGTAGCGCTGCCGCATGTATAGCCACCCGAACGGATGCCCTTATTAGCAACTTTGTGTAGTAGCCAAAAACCTTCTATCTGTTGACGCAGAGGGCAAAACCCTTGAAGCGGCCCCGATTCATGCGGTTCTTAGCCGAGGTAGCAGGGACAATCTAAAGGTTTGGAGAGGGTCAAGCCTTATAAGAATCCCGGATCTTGGTATGCGTGAGAAGTGTGTGCAAATGTAAGGAGGAGCCGGTGCTATCAAGATCCTGGAGCTACCCGCTTTGAATAGGCGCAGCTAGGGGATTCAACAGATACTGTCCTATCCTAGCCTAGGTTGTATCAGTTTGTGCTTGTTGTAAGTGTGAGTGACTGTTATCATTGTTTTCTTGCTGAAAAAAAAAACTACAAAAATCAGACCACTGGTACACAAACACAGTCGCTTTTGAACCTAAACTGCTCGCACAGACCATCAACATCGCTTTTGAACTGTAGTGACTCGCATTCTGCCTGAACTGCATCGCTTTTAAACAACAACTGCCCGCATACTGCCTAAACAGAGTCGCTTTCAAACCGTAGTTGATCGCCTTTTTCCTGAACAGAATCGCTTCTGAACCACAGCTGATCGCCCACTGTCTGAACCAAATCGCATCTGATTCATTACTAGTCGCATGTTGTTTGAGCCAAGTCGCTTTTAATCCACAGTTATTCGCCTGATTCCAGAACAAGCTCGCCTATGAACCAACAGTAATCGCCTTTGAACCAACAGTCATCGCCTCTGGCATAGCATTCGCTTTTGATTAGCACTGTCATTTTTCTGTCGAAACTAAACCAGATCGCATTTGAGCTATCATTAATCGCCTTTAGCATCCTCTGAGTCGCCTTTGAGCTATCATCAGTCGCCTGTAGCTAAAATCCTTGCAAATCTCAGTGCATCAGCTAAATTAGCCTCAGGACCAGCTTGCTTGAACCTCAAACATCAGCTTTCAGACTTACCTTTGATCAACAGCAAACACCTGGACTTTGTCTCCTATTTTGAGCTTATCAATCAATCACAACTCACGAGCTTTTCCATCTTTTTGAGATCCCAACCAGCAAATCAGACATCAATCCAATCATTTCGATCAACAAACAACCTTCAGTTTTAGCTTCAGCCAACAAACAACCTCCAGCTTTAGCTTCAGCAAACAATCTCTTTTTAGCTTTAGCTCCAACAAACATCAACAGCAAACAATCTTTCCCTTGAGTGATTAAGCTACCTCTAGGGACAACCAACAACAACTTAGCCAAACCAAATCAACCAAGCAACTTAGCCAAACTAGCAAAACCAAAACAACAACCAATCAACCAACTATCATCTTCTGGGTCTTAAAACTTTGACAAGCTCACCTTCATCATCAACATCATGCCTCAAACTAGGAGTCAATATCGAGCTGAAGTAGAAGCCAAATTGAAAGCTGAAATGGATGCCAAATTGCAAGCTGAGATGAAACAATTCACAACACCTCTTAAGGACGCAACTCAATTCACAACCGGTATGCCTTCTCATATGTTTATACCTCAAGGGTACACTAGGGGCGAATCATCTTCACAACAAATGCACCCTCCACCATCCTTGGAAACTTTCGAAGAACAATCTCAAGACGACTCATCAGAATTTCAAGATACCTATCTATGGGACCAAGTTGAGAAACTCATGATATCTGAGCCTGATCGCTGTTTTCTCCAACTTGCTCGCATGGGTGCTAAACTACCTAAAGACTTTGATATATCCACTATTAGAGAGCACGATCCCAACACTACTGCTGTTGTTGCGAATAAACCATCTACTATAGTCACATCATCTCCTATTACCTCGCAAACACCATCCTCATTGCCTCTTGTTGCTTCCTCTCATGTCACAAAATCTCAACATCCCACCTTTTCATGTCCCTCAACATATCTCTCCTTCTACCATGACTGTTTCCATGCCTCATGTCACACAAGCTGTCCATGTCACGCAAGCACAAACACTTCGAGCATCACAAGCAATTCCCATATCTTATGGTGTGCATACCTCTCAAACCATTCCAACAACACATGTCCTCCATGCTTCACAACCATTGCGATCTACCACATCTCATACACCAACTGCTAATTCCTTCATGTTATCCTATAATCCCAATGTTAGCCTTATTGACATGAGTGATCCCCTCATTTCTCAAGCCAATCCAAACAATCAGATCACTTATGTTGATCAACTTACATCCATGCTGTCCTCTTCTTCTAATCCTTCACACACTATCAATCCATCTTATGCTACCCAAGGCTTCTCTAATATCACCCAACACATGACATATACCAATCCTCATATTGTCCAAAATACCAATCCCAATGTTCACCCTTCTGTTGTATCTACCAATCCCTCCGTCACTTACCATGTCATGAATTCAATTCCAACTTCCCAACCATCTGCTACTATCAATCCCACATCCACTTCTCATGTAATGTACACCCACTTACCACTTGTGTCTCAAGGACAGCAATCCTCTAACACATACATGTCACATACCACTCCTTCGACATACATTGTGGGCACACAACCCCAACAAACCGTTACAGCTTCATACATCCCACAACCACAACAAACTGTCACAACTCCACATATACCACAACCGCAACCACAATATGTTTCATATCACACTCCACCCCCTTTGCAACAACAGCAGTTATCCTCAGCTGATATCCAACAGATGATCGATGAAAGGGTCGGACAAGGCAAGAAACCCTTCTCTCTCGAAAACATATGCGCTTATCCATTTGACAAGTCTCTTAATATGATACCTTTTCCACCACACTTTGAAATCCCACAATTTGATAAGTACAAAGGGAAAGGAAATCCGGATGACCATCTTCGAGCCTTTTTCGTGGCATGTCTCGATGTTGCCTATGATGATACATATCTTTTGAGACTATTTCCTCGAAGCTTAGCAGGACAAGCTCTCGAATGGTTTTCCCATTTACCTCCAGGAATTAAGACTTTTTCCGAATTGGCAACCAAGTTTCGATCACATTTTGCCTTCAATATTGAACATGAGGTAAACATGAATGACCTTGTCAACAACAAACAACGCAATGGTGAAACCTTTTCCTCATTTACCCAGCGATGGCGTAATATGGCTAGCAAATTATCATGGGAAATCCCTGAGAAACAACAGCTTGACATCTTTGTTCAAAATCTTCATCCTGAGCTGTCATTCCAATTACAATTGCAAAGTGCTAGCACCTTTGACGAACTAGTTTCCAAAGGAGTTATTATTGAACGAGCCTTAATTGCCAAAGGAACTATCAAGATCTTTCGTGATAACAAAGATTCTCCCCAAAATTCCAATGATAAGTCTCGCTTTTGGAACAAGAACAAGAATGTTGTCAATGACGGTATTGTTGATACAAAGAATATCCAAACTATGAGAGCTCCTATCAACATTCAAGCAGCCTCTCCACCAAGACAGTCTTTTCCACAACGAAGAAACCAACGCCAAACTTCTAATCCACGCCGACAATTTACACCATTAGTGGAACCCATGGAAGTTATTCTTCGAAAACTGCTTCAAGCCGGAGATGTTATTCTACCCGATGCACCACCAAATGGCGAACCACTCTTTCGAGCTCCTTGGTACAAAGAGAATGAGTATTGTGATTACCATCGAGTTAAAGGACACAAAACAAATGGTTGTATGCGCTTAAAACATGTTATCCAAGACTGCATTGATCAAGGTCTAATTAACGTCACACCTTCAACACCTCAACCTGCTCAACAATCCACGTCAAACTATGATCTGGAGACTTTCAAGAATCCACTTCCATCTCATGATCAGACAAATAACCTTCAAGCTGGAAATGCTATTCCCTATAGCTATGCATCATCTACCATTGGCCGCATTGACCATGCTCGCATTTCTACCATTACCATCCAAGGAGCACCTGATTGTGCCGTAACTACGCGAAGAGGTCGAGTTACCGTTCAAGGAGCACCTCCTCATCCTCCTCGACCTCTCTCTGACTATAACCTCTTGGATCACCTTGGCAAAACCCCCGCACACATATCTATTCTTGAGCTGCTCCGCATATCCCCCGCACATAAAGCTATCCTTGATAAGGCCTTACAAGAATCTTCGGTGCCTAATAATATTAATATCACACAATTTCAATCCATGGTCGCTAGCATTGCAGCCCCTTGTCATTTAACCTTTTCTGACAAAGATCTTCAACCCTCCATGCATCCGTCACACAATGAGGCCCTCCATATTGAAGTATTTGTTAACCAACGCCGTATCAAACGAGTCTTGATAGATGGGGGAGCTGGTCTAAATATATGTTCTTTGAAACTTATCAAACAATTGGGATATTCTGAGAAAAATGTTGACACCTCCAAGGTTATAACTATCAGAGCATATGATGACGCTGAAAGAGATACTGAAGGGATCATCTTATTGCCTATTCAAGTTGGACCGGTCATTACAGAAACTCGCTGTCAAGTCCTTGATATTGATCTGCCTTACAACATCATCCTCGGTCGCCCTTGGATCCATACCCTTAAAGCAGTTCCATCTACATATCACCAATGCCTTAAATTTCCGCATAAGGGTGTTGAAGTTACCATTCAAGCTGATCCTAATCCATTTGAGTTTTGCCGTGCTTTTCAAGCTAAATATCAGAGTCCAAACCGTATCCCTCTCAACACCGAGGCATATCCATCATCCTCCTATGTCGACCCATCCGATCTCCTCAAGCCCTCATCTAGCAAAGCCGCTTCCAACCTCCATATCAAATATACCGACCATGGCCCTGGTGAGTACAAATTGCAGGAATCCTGTTGCGTTGGCACCCTTCCGTTATCTCCTAAATCCCACGGTAAGCTTTCTATATCTAAGCCCACTTCATCCTCCGCTGTTATCAGAGCTCCCCCCACCGTATTCATTAAAGGTGGTTTCTTGGATGATGAAGACATTGAGGACATAAACTCTTGGATATTCTTTGATGAAAATGACCAAGTCCAACTTGAAGTAGAGCGATACAACAACGGGTTTCGTATCATCAAGAACATGGGCTATAAAGGACATGGCGGCTTGGGATCACAGGAACAAGGACCTATTGAGCCCCTTATTGTGTCTAAGAAGTTTAATAAGCAAGGCCTTGGTTACCAACCGGAGGTACCGCGATCCAAAGACATTAAGTGTATTTCCGATATTGACGTTGGATCTTCTTCGGTAGGAGAGACTTCTAACTCGGATACCATCGACGACTCCTCCCTTCATATCACCGACCTCTTTCAAGAACATTCCATCTTCATGTTTTCCGCAATCTCTTCTAGCCATCACGATCCCTCCATTAGCCTCTCACTCGTATATCCTGACCTCATCGATTGGGACCAACAGGGGGCACCGATATTAGATACATTTGAAAATGACGAAGCCATTGCAGAATTCATGGGTTTGAGACAAGGTATCCCATTGGGCGATCACAAAGCAGGTTTCATGATGGAATTACCTAAACTAGCATATTTTGGCGGAAGTATCAAATCCTTCAGTCGCAAAAGTGAAATAAACAAAATTCAACAAAATAGGTCACTAGGTGAAAACCGCAAGGCGCCTCTTGACCGTGAAAAAGTAAAAATAAAGGACGTATCCGAAGGTGAAAACCTCTCTGAGGCACCTGAGGATGAGGGATTTGATCTTCCTGTCACTGCTGATTACCATGAGAAATCAACTGTGCTAGTTGAAAAATCACAAGACATGAACTTGGGAACAGAACAAAATCCGAAGATCACCTTTTTGGCAGCATCACTATCAGAGCAAGAACGAAAGAACTTCACAGCATTTTTCCTGAGACGAGCTATAAATTTTGCATGGACTTATGCAGACATGCCAGGACTAGATCCTTCACTTGTGGTACATCATTTAGCAGTATTCCCTGATGCAAAGCCTGTCAAACAAAAATTGCGCAAAATGCATCCACAAGTTGCCTTATTGGTTAAAGCAGAAATTCAGAAACTATTAGAAGCAAAGTTCATAAAGCCTATTGATTATCCAGAATGGGTTTCAAACTTGGTACCTGTAGCAAAACCAGATGGACGAGTTCGCTGCTGCACGGACTTTAGAGATCTTAACAAAGCATGTCCTAAAGATGATTTTCCATTACCAAGCATAGACAACATTGTTGATCTTACAGCAGGACATGAAATGCTATCTTTGATGGATGGATTTTCTGGTTATAATCAAATCAGAATAGCAGAGGAAGATCAAGATAAAACGTCTTTTATTTGTCCATGGGGCACATATTGCTGGGTTGTAATGCCTTTTGGTCTCAAAAACGCTGGAGCTACCTATCAACGAGCCATGACAGTTATTTTTCATGACCTTTTTCATACTATCATGGAAGACTATGTTGATGACATCCTGGGAAAATCTAAGACAAGGGAAGGACATCTACCAGTATTGGCACAAATTTTTGATCGATTAGAGAAATACCAAGTCAGACTAAATCCAAAGAAGTGTGTATTTGGTGTAACATCAGGAAAACTATTGGGATATATTGTGTCTCGACGAGGCATAGAAGTGGACCCAGCTAAGGTAAAAGCTATCATAGAAATGCCTCCACCAACGAATCTCAAACAGCTCCGCAGTTTACAGGGTAGGCTACAATCTATCCGCAGATTTATCTCACAACTCGCAGATAAATGTCATCCTTTTCAGCATCTTCTTCGCAAGGGTGAACCTTTTAAGTGGGATGAAAAGTGTCAACAGGCTTTTGATAAGATAAAGGAATACTTGGCAACACCCCCTGTGTTAATACCTCCTGTACTTGATCGTCCATTACTGCTTTATATATCATCAACAACCGCAGCATTAGGTGCACTTCTAGCTCAACATGATGATTCAGGAAAAGAACAAGCCATCTATTACATTAGCAGAACTCTTGTGGGATATGAACTCAATTACTCATTCATGGAAAAAGCTTGTTTAGCATTAGTGTTTGCTTCCCAAAAGTTGCGACATTATATGTTGAACCAAACAACAAAGCTCATCTCTAATGTGGATCCCCTCAAGTATCTCCTTTCAAAAGCACTTCTCACAGGGAGATTAGCAAAATGGGTTATGATCTTGAGTGAATTTGACATACAATATGTGAACCGTAAAGCTATCAAAGGACAAGTCATTGCTGATCAATTAGCTGCAGCACCTATCACAGACTTTCAGCCAATATATCCCGAATTCCCTGATGAAGGATTGTTTACTTTCAGCTCTCCAGCACGATGGCAGCTATACTTTGATGGATCATACACTCAACACGGATCTGGAGCAGGTATCTTGTTTGTCACTCCCCAAGGAGACTGCATACCTAAATCATACAGAATAGCATTCCCCTGTACCAATAACATAGCAGAGTATGAAGCTTTAATCACAGGTTTGCGCATGGCAGTACAATGGGCTATCAAACAGTTACGAGTCTTTGGTGATTCTCAGCTAGTTATCAAACAGGTCTTAGATGAATATCAAACAAAAGATGAGAAGCTTCTTCCATACAAACTAATGGTGGATGATTTCAAGCAATATTTCGAGGACATTACCTTTGAGCAAATTCCAAGATTACAAAACAGAGCAGCTGATGCCATGGCTATGATTGGGTCTCTTTTAGACATGCCATCTAACACCCATAAATGTGAATTCTTGGTCGAACAGCTTTTGATCCCCGCATTTGAAGTTCCACAGTCTGAGCTTATATGTGAGATTGTTGGTCCCAACTCGTTGTGGTACAAAGATATATACGAGTATCTCCGTAATCACACCTTGCCTCTTCAACTATCCAACACCCAACGTAAAACTTTTATCCGTCGAGCCTCTCGGTACACTATCTTAGGAGACACCCTTTATCGCCGAAGTCTTGATGGTATCCTTCTTAGATGTCTTGATTCTGAGGAAGCAAAAACGGCCTTACGTGAAGTACATGAAGGTGTCTGCGGTTCGCATTCCGCTGGCCCTGGCCTTGTTAAGAAACTTCTGCGAGCAGGATACTATTGGCCAACTATGGAAAAAGATGCCCAACAATTTGCAAAGCGATGTCTACAATGTCAGAAACATGGAGATCTAATACATGCACCAGCACATGAGCTTCAGCCTATTGTCACTCCATGGCCTTTTTCGCAATGGGGACTTGATCTTGTGGGTAAAATCCATCCTACTTCATCAAATGGTCATAAGTTTATTATCACTGCCACTGAGTATTTCACAAAGTGGGTAGAAGCCATACCAATGACCTACATCACAGGTAAACAAATAGCTAAATTCATCCTACATTACATCATCTGCCGTTATGGAGTTCCTCAAGCTATTGTCACAGATAATGGCCGGCCTTTCAAGAACCAAGAGGTTAGAGATCTTTGCAATAAGTTTCATATTCAACATAGGTTCTCTACGCCTTATTATCCTCAGAGCAATGGTCAAGCTGAAGCCTCTAATAAGACAATCATCAAGATCCTTAAAAAGACTGTTAACGAAACTGGTCGAGATTGGCATCTACAACTGCATCCTGCTTTATGGGCATATAGAACAAGTGTCAGAACTCCTACTGGTGCCACACCCTATGCTCTAGTCTATGGCACTGAAGCTATTTTGCCTATCGAGGTTGAGATCCCCTCTTTGCGCATATCCTTGCAACATACTATTTCAGATGAAGAATATCGAGTCTCCCGACTCCATGATCTTGAGCTCTTAGATGAACGCCGCCTTACAGCATTGAACCATCTTCAAGTCTATCAAAACCGGCTACGCCGCAGCTACAACAAAAAGATCAGAGAACGCAGATTTCAGGTTGGCGACCTTGTCCTTAAAGAAAACCAAAGGAATCAACAACATCGAGAGAAACAGGGCAAGTTTGAACCAAATTGGCTTGGTCCTTTCATTATCACAGCAGTTTATGGATCTGGTGCATACACTTTGTCAACACCTGAAGGCATTCCCTTGGATGAACCCGTCAACAGCGTTCATCTCAAGAAGTTTTATCCATGAATCTCAGCTATCCCACAAAAACACCAAAAAAACAAAAAAATCAAAATATGTCAAAAAAAAAAAAAAAAAAAAAAAAAAAAAAAAAAAAACATAAGATAAATAATCCGTCCTCTGGTGAAAACCTGGTAAACAGGCGCCTTGGATAAGTACCATAGTGAAAACCTGGCAAACAGGCGCTATGTGTAGTGACCAGCTTCCCTCATTTGTTTGGTTCGTTTGATCATTTTCCCCACTGCATCTTGTATAAGCTATTTTCATAAGCCCTATCGCAATCTCACACATAGCCTTTCCTCTTCATCCTTTGCCGATGCTAGTTATCAAATGTGAGACATTGTTGTGATATCTATATCTTTTGGCACCTTAGCATCTTGGCCACATCTTTTCTGCATTGTCGCTTCTGCATAATAAACCTCATCCCACACTGGGGGCATTTGTTGAGTCTTATTTGGAAGTGGATCCTGTTATCTCTAGCTCATAACACATCAACCAACTCAGCTTTCGACACAGCACACCTTATCAACTTCAGCCATGGCACATGTCCACCGACAACTATGACCTAACGACTTGCAACCAGGACTCATACCTTCACAATTCATCCACAATCATCCAACAATCGCAACAAACATCGCTTGATCAAACATCCAATCGATTAGCCACATCAATAAGAACTACATCCAGCTCTATCGTTGACGCCTTGATCCCGTGGATACAGGGTATGTAGGCAATCGGAGATGCGAAGGAAGCACTCTGATTCAGGCTAAGATGATAGCCCCTTTCATCAATCATCTGTCATTCTAAACATTCTTCAATCTTTCAGCTCATATTCTTCTATCTTTCATCACTTACATCATCAATAAAACCCAGAACTACATATTCATCATGTCTCATCTTCATCGTAAATGTGCTTTGATCCCGTGGATACAGGGTATGTAGGCAGTCTGGAATACGAAGGAAGTTTCCAGTACTTAAGCACCGATGATCCCCCCATCTTCTTCATCTTCATTCATCATCCATCTTTTCCTCTTTGATCAGCTCAAACAGGACGCAATCCATGTGTATATTACAAGCTCAAGCACTTTAACCAATCATAGGTAAGCCAGAAGCTATTTGTCCGAATGCCTTAAGCCAACATTTGCTATAGCCATTTATCAACAACTTTAGCCTTCAACAGGATGTAGCTTTCCTCTTAACAAGGCGCCAGCTTAATCTATCCACGAACACCTAAATTTGGCAAGAGAACGTGATGACAGTATCTTTTGTTTTATCTTTTGATTTATCTTTTGTCCCTTTTCTGTACCTAGTCAAGACTGCCTTGATCTATTTATATCTTGGTATGTTGCGATGAAGTAAGGACTGGGGCATGGTCATATAGCTTTCGTATGCCGTGTTTGCGGGATGATCTTATTCTCTTCCTATGCGTCTTGGTATCTTGTACGTGTTGGGATTAGCATCTTACATATCAATATCTCTCGCATCTGAGAAGCTAAACAGTCTCTTATGCATTAGAGACTATTCTATGTTAAGACTAACTCCATACATATAACCAGCAAGCTATCATTATGTGTAGTGGAGATAAGCTCAAACCATTGTTTGTAGCGTCAAAGTCCAACACTAGCTGTTATTCATATCTTGTGTATGTTGGCTCACCATCTTGACCACATGCGTTCAGACAAGATTGTAACACGTTAGTTACGCATTGGATACCTCGACACCTTGGTCTCTTATACCCTGGTGCATAACATCCATATGCTATATCAAACATAAGGACTGCATTTCTTTTCATTTTGAGCAATTACTTGAAAGCTGCCCATCATCATCTTATCCATTTTATCTATCCATTCGTTCCGTCATCCTCAGCCAAGATCAATCATCTCCATCATCCTTTGTCCATATTCCCGCTCCTGCAAAACAAGTGTTAGCCATACATAAGTCCATTACATATCTTTTTCTTTACCATCTACCTATATGCATATATCTATTCATGTCATTACCCTTTACATTTTCAAATATTTTCTATCCATTACCATTTGCATAAACATCCATCCATAATCCATATATAATCCATACACATAACATGCATAGCCATCATAATATCAACATCACAACCAATATAACATCATATAGATCGCCAAAACTCCCATATATATATATATATACATGTGTGTCCAAATACAAGTGTCTACAATACAAACTGAGCCCTGCAAAGAATGAATGTACAACAATGGCTCTAGGCCTCATCATGATACAATGTCAACAAGGTATGCCCTAGCGACTACTGCCAGCTCCCTCACCCTGACCACCACCACCAACAGGTCCTGTACCTGGTCCTCCATCTCTCGGTGGCCCCATCACTGAAGCCACTGACCGAGATCCACCTGACCTCCGTGAGCTCGAAGCCCCTGACCTGCTCCTGAAGCTAGGCTGTCTCTGCTCTGCCGGCACAGCTCCATAATATAAGCCCCTATAATACTCAGCCTCACCCTGCACTCTCCGAAGCTCGGCCTGTACTGCTGTCAACTGTGTGGCTAAGTACATAGTAGCTCCATCAGTCCCCAAGGCAGTCACTGCTCTATCCCGCTCACTAGTCATAACCTGCAGCTGCTGTACTGCCCTATCTCTCTCAGCTCGCAGACTATCTCTCTCAGCTCGCAGACCATCTCTCTCTGCTCTCATAGCCTGCTCCTGCTGTACTGCAGTATCTCGCTCAAGCCTCATCATCTGCTCATGCTGCCTAGCTGTATCCCTCTCTCCTGTAACTCTCGCGAGCGCACCATCATCCTGTCCATCTCCTCTCTGTGCTCCCAACTGTAGCTGAGCCTGATAAGTCTGTGCCTGTTCTCTAGCATGCCTCAAACTGATCACGGCCTGATGCCTATTCATCTCCACCCTCCTCAGCCTCATCTGTGCTCGCTGCCTCCATCTCCTCTCCTCTCTGATCCGTCTCCGCAGCTGCTGAATGCCCACATCATCCCCTGCTCCGATCTGTGCCTGTGGCTGCGCTAATATAGCTGGCTGACCTGGCACCTGCCCTGGCATCTGTATCCCTGGTGCAGCTGGCACTACTGCCTGTGCTGGTGGAGCCCGTCGTCGTCGCCTCCGAACTGGTCTCTCCATCCCAATCTCCCCAATCTCTCCATCTCGTGTCAACCGAGTCGGCCTAGCTGTCGCCCAGTATGCATCATACTCTGGCAATGTACCTGGCTCTGCCGGACCCTGTCTCCACTGCCATGCTACTGGCTGCAATCCATCTCTCTCTGCCAAGGCTGTGTCCACCACAACCTCTGGACCCCAATCGAACACCTCCTGCCTCGTCCTCCCAAAAATGGCATCCCCTACAGGTACTGCCTGTGCCTCTCCAAACTGTCTCAGGGCTCTCTCTGGCAAATAGCGCTCTATAATGTACAAGCCGCGTCCAAAAATGTACCTCGCCTGTCTCGCATAAGCAAGCTCGGCATCCTCCTCCTCCCACTGCTCACATCCTAGCCATGGCCTCCATACAAACCTGTCTATCTCATCCAACCTCCGTCGCCAGTATACCACCCCTCGGCGCTGTCGATACGTCAAGGCTCCTCTATACATCCGTGCAAATGGCTCTCCTGCTGCTCTAGCCACCCATCCCTCTGGTCTCGTCACTGGAATGTGCTCATAAGCCCATACGTGCAACACTGTCACTCCTGCTGACATACTAGCTCCGAACATATATGCACAATCATGTAGGTAATGATAGAGCTGTCCCAACACGCACTCTGCCCATGCATATCTCGTGCCATAGGAGAACATGCCCTCCATCACTGTCCCCCATCCTACAGGAAACCCTCTCGCTCTCCTATCACCCACTAGCCATCTAATGATAGCCACTACCACTCGCTGCAACCTGTCACAGAGCTCCTCCATCCTCCCCATCGGTATCTCCGAACCCTCTGCTCCGATGTCTGGTGTCCCAAACAATCTCCTGAATGCAGCTGGGCCCATCTCCGGATCATAGTCTACCCGATCCCCATCTATCGGAATCCTCAAAATCCGGAACACATCCTCTAAGGTGATGGTCGCCTCTCCTGTCGGTAACAAGAATGAACTGTGCTCGCTCATCCATCGCTCCACCATCACCGTCATCAGTCCTCGATGTGCCTGCACTGGCTCTAATCGTGACACATGCTCTAAGCCCAGAATCTCTAACACCAGTAGCTCCTCTGCATCCAACTGTCTCACTAGCCGCAAATCTCTCGGATGGGGCTCCCGTGATAGTAATGGCGGTAGTACATCCTGCATCATCCATTTACCCTTGTCAGTCCATTCCGTTAATCATTCATATCAAAATCTGCCTATCTATCTGCTATTTTCTCCTACACCTACCATATGCGGTTCACTTTACCACAAGCGACCTATTTCTGCTCATTAGCGACCCCTTTCACCATATGCGCCTCTGTTTTGCCTACATGCGAGCTCTTTTGCACATGCGCTCACTGTTTTCCTAAACGCGACCACTATTACCATATGTGCTCATCCTTACTTTATCTGCGAGCCCTATCCCACATGCGCGTCTTTTTACTCCGAAAGCGGGCCGTTTTCCTATATGCGTCTATTTCCTCATCATAAGCGAGCTAACTCACAATAAGCGACCATTTTCGCCCTATATGCGCGCTATCAACTATATGCGGTCTATTTCTAGTCCTAAGCGAGCTCAACTACCCTATGCGACTACTCTCTGCTCATAAGCGACTAGTTTTTATCTACACGCGCATTTCCGCTGCTCTTTCCCGCCGACAGGATGCGACCACTTTTTTCCTAAGCGACCTACCCGCGCCTATAAGCGACCTATCTTACTCTAAGCGACCTCTACTCCTACATAAGCGACCTATATGTGCCAGGTCCTAAACTAGTCGCTTTTGGTGACGTGTGTGAATTAATTACGCTTCTAGGCTATTAAATGCACGCTTTTGGGAAAAGTTTTGAGCCATACCGGTGCGCCTGCTCCCTCTGGTCGTCCATGTGTCCTCACTCGCTCCGCACGATGATCTCTGCGTGGAATCACCATCCTGCTAGCTCTGCCACTCTCACTCTCAGGAGCTCTGGATTTCTCTAGGTTTCTAAGCACAAATGAGCACAAATGAGCCTATTTGCCCTTGCAGCCCCTACTTATAGCCCTTCTCCAAACCCTAATTCTTCTATACCACAGCCTATTTTCTTCGCGTCTGCCCTCTTTTCTGCCTTTTCTTCTATCGAGCGCCAACCCAGTCTTTCCTGGTTCGCCTGGCTTACCTCTCGAGGGGGCATCACCTGCCAGTTACACTGGGGCATAACTTGTTTATCGAACATATCTCACATCTTCTTTGACACAACGTTCTATCGAACATTGTATCAAAGAGGGGCAAAATGTAGACACCCAAATTTGTCCATGTCTAGCGACACCTTGTTAAATCCCTAATCCATTATCCAATTAATTAAATAAATTTTATTTATTTAATTAAAATCCCATTCTCATTCACTTAGCCAATTAATTAAATAAATTGTATTTATTTAATTAATTCCACATCATGTCTTATCTCATTTTATGCATTTATCATATTAATTAAATAAATTTTATTTATTTAATTAGTTTCCAACTCATATCCCACTAATTCAAATACTTTATTTGAATTAAGCCTTTATCATTTATCACATTTCAACACTTGTCCATTTCCCATTTATCATGTGTTGTAAGACAACTTTCATTTAAAATCCTTCACATGTACAACTAATTGGACCTAAATTTAGTAACTTTCAATCTTAGCCATTCACATAGCCTTTGAATCTCCACCGTTGATTGATCTTGGTTGAGTCCTATATAAACAGCCTCTCATTCCATATGAGACACCCCCAGAGATCCAGAAAGCCAGAAATCTAGCAATCCAGAAATCCAGCAATCCAGCATTCATATAGCAACTCCATTATCATCTTGAGCATTCGAGCACTTGAGCTTTTATCATCCATCAATGGCAGCTTTCAGCTTTGTGATTGTTCATTATTGAAGAAGCAGTCCACATTTCCCTCTCAAACAAGGAATCGCACGGTCTAGGTGATGTTATGCTTGCATTGCATTGTTCTTTTGGCTTCATTTAGATTAGATTCCTTGATGATGGTAGGGTTAGGGTTTCATGACTATGTCTGATCTTCCACACCTGACTTTCACCTATCACAGTAAGAATATGATTTCTAATTTGAAGTCTCAGTTGTTAGCACAATTTGAGATGAAAAATCTCAAGGCAGCCAAGTACATTCTGGGAATGGAGATCAGAAGAGACAGAGCAAACATAAAACTTTGGTTAAGCCAGAGTAAGTATGTGAAGACCGTGTTGGACAGGTTCAGCATGGCAGATTGTAGACCAGTGAGTGTTCCTATTTCATTGGGAACAAAGTTATTTGTTAGTGATTGTCCAAAATCTCCTAGTGAGTTGGAGGACATGAGCAGAGTACCTTATGCTATTGTTGTTGGCAGTTTGATGTATGTTATGGTTTGCACAAGACTAGACATTGCCCAAGCAGTGGGAGTCCTTAATTGGTTTATGGCTAATCTTGGACGGGTACATTGGGATGTAGTTAAGCGAGTGTTCAGATATTTGAGGGGTACTTCTAAGTATTCCATATGCTATTGTAGTAATGCTATAGGACCTTCATATTCAGTTTGTATTCATGGATTTGTGGATTCAAATTCGGTAGGTGACATTGATAGCAGGAGATCCACCAGTGCATAGGTGTTCACAATGTTTGGTGGTGCAATTAGTTGGATGAGTAAGTGACAACCTGTGGTTTCTTTGTCCACTATAGAAGATGAGTATATGGCTACAACTCATGCTTGTAAGGAAGCCATTTGGCTTAAGAGATTGTGTACAAATATTAGTTTTGATGTAAGTCAAATTACGATCAGTTGTGACAGTTAGAGTGCAATTTGCCTTGCAAAGAATCTAACTTTCCATGCCAAAACAAAGCATATTGATGTACAGTTTCACTTCGTGCAAGACATGGTAGAGGGTGGGAAGGTAAATTTGGAGAAGGTAGATACTTTGAAGAATGTTGTAGATGCATTGACGAAGCCAGTGGGCACAGAGAAGTTCAAATGGTGTTCAGAGTCTATGGGCCTCTCGGCCTATAGCAGTTAAATCCTGTTATTCTATTGGCTCTTACAAGGTGTTCGACAAGTGGGAGAATGTTGGGAATTAAGGTGTCTCAACATTGGTAATTCCTTGCATTATTTTCATTGTATTTATTTATTCATTGCCTATGATGTAAATTAATTGTAAATTTCATATTGTCATTTTGTGGGATGTGGCACGGTGATGTGTCATCCTATATGGAAGATGACAACTTGTAATTTTGTCCTTACATGAGGAGATAGGTGTCCCACTTTATGGTAGGAATATTTTTCCATGTGTCGGCATCTTGGATGTTGTGTAAGGGAATATTGACTGTAACGGTCAGGACATATTCCTATGACAAAGTTATGACATGTAAGAGTTAGAAATAGGAGATTCTATGACAGGTGAAGACATGTGTCGAAAAGCATCTTTGAAAAAGGCATCTTTGGGTGCCCCAAGGAGGACTATGACATGTTGTAAGAGAATATACTATTTATAGCCTGTGTATGACAGATTCTCTTACAGTTGTAAGTTGTAACTGCTATGATAGATTCTATGACGGTTGTAAGAGTCGTAAGAGCATCTGTCATAGCCCATTTTAGAAATAGGTGACCTCTTTGGGATGGGGTCTATGGACAAGTGTTAGAAGCGTCTTACAATGTTGACCAAGTGTCCATAGGCATGGGTTTTAGGCCATGAGGCCATGTTGGACACCCATTCCAAGATAGAGCCAAAACTGCCTTGTAAACTTTATATAAATAGGTGCTTTGAGGAGGTGATGTACTACAAGTTTTATAGGTACTATTATGCTACCAAATCATCTCCAAATACGAGTGTCGAAGACTTGTACAAGAGCATTGGCTCTGATTTGTATTGTAATCTCTTTGTTTACGTAATACAGTTGAGCAGTGTTTTGGAGTGTGGGGTTTTTCACCCGTAAGGGTTTTCCCCACGTATATCTTGTGTCTCTCTTCTTCTGTCATTCTTTCTAGTTTTTGTTTTTGCTGCAATATCTCATGTTAATGGTTTAATGTTGTTGTAATAGTTAGGATAAATTTGAATTTGCACTCTCCTCCCCTCATTAGATTAGTGAAGGAAGTGATTTCCGCACACCTAGCTTCCTTTCACCATACAACAGTACAAGTAGCTGATCTTTTCCTCAAGGAGATTTTCAGGTTACATGGGATACCCAGGGGCATTGTGAGCGATAGGAATAGCAAGTTCCTAAGCTTATTTTGGTAGGATTTGTTCAGATTGTGTGGCACTAAACTTACTCCTAGTACCAATTACCACCCATAGACTGATGGTCAAATAGAGATAGTGAATAAATGGGTGGAAGGGTACTCAAGAATTATGTGTTGGGGTAGTAGAAAGCATGGATTAAGTGGTTGCACCTGGGGGAGTACTGCTACAACACAACATATCACATGTCTATTAGGATGACTCCATTTAAGGCCTTATATGGGTATGATGCCCCTTGTTTCACAGACTTGCTACTTGGTGACAACAGAGTGCCAAAAGCTAAGGACTTGTTGCAAGAGAGCCGAGATATCATGAAAGAGCTCAAGGGGAATATGCAACAAGCACAGAATCATCATAAACTCTATGCAAACCAACACCGAGTAGAGAGGAGTTTTGAGGTTAGAGATATGGTCTACTTGAGGCTCCAACCATACAATAAGTCCACTCTTAAAAGGAGTGCAGCAGAGAAAATTAAACCCAGGTTTTATGGTCCATTCACAGTATCCAAGAGAGTTGGGGAAGTAGCTTATGAGCTAGAGCTACTAGTAGATAGTCGAGTGCACAATGTGTTTCATGTTTCCAGGCTTAAGAAAGCACTTGGACATAATGTTGTTCCTTCAGTTGAGCTTCCACCATTGGATGAGGAGGGGAAGCTAATCCCAATTCTAGAAGCTATCATTGACACCTGAGAGAGGAATCGTAGGAAAAGGATCATCAAAGAATACCAGGTGAAATGGAAAAACTTGCCAGTTGAGGATGCAACATGGGAGAGTGAGAAGATATTATAGCATCCTGAGCTAAGATTGCTTGAGGACAAGCAATTTTGGGAAGGGCAGACTATAATGTCCCCGTCTTAGCCCAGACAAACAAATGAGGTGATTAGCCTATTCCAGGGTTCTCGTAGGCTAATGGAGTTGATTAGGGAGCCTATTTGTGGTCATTTACTAGGACTTACTATTTATAATAAGTTAGGTGAGAGGATCATGGGTGGCGTTGACCTGAGTTTCTATTTTTAGCCACTATCAGTTGGAGCACTTAGCACATTACATTTAGTTTTCGAGATGGCTAGGGAACAAATGGTCGAAATGTAAATTAAATTAAATATTTAATTTACAATAGTTAAATATCCTAAGTCACTTATGTTATAAAGGTGACTTAACTTTGGGAGATATAAGTTATGACTTAAAGTTGTGTGCTAGGAGTTGGATGCTCCATGAGGAGACATGGGACTCAAAATAAATAAAACTAAATAATAAAATACTCCTCCTTTGGGCATTGAGGGTGAAGGAATAAAAGAAAGGAATGAGAATTCATTTGGATCCATTCACTTTGCAAAAATTACATTGTCATGAAAGCTTGAGCTTGGAGCTTGAGGTTGAACTAGGGTTTTGCTGAGATGAAAACCCCCGTAAAATCACTCTCTTCTTGTTTGAGAGACAACATCAAGAGAGTTGCTAGGAGTCTCATCTAGGGGCTTTGCATTGTGCTTCGATTTATGCATTTTGGTGAAGATTTCATGAATATATCATTCAGATTTTTGTGATTAGACCAATACAAATATTACAGAGATAGATTTAATGAGTTTGGGGTTGTTTACGATTATTTCTAATTCCCTTACTGGGCGTACATCTAGGAAGGAGTCATACCAGTCATAAGGGCAGTTTTTGGAGTCTTGAGTGAGATCTTTGGCATTCATTGCTGGCATTAATAAATCCAAAGTTGTTGCAGACGTATCAGGATAGATTGTAGATATTTTGTGACCCTTTAATGATGTATGCACTCCCAGCTAGGCCGTACAGTTTGCTATAGGGTCATGGGTCTATTTTGGGGTGGATCACTTCTTGTTTAAAGCATCTCATTCATGGATTGAGGGTGCCAAGGGTGCTCATAGCAGATTGTAATTACTTCATTTCCAGAGATTGTGAGAATATTGTATTGGAAGTGATTTTGTAATAAACCCATAGTTGGTTCATGTACAATGTATATAGCAAGTTGAAGAAATTGAAATGGGTATGTTACTCTAATTAGTTTTGAGTGTTTTTATGAACTGGGTCTTTGTTATTTCTTGCATATCTATTATAGTTTTTTTGGGATTCGTTGCATGCTTTATATTTCATTGTCAAATTGCAAATATCATATGCAAAAACTATACACAAAACACTAAACACAAATAACAGTGAGAAATGGAAAAAACATTGGCATAAAACCCTACCAAGACAGTGGCTACTACATACTCTAAGGCAACCAAAGCTTTTTGTTACCTCTATCCCTCCTAATCTCCATACCCAAAATATACCTAGTAGCTCCAAGATCCTTCATATCGAATGTACCCGAAAGTTGGGCTTTTAGCTCACTGATCATACCCTTAGTATTGTTGATTACATGTCATCAACATATAATGCAATGATCAACATAGAATCATCAATATAATGAATGTAAACATAGTGATCCTCCTTGCTTCTAACAAAACCCAATTTCAACACAAAGAGTCAAACTTTTGATACCACATTCTGGGGGACTATTTCAAACTATAAAGAGACCTCTTTAACCTACAAACCCAATGTTCTTTTCCTTTTACCTCAAAACCTATAGGTTGTTGCATTAAATTTCTTCCTCAAGATCTCCATGCAAGAACACAGTCTTAACATCTATTTTCTCTATTTCCCAATCAAAAGTTTCAGCAATGGATAAAAGAAATCTAA
The DNA here is from genome assembly GCA_027924645.1 of Cunninghamia lanceolata. Lineage (NCBI taxonomy): Eukaryota > Viridiplantae > Streptophyta > Pinopsida > Cupressales > Cupressaceae > Cunninghamia > Cunninghamia lanceolata. The sequence continues at coordinate 13,767,977 of BSBN01000854.1, forward strand.
TAGAAGTTAACTTAGCAACAAGAGAGAAAATTTCACTGAAATCAACTCCCTCTCTCTGGAAGTATCCCTTGGCTGCCATTCTAGCCTTGTACTTCTCCAATGAACCGTCTTCTCCAAACTTCTTGAAGATCCACTTGCAACCTATGGCCTTGATGTAGAGCTCACTAACACAAGACCACAAAGGGATTAAACTAACAACACTAGAGGAAAGAGGATATAGGGGATGGTAGGACAAACAACTCATCTAGGCCTCTGTGGACCAAACAACAACACTTGACTTCAATTTGGACTTGACTGTCCACTCACACTCCATGACTTCAACACAACACAATATCACCATTTATAGGTTCAAACATATGGGGACCTTCCCAAACCTTCTAGGGACCCTAGACTAACTAGGTTTGACTGTCCCAAGCCCACAAAACTCACAAAATGCACTGAGGGTACCTCCTTGTACCACTTCCTTCACAAACCCACTCACTTCCTTCTAGCCCTCTTTTTAGAACTGTCATGCAATAACTTTAGACTCAGACTTCCTATCCAAACTGTCATGGGCTTTTTGTATACCCATTATTTTTCCCTTCAACATACTAAACATGCACATAAGGTTGTTTTGGAATGCAACACTCAAATCTTGACTGTACTGATTTCTCAAGAGGCCTAATTAGGGTTGTTTTGCAAAGGAAGTACTTACTAACTCAAGCCCAAACTCCTCACTCCTATTCCAAAGGATGCGTTAGGATACAAATAGATATATTTCTAAGGTTTTGTGGGTCTAAGTTCATTTCAACTCATTTTATGCTCAAATCTTCACTCCTCCAACACTAGTTTGCCTTAAAATGACACAAAGAGGCCTCCATAGCCCCAAACTCCAACTTTCACTTGTCTTCTGCTCCTACATGCAAAACCCATTAGAGAACACACTATTTTACATTAACTCTACCCATTTTGGGGTTCTAACACAACAAGATTTGATAGGAAAATAAAAAACATCTCTTAAACCCTTAAAACTAGGTTTTGAGACCTCCTTCACAAAAAGCAACCATAAATGATTAATACTCCATGAAATTCCCTCCAACTTGACTCAAAAGGAAGGTAATACCATCTATGACACCTTTCTGATTGAATGGGCCCTTAACCATGTAGTACGGGCAAGTACAATACAAGGGATCAACAATAAAAATAGTGAAAAGGCTAGAAAACAAAGCAATTTTGGAAAAATGTTTAGAAAATGCTTCAAAACTTCATCAAAGTCCTTGCCACCTAATCCAAAACAAAGATAGGGAAATACAATTCAACATCCTATGCAAGAGAAATCCAAATAGTATTGTATGACCTGAGTAAAACGAAGAGGAACAACAAAAATATAGAAAATTGTGTTAGGGACAGCAAAATAGTCTTTTTCCTTCATTTTCTTTCATTCAAACTTCTTCAACTCACCATAAAATTTGACCACACTTCCTTTTACAATCCTTTTCCATTTGTTTATAGCCTTATCTCATATTCCCATTGTGGGAAGAGGCTTAAAATAGCTAAACTTCTAATTTTTTCCTAAAAACTATTTTTTTCTATTCTAAAACTGTCATACACTTTGACTGTAGACCACTAAAATAAACTACCTATTTTTGATTTCCACTATATGAGTATGCCTATCAAAGGCTCCATTACATTTATTTTTGAAACTCCATTTAGTTTTTAACACTAACATTTTAAATAAAAGACATAAAATGTCCTAGGTGCACTGCATCATACAGCCTAACTTGAAACTTTTCAAAGTCCCTTGGAAATATTTTTGCAAATTGTCCTTCATTGCTCCATGCTTGTCTTCATCAAGTCCATCTTCATTGTCCATGGCATGCTTGCCAACATTTCTTGTTTTTTGACCATATACAATCTTTGTGGACTATCTCACTCTTGGTCTTTTGACCTTGTCACTTTCATCAGCAAATATGCTTCTCTCTATTGTCTTCACACTTCTCTTCTCAACTGCTTGTTCACACCACTGTCTCATACTATTCTTTCCACTATTCATTGTCATCTTACCTTTACCAACCTCTATCAGGTTCACTGTCTTATCATTCTTGCAAACTATTGCACCAACTTCTCTTGGCTATTTCTTCTTCACTACAGGGCACATGATTGTCCCTACTAAGAATCCTTCACTCACTTCTTACCTTACCACAGGCTCTACACTCTTGCACTTCACATTTTCAGTCACTTCCTTCTTCCACATGAAGATATTTCTCCTCACAACTGGCTACAACTCAGCTTCACACTTCCTATTTGTTGTTTCAACAACTTCATGCCTTGAAAAGGCTACACACTCCTTGTTTGCAATCTCCTCAAACATCACTAATTCCTCCTTGCCAAACATAATCATTCTTGTTGTTCTTGACTGCTCCTCTAATGGCAGTAGCACAAAAGTCTTCTCATCATTCGTGATAGTGAAGGTATTAGCTCTTCCATCATAGACTGCAAACCTATCAAATTGCCAGGGTCTTCCCATTATCACATGACAACAATCCATTAGTAGGATGTCACAAAGTACCCAATCCTCATATGCTCCAATCCTAAACCCAACTAATGCTTGCTCAGTCACTAAAATGGACTGATGATTACTCACCTAAGAAATTTTGTAGGGAACTTCCCTAGGAACTCTCTTCAACTTCAGCTTGTCTACCATCTCACTAGACACCATATTATCAGTACAACCAGAATCCACTATCACTTTACATACCTTGCCCTTGCTCTTGCAAGTTGTCTTGAATAATGCTCTCCTCTGAATCAACTCCTTCTCTCTGGAGGTCTTTAGTAGTTCTCTCTCTCTCAGCATCAATGCTTCTCTTGCTTCAGCATCACACCTTGTGTAACTAGAACTACCACACTCTTCTTCTTGGACTAATTGAGTCCTCTCACTCTTCCTCTCACCATCACTTGAAAAATTTTGTTTCTCAGGACACTTATATGCTGGGTGCCTAAACTCTTGACAATTATAACACTTACCTACAAAGGTATTTGCACTTCTTCCACCACCAAATATGCCTCTACCTCTACCTTTGAAATCTGCACTCTGGCCTTGTTTGAAATCAGCACCTTGTCCTTATGCCTTGTTCATGTCTTCTTGACTTTCACTGACTTGTTTTGTATTGAAAGAACCTCTACCTCTAGCTGACTTATCTTGTCTTCTTTTTATCTTCTCTTCCACTCTAACTGCCATCTGATAACAGTCTTCAACACTCCTTGGATTTGCCAACACCAAGTCATCCTGCATGTTAAATCTCAAACCACCAATATATGTAGCAACCTTTTGCACTTCACTTTTATTTTGACCAAACCTTATACATAGCTTATAAAACTCTTCAGTATATGACTTAACATCCATTTCTTTTTGCCTTAAACTTTGAAGCTTCTTAAACATTTGAACTTCATAATCTTTAGGAAAGAACTTACCTTTGATCTTAGCCACCATCTTGTCCCATGAGACAATCTTTGACTTTCCTTGCTTTCTTCTCTCTGTCTGCTAATAATCCACCATAACAAAGCATGACCTGTCATCTTGGTCTTTGCAATCTTCACTTTCTGATCCTCAGGAACTTCACACTCAAAGTGGTTGTCCAATGCTGCAACCCAATCTAGCAACTCTTCATCATTCAGGCTTCCTCCATACTTTGGCACATCTATATTCATCTTTCACTGCCCTAAGCAACTTAGCCATCCTCTAATCCTTAGGGTCAAACTCTTCTTCTACATCTTCATACTCAGCTTCTTCTTCTTCCTCAGACTCAATCTCATCACCTAGAGCCACTCCTCTTCCCTGATTTTGTTCTAGGGTAGCCATCCTTTCTTTCAACTCCCTCAACTCTCTAGCATGTTTCTCCTTTAGCTCATTCATCTCTTGAGCCATGTTTCTCACTCTTGGAGGCATCTTGACAAATTGCCTTTTCAACTTAACACTTCACAGACCTACTAATTGTGCTCTAATACCAATTTGATGCAAAGCGCACTAACACAAGACCATAAAGGGATCAAACTAAAAACACTGGAGGAAAGAGGATACAAGGGATGGCAGGGCAAACAACTCATCTAGGACTCTGTGGTCCAAACAGCAACACTTGACTGTCCACTCACACTCCATGACTTCAACACAACACAATATCACCATTTATAGGTTCAAACATATGGGGACCTTCCCAAACCTTCTAGGGACTCTAAAATAACTAGGTTTGACTGTCCCAAGCTCACAAAACTCACAAAATGCACTGAGGGTACCTCCTTGTACCACTTCCTTCACAAACCCACTCACTTCCTTCTACCCCTCTTTTTAGGACTGTCATGCAATAAATTTAGACTTAGACTTCCTATCCAAACTGTCATGGGCTTTTTGGATGCCCATTATCTTTCCCTTCAACATACTCAACATGCAAATAAGGTTGTTTTGGAATGCAACACTCAAATCTTGACTATACCGATTTCTCAAGAGGCCTAATTAAGGTTGTTTTGCAAAGGGAGTACTCACTAACTCAAGCCCAAACTCCTCACTCCTATTCCAAAGGATGCATTAGGATACAAATAGACATATTTTGAAGGTTTTGTGAGTCTAAGTTCATTTCAACTCATTTTATGCTCAAATCTTCACTCCTCCAACACTAGTTTGCCTTAAAATGATACAAAGAGGTCTCCATAGCCCCAAACTCCAAATTTCACTTGTCTTCTGCTCCTGCATGCAAAACCCATTAGATAACACACCATTTTACATTAACTCCACCCATTTTCGGGTTCTAACAAAACAAGATTTGATAGGAAAACAAAAAACCTCTCTTAAACCCTTAAAACTAGGTTTTGAGACCTCCTTCACAAAAAGCAACCATAAAATGATTAATACTCCATGAAATTCCCTCCAACTTGACTCAAAAGTAAGGTAAGACCATCTATGACACCTTTCTGATTGAATGGGCCCTTAACCATGTAGTACAGGCAAGTACAATAGAAGGGAGTAGCAATAAAAATAGTGAAAAGGCTGGAAAACAGAGCAATTTTGGAAAAACATTTAGAAAATACTTCAAAACTTCATGAAAATCCTTGCCACCTGATCCAAAACAAATATAGGGAAATCCACTTCAACATCCTATGCAAGAGAAATCAAAATAGTACTGTACGACCTGAGTAAAATGAAGAGGAACAACAAAAATACAAAAAATTGTGTTAGGGACAACAAAACAGTCTTTTTCCTTCATTTTCTTTCATTCAAACTTCTTCAACTCACCATAAAATTCAACCACACTTCCTTTTACAATCCTTTTCCATTTTTTTATAGCCTTATCTCATATTCCCATCATGGGAAGAGTTGTAAAATAGCTAATCTTCTAATTTTTTCCTAAAAACTATTTTTTTCTATTCTAAGATTGTCATACACTTTATGACTATAGACCACTAAAAGAAACTACCTATTTTTTATCTCCATTATATGAGTATGCCTATTAAAGGCTCCATTACATTTATTTTTGAAACTCCATTTAGTTTTTAACACTAACATTTTAAATGAAAGACATAAAATGTCCTAGGTGCACTGCACCAGGCCTTTCTTCCAAGGTTGGGCAACTGAAGAAGATCCCAAGTGTTACAAGAGTCTAAAGCCATCATCTCCTCCTAAATGGCTAACTTCCAAGACTCACTATCATCTACATGAATAGCTTCCATGTAGGATCTAGGTTCATCGTCAATACTTAACAAAGTAGACACACAATGGAAATCTGGTGGGCTATACATGTTGAAGGGGTTCTGTTGTCTTGTGGATCTCCTCAAGGGTGGAGTAAGATACTCTACTTGTTCTTTTGGATGTACCAACTTCTTCTGTAACAACAAATTCTTCTTCATCAGAACTACTCGAATCTTCTACTTCCTTACCCTCCAATCCATCATTATGTTCTTCCTGAGGTGCATCTTCATGCTCTATGTTAAAATGCACTCTCTTCACCTTTTATTTCTCTTTTGGTTCCTTAGGTTCAAAGATAGTTCTAAGTTCCATGAAAATAACATCTCTAGAGTAGATAATCTTTCAGGTTAGTGGATTCCAAAGCTTATACCCTTTTACATTATCACCGTATCCAATTAAAGTACACTTTTCAACTTTTGGATCCAACTTAGATCACTTTTCCTTAGGCACATGAACAAAAGCCTCACAGCCAAAAATCTTTAATGTGAAACAGAAGGTTTCTTACCTATCCACACTTCATAAAGTGTCAAATCAAGAGCCTTACAAGGAGATCTATTAATCAAGTAAAAAGCAGTACACACAGCCTCTACCCAAAAGCATTTATCCAATTGTTCATCACTCAACATACATTTGGCTCTTTACATGATTGTTCGGTTCATCATTTCTACAACACCATTCTGTTGTGGTGTATACAGAGTTGTCTTTTGTCTGATTATACCTGCATGCTTATAAAACTCATCAAATTCCTTAGAGCAATATTGGACCCTCCATTGCCATATCTTAATATTTTTTATCTTTAATCTCGATTAGTTTTCAACTAAGACTTTGAACTCCTCAAGCTTAGTGAAAAATTAATATTTGTGTTTCACAAAATAAATCCATGTAAATATGGATACATCATCAATGAAGGTGACAAAATAATGAGATTTTCTGATAAAGTCATTATCCACAAGTCCAAACACATATGTATGAATAATCTCTAACTTCTTTTTTGCTCTATTTCTTCCTAAAGGAAATAATTTCTATTTTTTTTACCAAACACACAGTGCTCACATAAATCAAAGTGCTCATCAAAATAGGAGAAATCATCCAACAAATTTTTTTATTCTTAATTGTTTTCAAAACATTATTACTTGTGTGGCCCAATCTATGGTGTCACAACATATAAATTTTTTTAGAAGCCTTGGAAACATAAGAGGAATTACAAACTATACACTTGGCATCTATTCTAAATAAGGTTCCCAATCTCTTCCCCTTCGCTACCATGAAGTTTCCTGTCACCAATCTGCAACCATGCTTATCAAATGTTACATGCATTCCCAAATCATTCAACTTTGAAACTAAAATCAGATTTCTAGCTAATCTAGGAACATGCAAAACACCATGGAGGATTTTAATCCTCTCATCACTGAAACACAAGAATACCTTGCCTTTCCCAACTATCACATATGTAGAGTTGTCCCCAAGGTACACTTTATCTCCATCATACTCTTCGTATGTGAAAAACCATTCCTTACGCAGGGTCATGTGATACGAGCATCCTGAGTCAAGCAACCAGTGAGCATTAGAAATAAGATTACACATAGAAAGCAAAACATCTTCTCATGCATTCGAGGACTTCTCAGAAGTGGTATCCCACTGTTTCTTTGGGTTTTTGCACTCTTCACATGTCCCCTTTTACCACAGTTCCAACACTTAACTCTGTTCTTCTTTCCAAGAGTCTTAGAATGGCCCTTTGACTTGTGTTTGGACCCCTTTTGATCTCCTTTTGGTTCTCTTTCCTTAGACCTTCCCCTGACACTGAGAACAGATCACTTGAACTATCTAAACTCTTCTTCCTCAATTCTCGTGCTAGCAAAACTACAAGAAGAGCATCCAACTTTAGATCCGTGAGGTTAGCACTGATAGCAAGGATAACATTCTCCCAAGACTTAGGTAAAGAACAAAGAAGTAAGATACATTTATCTTCCTCAGTAACTTCAACATCTACAGATGCTATCTGACTCAATAACAAATTAAATGAATTCAAATGCTCTACAACTGACTCACCCTCTTTCATTTTCATAGAAAAAAGTTTATGCTTCAGGTAAAGCTCATTTACCATACTCCTGGCTTGGTAGATCTCACTCAAATGCTTCGATAAGCTATGTACAGTCTCTTCCTTCGTGACATTCAATAGGATGGAATCTACAAGACACAATCAGATTCTACCTCTTGCCTTTTTATCTAATCTATCCCACTCATCTTGAGAGACATCGTTGGGTTTCTTCTCTCTCATAATAGCGAACCACTAGTTTCTTTCTTCCAACAAGTCTTTCATTTTTAGTTTCCACAACTCATACCCAATACCATTGAATTTCTCAATGTCTAATCGAGAGGTTGAAGTGGCAATGGATGCAACCATAATATCAACTCATGATCATCAAACACAAACAACCAAATCTCCCACTACATCTACACAGCCTTCACACTACCACCCAAGAGCCAAAGTTGGCTAGGCTCTGATACCAAATGTTAGAAATGAAGGCAATAACTACTCAATGGAAATATGATTCCAATATGTTTAATGATCTTCTAACAGTGTAATATTTAATGGAGAATGCAACAAAAAATAAACTATGCAACACAGAAGCAACAAATATAAAAAATTATCACACAACACAGTGTTAACGTGGAGAAAACTCCACACAGGAAAGAGGCCCAAGTTTGTATTAATCTACAAAAGAGTGTACAATACATCAACTACACCAATCTTCCCTTAAGTCTTCAACCTAACAGCATTTCGACAACACCTGTGCAAATATGAAACTACAAAAACTTGACAACACTTTACAAATGCATCACTAAATAGTGAGGCAACCCAAAATGGGTGTCCAAGTTGAGAATCCCAATGCCAACCAAGGAGTCTTTCTTGCAATCAAGATATTAATGCCCTCTTACAGACCTCTTACACCTATCATAATGCATGTTGCATGCATGGGCACTTGGGGCTAAAAATAGCTCTTACACTGTCATTATTGTTGTCCTAACTATCATAGAATCTTATGACAAATTTCCATTGTCATAGATTCTCTTACAATGTATGAGACATGTGTTGCAAGTATGAGGTAAACTAGTGTTTTCATTGATGTCAACATACTCATATTGCTTTGACAAGAAGGATTCAATGAGCAGTGTGTTGAGGATATTGAGAAAATTAGCCTCAGTCAGGAACAGTAAAGAACAGTGATGAGAAGAAGGCAAATGTACTGTATAGGATGCGAACCGGAGGATGCGGATTAAAGGGTTTGTAGATATGGGTCTTGAGATGCTTCAGTTAAGATTTCAGAGGTCCGCATGAAGATCTGAAGGAGTTGTGGCTGTCGGTGTAGAACCCGTTCCGATAAGTATTCAGAGGTGACAGAGGATCACAAAAGGTCCGGTGAGGTCCGGAACTATATAATCCTAATCTGCGGATTGGAAGGAGTCTTTGGGATGTCCTTGTGATGTGCCATCTTGAGTTGTGTATGATTTGGAGGTCCGGAAGTACCTCTTGCATTATGACAGTGGCGACAGACAGTATTCTTGAAGTTCCAGATAAGGAGGATAAGAGATTTTAGTAAGTAAAGGAAATGCGGACGTACCTGGTCATTCAGGCAGGCTTGTGAAGGTTCCTAGATCATGTTGAGGTTGTGTTGTTGGTCCGCATTGACAGTAGAGCCCGGAATTGAAGATATTCTTCCGAATGGAGTTTTTGCTCTGTTTAGCCGACCGGATGAGTTATTCATCTTGCAGATATTCTTATGGTTGATTGCCGACTTAGATGATTGTTCCTAAGTCGATGTCTTGTATAAATAAAGGTTTGTGAGTTCATTTTGTAGAGTGAAGGGTGTGGATGAGAGTGTAATAGCGAAGAGAAGTACAGAAGGCAGAGCAGATGTTTCTGGGCTTAAATGGAACTGATCCAGACATGGTAAAGATGTCATTCTCCAGTTCAAGACTGTGATTCTTATCACTTTGTAGACAGTGTGTCTCCTTGTAGGCAGTGGGCCTCTTTGTGAGCAGTGTGCTCGGGCAGTGAGCCCTAATTGGCAAGTGCCATTTTGTAATTCCTTATTCTTCTAACAGAGAATAATCTTTGGGTTAATCACCCCATGGTTTTCTCCCTTAACCGGGTTTCCACGTCAAAAATACTGTGTCATGTGTTTCTCATTTCATGGTAATGTTTGTTTGTTTGATTCAATACTGCTTTGATTAATAAGAAGGCTCAAAAGAAGAAATAATTAGGATAACTGATTCACCCCCCCTCTCAGTTATCAACAATTGGTATCAGAGCGAGGTTCCTCTAAAAGAAGCTTAACCGCTTGAGGAGATCTAGGATGTCGTCATACAAAAAGGATAGTCTGAAGTTCGATGGAACCAATTTTACTCTCTGGAAGGGTCGCATGAAATGTCACCTAGAATGTATGGGAAAAGCATACTTGGCCATGGTTTCAAAACCATATGTACCTCCACAAGGTGGTCCGACAACTCTGAATGAAATCACAAAAGCTGAAAACAATCTGCGGACCAAGGAAGCTCTTCTAAGCGCATTGAATGACTCAGATCTCTCAAATGTTATTGACCTACCAACTGCATATGAGATCCTGACTAAACTGGAACTTCTGTATGAAGGAGATGAGTTTGTCAAAAGTGCAAGGTTGCAAAGTCTGAAAGGGAAATTTGAAAGATTGAAGATGAGAGATGATGAAAACATCACTACTTTTATGCCAAGAGTGAATGAACTAGTGTGTGGAATTAGAAATGCTGGTGGAACTCTGGATGAAAATGAGATCGTTTGCAAAATCCTTAGATCCCTTCCTGCTGCCTACAAAATCAAGGTTGCTACAATTGATGAATTCAGAGCCCACACAACTGTCACAAGAGAACAATTGGCTGGCAAGCTAGCTGCATTTGAAATGACCAAGTTTGGAGATGATCTTCCCAAGACTGAATCTGCTTTCAAAGCCAGTGCCTATGTGAAAGGCAAACAGAGAATTGATCTGGGAGAAAACTCTTCAAGGAAGATGACATGGTATGATCAAGCAAGAAGAGACATGGAAGAAGAAGAAGCAGAAACAGCTCAACTTGAAGCCCTCATTGCAAAAAGACTACCAAGAGGATCCGGTAAGTATGAAGGAAAACTACCCTTTAAGTGCTTCAACTGCAATAAGATTGGTCATTTTGCTTCAAGATGTCTAGAAAGATCTGCAAGGTCTAATACTAACAGACAAAGGTTTCAAAAGAATTGCTATTATGTTCATGAAGAAGATGACAATGAAGGAGTAACAGATGATGAATCAGAACTAGGAAGCAAATCCGAAAATGAGTGGGTGTTTATTGCCATCAAGGAAGAAGATTCAATACTCTCTGAATCTGTCAATCACAAAGTTGTTGAAAAATCTTTGGTTGCTCAAGTGGAAGAAAAGGATGATTGGGTTATTGACAGTGGATGTTCTCACCATATGACTGGTGACAAGAATAAGTTCTTGAATTTGGAAAGCTATGAAGGAGGAATGGTAAAGTTTGGTGACAATTCTGCTGGCAGAATCAGAGGCAGGGGAACTATTTCCTTTGATAGAAAGAGCAAAACAGGTAATGTACTATATGTTGAAGGATTGAAGCACAATCTTCTCAGTGTTGGTCAGTTAGTAGACAAAGGCTATGATCTTCGGTTTGAGAATGGAAAATGCAGAATCTTTACAAGCTCCGAAACTGAAATTGCATCCGGTACTCAGACAAAAGGTAATATCTTTCATCTGGTTGGCTCAAATAAAAGTTGTTTGTTTGTTCAAATTGATCAGAGTTGGTTATGGCATAGAAGAATGTGTCATGTAAATTTTGATAACATCATCAAGATAAGCAATACTCAGGCTGTAAGAGATCTTCCAAAATTGATGAAACCTACAAATAGTTTGTGCAAAGAATGTCAGCTAGGTAAACAAAGCAGAGTCTCTTTCAAAAGCAAAGATCAGTCTTCTACTGGATTGTTGGAATTAGTACATACTGATCTCTGTGGTCCGACAAGAATCAAGAGTCTGCAAGGTGATAGATATTTCATGTTGTTAATTGATGATCATTCCCGGATGATGTGGGTTACCTTTCTAAAAGAAAAATCTGAAGCATTTGAGAAGTTCAAAATCTTCAAAGCTTTGGTAGAGAATCAAACCGGATTAAAACTAAAGTGTCTAAGGTCTGATAGAGGTGGTGAATTTACATCTGGAGAGTTCATTGACTATTGTGAGAAGCAGGGTATAAGGAGATAATTGTCTGCTCCTAGGACTCCACAGCAGAATGGAGTAGTTGAAAGAAAGAACCGGACCATCCAGGAAGCTGCCAGGACAATGATGTTGGAAGCAAATGTTCCTCAGATGTTCTGGAAAGAATCTATCAGCACTGCAGTCTACACTCTAAATCGAGTTCAAATCAGAAATAATACCCGTAAGACCCCCTACGAACTCTGGTTTGGCATCACTCCCACTGTGAAATATTTCAGAGTATTTGGTAGCAAGTGTTATATCAAAAGAGATGAAGATCTAGGAAAGTTTGATGCTAGAAGTGATGAAGGAATTTTCTTGGGCTACTCCACTCAAAGCAAAGCATACCGGTGTTACAATAAGAGACTGAGGAAGATGATAGAAAGCACTAATGTGAAAGTTGATGAAGGAATTGAGAAGCCCTCAAGATTTTATGAATCTGATGAAGATGACCAAGACAGTATTCAAGGAACTCAATCCTCTCCGGTAAGATAGAGTCAGCCTGATCCGGTAAATCAGGAAGAAGAGATAGGTTTGAATGAGCCTGATCAAGAAGCAGCAATGCAGGATACTCCCAAAATTCCAAGGTATGTGACACTAAACCACTCTGAAGATCAGATCATAGGGGACAGAAGCAAAGGTGTGCAAACTAGAAGGAATGTTACTCAAAATCAGGATGAATGTTGTCTGATTTCAAAGATTGAACCTAAAACAGTAAATGAAGCCTGCAATGATGAAAACTGGACTAAAGCAATGAAAGATGAATTAATGCAAATTGAGAAAAATCATACTTGGGATCTTGTTCCCAGACCTAGAGATAGGAATGTGATTGGAACCAAATGGGTCTTTCGGAACAAATTAGATGAAGCTGGTAAAGTAATCAGAAACAAAGCTAGATTGGTCTGCAAAGGCTACTCCCAAATAGAAGGAATTGATTATGAAGAGACCTTTGCTCCTGTGGCAAGAATTGAAGCAGTCGAATTATTTCTTGCATTTGCTTCCTTCAAAGACTTCAAGGTATATCAGATGGATGTCAAGTCTGCCTTCCTAAATGGTGATCTGGAAGAAGAAGTTTACATTGAACAACCGGATGGATTTCAATTATCTGACAATGATGATATGGTCTGTAAGTTAAAGAAAGCATTGTATGGATTAAAACAAGCTCCAAGAGCATGGTATGAAAGGTTGGATAAGCATCTTGTGCAGATTGGATTCAGCAAAGGTACTGCTGACAGTAACTTATATTTCAAAATTGATCATGAAAATATTTTGATTGTTGAAGTGTTTGTAGATGATATCATTTTTGGAGGAAGAGATAGTATGTGCAAAACTTTTGCAAATCAGATGAAATGTGAGTTTGAAATGTCTATGCTTGGTGAAATGAATTTCTTCTTGGGTCTGCAAATTACTCAAACAAAGAAAGGAATCTTCATTTCTCAGACCAAATATGTGAAAGAATTGTTAAGGAAATTTGGTATGGAAGATTCAAAACCAATGAACACTCCCATGGCAACCGGATGTAAGTTGAGCAAAGATGATGACTCTCCAAAGGCAGATCAGACAATGTATAGATCAATGATTGGTGGATTGTTGTATCTCACTCAGACCAGACCAGATATAATGCAGGTTGTTGGTCTTGTGGCAAGATTCCAGGCTGATCCTAGAGAATCTCATGTTATGGCAATCAAAAGAATTTTTAGGTACTTGAAAGGAACAGTTGAGTATGGTCTATGGTACCCTAGAGATCCGGATTTCTCTCTTCATGCTTACAGAGATGCAGATTGGGCAGGAGATGTAGATGATCGAAAGAGCACCAGTGGTGGAGCATTCTTTTTGGGGAAGAGATTGGTTTCTTGGCTAAGCAAGAAACAAGATGCAATATCTCTGTCTACAAATGAAGCAGAATACATTGCAGCAGCAAGTAGTTGCACTCAAATCCTATGGATGAAGCAGATGCTAAGAGATATTAAAATTGAATATGCAGAGCCTATCACAATTTTCTGTGATAATTCAAGTGCAATTAATATTTCCAAGAATATGATATTACACTCTAAGACTAAGCACATATCTATCAAGTTTCATTTCTTGAGAGAACAAGTGAACAAAGAAGAAGTCAGGTTGGAGTATGTTCCCTCCAAGGATCAGATTGCAGATATCTTTACTAAACCTCTTCCCAAGGACTCTTTTGAATATCTCCGGGAGAAGTTAGGGGTCATGGCCCCTCCGGTGATGAACTAGGATGCACTGATGTGCATCAGTTTGGTGGATATCACAGTCATATCTTGTGATCCGGATTGATGATGGGGAGCTGCTACTAAGGGGGAGCAGCTGGTATGATTCTGATGTGTTAGAATCGCAAGTATGAGCCCTTTGCCATTGATGTCAAAGGGGGAGAGAAGACATGTGAAAAACAAGTAGCTGATGATCAAAGGGGGAGCAGTAAATGAGGAGAAGACATGTTGCTGATAGGGGGAGAAGTGACAGAAAGGAGAAGTTTCTTGTCTTGATGGTTTTTCACATCATATGTTGCCATCAATGACAAAGGGGGAGATTATTGCAAGTATGAGGTAAACTAGTGTTGTCATTGATGTCAACATACTCATATTGCTTTGACAAGAAGGATTCAATGAGCAGTGTGCTGAGGATATTGAGAAAATTAGCCTCAGTCAGGAACAGTAAAGAACAGTGATGAGAAGAAGGCAAATGTACTGTATAGGATGCAAACCGGAGGATGCAGATTAAAGGGTTTGTAGATATGGGTCTTGAGATGCTTCAATTAAGATTTTAGAGGTCCGCATGAAGATCTGAAGGAGTTGTGGCTGTCGGTGTAGAACCCGTTCTGGCAAGTATTCAGAGGTGACAGAGGATCACAAAAGGTCCGGTGAGGTCCGGAACTGTATAATCCTAATATGTGGATTGGAAGGAGTCTTTGGGATGTCCTTTTGATGTGCCATCTCTAGTTGTATATGATTTGGAGGTCCGGAAGTACCTCTTGCATTATGACAGTGGCGACAGACAGTATTCTTGAAGTTTCGGATAAGGAGGATAAGAGATTTCAGTAAGTAAAGGAAATGCGGACGTACCTGGTCATTCAAGTAGGCTTGTGAAGGTTTCTGGATCATGTTGAGGTCATGTTGTTGGTCCGCATTGACAGTAGAGCCTGGAATTGAAGATATTCTTTCGGATGGAGTTTTTGCTCTGTTTAGCCGACCGGATGAGTTATTCATCTTGCGGATATTCTTATGGTTGATTGCTGACTTAGATGATTGTTCCTAAGTCGATGTCTTGTATAAATAAAGGTTTGTGAGTTCATTTTGTAGAGTGAAGGGTGTGGATGAGAGTGTAATAGCGAAGAGAAGTACAGAAGGCAGAGCAGATGTTTCTGGGCTTAAATGGAACTGATCCAGACATGGTAAAGATGTCATTCTCCAGTTCAAGATTGTGATTCTTATCACTTTGTAGATAGTGTGTCTCCTTGTAGGCAGTGGGCCTCTTTGTGAGCAGTGTGCTCAGGCAGTGAGCCCTAATTGGCAAGTGCCATTTTGTAATTCCTTATTCTTCTAACAGAGAATAATCTTTGGGTTAATCACCCCATGGTTTTCTCCCTTAACCGGGTTTCCACGTCAAAAATACTGTGTCATGTGTTTCTCATTTCACGGTAATGTTTGTTTGTTTGATTCAATACTGCTTTGATTAATAAGAAGGTTCAAAAGAAGAAATAATTAGGATAACTGATTCACCCCCCCCCCCTCTCAGTTATCAACAACATGCCTAAAATAGCATATTCCAAGAGGTGGCACCTAGATTTGCCCAAATCCCCTATTTACCTTTACCATGATGCAATAATCAATAAATGTAACTCCACAACAACCTGCCCTATAATAAATAATTACTGCTGTCGGTGAAACTACCTCATTCCCTTATGGGAAATTACAAATTATAAATAATAAAATGGAATAAATATAATATTGGGATTTACAAGGTTAATGGCACCTTATCCCCAACACTTTTTGGTGCCTTCCAACCAAAATTTTAAAATTTGTAACTCCCTCCAAAAATTGCCCAACTTTTAAGAGCCATAACTTTTGATTCGAGTGTCTGGTTGTCGAACTGTTTGATTCATTCAAAATCTCATGAAGAGATCTATGCCCTTATAATTTGTTCTTCCAATTGTACCCATTTTCAGGGTTGTACAGGGCCTCTAAGTGCCTCAAAATTGACTTTGAAACTTTTTAAGTGGTTTTTAAAGAAACATAAACTTTAATATATTTCAACTGACAAATGGTCTTTGGCCAATTCCTTCACTAAATGTTATATTTTATAATTCTAGAGCTTTGAGCAAAATTTCATTTCCATACATGCTCAAATGTAAACTTTCTAAAAATAGTAGTTTCTTATTTTAGTAGGTTGGAGGTTTTGAATTTTTCAAATCATTATTCAAGAAAATGGGTATCCATAATACCAAAATAAAAAAATATAGAAAACACAATCATCATTTTTTTGTGATGCAAGATTGCCCTTACACCACTAGATGCTCTTGCATTAGACACCCAAGGTAATTTGAGAAGTGACCTCGTCACATCTCAGGTGTTTGAGAAAAAATCAAATGGTCAACCTTTGCCTTAGAAAACCAGGAAGAATCTTTGACATGCCTTCCTTTCCACTTAACCAGATATTCTTCATATTGCATGTTCTTGGTACTTCTCCCCACATGAATATCTAGGATTTCTTCTATCTCCTCCTCTAAAGTAGGTTCTGGGATACTCCATTGTTCTTCTATTAGTCAATCCTCTATGCCACCTTCATGATATTCTCTTAAATCAACAATGTTGAATATAGGAGAAATGTTAATTCCACTCGATAGCTCTACCTCATATGCATTTCCTAAATCATGCTTCTTCAGGATTTTGCATGGTCCAAATTTCTTCATCTTCACTTATTATATGTCCCCATTGGGAACCTTTCTTTCCTTAGGTGACCCATGACTTCATCACCAACCTTGAATTCCTTAAACTTTCACTTCTGATCTGCCTTAGCCTTGTATCGAGAATTCATTTTATTAATTTGTTATATTGTACCTCTTCATGCAACCTCTTTAGGTGATCTACAAAGTCTTCTGCCTCAACAATACACGCTATCTCTTTCAACAACCAAAACTCATCATTCACTAAGAAACTACATGATAACTCATTAGAATTCCATAACATTGATATTTCCTTTCAAAATTATATTTCCAAGATATCCTTCTAAAGGTAGCTACAGTAAAGCAAACATGACCTTAAAAAAGGTGACTCAATCAAATTAGGTAACCAGCATCCTTCTTAAGCATTGAAATACTCAACAGTGTCCATCATATGCATGAGATAATAGCTAGAAAAATAAATCTTTAACTACTCTTACCACAATATACTTCAACATGAAACCACATAGAGAAATAACAAGGGAACAAACACAAGATTCATACCAAGCACACACAATGAAAGAAAGATTTGATTAACACATAGACACACAAGCTAGAGTTACCAAGGTTGTAATCTATGCACTCTGATACTAAATGTAATGCCCCAAGATTTTTCCCAAGACATTAATAGTTAATGAATGGACAAACAAATTATTTGTGATATAATTACAACACAAGCATGTCACAATGTACACTCACACATTAAATTTATCATGACACAACACAATCACACTCACAATGTGATGTCAATGCGTAATGTAAGAATCCACCTAATTGTTGTGTTAAACACATCTTAATTTAGCTAAAACCTTAAAAAGTAAATTGACAATACATGAGAAAAGGAAACTAACAACTATGACACACCATTTCTCCACAAAACTAAAACAAACAAAACCAAGAAAAAAGAAAAACCAAAACCAAAACTAAAATGGAAACAAAAGAAAAAGAAAACCAAAATTGCACAAAACTTCCTACTCTACCTAGCTGATATAAGAATCAAAGGAACTAGGAATACAAGTAGGAAACCCCCTTTTTTTATAATTGTTTTACATCATTTAGCATTAAAAGATGAATTGTTGTAGTCTTGAATATTGTAGATTTATAAATTTTAAAATAAAAACTTTGAATGTTTCAAGTTCATATTCTACATGTTATTTAGAAAAAACAAAAAGGTGAGGAGGCTCACCTCCCTCATCCCAAGTCCACAAGCATGCCTTTTTACATGAACCCCCATAGTCAAAGAACTAAGAAGGTTTGATTTTATCAATTACAATGTCTTTTATTTCATGAGGACTCATATTTTTTTATTCTAGAAATTAGTTTTGATGGTGAATGACATGTCATTACTTTTACTATGGTTACAAACACAATATAGAAAGTGAGATGGATGACAAGTGAGAGAAGGCTTAGAAAACCCTTGTATCATGATGTCACCCATGAAAAGAGGATGCTTTTCATCATACACACAATGCTCCTCCACATATGTTTCTCCATCCAAGTTTAATGAGATTGTTGGGCACATGCAAGTCAAAAAGAAATTTGATTAGCACAATGTCATATAAGGATGCATCAATAAAACATTCTTCAATGCAATCATTCTTTCCATCTAAGATAACTTTCTAAGTTTTAGAATCAAAATCAAGATTATTTTTTCAATTGAATCCTTATTATTTTTTCCTACCATGTGATATCAAATTCAATAGTGATGTTTGATTTCTCAAAATCACCATCATTTTGCTCATAATTTTTAAAATTCATTTAAAAAGAATAATCCAAATCATATTTATTCAATGGAGCAACAAACTCAATATTATTGTTAGTTTCTAAGTCAAATACAATAGCATTATTTGTGTCTCCCAACCAAAGTTCCTCATCAATTTCTTATTCTAACCCATGGTTGAGATCATCTAATTGATCAATGCAAACATTGGCTTAAAAACAAATAAAATCAACATGTTGAGTTTACAAATTTAAATAATTTTTTTTGCAACATTCACACACAAATCAGCAATAATTGGTTTATCAAACTTTTGATACACCAAACACATAGGCATCAAGGTGATATCTCAAGAACTACATGTTTAGAAATGAAGGGATTTTGAAAATGAAAACTTGATAAACCTACATAGCTTGCAAAAGTGTAAAAAGTCTACATAAAAATGCAATAATACAAGCACTTATTGTAAATTAGTAATTTAAAAAAATAAACATGTATATACAAAAACATGTAAAATATAATCCACCATAAGATTGAACATAGTAAAGGCCAACAAATCTTTATTAGAATTAGGAAATAAGGTGTAATTTGCTTCTAAAAAAGATTAATAATCAGAAGGAATATCAATCCAATAAATGTAGACAAGGATCAAACCAAAGGGTTAAATGTCATAACCTCTACTTTTCAATAATTAAATATAAATATAAATATTATTATTTAATCTATAGTCGACTAATTTTGACTTGTGTGTGTGACGGACACTCTCTCACTCTCTCGACAAAGAGAGACTATCAGCAGAGGGGGCTTAACCGATTAAAGACAAATTGATGTGAAGGGACTTGTGCACACACCACATAGTTTCATATAGACTTAGACTGCATAAACATGTGTGATTAAGTTGATGCCTTTTTAGTTGCAAGTAGAATAATGAAGATAGATCGAATTAATTATCTAGTCACAATAAATATTATTTTCTTTATTTCAAAATTATTTATTAGATTTATTTGAATATCTTTTGAAAAAGATTCCTTTAATGCTTAAATTCTATTTTGGCTGGCAATGAGAGAATCTTGAAAATATTTATTTCTTTAAAAGATTATGGAGGCTAATTTTAGAAAAAAAAAAGAGAGAGATTTTGGGATAGAGGAGTTAATTGTTATAAATGTCCTTTTACCATTTTCTTATTGGAAAATTTAATGCATGGTGAAGAGTGTGTTTGCAAAAGATGCTCTAAATAATCTTTAAATAAGAGTTTTTGTTCGACAATGTTGGGGGAATAGGGAAAATAATTGAAAAAAAATAGTTCTAGTTCTTGTTTTTCTGCTTGAAGGAGGAGCAATTCCATTCTGTGCTTATTTGGTATGATACTTAAAGGCGCAACAGGGAGGATGCTAGCAACAGTATTGTATCTGGTTCTACGCCTACCATTTGCATTTGTAGGTCGAATGCCATGCTATGGTTAGTCAGGTACAAGTGGATTTCTTCTATCATCATTTAGCTCTTTGTCTGTTAAGTTTTCTTACCTACCTTTAACATATGATTATGCTTGATCAGTCTTCGAGCCTAGTTCTTTTATTTAGAGGAACCTATTGAAAATGTTGTGTGACATCCTTTTCTTGTTGGATCAATGGATATTGCTATGTCTAATTTTTTCCAATCTTTCTATATTTTAGTTATATGGATCGCTTGCCTTGTTGAATAACCGCATTTTGCATGTTGACCCAAGATTTTTCCTTCTTTGGTACAATCCCCTTCCAATATGTTTTGTTGGTAGACCTTACTATGTTCCAAGCTTCTTTGTTGGCACAGATAGAGTAGATGTTCCAAGCTCCTTACATAGTTAGATAATAAATCCGTATAATCGGTTGTTCGTCTAATTGTTTGATTTTCCAAAAAGATGCAACCATCTTGTCAGTAGCTTCTTACACATGCTTTGTCATATTAAAACCTAGTAGGTAATTTAGCTATGTATCTTCTTGAGAACATCTAACATTTGTTGAAACATGGGCTTTATAACAAAACATGTTGGATAGCAATGAAAATTTTATTTAAGGTTGTGTAGGAGCATAAGGATGCACAAAGGCTTGTGCCATAACCAAAGACCATTTGCCAACTTGTGTGAATGTATAGAAGATTGCAAAGACTGCAAAGGGTTAGTGTGTAGGTTGTGTGGTTAATGAGGTGCTTAATTATGATCTTGAATAAGGTCTAATAGAGACATATGCAAGGAAATAATATGTACAAAGAGCAAGATCACATGTCCACTAAAATTGCACAAACACGTACAAAACATTAAACACATGAGTACAATTATTCTCACACACAAGAAAGAAATAAAACATTAAATATTTTAAGTGATGCAAGATTGCTCCATCCCTGAACTACTCCTATATCAATATGTTATCCTTAGAGTTGATGTTAAAAAGCCTATGTGAAAACTTATGTATCTATTATCCCTCAAAGGTTATTTTTAAGAGAAAGGTTTGTCTCATACATGGAAATATCATATTCTTCATCTAATTTTTTTATAATGTGTTTTAAATTTGACTTGTAAAATTGTTTTATTGAGACTAATAACATAATATAAAGATAATGAATATTCAAATTTGAAATTTGATAATACTTTTATAACTTCAAATATTTTTCTTTCTAGCTTTGATATGTTTATTGTTTAAGTGTTTGTTAAATAATTTCTTTTCAATTTTATGGGAAAAAGCAAACACCTATAAAACCAAGGAAGATCATGTTAAGTCTAATACGGTGTGTTCATAGATTCCTCCTTGAAACGCCATTCAGTCTTTTAACTCTGACCACATTTTCCTGATTGAACAGTTTAACGTGAAAGACGTTTAGGTTGTTTGTAAGCAATATAGAATCCATATCTGACTTTGTATTATAAATAATTCAAGCTTAAAAAGCATAAGAGGCGGCTCATTACCATACTCTCCTCATAAGTGTTATGGTTAACCAATGCATCTATGAAGATCATATTCGAAGTTCAGAGCATGTTTTGTTTAAGTTCAGTCACTATGGTTTCATTTTACTTAAATATCATTTAGTTTAGTGGTTAAATAGTCAATAGTAATTTTACATCTTATTTAAATCAAAAAGTGGTAAATATTTGTCTTATTTTATTGGCCAAAATAACCTTGACTGTTGAATTGAATAATATTTAAGAGTAGATATGATTTGTTTATAGAATCTTGTTGGAAATGCCATTTAGTCTTTGTTCAAAGTGGGACGAAAGCGTGACTCGACTTCTTTTGACTCCAATGACTTCAATGATATTTAATAGTGCTCTATATTCTTACGACAACTTATTATTCCACATATATTCGCACATGTCACTACGAAATATCTTCGCCGAATTTAGTCGTACCACGCCGAATTTAGTCCTACCACGCCGATTTTAGTCTTACCACGTTTTGAAGCGCTATATATTCGCACATCTCATTACTCCATGGAGGCAGAGCAGATATGATGAACATGGCACAAGAGGGAGGGAATTGTGAGCAAGATCAACTAAACCATGGAAACTCCAAACCAATTCCATTGATGACACCGTATCAGCTAGGACCCTTCAGCTTGTCTCACAGGTCTGCATCATTCAGTGTATATATTCTTTTATTTCATTTTTCTGGTTTGATTTCTTTCTGGATTTTAACACTTGAAGGCCTGTGCAGAGTAGTGTTTGCACCTTTAACTAGAATGAGGTCCTTCAAAAATATACCACAACCGCTTGCAGGTCTTTACTATTCCCAAAGAGCCAGTCCGGGAGGTCTCCTCATTGCTGAAGCCGCTGGCGTCTGTGATACAGCCCAAGGGTAACGTAATCTCATTTATATGTCGATCATTCATTCATCGTTGCAGAGTGTTTGATTTGGACTAGACTGAGTTTCAAAGTGCATTGGCAGGTACCCAAATACGCATGGAATATGGACGGAAGAGCAGGTGGAGGCGTGGAAGCCCATTGTCAATGCTGTCCATGAGAAAGGGGCTTTTTTCTTCCTCCAAATCTGGCACGTTGGAAGAGTTTCTCATGTGGGTATGTGCAGATTTCCTTGCTTTTCAATCTGCTCGGCATATTTGATGAAATCATTGGGCTATTCTTAAATATCATCCACTTCAACAGTCAAATGTTAATTGTGGTCAATCAAAACATGATAAATATTTACCACTTCTTGTTGTGAATGAGGTGTAAAATTGCTATTGACTGTTTGACTATTGAAATGGATGATATTTAAGTAGAGTGAAACCGGTGTCTAGGAAGCACTGAGTAAAATACAAGTAATAGGCTTGTTACTCAATCAAGCCCCGGCCCCTCCCGTTTTCTTTTAATAGGCTATTGTCAAAGTGTTTAATAAGTAAAATTATTTCAATAAAAATAAGACAATTAGTTACCATTTTTGTTTAGAGATGAGGAGCACTCTTTGATTATTGAACAATTTGATGTTTAAGTTGAGTATTTCTAATAAGACCACTATTTATCAATTTTACATATAGATGAGATGCAGGGATTAATGAGTGACCCCTTCAAGTGCAGCTGTTAAGTTATATAGGTTATATGATACATAAATTATATTCTTTGATAAATGGGTCATTGTATAACATGTAGATTATCAGCCCAATGGACAACCTCCAATCTCATCAACAAACAAAAGAATATCAGGACAAACTTTTCGAGCTAGTGGTGATGGTTTCACAGAATTTTCCTCTCCTAGAGCTCTAACAACAGAGGAAATTCCAAATATGGTTAACCACTTCAAAATTGCTGCCAGAAATGCTAGGGTTGCAGGTATATAATTACAAGTTCAAATTTTATGGTTTAATTAAAAGCCTCCTTACTCTATTAACATATTCTAGTTAATATATTTTAAATCAATTGTGTTTTATATGCAAAAGTTAATACGTTTCAAAAAATAATTAATATATTGGTAGAGGGAAAGAGGTAATATGTATGGTTTCAATCCCCATCAAATTGTATCATTCTATAGAGTATAAGGCTTTATATTTTATGCACATGCTCTTATTAGGACCTCCTTATGTTCATGTACAACAGGATTTGATGGTGTTGAAATTCATGGAGCTCATGGGTATCTTCTCGACCAATTTATGAAGGACACCATAAATGATAGGACCGATCAATATGGCGGAACACTAGAAAATCGTTGTAGGTTTGTATTGGAGGTTGTTGAAGCAGTGGTAGATGAAATTGGTGCAAATCGAGTTGGAATAAGGCTATCTCCTTTTGCAAATTACTCTGAATCAACAGAATCAAACCCTGAGGCCTTGGGACTTTACATGGCAGAGGCCCTAAATAAATATGGCATCTTGTATGCCCACTATGTAGAACCTAGAATGGTGACTGTAGATGAGTGTGTTGTCACAGAGAAAAGTCTCCTTCCAATGAGGAAGGCATTCAAGGGATCATTCTTGGTTGCAGGGGGTTATGACAAAGAAGGTGGCAATGAAACAATTGCAAGTGATAAGGCTGATCTTGTAGCTTATGGTCGTCATTTCTTGGCAAATCCAGATCTACCTACAAGATTTGAGCTAAATGCCCCTCTCAACAAGTACAATAGAGACACTTTCTATATTCATAGTGGGGACCCTTCTATTGGCTACATAGATTACCCATTCTTACAGCTACTACCTACATCATCACTTGGAAATGCCCATAAGGATAACACACCATAGAAATATGTGATATTCATATTGAATATAAAGTACACATATAATAATAGTAAAGGGTTCATTAAGAAGTGTCATATAAATATAAAGGTCAAAAGTTATGTTTCCTTGTAGTAATGTGTTATATCCTAAAAAGTTTATTAAAAATATCTAGAATAAATTGGATCCCATCCCGATGTAATTTGGATGTGAGAGTTAACTACATTATAATTACGATTTTATGTATTTTTAAAGAACTTTTAATTTATGCATTTTATGATTGGATGAAGTATATTAGATGTGAAATTATTGATTATTTATATGCTATTATTTTTTATGTATAGAGTTGGTGAGTCATATGGACAACTCTTTCATGACAGCTCGATTCTATCTTCTTGATTAAAGCTAAATACTAATTCTATCTTCTTGATTTTTATTGTATTGATTTTGGGAGAGACAAATATTGCTCATGAATATTGTGGGATTAAGTCAAATATTTGAGTAGAATGGTTGACATGAGATAGATTGATTACTAAAGTGATGTAGGGTCCTAAGAGGGACTATCCAACCATGTAGCCCATTAAAAAAGCGTAACCACAAATCATTGCAAAACACAAGAATTCACATGAAATACCACACATCATTAAATAAAAAACTTGTAAGATTATCACTAAGTTGCAACCAAAAGTTTTTTGCAGTGGGTCCTCTTACATGCTAGGTCGCAATCAATTTCTTACACAAGATTAACAAGATTACACAAATGGAACTATGGAACACCACATCTACACTTTCTACAGCTAACCACATAATTATTTTTATTATAATATAACCTTGGAGTTTTACCACATACTTGCCACATGGGGTACATGTATAATGAGTCAAACACAAGTACATTTGATTCTAACCACTAGAAAATATTTCTACATGCCACATTGGACATCTTCACATTGTATCCCACATCATACTAATGGTAACCACACTCTATCTCTCAAATCTTGCTCCCTCACTATTGAAGTCACCTTCTACAGTCCTAGTCCATCTTGGTCTTCTTTAATTGCTTTCAACCAATTCAAAACCTCTTATTTATATCATCCTCAAGCTCCTCACATGATACACATTGACCTTAAGATGGAACAAATCATCAAACTACATGAAATGTGTCATTGAATATAACAAACTTACAAAATTTTACAACAATCAAATGATGGAGAATCTCTATATAGTACACCATAGACCTTCATAATAGGTATCAAATAGATGTTCCAACTAGTAATTCACTGAAATTAACTTGGATTTTATCTTTTCCACCATATGATCCCATTTTCCAATGCAAGGCTTCCCTTTTTTGTTTTTCCTTATCTAGGCTTCCTTCTTCCATATTGTTACATGATCTTTCATCTTGTTCTTGGAAGATTTCACCATATCTAGTTTCGCAATGTCTTCATACTCAAAATGCTTCTCCAATTTAGTGATTTAGTCAATGAACTCCTCAGGATTGAAATTCATAAAATAGTTCAGAATGTCCACCTTGGTCCTTTTAGCAATGCTAGTTATGAACTTCATCATCCTTTATTCCTTTTCATCTTCACTTCCACTTGATTCCACAAGATTTTCTTCTTGCTCTTCATCACTTTCCTTGACCCTAGTGTTAGGGTTCCCTTGATAGTCCTACCCAAGCACATCCATTCAATTCTATATAGCCTTCAACGTCTCATACATCTCGTCCATTCTACCTGCAACATTGATCATACCTCACCATCTCTTTGGTGACATATTTAAGTCAATGATCCATCTAAAGTCACCCCTTGTAAAGTGCCTCACAGTTGGCACTATGTCTACGAACCCCCCATGGATTGCCACAAATCTAAACTTTGCTTAGTTCTTGCAAAGTACAGACATCCAATTCAATGTGCCTCCATGAATTACACCTTAATTTACCTACCACCACAGCTGCTTACACCTACAAAACATCACTACCACATCTTATGTTTTGTCAAACTCACTTTCTCAAAACATGACTAGGTGCGCTCACATCCACACCAGTCCTACTCCCTTGATCCAACCTCACTGTGATACCAAATGATGCAGTGATGGTAGGAAGTTCCTAGGTAAGTGCATGATCATGATGGGCCAAACAATACCCTTAAGTGGCAATGAAATTTGCTAAAAAATAGACTTAAGTAAATTCACATAAAAAAATTGAATGAGGTATCTACATAATGTGAAAATAAGGTAGTCATAAAAGTTGTAGGAAATTGAATATAGTTTATGGGCTACTACTTTCTTTAAACAATTTTAAAATTAATTTTGTGAATATTGGATATTTCACTGAGGCAGTACTAAATTTTTTTATAAAAATGTAAAAAGTAGGTGTCATTCTAGCCAACCTAAGTATGAGTAAAATTAAATATTTTTCCTCCAAACTTTAGATTTAAGTAAAGGACACATGAGAAAATGTGACACATTTTTTTTAAAATTTTTTTAAAAATAAATAATTATTTATGGATTTTTTATTGTAACTTTTTAAAAGTATTAAAAAATAATTTTCTAGCCAATCTAACTTTTTTTTTATAAGTAAGCCTACTGGCAGTATGACAACAAATATATTATATCAAGATAGAAAACCATAGAGATTGCTCACTATATGAGCATAGGTACATAGATAGAATAGCATCTACTTATGGAGGAGGAAGTGAAGGCCTGCAGCCACCTCACTGGCCCTCTCCACTTGCTTAAGGGAGAGAATATCCCCATAGTTGCTCAGGTAGAAATTGAAGGTTCCCAAGTAGTTCCTTTGCAGCCCCTTTCAGAACAATTTTAGAGCATCTGCAGTCACCTTTTCCTTGTTCACGACTTCAGCCTCAAAAATGCCACCAATCATGCCTTCAGTTGGATTGTTGTTGAATAAATCAATCGCCTTGTCAACACAGCCTTTGTGCTCTTGTTTAATGAACTTCTGGCCAACTTCTTCCTGCCTCCTTCTTCCCAAGCACCAAGATTGTCATGGACAAAAACTTCTCCACCAGTTTATCATCATGAACATGCTCGCCTTGGAGAAGCTTCTACCCAATCACCTACTTGATCACTTCCACCATGCCATTGTCATCCGCATTGAATAACTAGACCTAGAGGGGCTCCTGTTTACAGCCATAGTTGATATTGACTTCGATCTCCATGAAGTGCATAACCAATGCCAAAGAACTCCATCAACTGTTGACTAAAAAGCCTCCCCTCCACCTCGTGAGCCTCTCCAATCCCAACAATCTACAATCAAGAACAGTACCATGTGAGATCAAGGCCTTTGGACTACCCTGAGGCTTGGCTAAGGACAAAAGGAGACCCTTCCTTTAGTTTTCCATATCCACATTTTTATCTAACAAAATATTATATCCTCAATGTCGTGGATTTCCTCAAAGATGGGGCTTAAACTTGTAGATCCAGCCAGCATGATATGTCCTTTAAAATAATTACTCCTTTAGTTTGAGTGCATGTTAAATTCTCTAACCGGTTCACAGTTTGGTTAGCCTCTATATAATAGTGCATGAGAGACATTTTGAAGGCTATCCAATGTTGCCCAAATGGTTGAGGCAATATTGCTAAGCTTCTAGTTTGTAATTTGGCGAGTTTTTTATTACATTTATACAAATTTGGGAATTACCCTCCACATCTATATTGTGAAAACCCTTCTCTTTGTAGAGTTCCAACCTAATTAGGAGGGCCTAGAACTTAGCCTCATTATTCGTGCCATTCGACAACCTCTTAGAAACATCCCACAAGATAATGCCTTTATCATTTCTTATGACACACCTCGCACTAGAAATCCCAGGGTTCCCCTTCGTAGCCTCATTGAAGTTTAATTTTAGACAACTAGAGGGAGAGGTTCCATTTCACCAATCCCCTTTTTTTAATTTTGGAAATATGCTACCCACTTGTAGAGTACTCAGGGGAAGCTTTTAACAAATGGCACTTTTTCATTATTCTGTTGTCCCAACTGGTGAAGAGTTTAGGACATATTTTATGGAGCCTTTGTCTTTCCATCAGGATATCACAGAGCCCAACTTCAATCTTCTTTATCACTCCTTCCATAGTAGAAGCCATGTCCTAAAAAATCTTTAGGTTTCTTTCACACCAAATGTGCCATAGGATCATTGACGAGCCTGCAATCCAAACGCCCTCCCAGAGAGAATTTTTGAGCCTTGGCCAACTTGCAAAGAGAGAAACAAGATCATTGGGAAAGGTACCTTTCCACCACAACAATCAAGGAACCAAGACCAAACAATGTAAGAAAAGGGACGCCTTAAGAGTAGGTGATCAACGTCCTCCTCCTCCTCAAGACACATCACACGCCTGGAGGGACCGTTGATGCCAATTGATTTAAACCATTCACCAGTGAGGATTCTCTTGTGTAATGCAGTTCAAGAGAAAGCTCTCACCTTAGGTAGGCACCATGAACTCTAGAAAAGCTTTGCCAGCTAATCTGTGCCCATCCCAAGCAAATTCAAAATTTTATAACCCATTTTGATTAAATATCTCTTAGACTTGGCCTCCGTCCAAATAATGGAATCATTTACTTCACTCATGAAGACCTTTCAATTTTCCAATTCTATGCTAAGAATTTACTTTTCTTTAGGAAGGATGTCAACATTGTCCAAGGCTTCCAATTCTATTGCAAACTATCATTGATAAAAGAAGAGCATAGGTAGTCACTAACCTGCAAGCCCCGGATCTCTGAGAGTGCATTCCTGTTGTTGTTGAGCCGCGAGTTACCACTTAGTGAGGGATACTCATTTCAAGACTTGCTCTAGAAGAGAGCAGACCTCCCATTATTAATCTTCCATGAAACATGATGCCTAATAAGGCTTCTACATTAAAGCATAAAATTTCAAATGTGCGACCCCCTTGGCAAGTTTGCGTTTGTGAGGATCCTGATGGGATCCTTAGAGTCCAAGTATTTGTGCTACAAGATTTGGCTCCATTTTTTATGTGGATTTTCATACATTCTCCAAATGAGCTTGGCCCCAAGGGCTTTGTTCTACTTTTGAATTTTCCTGACACCAACACCACCATCGGCCTTCTCCCTGCAAACGATATCCCAGCCAATGTAAGAGGAACCCACCTGACCTTGTTTGAGCCTTCCCACAAGAAATTTTTTAGGATCCCCTTGATACAGTTATTTGCCTTATTTGTTACCTAAAGGCATGAAAGGAGGAAAATAGGAATGGAAGACAGTACGACTTTAACCATTGTTATTTTCCTAGCCAGGATTAGCCATTTCCCCTTCCATGATGAGGCCTTGGCCCTACACTTCTCAATATTTGCATTCCATAGATTTGTTCTAACCACCCCTTTAAAAAAGGGGACCCCCAAATATTTCTCAGGTAGATCTGTCGCATGAAATTCTAGGAGAGACAAAATTCGACGTCTAACAATTTTTTTAGTATTGAAAAAATAGATACATGATTTTTGTTGTTTATTAACTGGACAGAGGCATGTAAATACCTCTCCAAAGTATCCTTGATCACCTTAGTCTCTATGATCTTAGAAGCCTTGTAAAGAACTATGTCATCAAAAAAATGTTGGTGAGTAACCACTGGGAAATTGTTTGCGATGAAAATGTCATTCCACTGACCCGAACTAGCCAAGCTCTTCATTACCCTACCAAGGACCTCAACCATAATAATGAACAAAAAGAGGGAGAGTAGATCCTCCTGACAGAGACCATGAGTAGGAGAAAAGAATCCAACGGGGATGCCGTTGATAAGGATGGAATAGCAAACTGAGGAAACACAGTTGAAAATCCACTCAATCCAATTGATATTAAATCCAAAAGCTTCCAAAATATTCATGGTAAATCTCCAATTGACCCTATCGTAAGCCTTTCTTACATCCATTTTCAGCACCATGCAGCTTTGAGTAGTAGTGGTGATCGAATGGACAGAATCATGCATGCCTATAATATCGTTAGGAATTGTTCTTCCTGGAGTGAACCCACTTGTTCTTCTAAAATTGTGAAGGGCAAGAGTGGTTTGAGCCAGTTAGTGATTACCTTGGTTATGATTTTGTAAATTGCATTGCAGAGCGAGATTGGCCTAAGATCAAAGAGAGTTTCAGGATCAACTTTTTTGGTAATCAAGGTGATTAGAGTGGTGTTGATGTCTTTGATGATGCATTTTTCTTTCTTTGAGTCCTCCACTAGTGGCCAAACATCATCCCCTAAGGTGTGCCAAAAGTTTTGGTAGAAGCCAGTCAGGAGCCTGTTAGGGCCCGGGGATCTATCAGGCGACATATGAAAGACCACACATTTAACTTCATCCTTCATTATTGGAGCTAATAACATTTGATTGTCTTCATCACTCGCAATTTTGGGGATTAACCTTAAGAAGGGGGATTAATTTGAGCAGTTTGTAACCTCTGTGGAAGCCAATAAATTTTGGAAGAATTCCAATGTTTCCTTCGATGTCTGCCTTGTTGACCACAGTTACCCCCACATCATTTTTTAGGGAGGAAATCTTGTTCTGTATTCTTCAGCACTTTGTTGAATTATGGAAAAATTTTGTGTTTAAGTCCCCTTCTTTCAACTAGGACTCCCTCGACTTCAACATCCAATAGATCTCTTCCCATGCTAAAATCTCCTCATATTCTTTCAAGATCTCTTTCTTTGCAATGAAAACATCCTCTATCATCTCGTGATCTGGGATGTGGTGATTCAATGTCTCTTGTTCCCCTCAATCTATTCCTTTTCAATAAAGATACTTTTAAAGGATTCCTTATTCTATTTTCTTAGGTAGTTTTTAATTGCGATCATTCTTTTTGCAAACATGAACATCTTCATTCCCTTCTAGACTTGAGCATTCTCCCACCATTCTTTCATTAGCCTTGGAAGGGCTTCGTTGTGTAGCCACATATGCTAAAATTTGAATGAACATCAATCCAAGGATCTGTCATCCTCAAAAGAAATTGACATAGGATAATGATCAGAATCAGGGCATGGATTGATCATCGAAGTCAAGATGAAATTTGTGTTGAGTCAGCTTGGTCTAAGAAGGAACCTATCAAGTCACTGCACAATGTTTGTGAATCCCTACCTCTGATTGATCCACATGTAGGTCCCATTTTTGGGTGCAACATTGATCAAACCCAAAGAGCCCACAAAATCTTGGAAGTCCTTTTGTTGTTTACTTATTTGAAAGATACCACCCTTCTTTTCACCTTGTGCTAGAATTATATTAAAATCTCCTCCAATCAAATATAAATCAAAGTTTGATGTTTCAAGGATAAGCTAAACATCATTCCATACCTTTAGCTTGTCCTCAGTCTTGGCTGGCCCATAAACATTTACAAGACTAAACATCAGGTTGATTTAGTTGAATTAGACCCTCACAGCCATCCAATTGCTTTCCTCCCTATAGAAGCAAACTAAAATTTGATTAGGTCACCGCATTACTCCAACACCACCCAATGCCCTAGTAGATTGAATGAAGTGACCATCCCAGTCTTTACATCTTGTAATGAAAATTTTAGCTTCCTCTATGTTGAGTTTGGTTTGTTGCAATAACACCATATTAGATTTAAGAACCTCAAGTTGGTGCTTTATAAGGCATCACTTTTAAGGGGTGTTTAAGCTCCTAACATTCCAAGATGAGATCTTCATTGCCTCCCACAGGAGGGGCTTCCTCCCTTGGTTCCAAAAAATCTATTTAAGGAAGCTTGACTTTTTTAGCAGGCTTCCTCCTCTCTTTCTTGTTTGTTAGTCCTCCTTCCCTTCTTCTTTCTTGATTTCATATTGGGCTTGGCAATTTCAGAAGCTAATTGGTTGATGATCCTTTTTTCTACTGACCCAAACTCATCTTCTCCATCAGAATCATCCCCTTCCCATTCCAAATTGAAAGAGTCCTATCCATCTTCCAAAATCTAGTCCTCCGAGCTGACAGGGACAATCGGGTCAGGGATGATAATCGCATTAGATTTCTTTGTTTCCTCCATTGTAGCCACCATCTTTGGGCCTTTCTCCAATGATGTCTCTACTAAGTATTAGGGCATGTCGACTTCTGAATTCCTCTCTTTTTTAGTCCAAATTATCTATTGAGAAGACAAATAGTTTTTGGTAGAGTGGTCCCTCCTACAATTCAGGCAGAAAAGCCTTTTTTCCTCAACTCCTACTGATTGAGTCCAAATCTCCTATCTTGTAGAGAGGGTGATGCTCCTTGGAACCATTCTTATGGTTAAAATTTTTAACCTTGCATATAGGTATGAATTACTTTCCACAATATCTTCATCAATCTCCATTTGGGCACCAAGGGAATTTCCTCTTTTCCTCAAACATTCATCTACCCAAAATTCCACCAGAATGTTGTAGCGCCTCATTCAAATCGGTTCTTCTACCATATCACATTTTAGGGGATCAAAGTTAGGGCTCTACCTCTAAGTGAAAAGGAATGAATTTCTTTCTGTCAAGACACCATTACTTAATCTGTCTTCATAGTCTTCCTTGTTGAGGAAAATGGCAATAAAAAATCTCTTTGGTAAGAATTTTAAGATGAAAGGACACTTCCAACTATTCTTCACCCACAATTCTATTCTTGCCCTTGATTTATTCTTGTTCATAAATCTACAAATAATCATGTTCTCTCTCATCATCAAGATGGCTACCTCTGCTTCATCAGACAAGTTGATCTTCCACATAGTTAGAGTGTTATAAATGAAGGTGAACAACTATAGAATGGAAATCTGATTATATAACTGTAACTATTAATCTAGTGCATAACCAAAATGGAGATAGTATGAAAACAACACAAAAAATAGCAGAATAGAAGATCAAACACATAACACGATGTTTGCATGGAAAAACCCTTTCGGAAAAAAACTCCACATAAGAAGAGATGCACGAGTCTGTATTAACTTCAAATAGAGTTTACAATACAACACTATCAATCTCCTCTCCAATCTTCAGTCCAGTAGTGCCTATAATGCTCTCATACACAACCACAATACAATATTAGGTTATAAAATGGGTTGCCTTCTAGGGTAAGACAAGCCAACAAAATCTCCACCGTCATATCTGTGACCTAATGATGAATGATCCATATTTACAATGGTAATTTATATATAAAATATGGCTTCCGGGGGTGTTGCCCCCGGACCCCTATCAAGGCGCATGGTCCCCAGACCCCCGTCGAGGATGCACCATCCCCCCGACCTCGCAAGGGGGTACCCCCTGCAACGCCCAGGATAACCTACATTCATCAGGTACCAGGATCAAACATGCGATTGAAACAAGATCGCTACTTGGTGAATACTTCATCCCTTATGAATGATTTACAAACTATATTAGGAGTAATTAATTACATAGGATTTACAAGGTTGATGTTACCTTAATCCTAACATAGAGGCTTTCAAACTGATATGCAGAGGGTCAGAACTACCATTGTCCTACTTTTGTTTTTTTGTGACCACCTTTGCGAGCCATCAAGATGATTTTTGAACCCTAGCCAACCTAAATTGGTAAAAAAAGAATATATGAAAGTTATTTTTTTAACCTATAGCTAGTAAAGCCTAGAATGTGATGCATCTTTTAGATTGAAAAAAGGATAAATATTTTCAAAGTTATCATTTTTTTCCTTATGCATATCAATCAAGAAATTAAATAGTGTGTATGTAGAAAATTAATAGTAATTACCTATTACAATTACAATGAGGCATATATTATATAGATTTTTAGAATGTTGATATTTTCTTCTACAAACCTTTTTTGTTTAATTGAATTTAGTTATAAAAAGTTCTGTCAACTTCAAGGATGAAGTCATGGAAGACTTTAAGATAACACTAAATTAGTGGTTTTGCAAGTTTCTTTGCGAAGTTTTAGGACTTCCACTTGCCTAAATCTAAGGTAATCCCCCCAAGGTATTTTTGGAGGTAATCCATATTTGAGCTAGAAATATTAACACTTTTCCCATCCAAATCTAAATATTTCTAAATGTTAGCATTTTCTCAACTAACAAGATTTGTTTGACATTGCCACTATTTGGCCCATCCTACTATCACACTCACCCTCCTAAGAGGGACTATCCAACCATGCAAACCAAGAAAATAACTAAACCACAAATCACCACAAAACACAAGAGTTCACATGAAACACAACACATCAATGAATAGACAACTTGTAAGATTATCACTAAGTTGAAACCACAAGTTTACCATAATGGGCCCTCTTAAATGCTAGGCTACAACATTTTTCTTACACAAATGGAACTAACTATTGAACACCACCTTGACACACTTTCTACAAGTGACCACACAATGATTTCTAGTACAATATAAGCTCAAAGTTTTACCATAGACTTGTTGCATGGGTTGCACAATGACTCAAACATAAGTACATTTGTTTCTCACAACAAGAATACATTCCTACATGCTACATTAGACACCTTTATATTGTATCCCACATCATACTATTGGTAACCACACTCTATCTCTTAAGTCTTGTTCTTTTGCTATTAAACTTATCTTCTACACTCCTGCTCCATCCTGATCTTCTTTTCTTTCTTTCAGCCAGTTAAAAACCTCTTATTTATATCATCCTCAAGATCCTCACAAGATCCACATTGGCCTCAAGATGGTGCAAAGCCTGAAACCACATGAAATGTGTTGCTAATTAAATATTAAAAACTTACAAATTACAACAATTAAATGGTAGAGAATCTACACACAGTACACCATAGACCTTCACATTGGTTATTAAACACTTTCCAAATTCTCACCTTTGGCACAAACCCAAAATAAACCTTCCACAAATAGCAATAGTTCAAACTAGACATATTGTTAACCTGCAGACACTTCATGAACCAAATTGAGAACCTCTACTTATCCAATCAACCTCAAATCTCAACTAAATTTATTTAAGGCTATTTAAGGCCTATGTAACCCCTAAACCCTATTTAAGGCTATTTAAGGCCTATGTAACCCAAATGGTACTGTAAACCCTTTGTGGTATATGATAATGTCATATAAGGTATAGTGGTGTATTTTGCGGTACTCCTGATCACCTGCTAACAGACATTAATGATTAACAAACAAATGACTAATTTTTTTGATAAATTGTAACATTTAATGCCCTAGCTTTTACACTAGGACATTAACAAACAAACACATGACAAACCATTATTTCTCAAAGCAAGTGTAACATCCACATGTCACCATTGCACATAAAGCATGAAAAAATACTCAAGTGCCACACAAAGGAAGTAGAGAGAAGGTGGAACAAGACATATTCTTCTCCAAAAGAGACAACCAATGTCAACATGTGGCCAACCCACCAAGCCATGTTGACATTCAACCTACAAGTTGAAAGGAGGGTCGACTACGACACCTCACCAAAATGGTACAACCACAAGGATTAAAAACACAAGGAAACTACTAATCAACCATAAACAACATGCCATATAATCTCAAATCATGATAACCAATCATATAAAGAAATATAATATTTCTAGCTTACTAACATACATGTCAAATAAGAGAGACTGCAAACGGAATGTCACACTCATTCAACACCAACGTCGAATCAGGCCAAAACCAAACATTGAAACATCAATCATAATGTGGGAAAAATACATCCCAATCCATAAACATAGCATAATATGAATGCATCATACAAAATGGAGGACTCCAACATCCTCAGTTAACCATTTCCAGCACATGATAAAATGTTACAAAAAGATAATTTCCATCCAAAACATGATTCATTTTCTAATCAAACAACATCATAAAAATACAACACGATGGAGGCTACTTCCAAAACATGGAAGGATCACACTCCGATAAATAAATAATACAAAGCATGAATATACATCATAATAAACTGCCACCAAAATGCCTCAACAAGCATATAGAACAACATAATCAAAATGTCTAGAAATAGACATAGAACTCATCCAGCTCTTGCAAGATCATCTTGATAGGACCAATGGGAAAATGTTACTCACCTCCCAACCATATTACCATTGTTGAGCATAATAGATGACTATGCCACTCTAGGCAATCCCCGAGCTACAAAGTAAATGATCACACTGTTTAGGGTGAAAAGGGGGGCATGAATTGGTTTAGGTTTTAAAGCAAAATCCTCCCTTCTCACCAAACATTCAAGGGCATATCAACTGAGTTGGATCTCCACTAAGCAAGAGAATTCACCTATCAGGTTGGGCTGCATCTTGGAACAATGCGAAAGCTCAAATGTATCAAACAATGTCTCAATTTAATCCTTAAATACTCTTAAAATCCTAAATAATCAAAACAGTAAGTAAATCAATGAATTACAACAAATCCTTTTAGACTAAGGTGAAGGACAGAGATTGTTAACTCACTATTTTTTGAAGTTCAGAATGTAGAATAGTCGGGGACACACTAACACTAGCACCCCTGTCCAAGGTATTATTTTCTGCATGGAGTCTGAATTCTTTTCGACACTGATCTTCATTAATTCCTCTATTTCTCCCCTGAAAAGGTAGAAGACACTTGCACTAGCACCCATGTCCTAAAATGTTGAACATTGTTCCTCTTTCTTTCGAATCCTGAATCCTTATTGTTTGCAACTCCACTCCACGAAACTCAGTACCTATAACCTGCAATCACAAAGGAGTGTGGGAGGGGGTTGTGGTGTTTAGAGGCTTGCCTTGGTCAAGCCCTAGAGAGACATTCGAGTCTTGCGAACATCATTGTTAGATGAGAGTGCGTATCTTGATGGGATAAAGGCAAAATCCAAATGATAAATGATAAAAAAACATAATAGATATCACCTTGAAGTGTAGATCTCACATAAATGAAGGCTCTTCAATCACATGAGAAGATGAAGTCAAATCTACAATCACAAACACAATAACAATGCTCCGCTCTTGCAACAATGAATATCTTGAACTCACAAATATGCATAAAGTTCGCAATCATCTTCTAGTTTAAAAATAAAAACCTAAACATGCTTATATATTGAACTACAAAGATTCCCACTAAGAATTTCATAATTCAAACTTGACATGTCAGCATAGGACCCAAATAACGATCATAAAACCGACATTAAAATTTAGGGAAGACCCAAAATAGGGCAAGACTAGGGCGCTAGCGCCCAAGTCCACCCCCTTATTTCTATTTAGGGATAATCAAAATGTCATCCCCTAGGTCCTATTTTCCATAAGACTTCAGGGTTTTCTCATCGAGATTGAAAATTAACATGCAAGATGCTCTAAATGCATTCTAAGGACCTGGGAGCTAAACCTTAAGAGGGAAAAGCCCCCAAAGGGACATTTTCTGACATAACATTTAGCCCCCACTTTAATGTATGTATAAATGCAAGGCCAATACATGCATTAAAGTACAATCAACAAACATAGCAAACACGCCAAGCACGGTGAAGACATGCCAAACACATTGAAGACAGTAATAGGCACACAAAACATGGCAAAGATAGTTACGGTCATGCAAAACACAAAGAAGATGACATTGAAGACACACAAAACATAGTGAATGCAATGATTATTTCTTTTTCATTTTCTCATATATAAAATGCAGATGCAAGTACAAGGAAAGTAAAAACTCAACCCAAATGCAAGAGGAACTCATTGCCACCAGTCTTGAAACTACACTTGAGAACAAACATGCCATACAAATACCAAAGCATAGGAGAAGCTCATCGCCACCAGTCTTAAAACTATTCTTGGGAACAAACATGCCATACACACACACATGGAAGACATGAAGAAAACACGACAAACAAGCGATGGAAGAAACCTATTGCTAGGTTTGCAACCATCTTAGGCATGATACAGGTACACATCGATGATTGCACTTCGCCACAACAATCACTAAAGACACGCTTAATGGTTAGGATAGTCTCAAATCCACCCCACCTACTCGGAGGACTTTTAGAAAATGATAGGATGTGCAATCTCCTTGAGAAATACACCATCCTCGCCTCCATAGAGGGATTAAATTTTTGCAATATAGAAAAGAAAGATGTGCACTCGCTCAAAGATACAACATCCTGCCTTCGTAGAGGACTTGTAAGCATGCTTCGTTAGTACCAAAGTCATCAGACAACTTACCTTATATATGCGCCCACCTTAAGGTGGTTGATATTGTGTACTGATATCAAGCATGTTAAGGTAGGAAGAAAACACACTGTAAGGGAACACAAGCTCTTGCAAAGACCATGCCCCTCAGAGGTGACATGTACTTTATGATCACCAAATGTTCTCACAAACACACAATTTCCTACAAGAAAAGGTGTTAACATCCATATAATAATGATAAACAAGAATGAAAGGCTAGATCCAAGATAGGCAAAGTGCATAGAGTAGCAATATTGTCATGTTTTGTAAGTGTGATAAGACAACATCAAAATATCACACGGAGTGATTCTAATAGCCAAGTGTCGAATATATATATCAACCTCGTCGTCATGTATGGACTAGGTCCATTTTTTTATTTCTTGTTGAAGGGACACTAGGTCTGTATCAGCATATGTTTTTTGTCATCCGCCAGCTAGATAGAACCACTAGAAGAAGGTAAACAATAAATCAAGAGAGGACAAACAAGTGCCTTAGGGACAATCACATAGGAGGGTACCCCCAAGTCACTAACCGCAACGCTATCCATAAGACACAACACACAACAATGAAAATAGAGGAGAAGCAATATAGAAGAATTATGATATAAATAGAAGAAGGGTCACAACAGAGGTGGTCTCCCAGTATCCTTGACCTTACGAGAGAATCAAAGGTCATCCTAGGAGGCCTAAACAACACATAACACATCACGGGGGAAACACAACACAAAGGTAAAGGGTTAGAAATATTTACCTGATAGAACCCAATGTTAAGTACATACATATCTAGGAAGAGGCCACCCTTGAGAGCAACTATAATAGTTGCTACAATGAGTGTGGCTTAGAGAAGGAGAAATACATGTATGTTGTTTTGGTCTTGTTGATATTGTATTAACATTAAGTTTAGGATGATGAGAAGCTTTCTTTCCTTTAAAAGGATTATATCCAATATCGCTTAGTAATGTCTTGAAGAGGATTCTATATGTACTTGAATCCCTTGTTGATTTACACCACATCCCTTACCTACATAGTCATAATTGTTATAAAGGATTTTAAATCCTCAACCATAGAGGGATGTCATTTCTTTAGAAGATGGTGAAGCCTCATAGGTCTCATAATTTGTAGTATAAGTAAAAGTGTTGTCGTTGTTTGTACCAAGGAGGCTTTGTTTTTCTTAGGAGTTTCAAAAGATTGCTTGGATGAGATCAATGCGACTTTTGATGTGTCAAGGCTATTAAGTTTATATTCCCCTGCACTACATGGATTAAAATCTAATGAACCCCAATTGTCACCAAAAAGTGCTTTTGATGGTGTAGAGTCTTGCACAACATTATTCGTGGAAAGAGGCATTAATGAATTAGCTCATAGATTGTTTAATCTCATATGATTGTAAACTTGTTTTGCATTTCAATATGTAAACAATTATCCGATTCATGATCATCGTGTATGGTGTGGAGCTTGTCTTGGTAAATAAACTTTATTGATCTATGAAGGGTAGACAGAACTGCCCCCATGGCATGAATCCACGGTCTATTGAGAATCATATTATATGAAAGTGAACTGGGTATGACATGAAAAAGGGTAGGTAAAGTCACAAGACCCACCTTTACAGGTAAGGTTATAGTACCTACTGATTGTCTACTATAATTATCAAAGCCATGAATTCTAAGTTTATCCAGTTTAATTTTTGATGTGTTGGCCTTTACTTTGTGTAGTAAGTCCATGCCACAAACATTGAGAGTCGATCCATTGTCTATCATAACTCACTTTACCAACTTTGTATCTATTGTGACAAATATTATAAGTGGATCATATTGGTTTTGAACTTCAATTGATGGTAATTCATGTGGTTGAAAGAGAATATCCATTTTTGTCACATGCATACTATCTAATACAGTTGCTACATCATTAGGCTTAGTAGTAGGTGGTACAATAACCTTTTGTAAAGCTTCTTGGAGCATTCCATGGTATGTAGGTGATGTTTGTATTAAATCCCGAAGAGAGATCTTAGCTAGAGTAGTGCAAAGCTATTCGACAAGATTATATTCTTGACTACTTTTATAAGTAAGACAGGGTGGTGGAGGGAGCATAGGTTGAGAACATGGAAGAGAGACAGGCACATGAGGTGCTTGCTTACTTTGTTTTTTATTACGAGGTGTTGTATGTGTGAGCAATCACATTGTGATGTTGCGACACATTTTGAACACCTTCATTTCTTTGAGTAATTTGTCTTGAATAGTTGAAGATGTAATCGGGAGGTCTAGGTGGTCTTCGGTCTCCTTGAAGTGTAATCACTAGTTTTAAGCAAGAAGGCGCACTAGGTGCCCCTTGCACAATCATCTTAGGAACATTGCTACAAAGTCTATTAATGAATATTAAATTAACATTATTTCCCGCTTTATTATACCCAACATCTATCCCTAAAGGATTTAATGTGACAGACGTTTTCTCATCCACTAATGATACATCTTGGCCAGGGAGAGCATTGGAATGAAAGAAAGGTACGATGTTGTTAAGTGAAAGGAAGCAAGGTACACGGAACGCACTTCCTACACCAATCTAATGAGGGGAATGGAGTGCAAATTCATTTAAATCCTTACAATTGCAGAAGCATTAAATGAATAACATAAAGATTACAATAGCAACACAACACAGAAAGAAGGTGACACAAGATATACCGTGGGGAAAACCTTTTCAGGTAAAAAACCCCACACTCTAAACCTGCATAATGTATTATCAAAACAACAATAGTTTACAATACACTTGCAATGTATGTCTTCCAAGAGTTCACAAATGTCAATTCTGGAGTTATTCCAGCAGCATAATAGTACCTATAAAAACACTATACAACTAAAACTCCAAACTATGCATTTTATAGAGATTACAAGGCATATCTTGAGAGCATCTTGGGATATGCGTCCACATGGCCATTTTTAGAATAAAAGGACACTTGTCCTTGCCGTCCTTACATCCCTTACATCTATTATACATGACAGATTTGACTTTCCCAATGTAGAGCACTCCAGGCTAAAAATAGACTATGACAGATTCTCTTACGCAACTTACAACTGTCATAAAATCTGCCCACAATAACAACCTTAAATGTTGTAAGAGAATCCATCATACAATGCTAAATATAGCATATTCTACTTACAACATGTCATAGCCCAAATTGGGTACCCAAAGATGTCTTTCCCTTATGCAAAGATGCCAACCGACACTTGTCATCACTTGTCATAGGAATCTCCAAACTTGGCCCTTACGTGTCATAGATTTTGTCATATGAAATATTGCCTTCCACATACCAAAGATGCTGACACATGGAAAATTAATGCCACCTCAATATGGGATGCCCAAATCTATGTAGGTTTGACTTTACCATCCAAGTCACATTCCAAGTAAGCTGACATGTCACCATGCCACCTCACTATGTGACCAAACTGAATGTGCAAGTAAAATACAGTATTAGGCAATAATTAAATATACAATTCAATTACCAATGCTAGGAAATTACAAAGGTTGAGGCACCTTAATTCCCAACATTAAGAAGGCTAGGTGTCATATCATTAATAGAGCTATCCATAGTCTTCTCATCTAAGGTTCTTGAACACTCAATTATAGGAGTAGGATAACTTATGGAATCCTCGTCATCATCATTGTTAATGATAGAGCTTTCACTCTCATCTTTCTCATGAGTAATCCTAGATGTGAATTTAGTTAAATCTTCTAATATCAAAAGATATGCTCTATGAATAATGTGAAGCTATCAAAATCATGTGTATAGAAAAGTAATTTCAGCTCATATGTAGAACATATAGAAGCATCAATATTACTTATAGAAGCTATGTGTTCTAAGACATGAGGGTTCTCATTAGTGAATTTGGAGAAATTTTCAAAGTCTAGGATATACTCATGCAAATATTTCAAAGAAGAGTAACATGAGGATGCCATCATGAAATGTCTTGTAACATCAATATCTAATGAGATCTAGTAAAACAAGACATGCAAAGTTTTTGTGAAGGTTAAGATACCCTAGATGTGTGACTATTTCACTCCTAAGCACTTGTTTTAGGGAAAGGGCTAAAAAAACATGCAAAGTCCACAATAAAAAAAGTGGATAGGAGGAAAATAGTACAACACAATAATGTCCAATTGATAATTTTATGTATTTAAATTGAATGCAATAAGACAACACAAATTATGCTTGTTTATACACCTAAAATGTTCACTTTTTTCACAATTTTTCCATGCAAATCACTAGCAGAAGAGGTGTTGTGAAAAATTTCAAGAGGGGAAGTGAATAATATAGTCAATATAAGTCCAATAATACCATAATATCCTTCACAACATGGCTATGATGCAAAACTATGTATGATTATGACCTAAAAGCTTGATTTTTCAACTTTTTTCAATGCAAATGAGTAAAAGAAGAGGTGTTGTAAGGAATTTCAAGAGGGACAAAAAATAATATGTCTACGAAAAATCCAATGATACAACAAAGTCCTTCACAACATACCTTTGATGCAAGTCTAGAGTCATGACAAGTCCAAACCTAGTGAAAATACACCAAAAATATGCAAATTTTCATCAATTTTCAATGTAGAAGCCAAATAGAAGGGGTGCTGTAAGGGATTTGAGGAGAGGAAGTAGATGATAACCCTAATAACAGACAATTAATGCAGCAAAATCCCTCACAAAATTCTTGTAATGCAATTCTAAGGAGATGATAAGGCCAAATCTAGTGAAAATGCAAGGTTTTCAAACCCTAGACATGAAATTTTGCAAGAAAGAAACTATGATGCAACACTACAATTAGAAATCAATCCTAATAAGGTTTTGAAAAGGGTAGTAAAATCTGAAACAAGATTTTGACTACAAACCCTAGCGAATGCAAAACTAGGTTTTTTATGAAAAATGCACAATTTCAAGCAATTTTTGACAAATTAAGTATGAAAATGCAATGCAAATGAATACTAAATGATGAATTTCTGTAATTTAAATCAGATCTAATGAAAATGATAGAAATTAAATTCTGATTAATTCAAATTATGCTAAAATGCAAGCCTAAGATGTTGATTTTTTTCAAAATTTTCAATTTTTTTTG
Source organism: Cunninghamia lanceolata (assembly GCA_027924645.1). Lineage (NCBI taxonomy): Eukaryota > Viridiplantae > Streptophyta > Pinopsida > Cupressales > Cupressaceae > Cunninghamia > Cunninghamia lanceolata. The sequence goes on from BSBN01000854.1 coordinate 13,811,508, forward strand.
TAATTTTTCAAATACAATAAGGGTATGATGAAAAATAAATTTCATATTTAATGTAAAATATCATAAATTAAATAAAATGCAGCTAAATTAATGCATATTATGGGTATGTGTAGGATCATCATGGGCCAAACAGTGGCAATGGCAAAAAAAATCGCATCTTTACGTAGCCAAATTCGTGAATTGCCCAACTTTGACTTTCACAGTTATGTTAAAAATATCCATTTTGGCTTGGATACCAAAGCAAAATGGATATCTATTTTCTAGAACTATAAAAATGGTTTTTTTTATTCTTTACATTGTGCATAGATAAACATGTGCATGTTGTAGGCTAAAGAAACAAGATCATTGAGTGCTAGAGTAGAAGGTGCAAACCTAGAGGCTAGCGAGAACTTGACGATGAACATTGTTTTGTTGAAACTTGCATGAAAGGATGATGAACCATGGTTTAGAAAGAGTCTCTTCTGACTAAGTGCAAGTTTAGAGGAAAATGTTGCAATCTAATCATTAATGGATGCACCACAAACACATTAGTATCAATAAAGATTATGCATAAGTTAGGGATGAAGATAGTCATGCAAATCACACGATATAATCTCATGGATACAAAAGGGATAGTAACTCATGATGACATAGTAACATGAAGTTATATTCTACCTTGAAGGATATGTAAATAAGGTATGGTGTGATGTGATTTTGATATATGCCTACCATGTGTTACTAGGAAATCCTTGGTAGTATGAGTGATGCATTGTGCATAGGGGCACAAGAAAACCTTCACCATCAAGAACTTGATGGGAAAATTTTGAGTTACTTCCCATGAAGGATGAGGAAGAGTTCATGTAGAAGGCCAAGGTGTTGCTATTATCAAAATGAAAATTTCTCAAGGAGATAGAAGACTTGAAATATGACTATGCACAAGTAGTCAATCCCACATAGGAGTGGATTGAGCCACAACTTAGAGGAGACAAGTTGTGATCCTACATAAGGAGTTCATAGATGTGATTTGTGAAAGAATTGTAGATGGATTTCCACTAATATGTAGCATCTCATACTTCATGGATATGATTCTAAGTTCTAGTTTTCCAAACAAGCTTATATATGCCTTAAAAAGGAAGTAGGAATTATTGTATGTAATGATGGTTAAACTAGTGGGCATGGAGGTGATGAAGGATATCTACACCAAAAATCTATATTTTATAGATACATGGAATGCATTAGTAGAACCCTAGATGGGAGATATAGTCTTATATGAGGAATAATTTGCATGAGGGATACCTATTCAAGAGTTAATCACAGTCCATATTGTAGAGTTCTAGAAGGGAGAATATCATTAGAGAGTTACATTAAGGTGGACTTGGAGGATATTTTCATGGCTAGGAAAGACATGATCCATGTTGGAGTAGAGGTATCACTAGCTAAGTTTGAACAAAGATGTACAGATATTCATTGAAATAGGTACCATCTACCAAAAACAAAGATAATTACATAAAACATTGGGTTTTATAAGCCATTGTGCATGCCAAATAGATTGTGGGAGGAACTATCTGTATTTTGTCCTTGGATCTATGCACATAGAGGGGTAATGATTCTATCTTCATAGTGGTATTTTTCCTAAATGTATCACTTCATTTCTTGTGTGTAGTTGAATGAGACATTCTGGATAGTGGATTTATTCTTCAAGGAGATGTTTTGGTTGCATGGTTTGCTATGGAGCATAACATCTGATCATGACATGAAGTTCCATAGCCAGTTTTAGCACAACTTATGGAATAAATTAGGTACAAATATCAATTATATCTCTATGTATCATCTGCAAATGGATAGATAGACATAGGTTGTTAATCAAAGTCTTGGAAATATACTTAGATGTGTGGTAGGGGAAATTATTAGGTTGTGGAACTCTATGTTGGTGCAAGTAGAGTTTGTGTACAACAACTTGGTGAATTTATCATCAATGAAGGTTCTATTCTAAGTGGTGTATGAGACATTCACACAAGGTGTCATAAATTTGTTCAGAGTAAAAAAAAGTCAAGTGCAAAAGTGTAGAAGTTGAGGAATTTATGCAACATGTATGAGAGAGATTCATGCACAAGTCAAGGAGTAGATGGAGGAGAGTAGCACAACGTATATGTATTATACATAGATGATCATTATAGAGAGAATATTTACTCAAAGTGTGAGTTAGCCATGGAACATTTAAGAAACATAGTTACCTAGAGGAACCTACAATAAGTTAAATCTAAAGAAAGCCAGTCCATGCTACATTATATGTAGATTTTCTAAGAACACATATGATGTATATTAGGACTAGGGATGATATTCACCTTGCAATCGATTTAGACTATTGCAATTTGTTTAATAGTCAATTAATTATGTGTACAACTCTAAGGATCATCAAAAGGGGAAAACTGGACTTCAACATGAGTCCATACATTCTCTAGGTGACTTAGAATATGTTTGTAAGGGGTATAATATGGAAGGAAGCAAATGTCTAAGGCATGATTGGAAGCTTAGCACAAAGTGGAGGGTAATCTATGAAAATTTATGACATTGTAAGATGTGTAAGAAACATATATGACATTGTAAGAGGTGTAAGAAACTATATATATATGATGACATGTAAGAAGTTGGTTGTCATTTTTGGACTTGGGAAGTTCTTATTTTGTCCTTTAGTGAGTTGTTTTTGTCCTCTAGTGAAGTGGCATAAACGAGTTCATGAGAAAGGTCTTGAAACTTCTAGAAAGATACTTGTAACTCCCACACACATGTCATGAGGTCTCTTTTTCATGTTGACTACTTGGCTCATGGTTTGAGTCCATTGTATTGGAAACCACAAATTGGATTACATTTACCTATATATTAGAGGTATGGGATAGTAGTTTGTATGGTATTATAGGTTATGTTGCTATGCTACCAGAATTTTATTGGACTAAAGGGGAATTTGTGTTAATGTACTCTATATTTGAGATTAATACAAGATTGTAATCTCTTTGGTGGTGGGGTTTTATACACAAATTATCTCCCTATTGGTCCTCTATCTCTCTCTAAACCCTAAACCTCTAAACCTTAACCCCTAACCCCAAAACCATAAACCCTAAACCCTAAATAATGCCCCTAAACCCAAGCAACCCTAAACCTTTGTCTCCCTATCTCTCCCTATCTCCCTATCTTTATCATCCCTCTACCTCTCAATCTGTAACACCCAGTTTTGTTTTCACCCTAAAAACTAAGTTTTAACCAAAGGTAATATTTTTTTTTTTTTAAAAGTTTAAAACAAAAAAGTAATTTGTTTTCTAATTTCTAAAACCAAGTAATTCATCCATTGACTATCAATAGTCATGAAATTATAACTTATACAAAAGGATATAATCATCTACAACATTAAACAATATGTTGTTAAAAGTTACTTAGAACATTTTCAAAGTAGAAGCTTACCAATGTCACTGCATCTCAATTGTTGACCATCCAATTCAAGTCTCGGTAATCCTCAGGATTATAGAAGAGAAAGTATCTTCAAGGAGCTTAACCTCCAACCATAGACCGTCAGTCTCCCACACTCCTTTCTATCTGGAAGTGGCCCTACCCTACTCAAAGAGGATAGACTTAGGATAACCAATGGTGTTTGCCATCTGAGTACTGGTGTTGTGACCTACGTAACTTGTTATCATGCAATCCCCTAGATACCTTCTAGTCAAGCATGACCACTCCACAAGCTACGCCCTCTAGTCACAGTGAACTATCAATGCACTTGAGGCACATGCATTACCTTGGCCAAAGGATTTGAATATAATTAGCATTGTATCAACGCAAGTATAAGTTCACCCACCCCAACTCGACTTGAATTAATCGCAATCCTACAGTTTCGTATGAATAAGTTCAATATAGCGACCTCGATAATGACCTTGATAATCCTCAAGGTGTTTGAAACTCATCATGCATTAACGCATGACAATGAGGTTTACTCTCTCTCTACTTAGCTCATGGAGACATTTCCGTCCACATGATAAAAGAATGGGTTCCTAGCTTATCGATTATTCAAATAATGCTATAAGATAATACAACGATCTCTAAGTTAGCCCACTACTTAAATTATCCACACAAGAGTGGACACTAAACTTAACTTTGTTGTTTATGGAAGGGTTTTACTATAAACCAATTTATAGAATATAAAAATTCAAAGACCCTAAGTTTAAAATTAAACATTCTTAAGAAACTTCTTCGACCTATTGAAATCTTCGACATGGATTAATCTTTGCCCATCTAAACATTTAGAAACCCTATCTTTTTGTTTCTATTAACAAGAAGATTGCATGCAAGTCTAGGCTAAATACTAGACTAAGGACTCATTATATTTGTTCTAACACTTCATTATTTAAACTTGTATGGCTGTAAAGTCCAAAAAGTAAGTCTATACCTTCTCTCGGGAACACAACAGTTTGAAAACTTTAATAGAAAAAGAGTTGCCTATAAAGACAAATGGACTAAAACTTGTTATCATTTGTAGGAAGGTTGGTAATTTCCCTATGGTCGACCCACCATTTTAAACTCAGAAATAGAGGAGGACTGTGAAGTCTGGCATGTTTCAGCTTATACTTCATACCATTGATACTCCTCTATCGACGGTTATCACAAAACAAGTCTCTTACTTTATAACTAGCTGACTTTTAAATTTGACAGAACCAAGCAATGGTATTCGACTGGCCATATGAGAACACATTCTACGTCGACATAGGTTTTTGCCACTGCGGCTTGTGATAGCTATGAGTCATTTTACAACCAAACACTTAGTCTAAATTGCACTCTACACATAACCAAAAGCCTCCTAAAGTTGAACCAATGACTACACAATAATCTAGACCTTTGAAGATGCTTCAAAGAACAATGAAATATACTAAGGGTTTCATGACTGTGGTGTGGTGTAGTGTAGGAGATAAAAACATTACTTCCATTTTGAAGGTGATAAAACACACAGGCTACAATTGGTAACAATTTACACCTTGCATCTTTAAGCAAATACTAAGTTCCTTCGAAATGTAAGTAAAGTCATTACTTATTATAAACATAACTAATATCTACGACTGCGCGGAGATGAGGTGAAAAGAACCTGTAGGTAATCTCCTGTGTCTGCTTGTAGACTAGTCCACGGTGTGCGTTCTTCTCTAAGCCGTTCACCTTTGCTTCTTGCTCAGTCTCCTCCCGCTTCTACTCTACGTTCCCTCCCTAAAACTGACTCCAACAATCCTCTAAATCCCGTCTAGCTGTGAAGGAAAAACTGCCTCTCCACTCACAAGACCATGCCTGCATAACCTTCTCCTGCTTATGTGAGCACTACCAGAAATGGTTTGGCCTTTTCCACTCATTCCGTGATTAGTATCCAAAGTGGAACTCCATACTTAGCGAGGTGGCAGTTGACAGTTTTAACAAACTATCATTCTACTCATATCCGATATGAGTATAAACCAAATGCAAAAACTATCAATACAAGCTAGGCCGATGACCATCATGAGGTTTAAAGCTTGAAGATAAATAAATTATTTTGAAATAAAATACATCAAAGAAAGGACTTGAGTGAGTCTCTTTCGAGCTACTGCCTGATTACCAACATCATAAATAATAAAGGAATTATTTCAAAATGACAATTTTAATTATAACTAAAATAATATTGTATATTCCAATACAATATGACCAAAGGTACTACACACCAAGGTCTCAAGATTTAAACATTGCTTAAATGATAATAGCCCAATATAGAAACAATTCAATATCCATCGAATTTCACAAGTAAATGTTTACATCATATGCTCGTAGAGCTTTACGATGATAACAATGAATTGAGCGTAAACACAAAACAAGGTTTGGGGTTGACATACGCACAATTTTCAACTTTTGTGCCGAACCAAAAACAAGACATGACTTACAATTCAACCTCAAGTATATACTAATATATACATATAAACAATATATCAGTCATTCATATTTGATGACACGATTCAGAGTATTACGACACTAATGTCAATTTCCCATACTCAATATGACAACTTATGAAAGGAGAAAGACCTATTCTTGCAAACCTCAACATCTCATCTAAAATCAACTTAGCCCATAATCAAATCTTAACTCAAGGCATCTAGGTTTATCTACCTGATATTCGTTTTCAGTGGCAAGCACCCATGGGTTATTCCAGAGTCTATTCTCTCTTTCTCAAAGATACTTTCTCTTCTTCTTTCTTCCTGGCAAACATGTTTCATCTATTCCTGTCATTGACAATCTCACATACAACTTGTGGTCAGAGTACCAATATTCTGATCAAAACACATTTATATCAAATCATTTCATTTTCATATTGAAAGACATTTTAATTCATAACATCATATTGATCATAATCAAGTAAAAATCCATGATTCCATAAAATTAACCTTTTCTAAATATATCATCATTTTCTATGATATTAAAACATATCCGCATGGCTGTATTATTCATGAAAAAGTAAATAGTAATATTGAATCCAAAAAGGGGATGTAACACAATCTCTCTCTATCTCTGGACATGTCTCTCACTCTCTATCTCCCTATCTCTCCCCGTTGTCTCCTCTATCTCTCCCAATCTCTATTAAGCCCCCCTCTCTCTATCTCTCTTTAAACCCTAAACCCCTAAACCCTAACCCCTAAACTTGAGCAATGCTAAACTCATAAACCCTAAACAATGTCCCTAAACCCTAACCCCTAACCCCAAGCAACCCCCCCTCTCTCTCTCTGTTTATATGGTTCAACTATTGAACAATGATAAAATGTATTGTGGTAGGATGTGGTGAGTTTTAGATGTTGTGATATAGCATGGAGATATGTCTACATGTGGTGATGCTATGGAAATTTAACCATGAGTCATTTGAAGTAATCACAACTACATATTTAATTGTGCTAGTAGAAGCATAAATAATAATGCATGTGGACTTGTAGCAGACTTGAAGTTCATGTGGAACAATCTAGAGGCTTGGTTATGTTAAGATAATGTTCTACAATACTACAAGTTGAAAGAATTGGTTAGATGGTTGTATGTGTTACCACAAGCTTATGGTTGGTAGTGGTGGTTATACAAGAAGACATGAATACATTGACTATAGTTAGTAATTTAAACTATTGATATTTAATGTGTAATGTAATGTAATTTAATGTGTAATGTTATTTAAACTATTTATATTTAATGTGTAATGTGTAATTTAAACTATTATATTTATATTTAATGTGTAATTTAAACTATTTATATTTAAACTATTGATATTGATATTTAATGTGTAATGTAATTTAAACTATTTATATTTAATGTGTAATGTAAACTAAAAAACAATGAAAAGAATTGGGTAAAGGAAAATGGATATCCATTTTGGGAAACCTAAAACAGATATCCGTTTCTCAAAACATAAAAAGGGAAAAAAGAGGTCACGTTTTGCAAACCCATGGCTTGCAAAACACAGACCTCTTGCAAAACTGATATTAGAGCTCAAGAACAGATATTCAATCCAAAGAGGTTAGTAAATGTGCATTTTTTTGTTTATTTTGTATATTCAAGCAAGTTTTTTGGGTTTTTATGCTAAATAGGTATGTTTTAAATTTTAAATAGGTAAAATAGATAAAAAATGAAAACCCAAACCCTCCACCACCAAACCCTCCCCTTCCAACAATCGAAGAGAAAATTCAAAGAAACATTGATCAAATAAGTAGGATTGTAGAAATGTATCGCCGCCGCCCTTGATTGTCTACAGTGACATCAAATTTAGAGGGAATTATTAGTCATGTTTGAACCCTGTCAAGCCAACATGAATCATTTAGGCAATTATGAGAAACCAAGAAGGTAGAATATGCTGACAGTTTATCATATGATCAAGTGAAAGAGTTAGACATTACAAAAGCTATGTTAGCCCAACATTTTGTCAATCCTAAAATCATCTTGCATGTTGATGTTCATAAGCCCGAGTATTCATTCAAATGGTGTACACATGAGGGCATTAGTCAACATTTTTGGGATTGTTGGTAGATGGTTTTGTTGTGATGTTCACAACACGCCCCATTTTACTCGTTAGCAAAATAGGGACCCCTGCTATGGCTTTGCTTTTTGCTTCCGTTTTTTGGGTCTGTCCTTGGTGGTAAGGGAAAAGAGAGTGAAATTTGCAAACTTTGATAAAATTAGTGAGAAAATGCATTTTGAATGCCAGTGCTTGGTATGGTTGGATTCCTTGTCAAAAATGAGCTAGGGTTGTTTTGAACCATCTTAAAATTTGCCATATTTTTTCAAGTTATGCCCATTTTGCTAAAATGCACTATTAGGTTTAAATAATTCGAGGTTTCAAATGTTTCGTTAAAATGTTCCTAAGTGTTTTAGCAGCTATGTGGAGCGTGCCAAGTGTCACATTCTGCATGAGTTTTGCAGTGGTTTCAAAGAGTTTCCAGTGTTGTGCGGAAGGTGCCACTTGTCACCTTCCGCAATAGCCCCTTTAAAAAATTTTAAACCTTCCGCGGGCCGTTAAAAGTTTCTAAATAGTTTCAGAGTTGTGCGGAGGACACCACGTGATGCCTTCCTCAAGAGTCCCTTAAAGTTTCAAAGCCATACGGAGGAGTCTTAGCAGTTTCCAAAGAGTTCCAACAGTTTCAAAGTTCTGTGGAGCATGCCACATGGCACCTTCCGCGGGTCCCTTTAAAGTTCCTAAAGCAGTTTAAACATAGTTGTGTGGAAGATGCCACATGGCACCTTTCACGAAAGTTTCCATAAAGTTTCTTAATGTTGCAATGGCAACATGGAGCGTGCCACTTGTCACCCTTCACCGGTCCTTCAAAAGTCCCTTCCACTGTTTCTAAGCAGTTTCAATGCCTTCACAGAGCATGCCAAGTGTCACTCTCTGTAGGGTCCCTTCGAAACGTTCCTTAAAGTTTCACAGGTAGTGCGGAGCATGCCACTCGCCGGTCCTTCCGCGGTCCCTTCAATAGTTTCTAAGTGTTTCAACGGTTGTGCGGAAGATGCCATGTGGCGCCTTCTGCAATAGTTTCCCATAGTTTCAAAGGTTGCGTGAAAGATGCTACATGGCGCCTTCTGTGATGGTTCCAAGAGTTTCGCTGTAGTTTCAAAAGAGTTTCCAGGATCATGCAGAGTGTGACAAGTGTCACACTCCGAAGGATGACCCACCGAGCCCCATGTGTTTTAAACAGCTACGCGGAAGACGCCACGTGGCGCCTTCTGCAATCAAGTTTCAAAAGTGTTTCCATACAGTTTCTAAAGGTCACAACAGTCGCGTGGAGAGTGACGAGTGTCACTCTCCGCGATAGTTTCAAATGGTTTCGGGAGAGCTTTCGCTTGCTCTTGGTGGCCCCTAACAGCGACGCGGGTGGCGACAAGTGTCGTCTTCCACACAAAGCAACAGTTTCATAAGCCCCGGCAGCGTGGAACGCGCCACGTGTCACTCTCTGAGGGCACCGTTTCTAATAAAGGAAGATAAAGGGCCATTTTTCGGCCAGACATAGGAAGTCGGTAGGGAATTTTTAGGGCCCGCTGATGTAGTTTTTTGCCACCAATAGGTGACAAACATTTTGTGATAGGATTTTTAGGGTTTTTCAACACATTTTGACCCTGCGCATGAATCATTTCTGGTCTGCGATGGTTGACCCGGTGGTTTCTTGATGCAGTATGCATGGTATGAACGCATTTTTTGGCAGAATTTTGACCTGATAGTCATGATTTTTGCTCAACCCTAGATAGATCTAACAGGTATTTTGTTTCTCATTGTTTATTAATGATGACACTTATTGCTGATCTATTTTTGCAAGATTACAGCTGAAGAGGGAGCTGAAACTTAATGGCGATGACGTCCTGAAAGGAGAATCCGATTTCAGAAGCAAAGAGAAGATGAGGATGAAGTGCAAAAAGTCAAGGGACATCAATGGGAAGACCCAAGTGCAGATAAAACATAATGACAAGTAGGTTACAGAATTTACTTCTGAGCTACTAGGGTTTCAGAAAGGGGCATATTTTTGCCCATATTTGACACATATTTAGAGATATTTTTTGGAAATTGGTTCACCTGCATTTAATGCTGTAACCTAGGGTTTGAACCATTGCTTAACCATTAGGGTTTTGGGATGTATTGAGGACAATCAGAAAGTCTATATATTGTGCCTTAATACATTGTAATATTTACAATAGGGATTTTAGAACAACAGGGATTTTTAGGAATACACAGCAAGTTAGCTTAGTTTAGATTAGAAGTAGAGGAAGGAGGTCACCTGTTGTCTATAGTAAGGAGTGCGTGGAACATCTAGCTTCCTTATTGTATCTGTAAAGCTTGTAAGTTCTCTGTAGTTTGATCAATGAAACTAAGAGTCATTCCAACATTGTAAATCATGTATGACTGTTTGTTTCTAATAAAATAGAATCTGGAGTTCTGTATCTATCTTCTGAGTGTTCTCTTACTCTTCTTTGTGTTTTGAAATATTTTCTTTGAGAGCTTGCAATTTTAAATGTATGTTTGTGAAAATGCTTAGAACTTACATTTAAGGTTTTTACTATGGATTTGATCAAATTGTTTTATGATTTATATAGTTCATAACAGAACAATTAGATCCTTTAGTAGAGTAAATGAGGTTTAGATTAAGTCTTTCTAACTTTTCCCAACCCATCTGAAATATTCAGTTGAAAACATAGAAATTTGAAGGAAATTTGTCTCATATTTGAAGAAGCATGAACAACAGAGTTAAAAGTAGACAAGTTTTCATAAATATATAAAGAGGAAGGCTACAATAATTCAAGACAACCATCTAAAGCTTTGCAGCACAATAACACTTTTATGCAAAAGGAATGAAAAAGTATTGACATATCTCATGATCTTTTTGCATAGGTTGAGTCCAATAAACCAAAAAGAAACCCTAAACTACGTAAGGCCCCTTAAACATTACAGCTTCACATTGACCAACTGAATTTGACCAACAGGACCATTGTAGACTTGGGATTAAGTGAATCTTAAACGATTCCCTCTTATCTTTCAAGTATAGTTTCAGTTCATTATATGTGAATTTTAACTTATTGTTATTATTGCATCAAAACAATCACCAACAGTTTTCTGGCACTAGAAGGAGGGCCTGATTTGGTTTAGGGTTAATTTTCTGAGTTTTAAATGCTATATTCTGAGATATGTTAGATCTCATAAAATTTCAAAGGCCTAAAAGGGTGAAAAGAAGGTCCCATTTTCAATGGACTCATATGGGGATAGTTTTCAAGTTAACAGTCCTTTATTTTAGGGAGCTTTGATTGAACAGCTTTATTCTCAAAGTTTATCTAATTTTGGTTTGTCTAGTTGTTGCAGGATACACCGGACTATTGAACATAGTGAACTTAAATGTTTAACATTCCTCACTAGGATAGATTCATATTTGAAAGGACTAATTATTTTTTCAGATGTGTTCAGGGCTGAAGACTGGCAGGAAAAAGAAATTTTGGAGCAACAAGCTGATATAGCACTAGGAACTAATAGGTGGTTAGAAAATACAATAGATAAATCAAGTCTAGAAGGAAATGATAACAGAGCATTGTTCCTTAAGTCATTTTATGGTGGGATTGATAGTAAGTCTCTACTTCCTAATACAGGTAAAGGCGAGTGCAGGTATAAATCTTTTAAAGCTTGTAGAAAGGAAACCATTTGTCAGAATGAAATCTTTGGTACTAATCCTAATGCTTTTGGGAAAGGTAGTAAAACATCTTTCCTTGAGTCATTTTATGGTAAAGAGAAATGTGGATAGATGGGAGAAATTAAAGGCACTCCTACTGATGAGGTTCCTATTATAGCGACCAGTGAAGTCATAGAGGAGAAAGTAAATCCTAATCCCATGACTGGCTTATTTAAATTAAATGACCAAGTTCAAGATTGTTGCAGGTCAATAGAATCAGACTCCATATTGGATGATAAATGTGAGTCAGTTGATGACCAATTCTTAAAAATTGAAAATATAGAAGATTTTGGAGTTGCTGTGCACAATCAGACATCACCCCCATGCCATTTTAAAAATGAAACAGGGGAGTATTCCTGTCAATCTAAAGATGTTGTTCCACTTTTACTCTCAAGTGATTTAGAAATGATTAATTTCTATATATCAAGTTATGATGATAAAGATACTCATTTAAGTGTTGATGTGCAAGAAACTAATGAGAACTTTGGGAGGTGGGCTGAATTTGAGGATAAACTAAACATCCGGAATGAAGGGACAAAGATGGATAAAGATGAAGAAATGATACATCTTGAGTCATTCATCTTTCAACTTGAAAAAGGACCAGACATGGAGCCAAATAATGAAAGTACAAGGTTAAAAGGAGCACCAGCTATCAATGAACAAACATGTCCTACAGAGCTAAAAATACATCAGGTTGTCTCTTTCCTTTCCTTAGTAAAAAATGATAAATACTGCTTTGATTATGGAAATTTAAGAGCTAGGACATGCATATGGATTAGTCATGAATGTGATGAGCTACCTTAGTTACTAGTTATTGAGAGCTATTCTAATAAACACAATGAATCTAGAATAAAAGAATTTTTTTCAGAATTTAAAGATAAATTTGCTAAGTTAAGAACCATAACTAATACCCTGTTACTCCTGCACAATCTAAAGAAATATGCAAGTAGGGGTGTTCTTGGATCTTTTCTTGGGTTCTGTTTGCCTTGTAGAGGCTTGTATATAGTTTTGTAGGGTAGTTGTTTTATTTCATTTCTTTTCTTTTGTTGTTTTCTTTTTGGGGTTGGCTGTTTGTATAGTTTTGTTTCCTGTTTGTTGTTTTGTTTCTGTTTGTACAGTTTTTTTTCTACATTTGCTTTTTGTACAGTCTGTTTGGTTGGTTTGTTTGTTGTCTCCTCAGCAGGGATCTTTATTTTACTTTAGAGTATTAAGGAGCAAACTAGCAACCATCCAAAACAGTATAAATTTAGGATATTCAAGTTAATCATTTGTAATTTACGCATAACCTTTTGTGACTGTCATGAATGTAGAGAGTTATTTATCTTCTAAAATTTTGTATTCAATAAATGTGATTGAGAATTCGAGGCAAATTTCTCACGATGACACCTAAAATCCTTGGGTTTGTTGAACATACCAGTGTAGATATTAGGTGAAAAATCAGAGGTCACCCTTGCTACCATTACAATTCTTAGCTTAATTTCAACAAGTGTCCACTCTTTGCATCATGAAGCTACAAATTGCTATATCTTGTGAAATCTCTTTTAAAAAAAAAAAATAAATAAATAAATAAAGCGGATTATACTGAAAATCTAAATTAAGCCATCTAAGTAACTCTACTGGGGCTATAGACGCTCACTGGCAGTGGGGCTCTACTTAGGAGAATTGTAACGATAACCTTGCTGGGGCTATAGACACTCGCTGGCAACAAGGCTCTATCCGGTTGGCTATGAGGGAATATCCTCACCTACGTAGGCTAATATCAGTCACTGGTTTGTTCAACCAATCTTCAAGATGAGGCTTATTAATCATTTGCACACAATTAAACTGAAAATAAAAATTCATTCACCCTTATTGAATGCCTTATGTCTCAAGTTGAATAATAATTTACAAGATGGATAGTCAGAAGTTATGCATTTATTTCATCTAGTTTTCTTGAATGCCTTGAATTTAGTTGTTTTGTTTGGTTGCTAGTTGTTGTGATATTCACAACACGCCCCATTTTACTCATTAGCAAAATAGGGACCCCTACTGTGGCTTTGCTTTTTGCTTCCGTTTTGTGGGTCTGTCCTTGGTGGTAAGGGAAAAGAGAGTGAAATTTGCAAACTTTGATAAAATTAGTGAGAAAATGTATTTTGAGTGCCAGTGCCTGGTATGGTTGGATTCCTTGTCAAAAATGAGCTAGGGTTGCTTTTTGAACTGTCTTAAAATTCGCCATATTTTTTCAAGTTATACCCATTTTGGTAAAATGCACTATCAGGTTTAAATAATTCAAAGTTTCAAATGTTTCGTTAAAATGTTCCTAAGTGTTTCAGCAGCTACGCGGAGTGTGCCAAGTGTCACATTCTGCATGAGTTTCATAGCGGTTTCAAAGAGTTTCCAGTGTTGTGCAGAAGGTGCCACTTGTCACCTTCTGCAATAGCCCCTTTAAAAAATTTTAAACCTTCCGCGGGCCGTTAAAAGTTTCTAAACAGTTTCAGAGTTGTGCAGAGGACACCACGTGGTGCCTTCCGCAAGAGTCCCTTAAAGTTTCAAAGCCACGCGGAGGAGTCTTAGCAGTTTCCAAAGAGTTTCCAACAGTTTCAAAGTTCCGCAGAGCGTGCCACGTGGCACCTTCCACAGGTCCCTTTAAAGTTCCTAAAGCAGTTTCAACATAGTTGTGTAGAAGACGCCACGTGGCACCTTCCGCGAAAGTTTCCATAAAGTTTCTTAATGTTGCAACGGTAGCGCGGAGCATGCCACTTGTCACCCTCCGCGGTCCTTCAAAAGTCCCTTCGACTGTTTCTAAGCAGTTTCAACGCCTTCGTAGAGCACGCCAAGTGTCACTCTCTGCAGGGTCCCTTCAAAAAGTTTCTTAAAGTTTCACGGGTAGCGCAGAGCATGCCACTCACTGGTCCTTCCATGGTCCCTTCGATAGTTTTTAAGTCTTTCAACGGTTGTGCGGAAGACGCCATGTGGTGCCTTCTGCGACAGTTTCCCATAGTTTCAAAGGTTGCGCCTAGGACACCACGTGGCCCCTTCCACGACGGTTTCAAGAGTTTCACTGCAGTTTCAAAAGAGTTTCCAGGATCCTGCGGAGTGTGACAAGTGTCACACTCTGAAGGATGACCCACCGAGCCCCATGTGTTTCAAACAGCTGCGTGCAAGAAGCCACATGGTGCCTTCCGCAATCAAGTTTCAAAAGTGTTTCCATACAGTTTCTAAAGGTCGCAACAGTCGCGCGAAGAGTGATGAGTGTCACTCTCCGCGATAGTTTCAAATGGTTTCGGGAGAGCTTCCGCTTGCTCTCGGTGGCCCCTAACAGCGATGCGGGTGGCAACAAGTGTCATCTTCCACACAAAGCAATAGTTTCATAAGCCACGACAATGCGGAACGTGCCACGTGTCACTCTCTGAGGGCACCGTTTCTAATAAAAGAAAAATAAAGGGCCATTTTTCGGCCAGACACAGGAAGTCGGTAGGGAATTTTCAGGGCATGCCGATGTAGTTTTTTGGCGCTGATAGGCGACAAACATTCTGTGATAGGATTTTTAGGGTTTTTTGACACATTTTGACCCTGCGCATGCATCATTTCTGGTTTGCAATGGTTGACCTGGTGGTTTCTTGACGTAGTATGCATGGTATGAACGTGTTTTTTGGCAGAATTTTGACCTGATAGTTGTGATTTTTGCTCAGCCCCACGTAGATCTAACAAATATTTTGTTTCTCCTTGTTTAATAATGATGACACTTATTGCTGATCTATTTTTACAGGTTTGCAGCTGAGGAGGGAGCTGAAACTTAATGGCAATGACATCCTGGAAGGAGAATCTGATTTCAGAAGCAAAAAGAAGATGAGGATGAAGTGCAGAAAGTCAAGGGACATCAATGGGAAGACCCAAGTGCAGATAAAACATAATGACAAGTAGGTTGCAGAAATTACTTCTGAGCTACTAGGGTTTCAGAAAGGGGCATATTTTCACCCAGATTTGACACATATTTAGAGATATTTTTGGGAAATTGGTTCACCTACATTTAATGCTGTAACCTAGGGTTTGAACCATTGCTTAACCATTAGGATTTTGGGATGTATTGAGGATAATTAGAAAGTCTATATATTGTGCCTTAATACATTGTAATATTTAAAACAGGGATTTTTAGGAATACACAGCAAGTTAGCTTAGTTTAGATTAGAAGTAGAGGAAGGAGGTCGCCTGTTGTCTACAGTAAGGAGTGCATGGACCATCTGGCTTCCTTATTGTATCTGTAAAGCTTGTAAGTTCTTTGTAGTTTGATCAATGAAACTAAGAGTCATTCCAACATTGTAAATCATGTATGACTGTTTGTTTCTAATACAATAGAATCTAGAGTTCTGCATCTATCTTCTGAGTGTTCTCCTGCTTTTCTTCGTGTTTTGAAATATTTTCTTTGAGAGCTTGCAATTTTAAATGTATGTGAAAATGCTCAGAACTTACATTTAAGGTTTTTACTATGGATTTGATCAAATTGTTGTATGATTTATATAGTGCATAACGGAACAATTAGATCCTTCGGTAGAGTAAATGAGGTTTAGATTAAATCTTTCTAACTTTTCCCAACCCATCTGAAATATTTAGCTGAAAATGTAGAAATTTGAAAGAAATTTGTCTCATATTTGAAGAAGCATGAACAACAGAGTTTAAAGTAGACAAGTTTTCATAAATGTATAAAGAGGAAGGCTGCAATAATTCAAGATAACCATCTAAATCTTTGCAACACAGTAACACTTTTATGCAAAAGGAATGAAAAAGTAGTGACATATCTCATGATCTTTTTGCATAGGTTAAGTCCAGTAAACCAAAAAGAAACCCTAAACTACGTAAGGCCCCTTGAATATTACAGCTTCAAATTGACCAACTGAATTTGACCAACAGGACCATTGTAGACTTGAGATTAAGTGAATCTTAAATGATTCCCTCTTATCTTTCAAGTATAGTTTCAGTTCATTATATGTGAATTTTAAATTATTGTTATGATTGCATGAAAACAATCACCAACAGTTTTATGGCGCTAGAAGGAGGGCCTGATTTGGTTTAGGGTTAATTTTCCGAGTTTTAAATGCTATATTCTGAGATATGTTAGATCTCATAAAATTTCAAAGGCCTAAAAGGGTGAAAAGAAGGTCCCATTTTCAATGGACTCATATGGGGACAGTTTTCAAGTTAACAGTCCTTTATTTCAGGGAGCTTTGAATGAACAACATTATTCTCAAAGTTTATCTAGTTTTGGTTTGTCCAGTTGTTGCAGGATACACCAGACTATTGAACACAGTGAACTTAAATGTTTAACATTCCTCACTAGGATAGATTCATATTCGAAAGGACTAATTATTTTTTCAGATGTGTTCAGGGCTAAAGACTGGCAGAAAAAGAAATTTTGGAGCAACAAGCTGATACAGCACTAGGAACTAATAGGTGGTTAGAAAATACAATAGATAAATCAAGTCTAGAAGGAAATGATAACAGAGCATCGTTCCTTAAGTCATTTTATGGTGGGATTGATAGTAAGTCTCTACTTCCTAATACAGGTAAAGGGGAGTGCAGGTATAAATCTTTTAAAGCTTGTAGAAAGGAAACCATCTGTTAGAATGAAATCTTTGGTACTAATCCTAATGCTTTTGGGAAGGGTAGTAAAACGTCTTCCCTTGAGTCATTTTATGGTAAAGAGAAATGTGGATAGATGGGAGAAATTAAAGGCACTCCTACTGATGAGGTTCCTATTATAGTGACCAGTGAAGTCATAGAGGAGAAAGTAAATCCTAATCCCATGACTAGCTTATTTAAATTAAATGACCAAGTTCAAGATTGTTGCAGGTCAATAGAATCAGACTCCATATTGGATGATAAATGTGAGTTAGTTGATGACCAATTCTTAAAAATTGAAAATACAGAAGATTTTGGAGTTGCTGTGCACAATCAGACATCACCCCCATGCCATTTTGAAAATGAAACAGGGGATTATTCCTGTCAATCTAAAGATGTTGTTCCACCTTTACTCTCAAGTGATTTAGAAATGATTAATTTCTATATATCAGGTTATGATGATAAAGATACTCATTTAAGTGCTGATGTGCAGGAAACTAATGAGAACATTGGGAGGTGGACTGAATTTGAGCATAAACTAAACATCCGGAATGAAGGGACAAAGATGGATAAAGATGAAGAAATGATACATCTTAAGTCATTCATCTTTCAACTTGAAAAAGGACTAGACATGGAGCTAAATAATGAAAGTACAAGGTTAAAAGGAGGACCAGCTATCAATGAACAAACATGTCCTACAGAGCTAAAAATACATCAGGTTGTCTCTTTCCTTTCCTTAGTAAAAAATGATAAATACTGCTTTGATTATGGAAATTTAAGAGCTAGGACATGCATATGGATTAGTCATGAACACGATGAGCTACCTCAGTTACTAGTTATTGAGAGCTATTCTGATAAACACAATGAATCTAGAATGTAAGAATTTTTTTTAGAATTTAAAGATAAATTTGCTAAGTTAAGAACCCTAACTAATACCCTGTTACTCCTGCACAATCTAAAGAAATATGCAAGTAGGGGTGTTCTTGGATCTTTTCCTGGGTTCTGTTTGCCTTGTAGAGGCCTGTATATAGTTTGGTAGGGTAGTTGTTTTGTTTCCTTTCTTTTCTTTTGCTGTTTTCTTTTTGGGGTTGGCTATTTGTATAGTTTTGTTTCCTGTTTGTTGTTTTGTTTCTATTTGTACAGTTTTTTTTCTGTGTTTGCTTTTTGTACAGCCTATTTGGTTGGTTTGTTTGTTGTCTCCTCAGCAGGGATCTTTATTTTACTTTAGAGTATTAAGGAGAAAACTAGAAACCATCCAAAACAGTATAAATTTAGGATATTCAAATTAATCATTTGTAATTTACGCATAACCTTTTGTGACTGTCTTGAATGTAGAGAGTTATTTAGCTTCTAAAATTTTGTATTCAATAAATGTGATTGAGAATTTGAGGCAAGTTTCTCACAATGACACACCTAAAATCCTTGGGTTTGTTGAACCTTCCAGTGTAGATATTAGGTGAAAAATCAGAGGTCACCCTTGCTACCATTACAATTCTTAGCTTAATTTCAGCAAGTGTCCACTCCTTGCATCATGAAGCTACAAATTGCTATATCTTGTGAAATCTCTTTTAAAAAAATAAAATAAAATAAAAATAAATAAATAAATAAAAAATAAATAAAGCAGATTATACTGAAAATCTAGATTAAGCCATCTAAGTAACTCTACCAGGGCTATAGATGCTCGCTGGCAGTGGGGCTCTACTTAGGAGAATTGTAACGATAACCTTGCCGGGGCTATAGATGCTCGCTGGCAGCAAGGCTCTATCTGGTTGGCTATGAGGGAATATCCTCACCTATGTAGGCTAATATTAGTCACCGGTTTGTTCAACTGATCTTCAAGATGAGACTTACTAATCACATGCACAAATTAAACTAAAAATAAAAATTCATGCACCCTTATTGAATGCCTTAGGTTTCAAGTTGAATAATAATTTACAAGATGGATAGTCAGAAGTTATGCATTTATTTCATCTAGTTTTCTTGAACACCTTGAATTTAGTTGTTCTGTTTGGTTGCTAGTTGTTGTGATGTTCACAACATGCCCCATTTTACTCATGAGCAAAATAGGGACCCCTGCTGTGGCTTTGCTTTTTGCTTCTGTTTTGTGGGTCTGTCCTTAGTGGTAAAGGAAAAGAGAGTGAAATTTGTAAACTTTGATAAAATTAGTGAGAAAATGCATTTTGAGTGCCAGTGCCTAGTATGGTTGGATTCCTTGTCAAAAATGAGCTAGGGTTTCTTTTTGAACTGTCTCAAAATTTGCCATATTTTTTCAAGTTACGCCCATTTTGGTAAAATGCACTATCAAGTTTAAATAATTTGAAGTTTCAAATGTTTCGTTAAAATGTTCCTAAGTGTTTCAGCAGCTACGTAGAGCGTGTGAAGTGTCACATTCTATATGAGTTTCGTAGCGGTTTCAAAGAGTTTCCAGTGTTGTACGGAAGGTGCCACTTGTCACCTTCCGCAATAGCCCTTTTAAAAAATTTTAAACCTTCCGCGAGCCGTTAAAAGTTTCTAAACAGTTTTAGAGTTGTGCGGAGAACACAACGTGGTGCCTTCCGCAAGAGTCCCTTAAAGTTTCAAAGCCACACGGAGGAGTCTTAGCAATTTCCAAAGAGTTTCCATCAGTTTCAAAGTTCCACGAAGCATGCCACGTGGCACCTTCCGCGGGTCCCTTTAAAGTTCCTAAAGCAGTTTCAACATAGTTGTGCGGAAGATGCCACGTGGCGCCTTCCGCGAAAGTTTCCATAAAGTTTCTTAATGTTGCAACGGCAGCGCGGAGCGTGCCACTTGTCACCCTCCGCTAGTCCTTCAAAAGTCCCTTCAACTGTTTCTAAGCAATTTCAATGCCTTCGCGGAGCACGCCAAGTCACTCTCCGCAGGGTCCCTTCGAAAAGTTCCTTAAAGTTTCACGAGCAGTGTGGAGCATGCCACACGCCGGTCCTTCCGCGGTCCCTTCGATAGTTTCTAAGTGTTTCAACAGTTGTGTGGAAGATGCCACGTGGCACCTTCTGCGACAGTTTCCCATAGTTTCAAAGGTTACGCGGAAGACACCACGTGGCACCTTCCGCGATGGTTTCAAGAGTTTCGCTGCAGTTTCAAAAGAGTTTCCAAGATCCTGTAGAGTGTGACAAGTGTCACACTCTGAAGGATGACCCACTGAGCCCCATGTGTTTCAAACAGCTATGCGGAAGACACCACGTGGCGCCTTCTGTAATCAAGTTTCAAAAGTGTTTCCATACAGTTTCTAAATGTCACAACAGTCGCGCGGAGAGTGACAAGTGTCACACTCTATGATAGTTTCAAATGGTTTCGGGAGAGCTTCCGCTTGCTCTCGGTGGCCCCTAACAGCGTCGCGGGTGGCGACAAGTGTCACCTTCCGCACAAAGCAACAGTTTCATAAGCCCCGACAACGCGGAACGCGCCACGTGTCACTCTCTGAGGGCACTATTTCTAATAAAGCAAGATAAAGGGCCATATTTTGGCCAGACGCAGGAAGTCGGTAGGGAATTTTCAAGGCCCACTGATGTAGTTTTTTGGCACCGATAGGTGACAAACATTTTGTGATAGGATTTTTAGGGTTTTTTGAAACATTTTGACCCCGCGCATGCATCATTTCTGGTCTGTGATGGTTGACCCGGTGGTTTCTGGACGCAATATGCACGGTATGAATGCATTTTTTGGCAGAATTTTGACCCAATAGTCATGATTTTTGCTCAGACCCATGTAGATCTAACAGGTATTTTGTTTCTCATTGTTTAATAATGATGACACTTATTGTTGATCTATTTTTGCAGGTTTGCAACTGAGGAGGGAGCTGAAACTTAATGGCGATGACATCCTGGAAGGAGAATCCAATTTCAAAAGCAAAGAGAAGATGAGGATGAAGTGCAGAAAGTCAAGGGACATCAATGGGAAGACCCAAGTGTAGATAAAACATAATGACAAGTAGGTTGCAGAATTTACTTCTAAGCTACTAGGGTTTCAGAAAGGGGCATATTTTCACCCAGATTTGACACATGGTTAGAGATATTTTTGGGAAATTGGTTCACCTGCATTTAATGCTGTAACCTAGGGTTTGAACCATTGCTTAACCATTAGGGTTTTGGGATGTATTAAGGACAATCAGAAAGTCTATATAGTGTGCCTTAATACATTGTAATATTTACAACAGGGATTTTAGAACAACAGGGATTTTAGAACAATAGGGATTTTTAGGAATACACAGCAAGTTAGCTTAGTTTAGATTAGAAGTAGAGGAAGGAGGTCGCTTGTTGTCTATAGTACAGAGTGCGTGGAACATCTGGCTTCCTTATTGTATCTGTAAAGCTTGTAAGTTCTCTGTAGTTTGATCAATGAAACTAAGAGTCATTCCAACATTGTAAATCATGTATGACTATTTGTTTCTAATACAATAGAATCTGGAGTTCTACATCTATCTTCTGAGTGTTCTCCTGCTCTTCTTTGTGTTTTGAAATATTTTTTTTGAGAGCTTGCAATTTTAAATGTATGTTTGTGAAAATGCTCAGAACTTACATTTAAGGTTTTTGCTGTGGATTTGATCAAATTGTTGTATGATTTATATAGTGCATAACAGAACAATTAGATCCTTCAGTAGAGTAAATGAGGTTTAGATTAAATCTTTCTAACTTTTCCCAACCCATTTGAAATATTTAGCTGAAAACATAGAAATTTGAAGGAAATTTATCTCATATTTGAAGAAGCATGAACAATAGAGTTAAAAGTAGACAAGTTTTCATAAATATATAAAGAGGAAGGCTGCAATAATTCAAGACAACCATCTAAAGCTTTGCAGCATAGTAACAGTTTTATGCAAAAGGAATGAAAAAGTATTGACATATCTCATGATCTTTTTGCATAGGTTGAGTCCAGTAAACCAAAAAGAAACCCTAAACTACGTAAGGCCTCTTGAACATTACAGCTTCACATTGACCAGCTGAATTTGACCAACAGGACCATTGTAGACTTGGGATTAAGTGAATCTTAAACGATTCCCTCTTATCTTTCAAGTATAGTTTCAGTTCATTATATGTGAATTTTAACTTATTGTTATGATTGCATCAAAACAATCAGTAACAGGTTTTTGATAAACCACCCAACAACAATTTAGATGTACCTTTGTATTTCCTTCGTAAACTCTATGTCGAGTTTGTCATGGGCCACCATGTTAATTATTTTGATTTTAGAGATTTTTAGGGAGTAGGTAAGGGAATGCCTCAAGATAGACCTGGGGCAATGAGACAAGTACAAGGTCCCTATATTCCCCATCTGCTATCCCTTCTCCACCCCCAATTCAACACCCAGACGTTGTTGTAAATGCAACACAACAGGGCCTTAGTGCAAAACACTCTTTGACCTAGCACTTGATTATACAGACTTCTTAATTTAGACAACCACATGATGTTGGTGATGATATTGGATCACCTAATTTTACTAGACCCTCATCATCCACACATGTTTGTACACCCCATCATTGTATTTTTTGCAATCAGTTGTGCTTAGGTCCTATTTTGGAGAGTAGTGAGCCACCTTTGAACACCTCAGAGTATGATCTCCATTCATGAGATGACGCAGTGGCCTCCAAAATTCAAGTTGAGGGGTCAGGGACAAGAGCAGAAGCACAAGCATCGGTGGAGCATAGAGAAGGAGAAGACCATGGCCAATCTTTTATGCAGGTAAAATTTAAAGTTAAATTTCATGGTGTATTCCATATGAATAATATAAACAAATTTATTAGTACTAATGTATCTAAGGGGGATAATAGCTGATGATAGAGGAGTTCATAGAAGTTCATCATGGAACTTTGTCTGCCATCCAATTTGGCTTTGACTTGCTAGTATAATTTGTTCTACACATCAATTTTTTTTGTATGCATTTATTTCTTTGTGAGTAATTATATATTAATTTATATCATGATGTTAATTTAATTTATATTATGATGTTAATTTAATTTTATATCCAGAATGCGAATGATGTGGCATCTTTGCCAATTGTCTTCACTCGAACTCTTGATCAACTCAAGGGACTATCATTTGCAGAACAACTTTATGAACCCCAACAAAAGGTGGAAGTAATTTGATTGAATTGTACTTTAATTGATAATTTAGAAAACTTAAATATTTGATTATAGTCATTTAGATAAATAATAATTTAAAAATTATTATGATTATTTGTATACATAGTCTTACATTCTTGTCATTTTTCATACAAGAGATATTAGTTGGTTCATCCATGATGATTCCTTCTCAATCGATGCAGAAGGCCTCGATGGTGGTATGTGCTAGTTTTCCAGTAGATAATTTTTTGTGTAGTGCACTCTAGATTGTTTATGTGTAACACATCTAACCTTTTTTAATGTATGCATTTCCTTTTTGTTTAATAATTATATATTAATTTATTTCAATGTTACTTTACTTTTACAGTCTCTTGAGAATATTAGTGATGTGCCACTTTTGCCATCACACTTTAGTAGGACACCTGATTGTCTTAAGAGAAAATCATTTACAAAACGATTATCCGAATGATAAGAAAGAGTCAAGGTAATTGAATTAAATTTTTCTAAATAATTGATAGTTTATAGCAGTCTTATAGTTGATAAGATTCTATTTACTAACTCTAACTTAGTTTTATTTACCATTGAAGAGATTGATCAAATTTATGGTTTGCCTTGTTAATGCAGTCAACTTTGCCTCCATCAACTACTGGACATCATGGTACGAAGAGGACACTTTTTGAGCATCCATCACAGATTGAGGATCCATCACAGGTTGAGGATCCATCACAGGTTGATGATTCACCAAAGACATAGGGTCAAGTGGACCTTTAGTATTTGATGTAGCTATTTGGCATGTAGATTGTATATAGATTTTGAGAAATGGCATATGCCACATTTTGTAAAAAATGTTTTGAGTTGGCATATTTGCCAAATTTTTGTATATGTCTACCATTATGGACTAGATTTTAATATATATATACCTTGATATACAATATAATTTTAATTCCTTATGTGCATGTATTCCTACTTTGAAACTTAAAAGTTTTATGTATAATTAGTTTACAATGATTGAGTTATGATCAATAACATGTTATAGATTGATTTCTTGTTATATATGATTGTTTTTCTGGGTAGAAAGATGATATATGTTGTTTCATACCTCAAGACATAACTTGATCTTAGTTGCCACATGATTGTAGTTTTAGTTATATATAGGATTTTCATGAAATGACAAATTTGAATGGTTCACACATGTATAGAGCTATAAAATACTTTTATCTCCTCCATATGTAGTTGCATCTCTTCATTTTTCAAGTACAAACATCAAAAAGTAGTTTTAGATAACTAATTTCACCATCAAAACTTCATTTCTAGCCTTCTTTCTTCATGTTTTCTCCATTTTCAGTCTTATTCAGGACATCGGCAATTTAGAACAACAATTTGCTACCTCATGGAAGGCTGCAACAATCATATTTAAGGCTATAATTCTTGTACATGATTATAAAGTTCATTTTCATTCAGTTCCAAGACATCGATTCCTTCATCTTTGACCATTGCTTTAGGAGGTCTTGGTTGAGTATGGTTTGTATTCCCATAGTTATGTCTTGAGATTTTGGACTTATGAGTTTGCATGTTATCATTGTGAGATATGCATGTGTGGTTATTACATGATGAGGTATGCTTTTGTGATATTATCCATATACCTTTGTTCTAATCTTATGACAAAATTTTGAGGGTGAATTTGGTTTGATTTGTGATGACATTGTAAGCCTCCACTGTCAATTTATGATAGTCCTCCTGTGATCTTAGACCTTAAAAGTCTCTTCTCATGCATATACAACTTCTTTATAGAAGCTACATGACTCCAAGGTCTTTGAGACGTGGGGTTTATCCAACATTGGCCACTATCCCTAATGCATATTGTTGTCTTTGTTCTTCCTCATGATATTTTTCCAAGACATATTTATGTTCTCACATGACATCTCTTCTTGACCTAGACCAGTTAAGTTTGATAGTGAGCTTCACTATCCAACTTGGACTATTCATAGTCCATATGTGCTCACCTTTTAGGGTTTTCTCTTGGTTAACAATGTCATATGTATTGTATGAACAATCCCTTGCCCCTTTTTTTCAATCTTAGACTATCCATTACTAATACTACAAGCTTCATGAAACTATTTCAATCCATTCTTAGTGTTGACAGGGTCTTTGGGCTTCATGATAGATCACTATCATATAATAGACCTATACACTGTGGAAAGCAACATTTGTAGCAATGTTCTCTACACCATGGAGTCTTTGACCCCTTTTGAAACTTGTGAACACTATCCATAAAACTTTTACATGTTCCTCTTACCATTCTTAAGGGTTTTCTCTCGGTTAACATTGTCATCTCTATTTTGTGGCTTTCTAGGCCATGTGCCTTTACTCATCTTTCATCCTCTTGTCTAGAATGTCCTTCAACAACACTAATCTAACATCCACTAACAACTACTGTGTTATTTGATATCTTTCCTTTGCTAACTTCAATAAAGTCCTAAGACTTCCTTGATAACTTCATGATCTATGTTTGGTTTGAGATATATATGCATGTCTTGAGACTGTACTGGCAGAGCTTCATAGTGTTGGAAACACATACCAAAGTAGATAGGGGTTTAAGTAGTTTGAAAGCATGTGCAGGTTATAAATGTGTACACAAACCTTGTATCTTCTTTTCTGAGTCCCTTCAAAGATATAACAGCCTTTTATAAGAATGCTAGCCATTACTAGACCTAAAAAATTGTCTAATAGGATTATATCAATGTCTTTTTTCCTTCTTAGAAACCTGCAACATGTTTAATACAAACCCTAGCACTAATCACACTATTCATCTTCATAAATTTTCATAAGGTTTCAGACTACAAGGTTTTGGGTTTAGTGTATGATTGATCTTCAATATCTATTTTGTAACCTATCAACAATGCACAAGATATCCAACATTAAAGCCAAGATTTAGCAGGATCCATTCCTTTAAACATATTTATCTTTGTTCAATATTATACCATCTATTCTGCCCTCTACTTGTCATTTTTTCTGCTCTGCCTACTGATCTTGCTTTTATTCTCTTTAATACTCGGCATGAAACTAATATGATCTTCCTAATCCTTAAACTGAAGACTCCTTGTTGAAGATTGTCATAACAGTCCATAAACACCAGTTGTCCTCATGATTAATCAAAGATACCATTAATAACATGAGTATAATCTAATTTATAGGTTCAAAACAAGGAGGAGGTGGTATAAAGGTCCAAATGCAAAGGAATGATTGTTTGTTAAAAAGATACACATGGCTGTCCAAAACTGCCCTTTATGACTGTCCTAAAACAACATCGTGTATATGGTCATAAATCCCATCAAAATTTGAGAATAAACTTGTCATTGGATAAGGAGTTGAAGGATAAAGTTTCTAGGTCTCCTCTTATGAAAACTAGGGTCTTCGTCGGTACATTGTTCCCTAAGAGCAAAGTCACTTAAGATCCTAAGAGAAAAAACCTTGCCAGGTGCCATATTTTTTGTTCTACTTGTCATGACATCAAACAAACTATGCCAACATGTTGGGGTGGGTGGGTAAATGCTAGGGGAGGTCTCATTTTGTGTGCTAAGTTCCCTAATCGTTCGGGGCAGCAAGCTACCGGCAAAGTCCCTTAAAATCGCTATGACAAAAAACTGCCAAACTTTGACGAAGCAGTTCTCAGAATTTGTGGTAGTTGGGAATGTTTTGTTTGGACCTACAGGTGCATGTTGGGTCCAATTACAATAATCTCTATTGGTTTCATTCAACTCCCGTCCATTTGATCGTGCTGAAATCAAATGCATTCTTGCAAAATGCTTCAATTTAATGTAGTGGAAAGGTGCTAGGAGTGACATTTTGCATTTCATAGCTCGTGGGGCCAAACGGACTATGCCAATGCATTAGGGTGGGTGGGTAAATGCCAGGGGAGGTCTCATTTTGTGTGCCAAGTGCCCCAATCGTTCATGGCAGCAAGCTACCGGCAAAGTCCCTTAAGATCCCTAAGACGAAAAAATTACCAAACTTTAATGGAGCAGTTCTCAGAATTCATGGCAGCTGAGAATGTTGTGTTTGGACCTACAGGTGCATGTGGGGTCCATCTACAATAACCTCTCTCAGTTTTGTTCAACTCTTGTCCATTTGACTGTGCAAAAATCAAACACATTCTTACAAAATGCTTAAGTTCCATGTAGTGGAAAGGTTGCTAGGTGCCATATTTTTTGTTCTACTCATCGTGGTGCTGAACTAACTATGCAAACATGTTGGGGTGGATAGGTAAATGCGAGGGGAGGTCTCGTTTTGTGTGTCAAGTGTCCCAGTCGTTCCAGGCTGTAAGCTATAAACAAAGTAGAAAGTTGGTAACACTGAAATTTTGCAATCCACAGGTCTTGGGGGTGAAATGATTGTGCCAACAGATCTAGGTGGGTGGATAAATTCTAAGGGAGGTCTCATTTTGTGTGTCAAGTGTCTCAGTCGTTTCAGGCTGCAAGCTACCGGTAAACTTGAAAGGTGCTAGGAGTGACATTTTGCATTCCATAGCCCATGGGGCTAAACAGACTGTGCCAACGCATTAGGGTGGGTGGGTAAATGCCAGGAGAGGTCTTGTTTCATGTGCCAAGTGCCCCAATCATTCAGGACAACAAGCTACCAACAAAGTCCCTTAAGATCCCTAAGATGAAAAAACTACCAAACTTTGACAGAGCAGTTCTCAAAATTTATGGTAGCTGGAAATGTTTCATTTGGACCTACAAGTGCATGTGGGGTTCATCTACAATAACCTCTCTTGGTTTCATTCAACTTCTATCTGTTCGACCGTGTCAAAATCAAACACATTCTTGCAAAATGCTTCAGTTCCATGTAATGGAAAGGTTGCCAGGTACCATATTTTTTTTTGCTCATTGTAGGGCCGAACTGACTATGCCAACACATCAAGGTGGATGGGTAAATGCTAAGGGAGGTCTCTTTTTGTGTGTCAAGTGTCCCAGTCATTCCAGGTTGTAAGCTACCGACAAAGTAGAAAGTTGCTACCACTACAATTTTGCATTCCATAGGTCTTGGGGGTGAAACAACTACACCAACATGTTCAGGTGGGTGGGTAAATACTAGGGGATGTCTCATTTTGTGTGCCAAGTGTCTCAGTCATTTTGGTCTGCAAGCTACCGATAAACTCGAAAGGTGCTAAGAGTGACATTTTACATTCCATAGCTCGTGGGGCTGAACGGATTATGCCAACACATCAGGGTGGGTGGGTAAATGCCAAGGGAGGTCTCCTTTCATGTATCAAGTGCCCCAATTGTTTGGGGTAGCAAACTACCAGCAAAGTCCCTTAAGATCCCTAAGACGAAAAAATTGCCAAACTTTGACGGAGCAGTTCTCAGAATTCGTGGCAGCTGGGAAGGTTTCATTTGGGGTGCATGTGGGGTCCATCTATAATAACCTCTCTCAGTTCCATTCAACTCATGTCCGTTTGACCATATCAAATTGAAACACATTCTTGCAAAATGCTTCAATTCCATGCAGTGGAAAGGTTGTCAGGTGCCATATTTTTTGTTCTGTTCATCGTGGGGCCGAAATGACTACACCAACATGTTGGCATGGATGGATAAATGCCAGGGGATGTCTCATTTTTTGTGTCAAGTGTCCCAGTTGTTCCAGGCTGTAAGCTACCGAGAAAGTAGAAAGTTGCTAACACTAAAATTTTGAATTCCACAGAACTTGGGGGCAAAATGACTACGTCAAAATGTTTGGGCAGGTGGGTAAATGCTAGGGGAGGTCTCATTTCATGTGCCAAGTGTCTCAGTTGTTTCAGATTGCAAGCTACCGGTAAACTCGAAAGGTGTTGGGAGTCACATTTTGCATTTCATAGCTTATGGGACCGAATGGACTCCGCCAACATGTCGGGGTGGGTGGGTAAATACTAGGGGAGAATTCATTTTGTGTGCCAAGTGCCCCAATCGTTTGGGGCAGCAAGCTATCGACAAAGTCCCTTAAGATCCCTAAGACGAAAAAACTACCAAACTTTGATGGAGCAATTCTTGAAACTCATGGCATCTGGCAACATTTTTTTTGTACCTACAAGTGCATGTGGGTTCCATCTACAATAACCTCTCTCAGTTTCATTCAACTCCTGTCTGTTTGACCGTATTGAAATAAAACACATTCTTGTAAAATGCTTCAGTTCCATGCAGTACAAAGGTTGCCAGGTGCCATATTTTGTGTTCTACTCATCGTGGGGCCAAATCAACTATGCCAACATGTCGGGGTGGATGGGTAAATGCCAGTGGAGGTCTCGTTTTGTGTGTCAAGTGTCCCAGTCATTCCAAGATGTAAGCTACTGACAAAGTAAAAAGTTGCTAACATTAAAATTTTTCATTCCACAGGTCTTGGGGGTGAAATGACTGCACCAACATGTCTGAGTGGGTGGGTAAATGCTAGGGGAGGTCTCATTTCATGCACCAAGTGTCTCAGTTGTTTCGAGCTGCAAGCTACCGGTAAACTTAAAAGGTGCTAGGAGTGACATTTTGCATTCCATAGCTCGTGGGGCTAAATTAAATGTGTCAACACATCGGGGTGTGTGGTTAAATGCCAGGGGAGGTCTCATTTCATGTACCAAGTGCCCCAATTGTTCAGGGCAACAGGCTACCGGAAAAGTCCCTTAAGATCCCTAAGATGAAAAAACTGTCAAACTTTGACATAGTAGTTCTTGGCATCCATGGTAGCTGGGAATGTTTCGTTTGAACCTACAGGTGCATGTGGGATCCATTTACAATAACCTCTCTCAATTTTGTTCAAATCATGTCCGTTTGACCATGTCAAAATCAAACACATTCTTGTAAAATGCTTTAGTTCCATGCAGTGGAAAGGTTGCCAGGTGCCATATTTTTTGTTCTTCTCATCGTCGCGTTGAACCAGCTATGCCAACACATTGGGGTGGATGTGTAAATGCTAGGAGAG
The DNA here is from genome assembly GCA_027924645.1 of Cunninghamia lanceolata. Taxonomy (NCBI): domain Eukaryota; kingdom Viridiplantae; phylum Streptophyta; class Pinopsida; order Cupressales; family Cupressaceae; genus Cunninghamia; species Cunninghamia lanceolata. The sequence continues at coordinate 13,841,823 of BSBN01000854.1, forward strand.
GTCTCATTTTGTGTGTCAAGTGTCCCAGTCATTCCAGGTTGTAAGCTACCAACAAAATAGAATGTTGCTAACACTAAAATTTTGCATTCCACAGGACTTGGGGGCGAAATGACTATGCCAACATGTCTGGGTGGGTGGGTAAATGCTAGGGGAGGTCTCGTTTCATGTGCCAAGTGTCTCATTTATTTCAGGCTACAAGCTACTAGTAAATTCGAAAGGTGCTAGGAGTGACATTTTTCATTCCATAGCTCATGGGGCCGAACAGACTGTGCCAATGTGTTGGGGTGGGTGGTTAAATGCCAGGAGAGCTCTTGTTTCATGTGCCAAGTGCCCCAATCATTCAGGGCAGCAGGCTACCGGCAAACTCCCTTAAGATCACTAAGACGAAAAAACTACCAAACTTTGACGGAGTAGTTCTCAGAATTCATGGCAGTTGGGAATGTTTTGTTTGAACCTACAGGTGTATGTGGGGTTTGTCTACAATAACCTCTCTCAGTTTCATTCAACTCTTGTATGTTTGACCATGTCAAAATCAAACACATTCTTACAAAATGCTTCAATTCCATGCAGTGGAAAGGTTGCCAGGTGCCATATTTTTTGTTCTGCTCATCGTGGGGCCAAACTGACTATGCCAACATGTCTGGGTGGGTGGGTAAATGCCAGTGGAGGTTTCATTTTATGTATCAAGTGTCCCAGTCATTCCAGGTTGTAAGCTACCGACAAAGTAGTGTAACATTAGAAAATGTCCCCTTGGGGGCTTTTCCCTCATAAGGTTTAGCTCCTGGGTCTTTAGTATGCATTTAGGACATCTTAGTTCATATTTTGGCATGTTGATGGAATGAGACCTATGTTCCATGGCAAATTGGACCTAGATGGACCCCTTGAGCTATACCCTGCTCAAAATAAGGGGGAGGACTTGGGCACCCGTGCCCTAGTCCTGCCCTATTTTGGGATAGCCCTAATTTTCAGGTGTTGGTTTATGACCATTATTTGGTCCTTTTGCCGACATGGTAACTTTCAATTTTTAAAATCTTGGTAGGAGTGCTTGTAGTTGCATATATAAGCATGCTTAGGCATTCATTTAGAAACTAGATGGCAATTGTGATGTTTAAATGTTCTTAAGGTGATTCAAGGCTTTCATTATGTTGCAAGTATAGACTTGTGTAGTTTATGTGTTTGTTTGTAGATTTGAGCATCCATTTCATCATGGAATGAAGAGCATCTTCCTCCCATGATATCTTCACTACAAGGTGACATTATATTGTGTTTTCATCATTGATTCCTTTCATTTTTGCCTCTGCCTCACAAGGGCACACACTCTCTATCTAACAACAGTGTTTGAAGACTTAAGTGTCCTTTGGGGCTTGACTGAGGCAAGCCTCTAGACACCACAACCCCCAAACCAAGTCTTGTGATTGCAGGTTATAGGTGTTGCATTTGGGAAAAGTGGAGTTGCAAGAAGAATTGGTGGGCATCAAGGATTCAGGATCTGAAGAGAAGAAGGACACCAGAGCATTTCCAAGACTTGGGCACTCGTTCTAGTGTCCTCCATAGTTGAGTTTCTTGAAACAGAAGTTACAGGGTTGATCAGTGTTGGAAGAAGGTCCAGATCCCGCAAAGAAACTGGTACCTTGGACTTGGGTGCCTGCTCCAGTGTCCCTGATTGTTCCACTTCGGAGCCCCGAAAGCAGGTACTCTATGATTTGGTATTTTACTCCTGTTTCTAAGAGCTTTTTCTATTATTCGTCAATTTGTTGCCATATCTGCATAATTAGGATGTTAATGTTTAATTGGGCATAAGAGAAGGAAAATTAATAATTAAATTCCCTAATCCAAGTTTTACTACATCTGCAAGTGACCTAGGGTATGATAGTGCTCGTCACTCGACCCTAGATCCTTGAATGTATAGTGGAGAGGCGAATTTAAACATCGAAACACAAAACATTAACAAATCCAATTTTCCCCTAAACATTTTGGTGAACCCATGTTTTTGGAATTAAATTAAAACTTGTTGAGTGTGTGTCTTTATATTTGGATTGATTTCATTCATTCATATATTCATTCATTTTATTGCATTGAGAAAAATTCAAAAAAGTTGAAAATTTTGGAAAATACAAAAAAAATTGCATTGTTTGGCTTGCTAAATTGCATCAATTCTTTCCAAATTTTACTAATTCATGAGTTTTGCATCATATCTGATATAAAATATAGAAAAATCCAAAAATTCATAAATTTGCATTACATTTTCATCATTTAATTTCTAGGGTTTTGTGGAAATTTTGACAATTTTATATAACCTAGTAATTCCAAAATCTAGGGTTAGTAGGCAAATTTTTTTCTTAGATTTTTCTACTGATTTAATAGGCTCATTCAAATTAACATTTGGCTGTAGTCTTTTATTTTAGTGTAAATTTTCATTTAGATTTAAAATATTTGCATTTTTGCATAGAAAATTTCAACAAAAACTAGCAATTTTGATGCATTTTCATTAAATTTGCATGGGCATTTGCATGATCAAGCTTGAAATAATTTTTAGATCTGAGATTAATTCAATTTAATCATAAATCAGACTTCAAAACATTCGCATAGCATTTTATCCCAAGATCTCAAACCTAGGGCTTCAAAAACAACGATTTTCACTAAATTTGGCCTTATCGACTCTCCAAACTTGCACCGTAGGCATGTTGTGAAAGTTATTTTCACATTATTTTTCTATTATCATGGAAATCATTTTCTTTCCATCATAAAAAGCTTCACAATACCCTTTTAACGGGCTCTTGTAGTGAAATTTTTTGGAAAAACTACACATTTTGGCTATTTTGCCCTAGGGTTTGACATAGTTTGCACTTCAAGCATATTGTGATCAGTTTTATGGATTTATGTGACTGATATTATTGATATTATTTTCTGTACCTCCTAAAATTCCTTACAACACCTCCTTTGCTAGGTCTTGGAATTGAAAAACCGTGAAAAATTGCATATTTTGCTATATTTTCACTAGGGTTTTACCTTAAGTGGCACTACAAGCGTGTTGTGTTGGATATTTTGGCACCAAGTGGCTGTTATTACTAATATTATTTTCTATCTATCATCATTTTCCTCACAACACCCTTTGTTATGCTCTTTTGCATTGAATTTTGGTGAAAAAAGTGCCTATTTTGACATATTTTCACTATATTTTAACTTGGCATTATCTTGGATTTGCATCAAGAGTGTGTTGAGAGTGATTATATTGTTGTTTTGGGACTTATATAAGACATATAACTTGATTCCCTTGATTTAAAGCCTTACAACATTCTTTGTTTCATTCATTGGCATTGAAAAGAGTACCAAAAAAAACCAAGCATTTTGGCTGTCAATCATATCCTTCTCCTAGGATTTGTTCTCTTAGTTTATACACTGTATGCTTTGGTATAATCTTTATGACACACTATCCTAAAAACAATATCCCTTTGAGAAGAAGCAAAATATTAATGGGATCTAGTGCTCTTGAAGAAGTTGGTACTTTGGGCACCTTCTTTACAAAGGGATAAACTCAAATTGTGCAAGATAGTATACATCCTCCAACCACAATGGAAGAACAAACTTTTCATGATGTTTATAACACTATTGAGGAAATAAGATATGTATCTGATGAGCAAATAGAAAAATTGGATAAGGATCTAGTTGAATATCAATCATTTATGGAAAATGAGAGAATAGCTAAAGAAGTTATCCCTACAATTCATAACATAAGAGAATTGATAAAATGACAAGATGGTGTTAATGCAATTCATGGTCTAGCACATATTGTACAAACCAATATCATGCAGGTGACTGAATGTGTGCAAAGGATAAATAACACTCTATCACAATCTCATACTCAAGTTTTGGCACCTATACCGACTATGGGAATATCCACTTTTACGTCAACAATCTTAACAACTAATGCAAATGCTTGTAGTAATGCTACCACTGGTATTGGAGTATCTAATGGCACTAATTACAAAGTTGTGGGATTTAATTATCAAAATTTGGTTCCTAAAGGGACCTCTTCTATGAATACTTGTTCTCAACCTCCTATCTATTCCATTCATTTCCAGCCACCTATTACATACTCGCAACCATCTTCCACCTATCATTATGGCCAACTACCGTTAACATATTCTCAACCTCCGCCTATTGTATGTCAAGCTCAATCACCTCCTCACCTTGGTTCTAATTCCTCACGACAAACCACATCTCCCAATGATGCCATCCTAAACCAACTTTTACAGGGCTTGACTGCTTTGCAACAAAAGGTAACAAATTTGACATATTCTTCACAGCCTAGTCTACCAACATACCATGCTCGTAATTTGTTATCCTATGCAATCTTGAGAACTTGTATGCCTGAGAGGTTTGAGACTCGCCGCTTTGAAAAATATGGTGGAAAAGGAGATCCCAATATTCATGTGGTAGCATTTACAGCTATGTGCAGTGATTTTTATTTTGAAGAGGATTTGTTAGCAAAACTTTTCCCGTGATCTCTCAAAGATACTGCTTTAGAATGGTTTTTCTCATTGCCTCTGAATTCAATACACTCCTTTTTGCAGTTGATTGATCAATTTTGACAACATTTTCAAGCAAATATCGGATCCCAAGTCACTCTTATTGAATTGGTTCAATGCAAACAAGGTCCCAAAGAAAGTTGACTAAATTCATTAGTCGATCTCAAGGCCTTTATACACAAATTCAATATCAGATGAAAGATGAGGATGTTCAAAAGATATTCATTAAAAATCTACAACCTAATATTTGTGATAAGATTCTCTTGATGAAATATAACCCATTTCAACATTTATGCACCGCTCTTCATGATTATCAACTTTCGTCTAGTCAGTATGAAAACCAAAACTCATCAGCTCAAGTTGGTCAATCCATGGGTGGATCATCACAAAACCATTTCAAGAGAAATAATAATAGGAGTTTCATCAAGATCAATGGTCTGAATACAAATGTATCTACTATAAATAATCCAAAGAAAGCATCATATCAACCAAGAAAGTTTACTCTGATATATGAGTCCTATCATTCTATCATGAACCAAGCTGTGAGTAATAATATTTTGAAGCTTCCCCTGATCAAGCCTATTGATCCTAGTAAACAATGACCTTACTTCGATGCTAATGCTTTTTTTCATTATCATCAAATGCAAGGACATGACACTAAACGATGTATGCATCTTAAACATGAGATACAAGACCTTATTGATTCAAATGTCATCTAGGTATTGGGTGTGAATGACAATGGAAATAAGTCGGTTGCTCCGCCGAATCAGAATTTACAAATCTTCACTAATCCTTTCCCTAAGCATACTGAAAACAATATGATGGAATAGGGTTTAGTGGAAGTAGATGAGGATGATTACTTGGACTATGATAGTATCATCAGAATGATTGAAGTGGATAAGAAACAAGTGGATAATCCACCACGTCCTTGAAAAAATGGAATTTATGCTAAGGTTCCTCCCCCATTATCCCTGTATGGATTAGGAGACAATCAAAATGCATCAGAAAAGAAAGAATAACAACCAATACAAATGAGCAAGATGGTACAGGATGACTCCCATCCCCATGCTAGAAAGATTCAACAATGAAAACTTGATAAAAATCAGAAAAGAGCTAGACGACTGTCAAAAATTAGAGACAATAGTGGTTCCCCTCCTCATAAGCAACAAAAAGTTATATTTACACAAGGAAAAACAAATCAAATATCATACGATAACAAACAAGAATTTCATAAGAACCACTCAAATTTTGCATTTAACATGATCAAATACCTCTCCAAGAGGTTCACAAGCTCTAACATATAATATGAAGACCCTACAGTAAGTATCTCTAACCCTTTATCTCTCTCGTGATGTGTTTCCTCCGTGATGTGTTATATGTTGTTTAGGCCTCCTAGGATGACCTCAGATTCTCCCGTAAGGTTTGGGATACCAAGAAACCACCTTTGTTGTGATCTTCTTCTATTTGTATCATCATTCTTCTATATTCCTCTCTCTCTGATTTCAATGTTGAGTGTTGTGTCTTATAGACATATCATCATGGTTTGTGACTTGGGGGCACCCTCCTATGTGAGTGTCCCTAAGACACTTGTTTCTCCTCTCTTATTTATTATTTCCCTTCCTCTAGTGTTTCCATCTAGCTGGCGAATGATGACAAACATTTATACTGATGCGGACCTAGTGTCCCCTTTGAGAGCAATCAAAAAATGGACTTAGTTCCTAATATGATGATGGGGTTGTATATTTTATCTGACGCTTGGCTAGTGGAAGCACTCATGCTTTCCACATAGTGAATATTAATGATGTTTCTATCACATTTACAAACCTTAACAATACTGTTGCTCTATGCACCTTTGTTTGTCTTTGAATCTGGCCTTGGTGGTACTCGATTCAGAGAGCTTCGTGATATAGCCCAATAGTTATCCTTGAGCTCTGAATTCATTGTATAACCTTGGCTCTTTGTGTGGTTAATCATATGCATTGATGTTGTTTATCATTATGTTGTAGACACTAACATGTTTCTTGCAGGGATGTGTTTGTGGGAACATTTGGTGATCGTAAAGTGCATGTCACCTCTGGGGGGCATGGACTTTATGAAAGTCGGTGTTCCCTTGTGTGTTTTCTTGCTACCTTAACATGATTGATATCGATAACTGATATCAACCACCTTAAGGTGGGGACATATATAAGGTAAGCTGTCTGTTGTAGATGTTAACTATGTGCTTGTCCTCAGGTGCAATCTAAAGACTTGCTCGATGAGTGCATCCTATATCCTAAGTTTGTTTGCAATCAATCAATCAATCATGTAAGCCATCTATAGAGGTGGGATATCACGTATATCATTTTTATCCTAAGCCCTCTGTGGAGACGGGGATGGTGTATTTCTTGGAGCAAATTACATCATCCTGTCATTTTCAAAAGTCCTTTGCGGAGGTGGGGAGTGGTTCTGTGACTAACTCAACCCTTAAGCATCTCTTCTGTGATTGTTATGGCAAAGCCCAATCATTGGTGTGTACCTGTAATGTGCTTGAGATGGTGATGAGCCTAGAAATAGGGAACACACCATCGCTTGTCTGTCGTGTCTTCAAGTGTGTGTGTTTGGCATGCTTGTTTTGTGTGGCGTGTTTGTTTCCCCATATGCAGTCTAAAGACTTACTCAATGACTACATCCTGCATTTTGGGAGGTTTTGCGTGTCTTGCATGTGCGTTGCCCCATATATACAGTCTAAAGACTTGCTCAATAAGTGCATCATGTATTATGGGAGGTTTGTTTACTTTCCAGTACTTGCATCTGCATTTCATATATATGACAAAAAAGAAAAGAAAATATATCATTTCTGTCTTCCATGCATTAATGTGTCTTTTGTGCATTGACTGTCTTCTCTATGTTCTACATGACTATAACTATCTTCTCCGTGTTTTGCATGCCTATTACTATCTCCTATGTGATTGGTGTCTTCTTTGTGCTTGATGTGTTTGTTGTGTTTGTGACCTTACTTTAATGCATATATTGGACTCATGTTTATACATACATTAAAGTGGGGGTTAAATGTAACATCATAAAATGGCCCCTTGGGGGCTTTTCCCTCATAAGGTTTAGCTCCCAGGTCTTTAGTATGCATTTAGGACATCTAGGTTCATATTTTGGCATCCTAATGGAATGAGACGTAGGTTCCATGGCAAATTGGACCTAGGTGGACCCCTTGAGTTGTACCCTACCCAAAATAGGGGGAGGACTTGGCCACCCTTTCCCTAGTCATGTCCTATTTTGGGACAGACCTAATTTTTGAGTGTCAGTTTATGACCATTATTTGGTCCTTTTGCCGACACGGTAAGTTTTGATTTTTAAAATCTTAGCGAGAGTGCTTGTAGTTGCATATATAAGTATGCTTAGGCATTCATTTAGAAACTAGATGGCAATTGTGATGTTTAAGTGTTCTCAAGGTGATTCAAGGCTTTCATTGTGTTGCAAGAATATACTTGTGTGGTTTATGTGTTTGTGTTTACAGATTTGAGCATCCATTTCATCATGCAATGAAGATCATCTTCCTCCCATGATATCTTCACTACAAGGTGACATTATATTGTGTTTTCATCATTGACTCCTTTGGTTTTTGCCTCTGCCTCACAAGAGCATGCACTCTCTATCTGACAACGGTTTTTGGAGACTTAAGTGTCCTCCGGGGCTTGACTGAGGCAAGCCTCTAAACACCACAACCCCCAAACTAAGTCTTGTGATTGCAGGTTACAGGTCTCACATTTGGGAAAAGTGGAGTTGCAGGAAGGATTGGTAGGCATCAAAGATTTGAGATCTGAATAGAAGTAGGACACCGGAGCATTTCCAAGACTTGGACGCTTGCTCTAGTGTTCTCTGTAGCTAATTTTTGAGAAATAGAAGTTACAATGTTGATCAGTGTTAGAAGGAGGTCCAGATCCCGCAAAGAAACTGGTACCTTGGACTTGGGTGCCCACTCTAGTGTCCCCAACTGTTCTGCTTTGGAGCCCTAAAAATAGGTACTCTGTGATTTGGTATTTTACTCCTGTCTGCGAGAGGTTTTCCCATTATTCATCAATTTGTTGTCGTATTTGCATAATTAGGGTTTTAATGGTCAATTGAGAATAGGAGAAGCAAAATTGATAATTAAATTCTCTAATCCAAGTTTCCCTACATCTCACAACAATCCAGGGTATGATAGTGCTCGCCACTCGACCCTAGATCCTTGAATGTATAGTGGAGAGGAGGATTTAAACATCAAAACACTAAAACATTAACAAATCCAATTTTCCACTAAACAAGTAGAAAGTTGCTAACACTTAAATTTTACATTCCATAGGTCTTGGGGGTGAAATGACTATGCCAACACATCTGAGTGGGTGGGTAAATGCTATGGGAGGTCTCGTTTCATGTGCCAAGTGTCTCAGTCATTCTGGGCTGCAAGCTACTAGAAACTCGAAAGGTACTAGGAGTCACATTTTGTATTCCATAGCTCGTGGGGCTGAACAGGTTGTGCCAATGCATCAGGGTGGGTAGGTGAAATTCTAGGGGAGGTCTTCTTTCATGTGCGAAGTATCTCAGTCATTCCAGGCAGCAGGCTACCGGCAAAGTCCCTTAAGATCCCTAAGAGGAAAAAAATGCCAAACTTTGATGGAGCAATTCTCTGAATTTGTGGTAGCTAGGAATGTTTTGTTTAGACCTACAGGTGCATGTGGGTTCTGTCTACAATAACCTCTCTCAGTTTCATTTAACTCATGTCTGTTTGACCATGTCGAAATCAAACACATTCTTACAAAATGCTTCAGTTCCATGTAGTGGAAAGGTTGTCAGGTGTCATATTTTTTGTTTTGCTCATTATGGGGTTGAACCGACTACACTAGCACATCAGAGTGCATAGGTAAATGGTAGGGAAGTTCTCATTTTATGTGCCAAGTGACCCAGTCATTCTGGCCTACACGCTACCGACACCTAGCACCTTTTGAGTTTACCGGTAGCTTGCAGCCCGGAATGACTAAGACACTTGGCACACAAAATGAGACCTCCCCTAGCATTTACCTACCCACCTAGACATGTTGGCACAGTCAGTTTGGCCTCACGATGAGAAAAACTAAAATATGGCACCTGGCAACCTTTCTACTGCATGGAACTCAAGCATTTTGCAAGAATGTGTTTGATTCTGACATGGTCAAACAGACAGGAGTTGAACGAAACTAAGAGAGGTTATTGTACAAAGACCCCACATGTACCTGTAGGTCTAAACAAAACATTCCCAGCTGCCACGAATTCTGAGAATTGCTCCATCAAATTTTGGTAGTTTTTTCATCTTAGGGATCTTAAGGGACTTTGCCGGTAGCCTGCTGCCCCGAATGATTAGGGCACTTGGCACATGAAATGAGGCATCCCCTGGCATTTACTCATCCACCTTGATGTGTTGGCGTAGTCCGTTCAGCCCCACCAGATATGGAATGCAAAATGTCACTCCTAGTACCTTTCTACTGCATGAAACTGAAGCATTCTTGACTGTGTATGATGGTAAGGTTTGGACAAATAGAAATTTGTTGTTGAAATTCACAACATCTTGATGGTATTATGGCCATGTTCTCCTCATATGACATGACAAGAGCTATTCCATAACCTTACTGTCCCATAACCTTGATTATTATGATTAGAAGCATGGAAACAAACCCTACAAGAAACAAAGCAATGATTAGATCTCAATATGATCATGAGATTCCCAAACATCTGTATTAGTCTAAATCATAAAATCTCTTCAAATAAAGATTGATCTAAGGGTTTGGTGAGTTGCCATTGGCACCCAAACCCTAGGTCTTCATTAGAAATCCTTGAATGCTAATTATTGCCATTATGCTTCTTTCTTATTAGTTCTTACTAATTAGGGTAATCATATAGAAATATATAGTATCTCATACATATTCTTACAAAATGCATATGGGAATTTTATCAAATGTGGTCTATTGGATTTTTAAAAAATGTTGTAGTTGCAACTACCTTAGAAGACATATATGCAAAATGCGGAAGCATAGACAAGGTGAGTGAACTGTTTGACATGATGCCTCAAAGAAATGTGGTCTCATGGAATGGTATGGTTGCAAGATATGCAAATAATTTATTTGTCGCTAAGGATTTAGAAACTTTCAATCAAAACCAATTGGTGGGTGTAAAGCTAAAATCCACAACCTTTGAATACATCCTCTCTGCTAGTGCCAAACTAAGATCTTACACCATCTTCATTTATGCTCCTAGGTGTACCTCTATAGGACCCTAACATTGAACTCTTTTTAGACTCTTGATCTAATAGACCTTGGGACAAGGTACTTGTCATGGGGCAGGCTTGACTTGGTGTTTAAATGATCATAACAACTCCTATGTGATGACTCAACAATGCAACAATTCATGGGCTTACAACTGTTACACCCTAATACTATGAAATTAGTCGTCTTGGGACAGTCATGCCTTAACTTGTGTCAACCCTTCAAATATGTTCAAGACCTATAGTTCATGGTCTGTAGGACCTCTCTCTCCATCCACCAATCCAATTTCTCATGACAAACAAACAAATATAGGATCTAACACATCATATCTTCCTTGTTTCTGTTGTCCATAGTCTGATACATCCAAATATTAGACCTACTGTGCCAACAAATCCTAGGAATAATTCAGGTGCCAACAAATATTGAAATTAACTCTTTCCTACTCATCCCAATTGCTATAAGACAACAAGAGCATTCAAATCATACACCAAAGAAATCACTAAAATCCAATTGCCAACATGCTAGTGAATGAGCATTAAATGTGACCACATAAAGAAAAATCATACCATTCTTCAACAAAGACCATCTCCTTGGTCCAAAAATTCAAAAGACCTAGATTCAAGCACAACTCAATGCACATTTAGATGAATAGACACACTTCCAACTTTATTGAGCCAAGTGAAAAAAGAAAATTCATTCCTAGAATGAAAGCTAGTCATATAATAAGAAAGTTTCATAGATCCTTCCCAAGTAATTATTGAAGGACTCAATTTAATGGTGCCATTACAAATGCTAAGAGAGAAGGAAAGGCAAAGACAAAACATGTTTGGGTAGGCAATAAGTAACATCTTTGTTAATATTAACCAACACTATGACATTGCAACATGGCACTATTTGAATCAAGTTAAGCATGATTGTCTACAATAAAAGCTATGCCTTTATGAAAAAAGGTTAAAATCTTTCATTGAGTGCTATTTAAAATGCATACAAGTCACATGTATACCAACTATCAACCTAGTCCATATTGTCTTATTTCTCACAATAGCCCACTCCCATCACTTAAAACTAATTCCACTAATTATGAACTTTGAATTATGACTTTTGACATTGTATTGATGTAGAGCAGGGTTACAAACTAGACTATTGATACCATATTTCACAATAATGGGTTCACTCTCTTCTCAAGGTTCAATGGAACTCATGACAGGGCAGACTTCTTTAGTCATGACAGTCCTCTCAATATGCAAAGGTGGCAGACCTCTCAAGTTTGTGGGATAGTGTGGAAACACCATAGAAAGCAGTGGGTGATGATATAAATGACATAACAAACCTTTCAAGGTCTTAGTAACCCCTAAATGCATGGGCAGATTTAGTAGCTCTTACACCCTAAGACTGTGAAATCAATCCTCTTGGGATAGTCATGCCTTAACTTGTGTCAACCCTTCAAAGATGTTCAAGACCTATGGTTCATGGTCTGTAGGACCTCTCTCTCTAGCCACCTATCATTGCTCATGACAAACAAACAAAAACTAGGGTCTAACACATAAAATCTTCCTTGTTTCTGCTGTCCATAGTCTGTTACATCCAAATATAAGAATTCTTTAGTCATGATAGTCCTCTCAAGTTTCAAAAGTTGCAGACCTCTCAATTTTGTGGGATAGTGTGGTAACACCATAGAAAGCATTGGGTGATGATATAAATGACATCACAAACCTTTCAAGGTCTTAGTAACCCCCAAATGCTTGGGTAGATTTAGTAACTCTTACACCCTAAGACTGTGAAATCAGTGCTCTTGGGATAGTCATGCCTTAACTTGTGTCAACCCTTCAAAGATGTTCAAGACCTATGGTTCATGGTTTGTAGGACCTCTCTCTCCATCCACCTATCATTTCTCATGACAAACAAACAAAAACTAGGCTCTAACACATCAAATCTTCCTTGTTTCTGTTGTCCACAATCTGATACATCCAAATATCAGACTTCTTTAGTCATGATAGTCCTCTCAAGTTTGTGGGACAATGTGGCAACACCATAGAATGAATTGGGTGATGATATAAATGACATCACAGACCTTTCTAGGTCTTAGTAACCCCCGAATGCATGGGTAGATTTAGTAACTCTTACACCCTAAGACTATGAAATCAATCCTCTTGGGACAGTCATGCCTTAACTTGTGTCAACCCTTCAAAGATGTTCAAGACCTATGGTTTATGGTCTATAGGACCTCTCTCTCCATCCACCTATAATTTCTCATGACAAACAAACAAAAACTAGGCTCTAACACATCAAATCTTCCTTGTTTCTACTATCTACAGTCTAATACATCCAAATATCAGACTTCTTTAGTCATGACATTCCTCTCAATTTTCAAAGGTGGCAGACCTCTCAAGTTTGTGGGACAGCATGGAAACACCATAGAAAGCATTGGGTGATGATATAAATGACATCAGAAACCTTTCAAGGTCTTAGTAACCCCCAAATGCATGGGCAGACTTAAAGGTAGAAACATTCAGTGGGACAGTCTATGTTTCATGTGCAAACAATGAATCAAACCTCAATCCATGAAGGAAGTATTAGGGGAATGGTTGTTCTAGGATGTCAACATCAATCTTAGACCTATCATAACCTTCACCAAACTCTAAGCAATGTTACAATGCCAAACTCTGGAAAGCAACCTCAACACAAGGTCAATCTGTCTGCAACCATAGAAACAAATAAGGACTGTCATTCAAATTCTCTTCACCCGTACATTGTTCAAGCCTCAACTCTTGAGGATCATTAGAGTACATCAAGATAGAGCTTTGTACATGAGGTTTTGATTTGATCATGGAGGAAATGCAAGAAATAACATTTTGATTGCTCTATGAAACCCTAGAAATAAGAGCTTTTCATTCACCAAACTTCATTCCAACCCCTCTTCGAGGATACTAGGAAAATATAACCATTTACAATCATTTCAAACTATTTGAAACCAATTTCAACCAACTAACCAACCTATGCAACTACCATGATAACTTTTTGACAACATTTTGCAACTTTTACATCTTTTATCCAAATGACCCCAAACTTTAACAAATGACTCTAAATGATCATTAATGGTCCAAAATGACCTTATTAACATGAAACAACCCAAAACAAAGAAAAAATCCAAATTTTGCCTCCTAGAGGTATATCAGGTCCTGAGGGTGCTCCTGTACCATGTATGCAAGGTGTGGAAGCATATACAATGAACTTTCAAATTGTTTAACACGATGCCTCAAAGAAATGTTGTCTCATGGAATGCAATGATTGCAAGATATGCACAAAATGAATTTATTGAAAAGACTTTAGAAACTTTTGAACAAGTAAATGCAATTGGCACATGTAAAGCCAAATTCCACAACCTTTGCCAGCATCCTCCCTATCTGTACACCAAAATAGAATGTTTGGAACAGCGTATGGACAACCATCAAAGCATAAAGGATATAGGAAATTTGTCACATGTTGTAATTGCACTTGCACTTGTAGACATGTATGTAAAGAGTGGAAGCATAGACAAGGCACGTGATTTTTTTGGCATGATGCCCCAAAGAAATGTCACATCATGAAGGCACATGAATTGTATAGAAAGTGTGGAAGCATAGACAAGGCACATGAACTATTTGAAATGATGCTTGAAAGAAATGCATAGTCCCATAGAATGCAATGATTGCAAGATATGCACAAAATGAATTATTTGAAAATGACTTATAAACTTTCAAGCAAATGCAATTGGCATGTGTAAAACCAAATTCCTATAACAATAATTGATCATCATATTAAATATTTAATATAAGTTGTCATATACATAATGTCATGAACATAACATCTAGTTTATATACAAAGCCATATAGGCATGTCCAAACAAAGCCATGTAGGCATATATTCAAAAATATACATCGGTATTTCATACAAAAGTATGTATACAAAGCCATCTAGGCATACAAAAAATGTCCCAAAAACTAGTTTCCAATCAGTGACTCATCCTTTCTCTATTGTCGAGTAGACCTCTTCGACAGAAGTTCATCCAGCTCCACCTATTAATACAATCAAACAATATATGCACATTAATTTAGAAAATTTATGAAATATATAACATCACATATGTAATCGATCACTTATCACCACCTGATGATTAGTCTCCATCATCTTATCTCTAGCTTCTTTGTTTGTAGTTGGACAAGTTGGAGTTGTGACCTCCTGTGAGAAGCATCAAGAAGCAAAATTGATTAAACATAAATATAATTGCATGAAGGATATGGGAAATCTGTCAGATGTTGTAGTTGCAATTGTCTTAAGAGACATGAATGCAAAGTGAGGAAGCATAGGTAGAAATTAGTATGTAGAAAAAGATAGAAAGCAAAATATTAAGAAATTCAAATTAACACTAAAAATCATACCTCAGGTCTAGTAAAAATAACCTATGATGCCATGCAAAAAAATCTATTATGCCATGCAAAATAACCTCATTCGCAATCCTGTATAGTCAAAAACATGCATTATAGTTAAAGAAACAAGATTTTCAATTTAAAACATATAAAATTTTGGCAATTGGCGGGTGTAAAGCAAAGTGTGGAAACATAGAAAAGTGTGCAATTTGATTTCATTTGTCATACCTACTTTCTTGAACATGGTCAAGGTGTCATTGGAACCATTTATCCAAAACCCAAGGAAAGTAGAGATTGCCATATACTATATGAAATATACATATGAGATTGCATGAAGCATATGGGAAATCTATCAGATGTTGTAGTCAAATTAACACTAAAAATTGTACCTCGAGTATAGTCAAAATAACCTATGATGCCATGCAAGAAAATCTACAATGCCATGCAAAATAACCTCATTTGTAATCCTGTATAGTCAAAAACATGCATTATAGTTAAGGAAACAAGATTTTTAATAAAATAATTCTAAAAAATTGAAAAAACAAGAACAAGTTAAGATAAAAAAAAAATTTCATACCTATCCATCTAGAAGTTTAAATACTATTCAAGTGTACCTAAGGGGTCATCTCTTACCTTCATAGTATCCAATATTGCTTCATGATCAGCATTACTAATTGTCCATAGTTGTTTTGATTTTGGTTTTCCATGATGCTTTAGTAACATGACATTTGTTGCTACAACTAGGTATTAATATGGTTTTATGCTTCTCAAAGTCTTCAAAGGAAGGGATGCCATTATTTCTAATCATATATGTTCGTAACCAAGTCCCAACAATAACAACTAATCCTGTAGAATATGTGAACCCATCATCATCTGTCATAGGTTGTGTTAGCTTTTGTTTTCTCTATACACATCATGCCAACCAACAGTCTGACCTCTCTTCATTTCCATGCGGTGCAACAACTGCATAAACATGACCTGGCTGTACAAGGTCTGAAAGATGTTCATAGTCGAATGAGCTCTCCACGTCGTTGATGGAAGATGATTGACCTTGAGATAAAGGGGTTTAATATCATGGAATCCATGCATCTACCCACTCACTTGACTTGCAATTATCCCAATCACATTTAATACAACTTTGACAAAAACAAGCTAATTCTCATGTCTAAATAGTCCATGCACTTGCATTTGAGATTCGAAATTAATGCATCTTTGACGAATCACTGATTCTCTGACAATCCCACTTCTCTTTCTCTATCCCGTCATCAACCAACCAAAAGAATCTGCACACTTCTGAATCAAGAGCCACTCCTTGTGATAATGCATAGTTACACCACTTAACAATAGAATCTACATCACTAAATGTAGCACCACCTATAATCTTTGGTTGTTCTTTAAAAAGAGCTCTCTTCACGCATGCACCCACTCCATCATGTTCACCTTTTCTATGCCCACCTTCAAAAAAATTCCAAATATGAGGTATACCCTTCTCTACATGCTTTTTGCACAACCAATAGAATATATGAGCATTCTTGCATTGACCGGTGCAATTATTTGACCAAATGAGATGTTGATCGATTCTAATATCTTTTTCTTACGAGAACCCATAAAATTATTCAAAACAATATTGCACATACTCCAATGAATAAGATCGATCATCACTCATGTAAAAATGGTATTCTCTGACAATCTTCCTGTTCTCTTCTATACTATCAGGGGCATGTCTATATGTGATGTGAACAAAAATAGCAATCTGAATAGAATTGTAGTACTGAGATTGAACTTCATTTTGGGGTTGCTATGCATAGTTTTCTGCAAAATCAACTATAGAGACAATAGTTCCAATAGGAAAAAAGTCATTACACATCCTAAACTGTTGATCTAACCATCGAGACCTGTGGCTGTGTCTAACATACTTGTAGAAAAGATTTTCCTTAAAATCATCAATAAAATCAGCAATACTTACCTCTCTTACAATCAACTCACATCTAGAACCTTGACCTCCACTTTTCAAATTGTATTTCACTATCTCATATTTCTTTTTCTCAACCACTCTCTTTCCAAAATCATGCTACATGATACAAACTTTGATAACCCACCACATTGTAAACACTTTTCATTTAAACAATCATTCTTATAGAAAATGCAACCATCATCTCTAATACATAGAAATAAATCCAGTAAGTCCCTAGATGACTTTGGTAGTTGAATTGCACCACACTCCTATAACATTTCATTAGTGTGGAAAGTAAAATGAATATTGCATAATAATTCATGGCACATAGAAAACTCTACATGGTATTTGTAACAACATGTATTACGAACTTTAAGAGGAACACAATAAAATGGCTTAAGAGATTCAAATGCTCTCTGTGAGATTGTCGTACCTGGGTGTGTTTCATAATATTGTTTTTACAATGTTGTTTGGCTACATTCTAGGTAATGTTTAGGATGTGGTGTGCAGTTTTTATCACCAATTCTTAACTTTAAAACATCTTTTGCATTCGATGATACCCTAGATTTAGTGTGCCAAAATTGTTCAATTTCTTCCTTTGTGCTATTGATTATCTTCTTTTCAACTCATGGAAGCCTACCACTAAAAGCCCAAGTATCATTTCCAAGAGGGCTATCTAGCCTTGATCTTAATGCTAGTGCTTTTGATAATGTTTTATGATTCAATCTTAAGTCAACACAAGTTTGCCTCATTAATCAAGCATTTCTTAATTGTTTATTTACTATTGAGGTTGTTATTACTCTACGAGCAACTTTTTATCTTTCTCCTTGCTAGTCTTTCCAATAGAATTGAGTGCATTGAAAAGGCTTCTAACAATAATTTTATTCCGATCGGACACTTTGTTTAATCGAATCTTTAATTTCTTTAGTAAAGGTCTCATTTTGTACATGTTTAGAAATTGCACAAAAAGTTGGCATTGTTTGGTTAAGGTTTTATTCTTAAAGTATTCATTGAAGAGTTTTGAAGCCCACAACAAAACCGTTCATAATGACCTCTTGCCTTCAAGTTTTTCCATTATGTTCTCATCAATTTCAAGTAACCATTTTGGGGTTCTTGGGAGTTTTCCAATTTCATCACACTTATTCTCTTCTTGACAAATGTCCTCTCTTCTTATGAAATTTGGAGATACATTGATTTTCATTGTTTCATCCATGTTATCAACCTCATCAATTTTATCAACAAATTGATTATGGAGTGCAAATTCAATATCATGAGGTTCATATCCACTTTGTTCAAGTGCACGTCTTTGTTTTTATTTTTCTTCTTTGTCCATGGTATTGCTCTTATCAATAGGTGTTTCATAACATTTTGCAACATTTTCATTTGCAATATCATGGTGAATTTCATTCTTATCTAACATTTCATTATATAATCAAAATTAACATCTTCAATTTGCATGTCATTGGATGGTAAAGAAGAAGCTTCACCTTGATGAGCATCCACCAAACCTACTCTTCCAATCCTCTTCCTTGCCCTATCCTTTTCCCTAATTGCTTCAATTTCTTCCAATGTAACTTTCCTCCTTTTTGCTTTACGCCGACTATTGCTCCACATTAGGGGAACAAAAAGATCACCCTTATGATTGTAACAAGCAAATTGTGTCTCCAAAAGTGTCTAAAAATGTATTTTTTGCTGTCATAGGTAGAAATCACGAGTTTTTCAACAGCAGATGGTCTGTAGGCGCAGATGTCGGGCCCAACAATATTCCTTTTGTCTTTTTTTGCATTTACATAATGGATATCCATTAGTAAACAGATATCCATTATTGAAACAGATATCTGTTTATTAAGCCAATACTTTGGGCAATGGTCACCCAACAACATCCATATCACTTCTACAAAATGGATATCTGTTTTGTTTATCTCAACTTAAGCATGAAACTATATACATAATCTACAAAGTATACAACTATATACATAAATGAGAATAGGAGATGCATAAAAACACATAAGAAGGAAAAATTAAGTGTTAAAATACATATATAAATAAGTAAAGAATAAGAATGCTAAATGTGTAAGAACCATAAGTATGTTTAAGTATTAGAAACATCATGATAAGCATGGAATATGGATACATAAGAGATAGAGATCACAAGCATAGATCATAGGAACATAGGGACACCATGGATATATAGCATAGGGATATATAAGTAAAGAAGGAACATGGAAAAATATAGGTTCTAAACATAGAACATAGAGATGTTTAGGAACCAAACAAGGCATAGAGGAAAGCATGGGAAGTAAGGATTGAATATATGAAAGAATAGGAGCTAAACAAGTAACATAGGATAGCATAAATGGTAATCATGGAAGATAGGAACAACAAGTCATATAGGAAGAGAAATGGAAAGAATTGAAATGAAAAATGTCCCCACATGGGTCCAAACAAAGATCAACCAATAAAATTAGAGAGATAACCATAAAAGGGGTCATCCCCATCCCAACAAGTAATATCAAGTTCTTTATCCTCAAGTAAATGTATTTTTATATAAGAAGTGGTTCTCTTAGTGAAAAAACTAGCAACATGTGCAACTATTGAATTATTTTTCCATATCTATTGTGCTTTCTTCTTTTGAGGTGGCTCCATAGAGAGATTTTGCATTTGCTTTGCCACAGTTCATTATTAAGTATCTAGGAAGAAGTAGTTCCATTGGAATGAAATGTGGGTTTATCATACATAATGTCCTTGTTAATCTCTTGATTTCTTGGTATGTGAAGAATGTGTTCTTAATAAGATCATTGGAAGGCATGCATATATCATGACCTTAATGTTTAAAAACTGTAGGATGTGCAACTTGAGTCTCAGGCATTTTTCATCATAAGTTCTAGAATGAGAAGGTGCATAAGTAGCTTCTTGATTCTTGTTCATATTTTTATTCTACTACTCTTCAATAACTATCAACTTTAACAACAACATGTCTTCATCAACAACTATTTGACTTTGTTAATGACTACTCAACTTCATCGGCAAGGGAAACCTTGGTAGTAAAGAGCCACTTCTAGAGAAACTGTTAACTTCTACAGTAACAAAAAAATTAGGACATGACCCCGATCATCTAATTATTTCAAATAGATCCAAATTAACTGCTTAATTTTAGATCAATATGGGTTTGACATCTATCGTCACCTTGTCCACATGATCCATGCACCACACGCATGTACATATGTATAAAAGTATAGACAAGGAAGAATAAGCTAAACATTGCACATGTGTACATGCCTTCTCCAATTCAATAAAGTAATTTATTCAAAGTCTTTAATGTCTTTGAATATATACATTTGGATTCTAGACTAGGGATTCAATTTATTATTCTATAGACTTGTGAATTACCATCTAATTTGAATGTTTACACACTAATCCACCTAGGTATCAACTTAATAAAGCTCCATATAAGTCATTATTTGATTTGAGTAATTTTACTTTGGACACATTTGTGAAGACTCCTAAAGAGCCTCCGTATAAAATTGTAAAGATGATATAGCCTCCATATAAGCATAACGATGATATATAATTTTAGTTTGTTGAAGGCCATGTTTCACTCATTGATGAGGACTCTGCTACACCTAAAGTTGAGTCCTTTATTTGGAAATTTGAAGCATGCAAAGAGGCATGTGAATCGTAATGCTTAAGTAAACACGAGTCTCAACATGATGTAGTTCAACTTGATGACATGTCTATTTATGTGACACATTTTAGTTTGTGTTGCATGAGGACTTCCTTATGAACATGCATATCAAATTTCTAATTAGGTATATTTTTCTGAAGTGAATGAGTTTGAGGCTTTCAATTTTTGTATTGACTCACTTGAAGATGCTAGCAACCATGTGTACATGTTAATATGGGATCCAAGAGTTGTCCTTTTCCTATGAATTTGGATTCAATTGTTGGCCCTTATGATTGTTTACATCATGTTGGCCTAGCATTTGAATAGTTGCTTCGTGACATGGATGGGAATAGATCATGCTCCTACTACCTATGGCTAAATTTTATTGATGACTCTAATGATTTTGACTATTATCTTTCAGAAGTAGTGTCATGGTCATGTTTGAATGTGCAAGATACTTCATGTTGTAGTTAAAAGATGGATACATAATCAAGTCAAGATTGGGAATCTCATTCATGAAGGTTATTTTTTACAACTTGGAAGGAGATGTACTTTAGTTTATCTATTGTATCATGTAAACGAATCTCCCACAAGTCTTGACTTGCAACATGTTCTTGATGTTATTTGCATGACATGCTTAATTTGTCCTCTCATATGCCTTTAAGTCAATTACCTGCAAGTTTTCATTTTTATGCTTTGTCCTAAGGGTTCTAAGTTGTGTTCCCTTTATCCTTGTCTATAAATATTGGTGTGTGTAAATGTGTATCACCCTTATGTATTTGGACTTCCCCTTTTCCATTTTGGTCTACACCCTAGAACCTTTTTGGATTTTCATAGTGTCAACATGTGATACTCGTCCTCAACCAAAGCTTATGTTGGCATTATTTTTTGTCTAACCTTCTGATATGCATATGTTCTCTTCTAACTTGTATGAACCTTGGTGTATATGTTGTTATGCTTCAATTATTAGTTTAGATGTTCATTGTTATTCTCCATCATTAAGGTTTCATTTTGAGCAAGCCTCTTATGGTTAGGGTTTAACTTGTACATTTTCTCATTGCATGCACACCCTTATTCTAAGTGTTCCTTGATGTTTTTTTATCTCTTTGCATGGATCTATGTAATATACTTGGACCATTTGTATCATGACACTTGTTATCCTAGTGATGCTAACATTGGTGGGCCTTGATGTTTATTTGTCATGGGTGTATGTTCTCTCATGTGGCTTATGTGGATTCATTATCAGCTCTTTGCTTGCCATGTATTTCCTTTGATGGTGATGGGCCCAAGCATTTATTATGTTGGCTTTACAATATGAGGTGTCATTCCAACTTGGTGGTGACTATTCTCCTACAAGATAGTCAGGTATAGTTCATGGTAGAGCCTTAATCTCATAAGAACACATAAAACCAAAACCTTTGAACACTTAGTTTTGGGCAGCCCATAAACGCCAGATACAGATATCCGTTTTAGCTGCCAAAATGGATATCCGTTTTGGTTGTTGACTTTTCCTGGATTCTAATGTGTTTTCATGTTTCAGTCCCTTCTTCGAACTTCACCCTTCATGTTGACGACATTTTTTTTAATGCAAAATTGATAAAACGAAAAGGGTTTATTGAAGAAATTGTCAGCTTTCTAAAAATATAAGATTTGTTTGGTTATAATTTTATTAAATAATTATTAATAATTTTCTATATATAGTGTGCCTGAAATCCTAATGGATACACTAATTGAAAAAATCTATAACTTTCAAACCGTTACACTTTTTTGAGATCCAAAAGTTGCATCACACTCTATGCTTTTCTGGCTATAGGTTAAAAAAAATTGAATTCTGATTTTTTTTATCGAGTTAGGTTGGCTGGAAAATTACTTTTTAGTTTAAAAAAAAAAGTCACAGTAAAAAAATTATAACTAATTATTTTATTGGAAAAAAATTTCAAACAAATATGTGTCACATCCGGGCATGAGTCCTCTACTTATTTTGAAAGATTCAAAAAAAAAAAATTCTCATAGTTAGGTTGGCTAGAATGACACCCACTTTTTATTTTTTTTCTGAAAAATTTAATAGATGTTCATTGAAATATTCATTTTTCACTAAGTAAATTTAGTTTTTTTTTAAATAGTAGCCCATAAACTGGATTCAATTCTCTACAAATTTCATTCTTACATCTTTTTCAAATTGTGTAGATTATCTATTAAAATTTTCACATGAACTTGATTAAGTCTGATTTTTTGTATTTTCATTGCCACTTAGATGTATAGTTTGGCCCATCATGATCCTGCACATACCCTTATGTGAAAATTCAAACCCTAGAATGCAATTTATTTGAAATTTTTCAAAAAATTTCAATTTTTTTTGTAATTTTTCGAATACAATAAAATGAATGAATACAAATCTATCAGACAACACTCAGCAAGGTGCAAAAATCATGGGTTCACAAAAATGTTTAGGGTGAAAAAGGGGGGCATGAATTGGTTTAGGTTTTAAAGGTAAATCCTCCCTTCTCTCCAAACATTCAAGGGCATATCAACCTAGTTGAATCTCCACTAAGTGAGAGCATTCACCTATCAGGTTTGTGTTGCCTCTTGGAACAATGTGGAAGCTCAGATGTATCAAACCATGTCTCATTTTAATCCTTAAATGCTCTTAAATGCTAAATAATCAAAACAGTAAGCAAATCAATGAATTACAACAAATCCTTTCAGACTAAGGTGAAGGATAGAGATTGTTAACTCACTATTTTTCAAAGTTTGGAATGCGGAATAGTCGGGGACACTGGCACTAGTACCCCTGTCCAAGGTATTGTTTTCTACATGAAATCTGAATCTCCTTCTGACGCTGATCTTCACTGTATATTCTATTTCTACCCAAAAAAGGTGGAGGACATTGGCACTAGTGCTCGTGTCCCAAAATGTTGAACACTGTCCTCTTTCTTTCAGATCCTGAATCTTTATTGTCTACAACCTCCTTTCTGCAACTCCACTCTGTGAAACTCAGTACTTGTAACTTGCAATCACAAAGGAGTGTGTGTTGGGAATTAAGGTGTCTCAACCTTGGTAATTTCTTGTATTTTTGTGTTGTATTTATTTATTAATTGCCTATTATATTAATTGGATTCAAATCATATGTTGTCATATTGTGGGAGTTGGCACGGTGATGTGTCATACTACATGGTATATGACCACATGTATTTTTTTCCTCACATGAGGAGATAGGCATCCCACTTAGTGGTAGGAATATTTTGCCATGTGTCGGCATCTTGGATGGTGTGTAAGGGAATATTGACAGTAACAGTCATGACAGATTCCTATGACAAAGTTATGACATGTAAGAGTCAAAAATAGATCCTATGACAGGTGAAGACATGTGTCAAAGAGCATCTTTGAAAAAGGCATCTTTGGGCACCCCAAGGT
This sequence comes from Cunninghamia lanceolata, assembly GCA_027924645.1. Lineage (NCBI taxonomy): Eukaryota > Viridiplantae > Streptophyta > Pinopsida > Cupressales > Cupressaceae > Cunninghamia > Cunninghamia lanceolata. The sequence goes on from BSBN01000854.1 coordinate 13,866,056, forward strand.
GGACTATGACATGTTGTAAGAGAATATTCTATTTATAGTTTGTGTATGACAAATTCTCTTTCAGCTGTAAGTTATGACAACTATGACAAATTCTATGACGGTTGTAAGAGTTGTAAGAGCATCTGTCATAGCCCACTTTAGAAATAGGTGACTTCCTTGGGATGGGGTGACTTGACAAGTGTCAGGAGCATCCTACAGAGTTGGACAAGTGTTCATAGGTGTGGGTTTTGGGCCATGAGGCCATGTTGGACGCCCATCCCTATGTGGAACCATATTTGACTTGTATTTGTTATATAAATAGGTGCTTTTGAGAGGAGATGTACTACAGGTTTAATAGGTACTGTTAATCTGCTGATTTGTCTCTAGATACGAGTGTTGAAGACTCCTGAGAGCTTGCATTGCAAGTGTATTATAAACCATTTCAATTTTGATAATACATTGTGCAATTTTTGGAGTGTGGGGTTTTTCACCTGATAAGGGTTTTCCCCACGTATATCTTGTGTCTCTCTTCTTCTGTCTCACTTTCTTGAGTATGTGTTTGCTGCAATATCTCTGTTAGTGGTTTAACATTGCTATAATGGTTAGGATAAAATTGAATTTGCACTCTCCTCCCCTCATTAGATTAGTGTAGGAAGCAATTTATGCACACCTAGCTTCCTTTTAGTTGGTATTAGAGCTTGCCAGTTTTGGTCTTAGCTGTTGGGTAGGGGTTTTTTGAGCTAATCTTAGGTTGAGTGAGAGTGTTGTGTAGAGTATTTTGTATCTTGTTGCAGCAAGGAGATGGCAACCACATCTGGAAGGTTAGAGGTTGAGAAATTTAATGGCACTAATTTTGAGTTGTGGAAACTCAAGATGGAGGACCTACTTATTGATCATGATCTATGGGAAACCGTTGATGGCACTAAACCTGTAGCAATGTCACAAGATGATTGGGACCTCAAAGATTGAAAGGCTAAGAGTCTCATAAGACTCTATCTATCTAACTCTATCATGTTGAATTTCCATGAGAAGAAGACTGCTAAAGAACTTTGGAAGAAGCTGGGATCTATTTATCAGGCCAAATCCCTAGTGAACAAGCTCTTTCTGAAAAAGAAGTTGTTTGCTCTAAAGATGGAAGACAGGGGATCTATTGCACACCATTTAAATGCTTTTAACATGATTTTTGTACAGTTGACATTCGTGGGTATGAAAATGGAGGAGGAGGATCGATTCATGACCCTACTTTGTTCTTTGCCAGATTCATGGGATCATCTTGTCATCGCTATTAGAAGCACTACCACCACCTTCACAATGGATGAAGTAGTATCTTCATTGTTATCTAAAGAAATGCAGAGAAAGACATTTGAATCAGCCAAAGAACCTCTTACAGTTCATGGAAGACCCAATGAGAAAGGGAAGAAGGACAAGAAAAGTGATAAGGACAAATCCAAATCCTGTGGGAGATCCAAATGTCCTAGAAAGTCCAAGGCCCTCTATTGGAACTGTAGTAAAAATGGGCATTTCTGAAAGGAATGCAAAGAGGACAAGAAAAAGAAGAAGAAAGCTCCTTATTCAGATTCTAACAAGTCACAAGATGATGGTGATGCCTTCATCACATCCCTAGCCACCCATGCATCTGATGATGTGTGGTTGATTGATTCTGGTGCATCATTCCACATGACCTCACATCGAGACTGGTCCACAAAGTATGAAGAGTTAGATGGTGGAAGAGTGTACCTAGGTGACGACTCTCATCTGAAGATTGTTGATCATGGAAGAGTCTCAATCTGATTCCCTGATGGACGAGTGAAGGGGATCACTAGAGTTATGCACATTCCAGGCCTTGCACGGAACCTGCTTTCTATAAGTATATTGAATGATGCAGGTGTTTAGGTTGTCTTTTTGAAGGATGGATGCAAGATGACTAGATGATCTATGGTGCTTGCTAAGGGTACTCAGAGAGGTACTCTATTTCAACTAGAGGCACGCACTTCACAGTGCAATAGTTCTTCTGACTCGAAGAAAGAGCTGCAGTCACTTCATCCCCACCATCTGAATGAGCAGTGAAGAAATCTGTTATAACTAGTTCTGATGGTAGTGCACATGCTTTGGAAGTTAAACTTGCTACTGAAAATACTATGTTATGGCATTTGAGATATGGCCACATTGGTGAGAAGGGTCTACATACCCTGAAAAATAAAAACATCATTGAGGGGTTAAATGATTGTAATCTTGATTTCAAATTTTGCGAACATTGCATTTATGGAAAGCAAAACCGTGTTTAGTTTTACTCTAGTTCTCACAAGTCTTCTGGTGTATTGGATCTTATTCATTCTGATGTGTTTGGTCCTATTAATGTTCCTTCAATTTTAATATCTGTATATTTTATATCTTTCATAGATGATTACAATAGAAGGACATGGGTTTATTTTATCAGAAGCAAGACTGAAGTCTTTAGTTGGTTTAAGGAGTTTAAAGCCTTTGCTGAAAATCAAACTAGTAAAAAGATTAAGTGTTTGAGAACTGATAATGGTGGTGAGTTTTGTTCGGTAGAGTTTGATAAGTTCTGTAAGGAGCAATGGATTGAAAGACATAAGACAACTCCATACACCCCGTAGAAAAATGGAATTGTAGAGAGGATGAATAGGACATTGATGGAGAAGGCTAGGAGTATGCTCAGTGGAGCAAGCCTCAAACAAAAGTTTTGGGCTGACGCTGTTGCCATTGCTTGTTATCTAATAAATAGATCTCCTACATCAGCTCTTGTTGGTAAGACACCTATGGAGGTGTGGTTTGGTAAGAAGCCTTTAGTTAGACATCTTTGTATTTTTAGTTGTGAGGCATATGCACATCTGCCTAGGGAGAAAAGGTCTAAATTGGAGAACAAGGTTGTTCAGTGTATTTTCATTGGCTATGGTGTTGGTGTGAAAGGATACAAGCTTTGGGATCCCATGGCTGAAAAAGTGTTGTATAGAAGAAGTGTTATCTTCAGAGAGCTAACACCTTCTTTAGTTGTTCTATAGCTAGAACAGACAAAAAATAAAGAAGATGCAGTTTAGTTTCCTTCTACCCCTGAGAAGACTGAACAAATAGACCCTGTGAGACCTGATGATGAGGAGAGCTCTAGCAGCTCTGAAAGCTCAAAAGAAGAAGAAGAACCTCAACCTCAGCCATTGAGGAGGTTTACATGAACAAGAAAGTAACCTAATAGGTTTGGTTATTCATTACTTGATTCTAGTTGTGCTTTTGCTTTACTTACTAACATTGATGAGCCTAGAACTATGAAAGAGGCTATGGGCATGAAAGATGTTGGGACCTGGAAGGAGGCCATGGAGGATGAGATGGCTTCTTTGGAAAAGAATAAAACATGGGACTTGGTGCCTTTGCCTGACGGATGGAAACCCATTGGATGCAAATGGGTGTTTAAGAAGAAATTTGGTGTAGATGGCAGTGTTGAAAAGTACAAGGCTAGATTGGTTGCGAAGGGGAATTCACAAGTGGAGGGAATTGATTATGGTGAAATTTTCTCTCTCGTTGCAAAGCTAACACCCATTCGATTTTTGTTATCTCTTGTAGCTGCTTATGACTTAGAGGTAGAACAGATGGATGTGAAGATAACTTTCCTTCATGGTGATTTGGAGGAAGAAATCTACATCTCATAACCAGAGCATTACATAGAAGAAGTTAAAGAAAATTTGGTTTGCAAGTTAAAGAAGTCTTTGTATGGTTTGAAGCAGTCTCCTAAGACGTGGTACTTGAAGTTTGATGCCTTTATGTTGTCAATTGGATATTTGAGATCGAAATCAGATCATTGTGTGTATTACAAATTTGACAATGATCGCATTCTCATTATTGCATTGTATGTTGATGATATGTTGTTGATTGGGAATGGTAAGAATATGATTTCTAATTTGAAGTCTCAGTTGTCAGCATAGTTTGAGATGAAAAATCTCAAGGCAGCCAGGTACATCCTAGGAATGGAAATCAGAAGAGATAGAGCTAATAGAAAAATTTGGTTAAGCCAGAGTAAGTATGTGAAGACCATGTTGGACAGGTTTAGCATGGCAGATTGTAGACCATTGTGTGTTCCTATTTCATTGGGGATAAAGTTATCTATTAGTGATTGTCCAAAATCTCCTAGTGAGGTGGAAGACATGAGCAAAGTACCTTATGCTAGTGCTATTGGTAGTTTAATGTATGCTATAGTCTGCACAAGACCAGACATTGCCCAAGCAGTGGGAGTCCTTATTCAATTTATGGCTAATCCTGGACGGGTACATTGGGATGCAATTAAGCAAGTGTTTAGATATTTGAGGGGTACTTCTGAGTAATCCATTTTCTATCATGGCAATGCTATAGGACCTCCGCATTTAGTTTGTTTTCGTGGATTTGTGGATTCTGATTGGGCAGGTGACATTGACAGTAGGAGATCCACCAGTGCCTATGTGTTCACTATGTTTGGTGGTGCAATTAGTTGGATGAGTAAGCGACAACCTATGGTTGATTTGTCCACTACAGAAGCTGAGTACATGGTAGAAACTCATGCTTGCAAGGAAGCCATTTGGCTTAAGAGATTGTGTTTAGATATTGGTGTTGATGCAGGAAAGATTACGATCAGTTGTGACAATTAGAGTGTGATTTGCCTTGTGAAGAATCCAACTTTTAATGCCAGAACAAAGCATATTGATGTTCAGTTTCACTTCGTGCGAGACATGCTAGAGGATGGGAAGGTAAATTTTGAAAAGGTAGATACTTTGAAGAATGTTGCAGATGCATTGACGAAACCAGTGGGCACAGAGAAGTTTAGATGGTGTTCAGAGTCTATGGGCCTCTTGGCCTATAGCAGTTAAATCATGTTGATTCTATTGGCTCTTACAAGGTGTTCGACAAGTGGGAGAATGTTGGGAATTAAGGTGTCTCAACCTGGTAATTCCTTGAATTTGTACATTGTATTTATTTATTATTTGCCTATTGTATTAATTGGATGCAAATCCTATGTTGTCATATTTTGGGAGTTGGCACGGTGATGTGTCATCCTACATGGCATATGACCACATGTATTTTTGTCCTCACATGAGGAGATAGGCATCCCACTTAGTGGTAAGAATATTTTGCCATGTGTTGGCATCTTAGATGTTGTGTAAAGGAATATTGACCATAACAGTCATGACAGATTCCTATGACAAAGTTATGACATGTAAGAGTCAGAAATAGAAGATCCTATGACACTGAAGACATGTGTCGAAGAGAATCTTTGAAAAATGCATCTTTGGGTACCCCAAGGTGGACTATAACATGTTGTAAGAGAATATGCTATATATAGCCTGTGTATGACAGATTCTCTTTCAGCTGTAAGTTATGATAGCTATGACAAATTCTATGATGGTTGTAAGAGTCGTAAGAGCATCTGTCATAGCCCATTTTGGAAATAGGCAACTTCCATGGGATGGGATGACTTAACAAGTGTTAGAAGCATCCTATAGAGTTGGACAAGTGTCTATAGGCGTAGGTTTTGGGCCATGAGGCCATGTTGGATGCCCATCCCTATGTGGAGCTATATTTGCCTTGTATTTGTTATATAAACAGGTGCTTTTGAGAGGAGATGTACTATAGGTTTTATAGGTAATATTTGTTGAGTACTTGTGACTTATATTACAGGCATCGGCGAGATTTGTGCTTTGTCTCAGCGAGCACATTGTTCACAGTGGGTCATCCTTTGTATTGACAAGCTGTGATCTGTCAGTGTGATCTGAGAGACTATCATCGATAGTGTGTGTTACTCTGATGGTGGTTGGTGTCGGTGAGAGTTATTCCAACAAAGAAAGGTCATAGGTATGATAATTGCTATCGGGCTTGGCTAAAATTCTTACTCTGATCACTTGTGTTACACTGATGGTAGCAAGGTTGTATCGGATCAGTGGGACTTATTATTATCAGAGTAGCTTGGGACTACTTCCGATGTACGGGGTCTTACTGATGAAGGGCTAGTGGTATAGCCTATCGGGTTGAGTTTACACTATCAACATGGTCTTGAGTTTCTTCTCCGATGAACTATTGAAGCTTGAAGTCGGTAAGGTCTATCTGATGGAAAGGTGTTCAGCGTGACAAGTGACATTGGCATGGCTGGAAGATGTCTCTTCGGTACTTCATGTTACATCGACGAAGGATGAAGGCTTGGGTATTGGCGGGACAAGGAACCATCGGTGTGGATGGTGGAGTGGTCTCCGATGGCTTGGGCTATTCCGATAAGGTTTTGACTGGCATCGTCGGCAACAAAATTGCCAACGATAGTCTTATTGAGTGGTCGGGTATATAAACTGGGATAGCGGCCATCGATTGGTGCATGTGGGATAATTAGATCTCATGAAAATGAACAGTCGTGAAAACGGTTATGAGCTAGGATGCTGGGAATTGGTTGATTCCTTGATGGTAACTGTTACTCCATGACGTGACAAAAGAACAGAAAAGCAAATGTTGTATTGGAAAAGCATATGGAATACATTTGTCTTTTGTAACTATTCAGTTCATTATGGCAGTCGAAATGAATGTCCTCCTCTGTAATGTGACATGTAAAATGCATTGAAACAGATGAGTACGAATAGTGAGTGAGAACAGAGTTCAAGTGTAGGGTGATGTCTTGTGTTGTATGCTATTTATGGCATGATGTATGAAGGACTAACCCGAGTGCTGTAGAATTTTGTGTAGGGTTATGTTGTCAGTTATTCTTCTAGAGGAGCAAGATGTAAATCTGCATGAAAGGCTTAGTACCAGATTTGTATTGTAACTGTATTTTTTGTTGCTGAATAATACAATGGCAATTTGGTCTTTTGGAGTGTGGGGTTTTTTACCCGTAAGGGTTTTCCCCACGTATATCTGTGTCTTCTATTCTATCTTTTGTGTTAGCATTTCTGTTGTTGAAATTAGATCTTGTTGCTTGTATTTCCTTGAAGGGTCAATGTTGGAAATGTTCAATGTCTGTTTCCGCTTTGTGGCATAGTTGTGCATGTTTTTTGAAGCGATTGAAAAGAATTTAAATCTGTTGAAGACACCACTGTTCTTAGAAACAAGTTCTGAGATGCTTTCATTTCCTTACAAGTGGTATCAGAGCCTTCTTCTAGGATCTGCTTTGTTACTCACATATGTATGTTTGTGTGCTGCATGTGTTTGCATGTAAGAGTTCCTAGTGTATAAGGTCTAGGTATTCCTTTTGTGATGATTTCTTTTTGTGACAGGCTTGAGGAAATCTAAAGGAATCATCTAATGTTTGATCCTTGTTTTGAGTGAAGTCTGGCAATTGATCTTGTCTTCATGTTACAACAGGCACTTGAAGGATGGTGAAGATGAAAAGACTGGAGCTGGTCATGATGTGGCCTGAGGCTCTTAGTTGATAGTGTATAATCCTATTGCATGGGGTGAATTATGCTTTGTGGTTGTGTCTCTGCAGTAACTTTCATATTGTGTGTTTGTGTGAGAGGCTCTTTGATGATATGAAGAAGTTTGTGTTGCTGCTCAGCCATAGAGTATTGTGCTTATGCTGGGATTTGTTCCTAGTATTGGAAGTTGCTGATTATGTGATGCCCTAGTTGCATTTTGATTATGGAGTTGATCCTTTTGAGGTCTGGAAGCTTCTGATATAACCTGACTTTCTCTCTCAAATGTTTGTACATGATGGTGGTCTTGGAATTGGTCTGAATTAGGCCTGTAGTTCCTAGATTATCTTAATCCTTGTGGTTGTTTTGTACTTGCATCAGAAGGGTTTAATAGATTTTCCTTAAAATCTATGATGCTCATCTATGTTAATCTTTTTTTGGTTTGAACTATTATGGTATTTTGGTTTCTGACTATAGAATCTACCATATGTGAAGAAGACATGGATGTGCATGAACGGTTTTGTAGGTTTTACACGGTCAAGAGAAAAACTTGTGGTTTTGTGAAGCTGCAGTTAAGCTATTTCTAGACCCTGGCTTTTGGGGTGTTGTTGGATGATATAGTTGCAGTTTTGCATGCATGCTCTGTGCATGGTGTGAGGAGATGAAATGCTTTCTCTGCATGGGAGTACTGGTAAGTGATAGGTCACTCAGTATTTCTGTGGTAATGCTTCTAGTTTCTTGACTATGGTGCTCAGGTTGTGGACATGTTTGGCTAATTAGATTTGTAAGTAATCTGGTGCTTGAGTCATGTTGTCTACATTGTTATCTATTCCTTGAGATCTTAGTTTTGTAGTTTCTAGTGTAATAGTGGGTTTTCATGTTTCAGTATATTTGGATCTATGAGTTATGCATTTTTTTAGGTGTGTACAGCCTATTGATTACAGTGGGATAACTCAGAAGTGGATGGTCTATATCCACAAGATTGATTATGTGATTGTGCAAACTTGTTAGCTGGCCTTGTCTGTGGTCACTTGTGCATTGGTGTGACTGTTTTGGAATGAGAAGATGGATGTTGTAAAGTACTTGAATAGTCGGTTAAGGGGACTTGTAGCATGTGTATCATGAGGTCATGAATAGCTTGGATTCACATGTTTGTGTAAGCTATTGACAGTGATAGAATATTTCCTTGGTTTGGAGATCTTGGTGTCACTTGGTTTTATTGTCACATGGACATGTTAATGTGTTGACCTGGAGGATTTTCAAATTAGGAGATGTTTGGTCATTATGCGTGGAAAGCTCAGTTGTCACGGTTCAGTGGGAGCTTTAGCATTGACTATGCATTCATCACTTAGTGGTGAATGATCTTCTTTAGTGTTGCAGATGTTACTAGGAGGAGCTCTTAGACCCTGTTGCTGCAGAAGGGTTCTTTTGCATTTGCAGGGGCACTATTTGAGGATGTGTAACATATTGGAGTCATGGAGGATTCATGAAATCCTTGGCTAAGGTGTTGGTGGTGCTTGATAGGTGTTGTTGGTTTAGAGTATGGTTTGTTTCATGTCATGATATTTTCTTGATTTTTTGCTTTTGAGTTTTGGCATGATACATTGCTCTTGAGACCATGGTTATGTTCACCTAGAGCATGGAATCTCCAAAGGGGGATGGTAAGACCATGGTGTCATGATAAGTTCCTAATTCAGATGATTGGAGCTTTGATAGTGGTCTAGTGATTCTTTGTTTGTTGGATGCATTGATCTTTTGCTTGATTACTTCATGTTGGTGCAATGATGCATTTGGAGTTTAGCATGAAATGATTATTTGCAGATACTCATGGATACATGGAGAATAAGGTGAGATTGTATATGTTGTGTTTAATCAAAGTTTGCAGTAGGAAGTTCGAGGAGTCTTTACCTTGGTTGAATGTGAGTTCAACAAAAGATCTAGAGGAGATTGTTCTTGGAGAAAGTCATTGGGACTTGGATATCTTAGAAGAACATTCTCGTTCCCCACTCTTGGTCTTCTTGACAAGTTTCATTTGAGAGGTATTGCCCATTGTTTACTCTTAGGTGTGTTATGTTTTCTTTCATAGACATGGATCTTGAATTGCCCATAGATGGTTCTGGAGGATTCATTGTGAGAGATGGATAGCATGATTAATCTCGTGCATTTGGGTTTAAGATATCGTTCATTGATGAGGATTGTTAGGAGATGGTTTATGGGCTGATTTCCTGAAATAGGAAATGGATTAGTTTGATCTTCTTTGGTTTGAGAGGCTTACATCCATGTTAGTTGCATGATTACATGTGTTGAATTTGATCTCTTGAGATTGAATGTTTGTTTGGGTGTTGTTATGTTGTTCTCATTGGGGTGTTTTGAAGGAATCATACTTGACATAGTTGGCATTCAGAGGTGTATGTAGAAGGATTGTCTATAGGTATATGATGTGCAGTGTTTCTCTTGGTCTCAGTTATTTTTCTGATGGTGTGTTTCAAATTACTTTGGTTTGAGGTTTTGTTCAGAGCTTTTGTGATCACTAGTTTGTGGTCATGTACTTTCACTTATGTTCTTGGGTGATAGCATGAAGGTTCTGTTATCTCTTTCATTATTGGGTGTGAAGAACTTGAGAGATTTCTAGACTTGTGTTGAGATGTATAGGTTATTGATTTACAAATTTTGCATATCATGGTGGATGTTTCCTTGGTACTACATGATGTTTACACTTACAATGTGATGCTATTGGTGGACTTTGTATGCCATGATCTTTTTCAGATTTGTATTACCCATGCAATGGGAGTTCTTGGATGTGTTTGGTCTTCTTCAACTGGTTGACACATAGAGCTTGTATTTGCAGTTGATGGGTGCATATGTAGGTGGTATGAGTCTGCTAATGTTCATACCTTCAAGGTATGAGTGATTGGATGTTTCAGCACTGGATGTGTGTGCTATTTTCAGTCATGTGGGTTTTGTTCAGTTGGATGGGTGCAGTCAGTTTTCTGATTGTTGTTCTAGCTGATGTTCTATCTTGTTTCTGGAAGATGTTTTCATGGCTATGTTCTGGAAGCTTTGAAGTTGGTTATGTTGGAGCTTCTGTGTAGCTTGTGAGCACAGTGGAGTGGAGGCAGTATCAACTTTGGTTCTAAGCATTGATGGTTTCCTGTAATTTCCTTTGTCAAGTGGGAGAATGTTGAGTACTTGTGACTCAGATTACAGGCATCGGTGAGAGTTGTGCTTTGTCTCAGTGAGCACATTGTTCATAGTGGGTTATCCTTTGTATCAGTAAGACGTGATCTGTCGGTGTGATTTGAGAGACTATCATCAATAGTGTGTGTTACTCCGATGGTGGTTGGTGTCGGTGAGAGTTATTCCAATAGAGAAAGGTCATTGGTATGATAATTGCTATCGGGCTTGGCTGAAATTCTTACTCCGATCACTTGTGTTACACCGATGGTAGCAAGGTTCTATCGGATCAGTGGGACTTATTATTATCAGAGCTTCTTGGGAGACTACTTCTGATGTGCAGGGTCTTACTGATGAAGGGCTAGTGGTATAGCCTATCGGGCTGAGTTTACACTATTGACATGGTCTTGAGTTTCTTCTCCGGTGAACTATTGAAGCTTGGCGTCGGCAAGGTCTATTTGATGGAAAGGTGTTCGACATGACAAGTGACATCAGTGTGGCTGGAAGATGTCTCTCTGGTACTTCATGTTACACCGATGAAGGATGAAGGCTTGGGTATCGGCGGGACAAGGAACCATTAGTGTGGATGGTGGAGTGGTCTCTGATGGCTTGGGCTATTCCGATAAGGTTTTGACTGGCATCGTCAGCAACAAAATTGTCGACGATAGTCTTACTAAGTGGTCAGATATATAAATTGGGATAGCTGCCATCGACTGGTGCATGTGGGATAATTAGATCTCATGAATATGAATAGTCGTGAAAATGGTTATGAGCTAGGATGCTGGGAATTGGTTGATGCCTTGATGGTAACTGTTACTCCATGACGTGGCAGAAGAATAGAAAAGCAAATGTTGTATTGGAAAAGCATACGGAATACATTTGTCTTTTGTAACTGTTCAGTTCATTATGGCAGTCAAATTGAATGTCCTCCTCTATAATGTGACATGCAAAATGCATTGAAACAGAGGAGTGTGATCAGTGAGCGAGAACAGAGTTCAGGTGTAGGGTGATGTCCTGTGCTGTATGCTATTTGTGGCATGATAATAGTATGAAGGACTAACCTGAGTGTTGGAGAACTTTGTGCAGGGTTATGCTGTCAGTTATTCTTCTAGAGGAGCAAGATGTAAATCTCCATGAAAGGCTTAGTGCCAGATTTGTATTGTAACTATATTTTTTGTTGCTAAATAATACAATGGCGATCTAGGCTTTTGGAGTGTGGGGTTTTTTACCCGTAAGGGTTTTCCCCACGTATATCTATGTCTTCTATTCTATCTTTTGTGTTAGCATTTCTATTGTTGAAATTAGATCTTGTTGCTTGTATTTCCTCTAAGGGTCAATGTTGGAAATGTTCTATGTCTGTTTCTACTTTTTGGCATAGTTGTGCATGTTTTTTGAAGTGATTGAAAAGAATTTAAATTCGTTGAAGACACCACTGTTCTTAGAAACAAGTTCAGAGATGCTTTCATTTCCTTACACTGTTATGCTATCAGTTTGTCTCCAAATACGAGTGTTGAAGACTCTTGAGAGCTTGCATTGCAAGTGTATTGTAAACCATTTCAGTTTTGATAATACATTGTGCAGTTTTTGGAGTGTGGGGTTTTTCACTCGATAAGGGTTTTCCCCATGTATATCTTGTGTCTCTCTTCTTCTGTCTCACTTTCTTATGTATGTGTTTGTTGTAATATCTCTGTTAGTGGTTTAACATTGCTGTAATAGTAAGGATAAAATTGAATTTGCACTCTCCTCCCCTCATTAGATTAGTGTAGGAAGTGATTTCCGCACACCTAGCTTCCTTTCAGTGTGGGAGGGGGTTGTGGTGTTTAGAGGCTTGCCTTAGTCAAGACTTGGAGAGATATTCAAGTCTTCCAAACACTGTTGTTAGATGAGAGTGCGTATCCCGGTTGGATAGAAGCAAAATCCAAATGATAAATGGTCAAAAACACAATAGATATCACCTTGAAGTGTAGATCTCACATAAATAAAGGCTCTTCAATCACATGAGAAGATGAAGTCAAATCTGCAATCACAAACACAATAACAATGCTCTGCTCTTGCAACAATGAATATTTTGAACTCACAAATATGCATAAAGTTCGCAATCATCTTCTAGTTTACAAATGAAAACCCAAACATGCTTATATATGCAACTACAAAGATTCTTGCTAAGAATTTTGTATTTCAAACTTGAGATTGCGGCATAGGACCCAAATAACGGCCATCAAACTGACATTAAAATTCAGGGAAGACCCAAAATAGGGTAGGACTAGGGCGCTAGCGCCCAAGTCCACCCCCTTAATTCTATTCAAGGATCATCAAAACGTCATCCCCTAGGTCCTATTTGCCATAAGACTTTGAGGTTTTCTCATCGAGATTCAAAATTAACATGCAAGATGCTCTCAATGCATTCTAAGAACGTGGGAGCTAAACCTTAAGAGGGAAAAGCCCCCAAGGGGACATTTTCTGACATAACACATGGAAAACCCACTATCATGGCCATCTCACACCAATAAAAGGAATGCATAGAATACTCAATCAAGTGCAAGTCTCAAACACATCACTCACACCAAAGTCATAAGATGGAATCACACATAAGTATAATAAGGTAACACTGGCATCACTAGTACTCACAAAGCATATATGATTACACACACCACAAAGAGCTCATAAAGGCAACATATGGCACACATTCCAATCAATGCATAAGAAAGGATAATACTCAAAAATAGGAATATCAATAATAGTATCACTACTCTCATATGAGCCTCAAGGCAAGGATGCCACCACTCTCATAGGAGCCTCAAGGTAAGGACGTTCCACTCTCATAGGAGCCTCAAGATTAGGACATTCCGCTCTAATAGGAGCCTCAAGGTTAGGATGCCACCACTCACACACAGAGCCTGAAGGTGCCCATTTGTCACTTACACATAAGAGCCTCAAGGATCATGTTTGCCACTCACACAAGAGCCTCAAGGTACATGTCCACCACTCACACATAAGAGCCTCAAGATGCATCCACCACTCATGCATGAGAGACACAAGGTGAACGATAACCACTCTAAACACTCAAATAGGCTCAAGGGGCACTTCTTCAGTGCACTCCTTGTATCTAACATCATCTAATGAGCTGGGAGCTATCCAACCCACATAGGCAAGAGATTCCTCCTTCAAGGAACCTTAAAAATAGAAAAAGGGTATTTTACCCTTGAAGGCACACTTCCCAATGTAACTATAAAATTAAATATATGGGAGAATACATCGTTCCACATAACATACAACATTCATAATTTCCCAAAATTCATAAAATAAAAAAAAATAATTTCTATGAATATCCAAGGTTCACCATTGGTGGATCTTGAAGCATCATTCCCCAAACCCTTTACCCAAAAAAGTCAACATTTGAATTACAAAGAAATACAAAATTCTAAAAACACCCTCTTCTTCCAATTCTGCCCAACACCACACTTTTCACAAAACATTTCAATTTTAGAAAAATATGACAGTGTTTGGGTAGGAAATTCAATTTTCCAAAAATAATATTTCCTACAAAATTTAAATTTCTAAATAAAAATAAATACATATACAACATGAGAAATACCTTACTCAAACTAAAGGTATGGAGGAGGGGGAATCTTTTTTGTTGTTAACATGCTTCGATCCAACCAAGCGATCTCCTGGTATGAGCAAATCAAATTTCTTTCAAGAGAGGGTTTCCAAAGTTCCATATTTGCTCTCCATTTTCCAAAAATTACATAATGAAAATAATAAAGAAAAATTAAATAATGAAAATAATAAAGTATTTTTTTTATAAATATCTCTCTTTTCAAAAATATCTAAACCCCTTTTATTCTTTTCCACTATAAAATCACTTTAAACATTAATGTTTCTTTTCGAATAGAATTTAATCTATTTCAAACACCAAGCAATTAATTAAAAATGCCTTTTCAATTAAATATTTTCCAAACACCTACTAGATCATTTAAATATTTTTCTCCTAACTAGGAAACAATAGCATAAATCAATGATTTCTAAGGCATAATATATCAATTTGCACGCCAAGCATATGTAGAATTACACAAGCGATAAATCAAACGCACCCAAGAAGACATTCACAGGTCCATCACAAGGGGATTCAAAATCGTAATCGATTTGGATGAGGTTTTCACTAGTTTTAACAACACAAGGATCATGAGGTGAGATGACCAAGTGTCTCATGTCATCTACTCTACATTTCAGTCATTGGTCAATACCTGTAATTTCCTACACACCCAATGCAAACGTTACGTGCATCTACCCAAAACGTAACAATAGCCAAAGCAATGATAGAAATTACATAAGTAAATATTAATCATTTAAAATGTACATTTCAATTAAATTCAATATTCTAATTTAAATACGATCAATATGCAATTAATCATCTAACATAATCATACTGAAGGAAATCATATCCACCCACCCAACATGTTATTTAAATGAAAATAGTGAAGCTGAAAATCCAATAATATAACAGTACATCACATGACCTCATCAAAAACTCCACAATAGTCATACAAAACATCTCATAAAACATCCAAACTACATACTCAGAACACCTCGATGGCAACAACCTCATCGGTAAGATGCAATGATGCCAAATCACGAGAACACACAAAACACTAGAGAAATACTCAATAACATATAATTATCTCAACTACAACGATCACTGAACACCACATAAGAAACAATACCCAAGAAAGGCCCCAAGACAGGCCGACCACTCTTCGTGAAGTCCAACTCTCAAGCGAGCAAGACCACCCTCATGTCTCGCCTCCTCTCGATTGGCTTCTACTACGAGAGCAAGAGTGATGTGGACATTCGCCTGAGGCAAGGAGTGGGTCATGTGTGCTCTATCAAAGCTGATTCGGCTGCCCAGTGCAACTGAGTCGTGTTTTTGAGTGTATAGTCCCATAACTCATTAGGTATAATGTTGTTACGATGATAATGCTTATATAATAATATCAATATAGTTGCAAGATATAATTAAACGGATGATAATTGAAGGTTTTTTTGAGATAAATTTGAGACATTTTAAAGGTAACTTTGTTCTGGGGAAATAGATAGATAGATGGAAGAAATGCATATAACCTAGAATATACACAAGAAAGCAATAAAACTACATACAGAGAAGCAACCAAAAGAAATATTAAAAAAAAAATTATTATCATTTTCTACTTACCTCAGATGGCTCCCTAAAGCCATTTTCAACTATTAAAAAAAAGAGAGGAGGAGGTTGGCCCAAAATTTCTTCTCACATTTGATAGAGTTTTTTTTGTTTTTTTAAAATGCCTTGGCCCAAAATTTCCTTCGATTTGACACGGTCTTTAAAAATATCTGATTGTATTTTACTTACAAAAGAAGTTTGATTAAACTGGGAATCTCTAGAAGACACGTCTCATTGAACGGTCGGAGCGATTCTTCTATTGCACGCCGACTGGCGAAGGGGTTGGTCTTTCGTGGCGATATAAATACATATGACTCTCTTCCATTTCGGTAATTGTTCTATTCCATTATCTCTATCGCAATTCGCATAGCATAAGCTTCTGTTTTTCAGGTTTCATTATATTCATTTTGCAGGTTTCAAGTATTACTGTGTAGCCTAAAGATGCAGATCTTTGTCAAGACACTCACTGGCAAGACCATCACTTTCGAGGTTGAGAGTTCTGACACTATTGACAATGTAAAAGCCAAGATCCAGGACAAGGAAGGAATTCCCCCAGATCAGCAGAGGCTTATATTTGCTGGCAAACAGCTCGAGGACGCCCAGCGTAAACAGCCGGTGAGTTGTAACTCACCGACTGTACGGCTGGGCGGTCGATGGATTCAGTCGACAAAATCTAGTGAACGAAGTGACTGTCTGTCTTTCGACCATTCGTGCCGTACAATCTGTCGAACTCCAGTCGACTGTCTTTGCCCAGCCATACAGGTTGTCAACCAGCCGGTCGCTTACAATGCACCAGCTGGTTAAGCTCTTCCGCTCGAGGATGGGTGTACACTGGCAGATTACAACATCCAAAAGGAATCCACCCTCCACCTTGTACTCCGACTCAGGGGAGGCATGCAAATCTTTGTGAAAACCTTGACTGGGAAGACCATAACCTTGGAAGTGGAAAGCTCCGATACCATTGACAATGTCAAAGCCAAGATCCAAGACAAGGAAGGAATTCCTCCGGATCAGCAGAGGCTCGTCTTTGCTGGAAAGCAGCTGGAAGATGGCAGAACATTGGCTGATTATAACATTCAGAAGGAATCTACCCTCCATCTTGTGCTCCGTTTGAGGGGCGGTGTGCAAATATTTGTGAAAACCCTGACAGGAAAGACCATTACACTGGAAGTCGAAAGCTCTGGCACCATTGACAATGTGAAAGCTAAGATCCAGGACAAGGAGGGCATCCCTCCTGACCAGCAGAGGCTCATCTTTGCGGGAAAACAGCTTGAAGATGGACGAACATTGGCTGATTATAACATTCAGAAGGAATCCACTCTCCACCTTGTACTCCGTCTAAGAGGAGGTATGCGAATTTTTGTCAAAACCCTAACTGGGAAGACCATTACTCTTGAAGTGGAGAGTTCAGACACCATTGACAACGTGAAGGCCAAGATCCAGGATAAGGAGGGAATTCCCCCAGACCAGCAGAGGCTGATCTTTGCTGGAAAACAGCTTGAAGATGGTCGGACATTAGCTGATTATAACATTCAAAAGGAATCCACTCTACATCTTGTACTTCGACTCCGAGGTGGTATGCAAATTTTTGTTAAGACCTTGACTGGGAAGACTATCCCTTTGGAGGTGGAAAGCTCTGACACTATTGATAATGTAAAGGCCAAGATACAGGACAAAGAAGGTATTCCTCCTGATCAACAGAGGTTGATTTTTGCTGGTAAGCAGCTTGAAGATGGGCGTACTCTTGCTGATTATAACATTCAGAAGGAGTCAACCCTCCACCTTGTGCTTCGTCTTCGTGGCGGGCTTTAGGCTGTTCTATTGCATCTGGCGGGCTTAGTTCTTGTGTCTGGGTTGTTGAGTAAATAGGTTTTTAATATAGACCTTCTATATGTGTGCCTTCGTAGCATGGATTTATATTAATTGGAATATGGTTTCCTTGTATTTCAGCCAAGCTAGGTGAAGCTAGAATTTGTGCCGGTGGCAAGAAAATTTAGAATTCGGGTTTCTTTTTTATTGTCATCTTTATATTTTCTATTGTGGATTATGATAGTATACTAGGCATTAACATGATGTAAATTTCTCTCCGAGAATAGATATTTATGGTTATGGTTAACATATTTGCTATGCAAATGATATAGGAGTTTTGTTTTGTTTAAAACTGTATGTGATGGGGTGGGTACAAACATTGAGATGGATTGTTATGGGATTAGGGCAATATACTGTTTCTTGACTACTGCAGTTTATTTTGTTTAAAACTTTACGTGATGGGGTGGGTACAACACACATTGAGATGAATTGCTTTGGGATTATGGCAATGTACTGTGTCTTTACAACTTAACATATATCTGATAATGGATTAATAGCTTGGATTCATATGTATGATTGGAGTTTGTCTGTTTAGAACTGTTTGTGACGTGAATATTTTATTATGTACTAATGGGCGCACAACTTTGATATGGTAATTAGTTGTATTATTTTGTTTTGATTAGAATTGTATGATTCTGATGTTATTTATTCTAATAGGGATTAATATGTATCTTGTTTCGATTAATACACGCTTGTTATTGTTAGGTTTTGATATTGAGACATGATGTATTTGTATGTGTTTAACGTGGTTTATCTATGTGAGTGATGCCATTCGCTGATCCATTTTTCCTGTTTTAATTAGCTGTTTTTGTGTTTGATGTTCTGCAATCATTGTTGGAACCCACATTGGAATCCCTGGAGAAATCCATTACTTATTTCTGAAGAACAAGGTTCTAGGAATTCGTTGGTGAAAGTATGGGACAGATCACAATGCGTAGAATGACATCTTGTTCCAACGAACCCTGTACTTTGTTTATGGTTGTAGACTGCTCATCAAATTGTGTATTAATCTTATTCGAAAACTGTGCAACAATAACATCTGACAAAAATCGCCCATACTCTAATCTTTTGATGGTTGTACAAACTGTTTTCCAAAGCTCCTTTTCAGCACAGGCAGACAGGGTGTTTGTGAAAGTTGCAGGCTTCAGCTCTACAGCTGCCAGCTGCATTTGCTTAAAAGTTTGTTTCGATTTTGGGGTGGAAATTGTGCTTGTTTTTTACAGCCCTAAAGATTTTGCTGTGATAGCATGTTTTAGCAGGGAAGCCATGGACTTGTCGAGTCCGGCTCCTATGCCCATCTTTGGCCCTCAAATGCAAGAGGAGATCATGCAACTTTTGCGGTTCTCAAAGCTTTACTTTTCATCTCCACTCCCTTGTTGGTTTATTTGCCTAAACTTCATTTTTAATTTTATAATCCAAACCTGTGGTGCTGTGAAGTGCAACATTAAGGGCCTCTGCTATGAATTTTCTCTATGCTGCCAGGCAATTATTTCTATACAAGATGGATCTGTAAATATTAATAATAAATTCAATTTCTTATTGTAGAATAGTTGTCTCGCTTCTTCCCTTGTCTACCAGTTTTCTCCCTTCTTTTATTGGTTCTCAGTCCTCTCTTCTGTTCCTTTGATCCTACAGTATGAATAGATTGAGGCAACATCACTTTGTGAAGGCAAGGGATTGGGTGCCCTATTCAGGTCATTTTATGTACTATTTATTCATCTAACAAGCCTTGAACATTCAAGGCTATTTTAATATGAGGCTATTTATTCATCTAACAAGTGTTGAACATTCAAGCCTATGTTAATAGGCGGATACATATATTTTGCTTACAATTACTTTGTCTCTTGTCTCTGTCTCTTGTCTCCATCAGTTTCTCCCTTATTTAGACAAATATTATCAAAGTCAATTGATATCATTAATTTGTACAAATCTTTTGGAACAGACTCTATACTTTTAATTAAGTTCCAAACAAACAACACAACCTGATCCAAAAGAAATTTACAAATTATTACACTGCAAACAAACCAATTTCCAACTAAAGAGAATTTGTTTTCAGACTTCAATTTGATTTATGGAACTATGCCATGTGCCACAGATTCCATCTGAAAGGTTTGATTTTGGATGAAAGCTTGAACACCTTCACTCTAGTCTTATAATCAACTATCCTTAGCACCATTGCCCAATAATACAATTTTGGAATTTGATAAACTCAAATCTACTATAAATATCTTATCGACCACATTTTCATACATATTCAAAAATATATTCCAACATCCCACTTGTTTGGAATTTGATAAACTCAAATCTACTATAAATATCTTACCCACCACATTTTCATACATATTCAAAAATATATTCCAACATCCCACTTGTAGACAATGCAAGACTCTTGTGATATTGTTGTATTTCGCTTTCTTTAAACAATTTAAAGCAATTTAGTGTAGAACCAATGTTTATGATGTTCATGTGCTCAAGCACCACACCTTAGACATGGTTTATCAAAGATAATCTCAAAAAGTGGATAAAAAATTGAATTCATTTAGTTGGACATATCCTAATGAATGAGGCATCCTTATCACCATTTATAGTTAATTAATGCGTAGAGGTATTTTGCAAAGGGTGGAGTGTAATGGTGTGACCCTGTTAACAAAACTCTTACCTTTTATCTTAAATTTGACAACTATTTACATGTCAAATTATTAATATTTAATAATAAACATAATATAAAAAAAAACGTTAAAAACAAAGATATATTGTCATCACTAGAGAACTTTGGATAATATCATTTTTCTCCTTTTCAAATTGTAACAAGAAAGTAGAAAATAAAACTCAGGAAAAATGTTAGAAAATTAAATATTATTTTATATATTTTAAATGAAAGGAAAGAGTGTTGAAAATATTTGATCTGTTAATTTGAAATATTTTTTAATTTATATGTTAATTTGAAATATTTTTTAATTTATATTTTGATTTGTTAGTTTGAGAAATTTTTTAATTTGTTAATTATAGTTGAAAATTTGATGGAAATAGAGTTGAATGAAGATAGAGTCATTAAATTTTTTTGTTGCAATTAAAATGTGGAAGAGGGTGTGTTTGGTGACACTAATTTTAATTGGCTGCATGGTAAAGACTTTGAGCCTTGAAAAATTCCATTATTCACTTCAATCTGATTCTAATACTATATTCATGTCAACCGTGGGATCTTAAAAATTTGTTGTATCCATAATATCCATATCTAATATTGTATTCATGTCTATTATTAGTTCTTGCCTGCACGATACTATAGCGTTGTTGCCTGTGTTAAACAGTGATTATTAGCTCCTAACTCAGCCAATCAAAATTCAAATAAATTATTTATTTGCATTGTGATTCGTTGAAAAATTTTGAGCCTTATTCAGTGCCTCACGTGAATCGATGGAAAAATAAGACTATTTTCCTAACTCGTGGCCTGACAAAAAAATGGCAGTCTGATTTTTTCTGTAATGTCCAAGTTACAATGCCGTCGGATTTTGGCTCGAGAATTTAGGGATTCTGTCAGGTTCTCTACAGCACTACACCGCATTCTCCACTGCCACAGATTCTCCACGGCTTTACACTGCATTCTCGACCACTGGTCCAGCACATAAAAATAGCCAGGTTTCCTTTGACTCGCACTGCAGGGATAAATGTCTGAGACATATTTTACAGGTGTTTGTGATTTGTTTACGGCATTTAATGAAAGCAGCATTGGCAGATGGAGATAATGGGCAGCAAAGGACTGATACACCCACCAGTGTCTCTGCACATCTCATCCTTCTCAATCCAATAGATAAGTTAGTTTCTTGGAACAATTTTATCTTGGCAGGATCACAAATAAAACTTCATAGAATACATATTGACATAACCGCCCTACCAGCATTTGGCAGGAACTCCACCGCAACGCGGCCTTGTTGTATTTGTTTAGATGAGATTCTATTTTTAGTATCCCAGTAAGTTTTCATTAAAAAAGGTACCATCCTCTTGAAATTTGGTAGTGTGTTTTTTTAATTTAAAACTCCCAGCTAAGCTTTTTAAATAGCTTAGGTTATTATTTTGGGCTTAATTTCTATATACACTGTTCAAGTTAATAGTTGCTGAATTTTTTTTATAATTTAGGTGGCATAATTTTGGGACCTTAACTTTGACATCTAATGTTGTTGATAGGGCTTGGTTTGGAATCCTTTAGTCTAAGTCTTAATCTCAACATTTTAGGATTTGTCACACGTAAATCCTTTGCAACCAAAATTATACATTTAATCAATCTAGAAATCAACATTTCAAAGTCTAATGAATGTTTCAAAATACAATTAGGTACTTGCACAACTCTCCAAAGTGAAATCAACAATATTCATCTTTACTCACTGAATACATAACATAGAGAATCATATCATGAATGTAGTTATCATTGGTTCACCATACATGTTACAATCAACAATATCCAAGGTCATGCCTACCAAAAGTCATTACTATTTGGAATAATTAGTTATTCAAATTTCATATTGCCAACTATTAACTAATAATCAACAACTTAGACCATTTTATTTCCCTATCCTTATACAAAAAATAGTGCCACAAGGAGGATCATGAATGTTGTAGCCACATTTTAGGAAGTGCAAATAGGGATGAGATAGAGAGGCTATCATAATCTTTAATTGCCAAAATGTTGCCCATAAAACTAGAGCAGTGTGGCTTCCTTATCACTCTATTCATCCTACTTACAGAAGGACAATGTTCCAAACTTAAACCATATCAAACTTGGAAGAAGCATGGCTAGTGTGTTCGGAAATGCCTTCAATGTGCAATTTTTACAAATGGAGATAGCAAAGATTAGGTCTGTACAACATTTTTCGCCTTTGTGGATTGCATCCAATGAGTATAAGGCAACATATATTA
Source organism: Cunninghamia lanceolata (assembly GCA_027924645.1). NCBI lineage: Eukaryota > Viridiplantae > Streptophyta > Pinopsida > Cupressales > Cupressaceae > Cunninghamia > Cunninghamia lanceolata. The sequence goes on from BSBN01000854.1 coordinate 13,888,556, forward strand.
ATGTCGTTGGATATAGTGCTTAAATGGACAACTTGCCATAGTCAAGTAACCTCTTTTTTTCTTTCTCAACAATGGTTTGTCTTATATCTCTCAAACAGTCAAGCATATCAATTACTCCTTTATCACCAATCTTTATTGGTAACTTCACTGAAAGATTAGATACAACAATGTCTACCATCTTGTATAAGGATTTCCAACAAAAAAATGGGACATGTTTTTTCTTCTCCAATGAAGAAGAAAGCAATGTAGGCAAATATTTCTTTTTCCTCATTGCTACAAGAACTATAACTACTACGTATTGTCCCCATCCTACTTCTCTACAAAGGTCACAAGAAAAGTTGGAAAATAGAACCGTCTTTTGTATATATTATGAAAAACATGTTGAGAAAAAGTTGGCTAGTGTTAATTTATATTGAGTCAATAGAGAATCCTAACATTTTACAAGGGGTCTTAAGTTCCATTCTTTATTAATCTATAAAAAATTAATACAACATCAAAAGGAATTGTTAATCACTCTTTAAAAAAGTGTTTTGACTTGCTAATCTAAGATAAAGTCTCAAAATTAAATAATTAAATATTTGAGAAACTATTGGATAAGGGTGCTTAGTGGAGCATAAATGTCACGTATCAATAATAAAAAATTAACAAGTAACTATTGTTTTATTTTTATGGCCATGAACTTGGCTATTTTTAGGGGGTCCACTCGTAGGGTTGGTTTTGTTATTTGGTGTTTTCCCTAATTTGTTTCAAAAGGACATGCAAGATGTATAAAAAACTACTCTAGTACCACTAATTTAGGGCCTATGGTTAGAATCTTGTTGGACAACTCTTAAGATGAGGATCTAGATGAAGTTGTAGGTAGTTGTAAACCATTGGTAGATAGAACAGAGAAAAGAAATAGAGAGATATAGAATTAAAATAGTGAATGTTTTTTAATTTATTTATTCATTCTATAAATGTCATACCCTTGAGAAACATGTATGGACATTCTCTTCTATTATCTACCTATCTGTCTACTTGAATATGAATTTGTAAATTTGTAAATTTATTATTTACAATCTATGTTATAGATGTATATGCATGCCAACAATGTCATTAAGATTGACCATACCACTCCCAACCAAGGGTTATCTCTTTTTGATGAAGGAGATGATTAGTGTCAAACAACTCTGAACTAACACTTTTGAAACTAAACTAAAGAGTAGAGGAGGGTGGAAGGGAATTATACTCGAGCCCTAAGGAGATTCATGTCATGGAGGCCAAGAGTCATTAGGAAGTTGACCCATCTCGTAGTGAAGTAGAACTATTTCTTATGTTTGACTCTTATCTACCGATGGTTGTGGTTTTGAACTAATTATTGGTTGCGCGATGTGCTAGTGGATGACTTGGCATAGTGTAAACCTTGAGGGGGCCACATGGATCATTGAAATCCTTAAGGGTCACACCTCGATCATCACAATGACTACATTATTTAATGGTAGAAATGTAACACTTAGAACAATGTGTCTAACAATGTTGAATCCATGGTAGAAACCAAAGAGTGTTTGGATGAAATATCATTATTGTAGAAATGTTTGATCATGTGTAGATTACTATGTCATTTTTGGAGCATGTTCAACCCTTGCTAGGGAGTGTAGTTTGGTCTTTGTGATCCTATGAGCATTCAAGAGGTGCTTTGGCATACCATAGACTTAAGAAGTAGCCTCATAGTTGTTGCAATCCATGAGAATGAGTTGGGTGCTATCATAGGTACCATTGTTAGTGAATCCTCCTAAATCATTTAGATCTACTTTGACATGGTTGTCCCTAGTAAGATAACTAGTATGCAAATTGGTGTATTTGTAAATGGAAGATGGAAAATTGGTGTATGTGCATGTAAGTTGGTGAATATCCTAATCCTAACCTGATTCCATCTTCACACATTCCTTGAGGATCCATATTTAATCTTCAATCTCAACCTTCCATCACCTTGGGATGGTTCCATGAGCATGGAAATTATTTTGGTTCAGATTTGCATGTGTAGATTCAACCCCTTAACTTTTAAAATTTAAATTTCAAATTGGATCTATTTTCCTTTTTTTTAAACTAGCCATTATGAGCTGACTAAAGCATGAAATATTTCAAATTGCATGATAAGGTGTTGTATAAAAGAAAAAACCCTAATTCATTATGATCCATCCATAAGCTCTCATGCAAAATGTACAGTATCATTCAAGGAACATTATAGAACATCAACATTACACCATCAACTTACATCAACATTCTAAGAATATTTCATGACTACATGTTGTCTTCAATCATGTTCTTTATTGTTGACTCAATAACAAGGGGTTTGACCAAAGGAGAATATTCTTTGTGTAGCAAACTCTTAAATAGTGTCCACACCCCTCTTCAGACACATGCTACAAACATTAAGGGAAACATGTTCCATATGTTGAAATCAACAAAGTTTAGATAAGAAGACCAAGTTTAGATCCTCACATAGGGTTCAATTCTACACCCACGCAAGTGAACTAGAACAAAATACTATTACTTTCTTAGTACAATGAGATAAAGAGCATAAGCTTATCTGGTAGATTTAATTTTTAGACATATTGACAAATCATTTGACAACATCTAGTACAATGAGATTGGCATCGAACTTAAAGCTAAATACCTTTATTTTATTTATATAAAATTTGTATATTTATTTTAATTTTCGTATCAATCTCAACTCTTTATGCTATATTAGATTGTTATTCATTACAGATTAATTAATTTATCTCAAATTATTTCAAATATAATTTATTCCTTAACCAAATTATGAGTACATTAATTAAATACAATAAAACTAACAATAATTTTTTTAAGCTCATGAAACCACCCATTTATATTAAATTCTTATTTGAATTGAAAATACTCTTAAATTTTCTTAGTAGCACTCATTATTTCATGTAGCCCCTTCATTGAAGAAGCCATTAACTAGCCAATCTTTTTAAATTTCATAATTGGACTTCCCCTTCTTATAAAAATATTACAACCCAAAACTGCAAAGTAACTCTCTCCATAAGAGCTTAACATATCCTTAATAAATTTAACTAATATCTTACAAATTCAATTCAAAATAAGAATATTAACTTAATTTGGTTACAAGCATAAATAAGATTATTAATGGATCCTTACAAAATTTATTAAATTCCATGCGTTGTGCATGGAATGTTTCTGTTTGGTTTCAATGTGGGGGCTTTGTTCTTTAATGAAGATTCTCTTCCCACCCGGGATGGTTGTTCTTTAGGGGATGCCCTCTCCCTACCTAAACAATTACAACATGAGGCCCTCTCCCTGCTTAAAACAATTATAAGATGCTGATTGTTTAAGCTCCCCTGTCACTCAACCCCATTTTACTCATATAAACTAACATCAACAAGCACACCACAATGACAGATGAGTGTTAAAAGTATGGACACTCTTGTCCTAAACACCACATAACCAAGCCCTTGTAACAAATATAAGGGATGCAGCCCTTACATAAATAGACATTAGAGATAAATCAATAAAAATTCCACACGAACAGGTTTATATAAGTGATTAAAAAATTATAAAACATGATAACAAGTAGACTGTCAAGTAAGGTGTTACCAACAAGTTTCTTTAATCTGCAGAAGAAACAGTATAGAAAATGGCCTAAACGGAATGTGAAGGAAAATCCACAGTATAAGTTGGGTCATCCATCGTGCTAATGTTTCTTGTCATTCAAATCAGGAAGTTAGAAAATAACTAACTGTTTGAACTTTCAACAAAAAGTAAACATTTCCGCAAGAAACTGAGATGGATTACATGACGGGAAACCCAAAATCTAGATATTTATAGAATGTGATTACATGAAAGTTGTACAGAGGTCTGGTGAGGCCAACTATGAATTTATCATTGGAGTAAAAGAATATATTTGGGCTAATGATACTGAGCTTCTCCTACTTGGATGTACTTGGAGCTATAAGAATTGATAGTATTTTTAACAGAGGCAGAATGTTCTCAAAAACAAATTACATACACATTAAACAGATCTGGAAAAATACAGAGGGAAAAAGATGGATCGTACCAGCTCTTCAAAATTCAAAATTCTCAATAAATACTAAAACTAACTCCCTGACTATGCATGCATATACTTAACTAAATTAAGACTTGAGTGACAGTTATTGGTGGAGTCAATAATTAGTAATTACATCTAACACCCCCCTTAATTTTGACTCCATTTTCATTACAATATTTTCAGCAGTGACAATTCCTAATTGTTGTTTTTGAAATTCAAAATTTGCTTTTGCCAATGGCTTAGTAAATATGTCTGCCAATTGGTCTTTAGAGTTGCAAAACTGTAGACTAACTTCTCCATTGCTGACCAGCTCTCTGATGAAGTGGTAACGGGTGTTGATGTGCTTGCTCTTCTGATGGAAAACATGATTTCTGGAAAGTGCTATTGCTGAGCTGTTATCACAAAAGATAGTAATTGGCTCCTTCTTTGTTTCTAGTTCAATATTACTTATTAACCTCATCATCCATATTGCTTGACAAGCTGTTGATGTAGCTGCTACGTACTCTACCTCTGCAGATGAAATAGTGACTCATTATACCTGTACCCAAACAAAATGCATAACCTGATGTGCTCTTTCGATCGTCAACACTTCCTACAAAGTCACTATCTGTAAATCCAACGAGCTAGTTGTCTTCAGAACCTGTATACAAAATACCATGTTGTACTATTCTTGCAATATATCTTAATATTCTCTTCCCTGCCTTCCAGTGGGATTCCTTCGGTGACTCCATGAACGTAGAAAGAAGGCTGACTGCAAACATAATGTCTGGACTTGTTGTTGTCAAATACATTAGGCTCCCTACTAATTGCTTGTATGATGTAGAGTTTACTGTTGTACTTTCATCACTTTTGCTCAATTTGGTACCTGGAACAATAGGAGTACTAATTGTCTTGCAATTATTCATTCTGAATTTGGTCAACACATCTTGTGCATACTTCTTTTGGCTGATGAAGATACCCTGTTCTGATTGCTCAATTTCTAGACCTAGAAAATACTTCATGTGATCGAGATTGGTCATTTCAAATTCTCTCTCCATAGCAAGCCTGAATTCCTCAAGATGCAAATTACCAGTGTATAACAAGTCATCAACATAGATACATACAATTAGAATTTTACCTTGCAAGTCTGTCTTTGTGTACAATGTAGGTTCATTGTTGTTGTGCTTGAATCCTCTGTTAAGTAGATAAGAATTTATTCTGTTGTACCATGCCCTTGGTGTTTGTTTCAACCCATATAAGGCCTTTTTTCAGTTTATAGACCTTCTGTTCATGTCCTTCAATCTCAAATCCAGGTGGTTGTTCAACATATACCTTTTCATTCATAATTCCATTTAGGAATGCAGACTTGACATCTAACTGGTAAACTGGCCAATGGCGTTTTGCTACTATTGCTAACACTGTTCTAACTATGTCCAATCTTGCCACTAGTGCAAATGTCTCTTCGTAGTCTATACCAGGTTGCTGTGCAAAACCTTTGGCTACTAGCCTTGCCTTGTTCTTCTCAACTTGGCCTTTCTCATTAAGTTTTGTCTTGTAGACCCACTTAACTTTATGCTTGTTTTCTCTTATGGTAAGTCTACTAAGTCCCATGTGTCATTTTTCACTATGGCTGCTATTTCATTGTTCATGGCTTCTACCCACTCTTTCTTTTTAACTGATTCTTCAAAATATATACGCTGACTAGACATCAAGGCAAACATTACCTGTTCATTATTGTCCTAATGTTCATATATCTCTCTGATAGTCCTGGAACCTACAATCTGGGCAGACTCTTTCTTGGCTGCTCAATATCTGCTATACTTGCTAGTTTAAATGTGTGTGGAACAATCTGATTGTGAATGGTTCCATCATCTTGTTCACACCATGCCTTATCTTCAAGAATCTTCACATCTCTAGAGACTATTGTCTTCTTGGTAATTGGATTATACAGCTTGTAGGCTTTTGATGCATCACTATAACCTACAAGTATACACTTCTCGCTTCCATCATCCAATTTTCTCCTTAACTCCTCAAGCACATGAGCATAAGCTACACTTCCAAAAATTCTCAAGTTTGTTACATTTGGTTTCACTCCACTCCAGGCTTCTAGAGGTGTCTTGTCCTTTACACTTTTTGTAGGTGATCTATTCAGGATGTACGCTGAACATGCAACTACCTTTGCCCAATAATCATTTGATAGGTTTTTAGCTTTTAACATACTCCTTGTCATGTTCATGATTGTTTGATTCTTCCTCTTTGCCACTCCATTTTGCTGCAGAGTGTACCTGGTGGTGAATTGTCTCTGAATGCTTTGCTCACTACAATATGTTGTAAACGCTTTGGAGTCATATTCACCTCCTCCATCAAACCTTAAAACCTTAATCTGTCTACCACTCTGTTTCTCTACCATTGCTTTAAATTGTTTGAATTTGTCAAAGCTGTCTGATTTGTTCTTAATGAAGTACACCTAGGTCATCCTACTACAGTCATCAATAAAGGTTAAAAAATAATAACTCCCTCCTATAGACTTTGTTTGCATAGGACCATAGAGATCAGTATGTACTAGCTCTAGTAGATCTCTAGCTTTGTAGGTTGCTGCATTTGGAAAGGCACTCCTCTGGTGTTTGGTTATTATGTAGCTTTCACAAGGATTATGGTGAACATCTATTGTTGGTAAACCAAGGACCATTAACTTTTTCTGCAATAGATCTAGACTGTTAAAGGCTAGGTGGTCATATCTGAGGTACCATAACCAAGTTTCATCAGAATTTGTAACATACTAAGCATAAGATATGGACTGCTTGACACTTATTAGGTTTAGGGGATACAATCTATTTCTAGTCATTTGGACTCTTGCTATGATCATTTCACTTGGGGGTTTATCTAAGATAGTACATGTGGAACCTTTAAATTTAACTTCAAACCCATTCTCACTCATTTGGCCGACACTCAATAGATTGTGTTTTAGGTTCTGAACATTTTAGACATCATGGATATCCTTCTTTCCATTCTGCTTGTTTACTACTGTAACAATACCTCTTCCTAGAGCATGAACCAAATGGTCATCTCCTAACTTGATCTTGGACCTGACTGTTTCATTAGAACTAGTGAAAACATTTTTATTACCTGTCATGTGATTGCTGCAAGCACTGTCCAATAGCCACATGTCTTCTTTGTTGTTGTCTTCTTCTACTAAGCATGATAGAAACATTGATGGGGTTCCTTCTTTTGTGTTGGACACATTAGCTCTGCCCCTGTTCTGATCTGCTTGCTTGTTTCTGCACTCACTCTCATAGTGTCCATATCGCTTACAATAATAACATTGTATATTTGATTTATCAAATATGCCTCTTCCTCTATTACTCCTGCCTCTTCCTCTCTAGTTTTGAGGCTGTGATAGAGGCTTCTCTGACTAATTCTCAACACTGTCTCTGTTATCAGACTGGGAAGAACTTTGACCTCTTATTCCTTTGCCTCTACCACCTCTGCCTCTTCCTCTACTAATTGTGGCTTGCGTTTGTGGGGCAGTTTCCAGAGATTCAGTTTTATTCTACATTCTGGCCTCATGGTTCAACATTGACCAGTCAACTCTTCTATGGAGTACTAAGCAAGATCCTTACATTCTTTGATTGTTGTCACCAACATATCATATGAGTGTGGAAGACTTCTAAGAATTTTCTCCACAACTTTCATGTCTGTGATGTCTTCACCATAGGCTCTCAGTTGATTTACTACATCCATGGCTTGAGACATGAATTGATCTACAGTTTTTGTGTCTTTCATTTGCAAGGTTTCAAACTTTTTCCTCAATATCTTCAACTTAGCATTATTTACCTTATCAATTCCTTGATATGCAGTCGCAAGTATCTCCCAAGCTTGATATGCACTAGTTGTTGCTGCTATTTTGGGAAATATGGAGTCATCTCCATTGTGTAGGTTCCATAGGGCTCTAGAATCTTTCTTTTTGTTCTTTGCATTTCTATTCCTAAGTGCATTGGTCATTGTAGCTAGGTTCTTCATATTTGGTGACTACGGCCTCCCAACATTCTAGATTTTTTAGGTAACTTTTCATTTTGATGGCCCACATGGCATAATTCTTGTCATTTAGTATTGGTCCCTGTGTGCTAGGGTTACTAGTGGATTCCATGACTACTCCTTCAATCTATTTGTCCTTTTCTTGAGCTAATTAACAAGATCTCACTTCAAAAATACAAAGACGCGTGATTACCTTAGCCCACTCTTCTATTGAAGGAAACCTACATGCGCTCATGTGTTTTCAATGTGGTGGGTTCTGTCTCTGCAGGGGTCAAACTTGACTGGTTCACCTCAACTGTCGACTGTACTATGAGCCAGATGCTACAAGCATGCACATCTGGATCAGATCTCTCTGCCTAGGAACACAACCATTCGCTCTGATACCATGATAGTATTTTTAACAGAGGCAGAATGTTCTCAAAAATAGATTACATATGCATTAAATAGACCTGGAAAAATATAGAGGGAAAAAGATGGATCGTACCAGCTCTTCAAAATTCAAAATTCTCAATAAATACTAAAACTAACTCCCTGACTACACATGCATGTACTTTACTAAACTAAGACCTGAGTGACAATTATTGGTGGAGTCAATAATTAGTAATTAAATCTAACAAGAATGGAGTGTGTGTAGCCAACAGAGGGGTCATCAATAAAAGTGTAGAAAGTGTCTTTGTTGTAACTGTTGAGAAGGGAGTTTAGCTCAAAGCTTCTAGATAAATCTAGATTGGCCAAGAAAATACAACCATAAACTACAAGGTCAGCCTTACCACTTACAATTGTTGCATTGCCATCATCTCTATCATAATCCCCTGCAACCAAGAAGGATCCCTTGAATACCTTCCTCATTGGAAGGAGACTTTTGTCTGTGTTATACCCCCCATTCTAGGCTCTGCATAGTATAACATTGAATACCTTCCTCATTGGAAGGAGACTTTTGTCTGTGTTATACCCCCCATTCTTAGATCCTCTGTCACCTCTGGATACTTGCCGGACCCGGTTCTATACCGGCAGCCACAACTCCTTCAGATCTTCATGCGGACCTCTGAAATCTTAACTGTAGCATCTCAAGACTCATATCTACTAACCCTTTAATCCGCATCCTCCGGTTCTCATCCTATACAGTACATTTACCTTCTTCTCATCACTGTTCTTCACTGTTCCTGACTGAGACTAATTTTCTCAATATCCTCAGCACACAGCTCATCAAATCCTTCTTGTCAATGCAATATGAGTATGTTGACATCAATGACAACACTGGATAACCTCATACTTGCAACAATCTCCCCCTTTGTCATTGATGGCAACAAATGATGTGAAAAACCATTAAGACAAGAACTTCAACTTTTCATATGTCTTCTCTTCCTTTACTGCTCCCCCTTTGATCATCAATCACTTGTTTTTCACATGTTTTCTCTCCCCCTTTGACATCAATGGCAAAGGGCTCATACTTGCAATTCTCATACATCAGAATCATACCAGCTGCTCCCCCTTAGTTGCAGCTCCCCATTAGTCTGGATCACAAGATATGACTATGATAGCCACCGGACTGATGCACATCAGTGCATCTTAGTTCATCACCGGAGGGGCCATGACCCCTAACTTCTCCCGGAGATATTCAAAAGAGTCCTTGGGAAGAGGTTTTGTAAAGATATCTGCAATCTGATCCTTGGAGGGAACATACTCCAATCTGACTTCTTCCTTGTTTACTTGTTCTCTCAAAAAGTGAAATTTGATAGATATGTGCTTAGTCTTAGAATGCAATACCGGATTCTTGGAAATATTAATTGCACTTGAATTATCACAGAAAATTGTGATAGGCTCCTCATATTCAACTTTGATGTCTCTTAGCATCTGCTTCATCCATAAGATTTGAGTGCAACTACCTGCTGCTGCAATGTATTCTGCTTCAGTTGTAGACAGAGATATTGCATCTTGTTTCTTGCTTAGCCAAGAAACCAATCTCTTCCCCAAAAAGAATGCTCCACCACTAGTGCTCTTCCGGTCATCCACATCTCCTGCCCAATCTGCATCTGTGTAAGCATGAAGAGAGAAATCCGGATCTCTAGGATACCATAGACCATACTCAACTGTTCCTTTCAAGTATCTAAAAATTCTTTTGATTGCCATAACATGAGATTCTCTAGGATCAGCCTGGAATCTTGCCACAAGACCAACAGCCTGCATTATATCTGGTCTAGTTTGAGTGAGATACAACAATCCACCAATCATTGATCTATACTTTGTCTGATCTGCTTTTGGAGAATCATCATCTTTGCTTAGCTTACATCCGGTTGCCATAGGAGTGTTCATAGGCTTTGAGTCTTCCATACCAAATTTCTTTAACAATTCTTTCACATATTTGGTCTGAGAAATGAAGATCCCTTCTTTTGTTTGAGTAATTTGCAGACCCAAGAAGAAATTCATTTCACCAAGCATAGACATTTCAAACTCACTTTTCATCTGATTTGCAAAAGTTTTGCACATACTATCTCTTCCTCCAAAAATGATATCATCCACAAACACTTCAACAATCAGAATGTTTTCATGATCAATTTTGAAATATAAGTTACTGTCAGCAGTACCTTTGTTGAATCCAATCTGCACAAGATGCTTATCCAACCTTTCATACCATGCTCTTGGGGCTTGCTTCAATCCATACAAAGCTTTCTTCAACTTGCAGACCATATCATTATTATCAGACAATTGAAATCCATCCGGTTGTTCAATGTAGACTTCTTCTTCCAGATCACCATTTAGGAAGGCAGACTTGACATCCATCTGATATACCTTGAAGTTTTTGAAGGCAGCAAATGCAAGAAGTAATCTGACTGCTTCAATTCTTGCTACCGGAGCAAAAGTCTCTTCAAAGTCAATTCCTTCTATTTGAGAGTAGCCTTTGCAGACCAATCTAGCTTTGTTTCTGATTACTTCACCAGCTTCATTTAGTTTGTTCCAGAAGACCCACTTGGTTCCAATTACATTCCTGTCTCTAGGTCTGGGAACAAGATCCCAAGTATGATTTTTCTCAATTTGCATCAGTTCATCTTCCATTGCTTTAGTCCAGTTTTCATCATTGCAGGCTTCATTTATTGTTTTAGGTTCAATCTTTGAAATCAGACAACATTCATTCTGATCTTGAGCAATATTCCTTCTAGTTTGTACACCTTTGCTTCTGTCACCTATGATCTGATCTTCAGAGTGATTCAGTCTTACATACCTTAGAATTTTGGGAGTATCCAGCACTGCTGTTTCTTGATCAGGCTCATTCAAACCTATCTCTTCTTCCTGATTTACCGGATCAGGCTGACTCTGTCTCACCGGAGAGGATTGAGGTCCTTGAACACTGTCTTGGTCATCTTCATCAAACTCATAAAATCTTGAAGGCTTCTCAATTCCTTCATCAACCTTTACATTGGTGCTTTCTATCATCTTCCTCAATCTCTTATTGTAACACCGGTATGCTTTGCTTTGAGTGGAGTAGCCCAAGAAAATTCCTTCATCACTTCTAGCATCAAACTTTCCTAGATCTTCATCTCTTTTAATATAACACTTGCTACCAAATACTCTGAAATATTTCACAGTAGGAGTGATGCCAAACCAGAGTTCATAGGGGGTCTTACCGGTGTTGTTTCTGATTTGAACTCGATTGAGAGTGTAGACTGCAGTGCTGATAGCTTCTTTCCAAAACATTTGAGGAACATTTGCTTCCAACATCATTGTCCTAGCAGCTTCCTGGATGGTCCGGTTCTTTCTCTCAACTACTCCATTCTGCTGTGGAGTCTTAGGAGCAGACAACTGTCTCCTTATACCCTGTTTCTCACAAAAGTCAATGAATTCACCAGATGTAAATTCACCACCTCTATCAGACCTTAGACACTTTAGTTTCAATCCGGTTTGATTCTCCACCATAGCTTTGAAGATTTTGAACTTCTCAAAAGCTTCTGATTTTTCTTTTAGAAAGGTAACCCACATCATCCGGGAATGATCATCTATTAACAACATGAAATATCTATCACCTTGCAGACTCTTGATTCTTGTCGGACCACATAGATCAGTATGAACTAATTCCAACAATCCGGTAGAAGACTGATCTTTGCTTTTAAAAGAGACTCTGCTTTGTTTGCCTAACTGACATTCTTTACACACACTATTTGTAGGTTTTATCAACTTTGGAAGATCTCTCATAGCCTGAGTATTGCTTATTTTGATGATGTTATCAAAATTTACATGACACATTCTTCTATGCCATAACCAACTCTGATCAATTTGAACAAACAAACAACTTTTATTTGAACCAACCAGATGAAAGATGTTACCTCTTGTCTGAGTACCGGATGCAATTTCAGTTCCGGAGCTTGTAAAGATTCTACATTTTCCATTCTTGAACCGGAGATCATAGCCTTTGTCCACCAACTAACCAACACTGAGAAGATTGTGCTTCAATCCTTCAACATACAGTACATTTCCTGTTTTGCTCTTACCATCAAAGGAAATAGTTCCCCTACCTCTGATTCTACCAGCAGAATTGTCACCAAACTTTACCATTCCTCCTTCATATCTTTCCAAATCTAAGAACTTATTCTTGTCACCAGTCATATGGTGAGAACATCCACTGTCAATAACCCAATCATCCTTTTCTTCCACTTGAGCAGCCAAGGCTTTTTCAACAACTTTGTGATTGACAGATTCAGAGAGTATTGAATCTTCTTCCTTGATGGCTATAAACACCCACTCATTTCCAGATTTGCTTCCTAGTTCTGATTCATCATCTGTTACTCCTTCATTGTCATCTTCTTCATGAACATAATAGCAATTCTTTTGAAACCTTTGTCTGTGAGTATTAGATCTTGCAGATCTCTCCGGACATCTTGAGGCAAAATGACCAATCTTATTGCAGTTGAAACACTTAAAGGGTAGTTTTCCTTCATACTTACCGGATCCTCTTGGCAGTCTCTTTGCAATGAGGGCTTCAAGTTGAGCTGTTTCTGCTTCTTCTTCTTCCATGTCTCTTCTTGCTTGATCATACCATGATATTTTCCTTGATGAGTTTTCACCAGGATCAAATCTCTGTTTGCCTTTCACATAGGCACTGGCTTTGAAAGCAGATTCAGTCTTGGGAGGATCATCTCCAAACTCGGTCATTTCAAATGCAGCTAGTTTGCCAGCCAGTTGTTCTCTTGTGACAGTTGTGTGGGCTCTGAATTCATCAATGGCAGCAACTTTGATTTTGTAGGCAGCAGGAAGGGATCTTAGGATTTTGCAGACAATCTCATTTTCATCTAAAGTTCCACCAGCATTTCTGATTCCACATACCAGCTCATTTACTCTTGGCATAAAGGTAGTGATGTTTTCATCATCTCTCATTTTCAATCTTTCAAATTTCCCTTTCAGACTTTGCAACCTTGCACTTTTGACAAACTCATCTCCTTCATACAGAAGTTCCAGTTTAGTTAGGATCTCATATGCAGTGGGTAGGTCAATGACATTCGAGAGATCTGAGTCATTCAATGCACTTAGAAGAGCTTCCTTGGTCCGCAGATTGTTTTCAGCTTCTGTGATTTCATTCAGAGTTGTCGGACCACCTTGTGGAGGTACATATGGTTTTGAAATCATACCCAGGTATGCTTTTCCCATGCATTCCAAGTGACACTTCATGCGACCTTTCCAGAGAGTGAAGTTGGTTCCATCGAACTTCGGACTATCCTTCTTGTATGACGACATCCTGGATCTCCTCAAGCGGTTAAGCTCTTGTCAGAGGAACTTGGCTCTGATACCAATTGTTGGATCTAGGGCATACAACTGAGAGGGGGGGGTGAATCAGTTGTATAAAACTTCTTCTCATTCAAACACTTAACTCACTGTTGTTAGTTAGCAGCATATCAAATAATCATCCATGGAAGCATAATACATAAACACAAGAGCAGATAAGCATCAACACATTGAACACCAAGATTTTGACGTGGAAAACCCGGTTAAGGGAAAAACCACGGGGTGATTAACCCAAGAATTATTCTCTGTTAGAAGAATAAAGAAAAATGAATGGCACATGCCAATAAGGGCTCACTGCCCGAGCACACTGCTCACAAAGAGGCCCACTGCCTACAAGGAGACACACTGTCTACAAAGTGATAAAAATCACAGTCTTGAATTGGAGAATGACATCTCTATCATGTCCGGATCAGTTCCAATTAAGCCCAACAATCTCTGCTCTGCCTTTCGCACATTTCTTCGCTATACCATACTCATCCTCACACCTCACACTGAAATGAACTTACAAACCGTTATTTATACAAGACATCGACTCAGGAATAAGCATCTAAGTCGGCAAACAACCATAGGAGTATCCGCAAGATGAATAACACATTCGGTCGGCCATCACAAGAACATTCGCAGGATGAACAACTCATCCGGTCGGCTACACAGAGCAAGAACTTCATCCGGAAGAATAACTTCAATTCCGGGCTCTACCATCAATGCGGACCAACAACACAACCTAAACATGATCCAAGAACCTTCACAAGCCTGTCTGAATGTCCAGATACATCCGCACTTCCTCTGCTTACTGGGATCTCTTGTCTTCCTCATCCGGAACTTTAAGAACACAGTCTGTCGCCACTGTCATAATGCAAGAGGTACTTCCGGACCTCCAAATCATACACAAATCAGGATGATACATCGCAAGGACATCCCAAACACTCCTTCCAATCCGCAGATTAGGATAATACAATTCCGGACCTCACCGGACCTTTTTGTGATCCTCTGTCACCTCTGGATACTTGCCGGACCCGGTTCTATACCGGCAGCCACAACTCCTTCAGATCTTCATGCGGACCTCTGAAATCTTAACTGTAGCATCTCAAGACTCATATCTACTAACCCTTTAATCCGCATCCTCCGGTTCTCATCCTATACAGTACATTTACCTTCTTCTCATCACTGTTCTTCACTGTTCCTGACTGAGACTAATTTTCTCAATATCCTCAGCACACAGCTCATCAAATCCTTCTTGTCAATGCAATATGAGTATGTTGACATCAATGACAACACTGGATAACCTCATACTTGCAACAGTGTGGAGCAGGAAAAATCAGGTTAACAAGATAAAACATTAGAATCAAAAACCCAATCCTGCCACCTTTAAGAAATCTATCTAAATGACACAAAATGAAAGAAAATCAAAGAAAAATGTTACCTAGATTGTGTTGATTCCTTGGTTGAATGTGGATTGCTTCTCAAAAGCAAACAACCATAGTTGCCAAAGCTGCCATGATGATAGATGATATGCTCAAAGTGCTTAAGGAGAGGGTTTATATATAGCTCTCAGCTGAGATTGATCAACGATGGGGAAAAAGTGGTGGAATGAACAGTTGAGATAATTCAAGAGGCATGGATAAATGTGTAGAAGACATGTGTCCATAAGAAAAGCTTTTATTAAATGAGTTGGTTGGCTTTGTTGATAAAGATAAGATTGATTTTCCTAAAAATAGAATGCTTTTCTATTTTAAGAGTTGGATGACAAGGATAATTGATTTTTAAACCAGTTAAATTATTTTTTGTACTTAATTTTGACATACTAAGGACAAGACTGACTTGTACACATAGAAGAAAGTGATAAAAGAGAAAAATGATAAGATAAATGATGGAGGAAAAAGCTAAATTTAGAAAATTGGAAGAATAAATATAAATTTAATAAATAAATTTATTTAATTTATATACATGATGAGAAGATAAATAAATAAAATATTAATTTTATTTATTTAAAATGGTGAAATTATATAAATTTAGAAAATTTATTTAATTTTAGAAGAATGATGGGATAATTAAATAATTAAAGATTATTTAATTATAGATAGAAAATAGAAGAATAAAGATAATGAAAATAGATGAAATTAATTAAATAAATATAATTTATTTAATTAATTAATGATAGAAGTAGATGATTTAGAAGAAAATAGATAATTGATACAAGTGTGCTAGACAAAATCGACATATGCAATGGTGAATAATGCGATATCAATTTTGGGTGTTTGCATTTTGCCCCTCTTTGAGACAATGTACTTTAGGATGTTGTTTCAAAGAACATATGACTAATACGTGAAGTAATAAAGCTATGTCCCAATAAAACTGGCGAGTGATGCCCCCTCGAGAGGAAAACCAGGCTACCAGGAAAAGACTGGATTGACTCGCAATTAGATGGCAAAACAAGGATAGACTAGATTGACACGAGGAATGTGGGGATTGGGTGGGATAAACTAGGGATGGAAGAGAAGAATTAGGGTTTGGCTTAGAAGAATAGAAGAAAGTAAATGAAATTCAATTGATCAATTCTTGTGAGAGCTATGAATTTTATTGTGGGATAAATGGATGGATGATTGATAATAGATGTCACTTCTTTACAATGGTTGCACACAAATTTAGAGATTGCAATCCTTATTTTTGGTATAGCATATGGATATTATGCACCAAGGTATAAAGACCAAGGTGACAATGTATCCAATGCATTTAGCATAATACAATTTTGTCTATTGTATGAGGTCAAGATGTTGATCCAACATACACAAGATATGAATATTAGCTATTCCAAGATGGACTTTGACTCTGCAAGCAAATGGTTTGAACTTATTTTCACTAGACATAATGAAACCTTGTTGGTTATATGCATAGGAAATTGTCTTAGCATAGAATAGTCTTAGTACACAAAAGGCTTTTTAGGTCCTCGGATGCAAAAGATATTGATATGCAAGATGCTAATCCCAACACGTACAAGATACCATTAGGCATAGTAGAAGAATAAGATCATCCTACAAACACAGCATACGAAAGAAAATGACTATGCCCCAGTCCATACTTCATCGTAACATACCAAGATATAATAAATCAAGGCAGTTATGACTAGGTATTAGAAAGAGACAAAAGATAAATCAAAAGAAAAAAATGACACAACCATCATGTTCTCTTGCCAAAAAGAGGGTGCTCATGGATAGATTGGATAGCGCCTTGCTGTGAGGAAAGATATATCATGTTGAATGCTGAGATGTTGGAATGATATAGTAAATGTTGGCTAAAGGCATGCGGACAAATGTCTTTGTTTGCCTCTGATTTGATGAGTGCTTGAGCTATCAAGACATGTGTAGTTTGTTTTCTGCTTGAGTTAGTCAAATTAAGATGGAAGATGGAAGAGACAAAGTGAAAAAGGGAAGAATGAATCATCTGTGCTTGTGTACTATATACTTCCTTCGTATTCTAGACTACCTACATACCCTGTATCCATGGGATCAAAGCACAATACAATGATGATGAAAGTGATGATATGTAGTTCTAGGTGTTTATTGATTATATGGGGAATAGATGATTAAAGAATATGAAATGGAAGAAGATGATGATTAGTGAAGGTTGGATGAAGGATGAAAGATGGAAAAGGTGTATTGCTTGTGCCTGAGTCTGGATACTTCCTTCATATTCCAGACTGCCTACATACCCTGTATCCATAGGATCAAGGCACTTAACAATAGAGATGATATGTAGTCCTTACAATGTTTTGATGGTAATGATGAAGGTAGATGGATTGATTAGATTATGGATTGATTGGATTGGTTGAATGTTTGATGATATGAGATGTTGATGGGATGTTAGGTGATGACGCTTTAAGTATCCACTCCAAAAACTAAGCACAAGCAAGTGCCCCCAGTGTGGGAAGAACTTATTATGGAAGGTGATGGATTAGGTGATCCAGCTCTAAACAAATGATAGAAAGGAAATGATACTTCAACTCCAACAATTTCCAAACCATGGAGATGAAAAAGGGGGTGGTCTTATTATGGATAAATAGGTTTATTAAGGGATGGGTGGAGTTTATTAGGGGACAAATGGAGTTTATTATGGGATGGATGGTATGGCAAACAAAAACTAGATAGATGGTAGGAGCTGGTTCTACACATAGTGCCTACTTGCCAGGTTTTCACTATGGTACTTATCCAAGGTCCCTGTTTACCAGATTTTCACCAGAGGATGGATTATATATATATATATATATATATATATATATATATATATATATATATATATATATATATATATATATATTGTTGGGGATGTTCCAATGATCAAGCATAAAATTTATTAAGATGAATGCTATATATATATATATATATATATATATATATATATATATATATATATATATATATATATTGTTGGGGATGTTCCAAGGATCAAGCATAAAATTTCTTAAGATGAACGCTATTGATAGGTTCATCCAAAGGAATGCCTTTAGGTGTTGAGAGACTATAAGCTCCTGATCTGTAGACTACTGTGATCACAAAAGGGCCTAGCCAATTTGGTTTGAGTTTGCCCTTATTTTCACGATCTTGTTGGTTTCTTTGATTCTCTTTGCGGACAAGGTCTCCTACCTAGAACCTTCTTTCCTTGATCTTTTTGTTATAACTATGGCAAAGATGATTTTGATAGACTTGAAGGTGATTGAGTGTAGTGAGGTGTCTTTCATCCAGTAGCTCTAGATCATTCAATTTGGATATTCTGTACTCCTCATCAGAAATGATATATGCTGTAATGAAATTCTCAGTGATGGGATCTCAACCTCAATAGGTAAGATAGCTTTGGTGCCATACACAAGAGCATAGGGCTTTAGCGCCAGTAGGAGTTCTAACACTTGTTTGATAAGCCCACAAGGGTGGATTAAGTTGTAGATGCCATTGACGACCAACTTCATTGATTGTCTTTTTAAGAATTTTGATGATGGTTTTGTTAGAAGCCTCAACTTGGTCGTTACTTTGGGGATAATAAGGTGTGGAAGACCTATGTTGGATATGGAATTTATTGCATAAAGCACAGACTTCTTGATTCTTGAAAGGGCATCCATTATCGGTAACGACGGCTTGTGGAACTCCATATTGACAAATGATGTAATGGAGGATGAATTTGGATATTTTCTTTCCGGTGATATAGGTCATTGGTATAGCTTCAAACCACTTTGTGAAGTACTCAACTGCAGTAATGATAAATTTATGGCCATTGGATGATGGTAGATGAATCTTTCCTATGAGGTTGAGTCACCACTGCGAGAAAGGCCAAGGAGTCTAGTGACAGGTTGTAGCTCATGTGCTAGAGCATGTATCAAATCCCCATGTTGCTGACATTGTAGACATCTCTTAGCAAATTGTTGTGCATCTTGCTCCATGGTTGGCCAGTAATATCTATCTCTCAAGAGTTTCTTAGTAAGGCTAGGGCCGGCAGAATGCAAACCATAGACACCTTTGTGTACCTCATGTAAGGCAACTTTAGCTTCTTCCAAGTCAAGACATCTAAGAAGGATACCATCAAGACTTTTATGGTACAGGGTTTCTCCAATGATGGTGTAACGAGAGGCTCAGCAGATAAAGGTTTTGCGTTGTGTGTTAGATAATTGAAATGGAAAAATATTATTGCGAAGATACTTGTATATATCCTCATACCACGGAGAATTGGGACCAACAATTTCACATATAAGCTTTCATTGTGAGACTTCAAAAGCTAGAACCAGGAGTTGTTTGACCAGAAACTCACATCTTTGTGCATCAATGGGCATATCTAGAAGAGAACCGATTGTAGCCATAGCATCTGTTGCTTTGTTGTTTATCCTAGGAATTTGCTCAAATGTGATTTTGGAAAAGTATTTCTTGAAGTCATCTACCATCAACTTGTATGGGAGGAGTTTTTCATCTTTTGTTTGATATTCATCCAAAACTTGTTTGATGACCAGCTGAGAATCTCCAAAAACTTGTAGCTGTCTAATATCCCATTGTACACCCATGTGTAATCCAATAATCAAGGCTTCATATTCAACAATGTTATTGGTACAAGGGAAGGCAATCCTGTATGATTTAGGTATACAATCACCTTGAGGGGTGATGAACAATATTCTAGCTCCAGATCCATGTTGTGTATATGAACCATCAAAGTACAGCTGCCAAACTACTGAAGAATATAGATTAAATAATACCTCATCAGGAAACTCAGGATGGATAGGATGAATATCTGTCATTGGTGCTTTTGCTAGTTGATAAGTGATCACTTGTCCCTTTATGGCTTTCTGATCAACATATTATATGTCAAATTCACTGAGAATCATTATGCATTTTGCTAATCTGCTTGTGAGTATTGCTTTAGATAGAAGATACTTGAGTGGATCAAATTTAGATATGAGCTTCATTCTTTGGTTCAACATGTAGTGCCATAACTTTTGGGAAGCAAACACTACAGCTAAACATGCTTTTTCCATGGATGAATAATTAAGCTCATAGCTGACGAGAGTTCTGTTGATATAGTAGATAGCATGTTCTTTCCCTGAGTCATCATGTTGAGCTAAAAGAGCACCTAGAGCTATTGTTGTTGAAGAAATGTATAGTAGCAATGGTCGATCAGGCACAGGAGGTAGCAGTATGAGAGGTGTAGCTAGATATTTCTTTATTTGATCAAAATCTTGTTGGCACTTATCATCCCATTTAAAAGGTTCCCTTCCGGAGTAGGTGTTGAAAAGGATGACATTTATCTGCTAGTTGTGAAATGAACCTGCAAATAGATTGTAATTTGCCTTGAAGACTGCAAAGTTGTTTCAAATTTGATGGTGGAGGCATGTTAAATATAAATTTTACCTTATCTGGATCAACTTCTATGCCTCTTCGAGATACGATGTAACCCAATAGCTTTCCAAAAATTACCCCGAAGGACTTTTAGAAAATGGCAGGATGTGCAATCTCCTCGAGAAATACACCATCCCTGCCTCCGCAAAGGGCTTAAATTTTTGCAATATAGAAAAGAAAGATGTGCACTTGCTTGGAGATACAACATGCCACCTCCGCAGAGGGCTTGCAAGCACACTTCATTAGTACCAAAATCATCAGATAGCTTACCTAATATATGCCCCACCTTAAGGTGGTTGATATTGTGTACCGATATCAAGCATGTTAAGGTAGGAAGAAAACACACAAGGGAACACGAGCTCTCGCAAAGCCCATGCCCCCCGAAGGTGACATGTACTTTACGATCGCCAAATGTTCCCACAAACACATAATTTCCTGCAAGAAAAGGTGTTAGCATCCATATAATCATGATAAACAACAATAAAAGGCTAGATCCAAGATAGACAAAGTGCATGGACCAGCAATATTGTTATATTTTGTAAGTGCGAGAAGACAACATCAAAATATTACACGGAGTGATTCTACTAGCCAAGCATCATATATATATATATATCAACCCCATCATCATGTATGGACTAGGTCCATTTTTTGATTTCTCGTTGAAGGGACACTAGTTCTGTATCAGTATATGTTTTTCATCATCCGCCAGCTAGATAGAACCACTAGAAGAAGGTAAACAATAAATAGAGAGAGGAGAAACAAGTGCCTTAGGGATAGTCAGGTAGGAGGGTGCCCCCAAGTCACCAACCACAACGCTATGTCCATAAGACACAACACACAACAATGAAAATAGAGGAGAAGCAATATAGAAGAATGATGGTACAAATAGAAGAAGGGTCACAACAGAGGCGGTCTCTCAGTATCCTTGACCTTACGAGAGAATCAAGGGTCATCCTCAGAGGTCTAAACAACACATAACACGTCACGGGGGAAACACAACACAGAGGTGAAGGGTTAGAAATATTTACCTGATAGAACCCAATGTTAAGTACATACATATCTAGGAAGTGGCCACCATTGAGAGAAAATATAATAGTTGCTACAATGAGCGTGGCTTAAAGAAGGAGAAATACATGTATGTTGTTTTGGTCTTGTTGATATTGTATTAACATTAAGTTTAGGATGACAAGAGGCTTTCTTTTCTTTAAAATGATTATATCCAATACAGATTAGTAAAGTCTTGAAGCAGATTATATAGGTACTTGAATCCCTTGTTGATTTACACCACATCCCTTACCTACATAGTCACAATTGTTATAAAGGATTTTAAATCCTTGACCATAGAGGGATGTCATTTCTTTAGAAGATGGTGAAGCCTCATAGGTCTCATAATTTGTAGTAAAGTAAAGGTTTTGTCATTGTTTTGTACCAAGGAGGCTTTGTTTTTCTTAGGAGTTTCAAAAGATTGCTTGGATGAGATCAATGTGACTTTTTATGTGTCAAGGCTATTAAGTTTATATTCCCCTACACTACAGGGATTAAAATCTAATGAACCCCAATCATCACCAAAAAGTGCATTTGATGGTGTAGAGTCTTGCACAACATTATTTGTGGCAAGAGGAATTGATGAATCAACTCATAGATTGTTTAAGCTCATATGATTGTAAACTTGTTTTTGCATTTCAATATGTAAACAACTATCCGATTCATGATCAGCGTGTATGGTGTAGAGCTTATCTTGGTAAATAAACTTTATTCATCTATGAAGGGTAGATGGAACTGCCCCCATGGCATGAATCAACGGTCTACTAAGAATCATATTATATGAAAGCGAACTGGGTATGACATGAAAAAGGGTAGGTAAAGTCACAGGACCCACCTTTACAGGTAAGGTTAAGGTACCTACTGATTTTCTACTATGATTATCAAATTCATGAATGCTAAGTTTATCCAGTTTGATTTTTGATGTGTTGGCCTTTATTTTGTGTAGTAAGTCCATGCCACAAACATTGAGAGCCGATCCATTGTCTATCATAACTCATTTTACCAATTTTGTATCTATCGTGACAAATATTATAAGAGGATCATATTGGTTTTGAACTTCAATTGATGGTAATTCATGTGGTTGAAAGAGAATATCCATTTTTGTCGCATGCATACTATCTAATACATCTGCTACGTCATTAGGCTTAGCAGTAGGTGGTACAATCACCTTTTGTAAAGCTTCTTGGAACATTCCATGGTATGTAGGTGATGTTTGTATTAAATCCCAAAGAGAGATCTTATCCAGAGTAGTGTGAAGATGTTTGACAAGATCATATTCTTGACCACTTTTATGAGTAAGACGAGGTGGTGGAGAAAGCATAGGTTGAGAACATGGAAGAGAGACAGGCACATGAGGTGCTTGCTTACTTTGTTTGTTATTACGGGTGTTGCATGTGTGAGCAATCACATTGTGATGTTGTGACACATTTTGAACACCTTGATTTCTTTGAGTAATTTGTCTTACATAGTTGAAGATGTAATTGGGAGGCCTAGGTGGTCTTCGGTCTCCTTGAACTATAATCACTGGTTTTAAGCAAGAAGGTACACTAGGTGCCCCTCGCACGATCATCTTAGGAACATTGCTACAAAGTCTATTAATGAATATTAAATTAACATTGTTTCCCTCTTTATTATACCTAACATCTATCCCTAAAGGATTTAATGTGAGACATTTTCTCATCCACTAATGCTAAATCTTGGCTAGGGAGAGCATTGGAATGAAAGAAAGGTACAGTGTTGTTAAGAAGGCTAGGTGTCGTATCATTAATAGAGCTATCCATAGTCTTCTCATCTAAGGTTCTTGAACACTCGATTATAGGAGAAGTAGGATAACTTATGGAATCCTCATCATCATCATTGTTAACGAAAGAAGAACTTTCACTCTCATCTTTCTCATGAGTAATCCTAGAGGTGAATTTAGTTAAATCTTCTAATATCAAAGGATATGCTCCTATGAATAATGTGAAGCTATCAAAATCATGTGTATAGAAAAGTAATTTCAGCTCATATGTAGAACATATAGAAGCATCAATATTACTTATATGTGTTCTTTGCTTGTATTCTCTATGTATTCCTTATGAATGCCTCTTGTGTGTTTCATGTATATTCCATGAATACTTTGTACCTTGTGTGTATGCTTCGTTTCAAACATGTATACTTTGTGTATGGCGTGTATACATTGTGTATTGCATGTATGCTTTGTGTATGGTATCTATGCTTTGTGTATTGCGTGTATACGTTGTGATTGCTCAAGTGTATGCCTTGTGTATGTCTTGTCTTTTCTCGTGTTCTCTAAGTGCTTCATGTTTGTATAAATTATGCCTTGTGTCTTATGTATATGAAATTCATCATAGACTCCTAGAATCCTAAACTTGGGGGCTTTATCACCCCTCAATTTTAATGACATTCTATGACTTCTATGTTTGTTGTGATTGCAATTTGTCCTCTTCATACTTTAGTGTGAGTATGAGCGTAAGATCATACCCACACTAAAGTGGGGGCTAAATGTTATGGAGTAAAATGTGTACCCTTGCCATTTACACCTAGTTTAGCACCCGGGTGGACCTAAAACAATTAATTCTTAATTCTGATGCGCAAAACCTAAAAGATAACTATAGGGCCGACCTAAACACACTTAAAGCATGACTTATCTTAGAGTTTTTGGGGCTAAAGGACAAGGGCACCTAGCGCCCTGACCCCTCTTATAGCCCTGACCTAATTTAAAAGTATGTCAACTTAGGACATCTCTAATGCTTCCTCATGTCGGCCCCATTTTGTTTAATTCTCCAAAAATCAATAGAAATACATATATAAGAAAGTTAGGTTATTCATTTAAACATCTAAGAAATCTAGGCACACTTGCACTCTCTCTCTCTCTCTCATGCTCTCTATTCTTCTCTGAATCTCTCTATGGTGGATTATTATTGTTGCACTAACTTCTTGCAGGTCTTGTGAAGATCTCTCTACTTTGGGCTACACCAACTTCTTGAGTCAAGTTGGGATGTTGCATCAAGCAAGATAGGGTTTCCATGCTCATGGTAACTCCTCTCATTTATGATTTATTACATCATTCTATTCTACTTTAGATTTATCTTTGCCCTCCTAGGGAAAGCACTCTTGATCTCTCATCATTGCTATTGTGGAGGTGGAAACACCATTCACGGAGCTTGACTTAGGCAAGCTCCTAAATAGCACCAACCCTTTTTCCTTTTTGTTTGTGTGTAGGTTGCATCCGGAGGAATCTGAAGATAACAAGTGATAGGAGACAAGAAGACATATAGGCGAAGGCACTTAGATTTAGAAATCTTGCAAAACCTTAATTTGGGTCTAGGGTGCCTAGTACCCCTATCCCACTCGTTTGAATGACCAAAACCTTCTGGAATTAGGTTCTCTCAACTTTGTTTAGCTCCTCCCTATCATTGCTTTTTGGGTTTTTGACAATTTCAAGTTTGTAGCTCCCATTTTCTCTAATTTAGCCCTAGAAACCCTAGATTTGGTAATTAGTCATAAGATCTCTCTCCTTGGCAACAAAGGGACCAATCAAGAGACCTCTCAACTCTCCTTTGAGGGTTGTAGTTGAGTATTGAGTCTCCTTGATTAGCGTTCCAATGTTATGTGGAGAAGGATTAATTTAAGGTGATGTACATGTTAGCCTAGATCTCATTCTCTACATAGCAGTTCCAAAAGATGAATCTGCTATAGATAGTATGAATATAAAATCATTTATTGATGAAGTTATCACTGTTACTGTTAATATATTGTAAGGTTTAAATTTATTTGGAATACCATTTAATGAATATATTAAAATTATTTGTATTTTTTTTAATATTTATTATATAAAATTTGACTTGCATTTAAAAAATTGATTGTCATGTGAAAGGAAATAATGAAGACTAAAATGTAAAAAAAAATTCTTGATGGGCAGGGTGGACCGTCAAATTTAAGCCATGCTCGACGCTGTAATTTCAGTAACATAATGACAAACATACTTAGATGTCTCACATAGAAAGCATGAAAAAAGCTAGATGAACTATGCCCAAAATAGGTAGTGATTTTTCTACATGTGGTGGGTAAGAATTCCTCAAAAAAAGTTTAAGATTGATGTGATTTGATGTTGGAATGGTGTGACTATAGAGGATAATGTTTAATAATTATGACTCGTCACTTTTAGTGGGTTCAAGCCAATGAAAAAAGAGCTCTTTAATTTATAACGGTATTGCACTAAAAGGTATTATTGTGGAAAAATTATGGAGTGCAGATAAATTATAATAGCAGTCACATGGTAAGATGTTTCCTATAAAAAAACATTTTACATTATAGCAACTTATGTAAAAGTAGCTTTAAAAAAGAAATGTTCATCACAATTTAAACTAATAATAAAAAGATATATTTGTTGATTTATAAGATGATGGAAGGAATTGTGTTAATTGATTAAGACATGAAACAACCTTCTTCATAATTACACTAAAAGGTGTTTTATAGGGGCGATCAAAATAAATTAAACAATAAAATAATTTTTAAATAATGTAAATAAAATAAAATGACTCTTAAATAGTTTTAAAATAAAATAAAATAATAGTGATATAATGTCTTATTTAAGGGGTTGAGCTTAATTGGTTGAAACATTAGGTTTGTGTTGAGGAGACCCAAGTTCAAATCCCCATAGGGACATCTAATGTGGAATTCTAAGTTGTGACTCTTGGTCTTCCATAGTTGGCTTCTAATGTGGATGTGCTCAAATTTCTAAGTGTTCATGCTTGGGGATGAGGAAATAGTGATATAATGTCTTGTAATAAATTGGAAGATGAGACTTATGAATAATATTTAATTTGTATTGTATATTTTAATGGAGTAATATGAGTTTATTTATAGTTGAATTTAAGTTATTAATAAATATTGTTATTTAAATAAATTTATAACTATTATATATTAAATAAGATAAAATTAAGAAATAGATTATTTGGATTTATATGATAAAGACGTATTAAATTATATTTTTTATAGTAAAGTCAATATAAATATTACATATAATTTGTGACATTTTTTTATGATAAACTTAGTAGGTCCAAGAACCCAGAGAAAAGGGTAAAATGACTTGGATGCTAGCAAAAAATGGCCACATTCATATTCATTAATAGCTAATACCATTTGCATACCTACTTGACCAATGAGTTGTTGATCAAACAAATTAAAAACTTCATATCTCTCACCTGAAAGGAAGCTAAAAGATCAACAGAACCACACCCATCAAAAAAGATGTATGGAAGTGTTTAAAACAATCTATAATTACCCTATGAAACTGAGAAACCAGCATATAAAACCAAGTTTGAAATGGGGGTTGGGGAATTACATAGCCCCCGAGCCACCCTTAGAAGCAACATTACATTTTATGTAAGACACAAACATATCTAGTCCAGCCACCACCTCCACATCCTCTGAGCCCTCACTTTCATGGCAATTGAAAAACACTAGAATAGAATCCATAGGAAGCGTCACCTTCAAACCCTTAGCCAATTCCTCCATTGCACATTACAAACACAATTGTCATTTTTTGGAAGCATGTAAATGATCAAGGTTGCAGTTGAAATAAACATCTACCTAGTGAACCACATCTTCAATATCATCATGTAAAGTACAAGCTTGTCGCATTTGAAGACAAGGAGGTGCAAGACAATGCTTGAGCCATGTCAAAAACATTTCACCTCCCTCGAGTGTGCCTAGGTTCAAGAAAGAGATTGGCCATGGTAGAGTGAATCGCCACACTCAAAGCCACATCCATATTTTTAGCGAGTTCACAAATCTTAATAACCCAGTGTTGAAGATCCAGGACTTTAATTTCCTTCTCAATGAATGCCATGAAGTCTGCTATCATCTCTTTGCCAGATACCTGATGTTTCCTCTGCTTCAAGCTTTTCTTAACACACTTTGCATTTCCCTTATTCCTCCCACCCATCTTACCAACCACTGCACATGACCCCTCTAGAGAAGCCATCCAGTGAAAAACCAAATGAAGATTACAACAAAGAAACACCTATGGTAGCTAATGCAAAACATGTTGCCACCAAACCTACTCATAAATATGAAAGGATTGAAACATAAATGCATTCAATACTACACATGTGAACACCATCATGATAATTAACTCCTATCACCACCTATCCAACCTATTATCACATGCTAGATGTGACTTATTTAAGTTATTATTAAAATATAAATAAATTATGTCATATACAATTTTAGATTGGCATTAACATCTAAATTTAAGTAAATAAAATAGTTTTGTCATTTTTTCTTCTATTTACTTATCTATTAGTGTGTTTGTAGAGTTGAAATAGATATTAACATTTAATATTTATATAGAAAAATAAAATAATTTTGGTTTCCCTTTTCTCATATGTATTTTCTTAATCTTTACATTTTTATTAATAAATCTTTTATTTAAAAATGGCTATGTACTTAATAAGTTAAATAATTTGTTTTGTTTCATTTAACTTTTTGAAAATCAAGAAAAAATGGCTCCTCAAAAATAAATTTGGAGATGTTTATCTAATTTATATCATAAATTTTACATAGGCACCTCAAACTAATATCTCTTGGTTGTTTTTAGATAGATGTATTTAATATATCTATACTAGTAAACATTTTTTATAATTGTTTACATGTGTGTTAACATTATGAATTATAAAATAGCTCTTCAAGTAAAAGTTAAAGTAAAGGATTTGTTTTCATTTAATTTTTTTGAAAATATTGAAAAAATAGTTGAAGATCTAAAAAATGTTAAAGATCTAAAAAATTTAAAGATATTCATTTCTAAGTGCCTATCTACCTTATGTAACAAATTCAACTAAGTGCCTTCAATATAAACACTCAAAATTGATATTTAAACATCTTTTAAATAGATGTATTTAATACATCTATAATAATTTAATCTAACTCTTAATCCTAAAATATTTGTTTATCAATATATAAAAACTAATTTATTTAGAAAAGTGTAAAAATATTACTTGTTTCTTTACAATAATCCATACTATTTTAAAACTTCACTTTGAATCCATGGGCAGCATACTTTTACTCTAAAGAAAATAGGAAAGACTTATTCCTTTCACTGATTAGTCATGTTTTTTTTTTTTTAAGGGAATGCAGTTATTCTTAAACATAATTCAGTTTAAGAGTCAAAATTTTAACCAATAAAATAGGACAAATATTTGACATTTTAATATAGATAAGATGTAAAATTACTATTAACTATTTGACAGATAACCATTACACTAAACTATATTTAAGTAAATACACTTCAAAAATTCTAAATAAAAACAATCTATCATCATAATCATTCTACTAAAAGGAGAAATTGCAGATCAGTTTTGCAGTTAACTATTAATTACACTTTGTTAGGAAAAGAAAAGTATTTTTCTGTACATTTGTGTTAGCCGCCGTTGAAAGACCAAATTTCGAACTGTTAGCCCAATTTTAATTGCATTCAATCGAGGCAGAGCAGATATCAAACACGGGAGGAAACTCCAAAAATTAATTCCGTATTTAGCCGATAGGCTATTATATGTTACCCTTCAGCCGGAAAGTTTTTTCACGCCGAAAATTTTTCCAAACTCGTCGGTTTTCCTTACGCGGGAAAAAAAATCGTGTCAAAAAAGTTTGTCTTTTTTTTTTATTGCGAAGGAAAGGGAAAACGGTTGAAAGCAAATTAGTTAGGCGAGCATATCAAATTGCATGATTTGAGGTGAGCTGAAGAGAATCGCCTTCCAAGAATCGATTCAAAGCCGTGGAGAAATTTCTTTTTAATTTCTGAAGGTATTTGCATCACTTTGTACTAAAATATGTTTGTTTGGAATTTCACTAAGCACAGAAAAATCGAAACCCATTACTGCTTTTTTTAAAAGATATGTGGAAATTTACATGTTCTTTAGATAAATGGGTTTTTATCAAAAGATCAGGCGGTTTCTGATTTATAATTTTTAAGTAAAACGATGGTTCGATCTTATAGAGAATATAATGACAACTCTTCTCAAGGAAATTGAGCTGTGGCCTTCTGTTTTGGTCATTTCTTTAGATTCTCTCTTTCGTTGATTTTTTTTACATGTTCTCTAGATAAATGGGTTTTTATCAAAAGATTAGGCCGTTTCTGATGTATAATTTTTAAGTAAAACGATGGTTCGATCTTGTAGAGAATATAATGACAACTCTTCTGAAGGAAATTGAGCTGTGGCCTTCTGTTTTGGTCATTTCTTTAGATTACTTCTTTTGTTGATTTTTTTTACATGTTCTTTAGATAAATGGGTTTTTATCAAAAGATCAGGAAGTTTTTGATTTATAATTTTTAAGTAAAACAATGGTTTGGTTTGATTTTATAGAGAATATAATGACAACTCTTCTCAAGGAAATTGAGCTGTGGCCTTCTATTTTGGTCATTATGGTCATTTTCTGTAAATCGCTAGCCTTGTGGAGACCATTGTCACCATTGTCTTTGAGTTAAAAGAATGTTATGGCACTAAAATACCTTAGATACATTGATCAGTGTTGTCTGTGCATTGAAATTTGGTCACAGAATTTCTAATTAAAAAAATCTGTCATGCAACACAAGGATCTAAGGGAACTACTGAAGGAGGGAAAATTAAGATTTTGTAAAGTCTTTTTTATTTATTTTTTGTTATGTTAAATATGGCAAGCAATATGCAACATTCAATTTGTGAGAAGACTTGCAGTGCCAGCTGCTGCGCTTTTTCTTATAATATCCATGTGTTCCCTTGTGACATAACTGACCTAACTGACAAAGGGCTGTTTTACAATACACTGATCAAAAGCTTTTGTCTTGCAATCAAATTTGTATTTAATATTTATAAACATTTTGTGTTTCACTTTCTGCTGAGTATTGTCCCCAACTTTAGCAAATAAAAAACAAAACCGAAGGAAACAAAAATATACGCAAAAACTTCACAGCCAAGGTTATCACTGCCGCCGCTGCTCATAACTACGGCAACAAAAAACAGGAAAGGCATGCAAGAATGTCATTATGGGTATCGCTACTACACGTTGGACAAGGCCATATTTGGCGGCATCATGGTCGTCTATCTATTCCAATTCAACTGTAATCGCTCCAAGTGTAACAGCAGTCATTGGCCAATTTAGTAGACAATGGCAGCTTTCAGTCAAGTGGAATTACAAGTGGACACGAAACTCCTACAACTTTGTGCCCATCAGGCATTCCAACTCTATCAATTTCAACTTTCATTAAAAAAATTGATCTAAAATATATTTAACAAAAATTTAATTAAAACCAAACTTTGCAAATTCTTTACAAATCTGAATTAAATCTTAGCATTCCCATAGCTACAACCTTATTAAAGCATACTATTTTATTTCATCAATCAACAATTTTTTAGAAAAATTTTTAGCCCTATTTGTTTGATACAATTATAGGCATGCTTAGAGACCATGATTTGTCTATGACTCATTTATGTAATGTGTTTGCTTTGAAAGGCCATTACATACAATTTTAAAGGATTTTTTTTTTATGTATATAGTGTTGATTGATTTGTTCTTTTATAAGTATTTGAAGGCTTGCTTCTTTGAATTAGCTCATTTTAACAAATATAGTTTTTGCTGTGGTGATTTGTGGCACCAGTCATAGTTTATAAAGATGACAGCAAGGTTGAAAGAAATAAAATTGAAATGGGCTAAAGCTTGTACATTTTCATAAATCTCTTTTACAATTTTATTATATTGAAGATGGATTTAACATAATTACCATGTTTAGATGGAAAGCTTGTGCATATTCATAAATCTCTTTTACAATTTTATTATATTGAATATGGATTTAACATAATTACCATGTTTAGATGGACTTGGACAAAGCTCAATTTGGACTAATTTTTTTGGCTAAAGATAACTAGGGTCAAGGGACTTACACATAGAAAAAGTTGGCAAGCAACACTCATGTGGTATTGTACTCCTCACGCTGAGTCAAACCAAGAACAACATGAAACCTCTAATCTAGAAGACATATCGAATTCATCTACGGGTTTAAATTCTACATCTTAATTTTCATATATAACAAGTAAATTGAGTGAATGGTCATCCAAATATCTTTGTGCGTAAATCATTCTCAATGGTGATCACTTTAGCACCATATGTCAAGAAAAAATTACCCCAAAAGTGGAAGCAGAGACTTTCTGTCATTCTTACTATTTACTCAACTTTAAATCAAAATGTTATCACAAGAGTGTCTTTTACTTTTCTTTGTATACAAAATTTGATAAATAAAAAATTTTGTATCTTCTAATGCACTATTGGAATCATACTCTCTAACATTTTAGCTTAGATATAAATTTCTTTTGGTGCAAGTGCTAGTAACTAGGCCCCTTTAGTTTGTCTCACAAAAACGCATGCATCAATATCAATATTTCATTTTTCTTGTTGAATTTCTCTATGTTTTAAGTTTAAGCCTTGAAGGTCCGTGCAAAGTAGTGTTAGCACCTTTAACTAGAATGAGATCCTTCAATAGCATATGCCAACCACTTGTAAGTCTTTACTACTCCCAAAGACCCACTATAGGAGGTATCCTCTGGGATCTCTTATACAGCCAAAGGGTAGATTGATCTCATTTATATTTATAGACCATTCATTCATTGGTGTAAGTGTTTAATATGGCCCAAACTGACTTTTAAACTGCTTTGATAGGTACCCAAATACCCCTGGAATATGGATGGAAGAGCAGCTGGAGGCGTAGAAGCCCATTGTCAATGTTGTTCATGTAAAAGGGGGTGTTTTCTTCCTCTAATTTGACACGTTGGGCTTTTCATGTGGGTAGGTGTAGTTCACACCTTTTAACGTGCAATGTTTATATAAATTATTTCCACATGATCTCTACTAAGTGAAATGTTTTGGAACATTGCATCCTTTATTTCTTTCTTTCTTTTTTTTATGTTAGAATGAATTGATTTTAGTGGTCATTTTAAAATTTTCCTCCACAATTATATATGTGGCACTTTAGATTTTATGACAATCCTTCTGAGATAACTCTTTGTTAGTGTTTCTATGGTAGCCACTCCATCTCACCCAATTTTGCATGAGTAACTAGCCTATGTAATTATCAAGTAGACTAGCATATATATATATTTAAAAATATATCTAAAATATGATGAGAGATATCCTTTTCGAGGTGCCCAGTCTAACAGTTAGTTAGAGGCTTGTTCTTTCTTCATTCTGCTAAGTAGAGAGGTTATCTTATTCCACTCTAACCCAACCTCCGTTACATTTACTTTAAATGTGGAGGCAGAGCTTTGATAAGCAATTGTTGAAATTGAGTCATTTTCTTTAAAAGGAGTTAAAGATCACAGTTGTCGAATGTAGGAAGTAATGACAGGTTGAGCAAAGGCTTAATTTAGTTGCACTTGGATGTATGCTTCAATGATTATTGTGACAGTGATTTTTGTCATCTATTATTCAAATTTTTAGCCTCCATTTCTATTCAAAGGCCATGGCAGTTCATATTCTTAGAGGGTTAAAAGCTAATTGTAATGCATTTGTTTACTTTCAATAAGAATTTGTAGGTTGGGGTTTGGTTGTGATACATACTGGATCTTCTAGCTGCTATATCTATCATTTTAGGGTTTTCTCTAGTTTGTTTTGTTAGACTTAGTTTGATTGAGCTATAAGATTATTTTAGTTTCTACTCTTATATAGTTTGTTTTGTTTTCTTAGGGTTTGGGAAGAGATGGAAGGCCAAATGAGCAGTAGAAAGGTGGATAAAGTTGATGAAGATGTCAAGAAATTTGAGGACAAGCTTTAGTTTGACATAGATCAAGTTATGAATGTTTTGTCCAAAATCCTGAAAATGTGGAGTGTATTTGTGGAGGATTTGAAAACAATAACCTTGTTTTTACTTCAAATTGAAGAGAAAATTACAAGTTTTATTTTGCAAAGAAAGAAAGATGTATGGGAAAATTCAATTTTGTTAAAACTAGTTGAAGAGTTTTTCAATAGCAGCTTGGAAACTCTAAAATTCTACATTATTTTTCTAAAATGTTTGACAAAGGCGATGGTAACTAGTTTGTAATTAAGAAGACTTTACATGATATATGACTAGATGGACCCCTTCTGGACAAACGTAGTACAGGAAGATTTTGGAAGCTCTCGAGAAATCCAAAAGTGTAGGTAATTCATTTTCTAATGAATTTTAATCATTCAAATTTTGTTCGCAAACTACACACTGACATGCTGGAAAATCTTCTTTCCCATAAATGAATATTGTATATAAATCTTAGGCATGTCAAGGCATGAAATAAGATTCCACTGTCATTTTTGTGGCCATGATTGTGATTGTGTTGATTTGGTGAGTGGTGGTCGTTGTGTCATCGACTCCCACGAAGGATAAGAACAAGGATCACAAGGAATGAATTGACGTCCTCCACAAAATTAACAACATTAGAGGCCAGTGGGAGCTTGCATGGGAATGTCCCATTATCAATGCAATGTAAAGGGGGAGTTTTATAGCACTTCATGACCTGAATACCATTAACATTATTGTCAAGAAGCTGCAACTTTGTATCAAATCATTTCTCATAATCGTAGAGTCGGCATTGATCGAGAGAGATGTGTTGTTATACATGGACAATCTAAGGATGGAGCATCAATTTTGCTTGTATAATATCAAATTCCTTTCCAAGGAAGTGGGTTATTGTGGTACAAAAATTATTGAGGCTAGGATTTTGGTTGTAGACAAGATACAGAGGTAAAGTAATGGACTTATTGGAGCAGGAGATGCTGGAGATAACTCACATCTATAGTGTGTTGTCATTAATTTGAAGAGTGAAACATATGTTAGTTTTAGTTCAAGTAGTTTGTTAGAGTAGTGCTTTAAGAAATGTCAAATAAATTAGTTTGTTGTTAAGTTTAGATCAAAATTTGTAGGAGTTGGTTGTCTCTAGGGTTATATAAAGCATGTAATGTTCTAAAGTAAAATATATGGACAATTTCATTTGTGTGTATCTCTTGTCTTTATATTACTATTATTTTTCATAATTTTATTAGAACTTTTTAAAGATTTTTATTTTATTTTATTAAAGTTCTAATAATCTTTAAAAAAATTCTAATAGAATTATGAAAAATAATAGTAATATAAAGACACGAGATACACGCAAATGAAATTGTTGATATATTTTACTTCAGAACATTACATGTTTTATATAACCAGGTAGAGACAACCAACTCCTACAAACTTTGGTCTAAACTTAACAAAAAAGTGATTTATTTGACATTTCTTAAAGCATTATTCTAACAAACTAGCTAAACTAAAACTAACACATGTTTCACTCAAAAATTAATGACAACATACTACAGATGTGAGTTATCTCTAGCATCTCCTACTCTAATAAGTTTGTTACTTTATCTTTGTATCTTGTCTACAACCAAATTTGTGGCCTCAATAATCTTTGTACTACAATAACTCACTTCCTTGGAAAGGAACTTGATATTATCCAAACAAAATTGTTCCTACATCCTTAGATTGTCCATGTATAATAGCACATCTCTTTTGGTCAACACCAACTCTATGATTCTGAGAAATGAATTGATATAGAGTTGTACCTATTCTTGACAATAATGTTAATGGCATTCAGGTCATGAAGTGCCATGAAACTCCCCCTTTGCATTGGATTGACAATGGGACATTCTCATGCAATCTCCCACTAGCCTCTAATGTTGTTAATTTTATAGAGGATGTCAATCTATTCCTTGTGACCCTTGTCCTTGTCCTCTGTTGGAGTCGATGACACAACGACCACCACCAACCAAATCAACACCATCACAATCATGGCTAAAAAAATGATAGTGGAAATCTTATTCCATGCCTAATCTTTTTATCCTATATTCATCTCTAGGAATGGAGTTTTTCCAACATGTCAGTGTGCAATTTGTAGATAGAATTCAAATGTTTGAAAAATCATCATAAAATGGATTATCTACACTTTTGAAATTCTTGAGAGCTTCCAAAATCTTCCTGTACTACGTTTCTCTATGAGGGGGTCCATTCGGTCATATGTCATGTAAAGCCTTTTAAATTACAAACTGGTTGTCCACCACTTTTATCAAACATTTTAGCAAAATAATGTAGAATTTTAGAGTTTCCAAGCTACTATAAAAAAAAATTAATTGGTTTTAACAAAACTAAATTTTTCCATACATCTTTCTTGCATTGAAAGTAAAATTTTTAATTTTCTTTTCAGTTTGAAGTAAAAACAAGGTTATTGTTTTCGAATCCTCCACAAATACACTCCACACTTTTAGGATTTTGGACATTCATAACTTGATATGTGTCAACCTGGATTTCATCCTCAAATTTTTTGACATTTTCATCAACTTTCTCCACCTTTCTACTACTCATTTCACCTCCCATCTCTTCCGAAATCCTAAGAAAACAAAACAAAATAAAGAGGAGCAAATTTTGAAATAATCTTACAAATCAATCAAACTAAGTCCAACAAAACAAACTAGAGAAAACCCTAAAATAATAGATATTGAAGCTAGAAGATCCAATATATATCACAACCAAACCTCGACCCTCAAATTATTATTGAAGACAAACAATTGTGTTACAATCAACTTTCAACCCTACAAGAATATGAACTGCCATGGCTTGTGAATAGAAATGGAGGCATTAAATTTGAATGATAGCTCGCAAAAATCACAGTCGCAATAATCACTAAAACATACATCCAAGTTCAACTATATTAAGCCTTTTTCCCAACCTTTCATTACTTCCTGTAATCGAAAACTGTGAGGTTTTGGTTGAGTGTTGTCTTTAATTCCTTTTAAAGAAAATGCCTCAATTTCAACATCTCTGCTTGGCATAACGAAGAGAGAGCAAGGCCCTCACCAACTATTAGATTGGGCAGAAGGGTATCTCTCAACATATTTTAGATATATATTTTTTAAATATAAATATGCTAGGTTAGCAAAGATTTATTTTAATATACTGAAACTACTATACTCACTGCCTAATATATCTTTGCATGTGGAGTATGTTGTAGAATGTGAAGCTTGTTTAGATTGATTCTACCCATTCGCTCTACTATCCTTGTCCTATGGTTTTAAAAAATCTAAGCAAATCTATTCTAATGAAGTTTCAAGACTAACAAAGTAAGTGATTTTCAACTTTTTGTGGTTGCATTTTTAGCTTTCAATAAACCAAATAATTCCATGAGGACATAAACCACCCCTTCTCTCTCTGTTGTATTAGATATCAAATTTATGGTTTCAAATCTAATCTCCCTATCCTAATTATATTTCCTATTCTTTTAAAGAATTAAGATATGAACATTTTTAAAAGTTTCAGATAGCAAATAAATTCATTGTTCATGCACCTTAGTTGCAATAAGATGACCCATAACTATTAATAACATGTGGTAAGGTTTAAACAAGTGACAAAAAATGCATTCCTAAGCATCCCATTTAGGGTTTTCTTGAGCATTATATATTCAAATTTGGGTCACAAATTGATTGACCCCACCTACAAAAGGCATAACTGAAAATTGCAACTGTATAGAAAATTTTGATTTGTATAGTTTAAAATTAAATGTGGAAGTCTATTTGGCTTGTCCAATCAATTGATTTTACAATTGATACAAATTCAAATTGTGAACTCCTAAGAAAAGTTATGAAAGGGTAAATGTTGAGACCTCTTCAAGTCCGTTGAGCACCTAGTCTATATCAGCCAAATTCCAGTAAGTAAGAAGCTCGTCCACAATATCCAAATTATCTCTAGTTTTGGATAATCTAGAAAAGAGCTTCTCCATTTGCATTTTTGCCTTTTCTTTTATAACTCTTCCCAACCTGCCAAAGAAACCCACCTTCTCATTCTCTGCTATGCAAACCATCCTTCCTACTAAATGACTATGAGGCAAATGAAGGTGTGATACTAGGATGGCTGGAGAGGGGATGGTGCCACAGATCTAGAGCAAGTTGAGCCACCCATGATGCGGCTCCTTTTGTACACCTTTGCACAAAGTGGCACCCTCCTCCTAGCTGAAACACATAACTTTATAAACCAAAACAACATCCTTGCTTTGCACACCTCTACACAAAAACAAACAAATGTATAACAACATACCAAATATAAACCATGTAAAATCAAACAAAGCATTAATATTAACATATTAATGACATATAATATAATCATGCACATTTCATCATTGACACTATGCCAAAGAATTAAATAATATAAACCCACAAGACTAAAATCATGGTCTCCTTCCATGATATTTCTATCATACATTTTTTTATTCTTTCTTTCTTTCAAATAATCCTTCATAAAAGATTAAATCTTTCTGATTAATTAGTGTTTTACACCACTAATTAACCCACATATTAAATTATAGCATATGGTTTCCTTTAATACATAGGAAACATTACTTATGAAATCAAACTATTTCATAATTTCACAATGTTGATAATATCATCAAATAATACATACATTAATTCAATTACAATTCCAAGTAATATTTTACATACATGAAAACTTCATGATTTTATTTTCAATACATTATCATCTGTGGCATCTCGGTGCAATATCTTGCCTCAAGCTCCTTCTTCGAATCTCAAAGAAGAGAGAGCATCATTGGGGCAACTTCCACCCTACCACGAAGTCATAGACTTCCCTGTGCTACCACACAAGAAGCCCAACCCATCATGAAGATCCTAGCCCACCATGACCAACATGCATGAAATCTCATGAAGTCCTAGTGATCAAAATGCATTCTACCTAATGCCTAATATGGCAAACATATAGAAATAGATTATCCAAAACACAGGAAGTGGCAAGTAGATTCAACAACTCATTTTCTTAGCTATTGAATGTACATCTTGGCCAAGCATTTAAACCACAACATCACCTATCATGCATGTTTAATTTCACACCAAAAATCAAATAGAGGCATTGATGCCCTTTACCAACATATGCAACATAATGATTTAAATCCAAGCTGGTTAACATTCTAGCATAACAATTTAAATAGTAAAACATAAATGTTTCCTAACAATTAACTAATACGGAAGCTTTTAACTAGAAATAATTACTTTGTCAAACTAGATCAGAACTTCTAGCAGAGATACATTTTCCACTTCTATTAAATTTACCCAATTCTGGCATGACATTACAACATATTTAAAATAGTTTTCAATTGAAGGTCTGAGCAAAGATTACATGTTTGTTTATGGTGGAATTAGACATAATAATTGAAGATAATACATTTTCTTTTTTTCTTCTTTGTTTTCTAGTTTAGAATTTTGACTTATCAAGGGTTGAATATTGTTCTAGTAACCATTTCGGTGTTGTTCCAAAATGTAAAGAGAAATCTCTTTTACTGGCCTGTTTGGACAGGTTATAAACTGGTGAAATTTTAAACAAATTTACAAGTTTCATTTTAAGTAGAGTAAACTCTGCAAATTTTTTTTCTTAGGGGGTGCCTTCCTAATGGAGGCCTCTCCCTTAAGGAGGGCTCACCTCCCTCATCTTGTAGCGCAACCCCCTTAAGGGCTCTCCTTTCAAATATGAGGTGCAACCTCTTTAGGAATTCTTGTAGGTGCCAATAAAAATAAAAAAATTTGCCCTTCTTTTAAAAAATAAAAATAAAACTAAAACCCATACTACAGGTTCAACATTAAACTCATTTTCATCATCTATTCATTTTCTTGCCAAGACAATTCAAATTTCCCAGATTCCAATACAGTTCAAACTATTCATGTTTCCTTTTACTAGCAAGTAATGGTGAAATTACTGGGAATTATCCTAAAGTTTTCAAATGGACAATGCATGTAAAGAAGATTTCTTCAGTTTACTGGGAGAAATTTGTTTGCTCTAGATTTGAGAAATGGGTATTTGGAATTTACCCAATTATGAATGCATAAGGAGATTTAAAATCAAATGTGCTTAAATTTCCATGGTCAATGCCCATATTTCCTCAATTTCTCTAACAAATCACTCTTGCAGTAAATTCTCATATACCCATATCCAAAATTCAAGCAAGAACTGGAATTATTTCTGCATAAAATAATTGCTTACCTTCAAGGCTAAGAATAATGAAAGATCTTGACACTTCATTAACAGGGTTGAGCTTGCTCCAACCAATTCTCTTTGTCTTTTCCCAATTACCTATGAGATTCTTCTTGTTTTCTACCCTCCAAAAATTTCTTCATGGGTTCTCATTTTTTTTTTCTCTTTTATCATTCCATGCCTTCCCCATCCACTAGCTATAGATTTGATTTTACCAAAGCAACAATTGTTGAATTTTTCTATTGGCAATTGTCTTTGCCCTATCTCTTCACACTCGTGAAGGACAACAACTCATATATTTCTTTTATATCAAATACAAGTTTATGAAAAATAAACAACTATGCCCAACCCTTAGAAAAATATCACTCCCACATGTTTTCTTTAATTAATAACAAAATAGATTTTTATCTTTATTTTATTTTATTTTTAAATGAAGAAATCATTTATTGATTATAGAACGGAAGTAAACTATTTCCTAATAAACCATATTTGTATTTAATTAAACAAAGATATTTAAATATACTTATTATTATTATTATAATAAATATAAATATTGTAATTATTTAAATATGAAATTAAAAATACACAAGGAGCATAAATCATTCCACACAATCAAATGCAACTAATATATATATATATATATATATATATATATATATATATGCAACTATGTGTGTGTGTGTGTTGTGATGTTGTGCAAGTCATCCATTGGCCTGCTAGGCCCCTCTTCCTAATAATACTCTCGTCTGGTGAGAGGGTCGTCTTTAGTCCTGTTGCACTCACAGATGACAACCTTGTAGTTAGTCGTATTCAATAAAATCAAAGTATAATATGACATTGCAAGATTAAATTTTACAATAAAGATAACATTTAAACTGAAATAAAATGCATCTTGCACGTGATAATAATCAAATTTAACAACATTAGTCACATGATATATAAAGCAGGTATTTACACATTAATTTGATCATGATAATGCAACATTAATCAAATTTACACCAAGCTGCATATCTCAAAATATATTATGAAGTCTATTTATCCTATATGTCTCATATGGATAACATATATTGAATCATCATAACATCATATGATATACATGTAATATCTACAAAGTATGTAACAACTGTAATAGATACAAAATTGGGTTATGACATCTCTCCCCTCTAGGAGTAGTCATTGTCCAGATGATAGTAATTAAGCATACAAAAAAAAATGTTAGAAAAGATGAGGGAAAATATGTTGCATCTCTGTGCAACATCCTCCCATGTGGCATTGTCCTCTGAGAACTAATCCCATTGTACTTTGCACTGGATCACTTCTCGGTTACGTAGATGGATTCTGCACTGATCAAGTATACAAAGGCATTCTACTTGAACTACTCTGGGATCTTGAACCTGCAATGCCCACCAGTCAAGTATGTGAGTTGCATCGAGATGATAAAGTTTCAATAATGAAACATGGAAAACACCATGTAATCGAGAAAGAGATGGTGGTAAAGACAATCTATAAGCCACAAGATTTATTACATCTAAAACATCAAAAGGCCCCACATATCTTGGAGCAAGTTGGGTTGACTTTCCAAACAAAATAGAACTCTTATGTGGTTTGATCTTGAGGAACATCTTGTCCCCAACCACAAATTGTCTGAAACATTTGTTTTATCTAACTAGCTCTTCTATCTGTCAAAAGCTTCTTTCAATCATCCCTTAATGATTCACATCTTCTCATCCATTTCTTGAAGCATCTCAAGGCTAATAACGACCCTGTCTTCGACACTATCCCAACTAATAGGGGTATGACACTTCCTACCGTAAAGAGCTTCAAAAGGAGCCATTTCCAAGGAGGATTGATAGGAATTATTGTAATAAAATTCAACTAATGAGAGATATTCCTCCCATTTGTACTGTTGATCCATATAATACATTCTAAACAGATCCTCCACAATCTGGTTTACTCACTCTGTCCATCCAACCATTTGAGGATGATATGCTAAACTGAAGTTAAGGCGAGTACCTTAAGTAGCATGCAAATTTTTTAAAACCTTGATGTCATCCTTGCATCTTAGTTGGAAATAATCATTTCAGGTACACCATGGAGCCTAAAAATCTCTTGCACAAATTTCTTTGCCAAGGTTAAAGATTCATCAATCAAGTTTTCAGGTATAAAATGGGATACTTTGGTAAGTTTGTCAATCACCACCAAAATGACATCATGTTTGGCTTTATACATAGGCAACCCCTGAATGAAATCCATACTAATCACTTGCCATTTATATTCTGGTATATTGTGAGGATACAGAAGCCCTGCCAAATGCACATGTGCTCAACCTTAACTCGCTAGCATTTTAGGCACCTCACTATATACTCTATTACCTCCTTCACACCAGGCTAGAAATATAATGGCTTTAAATCAACCATGAGTTTAGTCACTCCAGGATGCCCAAAATAAGGAGCATTGTGTGCCTCCTCAAGGATTTTGGTTCTCAAACCACCATGTTCTGGCACATACATTCATTTTTGGAATCTAAGCAAACCATCAGGATCAAGTTTGCACCCCTCAAACCGATGGTTAGAGGCATCTTCCTCTAAAGCTAACTTAACATTCATATAAAGCTCATCATTCTAGAGCTCCTCAAATAATTGCTCTTTGAAAATGAAGCAAAAAGTTACATGATAGCTGAAATATGTCTTCTTCGGCTTAAAGCATCAACCACCCTATTTTCTTTTCCTTTGATATAATCTATATCAAAGTCATACTCACTCAAGAAATAAATCCATCATCTTTGATGAGCATTTAGATTAAATTGGGTGAATATGTATTTAAGCCCCAAATGATCAGTTTTTAACTCAAAAGGCTTACTAATAAGATAATGTCTCCACATTTGTAGTGCATGCACAATTGCAGCTAACTCTAAATCATGAGGTGCATAATTTACCTCATATGGCTTCAGTTTTCAGAACTCATATGCTACAACATGTCCATTATGCATGAGAACTCCACCCAACCCCTCTCCTAAGGCATTTGTTATAATGAAAAACCTCCCATTTGGATCTGGCACAATAATAATTGGAGCAATAGTGAGCCTATGCTTTAAAACTTGAAAGGCTTGCTCACATTTGTCAATCTATCCAAAATTCTTACCCTTTTTTTGAAGAGTAGTAATTGGATTTGTTATTTTTGAGAATCCCTCTACAAACCTCCTGAAGTATCCTGCTAAGCCCATGAAACTTTGAACTTCCTGAACATTTAAGGGACTTGGCCATTCCATAATGGCTTTAATCTTGTTTGGGTCAACTGATATTCCCTCGGCTGAAATAATATGACCCAAGTAGTGCACTTTCCTTTGATAGAAGGAGCACTTAGACAACTTTCCATACAATTGGTGTTTTCTTAGACAGTGCAGAACTATTCTCAGATGGTCTTCATGTTCTACTTCATTCTTGGAATAAATGAGAATATCATCGATGAACACAATGACAAAGTCATCTAAACAATCTTTGAACACACTGTTCATTTGGTTCATAAATGTCGCAGGTTCATTAGTAAGCCCAAAAGGAAGAACTATGAACTGATAATTCCATATTGAGTTCTAAAAGAAGTTTTATGAATGTCCTCTTCCTATATTTTCAATTGATGATAACCAAATCTTAGATCAATCTTGGCTCGAACTAACTACACCTTTCATTTGGTCAAAAAGATCGTTAATTCTAGGCAATGGGTATCTATTTTTTATGGTCACTTTATTGAGCATCCTATAGTCTATACACATTCAAAGAGTGTTATCCTTGGTTTTTACAAAGATAATAGGTGCTCCCTAGGGTGATACACTCAGTCTGATTAAACCTTTGTCTAGTAGTTCCTAAAGTTGTACCTTTAATTCATACAATTCAATAGTGGTCATATTGTAAGGGGCTTTAGACTGTGGTTCTAAACCAGGTAAAAGGTCAATGGAGAAATTAAATTTGTTCCTAGGTGGCAATCCAAGTCACTCCTTAGGAAACACATCACGAAACTCTTGGAGAATAGGAAAATCTTCAATTGAGGGTTCCTTATTGTCTTCCAAGTCATCTATGTGGATAGCATATAAAGCGCACCCTTTTCTCTAGGATCTCTTAACTTGCATGGTAGATATTTTCCTAAGACTAGTGCCCTTCTGGATGCCATAAATCTAGTTGGATTTCCAAAATCATCTAAATAGATCACTACTTTCTCTGAACAACTAACTATGGCCTTACATATTGAATCAACCAGTTAATCCCTAGAATCACATCATATGATCCTAATGGAGCCACATATAGGTTGACTTGTGTCACAAAAATTAGAAGCTCTAAATCGCTGAAGGTTAGACATTGGTCCACCTTCCTGTCTTCTAAGGCCATACAATACCGTCCAAGAATTAGCCATGTATCCAACTTTTCTAGGAAACATTTCCACCTATGTCACAAGGTTCACGTTCACGTTCATGTTTGACAACCATAAAATTTAGATGAAATTCATCGAGGCAAAAAAAATTTGTGATTAAATTCGCCTTATATAATTTTGATTCTTTTTTAAAATATAAGTATTATATATAATAATAAAATAATAAATATTAATACTATAATAATATATTATATATAAATATATTATTAATATTATTATATATTAATAATATATTAATAATATATTATATATAAATATATTATTATATATTAATAATATACAAATATATTATTGTTGCAAGTATGTGCTAATCGGTGTTGTCATTGATGTCAACATGTTTGTGTTGTCATTGGTGTCAACTGTGTCTTCTGATATTGTTGTTGTTGTTTGGTTGAGTTGTGTTAAAGTGACCTAAATGCCTTATAGAGGTGTTGGTGATGTTAGTATATTGTTCCTATTGTTGGGTTTCCAAGTGCTTTTGAGAAAATTTATTCTTCAGAGGAAACAGTGTGTTGTAGAGTATTCTAGCTTGCAGGATACTGTCCAAGTTTTTTCTCCGCATTTCTTCTGCATTGAAGACCAAAGTATGAGGTTTTGATATGTTTTGGAGAAGTGGTTGAAGATGTTAAATCCTAAATTTGGTGATCCCGAATGCTGTGGTTTGAGAATTATGTTCACCAGTTTAAAGATTGTGCCTGACAGCATTTACAA
Source organism: Cunninghamia lanceolata (assembly GCA_027924645.1). Taxonomy (NCBI): domain Eukaryota; kingdom Viridiplantae; phylum Streptophyta; class Pinopsida; order Cupressales; family Cupressaceae; genus Cunninghamia; species Cunninghamia lanceolata. The sequence continues at coordinate 13,933,521 of BSBN01000854.1, forward strand.
TGTGACTAGGAGAAAGTATTTTGCTCCGCATTGCTCCGCAGTTTAGTTTTTGGTCCTGCAGTTCTGGATGAGTGTTTATAAGGTCTATATCTATGTTAGATCCAAAGGATTTGTGATTTGGTGCTCCAAAATGTAGTTTTCATGAGTAGCAGAGCTTGGCAGTGTTGGTTGTGAGTAGTCTGTGATATGTCATCAAACAAGATTTGTTGTAGATGAATTTGTTGACTCCCAGGTGATTTCATGTTGTTTGTGGATGTCTCCAGACTATGTTAAAAGCTTGTGCTTAATCCACAAGTCATGGTTGTGCTCTTGGGAGTGTGTGCCTAAGTGTTCTTAGTGTTTGCACAAGTTTGGCCGACTTAGGTGCTAACACTAATTGTGGATGTGCTTCGTGGATTGAGGAAGCATGTTGAAGCATGTGAAGATGTATTTAGGTCTAAGCTAATCTATAAAGTGTTCCACCTTCATTCCTTTGTTCTGCGGGAATGTTTAGGTCTTGACCTAATTTGAATTATGTATGTTTGTCAACTTTAGAGATTGTTTCAAAGGTTGTAGAGTGTGTTGCTGACCTTGGTGAATGTTTCAAGGTTGATGATTGATATAAATAAGTGTGAAGGATTCATGTGTTGGTGAAGGGGTGCGAGGATGTGATGCTTATGTTGTGAATTCAGATCAAAGGCAACAAGAACTTTCATGTGGTAGAGAAGCTAATACACTGAGCAGAGGTTATCTACAATCTTTCAGAGAGGCTGCGAAGGTGTTGTACGTTGTGCTTCAATGGAACTGAACTCAGGCATGTGGTAGATGCTATTATACTAGTTCAAGGCAGTGAGCCATTTCTTTTCTTCTTTCTTCTTTTTTGGATAGTGAGTCCTTGGCAGTGAGCCTTATCTTTTAGGCAATGAGCCCTTTGGCAGTGAGACTCTTGTTATTCGATATTGCTAATACATTATATTGTGAGCTAATCCTCACTGTGGCTTTTCCCTTATAGGGTTTTCCACATAAAAAAATCTAGTGTTCTCTTGTGCATGGTGTTGATAAGTTTAGGTTTCTCTTACATGTTTTTCATGTTTAATCTTCATGATAGATTAAGGGTTTAAGTGAACTAATGTGGATGTGAATATGTTTGAGCATTTTAAGTTTTTATTACAACTGATTCACCCCCCCTCTCAGTTGTCTTGTTCTTTCAACAATTATAATATTTTAATATGAATGTATTAATACTATTATATATTAATAATAATATAATAATATATTTATATATTATTATGATAAATATATTAATACTATTATTATTAATAATATATTTATATATTAGTAATATAAATATATTAATACTATTATATATTAATTTAATAATATTAATATTATTATATATTAATAATATATAAATATATTATAATATTTTAATATAAATATATTAATACTACTATTATTATATATGCACCAAGTAACAAACTTAAAAGAAATTGGCTTCTCATAACTAGGGCTTTTGTTACGTAATTCTTAATTTTTTGCAACGCAGAAAAGTGAAAACTAGATGTGGGAGTGGGGAAATAAAACTTAGTTCCTAATACTCTTTTTCACAGGTGTCGATTTACTACAACTTGTACCTAGAGGAGGTTCAAGGAATGCGCCGATAGGAACAACATATGAGTTTAGAAAATTTTCTGACACGAATATTTTTTATGGCGTGAGACAATTTTCTGAGCACTATAATACTAGCATATAAAAGGCTATCAGCTAAAAAAACAAAGCATTTATACAGCAAATTTTATGACAAATTTTGCTGAATTTCATGCCCTGGCAAAAAGTTCACCAAATTTTGAACCTCATGGCCAAAATTTGGTGAACCCTGTAACTATGCTTTCCACTACTTTAGGACCTATGAAGCATTTTGTTGCACCGGTATCTAAAATAATATTAACTAAAAAACCATAGAGTGTACATGTTAGTTGTATGGGAGTGGCTTGGTAGTCGACCCATCTCTTGTGTACCACCGCATGAATACAATGTTGAATGGATTGCTGCTCATTTCCTTCAACTCTTCCTAATAGCTTTTGAGGGCACTTGATTGCATAATGTTCATCCCCACAAACAAAGCATCCGCCCTTTGATCCCCTTGGACCTAATGACTTCCCTCTATCACTGTTGTCATTTGCCCCCTCACTGTGGAATTTGGATTTAGCAAGTTGTTTTCCTTGTTCACCACCCCTAGCATATTTATTCTTGTTTTTCTTCTCCCCAAACTAATTGTCTTTTTGAAACTTTTGTTTGGAAAGATTTGTGGAAGGATGATTTTGGTAGCCCTTGCCCTTATCCTTGTTTTCCCTCCTAAATTCTGCAATGCTAAGGAGATTTTGTTCTTATTTGATTAAATTTTCAAAGGCATCATCCATAATTCATGGACCATAAAGATCTACCGCTGAACCAACCTGGGGCTTCAACCCTAAGATAAACTTCCTTACCTAGAAGCGCTCATCCTACTGATAGAGTGGAACATATTTGAGAAGTTGGATGAACTTCTCCCAATATTGTGTAATTGAAAGTTCTCCTTGTTTCAAATTTGTAACTGTCATTTTCTTATCAAAGTAATGTTGTGGAAGCCAACACTTCCTAAACAAAGATAAGAATAGGTCCCATGTGAGATTCTCTGTTGAAAGATGTTTTTCAATCTTCACATTCCCCCTCTAGATAGCTGCTTCTCCCCTTAACTGGAAATTCACCCACACTGCCTTAGTCTCATTGGAGAGATTTTGAAGTTCATAATACTTCTCCATCTCAACTATCCAAGCTTCTACACCATCCCCTAAGGATTTCCCATCAAACTTAGGTGGTGCAATATTTTTCAAATCTTTTTCTAGTTCAGTTTCAATTTTGGCCCTTTTATTCTCAGGCCTTGTTTCATTTTCTCCCTGTGTCTACTCATGTTGACTTCACCTATTCACAAAGATTTCTTGTTGCTCATCCTGATTAGGCATGGATTGTGTGGCCTTGACCTCATGTTCTAGAGCATTCATTATTGCTCTAGTGTTTGTCAACATTGCCAAAATTTGATCCAACTTATCCTATTATGCATTCTCATCCTGAGACTCACAATGGTCCACACTACAAGATCATTCCATTTGAATTCTTTCATTTTACACTAATCCTAAAAGATCATAGATTTGCATTAGAAGCAAGGTAGACATAAGGCCCTAGTGTTTAACCTAGGGCTCTGATACCACATGTAATAGCATATCAAATATAAACCATGTAAAATTAAACAAAGCATTAATATTAACATATTAATGACATAATATAATCATTATATGAATTTCCAACATGCACATTTCATCATTGAAACTATGTCAAAGAATTAAATAATATAAACTCACAAGACTAAAATCATAGTCTCCTTCCATGATATTTCAAATAGTCCTTGATAAAACATTGAATGTTTCTGATTAATTAGTGTTTTACACCACTAACTAACCCACATATTAAATTACAACTTATGGTTTCCTTTCATACATAGGAAGCATTACTTATGAAATAAAACTATTTCATGATTTCACAATGTTGATAATATTGTTAAATAATACATACATTGATTCAATTACAATTCCAAGTAATATTTTACATACATGAAAAGTTCATGATTTTATATTCAATACATTATCATCCATGGCATCTCAGTGCAATCTCTCACCTCAAGCTCCTTCATCATATCTCGAAGAAGAGAGAGCACCATTAGGGTGAGTTCCACCCTACCATGAAGTCATAGACTTCCCCATGCTACCACACGACAAACCTGACCCATCACGAAGATCCTAATCCACAGTGGCCAACATGTAATGTCCCCTTTTTGGGCTAGACATGTGTTTGGGTTGAGCTTGGGCTTTCAAGGATGGAAAACTATAATGTTGGCTCAACATGTGATTTTATTGAGATTTTGGCTAGTATTGTTTTATCATATTTTTCATATAGCCAAAATATTATCATTTTCAAGCCAAGGCGAAAAGTGAAGGATGGGAAAAATAAATGTTGGATGACTAGAAGATGGAAACGGAGAAAGGATGGAAAATGCAATCTTTAATTGCATTTTTATTTAATCTATTATTTTATTATTTTTCCCAACACCAAAGAGAAAAACTATAATATAATATTTTATTATACCAAGGAAAAGGAAGAAAAATAAATAATATTAAATTATTATTTTTTGGCAAAAGTTGGCGCCACCAAGAAGAAGACAAAAAAATAATAAAATATTATTTTATGGGATCATGTGCCAACAAGGAAGGAGAGATTATTTTAAAAAAACAATAAAATATTGTTTCATTCATGGGATCGCCGCCGAAGGAGGGAGAGAGCATTTAAAAAATAATAATATTTTTTTGTGCCAAGGAGTTCGCCAATCAAGGAGGAACAAGGAGTAAAAGTAACCTAAGTGGTTCTATTTTTTAAGTTAACTTTATAAAGTGTTCTAATTTTGAATTACTTTATAAATGTTATTTAAGTGGGCCCAAAAGCACTTTATGTCATAAAGTGATATTGTGTACACAAAAACCTTTATTTAATAAAGTTGAAGTGATTGTGTACATAAAAACCTTCATTTAATAAAGTTAAGTCAGACCTATTTGGAGAAGGTTTTAAAAGGAGTAGTTGGGAATCATTTGGATATTATTGAGTTTATGTTATTTTGTTTTGAAGAGTTTCTCTTGGCTGGAAATTGCATTTTCAATTTGCTCAAGGTGGTGTTCACTTGGCATATTATGGATTGGTGATGATCCCTTTCCACCATCATGGGATGATATCATTTGGATTTCATCATAGAGCTTATATTTGATGTTTTCATGGATATATTATGCATAGATTTGTCTTGTTCATGGAGCTTATTTCATCATAGGTTGACATTGAAGGGTTTGTGGTTTGATCGCTTGGCTTATTGAGGGTTTTTTATCACTTCCAGCCATATTCATCATTCTAATTTTTAGGTACAACAACAATCAGGGTCTCATAGCAGCAAGGTTTCAGTTTTGTATCAATCATTTCAGACCTTGGAAAGAGCATTTTAATTGTATATCAACCATACACAATTGGAGATTTCATCACATGTTCATGGAGCTTCATCTTCCATTCACTTGGAAAGGATTTGGAGATGTTATTTGGCATTTGTGGATGTAATTGTAGGTCTAATTTGTAAATCAGACTTGGCTGATTGTATTTTCTAGCCCTCATTGTTGTAAACATCATTCTAAATCAATAAGGAAGGAAGCTTATCATTGTCGGGTATGTTTACTTGTGTTTGGTGTTGATATCTCTTGCATTAGTAAGCTAATCATTTGTGTTTTCTATCATCATAAGGTGTTATTTCAATATTATATTTGAACTTTTCCATCTACACTACTTTCTAAACATATGGGTGAAAGCGGTTTTTGAAAATATTAAGTACTTTGCAAGATATCTAAATCAAAAAATTCAGACCAGCTAGGCAAAAATTTTAGTTAGAATTTCATAGCATTCATAATTTCAGAGCAATCTCCATTCAGGATATTACACAACATGCATGAAACCTTGTGAAGTCCTAGTGTTTAAAATGCATTCTACCTAATGCCTAATCTAGCAAACATATAGAAATGCATTATCCAAAACACAGGAAGTGGCAAGTAGATTCAACAACCCATTTTCTTGAATTGGCCAAGTATTTAAACCACAACATCACCTATCATATATGTCTAATTTCACACCAAAAAAAAAATAGAGGCATTAATGCCCTTTACCAGCATATGCAACATAATGATTTAAATCCAAGTTGGTTAACATTCTAGCATATGGTCAGTTTAAACAGTAAAACATAAGGGTAAGTGCAAGAAGATGGGGGGCGAAAAAGGTGTCTTAAGTGGCCACTTTTTTTCTGAAATCAGGAAATGTTGGCCTTGGATGAGAAATTGAGCATAGTTACACTCAAAATTTGGAGATGCAACCAAAACAATGTGTGTAGTGCTCCGAGTCTACTTTTTGAACTAGTAATTTTTTAAAAAAATGGTATAGATTAAGGAGTTCAAAAGAGGGAGCCACAGAAATTGGTGTTATTTCTGTTAAAAAATCATAACATATCATGTTTTGTGGCTCCCTCAAAAGGTTAACTTTTTTTTAGTATTTTAAAAATCACTTTGGTGAGAAATTAGCTAATAGCATGTAGTTTATGCCTGATTCTTTTGATTATTTTTTTATGAATATTTGATTTTTTACTATTTTTTCAACGTAGACACATCCTAAAAAATAGAATTTTGGCCATGCTACCCCTATAAATTTTGAAAACTAATTGAAAATATTTTTTTTTTAATATGTAGAATGGAGTCTAGTTTCTAAAAATGTATTTTTTTTAAATTTCATTGAATGATTAATTTACAATGAAAAAAAGACCAAACAATGGTTTTTGCCCAAAAATGGACACACAAACAAAACAAATTAAAGATGAAAGGCTTAACATTGTCAAAATGTGAAAATAATTACATCATTAAATAGCTAAGAGAAAGCCTAACATTACCCAGGTGTTCCATTTGTTCGACCTTGAAACATGTGCAAATCTGAGGGTTAGCACAAACAAAATTATGTGAAATCTTGTAGAATTTGCAAAAACACATTTGTGGATGTTGGGAAGGCACTCCAAGCCTTTGGGTTGGAAATCCAAAGCGAATCCCAAGCCTAAGGCTTGGGATTCCCAAAGCACAATATAACGCGAGCGCGTTATAACGTGCTCGCATTATGTTGTGCTTTTTTCCCTTTTTTGCATGTTTGCCAGTGTTTGCCTAGTTCGACATAACACGCTCGTGTTATGTCTTCCTTTGAATGATTTATGCTCAAGCTTCATAAGTATGTTTGATGGATGTATAGATGTATATATATGTATGCTTGTAGGTATGTATGTATGGTTGTATGTATGTATGTACATGTATGCATGCTTGTATGTATGTACATGTATACATGCTTGTATGTATGTATGTATGTATGTATGTATGTATGTATGTATGTATGTATGTATGCATGTATGTATGTATGTAAGTGTTTTGGGTTTAGGGTATATAAGGACCTGAGCCTCTATAGTTTTTAGGGTTGAGGGATTAGGGCTTAAGTAATAGGTGGAGGGTAGAGGGTAGAGATTAGAGGGTTAAGGATTACAGTTAAGGGTTAATATTCAAGTTGTTGAGTGTATAAGATTAAGTGTGTAAGGCATGGGGATTAGGGTTTAGGATATTGGGTTTAGGGTTTACGATATGGATTGAGGGTATATAAGGCATAGGGCGACTTGGGTTGAGAGCACGTATGGTTTAGGTTTAATTTAAGTATAGGGTTGAGGCACAATATTCAGGGTTTAGGATATAAGGGTGAGGTTATATGGTACAGGGATGAGGGTTTGTCAGTGTAGGCTTCAGGGTCTAAGGTATAAGGCTGAGGATTAAGGGATTAAGGCTTAAGTATATGGTTGAGGGTATAGGATTGAGGGTTTAAGGATAGGTTTTAGGGTTTACGGTTTAAGGGTTAAGGGTTGAGGGATAGGGTTTAAGGTTTAGGGGTAAGGGATTAGGGTTTAAGGTATAGTGTCTTGGGTTGAGGGTTTAGGAATGGGGATAGCATTTAGGGTTTAGGGATGAGGGATTAGGGTTCAGGGTTCAGGGTTTAGGGTTAAGGGATTAGGGTTTAGGGTTGATGGATTAGGGTTTAATGTTGAGAGTTAAGGGTTAAGGGTTGAGGGTTTCAGGATAGGGTTGATGGTTAATGGATTAGGGTTAAAGTAGAGTGTCAAGGGTAGAGGGATTAGGGATAGGGTTTAGGGTTGAAGATTTAAGGATTAAGGGTTGAGGCTTTAGGGCTGAGGGTTAAGGGATTAGGCTTTAAGATATACTGTTGAGCGTCGAGGGTTTAGGGATAGGTTTTAGGGTTTAAGTTTAAGGGTTAAGGGTTGAGGGATAGGGTTTAGGGTTTAGGGATAATGGATTAGGGCTGAAGGTATAGTGTCAAGGGTTGAGGGTTTAGGAATAGGGATAGCGTTTAGGGTTTATGGATGAGGGATTAGGGCTGAGGGTTGAGGGATTAGGGTTTAAAGTATAGTGTCAAGGGTTGAGGGTTTAGTGATAGGGTTTAGGGTTGAGGGTTGATGGATAAGGGTTTAAGGTATAGTGTTGAGGGTTTAGGGTTGATAGATTAGGGTTTAGGGTTGACAGATTAGGGTTTAATATTGAGAGTTGAGGGTTGAGGGTTTAGGGATAGGGTTGATAGTCAAGGGGTTAGGGTTAAAGTAGAGTGTTAAGGGTAGAGGGATTAGGGATAGGGTTTAGGGTTAAGGGTTAAGGGATTAGGGTTTAAGATATAGTGTCAAGTGTCAAGGGTGTACGGATAGGTTTTAGGGTTTAAGTTTTAAGGGTTAAGGGTTGAGGGATAGGGATTAGGGTTTAGGGATAAGGGATTAGGGTTTAAGGTATAGTGTTGATGGTTGAGGGTTTAGGAATAGGGATATAATTTAGGGTAGAGGCATTAGGGATAGGGTTTAGGGTTGAAGGATTGAGAGTTGAGGCTTTAAGGCTGATGGTTTAACGTATAGTGTTGAGGGTAGAGGGTTCATGGATAGGGTTTAGGGTTTACGGATAGGTAGAGAGGTGAGGGGAACGATATAATAAAATGAGAGTGAAGTTGACAACTTGAGGGAAACATGGGTAAGGAGGAGGGAGAGATATGGAGAGGAAGGGAAATATGTAGAGAGCCGTGAGAGATATACAAGTGAGACCTATAACATAGGGAGAGAGGGGTGAGAGAGATAGGGGGAGATGGGGGTGAGGCAGATAGAGGAGGAGAGGGGTGGATAAGGGTTGAGGGTTTAAGGCTTTAGGGTTTAAGGGTGAAGATTTTAGGGTTTAAGGGTTTAAGGTTGAGGGATTAGGGTTTAAGGCATAGTGTCGAGGGTAGAGGGTTTAGGGATAGGGTTTAGGATTTAAGGTTTAAGGGTTGGGGGTTTAGGCTTTAAGGATAGGGTTTGGGGTTTAGGGATAAGGGATTAGGGTTTAAGGTATAGTATTAAGCGTTGAGGATTTAGGAATAGGGTTTAGGATTTAAGGTTTAAGGGTTGAGGGTTGAGGCTTTAGGTATAGGGTTTAGGATTTAGGGATAAGGGATTAAGGTTTAAGGTATAGTATCAAGGGTTAATTTAGGGATAGGGTTTAGGATTTAAGGTTTAAAGGTTGAGAGTTGAGGCTTTAGGGATAGGGTTTAGGGTTTTGGGATAAAGGATTAGGGTTAAGGTATAGTGTTGAGGGTTGAGGGTTTAGGGATAGGGTTTAGGATTTAAGGCTTAAGGGTTGAGGGTTGAGGCTTTAGGGATAAGGTTTAGTGTTTAGGGTTAAAAGTGAGAGACCTAGACGGTTAAGGATGGATGGAGAGGTAGACAACAAGGGACTGAGAGATGTAGAGAGGGGACAGATAGAGAGGTGAGGGGGAGACAAAGTGAGAGATAGAGAGGTGAGGGGAGAGATAATAAAATGAGAGAGTGAAGTTGACAACTTGAGGGAAAGATGGGTAAGGAGGAGGGAGAGAGGTGGAGAGGAAGGTAAATATGTAGAGAGTCGTGAGAGATATACAAGTGAGAGACCTATAACCTAGGGAGAGATAGGGGAGAGATGGGGGTGAGGCAGATAGGGGAGGAGAGGGGTGGATAAGGGTTGAGGTTTTAAGGGTTTAGAGTTTAAGGGTTTAGGGTTTAGGGTTTAAGGGTTTAAGGTATACTATCAAGTTTAGAGGGTTTAGGAATAGGGTTTAGGATTTAAGGTTTAAGGGTTGAGGCTTTAGGGATATGGTATAGGGTTTAGGGATAAGGGATTAGGGTTTAAGCTATAGTATTGAGGGTTGAGGGTTTAGGGATAGGGCTTAGGATTTAAGGTTTAAGGCTTGAGGGTTGAGGCTTTAGGGATAGGGTTTAGGGATAAGGGATTAGGGTTTAAGGTATAGTGTCAAGGGTTGAGGGTTTAGGGATAGAGTTTAGGATTTAAGGATTAAGGGTTAAGGGTTGAGGCTTTAGGGATAAGGTTTAGTTTTTAGGGTTAATTGAGAAACCTAGATGGCTAAGGATGGATGGAGAGGGAAATAAGGAGTGACTGAGAAACATAAATAGGGGAGATGTAGAGAGGTGAGTGGGAGACAAAGGTGAGAGATAGAGAGGTGAGGGGAGAGATATAATAAAATGAGAGTGAAGTTGACAACTTGAGGGAAAGATGGGTAAGGAGGAGGGAGAGAGGTGGAGAGGAAGGGAAATGTGTAGAGAGCCATGAGATATACAAGTGAGAGACCTATAACCTAGGGAGAAAGGGGTGTGCGAGATAGGGGAGAGATGGGGGTGAGGTAGATAGGGGAGGAGAAGGGTGGATAAGGGTTCAAGGTTTAAGGGTTAAGGCATAGGGTGACTTGGGTTGAGAGTGTATGGTTTAGGTTTTAAGTATAGGGTTGAGGCCCAATATTCAAGGTTTAGGGTATAAGGGTGAGGTTATAGATAATAGGGATGAGGGTTTGTGGGTGTAGGTTTCACGGTTTAAGGTATAGGGTTGAGGATTGAGGGATTAGGGCTTAAGTATATGGTTGTGGGTATAAGGTAGATGGTTGAGAGTTTACAACTGGGGGATAAAGTTCAAGGTTAATTCTCTAAGATGTAGGGTTTAGGGTTTAAGGTTGAGGGTATAAGGCATATGGATGAGGGTTGATGGTTTAGGGCATAAGTATAGGGTTGAGGGTATAGGGTATAGGGTAGAGGTTTGAAGGTTGAGGGATCATAATGTTCAAGGTTGAGCGTCTAATGTTTAGTGTATATGGTATAGGGTTTAAGGGTTTAAGGGTTAGGGTTTGAAGGGTATCTAGGGGTTGAGAGTTTAGGGTTTAAGGTTATAGGGATTAACTGTTTAACGGTTGAGAGTTTAAGGGTTGAGGGATTAGGGTTTAAGGCATAGTGTTAAGGGTAGAGGGTTTAGGGATAGGGTTGGAGGGTTTAGGGATAATAGATTAGGAATAGGGATAGCATTTAGGGTTTAGGGATGAGGGATTAGGGTTAAGGGATTAGGGTTTAAGGTTTAGGGTTTAAGGTATAGTGTTGAGGGTTTAGTGATAGGGTTTAGTGTTGATGGATTAGGGTTAAGGGTTGAGGGATTAGGGTTTGACGTTGAGGGTTGAGGTTTGAGGCTTTAGGGATAGGGTTGAGGGTCGAGGGATTACGGTTAAAGTAGAGTATCAAGGGTATAGGGATTAGGGATATGGTTTAGGGTTGAAGGTTTAAGGGTTGAGGGTTGAGGTTTTAGGGCTGAGGGTTAAGGGTTTAGGGTTTAAGATATAGTGTCGAGGGTTGAGGTTTTAGGGATAGGTTTTAGGGTTTAATGTTTAAGGGTTAAGGGTTGAGGGATAGGGTTTAGGGTTTATGGATAAGGGATTAGGGTTTAACGTATAGTGTTGAGGGTTGAGAGTTTAGGAATAGGGATAGCATTTAGTGTTTAGGAATGAGGGATTAGGGTTGAGGGTTGAGGGTCAAGGGATTAGGGTTAAGGTAGAGTGTTGAGGGTTTAGTGATAGGGTGTAGGATTTAGGGTTGAGGGATTAGGGTTTATGGTTGATGGAATAGGGTTTAAGGTAAAATGTTGAGGGTTTAGGGATAGGGTTTAGGATTTAAGGTTTAAGGGTTGAGGGTTGAGGCTTTAGGGTTTAGGGTTAAGTGAGACCTAGATGGCAAAGGATGGATGGAGAGGTAGACAAGGAGCGACTGAGAGACATAGAGAGGGGAGAGGTAGAGAGAATGCTTGGACTTGTAATTCAAGTTATGCAAGGACACATTTCCAGTTGGTAGCATTGTTTCAGTCATCGACTTTGCAGAGAACTACAATCTACAACCACAGCATGAGGTGCAATCACTATACTACAACTCGACACAGGTTTCTATATTTGTGTACAGGATGATAGAAAGATCATAAGAGAGTATCATTTCTATATTAGTGATGATCGCATGCATTCTACGGAGTTCGTGCAAGGTTGCTTTTAGGTGTTCTACAATAATTTGTCTAGAAGGGGCATATCATTCAGTCAGCATATCATATGGTCAGATAACTGTGCATCACAATTCAAGAACTCACAAAATTTCTATTAGCTGAGCAAGAGGCATAATTTTATATGTGTTCAGCATATGTGGAACTTTTGTGAGGCTGGGCATGGAAAGGGGGAGCATGTATCAAAAGACCAATAGTATGAGAACAGTTAAAGTATAAAGATAATGCAAAGTTGACAGATGCAAAATCAATCATCGAGTGCTGTAATGCTTCCATGGGTCCAAGTAATGAATGTAAGTCTTTAGTTCATAGATTTTTTTGGTTGAGAGATGATACTAACATTGCACCATATGAGGACTTTTGTACACTGATAGGATCAAGTGAGATGCACTCTTTCAAAAGCTCAATTGTAGGTTCATGGAATATCCATATGCGGAAGATGGCATGCTTTTGTTCTTCATGTACAATTCAAGCCTGGGATGAGTGCGAGTTAAAGGAGTGGGTTGACAAATGGTAGTTAAGTTATCTTAGCCCACTTGATATGTATCAACCCCCGACAACACTGGAACTAACAGAGATGGAATCATTAGTTGAGTTTGACCACATATCAGATCTAGTTCAACTAGGTAATATATCTATTTGCATAGTTTTTGAAATTCCTAATGTTATCTTACTTTGTAGTGTTTTTGTAATGTTGACTAATTTCATCTAATTTTCTACACATATCAATGTATGGCATGTATATGCAGTTATTACAGATGAATATAATGAAGAGAGAGTAGATTATTACTTGTGTCATTGTGTTGAGGCCAAAAAGAAATTGGAGGCCCCAGTTACAGATGGAGAAAACATCGAATACCCTACAGGCTCAGTGGTTGTTATTGGAACATGGCTTAGAAGGTATGCACATAAGAGTGTTAATGTTTGGTTGTTTTAGGATTTTGACACGCATTGGAAGATTCTTCATTACTCGAACCTTGTCGTGGCATCCAATGTTCATTTGATACAATATCAGGGTAGACCTTTGAACAAGACCTTGTGGAAGGTGCGTGAGTCTGACCATGAGGCAATACTTGACACAATAAAGAGTAGAGCAGACCTGGATGGTTCATTGGATTAATTTGTAAGTATTCACATTGATTTTTGTAAAGTCATGTTACATTGAGTTGTAAGTATGCACATTAATTTGTAATTTTACATAGGTTTTTTTTTTTATTTGTTGCTGCATTTTTACACATATACATATTTTTACATCATCATGTTATGCTTCATGGGGTTAGACCTAAGTGATGGATGAAGTTGATCTTGAGAGTAATGTATAAAATATAGGTGTCTCTAGGTGTCTTAGTTTCTAACTAGATAATAGGTGTCTCTACTTGTGTCTTAGGTATATACTATATGTCAACTAGGTAGATAGAGACTAGAAAAAAAGGTATCTAATCTAATCTAGGTGTCTTAGGTAGATACTATATATCAACGACCTATCTAGAGACTAGAATAAGGTATAATCTAGAATGATCTAGGTGTCTTCTAGGTAGATATTATATATCAACTACCTGTCTAGAGACTAGGATAAGGTATAATTTAATCTAGGTGTCTTAGGTAGGTACTATATGTCAACTAGGTCTACCATAATAGGTGTCTTAGGTAGAACTATAATCTAGGTGTCTAGGTGACTTAGGTCTAGACTACGATAAGGTATAAAGACTAGGTGTCTTAGGTCTACTATGTCTATAAAATCTAGATACATACTATACAATAGGTGTCTTAGGTGTCCTACGTCTACTAGAATACATGTGTCTTAGGTCTTAGGTGAGGCCACATGAGCTTCCACCTTCACATTGTTGGCCTTGTTAGTATAGAATATTTATATTTCTTGAAGCTAAGGGAAGCTCTTTTTCTTAATAGGAAAGCTTTATCGACTTCAGTGTCCTCATGGTGCAGGGGCACCCAGGTTGTCATGCCTCCAAGAGGGGTCAAAAAGTAAAATTTTATTTTGATTGAGTTAATTGTATCTAATAAGGTCTTCTAAGACTATTTCATATGTTTTTGAGTCGGTTTGAGTCATTTGGGTTTAGTTTGAGTCTTTGAGTCTTGTTGCAAAAAGGTGTCAATGTTGTCAAGTTGCACAAAGCAACTTTTGCATTTTTGTATTTTTGGTGTCTTGCTCCTGATGCGACCAAAATGATAGTTCCAACGCATCTAGATGGGCACATTTAGGCTAGGCATGGTCCTTTTTTGCACCCAAACATGCCGAAATAGTCTGAGCTACATTGTACTGATGATATCCCTAAAGAGTCCAAAGTGCAAAAAGGCAGTAATCTTTGCCGAGTTGTTACTCAAAAACTGTGTCACTTAGAAACATTATGTCTAAGGAAACATGATCATGTAGGGTCCCTCTACAATAACTTCTCTCAATTTTTTATATCTCTAAGGCGTTTGCCCGTGATGAAAGGTTTTCTGCTGCCCCAAAAATTGTTAGGAGGTAGTATAAAGTTGCAAAGGGGTGTAAATTTCATCCTACTCTTGATGTGACCAAACTAACTACTCCAACACATTTGGATGGGTATGTTTAGGCTAGGCATGGTCCTATTTTTCACCCAAATATGCGAAAACAGTCCAAGCTACATTGTACTGGCAATATCCCTGAAGAGTCTAAAGTGCAAAAATGTAGCAATCTTTTACGAGCTGTTACTCAGAAACCATGTCATTTATAAACATTTGGTCTAAGGCAACGTGATCACATAGGGTTCCTCTACAATAACCTCTCTTGATCTTTTATATCTCTGAGGCATTTTACCATGGTGAAAGATTTCCTGCTGCTCCAAAAATCATCAGAAGGAGGTAGTATAAAGTTGCAAAGGGGTGTAACTTTTGTCTTGCTCCTGATGCGACCAAATTGACTATTCCAACGCATCCGAATGGGTACGTTTAGGCTAGGCATGGTTCTATTTTTCACCCAAACATGTCGAAACAATCTGAGCTACATTGTACCGACAATATCCCTGAAAAGTCCAAAGTGCAAAAAAGCAGCAATCTTTGATGAGATGTTACTCAGAAACCATGTTACTTAGAGACATTTTGTCTAAGGTAACGCGATCATGTAGGGTCCCTCTACAATAATCTCTCTTACTTTTTTATATCTCTGATGCATTTGCCCGTGGTGAAAGGTTTTCTATTGCCCAAAAAATTGTCAGAAGGAGATAGTGTAAAGTTGCAAAGGGGTATAACTTTCGTCCTGCTCTTGATGCAGCCAAATCAACTATTCCAACGCATCTAGATGGGTGCATTTAAGCTAGGCATGGTCCTTTTTCATACCCAAACATGCCGAAACAGTCTGAGCTAGATTGTACCGGTGATATCCCTGAAGAGTCCAAAGTGCAAAAAGGCAGCAATCTTTGATGAGTTGTTACTCAAAAATTGTGCAAAGAAACATTCCATCTGAGGCAACATGATCACGTAGGGTCCCTCTACAATAACCTCTCTCAATTTTTTATATCTCTGGGGTGTTTGCCCATGGTGAAAGGTTTTTTGCTGCCCCAAAAATAGTTAGAAGGAGATAGTGTAAAGTTGCAAAGTGGTGTAAGTTTCATCCTGCTTTTGATGTGGCCAAACCAACTATTCCAACACATCTAGATGGGCATGTTTAGGCTAGACATGGTCATGTTTTGCATCCAAACATGCCGAAATAGTCTGAGCTACATTGTACCAACGATATCCTTGAAGAGTCCAAAGTGTAAAAAGGCAACAATCTTTGACGAGCTATTACTCAGAAACCATGTCATTTAGATATATTTCATCTAAGGCAACATGATCATGTAGGGTCCCTCTACAATAACCTCTCTCAATTTTTTATATCTCTAAGGTGTTTGCCCATGGTGAAAGGTTTTCTGCTGCCCCAAAAATTATCAAAAGGAGGCAGTATAAAGTTGCAAAGGGGTGTATCTTTTGTTCTTCTCCTTGTACGGTCAAACTGACAGTTCCAACGCGTCTGGATGGGTACATTTAGGCTAGGCATAGTCCTATTTCACACCCAAACTTGTCAAAATAGTTTGAACTACAAACACTAACTAGTCTTCAATCTTCAAACATTGCAAATACCATGATATCCTCCATAAAATTGATCAATCCTCATGTAGACATGTAGATATTCCTTCCAAAAACTCATATCAATGACCAAAATCTCCAAACATGTTACATAGATCTCATTCTGAAATTTACTGGCCCTTTGCATCATATTACAAGCCCTAAATGATAAAATTCTTTCACAATTTCTTTGTAATTTCCTTGAAAGACACCATCCAATCATTAGTTATTCTTCACTATTCTTTTCATGCTACACATCATCACTTAGGTATGTCTCTGTATGTACTCAGGCTTATGAGAGTATTGGAGAGGCCGGTTGAGTTAGGTTGAAAGGTCGGTGAACTAATGACTTAAAGACCCTTTAGTAGGTTGACTTAAGTGATAGTAACCTATGATTATAAGTCAATATTAAATTAAAACAAAAGTACACTTTACACAAGACAGGCAATTGAGAGTTTTAAAGTCTTAATAAAAGTAGATTCTTTTTAGAGTTTAATACCCAATATGCAAACCCTAACTATCAATAAGAAAGATTTAAACATTCTAACTTTCATCAAGAGATATCTAGGACATTTCAGAGACCTCAGGAACATTAGAATTAAGACATTAGAGTGTGACACTAATCATAGGCTTAGGGTTCTAAGACATGAACAACTTCACATTCGAATCAAACTCATGACTCCCCTTGATAAATATAACTCTCCTTGATGATGACATTAAAGTATGATTATGAAAGCTTGTGTCTTCTCTGACTTCTTATTGCATGAACAAAACCACATCCACCATGAACATGAACCTTGCATCATATAAACCTTCCAAGATAGACCTTATCATGAAAACTGTATTCACAACAAAACCTTGCATGAACAAAACTACATCCACCATGAACATGAACCTTGCATCATATGAACCATGTTTGTCTTGTGCAGCATCAACATGAACTGAGAGACATTATCATGAAAACCATATTCACAACATTATGCACGTCATGACCATCACCTACCTTGAATCACTGTATCACCTTATCAACATCATGGAATCAACCTTGACATCAATGACAAACAACCTTGACCCTTTGACATCAATGAGAAACAATCTACAAATTGCTTTATGGAATTAGAGTCAAATTGGTAAATGTGATGACATGATACATATTAACATGGTGAGATGCAAACTATACATTTATAATATTAACCACATTCTCAAAGGGATTGTTGATGACTTATGGAAGCCTATAGCCCAATGTTATGTTGCATACTCAAATTAGGTAAGACTCAATGTACTGTCATAACCTCACCTTATATACAAGACAAATTACATTTAATAACCACAATGGTCATCAAGTGCTCATAAGCATATGATTTTGAGTATCTTATTCAAGACAACAAACATACTCTTTTTTATCCCAATATGGTATAATAACAAGAAATTCAGAAATGTTTTCAATTGAGCAACTCATAAAGAATATGGATCAACATACTCATTTGAATATTTTTAATTGACCAACTCATAGAGAATATAAATATTTTTTATTCAACATGATGATTCATTTTTATTTTAAATACAACTTTTATCTTTTAGTTCCAGAATGAGGTTTAGGTGATACTTGAATAACAATAGCTGGCTTATTGGATCAACAAACATCCTATGTAATACAATTGGAATTTAAATATTTGAAGTAACCATCTACAAATATCCATTGAAATGTGGATTTATAATACAAATATGGACACCATCAATAAAAAAGATTTGTATTAACCAAACATTCATATAGGCATACATTAATATCTATCGATATAAGTATAACATATATACAAAATAGCCATATAGGCTTATAAGAATGTCATATAGGCATACAATGTCTCCTAGATATGCAATACAAAATATATGTCCACAAATGCAATATAGGCATACAACAAAGGACCCCAATAAGCATTCATTCCCCTTTGTTCAGTGAAGGGAATAGATCATGAGTAGCCTTTGATCTTTGGGAGGATGGAGACGTGTATGAGGGTGGTCTACTATGAACTTGAGGGTTGCTCCTCCTATTTAGTTCTTCATGGATCTGTAGTTGTTACAATAAAAAGTATAGACATTAATATATAGAAATTACATGTAAAAAATGAAACATTTAACAAAATAATCACTTACCGCTACCATATAATCTGTCTCCTCATTTGCCTTAGTAGCAGGATTAGGCTATGGTGATGTCATGTCCTATAGAAACCATCCAGATAGAAATTAATCTTCAAATCAATAATCATTTGATTTTTCAAAAATAAACAACTATAACAATGAATGTAATTTAAAATTTATTAATCTGCCTCATACTCCTGTCAAAGGCATGGAACTATGAATCACAGTGGACACACCATGCTCCATTGCCCTATGAACTTCAGGAGGTGTCTCTGCAGCCTACATCATCTGAAAATAAAACAACATTATTCAATTATGAAACTAGAATAGTGATGCAAGTTGTGGCTTCTAACTCACACACGTTCACCTAAACATGGAAGTACACATAATAAAGCACACTATGATATTCATTGTCACCAATGCATCACTATAATAAAACTAGACACATAATACACATAATCATAGTGAGGATTTTGCTCTCTTGGTGATATACTATAGCTCTTTCTTATGCTTCCTCAAGTCTCCATTGCTGTTGTGCTCTTTTGGTACATGTTTATGTGAGTTCTTGGAGGATTTTGTGCTCTCTTTCATCTCAAAGAATATAGTAGTATTAAATGAAGGGTACTCATTAGACTTAGGTGGGTTACATGTAGGATCAAATGAAGGGATGGGAGAAATTGAGACAATAGGATTGACATAAGTTTGTAGGGGAAAGGGTTAGTGTAGATTTGAAGATTTTGGTTAGGTGTGACTTGTTGCCCCCATAATTAATACCTAAAACCTAGATGATGTTCGAGTCAATCATATGCTATATAAGATCTCATAGGTTGATGCCCCTCTCTGGTGTCATGTCTTGGGGTCTAATTGGTGGTAATTGGATGAGATTATTAGAGAGAATTTGTCAAAGAATAGTGTGGAGAGGATCAACAAGCTTTGGTAGACATGTATGGAAAATGAGGTAGCATAGACAAGGTAGTGAGCTGTTTGAAAAGATGCCTCAAAGAAAAGTGATCTCATGGTGATGTCCTTGTCTATGCATCTGCATCTCATGGCATTCCATGAGAGCACATTTCTTTGAGGCATTTTTTCAAATTTAATTGTATTGTAATTGAAATTTTGTCATCTATCAACATCTAGCTATTAGTTATGCAAAGTCTAATAATGCTTTGAGTTTGAAAGATGTGCAATGCAATGTAATCAATGATATAAATATAAAATACAAAAATCTAGTAAGTACAATTCATTAGTTAAACTGTTTATTTTATTACCTCAGTGAAGCTTTGAACTACACCACTGGCAGGTGTTGCTGTGAAATCTCTAAGATTAACCTATTCAACATCTAAAATCAGATATTAGAATACCATTCAAATAACAATGTTATTCACATGTAATATATATAATTGTTTACTAGTTACATACCTGGAGTAGATGTCGTAGTGTAAAATGCAGGTGGAGTATTGTTGAGAACTGCATCAATGCTATGACCCTAAAATTTCATCAAAATCATCAAACTAAATTAGTTAATCTTGCATTTCAAAAATGAAATTTAATAAATTAAATTCAATGAACTTGCTAACATTTACCTGAGTATCAAGGCTGAGAGTCTCACTTAGGAGGGTATCTGTCATCACCATCTGCTCAGCTGCAGATGTAGCCTGCGCACCTACGTCCTGACTATCCATGGGGTCATAACCACAGGCTGACCTGCAAGTTTGACAAGTATGGGGTGGAACCCTACTCCTCGCACTCTCCCCTGACCCATGTTGTGCTGCAGGACTGGCATGCTCTATGATGCTCTGGGTCAAGGCACTAATGGACTGAAGTGTCTCGACCTCAAAACTCTCCTTCACAATGGAAGGGATAGACACATGCTCATGGGCTGGTCTATTGACTACTCGTCTCACTGGCTGTTGTGGGTCAACACGTGCCCCTAGTCTATCTTGTGCTGACCCCCCACCTCTACCCTGAAACTCTCGCATATCAAAATAGTTTGGCACTTTATTGAGGACAAACTCGCAGTAGAGTTTCCTTAAAAAGTATTGCGGGACCTCATTATTGTTGCATGGAGGATGGTTAAAAACCATCCACCACCTCTGCCCAAAATTGTCCCTTATCACTTGGTTGTTGCATCAATGGATAGGGAACCTCTTGCATGTAATGGGTGGAGGTTGATTTGTTCGTGGGTTTGTGAAAATGGAACACAAGTCCAATTTTGTAATTTGTAACTTTTTTACTTCTTCATATGATAACTTGTCTGCATAATACTCTCTAAATTCTCTCCTCTTTTCCAACCAACTAGATATTTGCTTGCTAATTGAATCTACAATAACATAGATTCAATAGATTGAGCAAGCGTGGATCTATGCAAGGTTAAAGTTGAAGGATCTTTCAACCTTGCAATTATGTCTTCAATTTCTTTTTTATTGTTTTCAATTTGCCCCATTAGATTTTCTTGTGTTCTAGGGGCATGTCAAGGAATGGATGGAGGAGTTTGTTGTTCGGGTTGTTCTTCGGCAGGTATTTCCTATTCAGGTGATTCAAGATTTAATGGATTTTTAGGAGGAGGAGGAGGTGCATTAACATTTCATGTCAATTAAAAAAATTTACATCAAAAATCATCTTAAACCTACCTATTTAAAAACAAATTTACACAAAAAAAAATAAAACTCACTCCTTTGGCCTGCTCGACGTGTGGCGACATTTTGACGATGAATTGAAGAGATTTTGGTGTCGAATTTGGTCTTCAAAAATGCGAGCGTGCTCCTTAGGGTCTGCAGGTCGCGAGTGCAGAGAAAACAAAAGGAATGAATGAGCAGAAATGCTCTTTTTTTAATATATAGTTAAACATAATGCGCTCGCGTTATAACACAAGTGCGTTATGGCTTGGTTTTGTCGAGCCTTAGGCTTGTCATCACCAAACCATAACACGAAAGTGTTATAATGCGCTCATGTTATGGCTTAAGTTTTTTTGAAAAAAAGATGGCCACTTTTTGGCCCCCCAACTTTTTGCACCCACCCATAAACATTTCCTAACAATTAGCTAATAAGAAAGCTTTTAATCGAAAATAATTACTTTGTCAAACTAGATTAGAACTTCTGGTAGAGATACATTATACACTTCTATTAAATTTACCTAATTCAGGCATGACATTTTTAACATATTTAAAATAGTTTTCAATTGAAGATCTAAGTAAAGATTACAGGTTTGTTTGTGCTGAAATTAGAAAGAATAACTTTGTTTGTCCTGGAAATAGAAAGAGTAACTGAAGACAATACATTTTTCTTTTTTCTTCTTTGTTTTCTAGTTTAGAATTTTGACTTATCAAGGGATGAATATTGTTCTTGTAACCATTTTAGTGTTTTTCAAGAATGTAAAGAGAAATCTCTTTTACTGGCATGTTTGGACAAGTTATAAAATGGTAAAAATTTAAACAAATTTACAAGTTTCATTTTAAGTTGAGTAAACTCTGCAAGTTTTTTTTCTTAGGGGGATGCCTCCCTAAAGGAGAAGGCTCCATTAGAGAGTATGCCTCTCTAATGGAGGCATCTCCCTTAAGGAGGGCTCGCCTCCCTCATGTGGGAGTGCAGCCTCAGTAAGGGCTCTCCTTTATAATATGAGGGACAACCTCTTTGGGAGTACTCCAAGGCACCAAAAAAATAGAATTTTTTTCTCTTCAAAAAAATAAAATAAAATAAAAACCCATACTACAGGTTCAACATTAAACTCATTTTCATCATCTGTTCATTTTCTTGCCAATAGAATTCAAATTTCCCAGATACCAATACAATTCAAACTTTTCATGTTTCCTTTTATTGGCAAGTAATGGTGAAATTATAGGGAATTATCCCAAAGTCTTCAAATGAACAATGGATGTAAAATGCATGTAAAGAAAATTTCTTTAGTTTATTGAGATAAGTTTGTTTGCTCTAGATTTGAGAAATGGGTATTGGGAATTTACCCAATTGTGAATGCATAAGGAGATTTAAATTCAAACATGCTTAAATTTTCATGGGCAATGCCCAGATTTCAACAAATGTGCTTAAATTTCCATGGGCAATGCTTAGATTTCCCCAATTTCTCTAACAAATCACTCTATTACAATAAATTCTCATAAACCCCATATCCAAAATTCAAGCAAGAACTGGAATTATTTCTGCATAAAATAATTGCTTACCTTCAAGGCTGATGAGAATAATGAAAGATCTCGACACTTCCTTCATTAACAGGGTTGAGCTTGCTCCAACCAATTCTCTATCTTTTCCCAATTACCTCTAAGATTCTTCTTGTTTTCTTCCCTCCAAAAATTTCTGTGGGTTATCATTTTGTTCTTCTCTCTTTTATCATTCCATGCCTTACCCGTCTGCCAGCTGCAGATTTGATTTTACCAAAGCAACAACTGTTGAATTTCTTTGTTGGCAGTTGTCTCTGCCCTCTCTTCACACTCGTGAAGGATAACAACAACAGATCATAAATTTGTTTTATATCAAATACAAGTTTACGAAAAATAAACAACTATGCCCAACCCTTAGAAAATATCACTCCCACATATGCTTTCTTTAATTAATAACAAAATAGATTTTTATTTTTATTTTTATTTTTTAAATAAAGAAATCATTTATTGATTATAGAAGGGAAGTAAACTATTTCATAATAAACCATCTCTGTATTTAATTAAACAAGGATATTTAAATATACTTATTATTATTTTTTTAATAAATATAACATTCTATAATTATTTAAATATGAAAATAAAAATACACAAGGAGCATAAATCATTCCACACAATCAAATGCAGCTAATCTATATGCGACTATGTGTGTGTTGTGATGTTGTGCAAGTCAGTCATTGGTTTGCTAGGCCTCTCTTCCCAATGATACTCTCTTCTAGTGAGAGGGTCATCTTTGGTCCTATCGCACTCACATAACACAACCGTGTAGTTAGTCGCATTCAATAAAATCATAATATAATGTCATTGCAAGTTTAAATTTTACAATAACGATAATATTTAATCTAAAATAAAATACATCTTGCACGTGATAATAATCAAATTTAACATTAGTCACGTGATATATATAAAGCATGTATTTACACATTAATCTGATCATGATAATGCGACATTAATCAATTTTACACCAAGATGCATATCTCAAAATACATTATGAAGTCTATTTATCCTATATGTCTCATATAGATAACATATATCATCATCATAACATCATGCATATACATGTAATTTCTACAAAGTATGTAACAACTATAATAGATACAAATTTGGGCTATCACAAAAATGTTGCACACACAGACAATATGCACAGTCCGCAACATGAAAATTAACTGCTTAGACAGAGCTCATTGATTAAGGAGGTGGCCAAAGACATGATATTTCCACAGTCCATTTGAATGAGAACAAATTGTTTCTAGAAAAAAATGTGTAGAGCTTTTTTGCATCAAGACATGATATTTCCACAGTCCATCTTGAATGAGAACAAATTGTTTCTGGAAAAAACTGTGTAGAGCTTTTTCGCATCGAAGGAGGTGGCGTCAAACTTGCAACTACCACCAGCAATTAGTGTCATAATGGCTGGAACCAAGAATGGGTAGGAGCTACATTTGCCAAGAATAGGAAATGAGACACCTGCAAGCCATCAGTCATAATAACCACACAAACTCTTGTAGTAGGATGAAATGCCTCACAAAGAAGATTCTAGCAACATTTTTTTAACTTTTATTTAATTTTTTTATTTTAATTTTGTTTTTCATAATTTTTTTCATTTTTATTTATACAGAGAAAATAAGGCTCTCACCTCCACTCCACTGCAATTGTAGAACACCTCTCAGCGTAATTAGGTAATAGTACTTGTTACTAAGCTCACTTTATTTTCTACAATAATGCTATAGGTCCTGGCACAAACCCTGTTTAGATACCCATTTACAATAGTTTATGATCAATATCATTTTTGTGAGTCTTACTACACTCTTTCTTGAGAAATCACAAGTTATTCTCCTCTTTTCTCTCACATAGTCAATATTGAAAACTCAGTCTTCTAAACTACATGACACCTTCCTTTGTGCCTACAAGAACTTCACTACACTATCTTGATCTACAATTCTTCTTTGACCACCACAAATCAACAATCTATTATCATCAACATAATTGTTTCTTATTATGGTAAGCTGCAAACAAGGGTGCAAATCCCTATAACAAAAAGCCACAAGGGTACAGGCCACCAACAACTGAACAATAACAAACTAACAACTAATAAACATACTAGAGTTTATACAATACTATAACCAGAAATAGAGACTAAAGCAGAAACAATTTAAGAAGCATGTTCCATTCCTCCATAAGGAACCCAAGAAGTTCATCTTTGCTCGCAAAGATCTTCTCTTCACCATGTTTGCCATCTTGGATGTCCTGCAAGACCGCCAATGAGGTAGCTGCCCGATGAGTCACTATAGGGAACAAAGTAGCCATTACCCTCATCTTGTCTTTGAGGGAGGTCATCCTATCTTTCAGTTCTACCATTTCCTTCTTGATCAGACTACAGGTTTCAGACATGTCCATACTAGCCACCTCCTTAATTGGAGAATGCATAACATTATGTTCAAAATTAGTTTCAACATCCTCCTCCTCAATGTCATAATAGGAGTGGTTCATCTCCTCAAATAGATTGGCTCTTTTTGGGGAGACTGGCTACTCTAGGTTAGCTTCACTTCCTTTATTTCAATTTCCCCTTCAGGTTCTGAGGCAGAAGAGTAGTCCACTATTTTCACCACTAGAGTTTTGGCACCCGCTAGCCTGTTACAGCAGCAAATGCTGGGCCTTCTAGCAAGAGTATTACTACTGGTCTTTCCATTGACCACTTTCTCCTTCCCCTTCATAGTCTCCTCTTCACCCTTCACCTGAACATCCTTATGACAATCTTCAGGGGAGAGCTCCTTAGCCTCCTCTCCAACAATCATTTTCTTAACTTTCTTTCTGGTAGATTTCTCAGACTCATAAAGCACACTTCTATCTCTATCCCGCTTTCTCTCACCAAATGAGTAGGGATGTTCTTAAGGTCACATAGGACGTCGGCTACCACCTTTTGAGCTTGGCCAGGGGACCCAAACACACCACCAATAGGGGAGGATAATTCAGATGGGCTCACCGGGGAGGGAGTCTTTTTCTTAGTATCTGAGGGGGCTTTGACAACTTTCTTCTTATGGGATTGGGGGGTCAGAGTCTTGGTAGTAGAAACTTTAGGGTTTGGGGAGGATCTAGGAGAGACAAGAGTACTCTTAACAGGGGGTTGTTGGCCTTGTCCTTAGCTCGGCTACCACCATACTTGACAATCAGCAAGACATTGTCATCAGATTGATCATCCTGAACCTCTTCGACCAGACAAGCCCTAATAGGCTTGGGGGGCACAAAGCAAGGTGAAAATGATACAGGTGAAAGATTAGGCCTTGGTGGAGGGGTACACCGATGACGTTAGGGTGATTAGCATGGGCAATTTTTGCCACTTTCACAAACAACTCTAGGGAAGTCAACAAGTAAAAAGGAAAATTGATGAGCAATTCATGACAGAAGTGATTTAAGAGAGCAAAGTGGTAGTGATAAAAGCATCTAAACGAACCCTCTAGAGTAATTTATTTCATTATGAGGAAACATACCTTATCCCAGGGAGGAATTAGGTTGTCTCGCTCGAATCCACCCTACAATCGAACGGGAGTCTCTCCCTCCTTGGAAAACCTACTCATACTTTCCTGGTCTTCCACCTTAGTCTTCTTTTTCAGACATTTCCCCTCACAAGTTAAGCCCATGGCTTGAGCGATAGTATCTTCATTAACTTTGAACTGGACTCCTCCCACCTGAACTGTCCTCAAGTCATCCCATGTCATGGCAAATTACACCGAGAGACTCTCATCATAGCCATTGAGGCACTCCAAGAATGGAGTGAGGCTACCTTCGTAGAAAATGCTCTATAGCATAGTATCAGCCTTAAATTCAACACATGAGGATGGTTTAGTTCACACCTTGTTGCCCCCCATGGATATTCTGTTCGAAACTCCTGGGAGAAGAACACACTATAAAATCAAACACAACCAGATGTCTTGGAAGCTGCTAGAGATCTTTCTAGCTTCTTAGGTGTGGGTGCATTTATTAATTGTACTCCAATGGCATCTTGTAATACTCAGTGTGTCCTTACTAACATCTCCCCCTTTCAAATCATTATTACTACAATTATGAGAATTGTGCAGGATGTTATTGGGGATGTGCACCGCTAAATTTTGAATTAGCCCCATGGCCCACCTTGACGTTGGCCACGTGAACATGTTGATCTGGCCCCAAGTGATGTGGCACTCCTCTCTCATTGGCAAGCTATCACACGTCATCCTGCCACTCATGGTATCAACCCCCCTTTGCATCATTTAGTGGTCGTTGTTCATCATATTGAATGACATAAGAATATCTATCAAAATATATTCTCTATACTGAGGATGCCTTCCGAACATCATTATAGAAGATCAAGATTGAGCCTCCAAACAAAGGCGTTCTCTTATGTTTCTAGGGAGGTTGTTAGGATTCCTCCAACACCTCTTGGGGAATAAATTTATTCCCATATTAGCCATAGTGTCCACCATATGATTACCTTCTCTATAGGTATGTCTAAAATCAATAGCATCAAGGCCCAGGAGAAGTTGTCTGATGTCTTGTATGATGTCTGCAATATGCCATCCAACTCTGGCTTTCTCTTGAACAGTATCAAGGATCAATTTTGAGTCTCCTTCAATCATGAGGTTTTTGATTCCGATGGACAAGGCCATTTTAACCCCCCACAAGAGTGCCATAGCCTCAGCCACATTGTTAGAATTGTCTCTCAGCCCCCCAACATAGGCAACCAACAGATCCCCCTTAGCCAATCTCAAGACCCCATCTCCATTGGCTGGTCCTGGGTTCCCTTTAGCAACACCATCGAAATTGAGTTTCATCCATCCTTCAACAGGGGGAACCCATTTAGTGTTTTTGCGAGCTATCTTCTTGGAATTGTCCACCCTGCAAATGTGAAGTGGGATACTCCACTTATTAATAATATTAGTTTCAGTTTTATTGGGGAGGGATTCTGTCACATTCAAAGTGTTGTTAGACATTTTCTACCAGAAGTTGAGAGAAAATGCAAAAGACTTCCTTAGCAAATTTAACTTTATCCCTGAACAACCTGTTATTGTGTTCCTTCCCCATGCCAGGATAGGGGGAATATGAGCCCAAAGTTCTTTACAAATAGGGTGAGAAAAGGGAGTAAACCAACACTTAACAAAGGAAGGAAGGTCTAGGTTCATACTCCAGGAGATGTCAAGGTTCTGCAGAGCCAAGCCCCAAACTTCCCAAGAGAATTCACAATGAAGCAATAGGTGAGAAACAAGCTCCTCCTTCATACAAAGAGCACATCTATTTGGAATTTGGAAGCCTCTAATCTTTAGGTTGTCCATTGTTAGAATCCTATTATGCATCACAAGCCACCAGAAGTGGTTAACCTTGGGGATAAGATTGTGATTCCAACCCTTGCCCTAGAAGCTAGAGTCCTTAGTGAATTATGAAAGCAAGCTGTAAGCAAACCTAACAGAGAATGATCCCACCTTGTCTTTAGCCCGCAACAATTTATCCTTGGAAGGGAAGGTAGGAATTCTACATCTTTGGAGGGTTTGCTGCAAATCATCAACAACTAGTGTTAGGTCCATTTGCCCCTGGCAGCAGTTTGACAGTTGTTTCCAGCGCCCACCCCTTGGCAAAAAATAGTTAGCAGTCATGGGCCGAAGAAGCTGGTAGCCCTATCAGTAAGTCTTTGGGAGCTCTGAATACTATTGAAAGGATAATCCTTTAGCCAACTATCTTCCCAAAATCTAATGTTTCTTCCATCCCCCAACTTCCACTTTATATCCTTCTGCAAAGGGGTTCTGCTTTTCAAGACATTATTCCATATGACTGATCCCTTGGGGATACCAATGGCATGAAGGAATCCATAGGGGATATCATTAGACATGTATTTGACCCTCATAATATTACACCAATCCTTGTTGTTACTCAAAACATTCCATCCAACTTTAGCCAGCAAGGCTTTCAATGGATTTTCTTAGCCCAAGACCCCCTTGCAACTTGGGGTGACACACTTTATCCCAACTGATTAAAGTTATCCTCTTTTTCTCTTCCACCCCTGTCCATAAGAAGTTTCTCTGGATTCTTCCATCAACATAATTGTTATATCATCATGATCATTGACTTTTATCATAACTCATGAGGACATCAAGGGTATACTCATTTACCACATTTATCACACACCACATTTGACTCACCAAAAGAAACTTCATACAACTATTTGTTTTGGATGACAACTTTTCAATAATGAAAAGTAACTAAACAACCACTTATAATTTGTTTAGACTATTTTTCTGACTTCTAGACAAAGATGCTATAAGCACTACGTGAAAAAGTACAAAGTGACTAAAGGATTTGAACTACTTTCCTCATCCCAAATTCAAAGACCATCATCATCTTTTTTGAATAGCAATAATGAACGTAACCAAAATGATAGCCTTCTTGTCTTGTAGTGTGATTTCCAAGTCTATATTCACAAGCATGTCAACCAAGTCATTATGCCACTCCTCCTCTATGTTGTACCTCCACTTGTACTCCAAATGCTGGTCTATTATTTTTCCATTAACAACATCCAACCTTTAGTGGACATTCTTCACACATCCCTTCAACCCTTACAAATTGAACCACTCCAAACAAGAAATAAAATTGCCAAATATTGACAGCTCCCTTCAACACATTAACCTTCCAAACCAATTCCTCAGGAACTATCTAATGCAACTATTACATAAAATTTCACATACACCCTATACACCATAGGGCCAAGCACTATCATTTTTTTTAATGATTCCAAATTGAGGCTGGCTTTGTTTAACAAAACTTGGCAAGCCACTTCAAAGCACGACCGACATTGCCGCAATGGTGCCCTCCAGAACTTCAAGAGCTACATAAACCAATTCAATGTTATATTACAAACGACTTTGCCACAAGGCTCCAGACACATGACACATCAATTTGCATGCATCAAAAAAGTTTACATTTTTTAGTTTAACATGTAGCATCCCACCAAGACGGACTCTCCATGCCTCACGTTGTTCACAATTTTTTTTAATTTCATAGGCACATTCAATGTTCAGAGTTGCAAATGCGCACCAACTATTGTGCCACTGTGAGTGAGAAAATGAAGGGCAAAAACAAGGCAAAACTATTGCATCAACCCACCTAAAGCAAAGAGTTCCACTGCTTCTTTACATCCACTCCCCAACACCAAGAAACTGCTGGTGGAAATGTATATTGAGAAAAAGATCTGCAATATAGTGGCGTGTGAAGGCCTCTTCTGAGTAGAAAGACACAAGCCTCCTTCATAGTGGAGAATGTGGCTGGGTAGTGCCAGCTTTAGGCCAGCACACAAGTTTGGGTTCCAATGTCTTCAAGCAGGCTAGTATATTGTAGATCTTCAAAAATCTTCTTCAAGCAGGCTAGTATATTGTAGAGATTTCACCGAGAAACTGCTGGCTGATATGTATATTGAGAAAAAGATCTCCAAACAAGCTAGTATGCTATTGGCATTGTTCTCATGAGAGAGCAAAGACAAACATCATTGCGAACACAATATCTGCAATAGCTTGTACAACACACTCAATAGCCATATACACAATACTATTGACAACCAGCACAAAGTTATATTTAGTAACAGAACCCACAGCCCAAGATTTTAAGGGCTCTGATATCATGAAGAAGAAATAAAACACACAATGATTAATATGAAGAAAAAAAGCAGACATTTTTTTATCATTGTTCAAGATGTTTGTTTTGCCTATTCTATTCTCATTTATAGGCAAATTATATGCACACAGGTTCATGATTTACATCTTCTAATTTATAGATTAGTAATGAAGGTTGGTGGTGTTTTAATTGAGATTCAGTCAAATGGGCATCTAAGTAGGCTTTATAAGCTAAGACCTATAGTTTTATTGTAGAAAATAGAGTGAACCTAGTACCAAGTACCATTCCCTAGTCTACTTGGTGATTATGCAACTCATCAAGATGGGGTGGCAACCATAAGAACACTCACAAACGGTTGCTTCAAATGGATTGTCATAAGACCTAAAGTAAAAAAAATACAAGAAATAAAGGGTTGCAGAGTTCCAAAAGATTTCATTTAGTAGAGATCATGGAGCCATTGTACATAAACATTGTACATTAATTCCAAATGTTGGCAATAGAAAGGTCACATGCAAGTGAAACTGCACCTTTATCCACATGAGAAAGCCTTTCCAACATGTCAATTTGGAGGAACAAAACATTCTTTTTTTTTATGGATACAACACTTCAATGCTCAAACTTTGGCAATTTACCTTAATACTACATTACATACATGTTTGCATATAATTACTATAATTTCTTAACTAAAAATTCACTTTTATTTAAAATTTATCAAAAAAAAAAAGAATTAAAATCTATAAAACCCTTTTTAAAGAAAGGCTATTAATTTTCTTAAAAATGCCTGATCTAGTTTCCCTACACCTATGTGTATAAATAGTTTGGTTTTCCCTACACCTACGTGTATAAGACAATCTCATTATGAGGGCAAGTTTCTAACCTATTGAACCTTTTTCTTTTCTAGCATTGTGCCTTTTCAATACCTATTTCTTTTTATTATTACCTTCATTCCAATTAAAATTATTATAATTTTTTAAAAATAAATAAAATTATTAAGCATGTTATGTATAGAGTAAAGATTCAACAATGAAACCCATCAAATCATCACAAAACACCCAATAGGGACCAACAAAAGAGTCCATCAACACCAAAGTTGTCAACCAACAACATAGACACTAGCACAATGACAATAAGAAGCAAGCACAAAGCTGATACTAAAAACTGAGGGTAAATCATACAACCCCTGGAGAAACTAGAATAAACCTTCAGCATGGTTCTAGACAAGTAGCTTCGAGTCGTAAAGCTTTAGAGAACCCTGTCCACCTTCAGCTGTAACATTTGTTGACTGCTTGAAACATATTTCCTTCTTATTCATTCTCCTATTTTTCACTTCTACCCCTAAATTAATTGATTTCATGGATTTTCTTGATGACCTATTACTGAAGTAATCACTACTTAGTTTGGAATTTGATGGCAAAGGAGACAAACTTCCCTCTACATCTTGAAATAAAGAACAAGGAACAACTTCACTTCTTAGCTTACCTACTTTGGGGCTCAAATCCTCAATTCTCTTTTCTCTTTGCCTGAAGATGAGGGGTTGATTAAAGGCTGATCCTTCTTGAAGGAATTAGGAATTAATATCACTTACTTCCAAGGATAGACCATACTGATCAGCTTGGGCATCAATCTCCTCCCTGCTAACTATTTCCAAACTCCCTGCCTTGAGTCTCTAAAATATTTAACACGACTTCTTTGGAATCTACCATACCAACCTCCTTATGAACACCAAGCCCCACCTCTCTATTTTCCATTTCCATTTCAAGACAATCCTAAGGTAAATTTAGCTCATTATTCCCTTTCTCTCTCCTATTGACTAACCAATTTTAGCAAAGTGTCCTTATTTGTGCAAACAAAAGAAGAGTACTTATACTCAATCTATTGCACCCATTCACCATAGTTTGAAGGTAAGACTACAAAGGAAGGAAGATCTTTATCCACCATAGTGTTCACACAAAATCTAGCATAAGTCACATTTTCTAGATTTCGTGATTGCATCAAAAGCTATGAGTTGCCCAAAGGATTTAGCTATTCTAATCATCCCTTCCACCTCTTAATACTCCAATTGTAGACTTGGAAGCCTAACCCAAATAGGGAGCCTATTAATGTGTTCCTTCTCAGGATCAAAATCTAGTTTCCATTTTCTAAGGAAGAGCCCTATTTTACCCAAAAAAAAGGACCTCCCAAAAGGGTCGTAGCAAAGCCCTCATGATTCAAAAAAGAGATCTAAGAAAAATACTTTAGTGAGAACTGATAAATCAACTTGATCAAATGAATTCCATTTTCTCAAAGCCCATCTTCTAACAACATCTATGTTATGTCTGGATCCTAGAAACTTTCCAATTAGAAAATTAACCAACCTTAAAGATGATCTTTCAACAACAAAAGCAAGGACCCTTAAAATGGATACCCTAGTCATCCAAAATAGGATCCAAATAGCAAAAGAAAGGAGGAGTAGCATAGTCCTTACATTTGGTTGCTTCTACCTAGGACTTATGTCATACCCCAAGACAATTTGTGGACCCGCCTTTGTTAATTCCCCTAGAAGATCCATTTGAAGGAGGCACACAAGGAGTCCTAAAACCCTTCCCCGCCTCCTTGCTCTCTGAGCCATTACTGTTGCGTTGTTCCTATCCTGCAAACCCAACCTAGGGATTTACATAGGAGCATACAGGGACCTCTCCTAGACCAACCGGCCTTTTAAAAACAATATTTGGCTTGCTAGGAAAAAGGAGAAGCCCCCCAATGAAAGCCATTCCCAGACCACTATTCAACTAAAGCATTCCAACCCTTGGAATTAATAGACCCCTCCAAATGGGCAGGATGTTGTTGGACGACCACAGAACCAGAAGCAGGCAAGAAGATGACCTCACCCGCATCTAGAGAAACATGACTGTCCTAGTCTTTTTTTCCAATGTCTCTTGAAGAGCTCCCCTGTGTAGCAAAAGTATGTCAATCTATATCCAAGCGAAACATAAATGAACTACACACATTTTGATGGGAAGCCACCTCCATCCACAGATTAATGAGTCTTTCTTCCTCCTCATCTAGAGAACCTCCTCATTCATCTTCCTATTCTGCATCTTCATCTTCCTGAACAACCTGATTTAGAAAACTAGGCAAAGGCATTGTCCTCCTCACTCTTATATGAGGGGAAATTTTTATTAAGTAGGGTGAACATATTTACAATTTCTTGATAATATCACTAAGTAGGTGGGTGTATGGCATGCAGATTATCAACCCAATGGACAATCTCCATTCTCATCAACAACTAAAAGAATATCAGGACAAACTTTTTGACCTAGTAGCAAGGAGCATGCAGACTTATCCTCTCTCCTAGAGTTCTAACTACAGAGGAAATTCTAAAAATTGTTGACCACTTCAGAATTCATACCAAAAATTCTAGGGCGACAAGTATACAGGTGGAATTTCAACATTTAATTGAAGGCCTACTTAGTCTATTGATATATTTTAGTTAAATCAATTGTGTTGTATTTGGATTAGTTATTTTATCTCAAAGAATCATTAACACATTCTTGTGGTGTAGGAGAAGAGGTCACATGTTCGGTTTAAATCTCAATCAAATTGCATTATTTGCACAGAGATTAAGGCTCTAGATTTTACTCATATGCCATTACTGGACCTTCATCTTTTGATATACAACAAGATTTGATGGTGTTGAAATCCACAAAGCTCATGGATTTCTTATTGATCAATTATGAAGGTAGTGTAAATGATAGGAATGATCACTATGGTGGTACACTAGAAAATCATTCCAAGTTTACTCTAGAGCTTGTTGAAGCAGTAGCAAATGAAATTGGTCCAGATCAAGTTGGAATAAGGTTAACTCCATTTGCAGATTTTTCAGAATCAGAGGACTCAGATCATGAGTCCTTGGGACTTTTACATGCCCAAGACCTTAAATAAATATGGTATCTTGTATGCCCAATGTAGAGCCTAGAATGGGGGGTATAACATAGACAAAAATGTCCTTCCAATGAGGAAGGCATTCAAGGGATCCTTCTTGGTTGCATGGGATTATGATAGAGATGGTGGCAATGCAGCAATTGCAAGTGGTAAGGTTGACTTTGTAGTTTATGGCTATATTTTCTTGGCAAATCTAGATTTGCCTAGAAGATTTGAGCTAAATGCCCTTCTCAACAATTACAACAGAGACACTTTCTACAATTTTATTTATGACCCCTCTATTGGCTACATAGACTATCCATTCTTATAGCTCCAACTACATCCAAGTAGGAGAAGCTTAGTATCATTAGCCCAAATACAATCTTTTACTCCAAGATAAATTCATAGTTGGCTTCACCAAACCTCTATACAACTTTCATGTAATCCCATTCTATAAACATCTAGATTTTAGATCATCTGTCATGTAATCCTGTTGGCAAGTATGAGGTGAGCCAGTGTTGTCATTGATGTCAACATACTCATACTGCACTGACAAGAAGGATTTGATGAGCTTTGTGCTGAGGATATTGAGAAAATTAGCCTCAGTCAGGAACAGTGAAGAACAGTGATGAGAAGAAGGTAAATATACTGTATAGGATGAGAACCGGAGGATGCGGATTAAAGGGTTAGTAGATATGAATCTTGAGATGCTACAGTTAGGATTTCAGAGGTCCGCATGAAGATCTGAAGGAGTTATGGCTGCCGGTATAGAACCGGGTCCGGCAAGTATCCGGAGGTGACAGAGGATCACAAAAAGGTCCGGTGAGGTCCGGAATTGTATCATCCTAATCTGCGGATTGGACGGAGTGTTTGGGATGTCCTTGTGATGTGTCATCCTGGTTTGTGTATGATTTGGAGGTCCGGAAGTACCTCTTGCATTATGACAGTGGCGACAGACTGTGTTCTTGAAGTTCCGGATGAGGAAGACAAGAGATCCCAGTAAGTAGAGGAAGTGCGGATGTATCCGGACATTCAGACAGACTTGTAAAGGTTCTTGAATCATGTTTAGGTTGTGTTGTTGGTCCGCATTGATGGTAGAGCCCGGAATTGAAGTTATTCTTCCGGATGAAGTTATTGATCTGTTTAGCCGACCGGATGAGTTGTTCATCCTGCGAATGTTCTTGTGATAGCCGACCGGATGTGTTATTCATCTTGCGGATACTCCTATGGTTGTTTGCCGACTTAGATGCTTGTTCCTAAGTCGATGTCTTGTATAAATAGTGATTTGTGAATTCATTTCAGGGTGTGGCATGTGGATGAGCAGGATATAGCGAAGAAAGGTGCGAAAGGCAGAGCAGAGATTGTTGGGCTTAATTGGAACTGATCCGGACATAGTAGAGATGTCGTTCTCCAGTTCAAGACTGTGATTTTCATCACTTTGTAGACAGTGTGTCTCCTTGTAGGCAGTGGGCCTCTTTGTGAGCAGTGTGCTCGGGCAGTGAGCCCTTATTGGCATGTGCCATTCATTTTTCCTTATTCTTCTAACAGAGAATAATTCTTGGGTTAATCACCCCGTGGTTTTTCCCTTAACCGGGTTTTCCACGTCAAAATCTTGGTGTTCAATGTGTTGATGCTTATCTGCTCTTGTGTTTATGTATTGTGCTTCCATGAATGATTATTTGATATGCTGCTAACTAACAACAGAGAATTAAGTGTTTAAAAGAGAACAAGTTCTATACAACTGATTCACCCCCCCCCTCTCAGTTGTATGCCCTAAATCCAACAATTGGTATCAGAGCCAAGTTCCTCTGATAGGAGCTTAACCGCTTGAGGTGATCCAGGATGTCGTCATACAAGAAGGATAGTCCGAAGTTCGATGGAACCAACTTCACTCTCTGGAAAGGTCGCATGAAGTGTCATTTGGAATGTATGGGAAAAGCATACTTGGCTATGATTTCAAAACCATATATACCCCCACAAGGTGGTCCGACAACTCCAGATGAAACCACAGAAGCTGAAAACAATCTGCGGACTAAGGAAGCTCTTCTAAGCGCATTGAATGACTCAGATCTCTCGAATGTCATTGACCTACCAACTGCATATGAGATCCTAACTAAACTGGAACTTCTGTATGAAGGAGATGAGTTTGTCAAAAGTGCAAGATTGCAAAGTCTGAAAGGGAAATTTGAAAGATTGAAAATGAGAGATGATGAAAACATTACTACCTTTATGCCAAGGGTAAATGAGTTGGTATGTGGAATCAGAAATGCTGGTGGAACTCTAGATGAAAATGAGATTGTTTGCAAAATCCTAAGATCCCTTCCTGCTGCCTACAAAATCAAAGTTGCTGCCATTGATGAATTCAGAGCCCACACAACAGTCACAAGAGAACAACTGGCTGGCAAACTAGCTGCATTTGAAATGACCGAGTTTGGAGATGATCCTCCCAAGACTGAATCTGCTTTCAAAGCCAGTGCCTATGTGAAAGGCAAACAGAGATTTGATCCGGGTGAAAACTCATCAAGGAAAATGTCATGGTATGATCAAGCAAGAAGAGACATGGAAGAAGAAGAAGCAGAAACAGCTCAACTTGAAGCCCTCATTGCAAAGAGACTGCCAAGAGGATCCGGTAAGTATGAAGGAAAACTACCCTTTAAGTGTTTTAACTGCAATAAGATTGGTCATTTTGCCTCAAGATGTCCGAAGAGATCTGCAAGATCTAATACTCACAGACAAAGGTTTCAAAAGAATTGCTATTATGTTCATGAAGAAGATGACAATGAAGGAGTAACAGATGATGAATCAGATCCAGGAAGCAAATCCGGAAATGAGTGGGTGTTTATAGCCATCAAGGAAGAAGATTCCTTACTCTCTGAATCTGTCAATCACAAAGTTGTTGAAAAAGCCTTGGCTGCTCAAGTGGAAGAAAAGGATGATTGGGTTATTGACAGTGGATGCTCTCACCATATGACTGGTGACAAGAATAAGTTCTTAGACTTGGAAAGATATGAAGGAGGAATGGTAAAGTTTGGTGACAATTCTGCTGGCAGAATCAGAGGTAGGGGAACTATTTCCTTTGATGGTAAGAGCAAAACAGGTAATGTACTATATGTTGAAGGATTGAAGCACAATCTTCTCAGTGTTGGTCAGTTAGTGGACAAAGGCTATGATCTCCGGTTCAAGAATGGAAAATGCAGAATCTTTACAAGCTCCGGAACTGAAATTGCATCCGGTACTCAGACAAGAGGTAACATCTTTCATCTGGTTGGTTCAAATAAAAGTTGTTTGTTTGTTCAAATTGATCAGAGTTGGTTATGGCATAGAAGAATGTGTCATGTAAATTTTGATAACATCATCAAAATAAGCAATACTCAGGCTGTGAGAGATCTTCCAAAGTTGATAAAACCTACAAACAGTGTGTGTAAAGAATGTCAGTTAGGCAAACAAAGCAGAGTCTCTTTTAAAAGCAAAGATCAGTCTTCTACCGGATTGTTGGAATTAGTACATACTGATCTATGTGGTCCGACAAGAATCAAGAGTCTGCAAGGTGATAGATATTTCATGTTGTTAATTGATGATCATTCCCGGATGATGTGGGTTACCTTTCTAAAAGAAAAATCAGAAGCCTTTGAGAAGTTCAAAATCTTCAAAGCTATGGTGGAGAATCAAACCGGATTGAAACTAAAGTGTCTAAGGTCTGATAGAGGTGGTGAATTTACATCTGGTGAATTCATTGACTTTTGTGAGAAACAGGGTATAAGGAGACAGTTGTCTGCTCCTAAGACTCCACAGCAGAATGGAGTAGTTGAGAGAAAGAACCGGACCATCCAGGAAGCTGCTAGGACAATGATGTTGGAAGCAAATGTTCCTCAAATGTTTTGGAAAGAAGCTATCAGCACTGCAGTCTACACTCTCAATCGAGTTCAAATCAGAAACAACACCGGTAAGACCCCCTATGAACTTTGGTTTGGCATCACTCCTACTGTGAAATATTTCAGGGTATTTGGTAGCAAGTGTTATATTAAAAGAGATGAAGATCTAGGAAAGTTTGATGCTAGAAGTGATGAAGGAATTTTCTTGGGCTACTCCACTCAAAGCAAAGCATACCGGTGTTACAATAAGAGATTGAGGAAAATGATAGAAAGTACCAATGTAAAGGTTGATGAAGGAATTGAGAAGCCTTCAAGATTTTATGAATTTGATGAAGATGACCAAGATAGTGTTCAAGGAACTCAATCCTCTCCGGTGAAACAAAGTCAGCCTGATCCGGTAAATCAGGAAGAAGAGTTAGGTTTGAATGAGCCTGATCAAGAAACAGCAGTACTAGATACTCCCAAAATTCCAAGGTATGTAAAACTGAATCACTCTGAAGATCAGATCATAGGTGACAGAAGCAAAGGTGTACAAACTAGAAGGAATATTGCTCAAGATCAGAATGAATGTTGTCTGATTTCAAAGATTGAACCTAAAACAATGAATGAAGCCTGCAATGATGAAAATTGGACCAAAGCGATGGAAGATGAACTGATGCAAATTGAGAAAAATCATACTTGGGATCTTGTTCCCAGACCTAGAGACAGGAATGTAATTGGAACCAAGTGGGTCTTCCGGAACAAACTAAATGAAGCTGGTGAAGTAATCAGAAACAAAGCTAGATTGGTCTGCAAAGGCTACTCTCAAATAGAAGGAATTGACTTTGAAGAGACTTTTGCTCCGGTAGCAAGAATTGAAGCAGTCAGATTACTTCTTGCATTTGCTGCCTTCAAAGATTTCAAGGTATATCAGATGGATGTCAAGTCTGCCTTCCTAAATGGTGATCTGGAAGAAGAAGTCTACATTGAACAACCGGATGGATTTCAATTGTCTGATAATAATGATATGGTCTGCAAGTTGAAGAAAGCTTTGTATGGATTGAAGCAAGCCCCAAGAGCATGGTATGAAAGGTTGGATAAGCATCTTGTGCAGATTGGATTCAACAAAGGTACTGCTGACAGCAACTTATATTTCAAAATTGATCATGAAAACATTCTGATTGTTGAAGTGTTTGTGGATGATATCATTTTTGGAGGAAGAGATAGTATGTGTAAAACTTTTGCAAATCAGATGAAAAGTGAGTTTGAAATGTCTATGCTTGGTGAAATGAATTTCTTCTTGGGTCTGCAAATTACTCAAACAAAAGAAGGGATCTTCATCTCTCAGACCAAATATGTGAAAGAATTGTTAAAAAAATTTGGTATGGAAGACTCAAAGCCTATGAACACACCTATGGCAACCGGATGTAAGTTAAGCAAAGATGATGATTCTCCAAAGGCAGATCAGACAAAGTATAGATCAATGATTGGTGGATTGTTGTATCTCACTCAAACTAGACCAGATATAATGCAAGCTGTTGGTCTTGTGGCAAGATTCCAGGCTGATCCTAGAGAATCTCATGTTATGGCCATCAAAAAAAATTTTAGATACTTGAAAGGGACAGTTGAGTATGGTCTATGGTATCCTAGAGATCCGGATTTCTCTCTTCATGCTTACACAGATGCAGATTGGGCAGGAGATGTGGATGACCGGAAGAGCACTAGTGGTGGAGCATTCTTTTTGGGGAAGAGATTGGTTTCTTGGCTAAGCAAGAAACAAGATGCAATATCTCTGTCTACAACTGAAGCAGAATACATTGCAGCAGCAGGTAGTTGCACTCAAATCTTGTGGATGAAGCAGATGCTAAGAGACATCAAAGTTGAATATGAGGAGCCTATTACAATTTTCTGTGATAATTCAAGTGCAATTAATATTTCCAAGAATCCGGTATTGCATTCTAAGACTAAGCACATATCTATCAAATTTCACTTTTTGAGAGAACAAGTAAACAAGGAAGAAGTCAGATTGGAGTATGTTCCCTCCAAGGATCAGATTGCAGATATCTTTACAAAACCTCTTCCCAAGGACTCTTTTGAATATCTCCGGGAGAAGTTAGGGGTCATGGCCCCTCCGGTGATGAACTAAGATGCACTGATGTGCATCAGTCTGGTGGCAATCACAGTCATATCTTGTGATCCGGACTAATGGGGAGCTGCAACTAAGGGGGAGCAGCTGGTATTATTCTGATGCATAAGAGTTGCAAGTATGAGCCCTTTGCCATTGATGTCAAAGGGGGAGAGAAGACATGTGAAAAAACAAGTGGTTGATGATCAAAGGGGGAGCAGCAAAGGAAGACATGTGAAGAGTTGTTGTTGATAGGGGGAGCTGTGACAGAAAAGAGAAGTTCTTGTCCTGATGGTTTTTCACATCATATGTTGCCATCAATGACAAAGGGGGAGATTGTTGGCAAGTATGAGGTGAGCCAGTGTTGTCATTGATGTCAACATACTCATACTGCACTGACAAGAAGGATTTGATGAGCTTTGTGCTGAGGATATTGAGAAAATTAGCCTCAGTCAGGAACAGTGAAGAACAGTGATGAGAAGAAGGTAAATATACTGTATAGGATGAGAACCGGAGGATGCGGATTAAAGGGTTAGTAGATATGAATCTTGAGATGCTACAGTTAGGATTTCAGAGGTCCGCATGAAGATCTGAAGGAGTTATGGCTGCCGGTATAGAACCGGGTCCGGCAAGTATCCGGAGGTGACAGAGGATCACAAAAAGGTCCGGTGAGGTCCGGAATTGTATCATCCTAATCTGCGGATTGGACGGAGTGTTTGGGATGTCCTTGTGATGTGTCATCCTGGTTTGTGTATGATTTGGAGGTCCGGAAGTACCTCTTGCATTATGACAGTGGCGACAGACTGTGTTCTTGAAGTTCCGGATGAGGAAGACAAGAGATCCCAGTAAGTAGAGGAAGTGCGGATGTATCCAGACATTCAGACAGACTTGTAAAGGTTCTTGAATCATGTTTAGGTTGTGTTGTTGGTCCGCATTGATGGTAGAGCCCAGAATTGAAGTTATTCTTCCGGATGAAGTTATTGATCTGTTTAGCCGACCGGATGAGTTGTTC
The DNA here is from genome assembly GCA_027924645.1 of Cunninghamia lanceolata. Lineage (NCBI taxonomy): Eukaryota > Viridiplantae > Streptophyta > Pinopsida > Cupressales > Cupressaceae > Cunninghamia > Cunninghamia lanceolata. Next base: position 13,974,482 of record BSBN01000854.1, read on the forward strand.
ATCCTGCGAATGTTCTTGTGATAGCCGACCGGATGTGTTATTCATCTTGCGGATACTCCTATGGTTGTTTGCCGACTTAGATGCTTGTTCCTAAGTCGATGTCTTGTATAAATAGTGATTTGTGAATTCATTTCAGGGTGTGGCATGTGGATGAGCAGGATATAGCGAAGAAAGGTGCGAAAGGCAGAGCAGAGATTGTTGGGCTTAATTGGAACTGATCCGGACATAGTAGAGATGTCGTTCTCCAGTTCAAGACTGTGATTTTCATCACTTTGTAGACAGTGTGTCTCCTTGTAGGCAGTGGGCCTCTTTGTGAGCAGTGTGCTCGGGCAGTGAGCCCTTATTGGCATGTGCCATTCATTTTTCCTTATTCTTCTAACAGAGAATAATTCTTGGGTTAATCACCCCGTGGTTTTTCCCTTAACCAGGTTTTCCACGTCAAAATCTTGGTGTTCAATGTGTTGATGCTTATCTGCTCTTGTGTTTATGTATTGTGCTTCCATGAATGATTATTTGATATGCTGCTAACTAACAACAGAGAATTAAGTGTTTAAAAGAGAACAAGTTCTATACAACTGATTCACCCCCCCCCTCTCAGTTGTATGCCCTAAATCCAACAAATCCATCTCAGTGTCTTGCATAAATGTTTACTTTTTGTTTTTGATAAAGGTAAGCAAGGACTTTAAAAGGGCCTAGACCCTTGTACAAAAAAGAGATAAATCATTAAAGCTCATCAAAATGACAAAGGACAACCAAGAGAACTAACAACAAAACAACAAAAAACAAGACACTACAAAACCAAACAGACCACCAACCCAAAGTCATGGTGGTTTAAATCCAAATTGTTGCAATGATTTTTGCTTCATAATGCAAAAATCCTTTTGCACTAAACTTCTTTTTTTGGAACAAGAAAGATTCATAAGCCCACAAGAAGACCCATCATCCAACCCATCAATAGTTGGCACTTATTCCTTTTCCAGTTCAGGCAACCAGTAGCAGCATGGCCCACTTTAGAGCAACAATTGAAAATAACTAAAGATTCTTTGAATTCATAGTTGGCTTCACCAAACCTCTATACAACTTTCATGTAATCCCATTCTATAAACATCTAGATTTTAGATCATCTGTCATGTAATCCATCTCAATGTCTTGCATAAATGTTTACTTTTTGTTTTTGATAAAGGTAAGCAAGGACTTTAAAAGGGCCTAGACCCTTGTACAAAAAAGAGATAAATCATTAAAGCTCATCAAAATGACAAAGGACAACCAAGAGAACTAACAACAAAACAACAAAAAATAAGACACTACAAAACCAAACAGACCACTAACCCAAAGTCATGGTGGTTTAAATCCAAATTGTTGCAATGATTTTTGCTTCATAATGCAAAAATCCTTTTGCACTAAACTTCTTTTTTTAGAACAAGAAAGATTCATAAGCCCACAAAAAAACCCATCATCCAATCCCAAATCCCTAAAAGGGGTATCCATCACATAACAATATAAAGGAGCTTTCCCCCTGTTTCCTTCCTTCTGCTCATCCTCAATGATGACATTGCAATCCTCATCAATAGTTGGCACTTGTTCCTTTTCTAGCTTAGGCGTCCAGTAGCAGCATGGCCAACTTTAGAGCAACAATTGAAAATAACTAAAGATTCTTTGAATTCAATCTGCTGCACCCAATCACCAAATTTGGAAGATAAGGTGATCTGAGTAGGTAACACCTTGTTTTCCTCCACAAGAACACAAAATCTAGCAAATAGCAAACGCTTTCTAAATTTTATGATCTCATCTGCAGCAATGTGCTGCCCAAAAGTACTGGCAATACTTCAACCTAGTATTTCAAAGGAAACCCCCACAATCTAACCCAAACCGAAAACTTGATGATGCTATCATTCACTGGGTTAAAACCCAGAGAGCAATTTTTTAAACAGAGACCATTCTACCCCAGAAACCAAGGACCTTCCGGAAGAATCCATGAACAATTATCCAGATTGGAAAATGAAAATAAGAAAAACATATTGAACATAGCAACCACCTCAATCTGACCTCTTGGTATCCATTTCTAAAGCAGACATCTTCAAACAACATCAATGTTGGGATGATTATGACAGGGTCTCCCAGCAAGCAAGTTTCTAAGCCAAGAAGCCAATTAACAAATAGAGATTTACGGATAGCAATCCGCCCTGCCACTTCATCCTGGGTAGGAACAACATCATCAGAAACCCCCCAAAAAACTCCTTCGAAGACGAAGAGTGAGGCTCCTTTATTACTGACTGAGAAACAGGCCCATACAAAACAATAGGCAGAAATGCTAGGTCGTTCACCCTCGCCAACATTACAAATATCCATATCATAGGTGTAAGTGTCCTACAAATGCCGACCATCCTCGTCTTTTGATGCCCTAGCTACTAGAATAGAGGAGCAATAATATAATCCTCTTTTCATTGAGATCTATTGTGGTATGATGCATAGGCCCATACACAACAGCAAGAGGGGAAACCCTAGGTCATTCACCCTTGCCAACATTCCCAATGCCCACTTTGCAGGCGTAGGTGTCCTGTAAACGTAGACCATTTGCATCCTTTGACACCCTAGCCGCTAGAACAGAGGGGCAACAATCGTCCTTTTCATGTTGCATGGCTGCCCTGTCAGGTTTGGGAGAGGACAACAAAAAACCTTTCAAGAGAACACTCCCGAGATCACCCACCACAAATGAAATAGGCAACTTGGAAGAGGTCGCACCTTCTACATGAACCTCTGCACCTCCAACCAGATCGCCATGAGAGTTTCATGTTCATCATCTTCGTAAGGGTCATCCCACTCGTCCACATCTGGTTCATCTGCATCTGTATTAGCTCCTTCATCCACTCCAACCCCGCTCCATCATATTAATGAAAGGGGTTACAACACCTTGTTTACTCCATCGCGTTAATGAAAGGAGTTACAATAGCTTGTTTACTTTTTGTTGAAAGTTCAAATAGTTAGTTATTAGATTCTAACTACCTAATTTGAATGACAAGAAACATTAGCACAATAGATGACCCAACTTATAACTATGGATTTTCCTTCACAGTTTTGTTTAGGCCTTTTTTATACTATTTCTTCTACAGGTTAAAGAAACTTCTTGTAACGCCTTACTTGACAGTTTAACTATTATCATGTTTTATAATTTTTAATCACTTACATAAACCTATTTCTGTGGGATTTTTATCGATTTATTCTCTAATGTCTATTTATGTAAGGGTTGCATCCCTTATATTTGTTTGGTTTTTGGGATAAGAGTGTCCCTACTTTTAACTCTCATATGTCATTGTAGTGGGTAGATGGTAGTTTGTATGAGTAAAATGGAGTTAAGTGACAGCCTGGGATTTTAAACAATTAGCATCTTATAATTGTTTAAGCAAGGAGAGGGCCTCATGTTGTAATTTTTTAGGTAGGGATCTCCTAAAGAACAACCATTCTAGGTGGGAAGAGAGTCTTCCTTAAAGAACAAAGCCCCCACATTGAGACCAAATACAAACATTCCATTTAAAATGCATTGACTTTAATAAATTTTGAAAAGGATCCATTAATAATCTTATTTATGCTTGTAACAAAATTACTTAAATAGTTAATATTCTTGTTTTGAATTGAATTTGTAAGATATTAGTTAAAGTTATTAAGGATATGTTAAACTCTTGTGGAGAGAGTTACTTTGCAGTTTTGGGTTGTAATACTTTTATATAAGAAGGGGAAGTCCAATCATGAAATTTGAAAAGATTGGCTAGTTAATGGCTTCGCAATGCTTCAATGAAGGGGCTACCTAAAATAATGAGTACTATTAAGAAAATTTAAGAGTATTTTAGAAAAAATAATAATTTAAAGTAAGTGGGTGGTTTTATGAGCTTTAAAAAATTATTGTTATTTTTATTGTATTTAATTAATGTATTCATAATCTTGTAAGGAATAAATTACATTTGAAATAATTTGTCATGCCCACATTTCACATGTGGTCACAACACGCTAACCCGCATGTCATGTCCACATGTGTCATGTGGTCATGATACGAACTATCAAAATTTTTTCCCTTACTACTTTGAAAGCCCCCCTCGCACCCACAAGCATGCTCGGTTGCGTATGTTTATGTCATCATCGATACTATTGCTAATGGAATATTCTACACACGTTTGCATATTGATATCGATCACTATGTTTATGTCAGTTTAATTTGCAACGTTTAGGATTCCTTGGTAGATGGTTGGCCTTTAATTGATTTTCTCAATTTATTTCAAATTTGGCTCGCATTTTCCTTTTATTACTTTCCATCGATTATTTATTTAATCATCTATTCATTCCAAATAAATAGATTCATTTTCTTAATCTACCATTTGGTAATAATTTAACATTGAGATCGTAGTTTCTATTATAGATCGTTCTATTGAATTTTAATTTAAATAAATATTTAAATATATGTATATTTAAATATTTTGTTTTCCTTCTAATATATATTTAATTTAAAATTCCCCTTTCACAAAGCATGACGATTAATCATATATTTACATTTTAAATTACATTCAATATATATATATATATATATATATATAATTCATTCATTTAAATATCACTAAAGAAATAACTTTTTTTTAATTGAAAACCCCACATTACTTTAACCAATATCATATATAAATATACATACATACATACATATATATATATATATATATATATATATATATATGCACTCCCACACATATATATATACATATACATTATTTCTATTTAAATTTTTTTTTACCCATGCTAGTGCAATCTCCACTCATATATATATATATATTAGAGTATTTTATAAAATTACAACTCATGGCTTTGGGGTTTAAAAACCCTAACCTTTAATCTTGTTTGGGCTTGTGGTGTTATCCAGGAAGGGAGAGCTCAGCTGCGGCGATGGTGGAGGGCAGCGCTGGTCGCAGGGGATGACCGAGCCTATGGAGGTGGACAGAAGGTGAAGTGGTCGTAGGCAGAGGTGGGGAGGTGGATGCAGTGGTGACCGGAGGGAAACAGCACTGGCAGCGGAAGGGGGAAACCGGTGGCGGAGGGGCCGAGACACAGGCCGCGATGGAGGGTCTGCAGGAGGCAGCAGGGCGGTTTCCATGGCAGGGTGCGGGGTCTTAATTCTCGGCGGGGGTGTGGGGAGGGGCGGAGCCCCACCCACAACCCACTCCGTGGGGTGTGGGTGGGCGGAATGGGGTGTGGGTGGGGCTCCGCCCCTCCCCACACCCTTTGGTCTTAAAGAAATTCGGTGCGGGTTTAAACCCCCACCATACACTATGTAACAATCGACTGTGTAATCATTATCACAGCGAGTTCTCTCTATTTATTATTTCTTTTGCTAATTTCAAAATTTTTGATTATGATTTATTAAGTATATAAATATATAAATATATATATATATATATATATATATACACCACAGTATGGCATATTTTCATAATTTCTTTTAATTTAAAACTAATTAAATATATATATATATATATATATATATATATATTATTTTCACAATTTCAATCATGGATGGAAAATTAAATATAACATTTAAAAACATATATGTATATATATATATATATATATATATATATATATATATATATATATATATATATATACACACACATATATGTATGTGTAATGCAATATCAACTTTTACAACAAGTAGCAATAATAAATATATATAATTAAATCATAACGAATTTGCATTTTCTCCAACATTTCGATTTATCATTTCATGCATTCTTGAATGAAACTGAAGGTAAATAACCATTTAGATCTGTATTTTTTTTTTCATCTAACAATTTCAATCTACCTAATTTACATTATAACTCAAATTAAAAAAATAAGGATTAAGAGTAAATACAGGAAACTAATAGACCTTTCAATTTAATAACCAAACAACAGACAAGTAAATCGGTTTAGATTATTTTCCATTGTATACTTTAATCAAATTCTAATCTATTTTCAAAGGCAAATTTAGAACGTTCATAATACTGTAAATGTAACTTTTTCTCTACATAGAACAAGAGATAAATTTTATCAACTGGTCCAAATCAACAACCAATCTCACAACCTTACAATCTTGATAAATAAAATTAACAACTGTAAGATCCCACAACTCACAAACAATCTAAGGGAGGAATAACTTTCTTCTCCCAATACATATTTTCTACAACTCTCATAGGGAGCAAACTCTCCTCTTCAAAAAATCTTATCCAGAAAGAAATTTAAAAAGACCAAGCTCTCATTACAAATAGGAAGATAGAACATTTTCTTTAACAAGGCAAAAATTTCTTCAATCCTCTTAACATGCTTCAACAGTACCCTGCATAACAACAAGGGAGAAAACAACAACCAACTAGCTCTCCTCCCTACCATAGACCGGAAAGAGGGTCACCCCCAAGCTAGGGAGATCATCCACATACCCAGGGTAGAATAGACCAGTACACTTCACAACATTGAATAACAACAATCATAGCAAACAACATTCAAACTCCCATGGTTTACACACAATACAAAGACTCAGCTGAGGTGAGTTCAAAGGGGGTAGGGAAGTAGACTCTCTCTACTCCAAGGTGACATTCTTCTCAACAATTATCATATTTTATCTCATGGCCTCCAAGCCATCCAAATAATAAAATCATAGGGATATCCCGAATAGGCTCTCAAGGCCTTATAGCCCTCTAGGCTCAAATTACCAACTTGCCCTCAAGGCTTTCATATACCAAAATAAGAAGACACCCGAGGAGGTTCACACCTTTCCTTCCCTATACAAGATGAGCATTGCCTTCCAACTAGAAGGAGCTCTTTCAACACCCAACATAAACCCCAAAATAGCAAAAATAACACATAGACAACCATTGTAATTCCTCATTCATCAAACAAGAACAAAGCATACATAGGTGAGTAACTGGCTCACTAACCTTTTTTAGCCCAATTATCCAATGTATTTTGAAGACGAGTTCCACCCTTAGTCTCCTTCTCCAAGTTCTCCTTCTTTCCACAATAATCCAACCCCCTTACCCTCTCCCTCTTCTCCTCTTTAAAACAAATCCTCTCCCTTATCTCTTATTCCAAGTGGCATTAAAAAAACTAAACCCACTCCTTCTCCATTATCCTAGTGGACTTAAAACAATTAACCCCACTCAAGAGGTTCCCCACTATAGCCTTTTTACAACACATGGGTGAATTAAAATATAATAAGAAAAATAGAAATAAAAGGAAAGTGGATGACCCACCACCCTTTTTATGGGGTCTCCCACCAAAAGAGAGGTACAAAGAGACAAGCACTCCATTATTGGTGGATCATGGAGTCCTTCCATGACTTGGAAGTGGGTCTAAGTGTGGATTCCACTCATCCCATTGTCCCCATGCTCCCAAATTCGTCACTTAACTTCACCATGAAGTTTGAGTGACCATATGGAGGTTATCCCAAGGTTATCCTAGTCAAAAAGGTCCCTAGACCCATGGGGTATAACCTAGGGTTGATTTAAACCTAGTTAGGACTCCCAGAGTCAAGTAAAAACACAAGAAGAGGGTCTAAAAGAAATAAAGTTAAAACAAGATTCAAAACAACATCTCTTACAACACATAACACAATATAATTAAATCAGAAGATAAACCTAATTCCCTTGACCTCATGCATTATTACAACATTACAACATTACCACAATTCACCAAAGATGAGGTTGATCTTAGTTCCTCATGGAACTAGATTGGCTCACAAGGGATAGAACATAGGGTGTGGAATGATCTCTTATATTTGTGGTTTGTTAGCAATACTTGCACACTCAAACTCGAAGTCAATAACACATAAAGATATCATAGCTGAAGCAATTTAAATACATGCAAACCTAACCATTCTACCATATAAACATACTGAAATCACATTAAAATTCTATTTTTAATATTATCCATTCATCATTCACTTAAAAGCAACATCTAACTATCATTGCACAATTGTTTTCTTAAAAATCAATTAGGTTTAATAAACAAGAATCTGGGATCAACAGTCCCCCAATCATAAAAGTAATAGCAATAGTACTGTAAATAGTCTCATGAACAGTAGTGAAAAAGGTAGGCCTCACATCCTCCCCCCCTAAGATTGTACTTCCTCCTAGAAGTCATCAAAGAGGTGAGGGTAAAGTGTCTTTAGTCTTGTTGCATCTTCCTATGTTGCAGTGACCTCATCATACATATCCCACTGGACCCTAACTTGGTCCAGCTCTTGACCTCGAAGGCCCAGCGTCCGACGAGCCAATATGCATATTAGCTCAAAAGCCAGCTGTCCGTCTGCCTCTACCTGAAGAGCACTCCAATCCAATACGTGAGATAATTCAGAAATATAATGACGTAGAACTGAAACATGAAAGACATCGTGGATACAAGATAGGCTAGGTGGCAAGGCTAAATGATACGCTACAGGTCCTATTCTCTCCAAAATCTCAAAAGGTCCTACAAACTGGGGTGCGAGCTTAGAGCCTTTTCCGTAACGGATTGGACTCTTATGTGGTTGCACTCTCAAGAATACCCTGTTACCCACTGAAAAGCTTTGATCCATTCTCTTCGCATCGGCATACTTCTTCTATCTATCTTGAGCTTCCTGAAGTCTTTGTCTGATCAATGTAACCTACTGTTCCATATCCTAAATTATTTCGGGACCAATGGCAACTCGGTCCTCTAACCGATCCCAACTCAAAGGTGTCCTACAAGGTCTGCCATATAAAGCCTGGTAAGGAGGCATACCCAATGAGTTGTGATTCCCATTATTGTAGGCGAACTCAACGAGATACAGGTACTCCTCCCATCTAGATTGATGATCTATAACATACATGCGAAGCATGTCCTCTAACACCTGATTAACTCTTTCTGTCTAGCCATCAGTCTCAGGATGGTAAGCGGAACTGAAGTTGAGCTGTGTGCCCAACGCCTGATGTAAGGCTCTCCAAAATGATGATATGAATATGGAGTCTCTATCAGATATGATGCGGCGAGGTACTCCATGCAGTCTGACAATCTGATCTAGAAACACTCTCGCCACCGATGGTGCATTGTACATTGTGTATACCAGTGATAAATGCACCACCTTGGTCAACTTGTCAACTGTCACCATGATGGCATCATGGCGTCGCAATGACATGGGTAGACCAATAATAAAGTCCATGGAATGGTGTCCCATTTCCACTCAAGTATCTCATGAGGGTACAAAAGTCCTGCTGGATGTTGATGCTCGGCCTTGACCCTCTGACACTCAAGGCATCGAGCAACATACTCTGCAATGTCATGTCTCATCCCAACCCAATGATATAACTGTCACAAATCTGCATGCATTTTCTTCACTTCTGGATGAGCTGCATAGGGTGCTTTATGAGCCTCAGAGAGTATCACTGTACATAGGTCACTCACACAGGGTACATAGATGTGCTGCCTATGTCTAAGCAATCCATCCGACTCAAGGGAATATCCTATGAATTTGCCCTTCAGGACCCCCTGATCCTGGATTTCCTGTTGCACCTTAAGAAACCACTCGTCCTCAGGCAACTGCTGTAGAATACGTCCCCTCAAATCCACCTTCAAAGTTAGGGTTAGGATCTCGTGGCGCCTTCGACTCAAAGCGTCGGCGACCACGTTCTCCTTTCCTTTAATGTAGTGGACATCAAAGTCATACTTACACATGAACTCCATCCAACGCCACTGGCTAGCATTCAAATTAGGCTGAGTGAAAATGTACTGTAAGCTATGATGATCCAAATGGAGCTCAAAACGTCGACCTAAAAGAAAATGTCTCCAATGAACAAGAGCATGAACAACAGCTGCGAGCACTAAGTTGTGAGTAGGGTAATTTAGCTCATGTGTTTTAAGTTTTCCCAATTCATAAGCAATCGCTCTACCACCCTGCATAAGCACAGCTCCCAATCCCTCTAATGATGCATCCATGCAAACAACAAAATCTTCTACCAAATTAGCAACAGCTAATATGGGAGCGCTGGTAAGACATTCCTTCAGGTTCCCAAAGGCCTTCTCACACTGCTCAGTCCAAGTGAATCCTTTCCCTTTTCGCTGAAGGGAAGTGATAGGATGTGCTATCCTAGAGAAACCTTTGACAAACCTACAGTAGTAACCGGCTAGTCCCATAAAGCTCCTTACTTCTGTTACATTGGTGGGTGCTGGCCAATCCTGAATTGCTTTGATCTTTGATGGATCTATGGAGACACCATCACCTGATAATATGTGCCCCAAATACTGCACCTCTGTCCTAAAAAAGTCACACTTCACTAGGTTGCCATAAAGCTAATGCTCACGTAAATACTGCAATACCTGATGCAAATGGTCCACATGTTCCTCCTCAGTCCGTGAATAGATCAAAATATTGTCTAGGAATATGATCATGAACCGATCTAGGTAAGTACAGAACACCCTATTCATGAGACTCATGAACACTGCAAGGGCATTCATCAAACCGAAAGGTACTACTGTGAATTCATAATGGCCATATCTAGTTCAAAAGGTAGTCTTGTGAATATTTGCCTCTGTGATTCGTAATTGATGATACCCAGATTTTAAATCAATTTTTAAAAATACTTTGGCACCCTGCATTTGGTCAAAGAGATCGTCAATCCTAGGCAGAGGATATCGGTTCCTCATCGTCACTTTGTTCAACTGTTTGTAGTCTATGCATAGCCGAAGAGATCCATCCTTCTTCTTTACAAAGATAATTGGTGCGCCCCATGGTGAAACGCTAGGTCAGATGTGTCCCTTCTCTAATAATTCTTCTAACTATAGTTTAAGCTCTGTAAACTCATGTGTAGTCATTCTATAAGGTGCACAAGACACTGGTTCTGCCCCTGGTACCAAATCAATGTGGAAATCAACTTCCCTACGTGGAGGCATACCTGATAACTCTAGCAGAAATACATCAGAAAATTCTCTTAGGATAGGGTGTTTATCTAAGGTAGTGTCAGGTCCTCTGATCTATCACTGACTGTGATAGCAAACATCTGACAACCCTTCCGCATGTAGCGCTTAAGTTGCTGAGTGGATATCGTACGAGCAATTGTGGGCTTCTGTATGCCCACTATCTCGACCAGAGTGCCATGATCATCTAAGCAACTAATCCTCCTCTGGTGGCAATCTAGCTTGGCTCTATGAGCCGCAAGCCAGTCCATACCAAGAACTACGCCGTAGGATCCTAATGGCATAACCCTAAGGTCACATGTTGTAATGAAAGATCCCAAGGAAATCTCACAATCTCTAACAATGGTATCAACTGACATCCTAGCCCTAGAGGCCAACTCGACCTCCTACCTAATGCCTTGCCTAGAAGCCACTAGCCTACAACGTTCCACTAATGATGTAGACATAAAAGAGTCGGTAGCTCCAGATTCAAAAAGGATAGAGATGGGAAAATCTCTAATCATACCTGCTGTCTCTATGACTGAAGCTTGGAATTCATCCTAGCAGTTTTCAACTGCTGCAAACATATGGTGGGATTTACCCATATCACCCACAGTCTGCTCGAATCCTCCTACACGATGCTGTCCCCCTACTGTAAAACCCTGTGGGCACTCTCTAGCTAGGTGTCCAGCTTCACCGCAAACATAACAAGGCCCCTTAAACTATACTTGTACAGTCTGAGTCCTACTCAACTGCTGTTGTCTTGATCTACCAGTGGACCCCTGTGAACCCCTATACGACTGTTGCGGCCTCGTGGGTCCCGCAGGTGGTCCTTGCTATCTCTGATCCCTACGCGGTCCCTGCTATTACCAACCTCTATTATTAACCCCATGTGACCTCGGCTGTGTTCTAGCTTTTTGTTGCTGCTGTGACTATTGTTGTTGTGGGGGCCTAGGAGGTAATGATGCTATACTGAATCCTCCTCTAGGCGGTGCCTGTGGTGGTCTATGAAAATTCTATTGATACTGCTGCTGTCCCTGATCCTAAAACTAAGGGCGAGAATTCTGCCCTCGTCCCTGAATCAGCTCAGCAATATAAGCCTTCTCTGCAGCATCACTCAAAGTCTAGGAATTTGCCATCCAAACAGGTCCTCCTATACTGTGGTTTAGTCCTCTAATAAATTTATGCACCAAGATTTTCTCATCATGGAGATACTCTACATATCTGGATAACTCTGTAAACCTACTCTCATACTGTGCCACTAAGAGTCCCCTTTGCTGTAGGTCATGGAACTCATCTATTCGACGCTGTCTATAATAGTCTAATAGGTATCGCGAGTTGAAGCGCTTAATAAAGGTCTCCCATGAGAGGGTGTCTAAGGAGAGGTGATGCTTGCACTCCTCAGTGCACCACCAGGTAGCTGTTGCATCTCGTAATAAGTGTACTGCCACATGGGCCTTTGTATTACCCACGTATGGTTGGAATGCGAAGCACCTATCTAAACTGATAAGCTAGGCCTCTGCCTCAGCTCCCTCTATGGTTCCGATGAATGTAGGAGGGTTCAATCTCAATATGTCCCTGATGGAATCTCTTTTATCTCTGCACCCCCTGATAAGCTCATCTGTATGATAATCATAAGGCCTGGGACCTAATTGCTCTATTCGCATTGTCTCATCATGCCTTACATGATGTGTGGGGCTCTTGCTATGGGCCCTGTCAGCCGAATCAACCTCCTCTATATCAAGCAACTTGACATAAGGCTCCACATGTGGCTCGACATGAGTCTTAGCTCGTGGCTCCACGCGTGGTTCCTCTCATGGAACATCGCGGGGCTCGACACGTGACTCTACGTGCGGCTCAACTGTAGCCAATGGAAGCCTATCTAAGATAGCCTGTAAGGCCTGTAATATCTGTGGTCCCATATCAAGTGAGGCTAGTGGTACCTGCAGTACCTGAGGAACTGGTTGTGGCTGTAGAACTGGCTAAACCTATGGAATTGGCTGTTCTGGTGGGACTGGCTGATCCGGTCCCATAGCTGAAGAATTAGTGTGCACCTCAGTGGGTGGAGTATGGCAGGTTGGTATTCACCGAACTCATCTAGGAGGCATCCTACAAAATGAGGTGATCGCTAGTCAGTTTGATCATGGAAGTGATAATGTGCCTAAACAAGCCCAGTGTTTGAAACAACTGTGCTCTGATACCAAATGTCATGCCCACATTTCACATGCTGTCACAACATGCTAACCCGCGTGTCATGTCAACATGCATCATGTGGTCATGATACAAACTATCAAAATTTTTTCCCTTACTACTCTGAAAGCCCCCCTCGCACCCACAAGCGTGCTCGGTTGCGTATGTTTATGTCATCATTGATACTGTTGCTAATGGAATAGTCTACACACGTGTGCATATTGATATCGATCACTATGTTTATGTCAGTTTAATTTGCAATGTTTAGGATTCCTTGGTAGATGGTTGGCTTTTAATTGGTTTTCTCAATTTATTTCAAATTTGGCTCGCATTTTCCTTTTATTTGCAATATCAACTTTTACAACAAGTAGCAATAAATAAATATATATAATTAAATCATAACAAATTTGTATTTTCTCCAACATTTTGATTTATCATTTCATGCATTCTTGAATGAAATTGAAGGTAAATAACCATTTAGATCTGTATTTTTTTTTTCATCTAACAATTTCAATCTACCTATTTTACATTATAACTCAAATAAGAAAAATAAGGATTAAGAGTAAATACAGGAAACTAATAGACCTTTCAATTTAATAACCAAACAACAGACATGTAAATCAATTTAGATTATTTTCCATTGTATACTTTAATCAAATTCTAGTCTGTTTTCAAAGGCAAATTTACAACGTTCATAATACTATAAATGTAATTTTTTCTCTACCCAGAACAAGAGATGAATTTTATCAACTGGTCCAAATCAACAACCAATCTCACAACCTTACAATCTTGATAAACAAAAATAACAACTGTAAGATCCCACAACTCACAAACAATCTAAGGGAGGAATAACTTTCTTCTCCCAATACAATTTTTCTACAACTCTCATAGGGAGCAAACTCTCCTCTTCAAAAGAATCTTATCCATAAAGAAATTTAAAGAGACCAAGCTCTCATTACAAATAGGAAGATAGAACATTTTCTTTAACAAGGTAAAAATTCCTTCAATCCTCTTAACATGCTTCAACAGTAACCTGCATGACAACAAGGGAGAAAACAACAACCAACTAGCTCTCCTCCCTACCATAGACCCGCAAGAGGGTCACCCCCGAGCTAGGGAGATCATCCACATACCCAGGGTAGAATAGACTAGTACACTTCACAACATTGAATAACAACAATCATAGCAAACAACATTCAAACTCCCATGGTTTACACACAATACAAAGACTCAGCTAAGGTGAGTTCAAAGGAGGTAGGGAAGTAGACTCTCTCTACTCCAAGGTGACATTCTTCTCAACAATTATCATATTTTATCTCATGGCCTCAAGCCAACAAAATTATTCTTTCCCATGGCCTCAAGCCATCCAAATATTAAAATCATAGGGATATCCCAAATAGGCTCTCAAGGCCTTATAGCCCTCTAGGCTCAAATTACCAACTTGTCCTCAAGGCTTTCATATGCCAAAATAAGAAGACAACCAAGGAGGTTCACACCTTCCCTTCCCTATACAAGATGAGCATTGCCTTCCAACTGGAAGGAGCTCTTTCAACACCCAACATAAACCCTAAAATAGCAAAAATAACACATAGACAACCATTGTAATTCCTCATTCATCGAACAAGAACAAAGCATACATAGGTGAGTAACTGGCTCACTAACCTTTTTTAGCCCAATTATGGAATGTATTTTGAAGAAGAGCTCCACCCTTAGTCTCCTTCTCCAAGTTCTCCTTCTTTCCACAATAATCCAACCCCCTTACCCTCTCCCTCTTCTACTCTTTAAAACAAATCCTCTCCCTTATCCCTTATTCCAAGTGGCATTAAAAACACTAAACCCACTCCTTCTTCATTATCCTAGTGGACTTAAAACAATTAACCCCACTCAAGAGGTTCCCCACTATAGCCTTTTTACAACACATGGGTGAATTAAAATATAATAAGAAAAATAGAAATAAAAGGAAAGTGGATGACACACCACCCTTTTTATGGGGTCCCCCACCAAAAGAGAGGCACAAAGAGACAAGCACTCCATTATTGGTGGATCATGGAGTCCTTCCATGACTTGGAAGTGGGTCTAAGTGTGGATTCCACTCATCCCATTGTCCCCATGCTCCCAAATTCGTCAGTTAACTTCACCATGAAGTTCAAGTGACCACATGGAGGTTATCTCAAGGTTGTCCTAGTAAAAAAGGTCCCTAGACCCATGGGGTATAACCTAGGGTTGATTTAAACCTAGTTAGGACTCCCAGAGTCAAGTAAAAACACAAGAAGAGGGTCTAAAAGAAATAAAGTTAAAACAAGATTCAAAACAACATCTCTTACAACACATAACACAATATAATTAAATCAGAAGATAGACCTAATTCCCTTGACCTCATGCATTATTACAACATTACAACATTACCACAATTCACCAAACACGAGGTCGATCTTAGTTCCTCGTGGAACTAGATCAGCTCACAAGGGATACAACATAGGGTGTGGAATGATCTCCTGTATTTATGGTTTTGTTAGCAATACCTGCACACATAAAGATATCATAGCCAAAGCAATTTAAATACATGCAAACCTAACCATTCTACCATATAAACATACTAAAATCATATTAAAATTCCATTTCTAATATTATCCATTCATCATTCACTTAAAAGCAACATCTAACTATCATTGCACAATTGTTTTCTTAAAAATCAATTAGGTTTAATAAACAAGAATCCGGGATCAACAGTCCCCCAATCATAAAAGTAATAGCAATAGTACTATAAATAGTCTCATGAACAGTAGTGAAAAAGTTAGGCCTCACGTAATTTGAGATAAATCAATTAATTCGTATTGAATAACAATCTAATTTAGGATAAAGAGTTGATATTGATACTAAAACTAAAATAAATATATAAAATTTATATAAATAAAACAAAGGTATTTAGCTTTAAGATTGATGCCAATCTCAATGTACTAGATGTTGTCAAATGATTTGTCAATATGTCTAAAAATTAAATCTACCAGATAAACACTTTGGGACTAAGAAAGTAATAGTATTTTGTTCTAGTTCACTTACGTGGGTGTAGAATTTAACCCTATGTGAGGAGCTAAACTTGGTCCACTTATCTAAACTTTGTTGATTTCAACATATGGAACCTGTTTGCCTTAATGTTTGTAGCCTATGTCTAAAGAGGGGTGTGGTGTTGATAAACATTATTTAAGAGTTTCCTAGACAAAGAGTGTTCTCCTTTGGTCAAACCCCTTGTTATTGAGTCAACAATATAGAACAATGATCGAAGACAACATGCAGTCATGCAATATTCCTAGAATGTCGATGTAAGTTGATGGTATAATGTCGATGTTCTATAATGCTCCTTGAATGATAGTGTAGATTTTGAATGAGAGCTTATGGATGGATCATAATGAATTAGAGTTTGTACTTTATACAACACCCTATCATGCAATTTGAAATATTTCATGCTTTAGTCATCTCATAATAGCTAGATGAAAAAAAGGGAAAGAGACCCAGTTTGAAATTTAAATTTTCAATGTTTAAGGGGTTGAATCTACACATGAAAATATGAACTAGGATCATTTCCATGCTCGTGGAACCATCCCAAGGTAATGGAAGGATGAGACTAAAGATTAAATATGGATCCTTGGAATGTGTGAAGATGGAATTAGGTTAGGATTAGGATATTCACCAACTTTCATGCACAAATACACCAATTTGCCAACTTCCATTTACAAATACACCAATTTGCATACTAATTATCTTACTAGGGACAACCATGTAAAAGTAGGCCTAAATGATCTAGGAGGATTCACCAACAATGGTACCTATGATATCACCCAATTCAATCTCATGGCTTGTGGAAACTATGGGGCTACTTCTCAAGTCTATGGTATGCCAAAGCACCTCTCATATGCTCATAGGAACACAAAGACCAAACTACACTCCCTAGAAAGTGTTGCACATGCTCTAACAGTGGCATAAAGTAATCTACACATGATCAAACATTTCTACGATAATGATATTTCATTCAAACGCTCTATGGTTTCTACCATGGATTCAACATGGTTAGACACATGATTCTGAGCGTTACACTTCTACCATCAAATAATGTAGTCATTGTGATGATATAGTGGCACCCTTAAGGCTTTCAATGATCCAAGTGGCCCCCTCGAGGTTTATTCTATGCCAAGTCATCCACCAACACATTGTGCAACCAATAATTAGTTCAAAACCACAACCATTGGTAGATAAGATTCAAACACAAGAAATAGTTCTACTTCACTAGGAGATGGTTCAACTTCCTAATGAATCTTGGCCTCCATGGCATGAATCTCCTTAGGGAAGGTATAATTCCCTTCCACCCTCCTCCACTCTTTAGTTTAGTTTCAAAAGTGCCAGTTCAGAGTTGTTCAACACTAATCATCTCCTTCAAGGGAAAGAGATAACCCCTTGGTTGGGAGTGGTATGGTCAATCTTAATGACATTGGTGGCATGTATATATACATCTATAACATAGCTTGTAACTAATGAATTTACAAATTTACAAAGAAATATTTACATAGCCCATAGTGATGAGGAAAAATAAATATCTATCTACACTGTTTGCTTCTTCATTGGAGAAGAAAAACATGTCCCCTTGTTTGTTGGAAATGCTTATACAAGATGGTAGAAATTGTTGTATTTAATCTTTCAGTGAAGTTACTGATAAAGATTGACAACAAAGGAGTAATTGATAAGCTTGATTGTTTGAGAGATATGAGACAAACCATTATTGAAAAAGAAAAAAGACGGTACCTGACTATGGTGGGTTGTCCATTTAAGCATTGTATCCAACAACATCAATTTATGTTTTCCTTTTACTCAATGTATGTAATCCACAAAGGCTAAAAATGTTGTACAGAACTAATCTTTGCTATCTCCATTTGCAAAAACTGCACATTGACGGCATTTCAAAACATAGACTAGTCATGCTTCCTCCAAGTTTGATATGGTTTAAGTTTGGAACATTGTCCATCTGCAAGTAGGATGAATATAGTGATAAGGAAGCCACACCGCTCTAGATTTATGGATAACATTTTGGCAATTGAAGATGATGATAGCCTCTCTATCTCATCCCTATTTTCACTTCCTAAAATGTGGCTGCAACATTCATGATCCTCTTTGTGGCACTATTTGTTAGGATTAAGGTGCCATCAACCTTGTAAATTATATGTAATTTATTCCTATTATTGTTTGTAAAACACCCATAAGGGATGAAAGGTTTCACCAGCAATGATCTTGTTTCAGCCGTATGTTTATATCTGGTACCTGATGCTTATTCATCTGCGACAGGGGGTCGAATGGGGTTTTCCCCTCTGCAAGGGGTTCGGGGGGATCATCCCCCTGGTAGGGGGTCTAGGGGCCACATGCCCCAGTGGGGGTTCAGGGGAAGTACCCCCAAAACTTCATTTTATTCATATTTTTGTATTGTAAATCTAGATCGTTCA
Organism: Cunninghamia lanceolata; assembly: GCA_027924645.1. NCBI lineage: Eukaryota > Viridiplantae > Streptophyta > Pinopsida > Cupressales > Cupressaceae > Cunninghamia > Cunninghamia lanceolata. The sequence goes on from BSBN01000854.1 coordinate 13,993,078, forward strand.
TCATTAGGTCACATATTTGATGGTCGATATTTTGTCAGTTTTCTTGCCCTAGAAGGCAACCCCCTTTTATAAGGATATATGTACTGCGTTACATTTTTATCAAAGTTGAGAGTAACAGTTGTCATTGGATTGAAGACTGAAGAGGAAGAGGAAGTGCATGTATTGTAATCTCATATTTGAAGATAATAGAACTTGAAGCCTCTTTTCTTGGTGGAGATTTTTACCTGAAAGGGTTTTCTCCACGTTATGTATTGTGTTATGTGTTTAGTTCTTAATGCATGTTATTTCTATGTAGCGGGTTTTATTTCTATTGCAATCTCCATTGATTCTACATTATTTAGAGGGCATTAATAAGGTTTGAATTAGATTTATGTTGTGTGGTTTGCACCTTCATTTCTAACATTTGGTATTAGAGCTTGGCCAGTTTTGATTGTTGGGTGGTAGTGTGAAGGCTTTTTAGATGCAGTGGGAGATTTGGTTGTTATTTGTTTGCAAATTTTGTGTAGATATCATGGTTGCATCCACTGATGCTTCTACCTCTCTATTGGACATTGAAAAGTCCAATGGTATGGAGTACAATTATGGAAGTTGAAGATGGAGGATTTGCTAGAGGAAAGAAACTAGTGGTTGGCTATAACTAAGGAGAAGGAACCCAATGATATTGGTCTAGATCAGTGGGAAAGACTGGATAAGAAGGCACGGGGAACCATCCGGCTGTGTCTTACAAATTTTGTTCTATTGAATGTTGCGAGTAAGAAGTTTGCACATAGCTTGTGGAAGCATTTGGGTGAGATCTACCAAGCCAAGAGTATGGTAAATAAGTTTTATTTAAAGCATGATTTATTTTCCATGAAAATGAAAGAGGATGAATCAGTTGTAGCGCATTTGAATTCATTTAATTTGTTACTAAGTCAACTAGCATCTATAGATGTTGAGGTGAATGGGGAAGATAAATGTATATTGTTTCTATGTTCTTTACCTGAGTCATGGGAGAATGTTATTTTGGCTATCACTGCTAACCTCACAAATCTGAAGTTGGATGCTCTTGTTTTAGTTCTTCTATCACAAGAATTGAGGAAGAAAAGTTCAAATAGTTCAATGTATGCTCTTAGTGTCAGGGGAAGGTCTATGGAAAGAGGACCAAAAGGAGATTAGAAGGGATCTAAAGATAAGTCTAAGAGTCATTCTAAGACTCTTGGAAAGAATAACAGAGTCAAGTCTTCGAATGCAGGTGATGAGGTTTTACTTTTTGTATGTAATGTTCTTTCTCATGATCATTGGTGGGTTGACTCAAGATGCTCATACCACATGACCCCGCATAGAGAATAATTTTTCACATACAAAGAGTATGATGGAGGAAATGTGTACCTCGGGGACAACTCTACATATCTTATTGTTGGACAAGGGAAGGTAATGTTGTGTTTCAGTTATGGGAGAATTAAAACCCTCCCTGGTGGTTTGCATGTTCCTGGATTGGCTAGAACTTTGATTTATGTTTCAAATTTGAATGATTTGGGAATAGATGTGACATTTGATAAGCATGGATGCAGATTGGTGAGAGGAAGCTTGGTGGTAGCGAAGGGGAAAATATTGGGAACTTTGTTTAAGCTAGAAGCCACTACTATTTGTAATGCCTCTTATGCATCTGAGGCTAATATTGAAAACACATGTATGTTGTAGCACCGTAGATTGGGCCACATAAGTCAGTATGGTTTAAAGACTATTTTGAATAAAAAAATTGTTAGACGGTTTATCCTATTCTGATGAGAGTTTCAAATTCTGTGAACAATGTGTGTTTGGAAAATAGAATAGATCTCCATTTCCTTTAGGCAGTAATAAATCTAATAATAAGTTGGAACTCATTCATTCATATGTTTTTGGTCTAGTGGATGTTGAATCAATTGGAAAATCTAGATATTTTGTTTCCTTCATTGATGATGTCTCAAGGTTTACCTGGATTTATTTTATATGTCACAAATCTGAATTTTTCACTAAGTTTAAGGAATTTAAATCTTTAGTTGAAAAATAATTAGATTATAAGATAAAGGTTTTGAAATCTGACAATGGAGGGGAATATTGTTTTAATGAATTTGATGAATTCTGTAAGCATGCAAGTATTGTTAGATAGAAGACTACTCTGTATACTTCACAATAGAATGGAGTGGCAAAAATGATGACTTGGATAATAATGGAAAGAGCCAGAAGTATGTTAAGTGAATCACAATTGAAAAAATGCTTTTGGGCAGAAGTTGTGTGTACTGTAAACTACTTGGTTAACAGATCTTCGTGTAAGGCTCTTGTTTCAACTCCTTATTAAATGTGGATAGGTAAGAAACCTTTTGTTTCACATTTAAGGGCATTTGGATTTGAGGCTTATGTTCATGTGCCTAAAGAAAAATAAACTAAGTTCAATCCAAAAGCTAAAAAGTGTACTTTCATTGGATATGGTCATAATGTAAAAGGTTATAAGCTTTGGAATCCACTAACCCGAAAGATTATCTATTCTAGAGATGTTATTTTTAGGGAACTTAGTGTTATTTTAAAACTTGAACAACCAAAGGAAAAAGAAGAAAAGGTGAAGAGAGTGCATTTTGAATTAGAGCATAAAGATACACCTTAGGAAGAACATAATGATGGATTGGGGGGTGAAGAAGTAGAAGAAGACTCGAGTGAAAGTTTTGATGAGGAAGAATTTGTTGTGATAGAAGAAGTTGGTATAGATGAGCATGTAGAAGAACCTGAAGAGTCTATTACTCCACCTCTAAGAAGATCCACAATACAACAGAACCCAGTTGACAGGTATAGCCCACCAGATTTCCATTGTGTTTTTGCTTTATTGATTATTTACGATGAACCTAGATCCTACAGGGAAGTTAATCATGCAAATGATAGCGAGTCTTGACAGATAGCCATGCAGGAGGAGATGATGGCTTTAGACTCTTGCAACACCTGGGATCTTGTTCGTTTGCCCAAAGAAAGAAAGGCCATAGGTTACAAGTGGGTCTTCAAGAAGAAGCTTCGAGTAGACGGTTCATTGGAGAAGTACAAGGCTAGACTGGTAGCCAAGGGCTACTCCCAGAGAGGAGTTGATTTCAGTGAAATATTCTCTCTTGTTGCTAAATTAACTTCTATTAGATTTCTCTTATCCATTGTTGCAGCTCTTGAAAGGGAAATAGAGCAAATGGATGTTAAGACCATGTTCTTACATGGAGATCTTGAGGAATAAATTTACATGCAACAACCTACAAGTTTTGAGCTAAAAGGGAAAGAACATTGGGTTTGCAGATTGAAGAGGTCTCTTTATCATCTAAAATAGTCCCCCAGAATGTGGTACCAAAAGTTTGACTCATTTGTGTTGAAATTGGGTTTTGTTAGAAGTGAGGAGGATCACTATGTGTACATTCATTGTATTGATGATTCTATTCTAATCATTGCATTGTATGTTAAAGACATGTTATTTTTTAGCAAAACTAAGGGTATGATCAGTGAATTGAACTTGACCAATGTTCAGGGGCATTTGATACATGAAAGATCTTGGAGCAACCGGGTATATTTTGGGTATGCAGATCAAGATGGATAGAGGTAACAGAAAGCTTTGGTTGTCTCAGAGTAAATATGTGAATACCATTTCGCAGAGATTTAGTATGCATGATTGTAACCTAGTTAGATTTCCTTTACCCATTAGTACTAAGCTTTCATTAGATATGTGTCTAAAGAATGAGGATGATTTAGAGGATATGTCTAAGGTGCCATATGCTAGTGTTTTAGGGAGTTTGATGTATACAATGGTTTGCACTAGACCAAATATTGCCCAAGCAGTGGGAGTTTTGAGCAGATTTATGTCTAACCCTGGTAGACAGCATTAGAATTATGCAAAGAGGGTGTTTAGATATCTAGCAGGTACTCCTGATTACTATTTGGTTTATTTAGGTACTGACAGTGCTGACAAAACTTTGGACATACAGGGATTTGTTGATGGAGATTGGGAAGGTGACTTGGATAGTTGAAGGTCCACCAGTGGCTATGTGTTTATTTTGTTTGGCGGAGCAGTGACTTGGATGAGAAAAAGGCAGCCCACGATTCATTTGTCCACCACTGAAGCAGAGTATATGGCTTCTACCCATGTCTCTAAGGAGGTAGTTTGGTTGAGGAGATTGTGTACAGGTATTGGTTTTGATTGCAGGATCATTCAGATTGGTTGTGATAGCTAGAGTGTTATTTGTTTGGCCAAGAATCCTATGTATCATGCTCGGACTAAGCATGTTGGTGTACAATATCACTTTGTTCGATAAATGGTTGCAAATGGACAGATTCAACTGAAGAAGGTAGACACTCAGGAGAATGTTGTAGATGCTTTGACCAAACCTATGAGCATAGACAAATTCGTTTGGTGTAGAGAGGCCATGGGCCTTGTTTCTAGTTCCTGATTATTGTTTTCCTATGGGTATTTACAATGTATGATATCAAGTGGGAGAATGTTAGGATTAAGGTGTCATCAACCTTGTAAATCATATGTAATTTATTCCTATTATTGTTTGTAAATCACCCATAAGGGATGAGAGGTTTCACCAACAGTGATCTTGCTTCAGTCGTATGTTTATATCTGATACTTGATGTTTATTCATTCGTGACAGGGATTGTCATTAGGTCACAGATCTGATGGTCGATATTTTGTTAGTTTTCTTGCCCTAGAAGGTAACCCCTTTTATAAGGATATTTGTACTATGTTTTATCAGAGTTGAGAGTAACATGCGCCGTTGGATTGAAGACTAAAGAAGAAGAGGAAGTGCATGTAATGTAATCTCATATTTGAAGATAATACAACTTGGAGCCTCTTTTCTTGGTGGATTTTTTTATCTTAAAGGGGTTTCTCCACGTTATATACTATGTTATGTATTTAGTTCTTAATGCATTTTATTTTTGTGTAGTGGGTTTTATTTTTGTTGCAATCTCCATTGATTCTACATCATTTAGAGGACATTAATAAGGTTTGAATCAAATTTCTATTGTGTGGTTTGCACCTTCATTTCTAAGACTATTTTTTGTATAAGGATAGGGAAAGAAAATGGTCTGGGTTGTTGATTATTAGTAAATAGTTGGCAATATAAATTTTAGATAACTAAGTATTCTAAATAGTAATGAATTTTTCTAGGCATTACCTTGGATATTATTGATTGGAACATGTATGGTGGACCAATAATAACTACAATCATGATATGACTCTATGTTATGCATTTAGTGAGAAAAGATGAATATTATTGATTCCACTTTAGAGAGTTGTCCAAGTACCTAATTGTATTTTGAAACATTCACTGGACTTCAATATGTTGATTTCTAGATTGATTAAATGTATAATTTTGATTGTAGAGGGTTTACATGTGACAAATCCTAAAATGTTGAGGTTAGGAATTCGACTAGAGGATTCCAAACCAAGCCCTATCAACAACATTAGATGTCAAAGTAAAGGGCCTAGAATTATGCCACCTAAATTATAAAAAAAATTAGAAACTATTAACTTAAATTGTGTATATAGAAATTAAGCTCAAAATAATAACCTAAGCTATTTAAAAAGCTTAGCTTGAAGGTTTAAGAAGGTAGAGATTAATTTGCCTCTTTATGAATTTTAATAATTATATGTTGTCTAAACATTTGGTTGAAGTGAAGAATGGAATTTTTTAAGACTCAAAGCCTTTACCATGCAGCTAGTTAAAATTAGTGTCATCAACCATACCCTCTTCCACATTTTAACTCCAACAAAAAAAGCACTTGACTTTATGCTTCCTATTTTAAATTAAGAGACTAGTATAGATATGTTAAATAAATATATCTAAAATATACCAAGAGATATCAATTTGAAGTTATTAGTTATTTTATTTTACATTAGAACTATTTTTATATATATAACCTGGTTTAGGATCTAGGAACTAGAAATCTTTCCAAGGAAACCAAGCATCAATGCCACAAAAACTAGGTCTAAGGAGAAGTTGGACCAAATATACAACTATCTTCTATATATATACCATTAGTCTATGAACAATAAGAGAGACCCTATCAAAAAATGAACCATAAGATATATGTTTATAAGTAGTCTACAAGGAAGGAAAGGGGGCCGAAGGAAAATTACACAAGCATTGCGAGCCCCCAGACATAAACATACATTTATCACATTGCATATTTAGATGAAGAGACTTCTCTACAACCTCCTCTTCCTCCACCTCATCATCTTTGTAGCAATCTGAGTCTACGAGGATGGCATCCATAGGGAGAGTAACCCTCAGGTTCAGAGCAATTTCTTCCACCACATGTTGGAGACAAAGTTGACACTTTTTGATGGCATGAAGATGTTCCAAAACATAGTCAAAATGAACCTCTAATTGATGGGTGACATCTCTAGTTTCATCATGGAGCAAGAACAAGCTAGCCGTTGTTGATAGCATGGAGGCACAAGTGAGGGACTACATCGCATTGAACGTATTCCACCTACCTTGACTATAACTAGGATCCAAAAGGAGCTTTGCCATTACCATTTGGATACTAACACCACAGGAGGTCCATCCCTTTCTTTGGAAAGTTTCCACATTCTCGCCATCTAGAGCTGAAGACTAAGGTACAAGATATCCCTATCCACATAATCCATGAAATCCACTACCGCCTCTTCACTAGAGACTCGTCACTTCTATTTTTTGGGAACCTTGTCATTAGAAACACCTTTATCCATGGAATTACCATTAATTTTACCCCCCAATCCTCATCCACCATCAGAAGATGCCATTGTAGAAAACCAGACTCTGAGACACACCAAACGAAATGAAAATTTGATAAATCCCCTGCACTAGCCTGGATGTAAGTACTAGGGCTCCACGATGTGACATAATTACTATGCATGCTCTACATTCATTACTAAAATGACATTTATCACCACCAAAACAACCCCTTATCAGGTGGAATCCCCCTAAGATTTGTCTAAATGATCTTGATCACCTCTTGAGGATAATTGTCCCACCAATAGACCAAGGAGGAACCATCTTTGGGTCACGGATCCACTCCTTTATTAGCTACCCAGTCATCTACTTGATTGCCATTTCTACCAATATGTGTGAATTGAATTTCCTCAAACCAGCTGGCACTCTATTTAGCTTTAGCAAATATAACTTCAAGTCTCCAATTTTGAACTATTCCTCCTTTCATAGCCCCAATATACAATTTGGAGTCACCTTCCACCCATTATTTCATCCATCCTTTATTTTTGGCTATCATCATTCCCCACAACATGGCTCTAGCTTCAGTCATATTATTTGTGTCTACCTTGAAATTATATGCAAAAAGGCCAATGGGCTGGCCATTTGAATCCCTAAATACACCACCACTCCTACCTTACCAAGTTTGCCTTTTGCAACACTGTCAAAATTAAATTTTACCCAGCTAGGTTCAGGACAAAGCCAAGAACAATCAAGCAGATAGGGAGGGCCTCTTGTTTATAATGTCCTATCCATCTATACTAAGGCCAAGCTTCAACCTAATTGTCCTCATTCTCAAAAATATCCCATCTTTACCTTTATGTATTCCCCCTAGTTCCAAAACAACAGTCTCAACAAGGTCCCAAATTCTCTCCACTAATCTTTCTTTGCCTTGAAAAATTCTCCTAGCTAAAAGCATAAAGCTATGTCACACTTTGGGCCAACAAAACAATTTAGAGCTAGTCATTTTTGTGCGAGTCAATTTGGGGGTGAGATAATTTCACCTGAATACACATAGCAGCTATGTGGCGCATACGTGGCAAGCTATTTTCAAGCGAGTAGATCTAGGGGCAAGATTGTTTTGCTCGAAATCATGCTTTTAATTTTTTTTAAAATGAAATTGCCACATTTCACGGCGGCCGTTTTCCAATAGCGATAGTGACCTAGGGTTTGAAATCTTTTCACGTGAAGGACGTTCTCTCCACCTTTTGCAACAGTCTCAACCAAGTATGCCATCTTCACCTTGGCATGCATTTTCTGTCAAACATTTTGTATGGCACAATGTATCTAGATCTTCACACTGGCATTTTCTATCAAACATTTTTTATGGCAAGATGTATAGTTCAGTATTTGAAATAAACATGCACCTTATATGATTGTATGTGCAAGTAAAATGGGTTTGTAAAATTTCATCCACACAATATAAGCTAAAAATATATATCAAAATTTGAAAATCATTCCAGAGAGAATTTGTGCATAAATTCTTCTTTATTGAATTTTGTGCATAAGTTTTTATCAAGGTTGTGGTGATGGAAAATTAATCACAATTTGAAACCATTCAAGAAAGAATTTGTGCATAAGTTATTGAAAAGGTTGTGGCACGATCAAAAGTAGCAAGTGGCTGATGGCTACTGGGTGGGAGTCAATTCACACATAAAATAGGTCAAATTAAGTGCTACAACAATGCATGATGTGCACTTTTATCTCTTGTAAGGTTATCCATTCAAATTTGCCCATCAAATGCTAGGGAACATGGCTTAAATACTATGACAGTTATCTAATCAATACTACCTTTAAAATACTATGACATGCCTTAGTATAAATAGATTATATAAATAACCAAATATATATATCAACATAATCCCATATAAATTTTGATAGTTTGTCCAAAATCTCTCCTTTCATATGATACAGTCTTTTTAAAATTTTGATTGTATTTTTATAGGAAAAATGCCTAAATACAACTAAGTGCTATGGCAATGTAGGACATGCACTTTTATCCCTTGTAAGGTTATCCATTCAAATTTGCCCATCAAATGTTAGGGAATAACATGGTTAAAGAAGAAAACAACATACACTAGATCTATGTAAGCCTATTTTAGAAATTTTAAAGCAAATGCAATTGGCTGGTGTAAAGCCAAATGCCACAACCTTTGCCAGCATCCTCCCTCATATCCATTAATACATCTATGAATCTAAATGGATATGAGGGAGTTAACAGAGTCACACCTACCCTATACCATGACACAATAGGAAACTACAAGGATCATCAAATTTCATCCACACAATATAAGCTAAAAATATATATCAAAAATTGAAATAATTCCAGAGAGAATTTGTGCATAAATTCTTCTTTATTGAATTTTGTGCATAATTTTTTATCAAGGTTGTGGTGATGGAAAATTAATCACAATTTGAAACCATTCAAGAAAGAATTTGTGCATAAGTTATTGGAAAGGTTGTGGTGATCAGAAGTAGCAAGTGGCTGATGGCTGTTGGGTGGGAGTCAGTTCACACATAAAATAGGTCAAATCAAGTGCTACAGCAATGCAAGACATGCACTTTTATCCCTTGTAAGGTTATCCATTCAAATTTGCCCATCAAATGCTAGGAGATAACACACTAGTAGAAATATGGCAAATAAATGACCAGGTGACTAAAACTTTTAGTCACGTGATGTAATGCCCCTCGCTTTTGCTTGTGATAAATGTTAGTTTCATGATTCCTATGACAATTCTAGTATAGATGATAGTCTTATAGTGCATGTTACAATTCGAGATATTTTGATTTCTATGTTATGGTTGATGTTCTCCTTGATCTTGATGGACACTTGGTTATCATGCGAGCTAGATATGGATCTATGTTAGGATGATGCTTGATTACTTGTACTTTGTGCTTTCACAGTTGATGGACATGATTATGGATTGATGTTACTTTTAGTTTAATATGTTGTTAGATCATGATTATGATGTATGACTGGTATTAGTTATTTAATGATGTGTTACTTGAACAGAATAGTGTTGCATTACTCGTGTCCGAGTACCCTACCATGCTGTGACTTCCATTCATTATGCTTGTGATTACATGGTTATATATGTATATATGCACAACCTTGTTGTTCGTTGCAAGATGCAGGTACCGGGCATCGACTCCACCTGAATTACCAGGTCTAAGCGTGCCCTAGCCAATGGAATTGTAAATTGGAGTTGACATGAGGTTCCCCTAATTAGTCAACATCCTCAAGGAGGATGAGCTTTCAGTGTTGTACCCTGTCGTCACCGTCAGTGGGTCTGTTGTCGTCATTTGTCGTTATGTCCTGTGGCTTCTCTTGGGTCAGGTATCACCTTGTAAATTAGGGTATATCCAATTCAAGTGTCAATTTATGCATGGTTGGTATTTCATTAATAAGGTGAAAATTAAGCTAACATGAAATAAACAGGTGCTATGGGAATTATGTGTTGTGATTATGTAAAAACACTTTAATTGTGTGGTAATTGGTAAATTTTACTGGAATTGGTAAATAAATAAATTAAACTAGATAAATGATTTAATGAAATATTAAATTGCAAATTGTAGCGGATTAAATTAAACAAAAAACAAAATGCATATGTGAAAGTGAATAAACATCTATAACATTGATAAAATAAATCCAAGCTAAAGTAATTGTGTGGTAAATTTGGGTTACAGATATTTTAATGGTAAAATGAAATTGTTAAGGGAAAAATGACCATATGTTGGAGGGAGAGATCCGACCAAATCTATCAAATTTATAACAGATCATGACGATGAGATTATTTAGTTCTTTATTGAATAGATATTTGTTATATATAAAAAAAGAAATTAATTAGGTCAAGAAATAATAAAATTGCTTCTCTATGGATAAAAATAATTATTATCCAATGACATATGGGTTTGTTATTGCCATCACTATTACTATTACTATTGCTATGATTATTTAGGTACATTAACAAACATAATCAGTTTCTGATAAATAACGATAACATTTTTTTAGGTTTAAAAATTAGGGTTGTCATATTTGGGGATATGCAAATTTATATCAGGTGCCGTCATTTGTAAAATTGAGGAATTGGGAGTCTCGGAGATAGTTAATTTTGCACCCCACGAGAGAGTGGGTTGTGGGGGAAAGGAAGGAATGTCTTTGCATTTACCTGAGGAGTCCATTCTAGGTTTTGAGAAAGTGGGATGTCGGGATGTCCCCGGCATTTATCCGGGGAGCTGAGTCTTGGTTGGGAGAGTTTCCAGGAAGAGAAGGAAGGAGGGGCTTGCAGAGGAGAGGAGATTTTGGGAAAAGCTTAGCAAACTTCAGGTATGGATCTGTGTATGTTTTATGCCTTTTGCCTATGAAAATTAATAGAAATTAGTTTAATTGTGTCCTCCATAGATGGGATCTAATTAGGTTTTGGTGATAAATAACGTAAGACAGACGTGAAATTCTCATGGTCTCCATCGTATCTTGCTTTGGAAACCTAACACAAATTTCTATTTTGCTTGAGATTCAATGGAATACAATCGTTGTCATTCACCACATTTGTGCATTCAGCACAGTTTCGATTGAGTTTTAATGTCAAGATTTTGCTACCCTAGAATAGCCTACATTGTCATAAAGATTGTAGAAATTGCCTCACTCTTGTCTCTCTGCCTTTTTGTTTAAACGCTCCATGGTTTTGTTTGCGAATCTGTCTTGAGTGTGTACCATGCAATCCATCTTTCTAACCGTTTGTATGCATCTGGCAACCACCACATTGGAGTCATTCTACTATCCTATGATCATCTCCGTCGTGCACTCTGCAATCTCTTGCATAAATCTTGTAATCATTCTTTGGCGTGGTGCGAAGAGGGCAGACGTATTGTAATATCTATTATTAGTTTCCTATTATTAATAATGCTTGGCGGGTGTGCACAATACCTTAGGAATAAGCATTAATTCTTTGACTATATTTAATAATATGCACTAGCCAACATAATTGCCCTTACCACAAATAGATGAGCGCATCACGTAATGCAAGGATTTCATCACTCCTTCAGCCTAACCTTAATGTTCAAAAATTTGGCTTCAAATTATTAAAATTCAGTACAAATGAGATGACATGTTAATCAGACTTATCCATAGAGAAGGGCGTCCTCATCCTCTGTCTTTCATCGATCCCCTTAGTTATCCAAATCCATCTTTTGGTCATTATTAACGTACTTTCTCCTGTCAGCGAGGCAATGTCTGGGAATGGACAACTTGATGCATCCAACTTACCACCCTTTGGCTTGCATGCGCAGGTCGAGAGAAGGTGGCAAAGTGGAGTAGCCTGACCTCTCTCTCTCTCTCACGGACTACTGATGTTTAATAGTTCCAAGTTTTTTTTTTACAAATCCATTTTGCGAATCCTGTAACCACTGTATTCAAAGATTTCTCTTGCTGCGTTTTGTCAAATAGTGCACATGTTCTGCCAGTGTGTCCACTTTTGCATTCATGTTGGTTTGCGCACTCCCAACTGCATCTTCTAGAAAGGATGCCACTATCTTTATGCATTTTGGGATGTTAATTGCCATTCTTATCAAACCACGGCACTGGCAGAAGGGATGGGATTTTTGTGTGTTGTTCCGGCGGCTACTGTACTCACAATCCACTTGTAGAATGGACGATGGCATGTACAGTTTAGAAAGGTGTCATAAGGTGTGCATAACTAATGTGGATGTTAAAAAAAAAAATTAGTCAATATATATATATATTTAAGTGCCATGAAAGTGGGAGTGTGCCGAGCTGTCTTGAGTTGCAGCCCCATTCACCAGTCGTTTGTTCATCGATCCTTCATCTCTGACGTTCATAGTCCATAATGTTTATGGATAGTAGGATTAAACTAAAGTATACCTCTGTCGGTTTTGTTTTCCTCGTCAAAGCTATCCCATCTAAGCCATGTTAGAATCAACATCTCAGTAAATGATGTGTATGCGTCATCTTGCCCTATCTACAAATAGAAGCTTAACCCCAACCGCTAGCTGCACCACGAGGAGATCTGTAGTTACCTCACTATTTAAGGTTTCAAAAGATGACACATGCATATTGTATGATGGTTAGTTTTTCTTTAACAAATTCCAGCTAGTTAAGAAATTGTTTGGTTATTGGATTAGGTATTATATTGTGGTTTTTAACATGACCAAAGAAGGTAATCTTTTATTCACTGAACCTTCCATTATGTATGTAGGAATTAATATCCAAGAATAACATATTCTTGGCGAATCTAATTTACCTCTGAAAACAAAGTAGGAATCGATATTGTTATTGATAAATGATAATGTAATTCTTCTAAAATATTTAAATGGGTATTGTAAGTAGATAAAAGTAACTTTCTAATTATAACACTAGTAATTATAATTGGTTTGTTATAAATTAGTATAGTAAAGTTATTTGATTCTGTTAGATTAATTTAAATAAGAACTCATGCATAGTTAAATTATTCATTTTGTTAGAGTAGTGGAAGTATATCTATATATATGTATATATACATATGATGGAAATATTGAATTATGAAATGATGTAACGTAGTTGTAGATTAATACACAAGTTCGTCAATTATTTGATAATGATGATTCTGTTAATTGGCATTGTTTTTACTTAAATGTTTAGATAGGAAATTAATAAATAGGTTTGGATTTATAAGTGTTGTAATTTGACCTATAAGTATTCGTAAATTGTCAATTACGTAGAAGTAAATTAAAATGGTCCTTTTCACCTTTAAGTTAAATAGGCTATTACAATAGTTAGGTTTTGTTTTTATCTGAATACAAATAAATAGGAAACCTCGAGTTACCGAAAGATTTGAATTTAGATTTCAATGTAATTATTTAATTTATTTGTCTTATAAATAGCAGGTCATTTTAGTTAGGATAATACTATTATATCCTTGTAAATCAAATAAGTAACTATTTTAATAAGTATCTGCATATAGTAAACCTTGTTGTAATTATAAATTTATTCCATAATAAAATACAATCAGATGATAAGCTACATTTATATGTCATTATACCATCGGAATAATTTGGCTATTGCAGTCTGCTATAATGGGTTGTAAGAAGGCATAATTTGATCATAAGTATAATTGAATCTCATAATGTGTTAATTCAATCTATGGGTCATAAAACTATTCTTATAATCTTGATTGTGTATCTTCCCGTGTGGCTAGAGTTCCAGAGGCTTAGCTTGGGATGTCTTGAATTCATGTGTTGTGTTGTTAGATGTCTTGAGATCATGATGTTATAAGAAGCCTTGTCGTCTCTAGTTATGTATGGACTAAATGACAATTGAATGATAAATGCACTTCTTGTGATTGTATTGTTATCCAACTGGTCGTACTAGTCTTGTATCTAGTTTTGTGGTAAGATATGGAACAGGGTGACATGGAAATCTCAGAGTTGTAATGAATATGTGTTATTATGGGCAATGGTCTAGGAGTCCTGCCCTTATAATTATTTTATGGAGGGTTAATGCTTTGTATTGTTATATAAGGATAGTTGTTATGCAAGATGGTCAATGCCTTGCATGGTTCCGTATCCTCATTGTTGTGATGTCTTGCTATGCTTGTTGTTTAGGGCTTCCTAGTTGTAGGTAAGGGAGTGGCTTCCAATGTGGGGGCCGGTGCCAAGTGGCTAGCCAGGGTAACCCACTGGGAGTTGGTAATTCAGTGATAACATAATAAAATACCTAGGGGTTGGGTAGTTTTCACACTAACAAGATAATAAGATGTTTTGTTCCTCACTCATGCCTGTAGTGCTAGTTCAGACTAAGGATGAGAGGAGAAGGCTGGGATTGGCAGGTTTACTTCCTTGTCATCAGGAAAAGAAGGTTGATTCCCGCATGCATCATCCTATGGGGCTAGTGTCTAGAGAGAGACTACTAGGGTAACCATAGATGGGGGCTGGTGTCTAGAGAGAGACTGCCTAGGTAACCCATGTTAGGACCATGCGATGACACTCTCCTTACTACAGCCTAGCATTCCCTAGTTGTTCTCTTCCCAGTTGTTAAATGTTGCCTCTGGATGTACTGTTGTGTTGCTGAGATATTGACTTGTGATGCCGGAGTCATGTGTCGCCTTATAGTCTACTGTCTACCTAACTGTATGTCATAGTGGGAACCTTATGTTAACTCCTAGCTTGGGGGGTGGACCTTAGGGTTCCACACAGTCGGGTGGAAGAGCTTATTCCATTGGTTTTTCCCTTGCCATTGTTCGTAAGCGAAGGGAAATGTTCCTCGTGCTTTAGACATCAGATCTTGTACCTGTTATGAAGACACTTATTATGCTCATGTTCTTGCCAGTGTGTCAATTGATTCAGATTGTATGTATTCAAATGTAATTAGAATAGTGATGATGTAAATTACACAATGATGTACTCATTTGTATAGACTTGGAATATGTGCATGTAATCTTGATTAAAGTTGAGTATCTAATTGATGTCACAAAATGGAGATGTATATGTATAATCAATATTGTAATAGAGTTAGAATGATTTGTCAAAGTTAGTTAGTTATGCATGTATATTATGTGGGTTAATTGTCAAGTAGTGCAGCCATGGCACCTTGGGAGACAAGTTGATAGTTAATGATGTGTAATGAACTGCTAAACCTTACTTGTCATCTTATTCAAAAAAAAAAAAATTCTGCTTTGCTTGCTTAGATGTGTTGTCTTCCAAGGTGTTCATGGCTTGGGCACTACATCTGGTATCAGAGCCAAGTTTAAACACTAGGTACCTTGGTTATATTTGAGCCCATTATGTAACCTAGTGCTTAAACTCTATAGTACAATTTAACTCGTGTTGCGACCCTTTTCTTAATATAATATTTGCCCTTTTCTGTGTATTGAAGATGCCTAGACGTAGGGGCCGAGGTCGGGGCAGAGGAAGGAGTCGTGGGAGAGGTGGTGGAGGTATTCCTCCTCCCAGTTCTCCTCATGGGAGTGGTCATGAAGGCAGGGGTCAGAACATGGAAGGTCAGGGTTAGCCTAATGGAGCCCAGTTGAGACAGATTCTCGAGGAAGCCCTTGCCCGTTTAGGTCCTAGACAGGTGGGTGAGCAGCGCAGAGGTGGTCAGGAGGTAGACCAGTCAGGTCCTAGAGAGAGAGAAAGGTCTCCCAGGCGTAGGGAATTGACAGCCGAGCAGGAGGCCATGCAAGCCAACCATATGAGGGACTTACTAAGAGCACGTCCTCCCATCTTTGATGGAACTAGTAGAGGACTTGAGGCAGAGACTTGGTTGTTGGACCTAGGCAGATGTTTCGCCATGCATCCGTATGGCAGCAATACAAAAGCCAGCTATGCTATTTTACACCTTCGAGAGTTTGCTTCAACTTGGTGGAGGCTAGAGGAGTAGAAGCTGCATCTGGACATTGGCACAGTGTCTTGGGAGTTGTTTGAAGATAGATTCAAAGCTTGCTTCCTTTTCAACTATTGGAGGCAGCGTCGAGCAGACGAGTTTCATGCGCTGAGGCAGTTGGCCATGATAGTTGAGCAGTATGAGTGCAGATTTTATGAGCTCAAACAGTATGCAGGTATCAGGGACGACGAGCCCATGTTGGTGCAGCATTTTATCAGGGGCTTGAATGCCCAGATTAGTGGAGGGGTTCGTGTATTTGAATCTAAGACCATGGAGGTTACCGTGGAGAAAGCCCGGCTAGTGGAGGAGAACTTAGCTATGGCCCTAGATGGGCATACAGGTATGCGCATTGGCAGTACACCTTCGTCAGGGCATGGTTCTCGAGGTGGTCACACTCAGGCATCAGGTTCTCATGCACCCTCAAAGAGTGGTCAGCAGCAGTAGTATTCGCAGTCCAAACCGAGGAACTCTCAGCATCAGTAGGGAAATAGGTTTCAAAATAAGAAAGACTGATCTTGGCAGCACAATAAGTGCAACCGTTATGATCAGTCAGCCCAGAGTGTGCAGTCTACAGTAAGCAGGGGCAGTTTCTAATAGTCTAGTTCTTTCCGGGGTAACGGTGGATTTGGTAGAGGCACTGGGTGCTTCTCATGTGGCCAACAAGGCCATATTGCCAGATAGTGCCTGCAGAAGGGCGCATCAGGATTTGGACATCGACCAGCGACATCTGAGCCAACGGTTGGTGATGCAGGTAGGTCACATCGAGTCTTTGCAGCGGTGGATGACCGGCAGGTAGAATATCAGGGCACCGTGGTGGAGGCTTCTGGTTGCATGCGAGGTATTGATTTTTCTGTTCTATTTGACTCCAGTGCATCTGTTTCATTTATATCTCCTTCCCTTATGGAGCGTTGTGGCTTAGTGGAAGTAAAGCAAGTTGATAGGTGGCAAGTTGAGTTAGCTTCCAGAGCTAAGATAGCAGTTGAGTCTCTAATTTTTGAGTGTAAATTAAAGATTAGCTTTCTATCTACTTTTGTGGACCTTCGCATTCTACCCCTGGGTTCATATGACATAGTTTTGGGGATGGATTGGCTGGAGGCCCACCGGGCAGTGATAGATTGTCAGCATAAAATGGTTAGATGCGTGGATGATTTTGGTGTTGAGCCTGAGGTCATAGGAGTTCAGAGACCTATTTCCCTACGTATGGTCTCTGCTATGCAACTCAAGAGATGTATGCGTCAGGGATGTCAGCTCTTTGCGGTGACTGTTAGTGATCTAGAGATGGAGGAGAGTTGAGAGGCAACTCTTGATGATCACCCACTCTTGAGAGAGTATGCAAATGTTTTTCCTTCTGATGTTCCAGGGATGCCACCTAAGCGTGACATCGATTTCAAGATCGATCTAGTTCCTGGTGCAGAGCCTATCTCACGAGCTCCATACAGAATGACCACTCAAGAGCTCAAGGAGCTTCGACTACAGTTGGAGGAGCTATTAGCCAAAGGGTTCATACGACCTAGTGTTTCTCCTTGGGGATCACCTGTGATCTTTGTGAAGAAGAAGGATGGATCTCTACAGCTATGTATCAACTATAGGCAGCTCAATAAGGTAATAGTGAGAAATAGGTATCCCTTGCCTTGGATCAATGATTTGTTTAATCAGATTAAAGGAGAAAAGGTATTCTCTAAAATTGACCTTAAGTCGGGATATCACCAGTTGTGGATTTTTGAGGCAAATATTCACAAAACAGCATTTCGCACCCACCCGTTATGGACATTATGAGTTCACAGTGGTACCATTCAGGTTGACGAATGCACCTTCAGTTTTCATGAGCTTAATGAATGGTGTGTTTTGCACTTATCTCGACCGATTTGTCCTCATATTTCTTGATGATATATTGATCTATTCGAGGACTATGGAGGAACATGAGGAGCAATTGCGTCAAGTGTTGCAGTGTCTGAGAGAAAATTAGCTTAATGCGAATTTGTCAAAATGTGAGTTCTTCCAGACAAAGGTTAAGTATCTGGGTCATGTCATCTCTGAAGAGGGTATTGCGGTGGATCCCTCGAAGATCCAAGCTATTATGGACTGGCCTGCACCCACCAATGTTTCTGAGGTCCGTAGTTTTATGGGGTTGGCAGGTTACTATCGTCACTTCGTCATGGGGTTTTCAAGAATTGCTCATCCCATTACTTCTCTTCAGAGGAAAGGGAAAAAGTTTGTTTGGTCAGACAAGTGTCAGGAAGCCTTTTAGACCCTTAAGGAACAGCTGACCAATGCACCTATACTTGCAGTTGCTGATCCTGATAGGGATTTTGTTGTTTGTACCGATGCTTCCTTGGAGGGTTTGGGAGAAGTTCTAATGTAGGATGGTCGCGTGATTGCCTATGAGTCTCGCAAACTCAAGGATCACGAGTTGAACTATCCCACTTATGACCTAGAGTTGGCAGCAGCTGTGCATGCCTTGGTGAGATGGAGGCATTTTCTATTAGGGCATCGGTTTGAGCTACACAGTGATCATCGTAGTTTGCAATATATTTTCACGCAGCCCAACTTGAATTCCAGGCAAAGACATTGGATGGAGTTCTTGTGCGAGTATGACTTCGAGGTCAGATATATTCAGGGCAAGGAGAATGTGGTAGCAGATGCTCTTAGTCATCAAAGGCATGAGATCTCAGTAGTCTCGCTTATAGTTGATTTGCAAGGTTAGATTCTTGCTGCTCTTTCTTCTAATAGTTGGTGCTAGGAGGTGAGATCTGAGATTGAGTTTGGTAGACCTTTAGCAGGTAGGTTCTCCAGTTACTATTTTGAGTCAGATGGTCTTTTGCGACATTCGGGTCGTATCTATGTTCGTAATTCTGAGGATCTTCGCACCCTAATTTTGTCTGAGGCACATCGGGCACCCTATTCTGCTCATCTGGGTGTCAAGAAGATGCATGCAGATCTGCATCAACTGTACTTCTGGAGTGGTATGAAGCGAGATATCACTGATTTTGTGTCGAGATGTCTTGAGTGTCAGAAGGTGAAGGTGGAACACCAGCACCCTGCAGGTCTTTTGCAGCCTCATTTGATTCCAGAATGGAAGTGGGATATCATTTCGATATACTTCATAGTTGGTTTGCCAATGTCCTCTCAACGACACGATGCTATTATGGTCACTGTAGATAGGTTGACGAAGGTAGCTCACTTTTCTCCTGTCCGTGCCTCTTACAATGCCTCTACGGTGGCTAGAGTGTTCATGGAGGACATTGTCAGACTTCGCGGGATTCATCGTAGGATCATCTCTAACAGGGATCTAGTATTCACTTTCGCCCTGTGGACTTCCTTACAGCGTGCCTTGGGGACACAGTTGAACTTTAGTTTAGCTTATCATCCTGAGACTAATGGTCAGACTAAGAGGGTTAACCAGGTTCTCGAGGATATGTTGAGGATGTATGTTATGGATCCGCAAAGCCATTGGGAGGACTACCTTTACCTAGTGGAGTTTGCCTATAATAATGGTTATCATAGTTCTATTGGCATGTCTCCCTTCTAGGCCTTGTATAGTCATCCTTGTAGGACCCCCTTGAGTTGGGATCGTTTGGAGGATAGAGTTCTTCTGGGCCCGGATATGCTTAGAGATATGGAGCAGCAAGTTGAGAGGATTAGAGAGCATTTGGTGGCAGCTCAGGATATGCAGAAAAAGTATGCAGATGCTCATAGGATCGATCGCTAGTTTTCCATTGGTGATCGAGTGTTCTTGCGTGTGCGACTGCGAAAGAGTCTAATCCACTATGGGAAGGGCTCTAAGCTCGCACCACATTTTGTTGGACCTTTTGAGGTGTTGGAGAGGATCGGTCTAGTTGCTTATTGTCTTGCTTTGCCACCTAGCCTTTCACGCATCCATGATGTGTTTCATGTTTCGATACTTAGACCTTGCTATCCAGATATTGCTCACATTCTTGATTGGACTGCTCTACAGGTAGAGGACAGGCAGTTGGCTTTGGAGCCTGTAGGCATTCTTCACCATAGGAGACTTGCTCTCAGGGGCAGAGACGTGGAGTAGGTCAGGATCCAATGGGATCCTAATGATGAGACCTCCGCTACCTGGGAGGATGCTACCAGAATGAGGGAGTTATATCCTCAAATATTTGCAGGCTTCCAGGAGTAAGCCTAGTTGTAGGGGGGAGCATGTAATGCCCCTCGCTTTTGCTTGTGATAGATGTTAGTTTCATGATTCCTATGGTAGTTCTAGTATAGATGATAGTCTTATAGTGCATGCTACAGTTCAAGATATTTTGATTTCTATGTTATGGTTGATGTTCTCCTTGATCTTGATGGACACTTGGTTATCATTCGAGCTAGATATGGATCTATGTTAGGATGATGCTTGATTACTTGTAATTTGTGCTTTCACAGTTGATGGACATGATTATGGATTGATGTTACTTTTAGTTTAATATGTTGTTCAATCATGATTATGATGTATGACTGGTATTAGTTATTTAATGATGTGTTACTTGAACAAAATAGTGTTGCATTACTCATGTCCGAGTACCCTGCCACGCTGCGACTTCCATTCATTATGCTTGTGATTACATGGATATATATGTATATATGCACAACCTTGTTGTTCGTTGCAGGATACAGGTACCGGGCATCGACTCCACCTAAATTACCAGGTCTGAGCGTGCCCTAGCCAATGGAATTGTGGATTGGAGTTGACATGAGGTCCCCCTAATTAGTCAACATCCTCAAGGAGGATGAGCTTTCAGTGTTGTACCCTGTCATCACCATCAGTGGGTCTGTTGTCATCATTTGTCGTTATGTCCTGTGGCTTCTCTTGGGTCAGGTATCACCTTGTAAATTAGGGTATATCCAATTCAAGTGTCAATTTATGCATGGTTGGTATTTCATTAATAAGGTGAAAATTAAGCTAACGTGAAATAAACAGGTGCTATGGGAATTATGTGTTGTGATTATGTAAAAATGATTTAATTGTGTGGTAATTGGTAAATTTTACTGGAATTGGTAAATAAATAAATTAAACTAGATAAATGATCTGATGAAATATTAAATTGCAAATTGTAGTGGATTAAATTAAACAAAAAACAAAATGCATATGTGAAAGTGAATAAACATCTATAACATTGATAAAATAAATCCAAGCTAAAGTAATTGTGTGGTAAATTTGGGTTATGGATATTTTAAAGGTAAAATGAAGTTGTTAAGGGAAAAATGACCATATGTTGGAGGGAGAGATCCGACCAAATCTATCAAATTTATATCGGATCATGACGATGAGATTATTTAGTTCTTTATTGAATAGATATTTGTTATATAAAAAAAAAGAAATTAATTAGGTCAAGAATTAATAAAATTATTTCTCTATGGAT
Source organism: Cunninghamia lanceolata (assembly GCA_027924645.1). Taxonomy (NCBI): domain Eukaryota; kingdom Viridiplantae; phylum Streptophyta; class Pinopsida; order Cupressales; family Cupressaceae; genus Cunninghamia; species Cunninghamia lanceolata. The sequence continues at coordinate 14,014,560 of BSBN01000854.1, forward strand.
AAAAATAATTATTATCCAATGACATATGGGTTTGTTATTGCCATCACTATTACTATTACTATTGCTATGATTATTTAGGTACATTAACAAACATAATCAATTTTCGATAAATAACGATAACATTTTTTTAGGTTTAAAAATTAGGGTTGTCATATTTGGGGATATGCAACTTTATATCAGGTCCCGTCATTTATAAAATTGAGGAATTGGGAGTCTCGAAGATAGTTAATTTTGCACCCCACAAGAGAGTGGGTTGTGGGGGAAAGGAAGGAATGTCTCTGCATTTACCCGAGGAGTCCATTCTAGGTTTTGAGAAAGTGGGATGTCAGGATGTCCCCGACATTTATCAGGGGAGCTGAGTCCTAGTTGGGAGAGTTTCTGGGAAGAGAAGGAAGGAGGGGCTTGCAAAGGAGAGGAGATTTTGGGAAAAGCTTAACAAACTTCAGGTATGGATCTGTGTATGTTTTATGCCTTTTGCCTATGAAAATTAATAGAAATTAGTTTAATTGTGTCCTCCATAGATGGGATCTAATCAGGTTTTGGTGATAAATAACATAAGACAGAAGTGAAATTCTCATGGTCTCCATCGTATCTTGCTTTGGAAACCTGACACAAATTTCCATTTTGCTTGAGATTCAATGGAATACAATCGTTGTCATTCACCACATTTGTGCATTCAGCACAGTTTCGATTGAGTTTTAATGTCAAGATTTTGCTACCCTAGAATAGCCTACATTGTCATAAAGATTGTAGAAATTGCCTCACTCTTGTCTCTCTGCCTTTTTGTTTAAACGCTCCATGGTTTTGTTTGTGAATCTGTCTTGAGTGTGTACCCTGTAATCCATCTTTCTAACCGTTTGTATGCATCTGGCAACCACCACATTGGAGTCATTCTACTATCCTGTGATCATCTCCATCGTGCACTCTGCAATCTCTTGCAAAAATCCTGCAATCATTCTTTGGCATGGTGCGAAGAGGGCAGACGTATTGTAATATCTGTTATTAGTTTCCTATTATTAATAATGCTTGGCCAGTGTGCACAATACCTTAGGAATACACATTAATTCTTTGACTATATTTAACAATATGCACTAGCCAACGTAATTGCCTTTACCACAAACAGATGAGCGCATCACGTAATGCAAGGATTTCATCACTCCTTCAGCCTAACCTTAATATTAAAAAATTTGGCTTTAAATTATTAAAATTCAGTGCAAATGAGATGAGATGTTAATCGGACTTATCCACAGAGAAGGGCATCCTCATCCTCTATCTTTCATCGATCCCCTTAGTTATCCAACTCCATCTTTTGGTCATTATTAACGTACTTTCTCCTGTCAATGAGGCAATGTCTGGGAATGGACAACTTGATGCATCCAACTTACCACCCTTTGGCTCGCATGTGCAGGCAGAGAGAAGGTGGTAAAGTGGAGTAGCCTAACCTCTCTCTCTCGCGGACTGCTGATGTTTAACAGTTCCAAGTTTTTTTTACGAATCCATTCTGCGAATCCTGTAACCACTGTATTCAAAGATTTCTCTTGCTGGGTTTTGTCAAACAGTGCACGTGTTCTGCCAGTGTGTCCACTTTTGCATTCATGTTGGTTTGAGCACTCCCAACTGCATCCTCTAGAAAGGCTGCCACTATCTTTATGCATTTTGGGACGTCAATTTCCGTTCTTATCAAACTACGGCGCTGGCAGAAGGGATGGGATTTTTGTGTGTTGTTCCGACGGCTGCTGTCCTCACAATCTGCTTGTAGAATGGATGATGGCATGTACAGTTTAGAAAGGTGTCATAAGGTGTGCATAACTAATGTGGACGTTAAACAAAAAATTAGTCTATATATATATATATATATATATATATATATATATATATATATATATATATATAACTGCTATGAAAGTGGGAGTGCGCCGAGCTGTCTTGAGTTGCAGCCCCATTCACCAGTCTTCTGTTCATCGATCCTTCATCTCTGACGTTCATAGTCCATAATGTTTATGGACAGTAGGATTAAATTGAAGTATATCTCTGCCGGTTTTGTTTTCCTCGTCAAAGCTATCCCATCTAAGCCATGTTAGAATCAACATCACAGTAAATGATGTGTATGCATCATCTTGCCCTATCTGCAAATAGATGCTTAACCCCAACTGCTAGCTGCACCACGAGGAGATTTGTAGTTACCCCACTATTTAGGGTTTCAAGAGATGACACATGCATATTGTATGATGGTTAGTTTTTCTTTAACAAATTCCAGCTAGTTAAGAAATTGTTTGGTTATTGGATTAGGTATTATATTGTGGTTTTTAACATGACCAAAGAAGGTAATCTTTTATTCATTGAACCTTCCATTATGTATGTAGGAATTAATATCCAAGAATAACATATTCTTGGCGAATCTAATTTACCTCTGAAAACAAAGTAGGAATCGATATTGTTATTGATAAATGATAATGTAATTCTTCTAAAATATTTAAATGGGTATTGTAAGTAGATAAAAGTAACTTACTAATTATAACACTAGTAATTATAATTGGTTTGTTATAAATTAGTATAGTAAAGTTATTTGATTTTGTTAGATTAATTTAAATAAGAACTCATGCATAGTTAAATTATTCATTTTGTTAGAGTAGTGGAAGTATATCTATATATATGTATATATACATATGATGGAAATATCGAATTATGAAATGATGTAACGTAGTTGTAGATTAATACACAAGTTCGTCAATTATTTGATAATGATGATTCTATTAATTGGCATCGTTTTTACTTAAATGTTTAGATGGGAAATTAATAAATAGGTTTGGATTTATAAGTGTTGTAATTTGACATATAAGTATTCGTAAATTGTCAATTATGTAGAAGTAAATTAAAATGGTCCTTTTCACCTTTAAGTTAAATAGGCTATTACAATAGCTAGGTTTTGTTTTTATCTGAGTACAAATAAATAGGAAACCTCGAGTTACTGCAAGAGCTGAATTTAGATTTCAATGTAATTATTTAATTTATTTGTCTTATAAATAGCGGGTCATTTTAGTTAGGATAATAATATTATATCCTTGTAAATCAAATAAGTAACTATTTTAATAAGTATGTGCATATAGTAAACCTTGTTGTAATTATAAATTTATTCCGTAATAAAATACAATCAGATGATAAGCTACATTTATATGTCATTATACCATCGGAATAATTTGGCTATTGCAGTCTGCTATAATGGGTTGTAAGAAGGCATAATTTGATCATAAGTATAATTGAATCTCGTAATGTGTTAATTCAATTTGTGGGTCATAAAACCATTCTTATAATCTTGATTGTGTATCTTCCCGTGTGGCTAGAGTTCCAGAGGCTTAGCTTGGGATGTCTTGAATTCATGTGTTGTGTTGTTAGATGTCTTGAGATCATGATGTTATAAGAAGCCTTGTCATCTCTAGTTATGTATGGACTAAATGACAATTGAATGATAAATGCACTTCTTCTGATTGTATTGTTATCCAACTGGTCGTACTAGTCTTGTATCCAGTTTTGTGGTAAGATATGGAATAGGGTGACATGGAAATCTCAGAGTTGTAATGAATATGTGTTATTATGGGCAATGGTCTAGGAGTCCTGCCCTTATAATTATGTTATGGAGGGTTAATGCTTTTTATTGTTATATAAGGATAGTTGTTATGCAAGATGGTCAATGCCTTGCATGGTTCTGTATCCTTGTTGTTGTGATGTCTTGCTATGCTTGTTGTGTAGGGCTTCCTAGTTGTAGGTAAGGGAGTGGCTTCCAATGTGGGGGCCGATGCCAAGTGGCTAGCCAGGGTAACCCACTGGGAGTTGGTAATTCAGTGATAACATAATAAAATACCTAGGGGTTGGGTAGTTTTCACACTAACAAGATAATAAGATGTTTTGTTCCTCACTCATGCCTGTAGTGCTAGTTCAGACTAAGGATGAGGGGAGAAGGCCAGGATTGGCAGGTTTACTTCCTTGTCATCACAAAAGGAAGGTTGATTCCCGCATGCATCATCCTATGGGACCGGTGTCTAGAGAGAGACTGCCAGGGTAACCATAGATGGGGGCCGGTGTCTAGAGAGAGACTGCATGGATAACCCATGTTAGGAACATGCGATGACACTCTCCTTACTATAGCCTAGCATTCCCTAGTTGTTCTCTTCCTAGTTGTTAAATGTTGCCTCTGGATGTACTGTTGTGTTGCTGAGATATTGACTTGTGATGCCGGAGTTGTGTGTCACCTTATAGTCTACTGTCTACCTAACTATATGTCGTAGTGGGAACCTCATGTTAACTCCTAGCTCGGGGGGTGGACCTTAGGGTTCCACACGGTCGGGCGGAAGAGCTTATTCCATTGGTTTTTCCCTTGCCGTTGTTCGTAAGCAAAGGGAAACGTTCCTCGTGCTTCAGACATCAGATCTTGTACCTGTTATGAAGACACTTATTATGCTCATGTTCTTGCCAGTATATTAGTTGATTCAGATTGTATGTATTCAAATGTAATCAGAATAGTGATGATGTAAATTACACAATGATGTACTCATTTGTATAGAATTGGAATATGTGCATGTAATCTTGATTAAAAGTTAGTATCTAATTAATGTCATGAAATGGAGATGTATATGTATAATCAATATTGTAATAGAGTTAGAATGATTTGTCGAAGTTAGTTATGCATGTATATTCTGTTGGTTAATTGTCAAGTATTGCAGCCTTGGCACCTTGGGAGACAAGTTGATAGTTAATGATGTGTAATGAACTGCTAAACCTTACTTGTCATCTTATTCAAAAAACAAAAAATTTCCACTTTGCTTGCTTAGATGTGTTGTCTTCCAAGGTGTTCATGGCTTGGGCACTACACGTGACCAAAGTTTTAGTCATGTGACTAAAACGTTTTGCAACATAGCTATAAATGACTAAATAAATGACTAATTTGGCCATCGAGCAAAAAATACAACTAAAGTGGATAATTAAAAAAAATATTTCGAATTGAGGGAGTGGGTTGTATTATAATATAATATAATAATAATATATTATATTACAATACAATATAATATATATTATATAATATTATATTATTATATAATATTACAATATTATTTTTATATTATAATGTATCTAATATTATATAATAATATAATATTATAATATATTTAATAATAATATTATTATATTTATATTATATCATTAATATTATAATATATTTAATACTATTATTATATAACAATATAATATAATATTATATAACAAAATAATATTCTATAATATGGATGATGATCTAATGGATGTAATCTTTAGGTCAATTTAATTTTCATTTCATTTCGGCGCCCACCTCCATTTTATTTTCGCGCTTCTTGTTGAAATCCTAAACAAAAAGCATAGGTACTTGGAGTCATATCAAAGGCATCCGAGCCAAGCTGCTATGTTTGTGGATCACATCAAGGAAGGGATTAACATGGCAGACATGGACGAGGCCACATTGCTCTTGTTCAGTGGATGGGAGACCAGGAAAGACGCTGGTCCTCACAGCGAGGCACAAAGCTACTAGAATGTTGTAGACAATTAGCAATGGTTTGGTATGTTTTAATTTCTCGTTTTCTAGGACTTAAATTTAGGATCTTGTAATAACCTCTATATAACTGAAGGATATTTCACTTCCTACTGGTTAGAAATTATGGATCAGTTAAAATGTTTCATCACACAATTCTTGACAAACAGTAGTCGATTTGAATGCCACAACTTAGAATTTATTTGTGAATTGATTTTGAAATCTGATTACAGTCATGCATAAATAAACTATCCACAACTGTGCATACCTTCAAAAGCATTGGACATTCTTAAACAACATTTGATAAAGCTACTACTATTCTGAGATGGCTGCTAGATATCTTATGATTGTGTAGACCCTGTAGAAGATGTTGATACCTCCAAATGTATAAGCAGATCTTATGTAAGTGATGACCCCTAAGAATATTTACAATAACTTACCAGGCCTATCTATGTTGTTCCAAAATAGTGATACAGGGGTCATCTTAGACTGCTTCAATACCTTTTATAGGAGGTAGTGAGGGTTTAAGGTCTCTTGAGACATTCCATACTCCTTGGATATCATTATGGTTTTTGAAACTTGTGTGTGCTTCTTTAGACTTCAAGATCCTTACCTTGTTATATAGATTTAGTCACTGCATGACAAGGCTTTTTGTGTTATCACAAAACCTGTAGGAGTACACATTGGTTTGGGTTATTACCCTAACCTACATACCACTGTATAATGCTCTTCATGACTGTTTAGGCTATGCATACTTGAAATTTGTTTCCCAATCTATATATTGCATCATAGAGTATTCAATAGACTTATGCAATGTCTTTCTCAACTGTATAATGTAGTGAAATTGCTCACTGTCCTTATTGACATGCTTGGACAAGAATGAAGTCTCCAACAAAGGCTCAAACTATCTTCAATCTATAAGAATATGAACTTATACATAGACTTTCTACCCTCTATCTAAAATGCTTACTATTCTAGGCCCTTTTAGACTATGCAAATTCTTTAATGTAGAATACAGAACTTGTAAAAGATTTGATAGGTTTTGACAAATGTTACTATACAAATTCCTTTCTTTTCTTTGAAAGCTACTCTTAAATCTACTTCTATTTACACCTGCCAATTACATTTTCTTGAAAGTTTCTAAGGCCTTTTCAACAAATCCATTTTGTACAATCCTGCAATGATTGCATTCCATGAGATGACATCTCTTTGAGGCATTTTGTCAACCACATTTTTCATATATGTCTATCAGAGCATTTCCAACTATAATATCTGACAAAAATCTGCCTTATATTATCCTACTACATCCAGGGATCTTTTTAATTCCTCTATCTTTCATCATTTCCTTACCATTTGGACCTCACCCCAGCTGCCCACTTCTGCATATATGTTTGAGAGAAGAACATAAGTCACAGCATTTGGAGGATCCAAATAAAAAAGCAGCATTGCTGTAAATACTCCTAAGCCTATATTCATATTAGATTTACAGGCACCAAGAAAACACATCCACACAACCACCATAGGTTTAACTGGCACCTTAATGATAAAGTTTAGGTTGTCCTCAAGATAGCCAGCATGGGCAAGAAGGTCAACCATGCACACATAATCATCGACTGTAGGAGTAATGCAATAAGGGTTACTCATGCGATTGAAGTATGTACAAGCCTCATCCACTAAACCTGAATAGCTACATGCACATAGATCACAAGCAAAGCTTGCAATGTTAGGATATGCTCTAGATTGCTTCATTAATTCAAAGATTTTGAGAGCATCCTTGCAAAATCCATTTTGTGCATATCCTGCAATCATGGCATTCCATGAGACCACTTTTCTTTGAGGCATTTTGTCAAATAGGTCATGTGCCTTGTCTATACTTCCACATTTTGCATACATGTCTACCAGAGCATTTCCAACTATAATTTCTGACAAAAATCCCCCTTCCATTATGCTTTGATGGATGTCCATACCCTGTTCCAAAGCTCCCATTTTGGCACGGGCAGGGAGGATATTGGCAAAGGTTGTGGAATTTGGCTTTAGACCTGCCAATTGCATTTGCTTGAAAGTTTCTAAAGCCTTTTCAAAAAATCCATTTTGTCCATATCCTGCAATCATGGCATTCCACGAGACCACATTTCTTTCAGGCATTTTTTTCAAATAGTTCATGCGCCTTCTTTGTGCTTCCACATTTTGCATACATGTCTACCAGGGCAGTTGCAACTACAACATCTGGCAGAATTCCTTTATCCTTTATGATTTGATGGATGTCCATACCCTGTTCCAAAGCTCCCATTTTTCAATAGGCGGGGAGGATGCAGGCAAAGGTCGTGGCATTTGGCTTTACACCTACCAATTGCATTTACTTGAAAGTTTCTAAAGCCTTTTCAAAAAATCCATTTTGTGCATATCCTGCAATCATTGCATTCCATGAGATGACATCTCTTTAAGGCATTCTACCAAATAGACAGGCTTCCCACATCACCGCGGGAGCTATCAAGAATTAATGCAGGAGTACACTCCCGCACTGACTCTTGACAGCGCGCACGATGATGCAGGAAGCCTATCCAACATTTTGCATACATGTCTACTAGAGCATTTCCAACTATAATTTCTGGCAAAAACCCCCCTTCCATTATGCTTTGATGGATGTCCATACCCTATTCAAAGCTCCCATTTTGGCACAGGCAGGGAGGATGCTGGCAAAGGTTGTGGAATTTGGCTTTACACCTACAAATTGCATTTACTTGAAAGTTTCTAAAGCCTTTTCAAAAAATCTATTTTGTGCATATCCTGCAATCATTCCATTCCATGAGATGACATCTCTTTGAGGCATTCAGCCAAACAAACAGGCTTCCCACATGAGCTGTCAAGAGTCAGTGATAGCTCCTATAGTGATGCGGGAAGCCTATCCAACATTTTGCATACATGTCTACAAGAGCATTTCCAACTATAATTTCTGCCAAAAATCCCCCTTCCATTATAAAATATTATAATTGATAATTAATAAGATAGGATTATTAATAATAACCTTAATCTAATTATACAAATATAAATTTCTTTGGGTATTTGTCAAAACCATCTCTATGAATCCATAGTTGTGCATCCTCTCTAAAACCTTACCTGCACAAATGAAACAAAAATTGTTATGAAGAATGAAGAGAGAAAAAAAATGAAAATTAAAGAGTTGGTTTTGAATAAGTTTGCATGATTGTGAGGAATAGTAGGTTAGTTAAATTGTATTTTTTAGAAGTTTCTAATTAGTGTGTGAGAGTTAAATGAGGTTAGAATGTATGTTAATTTAATTACATAATGAACTTAATTAGAATGTATGTTGATAGATTTAAGTTAATAATAAATTAATTAGATTGTATGGACTTGTAAATAGGTTTAAAATTTATGATAAGTTTAATTTAATTTGTATGTTTATTTTATTAGTTTAGTCAGAAATAATCATGGATATTTAAATAGGTAGTTCTCTCTTGTAATAATAAGTGATTATTGATTCAAATTCTATGTTTTAATTGTAAAATTAATTAATTAAATTACTAAGTTGCTCTAACCATTATATTTTTAATGAAATTTAATTTAGCTATAGTTTTCTTCATTACATAACCTAGGAATTTAAGTTCTCTAGTTAAAATTAGATTGTTTTTTTAAATAATAATAATAATAAGTTTGTATGAATGTGGAATTAGTAGGTTTAGTTAGATTTAAATTGATTTAAAAGTTATTAATAATTAAACAATAATCTAATTTATTTTGAGGTCAGTTCTTTCCCATGAATTTTGAATTCTATCCTGAATTAATTACTCATGTACAAATAATGTGGAGATTCTTTTAGTTCTAAATATGTAAACAATGAGAAAGATTTAAATTTTATTAATTCCTTGAATTCTATCCTGAATTAATTACTCATGTACAAATAATGTGGAGATTCTTTTAGTTCTAAATATGTAAACAATGAGAAAGATTTAAATTTTATTAATTCCTGCCTGGATGCAATTTTTCATTTAATTCAACCAATCACTAGACAGAATTAAAATTTAAGGATAGAAGTTCAATAGTTTAGATTTAATTTTTATTTAAATTAATTATATAAATGCTATTTTTCTTTTTCCCTATTAGTTTATATTGCAAACAATAAGGAGAAAAATCAATTTTTTTTTAAATTATGCCATAAATATTTAATTACTTGTTAGGCCCACTCATCCACAATCTCAAGCATTTAATGGATCATTTATTAAGTCTGGAAAATCTTATCCATTTTGTAAAAGCTAGAGTCGATCCATGATTTACAAATTTCAACCAATCACATTACATAGGCATGGATAATAATCAACAGACATCCGATTACAATCAAAATGAATCGACGGTGAGATGACTATCCAAAACAAACAAACTCTTAAACCAGCTATTTAACTGGGTCACCGAATATTTATAAATATATTTAACTTTTCGATTCATTTGTTTGGTCTGTGATATCTGCCACGACATTGACGGAGGAGGCAGTGGCGACGGCGTGAGGGCAAGAGATGGTTTGGGACTGGGGACTGGGCAAACTTCCCTCCTTGGTTCTAAACAAGTTTAATAAAATACAGTAGTAAGTACTAAATACTATTCTCTAGTTTTCCATCTCAAAAGTGGAACACTTCTATTCGATAACTTAGTGATCTCAAGTTTTTTTTATTTAAATTCACCATTATGCAAATCATTTCTAAGCATTCCATGAAACTAGCACTTGCCCTAAAATTACAACTTCTAGCATTACATACTGTAAATGTGATTCCAATGTAAATCCCAAACAAAACTTTAGTTGTTGAAAATAAAATTTTAAAATCTTCAATAAATATACTAACATAACAAATTGTTTGCCAAGATTCGACCTCTTGTCATGTTTTGCACTAAACCTAGTCACATTTTTTTGCATTTTTTTGAGAAAAAATCTCGAGCATTCAGCTTGGTGGTGCAAGAATCCCTAAGTATTTGAAGAAATCTCTGTTTTAGGCCTCTTTTGTAGCTTGCTCACCATAATTCCAGCCGCCAGAATTGTTTAAATCGTAAATTATATGTTCCCCATTTTAAACGAGATTTTCGGTAGCTAGTTAAGTTGTAAATTAGAAGGGGTAGGGTGTTATGAGGTTACTCACTGAGTTTTCAAAAATGGCAACTTTAAATTGCCTGCAAAAGTTTTTGAGATCTCCTGACACAAAGAAGCATGTTTTCTATGGTTATTTTAAATTTTAGAATAATTTTAGGTTTATTTTAGGTTTAAGTTTAAATTTGTCAGATTTTAGAACGAACATTTTTTCAGATGCGCTTTGGTGGATTTTTAGCTCATGAGATCAAGACAGCAAATCACATGGCAAGTTCCCCTTAAAACCTTTTAGCATCTCTCTTGCTCGTATGGCTCAAGTGATGTCTTATTAAAAGGTAAACATGAAGTTACTTTCTTAGGTCATGACTTAGCCAAAATAGCAATCAGTGTTTTGTGAGAAGTTGAGAACATATATGGCTCAAAGTTTGAACCCATTGGGTATGAACTCCATGACCAAGATGGGCAGTAAACCAATCTTTGTCAATAATCTAAAACGTTCATTCAAGAACACTATATATCAATTTCTCTGTTTTATTTTTGCATTCACACTCTGTGGCATTTTCTAGGTTCAAGTGCATGGAAAGAGAAAAAACAATATCATCTTTATCATTGTTCTTTCTTTACACAAGGCCACAAGTAGTGGTGTCTTAATCATTCTCTGTTCTATTTTGACTCTTAAAGATTGTGTCTTTGTAACAGAGCCTTTATTGGTTCAAGTGGACTCTGTTAATCACTGTTAAAAACTGAGTGAATGGAAAAGCTTTGCTAAGAAATAAAATGTGGTTCAAAAGCACTACATCAAAAGGACCAAAAGTGATGTTAGGGTCTTTATGTACCCAACTTTATAGATTTACTAATTTGGGTATATAATGCATGGATTGAGTTGTGAGTAAATTCAATTTGAGATAGCCTGCACTCTTATCATCATTCACTTATTATTTCTATGATGTTGTTGTGAGGAGGTTTAAATTATGGTCGGGGTAAAAGAAGTAGCTAATAGAGGACAGTTTGTTTCTTCTATGCATATAATGTGGTATGATCAAGGTAATAACTTTTGCATAGAGAGTGTTGCACAATGGTCCTTAAATATAGGGGGAAATGGCCTATTTAAAAAATACAAGTATAGAAAAAGGTAAAATTCCTATTTAAAAAATAAATGTAATAAAATTCTAAGATAAATACACCACAATTTATAAAAATAAATTTCATATCTTTTGCCATCCATAATGTCTCAGAAGCATCTGCATGGGCATGCTCCATTAGCCGGTTTTCCCATGGTTTGGCAGCCATCCAGCGTTCCAACCAACTCTAGCCCCAACTGTTTCTGTCAAGCTCAGAATTTGCAATATATACTGACACATTTATTCTAGAGTTGCTTCTCTATTGCTGAAAAGAAGAAATCGATAAATGTATAAGTTACATCTATGATGGATTCATCATTGTGAAATTGAAGTACATCTCCTATAATGGACTGAAAGCTCAATTTATAAGCTACACATAGAACTTCCTCATCTTACAAAAGGTTTAATTTGCATCTACATTATATAAAAGGTAGATTTTTGACAAACATAAACGCCAGCAACATGGAACAAAAGTCAGACACTATGCAAGTTAAATTATTTGACACAATATCAATATTAAGATGCAACCAAGAACACTAAAAGAGGCTTTTACTCCTTGTAACAATTTATTAAGGATAACGACAACATTTTATACCTTTTTTTTAAGGAAAAACATTAATTCCAATATATGGGCAGATGGGAAGATTCATTTTAGGCTTTTGCCAAAGAAATTTAGAATCGTGGATGAAACATAAACAATTTCCAGTATTGCTTCAAGTGTGAAATCCACAAATTTAGGCACAACATACCTGTAGATGTGCCTATGAAGGCACTACAATTGGAGTCCATCATGGTGAGCGCAAGTTTTGTTCCATCGAGCACTATCTTATCATTATTAACATCTTCCATTGCTTGCTCAATTGCCTTCTTAGCCACTCTTCCAATGGTGGTATGGTACGCCACAAGAGCACCCACATTCACAGTTGCAGGTCTAGCTCCATTTTGTGTAGGCAGAGACATACCCACTCAGGAAAAAGCACAATAGAGACAACCCAATGTCACCAGTACTACCCAATTGGTATACACTCTTCAAGAGAGATATCCAGCAGCCTTTTGAACATTACTGTATATAGTGAATAATATTTTAGGGGAATAAAACCCTTCACAATGGCCTCCAGAGAGCAATACAATAACAACAAAGACCGTAACAGAAATAGAAAAAAATACATACAAAAATGCATCCCTTCTTTCCTTGGGAGCAGAGAAGAGAATAACTATGTGGGAAAAGAAGAGGATGATAGTTTTATCAACGTGTTTGCAATGAAAGAAGCAAAAGGAACATGGAGTGGGTGATGCCCGATGGAAGATACCTAGCACCTAGAAATTTGCATAGTGTTTTTTATTATAACATATTGTAATGTTTGGGCTATCAAAATAGATTTAAATTTTTTATTAAAATTTTTATTGCTTGCCACCAAAATGGTTTAATGCTTGCTTAATTAGTATAGTTATGAAAACATGGAGAACAGTTGCAATTATGAGGATTGCCAACATGATATAACCCATGTTCAGTGCCATTTTTACCCCACAAAAAACAACTGTGTTGCTTGATTTCCTATAAACCATAGCATGCAATTATAAAACATTGCAAGATGTGAGGGTAGGAGGTGGGCATTTGGCAGCAGCTGCATAGGGCACTTGGGTGTTGAATGTCACTCAATGTACACATGTAAAGTTGAAACCGACTTATTCAAACATGTAACTCTGACGCAATTTATGTACACATGTAAAGCTAAAACTGACTTATTCAAACATGTAACTCTGATGCAATTTTCCCAGTACTTATTTTATTTGACACGTTGGTAAAGCAACATTATAGTTTATACAAAAAATAAATTAAAGTGCACATACATAAAAATTAATATATAATATGATATATTACATTTGTTTTAAATTAGTTTTTAAACATAAATAAAATAGCTTTTAAGTAAATAAAATATCTTTATATTCTACTCATCTATTTATGTCTTCATATTTTAAATAAATAAAATAGTTCTTAAATAAATAAATTAACTTCATGGTTTTAAGTTTTTTTAGATGTTTAAATGTTCTAATTGACTTTCAAGTGCTCATATTTTATCAACAAAGCTCTCTATCAAGAAATGTTATTATCTAAAGTCAAAAAAATATATAAATTATTTTATATGAGCAAGTTTTACATCAAACATATAGAATTATTATATAGAGCATTAACTAAATACTTAATCATTAACTACCTATTCTTATCCATCACTCCCACAGAATGGTTAGAAAATTAATATAAAAATAGATTCAATGTTAATTACTTTCTTTTACTAAAATAATTAGTAAAATAAATATTTTATTTTAAACTACCTTTTTATATAAATCATGGAAAATATCTCAACAATAGGAACTAATTATCCTTAATACATGACATTTGTAAAATAATGTTTTTATTTAAAAAAATCAATATAACAAATGATTAACCATTAACTACCTTCTCTTACCAAAATAATTAATAAAACAAATATTTATTTTACAAGAATCATGTAAATAACTACTCTCAACAATAGCAATTAATATATTCATGTGGGGTTATTATCTAACTACTTTTTGTTGATTCCCATTATATACTTATATACTACTTTTCCTTCACTTAAAATATTTGTAAATATATATTTTATTTAAAAAATATTATTTATTTTCATTAGATAAAAGAACTAACATTTATTAAGATTATCAAAAAAGTGTAATATTTAATGGCCTATTAGCTGAATTTGTAAGTAAAAAAAAATTTAAAAAATTAAATAAAAAATATTTATTCACACTAAGCACTTAACATTCATAAATAATAATTTTAACTATTATAGATTAGAGTTTTATTTTCCCAATGATTCATTTCAATCAAATACACTTATTAAGTTTAGAGACTTATTAAGTTTAGAGATGTGAAGGAATCAAATAGTTACTATAAAAGCTATATGAGAGTCAATAAGGAAGCATTCCATGAGAAATTTTGATGAAGGTCAATCCATCTAAGATAATTTCAATTATTATATATATAGCTATATACTTTCAACTTACATTCATAGTATCAAACACATTTATCAAGTCTAGAAAGTGAATCCAACAATCATGTTGGCTATAGGAGAGTCTAGAAGGAATTTTTACATGAGAAATTTTGATGAAGGTAGAAGTAGATCCATCGAATATATTATATAGTTGTAGATTTTTTTTTGTTAAATCCACTCAAATCAAGCACACTTATTGTGAAGAAGAAATCCAACCATGTAGGCTATATGGGAGTGCATGAGGAAGCTTTGCACAAGAAACTTCAGTGAAAGTAGATCCATCTAAAACTACAACAAACCCATCACCATCTTTACTGCTCGCTATTGATATCACCACGCCTGCACCATATAATAGCTTATTTTAATATGAATCACAATTTGGAAAGTGGGCAATGCACATGGTTACTATTAAATATCTTGTGCACATTCTCCTTGTGGACAAATCTAATGGTAGGTTGACCGCAAATCAATTTGTGAGGAACAAATTGCCCCATGCAACACTTATAATATATAATAATTAAATATTATTATTATTATTATTATTATTTTATTTGTAAATATAAATTTTGTATTAATCCGAAGAGAGAATGAACATGCAGGTGCCTACAAGCAGTTTACCTGCCACAGCCAGATGACAAAAAACTCCTAAACCCTTCCTTGAAACTATAGGGTTTACAATGCTTTACAAAATTAGCCACTAGGCTTACTAGTCTAATATTGATGACAATGCTTTACAAAATTAGCCACTAGGCTTACTGGTCTAATATTAACTGTATTATTAACAAACCTACTAGGTCAGAGCCCACTGAACTGAGGATTTATCTAACCAAGATATCAAAAAAGGCCAAGCTCAATAGCCATGGCAAGAAGCCTGTCAACCCACACCTCTTCCCCGGAATCCACATTCTCTTGTAGCATGTTCTGGAGGAAGCCATAGACTTGGATGACACAATCCTGATGCTCAATCAGTGCCAAGCCTTTCAGGTCAAGGATGAAGGGCAGAACCTTCGTCACCTCTAGAGGGTCCTTATGTGAGGCAATGTCTTTTGGGCAGGGAATACCCACCCCTGGAATGACCGCCTCCAAAATGGAATCGAGGCCCCGGAGGAATTCTGGCTTAAACACTTTCACCATGATAGATTTTACCACCGCTATAGACACCCCAGCATCTAGGATTGAGGCAAGGAAACTAGAGGAAATGTGGGAATCGACCCTGTAGAACTCATCTGCTGCCAGAAAATCTATCCCCAACATTATCTTGACTGCCGGGAGGAGAAGACCCTCAAGCCTTCGTAGGATGCATTTTAACCTTAAGTCTGTAACCGCTCCTTTGAAGGCCATCTGCCGAACTAAACTCTCCAACTGGAGAGGTGTCGAAGCCCCCAGATTTATCAACCCATGCACCAAAATCTTCGCAATGAAGCCCAAACCCTTCTCCATACTGACTGCTACTACCACCATCAAGACCAGCAGAGGATCGCTCAAAACTGAGAGAAGGAATGAACTCCAAATATGTCTTTCTGTCTGCACCTAAGAGGGATCACATTCATTTAACCAAAACCTGTAATCAATGCAAAGAAAGATTGGCCAGAGTGAAGCATGCGACGGTTCAAGTCGAAGGCCTGCGAACTCAGTGAGGGAGGAGATACATCTCTGATTCATAAAAGCCACAATGAATATTGATTGCAAAGAAGAGGCCATAATAACTTTGTATGGCATCGACCCATCCAAATGTTCTTGGATTGGGTGCCCACCCTGCCACCCTATCATACTTCTTCAGCTAGAGAGAAATTTGACTCTTATTCCATCTGCCCCCTGATTAGAAAGAAAGTCTGCTTCTAAATTGGCCTCTCTATAGATGTGGTTAACAGTAGTCAACTCACACTGATCCATCAAAGCCAAGGCTAATTCCAGTTTTGTGGCCAATTTCTAGTATAGAAGTTTCCTTGTGCGTAGCCCATTGATCACCAAAAGGGAATCTCCCTCAATGGCAACCTGACGGAGATTTAGCTCATGGCAGAGCTTTAAGCCTAAGATTAAGGCCTCTAGCTCTGCTTCATTGTTGGTTCCATCTGCTATTGGCTCTGCAAGACTACCAACTGTTTTCCCTTCCCAATTTCTGATGATACAACCAGCTCCTGATTTACCAGGATTCCCTCGTGATGCTCCGTCGAAGTTTAATTTGAACCACTCAGGGTCCGGGGGAGACCATTTGGCTAGTTTTCTTTTAAGCGTTGATTGTTGTCCTCCTTCCAAACTGAGGGGTGGCAATATAAGGCCCTGTCAACCTTGTCTGATCTTGGCATCCCAAACTGAGAAACTCTTTTGTGTTACATTGCCCAGCGTTGAGTTGAAAACCTCAACTATACTACTCTCGAGTTTATTTAGAAACGAAGGGAGAGGCATTTCTTTGTCCTAGAAGAGTCTCCTGTTTCTCTCTTTCCAGAGCTCCCAAATCAGAAATGAAGGACTAATTTCCCACAGCTTGTGATACACCACTTGTTTGTATAAACTGGACGAACTGGAAAGCCAGTCAGACAATCCCGCTGGCGTGGCTGATTTCCAGAAAAGTTTGTTCATTAGCCAATTCCAACATGTGCTCACGTAAGGGAAACTAAGGAAGAGATGATCTCCATCCTCCGAGTTTTCTTTACGCAAACAACATCTTGATGGACCCTGAAATCTGAGTTTGGCTAACCTGTCTGCTATTAAGGCTCTACCTTGTGAGGCTATGCACAAGAAGACCCCTGCCTTTGGCAGGCAGTTGGGATTCCAACACAGCTCCCTTGGGATTGCAAAGGCTTCCTCTTGGCAGTCCAATAGTATATTGTATCCTTCTTTAACACTGTAGACTCCATTTGGGGTGCCTACCCATCTGAGGATGTCCGAGTCCTGCCTGAAGCTGATCTGTCTGTTAGCCATAGTTTTGTCAAATAATTCCACTTCTACCTGACTTAGCCTGAGGTTATGTGGACTCTTCTATTTGGCTATTAGAAGGCCATTGTGAAAAGATGGAGTCAAAAAATCTCTTACCTTATCCCCCCATGTCTGGGTTGTTATAGTTTTGATGTTTGCCAGTCCTACCTCATTGGCCAGTTTAGGTAATCCTTGCCAAGAATCATCCCAGAAATTAGCAGAATCCCCACTCCTAATTTCCCAGGAAAGATGTTCTGAAATAAAATTTCTGTAGCTACAGATAAAATTCCAAATTCTGGAACCTGAGGGAAGCTCCCTGGAAGAGAAAATGCTATCTACCCCTTCATCCAAATATTTTGCTCACACAATTCGAACCCACTTAAGATCTGGGTTAGAGAAAATTGTCCAAACTAATTTGGCTCCCAGGGCTTTGTTTTGGAGTAAAAGATTTTTGATACCCAATCCATTCCTTTGTTTAGATTCACAAATTTGCTTCCACTTTACAAGAGGGTATTTGAATTGTTCAGACGATCCTTGCCAAAAAACGTTCTTCATCTTCTTATTCAATTCTTTGCTAGCTTTGCTTGACAAAGGGAGACATGACATTAGGTAGGTAGGTAGGGTGGAAATGACTGACTTGAGTTTCGTTAGCTTGCCTGCCCAAGACAGCCAATTGTTTTTCTAGGAGGCTACCTTGTTGCTGACTTTCTCCAATAAATTGTTCCAGACATTACCTGGGCGAAGACCCCTATCCAATGGGATCCCCAAATAAGTGCAAGGAAGAGATCCTTTTGTAAAACCAAGGATCCTCAAAATCTGAGCTTCCACTCTCACTGGAGTGTTGAAGAAAAAAACATCTGATTTTTCATGACTAACTTCTTGTCTAGAGGCAATAGTGTACTTTTGGAGAATTGTCTTAAAACTTCGAGCCTCCCTAATTTGGGCTTTCCCAAACAGCATGGTGTCATTAGCAAATTGTTCATGGGTAATATGTGGAGCGCCACTTGTGACTTGAACTCCCATGATCTCCTTGAGGTTCCAAGCTCTAGTAAGTGATCTGCCGAGCGCTTCAGCCATTAAAATGAAAAGAAAAGGGGATAGTGGGTCTCCCTGTCTTAACCCACGAGAGACATTGAAGAAGCCCTCCAGAGTTCCATTCACGAGGACTGAGAATCTCAGACTTGCAACCCAGGAAAAAATCCAATCTAGCCAATTCTTAGTGAAGCCAAATCCTTCCAAAACTTTAAACAAAAAATGCCAATTGACCCGGTCATAAGCCTTTTTTATGTCAAGTTTTAATATCATTGCCTTCTTTCACGTGGTTTGAATTGAGTGGATGGCCTCCTAAGCAATAATTACCCCATCCAAGATGGACCTACTTGAGACGAACCCCGTCTGCTCTTCTGAAATCAAATCTGGTAGAAGTGTTTTTAACCTGTTTGCCATTGTTTTAGCTAAAATCTTGTAGAAAGTGTTGCACAAAGAGATTGGCCTGAAGTTGTCCAGAAGTTCAAGCTTCTCTTTCTTTGGGATTAGAGCTAAAAAAGTATTATTAACTTCTTTTAGAAGTTGTCCAAAGGTCCTAGATTCCTCTAAGGCCTCCACAATGTCAATGCTGATTATGTCCTAGCATTTCTAGAAAAAGTTGGCTGGAAACCATCGGGTCCAGGTGCTTTATCTAGATGGAGCTGAAAGAGCACAAACTTCACTTCCTCCTCCAAAAATTTGCTATTTAGCATATCATTTTGTTCATCATTTACCAGCTTAGGTATATATCCCACAAGCTCTTCTTGGGCTGTGAGTAGGGAACCTTCCATCTCATGCAAGAGGTTCTGAAAATGCTCCACCACAACTTGTTTGACCTCTTCCACATCCTCCACAAGTCTTCCATTAATGTCTTTTACCCTAGAAATTCTGTTTACTTCCCTTCTTGCCTTTGTTGCGTTATGAAAGTATTTTGTATTTCTGTCCCTGGTAGATAACCAAACTTCTCAAGATTTTTGTCTCTAGAACACTCTTCTTTGGTGAGGATATCGTTCATTTTTTCCATCAGCAATTTTTCTTGCAAGTAGCTGTGGTTATCCATTCCATCTCTGATAATCTTCTCTGAAAGGGCTTTTAATTCTGATTCATATTACTTCCTCTCCTCAAAGATGTTTTTGAAGTTATTTTTATTCCATGATTTTAGATTCTATTTAATAACCTTCAACTTGACTACAATGCTAAACATTTTGGAACCTACTGGCTGCATTTCATTCCACCATTGTTTGATTAGATCCAGAAAATCCTTGTGTTGAAACCACATATTTTCAAACTTAAAGGGACTCCTGATTGATCCCTTTTCTCCCAATAGTTCCAAGTGAACGGGGTAGTGATCTGACCCTGGTAATGAAAGCAACTAACATTCAAGATTAAAGGGAAAGCTACTGAAGTTTCCTTTGAAGAGGAACCTATCCAATTTCTTAGCTATGTTGCAGAAGCCTAACCTTCTGTTTGTCCAGGTGAATTGCCCACCTCCCATCTAAATGTCACAAAGCTCATTTCTATCCACAAAACTTTCAAAATCTAGCTGAGACTGAAGTTTCCTTCCTACTCCCCCTTTCTTGTCACTTTCTTTCAAAATTGCGTTGAAATCCCCACCTAAAATGAAAAATTTGAACCCTAGGGATTTGCAAACTTTGTCCAATTCATTCCAAACACTTTTTTTATGAATGTAATTGTTAGGCCCATAAATGTTTACTAGAATAAAACTTAGATTGGAGGCAAGGCTCCTTACCTTGCAGGCTTGCCAACACTTGCTTGAAGCCATGACTTCAATCAAGACTATTTGCAGCTTCCAAAGAGTGAGCAGTCCTCCTGAGGCTCCTTCCGCATTGACTCCACAAATCTTCCAATTCCTCAATTTCAGGCTGAGAGTTGCTCTTTCTTGTTCTCCTAACTTAGATTCTTGAATCAAACAAATGTCCGGTTGCTGTGAGTTCAGATGCTACCGCAACAGACATCTTTTGTTAGGGACATTTAAGCCCCTAACATTCCAAGTTATGATTTTCATTGTTGTTCAGGAAGGGCATTCCCCTTCCCTACTTTCAATAGAGTTTGAATTTTCAATTGCCCTGAAGCCTCCCCATCCCACTTGAGTTTTTCCTTATTCGGGATCCTACCTTTTCCTCTGTGTTCTCCGCAATCTGGCAATGTTTTGGTTGGTTCCTTGGATCTCAGCCCTAACTCCCCTTGTTCTATGAGGTTGTTCAAGACTTTACTTGGGTCTTCCTTTTCAGCTAAGAAGCCTTCATTTCCCATCAGCTCAAAATCTTGTTCTGCAAACCAATCTTCACCTTCAAAATTGTCGATGTCGAGCTCTCCTTTTTTGGCCGCATTAGCAATGTCCACCAATTCATTGCCCACATTTATGAGAGAATCAAGATCCTCCTTGCGCACTGTGTTACCAATCAGCTCAATTGCCTGCGACAATTTTTGATCGATGGATCTGACGCTCTGAGCATCATCAAGCCTCTGGGCTGATTTGGATTCCTTTTGAAGGTCCACTTTAGAAGGGAGAGGGAGACTTTCTTCGACATGATCATCGTCCTCCATGGGTTGCTTATTAGACGCTTGCTCTGAGTTTTCCTTTGGAAAAGGGTCACTTTTCCACCCTAGCACTTTGACCAAAGTATCTGTGGGAAGGGGGTTATGGATCACTTTCTGCATCTAGACGCCTAATCCTGATGAAATCTTAATTTCACTCAGGATTCTACGATTTGGATTGCTCTCGATGCCTACCCGAACCATTGTGCCTGACCCTTCTAGGTTGCCCCTTTCCTCCGCACACAAAAAGGATCCCATGCTGTTACCAATTTCTTCCAAAACCTTGGAGTCCCAATATTCAAGGGGGAGGTTAGGTAAAATATACCAATCGTGGATTTTTTCAAATGGTGTGAAGTTGGATCGAACCCAACCTTCCATCGGCTGATGTAAAAGTCGCAGCCATCAAGAATCCAAATCCCTTCTTCAATTTGAGCCCTAATGGCTTTCGAGGGACAAATGACCACGAAATAATCATTTGTCAGCCTCTTGAATTCCAATTCCATTCCCCATTTGTCATACCACCATGTCTCCAGACTTTTCCAATTTAAATCTTTTCCATGCCATTTCATTATTAATGCAGTATTTTCCAATTTCAAAACAAGATCCTGAAGATGATTAGCATTGAGGGTAATTGAGATTTCCTCTTCTCTGATGTCTTCCCTCCTTCCGTGATATTGATTTCTGGGTTGCAAATTAAGTCTCTGGAAATCCCTGCACCATCCACCACCTCTAGGGTTTCTTCTTCCCCTGTATTGTTGATAGTTCTGCTGTCTTTGATTCCAGTGCCTTGGGCCACAAAGATTTCCGTTTTGTTGCCACTCTCTTCTCAGGGGGAACCGATCATCGTGACATCTTTGCAAGTCTTCCTCCTGCTATGGAAAATTTTGACCACCGCCAGTGAATCCACCATTCCTGTTAGCCGGTTCAAGCTCCCTTCGAGGGAAACATCTCCCATCTCTTTGCTCCATGAAGCTTCCTTTCATCCCTCTCTCTCACCATTCTAGAATGGGTCTCTCTGCAAATTGTCACTCTACGAATTGTCGCTCTGCAAACCGTCGCGCCATTTTTTAACTAATATTATTATTATTATTATTATTATTATTATTATATATATATTATAATTACAATTAATAATTCATCCATTTTGTTCAGTAACAAAATTCATCCATTTTAGCACTCAATTCACAAAATAATTATTACATTGATTTCCATTTCATTTAACTTCTCATCAAGTCAACCTTAAAGTGATCATTCTAAGTTCCCAAAGTTTTCATCCACTAAACCCTTGTTTGATGAATCTAAGTAAAAATAGTTTTCACATTGAATTCAATTACCAATTCAATATAGACCCAAATACAACTTAATTCAATTTCAATTTCTAAATTGGAGTGTGACCTAAAGTATTCCTCTAATATATATATTATAATTATAATTGCAATTAATAATTACTATTCATATATATATTATATACTGTCGATAAGGGCGTAGTTCGGTGGTTGAGTCGCTTGGTTGGTCCCTCATGTTGTGGCCTCATTCACATACTTAAAAAGTTTACCGTGTGCATTATTTTAACAAAAAAAGAATATATATTATATACTTAGCACTTGCACCCAATTGAAAGATTCAGATTCCCATAAACATTTAGATTCTGTAATAAAAAATCATAAAATATTTAAATAAATAAATTCATGTAAATAAGATTCATTGGAAAAAATTCTTGTCCAATTTCTTTTTTGGTTCCATAGTTTTTGTGATTTTCTTGTTGTCAATTTTTTTTTTTATTTTTAGTATTTTATTTTTTGGTTTTTATTTTTTCTTCCATAGTTTTTGTGATTTTCTTATTTTCAATTTCTTTTTTGGTTTTTTATTTTTTATTTTTTCCAATTTCTTTTTTTATTTTTAGTGTTTTATTTTTTCCAATTTCTTTTTTGGTTTTTATTTTTTATTTTTTCCAATTTCTTTTTCAAATAAATTATGGAAAAGAGATATCCCTCAGCGTACTTTAGATATATATTTTTAAATATAAATATACTAATATATATATATATATATATATATATATATATATATATATATATATATATATTATAATTATAATTACAATTAATAATTCGTCCATTTTATTCAATAACAAATTTCATCCATTTTAACTTCTCATCAATTCAACCTTAGAGTGATCATTCTAAGTTCCCTTTCACATTGAATTCAATTACCAATTCAATATAGACCCACATACAACCTAATTCAATAATGTGGAAACTGATAGTACAACCGAGCGTGAATTTTACGGTGTGAGACGATTCTCAGCACTATAATGCTCACATATAAAACTTTATCAGCTAATTAGTTAGTTATTATATAATAGTTATATTAGTTATAATAATAATATAATTATTATTATATCATATACTAATATATATATTATAATTATAATTACAATTAATAATTCATCCATTTTAGCATTCAATTCACAAAATAATTATTACATTCATTTCCAGTTCATTTAACTTCTCATCAATTCAACCTTAGAGTGATCATTCTAAGTTCCCAAAGTTTTCATTCACTAAACCCTAGTTTCATGAATGCGAGTAAAAAATAGTTCACATTGAATTCAATTACCAATTCAATATAGACCCACATACAACCTAATTCAATTTCAATTTTTAAATTGGAGTGTGACCTAAAGTATTCCTTGACAAGAATCTAATCTCTTCAATGTCCAAACTTGATAATTGATGAGGAACACTAAAAACCATGAAGCAAAATTGTCAAATCCTCGAAAACATTTGCAAATCCTAGAATGTTTTAACCAATTATATGTGAATGTGTGAATAGAAAAAAAAAGTATTCTATTAAATTCTTATCTTTAATAAAATCAATCTCTCAAAAAGCTCTCAAAACCCTACATTAGAAACCCCATTTAAAGAAATAATAAATAAATTCCCTAACTTCATAATATAATTAAAATATTATAGTTCAAATTCATGTACATCCATTATCACTTACAATAATAAAAATTATAGAAATTTTTTTTATTTCAATCCACTATAGAATTAGCTTTTATCAATTTAATTTAATTGTTTCAAGTAGCAGCACATCCGCGGGTTATAGTTTTGTGTCTGTAAATGTTTCTAAGTATGGTTGCGAGGGTTTCTAATTGCCAAGGCCGTGGGACTTGCCAAGTGTCAAGCCCTAGTTCAAGCCGCACTTTTGTTTCTAAGTTACAACTTTAAAGCGGAGTGTGCCATGTAGTGGTTTTGTTTCTAATAGGTTTTAAGTTTCAACCCTATAGAAGGCGCCACGTGTCGTCAGCGGAGGCACTCTCTAAATGTTTCAAAGTAAGCGCAGAAGAAGCTATGTGTCTTTTGTGGTAGCTACGGAGCTTGCCAAGTGTCAGCTTCCGCACGTTGGTTTCTATATGTTTTGATGCAAAGTAAGGATGGAGGTGGGCCACAGTTTGCAATATCAAGTGATGCGAAGAATGCCATGTGGTGGACGCGGCTCCAAAGATAAAAACTTTTTGTCCCTTTCTCTGGTATATTAAATGTTTCCCAAATGATGTGGAGCCTGACATGTGTCAACCTCTGCTTAAGTTCAAAGAGTTTCAAATATACTTCTAGTTGCTACGGAAAGCACCACGTATCAGCTGTTATAGCTTCAGAGTTTGCCACATGTCCCTATTTTCCTCCCTTTGAAAGCTAGCCTGCGGGAAGTTGTGGGTCCCATTTCTAACTGTGTCTTAAAGTTTCAGAGCCGCAGATTGCGACAGTTGTCACCTGTAGAGTTCTCCCGAGTATAGAAGACAGTTAAGTAAAGTGTTGCGGATAAAGACACGTATATGTTTCTGGTTGCTGCAGAAGCCACCAAGTGTCAGTTTCCTGTTTCTTCTCGAGAGATGAAGGATTTTCAAGTTATGCGCGTGGACACTACCATCTGTCACAGAGTTTATTGCTTCTAAAGAGTGTGGAAGCCGCCAAGTGTCTTTTCCTTATAAGTGGAGGTATGCCACATATGTTTTGTCACAGCCAATGGGCTTGCAGGAAGGAGTAACTGTCACAGATTCTAAAGATCTTAATTTGTCAAAGACTTCTAGTTACCTCTAGTTCAGTTGGGTCATTGGGATTCAACTGTTGCAAAGAATCTAGAGTCGATTTTGTGCTATAAATATGTAACATTTGTAATGAATCGAGAGCTATTTTTTTAAGTTAGAGTTCTAGTTTCTAATAAGAAATTTATATAGTTTCGAGAGAGTTTTGTCAGAGATTTAAGAGAGAGGTTTGAAACTCTTGTTATGACCAGTGAATATCATTTGCCTTTATTTTGGTATTCTTGATTCAGAAAGTGAATGTAACTGTGCATGTATTTATGCCTCTAATGTTGGTGGAAAATTAATGATAAAGACTGAGTTATGTGCCTTGGTTGATATTTCTTGTGTCATAGCAAATTGTCTAGTTGTGAGCCTTTGATTTTATTCAGTTCATCTGTTTATGTTAATCATGCAGTATATGCTCTTTAATGTGACTGAATCTTGATGATAGTTTCACTGTGTTTAGTTGAGAGAAACAATTTATTCAGGCATATCGCCATAGATAGATTTGCTTTAATTGTATATGTAATTCTATTAGTTTCTATCCTTTTCCCCAAACCCATTTAAGATAGAGAAGAGCCAACTTCTTTAAAATCTGGAAGTTGTTTCAGGTAGCAAGTCCCACATTCCTGAAACTTCCCATGTTGGTGTTGGAACCTGCACAATTTTACACTTCAATAGTTTTGGCACCCCCGGTGGGACTATTCTTGAAGTTTCTGTCAAGATTGTATGAGCCAAAAAGCTATAGGGAGTCAGAACCGTGGACCTATAACAAGAGCTCAATCTACTGCTAATCCAGGAATTCTTTTGCCACCACTGATAGCTAACCCAAGGAGAAGAGTGAATCAGTTTGCAGCAGCACCAAGAGTAAATATGGGAGCACCTATAGCCCCAAGAAATTATGCAAATTAGAACACTGGTAGTCCTCTGATTCTCCCAATACCACCAGCCACTTGGGATGCTATTCTAGCCAATGCTCTAAAGGCCCTACCTAAATTCAGTGGGGAAGATTTCAAGACACCTGAAGAGCATCTGCAAGATGTATCTGATGTATGTGCAGTACATGTTATCACTCAACAGAATGTGGCTATAAGACTGTTAGCAGCTTATTTCAAAGGGAAGGCTCTGGACTGGTAGATCTTTAACCCCAAACACAATATCCATCTGGGATTAGCTTGGTGACGCTTTCTTTGAAAGATTTAAAGAAAAGAGTGATAAATCTTCTTTGCTGCAACAATTGATCACTATTAAAAGGGCACCTCAAGAGGCAATGATTGATTTCAACTCAAGATTTCAAAAGACTTGGGAAAGAATTCCTGCTACAGCAAGACCATTACCAAGTATGGCTATTATGTTTTACCTTAAACCTTTAAACTTAGATATATCAGTGATGATCCAGTACCTTGGAGGTCATACACTACCAGAAGCTTATGAGTTAGCAGTCAAGGCTGAAAATAATTTAATAGATGTTGGAAAGTTGCCCCCAAGGCCTCCTATGCCTATGTTCCCAGAAATTACCTTACCTTTGTCTCAAGAAGCTCCTAACCCTACAACCCAACCTGTGTTTATGTATTCACTCCCTCAGCAACTTGCTAAAGTAACTGCCCCTGTTCAATCATCTGAAATGGATGATGTCAAGAATTTTTTAAGGACCTTCTCAAATGAAATAATTAACCTAAAGAGACAACAAAATCCTTATCCAAAACCCCCTTATCAAGGGTACCAAGGAAATAGACCTCCCTTTCAGCCAAATCAATATCAAGGCCCTCAAAGGCAAGTTGATCCTCAGCCATCAAACTAGTTAGTCACAATCCCTACACCTTTACAGACTGTTCCTCCTAATCCCAACAGGGAAATTGTTTCCGGGAAAAATAATTTTGCAGATGGCACAAATGCTTGGTGTTTTCCTTGTAACAATGCCCATATGCCCAGAGACTGCCCCGGAGGAAATTTACAGCAGAAGATAGTAGAACAGAGAGGATTAGAAGGATAATTTACAACTTCTAACACCCCACAATATCAGTCTCCTGGTGTACAAAACACAGTCCTAGTGGCCCAGATGCAAGGAATGTCCTTACAACAGGAAGAGGAAATAACCCCTGAGCATGCTTTATTTTCATGGATTGAAGATGAAGATTCAGTGTTCTTGAATAAAACATCTACTTCTAAGAAGCCATTGGAACAATCAAACTACTATACCAAAGCAAAGAGGAGAATGATGGAATAACCTGAAGTCACTAATAATGAGATCATGGGAGCTCCTCCATTTCAGAGTCATCAGAGCACAGTCTCTAGACAAGAAATGCCCCAGCCTGTGCAGAATCAAGTAGCCTCAGGACAAGGGCTAGAAAAGTCAAGGTACCTTTATTATCCAAAGACCCAAGCATTAGGACCTGTGAATGTGTTGGATCAGCTAAAAAGAACTCCAGTGCATGTATCAATTTGGGACATGTTAGCTATTCCTGAGTAGAAGACACTGTTGCAAGAGGCTCTGTAAAGCCAAGGAATCCCTAAATATATTGGTGCCAAAGGGGGATCGGCTGATAAAGAAAAGCCACAACTCAAAGACACTATACCTCTGTAGACAACAACCCTGTTGAACAATGCATTTGAGGTAGGTAAATCTAAACCAGATCCCTTTTATTTGACTCTAATAGTTGGAAAGAAATTGCTGCACAATGCAATGATAGATTCTGGGGCCAGTACTATAGTAATGCCAAAGCAAATAGCAGATGCTTTGAAGATAAAATATGAGCCACTTACAAGAGGAGTTATGCAGTTGGATGGGAAATCTGTGCAAATAATAGGGAAAATTAAACAACTCCCATTGCAACTATATACTTGCCCCAATATAATTGTAAATCAACATGTGGTAGTCATAGATATTCCCCCATGTATTTGGTCTATGTTTATCCAGAGATTTCACAGCCAAGATAGGAGGTTACATGTCACTAGATTGGTCACACCTCATTCTGAGAACCAAATATGGGACAAAGATGAAAATACTGTCTAAACCATTATCAAAAGACCATATCACAAATGAACCAACCCCAAAATTAGAAGTAGCCCATGTTATGCTGAATAAAGAAGAGAGAATCTTTGTTGAAGAGTTAGGTGACTGGATTGAACATGACCAACAGGAAGAAGAGAATAATCAGTTGTTGACTATGATGCAAAGTGATCCCTATGGAAATTTTGACTCTACAGGTCTAGGCACTTATGTCATATTTGAAGAAGACTAAGAGATTCCTAATGTTTTAAGGGAAGAGCCTAATCAGACTCAAGGATCTGAAAAAGACTCAGAAATCTGGACTCTAAATTTTGATGGGGCTAGAAGTAAGAATGGAGTTGGAGCAGGAATTTGCCTTACTACCCCAAATGGTGAGAAAATTTTAAGAGCCATTCGCTTTCAGTTTGCCTGTACCAATAATGATGTTGAGTATGAATCCTTGGTGCATGGACTCATGTTGGCGAAGAAAAGAGGAGTAAAGAATCTGATAGTAAGAGGAGATTCAGAACTAGTGGTGAAACAAATTAGAGAAAAGATAGTAGCCAAAGATGTAAGAATGAGATCCTATAGGCATAGAATTTGGGACCTAATAGATGGTTTTGAAGCTTTCAATATTGAAGTAGTTACTAGAGTCCAAAATTCTGAGGCAGATAGAATGACACAGATTGGTTCACAGTTTGATCTAGCAACTGATTTAATAGTCAATAATGAGTCAGTCAAAATTATAGTGAGGTCAACTATCCCAGACAATGACTAAAAATGGCAAGTTTTTGAAAATAATTTTCAAGTACTTTCATTTTCACAACAGTCGAG
Organism: Cunninghamia lanceolata; assembly: GCA_027924645.1. NCBI lineage: Eukaryota > Viridiplantae > Streptophyta > Pinopsida > Cupressales > Cupressaceae > Cunninghamia > Cunninghamia lanceolata. Next base: position 14,043,770 of record BSBN01000854.1, read on the forward strand.
AATTCGCTGATCAATTGCAACCTAAAATTGAAGAAGCATATGGTGACCAAATTATTCAACTAAAATAAAATAAGCTCCCTAAAGGACTGATTACCTTAGAAAACTTATTTGACCCAAAAGATGTAAGCCTGGAGAAGAAGAGGTTTCAAGCAAATAAAGAAGATTATTCTGAAATTCAAGTTAGTGAAGGAAGAAAATTGAAGGTTGGCAATTCTACAACCCAGTAAGAAAGGGAAAAGTTGATTGATTTGTGTGAAAGATATGATAGGGTGATTGCCTAGACTTATGAAGACCTCCATGTCTATAATAGAGATATCATTCAGTACACCAGAGAGCTGACTAAAGGATCTATACCAGTCAAATAGAAGCAAAGACTAGTGAATCCTAGAATCTAACCTCTAATGGTGGATGAGTTGCAAAAGCTCTTAGAATCAAAAATTATTTTTCCAATCAAGCACTCAACCTGGGTATCAAACCTAGTGCCAGTAAGAAAAAAGAACGGTGACATAAGACTCTGTGTAGATTTCAGGGATCTAAATAGAGCATCTTTGAAAGATCATTATCCCCTGCCCTCTATGGAACAAATTTTATAGACTGTGGCTGGATCAGAGAGATTTTCCTTGCTGGATGGCTTCTCTGGATACAATAAGATTTGGTTGGCTGATGAAGACCAGCATAAGACTGCATTTGCTACAAAATGGGGAACATTTGCATATGCTAAGATGCCTTTTGGCCTTAAAATGCTGGAGCAACTTTTTAGAGAGCCATGGATGTAGCATTTGGGGAACTTATAAATAAAATCATCTTGATTTATCTAGATGTCCTCACTATTTTCTCTAAAAATGTTGTAGATCATTTTGACCATTTAGAGGCTATTTTTAAGAAATGCCAAGAGTTTGGAATATCCCTGAATCCCAAGAAGTGTATCTTTGCAGTACCTCAGGGTAAACTGTTAGGGCATATAGTGTCAAAGGAAGGAGTTTCTATTGATCCAGAGAGATTCGCTACCATAATGAGTCTATATCTGCCAGTCAATAAGAAAACAGTTCAATCCTTTCTAGGGAAGATCAATTTTGTTAGCCAGTTCATATCTGAAATAAGACCAATGACACTATTGCTAAAGAAGGACCTGATTTTCAAATGGACTGCAAAGGGGAGGCAGGCTTTTGAAGAAATTAAAAGAGCCATTTCAATAGCCCCAATACTCAGAAACCTAGACTTTTCTAAGTCTTTCATAATGTATGTGTATGGAGGAAAATTCAGTGTTGCTACTGTTTTAACTCAGAAAGATGATCAGCAAGAAGGAGAACACCCAATAGCCTTTTTCTCTAGGACTCTCAGGGAATATGAAGCTAGATACAATTTTTTGGAGAAATAGGCATATGCCATGGTAAAAGCCCTTAAGAAATTCAGATATATGGTAACAGGGAATATGATTCTGATATTAGTGGCTCATCGTAGTGTAAGAGAATACATTATGGAGGGTGAGATCACTGAGAAAAGAGCCAACTGGATAACAAAGATCCTTGAATATGAAGTGGAGGTTAGACCCACTAAGTTAGTAAGGGGCAAAGGATTGTGCCAATATATGGCTCAGGAAATGGAGAGAATGATGACACAAGAAACAGAAAGTGAAAATGTATTAAAAATACAAGAGGTTGATCAAGATTCTTGGGTCACAAACAAAATACAATTCATGAAGCATGGGATTTTCCCAAATGAGCTCTCCCATGACAAGAGAAGGTATTACAGGTAGCAAGGGGCCCACTTTGTATTAATTGATCATATTCTATTCAGAAGAAATGTTGATGGCATACTTCTGAGATGTATAGAGAAAGATGAAGCTCAAAGAATACTACATGAATTACACCATGGAGCCTCAGGTGGACACTTTTCAGTAAGGACCACAACAATCAAAGTGACTCAAGCAAGATATTTCTAGCCCACTCTATTCATAGATTGCTATCAGCTCATTAAAGAATGCTAGACCTGTCAGTTTTATACAGGAAAAAGAAGAAATGTGGCAATGCCTCTAAGCCCCATAATTGTGGATGAACCGTTTGCCCAATGGGGTCCTGATTTTATTGGTATGATAAATCCAGTGTCAAGTATGGGACACAAATGGATCCTTACAGCCACATATTACTTTACTAGATGGAGTGAAGCAGTACCACTCAAGGAAGCAACAGAAAAGGTAATATTAGACTTTCTGGAAGGTATTACTGCTTGGTTTGGTCTTCCTCGTACCATAATATCAAATAATGCTAAGGCATTTTTGGGAACAAAAATATCTGAGTTTGCATTAAGAAATGGAATTTATTTGAAGACTTCTTCAAATTATTACCCTCAGGGTAATGGTCTGGTAGAGTCTACTAACAAGAACCTAATCAAACTCATTAAGAGGATAGGGACAAATTATCATAGAGAGTGGTACAAACTGCTTAATACAACACTGTGGCCTGATAGGATCACACCTAAGCAAGTGACAAAAATGTCTCAATATGAATTAGTTTATGGTAAACCAGAAGTAATGCCACTAAGCTTAGAGATCCCTACTTTGCAATTATTGAAACAAATAGAGATTGAAAAGAATGGCCCCATGCAAGTCAAACTTGCTGAATTGCTAGAAGTACAAGAAAAAAGAGAAAAAGCACATGAGTCACTGATGAAACACCAGAAAATAGTCGAGGACTATTTTGATAAGAAGACTTCAAATCCTTCTTTTAAAGTTGGCTCAATAGTTTTGAAATGGGATGAGAGAGCTGCCAAGCCAAGTCGACACAGCAAATTTGAATCACTATGGACTGGTCCTTACAAGATTCATTCATGTAGGCAACAAAATTCCTTCGAACTGGAGACTATGGATGGTGAGCCTGAAGAGATTCCTGTTAATGGGATCTATTTGAAACATTTCAATTAAGCAGGGGCTCTTAATGTATCATAGTTAGTTAGTTTCCTTTTCTTGCTTTCCTATTTTCCCGCTTTCCCTTTGAATAAGTGTTCTGTGAACACGTGTCATTAGCACAAGCCCCTTCTCTTTTTGAAAATCGTGCATTCATTAAGGTTGTCTGCAATCCCCAAAATCCCCAAAAGTACACACTTTTGCAGCCACTCTCATAATGATCTGACACTCCTTTCCACGCGGATTTGGAAAGATACATTAATGGTTTCTTGGCATTAATGCCATTTATAAGATAGGATGTGTCATTAAAGCCTCATTAAATTAGAGTTAAACCTTAACTGTGGCTCTCATTTGTTTCTGTCTCTCTATTGTGAATCACTGTTACCTCCAATCTAGCCCCTAGCAAGCGCTTCCTAGCTGAGTGTCACTTCTGTTACGTAGTTTATGTCTTTACTGTGTCAAAGCTTCTTACATTCTCCCCGCAGATACAAATATGGCCAAAGCACAGTCTTCTTAGGAGGGACTCAGAATTTATGAATCAATTGATAGGCTTTTAAGCAATAAATCATACACCCCAGCACCTGCACAACCTAGGAGAACCTATCCAAGGATGAGGCTTCCCGAGGTAGGGTATTTTGTCGACCCAAAGAAGGTTAAGGATTTCGTAGATGGCATCTTTGACCCAACCCTTCAAAAACCTACCAAGACTCTCTGAGAAGGGGCACACCAGAGATGCATTCCAAAGGCAAAGAGTGGATAGTCTGAAACTTTCAAAATGAGGATTTGGACCTCATAGTTGGCATAGTTCATGGTTCCAAATGTGCACCTATGTCCTGACCTAATTGATATATGCGCGGACCTGTTTCATGCACCCTCAAGCACCATACAACAGGGTCCCTTTATGGTGCAAATTACACCCAAAGCCATAAGAGACATGCTGGCCTTGTATCATGATCAAATGGCCACATTTCCCACTATTGCTAAAATGTAAAAGACATGGTCAAATGTCAATAACTAGATTAGGTTCCTCAACTCAGAAATGCAGTTGGCAGAGGAGAACACCCAAATGCCCATACTACCTACATGAAGGGCACAATTTAGTCAAGCTAGTCAAGAGGCACTGTCAATGATGGCTTTCATTTTTGGGATGAAGGAAGACAACACAGTTTACGAGTGGCAAATTACCATCCTTTTCAGATTGAAGACTATTGACAAGTCACAAGAATACCGGCTAGACTTTTTAGAACAAATTGCCTACTCCATGGTCGATCAGCTTGTCAATTTCAAATCCAAGGGAGTTTTTAGGTATTCTGCTTATCTGTTTCATTTAAAGTTATATTAGAACCACAGTCTTTTTGTACAAAATATGCAATTGAACATGTATGACCCAAATTTTGGGAAAAATAGAACTATTCCTGTGTCTGCATGGACACATGTGCTATATGAGGCATTAGACCCTTATGAGTTCTAGGAACTTTTTGTTGCCCCTGCCTTTTGCCATTTGAGCTCTGAGCCTGTAGAACATAGGTTGACACAGAGCATTAGGGGTTTCATGACCAATTGCCCAATCCCATGTGATTATTTCTTTGGGGCCCAAAATACTATCATTAGGGTCCATGGCTTCAATGGGGAACCTATGCTGCTACCTAAAGTTTTGACCCCTAGGGTAGCATTTCTAGAAGTAACCTGGCAGGTGTCCGTGGTTGACAATGAGTTTGGCACCAAGAAGAAGAAGAAGAAAATGTATGATATCCCATGGGTTAGAAAGAACATGGCCCTAGAAGTTAGAGATGCTGAACACCTGTTGCTATGAAAGTTAGCTGTCTTGGGATTCTTCATCATTGAAGACAAGTGGAGGTATGGCCCAAACAATTTTATAGCCTCTTGGGTTAGAAGCAACAAGGTCAGGGCTAAAATAGTACATGAGGGTCGGCCCTTTTGGGAGGATAGAAGAAACCCTAAAAAAGATACCCCTGACCTCTTTGTGGAATTGGTAGATTTGCCTTATGAGGGGCCCAGGCCATGGGAGACCTTTTATGTTAAACAAAAGGCCTTTGACCCTAAGATCAGAATGGGTACTGGTTTAAAGAAAGCTTTGAAGGGCCAGGAATGGAAGCCAGAGAAAATTGAGGCCTATTGGAAATATAGGCAGGAAATTTCTGAAACGACACATTCTTTTGGGAAGATTGACATAGATGAGAAATGGGAGTTGATTTGGGATGAGTGGCATCCATCCCCAGTCTCTAGCCTTGATACAAGTAGAATTCATAAGAAGGGTGAAGAGTCAAAAGAGGAAGCTAAGTCAACCCATACAATGCAAGCAACAGGACATGCCTCTTCTACTGTCCCTATATCTTCCTGGCCCCAATCTCTCAGTACTTTAGAGAAACAAAAGGGTGTGGTGTCATCACCAACTAGAGGGACTCAATCAATTTCAGCTACTGGGGCTTCCAGTTTTGTACCTTTGCCACCTGCAGTAGTGGTAAATGTTGTAGAGAAGGAATCAGAGGAGCAAGAAGGAGAAAGGCCAAGGAAGCATAGGAGACTACACCTACAGGAAGAGTCAGAAGAAGAAACATAACCACTACTACAGCAACTAACAGCCACATCCACTGCTCCTCAGGTAAGTGTTTCTTCTCCTTTTTCCTCTCTGTCTCTTTCTTCTACCTTAGGGGTGGCAATCCCAACTGGCCAAACATTAGTATCCCCTACCACTTATATTATGCCTATTCACTACTTGCCCCAACTGCTAATCCTCAGGCCATGTCTTCACAGGCCACCTCATTGCCACTTTTTTCCCCTTCTGTCCAAAAAAGAGCCCCTCCCCAAATTTCCCCTAGCCAACAATCATTGGCTATACCTTATGGTTTACCTCAAGGTCATCCCTTTGCTGGGGGATACATTGCTTCTCCTCCCACTTTCCAAGCTTAGGTAGATACAACAAAAAATGCTAGAGAAGCCAGAATGGATAAGAAAAGAAAGAAAGAAAATAAAAACCTGGTTGTGCCACATATGAGGTCACTTTTGACCCTATTCAACAACAACTGACAGTCAAGCATTTGTCCCCAAATGTGGTGAAGCCCAATGAGTAGATGTAGCCTCAGGATTTTTCAATGAATGCAGTAGCCATGGACATGTCTCTTTTCAAACTACAAGATAGGGTCAAGCTACTCAATGAAACCACTTCTGTTGTTGCAACTGACTACTTGAAAGTGTCTAGGAGGCTACAAAAGGTTGAAAATAACTTAGCACAGGAGAAGACAAATAGTGGCAACCTTGCTGAAGAGTTGCAATCTAAGAAGGATGAAATAGAGACTCTGAATAAATAGTTGCAAAATATTGTTTCCTGTCAGATCCATCAAGCAACTCAGGCCCAAAATGCTTCTCTAAAGGTTGAGCTAGCTCAAGAAAAAGCTGTAGTAAATGTTTTGAGGCAAGAGAAGGCCACCTTAGAGAAGAAATATCAGGAAAAGTTGCAACAAGTCACACAGTTTCAACAAAAGTTACTGATTGAGCAAAATGTTGCTACTGCAGTATAGGCACAACTCCTAGCAGAGCAACAAACAACAAAATAGCTAACACTTGAGTTAGCTAATAGGCCTCAGAATGTTGGAGTTCTGAATCTGATCAAAGAGCTATATGTTTCAGTTTGGAAATGAATCTCTGAGGAGATTATCCAGCTAAGGCCATCATTAACTTTTCTGTTACATGCACAGCAATTGTGTGAGAAAGTGGAAGCTTTGGTTCAGGCCACTCTATCTACTCTTTCTTTGAGGGTTTCTAACTCTCAACTGTTGCTAAAGAAACTATATGATACAACAAATGAAATTTTATCAGCAACAGGGATCAGTGACAAAATGATAGCTGCAAAGAAGGTAAATGAAGTTCTAAGTTGCAACTCAGCTACTACAAACTGCCAAGAGCTCCTAGATACTATCAAGGAAGGAGTCAAACATATGAAGAGACACATAGAGGATTTGGTGCAGTTGGGTCTTCCCTCACCATTTCTAGATAATAATATTGTACTGGTGATTGATGATATCAAGACATTGCTTTTTGAAAGGCAAAATGATCAAACTATTTTTCAAGGTTTAAGTGATTCTTCATTAGTACAAGAGCTGGAAGCTGTCTTGATACCAATGGCCCAGTTGGAGTTTCAATTAAAGGCCACAGTTCAAATTTTGCAGACATTCTCCCACAAGGATATTATAAATCTTGATTTTGCTTTTTAAGATTTACAGAGTAAGCAGGGACTCTCTGATTCGGAATGGTCTATTTACCAGACAACTTTACAGAATTTGTGACCCTGCATTGTATTTTAAATACTACATTTTTGCCAAAATTTTGGGTTCTCTTTTAGCAGGCTCAAAAGTCCTAGGGGTCACCAAGAACTATAGAGTAAAAGACTCTACATTTTGTTTCAAGTAGCAGTGCATCCGTGGGTTACAGTTTTGTGTCTATAAATGTTTCTAAGTATGGCTGCGAGGGTTTCTAATTGCCAGGGCCGCGGGAGTTGCCAAGTGTTGAGCCCTAGTTCAAGCCACACTTTTGTTTCTAAGTTACAACTTTAAAGCGGAGTGTGCCACGTAGCGGTTTTGTTTCTAATAGGTTTGAAGTTTCAACCCTGCGGAAGGTGCCACGTGTCGTCAGCGGAGGCACTCCCTAAATGTTTCAAAGTAAGCACGAAAGAAGCCATGTGTCTTTTGTGGTAGTCGTGGAGCTTGCCAAGTGTCAGCTTCCGCACTTTGGTTTCTATATGTTTTGATGCAAAGTAAGGATGGAGATGGGCCAGAGTTTGCAATATCAAGTGATGCGGAGAATGCCACGTGGTGGACACGGCTCCAAAGATAAAAACTTTTTGTCCCTTTCTCTGGTATATTAAATGTTTCCCAAATGATGTGGAGCCCGACATGTGTCAACCTCCTCTTAAGTTCAAAGAGTTTCAAATATGCTTCTAGTTGTTGTAGAAAGCACTATGTATCAGCTATTATAGTTGCGGATTTTGCCACCTATCCCTATTTTCCTCCCTTTGAAAGCTAGGTTGCGAGAAGTTGTGGATCCCATTTCTAACTGTGTCTTAAAGTTTTAGAGCCACGGATCGTGACAGTTGTCACCTGCAGAGTTCTCCCAAGTATAGAAGACACAGTTAAGTAAAGTGTTGCGGATAAAGACATGTATATGTTTCTAGTTGTTGCGGAAGCTGCCAAGTGTCAGTTTCCTATTTCTTCCCGAGAGACGAAGGATTTTCAAGTTATGCGTGCGGACGCTGCCATCTTTCACAGAGTTTATTGTTTCTAAAGAGTGCGGAAGCCACCAAGTGTCTTTTCCTTATAAGTGGAGGTATGCCACATATGTTTTGTCACAGCTAATGGGCTTGCAGGAAGGAGTAATTGTCGCAGATTCTAAAGATCTTAATTTGTCAGAGACTTCCAATTACCACTAGTTTGGTTGGGCCATTGGGATTCAACTATTGCAGATAATCTAGAGTCAATTTTGTGCTATAAATATGTAACATTTATAATGAATTGAGAGCTAGTTTTTTGAAGTTAGAGTTTTAGTTTCTAATAAGAAATTCATACAGTTTCGAGAGAGTTTTGTCAGAGATTTAAGAGAGAGGTTTGAGACTTTTGCTGTGACCAGTGAATATCATTTGCCTTTATTTTGTTATTCTTGATTTAGAAAGTGAATGTAACTGTGCATGTATCTGTGCCTCTTATGTTGCTGGAAAATTAATGATAAAGACTGAGTTCTGTGCCTTGGTTGATATTTCTTGTGTCATAGCAAATTGTCTGGTTGTGAGCCTTTGATTTTATTCATTTCATCTGTTTATGTTAATCATGTAGTATCTGCTCTTTAATGTGACTGAAGCTTGAGGATAGTTTCACTGTGCTTAGTTGAGAGAAACACTTTTTTCAGGCGTATCGCCATAGATAGATTTGCTTTAATTGTATCTGTAATTCTATTAGTTTCTATCCTTTTCCCCAAACCCATTTAAGATAGAGAAGAGCCAGCTTCTTTAAAAACTAGAGGTTGTTTTAGATAGCAAGTCCCACATTCCTGAAACTTCCCATGTTGGTGTTGGAACTTGTGCAATTTTACACATCAACACATAATTTAAAAAAACAATTTGCAAGTCGATCATAAATTGACCAATCTATTTATTTAAATAAACAACTTGCAAGTCAATCTTAAATTGACCAATCCATTTAGGATCCTACAACAACCAAAAACAAGAAAAGCTTGGGGTTAGGGAATGCAATTTTAAGATTAAAGCAAGCAATTTTATGGTTAGTTCTTTTAAAATTAGGCAAAACAATAATTAGATTTAGAGTTTTACTTTAACAACAATACATTACTGAAATAATAATAATTAATTGAATTTCTACTTTAAAATGAATTGTCTTTGTCGGGCCAAGTAAACATATTAGCTCTTTTTTTGAAAATTAAAAATAGAATGATAAAAACTTACAACATTGAAACAAGATACCAATTTTGAAGATAATGAAGAGGAACAAGCACAACAGTACAACTACCATACTAAAATACTGTGAAATGTAGAATCGGAAACCCAAATAAAAAGTAATGCAATGACTGCTTCTAGTGCCTTGAAACAAAGTTCAACATAGGCTTCCAAACAATTTTTTAAGCTCATTCTTCAAATTCTAGGTTGTCACAAGTTGCCTTCCTCAACCTTTTGCTTGCACATTAGATTAGTATTGCTAAATAATGTGGCACTAACTTATTATGCTTCCCTTGATTATAAATCACCTCGAACCAAATTACCCAACACAATTCAACATTTCCATATCAACAGGGAGACTCAATGCATCTCTTGTTTTGTACTTAGAATGAATTAATTTTATTTTATTATTAGTCACAAACTTTGAATAATAACTCTATCCTTCATATTATTGGATAGAGTTAATAAATAAATATTGAGATTAAGAAAAAATTAGGTGAACATAACAAAATAAATACCCTATGTAATAAATTGGGTTATTATTAGTTAGGTTATAATAGTATTTTATGAACAAATAAGATTGTTAGTTAATATTTTCTTATGATAAATTTATGTGAAAGTTATTTAGATTATTTAAATAATTAATTAAGTTAAGTTGTTGTAAATATTTCACCTTTAAAATTAAATCATAGTCCTCTCTACTTTATAGTCTTGGAACTTAGGTTTTCTTATTTTATACTAAACATTGTCTAGACCCTAACTTGCTATTTCTTGTTTATAGAAGATTGTTGACGAGAGTGTCATTGATGAGAAATTATATTATTAGCCCACTTGTATGGCTAGCATACATGTGGGCTTGTCATGGGCATGACACAAATATAATGTATTATAAATTATATATGTATTTATTAATTTATTAATTATATTGTAATATTATTATTTATTAACTATAATTAATATTTGTCATATATTAGGTATTATATATATTATTATATAATATATAATATTAATTATTTCGATATATTATATAATTAATATAAATAATTATATTATTAGTTATAATATATGGTTATTATAACTTATTTATCCAATGTTACATAATTTATTGGTTAATATCATATTAATCAATTTGATATATTTAATATTAATAAGTGGATAAATATATTATAGTATATGTATTTTAAGTTTATATATTATATATGAATTTAATATATATATAATAATTAACCATATATTTATTACTATATGATTGCACTAGTAATATATATTATAACCTTAGTAATGACTAATAGTTATTATAAACTCTTGCAGTGATGCAGGAAGAGCCTGTCCAACTGCATCTGGGGATTTTTTTAATTCCACCATCTTTCATCAATCTCCTTATCTCACCACACCTACCCACTTCTTGATAGATGTTTGAGAGAAGAACATAAGTTGTGAAACATTTTTAGGATCCAAATCAAAAAGCAATGTTGCTGTAAATACTCCTAAGCCTATATTCATATGTGATCTACATGCACCAAGAAAACACATCCATACAACCAACATAGATTGGTATATCAATGATAAAGTTTAGGGTGTCTTCAAGATAGCCAGCATGGGCAAGGAGGTCAACCATGCACACATAATGATCAACTGTAGGTGTAATGCAATAAGGGTTACAAATGTGATTGAAGTATGTACAACTCTCATCCACTAAACCTGCATGGTTGCATGCACCTAGAATACAAGCAAAGCTTACAATGTTAGGATATGTTCCAGAGTGCTTAATTAATTCAAAGATTTTGAGAGCGTCCTTGCAAAATCCATTTTGTGCATATCTTTATAACTTGAGTCTAGTATGTATATTCAATTTATATTTTGAGCAGTATGTATCATCTAGACTTTCACAACCATTTACTAGAATATTTTTACGAGAATTGACATGCTTATGTTTTGATTAGTATGTGATGGTCTAGGTGTTTTGTTTGTTTAGCATCAAAGTTATATATAGTTCATACTGTTTTGATTGTAATTGGTTAAGCTTCCACATAACCTAATAGTGGATGATATTTTGAGAAAGTATCTGGAGCACATGAAGACCAAGGAGGGGGGTGTGTAAGTGAGTTTTTTTTTAATATGCATATTTCTTTCTTGTCACAACTAACTGCTTCTTTGGTACCATTTGTTAGTTAACCTTTTGATATAAATTAGACATTGGCTCCTCCCTGTTTTTGGAACTCTTTGTTTTATATATTTCTATATTGATAACTAGAGGAAATAATTTTATTAGGTCTATAATGCAGATGTGTCCTTTTGCATTGTGAACAAGTCCTAAACTTATTGATATTATGAAAATTTTGGAATATTGTTTTTTATTGTTAATGTTTTAATGTACATGGACTGATGTACAAAGTCATATACCATTAATTAATAATGGATACCATATTTGTATATATTTATCAAAGATTACAAATTTAAATAATTTGTGGTTTATGCCAATTACTTCTTGCTTAATTAAGTTGGGCTAACACTTCTCATTTGTTTTCAAGCTGACAAACTTCTTTCGCTAGAGTTTCAACCTTTGGTGGAGCAACTTATTAGATTCCTTCCAAAAACACGGCAAATTTTATTATTTTCTGCTACATTTCCAGTCACTGTTAAATCCTTAAAAGACAGATATTTACACAAGCCATATGTCATCAACCTCATGGATGAACTTACACTTAAAGGTATTACACAGTATTATGCATTTGTTGAAGAAAGGTAGAAGGTTCACTGTCTCAACACACTGTTCTCCAAGGTTGGTTTCAGACATATTCCTTTGATCATACAATAGATGAGTGTTCTTCTGTCAACATTTCAATGACTTTTTTTGTTGTTTTTTACAGCTCCAAATCAATCAGTCAATAATCTTTTGCAATTCTATGAACCATGTGGAACTCTTAGCAAAAAAAATAATAGAGCTTGGGTATTCTTGTTTTACATTCATGCAAAGATGTTGCAGTCTCACCATAATAGAGTCTTCCATGATTTTCGCAATGGTGCCTGTAGAAATCTGGTATCATCAAGTAGTTAATAATAAATATTTTGTAATTATCCATTAATTGTAATCTGTATAGAATTGTTAGTTTATTCTATTGCTTATGGTTCTTATTGTCCTTTATATCTAGCCACATCAGATCTATTTACAAGAGGGATCGATATTCAAGCAGTTAATGTTGTTATCAACTTTGATTTTCCTAAAAATTTAGAAACTTATTTGCATAGGGTAAGTGGTCAAGCCCATCTGATTGTTGATGCTAAAGTGTTGTTTACCCATAACTAACAAACTTAGCATCTGGTGACTGTTCAGAAATTGATTACTAGGAATGGGGGTTGCAAGAATGTTTGTCTAAACTTGACTGTTTATAAATTTGACATACTTTGTCTAAACAGATCTAAGAAGATCCATGGAGTCAAGAAGGTAAATATTCTTTCAAAGAACATGTTAAAGTCAGTTACTAATTTGCTTTCTGTTACAAAGGGGCAATTTACTTATCAAGGTTGTGGTGATGGAAAATTAATCACAATTTGAAACCATTCAAGAAATAATTTGTGCATAAGTTATTGGTAAGGTTGTGGTGATCAGAAATAGCAAGTGACTGATGGCTGCTGGGTGGGAGTCAGTTCACACATAAAACAAGTCAAATCAAGTGCTACAACAATGCAGGATATGCACTTTTATCCCTTGTAAGGTTATCCATTCAAATTTGCCCATCAAATGCTAGGGAATAACATGGTTAAAGAAGGAAACAACATACACTAGATATATATACATATATAATACTCTAGAATGTTAAATAGAGGACCTGCCTTTTCTAGATTGTCGAATACTTTTTTTCTAGATTGGAAATATACCTTCTTATGACTCCAACTACTATAGGATAAAATCTGATTTATATGAATTATGATAAAATCTAATTTATATAAATTCCTATATGGCTGTCATGTCAATATGCTACATGCTACATGTGACTTTAAATTTGGATTTTCTATGCATTCCTAGTTCTGTGTTTTATGGTTGATTCAGATTTGGTCGATACGCCTATTATTTATGTATTTGTAAGCATCTAAGGTGCAGGTTTATTTGAGAAGCATGTGTGCATTTATATCATGTATTTTTTAAAGATCTATGTAGTAGTTAGAAAATTTATATGCAGGTTTATTTACATTATGACATACAATATGTTTGACAGAAAATTTAATTATCATACTGCAGATAAATTTAGGTCCACATGGATGACCAATCATCACATCAATCACATCAGTCAGGTCAAACTGGTGATAGTGATAATTCTATATTATATGCTGACACCGTTCAGAGGTTTCAAAGAGCTTTGGATGAACTGAATAGTTCTATTCACAATACACCAAACCTGTCAGGTAGAGATAGGTTGATTAGGATTAGGGATGAGATCACATGTATGATCCAAGTTGTTCGATCATACAATTCCTATGATGACATTAGTGTTGACAAGTTCTATGCATCACTTTCTCAGAGTGTTGTTGGCCAGAAGAAATGGTCATCTATTTCTAGGTTGGTTTCAGTAGATAATGTTCTCAGCATGTTCCCTTCTTATAGGGATAAAGAGAGAGTGAGAGCCTATTCTCCCACCAAGTGTGTGGATGCAGTTGTCGGTGCTTTCATCTATCCTAGGTTTTTGGCATCTCATCACCAATGGGCAAACAATGATGAGTTGCCATTGTATTTTTGCAAACAATTATATGCAGAGTTCCATTTAGATTTATCTATCGATTATACATCTTTCCCTAAACATGCTGGTCAGGGGAAAGGGAGGTTTGTAGAGAGACCTAAGTATAGAAGAGTAGATGTGCCGCCTCTTTAGAACAAGAGGTCCTTAGTTGGCCCAAATCCTTTGGTTCTTCTAAAACATGTGGAACTAGCAAATGCCGCCCAACCAACATTGACCCCCTCGAGACACACGTTTTTTGAGAGCATGGCGACTATTGCCACTGAGGTTTCTCAGTTGTCATCTGATCGTGTTGGTAGACATTTGTTACACCCAAGGATTGACATTCCATCCACTGAGGCCACATCGACCAGCTGTTCAAATTGTTACATTCCTGCTGATATACCATTGCCACATGATGTGGCATAGATTAGTGGAGAGAGTGCTTTACAGAATCTGACTAGATGCCTAGCCAATGATTTATTAGATTCATACCAGTTCATCAGCGATCAATAAGGGATCCCACTTGATGTTGTATCCTCACATCTTGAGCGATATTTTGGTAGACAGAGGAGCCATGGTGAGTCAGGTTCACAGGGTTTGGGGGGACATCAGGATGTTCGGTCCTATAGGCTCTGCCCCTCCGCATATTCTAGTTGGTCCTGAGGTTGAGGTTACTGCACATGATGATATGGTAGGTGAGTATAGTAGGCTTCTTTTCAACACTGATACTGCACCATCTACATGTGTATCATTGTGTCTCCATGATTTTGACCTCAGTGGGATTGGGAGGGCCTTTGCTGGTGCAGTTGAGGTATAATTTATTTAAAAATTATAATTTAAATTCATAAATTATATATTTAAAAATTATAAGTTCAATTTTAAATAAAATCACATACATTGAAGCTTTGACTCTTGATTGCAATCTTAAATGTACATGTGTATTAGACACAAACTATTGTTTTACAACCTGGATATGGAGATTTACATCATGCCGGTGATCCTAGTCATCATCATGAGGTATTTAAAAACCAGGTCTATATATCACATGTACATATAAGTTTGATTTAAGTTTACACATATATATATATCAAGTTAACTTTCTACATATAGACATCAAGTGTACAAGTTTTCTTACTAAATACACATATGCTTATATATTGTATGAACACATGTCATTTATAGGTTGCAGGATTAGGTCATGCTTCTATTGAGACTCCTCTACATGATGCAAACTGTGTATGTCAGGTAATTTAGATTTGTCAAGTATTATTTATTTATTTAAAATCAAAACAAATTATATTTGTATATATATATAATTTGAAAATTTTATGGTGTTTCATGTGCAGACCTCGGCCCACAACTCAGCACAACGCTCGGGTCACGGATCAGTCAAGGGATCCAATTAGGGATCAGGATGTCACAACTCAAGATAGAGCGAGGCTCAATCCACTCGTAGAGCGAGACATTTATGAGTTGGTATTATGATTCAGATGTTTTATATTTACAGTACATTTGAACATTATGACTTACATGTTATTATATTTTATCTTAGAGATGTTTTTATGAGTCACATGAACTTTTATATCTAGAGACATTATTATGAGTCACATGTTTTATATTTGGACATTACATGTATGTACTTATGTTTTATATCTTAGAGACATTCTTATTATGGGTCACATGCTTTATATTTACATTTTGAAATTTATATTATGAGTTACATGCTTTATAAGTTAGTGTTATTTTTCTATTTATCTAAATTTATAAATGTGTCCTAATTAGGCTATATTCCTAATCTAAAATAAGATTACGTTGGGAAATAGAAAATGAATATAGGAAGATATCTAAGCAAATGAAGTAGTACATATTTAAACCTAGTAAAATTAGAAACTACCTAGAATTTAGCTAAAGTTGCTAGATTTAACAAACTTAAATTATTTTTAAAAACCATAAATCCAACAAAACATTTCTATTAATAAATATAAAGTCCACTATCTCATATATTAAATTATAAAAGTGGGCAATATGGTAGTGGTCCTTTAAATCATAGGATAAATGTGCCACCACTAACAAAATTTATTATTAAGAAAATCAACAAAATTCTAGAGGCTACATTATAGGTCAATATTTAAGTCATAAAAAATGCTAATGTTGCAAATATGTGGAAATATCTACCAATCACCCACATTATTCACATAAACATAAAAAATCTTAATTAGAGTTGTCTTAAGAAGTTCAAAATGGGAAAATATGGTTTGCATCTATTCATCAACACCTAATAGGAAGAGTATTTGAGGATCCCATCCAATGCCATGTGTTCCCAGTGCCTCTAATCTCCCCATGTTCATGCTAAGTGTCATAATATGAAGCTCTACTAATGAATATGTGAATTGTGTATTCAATCTACACTAAAGACTTGTGTTAGTGACTTCAACTAGGATTGTGAATTCTAATTCGAAGGTTGTTTATGAACTCTGAGTGTTGAATATTAGGAGTACAAATATAAGTGTGTTCAAACATTAGTTGATGACTCAAAAATGTTTGAGTAATTTGATTTAATCCACTATATAGATTGCTATCTTCAAATTCATGTTTAATTTTATCCCATTTGATGTATATAGCTCTGAAAATATTCAATATACTATCACAACTGTACTAGGTTGCAAATGAAGAACACCAATATAGCTATATATTTTTTCACTATTTGTCTACTTAATAATTTAATTTTCATGATACTATAAATTTTTTAAACTAACTAGGATTTACAATTGCAAAAGAGACAATTCTAAGGTTTATTGTTTATCAAGGACTTTAACTTATTCTATATTTCTCTAAAGGAAAATCTAATTGCTAATGTTATGTTTAATTTCAAACAAAATAATTAAACAATTTAAGATTATACAATATCTAACAAGCCTCATAACACACTATTTCAAAGGTAACAAAATCTAAAAAGGTATAATATTTATTCATGATTAAACATGTAGTAAATGAAGTAAAGCGACCATTGATTAAATATGAAATTTAAATAACAATATCAAGCCACCTTTCATTTAAAAGAATTTAATAACATAAAAATAATTGTTCCTTTTGTAAACATACTTATATATTTGCTTTTCCATACAATAATATACAATACAACTTATTTTGTCATTACAAGTGATAAGTCATAATCACATGAACATATTCCTCTTTCTCAAATAATAATTTATAGGTACTTTAAGTTCACTATCTCATATATTAAATTATAAAAGCACCTACAAAAGAACCTTAAAGTCCACTATCTCATGCCTCCAATATATAAATTTTAAAACAAGAAACCATCAAGTGGTCTCTAGGTCTTGTTGTCCTCGTTTTTATTCTTCTTGACATAGAGCCTCAAATATCTTTTATTTGTCATTTTTATTTTTATTTTGTAAGTTGCTTGAACTCCTCTATTTTTACATATCGGCCTTTGAAATCAACAATCTTTTCAGTAAAGCATCCATCTACATCCACTGGGACTATAAGATCCACACCCTTTTTAATAATACTTGCTTCTAAACAAACACGATAATCATCTTCTCTAAATAAAGGAGCACAATGCACTACCCCAGTACCACTGTCATCTATCATATAATTGTTTACAACAACTCTGAAGGCAGCGTCTGAGAGCTCCAAGAAGAAGTCAAATATTGGCTAGTACTTTTTACCAACCAGAATTGAGCCCTAAAATGTCTCCAGTAATTCATATGAATTAATATCCAATGCAAGTCTTATTTTTTCTTCCTAAGAAACTTTTGGCTTGCCTCCTTCTTTTGTTCCTATATATTTTGATTTTGAAAGAGGACCATTAGAAACATCCACCTTTACCTTCTTTAATGGCAACTAAGATAAGTGAGATACTGTAAGAATCTATACGACCCCTGTTGTCTCGCTTCTGACCTTTACATATTCAAAATTTGAATTGACGTATTACTAGGAAGAGTCCAAGGTGTAGTGGTCCATGCCAAAAAGAAAATATTTGCAACATTTCAATGAGATATTCATGCCTTAGACATTTGTGCATGGTGTATCTTCTCAGTGCTGAAATTGATTTTCATCATAGGGACCTAAAATTTTTGTGAAAAATGGTAGGAAATTTTAGGTCCCAATAGTGGCTCTGTGTAGCCTTATTACTTGGTCATATCAAGTTGAAGAGAGTTTAGTATGATTGAAAAATGAACCCATTGTTGTGAAATATGCCTCCATTGTGTTGTTCAATTGAACCCCTTCAAAGGTTATTTATCAACTTTAGAGATCACTTGAATACTTTTAGACAAATTATACTAATCTTGGGCTTGGGAGTCATTATTGGTTTACTATGATGTCATTCCCACATAGTTCAAGGTGTTTCAATTGTTTGTTGAAGAGATTGTCCAGTGTTAGTTCTATTTGAAGTTGTGTAGCCTTGTTACTTGGTCATATCAAGTTAAAGAGAGTTTAGTATGATTGAAAAATGATTGAAATATGTACCTATTTGTTAAGTTTGAGAGGTCCCTACATGATAAGGATACCAAAAAAAGAGCTTCCCTTAGCTTTGAGAAATATTTATTCTGCACTGACAAGGCCAACCATGTGAAGGTGGAATCTCAGTGGCCTCACCTAAGACCTAAGACACCTAAGACCTAATACACCTAAGACTTAAGACCTAGAACACAACTAAGACCTAGAAGACACCTTTAAGACAATTAAGACATACATTAAGACACCTAATACCTTTAAGACACTTTTAAGACATACACTAAGACACCTAAGACCTTTAAGTATGTCACATTTAAGACACCTAGACACCTTTAAGTCTTAAAACACCTAAGAAACCTAAGACCTATAAGACACCATAGTACACCTCTAAAACACCTAAGAATTAAGACATATCTAAGACACCAAAGGAACTGAAGACATACAGTACTTGACACCTAAAACCTTTAAGACACTTGACATATCTACTTGACACATTTAAGACACCTAGACACCTAAGACACCTAAAACACCTAAGAAAGGTCTAAGATGCCTAATCTACCTTTAAGACACTTAAGACATATATCTAAGACACGTAAGACCTAAGATAGGTCTAGAATCTACATATTTAAGACACATTTAAGACACCTAGACACTTAAGACCTAAAACACCTAAGAAACTGTAAGACCTTTAAGACACCTCTAAACACCAAAGACATCTAAGACTCTATATATAGTTTAGAAATCATACCTGCACAACATGAAGTTCAATTTTATTTAACTTGAAATCCTTATAGGCATAGACCTACATAATTGCAAAAACAAAAATATGTGTAAATAAATTTATAGCTCGTTTGTAGCTTGATCATGTTTGATTATAATAAAATTTGAACTAAGAACCATTGAAATTAAAATTTGAAAGGATTCAAGAACTATTAAGAATCATGTACAATTTAAAATAAATCAATAATCAATAGATAATTCAAGTGTGCATATACCTTCATACCATGTATTGATTGGTTCAACTCGCTCTTCAATAATGTAGTTAGAGCTCTTGGTACATATAATCTGGATCTTCTCTATCTTTCATTATCTCTAAAATATTTTCATGATCTTCAATAGACAACCTCCACTTTTGTTGGCCACGTCCTCTTTTTTGTAAAGTTTCCAAACTTAATCTTGTTGTTATAACTAAGTGACTGTACTATAGAACATTTTGTCCGGGCATATAATCAATAAATATAATACCATTTTTATCTATCTTTACTTGTTGATAATAGGTGCCTTCAACAATAATTGATCCAATGGGATATGATTGTCCATCATCATCTGTCATTGATTCCAACAATTTTGATTTTTCTTGTGTGCATCTTAGTAGATAGTAATCTACACCTTCTGTATTTCATGAGTGCCAAGTAGCACCCATGAAATACATCTTTTTACCTCTATTTTTCTCCCTTTTTATTCCATTGTCCTGATGACTACACCAAAATAGGCTAACAAGTTTGTTCTAATGATGATTAATAAGAGATGAATTACTTAAGATCATGATTTCTAATTGAAGGACTAATGTGCATTGAATTGATGGAAATATGCAAAAATCTTACCTTTTTGAACCAATAGGTGCATGTGTTTGGGTCGACAATTTTGTGCACTCCAGAGGTAGTCCTAATGATCTCCAGAGTCAACATCAGCCTACCACGAATGGTCTCCAATGCTTGCAAATTTGATTGGAAAGGTTTTTGGGATAAGAAGGTGAAGCATCTTCAGAGTTGGGTTGAAGTCTTGAGCATCTCCGAAGCTGAACATGAAGGTCACAAACATATCTCTGGAGCTACAGACAGAAACATACATCTCTAGCACCTTTTTAGAACAATGCAGATTTCCAACATAGTTATTGGTTAGACACTCCCAGTGGTGATCGGGATGCTCTTGATGTTACTCAAATCATCACCTGAGTAATTAAGGGCAGTCTATAGTTAACTTCTAGAAGTTTTTATCTCTTTTTGGTTTTTGCATGAGTTACTGATAAACTGATTTAATACCTATATTTCAGGGCGTCATTGCCCAATTACATTTAAAACTAAGACTCAGATTCAGTGTGGACTTCTGTTCCACTTAATCTATTTTTATTGCATGGATATTTATTCTATAGTTAGACTATTAGTAGAATAAAGAGATTGATGTTATCTCTTAGATGAACTAGTAGAATAGGGGGAGTGATCTCTCATCACAGATTTTGATATAAACTTACAGAAGTAGCAGCAAAAAGGACAACAATTATTCTTCTAATTTATGTAATCTCATTTTGATAGCAATATTTTTCTGAATACAAAGTTGATGGAATTGGACTGAATTGAGTTTTGATCTTATTCTCTTATGCTGATTCTTTACTTTAGTCTTCAGCCCTAAGGGTGTGGAGCAAGGGCCCACTCTCACCACCAAGGCAAAAGGCTAGTACTGTTATTTATTATTTCAGATTTGCTTCAGAAGATACTTACTATTTTCATAGATAGATGCATGTTTCAGTTTATAGTTTTACTTTAAGTAATTTACTGTTCAATTTTGTTTTCAATATTTTTGGAATTCATTTCATAGCAGATAGATCAGTTTCTTTAAATCAGTCAAAGTCATTGGAGTTAGATAAAACTGGCAACTATAGGATTCCTAATTGCAGATAGCCAAGGACACAACCCTGGATTTGACATCTAAAATATGATTAAATGATGAGGTACAATGACCCTTGTCATTTTTCGTACCATTGCCGGGGATATACTGTGTTAATTAGGAAAACTTAGCTAAACAGTTTTAGGATAGATCTATATGGTTAGAGCTAGAGATTCAAAAGGAAGATACATAAAATAGACACCCCATCAACAAACTATAGGGGAAAGCAATGGGGTAGCACAAGATTTTGTTGAAGAGAGACATCTAGAACCTATCTTGGAAGCTGCATCTAAAATTAATAATCCTTTCAATCCTCCAATTCTTCCACTTGCTGACTATATCCAAGAATTACAACAAAAATTTCAGGCAGATCCTTTGATAGAACCTAATTTCCTAGAACCTTAGGGAGAAGAACCAGTACTAAACATGGAGGATAATTGTGAAGATGAGGAAAATTAGGCTCCAAGAACCTTCTCATATCCCATTGTTCTGGCTACTGGAGATAATGCCCCTAAAAAATATTTCACTTGCACACTTGCCAAATTTTAGGGGTCTTGCTTTTGAGGATCCAGATCAGTTTTTGTTTGAATTCAAAGTGGTATGCCAAACTTATGATTATGGATCAGATAATCAAAAACTCAAATTTTTTCCCTCAACCCTAAAGGATTCTGCAATGAGATGGTTTATGGGCCTGCCCCAAAATTCCATCCATTCCTGGGATCAGATGGAGATAGAATTCTTGAGAAAATACCAAGAGTATTGTAGAGTCAATGATACGAATGAAGAATTATTCAAAATTAAGCAAAGAGAGGAAGAGACATTAGAGGATTATGTGGATAGGTTCAACTTCTCCTTGAGAAGATATGGCAACCCAATAAATCACTCTTTGGCCAAAACCCTATTTGTAAAGGGATTAGATAAAGAATCAAAATAGGCACTGGATTTGATGGGGAAAGGGAACATCAACAAAATGGATATGCCTGCTATAGAAGAATTCTATAGGAACTATTCCAAAACCCAAGATAAAGTGAGAACGCCCAAATCTTTCAAAGGGAAGAATGAAATAGGACAGTTAATGGAAGAAATTGCAAATCTAAAAATAGATATTCTGGTCTAGCTAAATACCACATTGGATGGGATTTAGGCAAAAACTAGAACAACTGATCATGGTAGAACAACTGAACCACTCTCCATATATTGTCCTAGGTGTAGAAACAAGCATCTGTTGAGCGAATGCCATTTAGACAAGTCAGAGATCTATCAGATCTGTGACAAGGAACATCCTCCCAATCAATGTAGTCATCTTCCATCCCTAAAAAGGTTGAGTAAGAAGAATACCATCATAGAAGAAGAGTTGAACTATGTAGGACAAAAACAAGCTGGGAATTTCCCTTGTAATCAGTATCCAAGCCAGCCTTCTTATAGGGGTCCTTCTAATTGGGGAAATAATCAATGGAATCCAACTTGGCATGGGCCTCAAAATAATCCTCCTTGGGGACAACAAGATTGGCCAAATCAACAATGGTAAAACCAACATTGGCAAAATCAGCCCTGGGGAAATCAACAATGGCCACCATAGTTTAGATCACAAAACATGCAGCCTCAATGGGGTCCTCAACAGGGATATAATCAATAATACTAGGCACAACCTAGATGTTTCCAACCTCAACAACAAGCATTACTAGCTAGACCCCCCAACACACAAGGTCAGTCACAAAATGAACTAGTTAGCAACAACCCTTACTAGCTCAACCTATACCAAATCCATGAAATAAATAGGGAGCAGCTGTTTACATGAAAGAAAAAGAAAACGTGGCTGGTATTAACTCTATATATCCCAATAATCTCCATCTATGTTCTGGGAAATGATTCCCAAGACCATCTCCTCCAACTATAGTTGAAGTAACCAATGATGTGGAACCTAAAAATTCATCCACTCAACTTCCAGAGGAGATTACTATTGAAACAGTTGAAAAAGAATCATCCTTGGATAACTCTGGAGTTCCTCTTAAAAGGCTGACTCTGGAGAACATTCTTGGAAACATTTCTGGTAAGAACTTCGGAGATGGAAAAACTAGCACCACACCCAGAACAACTCAAACAACATGTTCCCCAAAAAAAAAATCTTACAAAAGCAAGTCTAATCTACCCTAGAATCAGAATTGTTACAAGAAATTAGACAACTAAACATTGAAATTCCACTCCTCTAAACAATCAGAGATGTGCCAGAACTAAACCAATTCATCAAACAGTATTGTGTCAAAATACAGGGCAGGGAGAAAAACTTTCCTTCTACAATCCAGGTGGAAGGGAAAGTAGTAGATCTACTGATGGGAGAAATGCTCCTTCCAAAATATGGAGACCCTAGAAATCCTGTCATAACTGTTTACATCTCAGGGGTAGAAATTTCAAATGTTTTGGTTGACTTAGGAGCCGCAATAAATGTGATGACAGTTCATACAATGGATAAATTAGCCCTCACAGGTATCCAATCCACATCTACAATCCTTCAACTTCCTGACTAGTCAGTAGCTATTCCAAAAGGAGTAATTACTGATGTCCCAGTTGTGATAGAATCATGGGAATTCCCAGTAGATTTCCTAATATTAGAACCCAGAAACTAGAGAAATGCTTATCCACTGATATTAGGAAGACCATGGTTGGCTATATTAGCAGCATCTATTGATTGTCGAACTAGGGATATGGTCATTTCTAATGGGATAGATTTGAAGAAAATATCTCTGTATCCTCCAGCTAAACCATCAATACATTATATAAGAAGAGTATGGGTGGATGAGCCAGATAACATGGAAAATAGTGCCTCAGTAGATATGGTCACCATCAAGGAACATTTGGGTGAATTGGAAGAAGAAATCTACTATGATACAATAGAAGACATTACCCACATTCTAATCGATGAAGATGTAATGGAGCTTGCCCAAGATTCTAGAAGAGAACTTCTCACTTCTGCTCATTGTACCCTAGCAAACATCATTCCTTGTGGAGAGACCTTTTACAAAGACTTAGCCACATTCCACATGTTGCTTCCACATTCTTGTCCCCTCAATATGATGGCTCCAGTATATGGATTGAATACATCCATGGATCAAATCACAAAACACATCATGTTTTACCAAGAAAAATACTTAATATCAACACCCAATTAACAACAAATCAGGAAGAAAAATGTATCCAACTCCTGATTTCCTATTCAGCAGCTTTTGCTTGGGAATACCAAGATATGAAGGGCATCCCTCCTGAGATCTGTACCCATCATATATACACTGAAGATATTAAACCTGTCAGACAACCCCAAAGAAGATTAAATCCTGCTTTAAAAGACATTGTTAAGACTGAAATAGAAAAACTGATGCAAGTAGGGTTTATATGTCCAATCTCAGATAGTCAATGGATCTCACCCCTAGTCATAGTGCCTAAAAAGAATGGGAAATGGAGGGTGTGTATTGACTATAGGGAGCTAAACAAAGCTACAAAAAGGACTACTTTCCCTTACAATTCATTGACCAAGTGATGGACAGCCTTACTGGGAGAAAATATTTTTCTTTCCTAGATGGGTTTAGTGGGTATAACCAAATCCAAGTAGCATATGAAGATTAGGACAAAACCACTTTCACCTATTCTTGGGGAACTTTTGCCTACAAGGTTCTTCCATTTGGACTATGTAATGCCCCAACTACATTTTAGAGGCTTGTTTTAGCCATTTTTGCTGAATTAGCAAACGATTGCATGAAGGTCTATATGAATGACTTTACTATGTATGGGGACAACTTTGAGGAAGCTCTCATAAACCTTGAGAAAGTATTGAAATGCTATGAGAAGAATCAATTGTCCCTGATTCATGAGAAGCGCTTCATGATGGTGGAAGAAGGAATTATTTTAGGACATCACATTTCAGCAAATGGGATCAAAGTGGACCAAAACAAAATAGAAGTAATCAAACAATTACCTTCATCCAAAAATCAGATAGATGTTAGAAGTTTTCTAGGTCATGCAGGCTACTATAGGAGATTCATAAAAAATTTCAGTAGAACAACTACCCCCTGTTTACCCTACTTAACAAAGACATAGGATTTTTATGGACAACAGACTGTCAATCAACATTTAAAACCCTCAAGGAGAAGCTTACTGTCACACTTGTTTTGAGAGGACCTAATCAGACTTTACCATTCCATATACAAACTGATGCTTCAAATGAGTCCATTGGGGTAGTCTTAGGACAGAAGGAGGAAGGATAAAGTATGCATGCCATCTATTACATCAACAAAAATCTTACCTCTACATAAAGGAATTACACCACAACTAAAAAAGAATTATTGGCAGTCATCTATGCTATAAACAAATTCAGGCATTATATCACTGGATATAAAATATTTGTTCACCATAGTTGATATCAAGGATCATTTAGAGGTTATTGCTATTGTAGGAATTTGACATCACCATAGTTGATAATCTAGGGAAGTTTAATTTGGTTATTGCATATAGGAGGAGAAAACCAGCCAATGGAGGACAGGTTTCCAGATAAACATCCTTTTGCTATCTCCTCTACTGCACCTTGGTTTGCTGACATAGCTAATCTCTTAGCTACATGCTTGTATCCATCCCATTTTACCTCAAAACATAAAAAACACTTAGTTAAGGAAAGCTTATCTTACAAATGGTTAAATGGTTTTCTATTTAAATGTGGCCCTGATTTCATTTTACGCAGGTGTTTAAAAGCTGATGAAATTTTTGATGTGTTGAGAGCATGTCATGATGAACCATCTGGTGGGCATTATTCTTCCCACAAAACTATCCACAAGATCTTGGGAGCTAGTTACTACTGGCCCTCTATTCATAAGGATACCAAGAAGTATGTGCAGTTGTGTGATCAGTGCCAAAGGATGGGACAACCAACCTTCACCTAGGAGATGTTACTGCATCCTCAATTAATGATGGAGCCATTTGAACAGTGGGGTCTAGACTTTGTGGGACCATTTTCTCCACCTTCATCAGGCAAAGAGTATATTCTAGTATGCACAAACTATGTGACTAAATGGGCTGAGGTTGAAGCTTTGCAATTTGTAAGAGAAGAGAAAGTGGTTGATTTCCTTTATAATAAGATTTTCTTGAGGTTTGGAGCCCCAAGATCCATAATTTTAGATAGAGGACCTCAGTTTACTTCACAGGTAATCAGAGCATTCACAGATCTATATCAAGTCAAGCACAGGAAATCTTCACCTTACCATCCTCAAGCCAATGGGTAGGTAGAGGTGACTAGGAGGGAACTTGAGAACATTCTGACAAGGACAATGGAAATGAATAGAAAAGATTGGGCTAACACATTACCTAAAATAGTTTGGGCTTACAATACCACTTGGAAGTCCACAAAAAAATTCTCACCGTATGAATTAGTTTATGGAAAAAAACCTATTCTGTCTATAGAATTTGAACTCTAGACACTTAAAACTACATTAGATATTGGTCTACCATTGTCCATAGCCCAACAAAACAAAATTCTTTATCTTAATGAGTTAGATGAAATCCAAACAGAAGCCATTCAGTAAACAGAACTAGTCCAGTATCAAAGAAAGCAATGGCATGACCAACACATCAAGAGGAGGACATTTCAACAAGGTGATTGGGTTCTTCTTTATGATTTTAAATTCAAGGAGTTCAAAGGGAAGTTACAAACTCATTGGATGGGCCCTTATCAAATAAAGGAAGTTTTAGAGAATGGAACAATGCTGTTGGAACCTATTGATGGAAGCATGGACACATTTTTAGTGAATGGTCACCGAATTAGACTCTATAAGCAATAGTTCATCAAAGATTTATGTTTGGTGACAGGGGACACATCCTCTATCACAATTTTGGACTGAAAAAAAAGAGAAGGTTGAAAACCAGCAAATGGCAGCCTTCTTAAAAAAAGAGAGAAAAAAAGAGAAGGTTGAAAACAAGCAAATGGCGGCCTTAAAAAAAAAAGAGAAAGATAGAAAACTAGTAAATGGTTGTCTTTCTCGACCAAGGGAATTGAAAACTAGAAAATGGAGGTTCCCTTCTTCATGTTCAATAAGAATAATCAAGCTACAGAGGTGATCAAGTGCCTAGAGTTACTCAAACACACCTCCGACACTTGCAAATAAGGAGTACCTCTGGTGCTCACAAACTAGGAGCACCTCCGGTGCTCCACCAATAAACTCCTTTTCATGAATATAATAAATTGGGAGGGGACCCACCTCTCTAGGTAATAAAGTAGAGATGTCATTTGATGAGGTCATTATGACTCATCCTCCACTTTATGGCAGGAACAAAGATGAAGTCAACACGCATCCCAGGAGAAATTATTACTCTAGTTTGCGCGGGTACTTACAAAAGACTGCGTTGACGTCACCTGAATACATGGATTCTTGAACCACTCTGCAGGAATGATTGTAGGTTGCGTGACAATAAAGATGATGACATCATTTCAAGCCATGACGAAGCTTCTCAGGTGCCACAACGCGTCAAGTCTCATCAACGCTGCAACGTTTCAGCCAATACATCAGTTCCTCATCATTATGATTGGTTTAGGTAATTCTCCCTTAATTAAACATTAATTAGCAACTATCTTGTGAATTATATTTTTGGGTGTTGTCATTATGACACGTCCTCCTGCCATTATTTTCCTTCCCAAATTCATGCATGCTGCCATCTTTGTTGAACTGTCAGCATTCCTACGGAGTGTCCCATCACTCTGCTTCAATTATGACCGCATAAGACACACTAACCAAATTCAAGTTCTTTTCCATAGTCCAAGCCATTTAATGAATTGACATAATAATCCTCATTCAAACTGCAAAATACCCTGAAGAACAAAGTCAGCTGATACAGTACTCTGGAGCCTTCAGAGTTAAAGCAGAAAGAACAAATTACATAGGAAAGTGAGGGATTTAGCATAGAGGGTAAAAAGGGACTTAGAAATGGGGCTTAAGAAGAAATTAGAGCCAAAAAGTGTTACAGGTCTTTTGCAAGATGATGCTACAGCAAACATTCTGAGGAATGCAGGATGGCTAGAGTTTTTGGAAAAGTTTGAAGGGTTTCAAGAGGATATTGTTGATGACTTCTTAAGAAACCTGAGGGACAATCATACAGTTGTAAGGGGAGTTTAGGTCAATCTCTCTACAACCACTGGGTATGTGCAGGATCATGATGGGTCAAACTATACCTCTAAGTGGCAATGAAAATACAAAAAATCAGACTTAATCAAGTTCATGTGAAAATTTGAATGGATTATCTACACAATTTGAAAAAGATGTAAGAACAAAATTTGTAGAGAATTGAATCTAGTTTATGAGATACTAATTTTTTTTTTAAACTAAATTTACTTAGTGAAAAATGAACATTTGAATGAACAACTATTAAATTTTTAGAACAATTTTTCTTTTTAAAACTTTCAAAATAAGTAGAGGTCTCATGCCTGGATGTGACACATATTTTTTTGAAATTTTTTTCCAATAAAATAATTAGTTATGATTTTTTTACTGTGACATTTTTTAAAAACTAAAGAGTAATTGTCCAATCAACCTAACTCGATAAAAAAAAATCAAAATTTAAAAAAAAAAATTTAACCTATAGCCAACAGAGCATAGTGTGATGCATCTTTCGGATCTGAAAAAGGTGAAATGGTTTGAAAGTTATTGATGTTTTCCAATCAGTGTATCCATCAGGATTTCAAACACACACTATATAGAAAATTATTAATAATTATTTAATAAAATGATAATCCAGAAAATCTTATATTTTTAGAAAGCTGACAATTTCCTCTATAAACCATTTTTGTTTTATCAATTTTGCATAAAAAAAAAGTTGTCAGCACGAAGGGTGAAGTTCGAAGAAGAGAGTGAAACCTGTAAAAACATGAGAATTGAGGGAAAGTCAACTATGACAGCCCCAAGCCTACATACAAGGTAAAAACAAAGCAAAACGGATATCTGTTTTGCTTTGGTAAAATACCATTTTTCCTTTTTTATGTTTTACAAAATAGATATCCGTTTTTGGTTTCCCAAAATGGATATACGTTTTGCTTTACCTTATATGTTACTCTCTCTCTCTCTAAAGGTGGTCTATCAATATCCTGCAATGGTCATAAGAATTCATCTTTAGCTTTGTGTAAAATGCTAAAAAGGTGGTCTATCGATATCCGGCCATATTCTTATGACCATTTCATCTAATTTCATCTATGATCGAAAAGGCTTGTCTATTTTCTAAGTTTTGTAAAGAGAATTGATAACAAAATTGTAATGTCCATTTTTAGATCCATTTTCTACATTTCCTATAATCATGGTAATCTATGAAATCACATTTTTTTCAAGCATTCTATCAAATAGTTAGCAATGCCTTGTCTATATTTCCAAAGTTTTTATAAATATTTACTAGAAAGTTACCAAATATAATATTTGATAAGAATCCCCCTATCATTATTCTTTTGATGGATGCCCATGTACCATTCCTTTGGTGTAAGTAAATAAGATAGTAGAAAAGATCATGGAGTTTGGTTATATACAAGTTGACTACATTTGTTTGAAGATTTTTTTAACTTTTTCAACAAATTTCATTATGTTATGCATTGTAATGTTGGCACTTTGTAAGTTCTTTTTTGAAATGTATGTAAACATAAGAAAAGTCTACACATAATAGTTGGTCTTTTGGTAAATGAACGTTGTGGAACTTTATGAGACATGGGGATGTTGAACTTCACTGTAATTTACAAGTTTGTGGATGAGTGCATTAGGATTTTGCATTGATGATGCATAATTATTTTCAAAACCTTCTTTTATATACTTACGAGATTTTGGGAAGTGGAGCCATGTTTTCCATCTACAACTTTGAAAAGGTTCCACTTTTCCACCAAATAGATTAACATTACTTTTAATCATGTAAGACTTTGGGAATGTTAAGATAAAATTAAGTTGGCAAAAGTGCACTCTCTCTCTCTCTGACTTATCTACCTCCTAATTAAATCCTATTCCTAGCTTTCCTAGTTTTCCTTTTCCTTTCCAATTTCCTTAAGAGAGAGAGAGAGAGAGAGAGAGAGAGAGAGAGAGAGTCCTAGTTTTCTTGTTTTCATTTCCTTCGTCAGTAAGGGAGAGGGATAGATAGAGGGGAGAGATAGGGAGATATAGGAATGATAGGGGAGAGAGAGAGGTAAGAGATAGAGAGATAGCTAGATAGAGAGAGAGGAGACATATATGGAGAGATAGAGGAGACAAAGGGGAGAGATAGGGAGAAGGATTGAGAGGTAGAGAGATGATAGAGATAGGGAGATAAGGGAGAGATAAAGGATAGAGGTTTAGGGTTGCTCAGGTTTAGGGGTTAGGGGTTAGGGTTTAGGGGCATTATTTAGGGTTTTGAGAGAGAGAGAGGGGGTTGCTTAGGGTTAGGGGTCAGGGTTTAGGAGCATTGTTTAGGGTTTATGAGTTTAGCATTGCTCAATTTTAAGGTTTAGGTGAATTATTTAGGGTTTAGGGGTTTAGGGTTGCTCGGGATTAAGGTTTAGGGTTTGAGGGTTTCAGGTTTAGGGTTTAAAGAGAGATAGAGAGAGGGGACTAATAGAGATTGGGATAGATAGAGCAGACATAAGGGAGAGATAGGGAGATAGAGAGTGAGAGACATGTCCAAAGACATAGAGAGAGATTGAGAGGTAGAGGGATGATAGAGATAGGGAGAGATAGGGAGATAGAGGTTTAGGGTTGCTTGGGTTTAGGGGCATTATTTATGGTTTAGGGTTTTAGGGTTAGCTGTTTAGGTTTAGAGGTTTAGAGAGAGATAGAGGACCAATAGGGATATATAGAGGAGACTGAGGGGAGAGATAGAGAGATAGAGTGTGAGGGACATGGCCAGAGACATAGGGAGAGAGATTGAGAGGTAGAGGGACAAAGGTGATAGAGAGATAGGGAGATAGAGATTTAGAGTTACTTGGGTTTAGGGTTTCTCGGGTTTAGGGGTTAGGGGTTAGGGTTTAGGGGCATTATTTAGTGTTTAGGGTTTACTGTTTAGGGGTTAGGGGTTTGAGTTTAGAGGTTTAGGGTTTAAGGTTTGTAACGTCAAAAAATGTCCCCTTTCTTTTCCCTCCTAAGGTTTAGCTCGTGGGTCCTCATAGTGCATTTGATGTACTTGAGCTTAGATTTATGCTTTCTGTTGAATTTCACTAGGTTTTGCACTAGATTCCTCTCTAGGGTTGCATCCTAGGGGTGTTGTAGTGGATTTTGTGGCATTAGTGGATTGTTATCAGATATATTCCTCACTTCCCTCTGATAAATTCCTTACAACACCTTTTCATTTCATGATTGCATTGAAAATTTGATGAAAATTGCATGATTTAAGGGTTTTTCACTAGCTTTTCATTGCTTATCTTCACAAAACTACTCTACAAGCGTGTTGTAACAGAATTTGTGACTTTATCAGACTTATATAAGACCTATTTACTTCTTTCCTCAGTCACATCCTTTACAACACCTTTTGTTTGACACTTTTGCATTGAAATTTGATCGAAAATTGCATGTTTTTAGGCTTTTTCACTAGGTTTGACTAGTCAACTCTCTACAAACACTCTAAATGCATGTTGTGTCTGATTTTTTCTCACAAGGTGACTGATTACATGGTTATTATCTAATATCCATCATAAAATTTCACACAAAACCCTTTCTATCAGTTGTTTGCATGCTTTTATTATGAAAAAATTACATATTTTGCTTGATTTTTACTAGGGTTTGACTTGCAAACTTGTTAAACTTGCATGGTATGCATGTTGTGAATGATATTATTGATATAATTGACTGATATCCCTGAAATAATCTTCTTCACAGCTTAAATTTCATTACAACACTCTTTATTTGCACATTTGCATTCACATTTTGTGAAAAAATTGCATATTTTTGCATAATTTCACTAGTTTTTGGACTTACAATCATTTAGGATTGCATTCAAAAGTGTGTTGTGAAGCATATCTCTGATTTAAAGGACTAATATTTCTGTTATTTACTGCTGCACCTTATAAATTTGATCAAAACACGTTTGCTTTACATAATTCGCATTGAAAAAAAAAGCATAAAAATCTAGCATCTTTAGTTCATTTACATTCATATTTCGAGCATTTGATTGCTTGAATGTTTCATGGATTCCTCTTGTTATTCAATGGAAGCTTTATTTACATACATTAGGGACCCTGAGACCTTTTGTAAATTCATCAACATGAATCCTCAGGTCCTGCAACAAATAACATCCATTCATGAGAGCTAGGACTAACAATTAGACTAAAAACTTGACAAACAATACAACTTGGACATGTGTAGGACTTGGAAAATGGAAAAGAATAAGTATTAAATGTGGAAAAAAATGAAAAAGTGGTATTAGTTGCACCTGTGTAGAGAAGTGGTCTTTATGAAAGATGCTTAGAATTATGCTCTATATCTATTTGTGAAGTTTGGAGGTGATTGGACCTAAAGGATATGACCACCATATGCAAAATAGCCTACCTAATGGGTATGTGCATGGAGAGAGAGAGAGAGAGAGAGAGAGAGAGAGAGAGAGAGAGAGAGAGAGAGAGAGAGAGAGAGAGAGAGAGAGAGCTATCTTTGGTTTTACATGTTCTAAGAAAGGAGGTACACTAGGTGCCCCCCGCACCATCATCTTAGAAATATTGCTACAAAGTCTATTAGTGAAGATTGAATTAACATTGTTGTTCTCTTGATTATACCCAGGATCAATCCCTAAAGGTGTTGGTGTGGGAGATCTTTGCTTAGTCACTAATGCTTCATCATTGTAAGGAAGAGCATGTAAGGAGGGCAAAGTGGATTCAAGGGATATCTCAATGATGTTTTTCTCTGAAGGATCCCTAGTATCACATGGATTATCCTGATCAATTTCAGCGTTATGTGTCATGGAGAGAATTCATGTGCATTTTATCATCATGAAATGAACGATTGTCATTTTTTAATACTTTCCTCTTGGTTGTTCATGAAATTAGTAAGATCATCCAATATTGAAGGGAACATACCCAATATAGTAAGAAAATTTTCAAATTGAAGAATGTCATGTGTAGAATTTATCGGCATATCTCTGTCATGGATGGATGCTATTTGTTGCAGGACTCGAGGATTCATGTTGATGAATTTGCAAAAGGTCTCAGGGTCCCCAATGTATGTAAATAAATCTTCCATTGAATAACAAGAGGAATCCATGAAATATGCAAGCAATCAAATGCTCAAAATATGAATGTAAATGAACTAAAGATGCTAGATTTTTATGCTTTTTTTTCAATGCGAATTATGTAAAGAAAAGGTGTTGTGATCAAATTTATGAGGTGCAGAAGTAAATAATAGAAAAATCAATCCTTTCAATTAGAGATATGCTTCACAACACACTTTTGAATGCAATCCTAAATGATTGTAAGTCCAAAAACTAGTGAAATTATGCAAAAATATGTAATTTTTTCACAAAATGTGAATGTAAATGTCCAAATAAAGAGTGTTGTAATGAAATTTAAGATGTGAAGAAGAGTATTATAGGGATATAAGTCAATTAGATCAATAATATCCTTCACAACATGCATTCCATGCAATTTTAATGAGTTTGCAAGTCAAACCCTAGTAAAAATCAAGCAAACTATGTAATTTTTTCACAATAAAAGCATGCAAACAACTAATAGAAAGGGTGTTGTGTGAAATTTTATGATGTATATCATATAATAACCATGTAATAATTCACCTTGTGAGAAAAAATCAGACACAACACGCCTTTAGAGTGTTTGTAGAGAGTTGACTAGTCAAACCTAGTGAAAAAGCCTAAAAACATGCAATTTTTTATCAAATTTCAATGCAAAAGTGTCAAACAAAAGGTGTTGTAAAGGATGTGGCTGAGGGAAGAAGTAAATAGGTCTGATATAAGTCTGATAAAGTTACAAATTCTGTTACAACATGCTTGTAGAGTAGTCTTGTGAAGATAAGCAATGAAAAGCTAGTTAAAACCCCTTAAATCATGCAATTTTCATCAAATTTTCAATGCAATCATGAAATGAAAAGGTGTTGTAAGGAATTTATCAGAGGGAAGCAAGGAATATGTCTAATAAAAATCCACTAAGGCCACAAAATCCACTACAACACCCCTAGGATGCAACCCTAGAGAGGAATCTAGTGCAAAACCTAGTGAAACTCAACAAAAAGCATAAATCTAAGCTCAAGTACATCAAATGCACTATGATGACCCAGGAGATAAACCGTAGGAGGGAAAATCCCCCAAGGGGACATTTTCTAATGTTACAAACCCTAAACCCTAAACCTCTAAACCTGAACCCCTACCCCCTAAACAATAAACCCTAAACACTAAATAATGCCCCTAAACCCTAACCCCTAAACCCAAGAAACCTTAAACCTTTATCTCCCTATCTCTATATCACCTTTGTCCCTCTACCTCTCAATCTCTCTCCCTATGTCTCTGGCCATGTCCCTCACACTCTATCTCTCTATCTCTCCCCTTAGTCTCCTCTATATATCCCTATTCGTCCTCTATCTCTCTCTAAACCTCTAAACCTTAACCCCTAACCCCAAAACCATAAACCCTAAACCCTAAATAATGCCCCTAAACCCAACCAACCCTAAACCTCTATCTCCCTATCTCTCCCTATCTCTCCCTATCTCTCTATCTCTATCATCCCTCTACCTCTCAATCTCTCTCTATGTCTCTTGACACGTCTCTCACTCTCTATCTCCCTATCCCTCCCCTCTGTCTCCTCTATCACTCCCAATCTCTATTAGTCCCCTCTCTCTATCTCTCTTTAAACCTAAAACCCCTAAACCCTATACCCTAAATCCTAAACCCTAAACTTGAGCGATGCTAAACTCATAAACCCTATATAATCTCTGTCATGGATGGATGCTATTTGTTGTAGGACCCAAGGATTCATGTTGATGAATTTGCAAAAGGTCTCAGGGTCCCTAATTTATGTAAATAAATCTTTCATTGAATAACAAGAGGAATCCATGAAATATGCAAGAAATCAAATGCTCAAATATGAATGTAAATGAACTAAAGATGCTAGATTTTTATGCTTTTTTTTCAATGCGAATTATGTAAAGAAAAGGTGTTGTGATCAAATTTATGAGGTGCAGAAGTAAATATCAGCAATATCAGTCCTTTCAATTAGAGATATGCTTCACAAAACACTTTTGAATGCAATCCTAAATGATTGTAAGTCCGAAAACTAGTGAAATTATGCAAAAATATGCAATTTTTTCACAAAATGTGAATGTAAATGTCTAAATAAAGAGTGTTGTAATGAAATTTAATATGTGAATTAGATTATTTCAGTGATATCAGTCAACTATATCAATAATATCCTTCACAACATGCATTCCAAGCAAGTTTAACAAGTTTGCAAGTCAAACCCTAGTAAAAATCAAGCAAAATATGTAATTTTTTCACAATAAAAGCATGGAAACAACTAATAGAAAGGGTGTTGTGTGAAATTTTAGGATGGATATCAGATAATTACCATGTAATAAGTCACCTTGTGAGAAAAAATCAGACACAACACGCATTTAGAGTGTTTGTAGAGAGTTGACTAGTCAAACCTAATGAAAAAGCCTAAAAACATGCAATTTTTGATCAAATTTCAATGCAAAAGTGTCAAACAAAAGGTGTTGCAAAGGATGTAACTAAGGTAATTAGTAAATATGTCTAATATAAGTCTGATAAAGTCACAAATTCTTTTACAACACGCTTGTAGAGTAGTCTTGTGAAGATAAGCAATGAAAAGCTAGTGAAAAACCCTTAAATCATGCAATTTTCATCAAATTTTCAATGCAATCATGAAATGAAAAGGTGTTGTAAGGAACATATCAGAGGGTAGTGAGGAATATATCTGATAAAAATCCACTAAGGCCACAAAATCCACTACAACACCCCTAGAATGCAAGAGAGGAATCTAGTGCAAAACCTAGTGAAAATGCAAGTTTCAAACCCTAGGTATGAGATCTAAATGAAATTATGTAATGAAATGGAATGCTACAAGGAAAAATAAGACTTGAAAGAGTGTAAAAGATAGTAGTAAAATCTGAAACCAAATTTTAGTTACCAACCCTAGCTCATGCACAAACTAGGTCTCATAAAAACACACAATTTCAAGCAATTTTGACGAAAAGGACAATGAAAATGCAATACAAATTAGCAATTGATGATGAATTTTTGAATTTTATATCAAACATTACAAACCCTAAATTCTGACATTACAAACCCTAAACCTCTAAACCCGGACCCCTAACCCCCAAACAATAAACCCTAAACACTAAATAAACTTGAATCCCTAAACAATAAACAATAAACCCTAAACCTTTAATAAACCCTAAATAAATAATGTAAATGTCCAAATAAAGAGTTTTGCAATGAAATTTAAGATGTGAAGAAGAGTATTTCAGGGATATCAGTCAATTAGATCAATAATATCCTTCACAACATGCATGCCATGCAAGTTTAACAAGTTTGCAAGTCAAACCCTTGTAAAAATCAAGCAAAATATGCAATTTTTTTTCACAATAACTGATAGAAAAGGTGTTGTGTGAAATTTTATGATGGATATCATATAATAACCATGTAATCAGTCACCTTTTGAGAAAAAATTAGACACAACATGCCTTTAGAGTGTTTGTAGAGAGTTGACTAGTCAAACCTAGTGAAAAAAGCCTAAAAACATGCAATTTTCAATCAAATTTCAATGCAAAAGTGTCAAACAAAAGGTGTTGTAAAGGATTTGACAGAGGGAAGAAGTAAATAGGTCTGATATAATTCTGATAAAGTC
The DNA here is from genome assembly GCA_027924645.1 of Cunninghamia lanceolata. Classification (NCBI taxonomy): domain Eukaryota; kingdom Viridiplantae; phylum Streptophyta; class Pinopsida; order Cupressales; family Cupressaceae; genus Cunninghamia; species Cunninghamia lanceolata. The sequence continues at coordinate 14,080,822 of BSBN01000854.1, forward strand.
ACAAATTCTGTTACAACACGCTTGTAGAGTAGTCTTGTGAAGATAAGCAATGAAAAGCTAGTGTTCAAACCCCTTAAATCATGCAATTTTCATCAAATTTTCAATGCAATCATGAAATGAAAAGGTGTTGTAAGGAATTTAGGGTTTAGTGTTTAGGTTTTAGGGGTTAGGGCTTAGGGGCATTATTTAGGGTTTATGGTTTATAGGTTAGGGTTTAGGGTTTAGGCGCATTATTCAGGGTTTACAATTGCTTGTCAAAAGAAGTCTCTCTCTCTCTCTCTCTCTCTAAATCCCTCAACCCTAAATAATGCCCCTAATCCCTAACCCATAACCCCTAAACCCTAAACCTGAGAAACCCTAAACCTCTATCTCCAAGTATCTCTCCCTTATCTCCCTGTCTATCATCCCTCTACCTCTTAATCTCTCTCCCTATCTCTCTGAACATCTCACTCACTCTCTATCTTCCTATCTCTCCCTCTGTCTCCTCTATCTCTCCCAATCTATCTCCTTTCTCTACCTATTTATCTCTTCCTATCTCTTGCCTCTCTCTCCCCTATCATTCCTCTATCTCCCTATCTCTCTGGACATCTCTCTCTCTCTATCTCTGTATCTCTCCCCTAAGTCTCCTCTATCTCTCCCTATCTGTCTTCTCTCTATCTCTCTCTACCTAGCTATCTCTCCATATCTCTCTCTTGCCTCTCTCCCCTATCATTCCTATATCTCCCTATATCTCCCCTCTATCTCTCACTCTCCCTTATTGATGAAGGAAATGAAAACAAGAAAACTAGGACTCCCTCTCTCTCTCAATCCTCTCTTTCTATCTCTACCCCTCTATATGTATATCTCTGCATCTCTATATCCTCTCACTCTATCTCAATCCCCCTCCCTCTCCCTCTCTCTCTCCATGCACATACCCATTAGGTAGGCTATTTTTCATATGGTGGTCATATCCTTTAGGTCCAATCACCTCCAAACTTCACAAATAGATATAGAGCATAATTCTAAGCATCTTTCATAAAGACCACTTCTCTACATAGGTGCAACTACTACCACTTTTTCATTGTTTTCCACATTAAATACTTATTCTTTTCTATTTTCCAAGTCCTACATGTGTCCAAATTGTACTGTTTGTCAAGTTTTTAGTCTAATTGTTAGTCCTAACTCTGATGGATGTTAAAATGTTAGTATAGTTAGATTTATCCTTAGGTAACATTAATTTACACATTGTTGCACAAACAACCACACTCAAAAATAACCTTACCTAATTAAGGTTAACCTTTAAGGTTCTTTCATTTGGTGAGCCTAACAGATCCAACTAGTTCAATCTTCTTATATTCCATGCTTAGCCTTCCAAGAGAGTTCATGCCATGTTAACTTTGCATTATGTCCTCACTTTCCTCTTCCTAGTTGTAGTACTCTTTTTTTTTCTAATCCTATCCCTATATCATACTATTGTTGTGGACTTTTCTTTCCATCTTCATCAGCATAATCCTAGTTATCCTATTTTGAGCTTACCATTTATCCTTAGCCATGTCTTGTACTTCTTCTATTCATGTCAATTTTAATGACCTCCAAATTTTCCATAGACCCTAATCTCCACCAAACCCTAGACCCTCACCCATATCCTTATTTTCCTAAGAAAATCCCTTCCCTAAACATCATTTGATCATGTGTCTCCTTCCATCACTAGACAGGTGCCCCTACTTTCTATTATTCATCCAATACAATCCCAATGTCATAGCTCACATCTCCACACCTACATTCATAGACTCCATTCCCCCTATTGACACCATCATTGATAATCATTTTAAGGAGTCTCCCTTGAATAATCATTAAACCATGGATTATCCCATATCCCCATCTTACACTTCCCCCACCTTTGAACCCTTAGAAGATGACATTTAGCTATCCCCACCATTACCAATTACACTTTCTAGCAATCCCACATAAGACACCTTACCCATCACTTCACCTAGGTCATCACTAATTAAACCACCTCATTACTCCATTCAACCATACTCATACCACCCCTTTCTCACTCCACCACCTATATTAACGCATGATTCACCCCATGAAATGCTATAGTTACCACAATGCCAATTCACTCTACCATCATTCTTCATATTATCTTATGAATCACCATCCTTTCTTCCCATTCCTTGAGACATCATACCATGACACACACCAATGAAGATAATTAAAAAAAACCATTTTTATAGTTCCAGGAAATAGATATCGATTTCCTAGAACTATAAAAATGGTTTTTTTAAATTGTTTTCATTGGTGTGTGTCATGGTATGATGTCATCCATTTCCTGGAACTATAAAAATGGTTTTATAAACCACAAAATGGATATCCATTTTGGTTTGGTATCCAAACCAAAATGGATATTTTTAACATGCCTATGAAAGTCAAAGTTAGCCAATTCACGAATTTAGCTAAGTAAAGACACGATTTTTTTTCCATTGCCACTATTTGGCCTGCGATGATCCTACACATACCCCATTATCAACCATATTTCTGGATTGCCTGAACAAGGTGAGAGGTTCTACCATTTAAAAACTTTATATGCTGATTTGATTAGGAATTTCTCTGTTGAAGGTGAACCTGCAATACAGTTGCATTCAAGTAAGAATGAGGTTAAAGGAATTCTTAGGTCCTCACTTTCAAACCCTTGGAAATCTATAGCTATATGGTTGATGAAATATTTCACATGTGATGGTCAATTTTCCTTAGTTCTAGGACCAATAATGAAAATGTTGATTTTTCTAAGGCATGGGAATGCACACCCTAAATTCAACATAAATATTCCCAACTTTCTGTACTCTGCCATTAGAGCAACTACAGAAAAGTATCAACAAAACAAGGGTCCTATGAAACACCATGGCCTCATTTTTCTAATAGTCAAACATCACTTTTTGTCTCAAGCTAATGGGGAAGAATTATGGAAGACATTTCTAGATAACAAACCCCAGGATAGAGAACCAGAGAGAGCTCAAGAAGTGGGTGAGGGTTCCTCTACCCAGCAAGAATAGGAGGCAGAGCCTTCAACTTCCTCTGCAGCTATTGAAAAAGGTAAGAAGTCCTCATTAGAGGAAACTTCATCTGCTACCCCTATTTCTGACAAGAAAAGAAAAGGAAAAGAAATTAGAGAACTTGTTACTGAGCATACACCATATATGACTCACTCAGCAAGGAGAAAGATGACTTTGGCTGAGGAGTCTTTTCCAAAGGAAAGCCAGGGTCAGAAAACAAAGAGAATTTCAAAGAAAATTGACTCTGACATATAGTATTGGGTTGAAGAGCCATCCCATGACTCAAATGACATTCCTCTAGTAAGAAAGAAGAAGCAAAGAGAGATTTCTCCTAAGCCATATGTTCATCTAAGTCCAACTTCACAACACTCTCCTACTCCAGATTTAGAACAAAAAGAAACTTATACTATTTCCTGCAATTCTGAGGTTGATACACCTGTTCCGGAGGCACCTGCTCCACCTATGCTATGGAGAAGCAAGAGGAAAAGGCAGCTCTCCCAAACTGTAAAAGATACTGCTCTCCTAGCTGAAGTCCTTTTGGGTTTCAGAACTTCTAAGGAGAAAGCTAGGCATTCATCAGTGCCAGTAGTTGCAGAGAAGACCCGAGAAGAAAATCAGGACATGGTGGCTGCAGGGGAAGTTGAAGCAGAGAAAATGGATGTAGCTGGCAGTGAAGAGCCAATGGCTATGGGTGCCCCTAATGTACATCAAATAGAAGAAGAAACATGAGAATATTCTCACCCCTTTGACCAAGAGGATACTAAAATTTCAAAAGAACAATAGATGTTAGAGGAGATTGATAATCTAAAAAGATTATTATGGGGGAAGAACCTGATTATCACTAACCTCAAAAAGGTCAAGATGGAGATAGAGGAGGAGCAAAAATAGGTAATTAAGAAATTGCAAACAGAGCTCCAGAGTAAACAACAAAAATTCAGGAGAAGGAGGCAAAATTAGAAGCCTAGAAGACTGAAACAGCTAAAATCCTTAAGGAAAAGGAGGCAGAGGCAATACAAAACATTTCTGATCTTACCAAGGTTAGAGACAATGGTCTCATAATAATTGCAGCAGTAATTAAGAAAGTACAGAACCAAGATAAACAATTGACTTGGGCCAACAATAAAATAGATGATCAGGACGAATATATTCATGAATTAGCTGGCCCAAGGGTAACTAATGAGCAAGAGGTACAAATAGATCCATATGTGAGTCCAATCCCCATTCATATTCCTAAGGCCCTGTTCCACTGGGAAAGGAGATGTAGAGAATATGAGGCTTCTAAGCCTATGCTGCAATTACAGAGGGTGGTTACTACCATGACAAAAAGAGTAGAAACCCTAGAGGAAAAAGTCATTCAAATGGCCTCTATTTCTTCTGAGATTCTATCTTGCAGGCCTCCAAGTGCCAGTTATGCTATGTTCTTATAGGAGAGTGTTCTGTAGAGGAAGCTATCTTTGGTCTTGTCTGATCTGACTGAGAACACAAAAACATTAGAGGGGTTCATGGAAGCATATACAAGGAGTTCTGATGAAGACAAAAATATTCTGTGTGAATTATATTTGCATGGTTTCTGTGTTGATGATATGACCTTTATTATTAACTATTTTGTAGGGGAATGTCAGCTCAAAGCATTCATGTCACTGATGAGAAATCATCAAATTTGGAATGAGAGAATGGAGGCTCACCTCAAGAAGGATATAGAAACAAATCTTTTCATTAGAAAGGAGTGTCCAAACCCTTATGTTTTTGAGGTCTAATTCAAAGCATATGTCTATCACCCTGAAAATCGGACCAAAATTTTGCCATTGTATTTGAAAAATCTGCAAGAGTGTTCCATTGATTTTGGTCTTTTTATGAACAATTTAGCTAATCCAGTGCGTGCAGTAGCAAAGAAAAGGTGGAACATTCTAACTTTAGAGCATAAATTGAGAGAAGTGGTGACTCCTGCTAACTTAAGATTATTTATGAGGAAGGCAAGATTAATATCCAAAATGATGGATAAACATAAACAGGAGTGGAAAGGTGGTTGTTTCAGACCCCCTCTCATCATTGACCCACTACCTATCTAGGCTGAGCAAATGGAAGATGAAAAGTTGCAGGAGTGGTTGAAGCAGGTTGATCAGTACAGGGGAAATGGTAATACCAACTGCACCACTTGGACTACCTATGCACAAGACTGCAGCTTGACTGACAGGATACTCCACTAGAATAAATCTAGATTGTGAGAAGCAGGAGGACCTACTAATCCTTAAGTACAGGGGGAAATGATGAGTACCAGGTAGCACCCATGAAATACATCTTTTTACCTCTCTTTTTCTCCCTTTTTATTCCATTGTCCTGATGACTGCACCAAAATAGGCTAACAAGTTTGTTCTAATTATGATTAATAAGAGATGAATTACTTAAGATCATGATTTCTAATTGAAGGACTAATGTGCATTGAATTGATGGAAATATACAGAAATCTTCTCTTTTTGAATCAACAGGTGCAAGTGTTTAGGTCGACAATTTTGTGCATCTTGGGAGGTAGTCCTAATGATCTCCGGAGTCAACATCAGCCTTCCACGAATAGTCTCCAATGCTTGCAAATTTGATTAGAAAGGTTTTTGGGATAAGAAGGTGAAGCATCTCCGGAGTTAGGTTGAAGTCTTGAGCATCTCCAGAGCTGAATGTGAAGGTCACAAACATATCTCCGGAGGTACAGACAGAAACATACATCTTCGGTGCCTTTTTAGAATAGTGCAGATTTCCAGCACAATTGTTGGTCAGACACTCCCAGTGGTGATTGGGATGCTTCTGATGTTCTCAAATCATCACCTAAGTAATTAAGGGCAGTCTATAGTTAACTGTTGGAAGTTTTTATCTCTTTTTGGTTTTTACATGAGTTACTGATAAATTGATTTAATACCTATATTTTAGGGCCTCGATGTCCAATTGTATTTAAAACTAAGACTCAGATTCAGTTTGGACTTCTGTTCCACTCGATCTATTTTTATTGCATGGATATTTATTCTATAGTTAGATTGTTAGTAGAATAAAGAGATTGATGTTATCTCTTAGATGAACTAGTAGAATAGGGAGAGTGATCTCTCATCACAGATTTAGATATAAACTTACAGAAGTAGCAGCAAAAAGGATAGTGATTATTCTTCTGATTTCTGTAATCTCATTTTGATAACAATATTTTTTTGAATACAAAGTTGATGGAATTAGACTGAATTGAGTTATGATCTTATTCTCTGGTGCCGATTCTTTACTTTAGTCTTCAACCCTAAGGGTGTGGAGTAAGGGCCCACTCTCACCACCAAGGCAAAAGGCTAGTACTGTTATTTGTTATTTCATGTTTGCTTCAGAAGATTCTTACTGTTTTCGTAGATAGATGCATGTTTCAGTTTATAGATTTGCTTTAAGTAATTTGTTGTTCAATTCTATTTTCAATATTTTTGGAATTCATTTCATAGCATATAGATCAGTTTCTTTAAATTAGTAAAAGTCATTGGAGTTAGTTAGATAAAATTGGCAACTATAGGATTCCTAATTGCAGATAGCCAAGGACACATCCTTGGATTTGACATCTAAAATATGATTAAATGATGAGGTACAATGACCCTTGTCAGTATTGTCAGGATCTGCAACCACAACAAAAATATCTCCTGTACACACCACAAGTAAACATGTTTGTACATTTGAGTTGAACAAAGTAAATCAAATGTTCAAAACTTTATTACAATCTAGAATATAAATCAATTATGTAACTTACCTATAACAACTAAATCTAATACACATTTGTAATCAGCTGAATATATAGGATCATATACATCTACAATGTCACTATCTTCAAAAGGAGTCATTGATACTATTTGTTTTATTTCCCATTGTGAAACAAATCCATCCCTTACATTTGGACATTGTAGAATATTTGCATTGTTCTCAATGCAATCAACATAGAAACATAATTTTTCTCTCACTTGAATAGTAAGAGGCTTGCTATGTCCTTTAGTCATGACTTGATGCAAACTTCTAACAACATTAATTGCTTGATAATTATATGGATTCGATCGATCAATATCTGCACGTATGAACAAATTGTTGAGCATCTCAATTAAACCTAAAATTCAATTAAATCACATGTGTACTTAAATTTAAATATTAAAGTTTTCAAATAACATAAATTTAATTAACATACCTTTAACTTTCCAAAAATAGTGTTTGTTGTCTATTGAGTCACGAGCACCAAAATAGATTTTGCACCATTCAACAATTTGATTTGCATTTCGTATGGTGTTACCTGCAATTTCATGTTGGTGAAGTGCCCAGGTAAGAGGTAAGAATTTAAAAATGTTCACATGTACATCCAACTATTAAAATACATGTAGATCAATTACATAAATCATTGTAGACTTGTATTCAATAATTTTAAATTTTGTAAATTATGTATCTAGTACATTACCTACAAGTTCATATTGGCGAAGTGCACGTTTTACACATGCTCCTACTCCATCATGCTCTCCTTTTCCATGTCCACTCTCAAAAAAATTTCACAAAAACTTTATGCTAGATTTAGCATGTTGTTGCGTTAACCAATTAAATGCTTTTGCAGACTTAAATTATCCTGTATAAATAGTTATATATAAACAACGATTTGAAAACCAAAAATTAGTTAAAAATTCAAGTCTTAAAATTTTATAAATTTTTAAATTAAAAATTAAAAATTAAAAAATAATAATAAAATCAACACTTACCAGCACATTCATCAAACCAAATCCAGTGTTGTAATGCATTAATGCCATGTTGTCTCAAATCTTCAAAAAACATTCGAAAGCAATGTGCTACATAGCTTCTATCATGACCTGTATCATCACTGATATAAAAGTGAACCTCCTTGATGATAATTCGATCATCTTCAGTACTCTCTACCTCATCTACAAATAATTTAGCATGTCTATAGAAAACTTGTACAAAGATTGCAATTTGCTCTAAATGATAATATTGACTTTGAATCTCAGTTTGAGGACTAAATGTATAATTTTTAGAAAAATCTACAATAGAGAGAATACAACCTAGTGGAAAACAATCCTTTGAGTCACAAAATTGCTTAGCATGTCATCTTGCGCCATGATAATGTTGGATATGTGGGTATACAATGTTACCAAATTTGTTCATAAACTCGTTGCAGGGCGATTCACTCTCTCTCAAAATAATTTTCTAGATTCAGCCCCTGACTTCGTCGAGTATTTCTCATATTCAAATATCTTCCAAAAAACTAACATTGAATGATCAATATTCTCAAATGGTAAAAATTTCATCAAATTTCCGTAATCTACACATATATTTCTTATACAATGTACATTGAATTCATCTGAATCTTCTAATTTTTCACATAAGATAGACTTCACAAATTGTGTTGTACTTCTAGGGATGGCTACATTTGGATTAACTATTGCCATAAGATTTTTATATGACTGTAGGTGTAGATGAAATTCAACATGATTTCGGCAACAACAAGTTTCACGTACTTTATTTATACGTACAAAACTTGGTCGTAAATTCTCAAATATCCTTTGGGAAATCTTCACCTGTGAAAATTCTTGCTTAAATGCATCAAAAAATTTACTTTGTGTTGTATCTATAAAATGCTTTGGATGAACAATTTTTTTACCATCTTCGTCTTTTATTTGTATAGTGTCCCTTATATTGGAAGAAACACGGGAGTGATCAGTCCATATCTAATTACTTTTTGTTTTACATCTTTTGAAATTCTATCTCTCTAATGGACTCGACAAATATTTACCCAATTATTTTCAATGTTTTCATCTAATATGTTTTTCTTCTTGATATATCTTTGAATAGTTCTCCTAGATACATTTACTAATTAGGAAATTGCTTTAACTTGTCTTCTATGTGATAATTTATTACTAGAAATTACAGTCATCAATGCTCTATGTGTAGCACTTAAATTAGAACTTTGAGTCTTGGTTTGAATAGAATCTAATGTTGTTTGCAAGTTTTCAATTACTGTCTGATTTACTAAATTTGAATTTTTTTCTTATTATCAACTCCTACAACTCCAAAACAGGGGTCATTTATTTTTGCCTAAATAACTTTGCACATAATTGTGCTATTCCAATTAGAGATTTATCTTTAAAAAATTCTTCCCAAATTCTTTTAGAGTGCAATTTTATTGTGCTTTCAGGTAACATATGTTCAGGTGAAATGTTTTTGAAAAAAGCATCCTCATCCATCTCCATAAGATTTTTCATTCCATGCAAAACATTTCTATCACTACTACCAATTTCATCTTGTACTTGTTCATTAACACGCCCTTCAACTTGTTCATCAATAATGTCAATGGGTTGTTCTTGACTAGATTTTCCTAGAGTTTTTTCATCTCTTTTCCAATCATACAACCTTGCTCTAGTTCTTTTATTCCCCATCACAAATTGATTGTTTTAATTCACCTACACACACATATACATCATAATAAATAACTCATGAAGTTCAATTTCTACATGTGGTAAAATGAGTAAATAAGTTGAGAATTATGTTACATACCTTGAAAATGTGTAGCCTCTCTTGCCAAAAAAACTCCTTTTGTGTGGTTTCTCCAAATGCTTGAATTGAAAAAAATTTAAAAAATAATTTTTAACCTCTATTGTGAAAAATTGTGCTTCTTCTATTTTCTCCTTGATGCTTGAATTAAGAAAAAACATAAAAAATGAAGCCATATATATATAAGTCTTAAAAAAATTAAAAAAAAAAAAAAAAACCGCCGACCGATGGTGGTCACCGGAATTATTTAATTTCAGGCGAGTTGATTTCGTCCCCAAATCGAGTCAGGCGAGTCTATCTCGCCCCCAAATCAATTCGCCCAAATAAAAAAAAAACCGTTGACCGATGGTGGTCACCGGAATTATTTAATTTTAGGCGAGTTGATTTCGCCCCCAAATCGAGTCAGGCAAGTCTATCTCGCCCCCAAATCAATTCGCCCAAAATCGTCTATGTGGCATCTTACATGGCAACCACCTCCTCATTTTCTATGGTTTTCTGAAATTCTCAACTTAAATTGAATATTTCTTCAATCAGAATAGGTTATTTCAAAAATAAAAAAATACCCTTTTGTAGAGCTCTGAGTCTAGAATCCAACTATGATTTAAAAAAAAAAATTGATTAGTTTTAATATGTTTTTTTTTAATTATTGCAAGTAAGTTGTTAAAATCAGAGATGACACTAATTAGATTTTTTTTTAAAATATCAAAACACATCCATTTTTTTTCAAAATCATATGGTGCACTAGAGGAAAGAGTCCTCTCCAAAAGGGTATAATTGGTTTTGTGAAAATGATAAAAAAAAATTAGAAAAGTTGACGTGGAATGAAAACTATCAGATTCTATAAAGTTTGACTTTAAAACGATATTACAAAGAAAATATGCATTGAAAACTATTTTTTTTTTCTCCATGCACTAGATATTGAACTCCTCTATTTGGGAAAAAAAAAATTAGGGAAAAATAAGATTGTTTGCTCTTCTTTTTGTGACGTGGACTCAAAGTCACTTTCTCCTGAAATTTTCAGCAATTCAAAATTTACTCTTAAATTTATAAAAAAAATTGTCAAAATAATTTTCTGAATTTTAAAAAAAATTACAAGCATAAAATTCATCAAGAGATCTACATTTCATTGGTTTAAATCATTTTGAAATTCAAAACATAAATGCCACTTTTATGAGGTCGAAGTTCAGAATTTTTTGTTGTTGTTGGTCGATTCCTTTATAAAGTGTGACATAGGTTTGTGCTTTTACCCTCCTATTGCATTTAAGACAAATGTTCTAGACAACCAAAGTTGGGAAGTTGTTCCATATAAGATTCAAACCTGGGATCTTGATCTTCAATGACAAACCCTCCAAGAGACTGGGAATATTAGGGGGAGTAACCCAGACCAGACCCTATTTGTCAAGGAAATGATGCCATAAACTCAAAGTCAGTTCACAATGAACAAATAAAAGGTCATTATCCTCACTTTTAGCTCTACACATAACCCATTGAGATGGACCCATCTTACCCAGAAGCTGCAATCTATCCCATGTCAAAGCACGTCGTTTCCAAGCAATCCAAAGAAAAGCATTTGCCTTAGGTACACCCTTAGGAATCCATATCTTCAATCCAAAAGCAAGGATAGTGTCATTAGGTTTACAGAAGAAATGATGAAAGGCAGAGCTAACAGATATTCTACCACTTCTATGACCTCCCCATACCATGGAATGGTCATTATCTGCTAGAGAGATAGGCCAATTATCGAGATTTGCCTGGAAAGCATTGCAAGCTCCGTCCAACTCTCTAACAGGACAAATAAGTTTGTCTCCTCGAGGGAGGTGCATTCATCATGTAGTCTTTTACCAGTGTTCCCACATAATCCTCAAAATGAGAAACAAGAGGCCGAAAAAATTAAATATCTTTCAAGGCCTTGTCTTCAAGCCAACAATTGTGCCAAAATCTGATTTTATCCGCCCTACCTGCTTTCCATTTAATATCTGGAATGATTAGCTTGCAATAGGACCTTATAAAATTCTAGATACTAGAATCCAAGGGGAGATTGGTTGATTTCTTACAGAGGTCATCCAACCCATTCTAAAGATATTTTTCTTAAATCACCTTGCTCCAATATCTATATTTTTCTTCATAAATTCTCTAGGCCAATTTGGCACCTAAAGCTTTATTCATCTTCTTACAATCCCTGAACCCTAAGCCTCCCATCTTCTTAGGTAGAAAACATCATCCCACTTGAATATACTATATTTATATGTATTCTCATTGCCACGCCAAAGAAAAATATGTATTTTAGCCACTTTGCTGGGAAGCTAAAACACCGACATGACATACATTGGGATCAAGGCCAACAATGCCTTAACCAAAGTACTCTTATTGGCAAGTGATAACCATCTACCTTTCCAGAAGGCCAACATTCCTTGAACTTGATCAATTACATTTCTCCATTCAACTTTTGAGGATCTTTTATCCAACAACGACATCCCCATATATTATCTTGGGAGTTTGTTTACTAGGTAACCTAAAATTATTTGAATCTCCAAACTCTCCAAACAAAACTCCTTGAGGAAAAAGATTCTAGAATTAGTGGCATTTACCTTTTGACTAGTCACCTACTCATATTGTATCAAAACTTTCTTAATGCAATTGGCTTCTCTAACCAAGGCTTCACCAAAGAGAAGTGTATCATCCACAAATTGTAGATGTGTGATGTTTCTTATCCCCCCAAACACCTGCAACAAAAAAGGAGAAAGGGGGTCCCCTTGTCATAAACTCCTTTTAGCATTGAAGAACTCTGTAACATAACCATTGATTAACAAAGCATAATATATTGAAGAGATGCAACTGTATATCCAATTACAACAAGCTTTAGTCAAGCCAACCTTACACATCACTTTCATTAGGAAATCCTAAGAAATCCCATTATATGCCTTGTTCATATCTAGCATGATAACCATGCCTTCTTTCTTCCTCAACTTTATGGAACAAATAGTCTTGTGATCTAAGATTATACCATCCAATATTTGTCTTCCCTAGAGGAACCCACTCTATTACCCATAAATAAAGGGCCTCCCATGAGCACTTTATCCCATTCAAACTCAGATTGAAAAACAATTTGCAAAAACCCTAATGCAAGGAAACTTACCTTCGACAAGAGACCAAGCCATTTTTTAGTGATCCACAATTTGATCCTTTCCATAGATGACCAAATGCTAATGAACTTTGCAATGACTACATTCTTCTTCAATTTCTCCACCTTTGAATTCAAGAAATTATCTAGAATTTGGATACACGGAGTTTCCTTAAATACCTCCACATTAACATTGCATATAGAAATTTCTTCCATCCTTACACTCCTTTTCCTTTTCCAAAGCCTGAAACTCCTTGATGAATAAGTTACCAAGCTCTTGAGAGTCATCCTTATTTTTAGAATGTGATGACAACGACACAGCTCTAGGGCCTTCCTATTTTCCAACGCCTAGTCTTGCTTTGCCACCTTCACCAAAATTGTCAATTTTGCATCCTTCACTCATTTTTTCCTTTTTATATTGACAACCATTTTCATGTGCCAAAAAACATTAGAACTATTTTATTTACTATATACATGGACACAAATTTTATTGTATCTACATTATTTAGTTTGTGTATTGAATGTGGTTTGCTAAAAACTATAATTTAATTATAATATTTTTTGTATTTGTTCTGGTTAACTATTTCCATCAAATTTTCAACTATAATTAACAAATTAAAAGAATTTCTCAAACGAACAAATCAAAATATAAATACAAAAATATTTCAAATTAATAGATCAAAATATTTTCTTAACCCATAAACTCACATACTCTTTCCTTTCATTTAATATATACAAAATAATATTTAATTTTCTAACATTTTTTTGGACATTTTTCGAGTTTTATTTTCTACTTTCTTGTTACAGTTTGAGAAGGAGAAGAATGATATTATCCAAAATTTTCTAGTGATAACAACATATCTTTGTTTTTACACACTATTTATTTTGGATTTATATTATATTTATTATTAAATATTAAAATAGTGACACTTACATGCTACTTATTTTGGATTTATATTATATTTATTATTAAATATTAATAATTTGACATGTAAATAGTTGTCAAATTCAAGATAAAAGGTAAAGAGTTTGTTAACAATTCACGCCATTACACTCCACCCCTTGCTCCCATTATAAAATACGGCTCGGCATTAATTAGCTATAAGTGGGGATAAGGATGCCTCATTCACTAGGGTGTGTCTTAATAAATGAATTCAATTTTTTTCCACTTTTTGAGATTATATTTGATATTTAACACATCCTCATGACTAGAAAACCATGTCTAAATGTGTGGTGCTTGAGCACATGAACATCATAAACATTAGTTCTACAATAAATTGTTGTTCTTTGTATAAGGGGGATTCTCGTGGCTTTAAATTGCTTAAGAAATAGCACAAGAGTCTTGCATCATCTACACGTGTGATGTAGGAATATTTTTTGAACATGTATGAAAATGCGGTGGATAAAATATTTTTATAGTAGATTTGAGTTTATCAAATTCCAAAATTGTATTATTGAGCAACGGTGCCAAGGATAGTTGATTATAAGGCTTGAGTGAAGGTGTTCAAGCTTTTATCCAAAATCAAACCTTTCAGATGGAATCTGTGGCATGCGGCCTAGCTCCATAAATCAGATTTAAGTCTGAAAACAAGTTCTCTTCAAAACATAAATATCTATAATTAAAGATATTTTTAGTTGGAAATTGGTTTGTTTGCAGTGTAATAAATTGTAAATTTCTTTTGGACCAGGTTGTGTTGTTTGTTTGGAACCTTAAAAAAATTATACAGTCTGCGCCAGTAGATTTATACAATTAAGGATATCGATTTATACAATTAAAGATATCAATTTACTTTGATAATATTGTCAAAATAAAGGGAAAACTACTGATGGACACAATAGACAAAGTAGTTGTAAGAAAAATATATGTATCCTCCTATTAACATAGCCTTGAATGTTAGATGAATAATAGTACATAAAATAGCCTGAATTGGGCTTCCAATCCCGTGCCTTCACAAAGTGATGTCGCCTAATCTATGCATACTCTGGGATCAAAGGAAAAGAGGACTGGAACCAATTAAATAAGAGAGACAACTGTTAAACAAGGGCAGAAGAGAGAGAACTATTCTACAATAAGAAATTGACCTTATGATTAATATTTAATAATCCATCTTGTATAAAAATAATTGTCTGGCAGCATAGACAAAATTCATAACAGATGTCCTTAATGTTGCACTTCACAGCACCACAGGTTTGGATTATAAAATTAAAAATGGAGTTAAGGCAAATAAACTTACAAGAGAGTGGAGACGAAATATCTGAACAAAGGACCATAACGAAAAAGAGAATTAGGCATAATTTCTACATTACTGTACCACATAAGTCTAAGCAAGTCAAAGACCAAGCAACAAAGATAGATCATGGCCATTGATGCTCCTCCCATCAGCTCTGATCCTACATTAGATATTGCCATTATCAATGTCAAAACAATGTGCTCCAGAAAGGTTGTCCCAACTCCCACAACAACATCCATCAGGAAAAAAAAAAAGAATACCCAAATGAATTCACTTGCCTTGCTATATTTCTACACAACTAAATCGCAAGCAAGTTGCGAATAAATTTACGAGAAGAGTGACTTTTGTGGTGGATTCTAAGCCCAACCCCAAGAGGGTCGTCACAACCAAGCCCAAGAAGCAAATATTAAAAGATCATAAACCCATAAAAAAGGCAATTAAGCCTATTAAAATCTTATTTGAAAACCGAAAAAGTTGCATGATCTCTTGCATTTGAGGGCCAAAGATGGGCATAGGAGCCGCACTCTGACAAGTCCATGGCTTCCCTGCTAAAGCATGCCTATCACAGCCATCTTTAGGGCTGTAAAATAATACAAGCACATGTTCCACCCCTAAATCGAAACAAACTTTCAAGCAAATGCAGCTGGCAGCTGTAAAGCTGAAGCCTGAAACTTACGACAGCACCCTGCCTGCCTGTGCCAAAATGGGCGCTTTGGAACACAGTTTGGGCAACCAGCACAGGATAGAGTAAGGGGGATTTTTGTCAGATGTTATTGTTGCAACTGCCCTCTGCCTGCAACGTATGCTACATTACATTGAACATAAGAAACATGCTTTAATTTTTGCCAAGTAGATTTTCTTTCCATTTCCTCAAATGAAAATTTATAAAATCAGCAAGCTAAATTCTGCGAGCCAATAAAGAATTGGAAATAACAGCAAGCAAATTTAATAAATATAGCAACGCATTTTTTTAAACGTGAAGATTAAGACCCTGTAATTAAATTTTACAAGAAAAATGAAAATGAAGGGCTAATCAGAGAGAATTTTACATCAAATATGTTAATGCATAGTATACTATCATAATCCACAATAGAAAATACATATTTAGATGACAATATAATATCCGAATTCTAAATTTTATTGCCACCCAGGGCACAAATTCTAGCTTCATCTGGCTTGGCTGAAATACAAGGAAGCCATATTCCATTTAATATAAATCCATGCTATGAAGGCACACATATACAAGGTCTATTTTAGAAAAACTCGTCTATTTTAGAAAAACTCGGACACAAGAACTAAGCCTGCCAGATGCAATAGAACAGCCTAAAGCCCACCACGAAGACGAAGCACAAGGAGGAGGGTTGATTCCTTCTGAATGTTATAATCAGCAAGAGTACGCCCATCTTCAAGCTGCTTACCAGCAAAAATCAACCTCTGTTGATCAGGAGGAATGCCTTCTTTGTCCTGGATCTTGGCCTTTACATTATCAATAGTGTCAGAGCTTTCCACCTCCAAAGTGATAGTCTTCCCAGTCAAGGTCTTAACAAAAATTTGCATACCACCTCTGAGTCGAAGTACAAGATGTAGAGTGGATTCCTTTTGAATGTTATAATCAGCTAATGTCCGACCATCCTCAAGCTGTTTTCCAGCAAAGATGCGCCTCTGCTGGTCTGGGGGAATGCCCTCCTTATCCTGGATCTTGGCCTTCACATTGTCAATGGTGTCTGAGCTCTCCACTTCAAGAGTAATGGTCTTCCCAGTTAGGGTTTTGACAAAAATTTGCATACCTCCTCTTAGACGGAGTACAAGGTGGAGAGTGGATTCCTTCTGAATGTTATAATCAGCCAATGTTCGTCCATCTTCAAGCTGTTTTCCCGCAAAGATGAGCCTCTGCTGGTCTGGGGGAATGCCTTCCTTATCCTGGATCTTGGCCTTCACATTGTCAATGGTGTCTGAGCTCTCCACTTCAAGAGTAATGGTCTTCCCAGTTAGGGTTTTGACAAAAATTTGCATACCTCCTCTTAGACGGAGTACAAGGTGGAGAGTGGATTCCTTAGACGGAGTACAAGGTGGAGAGTATAATCAGCCAATGTTCGTCCATCTTCAAGCTGTTTTCCCGCAAAGATGAGCCTCTGCTGGTCAGGAGTGATGCCCTCCTTGTCCTGGATCTTAGCTTTCACATTGTCAATGGTGTCAGAGCTTTCAATTTCCAGTGTAATGGTCTTTCCTGTCAGGGTTTTCACAAAAATTTGCATACCACCCCTCATACGGAGCACAAGATGGAGGGTAGATTCCTTTTGAATGTTATAATCAGCCAATGTTCTGCCATCTTCCAGCTGCTTTCCAGCAAAGATGAGCCTCTGCTGATCTGGAGGAATTCCTTCCTTGTCTTGGACCTTGGCTTTGACATTGTCAATGGTATCGGAGCTTTCTACTTCCAAGGTTATGGTCTTCCCAGTCAAGGTTTTCACAAAGATCTGCATGCCTCCCCTGAGTCGGAGTACCAGGTGGAGGGTGGATTCCTTTTGGATGTTGTAATCTGCCAGGGTACGCCCATCCTCGAGCTGTTTGCCAGCAAAGATGAGCCTCTGCTGATCTGGGGGAATTCCTTCCTTGTCCCGGATCTTGGCTTTTACATTGTCAATAGTGTCAGAACTCTCAACCTCGAGAGTGATGGTCTTGCCAGTGAGTGTCTTGACAAAGATCTGCATCTTTAGGCTACACGGTAATACTTGAAACGTGCAAAATGAATATAATGTACCATTAAAATTATTCAGAAAGCATGAGCTCTTAAAAACAGCATTAGGTAATGTCGAATTGTTAGGCATTAGGCTTATAGACTTTCTATTATCGATAGATACTGGACATCAAAAAAAGATATCCATACACAGAGAGGCATTCAAAATGATTACTTTTAAAAACGGTAAAAAACTTAGGCCATTACTGAAATCAACAAACATAAAAACTAAAGGTCCAAATACGTCGTCTTAGTCAGGAAGGGAAAAACAGCTTGCAGTCCCCTCTGGCATAATAGACATGAAAGAATAGTACAAGTGGCTACCTTTGTGTATGATACCAGTAATTTCAGGACAAGTAACCCAATAGAAATAAGGAAACATTGCCCTATAAACATGATAATTCAAAGAGCATAAAAAACTGTAACATATATTAATATAGGGTTGCAAAGATAAAGCCTCTAACCAGTTCTAATGAATGAATTATCTCAACGAAGCGGCAGGTCATGTAATTCAGAAAACAAAAGAATATGAACATGGGAAACATAAATACAAAAATGCAATATAGGGATCACAGACGAACAGGGTATGCATCCTAAAAGAAGAATAAGCGAATAAAAGATTTTGCATACAATATGCCCTAGGGAATGTGGTGATTTAGAGTCTGACCAGGCCTGGGATTGCCAAGCAATGCTCATTGCTAAGAAGGAAACCCAACACCATTCACTAGCACAAACCCTAACCTATAATTCTCTCCATTTAACGAAAGAAACAGCTAATAGGCAAGACCATTTCCTTGGCAAGTCCAGTAGCGTGAGTTTCAGTGGTTAAAGACTGTGAACCAAGGCAGCGCATCAGTGATTGATCAGAGTAATAACTTAGACAAACGAAGAAAAGTGTGGCAAGCCCAGAGCCTCACCACATCCTCAGAGTGAAAATTAAACAACAGGTCTAGAAAACTCAAAAAACTGAAACGCCAATCTTCAAAGGCACTTCATGGTGATGCAAAACAAAACAAACAGAACCCTGACAAAGCAAAATTAAAAAGAGGGTTTATAAAATTTTAAAGAAGTCATCTCCATGGACAATTCTTGCGAAGGCAAGGCCAACTAGACAGGACCCTAGTGAGACAACCCGTATACAGATCTCGGCCTCCAAATTTCCAATACGAAGAAAATATAAACATACCTGCAATCGGAGCCTTGATTAAATACGAACCAAAAACAGAAGCTTATGCTATGTGTAGTGCCCCTCATCTTGTCGTCTGTCAGATTGATGGTTGCTTAGTAGGATTCGACTTTATGACAGTATCTTGGATCATTTGATGATGGATTCCTTGTTATTTTGTTAATTGACTATGGACCTAATCCTTATGATCACAGTTGTTGATGTTGAATTTTGTTATTTTATGCTAGATGTGTAGATGCTTTGATGTATTTGCTATATTTGATTGCAAAGATAATTGTTTGTTTTATGTTGTTGATTACAAATCAGAAATCTTGTTCAATATAGTTAATTGTTTATACACGAACGTGAATGGAACAGTGTTGTATTACTCGCTCTCGAGTACCCTACCCCACTGCGATTTCCATTCACTATATGACTACTTTTGGATATATATCTTGTCTAACCATGCGGTTGCTGCAGGATGTAGGTACTAGGCACCAACTCCACCTGATTTACCAGGTCTGAGCGTGCCTTCGCCAATGGAATAGTTGTTTGGAGTTAACGTGGGGTCCCCTGTCGTTGTTGTCTAGTAGTCAATTTACCTTGTGGTCAGTGTCTATTAAAAACCTATCTGATGTTAATGCAATAGGTTCAGAATGATCTACTAATGTTAATTAATGATGTATGTTAAATCATGTTAATTGATTTGTCAAGTAATGCCACCATGATATCTTAGAGGACAAGTTATTAGTTTAATGATGTGTTTAGATATGTTAAACATTACTTTGTTATCTCATTCATTTAAAAAAAAAAATTATCCTCTTTGTATAGCATGGATGTGTTGCTCTCTAAGGCGTTCATGGCGGGGCATTCCATCCGGTATCAGAGCCAGGTTTAAACACTGGGTACTCTGGGTGTGAATAAGTCTATTATGCTGCCTTGAATTCTGTAGAGTATGTTTTCTCTTTTGATAGTCTTGCCTAGCAACTTTAGATTTATCCTTTAGTGGTATAGTGTAGGAAGATGCCAAGAAGTAGAGGTCGAGGTCGTGGTCAAGGAAGGGGACGTGGAAGAGGTGGTGATAGTAGTCTTCCTCCTAGTTCCCCTCGTGAGAGTGCTCGGGAAGGAGGGAGTGAGAATGCAGAGAATCAGGGTCAGCCTGATGGAGTTCAGTTGCGTTAATTGCTTGAGGAAGTCCTAGCTCATCTAGGTCTTGGGCAAGAGGTTGATCAACAGGAGGTGAGGGAAAGAGAAAGGTCACCAAGAAGGAGAGAGATGACAGCAGAACAAGAAGCTATCCTAGCAGGTCACATGAGGGATCTTATGAGAGCACATCCCCCCACTTTTGATGGTTCTGGTAGCGGTATGGAAGTTAAAACGTGGTTAATTGATTTGGAGAGGTGTTTTGCCATGCATCCGTATGGTAGCAACACCAAGGCGAAATGTGCCATCATGCATCTCAGAGGTTTCGCCTCTACATGGTGGCGACTAGAGGAATAGAAGTTGCATCTAGATATTGGCACAGTATCTTGGGAACTATTTCTAGAAAGGTTCAGAGCTTGATTTTTGTCAGACCACTGGAGGCAAAGACGAGCTGACGAGTTCCATGGGTTGAGACAGATGGCCATGATAGTGGAACAGTATGAGCGCAGGTTTTATGAGCTCAAGTAGTATGCAGGCATAGGGAATGACGAGGCCATGTTAGTCCAACATTTCATTAGAGGTCTAAATGCTCGAATCAGTGGAGGAGTCCATGTCTTCGAGCCGAAGACCATGGAGGTGGTAGTCGAGAAGGCTCGACTGGTGGAGGAGAATTTAACCATGGCCCTAGGGGGTCATATAGGTGTGCAAATTAGGAGTGCACCCTCAATAGGCTTGGGTTCTCGAGGTGGTCAATCTCAGGAAGCAAGCTCTTCTAGAGGTCATCATGCAACCCCTAAGGGTGAACAGCAGCAGCAACAGTAGTATTCTTAGTTAAAACCAAAGAATTCTCAACCTCTGCAAGGTTGAGGTCCTCAGTTTGGGAAAAATCGTAATTGGCTGTAGGCCAAGAATTATCATCCCAACCAATCCATTCATAGCTCACAACCTGCAGCTAGTAGGGAAAGTTTTCAGCAATCTAATGCACCTATAGTTGGTAGAGGTTCTGGCAGGGGAACAGGATGCTTCTCTTGCGGTCAGCAGGGCCATATTACTAGGCAGTGTCCATAGAAGAACACTGTAGGGTTTAGCCAGAGGTTGACAGTCCCAGAACCAATAGTGGGTGATGTAGGGAAGTCTCATTGAGTGTTCGTAGCGGTTGATCACCGCCAAGTAGAGCATCAGGGGTCAGGCAGACGATGGGCCGCTTTCTTTGGAGCTCGTGCGTGTTCTGCAGCATCGGGAGCTGACCCTCTTAGGTAGGGGTCCAATGGGATCCTAATGACCTGGCTTTAGTTACCTGGGGAGATACTTCCCGAATGCGAGAGTTATATCCATATTTGTTTGCAGACTTCCAGGAGTAAGCCTGATCCTAGGGGGGAGGATGTAGTGCCCCTCATCTTGTCATCTGTCAGATTGATGGTTGCTTAGTAGGATTCGACTTTATGACAGTATCTTGGATCATTTGATGATGGATTCCTTGTTATTTTGTTAATTGATTATGGAACTAATCTTTATGATCACAGTTGTTGATGTTGAATTCTGTTATTTTATGCTAGATGTGTAGATGCTTTGATGTATTTGCTATATTTGATTGCAAAGATAATTGTTTGTTTTATGTTGTTGGTTACAAATCAGAAATCTTGTTCAATATAGCTAATTGTTTATACACGAACGTGAATGGAACAGTGTTGTATTACTCGCTCTCGAGTACCCTACCCCACTACGATTTCCATTCACTATATGACTACTTTTGGATATATATCTTGTCTAACCGTGCGGTTGCTGCAGGATGCAGGTACTAGGCACCGACTCCACCTGATTTACCAGGTCTGAGCATGCCTTCGCCAATGGAATAGTTGTTTGGAGTTAACGTGGGGTCCCCTGTCGTTGTTGTCTAGTCGTCAGTTTACCTTGTGGTCAGTGTCTGTCGCTTGATCGTGACTTGCAAGTAGGTGATGTTACACCCTGATGTCTTACTAGGTCAGAAGGTGTTTTTTGTGTGTAAGGGAGAATTGTGGATTAAATAGAATCATTTTACAGAAAAGGTTGCTAATTAAATATATTGTTTAATGTTGATAATCATCAATAATTGTGTTAAATAAATTATAGTTGGTGGGAAATAAAATTATGGATTAATAGTTATAAGAAACTATGTATTATTGAATTTAATATTATTTTCTTTGAGCATTAAAATAAATAAATTATTGATAAGTTAAACTGTAAGATTTAAATAAATAAAATAAAATTATTTATTTTGAGTTGATAGTTGGGTAGTTACAATGTTATGATTTAATTAATAAAAAAGCCCTAAATGTTGAATAACTAATTAACGGTTCCGAGAAGTAGAAAATCACTCAGCTTTGGGGAGAAGGGGGGGAAGGATGAAATTGTAGGTTTTGGAGTAGACGAGGTGGACTGACTAATTTGGGAGTAATTTCCATCTGCATTCAAACAAGTGTGGGAATCCAAGTTCCATTAATTCTCTTAAACTATTTCTTTGATCTTTGAATCTGCCTCTGATGAAATTGGATGATTTGTTCTTTCCATTGACTGATTTGTTGAGCCTCTGATGTATGATTAAATCCATTTCATATTTATTCTACAATCATTGCATTTCAAAAGATCTCATCTCTGAGACGATTCAGCAAACAACCCATAGGCTTTGCTTTTATTTTCCCATTTTGCATTCATGTCTACTAGTGCAGTTACCATGACCATATCTGCTAGATTCCCCTATCTTGTATGCCATGTTGGATGTCATACCTATTCCAATCTGTGTTTGCTTTTAAATCTGCAATTGCCTTGCCTGAACATTATCTGAAACCTTTTCTATAGATCCTTCTTGTGCATTTTCTGCAAGTATTGCATTCCAAGAGTTTTTCTGAGGCATCCCAATCAATATTTCCCTTGCATCGTTATCCATATCATGTATATTTTCCAAGATCT
The DNA here is from genome assembly GCA_027924645.1 of Cunninghamia lanceolata. Taxonomy (NCBI): domain Eukaryota; kingdom Viridiplantae; phylum Streptophyta; class Pinopsida; order Cupressales; family Cupressaceae; genus Cunninghamia; species Cunninghamia lanceolata. The sequence continues at coordinate 14,103,749 of BSBN01000854.1, forward strand.
TCAATGAAATGTGGTAGACATCTCCCATATTCCGTCCAAAATCTCTCATTTGGTACAGGCAATGAAAGATATTGGGCAAGGGTTGTGGATTCCAGCCAATTATCTAACCGTTGCATTTGATTGAAAGTGTTTAAAGCCATTTCAACGAATTCACTTTACGTTGCTCCTACAATCCCTAAGACACATTTATTCTATGCTTCCACCTTTTTCATTCATTTTCAACTAATATACAGGCATTTCAATATCTAGCAAGAACCCCTATTATATAATGCTTTCAAGGGATGTTTTAAATCTACTCCAAAGCTCCCATCTTGGTGCGGATAGGAGTGTTTGCAGAAATTGTGGAATTTTGGAATTCAAACTACAAATTGTATACATAGCGCTCATTCAATTTTTGTTTATCTTTACTTTTTTTTATATTTCTGCAAATCGCACTTCTTAGAACTTTCATTAGCCTTTTTAACAAATCCATTTATGTATGATTTCTGCTATCAAGTCTATGCACCAGTTTGATGGTTCCTGTTGCCTCTTTTCGATCCCTTTTATAGCCTTTGAACAAATGAATCTTAGTATAGCGAGTATGCCAATAACTTGGTTGAAAAGAATCAGTCTCTTTCCCTATTGTGTAGGTCTTCTGTATCAATAATCAAATAACATGAATTAGTACTCTGGTTGATGAGATTCAACGCCAAAGGGAAAATATATATATATATATATATATATATATATATATATATATATATATATATATATATATATATATATATATATATATATATATATATATATATATATATATATATAGTTTATAGGTTAAAATTCAGAGTATTATATTGCTAACACAACTCAATCCAAGTATAGCAATGATAAATTTAGTTTTCTCTTTTTGTTATCCCATTAACATTGAATCTTTAAGTTAGAATTGAAGAAAAATAGTGCTGCTGTAATACTCCTACGCCCATATTCGTATGTGATCTACAGTCACAAGAAAACTTATCTTTTCAACCCTGCTCATATAATGAGCACTGAAGGTGCATTGCAATAAGGCAGAGTATTGTAAATGAAGTATGCTCTGACCCATTTCACTAAACCTGCAGGGCTGCGCTTAGCTAGGGAATATAGTGAAAGTTGCAGAGGCTAGTTAGCCATTCACTTTTGCTCGAAAGCTTTCAAAAGTCTTAAAACAAATCCATTTTGTACATATCATGCAATCATAGCATGCCAAGGGATGACATCTCTTTAAGAATACAATCAAACAGTTTACAATAACATATAGTCATAACATAGTCATTATAATACAATAGTGTTTTCAAGATTTTTTTGTGCAAGGAATCATCTATGCTATTGTGAGTTTATAGTCCTAGTAAACCTCCATAATCAATAATTCATCAAGGACACAAAAATAACTCACTCACAATAAACTTCATCTTGTAGAGTGCCTCCGAGTCTTAAGAGATTTTAATTTAACTGGCATCGTTTTTAATATGATTTTTGTATAATGGTTTTGTTAAGATAAAAAAATTAGATTAGGTTCGAGATTTGACGTAAAAGTTATTCTTTGGCAAATGGTTGTTTAAATTATAAATTGTAATTGTAATTTGTTTAAATTGGTCGTTGGTCATAATAAGGTCTTGTCGCTGAGGTTAGTTTTTCAAAGGCCTCGAATGTTATGTCTTGATTTCATATGGTATGTTGTAAATGCATGAAGCTGTGTAAAAGGTCCTTCATGGATGTTATGATTTATTTATTTGTCGAGATGTTGTGTTGAAATGGACAATGGGGAGACACCGGCATCTATAAAGGAGAGTTTTGCTTATGATTTGCTCACTTGGAAGTTATGGACAATGTATTGTGAAATTATCCTTGGGATTAAGTTGGTTTGCAAGATGGTAAATACCTTGCAAAGTTCATGTATAACTATTGTTATAATGCTTTATGTCTTGCTTGATGGTTAGGGTTTCTAGATGTAGGTAGGGGAGTGGCTCTCAATGGGGGCCGGAGGCCAAAGTGGCGTCCAGGACAACCCATGTGGGAGTTTGTTAATTCAGTGATAACCTAATTAATGAATTAGGGGGTTGGGTAGCTAATCACACTAAACAAGATAAGTGGATGCCTCACTCATGGCTCAAGTGCTCATTTAGGCTTGAGATGAGATGAGAAGGCCTGGAATGGCAAGATCAACTACCTTGTCCTCATGAAAGGTATGTTGATTCCGCATGAGCATTGTATGGGGGCCGGGAGTCAGGAGAGGCTACCAGAACAACCCAAGATGGGGGCCGGGGCCTAGGAAGGCTTACTAGGACAACCCATGACAAGCCATGTGATGACACTCCTCCCTACTGTAGCCTAGCATTCCCTAGTTATACTCTCCCCATTCATTATGTGTTGCCTCTGGAAGTTGTATTGTGTTGTTTATGTTATCTGTCACGTGTTGTATTAGAGTTTGATCATCCTTTGTTCATGTTAGTCTTGTCTACCTGACTGTTATTGTTTGGGACCTCATGTTAACTCCTAGCTCGGGGGGTGGACCTCAGGGTTCCACATGGTTGGGTGGAAGAGCTTTTATCCATTGGTTTTTGGCTTGCTATTATTCATGTGCCAGGATGATGTATCTTGTGTATCAGCCGTCAGATCTTGTACCAGTTGAGGAGATAGATATTGTATTCATGTACTTGCATGTGTATCAGTTGATTTATAATGTCTGTATTCCGAAGGTGATAATGTAACAATGTTATGTTGTACTCACATGTGAGGAGAAATTGTAACTGTGAACTAGATCCTGATGATTATTTATCTGATGTTATTATATGGAGATGTAAATATTTAATGAGTTAATGTAATAGGTTCAGAATGATCTACTAATGTTAATTAATGATGTATGTAAAATCATGTTAATTGATTTGTCAAGTAATGCCACCATGATATCTTAGAGGACAAGTTATTAGTTTAATGATGTGTTTAGATATGTTAAACATTACTTTGTTATCTCATTCATTTAAAAAAAAAAAATTATCCTGTTTGTATAGCATGGATGTGTTGCTCTCTAAGGCGTTCATGGCGGGGCGTTACACTATTTGAATTGTGATAGAGATAATGGAATAGAACAATTACTAAAATTGTAGAGAGTCATATGTATTTATATCGCCATGAAAGAGCAACCCCTTCCCTAGTCGGCGTGTAATAGAAAAATCACTCTGACTGTTCAATGAGACGTGTCTTCTATAGATTCCTAGTTTAATCAAACTTCATGTGCTCTTTTCTAAGTAAAATAACACCATATCAAATAGTTATGCATTAAGTCATGTTTTGACGGTATCAAATAGTTATGCATTAAGTCATGTTTTGTTGGTGCGTTGATTCAATGTCTTTTTCAAATCTAAAGGGCACATTTCATTCAATTATAGGTACTTATAGTCAAGACTAACAACCTTACAGTCACAACTACTAGTGCTAAACTTTTAAAAATATTGGGCCTCAAATCCACAAATACTATCACAGCAATTGGAACATGCTCAGCAATTGGGTCCTCTGCCTTAGCGCAAAGTGACAGAAAAGATAGATAAAATTAAAATCTATGTAAAAATGTCTTTACATTGTTCAATAATTTGAGCTCCTTTAGTGAACACTAGAAAGAAATGGACTTCATTAATTACCAATTTTTGGTAAGGATGAAGTTTAAAATTGCTATTGACTATTTGACCATTGAATCTAGTGTGATGTTTAAGTAGAGTGTAGAGAAATGGAATGCCTTGTGCACAGTGTGATGTCTTATTTTTAAGTAATCTAATTTTGTGGACAAAATGTTTATTCCTATATTTTCGGAAATTACTAGGAAAATAAATTTAATTAAAATTGATTATTTGGACCCAAATTAATTATTATTTCTTATTTTTGATAAAAGAGGCCAAGTAATTAATAAAATATTATTCTTGTTGAGTATTTATCCAAGGAGGGGCATGAGAATTCATGGAGATGGAATAATGTAATTCTTAAATCATTGGCATCCCTTTTTATGACATTCTATGGTGGGTTTATGAAAACTTTATGGCAACCCATTTCTAGGGAGTTATAAGTTGAATTGTTAAGTATAAAAGATAAAACCACTACAAATGAAAATGTGAAAACAAGTATGCAAATTTGAAATTAAGACGTAATGTTCATGAAAACCCATTCATCCAAATATTAACTGTAGAATACCAAAAATAGATAATGCAAATTTAACTCGCAACATAAGAAACCAACATCATAAAGCATCACATAATACAGTATTTAAAGTGCAGAAACCCTTTCGAAAAAAACACTCCACTAGAGAAAAGAGAAGTATGTATTATTCTTTAATGTACATAATACAATATCAACACATTACCACTCCTACCTCTAACACCATTCTGACATCTGTGTACATGTGAAAACAAACTCTCATAAATCCACTATCTCATACTCTCAATATATAGGCAAGGAAGAGTCCAAGACCACAAATAGTTTTACCAAAACTATGGTATACCACACAAAATCCCATGCCCAAAACATCGAGTATCTTCCGAGAATAGAAAATAATATAATTTCACGTTGACTTCTCATGAACTCAATCAATGAGTCTCCGATTAGAAATTTAAACATTATAGCATCTATCACAAAGTAACTCCTACATTTTCAAAATTAGCACTCAAACATGGACTTGCCAACTCATACTTCATAACAAATTTTTATTCCTCAATCCTAGTGCCAAGAATTGGGAAAGTTCCATAAATGAGTCCAAAGTCATAAAATAGTAGTGCCACCTTTATGCTCCACTTCCTTCATGAATGCAAATGGCAACTAATGCCAAGAATATAGGGAATTTGAAATTAAAAATTAATTATTCCAATTACATCCTAGGCACCCGAGGACAGTTTCCAAGAATGTTAGAGACACATAAAAATAAATGCATAGGATTTGTAAGGTAAATGGCACCTTAATCCTAACATGAATTTTATGACAAAGTGGAAGCTATTTTTGTGGAAGGAATATTTTATGACAAGACAATTAGTGAGGAGTTATAAATTTGTTGATTTGAGAAACATTTTCATAATTATTTATAACAATTGTAAGTGGATGTAAGAAGAGCATATTTGATGATGGGAACTATTTTGGAGGGAGAATATTGAAATGTTTCATTATTTTATTAGTTGTGGGCATATTGGGATGTTGGAAATTGTGTCCCAACTTTTTATATAAGCTAGGCTACTTCTTTAGTTCTTCTCTATTGCTGATTTATCAATTTTTTTTATTGCTCAACTATAGGATTTGAGGATGAAAACCCTTGGATTATTAGAAACCAGAGGACAAAACCCCTTTGGTTTTTTGTTAGCAATCTTATATAGAAGTTGTATTTGCACTGAATTTGTGTGGAGATTATTATAGAAGTTTTAACATATATTTTATGTTGAGGATATTTCAAATTTGAGCATATTTGCATAAATATTTGGTTGGGAACATTACACACAAAAACTCTCTACATAGTCTACTATATTTGTATTATGATTAGCACGGTAACATGAAATGGCTAAATAAAATAAATATCTTAAAAATAGTATTTTAATCTTGACGTCATAAATTGACAAAAAAATTAAAATATGGGCATAGGAGCCGCACTCTGACAAGTCCATGGCTTCCCTGCTAAAGCATGCCTATCACAGCAATCTTTAGGGCTGTAAAATAATACAAGCACATGTTCCACCCCTAAATCGAAACAAACTTTCAAGCAAATGCAGCTGGCAGCTGTAAAGCTGAAGCCTGAAACTTACGACAGCACCCTGCCTGCCTGTGCCAAAATGGGCGCTTTGGAACACAGTTGGGCAACCATCACAGGATAGAGTAAGGGGGATTTTTGTCAGATGTTATTGTTGCAACTGCCCTCTGCCTGCAACGTATGCTACATTACATTGAACATAAGAAACATGCTTTAATTTTTGCCAAGTAGATTTTCTTTCCATTTCCTCAAATGAAAATTTATAAAATCAGCAAGCTAAATTCTGCGAGCCAATAAAGAATTGGAAATAACAGCAAGCAAATTTAATAAATATAGCAACGCATTTTTTTAAACGTGAAGATTAAGACCCTGTAATTAAATTTTACAAGAAAAATGAAAATGAAGGGCTAATCAGAGAGAATTTTACATCAAATATGTTAATGCATAGTATACTATCATAATCCACGATAGAAAATACATATTCAGATGACAATATAATATCCGAATTCTAAATTTTATTGCCACCCAGGGCACAAATTCTAGCTTCATCTGGCTTGGCTGAAATACAAGGAAGCCATATTCCATTTAATATAAATCCATGCTATGAAGGCACACATATACAAGGTCTATTTTAGAAAAACTCGTCTATTTTAGAAAAACTCGGACACAAGAACTAAGCCTGCCAGATGCAATAGAACAGCCTAAAGCCCACCACGAAGACGAAGCACAAGGAGGAGGGTTGATTCCTTCTGAATGTTATAATCAGCAAGAGTACGCCCATCTTCAAGCTGCTTACCAGCAAAAATCAACCTCTGTTGATCAGGAGGAATGCCTTCTTTGTCCTAGATCTTGGCCTTTACATTATCAATAGTGTCAGAGCTTTCCACCTCCAAAGTGATAGTCTTCCCAGTCAAGGTCTTAACAAAAATTTGCATACCACCTCTGAGTCGAAGTACAAGATGTAGAGTGGATTCCTTTTGAATGTTATAATCAGCTAATGTCCGACCATCCTCAAGCTGTTTTCCAGCAAAGATGAGCCTCTGCTGGTCTGGGGGAATGACTTCCTTATCCTGGATCTTGGCCTTCACATTGTCAATGGTGTCTGAGCTCTCCACTTCAAGAGTAATGGTCTTCCCAGTTAGGGTTTTGACAAAAATTTGCATACCTCCTCTTAGACGGAGTACAAGGTGGAGAGTGGATTCCTTAGACGGAGTACAAGGTGGAGAGTATAATCAGCCAATGTTCGTCCATCTTCAAGCTGTTTTCCCGCAAAGATGAGCCTCTGCTGGTCAGGAGTGATGCCCTCCTTGTCCTGGATCTTAGCTTTCACATTGTCAATGGTGTCAGAGCTTTCAATTTCCAGTGTAATGGTCTTTCCTGTCAGGGTTTTCACAAAAATTTGCATACCACCCCTCATACGGAGCACAAGATGGAGGGTAGATTCCTTTTGAATGTTATAATCAGCCAATGTTATGCCATCTTCCAGCTGCTTTCCAGCAAAGATGAGCCTCTGCTGATCTGGAGGAATTCCTTCCTTGTCTTGGATCTTGGCTTTGACATTGTCAATGGTATCGGAGCTTTCTACTTCCAAGGTTATGGTCTTCCCAGTCAAGGTTTTCACAAAGATCTGCATGCCTCCCCTGAGTCGGAGTACCAGGTGGAGGGTGGATTCCTTTTGGATGTTGTAATCTGCCAGGGTACGCCCATCCTCGAGCTGTTTGCCAGCAAAGATGAGCCTCTGCTGATCTGGGGGAATTCCTTCCTTGTCCTGGATCTTGGCTTTTACATTGTCAATAGTGTCAGAACTCTCAACCTCGAGAGTGATGGTCTTGCCAGTGAGTGTCTTGACAAAGATCTGCATCTTTAGGCTACACGGTAATACTTGAAACGTGCAAAATGAATATAATGTACCATTAAAATTATTCAGAAAGCATGAGCTCTTAAAAACAGCATTAGGTAATGTCGAATTGTTAGGCATTAGGCTTATAGACTTTCTATTATCGATAGATACTGGACATCAAAAAAAGATATCCATACACAGAGAGGCATTCAAAATGATTACTTTTAAAAACGGTAAAAAACTTAGGCCATTACTGAAATCAACAAACATAAAAACTAAAGGTCCAAATACGTCGTCTTAGTCAGGAAGGGAAAAACAGCTTGCAGTCCCCTCTGGCATAATAGACATGAAAGAATAGTACAAGTGGCTACCTTTGTGTATGATACCAGTAATTTCAGGACAAGTAACCCAATAGAAATAAGGAAACATTGCCCTATAAACATGATAATTCAAAGAGCATAAAAAACTGTAACATATATTAATATAGGGTTGCAAAGATAAAGCCTCTAACCAGTTCTAATGAATGAATTATCTCAACGAACCGGCAGGTCATGTAATTCAGAAAACAAAAGAATATGAACATGGGAAACATAAATACAAAAATGCAATATAGGGATCACAGACGAACAGGGTATGCATCCTAAAAGAAGAATAAGCAAATAAAAGATTTTGCCTACAATATGCCCTAGGGAATGTGGTGATTTAGAGTCTGACCAGGCCTGGGATTGCCAAGCAATGCTCATTGCTAAGAAGGAAACCCAACACCATTCACTAGCACAAACCCTAACCTATAATTCTCTCCATTTAACGAAAGAAACAGCTAATAGGCAAGACCATTTCCTTGGCAAGTCCAGTAGCGTGAGTCTCAGTGGTTAAAGACTGTGAACCAAGGCAGCGCATCAGTGATTGATCAGAGTAATAACTTAGACAAACGAAGAAAAGTGTGGCAAGCCCAGAGCCTCACCACATCCTCAGAGTGGAAATTAAACAACAGGTCTAGAAAACTCAAAAAACTGAAACGCCAATCTTCAAAGGCACTTCATGGTGATGCAAAACAAAACAAACAGAAACCTGACAAAGCAAAATTAAAAAGAGGGTTTATAAAATTTTAAAGAAGTCATCTCCATGGACAATTCTTGCGAAGGCAAGGCCAACTAGACAGGACCCTAGTGAGACAACCCGTATACAGATCTCGGCCTCCAAATTTCCAATACGAAGAAAATATAAACATACCTGCAATCGGAGCCTTGATTAAATACGAACCAAAAACAGAAGCTTATGCTATGTGTAGTGCCCCTCATCTTGTCGTCTGTCAGATTGATGGTTGCTTAGTAGGATTCGACTTTATGACAGTATCTTGGATCATTTGATGATGGATTCCTTGTTATTTTGTTAATTGACTATGGACCTAATCCTTATGATCACAGTTGTTGATGTTGAATTTTGTTATTTTATGCTAGATGTGTAGATGCTTTGATGTATTTGCTATATTTGATTGCAAAGATAATTGTTTGTTTTATGTTGTTGATTACAAATCAGAAATCTTGTTCAATATAGTTAATTGTTTATACACGAACATGAATGGAACAGTGTTGTATTACTCGCTCTCGAGTACCCTACCCCACTGCGATTTCCATTCACTATATGACTACTTTTGGATATATATCTTGTCTAACCATGCGGTTGCTGCAGGATGCAGGTACTAGGCACCGACTCCACCTGATTTACCAAGTCTGAGCGTGCCTTCGCCAATGGAATAGTTGTTTGGAGTTAACGTGGGGTCCCCTGTCGTTGTTGTCTAGTCGTCAGTTTACCTTGTGGTCAGTGTCTATTAAAAACCTATCTGATGTTAATGCAATAGGTTCAAAATGATCTACTAATGTTAATTAATGATGTATGTTAAATCATGTTAATTGATTTGTCAAGTAATGCCACCATGATATCTTAGAGGACATGTTATTAGTTTAATGATGTCGTTTAGATATGTTAAACATTGCTTTGTTATCTCATTCATTTAAAAAAAAAAATTATCCTCTTTGTATAGCATGGATGTGTTGCTCTCTAAGGCGTTCATGGCGGGGCATTACATCTGGTATCAGAGCCAGGTTTAAACACTGGGTACTCTGGGTGTGAATAAGTCTATTATGCTGCCTTGAATTCTGTAGAGTATGTTTTCTCTTTTCATAGTCTTGCCTAGCAACTTTAGATTTATCCTTTAGTGGTATAGTGTAGGAAGATGCCAAGAGGTAGAGGTCGAGGTCGTGGTCAAGGAAGGGGATGTGGAAGAGGTGGTGATAGTAGTCCTCCTCCTAGTTCCCCTCGTGAGAGTGCTCAGGAAGGAGGGAGTGAGAATGCAGAGAATCAAGGTCAGCCTGATGGAGTTCAGTTGCGTTAATTGCTTGAGGAAGTCCTAGCTCATCTAGGTCTTGGGCAAGAGGTTGATCAGCAGGAGGTGAGGGAAAGAGAAAGGTCACCAAGAAGGAGAGAGATGACAGCAGAACAAGAAGCTATCCTAGCAGGTCACATGAGGGATCTTATGAGAGCACATCCCCCCACTTTTGATGGTTCTGGTAGCGGTATGGAAGTTAAAACGTGGTTAATTGATTTGGAGAGGTGTTTTGCCATGCATCTGTATGGTAGCAACACCAAGGCGAAATTGCCATCATGCATCTCAGAGGTTTCGCCTCTACATGGTGGCGACTAGAGGAATAGAAGTTGAATCTAGATATTGGCACAGTATCTTGGGAACTATTTCTAGAAAGGTTCAGAGCTTGATTTTTGTCAGACCACTGGAGGCAAAGACGAGCTGACGAGTTCCATGGGTTGAGACAGATGGCCATGACAGTGGAACAGTATGAGCGCAGGTTTTATGAGTTCAAGTAGTATGCAGGCATAGGGAATGACGAGGCCATGTTAGTCCAACATTTCATTAGAGGTCTAAATGCTCAAATCAGTGGAGGAGTCCGTGTCTTCGAGCCGAAGACCTTGGAGGTGGTAGTCGAGAAGGCTCGACTAGTGGAGGAGAATTTAACCATGGCCCTAGGGGGTCATACAGGTGTGCAAATTGGGAGTGCACCCTCAATAGGCTTGGGTTCTTGAGGTGGTCAATCTTAGGAAACAAGCTCTTCTAGAGGTCATCATGCAACCCCTAAGGGTGAACAGCAGCAGTAGCAGTAGTATTCTCAGTTAAAACCAAAGAGTTCTCAACCTCTGCAAGGTTGCAGTCCTCAGTTTGGGAAAAATCGTAATTGGCTGCGGGCCAAGAATTATCATCCCAACCAATCCATTCATAGCTCACAACCTGCAGCTAGTAGGGAAAGTTTTCAGCAATCTAATGCACCTAAAGTCGGTAGAGGTTCTGGCAGGGGAACAGGATGCTTCTCTTGCGGTCAGCAGGGCCATATTACTAGGCAGTGTCCACAGAAGAACACTGTAGGGTTTAGCCAAAGGTTGACAATCCCAGAACCAACAGTGGGTGATGCAGGGAAGTCTCATTGAGTGTTCGTAGCGGTTGATCACCGCCAAGTAGAGCATCAGGGGTCAGGCAGAGGATGGGCCGCTTTCTTTGGAGCTCGTGCGTGTTTTGCAGCATCGGGGGCTGACCCTCTTAGGTAGGGGTCCAATGGGATCCTAATGACATGGCTTTAGTTACCTGGGGAGATACTTCCCGAATGCGAGAGTTATATCCATATTTGTTTACAAGCTTCCAGGAGTAAGCCTGATCCTAGGGGGGAGGATGTAGTGCCCCTCATCTTATCATCTGTCAGATTGATGGTTGCTTAGTAGGATTCAACTTTATGACAGTATCTTGGATCATTTGATGATGGATTCCTTGTTATTTTGTTAATTGATTATGGACCTAATCTTTATGATCATAGTTGTTGATGTTGAATTCTGTTATTTTATGCTAGATGTGTAGATGCTTTGATGTATTTGCTATATTTGATTGCAAAGATAATTGTTTGTTTTATGTTGTTGATTACAAATCAGAAATCTTGTTCAATATAGTTAATTGTTTATACACGAACATGAATGGAACAGTGTTGTATTACTCGCTCTCGAGTACCCTACCCCACTACGATTTCCATTCACTATATGACTACTTTTGGATATATATCTTGTCTAACCGTGTGGTTGCTGTAGGATGTAGGTACTAGGCACCGACTCCACCTAATTTACCAGGTCTGAGCATGCCTTCGCCAATGGAATAGTTGTTTGGAGTTAACGTGGGGTCCCCTGTCGTTGTTGTCTAGTTGTCAGTTTACCTTGTGGTCAGTGTCTGTCGCTTGATCGTGACTTGCAAGTAGGTGATGTTACACCCTGATGTCTTACTAGGTCAGAAGGTGTTTTTTGTGTGTAAGGGAGAATTGTGGATTAAATAGAATCATTTTACGGAAAAGGTTGCTAATTAAATATATTGTTTAATGTTGATAATCATCAATAATTGTGTTAAATAAATTATAGTTGGTGGGAAATAAAATTATGGATTAATAGTTATAAGAAACTATGTATTATTGAATTTAATATTATTTGCTTTGAGCATTAAAATAAATAAATTATTGATAAATTAAACTGTAAGATTTAAATAAATAAAATAAAATTATTTATTTTGAGTTGATAGTTGGGTAGTTACAATGTTATGATTTAATTAATAAAAAAGCCCTAAATGTTGAATAACTAATTAACGGTTCCGAGAAGTAGAAAATCACTCAGCTTTGGGGAGAAGGGGGGGAAGGATGAAATTGTAGGTTTTGGAGTAGACGAGGTGGACTGACTAATTTGGGAGCAATTTCCATTTGCATTCAGACAAGTGTGGGAATCCAAGTTCCACTAATTCTCTTAAACTATTTCTTTGATCTTTGAATCTGCCTTTGATGAAATTAGATGATTTGTTCTTTCCATTGATTGATTTGTTGAGCCTCTGATGTATGATTAAATCCATTTCATATTTATTCTGCAATCATTGCATTTCAAAAGATCTCATCTCTAAGACGATTCAGCAAACAACCCATAGGCTTTGCTTTTATTTTCCCATTTTGCATTCATGTCTACTAGTGCAGTTACCACGCCCATATCTGCTAGATTCCCCTATCTTGTATGGCATGTTGGATGTCATACCTATTCCAATCTGTGTTTGCTTTTAAATCTGCAATTGCCTTGCCTGAACATTAGCTGAAACCTTTTCTACAGATCATTCTTTTGCATTTTCCGCAAGTATTGCATTCGAAGAGTTTTTCTGAGGCATCCCAATCAATATTTCCCTTGCATCGTTATCCATATCGTGTATATTTTCCAAGATCTTCAATGAAATGTGGTAGACATCTCCCATATTCGGTCCAAAATCTCTCATTTGGTACAGGCAATGAAAGATATTGGGCAAGGGTTGTGGATTCCAGCCACTTATCTAACCGTTGCATTTGATTGAAAGTGTTTAAAGCCATTTCAACGAATTCACTTTACGTTGCTCCTACAATCCCTAAGACACATTTATTCTATGCTTCCACCTTTTTCATTCATTTTCAACTAATATACAGGCATTTCAATATCTAGCAAGAACCCCTATTATATAATGCTTTCGAGGGATGTTTTAAATCTACTCCAAAGCTCCCATCTTGGTGCGGATAGGAGTGTTTGCAGAAATTGTGGAATTTTGGAATTCAAACTACAAATTGTATGCATAGCACTCATTCAATTTTCGTTTATCTTTACTTTTTTTTATATTTCTGCAAATCGTACTTCTTGGAACTTTCATTAGCCTTTTTAACAAATCCATTTATGTATGATTTCTGCTGTCAAGTCTATGCGCCAGTTTGATGGTTCCTGCTGCCTCTCCTCGATCCCTTTTATAGCCTCTGAACAAATGAATCTTAGTATAGCGAGTATGCCAATAACTTGGTTGAAAAGAATCAGTCTCTTTCCCTATTGTGTAGGTCTTCTGTATCAATAATCAAATAACATGAATTAGTACTTTGGTTGATGAGATTCAACGCCAAAGGGAAAAAATATATATATATAGTTTATAGGTTAATATTCAGAGTATTATATTGCCAACACAATTCAATCCAAGTATAGCAATGATAAATTTAGTTTTCTCTTTTTGTTATCCCATTAACATTGAATCTTTAAGTTAGAATTGAAGAAAAATAGTGCTGTTGTAATACTCCTACGCCCATATTCGTATGTGATCTATAGTCACAAGAAAACTTATCTTTTCAACCCTGCTCATATAATGAGCACTGAAGGTGCATTGCAATAAGGCGGAGTATTGTAAATGAAGTATGCTCTGACCCATTTCACTAAACCTGCAGGGCTGCGCTTAGCTAGGGAATATAATGAAAGTTGCAGAGGCTAGTTAGCCATTCACTTTTGCTCGAAAGCTTTCAAAAGTCTTAAAACAAATCCATTTTGTACATATCATGCAATCATAGCATGCCAAGGGATGACATCTCTTTAAGAATACAATCAAACAGTTTACAATAACATATAGTCATAACATAGTCATTATAATACAATAGTGTTTTCAAGATTTTTTTGTGCAAGGAATCATCTATGCTATTGTGAGTTTATAGTCCTAGTAAACCTCCATAATCAATAATTCATCAAGGACACAAAAATAACTCACTCACAATAAACTTCATCTTGTAGAGTGCCTCCGAGTCTTAAGAGATTTTAATTTAACTGGCATCGTTTTTAATATGATTTTTGTATAATGGTTTTGTTAAGATAAAAAAATTAGATTAGGTTCGAGATTTGACGTAAAAGTTATTCTTTGGCAAATGGTTGTTTAAATTATAAATTGTAATTGTAATTTGTTTAAATTGTTCGTTGGTCATAATAAGGTCTTGTCGCTGAGGTTAGTTTTCCAGAGGCCTCGAATGTTATGTCTTGATTTCATATGGTATGTTGTAAATGCATGAAGCTGTGTAAAAGGTCCTTCATGGATGTTATGATTTATTTATTTGTCGAGATTTTGTGTTGAAATGGACAATGGGGAGACACCGGCATCTGTAAAGGAGAGTTTTGCTTATGATTTGCTCACTTGGAAGATATGGACAATGTATTGTGAAATTATCCTTGGGATTAAGTTGGTTTGCAAGATGGTAAATACCTTGCAAAGTTCATGTATAACTATTGTTATAATGCTTTATGTCTTGCTTGATGGTTAGGGTTTCTAGATGTAGGTAGGGGAGTGGCTCTCAATGGGGGCCGGAGCCCAAAGTGGCATCCAGGACAACCCATGTGGGAGTTTGTTAATTCAGTGATAACCTAATTAATGAATTAGGGGGTTGGGTAGCTAATCACACTAAACAAGATAAGTGGATGCCTCACTCATGGCTCAAGTGCTCATTTAGGCTTGAGATGAGATGAGAAGGCCTGGAATGGCAAGATCAACTACCTTGTCCTCATGAAAGGTATGTTGATTCCGTATGAGCATTGTATGGGGGCCGGGAGTCAGGAGAGGCTACCAGGACAACCCAAGATGGGGGCCGGGGCCTAGGAAGGCTTACCAGGACAACCCATGACAAGCCATGTGATGACACTCCTCCCTACTATAGCCTAGCATTCCCTAGTTATACTCTCCCCATTCATTATGTGTTGCCTCTGGAAGTTGTATTGTGTTGTTTATGTTATCTGTCACGTGTTGTATTAGAGTTTGGTCATCCTTTGTTCATGTTAGTCTTGTCTACCTGACTGTTATTGTTTGGGACCTCATGTTAACTCCTAGCTCGGGGGGTGGACCTCAGGGTTCCACATGGTTGGGTGGAAGAGCTTTTATCCATTGGTTTTTCACTTGCTATTATTCGTGTGCGGGGATGATGTATCTTGTGTATCAGCCGTCAGATCTTGTACCAGTTGAGGAGATAGATATTGTATTCATGTACTTGCATGTGTATCAGTTGATTTATAATGTTTGTATTCCGAAGGTGATAATGTAACAATGTTATGCTGTACTCACATGTGAGGAGAAATTGTAACTGTGAACTAGATCCTGATGATTATTTATCTGATGTTATTATATGGAGATGTAAATATTTAATGAGTTAATGTAATAGGTTCAGAATGATCTACTAATGTTAATTAATGATGTATGTTAAATCATGTTAATTGATTTGTCAAGTAATGCCACCATGATATCTTAGAGGACAAGTTATTAGTTTAATGATGTGTTTAGATATGTTAAACATTACTTTGTTATCTCATTCATTTAATAAAAAAAATTATCCTGTTTGTATAGCATGGATGTGTTGCTCTCTAAGGCATTCATGGCGGGGCGTTACACTATGTGAATTGTGATAGAGATAATGGAATAGAACAATTACTAAAATTGTAGAGAGTCATATGTATTTATATCACCATGAAAGAGCAACCCCTTCCCTAGTCGGCGTGTAATAGAAGAATCGCTCCGACTGTTCAATGAGGCGTGTCTTCTACAGATTCCCAGTTTAATCAAACTTCATGTGCTCTTTTCTAAGTAAAATAACACCATATCAAATAGTTATGCATTAAGTCATGTTTTGACGGTATCAAATAGTTATGCATTAAGTCATGTTTTGTTGGTGCGTTGATTCAATGTCTTTTTCAAATCTAAAGGGCACATTTCATTCAATTATAGGTACTTATAGTCAAGACTAACAACCTTACAGTCACAACTACTAGTGCTAAACTTTTAAAAATATTGGGCCTCAAATCCACAAATACTATCACAGCAATTGGAACATGCTCAGCAATTGGGTCCTCTGCCTTAGTGCAAAGTGACAGAAAAGATAGATAAAATTAAAATCTATGTAAAAATGTCTTTACATTGTTCAATAATTTGAGCTCCTTTAGTGAACACTAGAAAGAAATGGACTTCATTAATTACCACTTTTTGGTAAGGATGAAGTTTAAAATTGCTATTGACTATTTGACCATTGAATCTAGTGTGATGTTTAAGTAGAGTGTAGAGAAATGGAATGCCTTGTGCACAGTGTGATGTCTTATTTTTAATTAATCTAATTTTGTGGACAAAATGTTTATTCCTATATTTTCGGAAATTACTAGGAAAATAAATTTAATTAAAATTGATTATTTGGACCCAAATTAATTATTATTTCTTATTTTTGATAAAAGAGGCCAAGTAATTAATAAAATATTATTCTTGTTGAGTATTTATCCAAGGAGGGGCATAAGAATTCATGGAGATGGAATAATGTAATTCTTAAATCATTGGCATCCCTTTTTATGACATTCTATGGTGGGTTTATGAAAACTTTATGGCAACCCATTTCTAGGGAGTTATAAGTTGAATTGTTAAGTATAAAAGATAAAACCACTACAAATGAAAATGTGAAAACAAGTCTACAAATTTGAAATTAAGACATAATGTTCATGAAAACCCATTCATCCAAATATTAACTGTAGAATACCAAAAATAGATAATGCAAATTTAACTAGCAACATAAGTAACCAACATCATAAAGCATCACATAATACAATATTTAAAGTGCAGAAACCCTTTCGAAAAAAACACTCCACTAGAGAAAAGAGAAGTATGCATTATTCTTTAATGTACATAATACAATATCAACACATTACCACTCCTACCTCTAACACCATTCTGACATCTGTGTACATGTGAAAACAAACTCTCATAAATCCACTATCTCATACTCTCAATATATAGGCAAGGAAGAGTCCAAGACCACAAATAGTTTTACCAAAACTATGGTATACCACACAAAATCCCATGCCCAAAACATCAAGTATCTTCCGAGAATAGAAAATAATATAACTTCACGTTGACTTCTCATGAACTCAATCAATGAGTCTCCGATTAGAAATTTAAACATTATAGCATCTATGACAAAGTAACTCCTACATTTTCAAAATTAGCACTCAAACATGGACTTGCCAACTCATACTTCATAACAAATTTTTATTCCTCAATCCTAGTGCCAAGAATTGGGAAAGTTCCATAAATGAGTCCAAAGTCATAAAATAGTAGTGCCACCTTTATGCTCCACTTCCTTCATGAATGCAAATGGCAACTAGTGCCAAGAATATAGGGAATCTAAAATTAAAAATTAATTATTCCAATTACATCCTAGGCACCCGAGGACAGTTTCCAAGAATGTTAGAGACACATAAAAATAAATGCATAGGATTTGTAAGGTAAATGGCACCTTAATCCTAACATGAATTTTATGACAAAGTGGAAGCTATTTTTGTGGAAGGAATATTTTATGACAAGACAATTAGTGAGGAGTTATAAATTTGTTGATTTGAGAAACATTTTCATAATTATTTATAACAATTGTAAGTGGATGTGAGAAGAGCATATTTGATGATGGGAACTATTTTGGAGGGAGAATATTGAAATGTTTCATTATTTTATTAGTTGTGGGCATATTGGGATGTTGGAAATTGTGTCCCAACTTTTTATATAAGCTAGGCTACTTCTTTAGTTCTTCTCTATTGCTGATTTATCAATTTTTTTCATTGCTCAACTATAGGATTTGAGGATGAAAACCCTTGGATTATTAGAAACCAGAGGACAAAACCCCTTTGGTTTTTTGTTAGCAATCTTATATAGAAGTTGTATTTGCATTGAATTTGTGTGGAGATTATTATAGAAGTTTTAACATATATTTTATGTTGAGGATATTTCAAATTTGAGCATATTTGCATAAATATTTGGTTGGGAACATTACACACAAAAACTCTCTACATAGTCTACTATATTTGTATTATGATTAGCACGGTAACATGAAATGGCTAAATAAAATAAATATCTTAAAAATAGTGTTTTAATCTTGACGTCATAAATTGACAAAAAAATTAAAATAATCTCATTCAATATTTTTAAGAATAATAAAGTTGAGAGTAAAATTGGTACAACATCAAAGAATAATAAAGTTGAGAATGAAATTAAAACATAACATCAATTAAATTATTCATGAATATTTCCACAATCAAGCAATTGGTACGCTAGACACAGATACAAAAACATTAAAGAAAAGCACCTCACTCTTTTGGAATTGGATAGCAAAGGAGGGTGGTACGATTGTCTTGTCCCTTATGTGATCCTCTCACATGCGGAAGTTTAGTGGACCACCAGGGGATTTGTTAAGAACAATAATCAAATCCATAATGAAAGCCTAATTGAAGTTAGGCTCAATAAAAAGACTGAATACATCTCTATTGAGCATCATCCTCTCACCACCACACTTGTGTTTCATCTAAATGAAATCCTTTCACTACAAGATTAAAAAAACTCATTCTTGCAAAGACAATAATGAAAGAATGAAAAAAAACTAATGAAATATTTTTTCATTCATAAAATCAAAGACTTCATCATCCTGAAGAAGGGTTTTCTGCCATTCAAATTATCTCCAAGATAGCTTTCCCATCTCTAGTGTAGACAAGGAAGCTGCAAAGGAAGGTATGCAACCATAAAATCAATTAAATAATAGAAATATGCATAGAAAAATGTAGAAATGATGTGTATACCTAGCAACATAGTGTTAAAAGTAGTTTTCCCTATGTTTCCATGAGAATAAGGTGGTTGGAAGGAAGGGTGTATGTGTCCACTTTGTAGAGAAGATTTACATTCGAGTCAAAGATGGTGAAGCCCTTGCTATAATTTATAGAATTTGATAAAGAGAAATAGATGATTTTCAAAATCAAATCAAACCAAATCAAAGATGCTAGCTTCTATGAAATAAAACATAAAATCACATAACTTATTATCTACAAAAATAAAATCATACAAGGTTTCCTCAAAAAACTGTAAGACTCCATTAATGGCATCTACCAAGTGTTTCTCAAGAAAATAAAAACTTTGAGTACACACACATTCCTTTAGAAATGGAATAATTAGCACAAGAAAGGCCATATGCTATCTCCTTTTATATTTTCTATTGTATAGTGATTGAATTAACTCTCTCTCTCTCTCATTCATTTAGTTAGAAAAATCATATGTTATCTACTTGTAATGGAACAATTAGCCCTAATATATTTTAACATCATCTACTAACTCAAAAGTAACAATTACACTTAAAACATCTGGATAAATAAAACATGATTTTTAAAACAATCTTCATTGAATTTTCTCCAAAGGCAGACTTGTCTTCATGAATGACAAATTTTATAAATGCAAAATGAATGTCAAGATTTCCACTTACCTCTAGAATTTGTGCCATTTGAGCTCAATTTCCATCCTAGTATGGATTTTGTGATTTTGCCTTGGGTGCTTTTTCACTCTTCTACCTCCTTAGCGTGGATCCTTAGTGATTTCAATGGTTTTTTAATGGAATTTTCACAAATTTCAAGCAATTTGATTTGGAATTTTCAATTTTAACTACAATTGTGAACACTCGCTTTGGGCGCATTTTCCTCATGTAGGTGGAATTTACGAATTTTCTACTTCATGCTCAAATTTGTGACCTTTTTTATTTTCAAATGATGATCCTCTAATGATTTTTCAATGCTCTTCAAGGATGATTTCAACATTTTCAACTCATTTTTTTTTAATTTTCATGCTTTTCTAGTTGGCATTTCGACTAAGTTGTGGAATTTCACATTTTTTGTGATGTCAAGGATAAATCAAAGTCACAAATTTTGGTAGGTCTTGGACAAGTTCAAGTCGCAAATTTTAGTGTCTCATGAACAATTTCCACTTCGCAAGATTAAGATCCCTTTGGATTTCACAACTTTAAGGTCCTTGAGGATTTCACAAGCTTCTTCTAGAATTTTGCAATTTTGAGCTTCTCTTGGATTACATTACAGCGTGATTTCTTTGTGATCATTCAATTCTTGAGTAGGATGTCTAGGTTGGCATCCAGTGTTCTTGGGTACAAATTTCTCTTCATCATGGAATTTCACATTTTTTGGCATGTTCTGGATAAATCAAGTTGCATTTTCCTTGAGCTCTTGGATAGATCTTGGCGCAAATTCCATTTTCTCTTGGATTTTCTAATTCACACATCCTATTCACCCATGGAATTTTCCATATTTTGGCATCTCCTGGACAAGATTTTGGTCACAAGTTTGATGAGTTCGTGGAGAATTCTTGATCACACCTTTCTCCTTCTTAAGAAATTAAATCAATGTCACAAATTTGCTACCCTCTTGGAATTTTGCATTTTCCTCATGAGCCTGGAATTTGTGATTTTTTCTTACTTAGCCATTTTTTCAGTACTCAAAATCTTGTATATTTTAAAATATATTTAAGTATACTTTAAATATTTTGAAATATACTTTTAGGATGTTTTAGATAGGTCTCAGATCCATGAGATTTAACATGCAGATTCTAGATTTTTGAGGATCCACTAAATTTCAGACTTAGTCAGTTTCTTCAGGGATTCAGGATATCAGACTTCAGGACATTAGACTTATTCAATTTTAGGATTTCAAGGACATGCATCAGGATGAAGGCACAGGGATTCCTCAATTGAATATCCATCCTAGATTTGAGCAAGAAGTTGGTAAAACTTGCACAAATCAATAGTACTAGACATATAGACTCAAATAAAATCTAAACCTAAAGAAAAACCAAGACAGAAAGCGATAAAAAGGGTCAGCCCCCATTTGCAATGGGGCGATGTGTGAAAACGTCACAACAGGTACTATGACCAACGCGAAGAGAGGCCATTTACAGTTAGTAGAGCTCTAGTGGGTGTTTGATATGCCCACAATTAGATTTCATTATAGTATGTTGATGGCATTGATGGAGAGGTGGATTGTAGATACTTCTACATTCCATCTACCCACAGGGAGATGATTATCATGCTAGAGGATGTCTATCGGATCCTGTGCTTGCCTATACGTGGGGAGACAGTGAGAGTTGTAGAGCCTCGCTTAGTGGAGTATACTGGAGAGAGTCAGATGTCTTGTCTAGGCTGCATTGTCACTCGGGCAGAGCGTGGGCACATTTAGCTTCAATTACTAGAGAAGGGATGTAGTGACATTCCTTTGATTCAAAGGATTATGATTGTTACTGTGGTATTAGCAGTTGCACCAGATGGATGAGGCACTCACCTTCATGGGGGCCTTTTCACACTATCAGGGTGATGGAGGAGTAGGCGACAGTCTACATGTGGGGGCACACTATGATTGCGCATCTCTACCGCGAGTTGGGATGGTATGTCCATTATGAGGCATATGGCTTGATGTCTTGCACATTACTACAAGTCCGGGCCTTTGAGCATATTAGATGCACATGGCCTATAGGTTTTCCCATAGAGTTAGCATTTACCTATCCATAAGTCCATGCCTATCCTCTTGTTAGATGATGGAGACACGGTGATCTATTGTACTGGAGAGTTGTATTTGATAGATTGTAGACCAGTGATATCATCTAGAGATGTATCACGGATATATAGCATGGCCAAACCAACGGAGACAAATAGCAAGGATGTAGAGGGATCAGCTGATGGCTGCTCGCCTCAATTACATTGTTGTCTGGTTTTATTTTGATAGGGTAGCATGACAATTCAGATGCTGATAGGATGTACCTATGATGCGTCTGATATATGCACGCTCTGTGCATAGCGCAGTCAAGGTGAACAGCGCCCGACGGCTGATAGTAGCAGATGTAGTGGTTAGTGATGATGATAGTATGGAGGATGTAGAGTCGATATCTGATGCAGACAATGTCAGAGTTACTTGATCATATCAGATCTGGTGGCAAACAGCATGGCTCACTCCTATCTATCTGCCTAGTCACCCTATAGGTGATCCTCGACATTGGGCCAGTCACACGAGTGACACAAGGGTAGAGGATGACATTAGTGAATTTTCTGGCTATTATGATCTTGATGATTATGAGGTTGATGATGATGATGAGGAGGAGGTCCTGTCATGATACATTTTTAGAGCGAGATCAGGGTGAGATCAGCAGGAGGCAAACAATGATGAGGAGACTAAGTCTCAATCATAGTCGAGAGCTCATGGTCCAGCTAGGGTTGCGGATGCGAGGAGATCGAGCCAGCATGAGTGAGGGGGGACCAGTAATCATATGCCCCCAGCTATAGAGTTGGCTACAGAGATAGTCACACCATTAGCTATTTGAGATCCATCTTGGCGAGATGGAGATCCAGGTACGATGCTCCTTTTTTTATATAGATGCAGTTACTTGTGATTATTTATTTATGATGTCTATATAAGATATTGATATCTATTTTGTTTTCTTTTTTGCAGTTGGGACATACGCATGGTGCGACTTGGTGAGCAGCGTCATAGCAGAGATAGTTCCAGTCAATGCAACTGAGTAACAGGTGTGGACGAGATATTTGCCACAGCCATCCACAGGGCAGCATGTGGAGATCTTTATGCCTTTTGTGAGATATAGGTTATCAGTGAAGTCTATTCTAGATTAGGCTATACAGAGAGCCAAGCGTGCGGAGGCAAAGCTCTAGACACTATGAGATCAGGCTATTGCAGTACTCGCACCTGAGGGAGCTCCTATAATGAGTGAGATCTTACTTCCTGAGTTGCGCCAGGTGAGAGTTGACAGGGATAGGCTCTGAGCAATGCTAGAGAGAGCCACATCTGAGAGGGATCGATATCAGTAGATGTACCGAGAGCCACATGACGAGGTGCTAGGACTGAGAGGAGAGATTAGGGGGTTATGATTGCAAAGTGTCTCTAGGAATCATTTGCGATCCATAGCCACACATGGTTAGGCCTCCGTCACATGCACACCACGAGGTCCTGAGGGCACAGGTGACCAAGGTTTAGCTATGTGATGTATATTATGTACTACAATGTCCCATTTTGATGTACAAGATAGTTGACTCTGATGTATATGTAAATTGATGATGATATACATAATACTTTTCTTTTGTTGTTTTTAATGGTGTGCAATCTATCACATGTGATTTATATAAAATAAAACTAGTGATAAATGTGAAATGCTTATGTGGAAATGTAATTAATGCTAATATGATACTTAAAAAATTCTTTGTAGAGTATAAAGTTAAAAGCACAATGATTAATGAATTTTGTACATAACCATTATTCTATGCTTAACTCAGTTAATACAATGGTGATCTTGCAATAAAACATGTTTAAACAAGATACAAAAATGATTAACTAAAAAAGATCCTATGTTAAATAAATTAAGACAAAATAATCATATCTTGTCAAAATTGCAGCTAAGCTAACTGAATAGGTCTTGCTTTTTAAAAGTAACATCTAACATATAATCTTAAGCATAAAATTTCTTGAGGCGCGCAACATTAATAGGCTCTTTAAGTGGCATACCTTATTTGTCGGCTAGCTTATACGCTCTTGATCCAAAGGCTTTAGTAACGACATACGGTCCAAGCCAATTAGGGCTGAATTTTCCTTTTTCTCTAGGAGGAGCGTTCACATTGCATTGATTCTCATAAAGTACCAAGTCTCCAACGTCGAATGAATGGTGTATGACACACTCATTGTATGATCATTGTATACTTTTCTGATGGGCCTTAGGATTCTCAAGAGCGTTAATACATTGTTCATCTAGCATCTCAAGTTGTTGTAATTTCTTTTCTCTTTCTGTGTCATCATCAATAGCATCTCTCAAGCAGACTTTCAATGAAGGACTTTTCCTTTGTATTTCATCTAGCATATATGTAGTGGTATGGGATACTTGTTCTCTTTAAAATAGGATGCATAGTCTTCATCATTGGAGAGCCATCTATTGTTGGAGTCTTCAATAGTTTTTTCTACCAATGAACCATTTTTGATGAAAATAGTAGGCTCGTATTGTAGCATTTTCAAAGGATTGATAGATGTGGTATGAGATCAATAATAGGATTAGGGGAAAGGGGGAGCTTAGCGATGTGGAAGTCATCATGGATTTGGTACTTTCCACACCCTTTGTTGATGATCTTGAAGGATGATTTGAAGGATACTTGTTTAGGGGTCGGGTTGGTGGAAGTGGAGGGGAGATCGTCGGGGTTACATAGGATGTGAATTTGGTGGAAGAAATATTAGGCACAACCTCAAAGATTGGAAAATGGCAATGTTTGTTAAATTGGCCCTCTAACATCTTACAATATTGAAATGGGTGAGGGTTAGTGGGGATAGTTACTTCCAAGCCATTTAATGGAAATTTGAGGCATTGGTCATCAATGGAAGGGACAACCTACATGGCATGGATCCATGGGTGGCCAAGGAAGATGTCGTATGGGAGATCAAGGTTAATGACATGGCATAAGGTTTGATGTAATACAAGCCCCACATCTATGGGGAGGTAGATAGTACTAACTGATT
The DNA here is from genome assembly GCA_027924645.1 of Cunninghamia lanceolata. Classification (NCBI taxonomy): domain Eukaryota; kingdom Viridiplantae; phylum Streptophyta; class Pinopsida; order Cupressales; family Cupressaceae; genus Cunninghamia; species Cunninghamia lanceolata. The sequence continues at coordinate 14,128,561 of BSBN01000854.1, forward strand.
CTATTTCTGCATTGTCATATCCCTTGATAGTAATAATTTGCAAATGTAGGGGTTCATTTTATTTATATTTTATCATTGTAAATCTAGACCATTTGCCATTAGGTCAGATGTGATGGTTGATATTTTGTCAGTTTTCTTGCCTTAAAAGGCAACCCCCTTTTATAAGGATATTTGTACTATGTATTTATCAGAGTTGAGAGTAAGAGGTGACATTGGATTGAAGACTGAAGAGGAAGAGGAAGTACATGTATTGTAATCTCATATTTGAAGACAATACAACTTGGAGCCTCTTTTCTTGGTGGAGTTTTTTACCCAAAAGGGTTTTCTCCACATTACATACTATGTTATGTATTCAGTTCTTAATGCATTTTATTTTTGTGTAGTGGGTTTTATTTCTGTTGCAATCTCCATTAATTCTACATTATTTAGAAGACATTAATAAGGTTTGAATAAAATTTCTATTGTGTGGTTTGCACCTTCATTTCTAACACTATTTTCTGTATAAGGACAGGGAAAGAAAATGGTCTGAGTTGTTGATTATTAGTAAATAGTTGGCAATATAACAGTCAAATAACTAAGTATTCTAAATAGTAATGACTTTTTGTAGGCATGACCTTGGATATTATTGATTGGAACATGTATGGTGGAATTATAATAACTACATTCATGATATGATTCTCTATGTTATGTATTCAATGAGAAAAGATGAATATTATTGATTCCACTTTGGAGAGTTGTGCAAGTACCTAATATTATATCGAAACATCACCAGACTTCTATATGTTGATTTCTAGATTGATTAAATATATAATTTTGGTTATAGAGGGTTTACATGTGACAAATCCTAAAATGTTGAGTTTAGGACTTCGACTAGAGGATTCCAAACCAAGCCCTATCAACAACATTAGATGTCAAAGTAAATGGCCTAAAATTATGCCACCTAAATTATAAAATTATTTAGAAACTATCAACTTAAATTTTATATATACAAATTAAGCCCAAAATAATAACCTAAGCTATTTAAAAAGCTTAGCTTGGAGGTTTAAGAAGGTAGAGATTAATTTGCCTCTAACTCCTTTATGAATTTTAGTAATTATATGTTGTCTAAACATTTGGTTGAAGTGAAGAATGGAATTTTTTAAGACTTGAAGCATTTACCATACAACCAGTTAAAATTAGTGTCATCAACCATACCCTCTTCCACATTTTAACTGCAACAAAAAAAGGCACTGGACTTTATGCTTCCTATTTTAAATTAAGAGACTAGTATTTATGCTTCCTATTTTAAATTAAGAGACTAGTCTTTATGCTTCCTATTTTAAATTAAGAGACTAATATAGATATGTTAAATAAATATATCTAAAATATGCCAAGAGATATCAATTCGAAGTTATTAGTTATTTTATTTTAGTTTACATATAGAACTATTTATATATATAACCTGGTTTAGGATCCAGGAACCAAAAATCTTTCCAAGCAAACTAAGCATCAATGCCACAAAAACCAAGTCTGTGGAGAAGTTGGACAAATATATAACTATCTTCTATATAGATACCATTAGTCTATGAACAGTAACATATACTCTATCAAAAAATGAACCATAAGATATATGTTTATAAGAAGTCTGCAAGGAAGGAAATGGGGCCCAAGGAAAATTACACAAGCCTCGTGACCCCCCAGACATAAACTTACATTTATCACATTGCATATTCAGACCAAGAGACTTCTCTACAAACCCCTCTTCCTCCACCTCATCATCTTCGTAGCAATCTGAGTCTACAAGGATAGCATCGACAAGGAGAGTAACCTTCAAGCTTAGAGCAATTTCTTCCACCACATGTTGGAGAAAGAGTTGACACCTTTTGATGGTATGAAGATATTCCAAAAAATAGTCAAAATGGACCTCTAATTGATGGGTGACATCTCTAATGTCATCATGGAGCAAGAATGAGCTAGTTGTTGTTGATAGCATGGAGGCACATGTGAGGGACTGCATCACATTGAACGTATTCTACCTACCCTAAGTATAACTAGGATCCAGAAGGAGCTTGGTCATTACCATTTAGATACTAACACCATGCAGGAGGTCCATCCCTTTCTTTGGATTATTCCCACATTCTCACCATCTAGAGATGAAGACTAAGGTGATATCCTTGTCCACATAATCCATGAAATCCACTACCGCCTCTTCACCAGAGACTCACCGTTTCTTTTTTTTTAGGAACCTTGTCAATAGAAACACCTTTATCCTTGGAATTACCATTAATTTTACCCCCCAATCCTCATGCGCTATCCAAAGATGCCATTGCAGAAAACCAAACTCTCGAGACACACCAAATGAAATAAAAATTTGATAAATCTTCTGCACCAGCCTCGTTGTATGTACCCAGGGCTCCATAATGTGACATAATTAGTATGCATGCTCTACATTCATTATTACAATGACATCTACCACCGCCAAAACAACCCCTTATCATGTGGAATCCCCCTAAGATTTGTGTAAATGATCTCGATCTCCTCTTGAGGAAAATTGTCCCACCAATAGACCAAAGAGGAACCATCTCTGGCTCACAGATCCACTCCTTTATTAGTTTCCCAGTCAGCTACTTGATTGCAATTTCTGCCAATATGCGTGAATTGAATTTCCTCAAACCAAATGGAACTCTATTTAGCTTCAACAAGAATAACTTCAAGTCTCCAATTTTGAACTATTCCTCTTTTCATAGCCCTAATAACCAATTTGGAGTCACCTTCTACCCATAATTTGCTCCATCCTTTATCCTTGGCTATCATCATTCCCCACAACATGGCTCTGGCTTCAGTCATATTATTTGGGTCTACCTTGAAATTATATGCAAAAAGGCCAATGGGTTGGCCATGTGAATCCCTAAATACACCACCACTCCTACCTTACCAGGGTTGCCTGTTACAACACTGTCAAAATTAAACTTTATCCAACCAGGTTCAGGACAAAGCCAAGAACAATCAAGTGGATTAGGGAGGGTCTCTTGTTTATAATGTCTTATCCATCTATACTGAGGCCAAGCTTTGACCTAATTGTCCTCATTCTCAAAAATATGCCATCTTCACCATTATGTATTTCTCCTAGTTCCAAAACTACAATTTCAACAAGGTCCCAAATTCTCTCCATTAATCTTTTTTTGCCTTGAAATTTTATCCTATTAAATTTAAGACAAATATTCTAGACAACTAAAGTTGGGAAGTTGTTCCATATAAGATTCAAACCTGGGCTCTTGATCTTCAATGACCAACCCTCCAAGAGACTGGGAATATTAGGGGGAGTAACCCAAGCCAAACCCCATCTATTGAGGAAATGATGCCATAAACTCAAAGCCAATTCACAATGAATAAATAAATGCTCATTATCCTCACTTTTATCTCTACACATAAACCATTGGGATGGACCCATCTTATCCAAAAGCTGCAATCTATGCCATGTCAAAGTGCGTCGTTTCCAAGCAATCCAAAGAAAAGAATTTGCCTTAGGTAAACCTTTAGGAATCCATATCTTCAATCCAAAAGCAAGGATAGTGTCATTTGGTTACAGAAGAAATGATGAAAGGTGGAGCTGATAGATATTTTACCACTTCCATGACCTCCCCATACCATGGAATGTTCACTGTCTGCTGGAGAGATAGGCCAATTATCAAGATTTGCTTGGAAAGCATTGCAAGCTCCGTCTAACTCTCTAATAGGAGAAATAAGTTTGTCTCCTCGAGGGAGGTGCATTCATCATGTAGTCTTTTACCAGTGTTCACACATAATCCTCAAAATGAGAAACAAGAGGCCAAAAAATTTAAATATCTTTTAGGGCCTTGTCTTCAAGCCAACTATTGTGCCAAAATCTAATTTTATCCCCCTACCCAATTTCCATTTAATATTTGGAATGATTAGCTTTCAATAGGACATTATAAAATTCCAGATACTAGAACCCAAGGGGAGATTCGTTGAATTCTTAAAGAGGTCATCCAACCCATTCTAAAGATATTTTGCTTGAATCACCCTACTCCAATATCTATATTTTTCTTCATAAATTCTCCATGCCAATTTGGCACCTAAAGATTTTTTTATCTTCTTACAATCCCTAAACCCTAATCCTCCCATCTTCTTGGGTGAAAAACATCATCTCACTTGACTATACTGTATTTATATGTATTCTCATTGCCACACCAAAGAAAAATATGTATTTTAGCCACTTTGCTGGGAAGCTAAAACACTGACATGACATACATTGGGATCAAGGCCAATGATGCCTTAACCAATGTAATCTTACCAGCAAGTGATAACCATCTATCTTTCTAGGAGGCCAACTTTCCATGAACTCGATCAATTACATTTCTCCATTCAACATTTGAGGATCTTTTATCCAACAAGGACATCCACATATATTATCTTCAGAGTTTATTTACCAAATAACCTAAAATTATTTGAATCTCCAAACTCTCCAAACAAAACTCCTTGAGGAAAAATATTTTAGATTTAGTGGCATTTACCTTTTGAGTAGTCACCTACTCATATTGTATCAAAACTTTCTTAATGCAATTGGCTTCTCTGACAGAGGCTTCACTAAAGAGAAGTGTATCATCCACAAATCGTAGATGTGTGATGTTGCTTATCCCCCCCCCCCAAAAAAAAAACACTTGCAACCCTTTTAGGTTCCCACAATTCACCTCATTCTTCAAAGTTTAACCCAACACCTTTGCTACAATAAGGAATAAAAAAGGAGAAAGGGGGTACCCTTGTTGTAAAGTCCTTTTAGCATTGAAGAAATCTGTAACAAAACCATTGATTAACAAAGCATAAGATATTGAAGAGATGCAACTGTATATCCAATTACACCAAGCTTCAGTGAAGCCAACCTTGCACATCACTTTCATTAAGAAATCGTAAGAAATTCCATCATATGCCTTGTTCATATCTAGCTTGATAACCATGCCTTCTTTGTTCCTCCACTTTATGGAATGAATAGTCTTATGATCTAAGATTATACCATCTAGTATCTGTCTTCCCTTAAGGAACCTGCTCTATTCCTTAGAGATCATACCTTCTAGGAAATTCTTCAATCTTGAAACCATGGCCTTAGTGACAATCTTGTAGATCATATTACAGAGTGCAATCGACGTAAATTCATTAAATAACTTTGGATTCTTATTTTTGGCGATAAGGGTGATAAAAGTTGAGTTCCAATCCTTCAAGATAGATTTTATGCATCTTCTTTCCTCTGTAGCCTTCCACACATCTTCCCAACTATATCCCATTAATTCTAGAAAAATTCATCTTGAAAGCCATTCGGTCCTAGAGATTTTTGTGCTCCTAACGAAAAGGTAGCTTTTCAAATCTCCTCCAAGGTGAAAGGTTGTATCAACTTCTCATTTTGATAATCCTTTATCATACAAGGGATATTCCTTAGCAACGCCTCCTATGCATCTTGATAAACAAGCAACACAAAGTCTAGCAGCTCCTTGAAAAAAATTAGTTCTTCCAACCTAATAGCCTCCATATCTTCAATAATCATTCCATAGGGAAGCTAAATACTAACAATCTTATTGTTTTGTCTCCTAATATATGTAGCCAGATGAAAAAACTTTTTGTTGTGATCCCCTTCTCTAAGTCACTTGACTCTAGATTTATTTTTCTATAAGATCTCCTCCATTCTCAAAATTCTATTATGTTCCTTTAGAAAAGTAGTTTCAGATGATCTAAGCTCCGAGGTAAGGCCAGATAGAAATATAGCAGCTTCCATTGACTGCAACTCATATTCAACCTTCATATTCTTCTCAAAAAAATTCCCCATGATCTCTTTATTCCAAACTTTGGCCTGTCTCTTGGTCTCAGCTATCTTTTTAAAAATGATATATCTATAACAACCCTTAAAATTTGTGTCCTGCTACTTCTTAAGGGCTTCTTGGAAGTTTGGGTGTTCATACCAAAAGGCTTCCATCTTGTAAGGTCTACCCGTAGGTTTTATGTTCCTACTCCAACACAAATCAATCATCCATTGGTTTGATCCACCATACTGGATAATCCTATCTAAACAAAAGAAAATGGGAGAGATCATCCAATCTAAGTTCACCAAGAACCTATCTAGCCTACATAAAATATTTTCCTCCCCAATCCTGCTATTGTTCCAACTAAACCAACGAGACTTAGGAATAATATCAACCAAATAGGGCTCCCCATAGAATTTTTTAAACTCCAAAGAGCCAGAGGACCTCAGACATTTGCCTACCTCCTTTCTTCTCTTTTGGGCAAAGAGTGGCATTGAAATCTCCCCCTAGAAACCATTTTTCCCCTGAAATCATTGTTCTAAAGTTTTTTTAGGTACTCCCACACCTTAATTCTATCTTTCTCCAAATTGGAACCATGAACATTAATTATTATTATAGGATCATCCCCCTTAAGAAACTTGAATCTGACAAATAAACAAAATTGTGATTCATCTACTAACATACCTGATAAGCTATGTATGTTCCACAATATGGCTAGACAACCAGCAATTCCATCCACATCTATTCTCACCCCCTCATCGTGCTTCTAGAGTCGAGAAAGCAATTCCCTGAGACTGGAACCCTCAACTTTAGTTTCTTAGAGAAGCATATCAGGGCACTTGATTTCAATTAGTCATTTTATAGAAAATGAAATTTTTATGGTCCATTAAGGCCATGGATATTCCAACTTATCACCTTCATAACTTCTTTGAAGCAGGGAGGTACTCGCCTCTGGCTTTGACAAACTTCCTCATCAAAGCCTGTGTCATTTTCTAGATCCTCCAAAGCCTTCATCTTTGCCTTGCTAGCATCTATTTTCCTCCCTTTATTGTTGACCCTTTTGACATCTATTTGAATGAAGTTCTTACCACAAAATCTTATGCCCCTTCCAGCACTTCTTGAAAGACTTCGTTATCACCGTCAAAGCCTTTCTTTCCATCCACCAATTCAGCAGCCCTGAAAGAGGGCTCAATTTCTCCAAGCTCCAGAGTCACTCTATTAGGTTAAAAATTTTCTACTTTCCTAAGGACACAATATTCCTAGGGAGGTGAATGCTCTTTCTCCATCGTTGGGTTAATAGCCTTCTTGAAAAGGGGGCAATCATCCTCCTTCCCTTGAAGGCCTAGCTTATCTTTATGAATCTCCCTATATTATTGTTTCAGGAGAGGAGATTGTACTTTCTCCCTCACCGAGGAAACAATTGACCTCCTCAAGAAGGGGGGAAACAAAGTGCATTCTCCATCTTCTCTTGCCCTTGTTGTCTCGTCTTGGCCTCTTTGTGTATAACACAATTTTAGGTGAAGTGGCCAATCTTCCAAGAATGAAAGCATATGATTAGAAGGCATTCATAGTCAAGCTCGAAATTCCAATCACCCAAAATGGAGGACAACTTAATAGTATGCTTAATCAACATATTTAAATTCACCCTCACATAAATTGTAGCATTAATTGCCAATTGTCTTCCCCCGGTGGCATTAGAACAATAAACATATTCCCCTAAGGAGTTGTCAAATAAATGAAAACCCTCTTCAAACCATAGTTCCTGGGGTAATTTATATAGTCTAATCTAGAGATGGGCGTCTTGAATCAACTCTAAATGCCATCAAACCTCGGAGACCAAGGTCATATATATAAGCCAACATTACCCATAAATCAAGGGCCTCGCTTGAGCACATTATCCCAGTCAAAGTCATATTGAAAAACAATTTGGAGAAACCCTAACACAAGGAAACTTACCTCTGACAAGAGACCAAGCCATTTTTTTTATCTATCCACGATTTGATCCTTTCCATAAACGACCAAATTGCTAATGGACTTTACGATGACTACATCCTTCTTCAATTTCTCCACCTTTGAATTCAAGAAATTATCTCGAATTTGGATACAGGGAATTTCCTTAAATACCTCCACATTAACATTGCCTATAGAAATTCAATTAAATGTATTTCTTCCATCCTTACACTCCTTTTCCATTTCCAAAGCCTGAAATTCCTTGATGAATAAGTTACCAAGCTCCTGAGAGTCATCCTTATTTTTAGAATGTGATGACAATGACACAGCTCTAGGGCCTTCCTCTTTTCCAACACCTAGTCTTGCTTTGCCACCTTTGCCAAAATTGTCAATTTTGCATCCTTCGCTCATTTTTTCCTTTTTATATTGACAACCATTTTCATTTGGCAAAAAACATTAGAACTATTTTATTTACTATATACATGGACACATAAATTTTATTGTATCTACATTATTTACTCTATGTGTGTTGAATGTGATATGCTGAAAACTATAATTTAATTATATTTTTTTTTGTATTTGTTCATATATATAGGGTTCTTCTATATTTTTGGTTTTGTTAATTATTTCCATCAAATTTTCAACTATAATTAACAAATTAAAATAATTTCTCAAACTAACAAATCAAAATATAAATACAAAAAATATTTCAAATTTATATATCAAAATATTTTCTTAACCGATAAACTCACATACTCTTTCCTTACATTTAATATATACAAAATAATATTTAATTTTCTAATGTTTTTTTTAGTTTTATTTTCTATTTTCTTGTGAGTTGATAAACTCACTCTCTTTCCTTTCATTTCATTTATACAAAATAATATTTAATTTTCTAACATTTTTTGAGTTTTATTTTTTATTTTCTACTTTCTTTTTACAGTTTGAGAAGGAGAAGAATGTTATTATCCAAAATTCTCTAGTGATAACAACGTATCTTTGTTTTTACACACTACTTATTTTTGATTTATATTATATTTATTATTAAATATTAATAGTGACACGTACATGATACTTATTTTGGATTTATATTATATTTATTATTAAATATTAATAATTTGGCATGTAAATAGTTGTCAAATTCAAGATAAAAGGTAAGAGTTTTGTTAACACATTCATGCCATTACACTCCACCCCTTGCTCCCATTGTAAAATGCGGCTCGACATTTATTAGCTATAAGTGGGGATAAGGATTCCTCATTCACTAGGGTATGTCTTAATAAATGAATGGAGCACTTCTGCCACCCGATGGCAAGCTATTCTTACCCATGTGGAGCAAAAACTTACAGTTTTGATTACTAAGCCTCTTTCACTGGCTAGTAAATTCCAGGTTTGTTCTAAAATCTTGGCTACAACCCATGTTTATTATTCTTCTTGTTGGGCTCCTTCAAAAAGCTCTTATGCCAAACTGGAAAAACTCTTGTGGGATTTCCCATGGACCTCTTCTAATACTTGCCATGGTTTTCACCGTGTTGCATGGAAATTTTGCTGCCTCTCTAGAGATTCTGGAGGACTTGGTATTCTTTCTACTCACCACCAAGGAATTTCCTTGGCTGTCAAATGGATTGTTCATGCACTCACTGGTTGTGAGGCATGGAAGGTTTTACTCTAGCATAACATTGAAATAGGACATCCTATGCACAAACCGGCTTGGAAAGGAATTGGTTTTTCTACTCTCCTTGTCATGAGAGAACCAATTCAAATCTCGGGCATGTTTGTGGTTAAGAACATTTGGAAAGCCTGGGAAAAAATTAAACCTTGGTTATCTAGTCTGGTGATGGTTTTCGTGCTGGTCTTTCATTCAATCACCTTAATATTTGGTGGTCACCTCTCCTAGCTTCTGCAACTCAACCTTTGGCTAAATTGAAAGGTTTAAAGGCTCTCAAATTTCACAAAAAAGGTGTTCAGACCATTCAGGATATGTTTCACAGGCCCACTATGAGCCTTTTGGCTTGGGAAGCATTCTGTGTAAAATTTTCTCTTTCAAAAGTTGATAAGCCTACTTATGACAGAATCATCATGGCTATTCCACCTACAATGTTGCATAAGGTTGGAATTCAGTCCAACAAGCCATGGGGGAAGGACTAGAAATGGTATCCATGCACACCTTTGCATCATTTCAAGCCACGGATGGTTTACAGGTGGCTTTCAGCTCATTTACCCATGGCTACCACTCTTAATAAGCTTATTCATAGCTCTTTAAGTCTTTGGAATTCTAGGTTTAAAACTGTTTGGTCTACCATTCTTGAGCCAAAACTTGCTCATTTTGCCTGGTGCATTCTCTTTCAAGGCTTGCCTATTGGTACTATGTTATTTCACCTTGGGGTCCAGGATCCCCGTTGTCCTTTTTGTGGACAGGCTGGAATGATTTAGCATCTCTTCTGGTATTGCACCAGAGCTCAGCAATTCTGGTTATGGATTCATAATTTTTTTCGCCCTTTCAGACCTGAGCCATTAACCTAGCAAATCATCCTGCTAGGTGATTCACCCAGGTTTCCTAAAAAAATTTCTCAAATCTGGCATATTTTCAGGGTGGACATTTTATTTGCATTATGGAAAGATCGTAATTCTTGTATATTTTCAAAAAGCAAAATTGGAACTTATGTTTCTCTATACATTAAAACTATTATCTGTTCTAATGTTCTTCTACAGATTCAAGTGCAAGCTAACAAAGTTGCCTTGGAAGTGGCTCACTTACAAGAGTTGTTGGATCATTGGGGGAATGCTCCCTGTACTGTGGCTCGTGTTCCTCCCTCACTATCCTCTGTCAGAGCTCGCTCTCCTAACAGACGCAGAAGTGGTTTGGCTAGAGATTCTCAGCCTCGCTCCTAGCCTGCTTCGCATCATAGTGCTCACCGGCGAAGGCGCTCAGCCTCTCCATGTCCACGTGGATGGACCTCTGGCTGTGCTACTAGTGCAACTGGGGATAACGCGGGGTGGCCCATTATGGATAATGTAGGTAATGCTGGTTGGCCTGCAATGGACAATGTAGGCTGGAATGCTCCTAGTTCTTCTCATCCACCAACTACAGGGTGGGATAATACTAAGGTTTTCCCTCAGTTAAATTTGGCTATCTCACCTCAGCACGAGGAGCCAAATGTCCAGAATGAAGAACAGGAAAATGAATATGGCTGGGCTATGCCTGATGTCAACCTGGACCGCAAACATTTGGGGGAAACTGGATGACAGGGATCCGCCATCTGCAGGGATGGCATTGACTGCTTAATTCTATTTTTTATTTATTTTTATATGGGTCTTGTACCCTTTGATACTTTGTTCTAGATCTTTCTGGGCTTAGCCCATGTGACTCTCAGGGTGTGCCTTTTAATCACCCGTTATTTTTTTGTGAAGTGTTATTTAATTTTAATAGATAACTTGCATTTTCATAAAAAAAAATGAATTCAAATTTTATCCACTTTTTGAGATTATATTTGATACTTCAACACATCGTCATGACTAAAAAACCATGTCTAAATGTGTGGTGCTTGAGCACAAGAACATCGTAAACATTAGTTCTACACTAAATAATTGTTCTTTGCATAAGGGGGATTGTCATGGCTTTAAATTGCTTAAGAAATAGCACAAGAGTCTTGCATCGTCTACAAGTGTGATGCTGGAATATTTTTTGAACATGTATGAAAATGTGGTCGGTAAAATATTTTTATAGTAGATTTGAGTTTATCAAATTCCAAAATTGTATTATTGAGTAATAGTGCAAACGACTTGAGTCAAGGTGTTCAAGATTTTATTAAAAAAACAAACCTTTCAGATGGAATCTGTGGCATGTGGCCTAGCTCCATAAATCAGATTGAAGTTTGAAAACAAATTCTCTTCAAAACATAAATATCTATAATTAAAGATATCTTTAGTTGGAAATTGGTTTGTTTGCAGTGTAATAATTTCTAAATTTCTTTTGGACCAGGTTGTGTTGTTTGTTTTAAACCTTAAAAAAATTATAGAGTCTGCACCAGTAGATTTATACAATTAAGGATATCAATTTACTTTGATAATATTGTCAAAATAAAAGGGAAACTACTGATGGACACAATAGACAAAGTAGTTGTAAGAAAAATATATGTATCCTCCTATTAACATAGCCTTGAATGTTAGATGAATAATAGTACATAAAATAGCCTAAATAGGGCTTCCAATCCCATGCCTTCACAAAGTGATGTTGCCTAATCTATGCATACTGTGGGATCAAAGGAGAAGACGACTGTGGAACCAATGAAATAAGAGAGATGTAATGTGTCGTACCTATTTGTATTCTTTAAAAATCTTTGTGTGATATTTTATTATTATTTTGTGTGGTCTTTCAGATAGATAGAAGATGTAGAAGGGGTTTTATGTTTTCCTGCAGATGTGGTGTCGGAGCACACAATACAGTTCATAATATAGAAACCTAGAAAATCTACAATAGATATAAGGAAACTATCAACTACCCAGATAGCAGAATGGCCAATAAACAATTATCAAAGCATACCCATATGTAGATTTGAAACTTCAGTTTTTGTTTATTGCCAGACCAGCCATTGGACATTACAATATTGCACCAAAACACCAAGAAGCAAGGAGTATCTAGTAGATATTGTTATCAGTAGTATAAATGAAATTAGACGACACATACAATGTAATCCCAACACTACCCACAATGAGAACTGATGTCTGAGACCCCCACCATCATTCCTAGGCATGTACGACCCAGACTGTAAGTACACAGCAACAAATAGACTCCATGGAATCATTGAAAATAGATGACAATCTCGCTGCACACAAATCTGAATGCTAGGTGACCAATAAGGAAGGTCTGAAATGCAAGGAAACTCCATAAATCAACCCTAACAAGGATGTACGACAAAACTGAATAGTACGGCTAGCAGCTGATGGAAAATATAGTCCCAAATAACATCAAATCTGGTCCTCCTATGCAATGTAAACTACTCACCTCAAATCTCTAATAAATCTGCAATAGAAATACTCAACAAATCTCTACAAACTCATTCGTCGAACTTCATTTCAGCACATATGTGAACACTGGATGCATTCAAACTGTATAAAGATACCTTCAATAATTTGCAAAGATAAATCTAAATGCTCAAACCCTCAACATATGAACTCCATTAAAGCCCAAATGTGAATACTAGATGCATTCACCAACAATGACACCATTGGGTGATCTTTCACACCTGTGGGATACTGCTACTCAAGGAGGTTTTCATCTCCAAGAGCCTTCAGTTTGAATCCTCAAACCCTAGAGCCAAGCTTCAAAATCCTAACAAATGAAATCTCAATGGGAGAAGAAAATAATAATCCAAGTATATACAAATGAGAGCACTTTTCCTCCTTTTATACTTTTCCAACCGGGAGTCTCTAAAATCCTCATGCATATGGGATAAAACATGAGAGAGAAAATACATTTTAAAATATTATAATTCTCTTTAATTCTTTTTTCAACATCACCCTTAAAGTGCCCTCTTTTAAAACAACATTAAGTTGTTGAGTCTAGGCACCAAGGTCCAATATTAAATATTAGTGTTTAATTTATGAACTTTAAAATGGAGGCCAAGATAATGTCGAAAACCAATGATCTATAGCTCATTGCAAATGTCTTGACAAGATGAATCCAACCCCACTCTCAAAACCTTAGTCCAGTTCCAATCCCGAACTTACTAAAAATAGTAAGTAACGACCATAAGCAAACTGAGCCAACTCAAAGGGTGCCAACTGGATCCACAAACCATCTGATAACTCTGAGCTCAGTGCAATGTCTATGAGAGCCAACAACCGACTACCCAGTCACCCAAACAGTGCTAAATTACCACTTACTAAAAATAGCAGTGACCACCGGGGACCAAAGAGAACAAATCCAGAAAAACCCAAAAAGATTAACAACATGCAAGCACTTACTATAAATAGTAAGTACAGACAAGTTGTTCAAAATCACTCTAGAAAGTGTCAACCATCTCTATTGGATCACCTGAACACCCTGGTGACATCGAAATAGTCCTCTGATTATGCTGTCACCAACCTAGAAAGCCCACTTTGATTGATCTGCACGAGAATCCAAAAATGGAGACATTACAGTCTGCCCTTCCCAAAATTGCTTGTCCTCAAGCAATCTACACTTGCATGCCCAAGATGAACACCAGGATCCCAAACCAATCTGAAAAATGTCCAACAACATCTCCAGTACATCCGCTGGGTAGAGGTAAAACCATACTCAGCATCAATGTAAATAGCTACCCCAATATAAAACAATCTACTAGACATAGGAAACCCTGGGTCTCAAATCTAATATGGAAGTCTGCCATACACATCACCCATTGATTCCCACTGCGCAACTCTGATATAATCTTCACCATGCAGAGAGTGGTGAAACAACACGATGAAATCCAACTGAACTGATATGCCAAACCTGTCACCACCTAGATCCCAGCACATCAGAACCTCACATCCATCAATCATGAAGAGGTAAGTGAATCTCGGAGTGTCTAACCCACATCCCCTTCCATCCTCTGCAAAACTCCTATGGATGTACTGACTATCCAACATAGGTGCTGGAAGCTATGAAACTGCCTCTCTCAAATTGAGGGAATGATAAAACTCTCCTCCATCACCGCTGTAAAAACTAAACATACCATCATGCCTACTGATACTGTAACCTCTCAGAAGCCATGTCTCAAATGGAAGTTTTCGAGACCAAGAAGTTGCATACTCTATCTGATACATGTCACCATGATGGTAATATGATCTCTGGCTCTGCAAATAATCCTCTGATTGTATTTGAGTTAGCCACCTGAAATCTTTAGTTCCATCTCCTGTAGATGGCAACCCTTCATCCCACAATGGGTGGTATAAATCCTGAGCCAATCCACACTTATGCATCATCAAGTCATCTTTGTGTGGACTAAAGGAGAAATGATGAGCACTCCTCACTATGTACTCACGATAAGAAGCACCTGTCTATGGCAATGTTTAACCATCATAGTTATGAGGAACACACTCCTCATCACTTGAATCAGAAGATGGCTCATGTCTCTGATCTTGAATAGCTAATTGGGTAGATACTCTGCAAGTCCTCTCCGCATACCCAATAGCAAAGTCCCGATCTGAAAGCAATTGGAGGTACTCTGATTTAATCCACTCCATGGCATGCTGGATAGTTTGCAAATCAAATGTATATGTGCCCACTACTACCCCTATCTGCCTCTCCTCCAATTATGTTGTCCAAAAGAGATCCTCCACAAACTTGTGGGTACTGTCAATATGAGTTAAGGTTCGAACAATCTTATCCTCGGAAACCTTCAGCTGATCTCTCCAACCCTGAGGTCTAGTAAGTTGTCTATCACAATTAGCTACATAGGATGCAAACTCTGATTTGCTTCCAGGAAAGGGAAATAAATCAACGTGAGAACTGATCACACTGCTGGATGATGCCCTCCATATCTCCTGTGAAAATGATAAAGTAGTGTGGTGATCTATCACACCACTCTCTAGAAATTTCACTACTATACCACAAGAGCCATCAACAACCTGCCCTGCATCACCTGTCATGGGACTAACCTTAGGAGAGCCTGGTGCATCATGTGGTTCTCTGCATCTCTCAACCAATGCACTCATCCCATCAGTAACAACTGCATCTGTAACTATGATGGATGTAACCACATCCTCAACCTGCTCACAAACATAATCCGTGGATAAATGCTCATCATCCCCTATTGCCAAAGAAACCTAAACTATATCTATCGATGGTGAAGACTGTGCCAAGCTCAACTCCACAGTAAGCTCATCTATCCGCGTCTTAGACTCTTGAAGGGCTATTTGAGCATTCTTCAAAGAGTCCGCGGTGACCTCAAGCTCATAGGTGAGCTCATCAATCTCCTCTTCCTTTCCCCTTAGAGCATAATGATAAATACCGTCAAGCCTGAGAAGATGATCTCTATCTGATAACCGCTGTAGGTAATTATTCTTCATGATTCCAATTGCATCTCTAAGTGCCTAAAATTCAACAAGGGAAAGTCCTCTATCATCATGTTCCTCCATCTCAGGAGTACTCCAACCATAGGTTGCCAACATCTGTCTGGCAACATAAAAATGTTCCAAAGCCGTAGCAATCATATTTTCATTAACCTTCAATTGCCCAGTCAAATGATGATGCCCCTGTGACGAACCATCTCCACACCAATATTTCGATTTGCAATCTGCACTATGGAAAGAGGCTTAATCATCATCACTCACCGATTGGTAAGCATCCTCATGTGTGCTATCAACCCTGCACACTTCCTCAACAAAGGTACTGTTGTTATGTAACTCATGGGATGGCTCCAATGACATGATAGAAGCTGTAGATTGGACATAACCATCGCACACTGCTGCCTCCAATGTAGATGCATGCACAACCAAAGAGCTATCCTAGGACCCATCATCAACAAGTAAATTTTCTGGTTTGTTCTCCTCTTTTAAGGCCTGATTTGCAAAATTGGACTTGCTGCAGCTTGAATATGCATCACAACCAAGCTGAGTGTCACACTCTATCTCAAATTTTGAATCTTCTCCTGAATCCCATACTTGGTTATTTTTCCCAAGTGCAATGCTACAACCGGAAACAACTCTATCATCCAACTCCAAAGGTGGATTGTCATATGTCATGTCAACACCCATCTCAAGTAATGGGTTAACAGTAATCACCACAAATTTATTCTTGCAATCATAATCGTGCAAAGGAAATGAATTGTTGTTATGATGAATACTAAAATCAGAACCTTCATACCTATCGTCAATGATTCCAATGCTGTCCCAAATCACCTGTACCTCTTCCTTATCATCCTCAATAGTGAACTGTGAATCTAAATCAACAAGGCTACAAGGTCTCTACTCAGGATCAACTACATGCAATGTGAAATCAGATTTGTTCTCAAAATCAAGAACACCACCTATATCATCATTCCTTATTTGATAAGCATCCTAATGGGTGCTATCAACTAACCCTTCTAAAAGGTCACTTGGTTCTTCAAGTTGCAAGGGAAATGAATCATTTTCTTCATTACTTTGGTCAAAGGTTATGGCAACATCAAATTAGTCACCCATGGCTGATTTAAAATCTTTATCCGCATACCTTTCACCTATGTCCTTTGAGGACTTAAAACTTTCAGCATCAATGCCCTCAGACTCACTTGCAAAGTCACCTTCTAGCAATCTATTAATCATTTTTAATTCCTTCTCAGAAATAGTAACTTCAAGATCTCCATCAAAGCAAGGCCCATCTTCACAAATTTCTGTTGTAGTCTCCCCTAAATCAGCAAGTTCCTCTTTGCATGTCTCTTGATTAGTGATCTTGTTTTCACCATACAAAGGCTTAGACTCATTCTTTCTAGCTATTAGGGCTTCTTTGCTCTTATCAAAACTTGGCTGCAATAAATAGGTGGTATGAGTTTCTATTTCACATTCCTTATTGTTCCCATCTCCATGGTTTCTGTCACCGTTATTGTTCCTTTATTCGACATTGTTGTTGTTGTTATCAATCTTGCGAAGATAATTAGTCATCACTTGTATTATTTTATTATCTCTCCTCTCCCAATTATTCAACATCTCTTCCCGTTTCCTACAATTATCCCACCTTTCCAAGAAATTATCTCAGTCTGTATCATCCATTTCCTCTATCACTACTGTATCTGTACCTGCAAAGGGATCAATATGAAGACCCTGTATGTGTACCCAGTTGCGTCTCAATCTAATCTCATAGGATGGCAAGATATTTAGCTCTGATACCACTGTAATGTGTTGTACCTATTTGTATTTTTTAAAAATCTTTGTGTGATATTTTGTTATTATTTTGTGTGGTCTTTTAGATAGACAGAAGATGCAGAAGCAGTTTTATATTTTCCTGCAGATGTGGTGCCGGAGCACACAATATATTACATAATATAGAAACCCAGAAAATCTACAACAGATATAAGGAAACTGTCAACTACCCAGATAGCAGAATGACCAATAAACAATTATCAAAACATACCCATATGCAGATTTGAAACTTTAGTTTTTGTCTATTGTCGGACCAGCCATTAGACATTACAATATTGCACCGAAACACCAAGAAGCAAGGAGTATCCAACATATATTGTTATCAGTAGTATAAATGAACTTGGACGCCACATCCAATGCAATCCCAACACTACCCACAATGAGAAATGATGCCTGAGACCCCCAACGTCATTCCTAGGCATGTACGACCTAGGCTATAAGTACACAGCAACAAATAGGCTCCATGAAATCACTGAAAATAGATGACAATCTTGTTGCACACAAATCTGAATGCTAGGCGACCAACAAGGAAAGTCTAAAATGCAAGGAAACTCCACAAATCAACCCTAACAAGGATGTACGGCCAGGCTAAATAGTACAGCCAGTAATTGATGGAAAATGTAGTCCCAAACAACATTAAATCTGCTCCTCCTGTGCAATGCAAATTGCTCACCTCAAATCTCTAATAAATCTGCAATAGAAATACTCAACAAATCTCTACAAACTCATCCGTCGAACTTCATTTCAGCACATATGTGAACACTGGATGCATTCAAACTGTATAAAGATACCTTCAATAATTTGCAAGGATAAATCCAAATGCTCAAACCCTCAACATACGAACTCCATTAAAGCTCAAATGTGAATACTGGATGCATTCACCAACAATGGCACTGTTGGGTGATCTTTCACACCTGTGGGATACCGCTATTTAGGGAGGCTTTCATCTCCAAGAGCCTTTGGTTTGAATCCCCAAACCTTAGAGCCAAGCTTCAAAACCCTAGCAAATGAAATCTCAATGAGAGAAGAAAATAATAATCCAAGCATATACAAATAAGAGCACTTTTCCTCCTTTTATACTTTTCCAACCGGGAGTCTCTAAAATTCTCTTGCATATGGGATAAAACATGAGAGGGAAAATAAATTTTAAAATATTATAATTCTCTTTAATTCTTTTCTCAACATCAACCTTAAAGTCCCCTCTTTTAAAACAACATTAAGTTGTTGAGCCTAGGCACCAAGGTCCAATATTAAATAATAATGTTTAATTTATAGACTTTAAAACGGAGGCCAAGATGATGTCAGAAACCAATGATCTATAGCTCATTGGAAAGGTCTTGACAAAATGAATCCAACCCCACTCTCAAAATCTCATTCCGATGCCAATCCCAAACTTACTAAAAATAGTAAGTAATGACCATAAGCAAACTAAACCAACTCAGAGGGTGCCAACTGTATCCACAAACCATCTGATATCTCCGAGCTCAGTGCAATGTCTATGATAGCCAACAACCGACTGCCAAGTTGCCCAAACATCGCCAAACTGCCAATTACTAAAAATAGCAGTGACCACCGGGGACTAAAGAGAACAAACTCAAAAAAACCTAGAAAGATTAACGACATGCAAGCACTTACTATAAATAGTAAATACGGACAATTTGTCCAAAATCCCTTTGGAAAGTGTCAACCATCTCCATTGGATCACCCAAACACCCTGGTGACATCGAAATATTCCTCTGATTATGCTGTCACCAACCTAGAAAGCCTGCTTTGACTGATCTGCAAGAGAATCCGAAAATGGGGACATTACAAGAGACAACTGTTAGACAAGGGCAGAAGAGAGAGAACTATTCTACAATAAGAAATTGAACTTATTATTAATATGTACATATCCATCTTGTATAGAAATAATTGTATAAGATTAAAAATGAATTTAAGGCAAATAAACTTACAAGAGAGTGGAGAAGAAATATCTGAACGAAGGACCATAATGAAAAAGAGAATTAGGCATAATTTCTACATTACTGTAGCCCATAAGTCTAAGCAAGTCAAAGAGCAAGCAACAAAGATAGATCATGGCCATTGATGCTCCTCCCATCAGCTCTGATCCTACATTAGATATTGCCATTATCAATGTCAAAACAATGTGCTCTAGAAAGGTTGTCCCAACTCCAACAACAATATCCATCAGGAAAAAATAAAGAATACCCAAATGAATTCAATTGCCTTGCTATACTTCTACACAACTAAATCACAAGCAAGTTTCGAATAAATTTTACGAGAAGAGTGACTCGTGTGGTGGATTCTAAGCCCAACCCCAAGAGGGTCGTCACAACCAAGCCCAATAAGCAAATATTAAAAGATCATAAACCCATAAAAAAGGCAATTAAGCCTATTAAAATCTTATTTGAAAACCGAAAGAGTTGCATGATCTCTTGCATTTGAGGGCCAAAGATGGGCATAGGAGCCACACTCTGACAAGTCCATGGCTTCCCTGCTAAAGCATGCCTATCACAACAATCTTTAGGACTGTAAAATAATACAAGCACAAGTTCCATCCCTAAATCAAAACAAACTTTCAAGCAAATGCAGCTAGTGTGAAATTTCATAGATTTACAGAGATAAAGAAAATCAAGCACAAATAAAACAGAGATGCATCAAATTGACTTCATTGTTCATATTAACAAATGCATAAATTTACACATATAAGAAGCCTCTGTAGGAGAGGAATCCGAGAGGAAATTACGGTGGAAGAGGCAGTGAAAATAGAGAGAACTGCTCTATGCATGAATCTCAGAAGATCACCGTAACTAACTGTTGTATGCTTAGTGAGCTTATTGTTGAGAGAAATTTACGCTAACACCCCCCCTTAAGTCTAACTAAGGAGACAAAATCCAATATAGTTAACAAATATGGGTCCTGGCATCAAGGCCATTTTAGGTACCCATGTACATATAAAATTCCCCCACAAATATAGAGAGAATATAAGAAAAAAAGATATGAATCCCCCCATAATGAAAGAGCTCCCATGCCAATGATGAATGCCTGAAGACAGAATATGATCCATCACCTACAAACAATATTTCTCCCCTTAAGAAGAAAAGGATCCATTGGTGATTGGAGAAGTCAATCCAAAAAGATGGGTGATACCGGAATCCAAATCCAGATGGTGTGTGCATCTGAAAACTGCTCACATGTCCACATGTCGAAAAGTGATGATGGTGATCCAATATCGTGTGAAGACTGATATAGAGCAAGCTGCAAAGGTGATGAAGATGGTGGGCCAACAACGTTGATGTGGCTCTGAACAAAGAGGAGAGATAACTCCTCAAATGTGTCCTCCAAACCTAAAATGTGAGTCTCCATAAACAAGTTTGAAACTCTTATCAAAAGATCAACCCAGAAAGTTAAATCAGGAAGACTATGGATGCCCTACTGCAAGAAGCCATTGGAAGCTTTCGAAGAAGCAACACAAAGATCAAAAGTAGCAACAAATGCAAGGACAAAAGAGTGGTCCTCAAAAAGAAGACATATGTCCTCAATACTGTCATCTAGATCAGAAATGAGGGATTCTACAAACAAAATAGAAATGTCTGGTATAAATTGGTCCCAATAGACTAAACTCAAAAGACATAAATGATCTTGCTGCAATGAATCACTAGAGGCTCTCGAAGAAGCATCTCTGGAATCTAGATCTGCAACAAGTGTTGTTGATGGGGAATCACTGAACTGATCATCCATACAAGATGTGTCCACAGTAGATGAGGTAGCATATGTTTCAATATCATCAATAGCCTAGTTTTCCAAAAATCATCACTTTCAGATGGAGATTCAATGTCTCCATACAACTGTTGGATGACGATCCAAGCAATAGAACGACACTTAGTGTGCTCTATGTGATGTAGAGTATCCTTAGAAATAGTAAGACATATTAGTCCATAGACCATGTCATTATTATTAAACCATACATTCTTTTCATCATAATCACTTGGCTCAGGAACCAGTCCGAGGAGATAGGGTAGTAGATCCTGCTCAAGGCAGTGATTCTTTATCCCTTGTTTCCAAGACACGAAATTCTCTGAATCTAGCCTAACAACAGAATGATGAAACTGATATTTAAAAGACATGATTAACCCCTAAATGGAACTTTATCTTAGTTCGTGATTACACAATGCATGTATAATCCCCCAAAAAAATGAATGCAAAAAGCATAAAAAAGAACTTATCCTTTACATGCAGCATCAGGGGCAGCCAAAAGATGAGAAATGGCGGCTAGATCCCTTCCTCTGCAGGTCATTCTGTTCACAAATAGAGGCGTTTTGCCACATAGGTGTCTGATTTTGACACCACACAGGCATGTGACCATGCGAGGTGTCTTCAGATGGGCGTATGCCTTATGGAAACATAATAACTATGATCAGGAGGTTGTGAACATGTCTGGGTATGTGAAAGCCCGGCCAAAGAGGTCGACGAGCACACTGAAAGAAAACAAAAGTGACCAAAATGAATGTTGACGACTTTTGTAGAGGCTCGTAAAGAAGAGGCACAGAGGCCTTCAAGAAAAGCGATGCAGAGGTATTGAGGACCTGCAGGGGCATGAAGTGAAGGCGATCCTCAGAATGTAGGTCATTAGGGCTGAGCCAGACAGACAGTTTGACCTCCTTCCTCATGAAAAGACCACAAGCTTTTGAATGGTGATTGTTGCTATGACGAAAAGATCTTGAGCAGGGGAGGGCCGAGCACCCGGATAGAGGGCCTTGACATGCTGGTTAGAGATGTGAATCCTGTGGATTTGTTGATGACAACACAAAACAACAAAGCACAAATGTAAAAACAATAACCTCAAAATGGAGTAACTGCAAGGTCAACAAAAGGCTAGAAAGGTTCTGCAGAGGGCCGAGTCAAAACGCTTGGTTATGGACACCGGTTCTGAAAATTCCAATAGAGAAAACATTCACCGCCAGAGATTGTGCCCTTCACTGAGTGTAAAGATGACACCCTGCTCAGATTTGGGGTCTGCACTGCTCAGCTATAAATTTAGCATAGAGAGCAATGGAATCCAACAAAATACAATTAATTTGTTCATCTTACTGGCCTGAAACTACCTCCTTTGGCTCTGATACCATGTGAAATTTCACAGATCTACAGAGATAAAGAAAATCAAGCATAGATAAAACAAAGATGCATCAAATCGACTTCATTGTTCATATTAACAAATGCATAAATTTACACATATAAAAAGCCTCCGTAGGAGAGGAATCCGGGAGGAAATTACAGTGGAAGAGGCAGTGAAAATAGAGAGAACTGCTCTATGCATGAATCTCAGAAGATCACCGTAACTGACTGTTGTATGCTTAGTGATCTTATTGTTAAGGAGAGAAATTTACGCTAACAGCTGGCAGCTGTAAAGCTTAAGCCTGCTACTTACGACAGCACCCTGCCTGCCTGTGCCAAAATGGGCGCTTTGCAACACAGTTTGGGCAACCATCAAAGGATAGAGTAAGGGGGATTTTTGTCAGATGTTATTGTTGCAACTGCCCTCTGCCTGCAACGTATGCTACATTACATTGAACATAAGAAACTTGCTTTAATTTTTGCCAAGTAGATTTTCTTTCCGTTTCCTCAAATGAAAATTTATAAAATCAGCAAGCTAAATTCTGCGAGCAAATTTAATAAATATAGCAACGCATTTTTTTAAACGTGAAGATTAAGACCCTGTAATTAAATTTTACAAGAAAAATGAAAATGAAGGGCTAATCAGAGAGAATTTTACATCAAATATGTTTTGCCACCCAGGGCACAAACTCTAGCTTCATCTGGCTTGTCTTGAATACAAGGAAGCCATATTCCATTTAATATAAATCCATGCTATGAAGGCACATATATACAAGGTCTATTTTAGAAAAACTCGGACACAAGAACTAAGCCTGCCAGATGCAATAGAACAGCCTAAAGCCCACCACGAAGACGAAGCACAACGTGGAGGGTTGATTCCTTCTGAATGGAATAATCAGCAAGAGTACGCCCATCTTCAAGCTGCTTACCAGCAAAAATCAACCTCTGTTGATCAGGAGGAATGCCTTCTTTGTCCTGGATCTTGGCCTTTACATTATCAATAGTGTCAGAGCTTTCCACCTCCAAAGTGATAGTCTTCCCAGTCAAGGTCTTAACAAAAATTTGCATACCACCTCTGAGTCGAAGTACAAGATGTAGAGTGGATTCCTTTTGAATGTTATAATCAGCTAATGTCCGACCATCCTCAAGCTGTTTTCCAGCAAAGATGAGCCTCTGCTGGTCTGGGGGAATGCCCTCCTTATCCTGGATCTTGGCCTTCACATTGTCAATGGTGTCTGAGCTCTCCACTTCAAGAGTAATGGTCTTCCCAGTTAGGGTTTTGACAAAAATTTGCATACCTCCTCTTAGACGGAGTACAAGGTGGAGAGTGGATTCCTTCTGAATGTTATAATCAGCCAATGTTCGTACATCTTCAAGCTGTTTTCCCGCAAAGATGAGCCTCTGCTGGTCTGGGGGAATGCCCTCCTTATCCTGGATCTTGGCCTTCACATTGTCAATGGTGTCTGAGCTCTCCACTTCAAGAGTAATGGTCTTCCCAGTTAGGGTTTTGACAAAAATTTGCATACCTCCTCTTAGACGGAGTACAAGGTGGAGAGTGGATTCCTTCTGAATGTTATAATCAGCCAATGTTCGTCCATCTTCAAGCTGTTTTCCCGCAAAGATGAGCCTCTGCTGGTCAGGAGGGATGCCCTCCTTGTCCTGGATCTTAGCTTTCACATTGTCAATGGTGTCAGAGCTTTCAACTTCCAGTGTAATGGTCTTTCCTCTCAGGGTTTTCACAAAAATTTGCATACCACCCCTCAAACGGAGCACAAGATGGAGGGTAGATTCCTTTTGAATGTTATAATCAGCCAATGTTCTGCCATCTTCCAGCTGCTTTCCAGCAAAGATGAGGCTCTGCTGATCTGGAGGAATTCCTTCCTTGTCTTGGATCTTGGCTTTGACATTGTCAATGGTATCGGAGCTTTCTACTTCCAAGGTTATGGTCTTCCCAGTCAAGGTTTTCACAAAGATCTGCATGCCTCCCCTGAGTCGGAGTACCAGGTGGAGGGTGGATTCCTTTTGGATGTTGTAATCTGCCAGGGTACGCCCATCCTCGAGCTGTTTGCCAGCAAAGATGAGCCTCTGCTGATCTGGGGGAATTCCTTCCTTGTCCTGGATCTTGGCTTTTACATTGTCAATAGTGTCAGAACTCTCAACCTCGAGAGTGATGGTCTTGCCAGTGAGTGTCTTGACAAAGATCTGTATCTTTAGGCTACACAGTAAACTTGAAACCTGCAAAATGAATATAATGTACCATTAAAATTATTCAGAAAGCATGAGCTCTTAAAAACAGCATTAGGTAATGCGGAATTGTTAGGCATTAGGCTTATAGACTTTCTATTATCGATAGATACTGGACATCAAAACAAGATATCCATACACAGAGAGGCATCCAAAATGATTACTTTCGAAAACGGCAAAAAACTTAGGCCATTACTGAAATCAACAAACATAAAACTAAAGGTCCAAATACGTCGTCTTAGTCAGGAAGGGAAAAACAGCTTGCAGTTCCCTCTGGCATAATAGACATGAAAGAATAGTACAAGTGGCTACCTTTGTGTATGATACCAGTAATTTCAGGACAAGTAACCCAATAGAAATAAGGAAACATTGCCCTATAAACATGATAATTCTAAAGAGCATAAAAAACTGTAACATAAATTAATATAGGGTTGCAAAGATAAAGCCTCTAACCAGTTCGAATGAATGAATTATCTCAAGGAAGCGGCATGTCATGTAATTCAGAAAACAAAAGAATATGAACGTGGGAAACACAAATACAAAAATGCAATATAGAGATCACAGACGAACAGGGTATGCATTCTAAAAGAAGAATAAGCAAATAAAAGATTTTGCATACAATAAGCCCTAGGGAATGTGGGTATTTAGAGGCTGACCAGGCCTGGGATTTCCAAGCAATGCTCATTGCTAAGAAGGAAACCCAACACCATTCACTAGCGCAAACCCTAACCTATAATTCTCTCCATTTAACAAGACCATTTCCTTGGCAAGTCCAGTAGCGTAAGTTTCAGTGGTTAAAGACTGTGAACTAAGGCAGCGCATCAGTGATTGATCAGAGTAATAACTTAGAGAAACGAAGAAAAGTGTGGCAAGCCCAGAGCCTCACCACATCCTTAGAGTGGAAATTAAACAACAGGTCTAGAAAACTCAAAAAACTGAAACGCCAATCTTCAAAGGCACTTCATGGTGAAGCAAAACAAAACAAACAGAACCCTGACAAAGCAAAATTAAAAAGAGGGTTTATAAAATTGAAAAGAAGTCATCTCCATGGACAATTCTTACGAAGGCAAGGCCAACTAGACAGGACCCTAGTGAGACAACCCGTATACAGATCTCGGCCTCCAAATTTCCAATACGAAAAAAATATAAACATACCTGCAATGGGAGCCTTGATTAAATACGAACCAAAAACAGAAGCTTATGCTATGTGAATTGCGATAGAGATAATGGAATAGAACAATTACCGAAATTAAAGAGAGTCATATATATTTATATCGCCATGAAAGAGCAACCCCTTCCCCAGTCGGCGTGTAATAGAAGAATCGCTCCGACTGTTCAATGAGACGTGTCTTCTACAAATTCCCAGTTTAATCAAACTTCATGTGCTCTTTTGTAAGTAAAATACCATCACATATTTTTGAAGACGGTATCAAATCCAAGGAAATTTTGGCGCAAAGCATTTTAAAAAACCAAAAACTCTATCAAATGAAAGAAGATATTTTGGGCAAAGCATTTAAAAGAAAAACAATAACTCTCGGTTTATTCCTGTAATGGTGAAATTTGCCCTTTCATTAAGTTATTAATTATTATTAATTTATTGTGTTAAAGCTTACAATTAGATAAGTTATGGGTTATTTGATAGACTAGTTCTATAGCCAATTAGCCATAAGTTGCCTATTTTTGTGTTAAATTGTTTTTAAAAATTATTATTATTATTATTTATATTTATTTTCAAACATTTGTTTTGTTAACTAGCAATTGGACCTATGAGTTTAAGGGGCATGTTATAATTTTTTCATTACAGTAAATTTTTGTTAGAGAGATAATTTTTCCATAGTCAAGTCCTTAATTACATGGAAAATGATAAAAAAATGTATGCAGTTTATTAAATGTATTATTTATAGGATAGAAATTAGTGAAATAGCTTTTATTGCAAAGCAATAGAAAAATAATTAGAACTAAAAACCATGTGCTATAGGTGAAATTTGATTCTGACTGAAATTTATTAGAAGTAAATTATATCATGTCTCAAAATTTGAATTTGGTATCATAGTTGATCTCTACATGAATGTACCTTAGAGGGTGTGTTACAATTGAAATACACCCCTTAATAGAATTTGAAAGTTTCCATCATGAAAGGACAACTAGCTCATTGGTGGAAAATCCCACCAGCCGCAAGTAGGTTCTAAGTTTGAATGTCAACCTATCCAAAATTCTTATTAAATTATCTCTCATTCCTTGTAGAAACAAATACAATCTTTATCTAGGGTTTTGTTGTGGGTCAGTTGTGTTCTAGCTGACATTTCCTTTGTTGTAAAGGGTTTGTAGGGCCCCTTTAAAAGCTACTTTTTACCCCTTTACTAAAAAAACAAATACAATCTTTAGGGGAGAGGACCCATTAGTTGAGCACCCTAACTTCATGCCTCTCAAAATCATATGTGGCAACTTCGAATCACCCCAAAATTTTTATAGTAGCTTACTTGGCAAGGCCTCTACTTATAACTAAGGTTTCAGGGCCACATCACCAAATATGATGCCACATCAGCATGCTTTTTGTAGAGGTGTCCAATAGTTCCAAAAGAAAGGGTGGACCAACAATTGTGCATTAAGTCATGTTTTGTTGGTGCGCTAATGTGACATCGCATGATTGGTTATTTTTTAGATCTAAAGGGCACATTTCATTCAATTATAGGTACTTATAGTCAACACTAACAACCTTAAAGGCCCAACTACTAGTGCTAAACTTTTAAAAATATTGGGCCTTAAATCCACAAATACTATCACAGCAATTGGAACATGCTCAGCAATTGGGTCCTCTCCCCTATCACAAAGCGACAAAAAAGATAGTTAAAATTAAAATCTATGTAAAAATGTCTTTACATTGTTCAATAATTTGAGCTATTTTAGTGAACACTAGAAAGAAATGGACTTCATTAATTACCACTTTTTGGTATGGATGAAGTTTAAAATTGCTATTGACTATTTGACCATTGAAGAGTGTGATGTTTAAGTAGAGTGTAGAGAGATGGAATGCCTTGTGCACAGTGTAATGTCTTATTTTTAATTAATCTAATTTTGTGGATAAAATGTCTATTCCTATATTTTGGGGAAATTACTAGGGAAAAAAAATTAATTAAAATTGATTATTTGGACCCAAATTAATTATTATTTCTTATTTTCGATAAAAGAGGTCAAGTAATTAATAAAATATTATTCTTGTTGAGTATTTATCCAAGGAGGGGCATGAGAAATCATGGAGATGGAATAATGTAATTCTTAAATCATTGGCATCTCTTTTTATGACATTCTATGGTGGGTTTATGAAAATTTTATGGCAGCCCATTTCTAGGGAGTTATAAGTTGAATTGTTAGGTATAAAAGATTGAACCATTACAAATGAAAATGTGAAAACAAGTCTGCAAATTTGAAATTAAGACTTAATGTTCATGAAAACCCATTCATCCAAATATTACTTGACTGTAGAATACTAAAAATAGATAATGGAAATTTAACTAGCAACATAAGAAATGAAAAACATCATAAAGCATCACATAACACAATATTTAAAGTGGAGAAACCCTTTCGAAAAAAACTCCACCAGAGAAAAGAGGAGAAGTATGTATTATTCTTTGATGTACATAATACAATATCAACACATTACCACTCCTACCTCTAACACCATTCTGACAACATCTGTGTACATGTGAAAATAAACTCTCATAAATCCACTATCTCATACTCTCAATATATAGGCAAGGAAGAGTCCAGGACCACAAATGGTTTTACCAAAACTATGGTATACCACACAAAATCCCATGCCCAAAACATAGAGTATCTTTTGAGAATAGAAAATAATATAACTTCACATTGACTTCTCTTGAACTCAATCAACAAGCCTCCGATTAGAAATTTAACCATTATAGCATCTATGATAAAGTAACTTCAACATTTTCAAAATTAGCACTTAAAGATGGAGTTGCCAACTCATACTTCATAACAAATTTTTATTCCTCAATCCTAGTGCCAAGAATTGGGAAAGTTCCATAAATAAGTCCAAAGTCATAAAATAGTAAGTGCCACCTTTATGCTCCACTTCCTTCATGAATGCAAATGGCAACTAATGCCAAGAATATAGGGAATTCGAAATTAAAAATTAATTAATCCAATTACATCCTAGGCACCCAAGGACACTTTCCAAGAATGTTAGAGACACATAAAAATAAATGCATAGGATTTGTAAGGTAAATGGCACCTTAATCCTAACATGAATTTTATGACAAAGTGGAAACTATTTTTGTGGAAGGAATATTTTATGACAATGCAATTAGTGAGGAGTTATAAATTAGTGAGAAGCATTAATGGTAGTTAGGAAGGTCGCTAAGCAGTCCCATCGCATTCTGAATAGTGGAAAGAGCTACAAAGGCAAAATAGTCGGGCCCTAACCAATTGAGCTTCCACCAAGCAATCGACATTTGAAAGGGTGAAGAAGGAAACCTCGATCTCCAAAGTCTGAAAGGAACCAAGAGAAACCATGGGGCTTCAAAGATCGGGCCTTCACCATGCATCATGTGTTTTGAAAGAGAATCACTCAATCCCTGAACCTGAAATACTTAGAAGAAATTGAAGGTCACTGGGATCAGGCATCGAGCCTTACTGCTAATGCTTTTAACCTGCAAGTGAACAAGAAACTCTCCGGAGTCCACCACCTGAATGATGAGCCTAGTTATTAGCCTATTTTCTTATAGTTTTATGCAAGTTGAAAGACATTCTCAGACACTATCTTATACATATTTCTATATTATACTATCCTTTATGATCATTATGCAGACCTGAACCTGGTTATTAAGTATATGGAAATATGACTATAATTTGATGAATATTGTATGTTATGTCTGGGAATGTATGGATTGTAGAGAATGTTTGTGTTGATTATGGTTGTTAGTATTTTTTACATGTTTTTATGGACTAACTCCTATAGCTCAAGAAGAAGGGACTGTAGCTGGCAACAACTATAAGGTGCAGCCCGCAGCCACAACATTTCCAGGCAGCAGAGCAGGGAAGATTCCAAACTCAACTAAGTGCAACAACCATGGCATGAAGACACTTGATGGAGATAATCACACATCATGATGGTAATCAATAAAGATGATTTAATTTTGAAGGATTCTATTGCAACTAGAAGACCAACATGATTGATTCAACCAGTCCACATTCCCCTGTTTCAGCAAGGAGCTCCAATTTTATTAGGACTCTTCTTTCCTTCTGTTTTAGTTATTGTTGTTAACATTTATCACACTCTAGTTTGTATGGAGTGGTGTTTTATGATTTTAATTAAGAGACCTATTTCAATAAACTCCCCCATGCCTATATGTATGGCTCGGTGGTCGAGGTAGTCAAGTTGTTAGTTAAGTTTCAATTTGAAGTAGATTGTTCTATCGCAAATATAGCTATCTGAATCTTTTTCAATTATATGCAGACAATGTTGTTATTTTGATTATGAGTTTATGAATAATATAGTTCAACAAGATTTTATGTGATTTGAGAAGACTGTGTAATGAATGAATTAGAATTAATATGATTGTGTCAATCTAGAGAACTAGATTTGAGTTAAAAGTAGTGAGGCAGTCACCTGAGCAAGGGCCACTCAGGGTAATTGTCCCTCACTTAATTCTTGCATGTTATTATTGTTGTAGTAGTTATTTCATTAATGCAAGATCAATTAGATTCTTAAGTTGTTTAGTTCATTGGCTTTTGATACTCTAGAGGATAGGATAAGTTATCAATACCAAGATTATTCTTAGAATTCATTTCTTAACAATCATTTGTTATAGTCTTACATTGCAAGTACTCGTAGCAATAGTAGCAGCATTACTTTCTTTTGTCATTGAGCAGTTTGATTTATGACACTATACTAAATGAGTTAGATAGTTTGATCTTTGAAAGCACATGTAGTGCCAGTGCCATCACAAGCTTACTAGCCTTGGTTGATAATTCAATAAGGTCTTTTCAAGGGTTATAGTGGACTATTTAGTAGGTTATTCCTTTGAATTGTGTGATTATCACCAAGTTTACTAGACATAGGAATGACACTATAGTGAACACTTAGGCAATTTAAAGCTTTGTCGAACTTCGATGATTGGTCCTTCCACCTACTACCTTCTTGGAAGAAGAAGGAAGAGAAATCTCTTGACCTTCGATGCCCAAATGACTTAGAACCTTGGAGCTTGGTAGACTTCGGTGATCGGGCCTTCTCCACCACCTGCTAAATAGAAAGAAGATTGCAACCCTGACCTTCGACATCTAAAACACTTAGACAAATTTGGAGCTTCATCAGACTTCAACAATTGGGCTTCTCGCTAACTGGCTACTTGCAAGAAGAAAGAAGGTCATCGCTCTGACCTCTGATGCCCGAAAGACTTAGGCAATTTGAATTACAAGGCAAAAATTTTGGAACCGTTGGGAATGGCATGACGGAAGAGAAAACCTTGAAATTTGAAGCTCCAAAAAGGGCAAAAAACACAAGGAAAAAACTAGGAAACCTTGGACTTGGCCTTTTTTGGGCTTCTTTGTTGCACTATCAGATATTTAGTCAATCGACGAACTAGCCAATCGGCGAACCGACAGGTTCAGGAACCATACATTTTGCTAACAAAATGATTACTTTTCCTTAGAAGAAATTTCCTTATCTTCTTCTTTTCCTTCACCTAATCAATGATTTGGCTTGTCGGTGAACTTGTCAATCGGCGAACTTGTCGATCGGTGAACCTTCAAGTTTATCGACAAGCACTTCACTAATCCTTTTTTTCCTTGTCTTTCTCTTGAAACTTCCTCCACTTTGCCTTTGGTCGACGGGTTCACTTGTCGGTGAACTTGTCAATCAGCGAACCCACAAGTTCGTGAACCTTCAAGTTTGTTGACAATACAAAATGGGCTAAGGAAAAACACTTATCTAAGATTTTATGATT
Organism: Cunninghamia lanceolata; assembly: GCA_027924645.1. NCBI lineage: Eukaryota > Viridiplantae > Streptophyta > Pinopsida > Cupressales > Cupressaceae > Cunninghamia > Cunninghamia lanceolata. Next base: position 14,160,485 of record BSBN01000854.1, read on the forward strand.
TTGGGGGCATTTTCACAAGGTAAAACATCTAGGATTTTTGCAATATTTTTTGCAAGCTTTGGGGATCCTTGGGCTATTTTGGCCTATGCTAAAATAGGACAACATTTTGGCAACTATACACGGGTGATTGCCTACTAAACACAAGGATCTAGTGGCATTATCAATCCATTGGGCACAAAGTCGAAAGGGGAGCAACAACAAGAACAGGGGTTGACCATACCAACACAAAACTGAACACTACCTCCAGGAACAAAACAATGCAAAACACACAAAAACAACAAGGCAAACAACCTCCTAATGAGGGTGTAGCTTGTGCAAGAGCACTTATTGAAAGGAAACCTAAAACAGAAACAAACCTATTCTAATTATTTACAAGAATCCCAAAACCAAACTTAGAAATATGGTTTGAGATGAATCCCATTAACTAGGATCGGAAGGGATTCACCAGTCGGCTTAGAGAGATGGAAGGTATTAGCTTTCTTGCAACTGATGATAATATATGGGCCACTCCATAAGGCATCAAACATGGAATGCCTCCCAGCCTTAGCTCTGTCCTCATCCCATTTCAACACTAAGTCTCCCTCTTGGAAGACTTTGTCAGTTGATCTTCTGTCAAATGTTCTCTTGACTTGATCTTGGAGGGCCTCAAGAGTCTTCATGGTAGCATCCCTCTTCTCCTCCAGCTCCATTAGTTCAGCAAATCTCACTATCATGGCATCATCTTCAAGTTTTTTGAACTATTGTGCAAGCTCAAGGGAAGGAAACTCTAGTGATAATGGAAGTTTTGCTTCCCTTCCATAAACAAGCATGAAGGGTAAATTTCCAATGGCTCTCTTGGGAGTAATTCTATCATCCCAGAGAGTTGCTTTCAACTTGGAATGCTAAGTCTTTTGGTTGTCTTTGATTATTCTCTTGATGATTTTGATCATGTTTTTTTTGGTACACTCAACTAGATCATTCCCCTGAGGATAGTAGTTGGAAGATGTCTTAAAGTAAATTCCATATTTGACTACCCATTTACTAATTTTTGTGCCTACAAAGGCCTTAGCATTATCAAAAATGATGGTGAATGGGACACCAAATCTTGTAACTATACCTTCAAGGAAATCCAGAATGGAGGCCTCTATGGCATCCTTCAAAGCAACTACCTCTGTCCACCTTGTGAAATAATCAATGACTGTTAAAATCCACTTGTGGCCAATACTGGATGGTGGATTAATCATTCCAATGAAGTCCAACCCCCATTGGGCAAATGCCTAATCAGTCTAAATTAGATGCAAGGGAAGTGTTACTAAATTATGTTCACACCTAATTTAGCAAGGCCTAAACATCAGTTGTTTAGAGGGAGTATAAGAAATTTTGCTTATGCGTGAATCATCCAGTCAGTGTCTGATGTCTTGACAGAAAATGAGTGTAAAATCACTTATCAAAATCATGTAATAGCTCGAGTTGAGCTATTACATCATTCTGGTAAGGGAAATCATCTAAGGACAAGAAAACAGACAATCCAAGAATGAATAAAATTGATGAAGTTCATGTTTCAGTTGCTGATTATTCATTATGTTTTAGTGCAAGCAAAAGAGGTATTTATAACTGTCAATTATACATCATGATTTATACATGAGTTTCAAAGAAAGATTAGTTGTTTTATGCTATAAATTTGATTCAGAAAGTGAAATATACATAAGTCATTGCATAGGATGAAATAGCTGACCGGATTCAAAAGAATGTATCAAAGTGTCCCACACAAGCCATGGGAGTAACTGAAATAGGCAACATAAAAGTAAATTTTACTTTTGAAGGAAAAGAAATGCATAGGAAAAGATGAGGGACCCATCATTGCCTATGAATGATGAATCCCATGGTTGAGCTAGTCGCTATCTTCCTCTATCTGTTTGAGCTCCAACGTACCTGGAAAACAAATTTTGTTAGCTCAGGGTACCAAGTCTTTTCATACACAATCAAAACTTCAAAAGTACCATTCACTTTTATGTAGCAGCGGTATATTAGTAATCAGATATCAGCATAAGAGAGGTTAGAATGAGCAGACACAAGTGCTATATAAGAAAGATATAAATCCATATAGGTATATGAGAAATCATTTTTCCAATTCATCTTTTATGAAATAATCATGTGGAGAAAATGGGCTCCCATAAGGGTTGAGTCCAGCATGCTCGGAGTAATGACACTAGTGCAGAGATATTCAATAGACCAAGCATCATGATATTTTCATCACATGCATGTTGCTACTATATCAGATGTATCAAGCACAAGAGAGTAACAATCAAGTTGGAACAAATGCCATGTGGGATAGCCAAGTCAAATGCCATGTGTTACTGTCATTGAAAGCCCATTATGCCATCAAAGAAACAAAGGTTTCAATCATAGTAGGACAACATATACAAGTGCAGTCAACATGATCATAAACAATAGAGGAACAACCCATAAGAGTGGAACAATATGATTGCATTATGAGGATGCCCATGCCTTCCATATATTGCAAATATTCATGTTCAACAAGCCATATCTCATCACTACATAGGTACAACAGGCTTTATCATGTGCCTTATGCATTAAAGTTGAACCAAGTCAATATAATTATGATCATATATAGAAAAGCAAAAGAGGGAACAACATGTGTATTATCATTACAAAGTAAAAGGAGCAGCACTGTTTAGTAACAAACATCATTGTAGAGGCTTTTAAAATATTTAAGAATAGCCTAATCTAAAGTGTAGAATCCTTCATGATATTACAGCCCCAAAGAGCATGCATTCAAATGCCTCTGCTATAGGAAGACTATGGAACAGTCATGAGATGCTACAATAGTCTCAATAGTAAAAGGTACAGTTGGTACTCATATTTATTTCTTTTGTCTTCACCAAGTTTATAAATGCATACAAAGTATAGGTAGAAGGTGCACAAGATCAAAAGATATATACAAACACATGATGCCTAGGTGGGACAGTCACCAAAAGAGTATCATCTAAATTGCCATAGAAAAAAGATACAGTGCAGTTACATCACAGAGCAACATCAAAAAACCTCATGACAAGTCAAGAGCAAGTGCATCAATCATTCGGTATGATATGTATGGAAGTATATTTGAAAAGACATACTAAACTGGAACAACAAAATGATATATGACACAATACAGTTTGGATGTGATCAATGCAAAATGATGATCAAATGGAGCATGCATAGATACATGAGGTCAAGATAGCAGATGTAAGTGATACAGAAGAGAGAGAGAGATACATGAATGCCATCATTATGGAATGCAATTGGAGCAACAAGAATATGAAAAATAATCTTTCTCAGATCTCATCAAATATAGTTTTTTGCAACCAAAAAAGATAAGTGAAATCAAATGGTAGAGATATCTTGCATAAAGAGGGTTATTATTCATTATGAGTTCTTATGTTTCTACAGAGACATATTTAAGCATCAAGAGCCATGACCCAGTAAAAGCAAGCACAGTGAAAATAAACAGTTCGAGTCTATGAAAGCTGCAGCTTAAGAATGTATTTTCTTCATACAAAGTATTGAACCCTTCCTACAGTGAATGCACAGGAATTAGATACAAAAGAGGATAGTGAGTTTCACAACATGAAGGTTTGATAAAACTAGAGATGCAGAACCAAAGCCCACAACCTACACTATGGAGTTTTACGAAAATTGCATATGATAAAAAATGAAAACCAATTTTATGCCATATCAGGCCATGGCCAATATATTGCCAAACAGAAGTTTTGTTTCTGCATTTCCATGAAGGAAAGAATGTCATATTTACATTGCTTCTGCATACAGAGAGATGAATGAAAAACCATTTGTTGATACCCAGTCATAGCCAGATGGAGTCATTTCTCTCACAGTAGGCGAACCCACAGAAATATATAATGCATTTGTTCACACATAAGGGGTATTAAATGAAGAAGGTTGCAGATATAAATGATAAATGAAGACTTTCAAATTCAAAATGCTCAGAAAATAGTGACCCAAGTGCATAAATGTTTTCTTTTACAAGTTTTTTATTCTTGTATCATGGGTCGAGCTCGTTTTGAGCCAAAATGCAGATACAAAGGAAAATCAAAAGTTTTGAGCTCATACAAAGACAAAATACTCAGAGATGTCGGATAGAGCTCACGGCCTGGTAAGAGATCAAACCCATCTAGGGTTTCAAGTAGAAAATGGTAGGAATAGAAGGAAATGCAAAAAAATGAATGCTAATTTCAAGAGTTTGAAACTTACATTTGTTTCTGAGAGGATAAATATGCATAGAGCCATGCGTCTTACCCATCTTTTTTGCTTTCATTTTGCCCTCAAACCAACTCAGAAATACCATGGCGACTAGAGATAGTGTGTGGTAACATGAAAACAACAAAGAGAGTAAAGAGAATGCATCAGAAATATAGCATAGTCATGAAATTAAAAGAAGCCAAAGATTTACCTCCAAAATGAAAGAAAATGGATCAAACTTCTGATAGAGATTTTTACCTTTCATTTCCAGAGAGGAGTCATCGAAATCCCTCAAAAAATGCCTTAGAAATTAGAGTGTTTTCATCCAAACCTTAGCAGCTATGGTGGCGGGTCGAATGGAGCAGCAAACAAGACAAAATGCAAATGATATTTTAGGGTTGTTTCTTCCTTTTGGGTTGAACAACCTAGTTCGATCTTTTTGCTTTTTGACTATTATTTTTGAAAAATCATTGTTATCCATTCTGCACAATGGGAAAGACTTCAAAGTCTTTCGAACCTAATGATCAAATCTCACATTACCACAGGGCCCGTGAGGGCATGACCTTTTGCCTTTTTAAAAATTTTTTCTAAAGTCAAAACACATGATGAAAAGTTAAGGCCGAGTGCCTTATATTTATTTTGTTAAGGTATGAGTTGAAGTTTGAGGTCAAAAGTTGGGGTGTGTTGGTATGTATGGTATGAATGTTGCATGGAGAGCTTTGTTTGTGCATGGGAGATATAAGGGTTTTATTTTCTTTTGCATGATTTAGAAATGGATACACATTGTAAACAAATGATAAAGTAATGGATTATAAATTACTTTATTACTTGTCATAAAAATGTGAAAGAAAAGATAGGAAAATCCATAACAAGTAGTAAAGTAAGTCACATCAATTACTTTACTATTTTTTCACATTGTTTTATTCATTTCCAAACCATGCAAAACTAGAAGATTGGGTATTAATGTCCAAGTACCTTCTTTTCTGCATATGTTTGAAACAAATTTTTGAAATGTAAAACATTAAGCTAAGTGGTGTGACTATAAACCACTTAATTAATGTTATTTAAATGTAGAAATAAATGTAATTGTGTCATTTATTGTGCAAAGACAAGTTGAGGATGCTTTCAAGATGTGGTCAAAGGGACATGGTTGGGTATTTATGTGCAAATGCCAAACATTTATGGATGCTGCAGGAGAGGTTGGCAAATAGGTTGAGGAGTTATTGAGGTGATTTGACTTGTTTGTAATGGCATTAAAGGGCATTAAGAGGTGGTTCTTGGGGCTTTTATGATGGGTGATGTCATACCTGGACCCTTTCTTCATTAGAGACTCATTTTGGAGGGTTTTGGATAGATATTTTTAGGGCTTTTATGTTATCCACGACCATGGAAGTTTCTGGTCCTTATCCTTTCACAGCTGTTTGGAGAAGTATATAGTCTTCTCTTTTGATCATTATTAGAGAGTTTTGGTTGTTCACTGCACTGCATATTGTAATTTTTGAGTTCTTTTGTAGAAGTGGACATTTTTGTAACTCATTTTTAGAGTAACACAACATTGTAACACCTTTTAGCAGTAATAACTAGTTTATACCTTCCCATACTTCTGATATTGTGTGTCCTTAGTGTTAGTGCAGATTCTTGTGAAGTTCTTTGTCCTTTGAACTATATTTCATGTTGGTGCCTTTATGCAGGAATAAATACATTTTTACAGGTTGTGAGATGTGCTAGTAATAAGAATCAGTCTTAAGTGGTGAGAAAACATCTTTCTCCTTTAAAGGACTATGGTTATTTAGCCTTCTTATAAATTGATGATGCAAAGATTGTGATTTACTGGGTTGTTTATGAGAGCCTTAATATTGTTGGTTCTATCATGTGTTAGTTATTTGTGTAGTCTCTGATAATCATTTGGTGCATCACCTCATATAGTAGGTTTTATTTTCATGCAATCCTTCTTACCCTTTTCTCTGCAAAGGCATTAGTACAAGCAATTATAGGTGGAGTATCAAGAGGAAGTCGGCCTTCTCCAGAGGTTCTTTCCATCATAGGTGACCCACAAGCCTGGAAACATCCCATGTTTCTCTAGAATGCTAAGTTCTGCAACTTAGCCAGCGTGCAATTTTGAGAGACAACAGGAAGAGTTACCAACCTCTATTTTCCTACAAATAAGGCACATTCCTTACAACTCCTTACCCATCTATGGGCATCTCTAAACAAGTTGGGCCAATAATAACCAACCCTCATAATTTTTATAGCAATTATTCTTGGTGAAAAATAGCCACTTGGGTCGTTGTGGAATTCTCTCAATACCTTGCTAGTTTGATTATGCTCTATGCATCTTAAAAGAACTCCATTGATGTCTTTCCTAAACAAGACACCATCAACAAGAACATATGGGATAGATTGAAGTTTGAAATACCTCCTTTTGGCTTGATATAGGCCATCTGGGCATTTACTTGATTGTACAAAGGTAGCCATGTCAAGAAACTAGTCAGTTGGGGTGTGAAAATCAGTTGGCTGGACCTATTCAAGGGAATACATTGTGTCATTTCCAGCTCCAATGTCTATTACCATCTACTCATAGAATCCCTTACCCTTTACCAACTTGGCAATGTTGATATTCCAATCATATTCCATGACTTTTGTGATCCACCCAGCTCTCTTCTCATTGACATCTCTGCTCAAAAGAAACTCTTTCACACTAGGATGGTTCACCATTAGTTGTATCTTGTTGTTTGAAAGCATGTGCCTAAACTTTTTGAGTTCTTTCACCACATCAAACACCTTCTTTTCAACAAAGTCATAATTAATCTCATACTCTTTCAAAGTTTGACTAAAAAAAGAAATTGGTTGCTCCAATTTTTCTTCATTTTGTTGTGTCAGGATCGCTGATATACCCTCCTTGCCCTCAAAGGCATAAAAGATAAAATCTTTCTCATAATTAGGGTTCACCAGCGTAGGAGCTTGTGTAATGACATGTTTAATAGCTTCAAAACTGTCCCTGCCATCTTTTGACCATGTGAAAGCAATATTTATCTTTGGAATGGAGGTGAGAGATTTTTCTATTGAAGTAAAATTAGGTACGAACCTCCTCACAAAATTGATCTTGCCTAGGAAGCTTTGCAAGCCCTTCTTGTGATTGGGAAGGGGAATGGATAGAATTGCACTTGTTCTTTCTGGGTCAATGGCAAGTCCTTCCTTTGAAACTACATGTCCCAACAATTTACCTTTTGGGACAACAAATACACACTTCTTTGGATTCAATGATATGTCATATTCTCTGCATCTTTCAAAGACTTTTCTTAAATGACCTAAATGGTCAATTGCATGCTTAGAATACATAGTTAAATCATCAAGATATACCAAAATAATATCATTGATTAGGCCTTTGAAGGCCAAATCTATTGCTCTTTAGAAGGTTGCCCCAACATTAGTCAACCCAAAAGGCATCTTTTGGTAAGCCAAGTTACCCCATTTGGTGGTAAAGGCCATTTTGTACTGATCCAATTCTTTTACAAGAATCTAGTTATACCCTGAGTAGCCATCTAGGAGCAAAAACCTTTCAGCTCCTACCATTATTTGTAGGATCTATTTCATTGAAGGAAGCGGATAGTGGTCTTTAAGGGTGGCCTTGTTTAGGTCTCTAAAGTCCACACATAATCTGATTTCCCCACTCTTTTTCCTAACTGGAACTAGGTTAGCCACCTAGGAGGAGTGTTTGATTGGATAGACAATATTGGCCTCTATGAGTTTGGACAGCGCTTTCCTCATCAATGGCTCAATTCTGGGATTGACTAGCCTTTGATTTTGGAGGACAAGTTTTGCATTGGGATCTAAATCGATATTGTGTTGAATCAAACCAGGATCAAAACATTTTAGGTCCCTATAATCCCAAGAAATTAAATCATCAAACTCATTACAAATCCCAACAAAATATTGTCTTTCAACTTCATCAGATATCTTGCTATGCTTTAGAAATCCACCCTATGCAATTTCCATCTCTTCATAGTCTTCTTTTTTTACTGTCATGTTCAATTTCTCCCTTTTGGGTTGATCATCAGCACTAAATATGTTTTCCAAGGTGATTAATCCCTTGGGTAACTTGTTTATCTTTAGGTGGATCACTTGATCACCATACTGCTCTAGCAATTTTGATTGATTATTAGTAGCAAACTCTGTCTCCTCTTGCAAGAAATTAACAATTTGTTGGTCATTTTCAAACACCTTCTAGCTAGATACATTATTTGGGACAGATGACCTTACTATAATTTTTACATGCTGATCTGAATTCTATTTGACATTTTCAGGGATGTCAAATTGGACACCAACTGTAGCCAGCCTGTCAGCATCTTTGTTTATTTCCCTAGGCACTACTTAGATATCACTAGTACAGAAACAATAATATATGATTAAAAAAAATACTAAAAACTGTATATAAATGATTAAACATGGTCACGTGACCATTAGTAGTTTATTGCTAGTCATTTATAATGCGACCGAATTGATGACTAAACCATTTTTAATCATTTTTGGTTGTTTTGATTGATCGATTTGGTAGTATATTTAGTTGTTAATTTAGTTATTGATAGTTGTAAACTGGTCACTTATTTAGTCATTTTTATTCGTTGATATATTTAGTCATTGATTGTTGTTAACTGGTCACTTATTTAGTCATTTTTATTCACTGATTTCTATCCATTGGTAGTGTATTTAGTCATTAATTTTTAATCATCCTTTTGATCAATTTGGTAGTTTATTTAATTGTTTTTGTTCACTGATTTCTGTCAACTGGTAGTATATGGATACATTGTTTATTAATTGCATAATCATTATATTTAGTCATATTTATTCACTGCTCTGTCAATTGGCATTATATTTAGTCAATTGGTAGTTTATTTAATTGTTTTTGTTCATTGATTTTTGCCTAAAAGTGCTGGAATGAGACAATGCTTTTAAGGTTTAAACATAAAACACAAAAAAACATAATCAATCATTCATTTGTACGTAATGAAATAACTATAATCAAGAAGGAAAAATACTGTTATTTTATTGAGAAAAAGGTGTTCTTGCAGCAGATACAAGACTTAAATATGTATCTTTGCTTTGAAAAATGTGTTACAAAGTGTGTTTCTCAGTGATTTGACTAAGTTGCAATGCTCTATTTTTTGCTTATACAGTGCTAAAACATGAAATAACTACTTGAAAAATGAAGCCTAAGGGTCCTATATCTCATCCCATACATGAAGCCTAAGGGTCCTATGTACATCCTGACTTCCTTCACTCACAAGATGCTCTAAAAATTGTGTCAAAAATTGAAGCTGGTTCCTGGAATAAACAAAGACAAAACAAGAATTGTTAGCTTAATATAAACCTTATGGAAATTGAAAAATAGCTTTGGAGATTTTATACATTACCTTTTTCTCGCATTCTTCAACAAGTGGTTCAACAGAAAGGAGAGAATGAATAGAAAGAATAAGACCTTTGATGAAGTCTTCAGGACAATCATCATCAAGCAACTGACCAACAACTAAAGGAGCATTATCAATTTAGTAAAAAAATCATCAATTTCAAAGATCATCAAACTTTATAATGTTAAGTACTAAGAACATAATATGCTCATATTCTAAGTGCAGCTATAATAGCATATCATAGCCATAATCAAGATTCTCTTGTTCCAATAGTTTTCCCACTACAACAACACCCTTGACACCAGCATTGGAAGCAATTATATGTACAAGAGACTTCAAAAAATTAAAAAATGAATGATTAAACACTGAGATAAAGCCTATTTCTAGACATAAACAAAAGAAAGTCTAGGTTAGTAATTTATACCTTCAATGCATTCTGAGTTATCTGAACTCAAATCTTCTGTTCAAAGTTGGTTGTAGGAATTGTATAAAGCTCTTTTGTTGCATAGAGAAGAGAAACACCACCACCTGGAATGTATCTTCCAGTAAGCACAGAGCTATAACCTTCCTAACAAAAATATTACCATCTCTAATGCTTTAATGAAATTTACAAATTTGTTTACCTAGTAAAATGCCCTTCTCTACTGCTACCTTCGTTGCATTCAATGCATCAGTAACTCTATCTTTTTTCTCTCCAACTTAAAGCTCACTGGCTCCTCCAATCTAAATTAAATAAAAAAGACCATCAAAAAAATCTAGATACAATGTATCATCCTAATTTGAAAATATTGAAAATTATCTTCAGATAACTAGTCACAGTTTGATTATAAGTTAAACCTTGAGAACAACAACTCCTCCTGATAGCTTTGCCAACCTCTCTTGCAGATTTTCTTTGTCATAATCAGATGTGCTTGCTTCAATATTAGTACAGATCTGTGACCAAATATTTTGTCAGCCATGCCAAGTATACCAACACAAATCTCTTACCAGCTCTATTTTCACCAAGCATTATAGTCTTGCAAAAATATTATCATGCTTCACTCTAATAAAACTCACCTACTCACATTTCTCTTCAATTGCTTTTTTGTCACCACCTCCATCAAGAATTATAGTATCATCCTTAGAGATAGTCACCTAGAATAAAGAACAACTAATCTTATCATATAACAAAATGTTAAAATGATAAAAAGAATTTGAGTGACAACATAACAAAAACCTTGTCCATGGATGACAACAATATTTTACACTTATATACAAGGATACTACTATGTTTACTTACCCTCTTAGCTATTCCAAGCATGACAAATTCTACTTTGTCAAGCTTCATACCAAGATCCTCTGATATGACCTGAAGATAACTACCAGCCATAAATACTTTTCCTTGAGAAGTGGAGAAAATAAAATGGAAAAATACATGCAAACTAACTCAATTGAGAAACAAATTTGGTTCAATAGGTGTCACATGAAGAAGCCAAACTTGAATAACAAACAAGAAACTCCAAAGCCAAAAAAGACAGTAGATACATAGAAACATAAACCTAACCTGTCCACTAGTGAGTGCGGCAAGATCCTGCAAGTTATTTTTCCTATTTCACCAAAACCAAGGGCCTTAATAGCACAAACATGATTTAGACACAAATATATTTTTAAAATGCTAAGGATTTAGAATTTAAAGTTAAAAAATAATTTAAAAAGTAAACAAGATTTAAATAGAAAAATCCACCAACCTTCACCCCTGCATGAAGCTTGGTGGTGTTCCCAACTGATGGTCTGAGTTTCCCTAAAAAGTTGCCATCTTTTATGCTTAGGATTCTCAGGTCAGTGGCCAACGAACATGAGACAATTACTTGCCCTCCTCTGCACTTCAGGCTTTGCTAGACCTAGGGGGTATTCCCTTACTTCAATATCTATATGAAAAATCCTTATTTCACCAAATCTTGACATGTAAAGCAGATATGTTCTCCTATATGAAGACCAAAACTGTATAATCACTTCAAAGTTGGCTATCTCTGGTAATTACTTCATTGATTGGCTCAGAGAACATGAAACTAAACCCTACTCCTAAAAACTAACAAGTTGATTTGTTCTTCTTTTAATGTGTGCGATTGTTTGATTATGGGTATTTTGTGAAAATAAGCCCAACTTTGATCGGTGCCAACCCTAGGGTTTGAAGTCAATTCCTGACAAATGCAAATTACTTTTCATAAGCATCACAAACATATAAATTCAAAGGATTTACTATGTTCCTGTCTTACAGAAAACAATCCAAGAATGGGTATTTCCAACAACTCTTCTTACAGATATCCCTGTTGCGAAACAAAACTCCCCATAACTGACTTAAAGAATTTTAATCTATTCCTTAAATAGAAGCAACAAACTAGACATGCAATATAGAAAATGTATATTCATGAATTCATAGACCCTTAGTATCCTTATTCAAAAAGAAATGCAAACAACACAAGAGACAATTATTGGAAACACATGCTCAGAGGCATTTTTCATATATTGCAATCTGAAACTAATAAAATACTTATAGAGAACATACATTCAACATGCAAGAAACCGAACTTACAACTCAGAAATATGAACAACCTCTACGAATTACTCTGTATTTTATTATCAAAGTTTCCCAACTCTTCCGACAACCACCTTACAAAGTAGTACAACATGCACTTTTATAGACACAATCTGAGCATTTTCCAAAAAACTTGTTACCACATGTCGTTTACAGAATCTTACATTACAAGACACCGCCCACAGGCATTGGGAAACTAATTCAAATTACATATGAAAGAGAAAAGACAAAAATATAATTTATCTTGGAGATGACAAAAAACTGTTGGAGATGATTTATCCAATGATGAAGAAGACATATCACATGATTGGATCCTCATTCACCCTGGACATAGTTATCCATATTTCTCCACCCAGGCTGCATATGATTTCTCTGATGACCATTAGAAAGGAATCAATTTTTCTATTTTTTCATTATGCGTTGTATACCTTGAATCCAATAAAATATTTGATTCCTTACAAAATATCTCAAACTTCAATTCTAGCACATGCAACTTATCAAGTGTAGAACTTAAAATTTTCATGCTTGGGTCACCATCTATACAACTTGATGATATGAGTTGGCTAGCTATACTTTCAAAATCAGCCTTCCATTTATCTAGACTTTTGATTTGTCCATTATCCTCCAATATGCTTGGCATAAACTTTTTATCTATATTCTCAATCGATTATCTTTTCTCTTTCAAAACCTTGTCCAATTATAGCTAAAAGGCCACCACCTCTTCTATCAAAACTAACATATCAAGAGTCAACTTTATTTCTAGTGGAGCATCAGAGGCAAACCTTGAACATCTGTGAACTTCCCTTATGTCTCCAGTTTTTGGTAGCCACACTCTACACATGTCTTTCAAGTTTTCCTTGTCTTTCTCATGTTTGTCCAAGGTTGTTTTCAAATTTGAATAAAACATCCATGTGTCATCAACCCTGGCTATGATCTTGGAAAACCTATGATTGATTAGATTTGTAGCCATTTCTTTGACAGTGTTCTTTTTCTCATCCTTTGGCTTCTTTACCTCTTCTTTCAACTCCTTGATCTTCGAAAGTAGTGCCTCTTTGTTTGTTGGAAATGATTTTGTAGTCTCCACAAGAGCAGGAACACTTTGAGCTAAAGCACTTGGAGCCAACAACATCTACTCCTTAAATATTTATTCAATTCTGACATAGCTTGCCTATACTTCAATAGAAGTTCATCATAGTCTTTTTTCAATTTATTTGTAATAGCCTCAACAAACTGGGTTGTATGAATTCTCAAGCTAGTAGCTTAAGGGGCATGAGTGTCTGACACTCTCTTTATTATTACATCCTCTGTTAATTCTCCTAAACCAACCCTTGGCTTACTATTGTTTGGGGCCAAGGCCCATATTGCCAAGGTTTCAAATCTGGGATTAAAACCTACACTAGAGAGTGCCTTATCCACTTAATCATTAGAGACATCTGTGTCATTCTTTGTGACAGTATCAATTGCAATTATATCTACCAAAGTCTAGTGTGGAAGCAACAGAAGATAACTCTTCTCCACCAAAGCTCTTCCCTCATCAGGGGTCATCTTGATGATATCTTGGCTTACTTCATTCAACACCCTCTGAGTTATAGCTTCATATTTTTCTGGATTAGCTCCTCTCTTGGCTTCCTCTACCTTCTTCTGAAATTCTTCATTCCTTACCTTCAACACATATCCCTTAAATTCAAGGGTGTTAACAAAGGCATCATCTTCCAAAAATTGTGAGCACACAAGTACTCTGATGTCCTCTATATCTATCTAATGACCAGAAATTGAACTTGCCAATCTATTATCATGAGAAGCATAAGGCCTTATTCTCATAGGTGAATTCACCTGTTGTACAATTTCTTGTTCTTGTTCATTTATTTCCTCCTCCAAGTCTATCAGTTCTACTTCTTCTTCATGTTCCAAGTCAATGATTTTCATTTTCTTGGCTGGAGGTGCATCAGGTGATTCAATTCTTCTTCTGTATGCCCTGCCTGAACTACTTGGATTATATGTAGGCCTTTCTTCACCTATTGGAGCACTCTCAATCAAATTATCTGCATTGGCAAAAATTTTCTGGATCCTTATTATTGGATCATTCTCATCTACAAATGCCCCATGATATGTAGAGTTCAAATTCTTCCTCATTCTCTCTCCCTCCATGAGTGCTTCCCACCTTTTCCTCAAAAAATGAACTTCTTCCATTGTAGCACAATTTCTTACTACATCTTCATCAAACAAAACTTGATGGGTGAATTGGGGCCTCTTGATGCCAAGCCTCACTCTATTAATGAATCCTTCAGGGTTAAACACTCTTGGCTGCTTGAACCCCATCCTGTAGACCACCAACACTGAATCAATTTGATCTAGAGCATCTTTATTAGCGGCCAAAAAATCACAAAACCTGATAGAAGTGGGAAAGAAATACCCCTTCTTCTGCAACCTCAGATGTTCCTTATTAGACTCATTTAATTGCCTTATGATTTCTAAAAATGCAATTCTCTTTGGCACACATTTTGGCAATATGTATGAGGCAACCTTGCTCCCATAAACCCTGATACATGTAGTATGAGTATGCAAAAACCAATCTCCCCACTTGTGTTGAATTCCTAACTCAAGGGGTCTTGTCTAGTGGTCTCAGAAAGTCAATTACATCCCTGTGAATTCTCTCACCTTCAGGTTCTAAGAAACTTAATAGCTTTTTGATGAAATGCTCCTCAAAAATTACATAGTCTACATCTGTACAATGCATATCCATCATACAAATCCACATCTGGATAGGGAACAGAGTACCATTTGGATCAACTTCTCTAACATGCAAATCTTTGTGCCACAATCCTGATCTAGCATGTAAAAACATGTGACACATCATTGAATACCAACTAAACTCCACCTTTGCATCCACAGTATACAACTTATTCTTAATTTCAATCAACTGCTTATGCATTTTGTCAGCTATATAAGTTGCATAATCAAAGGGCTATGTGGTTGAAATACCCTGTATGTTTGTAGCTAGCACCATCATGGAGACTGGCATCTTGTCCAATGCATCTCTTACCAATACCTGGCATAGAGTATGGTATGTCTTTGCAAAATAATGCATAAACTATGACACATCAAAAGGTTCTTTCTCCTTATCTGAGATTTTGACCAATTTTCCATCAATTCTTCTCATTTTGTGCTTGGACAACTTGAAAGCTCTATATCCATGTTGAGTATTCTTATATTCATCCTTCAGAGCATTAGGAGATTAATTTTCTTGTTGGCAGCAGGGTTTAAGCCAAACACCTTTTTGATGCATACTTTTGTAGTTCTGATCATGACTGCATTATTTCCTGCCAAGACAACCCTAGACCCTGGATCATACCTTTGTGCAACTGCCCTCACAAATATGGATTTATGAACACGTTAGGGCATATTAACTTCACCAAGTCTAGGTTCCAAGCATTGCAAACATGGGCTTTGTACTCCCTCCTATCGTACCAATGTTTAAATAAAATCCATCCAGGTACAGGAAATTGAGCATCTCAGCACCCAGAGCATAGGTCCAAAAATCTGTCATTCGGCCCACCAGGACCATGCACATTTACGGGCCTTCTTCAAGACTTAGGCAACTGAATCATCAAGTCTTTGTCTAGACCCCTCTTCAAAGTCAAAGGCTAGGTTGTGTGACTCATTTTTAAAGCAGTTTCCTACTAAACTATGGTTTTTCTTTTCTAGTAATGCTCAAAACTTATTCAACAGAGGCAACTTCAATTGAAATATATGTAGCTGACAAAGATTAAACTTGATGGTTTTACTTGCAGAAGCTCAGGATTTCAATATTTCTTTGACCAGAAGCTGCGCATAGGAATTTTTCTTCGTGCATGTGAAAATGATGAGAAAAACTGTTCCTTTCTACTTCAATCGAGCTTACAAATTAGGGTCAAGTGCATTAATGCAAGTCTTTTCTACCATTACTACAATTTCATGATGCAAGGGTAATCTCCAACGTCCAGACAGAAAGTTTGAATTTGAACTGTCAATGAAGTCATCAAATTGTGTGATCAACGATTGTGAGTGACCTGCCAGATTTGAAAATCTAAACTTTTACGTGAAAAAATGGCTAGCCAATCATATTATTCCATGTCGGATGTCCCTTTTGCTGACCTTTCCACCTTTTTTTCCTATGCGACCATGTGGCTTCATTTCACAGCCACGCAGTAGTAGGTGGGCCACCTTCTTTTGGCTCTGCGGGAGCCTGCTAAGCCTTCCACATGTATCCTCTTCATAAGGCTTTTCATTCCTCCAGGAAATAGGCCATGTGTCATCATCTTGTGGCCGTGCACATAATCTTTCTTGTAGACAAGATCCTTCTGTGACACTACGCTACCGTATGATCTTTATTGGCCCCACCTCTTCGCTTCATTCTTCGACACTTGGCACAATCTGCTTCATTCTACTATGTCATCAATCATATGACCATAGGCCACGATGTACTTTACACCTTTCCTCATTTTGCAGCCGCGTGGTAAGAACATGATGTCATCTTCAATGGTCTGCAGGCTTGCAATATCCTGCCATGTGGCACCTTCGGGCCCCTGCAAAGACTTAAGACTTAAGAACTTTATAAAACATGACTTCGACAGGCGACAGAAGGTAAACATTAGGTCTTGGGGCCGATCACTTCATGACATAATAGACTCAAGGTTGTAACTTGGATGACCAGTAACCTAGGCTAAACAGTCAATAACGCATTATAACATAAAGTAAAGGTATGATAGCGAGACTTATGGTTTTAAGGGAAAATGAGAAAAAAACATTTATAGACTAAATTAAAACCCTAAACCCTATGCAGGTACCACCAAATCTTATTCAAGATCAAAGTAGCCAATGCTTCACTCTCTACATCTTTTACTATAATCAGAAGAGGCCTTTGTTTTTGTGATAAATGCAACAAGAAATTATCTTATTTGTCCGTAATCAAAACATTGACTAAACATAGATATATATCCTAAGAATCATACATCAATCCAAGACACCACAAGACTTTTGTCACATGAATATTGACAAATTCACTCAACCTTCAAGTGTCAATGATCTTAGTTAGAGCATACTACTGTCCAAAGCAAAACACACTCCAAGAACACAGTAATACAATGGCATTATGTAGTACTGTGATTCAACTCTCTTCTCTATGCACAAGTAAGTGCAACACAATGATCTTCACACTTATGATAATCACAGACCCTTGACATTACTAAACTCCATTCACATGAACATTTGTATAACTTGAGCACTGTTATAGGGGTTTACACAATACATTCACACTCAAACAAACTTCTGTCACCTAAACATATTTAATCCATTGCAAGGAAACCATGAATAATGCAAAAATAGAACCATTATATAACCTTCTCCTCTGTCATTTGAATCTGTCTCTTAATGTGTACACTTGGCAAGAGTATTAGAATATTGGTGATGCTAAATGAAACAATCTAAAAAATAGGCTTGCACTATAATAATGTACACTACATCAAATATTCAATACTAATGAAGGGACATCCATCAAAGCATAACAATAGGGATTTTTTTGTCATATGTTGTAGTTACAAGTGCCCTGCTATACATACATGAAAATGTGGAAGCATAGACAAGGCAAGCAAAATGTTTCAAAAAATGCCTCAAAGAAATGTGATATCATGGAAGGCACCTACTCTTCCGCAAACTCTTCAAGTCATGCCAATGGTGATGCGGGAAAGCCTAGTTTTTAAAACAGTTCGTTTGCCTTGTCTATGCTTCCATATTTTCATGTATGTCTATGTGTGCGAGTACTCTGCGACTAGATTTATTTATTGATGTTTATTGCTGAGCCCTAAAAAGTGATCTAGTTATGGTTCCAAAACACGAGTTGCAATTCATTACCATTCATATTCTTTTCCAAATAATATATTCTTTAGTAAGCAAAGAAAAATCAGAGCATGCGACTTTCATTCAGTAAGAATTAGTTGTTATCTTCTAGGGAAAATGATCTACTGTGTGCATACAAACACTCACCCCATATTCCAGAAAAAAATAGAGCATTTTAAGTTGAATTGCCTATTGAACTTGCAATCTTAAGCCTAGGAATTGATGATGCATTCTATAGGGGAGAATTGTCTTCACTAGGTGGATGAGGTTCTTTGACATTTTTTACTAAAATAGTAAAACTTCATCTAAATTTGAAAATTTCGTTCATTTTCACATGACTATCATCTAATTAGTAGTTGATAGGATGTAGATTTGGACAGTGTAGAGATGGAAGGATATGGTCATTTGTTTTATACTACTAACAATACTATGTCCTTCAGAGTGTTGCACTATGCATTTCAGATTCAATCCAAGCAAGCTACAATATAACTCTGCTTATGAACAACTAGTTTAGGAGTTTCATAAAGGCATATAAGGCAGTGATGCTGAATGTTTAGGGAGGAAAAGAAACATAAAATCAAGTCTAAAAAACCCATAAGACTTAATATATGTCTTTGCTTTGAAACATGTGTTGCAAAGTGTGTTTCTCAGTGTTGTGACTGAGAAAACTAAGTTACAATGCATTTTTCTGCTTATACAACTCCAAAACAGACAAAAAACACTAAGATCTCTGAACAACACATTCAAACTATTGCATAAAGTAGTGGGCCAAGCTGTCTAATAGCTAGTACATGATAAACATCAACTATGTTATTTTTTTCAAATATTTTAGTGGTCACCATGTGAAGGTCCCTTCTTTCTCTTTCAGACGGACAACTCCATCTATTTTTTCTTCATAAGAAAGGGGTATGTTTCTTGTGACCTTTAAAATATTTACATTTGCATCTCCTGTTCCTTTCAATTTTACTCCATGTACAATAAATAGTGAGTGAATCCACCCAATTCCCACAACAACACCATCACATGGATCCAACACCCCAACTTTATCCCTTCTTGGAGTTTATCAATAAATGTCTACAAAAACAAAAAAAATACACATTATATTGAGGTATAAAACACACATTGTATTGTTTTTGATAGTTGTGTGTAATGTATTATGTCTTGGAACAAATCGGTTTTTGTATGTGCTTTTTTTGATTCTGTTGAATAACAAAGAAGCAACTTTTTACTTTGAAAAAAAAAAAACTAACCCATTGCAAGGTACAAACAAATGGAGGGCAAGACTACAATAGTGCTAGACTGTATGAGTACTCCAGAAAGAGACATGGATTGGCAATGAAATCCCCTGAAGTGAGGACCATGACATCCTTGAACACAATGCACTAATGCATTGTCAAAATCTATGTATGCACTCTTTTATAACTAAGCTCTAAGCTTCCATATGTAAGTTATATGTTCTCCCTTATTTCCATAATCTATGTATACTACTAATTACACTTCACTACTATTCTAACCAACTTCTATCAAATAGGTAATGATTACCCTTATTTACATAATAAAACAACCATTACTTACTTAAATAGTACTTACTTGCATGTGGTTTCATAGCACTCACCTCGAGTTTAGCACGACTACTACTATGAATATCATGTGCATGCTCGTCGAGTTCATCATCATAAATATCACTATCAACATTCACATGAAGTTGTACAGTTTTATAGAGAACTCTATTGATAGGGCCTTTTTCTTTTCATTCTGCTTTCATATAATTGCTCTGCATGTGGTTTAATCATCATGCAAAAATTAATATTTAAGTCAAGTAAAGAATGTAAAAGCTATAAATTTTTGTCCAAATGAAGAATGACAAAACATTGGGATAGATTAACTTACAACTTAAAGAATGCAAAAGCTATAATTTTTTGTCCAAAAGAACATTTTAAGCATGAAGAATAACAAAACATTGGGACAGATAACTGATAACTATTATATTACCTCAACTAATCCAACACAACTATGATGATTGTGCTGCACAATCTTGTCCAGTTCATCATGATCACTATCAATATCAGTAGATCTGTTAACATCATAAAGGCATTTTCATTTTCCTTCTGCTTTGATAAAATTGCTCTACATGTGGTTTAACCATCATGCAAAAAAATATACAAAGCATTCAATAGTCAAGTAAAGAATGCAAGCTATAAATTTTTCCAAAAGAACATTTTCTAGATCACTCCAAAAATAAAGAAAATGGGTTGGATTCTCCTATGCTCAGATTTTAATAATATACATTTTAAGAATCATTTGTATACAAAATTGCCAAACAAGAAGAAATAAGATCAATATCTAGCCTCTTACCTCATTTGAATCCATTAATTTATGCTCATTCCATGCCGAAACTATAGGGTTAAGGGAGGCAACGAATTGCAAAACATGTCGAGTGAGATTGAATATGCAACTCATTACGTGTTGGTACCCTTCATTTGAGTTGGCATGATCTAGAGAGGCTCCTACTAGACATTTAACAGATGGCTGTGAAATCTCTGTTGACATACTAGATTTCCACTTGATCCTACTCTTAGATTTACTAGGTCGATCTAGTGCTGCGATATAATTGACAATATCTTCTGCACCTGCTTCTCTATTACTGTTTTCCACCTAAAATACAATATCAATTTCAAAATATAGTCAGTTCAATAAAAAAATTGAAATAAATAACACAATGTAAATTGAACCAAAAAGCCATACACTTACTGCAAATTTGTCCATTTTGGCCTACAACCCGCCTCGACCAAATGTATATCCAGCCCTCACATTATCTCTTGCTCTTTTGCCTCTATTACTCTTTGCCAAATATTCTACGAAATGCATACTTTCTTTCAATGCCTCCCAGTGTTTGAGAGATAGAGTGGAGTCTAACCTCTCTTTTCCCTCCATGATTGTTTTTCTGCAATTGTATCTAAAATTATTCATCAAAATTCTCATCTTTTGCTTGTAATATTTTCTAGAGATTTGTCCACCAGTAGTCTCAAAAGCATTTTCCATTTTTTGTATAACATTTTCCACAATTCATGGATCTTGCTCTGCAAAATGTGATTTGCAAATATCTAAATGGGTCCTACATCTTACACCCAACTCGGAGGTCCACTTTGTAGCATTTGGCCCAATGGGCTCACCATCTCTTGATACCTCAATTAAGAATGTCTTCTTGCCTTCTAATTTTATTTATTTTGCATTCCTCTCTATAGATCTGTACAAATCTTGACTCAATCTTTGTCTTTTGACAAAAGTAGACACATCTTCTATTAAACCACTACCAGTATTTCTCGCTGATCCACTAGTTCCATCAAAAGTTATAGATGCAATAGGTGCACTCTGAGGCACAACAGATGCAAGCGGTCTCTCTTCATGACTTTCACTAACTGGAACTTCATTCTCCTTGGCCACATCAAGTGTGGCATGAGTAGGTAGATCAGTACCGGTCTCCATAGAATTCACTTCAAACACATCCTTTAATGTTGAATAAATCATCTGTAGACCTGTTGTTCCTTTTCTCTGATGTTTTTCAACAATCTCTCTTAGACTTTGTGCTAAGAGATCATCACGACGTTGCACATCACCATGTGCTATATCAGGTGACACATCACCATGTTCTATATTAGGCTGCACATCACCATGTTCTATATTAGGTTGCACATCACCATGTGCTATATCAGGCTGCACATCACCATGTGCTATATCAGGTTGCACATCACCATATGGTATATCATGCTGCACATCATCACAACTATTATTTTCACCAACTGTATTTGTTGAATCACGAATGCATTGGCTTCTATGAGATGGCAGCATTGTATCTTTTCTTTCCTTTTGTTTTTTCTCTGCATTTTCTTTGCACTCTTTTTCTTGCCTATAAAACAAAAAAAAATATCATATTATGTCTTATATACATAAAGCTCTTGCCTATAAAATTTCATTAAACACTATTAAACAAATAATATACTACTTAGTGGATTTACAACTTGCTTGTTTGTCAAACCAAGATATGATAAATATTCATTATTCTTGGCCACTTTTTCTCTACGAAAGTGCTCATAATCTGTCACTGAAATTTCAGCATTATGATCACTATCATCTAATTTGCGCCTTATAGTCCTTTTCCTCATTTCCTGAAGTCCAAATAAATAATAATGTATAAATCAACAACTTGAATTAGTAAAACTTTATTGAGTTCCTAAGTTGATAACTGTTGACTTTCCAATCCGCTGATAACTGCAAATGGAAACTTAAAATAGAATTCAATTTACAGATTAAAAAGAATTTGCAGTAAAAAATCAAGAAGATGTTTACAATTATAGGTATCAGACTATCACTATGACTATCCCGTGTTTCAACTGGATATTGACACTTAAGCAAATATGTTCTCCTGAATGTAAACCAAACTTTTATGATTGCTTCAAAGTGGCTAGCTTTGGAAATTGTTTCACTAGATGGCTTAGAGAACATGGAACTAAACCCTACTCCTAAAACTAACAAGTTGATTTGTTTTTTCTTTTTATGTATATGATTGTCTGATTGTGAGTAATTTGTGAAAATAAGCCCAACTCTGATCGGTGCCAATCCTAGGGTTTGGAGTCAATTCCTTATTAATGCAGATTACTTCTCTTAAGCATCACAAATATGTAGATTCAAAGGATTTATTATGTTCTTGTCTTACAAAAAACAATCCAAGAATGGGTATTTCTAGTAACTCTTCTAACAAATATCCTTATTGAAAAACACACCTCCCCATATATGATTTAGAGCATTTTAATCTATTCTTTAAATAGAAGCAGTGAATCAGGCATGCAATATAGCAAATGTATATTCAAGAATTTGTCCAACCAAACACCACTTGCAAGTTACGAATTTGAAGGATTGTTGTCAAATGACTTAACTTGCAATTAGCATACACAAGCTTTAAAGCATCCTCCATCAACTTGGCCCAATCATCGTTTAGACCCTCATTCAACATTCTATCAACTTTAAACCCTTCATCTAACATTGTTGCCTCTTCATCTATGTTTGGTGCCACTTCATCTATGTTTGTTGCCTCTTCATCTCTCACACTCTACAATTCTATGATATCTTCATAATAATTGTAATCCCAAGGGCTTATACCACTATGCCCATATCTTATCATATGTCGATAAATCAGATTTTTTTTTCTACTTTCCACCAAGACAGTCATTACATCGACATGGGCATTTGATTAGTAGTCAACCTTCGATGTTGATCGATCTGTAATGTTCTACACATAGCAAAAAAATTCTTTTGGGGAAAAATCAGCAAACCAAAGTTCAAGATTTTTTGAAAAAATCAGGAAAAAATCAAATTTTAAAAAAAATGTAAAAAATTGTAGACTAAGAGACAAAAACTATTTTTTTTAATTAAAAGGCATTTTCATAGAAATAGAGTTATAGAGAGCAAATAAAATAGAAAGTTTAACTAATGAATTGTAAACTAAGAGACAATTCTTTAGGGGAGAACTGTCTTCACTAGGTGGATGAGGTTCTTTGACATCTTTTACTAAAATAGTAAAACTTCATCTAAATTTGAAAATTTCATTCATCTTCACATGACTATCATCTAATTAGTAGTTGACAGGATGTAGATTTTGATAGTGTAGAGATGGAAGGATATGGTCATTTGTTTTATATTGCTAAGAATACTATGTCCTTCAGAGTGTTGCACTGTGCATTTTAGATTCAATCCAAGCAAGCTGCAATACAACTCTGCATGTGAACAACTAGTTTAGGAGTTTCATAAAGGCATATAAGGTAGTGATACTGAATGTTTAGGGAGGAAAAGCAACATAAAATCAAGTCCAAAAAACCCATAAGACTTAAATACATGTCTTTTCTTTGAAACATGTGTTGCAAAGTGTGTTTCTCAATGTTGTGACTGAGAAAACTGAGTTACAATGCCTTTTTTTGCTTATACAGCTCCAAAATAGACAAAAAACACTAAGATCCCTAGACAACACATTCAAACTATTGCATAAATTAGTGGGCCAAGATGTCTAATAGCTAGTACATGATAAACATCAACTATGTCATTTTTTTCAAATATTTTAGTGGTCATCGTGTGAAGGTCCCTTCTTTCTCTTTCAGACGGACAGCTCCATCTATTTTGTCTTCATAAGAAAGGGGTATGTTTCTTGTGACCTTTAAAATATTTACATTTGCATCTCCTGTTCCTTTCAATTTGACTCCATGTATAATAGATAGTGAGTGAATCTACCCAATGCCCACAACAACACCATCACACAGATCCAACACTCCAACTTTATCCGTTCTTGGAGTTTATCAATAAATGTCTACAAAAATAAAAAAAAATACACATTATATTGAGATATAAAACACACACTATATTATATTTGACAGTTGTATGTAATGTCTTATGTCATGGAACAAATTAGTTTTTGTATGTGTTTTTTTTTATTCTGTTGAATAACAAAGAAACAACTTTTTACTCTGCAAAAAAAAAAAAAAAAAAAAATACTAACCCATTGCAAGGTACAAACAAATGGAGGGCAAGACTACAATAATGCTAGACTGTACGAGTACTCTAGAAAGAGACATGGATTGGCAATGAAATCCCCCCAACTGATGACCATGACATCCCCGAACACAATGCACTAATGCATTGTCAAAATCTACATATGCAATCTATTACAACTAATCTCTAATCTTCCATATGTAAGTTATATGTTCTCCCTTATTTCCATAATCTATGTATACTACTAATTACACTTCACTACTATTCTAACCAGCTTCTATCAAATAGGTAATGATTACCCTTATTTACATAATAAAAGAACCATTACTTACTTGAATAGTACTTGCTTGCATGTGGTTTCAAAGCACTCACCTTGAGTTCAGCACGACTACTACTATGAATATCATGTGCATGCTCGTCGATTTCATCATCATAATTATCACTATCAACATTGACATGAAGTTGTATAGTTTTGTAGAGAGCTCTATTGACATGGCCTTTTTCTTTTCGTTCTGCTTTCATATAATTGCTCTGCATGTGGTTTAATCATCATGCAAAAATTAATATTTAAGTCAAGTAAATAATGTAAAAGCTATAAATTTTTGTCCAAATGAAGAATGACAAAACATTGGGATAGATTAACTTATAACTTAAAGAATGTAAAAGCTATATTTTTTTGTCCAAAAGAACATCTTAGGCATGAAGAATGACAAAACATTGGGATAGATAACTGACAACTATTATATTACCTCAACTAATTTAGTACAACTATGATGATTGTGCTGCACATTCTTGTCCAGTTCATCATGATCACTATCAATATCGGTAGCTCTGTTAACATCATAAAGGTGTTTTCATTTTCCTACTGCTTTGATAATATTGCTCTGCATGTGGTTTAACCATCATGCAAAAAAATATACAAAGTATTCAATAGTCAAATAGAGAATGCAAGCTATAAATTTGTCCAAAAGAACATTTTCTGGATCACTCCAAAAATAAAGAAATTGGGTTGGATTCTCCTACGCTCAGATTTTAATAATCTACATTTTAAGAGGCATTTGTATACAGAATTGCCAAACAAGAAGAAATAAGATCATTAGAGCCTCTTACCTCATCTGAATCCATTGATTTATACTCATTCCAAGAAGAAACTATAGGGTTAATGGAGGCAACCAACTACAAAACTTGCTGAGTGAGACCGAATATGCAACTCATTACGTGTTGGTACCCTTCATTTGAGTTGATATGATCTAGAGAGGCTCCTATTGGATATTTAACAGCTGGCTATGAAATCTCTGTTGACGAACTAGATTTCCACTTGATCCTATTCTTAGATTTACTAGGTCGATCTAGTGCTGCCATATAATTGATAATATCTTATCCACCTACTTCTTTATTACTGTTTTCACCTAAAGTAGAATGTCAATTTCAACATATAGTCAATTCAATAAAAAATTGAAATAAATAACACAATGTAAATTGAACCAAAAAGCCATACACTTACTGCAAATTTGTCCATTGTGGCCTACAACCTGCCTCGACCAAATGTATATCCAGCCCTCACATTATCTCTTGCTCTTTTGCCTCTATTACTCTTTGCCCAATATTCTTCGGAATGCATACTTTCTTTCAATGCCTCTCAATGTTTGAGAGGTAGAGTAGAGTCTAACCTATCTTTTCCCTCCATGATTGTTTTTCTGCAATTGTATCTAAAATTGTTCATCAAAATTCTCATCTTTTGCTTGTAATATTTTATAGAGATTTGTCCACCAGTAGTCTCAAAAGCATTTTCCATTTTTTGTATAACATTTTCCACAGTTCGTGGATCTTTCTCTACAAGACTTGATTTGTAAATATCCAAATGGGCCCTACATCTTACACCCAACTCGGAGGCCCACTTTGTAGTATTTCACCCAATGGGCTCACCATCTCTTGATACCTCAACCAAGAATGGCTTCTTGCCTTCTAATTTTCTTTCTTTTGCATTCCTCTTTGTAGATCTGTACAAATCTTGACTCAATCTTTGTCTTTTGACAAAAGCAAACACATCTTCTATTAAACCACTACCAATATTTCTGGTTGATCCACTAGTTCCATCAAAAGTTCTAGATGCAACAGGTGCACTCTAAGGCACAACAGATGCAAGCGGTCTCTCTTCATAACTTTCATTAACTAAAACTTCATGCTCCTTGGCCACATCAGGTGTGGCATGAGAAGGTAGATCAATACCGGTCTCTGCAGATTTCACTTCAAACACATCCTTTAATGTTGAATATATCATCTACAGACCAATTGTTCCTTTTCTCTGATGTTTTTAAACAATCTCTCTTAGACTTTGTGCTAAGAGATCATCATGATGTTGCACATCACCATGTGCTATATCAGGTTTCACATCACCATGTTCTATATCAGGTTGCACATCACCATATGCTATATCAGGCTGCACATCATCACAACTATTATTTTCACCAACTGCATTTGTTGAATCACAAATGTGTTGGCTTCTATGAAATAGTGGCACTGTATCTTTTCTTTCCTTTGGTTTTTCTCTGCATTTTCTTTGCACTCTTTTTCTTGCCTATAAAACAAAAAAAATATCATATTATGTCTTATATACATAAAGCTCTTGCCTATAAAATTTCATTACACTATTAAACAAATAGTATACTACTTAGTGGATTTACAACTTGCCTGTTTGTCAAACCAAGAAACGATAAATATTCATTACTCTTGGCCACTTTTTCTCTACAAAAACGCTCATAATCTGTCATTGAAATTTCAGCATTATGATCACTATCATCTAATTTGTGCCTTATAGTCCTTTTCCTCATTTCCTAAAGTCCAAATAAACAATGCTGTATAAATCAACAACTTGAATCAGTAAAACTTTATTGAGTTCATAAGTTGATAACTGTTGACTTTCTAATACGCTGATAACTACAAATGGAAACTTAAAATAGAATTCCATTTATAGATTAAAAAGAATTTGCAGTCAAAAACCAAGAAGATGTTTACAATTACAGGTATCAAACTATCAATATGACTATCTCTTGTTTCAACTGGATATTGACACTTAAGCAGATATGTTCTCCTAAATGCAAACCAAAACTGTATGATTGCTTCAAAGTGGCTAGCTTTGGAAATTGTTTCACTAGATGTCTCAGAGAACATGAAACTTGTTGGTTTTTTTCCTGACTGGATACTCATTCCCAGATTTCCCTACAAGGTAGCCATCAGTGATCAACAGGATCTCTAGGCCAGGGGCCAACAGTGTAGGAGATAGACTCTATTTTTATCTCTTCTTCTTCAGGCTCTGCAAAACCTAGGGGGGTATTCCCTATTCAACATTCATGGGATATGCTTGTGGGTAATTGGAATGTTGACACAAAGCAGATGAATCCTCCTGTATGAAGACCAAAACTGTGGGATAAGTGCAAAGGGGCTAGCTTTGGGCTTATGTCCAGTTGTGAATCAGAGGATCTTGGTCCTAAACTACTTCTAAAGTCCTAATGGTTGTTTTGGAAGTATGAGTTTGATTTGTGTTTGGATGCAAACCTGGACTTGGTGTATAACCTCAACACAGAGCTAGATTGGTGCCTATCTAGGGCTTGGAGTCAGTAGACATACACATGTAAATGTTCAACATTAACATACTAAGAGTGGATTTCAAGGGGATTTGTGTGATATCGGCCTTGCAGATACCTCCCAGAACAGAGTATCAAGTCATCTCTACTTATAATATCTTTACTGTAATATATTCTCCTCAACACTTAACCTGAAAACACTTTAATCTACCCCTTGAGCAGAAGTTAAGAGATCAAGCATTCAATATAGTAAACCTATATCCTAGAACCCAAGACACCCCTTAGATATCTAGATTCAAAAGAAGAGTATATTCAATACAGGAGATAGATAACAAAACACATGCATCATAGCATTATTCATCTAAAACAACATGAAACCAGTAAATCTATGCATGATACATAAAACATGAGACTCATAAACTCACAAGATCATCTGCCAGAGCAACCAAAACCAGTTGTATTTCATTACAAACCCAGATATGTCTAGTTTTCAACAACCTTTTAATGAGCAACACAACCTGCTCTATATATCAGGAAGGTACTCCGCATTAATAGTACATGGTTGACTCAAAAATTTGCCAGATACATGCATTGCGAGAAAGTGGCACTCATCGCATTGAATGCAGCAGGTGGAATAGGGGACAAGAGAGGTTCTTGAGCCATATGCTGCCATCCGTGGATGTACAACTTCAATCAGGTACCAGATCCGTCCATGCCATCCCCCATACCCTGTAACATCGGCCATTAATGCCCATCTACCTCGCGGCCATCAGGAAAAACATCAAACAGTGCATCGCAACCGTTTCCCACCAAGACACCTCATCATGATATTTGAAAATATGCAGGATCGAATTATCCCACATGCACCCCGCAGTGACCTCCTTAACACTTTATATACTAGGTCGTGAGCATATATGGTGTCAGTGCTTTTGCTCCCGACGACACTAGTATAAGACCTTCATCATCATCATCCTCCATGATATCCAGATACTTAATATCACCCTGACGTCAGCATCATTATCTGCATGAGCTCACCCTAATAATTCACATCACCCCAATGTGAAATATCACCCCGCAGACAATATCACCCTACGAGAAAGTATCATGCCGTCTGCATCACCTGATATAAAATATCACCCTGATGTTTGAAAATCAGCCTGATGACCAACCCTCCCTTCATGTGAAATATCACCCGCATGATAATCACCTTCATCGGCACAACCTGATGCATCAGAGAAAGATCCTCCTGCCTTGCCGATACCAAATGTCTGGCCGATGAAAATCTTGCATGTCCACAAAAATCCTAATGACGCCATCGTCATATCCGCACACCGTACTCTTCCTCATATCCGGATGACGTCACCGTCATATTGAAAAATCAAGGTGATGTTTGAATATGATTGATACTTGAAAATATCACCCCCTCCTTCCGAATATGATGAAGCCAACAGGTAGATATCTCCCTGACATCAGCATCATCATGATTCTAGAACAAACATACATCCAGGTGATATTTGGATATGAAAATATCACCCCTCCTTTAGAAATATCATGATGCAGATAGGCAGAAAAGTGGATATCACCCTGACATAAGAATGATGTCAGCATCATCAGGTTGATAAAACAACAAACATGAAGTGATAAAGCAACATCAGGATGATCTTAACTAAGATCACCCGATGTTCAAATATGATGACCCCGCAGAAGATCAGGTCATACTTAGGACTTTGTAGCAACATCATCAGGATGATCTTAACCAAGATCACCTGATGTTAAAATATCACCCTAGCGAAAGATCATGCAGGCAGAAAATATGATGATGACCCCTGCGAGAAACAATAGGGTGATGACCAGAAATATGATGATGATGACCTCCTCCTTGAAGAAAATATGATGCTGCTGTTGAAAAACGCTAAGGAGGCCCAAGGACTTAGAACCTTTTTTGGATTTTTGGGAAGGTGCCTACATGTTTATATGCTTAAAAACTGACTACTCATGCAGGCACCAATAGTGACTCTGTCTGGGGATGCATGCCTCTTGCAGGCATGGCAAGAACCTCAGATCTCTGGGATGTAGACCAGTCCCTTATCCATTGGGCACAGAGTCATGAAGCTATACCAATCTGCATCACCAAACACATTATTTTAAAAAATCAACATGGTGGCCCAGGGCCACCAAAAAGGAAAAACTAGAATTTTCCTTTGTCAAACACCTGATTTTCTTTTGATTTCTTCAAATGAAGCCTAAAAGCTTTTAACTGCCTGCAGCAAGCCCCTTAGCAATTATTTGTGTTGCTGCTTATTTCTTTTTCTTCAACAAATCTACAACTAGCTTCATTGGCATACATTATTATCAGTTGTAGAATGTCATCATCATATGAGTCACTGATGTTGCTTGAAAAAATAACAGACTCACATGAAACAAATGAATCCACAATAGAATTTTGCCCTTCCTCAAAAAATATGAGCTCCTCTGTATCAAACATACAATATTCAAGCATAAGCAACATCTCATAATCAAATTTATCTTGATGAACATACAGATATCCATCATCATCATGCTCAACAGTTTTGTCACTAAGGTCCACCTGAAATGTCTCAAGAGAAGGCATAAAAAGCTCAGAGTCCAGCCCTTCATCAAAAGCTTTGTAGTTACCCATCCAATCAACATTATCCCCAACTGTATGAGCACATACATCTGCAACTTGTCTGTCTACCTCTTAATAGTGACCCCGTTCCTATTCACCACTGCACTGATAATCAAAAGCAAATTTTTCAACCTCTGCACTATGAAGGTGGTCAGAATCTTCAAGGAAACACTCATATTCAGCATCCAAATATATTTCAACATCTGAAAGGCTCATACATGCATCTGAATGCTGACAATCACTAGCATATTCACTGCCATCCCTTGAATCAATGTTTTCTATATTCAGAGTGAAGCTCTGCATATCCACCTCATATAAATAATTAGGAATAACTGGGATATGCCTATCACTGCAAGATGCAACTTCATGTAAGTCTTTCATTTCATCATCTGGAGAGCATCTTGCATCTGCAGGCTTTTCTTCTAGAGGCAGACAACAATCTTTGTCCACATCATTATAGGATGTGTCTACACTTTCTACAACATTTTCTTCATGCATCACATCATGGCTGCACACATTTTTCTGAAATATATTTCCCTCTACACAATCATCTTTTAATGTACATACTGGGAGAGCTGAAATATATTCACTTTGATAACTGCTTTGACAACTTGTAGCCATGAAACCTACTGGCATTCCATATTTCTCATTGTTTTCTATGTCCATAGCAAATTGGAAAGCCTGGTGAAGTGTGACTGATTCTTTATCTCTCAATAGATAACTCATTTCTTCATCAAATGCAGCCAAATAAATTGTCAAGCACAATGCATTATTGGGTCTTATATATTCAGGGATTTGCTTGAGCAAATTAATAAACCTAAGATTAAAGGCTGGAACCGGCTCCTCATCTTCCCTTTGGATATTTATGAAATGTATGATCAATGAGGCCACATCAAACCTTTCACCAAACTACCCTAGGAATGCAACTTCTAAATCTATCTATGAAGAAACAGAACATTTAGGGAGGTCTGAAAACCATAGCCTAGCATCATCTTCTAATAACTGAACAAAGAGTCTCATTACAACATCTTCATCCTCTACCTCATAATCTTCTATTAGATTACAAAATCTTTGCAGATGTTTGTTTGCTGATTCAGAATATGATCCACTATATTTTGGCAAACATTTTCTAATTTTATTGGGAATGATATTTGGGTAACCATATATCCCTGTGAAATCTAGGGCTTTATATCTTTCAATAAAAAATGGTCTTCTCTGAGAGCACAACCAGGCTTGCTGTTCTAAACTCAACATTTTGAATCTAAGATGAATACCTGGAAATATGTTGTAGCTTTGATAGGTTCAATCAACAGAATCGCCACCTCTCACAGAGAGGATAGAATATCAGCAAGGCACATTTGTTTTCTGGATTCATCACCCTAGCAGAGCACCACATGGTCCCTTTTTGCTACAACAACTTCACTGGAAACTAGATTTTCTAGCCCTCAGGTCACTTGACTCTCTCTGTCCCTAGCAGAGTTGCCATTTTCTTGGTGACTCGGATGGGCACATAGATATTATTCTTTTTTCATTTACTCTTCCCCAGTAGAGTCACCATTTCTGTTGGTTTTTTCCCTGACTGTCCCAGATTTCCCTACAAGGTAGCCATCAGTGATCAATAGGATCTCTGGGCCAGGGGCCAACAGTGTAGGAGATAGACTCTATTTTTATCTCCTCTTCTTCTTCAGGCTCTGCAAAGCCTAGGGGGGTATTCCCTATTCAACATCCATGGGATATGCTTGTGGGTAACTGGGATGTTGACACAAAGCAGATGAATCCTCCTGTATGAAGACCAAAATTGTGGGATAAGTGCAAAGGGGCTAGCTTTGGGCTTATGTCAAGTTGTGAATCAGAGGATCTTGGTCCTAAACTACTTCTAAAGTCCTAATGGTTGTTTTGGAAGTATGAGTTTGATTTGTGTTTAGATGCAAACCTGGACCTGGTGTACAACCCCAACATAGAGCTAGATTGGTGCCTATCTAGGGCTTGGAGTCAGTAGACATACACATGTAAATGTTTAGCATAAACATACTAAGACTGGATTTCAAGGGGATTTGTGTGATATCTGCCTTGCAGATATCTCCTAGAACAGAGTATCAAGTCATCTCTACTTATGATATCCTTACTGCAATATATTCTTCTCAACACTTAACCTGAAAACACTTTAATCTACCCCTTGAGCAGAAGTTAAGAGATCAAGCATTCAATATAGTAAACCTATATCCTAGAACCCAAGACACCCCTTAGATATCTAGATTCAAAAGAAGAGTATATTCAATACAGGAGACAGATAACAAAACACATGCAACATAGCATTATTCATCTAAAACAGCATGAAACCAGTAAATCTATGCATGATACATAAAACATGAGACTCATAAACTCACAAGATCATCTGCCAAAGCAACCAAAACCAGTTGTATTTCATTACAGAGCTAGATATGTCTAGTTTTCAACAACCTTTTAATGAGAAACACAACCTTCTATATATATCAGGAAGGTACTCCACATTAACAGTACATGGTTGACTCAAAAATTTGCCAGATACATGCATTGTGAGAAAGTGGTGCTCATCACATTGAATGCAGCAGGTGGAAGAGGGGATAGGAGAGGTTCTCGAACCATGCACCGCCAGCCATGGATGTACAACTTTAATCGGGTACCAGATTAGTCCACGCCATCGCCCATACCCTGTTACATCGGCCATTAATGCCCATCTACCTTGTGGCCATCGAGAAAAATATCAAACAATGCATCGCAATCGTTTCCCGCCAAGACACCTCATCATGATATTTAAAAATATGCAGGATCGAATTATCCCACATGCACTCCACGGTGACCTCCTTAACACTTTATATACTAGGTCGTGAGCATATATGGTGTCGGTGCTTTTGCTCCTGACGACATTAGTATAAGACCTTCATCATCATCATCCTCCAGCATGATATCCGGATACTTAATATCACCCTAACGTCAGCATCATCATCTGCATGAGCTCACCCTGATAATTCACATCACATCGATGTGAAATATCACTCCGTAGAAAATATCACCCTGCAGGAAAGTATCATGCTGTCTGCATCACCTGATATAAAATATCACCCTGAAATATGATGATGATGACCTCCTCCTTGAAGAAAATATGATGATGATGACCTCTTCCTTGAAGAAAATATGATGTTGCTATTGAAAAATGCTGAGGAGGCCCAAGGACTTAGAACCTGTTTTGGATTTTTTGGGAAGGTGCCTACATGTTTATATGCTTGAAAACTGACTGCTCATGCAGGCACCAACAGAACTAAACCCTACTCCTAAAACTAACAAGTTGATTTGTTTTTCTTTTTATGTATATGATTGTCTAATTGTGAGTAATTTGTGAAAATAAGCCCAACTCTGATCGGTGCCAATCCTAGGGTTTGGAGTCAATTCCTTACAAATGTAGATTACTTCTCTTAAGCATCACAAATATGCAAATTTAGAGGATTTATTATGTTCCTGTCTTACATAAAACAATCCAAGAATGGGTATTTCTAGCAATTCTTCTTACATATATCCCTATTGAAAAACACACCTCCTCATATTTAATTTAGAGCATTTTAATCTATTCCTTAAATAGAAGCAGTGAATCAGACATGTAATATAGCTAATGTATATTCGAGAATTTGTCCAACCAAACACCACTTACAAGTTAAGAATTTGAAGGATTGTTGTCAAACGACTTAACTTGCAATTAGCATACACAGGCTTTAAAGCATTCTCCATCAACTTGGCCCAATCATTGTTTAGACCCTCATTCAACATTCTATCAACTTTAAACCCTTTGTCTAACCTTGTTGCCTCTTCATCTATGTTTGGTACCACTTCATCTATGTTTATTGCCTCTTCATCTCTCACACTCTGCAATTCTATCATATCTTCAT
Source organism: Cunninghamia lanceolata (assembly GCA_027924645.1). Classification (NCBI taxonomy): domain Eukaryota; kingdom Viridiplantae; phylum Streptophyta; class Pinopsida; order Cupressales; family Cupressaceae; genus Cunninghamia; species Cunninghamia lanceolata. Next base: position 14,195,266 of record BSBN01000854.1, read on the forward strand.
AATAATTGTAATCCCAAGGGCTTATATCACTATGCCCATATCTTATCATATGTCGATAAATCAGATTTCTTGTTTTCACCTTTCCACCAAGACAGTCATTATATCGACATGGATATTTGTCCATGTCCCTGTCATCGGCTACTCTCTCATCAAATGCATGGTATTGATCCATAGTCAACCTTCGACATTGATCCAGCTGTAATGTTCTACACATAGCAACAAAAATCTTTTGGGGAAAAAATCAGCAAATCAAAGGTTCAAGATTTTTTGAAAAAATGGGGAAAAAATCAGATTTTAAAAAAAATATAAAAAATTGTAAACTAAGAGACAAAAACTATTTTTTTTTAATTGAGAGGCATTTTCATAGAAATAGAGTTATAGAGAGCAAATAAAATAGAAAGTTTAACTAATGAATTGTAAAAAATAGATTTTTGTAGTTTATATTCAAATTGTTGATTACATTGCATTGCACATCTTTCAAACTCAAAGCATTACTTCACATTGCATAACTAATAACTAGATGCTGATAGATGACAAAATTTCAATTATAATATAGTTTTTACAAAGTCAACCTAAGAAGTTATGCAATTACTTCACATTGCATAACTAATATCTAGGAGCAGCTACCAATTGCATTGTTTGTCATGGCATTCCATGAGACCACATTTCTTTGAGGCATTTTTTCAAATAGCTCACTGCCTTGTCTATGCTACCACATTTTTCATACATGTCTACCAAAGCATTTTATCAAACAGTTCACTGCCTTGTTGATATGGCTAAAAGCCTAAAACAAGTGCTTTCAAACAAGCTATGGATGCCCTGAAAAAATCTATCAAAGCATAATAGTAAGCAACAGGATAGACAAGGTAGTGAACTGGTTGAAAAAATGCCTCAAAGATATGTGGTCTCATGGTGATGGAATGCCATGACAATCCATAACAATTCACTTGTCATGGCATTTGTCATGGAATTTGTCATGGCATTTGTCATGGAATTTGTCATGGCATTCCATCACCTTGAGACCACATTTCTTTGAGGCATTTTTCCAAAGTTCATTGCCTTGTATATGTTACCACATCTTTCATACATGTCTACCAAAGCATTTTATCAAATAGTCCACTGCCTTGCTGCTATGGCTAAAAGCCTAAAACAAGTGATTTCAAACAAGCTATGGATGCTTAGAAAAATCTATCAAAGCATAATAGTAAGCAACAAGCTATGGTCTCGTGTTCTTTTTTTTGGCATGAAAATTAACGTGATTTTATTTGTAGGTTTTAAATGTATTTTTTTGTCAATTTTGCTGTTTGAAATGGGGAAAAATCTCTGTGGTCAGTTTTGTGTATTTTTTAATTGTAGGATTCTCATAGTTAGTGAAAAAGGTAGTGTTCATGAAGGAATGGAAAAAATGCATAGAGCCTTTGAATTATACCCATACTATGTAATGGCATTGAATCATTTAGCAAACCATTTTTTCTTCACAAGGCAGCATTTTCTTGTGGAATAGTTTACTGAGACAACTCTTGTTTCAACTGACCACCCTCTCATGAAATCTCATTCATATTATAATCTTACATGATCTTATCATAGTAAAGGTGATTATGACACCGCTGGTTGGTACTACATGGCATCAATCAAGGAAAGCCAGAGGCCACAGGATTTTGTGTTGCCATACTTTGGGTTGGGACAGGTTTAATTGAAGCTGGGAGATCTTAAGAGTTCTCTCTCAAAATTTGAAAAGGTTCTGGAGGTCCACCCTGAGAACTGTGAGAGCTTAAAAGCTATAGGCCATATATATTCTTAGCAAGGGTAGGCAGAGAAAGCTTTGGAAATTTTAAGAAAGGCAACTCGCATAGATCCACATGATGCCCATGTATTTATCAAGATGGGTGAGTTATTAATATCTTCAGACCCCAGTGTAACCTTAGATTCTCTTAAGACACCAAAGTCTCTTCTGAAGAAGAGCAGAGAATAAGTACCGATTGAATTGTTAAACAACATTGGGGTTCTTCATTTTGAGCGTGATGAACTAGAGTTGGCTCAACAAACTTTTATGGAGGCATTAGGAAATGATGTTCTGCCTCTACATAAATCTCTGTGGTTAGTTTTGTACATTTTTTACTTGTAGGATTCTCACAGTTAGTGAAAAAGGTAGTGTTCATGAAGGAATGGAAAATATGCGTAGAGCCTTTGAATTATACCCGTACTATGCAATGGCATTGAATCATTTAGCAAACCATTTTTTCTTCATAGGGCAGAATTTTCTTGTGGAACAGTTGACTGAGATAGCTCTTGTTTCAACTGACCACCCTCTCATGAAATCTCATTTATATTATAATCTTGCACAATCTTATCATAGTAAAGGTGATTATGACACCACTGGCTGCTACTACATGGCATCAGTCAAGGAAATCTAGAGGACACAAGATTTTGTGGACAGGTTCAATTGAAGCTGGGAGATCTTAAGAGTTCTCTCTCAAATTTTGAAAAGGTTCTGGAGGTCAACCTTGAGAATTGTGAGAGCTTAAAAGATGTAGGCCATATATATGGTCAGCAAGGGCAGACAAAGAAGGCTTTGGAAATTTTAAGAAAGACAACTCACATAGATCCACATGATGCCCATGCATTTATCAAGATGGGTGAGTAATTAATATCATCAGACCCCAATGCAGCCTTAGATTCTCTTAAGACAACAAATTCTCTTCTAAAGAAGAGAATAGAAGAAGTACCCATTGAATTATTAAACAACATTGGGGTTCTTCATGTTGAGCATGATGAACTAGAGTTGGCTCAACAAACTTTTAGGGAGGCATTAGGAAATGACATTTGGGTTGAATTCATAAATAAAAGCCCTAGTGCCAATTCTACAATTTTTTCTATGCGGTTTAAGGATATGGAATTCTTCCAATAAATAGAAGAAGGTGGTGTTTCACTTGAGTTACAAGTTCAATTCCCATATGCTCCAAAATGCGTAGAGGAAACTAATGAAAAAATAGTCCCCTAAACCCTAAACTGCCTATATGATTCTGGTACTCAGTTGCCTATGTAACAACTATAAGTTGCCAATCAGAAAGCTATTGATTTTGTGTTTAATGTAATGAGGGTTTTGAATTACCTTTGAATTCACTGTAGAGGGCGTCCCCAAATCCAACTTCACTGCAGAGGGCCTCATTGACTTCAAATTCATTGTAGCAAACTCTAAATTCCTTACCCTCCTTTTCAAAAGTATCCAGGTGCTCTCCAAACAAGCTTTATCAGCCATGCAAGTAGTTGCTATAACCTAAAATGCCTCAGTGCCAGGATAACCAACTAACGAAATGAGGAATTCAATGAATAATGAATCGCACGCAATACACTCCTGCCAATAATTTTCCAAAATGTTTTTTTAAAATTTTGTCTAATTCTTATTTGTGTGACTAACTATTTAGTCATTTTTATTTGTATGACTAAATAATTTTTCACTTGACGACCAAATTAGTCATTTATTTACTCATTTATAGCTGAGTTACAAAAAATTAGTAGAATTTAATCATTTTTAGTTGTCATGACTAAAAGTTTTAGTCACATAGTCATTTATTTGCCAAATTCTACTAGTGTATTGAAGGTGTCAAAGTCTTCAATTAGGTCCTAGACTCTATGTTTATATGACTTCAACAAGTCATTCCTTGTAGCACTTTGTGATCTGATTTGGTTGACAACCAACTCACTGTCACCAAATGCTTGTAAATTTGTATTCATCTCTTATGTGCCAGCCGCATGCCTTGAATAAAGGCCTCATACTCAACCACATTGTTCGTGCAGCTGAACTAAAATTTGAAAGCAGAGAAATAACTCTCCTTTTGGAGTGAAACCAACACTACACTAGCACCTGCTCTGTTTGTTCTCCTAGAGCCATCAAAATACATATGCCAAATCCCAATTAAATCCTCTTTTGACTTCACAAGGTTAGGGATGATGGCATCTTCAACATGGATATAGTATGTACCTAGCCTTGTTTCCTCTATATGATAAGAAGTATTAAATATAAAACAATTTGTCCATTCATCAAGCAATATATCTGGGATTTCTTCAACAAGTGTGGCAACCTCATGCATGTTGTTGTCATCTTCCTCTAAATCATGGATTGTGCAGTTCATGTTGAAAGGGTTAAGGGAATAAGGTTCTATATGATCCTTAGCAATAGGCTCAACCTTAATGGTCACCTTAGCACCATACCTCATCCTAAACAACATATGGGACCAATCAAAGGATAGGTATCCACCTATTTTAACAATGAAATATCTAGACACACATATACCAAAGTATGTAGGGAGATCAATGACTGAAATGTCTTGTAAAATAGAGTAGCCAGGGTATGCATGTAGGGTAAGCTTCAAATCATTAACAACACCTATTGTATTAATAGTAGTGCCATCTAGTTACACTACCCCTTTACTCATAGGTTCATACTTGATACCTAACTAGTCAGGTATTTCTTTAGGCATGACAAAGCTACCTACCCCAAAATCAATCATGCAATTATGTAATAAATTATTGCCAATGATTAGGGAAACATAGAAAGGATGAGGCTTATTGATTTTGCTTGTGCTTGCCTCCTCTTTTGGTTGGCACATGTTTATTGAGGCGGCTGATTTTTCTCTTGTTGTCTCTTTGGCAGGCTGATTGAATCTTGTTAAGTCCTCCTGTAGTAAATCCCTCTGAGATGGAATAGATAGGGCCTCCCACATAATGACATTCAAGTTAGTCCTTTTCATTTGATCAGCTATATTGAAAGGGATATGACTAAACTTCTGGGATACCTGTGTAACAACAATGTCAACTTTAGATTATTGACCAACCTGGGGTTGTTCTAACACTAGATTTACTCTACCAACAACTTGATTTGCTTGTGTTGAAGGAGTCTTGGTTGTTGTACCTTCATTTGTGGCCATTGGGGATGCATGAGAGGTAGATTCTTGACCAACTGTAGGAACTAATGCATCCTCAATCGCTCTTCTTTTGGATCTTGTGTTGTATGCTATTGGACTCATACCCTGATTAACACCACATAAGTCATCTTGCATCTAATTCACCAAGGTAGAATTGTTTTGTATTTGTTCTTGTCCTCCCCCAATGTCTTGACTAGAACTAGGTTGTTGCTCTAGAAGGGATGATGGGTTTTGCACTGTCAAAGCCTGGTTGAACTATCTGCTTTGGCATAAATTCTGATCATGGGGCTAATTGCATGGATAGCACCAATCATTGTCCTGAGCTATATTGTTCTTTATAGGCACAAGAGGTTTGGATGTGCTTGCAACATTAGGATTGATGGCATTTTAGGACCTCATATAACTAGGTTGATTTTGCCTTTGGACATTGCCCTGATGAGGCTACCTATTACGGTGGTGAGCCTAATTGAAGAGTTGATATGGTCTATTAGGTTGGGCCTAGTGTCTCCTTGCCAACACCAATTCATTAGTCAATCTTCTTTATCCTTTTATTGCTCGATTGAAGGGATAACCAGAGGAATTACAAGGGTGATTGTTGTAGGTATTGGTGGCACAACAGGTTGAATGACTAGTGCATCTAGAAATAAGGGCATTGGGGGTCTTGGATAGATCTTTCCAGCTTGAGTCAAACAATTTTCTGCCCTTATTGCTATGTCATATGCATCTAGTAAAACATGTTCCCCCATGGATTGAATCATGACAACAATATCAGGATTTAAAGACTTCAAGTAATATATAAAGGCGGTATTAGGAGAGGGCTTCACCAACAATGGAATCCCGTCCATGTCTTTTGAAATTTGTAGTTGAAGTCCACCTTAAACTACTTGATTGTAATTTCTACCAATATGTGTGAATTGAATTTCCTCAAACTAGTTGGCACTCTGTTTAGCTTCAACAAGAATAACTTCAAGTCTCCAATATTGAACTATTCCTCCTTTCATAGCCCCAATAACCAATTTGGAGTCACCTTCCACCCATAATTTCCTCAATCCTTTAACTTTGGCTATCATCATTCCCCACAACATGGCTATGGCTTCAGTCATATTATTTCTGTCTACCTTTTTTTTAAGATAATGCACCTGATAAACTTTTTAACATGACCAGTGATGCTAGTGCGACATGCCCTCTGGCTCCATGGGAATGCTTTTTCCCAGAGCTATGAACTGGTGAGGCCACAACATGGGGGACCTCATCCCTTGGCATGAACACTTGCATTAACACTACAAGTTCAAACCCATGAGCTCATTGGCCCAATGAAGGCGTAAAGCCTGCAAGCTCGTTAGCCCAGCAGGGGTTTGAACCCTGGTGGCCACCACAACAACCAAGTGACTTAACCACTGAACCACGCCCTTAATGATATTTGTGTCTACCTTGAAATCATATGTAAAAAGGCCAATGGGATAGCCATCTAAATCCCTAAATACACCACCACTCCTACCTTACCAAAGTTGCCTTTTACAACATTGTCAAAATTAAATTTTACCCAGCCAGGTTTAGGACAAAGCCAAGAACAATCAATTGGCTTAGGGAGGGCCTCTTGTTTATAATGTCCTACCATCTATACTGAGGCCAAGATTCAACCTAATTGTCCTCATTCTAAAAAATAAGCCATCTTCACCTTTATGTATTTCCCCTAGTTACAAAACAACAATTTCAACAAGGTCCCAAATTCTCTCCACTGATCTTTATTTGCCTTGAAAAATTCTCCTATTGCATTTAAGCCAAATATTCTAGACAACTAAAGTTGGGAGGTTGTTCCATATAAGATTCAAACCTGGGCTCTTGATCTTCAATGACCAACCCTCTAAGAGATTGGGAATATTAGGGGGAGTAACCCAAGCCAGACCCCATCTATCGAGGAAACAATACCATAAACTCAAAGCCAGTTAACAATTAATAAATAAGTGGTCATTATCCTCACTTTTAGCTCTACACATAACCTATTGGGATGGACCCATCTTACTTAGAAGTTGTAATCTATGCCATGTCAAAGTGCGTCATTTCCAAGAAATCCAAAGAAAAACATTTGCCTTAGGTAAACCTTTAGGAGTCCATATATTCAATATAAAAGTAAGGATAGTTTCATTGGGTTTATAGAAGAAATGATAACCATCTTACTGGTAAGTGATAACCATCTACCTTTCTAAGAGGCCAACTTTCCTTAATGAACTCGATCAATTACATTTCTCCATTCAACATTTGAGGAACTTTTATCCAACAACGTCATCCCCATATATTATCTTGGGAGTTTGTCTACCACATAACCTAAAATTATTTGAATCTCCAAACTCTCCAAACAAAACTCCTTGAGGAAAAAGATTCTGGATTTAGTGGCATTTACCTTTTGACTAGTCACCTACTCATATTGTATCAAAACTTTATTAATGCAATTGGCTTCTCTAACTAAGGCTTCACCAAAGAGAAGTGTATCATACACAAATTGTAGATGTATGAGGTTGCTTATCCTCCTCCCCAAACACTTGCAACCCTTTTAGGTTCCCACAATTCACCTCATTCTTCAAAGTTTCACCCAACACCTTTTCTACAATAAGGAACCAAAAAGGAGAAAGGGGGTCCCCTTGTCATAAACTCATTTTAATTTTGAAGAACTTTGTAATAGAACCATTGATTAAAAAAGCAAAAGATACTAAAGAGATGCAACTGTATATCCAATTACACCAAGTTTTAGTGAAGCCAACCTTGCACATCACTTTCATTATGAAATCCTAAGAAATTCCATCATATTTCTTGTTCATATCTAGCTTGATAAGCATGCCTTCTTTGTTCCTCAACTTTATGGAATGAATAGTCTTGTGATCTAAGATTATACCATCTAATATTTGTCTTCCCTTGAGGAACCCGCTCTATTCCTCAGAGATCATACCTTCTAGGAAATTATTCAATCTTGAAGCCATGGCCTCAGTGACAATCTTGTAGATCATATTACTGAGTACAATTGGCCTGAATTCATCAAATAACTTTGGATTCTTAATTTTGGGGATAAGGGCGATAAAAGTTGAGTTCCAATCCTTCAAGATAGATTTTTTGCATCTTCTTTCCTCTGTAGCCTTCCACACATCTTCCCAACTATATCCCATAATTTCTAGAAAAAATAAGCTTGAAAGCCATTCACTCCTAGAGATTTTTTGTGCTCCTAACAAAAATGTAGCTTGTCAAATCTCCTCTAAGGTGAAAGGTTGCATCAACTTCTCATTTTGATAATCCTTTATCATACCAGGGATATTCCTTAGCAATGCCTCCTGTGCACCTTGATCAACAAGCTGGGCAAAGTCTAGAAGCTCCTTGAAAAAATTTAGATCTTCCAACTTAATAGCCTCCATATCTTCAATAATAGTTCCATAGGGAAGTTGAATACTAATAATATTGTTGTTTTGTCTCCTAATATTTGTAGCCAGATGAAAGAACTTTGTGTTGCAATCCACTTCTCTAAGCCACTTGACTCTAGATTTATTTTGCCAAAAGATCTCCTCCATTCTCAAAATTCTATTATGTTCCTTTAGCAAAGTAGTTTTAGATGATCTAATCTCAGAGGTAAGGCTAGATAGAGATATAGCAGCTTCCACTGACTGCAACTCAGATTCAACCTTCATATTCTTCTCAAACAAATTCCCCATGATCTCTTTATTCCAAACTTTGGCCTGTCTCTTGGTCTTAGCTAGCTTTTTAAAAATGATATAAAAAATCCTTAAAATTTGTGCCTCGCCACTTCTTAAGGGCTTCTTGGAAGTCTAGGTGTTCATACCTAAATGGTTCCATCTTGTAAGGGCTACCCATAGGTTTTTTGCTCCTACTCAAATACAAATCAATCAGCCAGTGGTCTAATCCACCATACTGGATAATCCTATCTAAACAAAAGAAAATGGGAGAGATCATCAATCTGAGTTCACCAAGAACTTGTCTAGCCTACATAAAATATTTTCCTCCCCAATCTCGTTGTTGTTCCAAGTAAACAAATTAGACTTAGGAATAATATCAACCAAATTGAGCTCCCCACAAAAGTTTTTAAACTCCAAAGAGCCTGATGAGGACATTTGCATACCTCCTTTCTTCTCTTCTGGGCAAAGAGTGGCATTGAAATCTCCCCCTAGCAACTACTTTTACCATGAATTCAATGTTCTATTTTTTTAGGTACTCCCACACCCTAATTCTATCCCTCTCCAAATTGGAACCATGAACATTAGTTATTATTATAGGATCATCCCCCTTAAGAGCCTTGAATCTAACAAATAAATGAAACTATGATTCATCTACTAACATACCTAAGAAGCTATGTATGTTCCATAATATGGCTAGACAACTAGCAATTTCATCCACATCTATTGTCACCCCCTCATGGTGCTTCTAGAGTCTAGAAATTAATTCCCTGATACTAGAACCCTCAACTTTAGTTTCCTAGAGAAGGATATCAGGGCACTCGATCTCAATTAGTCATTTTCAAAAATGACATTTTTATGGTCCATTAAGGCCACAGATATTCCAACTTATCACCTTCATAACTTCTTTGAAGCAGGGAGGTGCTCACCTTCGGCTTTGACAAACTTCCTCATTGAAACCTGTGTCATTTTGCAGATCCTCCAAAGCCTTCATCTTTGCCTTACTAGCATCTATTTTCCTCCCTTTATTATTGCCCCCCCTGACATCTATTTGACTAAAGTTCTAACCACAAAATCTTATGCCCCTTTTGGTAGAAATACACTAGTTTGTTGAATTCTCCTTATCTTCCAGCGCCTCTTGAAAGACTTCATTATCACCGTCAAAGCCTTTCTATCCATCCACTAATTCAACAGCCCTGAAAGAGAGCTCAAATTCTCCAAGATCTAGAGTCACTTCGTTAGGTTGAATTTTTTTTACTTTCCTAAGGACACAATATTTCTAGGGAGGTGAACATTCTTTCTCCATCGCTAGGGTGATAGCCTCTTGAAAAGGGGGGCAATCATCCTTGCTCCCTTGAAGGCCTAGCTTATCTTTCTGAATCTCCCTATATTGTTGTTTTAGCAGAGGAGAATGTACTTTCTCCCTCGCTGAGGAAACAACCTTCTCAAGAAGGGGGGGAAACAAAGTGCATTCTCCACCACCTTCTCTTGCCCTTGTTGTCTTGCCTTGGCCTCTTTCTGTATAACATAATTTAAGGCAAAGTGGCTGATCTTCCAACAATGAAAGCATCTAATTGGAAGACATTCGTAGTCAAGCTCCATATTCCAATCACCCAAAATGGAGGATAACTTAATAGTATGCTTGACCAACATACTTAAATTCACCATCACATAAATTCTAGCATTAATCACCAATTGTCTTTCCCTAGTGGCATTAGAACAGTAAACATATTCCCCTAAGGAGTTGTCAAATAAATGAAAAACCTCTTCAGACCATAGTTCCTATGGTAATTTCTATAGTCTAATATAGAGATGGGCATCTTGAATCAACTCTAAATGTGGATCAAACCTCGTAGACCAAGGTCATATATATAAGATAACATTACCCATAAATCAAGGACCTCCCTTGAGCACATTATCCTATTCAAACTTAGATTGAAAACAATTTGCAAAAACCTTAACGCAAGGAAACTTACCTCCGACAAGAGACCAAGCCATTTTTACCGATCCACGATTTGATCCTTTACATAAACGGCCAAATGCTAATGAACTTTGTGATAACTACATTCTTCTTCAATTTCTCCACCTTTGAATTCAAGAAATTATCTGGAATTTGGATACAAGGAATTTTCTTAAATACCTCCACATTAACATTAGCTATAGAAATTCAATTAGATGTCTTTCTTCCATCCTTACACTCCTTTTTCTTTTCCAAAGCCTAAAACTCCTTGATGAATAATTTACAAAGCTCCTGAGAGTCATCCTTATTTTTAGAATGTGATGACAACGACACAGCTCTAGGGCCTTCCTCTTTTCCAATGCCTAGTCTTACTTTGCCACCTTCGCCAAAATTGTTGATTTTGAATCCTTCGCTCATTTTTTCCTTTTTATATTGACAACCATTTTCATGTGCCAAAAAACATTAGAACTATTTTATTTACTATATACATGGACACAAATTTTATTGTATCTACATTATTTAGTTTGTGTATTGAATGTGGTTTGCTAAAAACTATAATTTAATTATAATCTTTTTTGTATTTGTTCACATATATATAGTTCTTCTATATTTTTGGTTTGGTTAATTATTTCCATCAAATTTTCAACTATAATTAACAAATTAAAAGAATTTCTCAAACTAACAAATCAAAATATAAATACAATAATATTTCAAATTAATAGATCAAAACATTTTCTTAACTGATAAACTCACATACTCTTTCCTTTTGTTTAATATATACAAAATAATATTTAGTTTTCTAACATTTTTTTTGAGTTTTATTTTCTATTTTCTTGTGAACTCATAAACTCACACTCTTTCCTTTCATTTCATATATACAAAATAATATTTAATTTTCTAACATTTTTCTAATTTAATTTTCTACTTTCTTGTTACAGTTTGGGAAGGAGAAGAATGATATTATCCAAAATTCTCTAGTGATAACAACATATATTTGTTTTTACACACTATTTATTTTGGATTTATATTATATTTATTATTAAATATTAATAGTGACACTTTTTTTTTTAATAAAAAGGGGTTAAAAATTTATTAATCAATCAAAAGAACACAATACAAGAAGGGACCAACCACCCAAGGACAAAACCAAGAGTCACATAATCCTATCAGCCAACAACAGTTGGTCCAACAATTGAGAGTAATTTGTAGGTAATTGATCCTTATTCCAAATATTCCAATCCTACACCTGATCAGATGCCCATTTGGCCAAACAATCTACCACTCCATTCCACTCTCTAGGAATACGAGTAGACCACAAAATCAAAAGACCTACCCAACCTAAGAATCTGTCTAATAACCAAAGTAAGATGCCAGTTGACATCATCCAGCCGTTGAACATTCAACAAATTAACCACCACATGAGAATTAGATTCACAAATAATCCTTCTCCTCCCCAAATCACACCCTCTCTCCATAGCGTGCAATATGGCAAGAGCTTCCATGTAATTATTTGTATGCCATCCTTTATAAATAGAAAAGAGAAATTGTACATTACCTTAACTATCACAACCAATACCCCCATATCAACATGACCATGATTCCCTCTAGAGGAACCATCAGTATTGATCTTCAAAACCCCTTGAGGTGGGGGAAACCACTGCCCAACCCTATTAATGTTCCTATCGAACTATTTACCTCTGCTTCTTCTGGCTAACAAAGAGGTATCCCCCTGACTTTGAAAAATTAAACCGACTGTAGATAGAAGCATCTGAAGGGTCTATAGCAACTGAAAGGTCACACTTTCCTAAAGCTGTCTCCTAGATCATACTCATAATTTTCCTCCACAAATGTTGGACATTTAATTTTGCATCCTGAAAAATCTGACGATTCCTCTCCAGCCAAATAGTCCATAAAATGAAAGAAGGCCCAATAGCCCAAGCCACTTGAAGAAAAGGAGTATTAACAGGCAGCTTACCCAATCAACCCAAAACTCCACCAATGAAGTAACATGCCCACATGCCTGATTCCAAAGACCCCACTAGAGATGCCAAATCTCCTTAGAAAAGGGACATTGAAAGAAAAGAGGAGAGACACACTCCCTACTATTGCAGCACACCATACAAATAGAAGGACCCTGGAAACCCCGCTTACAAAGATTGTCCCAAGTAAGGCACTTATTTTGCACCAACAACCATAAGAAAAAATTACATTTAGGTCAAGAAAATTTATTCCACACTTGCTTCCAGCATGGAACATCATCACTGTTGAAGATCTGCCTGTCCAACTCCAAATAACTCCCAGCCACAGAATACCTACCAGCAGAGTCCCAGCCCCAAGCCAAAGTGTCATGCTCATCAAGAGAATTGCATTCTCTACTGAAAAGAATTTGAGCCAACTGTTGTTTAGCTCCTTCTGACCCTCCAAGTGGCCAATCTTGGGGCTTTTTCCATCTCCAAACATCAGCGTCCCCTAAACGCATAACATTCTTATAATCAACCACTTTGCTCCAACCAGTAGCAGTAAAACAGTCACTAAGGGGTTGGAGATGCAGATAGCTTGAAAGGATAGGAGGGTGATCATCCCAAGAATCCAACCAGAAAAAGGCTTCTGAGCCTTTATTACAAATCCAAAAAAGCCCTTGCTTAATAAGCTTAGCCCTAGTCTTCAAAATGTGCCAAATAAAGGATCCTTTCCCCTCAAGAGAGTAGCAAGGGACATCTCCACTATCCACTTCTCCAAGATACTTATTTTTGAGAATTCTAGCCTAAAGCTGATCTTGATAGATACACCATCACCAATATAATTTAGTAGCCAACACTTGACCATTCAAGGCTTCATACCTAAGACCAAGCCCCCCTTCTCTCTTTTGGCTGATAAGCAGATTCCCACTTTACTAAAATCCACTTAGAGGCCAACAAAGTACCACTCCAAAGGAATTGTCATGACAGAGCATCAAATGCCTTAATGAAGTATGAAGGAGCCACCTAAACAAAACTCATGTAAATAGGAAGAGCCTGGATCACAGACTGGAATAGAGTAACCCTACCCATAGTGGACAGCCACTAATGTGTCCAATGATTAGTCCTTCGCAACTTATTCAATAGTTCCTGCCAGTATCCCCTAGGCTGCCTACCAATAATCAAAGGAATTCCAAGATAAACCAAAGGAAGAGATCCAATTTGGAATCTCAAAATATTCGCAATCCGTCTTTGAATAGGCTTAGGGGTATTAAAGAAATAGATAGAAGACTTGTGCTCATTGACTTTCTATCCCGAAGTGGCTAAGTAAATATCCAAAATTTGTCTAAAATTTTCTGCCTCCTAGATTTGAGCAGCCCCCATTAAAGCTGTAGTATCAACAAACTGCAAGTGGGATTGAGTAGGTAATCCGTTACCCCAACTCCAACCTTGAATCAAACCTTGGGACACCTAAGACTTGATGAATCTTCCCAGGCATTCATCCATAATGATAAACAAATAGGGAGATAAAGGATCCCCTTGCCTAAGACCCCTGGAAGCTCCAAATAACTTAGAAGGCTCCCCATTGATGATGACAAAAAAAGAGGAAGAAGTAACACAAATCATCACCCAACTAACCCACTCACTGCTAAATCTAAAAGCATTGAGAACCTTACACAAAAATTGCCATCTAACCCTGTCATAAGCCTTAGCCATATCTAATTCAATAAACATAGATTTTTCCTTAGACTTAGCCATAGAATGAATAACTTTAGAAGTAATCACAACACCATCTAGAATTTCTCTACCAGCAACAAAGCCACCTTGTTCTTCTAAAATCAACAAAGGAAGCCAAGACTTAAGCCTCTCAGCAATCAATTTAGTAATAATTTTACAAACCACATTACACAGAGTAATGGCCCAGAAAAGGTCCAACCAATCAGTTCCTTTTTTTAGAATAAGGGCCAGAAATGTAGATTTCAAGGCCCGCAACATCTGCTTATTGAGTTGAGACTCTCGTACAACTTCCAAAAGATTAGATTTAACAATCTCCCAAAATTCCTGGAAGAATTATGCCAGAAACCCATCAAGACGAGGGGCTTTGTAGGAATCAAGGCAACACTAAGAGGGGGGTGAATCAGTGTTGTGTGAATTTTCAAACCTTTTTGCAAACTTTAACTTTCAAGACACACAGAGAGAAGAATATCATTGATTTGTCAAACATATAAGCACATGACTGAGAATGAAGAAAGATGATAAAAACTCTTGAGCAAAGTATTAACATACACACATATAGATAAAAGCAATATGAGACATAACACAAATTTGCACGAGTGGAAAACCCTCCTGGGGTAGAAAAACCACTCCAAAATTGCCTCACTGGCTTAACCTTGAAAATATCTTTACAAGCCTCACTGGCTGATGTAAGTGTCTCACTGACAAATGGTCTTACTGACCTACAAGCCTCACTGGCATTTCTCAATCAATCTGAACTCAAAATCTCATGTGCAAGAAGTGATTGCTTCTCAATCTGATTTGCACCATTCAAATCAACTCATCATTTCAATCTTCTGATGTTTTATCCTTGAATTATCTAATTCACCTAATCAAGAAAACATCTCTCTTTCATTACAAATTGGTTTTTCATATTTTATACATTCATCTGTATTAACAAATTATTTCATCATTGATCTGCACACTCATTCCATTCAAAAATAATTCAACATCCGAATACACTCAACAATCCTTTATTCTGATCCAACCAACAACCCTGCATATCAATCTTGTATTCTATTCCATTCAACAACACTGCATATCAATCCTGTATTCTAATCAATTCAACAACACTACTTTACTCTGTATGTTTCATCTCTGTCTGACCAGTTATCCATCAATGCACCTGAAAAACATTTTTATACAAGTTGAATGTCTTTTCACCTTTCATCTTCTATAAGTTCCATCTCTGTCAAATAAAATACAACTGCCCTTTCAAATTCAGAAAACCCTTCAATCTGCAAATCTCTTCAACCAAATTTTCATTATCCTCTTTGTACAAAACCCTTCAATCTCTGCAAGAATAAAATCATATATACATATATATATTTTCTTCTCTGCAACATCATTGGCAAGATCATTGAAAAAACTTTTTCAATATTCAACAACCTACAAAAAATAACTCTTCATATCCTGCAAAAAAATAATCTCTGATTGCAAATAAAACAATAAATAAATCTTCAATCTCTGATCCATATTTTCTCATAAGACAAATCTTCTTCATTCAAATTTTTTTAAATCTTCCTCACAAAAATCTTTACTAAATTCTTTATTAAAAAAAATCTTTTTGTGCCAAAATAGTTGCTTTAAAAAATCTCCTCAAATTCTTCTCCTTGCAATCAAACTCTTTGTCTTCTTTTTAATCTCCAATTCTATAAAAATCTCTCTTAAAAAATATTCTTTTTAAAGCTCCTAGTCCTATTAGAAAGGAGACCCATTAGACTTGGAAAGAGAAAAAAATCTCCCAAAAAAAAATCTATAAACTAGGTGAAGAAAAGTTTCTAAAAAGAAAACTAGTTCTCCATTTTTATAAAGCATATTTAATGCCAAAAATACTGATGCCTTTTCTTTTAAAGCATAAAACATATTTATGAAAAATCGGCTCCAAAAACATTAACTTTCTTTATTCAAGGGACCATTAGCATTTCAAATTCATAAACTTTCCCATAAGAAATCATTTGATGGTCTTTTTCCCATTCGGGCCACTCCATTGACTATATTAATTGGATTTTGGCACTCAGCAATTTTAAACAAGACCACCGATGATATCTAACTTAAAACAAGACTTGTATTAGAACACAAGATGTGTGTGGAGACCGCTTCACTCGGTGAGATAAGGAGAGGGTCGGTCAAGGGATGTATACTAACCCCTTCAAAAGGTAAAAATTAAGTAATACACCTGCTATTCTAGGTCATCATTAAAATATAAAGACAATAGGAATATTGAGTAGAGTTTGAGAGGAGATGACCTATACTTGTTTAGATCTTTAAGAGCAAAGATGTTTATTAGGATAACAATATTGACAGGGGAAAACCATTAGAAGCTTGAAACCCACTTTATACCTTTGCACTTGTCACAACCTTGTCTTGTGGACACTTGAGTGTGAAAGCAACTTGATAAAACCAACTTATCTCCTTCCTGTGAAAACTTGAGGTGAAAGAAACTAGATGATATAGTTTTCTATCATGATAAGTTGAACACCTGCTAGGTATTATGAAGTCCTAATTCAACAACTAGTAAGACAAGAACATGATCAACCTGTGTCAACATTGCTTGAATATGAACATGCATGTAAACCATTTGAACTCCTATAATGATCAACATCTGAAGCACATGACTATCCTCAAATGTTAATTCAAACACAACCCACTATCACTGACCTCAACTGATCTTGAAGCAACCTCTCTCAGATCAATGCACAACAAGAACATACTGCAAACAATCTTTCATGACATCACTTACCAAAGAACATATGGAGACATCATTGGAGGCCAAACCTGATCAAACAAGTCATGTGATTAATCATAAACCAACACCAAACATCAAGTGTATTCATGTGATCCTGTAAGCACTTGAAACACCAATATAATGAGCCTGATTGGTACATGAATGTTATCAAACACTTGTAATATTATCATCCATTTATCAAGTCAATCCCACTGACAACATCCTTCAACACTATGTGAACAACAGTGAAGTGCATGATTATGAACAACTTTCTTAATACCTTTTGACATCAATGACAAACTATCACCATCAATCTCCCCCTTTGTCATTGATGGCAAAACCACCTAATACAGTTTTTCTTTCTCCCCCTTTTTGACATCTGATGACAAAGTCTTATAACTATTTTCTCCCCCTGTGTTGAATACCACTGGCAACACTGGCAATTACTGGTAAGAATAATCAACACAAACCATTGTAGTTTCCAACTCAAAATGACATAATGACCACTATTGATAAGTCCTTTTCAAATCTCCCAAGATAGTAACAACTCAATCCTCTGATTAACTCCCCCTGAGAACAATTCATACTCCACAGAAAAATTGTTATAGCATGATCATAACAATTATAATCACATTAAATTATGAGCACTTTGAAGGCATAAATTCATGTTAACCTTTCAACATATGACCAACTTTGCTGAACATTATCACCTGCTACTGCTGATTCAAGACATACCTTTAACTTCCTCTGAAGAAATACAAGATATTACCATCAATATCATAGCTTGAAGAACACTGTCTAAAACAAATTAGAGAGGAAGATCATCAATGAAACATTAGAAACTCCTTAATATATCTAGTTTATCATCTTCTTTTGATATTATCTTCAAACCACCTGAAAGCTCCAAGACACATGTCATAACTCAACAAAGTAATAAATATAACCATCAAATTATCATCCTGCAACCAAACTATTCTGAGACCTTTTCTGTCATGGCAAAGAATGAAGACCATCTGAACTAACCTCCTATTCTACAGAAGACACTTGTCAATTCTGATACAAAACCACATCTGATGAGAGTTCCTTGAGAACACCTTTACTGAAGCAACATGACAACTCAACCATGTAAGTATGATATGAACAATATACAAAATAGGATCAAGTCACAACATCACCAAACTCTTTGAGGAACAAATTTGCAGGCAAAAATCATGAAGACTCCTTATGACACAGTTCTCAACACAAGATGCCAAGAAGACCATTTTTTATAAGACTTTTACTTGCCTCTGATACAAGATTCACCATTAATGTCATAAGAAACTCTTGATTGTCATAACTTGAAGCTCATACCTGAAACCACCACACACTTTGAACAAACCTTTCTAAACCATATTAATGAAGAAGAACATGTCAAATTATTATACCAATGATCACTTCTAAATGAACATTCATTCTGCAACCAAGAATTATTGCACATCCTTTTTGACATGAAAAGAATGAAGACCATCCTGCTGATCCTGCACATCTCTTTACAACACACTGTTAAATCTGATGAAACATACTACAATCAACAAGAACTCTTGCCTCTTGACTTTATCATTCAAAATAAGATATTATTGCAATAACACTTTCCAAAACACTTTGGATTACAATACCATGACAATTCAATCTTTGTAATCAGGATCATTTGTCTAACAATTTGTGCATTTGAACTCCTGAAACACTTTTTCAATATCTTGAAAGCATAATAAGTCAATGATTACCTGTATCACTGTCAAACATTATCAAAGATGATTTCAACAAAAACAAGATCATCAAATTGATAAACATCAAATGATCTTCTTCCTGAGACCCTTTGGGGATACTTGATAGAACATGAATAACTCCCCCTCACTTCATGCTATCTATTATGCAACTGATGAAGTGACTTGTGCAGGTTACAAAAGCTTAAATTCTGGCTTCTCTTTACTTTCTTTCTGCTTCCAAATTTTAACAGGCTCTTTCTTCCTCCAAACCTTTTCTATCCTTTTCTTTTCCCAACCTTTCAAATTAGGTGGAGCTCTCCTGCAACTGTGTGCTTTATGACCAAGAGAGTTGCAATTATAACAAATTATGTTGTAATCAAAATCAATTGACTGATAATACCTTTGAGCACTCATATTAAGCTTCCATGAAGGATCATACACTCTGTTCATTTTGCAGTTTCTTTGAATATGTCCAACATTATTGCACTTGTAACATACAAGGTTAGTATTCCTTTTGCAAACAACTGCTTTATGACCAAAATGATTACAAGTATAACAATAACCATTAAATGAATAGTTATACTTGTACATGTAAGCTTGTCTTATAGATGCAGGTTTTCTAAAATTTCTTCTTTGATTGTGCACAAATTCATCTCTGGTTTTCTGTTCTATTTCATTCTTCCTTTTACTTTCTCTAGCAGCAACATGATGACTTGAATCAATTTTCCTTCTAGGAGTCTCTCTTGCTTTTGAACATTCTCCTTCTTCAAAACCAAGTCCAGTAGTGTCTCCATATAGTTTTTGTTTACCAAGCATCTCTTGTAGCTTGCTTGTGCTTTCTTCAAATTCCTTATACTTCTTAAGACCATCATACTCTTTTCTCAGATTGATAATTTCACCTTCCAGTTTTAGATTCTCAATCCTTGAAACTTCAAGGTTAGAAATTGACACATCAGCTATCCTCTTAGCTTCTTCAATTTCTATCTTTAATCTAGCAACTAGTTTATCTGAGTCATCAATGTATGTTTTTAAACTTATAATTTGACATCTGGCCTCTTCAAGATCTGTAGATACAATTTCAAGTCCTGAATGTACATTATCTTTAGATTCTCTTTCTTGTTGCAGCAACAAATTTAGTTTCTGATTCTCTCTCTTATACTTCTTGAGCTCACTCAAAGCATATATAAGCTCTCCTTCCATATCAATTTCACATTCTTGTTCTTCATCACTAATAATCTGATCTTCTTCAAAATCTGATTGAGTCTCATCTCCTTCATGTGAAAGATTTTCATCATTGTCACTCTTCTCAGATAATGAGTTGTTTTCTTCTTCAGGTGTACTACCTTGATAAATTTTTATCAATCTCCTCCACATGTCCTGAGCTATAACACAATCCATAACTTTACAAGTAATATCATTAGATAGAGCAGACAATATGGCCTTCTTTGTAATCTGATTACATTCAAGGACTTCTTTGTTATTTGTAGAGTTAGAATATCCATTCTCAACAGACATTAAAACATCATATCCTAAAGAGGATAAAAACACTTGCATTCTAACATACCAAACTGAAAAATTTGAACCATTAAACTGAGGAACTCCTGAAATATTTTCTTCTAATACAATATCAGGATCAACATGAAGAACATCATTATTAACTGACTTTGGATTTGATATGGATGATGTCTTTTGATCAGAATGAATCTTAGCATTTCTCATGTTCTTATTTCTCCTGCACTTACCCCTTGAACTCCACACACAGGACCTACCCAAGCTGATTAAGCTTCAAAAGGGGAACCTTGGCTCTGATACCAATTGTAGGAATCAAGGGCAACACTGAGAGGGGGGGTGAATCAGTGTTGTGTGAATTTTCAAACCTTTTTGCAAACTTTAACTTTCAAGACACACAGAGAGAAGAATATCATTGATTTGTCAAACATATAAGCACATGACTGAGAATGAATAAAGAGAATAAAAACTCTTGAGCAAAGTATTAACATACACACATATAGATAAAAGCAATACGAGACATAACACAAATTTGCACGAGTGGAAAACCCTCATGGGGTAGAAAAACCACTCCAAAATTGCCTCACTGGCTTAACCTTGAAAATATCTTTACAAGCCTCACTGGCTGATGTAAGTGTCTCACTGACAAATGGTCTTACTGACCTACAAGCCTCACTATTGTGCATCACTGGCATTTCTCAATCAATCTGAACTCAAAATCTCATGTGCAAGAAGTGATTGCTTCTCAATCTGATTTGCACCATTCAAATCAACTCATCATTTCAATCTTCTGATGTTTTATCCTTGAATTATCTAATTCACCTGATCAAGAAAACATCTCTCTTTCATTACAAATTAGTTTTTCATATTTTATACATTCATCTGTATTAACAAATTATTTCATCATTGATCTGCACACTCATTCCATTCAAAAATAATTCAACATCCGGATACACTTAACAATCCTTTATTCTGATCCAACCAACAACCCTGCATATCAATCTTGTATTCTATTCCATTCAACAACACTACATATCAATCCTGTATTCTAATCAATTCAATAACACTACTTTACTCTGTATGTTTCATCTCTGTCTGACCAGTTATCCATCAATGCACCTGAAAAACATTTTTATACAAGTTGAATGTCTTTTCACCTTTCATCTTCTGTAAGTTCCATCTCTGTCAAATAAAATACAACTGCCCTTTCAAATTCACAAAACCCTTCAATCTGCAAATTTCTTCAACCAAATTTTCATTATCCTCTTTGTACAAAACCCTTCAATCTCTGCAAGAATAAAATCATATATACATATATATATTTTCTTCTCTGCAACATGATTGGCAAGATCATTGAAAAAACTTTTTCAATACTCAACAACCTGCAAAAAATAACTCTTCATATCCTGCAAAAAAATAATCTCTGATTGCAAATAAAACAATAAATAAATCTTCAATCTCTGATCCATATTTTCTCATAAGACAAATCTTCTTCATTCAATTTTTTTAAAATCTTCCTCACAAAAATCTTTACTAAATTCTTTATTAAAAAAAATCTTTTTGTGCCAAAATAGCTGCTTTAAAAAATCTCCTCAACTTCTTCTCCTTGCAATCAAACTCTTTGTCTTCTTTTTAATCTCCAATTCTATAAAAATCTCTCTTAAAAAATATTCTTTTTAAAGCTCCTAGTCCTATTAGAAAGGAGACCCATTAGACTTGGAAAGAGAAAAAAATCTCCCCAAAAAAAATCTATAAACTAGGTGAAGAAAAGTTTCTAAAAAGAAAACTAGTTCTCCATTTTTATAAAGCATATTTAATGCCAAAAATACTGATGCCTTTTCTTTTAAAGCATAAAACATATTTATGAAAAATCGGCTCCAAAAACATTAACTTTCTTTATTCAAGCGACCATTAGCATTTCAAATTCATAAACTTTCCCATAAGAAATCATTTGATGGTCTTTTTCCCATTCGGGCCGCTCCATTGACTATGTTAATTGGATTTTGGCGCTCAGCAATTTTAAACAAGACCACCGATGATATCTAACTTAAAACAAGACTTGTATTAGAACACAAGATGTGTGTGGAGACCGCTTCACTCGGTGAGATAAGGAGAGGGTCGGTCAAGGGATGTATACCAACCCCTTCAAAAGGTAAAAATTAAGTAATACACCTACTATTCCAGGTCATCATTAAAATATAAAGACAATAGGAATATTGAGTAGAGTTTGAGAGGAGATGACCTATATTTGTTTAGATCTTTAAGAGCAAAGATGTTTATTAGGATAACAATATTGACAGGGGAAAACCATTAGAAGCTTGAAACCCACTTTATACCTCTGCACTTGTCACAACCTTGTCTTGTGGACACTTGAGTGTGAAAGCAACTTGATAAAACCAACTTATCTCCTTCCTGTGAAAACTTGAGGTGAAAGAAACTAGATGATATAGTTTTCTATCATGATAAGTTGAACACCTGCTAGGTATTATGAAGTCCTAATTCAACAACTAGTAAGACGAGAACATGATCAACCTGTGTCAACATTGCTTGAATATGAACATGCATGTAAACCGTTTGAACTCCTATAATGATCAACATCTGAAGCACATGACTATCCTCAAATGTTAATTCAAACACAACCCACTATCACTGACCTCAACTGATCTTGAAGCAACCTCTCTTAGATCAATGCACAACAAGAACATACTGCAAACAATCTTTCATGACATCACTTACCAAAGAACATATGAAGACATCATTGGAGGCCAAACCTGATCAAACAAGTCATGTGATTAATCATAAACCAACACCAAACATCAAGTGTATTCATGTGATCCTGTAAGCACTTGAAACACCAATATAATGAGCCTGATTGGTACATGAATGTTATCAAACACTTGTAATATTATCATCCATTTATCAAGTCAATCCCACTGACAACATCCTTCAACACTATGTGAACAACTATGAAGTGCATGATCATGAACAACTTTCTCAATACCTTTTGACATCAATGACAAACTATCACCATCAGGCTTTCCCTTTATGCAACCCAAAAACAACTTCCTCCAATTCAACCAAAGAGATAGGCTGAAGAAGGGCCTCATTCATTTCATGAGTGGCTAAGGAGGGAATACAATCGAAAATCAGATTTTCATCAATACCCATATAACCTATATCTTCAGAAAACAAAGAAGAATAAAATTGAGTAGCCTCACAAGATATCTCCCTATGGGAAGTGAGCTGAATACCAGCCAAGTTAACCAAAGAAGTAATATAACACCCTTGCCTTCGTGCTTTGACAGAGTTATGAAAGAAAGTTGTATTCTTGTCCCTCTCTTGAAGCCAATCTATTTGAGCCCTTTGTTTCCAAAAGATTTCTTCTCAAATCTCCCATTCCTCTAGAACTTTCTTAGCCTGAGACTTAGCTCTACGTAAGTCCTTAGTTAAACCACTATCCTTGATGCAGTGAGTAATATCATCCAAACAAGCTTGAGCTTTCCACTTATTAGCCTGGACACTACCAAAACACCGCCTATTCCACCATTTGAGCTTGTATTTAACAAATTGCAACTTCTTAACAAAAGAATACATAGCAGTGCCATAGGCCAGACTCCCCTACTACCACCACTACCCTATCAGCTCATGAAGTGAGGGATCATGAAGCCATATAAGTTGGAATTTAAATGAAGGATTCTTGGGACCAGAAAAAAGTGGCTAAAAATTTAATGGGCCAATGATCCGACCCTCTCTAATCAAGAATCTCAGAGATGGTAGTCCACCTATCCCCAACCTAAAAATAGGACACAAGAAATCTATCAAGCCACTTCAGAATAGCCTACTCCCCACATCTTCTATTATTCCGAGTAAAGATACCATTAGATGGTTTCACATCAAATAAATTGAGTAACTCTAAATGCCTTTGAAGAAGAGCAGAAGAGGGACCCAACCTTGCAATACCCCCTCTCTTTTCCTCCAAGCTCAACACAACATTAAAGTCACCAGCTAAAATCCAAGGGAGAAAAGGGACAAGAGACTACACATACCTTATATGAGACCAAAGACCTGATTTACCAGAGAGATCAGTCAGAGCATAAACATTAGTAATCAAAACAGTTTCACCAGAATCCAAATAGGAATCCACCAAAGAGATAGAGGAATTTAACTAGCCATCCGCCACAACAGGACAATCTTCTTCAGGTTCCAAAAATAAGCTAACCCTCCTGAACTACTAGAAGCCCCAATGCACTGACATTGACTAGACCTCCAAATACCAGGAGTACATTGTAAGATCCCATACACTAGTAACTTAGATTCCTAAATGCAGACAATATCCAGAGAATGAGCCACAATCAAATCATGAATAGCCTTTTGTCGAGGGATGTTGTTCAAACCCCTAACATTCCATGAGAGGACAATCATTGAAGAGGTTGGGAGAAATGAGCCTCAATGGACTTCACTGACCCTGATTCCACCAACATTTCCCCAATTAACTTAACTTTTTCTTGATCCTTCTTGCGACCAGCCTTAGAAGATTTCTCTAGTGGGCCTCTTTTAAGGGACTTTTTGTTGCAACCCTAGCATAGGAGGTGAACTCAAGCCTTGGCTAGAACGCAAAGGCTCCTTTGCCAAGTCTACCAAAACTATATCATCATCGGCCTCCATAGTGACCTTTGACACCACAAGACTAATATCTCTGGAAGGCACTTGAGGGACCTGCTTCCCATCCTCTAGCAAAATGTTAGGGGCATTCCCCTAATCTTGCTCACCATCCATAACCAAACTAGAAGCCCCCAACTGCATATCCATAGGAATCCCCTCTTCCGAAGCCAAATCCTCTAGGGCATCAAAATGATTGAAACCCTCTTCCTTTTGCCTATCTCGAAAAGATCTTTTCAGACCTCATCCCTTATTGCAAGGTTTAACAGGCATAAAACCATCCTTTCCTAAATCAACATCCACTGTAGGGCCTTTTCCTTTATTCATTTGTGGATTAGGGGATGATGAAGAAATGTTACCAGTCAAGGCTTTATTAACCCTAGGGTACCTCCTTTAAAGGTGACCATACTCATGGCAAATACGACAATGGAAAGGCAAAGTCTCATAATCCAACGTCTGAATCCAAGAAGAAGAGCCCAGACAAATTTCCATCGAGTCTGGCAAAGGCTTATTTAGATTGATCTCCACACAGATATGAGCATAGGTAATAAATTTTCTATCCAAAGTTTGTTGGACTGTACCAACTGGCTTACCAAGCAGAAGAGCTATACATTGCAAAACTTCATTATTCCAAAACTCCAAAGGCAGTCGAGGAAGGCACACCCAAACAAGAAACCCTTGTAGGGAGCTCTTTAATCGAACTGAACCCCACATGCCAGGGTTTGATGAATAAACCCACTTGGTTGTAGAAATAAGGACCCCCTTCAAAAACCCTATTCCTGTTAGCCATGCAAGAAAACACAACCATAAAATAACTGTTTGCAGCCATAATTATTTCCATTTCTCATTCAACTTGCCAAGAGTGGAAAATCCATGAATCCAAAGTAGTCATAGAGATATAGATGCCCATAAATTTGCATGTTAGAGCATGATTGCTTAGGTAAGAAACCTCGTCAATAACCAATTCTGGTTGAATGACTAAGATAGGGCGATCAAGACTCCTGGCTAAATAGCCATTAACTTTCTTCATTTTTGAAGCACTACCCACATAAAACAACTTCGAAGGCTGTGCATGCACACCTGGAAGAGAACCCTCCTAACCTGAAGCATCAGAACCATTAAACTGGAGGAAGAATGAGCTTCCATCGCTGCCAAACAACCAAAAGATTGGCCCCCAAAAAGAAAACATACAACAAAACACCCCCCCCCCACATAGAAAAAAGATTCCACCTGAACAACTTGATCGCAGTAAAAAAGAGAAAGGCTAGGACCAGCAGCCCTAGCCATAGAAGGAGAAACCCACACGCAACATCCTCTCGCCCCAACAAATCAACCATAGTGACACTTACATGCTACTTATTTTAGATTTATATTATATTTATTATTAAATATTAATAATTTGACATGTAAATAGTTGTCAAATTCAAGATAAAAGTTAAGAGTTTTGTTCACACATTCACGCCATTACACTCCACCCCTTGCTCCCATTGTAAAATGCCACTCGACATTAATTAGCTATAAGTGTGGATAAGGATGCCTCATTCACTAGGGTATGTCTTAATAAATGAATTCAATTTTTATCCACTTTTTGAGATTATATTTGATATTTAACACATCCTCATGACTAGAAAATCATGTCTAAATGTGTGGTGCTTGAGCACATGAACATCATGAACATTAGTTCTACACTAAATTGTTGTTCTTTGCATAAGGGGGATTCTCATGGCTTTAAATTTCTTAAGAAATAACACAAGAGTCTTGCATCGTCTACATGTGTGATGTTGGAATATTTTTCGAACATGTATGAAAATGTTGTCAGTAAAATATTTTTATAGTAGATTTGAGTTTATCAAATTCCAAAATTGTATTATTGACCAACGGTGCCAAGGATAGTTGACTATAAGGCTTGAGTGAAGGTGTTCAAGCTTTTATCCAAAATCAAACCTTTCAGATGGAATCTATGGCATGCGGCCTAGCTCCATAAATTGGATTGAAGTTTGAAATCAAATTCTCTTCAAAACATAAATATCTAGAATTAAAGATATCTTTAGTTGGAAATTGGTTTGTTTGTAGTGTAATAATTTGTAAATTTCTTTTGGACTAGGTTGTGTTGTTTGTTTGGAACCTTAAAATAATTATAGAGTCTACTCTAGAAGATTTATACAGTTAAGGATATCAATTTACTTTGATAATATTGTCAAAATAAAGGGGAAACTACTTATGGACACAATAGACAAAGTAGTTGTAAGAGAAATATATGTATCCTCGTATTAACATAACCTTGAATGTTAGATGAATAATAGTACATCAAATGGCCTGAATAGGGCAATCCTGTGCCTTCACAAAGTGATGTTGCCTAATTACACTGATAAGTGTTCCCTATGTGAGAAGCACATCATGGATTATATAGATAAAGGATCCAGATTAAAAGGACTACCATGAAATAGATCTTGACCATAGATTTTTGAAACAATACCATAAATGATAAGAAACAAAAAAAAATCACTTTACATTTATGACTATTTTAATTTTTTTTGTCTTATTCCTAACATTTGAAAAAAATAGTAATTTTTTTTTCCTATTTTATAAAAGATTTTAGAAACAATACTATAAATGATAAGAAACAAAAAAAGTGTTCACTTTGCATTTATGACTATTTTAATTTATTGTTGTCTTGTTCTTAACATTTAAAAAAAATAGTAATATTTTTTTCTATTTTACAAAATATATTTGTTTTCTATAATGTTGAGCAAGAAGAAATCTTGGCCTTACAATTTTCAAATCAATATTACTTAAATAATCATGTACATCTCTTTACTATTTGGGTGAGGCATTTGACTTTTTACCACCATAACTATTTTAAAAAATATTGATCATAAAATTCTGAAAATTGATGGATAGGATTTAATGTCAAATTGTTGTCAAGTACACCAACTCCA
This sequence comes from Cunninghamia lanceolata, assembly GCA_027924645.1. Lineage (NCBI taxonomy): Eukaryota > Viridiplantae > Streptophyta > Pinopsida > Cupressales > Cupressaceae > Cunninghamia > Cunninghamia lanceolata. The sequence goes on from BSBN01000854.1 coordinate 14,223,136, forward strand.
TACACGTCTTGAATAAGATGCGTTGACATCAAATAAGTTAGGATAAAAAATCTCCACAAAATATCTAAATAAAAAACATACAAACTATTTTCTTTAAATCAATCACAAGGCTAGCTCTTATTCAACTAAAAGGGCTCACAGCTAAAGTGAAATAAACATTCATTATTCAACTAAAAAGGCTCATAGTTAAAAGTGAAATAAACATTCATTAAGGATTAAACCAGCTTCTTCCTAGCAGTTGGCAAAATAAAATCTTTGATCAAATTAGTCGTTGGCATATCTAATCATATATGATTTCAATTTTAACATGTGTATTTTAGATATCTATTGCCAACTCCCACAATTTTTCTAGCTCACCTATAAAAGACAGTTCTTCCCATAGCTTTTGTCTACTAACCTCTTGCTTAGGTGATGGTGATTGGCAATGACTAACGCCACACTTGACGATTTTTTATCCACCTTAAGTGTATCCCCAATCAATTCTAGGCTTAGTTGGATCTCATTCCGAGCTTGAGCCATGGCTGCAAGACGTAGATATACATCCACATAATTAGGAAACTTGAACAATATTATCCTGTATAAAAGATTTTCTTTTTCAGTATCATGTAGCTATTCAAACAACCTAGCAAGATTAAATAATGTTGTGACTTTATCCCATGGTAGCTCAAGTGAAACACCACCTCCTTCTAGTCGATGGAAGAATTCCATATCCTTAAAGAGCACATGAAAAACTGCAGAATTGGCACTGGGGCTTTTATTTATGAATTCAACCCAAATTCAATTTCCTAATGCCTCCATAGAAGTTTGTTGAGCCAACTCTAGTTCATCACGCTCAAAATGAAGAACCCCAATCTTGTTTAACAATTGAATGGGTACTTGTTCTCTACTCTTCTTCAGAAGAGACTTTGTTGTCTTAAGAGAATCCAAGGCTGCATTAGGGCCTGATGATATTAATAACTCACCTATCTTGATAAATGCATGGGCATCACATGGATCTATGCGAGTTGCCTTTATTAAAATTTCCAAAGCCTTCTTTGCCTACCCTTGTTGAGCTTATATATCATGGTCTACAACTTTTAAGCTTTCACAGTTCTCAGGGAGGACCTCCAAAACCTTTTCAAAATTTGAGAGAGAACTCTTAAGATCTCCCAACTTCAATTGAACTTGTCCACAAAATCCCGTGGCCTCTATCTTTCCTTGACTGATGCCATGTAGTAGTGGCTAGTAGTGTCATAATCACCTTTACTATGATAAGATCACGCAAGATTATAATATGAATGAGATTTCATGAGAGGGTGGTCAGTTGAAACAAGAGCTATCTCATTCAACTATTCCACAAGAAAATGCTGCCTTGTGAAGAAAAATGGTTTGCTAAATGATTCAATGCCATTGCGCAGTACAGGTATAATTCAAAGGCTCTATGCATCTTTTCCATTCCTTCATGAACACTACCTTATTCACTAGCTATGAGAATCCTAGAAGTAAAAAATGCACAAAAATAACCAGAGATATTTATGTAGAGGTAGAACATGATGCAAAGGAAGGACTCACACATAATAACCTTGACACATCCCAAACAAAAGATGCAAATCTGCACCCTTGTTCATTCTTGACAATTTGCTCCTAAGCCTAAAACATGGAAACAACACCCTAGTGACACTCAATCATTGAAGACAACATGGAATATGGGCAAGTTGGTTTATTTAGACGTATTGCAACATCTTCTAGGGGTTTCAAAATGTACATGACCTAACCAAGTGATTAACACAATGATTTATGCAATTTAGGTCTTGATGCCACTAGGTGCATTCAAGGTGATGACTCCAAAAGAAGGTAAGACCACCTGTCATATGAATTCCCAGGCTTGTGTAGGCCCTAACAATATGCCACTATGATTCTTCACCCCTTCATTGACATACAATGCATAGATTATTCAAAGAAACAAAGAACCTAGGGTTTTAGGACTATCTCACAACAAATCTGCACACACAATCAATCATATCTTCTTCACGCATGCTAGTCATGAGTTGTCCTCTTGCAGGGAAGTGGATAGGCATGGGATAGAGCTTTCCACCAATTTTTAGGATTTTTGGATGGTCAAAACTCTGCCCATGATCAAATTTTGCTCCCTGGAAACCCTAGGTAGGGTTTAGAAATGCACTCACCAAAAATGCAATATCTCACACAAAACTTGATGAAATTCTACCAAACCAAATGCATTCGAAAGATAGGACCCTTATCCAACTTATCTAATTGGTTTTAGGACCGTATCAATCTATAATAGTCCATACAATGTGAATTACAGTCAATTTACATAGAAAAACACAAGTTTGGACGTGTAAAATGAAGTATTTTTCATTCAAACTTCTCTTCAACCTTTTTGATCAAGCTTACATGGCATATTTAACATGTTACAACTATTGGTAACTGAAAAAATGACCACCAACTCCTTTGTTAACACTAATGACAACATTTGCAAGTTTTTGACAACATTTTGCAACTTTTTACAACATGACACCAAAACATCACACAATGGACTTAAATGACCCCACATGGTCTTACATGACCTTATTGACCTCAACCAAACCAAAAACCAAAGTTTAGCAACATGAAAATAATTTGCATCAAAAGGTGCATCAAGGATGCCCCTACATCAGAACATATTGTAATTGAAATTTTGTCATCTATCAACATCTAGTTATTAGTTATGCAATGTGAAGTAATGCTATGAGTTTGAAAGATGTGCAATGCAATGTAATCAACAATTTGAATATAAACTACAAAAATCTATTTTTTACAATTCATTAGTTAAACTCTCTATTTTATTTTCTCTCTATAACTCTATTTCTATAGAAATGCCTTTCAATTAAAAAATAGTTTTTCTCTCTTTACAATTTTTTACATTTTGTTAAAAATCCAATTTTTTCAAAAAATCATGAACTTCTGGTTTGCCAATTTTTTCCCCTAAAGATTTTTGTTTCTATGTGTAGAACATTACAGATGGATCAATGTTGAAGGTTAACTACAAATCAATACCATGCATATGATGACAGAGTAGCCAATGATAGACACATGGACATATATCCATGTCCATGTAAGGACTATCTTGGTGGAAAGGTGAGAAAAATAAATGTGATTTATCGACATATGATAAGATATGGGCATAGTGGTATAAGCCCTTGGGATTACAATTATTATGAAGATATGATAGAATTGCAGAGTGTGAGAGATGAAGAGGCAACAAACATAGATGAAGTGGCACCAAAGATAGATGAAGAGGCAACAATGTTAGATGAAGGGTTTGAAGTTGATAGAATGTTGAATGAGGGTCTAGACGATGATTGGGCCAAGTCGATGGAGGATGCTTTAAATCCTGTGTATGCTCATTGCAAGTTAAGTTGTTTGACAACAATCCTTCAAATTCTTAACTTGCAAGTGGTGCATGGTTGGACAAATGAGAGTGTAGATCAGTAATTGGTATTATTAAGTTTGTTGTTATCACTTAACTCCACATTGCCAGCAAAATGAAGTCAATGTAAAAAGAAAATAACTAAGCTAGGCTTAGGGTATGAAAATATCCACACATGTGTGAATGGTTGTGTATTATTTTGCAATAATATTGCAAGGGAGAGTGAATGTCCAAAATGTCATGAAGCGAGGTATAGACAAGGGTTGAAATTAGATGTGGTTCCTAGAATGGTTCTTCGCCACTTTCCAATAATCCCACAATTACTCTGAATGTATAGGTGCAGAGACATTGCTGAACTTATGCAAGGACATGCCCAAAATAAGAGCACTGATGGAAAACAACATGTGCACGATTCTAAGACATGGATGGAATTTGATAACAGATGGCCTAATTTTTCTCAAGATCCTCGTAATATAAGGTTAGGTTTGGCTCTAGATTGGGTGAACCCATTCTTAGATCAAAGTACTAAATGGCCAACTTGGCCAGTGTTTTTAATAAATTATAACTTGCCTCCATGGTTAGCAACTAAACTATTTTTCTTAATGCCATCATTGATTATATCAGGAAAGAAAAGTGTGACTTCAGATACAATCGATGCTTATCTAGAGCCATTATATGATGAGCTAATGGAATCATGTAAAGGAATTGAAGCAATTCAATCTTTAAGGGATGGTCATTCAATCAAATTCACTTTAAGAGCTTCCTTATTGTTTAAAATTCATGATCTTGCATATGGCACATTGTCTAGTCTTAGTGTTCATGGATACCATGGATGTCCTGCTTGCAACTTTAAGGATTTTGTGAGACACTCAAGAAGTTTACATAAGTGTATTTATTGTGGACATCGTGCTTACCTTAAAATGGATTATCCATATCATCAACAAAAAAAATGTTTCAATGGTCAAGAAGAGAATCATGAAGCACCATTGCTAATAACAAGTGATTACATTGTTGAGAATGGACAAAAAAGAATGTCATTTATTGAAAATGATGGGATTACTGGTAGTAGATATGATCCATGTACCAAAAGCAGTGTAAAACAATTGTGCATATTCTATAAGTTGCCATGCTTTAAGGATATAGCCATTAGGCATATTACTGACTTTATGCATACTGAGAAATATATAGCCTATGCTATTATAGAAACTCTTTTTGGTGCATTTGATACTGTTTCATCACATGAAGACTTTTGACAACTAAAGATTCATCAAAATCTTTCGGTTGAAAAATGTGCTGATGAAAAATATAGAAAACCTAGTGCTCCTTATGTCTAGACAAACGAACAACGTGCACAATTCTTACAGTTGTTGTCTCAAACTCACTTTCCCACTAGATATGTAAGTAGTAGTATTAGAAGCCAAACTAACATTAATGGCTTAAGAGGCCTCAAGACCCATGACTATCATGTCATAATCGAGAATATTTTACTTATTGTGGTAAATATATCAAGTTTGGCAAAGGGGCCAAGATTGGTAGTTATAAGGTTGACAGTTATAAGGTTTGGCGCAAAGCATTTTAATAAACCAAAACTCAGAAATTTTGGGCAAAGCATTTAAAAGAAAAACACAAACTCTCGATTTATACCTATAATGGTGAAATTTTCCCTTTCATTTAGTTATTAATTTATTGTGTTAAAGCTTACAATTAGATAAGTTATGGACTATTTATATAGCCAATTAGCCATAAGATACCTATTTTTGTGTAATTTTTTTAATTATTATTATTATATTTATCTATATGATCTCATTTATCTTAGTTTTATTTATATTTATTTTCAAACATTTGTTTGGTTAACTAGCAATTGGACCTATAAGTTTAAGGGCATGTTATAATTTTTTCATTATAGTAAATTTTTGTTAGCAAGATAATTTTTCGATAGTCAAGTCCTTAATTACATGGAAAATGATAAAAAAATGTATGTAGTTTATTAAATGCATTATTTATAGGATAGAAATTAGTGAAATAGCTTTTATTATAAAGCAATAGAAAAATAATTAGAACTAAAAACCATGTGTTATAGGTGAAATTTGATTCCAACTCAAATTTATTAGAACTAAATTATATCATGTCTCAAAATTTAAATTTGGTATCATAGTTGATCTCAACTTGAATGTACCTTAGAGGGTGTGTTGGAATTGAAATACACCCCTTAATAGAATTTGAAAGTTTCCATCATGAAAGGACAATTGGCTCACTGGTGGAAAATCCCATTAGCCTCAAGTAGGTTCTAAGTTTGAATGTCAACCTATCTAAAATTCTTATTAAATTATCTGTCATTCCTTGTAGAAAAAAATACAATCTTTATCTAGGGTTTTGTTGTGGGCTAGTTGTGTTCTAGCTAATGTTTCCTCTGTTGTAAAGGGTTTGTAGGGCCCCTTCAAAAGCTACTTTTTACCCCTTTAATAAAAAACAAATACAATCTTTAGGGGAGAGGACCCATTAGTTGAGCACCCTAACTTCATGCCTCTTAAAATCATACATGGCAACTTTGAATCACCCCAAATTTTTTACAGCAGCTTACTTGGCAAGGCCCCTACTTATAACTAAAGTTTCAAGTCCACATCATCAAATATGATGCTACGTCAACATGCTTTTTGTTGAGGTGTCCAATAGTTCCAAAAAAAATAGTGGACCAACAATTGTGCATTAAGTCATGTTTTGTTGGTACGCTGATGTGTCATCACATGATTGGTTATTTTTTAGATCTAAAGGGCACATTTCATTCAATTATAGGTACTTATATTCAACACTAACAACCTTAAAGTCACAACTACTAGTGTTAAACTTTTAAAAATATTGGGCCTTAAATCCACAAATACTATCACATCAATTGGAACATGCTCAGCAATTGGGTCCTCTCCCGTATCGCCAAGCGACAGAAAAGATTATTAAAATTAAATCTATGTAAAAATGTCTTTACATTGTTCAATAATTTGAGCTCTTTTAGTGAACACTAGAAAGAAATGGACTTCATTAATTACCACTTTTAGGTATGGATGAAATTTAAAATTGCTATTGACTATTTGACCATTGAAGAGTGCGATGTTTAAGTAGAGTGTAGAGAGATGGAATGCCTTGTGCACAGTGTAATGTCTTAATTTTAATTAATCTAACTTTTTGGTCTATTCCTATATTTTGGGGAAATTACGAGGAAAAATTTTTAATTAAAATTGATTATTTAGACCCAAATTAATTATTATTTATTATTTTCAATAAAAGAGGTCAAGTAATTAATAAAATATTATTCTTGTTGAGTATTTATCCAAGGAGGAGCATGATAATTCATGGAGATGGAATAATGTAATTCTTAAATCATTGGCATCTCTTTTTATGACATTCTATGGTGGGTTAAATATGAAAATTTTATGGCAACCCATTTCTAGTGAGTTATAAGTTGAATTGTTAGGTATAAAAGATTAAACCACTACAAATGAAAATGTGAAAATGTAAAGTACTTGATAGCATAGAGAAAATGAACCATGCACAAATATCCTTACAGTCTTCATTTGAGAAACAAGTCTCTGCCCAACTATAGTGGGCTATTATACAATTTCTGTCAAATAACAGAAACTAGGAAGCAATCATAAAAGATTCATAAAATCATTCATGTGCAATGCGATAGGGGCTTTAAGAAATATTCATTAACACTGTTTCTACTTTACAGTCCTGACTTGCTACAGGAACACACCATCAAGCTATAGATTAAAAAACTCTATGTTTTCATTACAAAACAGCCAAATCGGCTTCTCTATTACAATATCAAAATTTTGCAGTAACATTTAATCTATTTGGCCTATGGCCACATTCAACCTCCTTCTAACAGCTCGGTCTATGTCTTTCATTTCTTGTTCATTCTCCTCTTTTGTTGCTATCTTCCTTTTGAATCCCTCCTTCACCAGTATCTTCGATCCTCTATAGTCATGACCCTCCTTATGGCCTGCATTCCATTATCACTATGCTACCTCATCAATTATACTCCTCATCTCTACAATATTCTGTCGTTCATTTCTTCTTACCGGCCTCTTCTATTTTACCTTCTTCTTTCGGCCTATCGGCCTCTTCTCTTCATGGCTTGCCCTCTTCCTCCTGTGCCTATCAACCTCGCTATATTTTCTATGTGGCCAGTCTTCTATCTAATCGGCCTCCCTCTGAATATTCTATGGTCTCCTCTTTCTAGTCTATTGGCCTACCCTATTTCTTTTATGCCACCCTCTTCTTATCGCATGACAACCTCCTTAATACTTCGGCCTTCTCTCAGAATATATGCAGCCTTTTCCCAATATGCGTGGCCTCCACCATTTTATCCGCTTGACTCATAAAGCACGTGGCCTATTTATTGTCTCCTCCATCTTTCTCATTATGATCGATCTCCATACTTATCCTCTACCGCTTCTCTTTATTCTTCCTATAACGACCTTTCTGAATATGTGCGGTCTCTTCATTTGGCCTGTCAGCCTCTTCAAAATGATGGCTCTCTCTTTCTCCCTTATGTCTATCAGCCTATTTCTAGCCGCCATGACTTAGTCAGCCTGATCTGTATCAGCCTTCTTCTTTATTACCTTCAACCCTCCATCTCCATCGTGCTCTCATGCAACCTTTTACCAGCCTATTCTTTTGCATGCGGCCTGCCTTTATTTGCTTTCTACCGCTTTGTCTATTTTTTTCCTTTCTACCTTTCGCCACCTTCCTGCCTATCACCAACCATTACTCTTCATTTAAATATAGAATATCTTTTTATGACCATGGCTGACACCTTCTTGCAAAAGCATTATAACTGAATCACCACCTTTACCACCTATCCAACATTCTAGAAGATAATAAACAATTATTATTATTGTTCCTGTCACCTTGGCGATAGGAGCTTCCTTTCTCTACCTTCTGTCACTTGACCTACTCATTCAACCCAAAAATCCGTTGTCAAAGACAATTTTCAAAATTTAAATGGATGCCCCTGCATCAGTACTAAAATTCCATAAACATACATAACTGAAGAGAGGCTAAAGTAACAGTGGAAAAAGTAACTATAAGGTAATTACACTACATCATCATGTGAAAAGAGATAGAGTTAACATCATTTGTGAATATAAAATTCCATTCATAATTAGATACACATACATATTCCATTCATCCTTCTGAGTTCAATTACAAAATCTTTCAATAACAATATATACAATTTTCAAATATGGCCTTTCGCCTTACATAATATTTTGAGTTTAATGAAAGAGTACAACTGTCATCAATATCAAGTAAATCCAAACAATCAGTCCTCGACCGCCATCAACCATCTGGCCATCTGCTGTATCGAAGAACAAGAACATGGTTTAGGCACTTTTTCGCCCAACCACGAAGCTTGAGCTTCCCTAGTATTCCTCAAACTAAGGAATGTCTGACCCTGCTCGAAGGACCTAGAAACCTATAAACAAATGCAGGGTGGAATCTAGTGCATGCCTATTAACCTACATTCATCTTAACTAGAATGCAACATCTCATTAACATGACATGGCAGGGAAAAATAATGCATAACTATGCTAATATTTACCATCTATTTCACTGGTACACACGTCTATTTCACCGTCAAATTACTTTGGCCATAGTATTAACCATTTTAACGGTGTGTAGGTTTTGAAAAGAAAATCTACTTCCCTTTTACCCCATGTTCGGCACCAATCCCGAAAGGCAACTTTCCAAAAGCATAAAAACACGGAAGACAAGAAAAAGCCATTCAGTTTCAAACATAGTTTACGTAAGAAAAACTCCCCTCTAACACCATGTTACGATAAAATAGACTCGATGTATGCACATGCATTAATTCAAAGGGACGTAATTTGCTTCAAGAGATTTCATTAGTTGTTTGGTTCATCTAGCTAGTTTTCTTTAACTTTTTACACAAGGTGATTTTTAATGTTTTAATTAAATACACAGTTTAATTAGCCATGAGTAAAAAAAAATAAAATATAGATACTCCTTCCCCTATGCTATCATAAATGAGTATATTTTCCTTTAAATAAAGATGGTATTTTTATAGATTTGGCTATGTTTAAAATAGTATATTCTTACAAATTCAATATATATATATATATATATATATATATATATATATATATATAAAGATAATTTCCTAAGGTATGAATAACTAGTCGATTTATTAGATGACATACAATATACATAAATTACCTAAATTAATATATAAATTAAACTATTCGGGACCGGTTATATGAAAGAAAAGAGGTCAGCTTTATGCAATAATTTCAACCATATAGTGATGGAAATATTGTTTAAAGGACAAAACCGATCTAAAGGAATAAAACTCAATTTCAATTTCATAATACATGAAGATTCATCTTAAGAATAGAATACTAGTCTTTCATTTGTTTGAATGACAAAAATAGTCTAGAGGAACAAACCAACAGCATGTCGTCATTCTTAGACATAGAATAGGAATGGTTTGTTTTTAATGACTACAGATCAGACAAAACAAAAGTATGGAATTCGTTTAAGAGTTGGAGTGGCCGCTAAAAGTCAAGAAGGCCATTCAGAGTGGCGAGAGGCTAGAAAAGCGTTGAAGATCAATATAGCAGGATTCATTTTAAACATGGATTAGATCAATAATAAAATATCAAAGGTCGCATGTTGGTAAGAGGTCGACAGTAAAGATCTACAGTTCAAAAGTGGTGCTATCCCAGCCGCCGATACACCCCAGAGGCTGCCTAATGCATAAAGATGCTGGTAAAAGAAACAGAAATAAGAGGCCAATCTACGTGTTTAAATAAGAGGCCAATCTACGTGTTTACACGGGCAATTTATTGTTGAAGGCCCAAAAGAATTCAACACAAACCAATTAGGATAGAAAATTAATTGAAGACATATCAATGCAAAATTTCGGTTTAAAGACTTGAAGATCTATGCGAATGGTTAAAGTCGATCAAGTTTCAGGCAAAGAGTATAAGGGATGCAAGGCTGATTACAAAATCTCTTTAGGATACGTATAAAGTTGTTGAATATAAGATCTGATGTTCGAAAGGAGAGCAACAACTGACTAGATTTATTCCAATAAAAAAGGATCAGAAGATAATAATTCGTGAGTAAAGAAGAAGCAACAACGTCAGATAGTATAATGGTTAATCGATCTGGGAATGCCAGGGTTGTTAAGGCATTTGAGGAGGTTGGGTAGATGTCTTAAGAGGTTGCTTCTACAACGAAGTCAATTGCAGGTTGCAGAGGTCGATCGTATATAAAAATCACAGGGTCATTTTAAGAGAGAAAAAAGGCAAAAGAAGATCTAAACTACTTATCAAATTTGGAAAGGTCGACTAAAGGTGATAAAGAGGCTAGTTAGGACTTAGTTTAAATCATAACAGATGAGACTTGGCAAAATGTGATCCAAATAATAGGTTGAGCGAAAATGTAATAAGAAAATCTAAAAGAGTCTGAAGCTAAATTTGTTAAGGCCATTCACAGAAAAGAGTTTAAAAGTTCATGCCCAATGATCGCTTGCAAGAAGAGACCGATGGTATCTTAAACAAGTAGATCTCACATAGCAAACTCCTTGCTTTGACAGTTTAACAAATAAAAGACCAGTTGTAATAGAAATAAAACATAGTTTATTTAGTGCATAAAATAGGTAAAAACCCGTGATCTATCTTGCAGCCTAATGAAAGCCTTCTGGTATCCTCTGTTGATGTGCTGATACAATCCTTTTCTCCCTGTCCTCATCATTCTTCTTCTTGTCTGTATGTCCCTTTCTAAAGAAGTTTATGTCCCTTTCTAAAGAAGTTTTCTTTCTTTTATCTTTTTTTCTAAAACCTATTTTTTTCATTCCAATCTCATGCAAATTTCCCCTATTTATTATTTACAAAAATTCATTTTACGCATGTGTAGCATGCTTTTTCCTCCTTTCATTTATATTCATTATTTTTATTTATAAAAAATCTAAATATATAGATATCTATATATTAATATATATCTATTAAAGTGTTTGTTATATATATATATATATATATATAGAAACAATACTTTGTTATTTTTATAAATTGGTTTTATAATAATTATATAAGCATGATTCATAAAGAAGAATCTATATATATATAATTATAAGCACTCAATTCCTCATATAAACTTAATATTTTTATTTAATTATTGAAATTATTATATAATATTATTTATCTATATAAATCCCATAACAAGGACTAACTTATTTATTATGACAATGGTGGCATCGAACTTCGCTTAGAGGCAATGCAAGATAGCAACATTATCAAACAAAGAGCAACAGGCAAACATTCATTGAAACAATAATGTAAATCTACATGAATGTGTGACACCAGATAAAACCCATCGATTGTTGCTAAGTGGCTACGTCCCCTCTACCTGACACATGTTCTTGCCTTCGACAATACTTGTGGTCAATCCACTCATTTCCCACTGTCAACGGGGTTAGTTCTAGATATATAGCCGAAGTGACATAATCATAAGACAAATAATATAAATCTAACAAATATCATCAATTAGTGTCCAACAATCCTATGCATTAATGTAACAGAATCAAACACAAGGTCTAAGACATGACAGAAAACAAGTTTGCAAATTTGAAATTAAGATTTAATGTTCATGAAAACCCATTCATCCAAATATTACTTAACTGTAGAATACCAAAAATAGATAATGGAAATTTAACTAGCAACATAAGAAATCAACAACATCATAAAGCATCACATAACATAGTATTTAAAGTGGAGAAACCCTTTTGAAAAAAACTCCACCAAAGAAAAGAGGAGAAGTATGTATTATTCTTTAATGTACATAATACAATATCAACACATTACCACTCCTACCTCTAACACCATTCCAACAACATCTATGTACATGTGAAAACAACCTCTCATAAATCCACTATCTCATACTCTCAATATATAGGCAAGGAAGAGTCCAAGACCACAAATGGTTTACCAAAACTATGGTATACCACACAAAATCTCATGCCCAAAACATAGAGTATCTTTCGAGAATAGAAAATAATAAAACTTCACATTGACTTCTCATGAACTCAATCAATGATAAAGTAACTCCTACATTTTCAAAATTAGCACTCAAAGATGGAGTTGCTAACTCATACTTCATAATTCCTCAATCCTAGTGCCCAGAATTGGGTAAGTTCCATAAATGAGTCCAAAGTCATAAAATAGTAACTACCAACATTATGATCCACTTCCTTCATAAATGCAAATGGTAACTAATGCCAAGAATATAGGTAATCTGAAATTAAAAATTAATTAATCCAATTACATCCTAGGCACCCAAGGACACTTTCCAAGAATGTTGGAGACACATAAAAATAAATGCATAGGATTTGTAAGGTAAATAGCACCTTAATCCTAACATGAATTTTATGACAAAGTGGAAGCTATTTTTGTGGAAGGAATATTTTATGACAAGGCAATTAGTGAGGAGTTATAAATTAGTGAGAAGCATTAATGGCAGTCAGGAAGGTTGCTGAGCAGTCCCATCGCATTCTAAATAGTGGAAAGAGCTACGAAGGAAAAATAGTCGACCCCTGATCAATTGAGCTTCCACCAAGCAATTGGCATCTGAAAGGGTGAAGAAGGAAACCTCGATCTCCAAAGTCTGAAAGGAACAAAGGCAAACCGTTAGGCTTTAGAGATCAGGCCTTCACCATGCATCGTGCATTTTGAAAAGAGAATCACTCGATCCCTAATCCTAAAATACTTACAAGAAATTGAAGGTTGCCGGGATCGGGCATCGAACCTTACTGTTAATGCTTGTAACCCGCAAGTGAATAAGAAACTCTCCAGAGTCTGCCGCCTGAATGATGAGCCTAGTTATTAGCCTATTTCTTATAGTTTTATGCAAGTTGAAAGACATTCTCAGACATTATCTTACATATTTCTAATTTATAATATCCTTTATGATCATTATGCAGACCTGCACTTGGTTATTAAGTATGTGGAAATATGGTTATAATCTGATGAATATTGTATGTTATGTGTGGGAATGTATGGATTGTAGGGAATGTTTGTGTTGATTATGGTTGTTAGTATTTTGTACATGTTTTTATGGACTAACTCCTGCAGCTCAAGAAGAAGGGACTGCAGCACACAACAACTGTAAGGTGCAGCCCACAGCCACAACATTTCTAGGGAGCAAAGCAGGGAAGATTCCAAACTCAACTTAGTTCAGTAACCACAACATCAAGACACTTGATGGAGATAATCACGCATCGTGATGGTAATCAATAAAGACGATTGAAGTTTGAAGGATTATGTTGTAACTAGAAGACCAAAGTGACTGATTCAACCAGTCCACATTCCCCTGTTTCAACAAGGAGTTCAAATTTTAGTAGGACTCTTCTTTCCTTCTTTTTCAGTTATTGTTGTTAACATTTATCACACTTTGGTTTGTACAAAGTGGTGTTTTATTATTTCAGTTAAGAGACCCATTTCAATAAACTCCCCCATGCCTATATGTATGGCTCAGTGGTTGAGGTAGTCAAGTTGTTAGTTAAGTTTCAATTTGAAGTAGATTGTTCTGTTGCAGATATAGCTATCTAAATCATTTCTAGTTATATGCAGACAATGTTATTATTTTGATTATGAGTTTATGGATAATATAGTTTAGCAAGATTTTATGTGATTTGAGAAGACTGTGTAATGAATGAATTAGAATCAATATGATTGTGTCAATCTAGAGAACTAGATTTGATTTAAAAGTAGTGAGGCAGTCACCTGAGCAAGGGCCACTCAGGGTAACTATCCCTCACTTTATTATTGCTATAGAAGTTATTTCATTAATGCAAGATCAATTAGATTCTTAAGTTGTTTTAGTTCATTGAATTTTGATACTCCAGAGGATAGGATATGTTATCAATACCAAGATTATTCTTAGAATTCATTTCTTAATAGTCATTTGTTATAGTCTTACATTGCAAGTACTCGTAGCAATAGTAGCAGCATTACTTTCTTTTGTCATTGAGTAGTTTAATTTATGACACTGTACTAGATGACTTAGATAGTTTGATCTTTGAAAGCACATACAGTGTTAGTGCCATCACAAGTGTACAAGCCCTGGTTGATGATTCAATAAGGTCTTTTCAAGGGTTATAGTGGATTGTTCAGTAGATTATTCCTTTGAATTGTGTGATTACCACCAAGTTTACTAGACATAGGAAATACACTACACCGAACACTTAGGCAATTTGAAGCTTCATTAGACTTCAACGATCGGTCCTTCCACCTACTGCCTTCATGGAAGAAGAAGGAAGAGCAATCTCTTGACCTCTGACTCCTAAATGACTTAAAACCTTGGAGCTCGACAGACTTCAGCGATCGAGCCTTTTGTACCACCTGCTAAAAAGAAAGAAGAAGATCATAACCCTGACCTCTGATGTTGAAAACACTTAGACAAATTTGAAGCTTCATCAGACTTCAATGATTAGGCTTCTCGCTAACTAGCTGCTTGGAAGAAGAAAGGTCGCCACTCTGACCTCTGGCACCCGGAAGACTTAGGCAATTTGAATTACATGCTAGAGATTTTTGAGCCGATGGGAATGGCATAACGGAAGAGAGAACCCCGAACTTCGAAGCTCCAAAAAGGATAGAAAACACAAGGAAAAAACCATGAAATCTTGGACTTAGCCTTTTTTGGGCTTCTTCCTTGCACTATCAGATATTTCGTTAATCGATGAACTAGCTGATCGGCGAACCGGTAGGTTCGAGAACCATACATTTCACCAACAAAAGGATTGCTTTTTCTTAGAATAAATTTTCTTATCTTCTTCTTTTCCTTCACCTAATCGGTTATTTGGCTTGTCGGCAAACTTGCCAATCGGTGAACCTTCAAGTTTGTCAACAAACACATCACTTATCATTTTTTCCTTATCTTTCTCTTGAAACTTCCTCCATTTTGCCTTTGGTCATGGGTTTACTTGTCGGTGAACTTGCCAATCAGCAAACTAACAGGTTCATGAACCTTCAAGTTTACTGACAATACAAAATGGGTTAAGGAAAAACACTTAGAAGATTTTATGATTTTGGGAACATTTTCGCAAGGCAAAACATCTAGGATTTTGGCAATATTTTCCGCAAGCTTTGGGGATCCTTGGGCTATTTTGGCCTGTGCTAAAATAGGACAACATTTTGGCGACTATGCACATGTGATTGCTTGCTAAACACAAGGATCCAGTGGCCTTATCAATCCATTGGGCACAAAGTCAAAAGGGAAGCAACAACAAGAATAGGGATTGGCCAGACCAACACAAAACTAAACACTACCTCCAGGAATAAAACAATGCAAAACACACAAAAAAAACAAGGCAAACAACCTCCCAATGAGGGTGCAGCCTATGCAAGAGCACTTATTGAAAGGAAACCTAAAACATAAACAAAACCTTGTTGTACCCAACCGAAATTTTTGCTTCATTAAGGCATTTTGAAACAAGTCTAGAAAATTTTTCGTCAAAAAGTCAAAAAATCAAAATTTCTGAAAATAGAAATTTCTAAAAATAGACGTCAAATTAGGTTTTCTGAGTTTCTTGAGATATGGATGCTGGCAAAAATTTCTAAAAATAGAAAGTTTCTAAAAATAGAATCTTTGACTTAGGTGTCGCGGTTGATTCTCATTGGTCGATTTTGCTTTACTATCGGCGCGGTTCAGACAAAATCTTCAAACGACCGAGTTTTCTCTACTGGGTCATTTCTACTTTTTCAGAAGGTGAAGCATGAGCTCGGAAGTCATCAACAGAGAAAGTTCATCTACCAGAGCTCGTCGACAAGTTTTCAATGTTGTTCCAATGATGTGGAACCAACGAATAGTCGTCAACTCGATGACGCACGCAAAACGATGTAAGATGGATCCAAGGTGGATTGAAAAGTTGTAAAATCATAAATTTGAATAAGTGTTGGAAAAATAGGTGCCCCAAGTTACTTGGGACGTCCAACCTCTGCAGTGTTAGATTTTTTTCACGGGTTTTGAGAAATGTCAAAAATGCTTCCGTCAGCTCTTTCCCGGTTGGTCAAACTTGGTCAAAAGTTAGTCAAAGCTAGGATTTCACCATAGATATGTTTAGACTACTCAGATCACCCTCCATCCCACCTCGACAGTCACCAAAATGACTGAAATTGAAGATCAAACAAGAGCTATGGGCACAGAAAATGAGAAAAGGTACAAATTTTGAGTTTTTTAGAAAATTTTCTAAGGCATGGTAAACTAGGTGCCCTAGGTGATGTGGGGCCCCCAAAATCTCCAGAGTTAGTTTATTTTTTAAGTTTTTCTCAAAAAATGTAAATCTCCTTCCGTCAGCCCGGTCTGGTTCAGAGTTGATCAGTTTGACACATTTTTTGAGGTGAACAGAAGGTACAGTCAACTCAATTTTCATCAGGTCTACCTATCTGCTAGATCATCAGACTCAGCTTCATCCCATTTGATATAAATCAACAACCAAACAGGGGTCCTTCGCCACAAGAACACGCACACAAATTGAGAAATTGAAGAAGTTGCAAAAAATTGAAAAAATGGCCAAGTCTGGTGAAACTAGGCACCCCAAGTGACTTGGGGCACCCAACTTGAGCAGTGTTAGAATATTTTCCATGTCCACAGTGTTTTACAACAGTTCTGTGCCCAATCTTTGCCTGTTGGCAGTTTTCAGGAGGTCAAACTTGGTCAAACGATGTCAGATTGTCAGTCGGAGGCTGGAAATGGAATCTCAGTTGATAGGTCTCCAAAATGTTAGGATCAATCAGCTTTTTCAGTCAATAGTGATATTTTTCTGCCTTGTTGAAGTCAGAGACAGGGCATATTTAAGTTAAAACGAGTGTTGAAGTGTCGAAAATGAAGAAAAATTGGCTAGCACTTCTTTCAACTCGCGTGTTCGATGACATCATCAAAAGAAGATATTTTTTGTCATCTCACACATGAAGCCATAGGCAACTCCAAAATAGGGATTCTTCCTATTCGAAGAAATCCACTTGGATTTGTGCTTTAAAAATTGCTTTCTTCATGGATGAGGTCCAAGTTTTATTCTCACACAAATAAAGCTACTTTTTCACCCTAAAGATCTATAAACACAAGTATTTGACTTCTTTATTTCATTATCTTTTGCAAGTTGCATCCAGAGGAAAGATTTTTATTTTTCTTTCAACAAAGATTCGAAGACCCAAACCAAGTGCTTTTTCAGCGTTCTTCATAGTTTCAGGTTGAGGAAGAAGAGAGGCTCGCTTTTTCAGGGTCCTCGTTTCAAGGGGATCATTTTTCAGAAATCTGACCAGAGCTTTTTTAGTTTTCGTTGAGATGGGTCCATCTAGATTATTATCCTCTTGAAGATTGGAGTTTTGCTTTTTTTTCAGAAATCTACTTTTTCTTTCTTTTTCAAGAAAATCTCTGCTTTTTCAAAATCTGACAATCTGGGTTGCTTCGAAACAGAATTGCCTACAAAACCCATGTGTCAGCTTTTTTACTCACACTCTGCTTTTTTCTAAAAATTAGCAAGTAATTTTTAGCCATTTGTCCAAGATTTTTCCGACATAGGGGTAAGTGCAAGAAGATGGGGGAGCAAAAAGTGGCCAAATTAATTTAATAAAAAATTAAGTCATAACGCAAGCACGTTATAATGCACTTGCGTTATGACTTCCTATAAATAAAAAAAAGGTTTCCAATTTCATTTCTTTCTATTTTCTCCTCTCTACCCGCGGCTTGCAAACCCTCAAAAATGCGCTTGCGTTTTGCAAAACACCATTCAACACAAAAAGCTTATCGATTCATCGCCAAAATGCTGCCACGATGTCGAGCATGCCAAAGGGGTGAGTTATATTTGTTTTTTTGTTTGAATTTGTTTCTAAATAGGTAGGTTTTTGTTGATTTTTGATATATATTTCATTAATTGTCAGGAAATGTTAATGCACCTCCTCCTCCTCCTCCTCCTCCTCAAAATCCACAAAATCCTGAGGAGGAAATACCTGCAGAACAACAACCTCCTCCATTCATTCCTTGACATGCCCCTGGAACACAAGAAAATATAATGGGGCAAATTAAAAACAACAAAAAAGAAATTGAAGATATAATTGCAAGGTCGAAAGATCCTTCCACTTCAACCTTGCATAGGTCCACGCTTGCCGAATCTCTTGAGTCTATGTTATCAAATGTAGATTCAATTAGCAAGCAAATAACTAGTTGGATGGATAAAAAGAGAGAGTTTAGAGATTACTATGTAGACAAGTTGTCATACCAAGATGTGAAAAAATTACAAATTACAAAATTAGACTTGTGTTCAATTTTCACAAACCCACAAACAAATCAACCTCCACCCATTACATGCAAGAGGTTCCCTATCCATTGGTGCAACAACCAAGTGATAAGGGACAATTTCGGGAAGAGGTGGTGGATGGTTTTTGACCATTCTCCATGCAATAATAATGAGGTCCCGCAATACTTTTTGAGGAAACTCTACTGCGAGTTTGTCCTCAATAAAGTGCCAAACTATTTTGATATGCGGGACTTCCAGGGTAGAGGTGGGGGGTTAGCACAAGATAGACCAGGGGCACGTCTTGACCCACAGTGGGTAGTGAGACGAGTAATCAGCAGACCAGCCCACGAGCATGTTTCTATCCCTTCCCTTGTGAAGGAGAGTGTTGAGGTCGATACACTTCAGTCGATTAGTGCCTTGACCCAGAGCATCATAGAGCATGCGAGTCTTGCAACATAAAGTGGGTTGGGAGATAGTGCGAGGAGTAGGGTCCCACCCCATACTTGCCAGGCTTGCGGGTCAGCCTGTGGTTATGACCCCATGGACAATCAGGATGCAGGTGCACAGGCTACATCTGCAGCTAAGCAGATGGTGATGACAGATACCCTCCTGAGTGAGACTTTCGGCCTTGATACTCAGGTAAATATTAGCAAGTTTATTGAATTTAATTTATTAAATTTCATTTTTGAAATACAAGATTAACTAATTTAAATTGATGATTTTAATGAAATTTCAGGGTCATAGCGTCGATGCAATTTTTAGTGGTTCTCCACCTGCATTTTTCACTAGATCATCTACTGTCGAGGTATGTAACTAGTAAACAATTATAAATATTACATGTGAATAGCATCGTTATATGAATGGTATTTTAATATCTGGTTTTGGATGTTGAATAGGTTAATACTATAGATTTCACGACAACACCTTCCAGCGGTGGTGGACTTCAAAGCTTTACGGAGGTAATAAAATAAATAGTTTAATGAATGAATTGTACTTACTAAATTTTTGTATGTGATTTGTGTACTTTATTGTGTGTACTTCCATGTTTAGATGAATGTGTGTGTATGTTAGGAGCCATGATTTGCATCACTATT
Source organism: Cunninghamia lanceolata (assembly GCA_027924645.1). NCBI lineage: Eukaryota > Viridiplantae > Streptophyta > Pinopsida > Cupressales > Cupressaceae > Cunninghamia > Cunninghamia lanceolata. The sequence continues at coordinate 14,242,949 of BSBN01000854.1, forward strand.
ATAGTTTTCGTAATTGAATAATGTTGTTTTATTTCTAGATGATGTATGTTGTGGAGACACCTCCCCATGTTCATAGGGCAATGGAGCAGGGTGTGGCCTCTACGATTCATAGCTCCATGGCATTGACAGGGATATGAGGCAGATTAGTAAATTTCAATTTACATTCATTGTTATAGTTGTCTATTTTTGAAAAATCAAAAGATTATTGATTTGAAGTTTAATTTCTATCTGGACGGTTTCTATAGGACATGACATCACCAGGGCCTATTCCTGCTACTAAGGCAAGCGAGGAGACAGATTATATGTTAGTGGTAAGTGATTATTTTGTTAAATGTTTCATTTTTTATAACATGTAATTTCTATATATTAATGTCTATACTTTTTATTGTAATAGGTAAAGATGCAAGAGGACCTAAATAGGAGGAGTAGCCCTTGGGTTCGTAGTAGACCACCCACATGCGCGTCTCCATCCCCTAGAAGATCAAAGGCTGCTCATGATTTATTCTCTTCACCAGCCAGAGGGGAATGAATTTTTATTGTGTTCCTTTGTTGTATGCCTTATGGCATTTGTGGACATATATTTTGTATTGTACATAGTTGACATTGTATGCCTATATGGCATTCTTGTAAGCCTATATGGCTATTTTGTATATATGTTATACTTATATCTACAGATATTGATGTATGCCTATATAGATATTTGGTTAATACAAATCTTTTTTATTGATGGCGTCCATACTTACATTATAAATCCACGTTTGAATGGATATTTGTAGATGGCTACTTCAAATATTTAAAGTCCAATTGTATTACATAGGATGTTTGCATTTTCTATGATAGGCTTGATAGGCCATGCATTACATAATGGTGTTTGATGGAAAAGTATGGTACTAGAAGACTCTAGTTCATTCTTAATAGGCTTGTGATTGATAATATCTTTGCATGATTGCACTTGATCTTGGATCATGGGCATGTTGTTAGGATTTTGATTGCATTGTGGTGTTTGATGGATAGAGATGGTACTATGTGACTTTTGGATAGGCTTGGGAGAGGTACACTAATTGAATTTGTGATTTCTAGTTTGAGATTTTTCCTCCACTAGAAGTCCTTGGAGGAAATCTAAAAAGGATGATTTGGATGTAGTGGGTTTGGATTGATGGGATAAGTTGGAATGTAAGGATTATGAGATGGAGGATTTGAATAGGATACATAGGATAAATAGTTATCACATGCGGTTGGGATTGGAGATATGAATTGAATATGAGGACCTTGGTCTAAAGTGGTTCTTCCCTTACCAAAGGTACCATAAGGATGACCATTAGATGTGTATTTAGGATTGACATGATAGCTAGTGCTAGTCATTTCTTGTTTGAAATATTCTTGCATGTTCATGAGTGGGAGATGAAGGTTTATGGAAAGTTTGCATGTAATGATCTCATAGTTAATTATATTGTCATCTTGATATCATCTTGATCTACAAGACTATCATCATCATCATTGTCAAAGGGATTTTTTGATTGATTTGGATAAAAGATCTCATTTAAAGGATGCATGGTTTGAGGACCTATTTTGATTGTGATTTTGGGTTTTGCATGAGCCTCGCACAAGGTAATAGGCATAGGGTTTTTATCTTGCATAATAATTTTTTCAAACCAAGGGTCCATGATGGAAATGATTAAGGATGATAGAATGTTTGGATTTGGGACTTTGAGATGTTTATGGTTGTAAATATTTATTGTTTGGACTCAAATTTTGTTAAATGGTTGTTTGAAAGAGGACACATCAAACACAACAATAACATTGATTTAAGTATGGATGCAAATGATGTTTACTAGTTTATGAAATGAAGACACATCAGGTACATTAATTGCCTATTCTATTGAAGTGGGTGTATCAATCTCCATGGGCTCAACAATATTCTAGTTTGAGGACATGGTTGATACATGGTGAGACTAGGAGTCTTGTTTCAGTGGGATTTGAGCATAGGTATAGCAATGATGATAATTATGGTGTCATGGATATGTAGGTACATTTGAGCATTGGCAAGACTTGACCATGTTTGTAGTTGATAGGTATGGGTTATGATGTTTGATTCATGATTATAGGTGGTGTTGTGGTTTACTTTTAGCACATTGTTCTTATCTCTTAGATGCTTGATTAGTTCCTTGACTATGGTTACTCATTTGTAAACTTGTTTGGAAAGTTGAATCTATGATTGATTTGGTGAAGTCTATAAGTTATATTATTTGATATCTCAGTTTGGAAGTTACTAATGTGATGATGATTTTGCATGTTTTCAATGGTTGGGATCTACAAGTTATGCATTTTTTTGGGATGAACACCTCATTGATTGTAGTGGGATGACTTGAATGCGTATTGCCTATATCCACGGGATTGATTCAGTGTTGATGTAGACTTTGTTATTTTTCCTTGTCTATGCTCATTTGCGCATTGGTATGTTGCATTGGGATGAGAGGATGGATGATGAGAATGATTGGATAGTTGGTTATTGGGACTTATAGCATGTTTATCATGATGTCATGGATATCTTAGTTGCATAGTTTAGTGTGAGCTTTTGATAGTAATGATGGTTTATCTTCTTAGATTGGAGATCTTGGTTCTACTTTGGAGTTATTAGTATTATAGTTGAGTGTGTGTGGACCATGGTGATCTTCATTTAGGAGATGGTTATCACAATGCCATGTGTAGTTCATATCATGGTTCAGTGGGAGCTTTGATAGTGATGTGTATTCATCACCTAGTGATGGATGATCTTATATAGTGGTTGGGTGTAATGGACAAACTCTTGGATTATGATTATTATTTGTAGTGAGAGTGCTTTGACATCTTGGCTACTATTTTTAGGAGATGGTTATCTTCATGTGGTTGTAGATGTTGATCCTTGGTTTAGAGGTGTTTGGTAGTGTGTCTTGGTGGACTCTTGATTCTAGATTAGAGTATTAGCATGATACAAGTTCTCTTGAGACTAGGATGTTTGTATTGGTGCATGTGATCTTCTAGGAGGAGATGTTAGATCATGATGTCATGTTTGGATACCTAATTTTGTAGTTGGAGTTTTGATAGTGGTCTTGTTGGTTCTCTTGGTATTGAGTACATTGGTCATGTGCTTGGGAGCTTCATGATAATGTGGTGTTGCATTTGGAGCTTAAGATGGATTGATTGGTTGTAGGTTCTCATACATACTTCGAGACTTGGGTGAAGCTAGAGTTCTCTTGGTATTAGAGACACTTGTTGAGATGGTTGCCCTTTAGAGGTTTTAGCAGGAAGACCAAGGAGACTTTCACTTGGATATGGGCATGAGTTAATTATGGACCTAGAGAAGATTCTTATTGGAGAGAGTCATTGTGGCTTGGTGTATCTTTGAGGAGCATTCTCATTCCCCACTCTTGGTCTACTCGGCAAACTATCATCTAAGAGGTATTTCTCATCCTTTAGATGAATTTTTTTAATGCTTTATCTTCTCATGGTTATGGATCTTGAGCTATGGTTATTGGTTCTAGAGGGTTCATTCGAAGGGTGTCTCTAAACATACTTTTTCTCAGGCACTAAACTGGAGTTGTCTAGATGCACAAGTGCGCCTCCCTCAATGAAGTTCATTTTGTTAACTTAGTTCATCCTAGTGACTCAAGGGGTTGTTATATTCTTTAGGCATAATCTTTCATAGACTAAAACATTCACTCCATGTTAAGGCACTCAAAGGAGGCTCTGGAGATGGAAAATGGCACCTTAACTCACTTATGTAAATTTTGGACTTTTAGGAAATTGCAAGACGTCTTGGAGGGCTCAATTCTTCAAGGCTCCCATTTTGTTCACCACTTGTAGCATCACTTGTTCAAGGCGCATGTTTGGGATTCTCCGGCATGATGTGTGATTTGGTCACAACAGGCGCCTAGAGTGAATAGGCTTTCATCCAGACTTAATACACTGCCTCCTTCTGACAATTTTTGGGGCAGTAGAAAACCTTTCACCACAGGCAAATGTCTCAGAGATATAAAAAACTGAGAGAGGTTATTGTAGAGGCACTCTATGTGATTATGTTGCCTTAGATGGAATGTTTGTAAGTGACACAGTTTTCGCGTAGTATCTTGTCAAAGATTGCTACCTTTTTGCACTTTGGACTCTTCAGGGATATCGTCGGTACAATGTAGCTCAGATTGTTTCGACATCTTTGGGTGAAAAAAAGGACCATACCTAGCATAAATCAGACGCGTTGGAATAGTCATTTTGGTCGCATCAGGAGTAGGACGAAAGTTACACCCCTTTGCAACTTTACACTGCCTCCTGACAATTTTTGGGGCAGCAGAAAACCTTTCACCATGGGCAAATGCCTCAGAGATATAAAAAACTGAGAGAGGTTATTGTAGAGGCACTCTACATGATCATGTTGCCTTAGAAAGAATGTTTCTAAGTGACACAGTTTTCGAGTAACATCTCATCAAAGATTGCTGCCTTTTTGCACTTTGGACTCTTTAGGGATATCGTGGGTACAATGTAGCTAAAACTGTTTTGACATGTTTGGGTGAAAAAAAGGACAATGCCTAGCGTAAATGTACCCATTCGGATGTGTTAGAATAGTCAGTTTGGTTGCATTAGGAGTAGGACAAAAGTTACACCCCTTTGCAACTTTACACTGCCTCCTTCTGATGATTTTTTGGGCAGCAGAAAACTTTTCACCACGGGCAAATGCCTCAGAGATATAAAAAACCAAGAGAGGTTATTGTAGAGGCACTTTACATGATCAAGTTGCCTCAGACATAATGTTTCTAAGTGACACAGTTTTTGAGTAACATCTCATCAAAGATTGCTGCCTTTTTGCACTTTGGACTCTTTAGGGATATCGTCGGTACAATGTAGCTCAGACTGTTTCGACATGTTTGGGTGAAAAATAGGACCATGCATAGCATAAATGTACCCATTTAGACATGTTGGAATAGTCAGTTTGGTCGCATTAGGAGCAGGATGAAAGTTACACCCCTTTGCAACTTTACACTGCCTCCTTCTGATGATTTTTGGGGCAGCAAAAAACCTTTCACCACGGGCAAATGCCCTAGAGATATAAAAAACTGAGAGAGGTTATTGTAGAGGCACTCTACATGATCATGTTGCCTTAGACAGAATGTTTCTAAGTGACATGGTTTTCGAGTAACATCTTGTCAAAGATTGCTGCCTTTTTGCAATTTGGACTCTTCAGGGATATCGTTGGTACAATGTAGCTCGGACTGTTTTGACATGTTTGGGTGAAAAACAAGACCATGCCTAGAGTAAATGTATCCATCCGGACATGTTGGAATAGTCAGTTTGGTCACATCATGAGCATGACACCAAAAATGCAAAAGTTGCTTTGTGCAACTTGACAACATTGACACTTTTTTGTAACATGACTCAAAGACTCAAACTAACCCCAAATGACTCAAAGTGACTTAAAATCACCTTGATTTTGGTGCCCAATGTACATTATAGAGGTCAAGGCAGTCCTTATCATTCAAACATCTTAGATGAGCGCATAGGAAAGGAAAAAGCTCTAAGTTTCATCATCATGAGCACCTAATATCAAGAGACTTTAATGGCTCAAACTTTAGCATGGAGTTCTAAGGCTCATTTCATGTCTCCTTTCATCAAGTTTGGCACCCTTATGTAGATTTTTCAACTTGATTTGGCACCTTGTATGTGAAGGAAGATCTAAAGGCATGAAAGTGGATGTCATATTGCAAGAGTTTGGATCATCAAAATTGAAAGAAATAAGTCTATTAAGCTTGGGCACCCTTGGTCTTCTTTTCATTCATTATGAGTGCCTTGGGAGAATGGTATATAGGTCATCATCATGATTGGACACCTTGGATCCAGAGTGTTGGAGAGATCATCAAATGGTGTCTAGAGGAAGTAGAGTGAGTTATGAGTTTGGTCACATCAGGAGCAGGACACCAAAAATGCATAACATGATGATGTAAAAATGTGTACATATGTGTAAAAATGTAGGAGGAAATAAAAAAAAGACAAACCTTACAAATTAATGTGCATACTTACAACTCAATGTAACATAACTTTATAAAATCAATGTGAATACTTACAAATTAATCCAATGAACCATCCAGGTCTGCTCTACTCTTTATTGTGTCAAGTATTGCTTCATGGTCAGACTCACGCACCTTCCACAATATTTTGTTCAAAGGTCTACCTTGATACTTTATCAAATGACCATTGGATGCCACGACAAGGTTCGAGTAATGAAGAATCTTTCGATGCATGTCAAAGTCCTGAAATAGCCAAATATTAACACTCTTATGGGGGTACCTTCGAAGCCATGTTCCAGTAATAACCACTGAGCCTATAGGGTATTCAATGTTTTCTCCATCTGTAACAGGGGCCTCCAATTTCTTTTTGGCCTCAACACAACGACATAAGTAATAATCTATTCCCTCTTCATTATCTTCATCTGCAATAACTGCATATACGTGCCCTACATTGATATGTGTAGCAAATTAGATGAAATTAGTCAACATTACAAAAACACTACAAAGTAAGATGACATTACCTGGTTGAACTAGATGAAATTAGATGCATATACGTGCCCTATATTACCTGGTTGAACTAAATCTGATATGTGGTCAAAGTCAACTGACGATTCCATCTGTGTTAGTTCCAGTGCCATTGGGGGTCGATACATGTCAAGTGGGCTAAGATAACTTAACTGCCATTCATCAACCCACTCCTTTGACTCGCACTCATCCCATACTTGAATTGTACAGGAAGAACAAAAGCATGACATCTTTCGTGTATGGATACTCCATGAACCTGCAATTGAGCTTCTGAAAGAGTGCATCTCATTTGATCTTGTCAATGTACAACAATCTTCATATGGTGCAATGTTAGTATCATCTATCAACCAAAAAAATCTATGAACTAAAGACTTACCTTCATTACCTGGACCCATGGAAGCATTACACCACTTGACAATCGATTTTGCATCTATCAACTTTGCATTGTCTTTCTACTTTAACTCTTCTCATGCTATGGCTCTTTTGATACATGCTCCTGCACCATCATGCTCCCCCTTTCCATGCCTGGCCTCACAAAAGTTCCACATATGTTGAATACCTATAAACATATGCCTCCTACTCAACCAATAGAAATTTTGTGAGTTCTTGAATTGTGACGCACAGTTATCCAACCATATGATATGCTGACTGAATGATATGCCCCTTCTAGCCAAATCATTGTAGAACACCTGAAAGCAACCTTGCACGAACTCTATAGAATGCATGCGATCATCATTAATATAGAAAGTATACTCCCTCATGATCTTTCTGTCATCCTCTGTACTATCATTCGCATGAATGAATGCGATGTGCACAAATATAGAAACCTGTGTGGAGTTGTAATATTGTGATTGCACCTCACACTGTGGCTATAGACTGTAGTTCTCTGCAAAGTTGACGACTAAAACAATGCTACCAACTGGAAATGTGTCCTTGCATAACTTGAATTGCAAGTCCAACCATCGAGCTCTATGGGCATGTCTTGCATACTCATACACTATGCTGTCACGAAATATAGGCATAAACTGATACACTAGAATCTTTTCAATAACTAATTCACACCTCTTTGCTTCTTTACCATCTTTTGTATTGTATGCCACTATTTTATACTTGCCAAACTCTACTAGTTCATTTCCAACCGCATGTGTTATTTCCATATGTTCACATATTGGCAAATGTTGTAAGCCACCGCAACGATGACATGTGCCATCCAAGCATAATTTCTTGTAGAATATTTGAGCTTCCTCTCTTTCACATAAAATTCTTGATATGAAGTCTCTTGAAGATGTTGGTGGGACACATATGACACAACCCTAGAAATCATTGTTAGTATGCATATCTAAACATATAGACCTATAAGCATCAAAATAGTTAGAAAATTTAATATGTAATCTACAACAACAAGTAGTGCGTGTGTGATTTATCTTAACATAGAAAGGTTTTAGCAATTCAAAATATCTTTGACAAATTTTAATTTGAGGATACTTCTCTAGAAATTTACCATAAAACTATGTTTGAGTCTCATCCAAAAAATGCTTTGGATGTGGCTCGCGGTTCTGACTACCAATTCTCCTTCTTACCACATCCCTTTGATTCAGAGATACCCTTGTGTAATTCTTCCAAAAGTCTTCAATTAGTGATCTCAATGCTTCAACAATTGGTTTATCTTTTCATGGTAGTCTCCCCAAGAACGCCCATAATTCATTGGCATTAGTGTCCTCAATTCTTTGGCATCTTCCAACGGCTCTTGATAAAGTTTTCCTATCAATTCTTAATTCTTGACTTGTTTTTCTAATGAGATGAGCTTTCCTCGTTTGACTACTTACTATAGTCGATGTAATCACATGCCATGTTGCATTACTATCTTTTGTGTGTGAGGTGTTACCCACACTCTCATACGCACTCATTAGATTCTTGACAATAGATTTTTCACTTGAAGCCTCTGATGTTCTCAACCCAAGAATCTTCATGATAGACCTAAACTTTATACTTCACATCATTTCAACGAATAGTTGACATCTTGCAGTCTCATTTAACTTTTCAAAGAACAATCTCCAAATCTTATTAGCATATCTTCTACAAGTGTGTTTTAGAATCTTACCTTCCATTGGCTGCAAAATATTCTCATCAATATCAATCAAATACTTTGGCTTTCTATGCAAAATTCTAGGTGGTGTCAAGTTAGGTAAATTTATCTCAACATTAGGAATTTCATCAATATTTAAATGAGATGGGTTAGATGGCATACCTTCGATCGAAGATGGAATAGATGACATACCTTGAGGTTGAGGTGGGAACGATGGTGTACCTCCTTCATCACATGTGAGTGATGATGTACTCTCAACTTGAGATGTGGTAGATGGTGTCCCTACATGTTGACTTGTGGTAGAGGACATGTCTCCAACTATGGTATTCAAATCTCTCGTACCACGAAGTTTTTGCATTCGTTCTCTTTGTGCCGCTAATACCATATCTCTTTGTGATGGTTGTGGTTCCTCTTCAATTGGTATGTCTTCATTTATCATGTCTAATTTCCTCTTCTCACGAAGTTCCCTCATAGCCACTGCTTTCTTTGCATTCTTAGCTTCTATCTCTTCCTGTGTTGGTTTAATTCTTGATCGTTTCCTCGGCATGATGGAGAATTTGTCTGTAGCATGATAAAGAGACCAATATTAGTTCCTAAGAAATGAATACAAGATAATAGTGGGATTGTATTTTTTTTAATGTTGTAAGGATTTATTCTTGTATAGTTTGACATCATGGTATGTTAAGGTTTGTTTATTACACATAATTATTAAAGAGCCCAAGTGTAGAAAATATACATGGCATCATGTGAGATTGTAGGCTACTTTCTTGATTGGGAATATGTCTATTTTAAACATGTATGATAAAGCATGATAAAGTAATTCAATCTGAAATAAGGAAAATGTAAAGAACATGCATGTAAAGACTTGACATACCTAAAAAATGAAGATTTGAATGGAGAGAGTACCCAATTATGTAGTGTTTTTATCTTCTTGCATCAAACTCCTCAACAATTTGAGTTTTTCACCACTTGCTTCCTTTTCAATGTTAAATTCAATAACACTCAAATATCATTACTAACATCAATACTATTAACCAATTTATAATGTTAAATTCCTAAAATTGAATCACAATTAACATTGCAACACTACAAAAATTGAAACTTGAATAAATATATATCAAACTTGGTGTGAAAACTATGTTATTTCCTCCTTCTCAAGTTGGCAAAGCAGAAAAGGTGGTGGAAAGATCATGCAAAGGTGGTACAATGTGTCAAATGTGCATGTGAACGTCCCAACAAAATGAAAGCACTTCTTTTTTGTCAGAGCACATGTAGAATCAGTAAGAAAATAGATCATGTGGGCCTGGATCATGGGGGTAACCACTTTTTTACCATTTCAATAGAAAGAAAAAACACAAGCGCGTTATAACGTGCTCGCACTATAACGCGCTCACATTTTGTCCTACTATAGATTCATCACATCCTTCGCATTGATCACATCTCTTTCCTGCAAGAGCTTGCTAGATGCTCTACCATATGATAGGCACAACAATGAAGGGGCAAGCCCTCATAATCAAGTTCTTCATAGAAAATGCTGTCAACCCTCAGCGTCAAACCCTAATCCCTCAACCCTTAACTCTGATCCCTCGACCCTCAACCCTATCCCTAAACCCTCAACCCTCAATGTCAAATCCTAATCCCTCAACCCTTCACTCTAATCCCTCAACCCTCAACCCTATCCCTAAACCCTCAACCCTCAACGTCAAATCCTAATCCCTCAACCCTTCACTCTAATCCCTCAACCCTAAACCCTATCCCTAAACCCTCAACACTATACCTTAAACCCTAATCCCTCAGCCCTCAACCCTAAACCTTATCCCTAAACCCTAATCCCTCAACCCTCAACCCTAATTCGTCATCCCTCAACTCTAATCCCTCATCCCTAAACCCTAAATGCTATCCCTAATCCTACACCCTCAACAGACTCGCTACTATACCTTAAACCCTAATCCCTTATCCCTAAACCCTCCAACCCTATCCCTAATCCTTATACCCTCCACACTCTACTTTAACCCTAATTCCGCAACCCTCAACCCTATCCCTAAACCCTTGACCCTCGAACCTCAACCCTTAACCCCCAACGTCAAACCCTAATCCCTCAACCCTTAACTCTGATCCCTTGACCCTCAACCCTATCCCTAAACCCTCAACCCTGAGCCCTCAACCCTCAACGTCAAATTCTAATCCCTCAACCCTTCACTCTAATCCCTCCACCCTAAACCCTATCCCTAAACCCTCAACACTATACCTTAAACCCTAATCCCTCAACCCTAACCCTAAACCTTGTCCCTAAACCCTAATCCCTCAACCCTCAACCCTAATCCGTCATCCATCATCCCTCAACTCTAATCCCTCATCCCTAACCCTAAATGCTATACCTATTCCTAGACCCTCAACAGGATCGATACTATACCTTAAACCCTAATCCCTCTACCCTCGACACTCTTATTTAACCCTAATCCCTTGACCATTAACCCTATCCCTCAACCTCAACCTTCAACCCTCAACCCTCAACCCTCAACCCTCAACTTTAAACCCTAATTCATCAACCCTAAACCCTAATCCCTCAAACCTAAACCCTATCCCTAAACCATCAACCCTAAACACTATACCTTAAACCCTAATCCCTATCCCTCAACCCTTAACCCTTAAAACTTAAACCCTATCCCTACACCCTCAACACTTGACACTATATCTTAAGCCTTAAACCCTCATCCCTAAAGTCTCAAACCTCAATCCTTAAACCTTCAACCCTAAACCCTATCCCTAATCCCTCTACCCTAGACATTAAATGCTAATCCATCAACCCTAAACCCTTAACCCTCAACACTATACCTTAAACCCTAATCCCTCAACCCTCAACCCTAATCCTTATCCCTAAACCCTAATCCCTCAACCCTCAACCCTAATCCATCATCCCTCAACTCTAATCCCTCATCCCTAAACCCTAAATGCTATCCCTATTCCTAAACCCTCAATAGACTCGATACTATACCTTAAACCCTAATCCCTTATCCCTAAACCCTCCAACCTATCCCTAATCCTTACACCCTCCACACTCTACTTTAACCCTAATCCCTCGACCCTACACCCTATCCCTAAACCCTTGATCCTCGAAGTTCAACCCTCAACCCTCGACGTCAAACCTAATCCCTCAACCCTTAACTTTGATCCCTCATCTCTCAACCCTAACCCTACACCCTAAACCCTAAACCCTCAACCCTCAACGTCAAATCCTAATCCCTCAACCCTTCACTCTAATCCCTCAACCCTAAAGCCTATCCCTAAACCCTCAACACTGTACCTTAAACCCTAATCCCTTAGCCCTCAACCCTAAACCTTATCCCTCAACCTTCAACCCTAATCCGTCATCCCTCAACTCTAATCCCTCATCCCTAAACCCTAAATGTAATCCCTATTCCTACACCCTCAACAAACTCGATACTATACCTTAAACCCTAATCCCTTATCCCTAAACCCTCCAACCCTATTCCTAATCCTTATACCCTCCACACTCTACTTTAACCCTAATTCCTTGACCCTCAACCCTATCCCTAAACCCTTGACCCTCGAACCTCAACCCTCAACCCTCAACGTCAAACCCTAATCCCTCAACCCTTAACTCTGATCCCTCGACCCCCAACCCTATCCCTAAACCCTCAACCTTAAACCCTCAACCCTTAATGTCAAATTCTAATCTCTTAACCCTTCACTCTAATCCCTCGACCCTAAACCCTATCCCTAAACCCTCAACACTATACCTTAAACCCTAATCCCTCGACCCTAACCCTAAACCTTTTCCCTAAACCCTAATCCCTCAACCCTCAACCCTAATCCGTCATCTATCATCCCTCAACTCTAATCCGTCATCCCTAAACCCTAAATGCTATCCCTATTTCTAGACCCTCAACAGGCTCAATACTATACCTTAAACCCTAATCCCTCTACCCTCGACACTCTTATTTAACCCTAATCCCTTGACCATTAACCCTATCCCTCAACCTCAACCCTCAACCCTCAACCCTTAACCCTCAACCCTCAACTCTCAACATTAAACCCTAATTCATCAACCCTAAACCCTAATCCCTCAAACCTAAACCCTATTCCTAAATCATCAACCCTCAACACTATACCTTAAACCCTAATCCCTATCCCTCAACCCTTAACCCTTAAAACTTAAACCCTATCCCTACACCCTTAACACTTGACACTATATCTTAAACCTTAAACCCTCATCCCTAAAGCGTCAACCCTCAATCCTTAAACCTTCAACCCTAAACCCTATCCCTAATCCCTCTACCCTCGACACTCTAACCCTAACCTCAACATTAAATGCTAATCCGTTAACCCTAAACCCTAATCCTAAACCCTCAACCCTCAACACTATACCTTAAACCCTAATCCCTCAACCCTCAACCCTAAACCTTATCCCTAAACCCTAATCCCTCAACCCTCAACCCTAATCCATCATCCCTCAACTCTAATCCTTCATCCCTAAACCCTAAATGCTATCCCTATTCCTAAACCCTCAACAGACTCGATACTATACCTTAAACCCTAATCCCTTATCCCTAAACCCTCCAACCCTATCCCTAATCCTTACACCCTCCACACTCTACTTTAACCCTAATCCCTCGACCCTAAAGCCTATCCCTAAACCCTTGACCCTTGAACCTCAACCCTCAACCATCAATGTCAAACCCTAATCCCTCAACCCTTAACTCTGATCCCTCGACCCTCAACCCTTTCCCTAAACCCTAAACCCTTAACCCTAATCTGTCATCCCTCAACTCTAATCCCTCATTGCTAAACCCTAAACGCTATCCCTATTCCTAGACCCTCAACGGGCTTGATACTATACCTTAAATGATAATCGCTTATCCCTTAACCCTCATGATTAATAGCCATGAACGTAAAAAAATTTAAGGGGAACATAACGCGAGCGCGTTATAATGCGCTCGCGTTATGTCAAACATGACAAACAACAGACTTGTAGGAAAGGAAAAATGCAAAGCAAAACATAACGTGAGCGCGTTATAACGTGCTTGTGTTATGTCTTGCTTTGGGAATCCCAATCCTTGGGCTTGGGATTTGCTTTGGATTTCCAACCCAAAGGCTTGGAGTGCCTTATGAACAGTCACAGACATGTTTTTCCATATTCTTCAAAATTTCACATAATTTCATTCGTGCTAACCCTCAGATTTGCACGTGTTTCAAGGTCAAACAAATCAAACACTTGGGTAATGTTAGGCTTTCTCTTAACTATTTGATGATGTGTTTTTTTTCACATTTTAATAATTTTAAGCCTTTCATCTTTAATTTCTTTTGTTTGTGTGTCCGTTTTTAGGCAAAAACCACTGTTTGGTCTTTTTTTCATTGTAAATTAACTATTCATTCAAATTTCAAAAAAATTACATATTTAGAAACTAGACTCCATTCTACAAATATTAAAAAAATAAAAAAATGATTTTCAATTAGTTTTCAAATTTTATAGGGGTAGCACGGCCAAAATTCTATTTTTAAGGATGTGTCCACTTTGAAAATTAGTAAAAAATCAAATATTCATCAAAAAATTATCAGAAAAATTGGGCATAAATTACATGCTATTAGCTAATTTCTCACTAAAGCGATTTTAAAAATACCAAAAAAAAGTTGACCTTTTGAGAGAGCCACAAAACATGCTATGTTATGTTTTTTTGACAGAAACAACACCAATTTCTGTGGCTTCCTCTTTTGAACCCCTTAATCTATGTCATTTTCAAAACAAAATAGTAGTTTAGAAAGTAGACTCGGAGCATTACGAACATTATTTTGGTTGCATCTCCAAATTTTGAGTGTAACTATGCTCAATTTCTCATCCAAGGCCAGTATTTTCTGATTTCAGAAAAAAAGTGGCCACTTAAGACCCCTTTTTGGCCCCCCATCTTCCTACACTTACCCATAGGCGTGTTCACAGTCAATTTTCAAATCTTCCAATATGTAGTACTTTCCAACACAAATCAAACACAAAATGGCATTGGTTCATGATTACTTGAGAACTTGTGAAACAGACTTGCATAAAGTTTTTCCAGTAATCAATTTACACTCTTTGGAGGATGCAAGAAATAATGCTATCAGGAATCTAGGACACTCCAGTTTGCTTGCAGTGGCATCCCTTCCCATCACAGTGCAAAGTATCGAGTTTGTAATTGCTTGCATGATGCATTACAATTTGGTCACAAGAGCAATCCAGTCAAGAGATGGACGCGTGCTCTATAGCCTAAGGCCAAATGACATAGAGAAGTGTTTTACAATACCTATTTGGAGAGAAAACTTAACTGTTTCACTGTAAGAATGCAAGAGGGTTTGGAACAATGATAAAGAAAAATACTAGAAAAAGATTGGTCAGAGATGGTTAAAAGAGAAGCAGAATGTCATGCCAAAGAATGTTGGACATGGTGAATTCAAGGAGGAATATGAATTAATGATTACTCTGCTAAGTCATATCACAAATGCAAACAAGTTCCAGCCTTGGATGTTTTACATCATGTCCCAGATTGTTGATGGAACTGAATTCTATGACTAGTCAACAATCATCAGTGATAGTCTCCACCAACAAATAATTGATATGCAAAGGGCTCATGAATTCCACATGATATCATACCTTGTGTATTTGATGGCTTTTCAAGGTCAATTCAGAGGTTTGAATGTTTTTGGAACTCTGGGTACTCAGCATGTTTATCATCATTTCTCTTAGTTAGAAATCTCTCAAGTTGAACGACATTACAGGCATGTGAATGATACATTCTTGATGCATATAGTGCGAGATATGGACAATGAGTTGCATATATGGTTTTCAGTAGATGCTAGAATAGCAATGGTAGAATGGGCTGATTGGTTGATCCAATTTCCTACTTTTTCCTACATCAGAGTATATGGCTTCTTAGGAGAGCCAGCCATGTTGCCGAGATATCCTACAAATGAAATAACATTTATGGAATTTTTGAGGCAAGCCTATGAAGTTCATTAATTTTTGCGTAGCAGACGCAAGACAACTTTCAATTTTCCACTTGGGATGAGCATTTATAGATGTAGATCTGGAGTAGATGCCAAGGCAATCGGTAATGAATCATCCAGATATGGTCTTAAGTTTTTTGATAGGAGATCTTCATATGATCCTCGTGGTGTTTATGCATCACATCTTGGTCAAAATTGTATGCACAAGCATGTGGTTGAAGACTTCTGGGCTAATTGTGCTGATGAGTTTGAAGTGCAAGAAGGTAGTTACAATAGGTTCACTCTTCAGTAGATGTCTGATATCCTATTAGAAGATATAGAGGGTTTGACATAGAGTGGTGAAGTTCTACTTCCCATGTATTTCAGAGACCAAATTGAGCAACAACCGTTGACACCAGTTAATTGGTCAGTAAAAGAGAGCACTTTCATTGAAGAAAGAATGAGTCGAGTGGTTAAAAATAGTTTGATATTCTTGAAGACTAAGTGGAAGGAGGATATTCCATTAGTAGAGCGCCAGTTGTTCAACCATCAGAGCCTTCCACTTCCAAGCCAAAATGAAGGGCAAAAGCTATGAGTGTTCTCCCAGAAGTAACAAAAATGGCTAAGTTAAAGAGGAAAAAGGATGAGTCTCCAACTCATGTCTAGCAGGAACAACCACCAGTTGAACCAGAAGTTCATGTTGAACCAATGCTGCATGTTGAAGTGTTACCTCTAGATCATGTCTCTCCACCTTCTTCACCGATCACTTCTCTTATCCACATAGATTCAGAGCCAGATTCCCCAGTTTGCAACTTTGATGCACACATTGATTCATCAGGAGCTGATGATGTTAGAACCAAATTTCCAAGAGATGAAGGCTCAACTTGGCTTGAAAACATTCTGGGAAGGAAGAGGAGAAAGCCCTCATATCAGCTGGATTTGACAGAGATTAAAAGCATCTACCAAGACACACCGAATAAGAAGATGAAGAAGCAGGTTCACATTGAGAAGAATGTGGATGGAGAAATAATCCTTGAAACTGCAACAACGCCAGAAAAGAGAAGTGCTGACGATGTTGAGGTTGATGACTTCATGGTTTTCAAAGCTAACCTTGGCAGAAGTACCCGCCATACAGATGTAAATCTCTTCAAGGTTGCAGTGTATAATTGAAGGAAAGGGTGTTGAAAGATGGAGAAGACAAGGCAGCTCTCAAACCTGAAGTTAGACAGCTGTGGCAATACATTTCTAACCTTTTCCATGGTACTTCACAGGCTTATTTATTTCTTCCACCAAATATTGAATCACCAGCCGATCAGCGGCATTTTAGTCATTTGGTTCTCTATGGGAGGCACATGAACATTTGGATGGAAGAATTTGTGACCAAAGGGAGAGTTGTGCTTTCAGAGCTTTATCAATTGAAGTACAATGCTCATGATTTACACCAAGGCATATAGGGATTACAGTAGACCATGATAGAAAATAGACCGGTGTTTGAGATCATTATCTCCGACTTGAAGATTGCACTTGATACTATTGATTTAGCTGAAGATAAGAAGACAATTTCTACTTGGAAGGTACAATACCTTTTCACAATAAAAACTTGTGACAGTATGATTTCAGAGTTGACAGAATGGAAAGAAAAGGTAGTCAACATCCTTAAGTTCTTCAGATCCTTTGTTTCTCAGATTCCGTGTTCATATGAAAGAGAAGATGGTACCCTGTATGATCTTAGGGAAGTGCAAGTAGAGTTCCAGACTCTCAGCTATAGCAATTTTAATGATGATATCAGTTCTGCAAAGATGAGTCATTTTGCTGCAATGACAGTGAAATTTGACAAGGCTGTGGGTGAAGTTCATGAATTTCTTCAGATGGTTGCAAGTGGTGAAGAAATGTTAGAGAATTAGAATATCATTCTAGAGAGTATCAGTGTTCTTGACAGAGATGCAGTTACTCACTTTTTAGAAGATATTGTTTCCTAGAATATTAATAGATGACATCACCAAAAAGCTAGAATGTTGATGAGGATGCATTTCAAAAGAAAGCATCTTTAAAACATATGCTTTTTCTTTTAAAGCATGTGATTTCATCCTATGCTCATCCATTCTATATTTAGAAAGAAAACATTTTTTGATAGTTGGAATCTTCTTTGCTTTAAAGCAGATTGCTTTAAAGCATTTGTTTATTGTATCTTTATCTTAGAATAGTAATAAAGCTTGCGAGTTGGCAAGTTAGGGTTAATCAAGGAGATTTTAGGGTTCCCTACTCCTTTGATTTTAGTATAAATAAGGGCATCCTTGCCCATTGTATGTAATGGTAATTGTGATAGCAAATGTCTTGTGCCTATTCTAGCTTGCAAATCTTGATATTCCAAGTGTCTGTTCACTTTGTGTAATCTATTCTCCAGTGTTTGATCGCTTGTTGTATGCCTACCTTTTGCTATAGTATTGTTGTCTTGGAGTTGTGCCAACTTTGTGATATTGAATAAAAGTCTCATGCGTATTTTGCTCTGATATTCTATCTCGATTCATCAAGTTATCATCGTTAGATGTGTGGCTTTTGTAGCTTTCATCATTAAAGTACTTTTAGTCTTGTGATGTTAATCTGGAAGAAAATTGCTTAAGTTTTTGTGTTAACAATCATTCTTTGTTCACTTTTAATTTCCTTTACTCTAAATTTACTTAGGAGATTAAAAGCATCGTTAGTGTTTGCTTAGTTGTAGTGGAAGTTTTATAAAAAGAAAAAAATCTCTTCTGTAGCGTTTAAAGTTTTATAACCTTGTGCTCGCAACTGAGAATCAAAAAGAAGATAGGCAAAGTTTCATTTAATTTATCTTTTTAGTGAACATCAGCAAGAAAGGGAACTCCCCCTTCCAATAGGAGAGCAATTTATCTGTGCATAGATGTTCGCTTCCAAATTGCATTCCAGAGGTGTGAACTGAAATGCCAATAGTTTTCTGGCACCCACCTTAGGGCATGAGGCATAAAACTTCAAGCAAGCTTAGGCTTATGTCACGGGAATGACTCTCTGGCATCCTTTTGCTCCATTTCAACAACCAAATCTTGTACGAGTGGAAGGAGAGTAGATGGACATCATTAGCAGCATAAGGAGTTTCATATTTGCACAAAAGGAAAGTCCTGATCAGTGGAGAAACAGGGCTGCTATCCTTGACGAAGAAGAATAGAAAGTAGATCTTGCGGCAGGAAGACCAGTATTACCACCTCCCGCGTGGCAATAGGTAATCCTGGCTCACAGGGTTTATTCAAGAAGGGGAAAATGTGGTGCTACAAATCCTTTCTTTCAAGATCTTGATTCTACAGAAGTTGGAGAAGCATCCAACATAGTTTGAGAAGTTCTAACAGTTCCTGAAGTCAAGAAGGAAGAATTACAAGAAGAACCAGTAACCCAGCCTAGAGCAATGGCTGATGCAAATAACAACAATCACAATGATCCAAATCAAAGGCAACCACCACCATTGCCTTGGGGTAACAACATTGGACCTTTGGCCCTGCAAGCACATCATGAGTTACCAAAGGGGTCAAGCAAGCATTTTCCCTGGTTCCACGGTGATGGAACTCAACATCCTGATGAACACATCTCTGCATTGACAATGGCTTGCACTATTTTGCATGTATCGCATGAAGATGTTTCTGTGCGTCTCTTCATTGAGACTCTCGTGGGAAATGCTACTAATTGGTTCAATCATTTGGAGCTAGGCATCATTACAAGTTGGGCAACTACGAGTGAGAAATTCATGGCAAGGTTCAAGCCTGCCAAAGACAGTCATAGATTGTTCGCCCAACTCTCAAATTCAAAGATGGAAAATAATGAACCAATGAGGGAGTTTGTGGCAAGGTTTAATCGCCTAGTAACATGTCTTTCTCATACACTTAATCCATCTCCACAAATTCTGTTGAGCAGTTTCATTAATGCTCAGTCTTCTGAGATAGCCTTCTTTTTGAGATCAGCTAATGAAACATAATTATCCAATGCACAAGAAAATGCCATCAAGTTAGAGGATGACATGATCACCTCTGGCAAGATGAAAATGGATTAATTCAGGCATTTTGTTCAGAGTTCTATGGATCCACTGCTACATAAGGTAGCAAATGAAGTGACTATCATGAAGAGACAATTGCCTACTTAGGGGCAACCCACACAACAACCATATCAGTCACCACAGCAACAATACCAACCACAACAACCATATCAGCCTAAGAGGAACAATTTTCAGCCTTTCAATAATTACAAGCCTAGGTTTCCAGTACCACCACCAAGACAAGAAGTTGATACTACCCAAAATGCAGTGTTTTGTTCCTTTCATGAGACAGATGCACATACTGGAGCAACATGTCCTAAAAATTTAAGAATGAAACAAATCATGGGATATGCTGATGCTGCACCTATTTCAAACATTGTTCCTTCCCCAAGTGCAAATGTTGTCTTACCATAGACAGACAACTTTGATGGCAACTCTACTACAGGACACTTCCAGAATGAACCCGTTATAATGAAAGAAGAACAAGATAATTTTTGTCCGTATTCTCTTGCAGTGAATCATGAAAATCTTTCGACTCCTGTGTTTACACATACTCAGCATTTTAAAGCACAAAAGGAAGGAGAGGATAGACAAAGACCAAAAGAAAAGGAGAAGGAAGTGGCTTCCACTTCCAATGCTAAGCCACCACATGAAAATGTCCAGGTTGCTCAAAATTTGTCTTCAATGAATTTTGATATAGTGGATTCCATGATGAAGACAAAGGTGCAGATTTCTCAGCTAGAGTATCTTCAGGACCATCTAGATCAGCTGGATAGAATTGTTAAGTATGTCAAGAAAGAGACTGTCATACAACCAACGTTCCTTGAATCTTCCACTCCAGCAAGAGAGAAGCCAAAGCCCTTCTATATCTCTCAGTATATAAGAGGCTATAAATTGAGCAATTGTATCATTGATTCAGGAGCCTCAGATAACATCATGCCTTTGCAGGGGATGAATGCTTTGGGACTCTCATGCACCAAAATGCATGACAAGTGCTATTCACTTGAGTCTAAATCAGTGCTGTTGGTTGGACAACTGAAGGATGCTCAAGTATGATTGGCAGCTTGCCTCAAGAAGAAAATAATGATGACTATCTTGGTAGTTGACATTCCAGCTAGTTACGGGATGCTGCTAAGTAGAAGCTTCTGCAAAGATTTCGGGGGAGAGATATAATTGGATTGATCATCTGCGACCATTCCTTTAAAGAAAGGTAGTTTCAAATTGGAACTAGAAACCAAGTCATAGTTCACGGACCAGAAATCAAGACACTGGTCCTGGTACATATGTTACGCTGTCTGAGATAATTGAAGAAAATCAGGAGGATGTCTATGTGGTCGACAAATCAGAGAAAGAATCTGAGGAAATGTACAACTTACAAACTTTCTTTGAGGAAAAAGAAGTGCAACAATCTTCTCAAGGACAAAATAATGATGAATCAGATTTCCTTTTCTCATCTTTTGAAGGTTGGTTTGAAGAATCTATGTTAGATATATCCAAAGGAGAGACCAAAGAAGTTTTGCAAGTGAAGCAAGTGCGTGATCTTTTTGAAGATGATTTCTTCTTAGAAGAATTTTTTAGAATTGGAGATCATATGGAAGTTTCATTATCAGATCTAAATTGTTTTCAACATCAGTGGGAAATTGATTCTTTAACATAAGATATTGCAGACTTTTCTTTACAATATAGCCATCTTCACCTACATCTCGAGAATCTTTCATACACACTAGTGAAGAGGATGATGTTGAATCCGTCTATGAACCTATACAAAACAAAGACTTTATTGATTCTATGCAACCAATGTGGAATGCAACATATGAAGAGGTTGATGGAGAAGATGAGTTCATGGAATATTCAGTTTTGGTCACTAAAGAGGATGATATTGAAAAATCAGAAATTTCGGACAAATGTCTTGTGAGATACACCGTGTGTGAGATTGATCAAGAAGATGAAGATGAAGAGGAAACATATAACTCAGATGGATCTCTCTTTGATTCTACTTACTTGATAGAAGAAGAAAGATACATGAATGCTGAAGATGAAGTGATGCTGGATATCCGCATTGAAGAAGATCACTCTACAGAGGATGACAAGATTCCAAGTAATGAATAGGAAAGTGAGCTGTCAGATGAAGATGTTCAAGAGTTTGAGCATTTAGAGCTTGATAATTCATCAGACTCTGGAGAGTGGATGGATGAAAACACAACCAACGAAGAAGAAGAAGCTCTTGAAGCACTAGAAAAATGGGCAACGACAGTTGTGGATCCTATAAGCCAAGAATTAGTAGTGAGAGTTGTGTATGAGCAGCTTTCACTTTTTCTGGAAGATGATGTATTCACTTAGTACAAAGTTGCGTGTGTACAAGATATAAATGAAACCCGTATTCAATATGTGGTGATAACCATTCCCACAGATATACTTTGGCCACAAGACTTTCCTGTATTACTTCAGAAGGAAGTTCTGTACCTTCACCTATTACAGAGGTTGCTTGCTTTAGAGGAAGATGTTCCACCTAATCTCTGGCATATCAATCAGTTCGTCAGAAACTTCTTGTGCCCTGAACATGAATACCTTCCTGAATCATGGCTGTTTGAGGAGATGTTGCAGAGAAAGAAAAGTTTTGTGCTACCAAGACAATCTTCACAGCTAAAGAGAGATGGTTCTTACTTTTCTGAGTCAATTGATGGTTTTATGTGATAGTCCTAATCTCATCTCATCCTTGCTCAGGAAAAAGAGCGCATGATTTACTTTTTGTTCTCGTAATGTGTTTTCCCTTTCTGTAATGTGATCGTTATCTAGTAATGTATTTCCCCTTTTCGTAATGTGACAGTTGTGTTCTTTGTGTTCTGGAAGTTCCAATTTTTTTAGGTGATTTTAGGAAGTCCAGTTTTAGGTGATGTAGGGAAAAGTCTTGTTCTAGGTGATTAGGAAAGTAACCTGACTCTATTGCCCAACTGATAAGGCACTGGTCCAAGCTTAAATGTCTAGAGATTCTCAGTTTTCCTATGCCATAAGTATCTGCCATGGTCCCTAGATAGAGCCAATTATTGTACCCAACCAAAATTTTTGCTTCATTAAGACATTTTGGAAAAGTCTAGAAAATTTTTCGTCAAAAATTCAAAAAAGCAAAATTTCTAAAAATAAAAATTTCTATTTTTAGAAATTTCTAAAAAGAGACGTCAAATTAGGTTTTCTGGGTTTCTTCAGATATGGATGCTGGCAAAACTTTCTAAAAATTGAAATTTTCTAAAAATAGAATCTCTGACTCAGGTGTTGCACTTGATTCTCATTGGTCGATTTTGCTTTACAATCGACGGGGTTCAGACAGAATCTTCAAATGACCAAGTTTTCTCTACTAGGTTATTTCTACTTTTTCAGAAGGTGAAGCATGAGCTTGGAAGTCATCAATAGAGAAAGTTCATCTACCAGAGCTCGTTGACAAGTTTTCAATGTTGTTCCAATGACGCAGAACCGACGAACAATCGTTGACTCGACAACGCACACAAAACGATGCAAGATGGATCCAAGGTTGATTGAAAAGTTGGAGAATCATAAATTTGACTAAGTGTTTCCAAACCAGGTGCCCCAGGTGACTTGGGGAGCCCAACCTCTCCAGTGTTAGATTTTTTCATTTTTTTGAGAAACATAAAAAATGCTTCCGACAGCTCTTTCCCGGTTGGTCAAACTTGGTCAAAAGTTAGTCAAAGCTAGGATTTCATCACAAATATGTTCAGACTTCTCAGATCACCCTCCATCCCACCTCGACAGTCATCAAAACGGCAGAAATTGAAGATCAAACAAGAGCTGTGGGTACGGAAAATGAGAAAAGGTATAAATTTTGAATTTTTTAGAAAATTTTCTAAGGCATGGCAAACCAAGCATCCTAGGTGACTTGGGGCATCCAAACTCTCCAGAGTTAGTTTATTTTTGAAGTTTTTCTCAATAAACATGAATCTCCTTTTGTCAGCCTGATTTGGTTCAGAGTTGATCAGTTTGGCATGTTTTTCGAGGCAAACAGAAGGTACAGTCAAATTAGTTTTCATTAGGCCTACCTATCTGCCAGATCATCAGACTTAGTTTCATCCTAGTTGACACAAATCGATAGCCAAACAGGGGTCCTCCACCACTGAAATGTGCACGCAAATCGAGAAATTGAAGAAGTTACAAAAAATTGAAAAAATGGCTAAGTTTGGTGAAACCAGGTGCCCCAGGTGACTTGGGGTGCCCAACTTGAGTAGTGTTAGAATATTTTCCATGTACACAATGTTTTCCGATAGTTTTGTGCCCAATCTTCGCCCATTGGCAGTTTTCAGGAGGTCAAACTTGGTCAAATGATGTCAAATCATCAGTCGGAGGTGAAAAATTGAATCTCAGTTGATAGGTCTCCAAAATGTCAGGATCAGTCAGCTTTTTCAGTCAACAGTGACATTTTTCTACCTTGTTGAACTCAGAGACAGGCCATATTTAAGTCAAAACGAGTGTTGAAGTGTTGAAAATGAAGAAAAATTGGCTAGCACTTCTTTCAACTCGCGTGTTTGATGACATCATCAAAAGAAGATATTTTTTGTCATCTCACACATGAAGCCATAGGCAGCTAAAAATAGGGATTCTTCCTATTCGAAGACATCCACTTGGATTTGTGCTTTAAAAATTGCTTTCTTCATGGATGAGGTCCAAGTTTTATTCTCTCACAAATAAAGCTGCTTTTTTGCCCTAAAGATCTATAAAGACAAGCATTTGGCTTCTTTATTTTATTATCTTTTGCAGGTTGCATTTAGAGGAAAGATTTTTATTTTTCTTTCAATGAAGATTCAAAGACCCAAACCAAGTGCTTTTTCAGTGTTCTTCATAGTTTTGGGTTGAGGAAGAAGAGAGGCTCGCTTTGTTAGGGTCCTTGTTTCAAGGGGATCATTTCTTAGAAATCCAACCAGAGCTTTTCAAGTTTTCATCAAGATGGGTCCATCCAGATTATTATCTTCTTGAAGATTGGAGTTTTGCCTTTTTTTTTGGGAATCTACTTTTTCCTGCTTTTTCAAGAAAATCTCCGCTTTTTGAAAATCTGACAATCTTGGTTGCTTTGAAACAGAATTGCCTACAAAACCCATGTGTCAGCATTTTTATTCACTCTCTGTTTTTTTCTAAAAATCCACAAGAAATTTTCAGCCATTTGTCCAAGATTTTTCTGACATAGGCATGTTCATAGTCAATTTTCAAATCTTCCAATATGTAGTACTCTCCAACACAAATCAAGCACAAAATGGCGTTGGTTCACGATTACCTGAGAACTTGTGAAATAGACTTGCATAAAGTTCTTCCAGTAATCAATTTACACTCTTTGGAGGATGCAGGCAATAATGCTATTATGAATCTAGGACACTCCAGTTTGCTTGCAGTGGCATCCTTTCCCATCTCAATGCAAAGTATCGAGTTTGTAATTGCTTGCATGACGCATTACAATTCAGTCACAAGAGAAATCCAGTGAAGAGATGGCCACGTACTCTACAGCCTGAGGTCAAATGACATAGAGAAGTGTTTTACAATACCTATTTGGAGAGAAAACTTAACTATTTCACTTGAAGAATGCAAGAGGATTTGGAACAATGATAAAGAAAAATATTGGAAAAAGATTGGTCAGAGATGGTTAAAAGAGAAGTAGAATGTCATGCCAAAGAACATTGGACATGAAAAATTCAAGGAGGAACATGCAATAATGATTACTCTGCTAAGTCAGATCACGGGTCAAGCAGATGCAAACAAGTTCCAGCCTTGGATGTTTTACATCATGTCCCAGATTGTTGATGGAACTGAATTCTATGACTGGTTGGCACTCATCAGTGATAGTCTCCACCAACAAATAATTGATTTTCAAAAGGCTCATGAATTCCACATCATATCATACCTGTCTATTTGATGGCTTTTTAGGGTCAATTCAGAGGTTTGAATGTTGTTGGAACTCTGGGTACTCAGCATGTTTATCATCATTTCCCGCAGTTAGAAATCTCTCAAGCTAAATGACATTACAGGTGGGTGAATGATGCATTCTTGATGCATGCAGTGCGAGAGATGGACAATGAGTTGCATATACAATTTTCAGCAGATGATAGAATAGGAATGGCAGAATGGGCTGATTGGTTTATCCAATTTCTTACTTTTTCTTACATTAGAGTATATGGCTTCTCAGGAGAGCCAGCCATGTTGCCAAGATATCCTACAGATGAATTAGCATTTATGGAATTTTTGAGGCAATCCTATGAAGTTCATACATTTTTACGTAGTAGACGCAAGATAACTTTCAATTTTCCACTTGGGATGAGCATTTATAGATGCAGATCTAGAGCAGATGCCAAGGCAATTGGTAATGAATCATCTAGATATGGTGTTAAGTTTTTTGATAGGAGATCTTCATATGATCCCCATGGTGTTTATGCATCACATCTTGGTCAGAATTGTACGCACAAGCATGCGGTTGAAGACTTCTGGGCTAATTGTGCTGATGAGTTTGAAGTATGAGAACGCAGTTACAACATGTTATCTCTTTAATAGATGTCTGATATCCTATCAGAAGATATAGAGGGTTTGACAGAGAGTGGTGAATTTCTACTTCCCACGTATTTTAGAGACCAAAGTGAGCAACAACTGTTGACACCAGTTAATTGGTCAGTAAAAGAGAGCACTTCCATTGAAGAAAGAACGAGTCGAGTGGTTAAAAATAGTTTGATGTTCTTGAAGACTAAGCAGAAGGGTGATATTCTATTAGCAGAGCTGCCAGTTGTGCAACCATCAGAGCCTTCCACTTCCAACCCAAAATAAAGGGTAAAAGCTATGAGCGTTCTCCCAGAAGGAACAAAAATGGCTAAGTTAAACAGGAAAAAGGATGCGTCTCCAACTCATGTCCAGTAGGAACAACCACCAGTTGAACTAGAGCTTTCTATTGAACCAATGCTGCATGTTGAAGTGCTACCTCCAGATCATGTTTCTCCACCTTCTTCACTAATCACTTCTCCTATCCACATAGATTCAGAGCCAGATTCACCAGTTCACAACTCTAATGCACACATTGATTTATTAGGAGTTGATGATATTAGAACTGAATTTCCAAGAGATGAAGGCTCAACCTGGCTTGAAAACATTCTGGGAAGGAAGAGGAGAAAGCCCTCATATCAGTTGGATTTGACAGAGCTTAAAAGTGTCTACCAAGACACACCAGATAAGAAGATGAAGAAGCAGGTTCGCATTGAGAAGAACGCGGATGGAGAAATAATCTTTGAAACTGCAACACCGTTAGAAAATAGAAGTGCTGATGGTGTCAAGGTTGATGACTTCATGGTTGTCAAAGCTAACCTTGGCAGAAGTACCTGCCATACAGATGTAAATCTCTTCGAGATTGTAACTGATAATTTGAAGGAAAGGGTGTTGAAAGATGGAGAAGACAAGGCAACTCTCAAACCTGAAGTCAGACAGCTGTGGCAGTACATTTCTAACCTTTTCCATGGCACTTCACAAGCTGATTTATTTCTTCCACCAAATCTTGAATCACCAGCCGATCAACGACATTTTAGTCAGTTGGTTCTCTATGGGAGGCACATGAATAGTTGGGAGGAAGAATTTGTGACCAAAGGGAGAGTTGTGCTTTTAGATGTTTATCAATTGAAGTACAACGCTCATGATTTACACCAAGGCATACAGGGATTGCGATAGACCATGGCAGAAAATAGACCGGTGTTTGAGATCATTATCTCTAACTTGAAGATTGCACTTGATACTGTTGATTCAGCTTAAGATAAGAAGACAGTTTCTACTTGGAAGGCGCAATACCTTTTCAAAGTAAAAACTTATGACAGCATGATTTCAGAGTTGACATAATGGAAAGAAAAGGTAGTCAACATCCTGAAGTTTGTCAGATCCTTTATTTCTCAGATTCTGTGTTCATATGAAAGAGAAGATGGTACGCTGTATGATCTTAGGGAAGTGCAAGCAGAGTTCCAGACTCTCGTCCGCAGCAATTTTAATGATGATATTAGTGCCGGCAAGATGAGTCGTTTTGCCACAATGACAGTGAAATTTGACAAGGTTGTGGGTGAAGTTCATGAATTTCTTCAGATGGTTGCAAGTGGTGAAGAAATGTTAGAGAGTCAGAATATCATTCTAGAGAGTATCAGTGTTCCTGGCAGAGATGTAGTCACTCACTTTTTAGAAGATATTGTTTCCCAGAATATCAACGGATGACATCACCAAAAAGCTAGAATGTTGATGAGGATGCATTTCAAAAGAAAGCAACTTTAAAACATATGCTTTTTATTTTAAAGCATGTGCTTTCATCCTAAGCTCATCCATTCTATATTTAGAAAGAAATCACCTTATGATAGTTGGAATCTTCTTTGCTTTAAAGTAGATTGCTTTAAAACATTTATTTATTGTATCTTTGTCTTAGAATAGTAATAAAGCTTACGAGTTGGCAAGTTAGGGTTAATCAAGGAGATTTTAGGGTTCCCTACTCCTTTGATTTTAGTATGAATAAGGGCATCCTTGCCCATTGTATGTAATGGTAATTGTGATAGCAAATGTGCTATGCCTATTCTAGCCTGCAAATCTTGATATTCCAAGTGTCTGTTCACTTTGTGTAATCTGTTCTCTGGTGTTTGGTTGCTTGTTGTATGCCTACCTTTTGCTGTGATATTGCTGTCCTGAAGTTAAGCCAACTTTGTGATATTGAATAGAAGTCTCATGCCTATTTTTCTCTGATATTCTATCTCGATTCATCAAGTTATCATCATCAGATGTGTAGCTTTTGTAGCTTTTAATTCATCTTTCATCATTAAAGTACTTTTAGTCTTGTGATGTTAATCTGGAAGAACATTGCTTAAGTTTTTGTGTTAACAATCATTCTTTGTTCACTTTTAATTTCCTTTGCTCTGAATTTACTCAAGAGATTAAAAGCGTTGTTAGTCTTTGCTTAGTTGTAGTGGAAGTTTTAGAAAAAGGAAAAAACCTCTTCTGCAGCGTTTAGAGTTTTATAACCTTCTGCTCGCAGTTGAGAATCAAAAAGAAGATAGGTGAAGTTTCATTTAATTTATCTTTTTAGTGAACATCAGAAAGAAAGGGAACTCCCCCTTCCAATAGGAGAGCAATTTATCTATGCATAGCTATCCGTTTCCAAATCACATTCCAGAGGTGCGAATTAAAATGCCAATAGTTTTCTGGTGCCCACCATGGGGCACGAGACATAAAACTTCAAGCAAGCTTAGGCTTAAGTCACAAGAATGACTCTATGGCATCCTTCTGCTCCAATTCAACAACCAAATCTTACACCACCTACTATTCAACCAAATCTTATACGAGTGGAAGGAGGGCAAATGGACATCATTAGTAGCATAAGGAGTTTCATATTTGCACAAAAGGAAAGTCCTGATAAGTGGAGAAACACCTCTGCTATCCTTGACGAAGAAGAACATAGAGTAGATCTTGCGAAAGGAAGACCAGTATTACCACCTCCTACGTGGTAATAGATAATCCTGGTTCACAGGGTTTATTCAGGAAGGGGAAAAGGCGGTGCTACGGATCCTTTCTTTCAAGATCTTGATTCTGTAGAAGTTGGAGAAGCATCCAACATAGTTCAAAAAGTTCTAACAGTTCCTAAAGTCAAATAGGAAGAATTACAAGAAGACCCAGTAACCCAGCCTAGAGCAATGGGTGATGCAAATAACAACAATCACAGTGATCCAAATCAAAGGTGACCACCACCATTGCCTTGGGGTAACAACATTGGAACTTTGGCCCTGCAAGCACATCATGAGTTACCAAAGGGGTCAAGTAAGCACTTTCCCTGGTTCCATGGTGATGGAACTCAACATCCTGATGAACACATCTCTGCATTCACAACGGCTTATAATGTTTTGCATGTATCACATGAAGATGTTTCTATGCGTCTCTTCATTGAGACTCTCATGGGAAATGCTGCTGATTGGTTCAATCATTTGGAGCTAGGCATCATTACAAGTTGGACAACTATGAGTGAGAAATTCTTGGCAAGGTTCAAGCCTACCAAAGACGGTTATAGATTGTTTGCCCAACTCTCAAATTCAAAGATGAAAAATAATGAACCAATGAGGGAGTTTGTGGCAAGGTTTAATCGCCTAGTTATGCATCTTTCTCATACACTTAATCCATCTCCACAAATTCTATTGAGCAGTTTCATTAATGCTCTACCTTCTGAGATAGCCTTCTTTTTGAGATCAGCTAATGAAACAGAATTATCCAATGCACAAGAAAATGCCATAAAGTTAGAGGATGACATGATTACCTATGGCAAGATGAAAATGGATTCAATCAGGCCTCTTGTTTAGAGTTCTATGGATCCACTACTACATAAGGTAGCAAATGAAGTGACTATCATGAAGAGATAGTTACCTACTCAGGGGCAACCTGCACAACAGCCATATCAGTCACCACAACAACAGTACCAACCATAGCAACCATATTAGCCTAATAGGAACTATTTTTAGCCTTTGAATAATTACAGGCCCAGGTTACCAGTACCACCACCAAGACAAGCAGTTGATACTGCCCAAAATGCAATGTTTTGTTCCTTTCATGAGACAGATGCGCATACTGGAGCCACATGTCCTAAAAATTTAAGAATGAATCAAATCATGGGATATGCTGATGCTACACTTATTTCAAACATTGTTCCTTCTCCAAGTGTGAATGTTGTCTTACCACAGACAGACAACTTCGATGGTGACTCCACTACGGGATACTTCCAGAACAAACCCATTATAATGAAAGAAGAACAAGACAATTTTCATCAATATTCTCTTGCAGTGAATCATGAAAATCTTTCAACTCCTGTGTTTACACGTACTTAGCATTTTAAAGCACAGAAGGAAGGAGAGGATAGACAAAGACCAAAAGAAAAGGAGAAGGAAGTGGCTTCCACTTCCAATGCTAAGCCACCACATGAAAATGTCCAGGATGCTCAAAATTCATCTTCAACAAATTTTGATATAGTGGATTCCATGATGAAGACAAAGGTGCAGATTTCTCAGCTAGAGTATCTTTAGGACCATCCAGATCAGCTAGAGAGAATTGTAAAGTATGTTAAGAAAGAGATTGTCATACAACCAATGTTGCTTGAATCTTCCGTTCCAGCAGGAGAGAAGCCAAATCCCTTCTATATCTCTCTATATATTGGAGGCTATAAATTGACCAATTGTATCATTGATTCAGGAGCCTCAAACAACATCATGCCTTTGCAGGTGATGAATTCTTTGGGACTCTCATGCACCAAAATGCATGACAAGTGCTATTCGCTTGAGTCTAAATCAGTGCCATTGGTTGGACAACTAAAGGATGCTCAAGTACGATTGGCATCTTGCCGCGAGAAGAAAATAATGATGACTATCTTGGTAGCCAACATTCTAGCTAGTGACAAGATGCTGCTAAGTAGAAGCTTCTGCAAAGATCTTAGAGGAGAGATACAATTGGATTGGTCATCTGTGACCATTCCTTTAAAGAAAGGTAGTTTCAAATTGGAACATGAAACCAAGTCACGGTTCACGGTGGTGAAATCTCAGGATCCTCAAGCACAAGTTCTATATCAAGAGACGGGTCCTAGTACATATGTTACGCTGTCTGAGATAATTAAAGAAAATCAGGAGGATGTCTATGTGGTCGACAAATCAGAGAAAGAATCTAAGGAAATGTACAACTTACAATCTTTCTTTGAGGAAGAAGAAGTGCGACAATCTTTTCAAGGAAAAAATAATGATGAATCAGATTTGTCTTTCTTGTCTTTTGAAGGCTGGTTTGAAGAATCTGTGTCAGATATATCCAAAGGAGAGACCAAAGAATTTTTGCAAGTGAAGCAAGAGCATGATCTTCTTTTTGAAGATGATTTCTTCCTGGAAGAATTTTTCAGAACTGGTGATCATATGGAAGTTTGATTATCAGATCTAAATTGTTTTCAACATCAGTGGGAAAGTGATTCTTCAATAGAAGATACTACAGTCTTTTCTTTACAATATAGCCCGTCTTCACCTGCATCTCAGGAATCTTTCATACACACTAGTGAAGAGGACGATG
This sequence comes from Cunninghamia lanceolata, assembly GCA_027924645.1. Taxonomy (NCBI): domain Eukaryota; kingdom Viridiplantae; phylum Streptophyta; class Pinopsida; order Cupressales; family Cupressaceae; genus Cunninghamia; species Cunninghamia lanceolata. Next base: position 14,274,681 of record BSBN01000854.1, read on the forward strand.
TTGAATCTGTTTATGAACCTGTACAAGAAAAAGACTTTATTGATGCTATGCAACCAATGTGAAACACAACATATGAAGAGGTTGATGGAGAAGAGGAGTTCATGGAATATTTAGTTTTGGTCACTAAAGAGGATGATATTGAAAAATTAGAAATTCTTGATAAATGTCTTCTGAGATACACTGTGTGTGAGATTGATCAAGAAGATGAAGAGGAAGAGGAAACATATAACTCAAATGGATCTCTCTTTGATTCTACTTACTTTACAGAAGAAGAAAGATACATGAATGCTAAAGATGAAGTGATGCTGGATATCCGCATTGAAGAAGATCACTCTACAAAGGATGATGAGATTCTAGGTAATGAATGGGAAAGTGAGCTATCAGGTGAAGATGTTCAAGAGTTTGAGCATTCAGAGCTTGATAATTCATCAGAATCTAGAGAGTGGATGGATGAAAACACAACCAACGAAGAAGAAGAAGCTCCTGAAGCACTGGAAAAATGGGCAACAACAGTTGTGGATCCTATAAGCCAACAATTAGTAATGAGAGTTGTGTATGAGCAACTTGCACCTTTTCCGGAAGATGATGCATTCACTAAGTACAAAGTTGTGTATGTGCAAGATATAAATGAAACCCATATTCAATAAATGGTGATAACCATTCCCATAGATATACGTTGGCCACAAGACTTTCTTGTATATCTTCAGAAGGAAGTTCTATAAGTTCACCTATTACAGAGGTTGCTTGCTTTAGAGGAAGATGTTCCACCTGATCTCTGGCATATCAATCAGTTCCTTAGAAACTTCTTATGGCCTGAACGTGAATACCCTCTTGAATTGTGGCTCTTTGAGGAGATGTTGCAGAGAAAGAAAAGTTTTGTGCTACCAAGACAATCTTCACAACTAAAGAGAGATGGTTCTTACTTTTCTGAGTCGATTGATGGTTTTATGTGACAGTCCTAATCTCATCTCATCCTCGCTCACGAAAAAGAGTGCGTGATTTACTTTTTGTTCTCGTAATGTGTTTCCCCTTTCTGTAATGTGATCATTATCTAGTAATGTATTTCCCCTTTTCGTAATGTGACAGTTGTGTTCTTTGTGTTCTGGAAGTTCCAATTTTTTTAGGTGATTTTAGGAAGTCTGGTTTTAGGTGATGTAGGGAAAAGTCTTGTTCTAGCTGATTAGGAAAGTGACCTGACTCTATTGCCCAACTGATAAGGCACTGGTCCAAGCTTAAAAGTATAGAGATTCTTGGTTTTTCTATGTCATAAGTATTAGCCATGGTCCCCAGGTGACTTAGGGCACCCAACCTCTCCAGTGTTAGATTTTTTTCACGTTTTTTGATAAACGTCAAAAATGCTTCCGTCAACTCTTTCTCAGTTGGTCAAATTTGGTCAAAAGTTAGTCAAAGCCAGGATTTCATCACAGATATGTTTAGACTTCTTAGATCACCCTTCATCCTACCTCGATAGCCATCAGAACAACCGAAATCAAAGATCAAATAGGAGCTGTGGGCACGAAAAATGAGAAAAGGTAGAAATTTTGAGTTTTTCAAAAAAAATTCTAAGGCATGGCAAACCAGGTGCCCCAGGTGACTTGGGGCACCCAAACTCTCCAGAGTTAGTTTATTTTTGAAGTTTTTCTCAAAAAACATGAATCTCCTTCCATCAGCCTGATCTAGTTCAGAGTTCATTAGTTTGGCACATTTTTCCAGGCAAACAAAAGGTATAGTCAACTCAATTCTCATCAGGCCTACCTATTTGCTAGATCATCAGACTCAGTTTCATCCCATTTGACAGAAATCAACAGCCAAATTGGGGTCCTCTGCCACTGGAATGTGCACGCAAATTGAGAAGTTGAAGAAGTTGCAAAAAATTGAAAAAATGGCTAAGTCTAGTGAAACCGTGAGCCCTAGGTGACTTGGCGCACCCAACTTGAGTAGTATTAGAATATTTTCCATGTCCACAGTGTTCTCTGACAGTTTTGTGTCCAATCTTTGTCTGTTGGTAGTTTTCAAGAGGTCAAACTTGGTCAAACAATGTCAGATCGTCAGTCGGAGGCCAGAAATGGAATCTCAGTTGATAGGTCTCCAAAATGTCAGGATTAGTCATCTTTTTCAGTCAACAATGATATTTTTCCACCTTGTTGAAGTTAGAGATAGGCCATATTTAAGTCAAAATAAGTGTTGAAGTGTCGAAAACGAAGAAAAATTGGCTAGCACTTCTTTCAACTCGCGTGTTCGATGACATCATCAAAAGAAGGTATTTTTCATCATCTCACACATGAAGCCATAGGCAGCTACAAAATAGGGATTCTTCCTATTCGAAGACATCCACTTGGATTTGTGCTTTAAAAATTGCTTTCTTCATGGATGAGGTCCAAGTTTTACTCTCACACAAATAAAGCTGCTTTTTCGCCTTAAAGATCTATAAAGACAAGCATTTGGCTTCTTTATTTCATTATCTTTTGCAGGTTGCATCTAGAGGAAAGATTTTTATTTTTCTTTCAACGAAGATTCAAAGACCCAAACCAAGTGCTTTTTCAGCGTTCTTCATAGTTTTGGGTTGAGGAAGAAGAGAGGCTCACTTTTTCAGGGTCCTCGTTTCAAGGGGATCATTTTTCAGAAATCTGACCAAAGCTTTTTCAGTTTTCATCAAGATGGGTCCATCTAGATTATTATCCTCTTGAAGATTGGAGTTTTACTTTTTTTTTGGGAATCTGCTTTTTCCTGCTTTTCAAGAGAATCTCTGCTTTTTCAAAATCTGACAATCTGGGGTGCTTCAAAACAGAATTGCCTACAAAACCCATATGTTAGCTTTTTTTCTCACACTTTACTTTTTCTAAAAATCAGCAAGTAATTTTCAGCCATTTGTCCAAGATTTTTCTGACATAGGTGTGTTCACAATCAATTTTCAAATCTTCCAATATGCAGTACTCTCCAACACAAATCAAGCACAAAACGACGTTGGTTCATGATTACCTAAGAACTTGTGAAAGAGACTTGCATAAAGTTCTTCTAGTAATCAATTTACACTCTTTGGAGGATGCAGGAAATAATGCTATCAGAAATCTAGGACACTCCGGTTTGCTTGCAGCAGCATCGTTTCCCATCACAGTGCAAAGTATCGAGTTTGTAATTGCTTGCATGACGCATTACAATTCAGTCATAAGAGAAATCCAGTGAAGAGATGGACGCGTGCTCTACAGGTTGAGGCCAAATGACATAGAGAAGTGTTTTACAATACCTATTTGGAGAGAAAACTTAACTGTTTCACTTGAAGAATACAAGAGAGTTTGGAACAATGATAAAGAGAAATATTGGAAAAAGATTGGTCAAAGATGGTTAAAAGAGAAGTAGAATGTCATGCCAAAGAACGTTGGACGTGGAGAATTCAAGGAGGAACATGCAATAATGATTACTCTACTGAGTTAGATCATGGGTCAAGCAGATGCAAACAAGTTCCAGCCTTGGATGTTTTACATCATGTCCCAAATTGTTGATGGAACCAAATTCTATGACTGGTCAGCACTCATGAGTTATAGTCTCCACCAACAAATAATTGATTTTCAAAGGGCTCATGAATTCCACATGATATCATACCTTGTGTATTTGATGGCTTTTCAGGGTCAATTCAGAGGTTTGAATGTTGTTGGAACTCTGGGTACTCAACATGTTTATCATCATTTCCCGTAGTTAGAAATCTCTCAAGTTGAATGAGATTACAGGCGGGTGAATGATGCATTCTTGATGCATGCAGTACGAGATATGGACAATGAGTTGCATATACAGTTTTCAACAGATGCTAGAATAGTAATGGCAGAATGGACTGATTGGTTTAAGCAATTTCCTACTTTTTCCTACATCAGAGTATATGGCTTCTCAAGAGAGCCAGGCATGTTGCCGAGATATCCTACAGATGAAATAGCATTTATGGAATTTTTGAGGCAAGCCTATGAATTTCATACATTTTTGTGTAGCAGACGCAAGACAACTTTCAATTTTCCACTTGGGATGAGCATCTATAGATGTAGATCTAGAGCATATGCCAAGGCAATCAGTAATGAATCATCCAGATATGGTCTTAAGTTTTTCAACAGGAGATCTTCATATGATCCCCGTGGTGTTTATGCATCACATCTTGGTTAGAATTGTACGCACAAGCATGTGGTTGAAGACTTCTAGGCTAATTGTGCTGATGAGTTTGAAGTGCGAGAATGTAGTTACAACAGGTTCACTCTTCACTAGATGTCTGATATCCTATCAGAAGATATAGAGTGTTTGACAGAGAGTGGTGAAGTATTACTTCCCATGTATTTCAGAGACCAAATTGAGCAACAACCGTTGACACCAGTTAATTGGTCAGTAAAAGAGAGCACTTCAATTGAAGAAAGAACAAGTCGAGTGGTTAAAAATAGTTTGATATTCTTGAAGACTAAGCAGAAGAATGATATTCTGTTAGCAGAGCCACCAGTTGTACAACCATTAGAGCCTTCCACTTCCAAGCCAAAACAAAGGGTAAAAGCTATGAGTGTTCTCCCAGAAGGAACAAAAATGGCTAAGTTAAAGAGGAAAAAGGATGAGTCTCCAATTCATGTCTAGCAGGAACAACCACCAGTTGAACCAGAAGTTCATGTTGAACCAATGCTGCATGTTGAAGTGTTACCTCCAGATCATGTCTCTCCACCTTCTTCACTGATCACTTCTCCTATCCACATAGATTTAGAGCCAGATTCGTCGGTTCGCAACTCTGATGCACACACTGATTCATCAGGAGCTGATAATGTTAGAACTAAATTTCCAAGAGATGAAGGCTCAACTTGGCTTGAAAACATTCTGGGAAGGAAGAGGAGAAAGCCCTCATATCAGCTAGATTTGATAGAGCTTAAAAGTGTCTACCAAGACACACCAGATAAGAAGTTGAAGAAGTAGGTTCGCATTGAGAAGAATACGGATGGAGAAATAATCCTTGAAACTGCAACACCGCCAAAAAATAGAAGTACTGACGATGTCGAGGTTGAGGACTTCGTAGTTGTCAAAGCTAACCTTGGCAGAAGTACCCGCCATATAGATGTAAATCTCTTCGAGGTTGCAGCGAATACTTTGAAGGAAAGGGTGTTGAAAGATGGAGAAGACAAGGCAACTTTCAAAGCTAAAGTCAGACAGTTGTGGGAGTACATTTCTAACCTTTTCCATGGCACTTCACAGGCTGTTTATTTCTTCCACCAAATCTTGAATCACCAGCCGATCAGCGGCATTTTAGTCAATTGGTTCTCTATGGGAGGCACATGAACAGTTGGGTGGAAGAATTTGTGACCAAAGGGAGAGTTGTACTTTCAGAGCTTTATCAATTGAAGTACAATGCTCATGATTTATACCAAGGCATACAGGGATTGCAGCAGACCATGGTAAAAAATAGACCGGTGTTCAAGATCATTATCTTCAACTTGAAGATTTCACTTGATACTGTTGATTCAGCTGAAGATAAGAAGACAATTTCTACTTGGAAGGCACAATACCTTTTCACAGTAAAAACTTATGATAGTATGACTTCAGAGTTGACAAAATGGAAAGAAAAGGTAGTCAACATCCTGAAGTTCATCAGATCCTTTATTTCTCAGATTCTGTGTTCATATGAAAGAGAAGATGGTACCCTGTATGATCTCAGGGAAGTGCAAGCAGAGTTCCAGACTCTCGTTCGTAGCAATTTTAATGATGATATCAGTGCTGGCATGATGAGTCATTTTGCCTAATGGTAGTGAAATTTGACAAGGTTGTGGGTGAAGTTCATGAATTTCTTCAAATGGTTGCACGTGGTGAAGAAATGTTAGAGAATCAGAATATTATTCTAGAGAGTATCAGTGTTCTTGGCAGAGATGCAATCACTCACTTTTTAGAAGATATTGTTTCCCAAAATATCAACGGACGACATCACCAAAAAGCTAAAATGTTGATGAGGATGCATTTCAAAAGAAAGCAACTTTAAAACATATGCTTTTTGTTTTAAAGCATGTGCTTTCATCCTAAGCTCATCCATTCTATATTTAGAAAGAAATCACCTTGTGATAGTTGAATCTTCTTTGCTTTAAAGCAAATTGATTTAATGTATTTATTTATTATATCTTTGTCTTAGAATAGTAATAAAGCTTGTGAGTTGGCAAGTTAGGGTTAATCAAGGAGATTTTAGGGTTCCCTACTCCTTTGATTTTAGTATAAATAAGGGCATCCTTTCCCATTGTATGTAATGGTAATTGTGATAGCAAATTTGCTATGCCTATTTTAGCCTGCAAATCTTGATATTCCAAGTGTCTGTTCACTTTGTGTAATCTATTCTCTAGTTTATGATCGCTTGTTGTATGCCTACCTTTTGTTGCAGTATTGTTTTCTTGGAGTTGTGCCAACTTTGTGATATTGAATAGAAGTCTCATGCCTATTTTGCTCTGATATTCTATCTCGATTCATCAAGTTATCATCGTCAGATGTGTAGCTTTTGTAGCTTTCATTTCAGTTTTCATCATTAAAGTACTTTTAGTCTTCTGATATTAATCTAGAAGAAAATTGCTTAAGTTTTTGTGTTAACAATCATTCTTTGTTCATTTTTAATTTCCTTTGCTCTGAATTTACTTAGTAGATTAAAAGCGTCATTAGTCTTTGATTAGTTGTAGTGGAAGTTTTATAAAAAGGAAAAAACCTCTTCTGCAACATTTGGAGTTTTATAACCTTGTGCTGGTAGCTGAGAATAAAAAAGAAGGTAGGTGAAGTTTCATTTAATTTATGTTTTTAGCAAACATCAACAAGAAAGGGAACTCCCCCTTCCAATAGGAGAGTAGTTTATCTATGCATAGCTGTCCATTTCCAAATCGCATTTTAGAGGTGTGAATTGAAACGCCAACAAACCTATTCTAATTATTTACAAGAATCCCAAAACCAAACTCAGAAATATGGTTTGAGATGAATCCCATTAACTGGGATCAGAAGGGATTCACCAATCAGCTTAGAAAGTTGGAAGGTATTAGCTTGCTTACAACTAATGATAATATATGAGCCACACCATAAGGCATCAAAGTTGGAATGCCTCCTAGCCTTAGCTTTGTCCTCATTCAATTTTAGCACTAAGTCTCCCTCTTGGAAGACTCTGTTAGTTGATATTCCGTCAAATGTTCTCTTGACTTGATCTTGGAGGGCCTCAAGAGTCTTCATGGAAGCATCCCTCTTCTCCTCTGGCTCCATCAGTTCAGCAAATCTCACTATCATGGCATCATCTTCCAGTTTTTTGAACTATTGTACAAGCTCAAGGGAAGGCAACTCTAGTGATAATGGAAGTTTTGTTTCCCTTCCATAAAAAAGCATGAAGGGTAAATTGCCAATGGCTCTCTTGGGCGTAATTCTATCAGTCCAAAGAGTTTCTTTCAACTTGGAATGCCAAGTCTTTTGGTTGTCTTTGATTGTTCTCTTGATGATTTTGATCAGGTTTTTGTTAGTAGACTCAGCTAGGCCATTCCCATGAGGATAGTAGTTGGAAGATGTCTTCAAGTAAATTCCATATTTAACTTCCCATTTACTAATTTTTGTGCCTACAAAGGCCTTAGCATTATCAGAAATGATGGTGAATGGGACACCAAATCTTGTAACTATACCTTCAAGGAAATCTAGAATGGATGCCTCTATGGCATTCTTCAAAGCAACTACCTCTGTCCACCTTGTGAAATAATCAGTGGCTATTAAAATCCACTTGTGGCCAACACTGGATGGTGGATTAATCATTCCAATGAAGTCCAAACTCCATTGGGAAAATGCCTGATCAGTCTAAATTGGATGCAAGGGAAGAGCTACCAACCTCTATTTTCTTGCAAATAAGGCACATTCCTTATAGCTCCTTACCCATCTATGGGCATCTCTGAATAAGTTAGGCTAGTAATAACCAACCCTCATAATTTTTACAACAATTGTTCTTGGTGAAAAATAGCCACTTGCGTCATTGTGGAATTCTCTCAACACCCTTCTGGTTTGATTATACTCTATGCATCTTAAAAGAACTCCATTGATTTCTTTCCTAAATAGGACACCATCAACAAGAACATATGGGATACATTGAAGTCTGAAATACCTCATTTTGGCTTGATCCAGGCCATTTGGGCATTTACCTGACTGTAGAAAGGTAGCCATTCATGCTACTAGTCAGTTGGGGTGTGAAACTCAGTTGGATAGACCTGTTCAAGGGCATAAATTGTGTCATTTCTAGCTCTAATGTATGTTGTCATCTGCTCACACAATCCCTTACCCCTTACCAATTTGGTGATGTTGATATTCACGTCATATTCCATGACTTTTGTGATCCACCTAGCTCTCTTCTTATTGACATATCTACTCAAAAGAACTCTTTCACACCAAGATGGTTCACCATTAGTTGCATCTTGTTGTTTGAAACAATGTGCTTGAACTTTTTGAGTGCTTTCACCACATTAAACACTTGCTTTTCAACAAAGTAATAATTAATCTCATAATCTTTCAAAGTTTGACTAAAAAAAGAAATTGGTTGCTCCAATTTTTCTTCATTTTCTTGCATCAGGATCGCTGAAATACCCTCTTTGCCCTCAAAGGCATAAAGGATAAAATCCTTCTCATAATTAGGGTTCACCAGCATAGGAGCTTGTGTAATATCATGTTTAATAGCTTCAAAACTATCCCTACCTTCTTTTGACCACGTGAAAGCAGTATTTTTCTTTGGCATGGAGGTGAGAGGTTTTTCTATTGAAGCAAAATTACGTATGAACCTCCTCACAAAATTGATCTTTCCTAGGAAGCTTTGCAGGCCCTTCTTGTGATTGGGAAGGGGAAGGGACAGAATTACACTTGTTCTTTCTGGGTCAATGGCAAGTCCTTCCTTTGAAACTACATGTCCCAAAAATTTACCTTTTGGGACAACAAAATACACACTTCTTTGGATTCAATGATATATCATATTCTCTACATCTTTCAAAGACTTTTCTTAAATGACCTAAATGGTCAACTGCATGCTTAGAATACATAGTCAAATCATCAAGATATACTAAAATAATATCATTGATTAGGCCTTTGAAGGCCAAATCCATTGCTCTTTAGAAGGTTTCCCCAGCATTAGTCAACCCAAAAGGCATCTTTTGGTAAGCCACGGTACTCCATTTGGTGGTAAAGGCCATTTTGTACTGATATGATTCTTTTACAAGAATTTGGTTATACCCTGAGTAGCCATCTAGGAGTGAAAACCTTTCAGTTCCTACCATTGTTTGTAGGATCTATTTCATTTAAGGAAGTAGATAATAATGGTATTTAAGGGTGGCCTTGTTTAGGTATCTAAAGTCCACACATAATCTGATTTCCCCACTCTTTTTCCTAACTAGAACTAGGTTAGCCACCTAGTAGGAGTGTTTGATTGGATAGACAATTTTGGCCTCTATGAGTTTGGACAACTCTTTCCTCATCAATGGCTCAATTCTGGGATTGACTAGCCTTTGCTTTTGCCGAACAAGTTTTGCATTGGGATCTAAATCAATATTGTGTTGAATTAAACCAAGATCAAAACATTTTAGGTCCCTATAATCCCAAGCAATTAAATCATTAAACTCATTACAAAGCCCAACAAAACATTGTCTTTCAACTTCATCACATTTCTTGCTATGCTTTAGAAATCTACCCTGTGGAATTTCCACCTCTTCATAGTCTTCTTTTTTTACCATCATATTCATTTTCTCCCTTTTGGGTTGATCATCAACACCAAATATGTTTTCCAAGGTGATCAATACCTTGGGGAACTTGTTTGTCTTTAGTTGGATCACTTGATCACCATTCTGCTCTTGCAATTTTGACTGATTATTAACAACAAACTCTGCCTCCTCTTGCAAGAAATTGACAATTTGTTAGTCATTTTCAAACACCTGCTAGCTAGATACATTATTTGGGATAAATGGCCTTACTACAATTTTTACATGTTGATCTAAATTTTGTTTGACATTTTTAGGGATGTCAAATTGGACACCAACTGTAGCCAGCCTATTAGCATCTTTTCTTATTTCTCTAGGCACTACCTGGATATTGAAGGTGTCAAATTCTTCAATCAAGTCCTAGACTCTATGTTTATATGACTTCAACAAGTCATTCCTTGAAGCACTTTGTGATCTAATTTGGTTGACAAACAACGCACTGTCACCAAATGCTTGTAAAATTTTTAGTCCTCTCCTATGTGCTAGCCGCATGCCCTGAATAAAGGCGTCATACTTGGCCACATTGTTGGTGCAACCGAACTAAAATATGAAAGTAGAGAAATAACTCTCCTTCTAGAGTGAAACCAACACTACACTAGCACCTGCTCCATTTTTTCTCCTAGAGCCATCAAAATACATCTGTCGGCCACATTGTTGGTGCAGCTAAACTAAAATCTAAAAGCAGAGAAATAACTCTCCTTCTAGAGTGAAACCAACACTACACTAGCACCTGCTCCATTTTTTCTCCTAGAGCCATCAAAATACATTTGCCAAATCCCACTTGAATCCTCTTTTGACTTCACAAGGTTAGGGATGATGGCATCTTCATTGTGGATATAGTATGTACCTAGCCCTATTTTCTCTATATGATCAGGAGTATCAAATTGAAAACAATTTTCCCATTCATCAAGTAGTATATCTGGAATTTCTTCCATAGGTGTGGCAACCTCATGAATGTTGTCATCCTCCTCTAAATCATGGATTGTGCAGTTCATGTTGATAGGGTCAGGGGAATAAGGTTCTATATGATCTTTGGCATTAGGCTCAGCCTTAATGGTCACCTTAGTACCATACCTCATCCTAAACAACATATGGGACCAATCAGAGGATAGGTATCCACCTGTTTTAGCAGTGAAATCTCTAGACACACATATACCAAAGTATGCAGGGAGATCAATGACTGAAATGTCTTGTAAAATAGAGTAGCAAGGGATGCATGTAGGGTAAGCTTCAAATCTTTAACAACACCTATTGTCTTAATAGTAGTGCCATCTAGTTGCACTACCCCTTTACTCATAGGTTCATACTTGATGCCTAACTAGTCAGGTATTTCTTTAGGCATGATAGAGCTACCTTCCCCGGAATCAATCATGCAATTATGTAATAAATTATTGCCATTGATTAGGGAAACATAGAAAGGAGGGGGATTACTAATTTTGCTTGTGCTTGCCTCCTCTTTTGGTTGGCACAGGTTTATTGGGGTAGCTATTTTTTCTCTTGTTGTCTCTTTGGCAGGCTGATTGAAGCTTGTAAAGGTCTCCTGTAGTAAATCCCTCTAAGATGGAATAGACAGGGCTTCCCACATAATGACATTCAAGTTAGTCCATTTCATTTGATCAACTATGCTAAAAGGGATATGACTAACCTTCTAGGATACCTTTATAACAATAATGTCAACTTTAGATTGTTGACCAGCCTAGGGTTGTTGTTCTAGCATTGGATTTACTCTACCAACAACTTGATCTTCTTGTGTTGAAGGAGTCTTGGTTGTTACACCTTCATTTGTAGCCATTGGGGATGCATGAGAGGTAGATTCTTGACCAACTATAGGAACTAATGCATCCTTAATTATTCTTGTTTTGGATCTTGTGTTGTATCCTATTGGACTCATACCTTGATTAACACCACAGAAGTCATCATGCGTCCAATTCACCAAGGTAGAATTGTTTTGTATTTGTTCTTTTCCTCCCCCAATATCTTGACTGGAACTAGGCTGTTGCTCTGGAAGGGCTGATGGGTTTTGCACTGTCAAAGCCTGGTTGAACTATCCACTTTGGCATAAATTCTAATCATGGGGCTAATTGCATGGATAACACCAATCATTATCCTGAGCTATATTGTTCTTTGTAGGCACAAGAGGTCGGATGAGCTTGCAACATTAGGATTGATGGTATTTTGGGGCCTGATATAACTAGGTTGATTTTGCCTTTTTACATTGCCCTGATAAGGCTGCCTATTACTCTAGTGAGCTTGATTGAAGGGTTGATATGGCCCATTAGGCTAGGCCTAGTATCTCCTTTCCAACACCAATTCATTAGTCAATCTTCTTATTGTGGCATCTTTATCCTCTGATTGCTTGATTGAAGGGATAATCAGAGGAATTACAGGGGTGATTCTTGTAGTTATTGGTGCCACAACAAGCTGAATGACTGGTGCATCTGGATATAAGGGCATTGGGGGTCTTGGATAGATCTTCCCAGCTTGAGTATCCAAGACCCACCACCAATGATATGGGCTAGTGGGTTGAAGAGTCAAACAAAACATTAAAATATTCCCTAGAATTGTTGCTGAACCATTGCATCTTTATAGTTGAAAACATTGATCACCACTGCCAATAGTGCACTCACACATGACTTTGATCAGGCCCCACCGTGGAGCTTGCAGGCTTGCGAAACACTGACACTTAGCATCCCCCCGCACTATCTTAGAGGTAGGGATGGGTCCCACCAACGATACCATGGCGCTACGAGGAATACACTATATCAGCATATCAAGGGGACTATATTTCATGTCCCAGCAATATAGTACTATCACACCAATGTAATTGCACCTGAACGCTAGTACATTTGAGGAACCGTTCCTCAACATTCTCCCACTTGACGAAGAATGTACTAGCCACCAATCAATGCTAGAAGTCATTGTAGCAACATTCAAGATGTCCACCATCTTAGGCAACTGTTCCAGCCATCCTCCAAAGGAAAGGAATGAGCCATGGTGTATCTACAACAGTCTAAACCAAGACACCTCCAATAGATCCAATTGACAGCAAGGGATACAACATACTGCCATCACTCCACTGTACTCACAGCTTATACAAGAGCATCAACAACATCAACTCCACAGCTTCAACCTGACCACAACCATGAAGTCATTCTCCATAAACAAGATAGAACATCATCTAGAACAAATAACCAGAAAACTGACTTCCTCCATTGAACTGAACAAAACCCACGTGACTAAAAATAGCACACAAAGCAAGTGCTAATCCATCCAATCACCAGTACCTCAAAGGTATTAAAGAATATAGTAAACTCATGCCAACTACATAGCCAACCCATCAACTACAAATACAAGCTCCATGTGTTAACCAATTGAAGAAGACCAAATACATCCAAGAACTCCCACTACATGGGTAATGCAAATATGAAAATTATCAAGGCATACCAAGTCTACCAATAACATCATATAGAAAGTGTAAAAATCATGTAGCACCAAGGAAACATTGACAATGATATACAGAAAACTCTAAATAAACAACTCTCACCACCAGTCAAGAACTCTCCCAAGTTCTCCACACCCAACAAAGGAAAGAGTTAATAGAACCTCCATGTCATCACCCAAGAACATAAGTGAAAACACATGACCACAAGCTAGTGATCACAATAGCTCCAATCAAACCTCAAACCAATGTAATGTGAAACCAACTATCCAGGAAGATAACTGAGACAAAGAGAGAATCTTTGCACATCATATACCTATAGAAAATCCTCCTACACACACCTCTAAATGCCAACTATGTTAGGTAAGACCACCTCCACAAAACCCCATAGAGAACAACATAACAACACCCAAAGTCATTCAATCTCAAGAGATCAAACACAACAAATGTAACATGTAACCAACATGGATGTGAGCCTCTCAAACCAAAGAATATCAAGTTAATCCATTTCCCATCTCAGGAAATTAGCCCATAAACCATCTCCTAAAATCATCATAAATGAAAAATGCAATCCCAAGGAGATAACCATGCTATATATCACTCACAATGAAGCCTCTAGAACCATCTATTAGCAATTCAAGATCCATGTTCATGAAAGATTTGGAGACTCATGCTAAACCATCCTCAAATGAGTCTCCATAATCAATGACCATGAATCAACTCAATCCTATGAGAACCAAAGCATGAAACATAACACATTTGAAAGATATAATAGGTAAATATCGTTCAAATAATAAACTGCCAAGTAGACCGAGAGTGGGAAATGAGAATGCTCCTCCAGGATATGCAAGTCTTCATGACTCCTCCAAGAGCAATATCCTCACAGGTCTCTGTTGAACTCACGTCCAAACAAAGTGTAGACTCCTTAGACTTTCTGCTGAAATCTCATCAAGAGTAACCATCTCAACACACTTTTCTCATCTTAAGAGAAATATAGCCTCACCTCATTCTCCATGTATCCATGAGCACCTAAAAACAATCATCTCATGCTAAACTCCAAATGCATGACTACACCATCATGAAGTTCTCCAGCATATGACCAATGCACCCAAAAAATAGAGAATCACTAGATCACTGTCAAATCTCCAATCATCTGAATCAGGAACTTGTCATGACATCATGATCTTACTATCCCCCTTAGTAGATTCCATGCTCCAAGTGAACACAACACGGTCTCAAGACCAATGTATCATGCCAAAAATCTAATGCATAAACAAGAGTATACCATGACATAAAACAAACAAACTCTAAACCAACATCACTTGTCAAGCACCACCAACATCTCAACCAAAGACTCCATGAGTCCTCCATGGCTCCAAGATGTTACACATCTTTAAATGGTGTCCCTACAAAAGCAAAAGAACCCTTCTACAACTACAAGATCTAAGAGCTCCTCCTAGTAACATCTACAAAAATAAAGATCATTCATCACCAAGTGATGAATTCACAGTCATTGCTAAAGCTCCCACTAAACCATGATAACTGAGCTTTCTAGTCACCATGACCAATTCATCTACTAATCTGAAAATCCTCCAAGTCCACACATCAACATGTCCATCTGACAATCATACCAAGTGACACCAAGATCTTCAAACCAAGAAGAAAATATACCATCACTGTCAAAGACTTACACAAAGATGTGTATCCAAGTTTTTCATGACATCATGATACACATGCTACAGGTCCTCATCACTGACTATCCAGGTACCCAACATCATCCATCTTCTCATCTCAAAGAAACCACACCAATGTACAAGTGACCATAGACAAGGCCAAATAACAAGTCTGCATCATCACAGAATCAAACCTCATGGATATAGAAAGTCCACTTCTGAGTTGTCCCACAACAAACGTGTAGGTAAAGACAGCCCACAACATTACAGAACCTATAGATCTAACCAGTGCACCATGCAAACCCACTATCACATTGGAAACTACAAATATGAGATCTCAAAGAGAATAACTATGTAGACAACATGACTCAAACAACAGATTACTTACAAATCCAATTTTCCAAATATGTCCACAACTTGAACACCATAGTCTAAGAACCCATCAACCATCACCATAGAAATACTAAGTGATATATCACTTACCAGCACTCCCATGCAGAGAAAGATTCTCACCTTGTCAACACCATGCTCAGAGCATGCATGCAAAACTGCAACTATTTCATTCAGGAACACCCCAAAAGCTAGGGTCTAGAAAATAGCTTACCAGCAGCTTCACAAAACCATAAGTTTTTCTTGACCATGTAAAACTTGCAAAACTACTATGTTTGAAAAACACCCATGCACACCCATCTCCAATTCACATCTGGATGACTCAATAATTCTGAAACAATAACACCATAATAGTTTAAACCAGAATAATGGATTATCATGAATATGTATAGCCATAGATTTTAGGCAAAACTATAAAACCCTCATATCCAAGGAACATGAATCTGATCTATGCAAGTAAAAAACATCCTTAAAAGGAAACAACAGTTTAGGAAATTTAGGCCCACTTGTAGGCAAACTCCACAACTGCCAACATGTACATGCATCCGAGTGAGTCAGGCTATTATAGAAGCTTCCAGACCATCCAATGATCAACTCCAAAGCCTATATGCAATTAGGGTATACATAAACAATGTCTTCCAAAACCAGGAACAAACACCCATCATAAGCACATTACTCCATGGATAAACAACAACACAAGATTCTCCATATCATCAGGGAGCCTCTCACACAGACACCCAATATGAAAACTTTGCTGCAACACAATCACAAAGCAAAAAATCCAACCCCATGCATCAGGATTATTCTGCTGTCAACTAGGAGCCTGAGACCACATCATTGCAATATGACCAGCTCTAGTTTCTCCATCTTAACCATCCTTCAAGCTGCCTATTGTAACATGAAAACAAGATCAACTAGAAGACTTCCACTCAAACAAGGATCAATCATCAGCCAATTCCTTCTGATTTACTCAAGCTTGCCAGACTAAGAAATCTTCACAGAAGGAATACCTTGAACAAAAAACACCAGGAACAATCAAATCCTAGCAAAAGGCTCTGATACCAATTGTAAGGAAATGAGATCATCTCATAACAAACATCTAAGAACAGTAGTGTCTTAGGTAGATTTAAATTTCTTTAGATTGCCTCAAAAACACTCCCAACTATGCCGCAAAGTGGAATCAGACATAGTTCATTTCCCACCATTAATCATACTGAGGAAAATTCATGCAAGTTTTAACCAGTTTCAACAACAAGAAGAAAAATAGATTCAATAATAGAACCATTAAACATGAAAGATAGAACAGAAGAGATGAACACAGATTTATGTCGGGAAAACCCTTTTGGGTAAAAACCCCCACACTCTAAAACACAGAGCCATTGTATTATTTAGCAACCAACAAACAGTTACAATACAATACAGGCACTAAGCCTTTCATAGAGATTTAAATCTCATTCCATCTAGAGAAGATCTAATAGTCACACCTCTCACAGAACTCTCTCTCTCAAATCGACCCGCTGTTTCAAAGTATTTAACATTACAAAATTATTCCAACCGTTTCAATCATTCTACATTCCATGCTACACCAGAACCTAGTCATTTCAGTTCCAATAGGAAAATGGTCTTAATTCAGTTTAACTAAATGGACACGTCAAACCATCGAAGAGACTTAATCTAGACTCCCTTTGAAATGTCCATGTCATTCATTTACAACTCGTAGCCAATCCCCGCTTTCCCTCAGAGTCTATCTGGGACCCACCACCAATGATATGGGCTAGCAGGTTGAAGAGTCAAACAAAACATTAAAAGATTCCTTGGAACTATTGCTAAACAGTTGGATCTTTATAATCACAAACATTGATCACCACTGCTAATAGCGCACTCACGTATGACTTTGATCGGGCCCCACCATGGAGCCTGCGGACTTGCGAAACACTGACACTTGGCATCCCTCTACACTATCGCAGAGGTAGGGATGGCTCCCACCAATGGTATCAAAGGACTATGAGGAATACACTGTATCGACATATCGAGGGGACTATATTTCATGTCCCAGTGATACAGTACTGTCACACCGATGTAACTGCATCCGAACACCAGTACATTTGAGGCATTATTCCTCAACACTGCAGTAGCTAGAAATGGCCTTCCTAGGATCAAAGGAAAAGCATTTATTTGGTTTTTGGGCTCCAATATCAGAAAGTCTACCAGGAATTTGCATGATTCCACAACTAGAACATTAGTTAACACCCCTTTCAGAATAGCCACTGACTGATCAACCAATTGGAGAATTGTGGATGTGGCCTGGACATCGGTTAGGGACAATTTGTCTAGGGTGTGAGCTGTCATTACGTTTATTGCTACCCCTAGATCAACCAAAACATTAGATATTTCTACCCCTGAACTGTGGATAGTTATGAAAGGGTTCCTAGGATCTCCATATTTTGGGAGGAACATCTCCCCCACAAGAAGGTCTACTACTTTTCCTTCCACCTGAATGGCGGTAGGAAAGTTTTTCTTTCTTCCCTAGGTTTTAACACAATGCTGTTTGATAAATTGGTTTAGTTCAGGCATATCCTTGATTGCTTGCAAAAGTGTAATTTCAATGTTCAACTACTTGATTTCCTACAGACATTCTGATTCAATGGTAGGCTGGACTTGTTTTTGTAGGATGGTTTTCTGAGGGACATGTTATTTGAGCCGTTATGATACTTTTCGATCTCTGTAGTAGCTCCAAAGTTCATCTTAGAAGTAGCCATAGAGGTGATCTCTGAAGCTGTTCCTTTAGGACGAACTTCGGAGTTACCTAAGGGTTGTTCTTTTGGCATAGTTTCAATAGTAATATTCTCCTAGGGTTGAGTGGATGGGTTTTCAAGTTCCATATCATTAGTTATTTCAACTATGAGCAGAGGAGATGGTCTTGGTAGTGCTTTCCTAGAATGTAGCTGGAGGTTGTTTAGATAACTAGAGTTTACACCAACCATATTTTTCTTTCTCTATCATATAAACAACTGCTCCCTGTTTATTTCATGGATTTTCTACAAGTTGAGCTGGTAAGGCTGGCTAACTAATTGGCTCATTTTGTGACTATCCCTATGTGTTGGGAGTCTAGTTAGGAGTGCTTTTTGCTGAGGTTAGAAATGTCTAAATTGTCCTTGGTAATGTTGATTGCAACCCTGTTGAGGACTCCACTAAGACTACATGTTTTGTGGTCCATATTGTGATGGGAATTGTTGTGGCCATTGTTGGTTTACCAATGGTTGGTTTTGCCATTACTGGCTTGACCAGTCTTGTGGTAGCCATGGAGGATTGTTTTGAGGTCCCTGCCAAGTTGGATTTCGTTGATTGTTTCCCCAGTTTGAAGGACCACATAGGAAGCCTAATTTGGGTACTGGTTGTATGGGAAATGGCCAATTTCTTTTTACCCCACGTAGTTCAACTCCTCTTCTATTATGGCATTCTTTTTAGTTAGCCTTTTTAAGGCTGGGAGCTGATCACAATGATTGGTAGGGTGTTCTTTGTCACATATCTGGCAAATTTTTGACTTATCCAATGTACATTCTCTCAAAAGGTGTTTGTTCCTACACATAGGATAGTATATGGAAAGAGGTTCAGTTGTTATGTTTTGTTTAGTTGTTCTATTCTTTTCCTAAATTGCATCTAACGTGGTATTCAGCTAGACTAAGATATTTGTCTTTAGGTTTGCAAACTTCTCCATTAATTGTCCTATATCATTCTTCCCTTTTAAGGACCTTGGTGTTCTCACTCCATCATGTGTTCTAGAGTAGTTTCTGTAAATTTTTTCTATAGCAGGCATGTTGATTTTGTTGATATTTCCTCTCCCTATTAGATCCAGTGCCTGTTTTGACTCTTTGTCCAATCCTTTTACAAACAAAGTTTTGGATAAGCTGTGAGCTACATGGTTACCATATCTCCTCAAGGCAAAGTTGAACCTATCTAGGTAGTCTTCTAAACTTTCATCCTCTTTCTGTTTAGTTCTAAACAGCTCCTCCTTTTTATCATTGACCCTACAGTAGTCCTGGTACTTGTCCAGGAACTCAATTTCCATTTGATCCCATGAGTGAATGGAATCTGGGGCTAAACCCATGAAACACCTTATGGTAGAATCTTTCAGGGTAGATGGGAAAAGTTTGAGTTTTTTATTATGTGATCCATAGTCATATGTCTAGCATAAGACCTTAAACTCAAATAGAAACTGATCTAAATCCTTAGAAGCAAGGTGCCTGAATGTTGGTAGGTTTGAAGGTGTAATGTTCTTCATAGGGGCATTATCTCTAGGAGCAAGAACAATGGGGTATGAGAAAGTTTTTACATTCTCATGTAGAGGGTCTACCTCATCATTATGATTACCCCCCATGTCTGATGCTTCTTCTTCCCAAGATTTAGTGTGAGGTTCTAGAAAAATTGATCCTCTTAATAGATCTGCTTGGTGTTTCTCTTGCAGTTCTTGAATATACTCAGAGAGTGAAAGATTTTGAGGACTTGTGGGAAGGTCAAATTGGGGTGTAATTTCCAAGGTAGGTTCTAAGTGTTCCTCTTCCTCTTTAAAAAGATCTTGTACCACCCTATTGCTTTCACCTGTGGTTTGCTTCTTAGGTGTTTTTTTGACATATCTACCTTTTGAATCGCTAGGCCTAACCATACAGATTCAATTTTATCTAAAAAGGACTGCTAACTAGGGTTTTCTTATTAACACATTTCCCTAGAAACAACACCAAAAATGACAAGGGTTGTACCTTAGAATTTAATCATGTTTTCATATGTCAAATCTAGGGTTGTGTCCTCGACTATTTACAATAAGGAACCTAATAATCAATCATCCTTAGCTAAACTTACTGAATTGAACTGTTCTAATAAATCAATGCTACTAACTGTCTACTTGAAAGGAAATCTAATCTAAAGACTAAAGTAGTAAATTGTTGAAAGAATCTATCTAATTCACACAAAAGCTAGAAACATGCAATTACTAGAAACAAATCTATTTAGACAATAATTGACCTATCTTATGAAAGCAAGAAAATTATACTTCTAATGAAAATTGTAAATAAGACAATGAAGCAAAGATACTAGCCTCCTGTCTATTAGCGGGAGTGGGTCCTTGCTCCACACCTTCCAACAAACAGGAGGCTAGTATCTTTGCTTCATTGTCTTATTTACAGTTTTCATTAAAAGTATAATTTTCTTGCTTTCATAAGATAGGTCAATTATTGTCTAAATAGATTTGTTTCCAGTAAATGCATGTTTCTAGCTTTTGTGTGAATTAGATAGATTCTTTTAGCAATTTATTGCTTTAGTCTTTAGATCAGATTTCCTTTCAAGTAGATAGTTAGTAGCATTGATATATTAGGACAATTCAATTTAGTTAGTTTAGCTAAGGACTATTGATTATTAGGTTCCTTATTGCAAATAGTCGAGGACATAGCCCTAGATTTGACATATGAAAACATGATTAAATGTCAAGGTACAATGACCCTTGTTAGTTTGTTCAACCTGATAATTCTTAACAAAAAGGTGAAGCAAGCACATATCCTCATGTACAACTTCTTGGAAGGGGATGTAAAATTACTTGATATGTTCCCTAGGGTCACCCTTACCTTTATACTTGTCAATTTTTGGGACTACAAAGAATGGGGAGAATGGGATTTGTGATATGGAATGATCGAGGGAGTAAGGACATAATTACTCAAATGTATATGACTCACGTTGTGTCCCATCTTGTAACCCTTTAATGGCATCTTTCATGGCTTTCTATTCAAGATTGAAAGGGGTTCCATGAGGTGGGGGATGAGGGATGTAGTTTTGTTGGTATTGTTGATGTTGTGAGTGATGGTTAGGGTTATTAGAAGGGATGTGGTTGGGGTTTGAAGTGTGGCCATAGTTGGGAATGGACATGTTGGCATAAGTACGGGTTGGGATATATCCATGTTTTGAGTGATTGGTGTAGGTTTTGGATTTATTTAGGGTATTGATGGTGGATGTCGGTTGGCATGTTAAAGGTGTGTAAAGGGGATCAATGTGGTGAAAAGACCTTTTTGGGTATTCTTTTGTGTTCCCCTTTATTACAAGGGGTGACTTAGGTCGATCCTTGGTGTTGAGGTCGATATGATGGATATGGTTTGTTGGGACAGGAAAATTTCAAAATTTTCCTATACTCCTATCCACCCCATGTCCAACCAAATTAGAAAATCATATGCCCAAAATCATAATAGCAGGTGATAAATTCCATAAACATAACATGATTTTTATCACAAATATTGGTCTCACCTCCCAAATTGTAGTACAAAAAGGGGCCTCAGTTTTTTTTCGTCAATACCTCATTTTTTTATACTGATCCATGTTCCATTTGAAGCAAGCTAGATGTGTATCGACATGAGGATTATGGTCGAAGTGAGAGTTTTAGAAATATCTGATGAAAGAAGTAACACTGATGACCCTTCATCGGAGAGAGAGTCCCTAGTCATGTCGAATTAATCAAATGTGAGGGCCATCAGGATGAGAAAACATTATCGAAGAATACTCTGAACACTGCCCCGACAGTATAGATCACACCGATGAGAGAATTCGGTAAGAATCCTACCAAACAACCCATGGAACGAGTGGAATTAGTGACTCATAAGGAATAAATGTACATCGGGGCAAGAGATTAGAATGTCTCTAACCTTATGATGTCTTAGCGACCATAAGGCATTTTCAGCCTAAGTCACACTGATGTATATGGAGGATATGACTCATCAGCAAAAGGTAACAGATCAGAGTAAAGTTTACAAGTCCTGCCGAATCCATAGTCACAACGATGAAGGATTTTGGTGACATGTGATGATGATCATTCCGATGAAGGATAGAAAGAAAGGCATCGGGGAAACAACCAAGATCAGATAATTCAAATGAAGTAATCCCAATATCATATGTTGTTCCGATGAAGATACTGACCACACTCATCGATAAGACTCTTTCCGATAGGTTATAAAGACAAACAATATCGGTATTAATTTCTTGGGTCTTACCGATATCACTAACCTGCCCTGTAAAGAGAATCTGATAAACATTTCGACAAGACTCATGTCGATATTCATATCAGAGATTTTTGAAATATCAGAGTATGATGTTGTTCTCACAGTGATAATGTAAGTTGGGTTGACAACAACTCCTGTGCTCATTTCTATATCGGATAAACCTTGAAATGTCTGCCGATATAGACATATATATGTTTTCATAAATGGTGACATCAAGGAGACAAAACGAAGAGTCATAGCGATTGAGCAATCTGCAAATGTTT
The DNA here is from genome assembly GCA_027924645.1 of Cunninghamia lanceolata. Taxonomy (NCBI): domain Eukaryota; kingdom Viridiplantae; phylum Streptophyta; class Pinopsida; order Cupressales; family Cupressaceae; genus Cunninghamia; species Cunninghamia lanceolata. The sequence goes on from BSBN01000854.1 coordinate 14,297,217, forward strand.
GCGCCATAAGAAACTATTGGATCGCCCTAACATTACAAAAGTCCCATCGATGAAGGAGGTTATGATGATGTGACATCTCACAATGCTTATGAAAATTAATGCATTGGAACTATTAATTACAGACCGAGAAGAAATCCCCTGAAGAGTCATTCGAAATCATTGCAATTAGGTTCAAAAGAATTGCCTGAGAGGAGCACATAAGCGAGAACTTGGAGGAGAGAACAAAGGAGTTCGATCATCATCTCAGATAACAGGTACATAAATAAATTTGAATTGGATAGCCAGAATTATAATGGAGACTCCAGTAAAAGGCAAGGGTAGAAAACAACAAGGTGAAACTAGTAAACCTAAGAAACAGAAAATTGACAAAAGCCCTGATGAAAAAATGAAATAGAGAAAACTAAATCAAGATTTGATAGACCAATTACTTGGGTCTACCCCTAAAGCCCAAGGGTAGTGGTAGAGAAATTAGAAGACAAATGCAAATACCTGGGAAATGTATGGACACTAATCAAAGGCTATGAGTTCAAATTCCATTATGATAGAAGATTTGGGAATGTCCTAGAGTCTAATCCATGGCATTTGAATTTGGACAAATTGGTCCTCCCTGATGTGTTTATAAATGTGGAACTCCTAAAACTCTTGGCTAAACATTACAATCCCGGCCTCAAAGCCATATGCAATCCACAAGGAGAGCATGTTATACACTTGTCCAAAAATGCCATTTGTGAAGTATTTGATTTGGATGATTTGTGTACTCTTCCCATAGTATATGAAGATTTGGACAAAGAATATTGGAGGATGGACACCATGTACAATGGATGGAGATTGCTTCTCCACAGGCCTAGGGTAGAGGGGAAAATAGTGCCTTTTGATGATAATGATGGACCTCCATTCCATGTGTCCTTGTTTGAACCGTATATGCAATACACATATTATTCCATTGGCCACGTCCTAGGGTGGATCAGAGGTTCCTGATTTTATGACAATTCCATTAATGTTGATAGCCACAGATATCCAGTGTCATAATGCTAGGCAATTTGACTATGCTGATTATGTTTTTAGAAAGATTGATTCTAGTTTAATTGCAATTAAGAACAACGCCCCAACAATCTCCTCTAAGCACTATTCACTCCTCATGCACATGGTATTATACTATGGCCAGGAATTGGGAATATGGCCAAGTGAACTTAGAATTGCTCAAGTAGACAAGAGGGGACAAAAGTCACCTCTGCAAATGTGGACAAGGGTATCAGATAGTAGGTTTGCCCACTCCAGTTACATTCATTTTGAAGAATATTGTGTAAAAGTGTTGTATAGATATTTTAATCATCCTTGTGAATATTCACTATTAGATGAAATAAAAAGGTTTCTTAGACCAAATGATTTTGGTGGTCCCCCAACTATCACCCACAATTGGGGAGATTGGTATTGCTTTGAGGATTCAACCATGGTCAAAATTTATGGTTTTGAAGATACCCCATTTATATTTCCCAAGAGAGTTCCTAATAGGATTGCCTATCTAGAGATAGTCAGGCAATTGAACTACTCTAATGTGATGAACTTGAGTGCCTATGACAAACAATCCTTCATGCCTAGTACTCTGTACTTCAGGGATTTTACTATGGTGTCTAAAGAAGGATATGGTCTCATCAGGGACAAATTGATGCATTACAACATGAGGTGTGCAGAGGTGAGAAAAGGATTTGATCTTGAGGGTTTCATTGATTTTGCTAGGAGAAAACAAAATCTCAGTGGATATACACATATTCCATATCCACATGATGATATTATTAGGAACATGGAAGAAGCTGAAGTTGAACTAGTAATTGTGAAGTATAATAGAGAACTAGATGAGAAGAGAAAACAACTTGCAAAGATAGAGTTGTTGTCTTCTGGTGATGAGGAATCTATAGGAGAAGAAGAGCTACATGAACAGGCAACTAGAATATCTAAATGAAAAATGGAATGTTATCAATCTCCTAATAGAGAACAGGATGAAGAGGGGCCCGGTGATGAGGAGCCTAGATAGTTAGCATATGATTCTTTCATTGCAGATGATCAATTCATTCATTCTCAAGAATTTAAATCATTTTTGTATAAATGCAAGGGAAAAGAATTCAGGGAATCAGTTGAATATGTCATGGCTGATAATGAAAAAAAATTGATTTATATGTTAAAAACAATAGTAGATAATGAGTTGAAAGCTATGACTCCTAATAGAGGTAGACAGTTGCTCAGAGAAGCGGGTGTCATGATATTTCCTGGACTTGACATAAATTCTACTTTGGTGTTTCATAGTTTCTTGCACAATACTGATGACAAGTACAAGCTTACTCCGGAGGGAGTAATAAAGGTATACATGGGTACCAAGTATAACAATGATGAAAACTCACTCATGATATGGGCCTTATACCCTCCTCATAAGAAGACAACCATTATAGATACTGAAAAAACTTTTGGGCATGTTATGACTTTGAAAATAGGGGAAATTGATCCTTTGATTACTGTAGACATTGGTATAAATGTTGCAAAATCAAATAAAGCATAGGCTCAAATGCTGATCAAGGAATGAGATGCATATAAGCTAAGTTGTGAAAGATTGACAAAAGAAAATGATTTCCTAAAAGATACTGTCAATAATGCCTTCGGAGGATCAGTTAAAAGGTTAACCCAAGGAGAGAGTTCACAAAGTGCCCAGTCACCATCTGTTGATCAAATAGCCCATGTTCAAAGTGACACACTTGCAGCACTACTACAAAATAGGCATACTAATATGATGCATTGGATGAATAAATTTTGGGATGTCTATTGTAAGAACCATAAGGTAATCCAAGAACATGAAAGGTTAAACAACAGGCTTCAAGAAAAACTCCATGAGATACAAAGTAGGGATGCTCCTGACACTACAGGTACCTCCATTGCAAAAGACTTGATTGAACAACATCAAAAATATCATGACCAGCTTAAAAATGATGCTAGGGAATGTGTTGAGGCTTCAAAGGTAGGTATACCCATGTTATTTAGAAATGACAAGGAGCTGAAGAGCAAAGATGAATGGAGTAAAGAATGCCAGGTGATATTACATGAAGCTTTAGAGGCTCTCAAGGATAAAGACTCGGCATCTAGAGAGGCCCGCAAGCATCTGGAGAAGGTGGTGACAATGGATGTGATTACAAGAAATGCTATTGAATTTGCTAATACACATCGAAGCCAAGAGTACCTGGATCATGTTGCTCAGATATACCTCTGGCTTAGTAGGGCTTAGGGTTGTTATCTTTGTTGCTGTTATGTTAATCCTTTTTAATTTTCAAAAAAGACATTTTGAAGAGTTGTGTCTTCATAAATATTTCTATATAAGTTGGACATATGATGATCAATTATCATCAGTAGTAAGAGATAATAGAAGAAATTCATAATATTTTTAAAAAACCATGTTGCAAGTACTATATTAAAGAAGTTAATTGAAGATCTGTGATTCTGTGGTTTTATACTGGCATCAATTTTTTGTTAAAATTATTCAGTTATTTGGTTGTCTCTAGTTCAGTATTTCCTTATTATTCAAATTGATATAGCAAGTATATATTTAATTTGTCAATGCACATTTGCTGTATTTGTGTGATTTGATTAATTGGTTTCCTTAAAAGGAATTAAAATTGTAGATTAGATTATCAAATAAGGTAAGAATACAAACTAACATGCAATAAATCACAAGAGTTATACCTCACTTGAAGACCCAATCTCATCAAGGGAGAGGAACCATGCACCCAAAACAAGTTCCTAAGACAAGATTATCCCTAGACAATGGTTTTTAATGTGAAATGCTATTCAAATTGTGCAACTCACTATCCTAGGTCAAAAGTGATTTTGGCATTATGACTTTGCATAGACTTGGATGATGAAAGTAGCTTGGGAGAGGTTCTATTTATAGATTTTTGGAGAGGATTTTGATCCAAGGGTGGAGATTGATTTTGAAGATCAATGGTGGAGGATGAAAGTGATGTGGAGGGCCTAGATTCAATCTTGAATGAATGGAGGGCTAGGAATAAAAGTGATTCTTTTATTCATTTTGGGAAAAAAGATTATTTAATGAGCATGGGGGTGAAGGATTATTTTGGAATAGAAGATTCATATGGGGGAATGTAAATGAATTAAAAATTCATTTGGGAAAGAGAGGAAATAAATGAGTATGGGGTTGTAAGGAGAAATAAATGTGATGTGGGATGTTTTTAAATAAAAAATTGACTTATGTGGATTTAATTCAATTTTTTATTTGGAGGATGTGGGGAAAGGTGTTAAACAAGGTTTGACCACCCAAATGAAGGGGTTAGGATTAATTAAACAAAGGTTTTATTTAATTAATCCTAGGGCTAGGATGAGGTAGGCTAGGGTAGGCAATTAAATAATAGCTATTTAATTGTTTAGGGTAGGGATAGGTTAATTATAGGCTGAATTAATTAGTTAACATGGTTTTAACTAATTAATTAGATTTAGAGAAAAAGGGGAAATTGATTTAATAAATATTGCATATTTATTAAATCAATTAGCTAAGGTTGGGACTATTGAATTAATGAAATTAATTCAATTTTGGGGATAAAATGATGGAAAAATAGGAAAATGAAGGGATAATTAATTAAATAAAATTTAATTAATTGGTTTGGAGGGAAATTGACATGATTAGGGATATCGGGAGTCAGTTTGATGGTAGAAGACATTTTTAGGTGTCTACATTTGCCCCTCTTTGACGTGGCGTCTGGACCTAGGAGGGAAGTGGCATCAAGTCGAAGAAAAATATGCCCCAGCTGCCAGGAAGGAATGAGATGGATAAGGGATGCCCCCTCGAGAGGTTGGCGGGAAAATAAAAATTTTTCAGGAGAGCTCTCGAAAGGATGTGACGGAAGTGAATGATTGGATAGGGGACAGACGTAGGAGATGGTAGGAAGAAAAATGAAGAAAAAAGGCTGAGATCTGCACCCTGGAGGGAAAAAAAAAGTGGGTGGAAGGATGACATGGCCCACTATATTAGGCAAAGTAGGCCCTAAGAGTGCCACATTTGCACACTTTTGACTTTAGAGAAGAAAGGAGCGAAGGAGAGATGGCTGACCGTAACCCCCAGTTCCCGCGACTTTGACACATCTCTGAGCGGTTCCAAGAGTTTAGCCGGTCACCCGACGCTGGACCTGAGGTAGGGCCTAACCCAAACTTTATAATTTTTTTCGTTTAACGTGCATTTTGGGGGTTTTAGGATTTGGGGTTGGAGCACGTAGCGCCAACGGTAAGGTGGATTGGCTCCATCCTCTGGATTGGCGCCATCTGCAAGGGTAGGGTAGGGCAGTTTTATCACCATTTGGAAAGGATTTCAGCGCTATCATCTGGATTAGCATGATTCCCTAGAAGTATATGGGCCGAAGTTTGTAACGCCAAACAGGGGCTAGATTATCACTATCCTCTGTAATGGTGCTAAACGGTTAATTGGCACCATTCATTAGAATGGCGCTAAATGGTGTTTAGGTGCCATATTTCAAAATGATGCCAAAGGTAGTGCGCAGTGGTGCTATCCTTAGATTTAGCACGAAAGGGGGAATTGATTGGCGTGATTATCTAAAATGGCGCTAAGGGTTGTCTGTTTTAGCGCCAATGATGTTGGCTTTAGACAGTAGAAGAAAAAAAGGGAATTTTTAGAAACAGATAGGTTAATGTCTAACTAGAAAGTTATGGATGTAGGATATGCATCGATTCATATTGTAGTCATGGGAGCGACGAGTGCCATCCGTGATGGCACTGTTCGATGATTTTGATGACGCTATGCGGGCTTGACTGGTGAGGTTGGGGCTTTTGATGGTGGCGTCGATGCCAGTTCTGTGAGCTCATAGAGATCTGATGACGGCCATGGTGGAGCGATACCGCAATGAGACTTGTAGCTTTCTGTTGCCAACAGGAGAGATTACCATCACACTTGAGGATGTTTATCGCATCCTCAAGCTACCTATCTGAGGCTGATGTGTTAGCTATGACATGAAGAGAGGGTAGAGTGCATTGGTCAGAGTGTTTGGAGTGGGTCACCTTGTTCTCTCTCTGGATGGGAGGGAGGTGGACTATGAGGGGACACTGGTTGCGAGTGTAGATCCATTTGCCTTGTTCCTTTGCGCATTGATTAGAGGCGTGGTGATGCCTGATAGGCGAGGCAGGGGTTTTTCTGTTGGCTGGGGAGGGGTGATAGAGGGGATGGTGACGCATGGGATTGTCTATGCCTGGGGGCCAGTGATGCTAGCGCAGTTGTACCATGAGATGCACACAATTGTCTATCTCAATGATAGAGCTTTGTCCACTGGAGTTACTCTGCTACATGTATGGATTTGGGAGCATATCCCTGTCACTTTGCTGACATGTGGGTACTATCGACGGTAATTTGAGGCCTTTGTGTTTTTGTATCGGGATGCAGAGTACACCTATACTAGCCTGATGCAATATTGGTGGAGGATGTTGGATGACGTGATTAGCGTGGTTTGGCGACCATACATCAGTGTAGAGGAGTGGCCAGATGATGTTATTCATCTTCCATTTACCTTTCAATAGAGATACCTTATGGGTCGAGGAGACCGTACCATAGAGATGTACCTACCCTCATGGGTTATGCAGTAGTTTGGTTTGGTATAGGACACCCCTCAGCAGATGGCGATATACACGCAAACCCCACGAGATGGACCCTACTAGCCTGTAGCCCTATAGCCACAGGTTGCTTTGAGTGACTTTGCACCACTTCAACCAGTACAGTGGGATTGGAGGAGCACGATTAGAGATGTAGGGACTATGGCTGGATACGATATATGGTGGCATATGCATTGGCCCTCTTGGTTGACAGATCTCGCAGAGGAGGAAGTAGGTTCGGGGGGTGATGATTTAGATGGTGGAGACGACTCAGATGGGGAGGATCGCGTGGAGGGGGAGTTGATCATTGAGGACTTCCTCATGGAGGTTGGAGATGATGGAGAGGAGAGAGTGGTTGGTAGGGATGGCTAGCTGATAGATGTGTTGGCGGTAGTGGCAACAGGGTAGGGGTAGGTGGGGTAGCAGGTACCTGTGCAGCAGGTTCCTATTGAGCAGGTACAGGTTGTAGCAGGGTGACAGCCTAGAGGACCTCGGCGGCGTGGGGGACATCTGCCGCCACCACAAGTAGCGCAGCAGTAGGCAGTTGGGGGAGGGCAGCAGGTAGCAAGGCAATAGGTAGGTCCCTTAGGGACATCTAGAGAGGGCAAGCGTGAGAGGTTTACACCTCGTCAGAGGTGATGGGATGAGGAGGAGGATATGGAGACCCTGAGAGCACAGGTGGCGAGCCTACAGGAGGCACTAGATGGCCGAGATGCAGAGTTAGTGCAGTTGCGGGGGGTACTAGCCTTATTAGATGGGGCAGATGGACAGGTGGCTGCGTTGCAGGCATAGTTGGCCCAGGCACAAGGTGATATAGAGGTGTTGACCTGAGAGTGGGATATAGCACTTGCTAGGACTCAGCAGGCAAAGACTATAGTGGGTAGTCTCTAGGCGTCAAGTGGTGGACATGCCCCAGTTTTGACAGGGATGCAGGCTCAGTTGTCTCAGGCGCAGACACAGACTTATCAGCTGCAGGCACAGTTGAGTCAGACATAGGGATAGGTGATGCAGGTATAGGGGGATTTGACAGAGGCCAGAGCACAGGTGGAGTACTATCGGGGCCTGTATTATGTGGCTGTGCTAGCAGAGCAGCGAGCACCGAGCTACAGCCAGGTCAGCAGATCAGGGGCATCGAGATCACATAGATCAAGATCTATTCAGTCCATTCAGTAGACGATGCCTCCTCCCTCATACGTGCCCCAACAAGTTCCTCAGGTGCAGGCACAGCCACAGCCATAGCCGCTAACAGGATCATAGGTTCGACCAGGGTTAGAGTCTCCTACTCCATCAGAGAGGGGATCCTCTATGTGATAGCCATATCATGATAGCCCTTGGAGGCATTTTGTATTAGGACACTTTATTTTTTTGCATACATATATGAGTGATGTACATTTTTTGTAGTGATTTTATATGATGTGATGCTTTCTAGTGGTTTATATTGTTATGATTATGATGCTCTATTATGATGATGCTTATGTGATGGATGCAGTATTTCCTTATGGATTTTATATGCTATAAATGTGTTATGTTTATGCAATGATGTTTTTGATTTTATGGATGCATTGAGGATGGAAATGTATGTTTCTGTATGAAAATATGCATAGGTAGCTAGATGTTTATATGACGGTGTAATGTGACTAATTGGTTTATGATATGAAAATGTGATGTATAATGTGCAACTAAATGATTCTAGAATGAACCTAATTATTATGCAAACTTAAATGGATAACTGAGCCTAATTGATATGCAATTTTTAATGGAAAAAATGAATCTAAATGATATACAATTTTAAATGAATTCTAAAATGAACCTAAATGATGTGGAAAAAATGATATGAGCCTAAGTGATATGCAATTTTAAATGAATTAAGATGAGCCTAAGTGATATGCCAATTAAGTGATCTAAATGAATCTTAATTGATATGCAATGTAAATGGATAAATGAATCTAAAATGATATGCAAATTAAATGGATTAAAATGCACCTAAATGATATGCAAATGGATTAAAATGCACCTAAAATGATATGCAATTAAATGATCATGACATGTAGCTAAATGATATGCTAGATGCAGTTTAGGTGATGGGTGGTATACAAACTAGGTGATAGGTGAGATGATCCAGTCCTGATACACATGATGTTTTAACCCTGAGTGGTGAGGCTGTGGGAAAGGAAATTAAGTGAGGAGAGGAGAGGGGTGGGAGCATCTAGAGGTTGGCGGTGGGGAGATGAGAGGATAGTTAGGTCATACGACACCACGTCATTGAGGGGGGGGTTTGGTTTGGTTCAAGATGTGTTAAGTGGAGATATGGTGGGGGAATGGGGTTAGTGAGGGAATTAGATGGGGGGGAAAGTGATGATCAAATCTAGGCTGAGATGGGATAGTTGACTAAGTGATTAGGATGATGATTTTGAGCTAGTGACAGTAGTTGCCAAAGATGAATTGATAGCATTTCTTAGTTTAATGTAGCAATGTAGGATACAGTTCAGAAAGGTATGAAATGACCTAGGTGATGATGTATACCCTACGATTGCATGGACTAGACCCACAAACAATAGGTTGATTTCATGCATGCCCAAGGTAGTATAATCTTGGCTAGTCGAGGAAGGGGACTCATAGCGATGAGTGCGAATAATGCATATAAGGTTTTGATGCTTGTATATGCAAATAGGACACATCATTCTAGAACCGACCTAGACTTCAAGATATGAATACTATTCTTGGAGTAATGAAACCAACCCACAAGCACAGCATGCAGAAACAATGACTATGTCTACTCCAGGTGCTGTCCACTACTTACCATGATATAATGAGATCAAGGTAGCTTTGGAGATGACTTAGAGTGAGACAAAAAGATATAAAAACAATAATCAAAAAGACCAACAAAAAGATACAGATAGCCTTTGTGTGCTCTTGCCAAGAGACGTGATGATAGAATGATAGATTTTTGTCCATTGTTGGAAAGATATATCCTAGGACGCAGATATGTTGGTGTTGATTGGAGAATTGTTGGAAGATGGGCAAAAGAATAGTCTAGCCATGTGTAGGATTATGGTTGGCATGTTGATTGATGATTTTTGTGTTGGGGGACCTGTTTGGAGTGTATACATAGCGTGTGTATCATTTATGAGATCCAGAAAGCTCAGTGAATGGGGACAATCCAAACAAGGTGGATGGGTGCATCTTAGATACCTGAGTACTGGAAACATCCTTCATATTCCAGACTGCCTACATACCCTGTCCACGGGATCAAGGTACTTTTAAGATGTGGGTAAAATGAATATGTAGTTCTGGCAAGACTTGATGATGTGGGAATGGTTCAGGATGTGATGTGATGAAGATTGATGTGTGATGATTGCGATGAGATGTGTTTGGGGTTTTCTATATTTTCTATTGTTTTTGTATTTTATGATTTTTTTATGTTTTTGGATTTTTTGATTTTTTGCGATGTTTTTGGATTTTTTGGTTTTGTGATGTACAAAAGGGGAACTAAAAAAAAGATCCTCATTCCATGAGTTGACCTTGGGATGGGATAGGATGGGTTGGGCGATAGGACTTGATGTTTCAGAATTCCAAGCCCTGGGATGCATGAGATATGGAGTGATGTGACGGAAAGAGGATTTATTAGATGGTAGAACCAGCCACTATGCATGGCACCTGAAAATAGGTTTTCACCATGGTACTTATCTAAGGCGTCGCCGAAGTGATTTTCACCATTGGAAGTTTTTTATTGCACTCTAATTTTTCTTGATTTCTAATTTTTTGGTGTTTTTGATTTTTTGATTTTTTTGATTTTTTTGACTTGGGGTACCAGATGGGTTATGCATAGAATTTCTTAAGATGCAGGATGTTCATCGGCTCCTCTAGAGGCTGCCCCTCAGGTGTTGCAAGCTGATAAGCTCCTGAACCATAATCGATGGTGACGACATAAGGTCCTAGCCAATTGGGTTCAAACTTTCCTTGCTTCGAACGCTCTTGCAGGTTCTTCTGATTTTCCATTAGGACAAGGTCACCTACCTCAAATTTTTGGTTTCTAAACTTATTATTGTAGCTTCTTCTGAGGCGGTTTTGGTATGCCTGTAGGTGATTCATTGCATTCAGGTGTTTCTCATCCAGTAGTTCTAGTTGATGCAACCTTGCGACATGGTAGTCTTCATCAGAGATAATGTTTTGGAAGAACACTCGGAGAGATGGGAGCTCGACCTCTATAGGTAAAATGGCTTCAGATCCTAATACTAGTGAGAATGGAGTGGCTCCTATAGGAGTGCGGATGCTTGTGCGGTAGGCCCATAGGGCAGGGTTGAGTTGGAGGTGCCAGTCATGGCCAGCTTCATTGACTGTCTTCTTGAGAATGCAGAGGATGGTTTTGTTAGAAGCCTCTGCTTGACTGTTTCCTTAAGGGTAATATGGTGTGGAGAAGTGGTGTTTGATGTCAAATTTTTCACATAAGGTGTGAACTTCTTGGTTTTTGAAGGGCTTTCCATTGTCACTGACAATGGAATGGGGGATACCATATCCGCAGATGATATAGTGGAGGATGAATTTTGAGATTTGGATACCTGTGGTGAAGGTGAGTGGTATTGCTTCCACCCATTTTGTGAAGTATTTGGTAGCAGTGATAATGAACTTATGGCCATTGGAGGATGGAGGATGTATTTTTCCTACGAGGTCAAATCCCCACTGTGAGAAAGGCCATGGTGTTGTGATTGGTTGCAATTCCTGTGCTGGTGCGTGGATGAGATCGCCATGCTATTGGCATGGGAGGTATTTCTTGATAAACTTGTGGGAATCTTGTTCCATTGTGGACCAATAATATCCGGTCCTAAGGATCTTTTTAGAAAGAGTGGGTCCACTTGAATGTGCCCCATAGATGCCTGTGTACCTCTTCCAAGGCTACTTCGGCTTCCCTAGAGTCTAAATATCGTAGAAGCGTACCATCAAGACTCCTTTTGTATAATGTATCACCTACAAGGATGAAATGGGAGGCTCGACAGATGAATGATTTTCTTTGTGAGGTGGACAGATTAGGGGGGAGGATGTTGTCGTGGAGGTATAGATATGTTTCTTGGTACCACGGGGACAAGGGACCAATGATTTCGCACACTAGTTCAGATTGAGGAACATCATATGCTGGGATGGGTAGTTCTTTGATCAGGAACTCACATTTCTTGCTGTCATTCTTCATGTCTACTAGAGATCCGATAGTTGCCATGACATCTGCTACTTTGTTATTGAGTCTTGGGATTTGCTCAAAATGGATCTCTTCGAAGTAGTCTTTGAAATCATCGACCATCTTCTTGTAGGGAAGGAGCTTGTCATCCTTGGTTTTGTATTCATTATTGACCTGCCTGATGACCAGTTGAGAGTCGCCGTACACCAGTAGCTTTTCAATTTTCCATTGGATGGCCATGCAAAGACCTGTGATGAGGGCCTCGTACTCTGCTATGTTGTTGGTGCATGGAAATGTGATCTTGAAGGATTTAGGAATTGTGTTGCCTTGAGGGGTAACAAATAGGACGCCTGCCCCTGAGCCTCTGTGGGTGTATGATCCATCAAAATACATCTTCCATGTGTCTATGGTTGGTGTGATTGTTAGGATAGCTTCGTCAGGAAATTCCACTATTGTAGGATGTTCTCCTGAAATGGGTGCTTCCGCCAGCTGATCTGCTATAACCTGCCCTTTGATGGCCTTTCTCTCAGTGTATTCTATATCAAACTCCGTGAGAATCATGACCCATTTAGCCATTCTGCAGTAAGAGTAGCTCTGTTTAGGAGGTACTTCAGTGGGTCAATCTTAGCAATGAGCTTGGTCTTGTGATTGAGCATGTAGTGTCTCAACTTTTGTGATGTAAAGACAAGGGCTAGACATGCTCATTCAATTTGTGTGTAATTGAGCTCATACGAGATCAAGGTGCGACTAATATAGTAAATGGCTCTTTCTTTCCCCTGCTCATCTAGTTGTGCTAGCAAGGCTCCGATGGCTATCTCTGTTGCGCAAATGTAAAGCAGGAGGGGTTCGCCTGGCCTTGGTGGAGTTAGCACAGGAGGATTAGCCAGGTATTCTTTTAGTCGGTCAAAGGCATTCTGACACTGGGTGTTCCAGATGAAAGCTATGTCTTTTTAGAGCAGATGCTGGAATGGTTGGCACTTATCTGCAAGTTGGGCAATGAATCGTCAGATAGACTAGAGTTTTCCTTGCAGGCTTCGCAGCTATTTCAGTGTTTTTGGAGGCGGCTTCTCGGTGATGGCCTTGACCTTTGTAGGATCAACTTTGATTCCTCTTCTCAAGACTATGTATCCCAGAAGTTTGCCTGAGGTGACACCGAAGATGCATTTCTTTGGATTCAAACGGACATTGTATTGCTCCAACCTATCGAAGATCTTGTCCAGCACATCTAAGTGTTCTTCTCTGGTCTTGGATTTCCCTAGCAAATCGTCCACATAGTCTTCCATGACGTGGTCGAAGAGGTCATGGAAGATGACAGTCATAGCTCTTTGATAGGTGGCTCCTGCATTCTTCAGGCCGAATGGCATTACCACCCAACAGTATGTTCCCCATGGACATATGAAGGCCGTTTTTTGCTGATCCTCTTTGGTGATTTTTATCTAGTTGTATCCTGAGAAACCATCCATGAGGGATAACATTTCATATTCTACCATGAGATCCACTATCATGTCGATGTTTGGTAGTGGGAAGTCATCTTTCAAGTAGGCCTTGTTGAGATCCCTGAAATCGGTGCAACAACAGATTTGGCCATCTGGTTTAGCAACTGGTACAAGGTTTGAAACCCATTCAGGATAATCGATTGGGTGAATGAACCCAACATCCAGTAATTTCTTGAGCTCTGCTTTGACGAGGAGAGCCACCTGTAGATTCATTTTTCAGAGCTTCTGTTTGACTGGTTTTGCATCCGGGTGTACTGCAAGGTGATGAACCACCAAAGTGGGATCTAGCCCTGGCATGTCTACATAGGTTCACATAAAGTTGCGATTTCTACGTGTGAAGAAGGACAAGAAGTTCTCCTGTTCCAATATGCTGAGAGATTCTACTCTGTATGTGATTTTTGGCTCTTCCTCTATCCCAAGATTTATTTCTTGAGCTGGTTCGACCAAGATGGGCGATCTGTCTGGATAGACTTTGTCGATCTCAGGGAGGCCCATGCTTCCATCTCCTGGCACCTCGTGGAGGTTTTTACTAGGAGATACGTCTTTTATTTTTACTATTTTGGGATCTGATACTACCATAGAATAGTTTTCATCATCAGATCCATTTTTTCTTTTTGTGTTTTTGTGACTGGAAGCAGGGGTTGTCTCCACGAAATAGGCATCCGGATTGAGTTCCATTATGTATCCTGCTCAATGATCTCCCAAAGGGAAGTGATCTCTTAAACCCATCATTTCGGCGATGGCCTCGTCGTTAGGTGCGATGTCGAAGAAAGGAGGTGCCCATTGGTCCCAATCAATGAGGTCAGGGTAAACAAGTGGCAAATCATTGGAGGGTGAAGTGAGAGTGGTGACGGAGTAGATGGTACAAATGGATGAGTCGAAGAAGTCAGCGAAATCACTAAAGGAGTCTTGAAGGCCCGTTTCGTTAATATTGTCGACATCTAAGGAGACCGTGGCGACCTCGGCCAAGATACACTCACCAGTAGTGAGGATGCATTGTGGTTGACCATACCCTAACCCTTGAGTATAGGGATTCTTTGTTGCTTGCAGTGGTTCTACGATTCCCTGTTCATGAAGGCCTATACTGCCTTGTCCTTTATAGCCCATGCTTTTGACGATTTCAGAACCTTTACCGCAGATTTCTGTTGGGATTGTGGGGGCTTCTTGCTCAGGCTCTTCATCTTTGTAAAGCTAAGATGAGATATCTTCGAGTACATCCTGATCTAGGATATGCCTCTTCTCGAAGATGGGTGAGGGTTTGCACTTGATAATGACTGTATTGGCTGTCTTTGTTGTTGGGATGCCGAATGTCTTAGGATTGGGTAATGTGCCCACACAAAAGGTGCCGTGTAGGTCATATTCCCTGCATCCCATGTCAGATAGCTTGATCTGGACCTCAGGTGGTGGAGTTGTTTGGGATGAAGTGGAGGTGATGTTTGCGGGGTCGATATATGAGTTTGATGCTGTTGGATTGGCTTCAGCGGTGGCTTTATTATATGGGTAGAATGTTTGGTTGTGGCCTTCCAGAAAACTGTAGTATTGGAAGGGGCGAGGGTCAGCATAGACTATGACTTCTGTGCTATTGTGAGGGAATTTGATGCATTGATGGAAGGTGGATGGGACGGCTTGCATGGCATGGATCCATGGTCTGCCGAGGTGGATGTTGTAGGGGAGGTCGAGATCAAGAACCTGACACTTAGTTTCCAATATTTTCTATCCCACTTGTATGGGAAGCTTGATAGTGCCTTCAGAGAGCCG
The DNA here is from genome assembly GCA_027924645.1 of Cunninghamia lanceolata. NCBI lineage: Eukaryota > Viridiplantae > Streptophyta > Pinopsida > Cupressales > Cupressaceae > Cunninghamia > Cunninghamia lanceolata. Next base: position 14,312,289 of record BSBN01000854.1, read on the forward strand.
TTCAGTGTCATCATAGCCTTTGATCATAATGCACTCGCTGGTGTCGACAACCACATCAGAGTACCCCAAGTGTTTTAGTAGTTTTAGAGTGCATATGTTGAGGCTGGAGCCACCATCTATTAAGACTCTTTTAATGGTGTGCTTGTGGATGTGGACTTCAATTTGTAGGGCATCGTTATGTATGTGATCAGATGTGGGTAGGTCTTTTTTTGAGAAGGTGAGATGATGGGGTGCAGCGATGTGTCCTACCATGGCTTGGAATTGCATTACATTTAAGTTGGTAGGGACTTGTGTTTGCAAGAGCACTTTATCGAGGATGTCCTTACGAAGGGGAGAAGTGCGAAGCAACTCAAGGATGGAGATTTGTGTTGGTGTCTTTCCTAGGTGTTTTAGGAGGTTATACTGGTGAGTAGGTGATGCACGTGCGGTTGGTCGAGGAGGTAGGGGCTCTGATGTGGATGTAGGCATTTGTTCAGTGGGAGGGGCCGTACGGATGGATACACGGCCATGGCAAGTTGTAACAGCACAATCAGGTGCTTGTGCTTGGATGGTGACTGTGTTGACATGATGGGATGATGCTTCGATAGGTCCTACGATAGAGTCGTAAGACGCGGGTGGTGGGGTGACATTGTATGCTTGGTTGGACGAGGAGGCTTTGTTATGGTTCAGTAGGGGATCTTTGTAAGCTCCTAGGTTGCCATTTGGTGATGGTTGGGTGCTGTGATCGAGACCGACTAGATTTTGTTCGATAAGGTCTTGGATGAAATGTTTCAGTTGCATGTAGTCGGTTGTTTTCTGACCCGCAACGCGGTGGTTTCACAGTAGTCATTCTCATTGTACCATGCAGCTTTTAGTTCATTATCTTGACGGGGTCTAACGGGTGGAAGCGTGATCAAATTTTGCTTGAGACATCTATCAAGGATGTCTTCGACAGGTTCCCCTAAGGGTGTGAATTGTCTGCATGGTTTGCGTGGTTTAGTTGGGCCCCTCTAGTTATTTACATTTGTTGCATATGTATGCGTGGGTGTTTGGTTTTGTATATGTTGGACAGCTTTCACATCCGTGATGCCATCGTTCAAATTGTTCTTGTTCTTCCCCCAATAACGTAATTTATCGTTTGATTGTGTGTTGGCGTTATTGTTTGTATTGGGAGTGTTGTTATTGGATTTGTAGTAGTAGTAGTAGTAGTTGTTGGTTTTGTGGTCGTACAGTTTGATGGAGCCCTTGGCGATGAGGGCTTGTTCGATGGTGGTGCCTTTGTCGATGACCTCTTCAAAGGTAGATGCACAAAGTATTTGTAGATGAAACCCTAATTCTTGATTGAGGTTGGCCACGAACATGGTGACAAGTTGTTTTTCAGGAATGGGCCATGGGAGTTTGCTTGCTAAGCCTCTCCACCTTTGCAAGAAGGAAGGGAAGGCTTCATCGTTCTTTTGTTTAGTCTTGCAAAGGTCTGTCATGGACATTTTGTGTTCGAAATTGTAGGAGAAGTGGTTCACAAATTTCTTTGCAAGCTCAGGGAAAGTCCTAATACCTGGGGGAAGATGTGCAAACCATTCAGTGGTTTGACCGCTGAGGCTTCTTGGAAACCGTCTCATTAAATAGGTGTCGTTATTAGAGACTTCTAAGAAAGCTATGTAGAACTCCCTAAGGTGGTCCCTAGGGTCTTCCTTTCCCTTGTATTTGTCAAATTTAGGTGTCTCAAAGTTCTTGGGGAAAGGGGGCATGTACAATGTACGATCGAATGGGTAGGGGCAAATATCCTCAAAGGAATAGTGTTTGCATTTGCCCCCAGTTTGTAGGTCATCTACCTTTTGGATTAAGCCTTGTAGGATGGTTGTGAGATCCTGTCGTTGTTGTGGTTGTTGTATGTACATCTGTTGGTTGGTGAGATGTTGGAGACGGGGTGGGATTTGATATTGGGGATTTGTTTGATTGAGGTGTTGGTATTGCGTGTTGGTGTTTGGGTTGATTGGTGCCTGATGTTGTTGGTGCGTATAGAGTTGTTGGAGGACATGTGGTGGTATTTGGGGATTGGGATTATGTTGATTTATGGGATTATGTGGGTAGGTGACATTAGATGGATTGACATTGGGTATGTGGACATTGGATGGGTTAGATGTGTTGCAAGGTGGTTGTGAGAATAGTTGTCATAGGTATGCAATGGTTTGAGGGTTGGGCGGGGGCACACTCATGGAGGTACTTGCTTGTGTGATGTTGCCTTGTATGCCCATGGTGATTTGTGAAGCGGAAGGGTTTATAGTAGTTGTGGTAGTAGAAGTGATGACGGGTTGGGAGATGGTAGGGATAGCGATACATGTAGGAATTGTAGATGTGCTAGCGGTTGAGGTTGTGGAGGTGGTAGATACGATAGGTGTTGACATTTGAGAGATGGTGAGTTGGGTTTGTGATGTAGATGCTTGGGTATTTGATGGGGTAGGGATGATTGTAGAGGTGGATGGTTGTGATGATGTCATGATGGGGGAAAGTTGAGCACCAATTTTGAGAAGATGATCAAGATATCTACTTGGGTTTGACCTTAGGATTTTATCAAGGAGGTCCATGTTATCGGTGTCTTGCGTGAAGCTTAAGACATCTAGATCATCTTGGGAAATGATGGGGACATTTTGTGTTGGTGGTGGTGGTGGTGGTGTTGGTTGTCTTTGTTGTAAGTAATGAAAAGGATTTTCATTGGGACCATATGGGGGGAGGTACAAGTATGAAGATGGGTTGTATGTTTGATAGATGGGTATGTTGTTGCTATTGGTGTTAGGCATTCCAAATTGCCAATGTTCTGTCATTTCTTGATTCTTTTTGCTTTGTGATCTTGTGATGGGTATGCACGTATATGGGGTTGATTTATAGATGTAGGATGAGATGGGGATGGAGACCTTAGAGAATCTGATTGATTATGTTGGACCCAAAGATGGATGTGGTAGTGAGATGGAATAGGGGAGAAGATGTGTTGGAAGATCGATATGTATTTCTAAAGGTTTCAACCTAAGGGTGATATGGATGGGTGATATTGAGTTTGCACAAATTTTGGACCAAAGAGATAGGTGATGGATGACGTTTGCTTTGAAGAGATTTTGTTGATGTTTGATTTTGATAGTCAACAAATTGAGCTTACGTAGGACCTAGACTTGTGGTTGCACGAATGGATATTTTTCTTTGTTTGGGGTAGACTAATGACCTTACACAAAGAAGGATAGTGATTTCACTTGGAAGGTAGACTATTGACTTTCCAAGTAAGATATGATGTGAAGGATGAAATCTAGATCTAACTTTACCTCAAAAAGGATGACAGATTTTTGATGATGTTTTGATCGTGGGAGATTTTGGGGTTTTTGGGAATGATTTTCTTATGACAAGGATTTTGGTTTGGTCCAAAAGGTATGTGAATAAAGATGAAGTTGATATGAAAAATGAGATAGGGTCCAATAATGGTGGAGATTAACTCTCTATGGTCAAAGAGAAGGTGTGATTTTGGAAACTTTTGGAGGAAAATGGATGCACTGTTGTCAGATTTTTGGGATGTGACTATGGATTATGGCGGTGCAAATGGTGAAGTTCTCAAATGGATAAGTCTTTGCTTTAGGCAAGTCAATCTGAGAATAGCACCAATCCACAGGTAGAATGGTACCACTATTAGACAGATATGGCGCTAAAACAAGACAGTGTTTGTCAAGGTCCTAAAAAGACAGATTTTTTATGGCAATTTTGGATTTTCTTTGTTTGGAATGTGATCAAATGATTTGTTTTGTCTCTTGGCAATGTTGTTGCAAATAATTCAAGCACAATAATCACACAACAATCAAGATTTTGCTTTGTTTTGAAAAAAAGATGTGTGATTTTATTTAATAAGCTCTTTGAACAACCTAAGGTGAGAATGTGACAGTATTTGTTGAATCCCCTAGCTGTGCCTATTCAAAGCGGGTAGCTCTAGGATCTTGGTAGCACTGGCTCCTCCTTATAATTGCACACACTTCTCACGCATACCAAGATCTAGGTTTCTTATAAGGCTTGTCCCTCACCAAACCTTTAGATTATTCCTGCTACCTCAGCTAAGAACAGCATGAATCGAGGCCGCTTCAAAGGTTTCCCTTCTGTGCCAACAAATAGAAGGATTTTGGCTTGCTAAACAATGGTTCGTAGTAAGGGCATCCGTTTAGGTGGTTATACGTGCGGTAGCACTACTCTCCGTTATGGAGTCTCCCAGCCTCTAAGGGTTACACCTTGGAGGGTTTGGGGGGAGGTTGGCTGTCGGTATAACACAAAAACACCTGTCGCTTGATACTTTCATCCCAAACACCTTATATAGCGGCTTGGAAGAGCTTGGCTTTATCTTGATGCCGCTTGGGTCATTCCCACCTTTCGAAGCGGGGTGGCAGGCCCTCTAAGGTTTACAAAAGCGATACAATCACAAAAAATACTTTTGACCCCCAAGTTCATACAAAAGCTGCGAGGGGAGAGCATACGTATTCTCTATGATTGCATCACACTAAACATGGTTCATTTTAGATCTTTGGATTAAATTGGGTGTGATTAATGCAAGTTTTGTGATAAGATTTTGATTCCCAAGGTCACCAAAATGGTGCGAGGGAAGAGCATACGCTTTCACACCACAAGAAGAAAGAGCACAAAACACTTCACACAATTAAAAATGATTTTCTTGATTATATGCGTGAGAGATGCAAGTTGTTCTTTTTAACCAAATGCTTTCAATTTATGCAAGTTGTGGTTCTTTTTAGAGCCCAAATTGAAGTGTTTGGATTTGTTGTTGTTGGCACACAAATTGTAGATTTTAGAACACCAAAGTAAATGTTTTGGCACACACACTTCACACAAAAGTTTGCTTGTTCAATTTTAATTGCACCAAATCAAAATGTTTGACTAACTAACATGCGAGGGGTTCATTTTAAGTTGCAAAAATCAAAGTATTTGCTAACTAGAAATCAAACCACCCTGCAAAAAGCTTGTTAGTACCCGCAATAGGACTTGCAACAAACTTGTCAGTACCTGCATAGACAGAAAAGTAAGTTTTTCAAAATAGCGCTAAAACAGATATTAAATAGCACCATTGCGGGTAGAGTAACCTGACTTACACAGATGGCGTCAATTAAACATATCACGCTAAATATAGACCCTAAACACACCACAACAGAATATAGCACTAAAATATTACATTGAAGGTGCTAATACAATTTTTAGCGCTAATAAAAACTACATAAGGTGTTACAATAAATAATAGCACCACAATATAGATATAAAAATGTCACTACAAAATTAGTCAGTGCTCTGGTTTTTGTCTACGGATAGCGCCAATCTGGGTGATAGCGCCAATACGACACTAAACGAGTCTGACCTGCAAAAAAAAAAGTGATTTGACAACAACCTGGAGGATTAGGCTGCACACATATGACATCTCGTTAGCCTTCTTAGTCCATACAAATGAAAAACAAGATGACAAACAAAAGCCAATGTGTGTTTTTAGATTTTTTTCAAAAATTTGCACATAACCTCCCCTTGTAATTTATAGATCACTGTGGAAACAGAGAGCACTCAAACACCAAAAACTGTAGAGAGATCACAAGAGAAAGACATTTTGAGTGAGTTAGTAAAAAAAAAAGGAAATGTGTTGCGCAAAAATAGCGCCAAAATAGGAAATAGCGCTAAAACCAGCTAGTGATGGCGTCGCTGTGAGGGTAGGATGGCGCCACACCTGTAAACACATGTTCCTTACACAAAAACTCACCAAAAAATGGATTAGATTTGGACCTTGTGGGTCCCACCGGGTGTGCCAATGTAGATTAGATTATCAAATAAGGTAAGAATACAAACTAACATGCAATAAATCACAAGAGTTATACCTCGCTTGAAGACCCAATCTCATCAAGGGAGAGGAACCATGCACCCAAAACAAGTTCCTAAGAGAAGATTATCCCTAGACAATGGATTTTAGTGTGAAATGCTATTCAAATTGTGCAACTCACTATCCTAGGTCAAAAGTGATTTTGGCATTATGACTTTGAATAGACTTGGATGATGAAAATGGCTTGGGAGAGGTTCTATTTTAAGATTTTTGGAGAGGATTTTGATCCAAGGGTGGAGATTGATTTGGAAGATCAATGGTGGACGATGAAAGTGATGTGGAGAGCCTAGATTCAATCTTGAATGAATGGAGGGCTAGGAATAAAAGTGATACTTTTATTCATTTTGGGAAAAGCGATTATTTAATGAGCATGGGGGTGAAGGATTATTTTGGAATAAAAGATTCATATGGGGGAATGTAAATGAATTAAAAATTCATTTGGGGAAGAGAGGAAATAAATGAGTATGGGGTTGTAAGGAGAAATAAATGTGATGTGGGATGTTTTTAAATAAAAAATTGACTTATGTGGATTTAATTCAATTTTTTATTTGGAGGATGTGGGGAAGGGTGTTAAACAAGGTTTGACCACCCAAATGAAGGGGTTAGGATTAATTAAATAGAGGTTTTATTTAATTAATCCTAGGGCTAGGATGAGGTAGGCTAGGGTAGGCAATTAAATAATAGCTATTTAATTGTCTAGGGTAGGGATAGGTTAATTATAGGTTGAATTAATTAGTTAACATGGTTTTAACTAATTAATTGGATTTAGAGAAAAAGGGGAAATTGATTTAATAAATATTGCATATTTATTAAATTAATTGGCTAAGGTTGGGACTATTGAATTAATGAAATTATTTCAATTTTGGGGATAAAATGATGGAAAAATAGGAAAATGAAGGGATAATTAATTAAATAAAATTTAATTAATTGGTTTGGAGGGAAATTGACATGATTAGGGATATCGGGAGTCAGTTTGATGGTAGAAGACATTTTTAGGTGTCTACAAAAATCCTTTTGGTTAGTCACAGTAATCTGAAAGTGTTGATTTGGATCACTAAGAAGAACCATATAATTAGGATTGTCATTCTTTCAACAAGTTGATATTATATGTTGCTCTTGTATAATTCATTCAATTGGTTCCTTTAAGAAAGGATTAAAATCCTTCTGGTGAATAACAAGAAATTTGATTATGTTAGTTGGATATTAAGAAGAGTCTGTCAATCATTTCCTTGCACGTTTATACAAGTTATAAACCAAAGCATTGTGCCAAACAGTTAGAGTTATTGCCCAATATAAGCCAATGGTCTTAGAGTTTCATTTGGCACTGTTTACCCAATAAGGCACTAGTCTTATCTCGACTCATAATTCAGTTTTATTCAAAACCCATTCATTAGTTAAGCATAGTTATAAAATTTACCTTGATATTGCTTATACAATTTATACCAATCATTTTTCAGATATTAGAAATAGAATTGATTAGTAAGCTTCATCTATTCCATACCCTTTCCCACTGTGGATAGTTTAATCAAATCAAACATATCCATTTAGTTTGCTTTAGCTATTAAGGTTCGCCCACCTAGGTCTAGCAAAACCTAAAGTGCAGGGAGTCATCAACCCTACAGGGTAACTTCATTTCATTAGTTCAAAAACATTACAAATCTAAGAATAGAGCCTGGCATCCTCTTAGGATTTGCAACTTGCATTTTTGAGCCCTAACAAATTGGTGACTCCGTTGGAGAATGAAATACAAAGGACCTTAGTAAGATACCATTCTTTTATAGAGTCAAAAATTTCAAGAATACAAATTGGTAACTCTACTGGGAAGAAGAATCCAAAAAGATAAATTACAACCTTTTCCTATTTACAAAAATAGGTGGCGACTCTAGAACCTGTTATAACAGAAAGTTGGTATCAAATGGATGGAAGAAGATCCAAGATGGAAGGGAAGAAGTTACAATCATGCCCACCAATTAGAACCATTCCCATGAAAAATGGAGCATCAAATTATTTTCATTAGAATAATAATCAAGAGGCTCAAAAGGTAATACAAAATAAACTATCATAACTCCCAATAGTTTTACCCCTTTACAAGAATCAAATGAGAATTTGTCTCAAATCAATGGAGTAACTGATGATATATTTGCAAAATATAGACTTGATCCTCAAGAATAACTTGTGTGTGAAGCATGGGGCATGAAGGAAATTGATTAGAGGCAAGCTGAATATGATTATAAATTGTCATTACAATAGGAAGATGGGCTAAAATATGGATTCACAAATCAAGAGGTAAATAAAAGTCCAAAGAATACAAAAAATATAAATGAAGTGCAACAGAATGTGCTTAAGCTTCAGGAAGAACTTGAAGTGATCAAAATAGAGGAAACTGAGATGTTGTTAAAATAGGAAATTCAACAGATAAGGAATAGGACTAAAATAGCTTCCCTAAAATATATACCTTCACATAGAGGGAATACTTTGAGGAACCCACAACAAAACTTGCACCAAAATACAATTGGTGTTTCCAATCTACAAGCATCCAGAAGTCATGTTCATCAAAATACCCTCTTGAATAATCCTAGACCACCTCTCATACATAACACCTCTCAACATATGGCTAATCCATACCCACCCACTGGCCAGCAATATTGTAGACCACAAAATCCTCATATAAACCCCCACATAAACCCACAACAGCAACATGCTTATCATCAGCCTCCAGGTGGATATAATTACTACCCTAACCCACCACCCATGAATGTACCACCCCAAAACCTCACAAACATATGCGGGTAGTTTGATCTAATTGGATATCAATTGTATCCATACCCTATTGACAGTAGTTGGAGGAATATAGTTCCCAAGTTCAATGGAAACAATGCAGTATCAGCTGAGGATCATATTAGAAGTTTCAATGCCTTCATACAAGATATTAGTATGGATTATGAGGATGTTAAAATGAGGTTATTTGTGATGTCTCTGACTGAAGATGCGAGAGACTGGTTCAACAGCTTACTAGATGCCTCAATCAGTTCCCTAATAGATTTCCATAGTCAATTTAAGGAGCAGTATGGCAATCAATATGCCCCTGAGTTCACATTGCATGAATTGATAAGAATCCAAAAATACCAAAACGAGTCAGTATATGATTTCAATATGAGATTTTCCAAGTTACACAACAAAATACCACATGGATCTAAATTGATTGATCCCACAGCATTAAGTATTTATTTGAAAGCATTTGATCCTAAGACAAGGTACGAACATAGAAATCGGTGCCCTATGACCCTAGCTAAAGCACATAAAGTGGCATTAACTATTCAAAACAATAGAAAAGCTACAGGAGCAAAAGAGACAATCCCAGAATTCCTCAAAGCCCAAATATTCAACAGAATAAACAATAAGGTCATCATAGACATGAAAGACCTAGGTTGCATGATATGCCATATAATACAAATTGGAAGGATGGGAGACCTATTGAAATCAGAAAAAAGCAACATTATCGTAAAGATACTCCTAACCCTCTAAAGAGAAATGGGGCACATATGATAGAAGATAAACCTTGGTGTTTGGTGTGCAATTTACCACACTCACCTGAATATTGTGTAGTGGCTAAAACAGTACAACAAGAAGTATTATACAACTATAACAGAGATAATCACACAATAAACATAATGCAAGATACACCATACTTGCTGAATGAAGACTATTCTTCTACAGAGGAAGAGGGATATGGATATGATGTGGGGAACCAGAAACATCATATCAACATGGGAAAACAAGAAGTATTCTCAGATTAGGAGGATAGCTACGAGGGACCAACTTATTATCATAACAATTCACCATATGATCAGTGGAGAAAGCCCATTGAAAAGGAAAGGGAAGTTCTTACAATGGTTGTTGTTGCCCAAGCTAAAAATGCCTATAATCTAAGAAATAGGACAGTAAATCTAGAACAGGGAACACCTAGGAGTGTCTTTATAAAAGATCAAAATTACAAAAGGAATAATGCAAAGTCATCATTTAGAGAACCAAAAAAAATTGAGTAGAATAAAACAAAAGATAAATCAACAAATCAAGAAAAAGAACATATAAAGACATAAAGGAATGACCAAACTATAGCCCATTCATTTGACATTGCTCATGCAATAACTCAGATGAAGATATCAGTACCACTTTTGGAAATGATGAAGATAGATAAATGCATAAATACAGTGGTAAAACTGATTTCAGATATACCAAATCAAAAACATAAAGAATCAAAGAATAGAACAAACAATGTTCACAAAGAAACATTCCAAATTCTTGAAGTATATCTAGGTGATACCCTAACAAAGAACCCCTCACAAGTGGACCCTTTCTACACCACCTTATTAATTAGAAACAGGCTAGTGAGGAACTGCATGATTGATTCAGGTGCAGCCATGAATATCATGCCAATAGCAGTCATGAAAGAACTGGGAATGTGGGTTGACACTACATTTGGTAAGTGTTATATGATGGACAATAGGTCTATCCCAGTTGTGGGCATTATGAGGGATGTGGAAATAAAACTAGCTTCATACCCTGAAGCAACCTATAATATTGATATCACTGTGGTTGATATTCCACCATATTATGGAATGCTCTTATCAAGACAATGGGCTGCAATGCCAGCAGGGAATGTTCAATTAGATTTATCATGTCACAATACCAGTGGGAGACAAAGAGATCAAGCTGTATAGGGAACCAAGATATGAGAACATCATAGAATGCTTAGTTCAAAATCAAATAAATCTATTTTGTGATACAGATTTGGGAACCTTCAAGGTTGAAACAAGTTAGCTAGAATTCCAAAATATTGATCCAATCCATATAGAATCTAAGAAAGAGGAGAATGATGTGTGGAAAATGTATTTTGATGGTGCGTGTAGCAAAATGGGAAATGGGGTGGGAGTATTATTTATTTCACCAACAGGTAAAAATTTCAAATACTCATTCTTATTGACATTTGAATGCACAAATAATGTAGCAGAATATGAGGCTTTGCTCATTAGTTTGAATATTGCCATCAAGCATAAGATAAGAAAGCTAGCTTTATACGGGGATTCAGAATTAGTTACTTCTCAAGTAAGAGGGAAATACTTATCCAAAAACAAGACGTTGAAGCAATATAGAAATGCTGTCTGGGATGATGTTGAGTTATTCGATGCCTTCTCAATCAACTGGATTGATAGATCAAAGAATATTATAGCAGATTTTATAGCGAATATTGAATTAAAAAGGGATGATATCACATTGGGGGATATTACAGAAATTGAATTCAAAACCAAACCCACTATCCCAGATAATGTCCATAACTGGCAAGTGTTTGATAATGATACCGATATAATCAAATTCTTACATTGTGTCGATCACTATGAAAACCAAGAGATTGATTTTAATGCGTTTGTGGAAGAACATGATGGAAAAAAACTCTTTGGTCAAGAGATAGTTTAGCTAAAAACAAATAAAATACCTAAGGGATTCATAGCATTGGAGAAAGCATTTGATAGATGTGACAGATTTAAAATGAAAGACACAACCATAGTCTAGAACAACCTTGAAGAGGTTAATTTAGGGATGCAGGCAGCCCCAAAGAATGTATACATTAGAAAGAAGCTTAGCCCTAAAATCAGGAGCATGCTCATCAACTTACTCAGGAAGTATAGACATGTATTTGCATGGTCATATGATGACTTGAAAGCATATAGGGAGGATCTTTTTAAGAATGAAATACCATTAAAGCCGGATGCTAAACCATTCAAGCAAAAGCATAGGCCTATTAATCCTACATTGGCCCCTAAAATGCTTGAAGAGCTCACAAAACTAAGAGATGGAGCTATTATCAAACCCATTAGACATTCTTCTTGGGTTTCTAATTTGGTGCCTATCAGAAAGAAAAATGGTGATATTAGATTATGTGTGGACTTCAGGAATCTAAATAAATCTTCTCTTAAGGACAATTATCCCCTTCCTAATATGGAAGTAGTACTACAAAAGATGACAGGGTGTGAACTATTGTCAATGATGGATGGTTTCTTAGGATATAATCAGGTGAAAGTCAAAGAATCAGAACAATATAAGACTGCATTCACCACACCATGGGGAATGTATGTGTATTTAAGAATGTCATTTGGACTCACGAACGCTAGAGCAACATTCCAAAGAGCGATGGATGTGGCCTTTGCATAACTAATTAACAAAATCATGGTAGTATATTAAGATGACATGACAACATATTCCAAAAAGGCTGAAGATCATTGTACACATCTAGAGAAAATTTTTATTAAAGCCTTAGAATATGGAATTTCGTTGAATCCTAAGAAATGCCAATTCGCAGTAACAGAGGGCAAGCTGCTTGGTCACATAGTCTCAAAAGATGGTGTAAGAATAGATTCAGAAAGAGTAAGAGCCATTGACCAGGTTCCCATTCCTAAGAATGTAAAAGCTATGCAATCATTCTTTGGCCAAATCAACTTTGTTAGCAGATTCATTTCAAATTTTGTAGAAATTGTTAGTCCCATATCAAGAATGTTAAAGAAGAATTCAGAAGTGAACTATCTGAGTGAGAGTTGTAGAAATTGTATCAGCATGAGGATTATGGTTGGAGTGAGAGTTTCATAAATATTCGATGAAAGAAGTAACACCGATGACCCTTCATCAGAGAGAGAGTCCCCAGTCACGCCAAATTAATCAAATGTGAGGGCCATCGAGATGAGAAAACATTATCAAAGAATACTCTGAACACTCCCCCGACAGTATAGATCACACCGATGAGAGAATTCGGTAAGACTCCTACCAAACAACCCATGGAATGGTTGGAACTAGTGACTCATCGAGAAGAAATGTACATCAGGGCAAGAGATTAAAGTGTCTCCAACCTTATGATGTCTCAGCGACCATAAGGCATTTTTGGCCTAAGTCACACCAATGTATATGGAGGATATGACTCATCAGCAAAAGGGAACAGATCGGTGTAAAGTTTACAAGTCCTTTCGAATCCATAGTCACAACGACGAAGGATTTTGGTGACATGTGATGATGATCATTCCGATGAAGGATAGAAAGAAAGGCATCAGGGAAACAACCAGGATCAGATAATTTGAATGAAGTCATCCCAATATCATATGTTGTTCTGATGAAGATAGTGACCACACTCATCGATAAGACTCTTTCCGATAGGTTATAAAGACAAGCGATATTGGTATTAATTTCTTGGGTCTTACCAATTTCACTAACCTACCCTGTAAAGAGAAGCTGATAAACATTTCGACAAGACCCATGCCGATATTCATATCAGAGATTTTTGAAATATCAGAGTACGATGTTGTTCTCATAGCGATAATGTAAGTCAGGCCAACAACAGCTCCTATGCTCATTTCTATATCGGATAAACCTTGAAATGTCTTGCCGATACAAACATATATATGTTTTCATAAAAGGTGACATCGAGGAGACAAAATGAAGAGTCACAATGAATGAGCCATCTACAAATGTTTGCACTATAAGAAGCTATTGGATCGCCCTAGCATTACAAAAGTCCCACCGATGAAGGAGGTTATGACGATGTGATGTCTCACAACAATTATGAAAACTAATGCACTGGAATTATTAATTACAGATTGAGAAGAAATCCCCTGAAGAGTCTTTCGAAATCCTTACAATTGGGTTCAAAAGAATTGTCTGAGAGGAGCACATAAGCGAGAACTTGGAGGAGAGAACAAAGGAGCTCAATCATCATCTCAGATAACAAGTACATACATAAAAATATCTATGTGGTGGATTACAATTTGAATTTTCTATACAAAATTATAAAGGAGACTCTAGTAAAAGGCAAGGGTAGAAAACAACAAGGTGAAACTAGTAACCCTAAGAAACAGAAAATTGACAAAAGCCCTGATAAAAAAATGAAAGAGAGAAAACTAAATTAGGATTTGATAGACCAATTGCCTGGGTCTACCCCTAAAGCCCAAAGGTCTGCACAACTCAGGGTAGAGGTAGAGAAATTAGAAGACAAATGCAAATACCTGGGAAACATATGGACACCAATCAGAGGCTATGAGTTGTTCAAATTCCATTATGATAGAAGATTTACGAATGTCCCAGTATCTAATCCATGGCATTTGAATTTGGGAAAATTGGTTCTCCCTGATGTGTTTGTAAATGTGGAACTCCTAAAACTCTTGGCTAAACATTACAATCCCAGCCTCAAAGCCATATGCAATCCATAAGGAGAGCCTGTTATACACTTGTCCAAAAATTGCATTTGTGAAGTATTTGAATTGGATGATTTGTGTACTCTTCCCATAGTATATGAAGATTTGGATAAAGAATACTGGAGGATGGACACCATGTACAATGGATGTAGACAAGAGGGGACAAAAGTCACTTGTGCAAATGTGGACAAGGGTATGGGACAGTAGGTTTTCCCACTCCAGTTACATTCATTTTGAAGAATACTATGTAAAAGTGTTGTATAGATATTTTAATCATCCTTGTGAATATTCACTATTAGATGAAATAAAAAGGTTTCTCAGACCAAAAGATTTTTGTGGCTCCCCAACTGTCACCCATAACTAGGGAGATTGGTATTGCTTTGAGGATTCAACCATGGTAAGAATTTATGGTTTTGAAGATACCCCATTTATATTACCCAAGACAGTTCCTGATAGGATTGCCTATTTAGAGATAGTCAGGCAAATGAATTGCTCTAATGTCATGAACTTGAGTGCCTATGACAAACAATCCTTTATGCCTAGAACTCTGTGCTTCAGGGATTTTACTGTGGTGTCTAAAGAAGGTTATGGTCTCATCAGGGACAAATTGATGTATTACAACATGAGGTGTGCAAAGGCAAGAAAAGGATTTGATCCTGAGGGTTTCATTGATTTTGCTAGGAGAAAACAAAATCTCAATGGATATACACATATTCCATATCCACATGATGATATTATTAGGAACATGGAAGAAGCTGAAGTTGAACTGGTAATTAAGAAGTATAATAGAGAACTAGATGAGAAGAGAAAACAACTTGCAAAGATAGAGTTGTTTTCTTCTGGTGATGAGGAATCTGTAGGAGAAGAGCTACATGAACAAGCAACTAGAATATCTAAACGAAAAATGGAATGTTATCAATCTCCTAATAGAGAATAGGATGAAGAGGGGCCTGGTGATGAGGATCCTAGACAGTTAGCATATGATTCTTTCATTGCAGATGATCAATTTATTCATTCTCAAGAATTTAAATCATTTTTGTATAAATGCAAGGGAAAAGAACTCAGGGAATCAGTTGAATATGTCATGGCTGATAATGAAAAAAAATTGATTTATATGTTAAAAACAATAGTAGATAATGAGTTGAAAGCTATGACTCCTAATAGAGGTAGACAGTTGCTCAGAGAAGCGGGTGTCATGATATTTCCTGGACTTGACATAAATTCTGCTTTGGTGTTTGATAGTTTCTTGCACAATACTGATGACAAGTACAAGCTTACTCCTGAGGGAGTAATAAAGGTATACATGGGTACCAAGTATAACAATGATGAAAACTCACTCATGATATGGGCCTTATACCCTCCTCATAAGAAGTCAACCATTATAGATACTGAAAAAACTTTTGGGCATGTTATGACTTTGAAAGTAGGGGAAACTGATCCTTTGATTACTGCAAACATTGATAAAAATGTTGCAAAATCAAATAAAGCATAGGCTCAAATGTTGATCAAGGAATGAGATGCATATAAGCTGAGTTGTGAAAGATTGACAAAAGAAAATGATTTCCTAAAAGATACTGTCAAGAATGCCTTCGGAGGATCAGTTAAAAGGTTAACCCAAGGAGAGAGTTCACAATGTGCTTAGTCACCATCTGTTGATTAAATAGCCCATGCTCAAATTGACACACTTGCAGTACTACTACAGAATAGGCATATTAATATGATGCATTAGATGAATAAATTTTGGGATGTCTATTCTAAGACCATAATGTAATCTAAGAACATGAAAGGTTAAACAACATGCTTCAAGAAAAACTCCATGAGATACAGAGTAGGGATGCTCCTGACACTACATGTACATCTATTGCAAAAGACTTGATTGAACAACATCAAAAATATCATGACCAGCTTAAAAATGATGCTAGGGAATGTGTTGAGGCTTCAAAGGTAGGTATACCCATGTTATTCAGAAATGACAAGGAGATGAAGAGCAGAGATGAATGGAGTAAAGAATACCAGGTGATATTACATGAAGCTTTAGAGGCTCTCAAGGATAAAGACTCAGCATCTGGAGAGGCCTGCAAGTATCTGGTGAAGGTGGTGACAATGGATGTGATTACAAGAAATGCTATTGAATTTGCTGATACACATCGAAGCCAAGAGTACCTGGATCATGTTTCTTAGATATACCTATGGCTTAGTTGGGCTTAGGGTTGTTATCCTTGTTGTTGTTATGTTAATCCTTTTTAATTTTCAAAAAGACATTTTGAAGAGTTATGTGTCTTCATAAATATTTCTATATAATTTGGACATATGATGATCAATTATCATCAGCAGTAGGAGATAATAGAAGAAATTCATAATATTTTTAAAAGACCATGTTGCAAGTACTATATTAAAGAAGTTAATTGAAGATCTATGATTCTGTGGTTTTATACTGGCATCAATTATTTGTTGAAATTATTCAGTTATTTGGTTGTCTCCATTTCAGTATTTCCTTATTATTCAAATTGATATATCAAGTATATATTTAATTTGTCAATGCACATTTTTTGTATTTGTGTGATGAGATTAATTGGTTTCCTTAAAAGGAATTAAAATCCTTCTGGTCAGTCACAATAATTTGGAAGTGTTGATTTGGATCACTAAGAAGAAGCATATAATTAGGATTGTCATTCTGTCTCCAAGTTGATATTATATGTTGCTCTTGTATAATTCATTCAATTAGTTCCTTTAAGAAAGGATTAAAATCCTTCTGGTGAATAACAAGAAATTTGATTATGTCAGTTGGATATTAAGTAGAGTCTGTCAATCATTTCCCTACATGTTTATACAAGTTATAAACCAAAGCATTGTGCTGAATAGTTAGAGTTATTGCCCAATATAAGCCACTGGTCTTAGATTTTCATTTGACTCTGTTTACCCAATAAGGCACTGGTCTTATCTCGACTCATAATTCAGTTTTATCCAAAACCCATTCATTAGTTAAGCATAGTTATAAAATTTACCTTGATAGTGCTTATACAATTTATACCAATCATTTTTTAGATATTAGAAATAGAACTGATTAGCAAGTTTCATCTATTCCATACCCTTTGCCATTGTGGATAGATCAATCAAATCAAACATATCCATTTAGTTTGCTTTAGCTATTAAGGTTCACCCACCTAGGTCTAGTAGAACCTGAAGTGTAGGGAGTTATCAACCCTATAGGTTAACTCTGTTTCCTTAGTTTAAAAATGTTGCAAATCTAATCATAGAGCCTGGCATCCTCTTAGGATTTGCAACCTACATTTTTTAGACCTAACATGGTCATAGCTTTGCTCATGAATTTTATGGTCGTGGATTGGATTTCCTTCATGGTTAAGGCCACGATTAGGGGTTTTAGATTACACTATGTTGTCAAGGTTCAAGAGGTTGTAGTTTGGAGGCATCTTGGCCCCTGCTTCAATTGTATGGTGGAGGATGTCATTTTTGTTCATTTCAATGAACCTATCTACAAAGCTATTTCCTTTTTGAGAATTTAGGAATTGGTTATAATCAAAAGTGTACTCAGGTTGGTTGGGGGCCTCACTATCATTGTCATTGTCATGAGGGTGTGATGGCCCTCCAACATGGGGTGGAAGGTCAAAGGAAGGAGTGGGTTCTCTTCATTGAACTCCAACCTCAACTTGTCTTGTTGCCTTGTAATAGGGGGCATGAAAGAAAGTGTTAAGAACATGGTTTGGGAGGGTTAATTTTGTTTTGATTTGGATCTTTGGTCTTAGCTAAGGATTGATTCTTTGGATGGGGGACCTTGGATTTCTATCAAATTCTCCAAAAGGGAACCACTTTCGAAAACGACTAGGATAATTATGTTTTTGGATGATCAACGTTGGATGATTTGATTTAGATAGTAAAGTGGGATGATAAATCCCAAGGATATCCAAAAGATTGGATTCAAATATTTAGATTGATTGGGTTGGATTTTGGGATGATTGTTGTTGGAACCTAAGAGTATCCTAGGGTTTAAAGGATAATTATGGGATAGTTGGAGTTGTGGATAGGATAATTGATTGAGCTAGACAATGTTAGGGAACTTAGACTATTGGATAGTCAATCTTTGGATCATTACGATGATTGTTGATTGATTTGATTTTGGGGCCTAATGATGATTAGGGTCCCAAGGGGGATTGATGATGATTTGATTTTTTGGAGTGTAAGGATGATTAGGGTTACAAGGATAAATTAATTTTTGAGGCCTAAGGATGATTAAGGCCCCAAGGATAAATTGATTTTGTTATGTGGTTTAGGGATCCAAAGGTGATTTTAAAAGAGTCCAAGGATGGATTTTTGGTTTAGGATGTCCTAAGGAGTGTGAGGGTGATTTGGAATAGAAAGGTGATTTGGGGATGGTAGGATTAAGGGTGTTGGGACTAGATTTTGTTAAGGATGAAGGGGTTTAAATGTTGGATCAAGGGTTGGGGATTTGAAAGGATGCAATGATTTGGCTTGAGATGGAGTTGTTTGAACTTGAGGAAATGATTTGATGATATAGAATGTTCAAGAATTTGAAGGTTTGATAGGTTAAGGGTCCTTGGATTCAAAATTTTTCATAGGATCTATGTTTAAGCAAGGTAATGTTATGAATTTGGGAGATTAGTTTGGTTTAAGGTTTGCAAGCAAGCATGTGTCTTTCATAATAGCAAGCATAGTAGACACATCAACAACCTAGATTAGTAAACAAGGTGTGTATACAATTGTGGGCCCACCTTGCTACCTTTATTTAGTCACAACGTACAAGTCCCAAGATGAGTAAACTAACCAATTTTGATTACCCAAGATCACTCAAAAGGTGGGAGGGGAGAGCATGCATGACATGCACATCTAATTCTAAAGGGCATAAACACTTGCGTCTTGTGAGTAACTTTCTAGGGCTAACTGCTTACCGATGCATTACAAGTATATCCAACTAATAGTCTTAAACAAGACTTTATGAGCTTCTAGGGTTGTCCTCAATATACACCAGGTATGCAATGCTAATGTTCATGAATGGGAGCCCATCTACAAGCATGTGTTCATAGGTGAACCCAATCCCACTTCACCTTGACTCCTTACAAAAAGGGGTGCCAAGGATGTGCTAGACATTATGTTGACTCTTTTGAGGTACAAATTTCACTCTCCCCCTTTGTATACCCCACCAAAACACATGACTTAGGTCATCCACTAATGTGATGAAATCCTTAGGCAGGCCTCTAAAGGGAAAGAATTCCAAATTCTTTTAATTCCCAAGATCACCTTGTGATGTGAGGGAAGAGAATACACAAATTGGATTCTTTGGATAAACAAAAGTGAGCCAAGAGGTGTTTTTGATCCCTAAGATCACCTTTCAATATGAGGGGAGAGCATACACACTCACTTGGTCCACACAAGCACACCAAACAAGTTTAATAACCCTAGAAATTGAAATGTGTGGTGTGAAAATCAATGTGTTTAAAGGTTGTTTTTTATTCCCAAGGTTGCCTTTTGGCACAAGGAAGAGTATACACACACCTCCAAACACACCAAATGCACCAAACAAAGTTAATTTTAAGATCCCAAGAAAAATGTGAAACAGACACACAAGTAAGGTTCTAATGAAAGGTCTTCTTCAAGTGAACCTACAAGAAACTTGTTAGTAGTATGAAATTTTAGGGCTTCTACCAATGAACCTACAAGTGGTTAGTAATCAAATCACAAGATAATACAATCCATAAGCAAAGGGATGTTAGCAAAAATGACCAAAAATAATGCTAGAAAATGTATATGAATGCACAGATCTATGCTAGGACATAGAGCACAAATGCCACACACAACACAAAAAAAGTAGACCTAGAAGGTAGAAAGTACAAATTATGCATTTATAACACAGGAAATGCACATGTGCCACAAAGGTGTGGAATTTGTGCAAATGACATGTAGCATGTTGTCTATGCCTGAATGGACCTGGACAAAGCTAAAAATGCAAAAAATAGTCCAAAAGCACTCAAAACCCTGCAAGAAAAAGTTTAGCTAAGAGTTCCAAGGACACAAACAAGTAATACCTACAAGTCAATCTCAGTGCCAAAGCAAGATAAAGACAGTTAAAAATTGAAACCTTATAGAAGATAAATTTAGTAAAAACCTAACTAAATGATTGAAAAAAACCACCAACAAAATGACCAAAAAGCCCTAAGAAGGACTAAATGACATAGAGGATGACATTAGATGACCTATAAGACTTGAACACTTGTAAGGAAATAGAGTTAGTACCATGGAAATGCATAAAATGTAGGATTTCTACAAACCAGGGCACATGTACCTCAGGACTAACAAACTACATGTTGTTTGCCCTGAAAAGACCCACATGCGTGCAAACACAAAAATTACTCTGAAAATCACTCAAAATCCTACAAGATAAGAGTTATCCAAGACCTAAAAGGACATAAACAAGTGTACCCTGCAAGCCAAGGTTAATGCAAAAGATTTATAAAGCTACAATCTTGAAAAAGGATAATTAAAATCTAACAAAGAGAAAATCCCACAAATCTTAGCTAAAGATAGGTAAAACAACCAACAAAATGATGAAGAAACTCTAAGAAGACCAAGACAACACGAGGATAAATGTTAGAGGACCCACAAAACCTAAAAACCTACAAAGAAATAAGGTTAAAAACATAAAAATGCCTAAAATTCAAGGAAGCTATGGGCCAAGGTGCAAGCACTATGGGCACAAGCACCATGAAACTGACAAACTATGTGTCATTTACATTGAAAGGGGTCAGACAGGCCCCAAAAGAGGCAAAAATGCCATAGGTACTTGCACATATGTCAATAAATAGGGTGGAAATGTTTCAGACCTTGAAACACGTCTAAGAATGTCAATAACCTACAAAAACACACAAAAAACACTCAAGGAACAAAGGATTAGTATGGGACAAGTGTCCAAATGGGTGTGCCAGAAATGTAAAGGTCGTGGTTGGATTAAAACAATGCAAGCAAGACAAAAGCAATGTAAACAAGCTCACAATCAAATTCTAACACCTACTTTCAGTTTGAACAATAATGAAAGCTAAACTATAATGCAACTTGACATATAAAACAAACACATTATACCTCCATTATTGTTGTAGATGGCTCCAAAGATCAAATTGATGTGCTAAGATGTAATGTGGATGCTCAAGCATTAGGATATTACTATGAGAATGCATGATGAAATCATTTGGGTAAGCCTCCTTAAATAGACTTTCCCATGGGATAATAGATGGTTGTGATTGAAAGATGAAATCAATAGTTGGGATTGATTTCATGAGGATACTTATTAGCCTTGTGATAGGTGGCATTATGAGAGGCCTCATTGAAGATGGAGGGTTAGGATTACCTTAAAGTGTAGGATGAAAGGGGATACAAACATGTGGAAGAAGGTGAATATTGCAAGTGGATGGTGGGGATAGAAGGATGAAATCAAGGGTCAAGATTGACCCATGTAATATGCTCACACGTGTGAGAAAAGAGTGGGAGAAAGTGGCATGTGTGAAAATAGAGGGTACGCATTGATTTTGGCATTTGAAATTGATGGTGGAGATTAAAAGATTGTCTTTTGGCTTTTTGTGGAATGAGGTGGAATTTTTAATTAGAAGAATTAGAGAGTGCATGATTAATTAGACTAAGGTTAATCAATTGTGTGTATTTAATTAATTAACCTTAGAGATGGGAACAAGGGTTAATTATGACATGGAGGCATAATTAATTAGGTTAGTCATATTAATTAATTGTGACATTAAATTAGTTGCATGGGATTAAATGGCAGAAAATGGTTAATTTGGGAATAATTGTGGGAAATTGATGAGGTGAATTTGGGGTGACTACAATAGCCTTTATGGACATATTTCACTTTATGCTAAATGACAACCTTTCTAAAATGAATTTTACCTAAGTTATGACCACTATGTAAGATCCATGTGTTGTAGCTTCTACGGAAGGGAAAGAGAAATGATAGAATAATGCTTTGTAAATCTTAACACACAAACACTACTTTATAAGTAAGTTTGATGCACTATACAATTCTGAAAGGTGGTAGAAAATAATAAAGAAGGGATGGTGTTTAAATTCCTTTCAAGTTAGTTTTAATGGCAACAAGTTCGCATGCTTTGAGTAGTTGGGCTTCATTTCCAAAATGTGCTAGTGTGAAGATGTAATGAATTTCATTTGATTTCCTAGTTTACTGTGCATATATGATTTCCCAACATCTAGAAGATTTTCTATTGAAAATGAAAATAAACAAAATACCTATTTGGCATTAAATTTGTCACATTTAAATTCTAACTTAAATTGCCAAATATTTTTAGTGGATAGTTGGCATACTAGTTTGTCCCATGCACTCCACTTAATTATGGCCACATTAGAAAAAAAAAAGTAGAAACACAAGGAAACATAGAAGAGTTAGGTAATTTCATAATTAGAGTGTAGAAATTCCTCCACCCATCTGATGAGAAAAATGATTCCACATTTGTGGCCAATGACTTTTTCTCCAAATGGGCCTAACAAATCATGCTTTAGCACCTATGTCCAACAAGTGAGGCAACAATTTCTGCATCTTTACTATGTGACCTAGTTCTAAGTAGACCTTCCCATCTTGACCAAAAATCCATGTCATCAAGAGAAGTGTCCGTTAGCAGTGTATAGAGTGGACATAGCAAACTTCTTTTGTTGGATCTAAGTCTTTTGGCTTGCCACCAAATCTCAGCACCTCACAAACATATGGTCCGAAACTCAAATAAATTTAAAGGGGTTATTTATTGTCAGTTGGTTATGGAAACCCAAGTGGGCTAGCTTGATTTGTCTTGGAGTGATCAATTCTTTTTTGTTTTTTATTTATTACATGTTTGAAAAAATCAATGGCTAAGATCAATTTCATAGCATTCCTTTTAATCTGGACCATCAATCTATGTATTTCATGTAGTGCTCCTCACTAAGGGAATGCCTATTGCTGTAAAACTTACATTAAAAAATTATATTCATTCAAATGGTTTTATCTCATTTATTATGCATTTCTTCTAAGTATGGCAATCATGAATAAATTTTGAAAGTATCATACCATTCCATAAAGTACAAACAATAACATGTTTCGACATCATCTACTAGCTCAAAAGTTACAGTTACACTTAATTCACATTTTTGTTCAATGATGACAAAATGCAACAAACTAGCTAAATGAAATGTGTTTATTTATGTGAAGACTAAATAGATTTCTTATCCCCATCTAAATAAATTTAAATTGAATAGAGAGATAAACGTAAGTTCAAGATCTTATCGATTCCCCATCTTTTATGACTATTTAAATGAGATTATTTTTAAAATGTAATATAAATTTAAGGCCAAGATATTTTCCATAAGTCTAAATATGGATTTATTGCAACATGACAAGGTTCCATGTCACAATCATGTATTTATTGAAAATTGTATGGTCAAGGATTGTTTGATGGTAGTCCTTTTAATCTTCACCATTGATGTATGTATTTCATCTTACAGAAATCACAAATCTAATTCCAAGCAGCTCGGGCTTTGGGACCAAACCAAAATAGGTGGTTGAAAATCTCCTACTTTCCATAAAATGGATACAAACGATTGAAAATGCCCAACTAAGTTAACCTAGTACTAACAAAAAGACCTTGATAAAGAATACACCAAGCAAAATCATGGGTAAGCTTTGGCTCAAGGAGAGCTGACCAAATAGTCTAAAATCTATAGTGCCATGAGCTCAAAAAAGACTCAAGTAACCATCTATGATTCAATTTTGAAACCATATAAAGGTGTGGAAAAATCCAAGTATATCCCTTGCATGTTCTATAATTCAAAAATGATATATATAATCATTTATAATATTTCCACTAAGGCTTGAAACTTCTCACCCTAATTTTGTGAATGATATGGGGAGAAATGACCTCAATAATAGTTTGGAATGACTCAAAATACTAAACAAAAACATGTACTTTAATTTGTCCTTTGGCCAAGGTAAAAGACTCATGGAAACCTTAAAGAAAATATTAAGCAAAGACTTGATTCCTCTATGATAGAATTTCAAAGTACACACCCAAGGAGTCTTAGAGAGGAGTCGATCTCAACAAGAAATTATAGGAGACCACTAAATAAAATGTTGATTAATAGAAACACCCTTTCAAAAGTCATTTCCATCCCACGAAAACCCTAGCTTAATATCCTCCCAAGATTTCCATATGCTTTTGATGACAAAAATGTCGTGTATCTAGATAGGACCCTTCATGATAAAAATATTGTGAAAACCAAGTCCCTTCCAATCTTGTAACCCATTGGGCACCCCTATAGAAATGCATTGCCTAATCAAGACCTTCCATCCTTTATTTCCTTATAGGGACTTGATAATCCATTTAGCACATAGAGTTATACCTTTTTGTTGGATAGAAATTAAGACAAGCCCACCAAAGTCTTCAGGAAGACAACAAAACTTCTAGACTACTCAATGAAATCATTTTCCTTGGTCATTTAGGAACCTCATCTCAGGAGTTTTTCAAGATTCAGATACATGGCTTTGGAAGGAAACCAACAAGAGGAGTAATAAACATGTGTAGAAATAAGGATTTTAGAACACATTGGAAATTTCCCTACTAAAGAAAGAGGCTTAGTAATCCAATAGGCTAATTTTTCTCAACTCTAGAAATGACAACTTGTCATAAAGAGGAAGGAGAAGCCTAAGAAAAAGGGATTCCTAAGAATTTGAACATTTCTCCATGATCAACCCACTTCCAACCATAGGAATTGAGCCAAGTAGTCTTGGTTGAGAAAAATTTCCTATAGCATTTTTTGCCAATATATATGCTTGACCCTAAAACTTTGCAAAAAATGACTAGGCAATCTAGTCATTCTAATGACAAGGACATGGCTCCAAATTCTAGACACATAAGATGTTTCCCATCATGGCTTCATGAGTCAGTAAGGACATGTTTTTGAAAGAATGAGTATTTTTTTCATTTGGTTTAGCAAATTGCTATGCAATGCAAAACCACATGGGGAAGTGGTTCAAAAGGACAATGTTTGGTAGAGGTTCAACAAGCAATGATAAAAACTAATAAAGGAAAAGAAAGATTAGGCTATCATCATGGCACTACCAATTCATTTGTAAACTCTATTATATTCGATGCAAATATTTCTCCACATATACATGTAGGTTGGTTATGACAATGACCAAGCTTGGGACCAAAAAACCCCAATTTATTGTGCATGTAGTACCAAGTCTCTTTTGTCAACTATCCAACACATAGGCAAAGTACCACATTTATCATTTTCTACTTCCACCATATTAAAATTATGTACATAACACAAGTGATTACAAGAACTAAATTAGTAATCCATCTCCAAAGAGATATTTCAACATCACTAATAGCATAACAATTGATTACTCCAAAAGAATGATAGTCAATATTAAAAAGAGACCATAAAACCTTGTTATTGAGGTCACATCCCTAGTCAACTAAATGCAACTATCATTTACAATATGGAAAAGTAACCATACCATCACGACCAACTTCATGATTACCACACAAAAATGACTTGTTGGCCATATGACATGACAAATGTAACAAAAAAATTAACTTCTTGCAAATAGAGAATGTTCAAGCCTAAAAATCTTTATCGAGTGTATTGCATGTAATATATTTCAAACCTTAAAAATTATAGGAGACAAAATCCATTGAGGATAATTAAGAGACATATCTTCACTCTCTAGAAGGGTATTTAAGCTACCCAATCGAATTGTTAGTTGATTATGCATTCTTTTGTTAGGAACATACTCACCTTCCTCTAAATGCTCAGTCATACTACACAAATATCATGGAACCACTAGAGGGGAAGAGGAGGGTGAGGGAAAAAACATTCTAGTTGAGAAGATAAAATATAGGCTAAAAGTGGAACTCTTGTAAACTTTTTATTTTCTTATTAGATGATTCTCCACTAGAGAGAGAAATCTTTCACCATGTCCTAAGGCTTTGACACCACACAAACTTAATTTTTTTTGGTGGAGCACCATTACTAGTTGAGTTTTTAGGTGGACTTAGGTTATTCTTATGGTCAAGGAGTGAACTTACTATGAGGAAAAGCAAGATGACAATATCTAATCTTATGATCAGAGGATTGGCACTTGTAATAGGTGTTTCAAGTATGTTAAGATACATGACGCACTAGATGTGTCTCATCTATTCAATTTGGATATCAACCAAATACTTCATATCACTAAATAGATCAATCTCAATACGAACATATTTTTGTAGGCAGGCTAAGAAAAACTTATTCGACTTGACACAAACAACATTATCTAAAGAAGCAACTAATTTAAACAAAAAATTCCAACATGGAAAAGTAATCTAGGAAATTCCACCCAAACATAGTCATGATGATCTCTCTCCATGAATACTACAAAGCCTTGAGTCTAGGCCGTGAAACAAGAAGAGACACATAGACAAAACCAAGGGTCATGTTTGAGATTGACGTTCAAATGGTTAGTTTTAGCAAAGAAAAAAAGAAAAAACCCTTTCATACAATTTTTGATAGCATCAAGGTGGACTCCATATAGGACATAAGATAAATTCACCCATTCTTTAAGCATACTTTCAAGGGAAATCCTCCCAACAAAGTATCCTATTAAAGTAATTTATAGACCATCTACAAGCACTATCAAATTTTGACATAAGAGGGACCATATCTAGAAGTGTTTCAGAAGAAATACCTCATGAAATAACTTGGTACAATAAACTTCTTGGGTCATTTTTGTAATGGATCCATCTTCATGCATTATCAAACTATTACCAACAATAGCTACTAGATTTATACATTTTTAGAACATTTAAAGAGAAATAAATCTGTAAATGTGAAAAACTAAAAGACCTCATAGTAAATGCAAAAGTAATGAAGAATCATGTTCCAAAAAATAGCATGACAAAAAGAACAATAGAAGCTAACAAGAAAAACTAAAACCTAAAACTTTGGTAGAGCCCTCTCCTCAATTATTATAAATGAAATGTAAGCATTGTAAACAAGGGTTGCATTGTAGTTGGAGTCCCTACCACATGCTATTAGAATAGATTGCAATGATAATTGTAGGTGACAAATAGAAGGCACACTATTTTGGTGATGCTTGTAACTTTTGAACATAGAATTTGAAGACATGTATAGTAGAAGAAGAATTTAGAGTTGTTTATTGTAGTTAGCACCTGGGATTTATCTATGTCTACATGGATCCAAATGAGACACAAAATTGTAGCAATGAGATTTAACACACAAATATAACCCATATAAAACTCTACTAGCTTAGCAAAAAATTTATTGGCATATGACGTGTTCTCTATGCTTGATTTTCAATATTGATTTTTTGATTTTTAACAAATCATAGCCCATCTCAAGCCTAAATGATAGAAATTCACTCTCATGAAATGCAATGATTGTTGTACATGAACAAAATGGATTTGTTGAGAAATCGTTAGAAGCTTCAAGCTACCCACCAAAGCAACAAATGTAGTTTTATTGAAAAAAAACTTTCAAAACTTTGTAGCAAATACATTTGACAATTGTAATTTCAATATCTACAACCTTTGCATGTGCTTTTACAGTTTGCATACACCATTTTTGCATACACTACAATCATTATACTTCATGAAGTTAGAATTCTTTGAGCCATTTTACAAAATAATTCACATTTATTGTATATGTTTTTACATTTTGCAAACATGTCCACCAAGGTACTTTTCACCACAATATGTGACACAAATCTAGTTTTGATTATGCTATGATGGATGTCCATGCCCTTTTCCTAATCTCAAGGTTTTCCATAAACTTTTTCTACCTTGTATAGCTCCCAAGGCATGTAGGTTGTTATATACATACTAAAAATCAATGTAACTACATGTTTTGCTTTGCTGGATTTGTGTGGCTAGGTTGGATTTAGCAGAAGGGTTCGCTACATGTTTTATTATGTGTAATCTTCCTTGTCTTTTTAAAATGCTATTTTCTAAACCCCACAAAAAAATGTTGCATTGTGTTCTAATAGACATTTACTATGCTTTGATGAATGTCCATGCCTGATGGAAACTGTTTCACACCTACCCTCTAATAGTAAAATGATGGCAACCCGGATAGGAAAATGTTGAAAGGAACTTCCAATACTCGATTCAGTGACAGGAACTCTCTAGATTAGAATCAATGACAAGAAATTTCAAATGAGAATCAATGACAGGAACCTTAAATGAAACTAATTACAGTGATAGGAACCTTCCAGTGATAGGAAATCAAACAAATAAATGAAATACAATTTGACAAGAATGTCTCAGCATTCAAGTAATTGAAATTTGATTACAAAAATTGTGTTAACAAAAATCTTTTATTCAAATTCAGTATTAGACATGAGTACAAAGACAACACAATCATCTATTCTTAGACTTATCAGTCTTTACACAATTTGATATACCTGGGATTTCAATCCCTCAACCCAATTCCCAAAGCTCTCCTCTCTTTCTATTTTGATCCTCCTTTTCCCTTCCCTGATAGCGACCTCCAACTAGCAGTTCCTTCTTTGCTCCATGCCTGTTATTTGTTGTTGGCAGTTTTTGTCCACATCTCTCCTTTCACAGGTGGGAATTTACTCTACCCTTCACAATGGTGAACTCCATTTTCCTTAGTGTTGGCTTATCTATTTTCCACTCTCTTCACAATCCCCTTGATCAAAATTTTTGTTCATCCTTCTTCCTTCACCATTTGAGGTTCATACTTGCTAACTAGCCTCCTACTGCCACTGGTAGTTTTCCAACCTCCTCTCTTTTTCCCTCTATGGCGACAAGAATCCACACATCCATTTCAAATGGTGGCAACGACAACTACCAACAACCCAAACGTCCTTCTTAACCAATATGTAACCACCTCTAAGAGTTCGATACAACCAACGATGTGAGGAGAACAAACAGCCCCAAAATGCCAATAATCACTTAACAAAAACTAAAACAACAACTAATCAAAAACCAAAGTTTGATAATAGTGCTACATCAGGCTCCTTGGGAGACAAAAGAAAGCATGTGCTCCTGCACATGAGGTTAGCATTAGAAATATTCCTCATGGTTCTTTTCTTCTGCTTCTTCCAACATCATTCTAGAACTAGTATCATCTTTCTCCAGTATCACTGCACACCTTCTACCTTTACACTCATGGATTTACAACCATTGTTTACCATCCTCCCCTGAGGTCTCCTTGCCAATCATTGATAGAAAAAAATTTATGAAAATTAAAGATTTCCATATCTTTAAACTTGTTCACCCCATCCATTTGTCTTTTAGCTGCATCAAAATCATCGACATTCTTATATAAATCTGCACTTACTATCCTATACTCTTCTATAGATTCTGGAACTTTTATCATCCAAATGGAAATAAAACATCATCTTCACAATTTGCCAACAAATTTACCTTTTGATCATGTGCGATAATGTTCAACTTCCCACCTTTATCATCCTTGGTTTTACCATTCACATTACAACCCACAACAGCTACACTAAAATCTACATATACTTCTCCATACTTGTTCCTAGACTTCTCAACATTCAACATAGCAAATGAAACAATATCCTTACTTAAGACCAATAAATTTACCTCTTTCTTTTTCATTGCAATAGCTTCTTTATCATCAACTTCCAACTTCATCTTTGTATCCTTCACTGTCCCATTTGTCTTCATACCTTCACTAGCAAGTTTCTCCATCCACTCATGTTCTATCGCTAAAAATTGTGTCCACAAATCTTCTGCACTCGCTGCTCCTTCAAATTCCATCTTTGTAACTTCTTCACCATGTATTTCTTTGCCTTACACTACTAAACTAACATTTGCTTCTTCATTTTCAGTTGCATCTTCTTTTTTCTCTTCATTCTTCAATCCTTCATCATACCTTCTGTTCACTTCCCACTCTTGCTTTCCATTGCTCTTGGCCAACTCCTTCTTTGGATCCACTTCAAACCTATATTTGTTGATTCTAAGTTTTTCAATATACTTTCATTTTTTTCCTTTTTCTTTTTGTATCTTCTCCTTCTCATGTCTTTTTCATCTACAAGCCTCCAAAACTCCATCTCATGTTCATATATATCATTGTCACTATTTGATTCTACATCCTTTTTATCTTCTTCTTTTAAAGTCTTCCCTTCAACAATTTCATTCAAAGATTCAAAAGAATCATTATTTAAATCATCAACTTGCTTACCTTTAATCTTTCTTGTGTTCTCCTCAAGCTTCTTCCAAGTTTCTCTTAGACATTTGTCAATCTTCTTGGGCTCTTCTTCATAATCTCCAATTTGTTTTCTTAGACTATCATGCTGCAATATCATCTTTTCATCCTTGGATGGTTCAACCATGATCTCATGTTCATTGGAATTGACCTTTCTTTCATATCTTATCCTCTCTTGAAGTGTTTCCTCATCACTATGCCTTGCAAAACCATTTTCCTCTACTTCCTTCAAGCTCTTGACCAACCACACTTTTCTCTTCATAGATTTGGATTGATATTTGTTCATTATTGCACTTGTTCTCTTTAATGCATAAAACGACCTCCTTTATGCTTCCATTCTTGACAATTTACTCGATGGTCTTGATTCTTCTTGAACCCTTTTGTGACTTCCATCTTTTGTACTGATTTGCTGTCATAAACTTCCTCATATGCACCCTCTAGATTACACTTTGTATGTTGCCCCTCAACAAATGGTTTCCTTTGCCAGCTTGGCACCTTGTATCCATTTATACCTCCATATACCCATGCAATACTCTGTTGTTTGGATTTTCCCTCATCCTTGACTTCTTTGCTTATCAACTCTTCCCTTTCGTGGGTTTCCTTTCCTTCTTTTGCAATACTTCCTAATGCATCATGAAATTCTAAAGCATCCTCTACATCTTTACTATTAGATAGTAAAATCTCAACACCATTCTTATCTTCATGTGTAGTACTTTACAATGTACCTTTTCTTGATGGACTACTGCAAATTGTCCTTGTATACCTTCTTCATAAACTACTGCAACTTGTTTCTTCTTTCTTTCACCTTCATCTCCATCTACGGGTGCTTTACTTACCCCTTCTCTCATAAATTTCAAGGTCTCATCCATGACCCCTCCTATGAAGTCTCTCATACTTGCATATACATATTTAAATGCAACACTAACAAATAAAACAAGAGACCAAAATGTCTCCACGAATGCCTCCTTCATGGACATTCACCTCTGTTCTTTACTTTTCTCTTTGAGTGTTTCTTTTTGCACTGCTTTGCCTCTCCATTCTTTCTTGCATTTCCTCATGTTCTCCTCAATGAGAACTTTCTTCACCACTTCCAGTGCACGTTGCTCACTTGGCATCTCTCTACTATCCAAAACTCTTTCATCTTCTCTTTTCAAGGCAGCCATATTTTACCCCCTTCTTTTCTTAACAATCATCTTCACAGGCCACTTCAACTTCTTTTTCAATGGCCAACACCAACCATATCCTTGGCTTCTTTCCTCAAGCCACTGCTTCACCAAGAGCTTACACTTCTCAAAATCTCTCCTCAACTCTGTTGTTTCTTTATCCCACTCTGTATTTTGCTTCTCCACATTCAGTTTCATTTTATCTTTATTCTTGATGCTTTCTTTTATGGCATACTGCTGCATCTTTTATCTTTCTTCTTGGCTTCTTGATACCTCACCTAGGGTTTCTCTCCTTTTCCTCTACCCAGTCATTTGGTATCCAAGTTCTTATTAACTTGTCAAACTTTTGCCCACATACTTATGCAAAATCATATAACCCATTTCTCCTTCCAAATCTTTTTCTAGGCTCTCCTAGATCTTTTAGGATATGATACCAAAATGATGGCAATTGTTTCACACCTACCCTCTAATACTAAAATGATGGCAACTCGGACAGGACAATGTTGACAGGAACTTCCCATACTCAATTCAGCGACAGGAACTCTCTAGATTAGAATCACTGATAGGAACTTTCAAACTAGAATCAGTGACAGGAACCTCAAATGAAACTAATTACAATGACAGGAACTTCAAATGAAACTAATTACAGTGATAGGAACTCAAGAAAATAAATGAAATACAATTTGATAAGAACATCTCAACATTCAAGTGATTGAAATTTGATTACAAAAATTGTGTTAACAAAAATCTTTTATTCAAATTCAGTATTAGACATGAGTACGGAGATGACACAATCATCTATTCTTAGACTTATTAGTCTTTACACAATTTGATATACCTTGGATTTCAATCCCTCAGCCTGAATCCCAATGTTCTCCTCTCTCTCTCTTTTGATTATATTTTTCCCTTCCCCAATAGTGACCTCCAACCAGTGGTTCCTTCTCTGCCCCGTGCCTATTATTTGTTGTTGGCAATTTTTGTCCACATCTCTCCTTTCATAGGTGGGAATTTACTCTACCCTTCACAATGGTGAACTCCATTTTCCTCAGCATTGGATGATCTCTTTTCTGCCCTCTTCACATTCCCCTCAATCCTCCTTTGTTCATCCTTCTTCCTTCATCATTTGAGGTTCATACTTGCTAAATGGCCTCCTACTGCCATTCAGGCAGTTTTCCAACCTCCTCTCTTTTTCCCTCTATGGAAACAAGACTCCACACATCCATTTCAAATGGTGGCAATGCCAACTACCAACAACCCAAATGTCCTTCTTAACCAAATGTAACAGCCTCTAAGAGGCAAATATAGCCAATGATGTGAGGGGAACAAACAACCTCAAAATGCTAACAATCACTTAACAAAAACTAAAGCAAGAACTAATCAAAAATCAAAGTTTAATGATGGTCCCACATCAATGCCCTACTCCAAAGCTTCAATATTGCCACAAATTAGAAGGATGTAAGAAAAGCTTGTGGAAATTGACTTTACACATATCAAAACATCCTTAACAACATGATTTTGTGCATATGTTGCAATGGTTGTAGTTAATGGGGCCAAATATTTAAGAAAGAACTAGCCTCATTGACAAAATGGTGTACTTAATGATGCTCTAAGGCTTCCCAATAAAATGCATAAACAAATTCACTCTCATGAAATGTAATGATCACAAGATATGCACAAAATGGGTTTGTCAAAGAGCCTATGAAAATTCCTTGGCAAATGCAATTGGCAAGAGTAGAGCCAATCTCCACAACCTTTTCTAACATCATTCTAGTCTATAGAAAAATTACACGCTTGAAGGGGGCATGTAGATTCATCAAACCATAATTGAAAAAGAAGATTATTGCCAGACATTATGCTTCCAACTACATTGGCAAGCATTTATTCAAAATGTAAGAGAATATACAACACACGTAAATTGTTTCGTAAAATGCCTCAAAGAAATGTAGCCTTGTGGACTGCAAGCAACATCCAACATGATCAATGGAATACAAGGCTCAAATTTGATCAAGTACGTTGAGAACATTTTATTCATATATTTGCAATAAATAAGCCTAACAAGTAGCATAGGCTATGAAAGAAGATTGCTTGTATAACATGTCATGTAAGAAATACTTTCTAACTACATATTGCAAAGCTTTTGTAATTATTGTTGGAGGATGTGAAACATCACTATTTTGATGAAACGAGTTACACCTTAATGCATTGTACAACCATGTGATTCCAATGTTCTAGTTGCCTATTTTACAAATGAAAAAATGAAAACCTTTCAACAAACAATAGAGTAGCCGATCACATTTTTTGAAACAAATTAAGGAAAAATGCTAAATAATAAAACCAGCCCTATGAGTGGACCACCCCAAAAAATCCAAATTCATGGCCATAAAAATAAAAGAATAGTTGTTAATTTTTTAATTATTGATATGTGACATTTATGCTCCACTAAGCACCCCTGCCTAGTAGTTTCTCAAATGTATTTATTTAGTTTTAAGACTTAATCTCATATTAGCAAGTCAAAAAACTATTTTTTAAAGAATGATTAACAACTCCTTTGCATGTTATTAAATTTTTATATATTAATTAAGACTAGAACTTAAAACCCCTTATAAAATGTTAGGATTCTTTATTGACTCAACGTAAATTATTTTTCAACACTAACCAAATTTTCCTCAAAAGTTTTTTCATTAGATAAACAAAGGAAAGTTCTATTTTCCAACTTCTCTCTTTCATGTATTATATGTGAGATTTATTTTCCAACTTTTCTTGCAACCTTTTCAGAGAAGTAGGATGGGGACAATAAGCACTAGTTACAGTGCTCATTGTGATGAGGAAAAATAAATATTTTCCTACATTGCTTGCTTCTTCATTGGAGAAGAAAAAACATGTCTCGTCAAGTTTGTTGGAAATCCTTGTACAAGATGGTAGACACTACTATATCTAATCTTTCAATGAAGTTACTGATAATGATTGAAAATAAAGGAGTAATTGATATGCTAGACTATTTGAGAGATAGGAGGCAAACCTTTTTTTAAAAAGAAAAAAGTTGGTACTTGACTATGGTAGGTTGTCCATTTAAGCATTGTATCCAACAACATAAATTTATTTTTCCTTCTACTCAATGGATGCAATCCACAAAGGCTAAAAATGTTGTACAAATCTAATCTTCCCTATCTCCATGGAAGGTGACTTATATGTTGGACATTACAAGAGGGCCAAAATAAATAAAATTAAAAGAGATCTTTAAAATAAAAGATTAATGTAGACTATAATATAAATATGAATATATATGTGTGTGTAGACATTTTAGATTTTGGATATGTAATGTGTATATTGTTTAAAGAAGTGGTAAATGTTTCTAGGAGGAGAAATGACTGGTCGGTTTGTATAATAGTCCACACCTTCCAATATCTATCTTTATTATTAGTTTTATTGTTAATTGATAGATTGCATTGCTACTAACGCATATCCATTCATCTATTCTTTTGGGACCTCTCCAAATGCTTTGATAATATATGGAATAGAGAATTTAGATGGAGAGCTAAATGGCTAAATTTGGAGGAGAGAGTCCACATAAGGCTTTCCTTGCATGATCTCAATAGTCTTTGGTGTTTGAGGAAACTTAATGCTACTAAAGTTGTTTACCACAGGAGGAGACATAGTTATGGCAAGGTATGGGAAGAGAAACTTGCATTCCATTACTTTGGAATGGTGTCCCACCTCCTCTCTTTACCTCATTCATTTCGTTGTAGTCCAGATAGGAAATGACACATTGGGGGAACGACATGAATGCCATGAACTCTAGGTTACAACCCGTTTAAGAGAGGTTTGGTCAAGGGTGTGAGGAGGAGGCTAGAGTTAGATCGAGGAACATATGTCTTCACTTTATTTTTTCTTCTCTCTTTCTTCCTGTGAGTTTCAACTTTTATGCAAATTAGTTGCTTTCAAAACTACATAAAATAGATGCGAAAATATTCATTAGATACAAAGAATTGATGGGATTTGTTTTTGGAAGGAAGCTGTATTTTGTAACCTAGATTATGTAGTTTCTTTTATTCATTTTGGGAAATATGGGATCCCTTGTGATCTCTAGACGAGCTCTCAAGATAGGAGGTTGGCATGGAGGTAGGACATATACAAAGCATAAAGGATAGAAGAATCTCAAGGGGTCTGGTTGCTGCCAAATTGCCTTGGTAGAGATTTGAAGTAGAGTTAATATTTCATCACAACCATTGAAGTAGCTACCTCATGGAGCATGTGTGCTATCTATCATACTCAATCCCATGACCTTCAAGACATTAGTTCCTAGAAAAAGAAGACTCAGGACTGGTATTTATTGTCTCAAGATAGATTGGGCATTAAAGATGATCCTTTCTCCTTTGCAAAACAAATAGATAATATTACCTACTCAATGAATGCTCATTGCCTTGATATTACTAGGATGATTGTTTACAAAGTGTGCATATGTTAGGAGGTGTATGACAGTGATGGTCCCAGGGAGGAGTCCTATGCAACATAAGGCTAATTCCTATTTTAAATGACCTCATATTTAAACATGAATGGATTCTTGAAAACATTATAGTTTTGGGTATAGTTGGGAGGTTGGATAAATTGTTGCACTCATAGTCAAGAGACTGGTAGTGACCTTGAAAGAGAGGATATTTATCTTTGATATTCTCTCATTCTCAGTCATATGCTAGCTACCAATTAAGTATTTAAGGTTTGGTATTAAATAATTTGGTAGCTATTGTAGGATGTTAGTGAATAGATCCTTAAAATCCTTTAAGTGAAATGTTATTCTTGATAAGTCAAAGGGATTAAATGCTGAGCCCTTATAATATTTAATTTAAAATTAGACTATAAATCCTAAGATTTCATGGGTAATAATCATTGATGTATCTCCTATTATTGTCAATTAAATCTTAATATCAATTGTAAGAATGGAAATAGATATCATGGGTAATTATTCTAGCCATGAGGGATTTGTTTAAGATTGCATCCAAATTCCATGAACTTAGGAATTACCGATCCACCCTTTCTCATAATGGATAGAATCATGAGTAAGATCTCAATTCTTAGGAATTATGGGTAACTATTTCAATTGGGATTGTTTATGCATAAAAACATTGTCTTTCTAAATTACTAAAACATAAACTTTTAGGTTAACAAACTTCCCTAAACATTACTGGTATATATTCACTCAGTTCTAATTTGTGAATAAATTGTATCTTAGTGGGAAGGTTATACCACTATGTGCTAATGGTAAAGAGAACATTTGATATTTAGCCCTAGAGTATGACATATATAAAGAATTTAAAGGGATTGATTTAAAATTATTATCTTTGCCTAGATGACACCACTATCTTGTCTTACCTATTGGGCTTAAGTATGTGATGGTATCATTGTGGAATCATTGATTACATCTATTGGGAGTTTATATATATGGCATAGAATGTTATTTAAAAAAAAAGTCTTATTAGTATCATCTTACTTGTTCAATATCTACTTAATATGAGTTTTGGCTTATGGTTGCTTAATAATGTAGGTGATAATGACTTCATTAGTGGAACTAGAACTGTATTGAATTCATATTTTTAATGTTGCAAGTTGATACTGGGACTTTCAGAGGAACTAAGGGAAGGGTACTATAGTTGTTCTGAATTGTTACATGATTGCATTATAAATAGAAGGAAAAATGTCTTTCACTTCATCTTTGTCAACCCACTTGCAAGTGGACTATGTTATTGTATTGAATACATGGTGTATCCTCACCATTTGTTTATAGTGGATGTAGGATGATAGGTTTGGTCATCTAAGAATCTTGGGGCTTGGGTCAATTACCCAAGTCTTGGACTAGCCTTGTATCTCTCACTAACATGCAATGATTTTAGAGAGTATACTATCTTAATAAAATGGCATGTTAATAATGTTACTTTTAGATACCAAGGATTTATCTTTCTACCCCTATTATGAGGTGGAAAGGTTCACTAACTATCAACAAGGTATCACTAGATTGTAAAAATAAATATTTGAGGGAGGTTGCTGCCCTTGTATGATGTTATGCATATTTTGGTGTATGGGTTTGATTTTGGCAATGTTAGTAAATGTTAGTATAAAATTAGGTGACAATCAAACTTGACAATCAGTGAAGCCCCTATGTCAATAAGTTGAGCCTGTAAGGGATTTTGGGATGTTCATGTTGAATTGTGAATCAAAATAGTGGAGAGATCTAATTTGAGATCTATCTCCTTTATTGGAAGTGTTTTAGTATAGTTTTGCTAAATTGGGAACTTGGTTGAGTTTCCTTGCATACCATTCGATGTTATTAATTATTGGTAATCCTTAGAAGGAAGCCTATTGGGGTATGAAATAGTAATCCAAGAATTTGAAGTTTTGTTATAAATCATTAAACTTTTAGAGTTGTGGCTTTGTTATGGAAAGGGTATTGGTAAATAGCATAAATTTACACTATTTGGTCATAAACCCTTCTATACTTATCCTTCTATAGTATTCCTTCTAGTTCACTTCCATGAGGAAGTAACTTGAGTGACTATGAAACCTTGGTATAAGAATCTGTGTATATTCCTTAAGAGATAGAGGTTAGGAGAACTGCATAGCACTTCAATCCTATTTGAAAGTGGGTATGAAGGCAGTCCTTGGGTAAAGGATGCCCCTAGACCCAAGTCCATAGGGGAAGGGTTGAGGGAATAGATCCAAGGTTGGGGTGTTCCTAAACTTGATCAACCTTCCCTCTTTAGTACATTTCAGCTTGAGGTTAAAATTGCATCAGATGGCTATAAACTCACCTTCCAATTAATTTATCCTCACTATATAGGTCTAAGCCAATAAAGGGCACTCTCATCTAATATAAGGTTTTTGGGTTTGGCTTTCCCATAGCTACTCCAATCTTGGATGAGATTTTAGAATCATCATCTTCATGATTTGTTTCTAATGTGAATGTACGAAGATGCCTTTGGACTTGTCTAAATTAAAATAGTTGGTGTTTTGCATGTTAAACACTATGGGCAATTGATAGTGAGAATTACCAACTATGTATGGTGTTTTGCCTTTACATTTGGTTAGTGGATAATTGTATGCTAAGCTTTGTGATTGATAATATGCAAATGTTATGCACTCAGAAATATAAAATTATCTAATATTACTATTATGGGTTTAACTTCCATATAATGTATACTGTGTTTCCAAGTAACAATTTGAATGTATGGAATGGCCATTGAGATTACTTTATGAGAGTTTGTATTTGTTTATACATGTGTGACTAAATAGAATTCTGCTCATGAGGGTTCAATGTGTTTCTTGTGTATTGAATAGTAATTTAAACCCTAGGACCTATAAGACCATGTGAATAGGTTTATGAACCTCTATGTGGCATGTAACCAAATCAACCTGCCCATTTTTTTTGAATCCTTGTGATGTCTTGATTATGTGTGCTTAGCCATAAGATGACCCCATATGTCATAACCGAGTCTAATATAGGTGTAGATAGCTAATTGTTGTTAGGATTAAGGTTCCATCAACCTTGTAAATCCTATGTAATTTATTATTCCTATTATTGTTTATAAATCACCCATAAAGGATGAAATGTTTCACCAAGTAGTGATCTTGTTTCAACCGCATGTTTGATCTCGGTACTTGACAGATGTTGGGTATGGAGCACATTTCATTTTGAGGGGGTGCAAGTGGGTACCCCACTCCAGGGTCCAAGGGGACCATCCCCCCGGTAGGGGGTTCAAAGGCCACACACCCTAGCAGGGATTCAGGGGCAATGCCTCCAAAAGCCACATTTATATATATTTTTCATTGTAAATATAGACCATTCATCATTAGGTCATAGATCTAATGGTAGAGATTATGTTGGCTTTTGTTTTCCTACAAGGCAACCCCTTTATGAGGATATTGTAGAGAGTTGAGACTAGAAAAATAGGCGTTGCTGGATTCAAAACTGAAGAGGAGGTTGATAATGTTATACATTATAAACTCTTTTGAAGGTAATATGGATTGGTGCATCTCTTCTTGTGTGGATCTTTTTCCTGAAAGGGTTTCTCCACATAAACATTGTGTTATGTGTTTGATTTTCTGTTCTATTATTTCTGTGTTGATTTCATATTATCTCTAATTTGGTTTTGCACAGTTAAATATCTATATTACAATTGTAACCAAATTTCCATTGATAGTTGTTTACCTTCATTTCTAACAACTGCCATTAGTACTGTGCAGGTGACAGAAGTCAGGTGCTATCTATCATATTTTAGTCAATGATACACAAAGGTGATGAATGCCAAGAGCTATATATATTATGATACAAGATCATTTTAGTCAATTGTTACTAGTACCGTGTAGGTGACAGATGCTAGGTGCTACCCATTGTAATTTAAGGTTTAGCTAAATGTTGCTAGTAGCATGAAGGTGACAGATGATAGGAGCCACCCAGTGATATGATAGGGATTAGCTAACTTTCACTAGTACCATGCAAGTGATAGATGCCAAGATCTACTCCATACAAAGTTGAACCAACTTTTTCCAATGGCATGGAGGAGATAAATGTCAGGATCCAATAACTCAACATGTTTAGTGGGCTATGGAAATATTATTAATCACCTCATGTGTTGTATGTTGTTCAAATTACACCTTAACCAATGATGATGTAAGTAGTATGGGATGCTTGTTTGTCATCATAGTTGGTTGTGAACCAGGAAAAATGGGACCCATAGTGTAGCATGAGATACATCGACATTCCTTTTTCTGGTTGGGATGTACTAAAAGGGTAAGTGCTAGTAAACTAGGTGATAGGGAAATGTATGCAATAGCTTGCATCCACTTCCTATTGTTGATTAGTCAGTATATGTGTGTGAGCCAATCATTATGTACATGTGTATTGATAGCCTCATCTATTGTTCATTATCACACTTGTGCCCTTAACTAGTGATGACAACAAGTAGTATGGGATGCTTGCTTGTCATCACAATTGGTAATGAATTGAAAAAAAGGATGGGACCAATGCTGTAGCATGAGATGCACTGACATTCCTTTTTCTTGCTAGGAGGTATTTATGGGCTTATGCATTAGTGAACTAGGTATTGAGAAGATGCATGCAATAGGATGCATCCACTTCCTATTACTAGTTGGTCACTATGTGTGTGTGAGTCAATCATTATGTGCATCTACATTAAGGACCTTATGTGTTGTGTATTGTTACACTTGAGCCCTTTCCAATGACAACCACAAGTAATATGGGATGCTTGCTTGTCGTCACAATTGGTACTGAACCAAAAAAAGATGGGACTCAAGATGTAGCATGAGATGCACTAGGATTCCTTTTTCTAGATGGAATATATTTGAGGACTTATGGGTTAGTGAACCAGTTAAAGGGGGAAGATGCTTGCAATAAGGTTGCAACCATTCCTTTTTCTTAACTAGTCACTATGTGTACCTATGATATGTGTATGAGCCAATCACATTGTGTATATGTGATGTCTACATGAGCTATTCATATTGTGTATATGTGAAGTTTAAGTGAATTGGTCACATTGTGTATATGTGATGTCTGCATGAGCTATTCACATTGTGTATATGTAATGTATGTGTGAACTAATCACCTTGTGTATATGTGTTATATGTATGAGCTAGTTACTTTATGTGTATGCAATGCATGCATGAGCTAGTTGCTCTATGTGTATGTGACACATGCATGAGTTATTCACACTATGTATATGTGGTATGGATGAGCTAGTCATATTGTGTATACATGACACATGCATGAGTTATTCACTTTGTGTATGTGTTGTACCCATGAGCTAGTCATATTATGTATGTGACACTTGCAAGAGTTAGTCACATCATGTACATGTGGTGTATACTTGAGCCAATCACTATCTGTGAACACATGATATTTATACGAGCTAATCACTATGTAGTTTTGTGTGTGTTCATACACTCATATTGGCCTTGAACTATCATTTGATTAGATTACATTTGATAGCATACTATTCTATATAGATTGAACTGGAAGCATAAGATTCATTTAAAGGCTATGATTTAAATGTGAGATTAGAGATCTCATATTAGAGGAGACGATGAATTCTCTATTATTGGTGTTCGAACTACGAAGCCTCTGATTCCCAAGAAGGGATACATAGGTAGGGCCATTACATATGAACCATCAAGGTTTAGGTCTAGGTCTAGGGATGAACCTAATATTGGAATCCTACCATAATCTAGTCTGAATATATGAGTTGTGGCATGAAGTTATTGCCACAACTACATTTCATAATATTATGAAGTTGGCACTTCTAAATCAGATAGAAGATGCTTGGATGATTAATTTAGTACTTGATGTATAAAAAATAATAATAGTAGCCATAGTGGTTATTATAGATCACCCCACATCATTGAAGTAGAAGAAGAAAATAAATGAAGACTTTAAAAAAACTTAATCTTTTGCAACAAATAAAATTGAGAATAATTTTCTAACATTATGGGTATATATTTGGACATCAAATATGTGGCCATACCACTTGAAAGACATGACCTTAAATTCTGAAATGGCTCTTTTCTCATTAATACAAACCTCAATTCAACCCTTCCAAGCATATCACACCACTTGCAGATACCTCCACAAATGTTATATGCAATAAGTATGCTTTACAAAGATATAAAATATACATAGATCTAGGAAAAAAGAATCATTGATTGCTTTGTATCTATACAGAGCCAATTGAAACACAAAATTTCAGCAATGACATTTAAGATGTAACCAATTAACATTAGTTTTATAAACCATACCCTCTTTCAAATTTTAACTGCAATGAAAAAGAAGCAAGATTCTGTGCTTCCTTTTATAAATTAAAAGATTAGCTATAAGTGGCCATAAGGGTGCCTCATTGACTAGGATATGTTACCGACAGAATTTAATTTTTTTACCCACTTTGTGAGATTATAATTGATATTTCAATACATCCTCATGACTAGAAAACCATGTCTAAACTGTGGTGCTTGAGCACATGAACATTGTAAACATTAGTTCTAGACTAAATTGTTCTTTGCATCAGGGGGATTCTCATGGTTTCAAATTGCTTAAGAAAGCTAAACACAACAGTAGCACAAGAGTCTTGCATGTGTACAAGTGCTATGCTGAAATATATTTTTGAACATGTTTAAAAATGTGGTCACTAAAATATTTATAGTAGATTTGAGTTTATCGAATTCCAAAATTGTATTATTGAGCAAGGGTTGTAGGGATGGTTGATTATAAGGCCCAAGTGAGGGTGCTAAGCTTTCTATCCAAAATGAAACCTTTCAGAAGGAATCTGTGGCATGTGGCCTAGCACCATAAATCAAATTTAAGTCTAAAAACAAATTCTCTTCAAAACATAAATATATAGCATTAAAGACATCTTTAGTTGGAAATTGGTTTGTATGCAGTGTAATGTGTTGTATAGTTCTTTTGGATCAGATTGTTTTGTTTGTTTGGAACTTAGAAAAAGTACAAAGTTTGTTCCAGAAGTGTTGTAGAAATTAATGATATCATTTGACTTTGATAATATTG
Organism: Cunninghamia lanceolata; assembly: GCA_027924645.1. NCBI lineage: Eukaryota > Viridiplantae > Streptophyta > Pinopsida > Cupressales > Cupressaceae > Cunninghamia > Cunninghamia lanceolata. The sequence goes on from BSBN01000854.1 coordinate 14,355,399, forward strand.
TCTAAATGAGGGGAAAACTAATTATGGACATGAGAAAAAGTTGTAAGCAAAATATGTGTATCCTTGTATTAATATAGTTGTGATCGTATATTGGGTATTGCCATTATCAATGTCAAAACAATGTTCATATATTATATATTGCCATTATCAATGTCAATACAATATATTGGATATTGCTACAACAACATCGATTAGGAAAGAATAAAGAATACCCTAATGAATTTTAAGGTGTGTAGATAAATGAAACAAAGAAATATGTATATCGATATAAATTTACCTGACTAGAGTTGTATTGCCAAGAAGGCATGGTGGAGAGCATGAAAGGGCTTCAAGAGGATATCTTGTGATGAATTAAAAAAAAAAAAATTGTAGTAACATAAATATGAAAAAATATACACTGAAACCACGGACCACCCCGGCAGGAAAGATGCCCTAAAAAATAATCAAAACAGAACACAGATTTTATTTGTTTTTTAACAACTTATCAGCCAGAATCATTTTAAAGATGCTAAGACATCCCGATAACAACACTATGCTTCAATGTCAAGTGTCCCCTTCCTCTCATACGACCCATCACATTATTTCCCATTTTTACGCTCCATACTCCCTTGCTTATCAAAATATTCGCAGAGAAATGTCCATGCCCTATTCCAAAGCTCCCGTATTGGCGCAGTTAACAAACATGTTGGCGAAGGTTGCGGAATTTGGCTTTGCACCTGCCAATTGCATTGGTTGAAAATTTCCAAAGCCTTTTCAACAAATCCATTTTGTGCATATCCTGCAATCATTGCAGTCTATAACATAACATTTATTCCAGGCATTCTATCAAAAAAATAACCTGCCCTGCCTGTAGTTCTACGCAACTAAATCCCAAGCAAGTTTCGAGTAAATTTACGAGAAGAGAGACTTGTGTGCTGAGATGGTCATCACAAACAGGCCCAAGAAGCAAATATTTCAAAATCATAAACACATAAAAAAGGCAATTAAGCTTATTAAAAACTTATTTTAGAAGTGTAAGAGTTGCATGATCTCCTCTTTGCATTTGAGGGCCGGAGATGGGCGTACGAGCCACACTGCCTGCCTGTGCCGAAATGGGCGCTTTGGAACACAGTTTGGAAAACCATCAAAGGATAGAATAAGGGGAATTTTTGTCAGATATTATTGTTGCAACTGCCCTCTGCCTGCAGCTCCCTGACTGGTGGATGGGTAATCCATGCCAGATACAATTGGCAATGCATGCCACAAATGCCAATGTATGCTGCAAGTGATGTTATGCAAGTAATAACATCACAATCATACAATTCTAATCAAAACAAAACAGTACAACTAATTACCATATCAAAGCTGTGCGCCCATTAGTACATTATAAAATATTCACATCACAAACATACAGTTCTAAACAGACAAACTCCAATCATACTTATGGATCCAAGTAATCATGTTGTAAACGGACAAACTCCAATCATACATATGGATCCAAGTTATCAATCTATTATCAGCTATACGTTAAGTTGTAAAGACACAGTACATTGCCATAATCCCAAAACAAGTCATCTCAATGTCTGTTGTACCCACCCCATCGCATAGAGTTTTAAACAAAACAAACTGCAATAGTCAAGAAACAGTATATTGCCATAATCCCATAACAATCCATCTCAATGTTTGTACCCACCCCATCACATACAGTTTTAAACAAAACAAAACTCCTATATCATTTGCATGGCAAATATGTTAACCATAAATATCTATTCTAGGAGAGAAATTTACATCAATTATGTTAATGCCTAGTATACTATCATAATCCACAATAGAAAATACATGTAAAGATGACAATAAAAAGAAATCCGAATTCTAAATTTTATTGCCACCCAGGGCACAAATTCTAGCTTCATCTGGCTTGGCTGAAATACAAGGAAACCATATTCCATTTAATATAAATCCATGCTACGAAGGCACACATATAGGAGGTCTATATTAAAAGGTAAAAACTTATTTACCCACAACTCAGACACAAGAAATAAGCCCGCCAGATGCAATAGAACAGCCTAAAGCCCGCCACGAAGACGAAGCACAAGGTGGAGGGTTGACTCCTTCTGAATGTTATAATCAGCAAGAGTACGCCCATCTTCAAGCTGCTTACCAGCAAAAATCAACCTCTGTTGATCAGGAGGAATGCCTTCTTTGTCCTGTATCTTGGCCTTTACATTATCGATAGTGTCAGAGCTTTCCACCTCCAAAGTGATAGTCTTCCCAGTCAAGGTCTTAACAAAAATTTGCATACCACCTCTGAGTCGAAGTACAAGATGTAGAGTGGATTCCTTTTGAATGTTATAATCAGCTAATGTCCGACCATCTTCAAGCTGTTTTCCAGCAAAGATGAGCCTCTGCTGGTCTGGGGGAATTCCCTCCTTATCCTGGATCTTGGCCTTCACATTGTCAATGGTGTCTGAGCTCTCCACTTCAAGAGTAATGGTCTTCCCAGTTAGGGTTTTGACAAAAATTTGCATACCTCCTCTTAGACGGAGTACAAGGTGGAGAGTGGATTCTTTCTGAATGTTATAATCAGCCAATGTTCGTCCATCTTCAAGCTGTTTACCCGCAAAGATGAGCCTCTGCTGGTCAGGAGGGATGCCCTCCTTGTCCTGGATCTTAGCTTTCACATTGTCAATGGTGTCAGAGCTTTCAACTTCCAGTGTAATGGTCTTTCCTGTCAGGGTTTTCACAAATATTTGCATACCGCCCCTCAAACGGAGCACAAGATGGAGGGTAGATTCCTTCTGAATGTTATAATCAGCCAATGTTCTGCCATCTTCCAGCTGCTTTCCAGCAAAGATGAGCCTCTGCTGATCCGGAGGAATTCCTTCCTTGTCTTGGATCTTGGCTTTGACATTGTCAATGGTATCTGAACTTTCCACTTCCAAGGTTATGGTCTTCCCAGTCAAGGTTTTCACAAAGATTTGCATGCCTCCCCTGAGTCGGAGTACCAGGTGGAGGGTGGACTCCTTTTGGATGTTGTAATCTGCCAGGGTACGCCCATCCTCGAGCTGTTTGCCAGCAAAGATGAGCCTCTGCTGATCTGGGGGAATTCCTTCCTTGTCCTGGATCTTGGCTTTTACATTGTCAATAGTGTCAGAACTCTCAACCTCGAGAGTGATGGTCTTGCCAGTCAGTGTCTTGACAAAGATCTGCATCTTTAGGCTACACAGTAATACTGGAAACCTGCAAAATCAATATAATGAAACCTGAAAAACAGAAGCTTACGCTATGTGAATTGCGATAGAGATGATGGAATAGAATAATTACCGAAATGGAAGAGAGTTATATGTATTTATATCGCCGTGAAAGAGCAATCCCTTCGCCAGTCGGCGTGTAATAGAAGATTCGCTTCGACCGTTCAATGAGACGTGTCTACTAAGATTCCAAGTTTAATCAAACTTCTTTTGTAAGTAAAATACAATCAGATTTATCAAATCTAAAGAAATTTTTGGGCAAAGCATTTAACTAGCGAAATGAGCAAGATATCATGTAAACTAGTAATTGGATCTATAAGTTCAATGGGCATGCCAATAGTTTTATTATTATATTGAAATAGGGTTAGAGTTAAATAATTTTACAATAGTATGAGCTTGAGTTATAATAAATAAATTTCTTATAGCAAGTATTAATCATAGACATCTTTTTTATTTTTATTATTTGTTAATTTATTTTTATTTTATATTCTTGTAATGTTTTATATGAATCCCACATAATTGTTTTACTTCTTCATTATTGAGTTATAATAAGTTTGAGAAGAACATATATTATTATTATTATTATTTCTATTATTCCATGTAAGATAATGCCTATAACAATGTTTTTTTTAATATTTTATTATCCAATGACATTTAAAGGATGGACATAGGATAAAATTTCAATGATTTCACCAAACAATATATATGGAATAAATATTTAAATAGAAGAATTTTAAATTTAAATTTCTAAAATTTAAATACAACATATATAATGATTTTATTAGATTTATTATGAAGTTATTGTAAATATGTTAACAATGAATCATTTTAGATGGTATTTCATAGGTAATATTGGACAACAAACCCAAAATGATTTGAAATATATATTTAGTAGTTTGTTTTTTAGTGATTTTTTATAGACATTTTTTTTTGAGACGATCCTCATCTTGCTTATGTAGGGTTACATACATATTGTTTTACATACGTTTATATCTTTGAAATGAAAATGCAAGGATTATTTGTAGATTTGACAAACTTCTTACTATTGACATTGTTGTGAAGATGAGTCCTTGTCGTTTAGTGTTTCCAATGTCTATTGTTACTTTGTTCATAGTTAGACCTTGTGCTTTGTAGATTGTAAGTGCCCAATGTCTATTGTCAGTGGCAACCTTGTGTTACTAGTGCAATTGGAACCATTTTTTTTTCATTTATGTTCCATGCAGGTCCAATGTACCTCTAAAAGTTAACAACAAAAAAATAGAGGTAGACTAAAAACGGTTAATCTAGGGAACACAAAATTTAAAATTGTGTTTATGTATTCTAGAGTCCAATATTCTAGAGTAAGATGCCTTATAATAACATATATACAATTTGTGCTCATTGGATGAATAGTGATGGGAGCTTCTTCTAGTCCTAAGGCTTCTATTATGAAAATCATAAACCTGAATGTTGAATTTCCAACAATTAAATTTATCATAGTCTCGATCATTTCAAGCCACCTAGTAGAATGGTGAACTCTCAATGATTGAAATTATCATAGTCTTGATAAAAAATGTATAGAGCTTTTGGCTATTACTGCATTGCTTTTTTTGAATCAACGTTTTGGATCACACTCCGTGATCCATCATCAAGATGAAAAGAAGAGAAATAGTGAGATGTGCTTATAGAGATAGTTCCTTAAAAAGAGAGAGAAGTGTGGGCACGAAGTTTAATCTGATAAGATGAGATTAAGAGAGTGATGAGAAAAAGAGCCTCTACCACATAAGAGATAAAAAATAAAATAAAAAACTCCTAAAAGTAGAAAGAAGCAATAATAAAAAAGGGGAAATTAAGATAAGGAAGGCAGATAAAATGAAATCATAGCACAAAATAACTTGAGATCAAAAAGGGGGGGTAAATAAATAAAAGAAGCCATCGGATACAAAAATAGGACTAAAGACCAAAATATAAAGAGGAAGGAAATAGAAGCATGGAGGGGGAAAGAATGGAAAAAGAGAAAGGAGGAAAGGCATAAAATATCTATGGAAGGACATGTATAAATAAATGGTACATAGAAAAATAAGTAAATAGATTATATATATATATATGAGTAATAAAGGCACAAATAGAAGATATAAAGGTACAAAAACTTATAAGCAACATGAATAGATTTTATGAATGAATAAATATAAAAGAAAGAAAGAATATAAGGAATAACCACTCAAAATACACAAGGGATAAGAAAGAGTGGACCAAGGTTAAAGATTGAAAAATTATTCAATCTTTAACCCTGGTCCACTCTTTCTTATCCCTTATGTATTTTGAGTGGTTATTCCTTATATTCTTTCTTTTATATTTATTCAATTATAAAATGTATTCATGTTGTTTATATGTTTATAAGTTTTTGTACCTTTATATTTATTTCTATCTGCATTTCTTCTATTTGTGCCTTTATTACTCATATATATATATATATATAATCTATTTACTTATTTTGCTATGTACCACTTATTTATACATGTCCTTCCATAGGATATTTTATGCTTTTCCTCCTTTCTCTTTTTCCATTCTTTCCCCCTCCATGCTTCTGTTTCCTTCCTCTTTATATTTTGGTCTTTAGTCCGATTTTTGTATCCGATGGCTTCTTTTATTTATTTACCCCCCCTTTTTGATCTCAAGTTATTTTGTGCTATGATTTCATTTTATCCTCCTTCCTTATCTTAATTTCCCCTTTTTTATTATTGCTTCTTTCTACTTTTAGGAGGTTTTTATTTTATTTTTTATCTCTTATGTGGTAGAGGCTCTTTTTCTCATCCCTCTCTTAATCTCATCTTATCAGAATAAACTTCGTTCCCACACTTCTCTCTCTTTTTAAGGAACTATCTCTGCAAGCACATCTCACTATTTCTCTTCTTTTCATCCTGATGATGGATGACGGAGTGTGATCCAAAACGTTGATTCAATAAAAGCAATGCAGTAATAGCCAAAAGCTCTATACATTTTTTTTATCAAGACTATGATAATTTCAATCATTAAGAGTTCAACATTCTAAACTTTGTGCCCACACTTCTCTCTCTTTTTAAGGAACTATCTCTACAAACACATCTCACTATTTCTCTTCTTTTCATCCTGATGATGGATCACAGAGTATTATGCGAAACGTCAATTCAAAAAAAGCAACACAGTAATAGCCAGAAGCTCTATACATTTTTGATATCATGGACTGTGAAAATATCATGTCTATAATAGTCTTGATCGTTTCAAGCCACCTATTAGAATACTAAGAATAATAAATCTAGAACATCATATGGAAGAGCTGGTGGATCTTTTGGGTCTATTGTTATGGTTACCATAGAACTTTGAAACCTTAACTTGTTTGAAGTTTATTTCTAAATTCTATGAAAATGAACATAAAAACACAATGTAGATCATTAGAAAGAGTCATGCCTCCAATTGGGATGCCATGAGCAGGTTGAAATTTATTGAAGACCATAGACAAATTATGTTCCTATTACGAGCTACTTTATAAGTATAGATTTATATATCATCATCTCATTTTTCACACATCAAAACACTACCCAACATGTATTTTTTTTTTTTGAAATGAAGGTGTAATAATATTAGGAATATGAAGGCTAGCATATAAAATCATGAAATTATGTGAAAAGAGTGGCCTTTTTGCTTCGTTTAATTTACATCTAAGTGCATACAATCAAAGTAAGTGTATATTTAAATGTATCATCATCTCATTTTCACACATCCAAACACTACCCAACATGTAAAATTTATTGAAATGAAGGTGCAATAATATTACAAATAGGAAAGTTAGCACATAAAATCATTAAATAGTGAGAAAGGGGCAATATTTTTCATTTAATTTACACCTAAGTGTCTACAATCAAAGGAAGTATAGATTTACATATTGTTAAGCTCTCCATAGTTGTTGTTCTCCTAATCATCGTTAGAAGATGCCTCTTATGGTAATAGTTTGTAATCACTATCATAGAGAAATATATTGATTTCAATTTAGATGGTGGATTTCATTGCATGAAGAGTTGAAGTGCCTAAGTGTGCATGTAAACATTTGAATGACAATGTTATAGAGGGAATGTGGAGTTTGATATAGTAGTTGCAATGGATATGTTGTTCAAGCCATTGTTGTGTTTGGATTAGTTGATTATCTTCCATTTCATTAGCCTTTACTAACTTTAGAAATTGTAAACTAAGTTTTCCTATTAGATTGATGTTGTTGATAACAACTAGGTAGATGATCATTACCTTGTATATGCAATTTCCAAGAAAGAGATCACAAAGTTCTTGGTATAAGCTATAAGACCATCCAGTTAGATCTCAAATTTATATTTTGGAAGGTTCATTGTGCAAATCAAGATTCATCCTAACCTTATGGTCATATTTGAATTTGAATAGCTCATTATAAGAGTGATTTTACTCTCTCTAGGGCCTTGTAATATTCTTGTCATCTTGTCTATAAGGAGATAAGGAACTTGGAGTTCTACAATTTTGAGGAGCACTTGATCTAGAAGTAGATTGTGATCAATTGATAGGAAGTTTGAAACCCATGATTCTTCATCTTGGTACATGGTAATTAATATTAGACTGTAAGGTTTGTATATTATCACCTACAACATAGGAAAAACAAGTTATGCAATGTTGTGCTTGTAAATGTGACAAAAGCATTTTTCCCAATTAAAATTACCTATAACATTGAATAAACAAGTTGTTACATGGTGTGGTTTTAAATGTAATAGAGGTAATTTTTCAAATAAACACACCAAATAACTATGTCTTGGGGTCCAATGAAAATAGTTAGACATGTAATGCTTGGAGATCAAGTCTTACAATAGCTAGTTAGAACAATATACAAATACATGAGTTCAATCACATGGCAAACAATACTTCAACCTAATATAATTGAGATTTGCCTTTACTTTTTTGTATTGAATAACCAAGTTGTGCGTGTATGTGTGAATTGATTCACCCTTCCAATTTCCTTCAATGTTAACAAAAGTGATAGATGTATCAAGATTATGGTTGATTTGGCACCTAAAACAAACATTGGTCTATAAATGATTTGATATGTAAACCTCTAGACATATTGCTTGAAGTAAGCCATTGCTCTGTTGCTAGTTAAATGTTTATAATCTCAATAGAGATAACTCTAGTCCCAATTTCTATATGTGAGCTCTCCTTTAAAGAAATTCATTATCCTTTTTTCATTGCTTTAGAAATGTAGGCATAAGAGCACTTTTAGAGTTAGAGACCTCTATGACTATGTCAATGTTAAATTGAAATGTCTTTCTTGGATCAATCATAATGTATCACCTTAGCAAGTTAGGAATTTTATTGTGTGGTTGTCAAGTGACTTGGTTAATATACAATGCAAATAGAGGTAGACTAAAAATGGTTAACCTAACATTGGAAAAATATAATACAATCAATCCAAACAAAAGAATTATACAAAATGGCAAGGGTAATTTTCAACCCTCCTCTCCCGTTTCCTATTGGTCAAGCATCTTTTTATTTACTTGAAGTGTTCCTCACCTTTTGTTTTTCTCTTTCTCTAGCTCCTCCAACATTTCATTTCATACATATATAGGTTTATGAAAACAATTCAATTAAACATCCATGTTATCATAAAATAAGTCTTTGAAAGATACCCCAATAGTGTATATAAGCAACGATCTCCATTTGCAATCTATGCATCTAATTCTACAAAGACGACATCATAGTCTAGATTGCCAAATATTTAAAACAGAAACAAAACCATTTTTTTTCTTTCTATAAACTGATAATAAAACCTTGTTCCTTCATTATTAGTGCAAGTATGATATGGTGCACACTATTATAGTGCAAGTAGGTATTTTTTGAAATATTGCATTTAGCATCACCAGTAATCTCCACAAGAACATTTTTGCCTATTTAAAATGATGCAAGTTCATTTCACATCTCTCACAACAATTTATCTTGCAACAATCTTGGAGATAAATTTTGTTACAATGTGGCATGAACACATACTTGCAGGTTCTTAACAACTCTAATAGTTGTTCTAGGGGACACATCTAACAAACCAAAAGCAATTTCCAACTTTTCATTATGGTGGCAGAGCAATAATTCTTTTTCCTCCTTTTCCACATCACTAAGTAAATGTCTTGAACTTGGAGAATACCCTATTGCGTTCATCTCCTGAGACAATTTCTCCAACTTTGCATAGATCTCTTGTGTAGATATGGATGCAATCTATCTCTTACACAAAAATTACATGTCATTTTATGGCCTTCAATCCAACTACATCCAAGGATCTTTTTAATTCCTTTTATCTTTTATCAATCTCCTTACCATTTGAACTTCACACCCACTACCCACTACTACATAGATGTTTGAGATCGAACATAAGTCACAACATTTTTAGGATCCAAATCAAAAAGCAATGTCACTGTAAATACTCCTAAGCCTATATCCATATGCGATATGGAGGCACCAAGAAAACACATCCACACAATCACCAAAAGTTTAATTGGCATCTTAATGATAAAGTTTAGGGTGTCCTCAAGATACCCAACATGAGCAAGGAGGTCAACCATGCACACATAATGATCAATTACAGATGTAATGTAATAAAGGTTGTGATTGAAGTATGTACAACCCTCATCTACTAAACCTGAATGACTATGTGCACATAGAACACAAGCAAATCTTATAATGTCAGGGTATGTTCCAAAGTGCTTCATTAATTTAAACATTTTGAGAGTATCCTTGTAAAATCCATTTTGTGCATATCCTGCAATCATCTCATTCCATGAGACCACATTTCTTTGAGACATTTTATCAAACAGTTCACGTGCCTTGTCTATGCTTCCACATTTTCCATACATGTCTACTGAAGCATTTCCAACTATAATATTTGACAAAAATCCCCCTTCCATTATGCTTTGATGGATGTCCATACCTATTCTAAAGCTCTCATTTTGGCATAGTAATTGCCAATTTCATTTGTTCGGAAGTCTCTAAAGCTTTGTCAACAAATCCATTTGTTCATATCTTGTAATCATGGCATCCCATGAAACCACATTTATTTGAGGCATTTTGTCAAACAATTCACGTGCCTTGTCTATGCTTCCATATTTTGTAAGCATGTCTACCAGAGGGGTTGCAACTACTACATCTGACAAAAGTCCTCTATCCTTTGTGTTTTGATGGATGTCCATACCCGATTCCAAAGATCCCATTTTAGCACAGGCCGGAAGTATGCTAGGAAATGTAAACTGATAAGGTTGCAGACCTATTTGTTGCATATCATTTTTTATGTGATAAGAAACCTTACCATCATCCCAAAAACTTCTGCAATGCGAGAACTTTGACAGTGAGATGAGTTATGCGCACTGGGTGGGAGAAACAATTTAAAAAAACTTAACTTTACCGTATGCTGAAGTGCGATGGGAAATGGAATGGGAGTGTAGGAATAAATGAAAGTTAGATGGTGGTGGTTTTTGGCTTAGTTTAAACTCAAATCAACTAGATATTACAGGAATTTCTTAATATTTTGAATATTACCGTGTTTTCACTGTAATTCTATTATTTTGTGAAAAACAAAAGTAGGTATAGTTTTTGGTTTAGTTATGAGTCTAAGAGAAATCTATGTGTGGGCATTTGAAGATATGAATGAAAGAGAAGATGTGTATATCTACATCAATGTCTCCTCAGTCTCCTTGCATTTAAAACCTTTTGGATTGTCAAACATGCTCACCTCATTTTGGATTAGACTGATGGTTTACACATTTGGAACGAAGTAAATTTTGCATTAGAATGATGGTGATGGTGTTGACATTTGACATTGACATTGATTGAGAATCTCAAAAAAAAATTCTACAATTTAGAAGAAGAGAAGATTTGATTGAATGGCATATGCTGACAGTCTGCTTTTAATGCGTACTCCAAAACTTTTGGATTAAACACTCCCGCCTTTACACAGTCTAATTTGGGATTGCCAACAAAAATTTAATTTAGACTATAGATGGTGCGTTGGCAATGTGAATTTATAATTCACTATAGAGTAATATGGTGTGACATTCTTAATTTAATGCCAAAAGATTGTAACTCAGATTGGTGGGTGAAATAGATAATAGGAATAAATGTTTTCCTTCTAGATTGTAATTGGAGAGCATTTGTAACAGGACTAAATGTTCTCCATCTAGATTGTAGTTGCCAGAGAGTGTGGTGCAGCGAGTGTGATTACCGTACTTGTGGTTTACTATATAAATCAGATATCCAAACATCTAGAAGATTTCCAATGTAAACGGGAAAGAGGGTTCCTTTTAGATTTTTATTTGACATTAAATCTCATTACCTAATAGTTAGTCACCTCATTGTCTTGGTAGTTGCAGATGTCTTAACAAACCAAAGCATACTGTAAAGGTTACTGGTAGATATTGGCCTCACTCAATATGTTCACTGATTATCTTCATGTTCAAGGAAGTTTGACTTTTTACTACACTTTAGTTTCAAATTAGATCTCAAGCTCAGAACTTAACGTATCTCTTACCATTAGTTTAAACTGGTAATCATTTCATGGTTACACCGACATTGTTTAAACTAGTAATCATTTCACCGTATGATGTTTGAATTACTTTAAAAGTTTTTGAAGTATTTCAATATACAACAAAGTCATGCAAATAAATGGAGATCCAACCACCAAAGAAATTATTTGTATGATATTTTATTAGTTCCTGCAGTTGGCAGGATTACTTATGCATCGGTTAGATACAATTTTTCCAACCCACTCAACCAATTGTTAAGAAGAATTGAAAAAAAAGGGCAAAGACACTATAGTTTGTTATTTATCTTGTTTTCTATTAGGCAAATCCTCAAACAGTAAGGGGATTTTTTTTTTTTTAAATATTTAAAAGAAAAATAATTCCGTGGAGGACACTTAGAATTGCCATTAATGAAAAAATACAATTAAATTTGTCATTAATGAAACATTTATTCGTTATAAATGTATAGAGTACATGATGTGACAGAAATGTATCAAGACATTGAATGTTTTTGTAAAAAATCTTTGCCAAAATCTTCAAATTAATATGCCATGTTGAGAGCACTGTTATAGATGTTTAGAATGAACTATCTGAGAACGGAACCAACTTGAGAAGCTGAGAACCAGTGGAGAAGCTGGTGTGAACCGGTGGAGAAGCTGCTGAGAACCTAAACCAATGGTTGCTGAATCTCTTTGTGGGCCTGCAAAATAAGGTTTGTAATATGTTAACTCCCTGAATGTGCTTTCAAATTTTAGAGATTACCAACGGAGCAACTATTATCTAATCACCTCTTGTTTACTAGATATATCTTTTTTTCATTAGCAACAATACCTCTTTTGAATGAATGTCTAAAATGATAGATAGATATTGAGACTAAAAGAGAGTATTTTATAGTATTGTATTTTACCTGCAAGAACCACATCTGGCAGCTTCACAAGGTTCAGTGGTATCGAGTCAGGGACCAATAATCTAGAGGGTAAAAAGTTTAGGTAAAAACATAGGGCTTATTACAGAGTAAAAGGTTAATTATCGCAGAAAGTCATATAGTATTAATTAAAGATTCACATGTCCACACGCTTTTAAAAGAAAAAAAACACAGTGTATTTGCTGGATTTTTTTTTGGGTGTGTAACAGAATTACAAAGCCGTCAATTGACAATGACAGGGTTAACATATGATGGAATTACTACTCCATTCTTTCTTCCATTTTCACTTCGCCTATCTTAGGAAATTCAATTTCAGCGAGATCTGTGCACACATTCATTAACAAACTCCGTTAATTTGAACAAAAAAGAAAAACTTAAATGTAATTTAAAATTGTTAAAAAACCATTCATTTTGAAGGAAATTTCACAAAAAATAGATCTAAGGTGAAAAGAGTTGGACAGAATGTAACCCTCGTGAGCTATTGCTACGATAAAAATGTTGTAATGCGTTCGAATCCTCAGGGCTTCCGAAAATCTCTGATTTTTAATTTTTAATCCACAACCACAACACACCCATAAACTCAAATCAAATGTTCTTCAAATGCAACGCTGCAAAGCTTCATAGGTGTGCTAGCCAGGGTCTTTCACATTCAAAAATTTTCACAAAAAACCCTATATTTCTCTAACACCGCTAGAAAAAGCAATGGAGGTTTAGGGTTATCAGCGACTGCCATCCTGAAATAAGATTCAAGAGGAATAGACGAGCTTACCGGCTGGTGCAGGAGCACATTCTCTGTAGTGCAGGATCATCTTTTCTTTTGTTGTCTCATAAGGCTCTTAAGCCATTTCATTTTGTAATAAGGGTCAATTTGGTCCCATGAATGTAATTGTGCAAGGCACACATGTAGTTTTGCTTGTATGACGGGTAAACCAACGGCTAACTGATTTGAAAATCAGTTTGCACGGTTGGAGGGGATAACTGCTGTCTCTACATCTTCTTTAGAGGCAGGTTGTATGTCACACGGAGCGGGGAGAGAAGTGTGTATTACAACAAGTTCTTTTTTGATAACTGAATAAAGAGAGTTCTGGGTATGATCTGTGTTGATGTTCTTGGTTGTTCTTAGTGATTTGATATCTTTATCCTGATTTTGTAAATAGAACCCTAACCGAATGCTATCTGTCAATCCATAGTGACTCTGTAGTGTGCAGACGGTGTAAAACCCACGGTTCCACAGTGGCTGGTTCGTAACCTAGGAGTAGGGTTTTGATTCATACATGGAGGCCCTTTCCTCTGTCCACTGAAGCCCTGTATAGTAACAGTGGGATGGGGGAAAGACTTCTCACGTTTGTTGTTGTTGAATTCTTACCCAGGAAGCCAGCGAACTCAGTCAAGTTCGACTAGACATCGTCATGTGGCTAGTCGGGAAATCGGAGTGAAATTGGACAGTTTTGATGTGGGATCAGATTGCTACAAGTGATCGAGGGTTTGATAAATGAAACGGCCTAATTCCGTTGTTCTGTCGAAGGGAATTCTGGTTCGGCGCCTCAGAACAGTTGGAGATCCATCGGCGTGAAAGGCCCTCCGTCTTGCCGAAGATTGGTATAGTGCCGGAGGCACATACCATCATTGTTCGCATCGGTGAGAGAAACGATATCGGGCTAAGGAAAATATACTTAGCCGACGGTATAAAGTTTCACCGATCGGTGAGACATCCTCGGAGTATTGCCGATAAAGAGTATCGGCGTGAGGAACCTTGTCGGGGGAAACCGAAGAAGTCACGGCGACCGTGAGAGTCCCGCCGATAAAAGTTCATCGGAAGGAGTTCGAGAAGTCTCAGCGACAAAGGACTCGTCGGAGTGAGATGAACCATCGGGACCACGAACCGAAGTCTTACCGAAGCAGGAGGTCTGGCCGATGTGCCTGATGATATCGGCGAGAGACAAGGTGTCGGTGTAGGTGAAAGAAGCTTCACCGAAGGAGGAAGTCTGGCCGACAAAGATTGGTCATCGGCGTGACGGAGTATATCGGCATAAGAAATTTCTCGTGGTCCGATAGAATGAGGTGTTGCCGATAGGCAACGAACCACTAAGGAGATATCGGTGAGAACTTGGCCATCGGGATAAAAGAATAAGGTTCGGCCGATAGTTCATGTCTTTCCGATAGCGAAGACATCCTTGGCTTCAGCGAAACACTGGAGGACCTCTTGCCGATAGGGAAGATATAGTCAAATCTTCATCCGCTTCTGCTGGCATTCTGCATCACCGGCGTAAGGACAGAGATAAATACAATTTCAAGCAAGGACGTGCCATCCAAATTACTCACAAATCTACAAACAAAAGGGTGTTAAAAACAAATTGAAACAAAATCATTGTTCCCGCTTTTACATATAACCTCAAAATCTTGTTAGTGTATACATTGTATTACATTGTTATGGTTCGGTCAGTTCAGTTTCAACTGTCAGTTATATGTAACCATATAACTATTGTAACTGTCATGGTTAACTACCTCTCATAGTTTATATACATGTTTGTATCTTCAAATTTTTAGGAACCCGTGTTTAACCCTTCTCTTTACTTTTTTAGTATATTGTGGTTGGACGCATATGCTTTGTAAGTCATCCCGTGAGTATATTGTATTATCCCACATTCATGGGGAGTAATAGTTGTTTAGATTAGACTTAGTATATAAGTAAGTGTTGAAGCCAATGAAGGCATCCACGAGTTTATTGTATTGAGCTTCCTCGAAGGAGGTTGGCCCCTCAAAGTGGCTTGCGATCAATAAATTTTATTTGTGTTCTGATATATCTGTTATTTCGTGCATTTTTATTATTTTGTTGCAGGAGATTCCTCTCATCTGGTATCAGAACGCTTTCTTGGGCTCGTTGGGTGGAATTTCTGCCAATTTTTTCGTAGTGGCCTATGGGCGATGTGATTATTGCAGAAGTTCTTTTTTCTTTGCATCTGTATTATTCATTTCAATTGCAGGTTCGGATCATGGAATAATCCCTATCTGCTTAATTGTGGGAAGTGCCTGGGCATAGCCCTAAAACTCATTGTGAGGAGTACCACAAGAACCCCGAAGTAGCTGGCCCATTGAGAGGACCTGTCAGCGAAAAGGGCAACACCCCCTACCTGATTGACTAGTTCCCATCCGTGAGGTAAACCAAGAGCTGTCGTTTGTGGCAAAGTGGTTATCAGTTTTACCTGAGCCGTGGAGTGAGGGGTACTGCCCCAATATGCAAGCCTTTAGACAACATTGGTAGCCGAGTGAATCCCCTGAACCTTTAGGAAGCCAAACATACCTGGGGTCCATATCTATTGCCAGTTGATAAATCACAGATTACATCTGTCCAGAGCCATTACAGATCATTTCTAGGAAAGAAAAAAAAAAGAAAAAAAATCCTACCATAATCTATTCTGAATATATGAGTTGTGGCATGAAGTTATTGCCACAATTACATTTCATAATATTATGAAGTTGGCACTTCTAAATCAGATAGAAGATGCTTGGACGATTAAGTTAGTACTTGATGTATAAAAAATAATAATAGTATGGTTTACAAAGATATAAAATATACATAGATCTAGGAAAAAAGAATCATTGATTGCTTTGTATCTGTACAGAGCCAATTGAAACACAAAATTTCAGCAATGACATTTAAGATGTAACCAATTAACATTAGTTCTATAAACCATACCCTCTTCCAAATTTTAACTGCAATGAAAAAGAAGCAAGATTCTGTGCTTCCTTTTATAAATTAAAAGATTAGCTATAACTGACTATAAGGGTGCCTCATTGACTAGGATATGTTACCGAAAGAATTTAATTTTTTTACCCACTTTGTGAGATTATAATTGATATTTCAATACATCCTCATGACTAGAAAACCATGTCTAAAGTGTGGTGCTTGAGCACATGAACATCGTAAACATTAGTTCTAGACTAAATTGTTCTTTGCATCAGGGGGATTCTCATGGTTTCAAATTGCTTAAGAAAGCTAAACACAACAGTAGCACAAGAGTCTTGCATGTGTACAAGTGCTATGCTGAAATATATTTTTGAACATGTTTAAAAATGTGGTCAGTAAAATATTTATAGTAGATTTGAGTTTATCGAATTCCAAAATTGTATTATTGAGCAAGGGTTGTAGGGATGGTTGATTATAAGGCCCAAGTGAGGGTGCTAAGCTTTCTATCCAAACTGAAACCTTTCAGAAGGAATCTGTGGCATGTGGCCTAGCACCATAAATCAAATTTAAGTCTAAAAACAAATTCTCTTCAAAACATTAATATATAGCATTAAAGACATCTTTAGTTGGAAATTGGTTTGTATGCAGTGTAATGTGTTGTATAGTTCTTTTGGATCAGATTGTTTTGTTTGTTTGGAACTTAGAAAAAGTACAAAGTTTGTTCCAGAAGTGTTGTAGAAATTAATGATATCATTTGACTTTGATAATATTGTCTAAATGAGGGGAAAACTAATTATGGACATGAGAAAAAGTTGTAAGCAAAATATGTGTATCCTTGTATTAATATAGTTGTGATCGTATATTGGGTATTGCCATTATCAATGTCAAAACAATGTTCATATATTATATATTGCCATTATCAATGTCAATACAATATATTGGATATTGCTACAACAACATCGATTAGGAAAGAATAAAGAATACCCTAATGAATTTTGAGGTGTGTAGATAAATGAAACAAAGAAATATGTTTATCGATATAAATTTACCTGACTAGAGTTGTATTGCCAAGAAGGCATGGTGGAGAGCATGAAAGGGCTTCAAGAGGATATCTTGTGATGAATTTAAAAAAAAAAATTGTAGTAACATAAATATGAAAAAATATACACTGAAACCACGGACCACCCCGGCAGGAAAGATGCCCTAAAAAATAATCAAAACAGAACACAGATTTTATTTGTTTTTTAACAACTTATCAGCCAGAATCATTTTAAAGATGCTAAGACATCCCGATAACAACACTATGCTTCAATGTCAAGTGTCCCCTTCCTCTCATACGACCCATCACATTATTTCCCATTTTTACGCTCCATACTCCCTTGCTTATCAAAATATTCGCAGAGAAATGTCCATGCCCTATTCCAAAGCTCCCGTATTGGCGCAGTTAACAAACATGTTGGCGAAGGTTGCGGAATTTGGCTTTGCACCTGCCAATTGCATTGGTTGAAAATTTCCAAAGCCTTTTCAACAAATCCATTTTGTGCATATCCTGCAATCATTGCAGTCTATAACATAACATTTATTCCAGGCATTCTATCAAAAAAATAACCTGCCCTGCCTGTAGTTCTACGCAACTAAATCCCAAGCAAGTTTCGAGTAAATTTACGAGAAGAGAGACTTGTGTGCTGAGATGGTCATCACAAACAGGCCCAAGAAGCAAATATTTCAAAATCATAAACACATAAAAAAGGCAATTAAGCTTATTAAAAACTTATTTTAGAAGTGTAAGAGTTGCATGATCTCCTCTTTGCATTTGAGGGCCGGAGATGGGCGTACGAGCCACACTGCCTGCCTGTGCCGAAATGGGCGCTTTGGAACACAGTTTGGAAAACCATCAAAGGATAGAATAAGGGGAATTTTTGTCAGATATTATTGTTGCAACTGCCCTCTGCCTGCAGCTCCCTGACTGGTGGATGGGTAATCCATGCCAGATACAATTGGCAATGCATGCCACAAATGCCAATGTATGCTGCAAGTGATGTTATGCAAGTAATAACATCACAATCATACAATTCTAATCAAAACAAAACAGTACAACTAATTACCATATCAAAGCTGTGCGCCCATTAGTACATTATAAAATATTCACATCACAAACATACAGTTCTAAACAGACAAACTCCAATCATACTTATGGATCCAAGTAATCATGTTGTAAACGGACAAACTCCAATCATACATATGGATCCAAGTTATCAATCTATTATCAGCTATACGTTAAGTTGTAAAGACACAGTACATTGCCATAATCCCAAAACAAGTCATCTCAATGTCTGTTGTACCCACCCCATCGCATAGAGTTTTAAACAAAACAAACTGCAATAGTCAAGAAACAGTATATTGCCATAATCCCATAACAATCCATCTCAATGTTTGTACCCACCCCATCACATACAGTTTTAAACAAAACAAAACTCCTATATCATTTGCATGGCAAATATGTTAACCATAAATATCTATTCTAGGAGAGAAATTTACATCAATTATGTTAATGCCTAGTATACTATCATAATCCACAATAGAAAATACATGTAAAGATGACAATAAAAAGAAATCCGAATTCTAAATTTTATTGCCACCCAGGGCACAAATTCTAGCTTCATCTGGCTTGGCTGAAATACAAGGAAACCATATTCCATTTAATATAAATCCATGCTACGAAGGCACACATATAGGAGGTCTATATTAAAAGGTAAAAACTTATTTACCCACAACTCAGACACAAGAAATAAGCCCGCCAGATGCAATAGAACAGCCTAAAGCCCGCCACGAAGACGAAGCACAAGGTGGAGGGTTGACTCCTTCTGAATGTTATAATCAGCAAGAGTACGCCCATCTTCAAGCTGCTTACCAGCAAAAATCAACCTCTGTTGATCAGGAGGAATGCCTTCTTTGTCCTGTATCTTGGCCTTTACATTATCGATAGTGTCAGAGCTTTCCACCTCCAAAGTGATAGTCTTCCCAGTCAAGGTCTTAACAAAAATTTGCATACCACCTCTGAGTCGAAGTACAAGATGTAGAGTGGATTCCTTTTGAATGTTATAATCAGCTAATGTCCGACCATCTTCAAGCTGTTTTCCAGCAAAGATGAGCCTCTGCTGGTCTGGGGGAATTCCCTCCTTATCCTGGATCTTGGCCTTCACATTGTCAATGGTGTCTGAGCTCTCCACTTCAAGAGTAATGGTCTTCCCAGTTAGGGTTTTGACAAAAATTTGCATACCTCCTCTTAGACGGAGTACAAGGTGGAGAGTGGATTCTTTCTGAATGTTATAATCAGCCAATGTTCGTCCATCTTCAAGCTGTTTACCCGCAAAGATGAGCCTCTGCTGGTCAGGAGGGATGCCCTCCTTGTCCTGGATCTTAGCTTTCACATTGTCAATGGTGTCAGAGCTTTCAACTTCCAGTGTAATGGTCTTTCCTGTCAGGGTTTTCACAAATATTTGCATACCGCCCCTCAAACGGAGCACAAGATGGAGGGTAGATTCCTTCTGAATGTTATAATCAGCCAATGTTCTGCCATCTTCCAGCTGCTTTCCAGCAAAGATGAGCCTCTGCTGATCCGGAGGAATTCCTTCCTTGTCTTGGATCTTGGCTTTGACATTGTCAATGGTATCTGAACTTTCCACTTCCAAGGTTATGGTCTTCCCAGTCAAGGTTTTCACAAAGATTTGCATGCCTCCCCTGAGTCGGAGTACCAGGTGGAGGGTGGACTCCTTTTGGATGTTGTAATCTGCCAGGGTACGCCCATCCTCGAGCTGTTTGCCAGCAAAGATGAGCCTCTGCTGATCTGGGGGAATTCCTTCCTTGTCCTGGATCTTGGCTTTTACATTGTCAATAGTGTCAGAACTCTCAACCTCGAGAGTGATGGTCTTGCCAGTCAGTGTCTTGACAAAGATCTGCATCTTTAGGCTACACAGTAATACTGGAAACCTGCAAAATCAATATAATGAAACCTGAAAAACAGAAGCTTACGCTATGTGAATTGCGATAGAGATGATGGAATAGAATAATTACCGAAATGGAAGAGAGTTATATGTATTTATATCGCCGTGAAAGAGCAATCCCTTCGCCAGTCGGCGTGTAATAGAAGATTCGCTTCGACCGTTCAATGAGACGTGTCTACTAAGATTCCAAGTTTAATCAAACTTCTTTTGTAAGTAAAATACAATCAGATTTATCAAATCTAAAGAAATTTTTGGGCAAAGCATTTAACTAGCGAAATGAGCAAGATATCATGTAAACTAGTAATTGGATCTATAAGTTCAATGGGCATGCCAATAGTTTTATTATTATATTGAAATAGGGTTAGAGTTAAATAATTTTACAATAGTATGAGCTTGAGTTATAATAAATAAATTTCTTATAGCAAGTATTAATCATAGACATCTTTTTTATTTTTATTATTTGTTAATTTATTTTTATTTTATATTCTTGTAATGTTTTATATGAATCCCACATAATTGTTTTACTTCTTCATTATTGAGTTATAATAAGTTTGAGAAGAACATATATTATTATTATTATTATTTCTATTATTCCATGTAAGATAATGCCTATAACAATGTTTTTTTTAATATTTTATTATCCAATGACATTTAAAGGATGGACATAGGATAAAATTTCAATGATTTCACCAAACAATATATATGGAATAAATATTTAAATAGAAGAATTTTAAATTTAAATTTCTAAAATTTAAATACAACATATATAATGATTTTATTAGATTTATTATGAAGTTATTGTAAATATGTTAACAATGAATCATTTTAGATGGTATTTCATAGGTAATATTGGACAACAAACCCAAAATGATTTGAAATATATATTTAGTAGTTTGTTTTTTAGTGATTTTTTATAGACATTTTTTTTTGAGACGATCCTCATCTTGCTTATGTAGGGTTACATACATATTGTTTTACATACGTTTATATCTTTGAAATGAAAATGCAAGGATTATTTGTAGATTTGACAAACTTCTTACTATTGACATTGTTGTGAAGATGAGTCCTTGTCGTTTAGTGTTTCCAATGTCTATTGTTACTTTGTTCATAGTTAGACCTTGTGCTTTGTAGATTGTAAGTGCCCAATGTCTATTGTCAGTGGCAACCTTGTGTTACTAGTGCAATTGGAACCATTTTTTTTTTCATTTATGTTCCATGCAGGTCCAATGTACCTCTAAAAGTTAACGACAAAAAAATAGAGGTAGACTAGAAATGGTTAACCTATGAAACACAAAATTTAAAATTGTGTTTATGTATTCTAGAGTCCAATATTCTAGAGTAAGATGCCTTATAATAACATATATACAATTTGTGCTCATTGGATGAATAGTGATGGGAGCTTCTTCTAGTCCTAAGGCTTCTATTATGAAAATCATAACCTTGAATATTGATTTCCCAACAATTAAATTTATCATAGTCTCGATCATTTCAAGCCACCTGGTAGAATGCTGAACTCTCTATGATTGAAATTATCATAGTCTTGATAAAAAAAATGTATAGAGCTTTTGGCTATTACTGCATTGCTTTTATTGAATCAACGTTTTGGATCACACTCCGTGATCCATCATCAGGATGAAAAGAAGAGAAATAGTGAGATGTGCTTGCAAAGATAGTTCCTTAAAAAGAGAGAGAAGTGTGGGATCGAAGTTTATTCTGCTAAGATGAGATTAAGAGAGGGATGAGAAAAAGAGCCTCTACCACATAAGAGATAAAAAATAAAATAAAAACCTCCTAAAAGTAGAAAGAAGCAATAATAAAAAAAGGGGAAATTAAGATAAGGAAGGCAGATAAAATGAAATCATAGCACAAAATAACTTGAGATCAAAAAGGGGGGGTAAATAAATAAAAGAAGCCATCGGATACAAAAATAGGACTAAAGACCAAAATATGAAGAGGAAGGAAACAGAAGCATGGAGGGGGAAAGAATGGAAAAAGAGAAAGGAGGAAAGGCATAAAATATCTATGGAAGGACATGTATAAATAAGTGGTACATAGAAAAATAAGTAAATAGATTATATATATATATATATATATATATATATATATATATATGAGTAATAAAGGCACAAATAGAAGATATAAAGGTACAAAAACTTATAAGCAACATGAATAGATTTTATGAATGAATAAATATAAAAGAAAGAAAGAATATAAGGAATAACCACTCAAAATACACAAGGGATAAGAAAGAGTGGACCAAGGTTAAAGATTGAAAAATTATTCAATCTTTAACCCTGGTCCACTCTTTCTTATCCCTTATGTATTTTGAGTGGTTATTCCTTATATTCTTTCTTTTATATTTATTCAATTATAAAATGTATTCATGTTGTTTATATGTTTATAAGTTTTTGTACCTTTATATTTATTTCTATCTGCATTTCTTCTATTTGTGCCTTTATTACTCATATATATATATATAAAATCTATTTACTTATTTTGCTATGTACCACTTATTTATACATGTCCTTCCATAGGATATTTTATGCTTTTCCTCCTTTCTCTTTTTCCATTCTTTCCCCCTCCATGCTTCTGTTTCCTTCCTCTTTATATTTTGGTCTTTAGTCCGATTTTTGTATCCGATGGCTTCTTTTATTTATTTACCCCCCCTTTTTGATCTCAAGTTATTTTGTGCTATGATTTCATTTTATCCTCCTTCCTTATCTTAATTTCCCCTTTTTTATTATTGCTTCTTTCTACTTTTAGGAGGTTTTTATTTTATTTTTTATCTCTTATGTGGTAGAGGCTCTTTTTCTCATCCCTCTCTTAATCTCATCTTATCAGAATAAACTTCGTTCCCACACTTCTCTCTCTTTTTAAGGAACTATCTCTGCAAGCACATCTCACTATTTCTCTTCTTTTCATCCTGATGATGGATGACGGAGTGTGATCCAAAACGTTGATTCAATAAAAGCAATACAGTAATAGCCAAAAGCTCTATACATTTTTTTTATCAAGACTATGATAATTTCAATCATTAAGAGTTCAACATTCTAAACTTTGTGCCCACACTTCTCTCTCTTTTTAAGGAACTATCTCTACAAACACATCTCACTATTTCTCTTCTTTTCATCCTGATGATGGATCACAGAGTATTATGCGAAACGTCAATTCAAAAAAAGCAACACAGTAATAGCCAGAAGCTCTATACATTTTTGATATCATGGACTGTGAAAATATCATGTCTATAATAGTCTTGATCGTTTCAAGCCACCTATTAGAATACTAAGAATAATAAATCTAGAACATCATATGGAAGAGCTGGTGGATCTTTTGGGTCTATTGTTATGGTTACCATAGAACTTTGAAACCTTAACTTGTTTGAAGTTTATTTCTAAATTCTATGAAAATGAACATAAAAACACAATGTAGATCATTAGAAAGAGTCATGCCTCCAATTGGGATGCCATGAGCAGGTTGAAATTTATTGAAGACCATAGACAAATTATGTTCCTATTACGAGCTACTTTATAAGTATAGATTTATATATCATCATCTCATTTTTCACACATCAAAACACTACCCAACATGTATTTTTTTTTTTTGAAATGAAGGTGTAATAATATTAGGAATATGAAGGCTAGCATATAAAATCATGAAATTATGTGAAAAGAGTGGCCTTTTTGCTTCGTTTAATTTACATCTAAGTGCATACAATCAAAGTAAGTGTATATTTAAATGTATCATCATCTCATTTTCACACATCCAAACACTACCCAACATGTAAAATTTATTGAAACGAAGGTGCAATAATATTACAAATAGGAAAGTTAGCACATAAAATCATTAAATAGTGAGAAAGGGGCAATATTTTTCATTTAATTTACACCTAAGTGTCTACAATCAAAGGAAGTATAGATTTACATATTGTTAAGCTCTCCATAGTTGTTGTTCTCCTAATCATCGTTAGAAGATGCCTCTTATGGTAATAGTTTGTAATCACTATCATAGAGAAATATATTGATTTCAATTTAGATGGTGGATTTCATTGCATGAAGAGTCGAAGTGCCTAAGTGTGCATGTAAACATTTGAATGACAATGTTATAGAGGGAATGTGGAGTTTGATATAGTAGTTGCAATGGATATGTTGTTCAAGCCATTGTTGTGTTTGGATTAGTTGATTATCTTCCATTTCATTAGCCTTTACTAACTTTAGAAATTGTAAACTAAGTTTTCCTATTAGATTGATGTTGTTGATAACAACTAGGTAGATGATCATTACCTTGTATATGCAATTTCCAAGAAAGAGATCACAAAGTTCTTGGTATAAGCTATAAGACCATCCAGTTAGATCTCAAATTTATATTTTGGAAGGTTCATTGTGCAAATCAAGATTCATCCTAACCTTATGGTCATATTTGAATTTGAATAGCTCATTATAAGAGTGATTTTACTCTCTCTAGGGCCTTGTAATATTCTTGTCATCTTGTCTATAAGGAGATAAGGAACTTGGAGTTCTACAATTTTGAGGAGCACTTGATCTAGAAGTAGATTGTGATCAATTGATAGGAAGTTTGAAACCCATGATTCTTCATCTTGGTACATGGTAATTAATATTAGACTGTAAGGTTTGTATATTATCACCTACAACATAGGAAAAACAAGTTATGCAATGTTGTGCTTGTAAATGTGACAAAAGCATTTTTCCCAATTAAAATTACCTATAACATTGAATAAACAAGTTGTTACATGGTGTGGTTTTAAATGTAATAGAGGTAATTTTTCAAATAAACACACCAAATAACTATGTCTTGGGGTCCAATGAAAATAGTTAGACATGTAATGCTTGGAGATCAAGTCTTACAATAGCTAGTTAGAACAATATACAAATACATGAGTTCAATCACATGGCAAACAATACTTCAACCTAATATAATTGAGATTTGCCTTTACTTTTTTGTATTGAATAACCAAGTTGTGCGTGCATGTGTGAATTGATTCACCCTTCCAATTTCCTTCAATGTTAACAAAAGTGATAGATGTATCAAGATTATGGTTGATTTGGCACCTAAAACAAACATTGGTCTATAAATGATTTGATATGTAAACCTCTAGACATATTGCTTGAAGTAAGCCATTGCTCTGTTGCTAGTTAAATGTTTATAATCTCAATAGAGATAACTCTAGTCCCAATTTCTATATGTGAGCTCTCCTTTAAAGAAATTCATTATCCTTTTTTCATTGCTTTAGGAATGTAGGCATAAGAGCACTTTTAGAGTTAGAGACCTCTATGACTATGTCAATGTTAAATTGAAATGTCTTTCTTGGATCAATCATAATGTATCACCTTAGCAAGTTAGGAATTTTATTGTGTGGTTGTCAAGTGACTTGGTTAATATACAATGCAAATAGAGGTAGACTAAAAATGGTTAACCTAACATTGGAAAAATATAATACAATTAATCCAAACAAAAGAATTATACAAAATGGCAAGGGTAATTTTCAACCCTCCTCTCCCGTTTCCTATTGGTCAAGCATCTTTTTATTTACTTGAAGTGTTCCTCACCTTTTGTTTTTCTCTTTCTCTAGCTCCTCCAACATTTCATTTCATACATATATAGGTTTATGAAAACAATTCAATTAAACATCCATGTTATCATAAAATAAGTCTTTGAAAGATACCCCAATAGTGTATATAAGCAACGATCTCCATTTGCAATCTATGCATCTAATTCTACAAAGACGACATCATAGTCTAGATTGCCAAATATTCAAAACAGAAACAAAACCATTTTTTTTCTTTCTATAAACTGATAATAAAACCTTGTTCCTTCATTATTAGTGCAAGTATGATATGGTGCACACTATTATAGTGCAAGCAGGTATTTTTTGAAATATTGCATTTAGCATCACCAGTAATCTCCACAAGAACATTTTTGCCTATTTAAAATGATGCAAGTTCATTTCACATCTCTCACAACAATTTATCTTGCAACAATCTTGGAGATAAATTTTGTTACAATGTGGCATGAACACATACTTGCAGGTTCTTAACAACTCTAATAGTTGTTCTAGGGGACACATCTAACAAACCAAAAGCAATTTCCAAGTTTTCATTATGGTGGCAGAGCAATAATTCTTTTTCCTCCTTTTCCACATCACTAAGTAAATGTCTTGAACTTGGAGAATACCCTATTGCGTTCATCTCCTGAGACAATTTCTCCAACTTTGCATAGATCTCTTGTGTAGATATGGATGCAATCTATCTCTTACACAAAAATTACATGTCATTTTATGGCCTTCAATCCAACTACATCCAAGGATCTTTTTAATTCCTTTTATCTTTTATCAATCTCCTTACCATTTGAACTTCACACCCACTACCCACTACTACATAGATGTTTGAGATCGAACATAAGTCACAACATTTTTAGGATCCAAATCAAAAAGCAATGTCACTGTAAATACTCCTAAGCCTATATCCATATGCGATATGGAGGCACCAAGAAAACACATCCACACAATCACCAAAATTTTAATTGGCATCTTAATGATAAAGTTTAGGGTGTCCTCAAGATACCCAACATGAGCAAGGAGGTCAACCATGCACACATAATGATCAATTATAGATGTAATGTAATAAAGGTTGTGATTGAAGTATGTACAACCCTCATCTACTAAACCTGAATGACTATGTGCACATAGAACACAAGCAAATCTTATAATGTCAGGGTATGTTCCAAAGTGCTTCATTAATTTAAACATTTTGAGAGTATCCTTGTAAAATCCATTTTGTGCATATCCTGCAATCATCTCATTCCATGAGACCACATTTCTTTGAGACATTTTATCAAACAGTTCACGTGCCTTGTCTATGCTTCCACATTTTCCATACATGTCTACTGAAGCATTTCCAACTATAATATTTGACAAAAATCCCCCTTCCATTATGCTTTGATGGATGTCCATACCTATTCTAAAGCTCTCATTTTGGCATAGTAATTGCCAATTTCATTTGTTCGGAAGTCTCTAAAGCTTTGTCAACAAATCCATTTGTTCATATCTTGTAATCATGGCATCCCATGAGACCACATTTATTTGAGGCATTTTGTCAAACAATTCACGTGCCTTGTCTATGCTTCCATATTTTGTAAGCATGTCTACCAGAGGGGTTGCAACTACTACATCTGACAAAAGTCCTCTATCCTTTGTGCTTTGATGGATGTCCATACCCGATTCCAAAGATCCCTTTTTAGCACAGGCCGGAAGTATGCTAGGAAATGTAAACTGATAAGGTTGCAGACCTATTTGTTGCATATCATTTTTTATGTGATAAGAAACCTTACCATCATCCCAAAAACTTCTGCAATGCGAGAACTTTGACAGTGAGTTGAGTTATGCGCACTGGGTGGGAGAAACAATTTAAAAAAACTTAACTTTACCATATGCTGAAGTGCGATGGGAAATGGAATGGGAGTGTAGGAATAAATGAAAGTTAGATGGTGGTGCTTTTTGGCTTAGTTTAAACTCAAATCAACTAGATATTACAGGAATTTCTTAATATTTTGAATATTACCGTGTTTTCACTGTAATTCTATTGTTTTGTGAAAAACAAAAGTAGGTATAGTTTTTGGTTTAGTTATGAGTCCAAGAGCAATCTATGTGTGGGCATTTGAAGATATGAATGAAAGAGAGGATGTGTATATCTACATCAATGTCTCCTCAGTCTCCTTGCATTTAAAACCTTTTGGATTGTCAAACATGCTCACCTCATTTTGGATTAGACTGATGGTTTACACATTTGGAACGAAGTAAATTTTGCATTAGAATGATGGTGATGGTGTTGACATTTGACATTGACATTGATTGAGACTATCAAAAAAAAATTCTACAATTTAGAAGAAGAGAAGATTTGATTGAATGGCATATGCTGACAGTCTGCTTTTAATGCGTACTCCAAAACTTTTGGATTAAACACTCCCGCCTTTACACAGTCTAATTTGGGATTGCCAACAAAAATTTAATTTAGACTATAGATGGTGTGTCGGCAATGTGAATTTATAATTCACTATAGAGTAATATGGTGTGGCATTCTTAATTTAATGCCAAAAGATTGTAACTCATATTGGTGGGTGAAATAGATAACAGGAATAAATGTTTTCCTTCTAGATTGTAGTTGGAGAGCATTTGTAATAGGACTAAATGTTCTCCATCTAGATTGTAGTTGCCAGAGAGTGTGGTGCAGCGAGTGTGATTACCGTACTTGTGGTTTACTATATAAATCAGATATCCAAACATCTAGAAGATTTCCAATGTAAATGGCAAAGAGGGTTCCTTTTAGATTTTTATTTGACATTAAATCTCATTACCTAATAGTTAGTCACCTCATTGTCTTGGTAGTTGCAGATGTCTTATCAAACCAAAGCACACTGTAAAGGTTACTGGCAGATATTGGCCTCACTTAATATGTTCATTGATTATCTTCATGTTCAAGGAAGTTTGACTTTTTACTACACTTTAGTTTCAAATTAGATCTCAAGCTCAGAACTTAACGTATCTCTTACCATTAGTTTAAATTGGTAATCATTTCATGGTTACACCGACATTGTTTAAACTAGTAATCATTTCACCGTATGATGTTTGAATTACTTTAAAATTTTTTAAAGTATTTCAATATACAACAAAGTCATGCAAATAAATGGAGATCCGACCACCAAAGAAATGATTTGTAGGATATTTTATTAGTTCCTGCCACTGCCAGGATTACTTATGCATCGGTTAGATACAATTTTTCCAACCCACTCAACCAATTGTTAAGCAGAATTAAAAAAAAGAGCAAAGACACTATAGTTTGTAATTTATTTTATTTTATTCTAAAACTTGGAAAATGTTATTTATCTTGTTTTCTATTGGGCAAATCCTCAAACAGTAAGGGGGATTTTTTTTTTAATATTTAAAAGAAAAATAATTCCGTGGTGGACAATTAGAATTGCCATTAATGAAAAAACACAATTAGAATTGTCATTAATGAAATATTTATTCGTTATAAATGTATAGAGTACATGATGTGACAGAAATGTATCAAGACATTGAATGTTTTTGTAAAAGATCTTTGCTAAAATCTTCAAATTAATATGCCATGTTGAGAGCACTCTTATAGATGTTTAGAATGAACTGTCTGAGACCAGAACCAACTTGAGACACTGAGAACCAGTGGAGAAGCTGGTGAGAACCGGTGAAGAAGCTGCTAAGAACCTGAACTAGTAGTTGTTGAATCTCTTTGTGGGCCTGCAAAATAAGGTTTGTAATTTGTTAACTCCCTGAATGTGATTTCAAATTTTAGAAATTACCAATGGAGCAACTATTATCTAATCACCTCCTATTTACTAGATATATCTTTTTTTCATTAGAACCAATACCTTTTTTGAATTAATGTCTAAAATGATAGATAGATATTGAGACAAAAAAAAAGTATTTTATAGTATTGTATTTTACCTGCAAGAACCACATCTGGTAGCTTCACAAGGTTCAGTGATATCAAGTCAGGGACCAATAATCTGGAGGGTAAAAAGTTTAGGTAAAAACATAGGGCTTATTACAGAGTAAAAGGGTAATTATCGCAGAAAGTCAGATAGTAATAATTAAAGATTCACATGTCCATACGCTTTTAAGAGAAAAAAACACAATGTATTTGTTGGATTTTTTTTCTGGTGTGTAACAGAATTACAAAG
This sequence comes from Cunninghamia lanceolata, assembly GCA_027924645.1. Lineage (NCBI taxonomy): Eukaryota > Viridiplantae > Streptophyta > Pinopsida > Cupressales > Cupressaceae > Cunninghamia > Cunninghamia lanceolata. The sequence goes on from BSBN01000854.1 coordinate 14,385,506, forward strand.
TTGTCAATTGACAATGACAGGATTAACATATGATGGAATTACTACTCCATTCTTTCTTCCATTTTCACTTCGCCTAGCTTAGGAAATTCAATTTCAGCGAGATCTTTGGACACATTCATTAACAAACTCCGTTAATTTGAACAAAAAAGAAAAACTTAAATCTAATTTAAAATTCTTAAAAAACCATTCATTTTGAAGCAAATTCGCACAAAATAGATCTAACATGAAAAGAGTTGGACAGAATGTAACCCTCGTGAGCTATTGCTACGATAAAAATGTTGTAATGCGTTCGAATCCTCAGGGCTTCCAAAAATCTCTGATTTTTAATTTTTCATCCACAACCACAACACACCCATAAACTCAAATCAAATGTTCTTCAAATGTAATGCTACAAAGCTTCATAGGTGTGCCAGCCAGGGTCTTTCACATTCAAAATTTTTCACAAAATACCCAATATTTCTCTAACGCCACTGGAAAAAGCAATGGAGGTTTAGGGTTATCAGCGACTGTCATCCTGAAATAAGATTCAAGTGGAATAGACGAGCTTACTGGTGTAAGGACAGAGATAAATGCAATTTCAAGCAAGGACATGCCATCCAAATTACTCACAAATCTACAAACAAAAGGGTGTTAAAAACAAATTGAAAGAAAACCAATGTTCCCGCATTTACATATAACCTCAAAATCTATTTAGCATATACATTGTATATGGTTCGGTCAGTTCAGTTTCAACTGTCAGTTATATGTAACCATACAACTATTGTAACTGTCACTGTTAACTCCCTCTCATAGTTTATATACATGTTTGAATCTACAATTTGTTAAGAACATGTGTATAACCCTTCTCTTTACTTTGTTAGTATATTGTGGTTGGATGCATATGCTTTGTAAGTCATCTTGTGACTATAATGTATTATACCACATTCATGGGGAGTAATAGTTGTTTAGATTAGACTTAGTATATAAGTAAGTGTTGAAGCCAATGAAGGCATCCACGACTTTATTGTATTGAGCTTGTTCAAAGGAGGTTGGCCCATCAAAGTGGCTTATGATCAATAAATTCCTTTTGTGTTTTGATACTTCTATTATTTCATGTATTTTCATTATTTTGTTGCAGGAGATTCCTCTCATCTGGTATCAGAGCGCTTTCTTGGGCTCGTTGGGTGGAATTTTTGCCAATTTTTTTTTGCAGTGGCCTATGGGTGATGTGATTATTGCAGTAGTTCTTTTTTCTTTGCATCTTTATTATTCATTTCAATTGCAGGTTCAGATCATGGAATAATCCCTATCCGCTTAATTGTGGGAAGTGCCTGGGCATAGCCCTAAAACTCATTGTGAGGAGTACCACAAGAACCCTGAATTAGCTGGCCCATTGAGAGGACCTGCCAGCGAAAAGGGCAACACCCCCTACCTGATTGACTAGTTCCCATCCGTGAGGTAAACCAAGAGCTATCGTTTGTGGCAAAGCAGTCATCAGTTTTACCTAAGCCGTGGAGTGAGGGGTACTGCCCCAATACGCAAGCCTTTAGACAACATTGGTAGCCGAGTGAATCCCCTGAACCTTTAGGAAACCAAACATACCTAGGGTCCATATCTATTGCTAGTTGATAAATCACTGATTGCATCTATCCAGATCTGTTACAGATCCTTTCCAGGAAAAAAAAAAAAACCATCCTACCATAATCTATTATGAATATATGAGTTGTGGCATGAAATTATTGCCACAACTACATTTCATAATATTATGAAGTTGGCACTTCTAAATCAGATAGAAGATGCTTGGATGATTAAGTTAGTACTTGATGTATAAAAAATAATAATAGTAGCCATAGTGGTTATTATAGATCACCCCACATCATTGATGTAGAAGAAGAAAATAAATGAAGACTTTAAAAAAACTTAATCTTTTGCAACAAATAAACTTGAGAATACATTTTCTAACATTATGGGTATATATTTGGACATCAAATATGTGACCATACCACTTGAAAGACATGACTTAAATTCTGAAATGGCCCCTTTCTCATTAATACAAACCTCAATTCAACCCTTCCAAGCATATCACACCACTCGCAGATACCTCCACAAATGTTATATGCAATAGGTATGCTTTACAAAGATATAAAATATACATAGATCTAGGAAAAAAGAATCATTGATTGCTTTGTATCTATACGGAGCCAATTGAAACACAAAATTTCAGCAGAGACATTTAAGATGTAACCAATTAACATTAGTTTTATAAACCATACCCTCTTCCACATTTTAACTGCAATGAAAAAGAAGCAAGATTCTGTGCTTCCTTTTTTAAATTAAAAGATTAGCTATAGGTGGCTATAAGGGTGCCTCATTCACTAGGATATGTTACCGAAAGAATTTAATTTTTTTACCCACTTTGTGAGATTATAATTGATATTTCAATACATCCCCATGACTAGAAAACCATGTCTAAAGTGTGGTGCTTGAGCACATGAACATCGTAAACATTAGTTCTAGACTAAATTGTTCTTTGCATAAGGGGGATTCTCATGGTTTCAAATTGCTTAAGAAACCTAAACACAACAGAAGCACAAGAGTCTTGCATGTGTACAAGTGCTATGCTGAAATATATTTTTGAACATGTTTAAAAATGTGGTCACTAAAATATTTATAGTAGATTTGAGTTTATCGAATTCCAAAATTGTATTATTGAGCAAGGGTTGTAGGGATGGTTGATTATAAGGCCCAAGTGAGGGTGCTAAGCTTTCTATCCAAAATGAAACCTTTCAGAAGGAATCTGTGGCATGTGGCCTAGCACCATAAATCAAATTTAAGTCTAAAAACAAATTCTCTTCAAAACATAAATATATAGCATTAAAGACATCTTTAGTTGGAAATTGGTTTGTATGCAGTGTATTGTGTTGTATAGTTCTTTTGGATCAGATTGTTTTGTTTGTTTGGAACTTAGAAAAAGTACAAAGTTTGTTCCAGAAGTGTTGTAGAAATTAATGATATCATTTGACTTTGATAATATTGTCTAAATGAGGGGAAAACTAATTATGGACATGAGAAAAAGTTGTAAGCAAAATATGTGTATCCTTGTATTAATATAGTTGTGATCGTATATTGGGTATTGCCATTATCAATGTCAAAACAATGTTCATATATTATATATTGCCATTATCAATGTCAATACAATATATTGGATATTGCTACAACAACATCGATTAGGAAAGAATAAAGAATACCCTAATGAATTTTCAGGTGTGTAGATAAATGAAACAAAGAAATATGTATATCGATATAAATTTACCTGACTAGAGTTGTAGTGCCAAGAAGGCATGGTGGAGAGCATGAAAGGGCTTCAAGAGGATATCTTGTGATGAATTAAAAAAAAAAAATTGTAGTAACATAAATATGAAAAAATATACACTGAAACCACGGACCACCCCGGCAGGAAAGATGCCCTAAAAAATAATCAAAACAGAACACAGATTTTATTTGTTTTTTAACAACTTATCAGCCAGAATCATTTTAAAGATACTAAGACATCCCGATAACAACACTATGCTTCAATGTCAAGTGTCCCCTTCCTCTCATACGACCCATCACATTATTTGCCATTTTTACGCTCCATACTCCCTTGCTTATCAAAATATTCGCAGAGAAATGTCCATGCCCTATTCCAAAGCTCCCGTATTGGCGCAGTTAACAAACATGTTGGCGAAGGTTGCGGAATTTGGCTTTGCACCTGCCAATTGCATTGGTTGAAAATTTCCAAAGCCTTTTCAACAAATCCATTTTGTGCATATCCTGCAATCATTGCAGTCTATAACATAACATTTATTCCAGGCATTCTATCAAAAAAATAACCTGCCCTGCCTGTAGTTCTACGCAACTAAATCCCAAGCAAGTTTCGAGTAAATTTACGAGAAGAGAGACTTGTGTGCTGAGATGGTCATCACAAACAGGCCCAAGAAGCAAATATTTCAAAATCATAAACACATAAAAAAGGCAATTAAGCTTATTAAAAACTTATTTTAGAAGTGTAAGAGTTGCATGATCTCCTCTTTGCATTTGAGGGCCGGAGATGGGCGTACGAGCCACACTGCCTGCCTGTGCCGAAATGGGCGCTTTGGAACACAGTTTGGAAAACCATCAAAGGATAGAATAAGGGGAATTTTTGTCAGATATTATTGTTGCAACTGCCCTCTGCCTGCAGCTCCCTGACTGGTGGATGGGTAATCCATGCCAGATACAATTGGCAAAGCATGCCACAAATGCCAATGTATGCTGCAAGTGATGTTATGCAAGTAATAACATCACAATCATACAATTCTAATCAAAACAAAACAGTACAACTAATTACCATATCAAAGCTGTGCGCCCATTAGTACATTATAAAATATTCACATCACAAACATACAGTTCTAAACAGACAAACTCCAATCATACTTATGGATCCAAGTAATCATGTTGTAAACGGACAAACTCCAATCATACATATGGATCCAAGTTATCAATCTATTATCAGCTATACGTTAAGTTGTAAAGACACAGTACATTGCCATAATCCCAAAACAAGTCATCTCAATGTCTGTTGTACCCACCCCATCGCATAGAGTTTTAAACAAAACAAACTGCAATAGTCAAGAAACAGTATATTGCCATAATCCCATAACAATCCATCTCAATGTTTGTACCCACCCCATCACATACAGTTTTAAACAAAACAAAACTCCTATATCATTTGCATGGCAAATATGTTAACCATAAATATCTATTCTAGGAGAGAAATTTACATCAATTATGTTAATGCCTAGTATACTATCATAATCCACAATAGAAAATACATGTAAAGATGACAATAAAAAGAAATCCGAATTCTAAATTTTATTGCCACCCAGGGCACAAATTCTAGCTTCATCTGGCTTGGCTGAAATACAAGGAAACCATATTCCATTTAATATAAATCCATGCTACGAAGGCACACATATAGAAGGTCTATATTAAAAGGTAAAAACTTATTTACCCACAACTCAGACACAAGAAATAAGCCCGCCAGATGCAATAGAACAGCCTAAAGCCCGCCACGAAGACGAAGCACAAGGTGGAGGGTTGACTCCTTCTGAATGTTATAATCAGCAAGAGTACGCCCATCTTCAAGCTGCTTACCAGCAAAAATCAACCTCTGTTGATCAGGAGGAATGCCTTCTTTGTCCTGTATCTTGGCCTTTACATTATCGATAGTGTCAGAGCTTTCCACCTCCAAAGTGATAGTCTTCCCAGTCAAGGTCTTAACAAAAATTTGCATACCACCTCTGAGTCGAAGTACAAGATGTAGAGTGGATTCCTTTTGAATGTTATAATCAGCTAATGTCCGACCATCTTCAAGCTGTTTTCCAGCAAAGATGAGCCTCTGCTGGTCTGGGGGAATTCCCTCCTTATCCTGGATCTTGGCCTTCACATTGTCAATGGTGTCTGAGCTCTCCACTTCAAGAGTAATGGTCTTCCCAGTTAGGGTTTTGACAAAAATTTGCATACCTCCTCTTAGACGGAGTACAAGGTGGAGAGTGGATTCTTTCTGAATGTTATAATCAGCCAATGTTCGTCCATCTTCAAGCTGTTTACCCGCAAATATGAGCCTCTGCTGGTCAGGAGGGATGCCCTCCTTGTCCTGGATCTTAGCTTTCACATTGTCAATGGTGTCAGAGCTTTCAACTTCCAGTGTAATGGTCTTTCCTGTCAGGGTTTTCACAAATATTTGCATACCGCCCCTCAAACGGAGCACAAGATGGAGGGTAGATTCCTTCTGAATGTTATAATCAGCCAATGTTCTGCCATCTTCCAGCTGCTTTCCAGCAAAGATGAGCCTCTGCTGATCCGGAGGAATTCCTTCCTTGTCTTGGATCTTGGCTTTGACATTGTCAATGGTATCTGAACTTTCCACTTCCAAGGTTATGGTCTTCCCAGTCAAGGTTTTCACAAAGATTTGCATGCCTCCCCTGAGTCGGAGTACCAGGTGGAGGGTGGACTCCTTTTGGATGTTGTAATCTGCCAGGGTACGCCCATCCTCGAGCTGTTTGCCAGCAAAGATGAGCCTCTGCTGATCTGGGGGAATTCCTTCCTTGTCCTGGATCTTGGCTTTTACATTGTCAATAGTGTCAGAACTCTCAACCTCGAGAGTGATGGTCTTGCCAGTCAGTGTCTTGACAAAGATCTGCATCTTTAGGCTACACAGTAATACTGGAAACCTGCAAAATCAATATAATGAAACCTGAAAAACAGAAGCTTACGCTATGTGAATTGCGATAGAGATGATGGAATAGAATAATTACCGAAATGGAAGAGAGTTATATGTATTTATATCGCCGTGAAAGAGCAATCCCTTCGCCAGTCGGCGTGTAATAGAAGATTCGCTTCGACCGTTCAATGAGACGTGTCTACTAAGATTCCAAGTTTAATCAAACTTCTTTTGTAAGTAAAATACAATCAGATTTATCAAATCTAAAGAAATTTTTGGGCAAAGCATTTAACTAGCGAAATGAGCAAGATATCATGTAAACTAGTAATTGGATCTATAAGTTCAATGGGCATGCCAATAGTTTTATTATTATATTGAAATAGGGTTAGAGTTAAATAATTTTACAATAGTATGAGCTTGAGTTATAATAAATAAATTTCTTATAGCAAGTATTAATCATAGACATCTTTTTTATTTTTATTATTTGTTAATTTATTTTTATTTTATATTCTTGTAATGTTTTATATGAATCCCACATAATTGTTTTACTTCTTCATTATTGAGTTATAATAAGTTTGAGAAGAACATATATTATTATTATTATTATTATTTCTATTATTCCATGTAAGATAATGCCTATAACAATGTTTTTTTTAATATTTTATTATCCAATGACATTTAAAGGATGGACATAGGATAAAATTTCAATGATTTCACCAAACAATATATATGGAATAAATATTTAAATAGAAGAATTTTAAATTTAAATTTCTAAAATTTAAATACAACATATATAATGATTTTATTAGATTTATTATGAAGTTATTGTAAATATGTTAACAATGAATCATTTTAGATGGTATTTCATAGGTAATATTGGACAACAAACCCAAAATGATTTGAAATATATATTTAGTAGTTTGTTTTTTAGTGATTTTTTATAGACATTTTTTTTTGAGACGATCCTCATCTTGCTTATGTAGGGTTACATACATATTGTTTTACATACGTTTATATCTTTGAAATGAAAATGCAAGGATTATTTGTAGATTTGACAAACTTCTTACTATTGACATTGTTGTGAAGATGAGTCCTTGTCGTTTAGTGTTTCCAATGTCTATTGTTACTTTGTTCATAGTTAGACCTTGTGCTTTGTAGATTGTAAGTGCCCAATGTCTATTGTCAGTGGCAACCTTGTGTTACTAGTGCAATTGGAACCATTTTTTTTTCATTTATGTTCCATGCAGGTCCAATGTACCTCTAAAAGTTAACGACAAAAAAATAGAGGTAGACTAGAAATGGTTAACCTATGGAACACAAAATTTAAAATTGTGTTTATGTATTCTAGAGTCCAATATTCTAGAGTAAGATGCCTTATAATAACATATATACAATTTGTGCTCATTGGATGAATAGTGATGGGAGCTTCTTCTAGTCCTAAGGCTTCTATTATGAAAATCATAACCTTGAATATTGATTTCCCAACAATTAAATTTATCATAGTCTCCATCATTTCAAGCCACCTGGTAGAATGCTGAACTCTCTATGATTGAAATTATCATAGTCTTGATAAAAAAAATGTATAGAGCTTTTGGCTATTACTGCATTGCTTTTATTGAATCAACGTTTTGGATCACACTCCGTGATCCATCATCAAGATGAAAAGAAGAGAAATAGTGAGATGTGCTTGCAGAGATAGTTCCTTAAAAAGAGAGAGAAGTGTGGGATCGAAGTTTATTCTGATAAGATGAGATTAAGAGAGGGATGAGAAAAAGAGCCTCTACCACATAAGAGATAAAAAATAAAATAAAAACCTCCTAAAAGTAGAAAGAAGCAATAATAAAAAAAGGGGAAATTAAGATAAGGAAGGCGGATAAAATGAAATCATAGCACAAAATAACTTGAGATCAAAAAGGGGGGGTAAATTAATAAAAGAAGCCATCGGATACAAAAATAGGACTAAAGACCAAAATATGAAGAGGAAGGAAACAGAAGCATGGAGGGGGAAAGAATGGAAAAAGAGAAAGGAGGAAAGGCATAAAATATCTATGGAAGGACATGTATAAATAAGTGGTACATAGAAAAATAAGTAAATAGATTATATATATATATATGAGTAATAAAGGCACAAATAGAAGATATAAAGGTACAAAAACTTATAAGCAACATGAATAGATTTTATGAATGATAAATATAAAAGAAAGAAAGAATATAAGGAATAACCACTCAAAATACACAAGGGATAAGAAAGAGTGGACCAAGGTTAAAGATTGAAAAATTATTCAATCTTTAACCCTGGTCCACTCTTTCTTATCCCTTATGTATTTTGAGTGGTTATTCCTTATATTCTTTCTTTTATACTTATTCATTTATAAAATGTATTCATGTTGTTTATATGTTTATAAGTTTTTGTACCTTTATATTTATTTCTATCTGCATTTCTTCTATTTGTGCCTTTATTACTCATATATATATATGTAATCTATTTACTTATTTTGCTATGTACCACTTATTTATACATGTCCTTCCATAGGATATTTTATGCTTTTCCTCCTTTCTCTTTTTCCATTCTTTCCCCCTCCATGCTTCTATTTCCTTCCTCTTTATATTTTGGTCTTTAGTACGATTTTTGTATCCGATGGCTTCTTTTATTTATTTACCCCCCCTTTTTGATCTCAAGTTATTTTGTGCTATGATTTCATTTTATCCTCCTTCCTTATCTTAATTTCCCCTTTTTTATTATTGCTTCTTTCTACTTTTAGGAGGTTTTTATTTTATTTTTTATCTCTTATGTGGTAGAGGCTCTTTTTCTCATCCCTCTCTTAATCTCATCTTATCAGAATAAACTTCGTTCCCACACTTCTCTCTCTTTTTAAGGAACTATCTCTGCAAGCACATCTCACTATTTCTCTTCTTTTCATCCTGATGATGGATCATGGAGTGTGATCCAAAACGTTGATTCAATAAAAGCAATGCAGTAATAGCCAAAAGCTCTATACATTTTTTTTTATCAAGACTATGATAATTTCAATCATTAAGAGTTCAACATTCTAAACTTTGTGCCCACACTTCTCTCTCTTTTTAAGGAACTATCTCTATAAACACATCTCACTATTTCTCTTCTTTTCATCTTGATGATGGATCACAGAGTATTATGTGAAACGTCAATTCAAAAAAAGCAACACAGTAATAGCCAGAAGCTCTATACATTTTTGATATCATGGACTGTGAAAATATCATGTCTATAATAGTCTTGATCGTTTCAAGCCACCTATTAGCATACTAAGAATAATAAATCTAGAACATCATATGGAAGAGCTGGTGGATCTTTTGGGTCTATTGTTATGGTTACCATAGAACTTTGAAACCTTAACTTGTTTGAAGTTTATTTCTAAATTCTATGAAAATGAACATAAAAACACAATGTAGATCATTAGAAAGAGTCATGCCTCCAATTGGGATGCCATGAGCAGGTTGAAATTTATTGAAGACCACAGACAAATTATGTTCCTATTACGAGCTACTTTATAAGTATAGATTTATATATCATCATCTCATTTTTCACACATCAAAACACTACCCAACATGTTTTTTTTTTTTTTTGAAATGAACGTGTAATAATATTAGGAATATGAAGGCTAGCATATAAAATCATGAAATTATGTGAAAAGAGTAGCCTTTTTACTTCGTTTAATTTACATCTAAGTGCATACAATCAAAGTAAGTGTATATTTAAATGTATCATCATCTCGTTTTCACACATTCAAACACTACCCAACATGTAAAATTTATTGAAATGAAGGTGCAATAATATTACAAATAGGAAAGTTAGCACATAAAATCATTAAATAGTGAGAAAGGGGCAATATTTTTCATTTAATTTACACCTAAGTGTCTACAATCAAAGGAAGTATAGATTTACATATTGTTAAGCTCTCCATATTTGTTGTTCTCCTAATCATCGTTAGAAGATGCCTCTTATGGTAATAGTTTGTAATCACTATCATAGAGAAATATATTGATTTCAATTTAGATGGTGGATTTCATTGCATGAAGAGTCGAAGTGCCTAAGTGTGCATGTAAACATTTGAATGACAATGTTATAGAGGGAATGTGGAGTTTGATATAGTAGTTGCAATGGATATGTTGTTCAAGCCATTGTTGTGTTTGGATTAGTTGATTATCTTCCATTTCATTAGCCTTTACTAACTTTAGAAATTGTAAACTAAGTTTTCCTATTAGATTGATGTTGTTGATAACAACTAGGTAGATGATCATTACCTTGTATATGCAATTTCCAAGAAAGAGATCACAAAGTTCTTGGTATAAGCTATAAGACCATCCAGTTAGATCTCAAATTTATATTTTTGAAGGTTCATTGTGCAAATCAAGATTCATCCTAACCTTATGGTCATATTTGAATTTGAATAGCTCATTATAAGAGTGATTTTACTCTCTCTAGCGCCTTGTAATATTCTTGTCATCTTGTCTATAAGGAGATAAGGAACTTGGAGTTCTACAATTTTGAGGAGCACTTGATCTAGAAGTAGATTGTGATCAATTGATAGGAAGTTTGAAACCCATGATTCTTCATCTTGGTACATGGTAATTAATATTAGACCGTAAGGTTTGTATATTATCACCTACAACATAGGAAAAACAAGTTATGCAATGTTGTGCTTGTAAATGTGACAAAAGCATTTTTCCCAATTAAAATTACCTATAACATTGAATAAACAAGTTGTTACATGGTGTGGTTTTAAATGTAATAGAGGTAATTTTTCAAATAAACACACCAAATAACTATGTCTTGGGGTCCAATGAAAATAGTTAGACATGTAATGCTTGGAGATCAAGTCTTACAATAGCTAGTTAGAACAATATACAAATACATGAGTTCAATCACATGGCAAACAATACTTCAACCTAATATAATTGAGATTTGCATTTACTTTTTTGTATTGAATAACCAAGTTGTGCGTGCATGTGTGAATTGATTCACCCTTCCAATTTCCTTCAATGTTAACAAAAGTGATAGATGTATCAAGATTATGGTTGATTTGGCACCTAAAACAAACATTGGTCTATAAATGATTTGATATGTAAACCTCTAGACATATTGCTTGAAGTAAGCCATTGCTCTGTTGCTAGTTAAATGTTTATAATCTCAATAGAGATAACTCTAGTCCCAATTTCTATATGTGAGCTCTCCTTTAAAGAAATTCATTATCCTTTTTTCATTGCTTTAGGAATGTAGGCATAAGAGCACTTTTAGAGTTAGAGACCTCTATGACTATGTCAATGTTAAATTGAAATGTCTTTCTTGGATCAATCATAATGTATCACCTTAGCAAGTTAGGAATTTTATTGTGTGGTTGTCAAGTGACTTGGTTAATATACAATGCAAATAGAGGTAGACTAAAAATGGTTAACCTAACATTGGAAAAATATAATACAATTAATCCAAACAAAAGAATTATACAAAATGGCAAGGGTAATTTTCAACCCTCCTCTCCCATTTCCTATTGGTCAAGCATCTTTTTATTTACTCGAAGTGTTCCTCACCTTTTGTTTTTCTCTTTCTCTAGCTCCTCCAACATTTCATTTCATACATATATAGGTTTATGAAAACAATTCAATTAAACATCCATGCTATCATAAAATAAGTCTTTGAAAGATACCCCAATAGTGTATATAAGCAATGATCTCCATTTGCAATCTATGCATCTAATTCTACAAAGACGACATCATAGTCTAGATTGCCAAATATTCAAAACAGAAACAAAACCATTTTTTTTCTTTCTATAAACTGATAATAAAACCTTGTTCCTTCATTATTAGTGCAAGTATGATATGGTGCACACTATTATAGTGCAAGTAGGTATTTTTTGAAATATTGCATTTAGCATCACCAGTAATCTCCACAAGAACATTTTTGCCTATTTAAAATGATGCAAGTTCATTTCACATCTCTCACAACAATTTATCTTGCAACAATCTTGGAGATAAATTTTGTTACAATGTGGCATGAACACATACTTGCAGGTTCTTAACAACTCTAATAGTTGTTCTAGGGGACACATCTAACAAACCAAAAGCAATTTCCAAGTTTTCATTATGGTGGCAGAGCAATAATTCTTTTTCCTCCTTTTCCACATCACTAAGTAAATGTCTTGAACTTGGAGAATACCCTATTGCGTTCATCTCCTGAGACAATTTCTCCAACTTTGCATAGATCTCTTGTGTAGATATGGATGCAATCTATCTCTTACACAAAAATTACATGTCATTTTATGGCCTTCAATCCAACTACATCCAAGGATCTTTTTAATTCCTTTTATCTTTTATCAATCTCCTTACCATTTGAACTTCACACCCACTACCCACTACTACATAGATGTTTGAGATCGAACATAAGTCACAACATTTTTAGGATCCAAATCAAAAAGCAATGTCACTGTAAATACTCCTAAGCCTATATCCATATGCGATATGGAGGCACCAAGAAAACACATCCACACAATCACCAAAAGTTTAATTGGCATCTTAATGATAAAGTTTAGGGTGTCCTCAAGATACCCAACATGAGCAAGGAGGTCAACCATGCACACATAATGATCAATTACAGATGTAATGTAATAAAGGTTGTGATTGAAGTATGTACAACCCTCATCTACTAAACCTGAATGACTATGTGCACATAGAACACAAGCAAATCTTATAATGTCAGGGTATGTTGCAAAGTGCTTCATTAATTTAAACATTTTGAGAGTATCCTTGTAAAATCCATTTTGTGCATATCCTGCAATCATCTCATTCCATGAGACCACATTTCTTTGAGACATTTTATCAAACAGTTCACGTGCCTTGTCTATGCTTCCACATTTTCCATACATGTCTACTGAAGCATTTCCAACTATAATATTTGACAAAAATCCCCCTTCCATTATGCTTTGATGGATGTCCATACCTATTCTAAAGCTCTCATTTTGGCATAGTAATTGCCAATTTCATTTGTTCGGAAGTCTCTAAAGCTTTGTCAACAAATCCATTTGTTCATATCTTGTAATCATGGCATCCCATGAGACCACATTTATTTGAGGCATTTTGTCAAACAATTCACGTGCCTTGTCTATGCTTCCATATTTTGTAAGCATGTCTACCAGAGGGGTTGCAACTACTACATCTGACAAAAGTCCTCTATCCTTTGTGCTTTGATGGATGTCCATACCCGATTCCAAAGATCCCTTTTTAGCACAGGCCGGAAGTATGCTAGGAAATGTAAACTGATAAGGTTGCAGACCTATTTGTTGCATATCATTTTTTATGTGATAAGAAACCTTACCATCATCCCAAAAACTTCTGCAATGCGAGAACTTTGACAGTGAGTTGAGTTATGCGCACTGGGTGGGAGAAACAATTTAAAAAAACTTAACTTTACCATATGCTGAAGTGCGATGGGAAATGGAATGGGAGTGTAGGAATAAATGAAAGTTAGATGGTGGTGCTTTTTGGCTTAGTTTAAACTCAAATCAACTAGATATTACAGGAATTTCTTAATATTTTGAATATTACCGTGTTTTCACTGTAATTCTATTGTTTTGTGAAAAACAAAAGTAGGTATAGTTTTTGGTTTAGTTATGAGTCCAAGAGCAATCTATGTGTGGGCATTTGAAGATATGAATGAAAGAGAGGATGTGTATATCTACATCAATGTCTCCTCAGTCTCCTTGCATTTAAAACCTTTTGGATTGTCAAACATGCTCACCTCATTTTGGATTAGACTGATGGTTTACACATTTGGAACGAAGTAAATTTTGCATTAGAATGATGGTGATGGTGTTGACATTTGACATTGACATTGATTGAGACTATCAAAAAAAATTTCTACAATTTAGAAGAAGAGAAGATTTGATTGAATGGCATATGCTGACAGTCTGCTTTTAATGCGTACTCCAAAACTTTTGGATTAAACACTCCCGCCTTTACACAGTCTAATTTGGGATTGCCAACAAAAATTTAATTTAGACTATAGATGGTGTGTCGGCAATGTGAATTTATAATTCACTATAGAGTAATATGGTGTGGCATTCTTAATTTAATGCCAAAAGATTGTAACTCATATTGGTGGGTGAAATAGATAACAGGAATAAATGTTTTCCTTCTAGATTGTAGTTGGAGAGCATTTGTAATAGGACTAAATGTTCTCCATCTAGATTGTAGTTGCCAGAGAGTGTGGTGCAGCGAGTGTGATTACCGTACTTGTGGTTTACTATATAAATCAGATATCCAAACATCTAGAAGATTTCCAATGTAAATGGCAAAGAGGGTTCCTTTTAGATTTTTATTTGACATTAAATCTCATTACCTAATAGTTAGTCACCTCATTGTCTTGGTAGTTGCAGATGTCTTATCAAACCAAAGCACACTGTAAAGGTTACTGGTAGATATTGGCCTCACTTAATATGTTCATTGATTATCTTCATGTTCAAGGAAGTTTGACTTTTTACTACACTTTAGTTTCAAATTAGATCTCAAGCTCAGAACTTAACGTATCTCTTACCATTAGTTTAAATTGGTAATCATTTCATGGTTACACCGACATTGTTTAAACTAGTAATCATTTCACCGTACGATGTTTGAATTACTTTAAAATTTTTTAAAGTATTTCAATATACAACAAAGTGATGCAAATAAATGGAGATCCGACCACCAAAGAAATGATTTGTAGGATATTTTATTAGTTCCTGCCACTGCCAGGATTACTTATGCATCGGTTAGATACAATTTTTCCAACCCACTCAACCAATTGTTAAGCAGAATTAAAAAAAAGAGCAAAGACACTATAGTTTGTAATTTATTTTATTTTATTCTAAAACTTGGAAAATGTTATTTATCTTGTTTTCTATTGGGCAAATCCTCAAACAGTAAGGGGGATTTTTTTTTTAATATTTAAAAGAAAAATAATTCCGTGGTGGACAATTAGAATTGCCATTAATGAAAAAACACAATTAGAATTGTCATTAATGAAATATTTATTCGTTATAAATGTATAGAGTACATGATGTGACAGAAATGTATCAAGACATTGAATGTTTTTGTAAAAGATCTTTGCTAAAATCTTCAAATTAATATGCCATGTTGAGAGCACTCTTATAGATGTTTAGAATGAACTGTCTGAGAACAGAACCAACTTGAGACACTAAGAACCAGTGGAGAAGCTGGTGAGAACCGGTGAAGAAGCTGCTAAGAACCTGAACTAGTAGTTGTTGAATCTCTTTGTGGGCCTGCAAAATAAGGTTTGTAATTTGTTAACTCCCTGAATGTGATTTCAAATTTTAGAAATTACCAATGGAGCAACTATTATCTAATCACCTCCTATTTACTAGATATATCTTTTTTTCATTAGAACCAATACCTTTTTTGAATTAATGTCTAAAATGATAGATAGATATTGAGACAAAAAAAAAGTATTTTATAGTATTGTATTTTACCTGCAAGAACCACATCTGGCAGCTTCACAAGGTTCAGTGATATCAAGTCAGGGACCAATAATCTGGAGGGTAAAAAGTTTAGGTAAAAACATAGGGCTTATTACAGAGTAAAAGGGTAATTATCGCAGAAAGTCAGATAGTAATAATTAAAGATTCACATGTCCATACGCTTTTAAGAGAAAAAAACACAATGTATTTGTTGGATTTTTTTTCTGGTGTGTAACAGAATTACAAAGTTGTCAATTGACAATGACAGGATTAACATATGATGGAATTACTACTCCATTCTTTCTTCCATTTTCACTTCGCCTAGCTTAGGAAATTCAATTTCAGCGAGATCTTTGGACACATTCATTAACAAACTCCGTTAATTTGAACAAAAAAGAAAAACTTAAATCTAATTTAAAATTCTTTAAAAACCATTCATTTTGAAGCAAATTCGCACAAAATAGATCTAACATGAAAAGAGTTGGACAGAATGTAACCCTCGTGAGCTATTGCTACGATAAAAATGTTGTAATGCGTTCGAATCCTCAGGGCTTCCAAAAATCTCTGATTTTTAATTTTTCATCCACAACCACAACACACCCATAAACTCAAATCAAATGTTCTTCAAATGTAATGCTACAAAGCTTCATAGGTGTGCCAGCCAGGGTCTTTCACATTCAAAATTTTTCACAAAATACCCAATATTTCTCTAACGCCACTGGAAAAAGCAATGGAGGTTTAGGGTTATCAGCGACTGTCATCCTGAAATAAGATTCAAGTGGAATAGACGAGCTTACTGGTGTAAGGACAGAGATAAATGCAATTTCAAGCAAGGACATGCCATCCAAATTACTCACAAATCTGCAAACAAAAGGGTGTTAAAAACAAATTGAAAGAAAACCAATGTTCCCGCATTTACATATAACCTCAAAATCTATTTAGCATATACATTGTATATGGTTCGGTCAGTTCAGTTTCAACTGTCAGTTATATGTAACCATACAACTATTGTAACTGTCACTGTTAACTCCCTCTCATAGTTTATATACATGTTTGAATCTACAATTTGTTAAGAACATGTGTATAACCCTTCTCTTTACTTTGTTAGTATATTGTGGTTGGATGCATATGCTTTGTAAGTCATCTTGTGACTATAATGTATTATACCACATTCATGGGGAGTAATAGTTGTTTAGATTAGACTTAGTATATAAGTAAGTGTTGAAGCCAATGAAGGCATCCACGACTTTATTGTATTGAGCTTGTTCAAAGGAGGTTGGCCCATCAAAGTGGCTTATGATCAATAAATTCCTTTTGTGTTTTGATACTTCTATTATTTCATGTATTTTCATTATTTTGTTGTAGGAGATTCCTCTCATCTGGTATCAGAGCGCTTTCTTGGGCTCGTTGGGTGGAATTTTTGCCAATTTTTTTTTGCAGTGGCCTATGGGTGATGTGATTATTGCAGTAGTTCTTTTTTCTTTGCATCTTTATTATTCATTTCAATTGCAGGTTCAGATCATGGAATAATCCCTATCCGCTTAATTGTGGGAAGTGCCTGGGCATAGCCCTAAAACTCATTGTGAGGAGTACCACAAGAACCCTGAATTAGCTGGCCCATTGAGAGGACCTGCCAGCGAAAAGGGCAACACCCCCTACCTGATTGACTAGTTCCCATCCGTGAGGTAAACCAAGAGCTATCGTTTGTGGCAAAGCAGTCATCAGTTTTACCTAAGCCGTGGAGTGAGGGGTACTGCCCCAATACGCAAGCCTTTAGACAACATTGGTAGCCGAGTGAATCCCCTGAACCTTTAGGAAACCAAACATACCTAGGGTCCATATCTATTGCTAGTTGATAAATCACAGATTGCATCTATCCAGATCTGTTACAGATCCTTTCCAGGAAAAAAAAAAAAACCATCCTACCATAATCTATTATGAATATATGAGTTGTGGCATGAAATTATTGCCACAACTACATTTCATAATATTATGAAGTTGGCACTTCTAAATCAGATAGAAGATGCTTGGATGATTAAGTTAGTACTTGATGTATAAAAAATAATAATAGTAGCCATAGTGGTTATTATAGATCACCCCACATCATTGATGTAGAAGAAGAAAATAAATGAAGACTTTAAAAAAACTTAATCTTTTGCAACAAATAAACTTGAGAATACATTTTCTAACATTATGGGTATATATTTGGACATCAAATATGTGACCATACCACTTGAAAGACATGACTTAAATTCTGAAATGGCCCCTTTCTCATTAATACAAACCTCAATTCAACCCTTCCAAGCATATCACACCACTCGCAGATACCTCCACAAATGTTATATGCAATAAGTATGCTTTACAAAGATATAAAATATACATAGATCTAGGAAAAAAGAATCATTGATTGCTTTGTATCTATACGGAGCCAATTGAAACACAAAATTTCAGCAAAGACATTTAAGATGTAACCAATTAACATTAGTTTTATAAACCATACCCTCTTCCACATTTTAACTGCAATGAAAAAGAAGCAAGATTCTGTGCTTCCTTTTTTAAATTAAAAGATTAGCTATAGGTGGCTATAAGGGTGCCTCATTCACTAGGATATGTTACCGAAAGAATTTAATTTTTTTACCCACTTTGTGAGATTATAATTGATATTTCAATACATCCCCATGACTAGAAAACCATGTCTAAAGTGTGGTGCTTGAGCACATGAACATCGTAAACATTAGTTCTAGACTAAATTGTTCTTTGCATAAGGGGGATTCTCATGGTTTCAAATTTCTTAAGAAACCTAAACACAACAGAAGCACAAGAGTCTTGCATGTGTACAAGTGCTATGCTGAAATATATTTTTGAACATGTTTAAAAATGTGGTCACTAAAATATTTATAGTAGATTTGAGTTTATCGAATTCCAAAATTGTATTATTGAGCAAGGGTTGTAGGGATGGTTGATTATAAGGCCCAAGTGAGGGTGCTAAGCTTTCTATCCAAAATGAAACCTTTCAGAAGGAATCTGTGGCATGTGGCCTAGCACCATAAATCAAATTTAAGTCTAAAAACAAATTCTCTTCAAAACATAAATATATAGCATTAAAGACATCTTTAGTTGGAAATTGGTTTGTATGCAGTGTATTGTGTTGTATAGTTCTTTTGGATCAGATTGTTTTGTTTGTTTGGAACTTAGAAAAAGTACAAAGTTTGTTCCAAAAGTGTTGTAGAAATTAATGATATCATTTGACTTTGATAATATTGTCTAAATGAGGGGAAAACTAATTATGGACATGAGAAAAAGTTGTAAGCAAAATATGTGTATCCTTGTATTAATATAGTTGTGATCGTATATTGGGTATTGCCATTATCAATGTCAAAACAATGTTCATATATTATATATTGCCATTATCAATGTCAATACAATATATTGGATATTGCTACAACAACATCGATTAGGAAAGAATAAAGAATACCCTAATGAATTTTAAGGTGTGTAGATAAATGAAACAAAGAAATATGTATATCGATATAAATTTACCTGACTAGAGTTGTAGTGCCAAGAAGGCATGGTGGAGAGCATGAAAGGGCTTCAAGAGGATATCTTGTGATGAATTAAAAAAAAAAAAATTGTAGTAACATAAATATGAAAAAATATACACTGAAACCACGGACCACCCCGGCAGGAAAGATGCCCTAAAAAATAATCAAAACAGAACACAGATTTTATTTGTTTTTTAACAACTTATCAGCCAGAATCATTTTAAAGATACTAAGACATCCCGATAACAACACTATGCTTCAATGTCAAGTGTCCCCTTCCTCTCATACGACCCATCACATTATTTGCCATTTTTACGCTCCATACTCCCTTGCTTATCAAAATATTCGCAGAGAAATGTCCATGCCCTATTCCAAAGCTCCCGTATTGGCGCAGTTAACAAACATGTTGGCGAAGGTTGCGGAATTTGGCTTTGCACCTGCCAATTGCATTGGTTGAAAATTTCCAAAGCCTTTTCAACAAATCCATTTTGTGCATATCCTGCAATCATTGCAGTCTATAACATAACATTTATTCCAGGCATTCTATCAAAAAAATAACCTGCCCTGCCTGTAGTTCTACGCAACTAAATCCCAAGCAAGTTTCGAGTAAATTTACGAGAAGAGAGACTTGTGTGCTGAGATGGTCATCACAAACAGGCCCAAGAAGCAAATATTTCAAAATCATAAACACATAAAAAAGGCAATTAAGCTTATTAAAAACTTATTTTAGAAGTGTAAGAGTTGCATGATCTCCTCTTTGCATTTGAGGGCCGGAGATGGGCGTACGAGCCACACTGCCTGCCTGTGCCGAAATGGGCGCTTTGGAACACAGTTTGGAAAACCATCAAAGGATAGAATAAGGGGAATTTTTGTCAGATATTATTGTTGCAACTGCCCTCTGCCTGCAGCTCCCTGACTGGTGGATGGGTAATCCATGCCAGATACAATTGGCAAAGCATGCCACAAATGCCAATGTATGCTGCAAGTGATGTTATGCAAGTAATAACATCACAATCATACAATTCTAATCAAAACAAAACAGTGCAACTAATTACCATATCAAAGCTGTGCGCCCATTAGTACATTATAAAATATTCACATCACAAACATACAGTTCTAAACAGACAAACTCCAATCATACTTATGGATCCAAGTAATCATGTTGTAAACGGACAAACTCCAATCATACATATGGATCCAAGTTATCAATCTATTATCAGCTATACGTTAAGTTGTAAAGACACAGTACATTGCCATAATCCCAAAACAAGTCATCTCAATGTCTGTTGTACCCACCCCATCGCATAGAGTTTTAAACAAAACAAACTGCAATAGTCAAGAAACAGTATATTGCCATAATCCCATAACAATCCATCTCAATGTTTGTACCCACCCCATCACATACAGTTTTAAACAAAACAAAACTCCTATATCATTTGCATGGCAAATATGTTAACCATAAATATCTATTCTAGGAGAGAAATTTACATCAATTATGTTAATGCCTAGTATACTATCATAATCCACAATAGAAAATACATGTAAAGATGACAATAAAAAGAAATCCGAATTCTAAATTTTATTGCCACCCAGGGCACAAATTCTAGCTTCATCTGGCTTGGCTGAAATACAAGGAAACCATATTCCATTTAATATAAATCCATGCTACGAAGGCACACATATAGAAGGTCTATATTAAAAGGTAAAAACTTATTTACCCACAACTCAGACACAAGAAATAAGCCCGCCAGATGCAATAGAACAGCCTAAAGCCCGCCACGAAGACGAAGCACAAGGTGGAGGGTTGACTCCTTCTGAATGTTATAATCAGCAAGAGTACGCCCATCTTCAAGCTGCTTACCAGCAAAAATCAACCTCTGTTGATCAGGAGGAATGCCTTCTTTGTCCTGTATCTTGGCCTTTACATTATCGATAGTGTCAGAGCTTTCCACCTCCAAAGTGATAGTCTTCCCAGTCAAGGTCTTAACAAAAATTTGCATACCACCTCTGAGTCGAAGTACAAGATGTAGAGTGGATTCCTTTTGAATGTTATAATCAGCTAATGTCCGACCATCTTCAAGCTGTTTTCCAGCAAAGATGAGCCTCTGCTGGTCTGGGGGAATTCCCTCCTTATCCTGGATCTTGGCCTTCACATTGTCAATGGTGTCTGAGCTCTCCACTTCAAGAGTAATGGTCTTCCCAGTTAGGGTTTTGACAAAAATTTGCATACCTCCTCTTAGACGGAGTACAAGGTGGAGAGTGGATTCTTTCTGAATGTTATAATCAGCCAATGTTCGTCCATCTTCAAGCTGTTTACCCGCAAAGATGAGCCTCTGCTGGTCAGGAGGGATGCCCTCCTTGTCCTGGATCTTAGCTTTCACATTGTCAATGGTGTCAGAGCTTTCAACTTCCAGTGTAATGGTCTTTCCTGTCAGGGTTTTCACAAATATTTGCATACCGCCCCTCAAACGGAGCACAAGATGGAGGGTAGATTCCTTCTGAATGTTATAATCAGCCAATGTTCTGCCATCTTCCAGCTGCTTTCCAGCAAAGATGAGCCTCTGCTGATCCGGAGGAATTCCTTCCTTGTCTTGGATCTTGGCTTTGACATTGTCAATGGTATCTGAACTTTCCACTTCCAAGGTTATGGTCTTCCCAGTCAAGGTTTTCACAAAGATTTGCATGCCTCCCCTGAGTCGGAGTACCAGGTGGAGGGTGGACTCCTTTTGGATGTTGTAATCTGCCAGGGTACGCCCATCCTCGAGCTGTTTGCCAGCAAAGATGAGCCTCTGCTGATCTGGGGGAATTCCTTCCTTGTCCTGGATCTTGGCTTTTACATTGTCAATAGTGTCAGAACTCTCAACCTCGAGAGTGATGGTCTTGCCAGTCAGTGTCTTGACAAAGATCTGCATCTTTAGGCTACACAGTAATACTGGAAACCTGCAAAATCAATATAATGAAACCTGAAAAACAGAAGCTTACGCTATGTGAATTGCGATAGAGATGATGGAATAGAATAATTACCGAAATGGAAGAGAGTTATATGTATTTATATCGCCGTGAAAGAGCAATCCCTTCGCCAGTCGGCGTGTAATAGAAGATTCGCTTCGACCGTTCAATGAGACGTGTCTACTAAGATTCCAAGTTTAATCAAACTTCTTTTGTAAGTAAAATACAATCAGATTTATCAAATCTAAAGAAATTTTTGGGCAAAGCATTTAACTAGCGAAATGAGCAAGATATCATGTAAACTAGTAATTGGATCTATAAGTTCAATGGGCATGCCGATAGTTTTATTATTATATTGAAATAGGGTTAGAGTTAAATAATTTTACAATAGTATGAGCTTGAGTTATAATAAATAAATTTCTTATAGCAAGTATTAATCATAGACATCTTTTTTATTTTTATTATTTGTTAATTTATTTTTATTTTATATTCTTGTAATGTTTTATATGAATCCCACATAATTGTTTTACTTCTTCATTATTGAGTTATAATAAGTTTGAGAAGAACATATATTATTATTATTATTATTATTTCTATTATTCCATGTAAGATAATGCCTATAACAATGTTTTTTTTAATATTTTATTATCCAATGACATTTAAAGGATGGACATAGGATAAAATTTCAATGATTTCACCAAACAATATATATGGAATAAATATTTAAATAGAAGAATTTTAAATTTAAATTTCTAAAATTTAAATACAACATATATAATGATTTTATTAGATTTATTATGAAGTTATTGTAAATATGTTAACAATGAATCATTTTAGATGGTATTTCATAGGTAATATTGGACAACAAACCCAAAATGATTTGAAATATATATTTAGTAGTTTGTTTTTTAGTGATTTTTTATAGACATTTTTTTTTGAGACGATCCTCATCTTGCTTATGTAGGGTTACATACATATTGTTTTACATACGTTTATATCTTTGAAATGAAAATGCAAGGATTATTTGTAGATTTGACAAACTTCTTACTATTGACATTGTTGTGAAGATGAGTCCTTGTCGTTTAGTGTTTCCAATGTCTATTGTTACTTTGTTCATAGTTAGACCTTGTGCTTTGTAGATTGTAAGTGCCCAATGTCTATTGTCAGTGGCAACCTTGTGTTACTAGTGCAATTGGAACCATTTTTTTTTTCATTTATGTTCCATGCAGGTCCAATGTACCTCTAAAAGTTAACGACAAAAAAATAGAGGTAGACTAGAAATGGTTAACCTATGGAACACAAAATTTAAAATTGTGTTTATGTATTCTAGAGTCCAATATTCTAGAGTAAGATGCCTTATAATAACATATATACAATTTGTGCTCATTGGATGAATAGTGATGGGAGCTTCTTCTAGTCCTAAGGCTTCTATTATGAAAATCATAACCTTGAATATTGATTTCCCAACAATTAAATTTATCATAGTCTCCATCATTTCAAGCCACCTGGTAGAATGCTGAACTCTCTATGATTGAAATTATCATAGTCTTGATAAAAAAAATGTATAGAGCTTTTGGCTATTACTGCATTGCTTTTATTGAATCAACGTTTTGGATCACACTCCGTGATCCATCATCAGGATGAAAAGAAGAGAAATAGTGAGATGTGCTTGCAGAGATAGTTCCTTAAAAAGAGAGAGAAGTGTGGGATCGAAGTTTATTCTGATAAGATGAGATTAAGAGAGGGATGAGAAAAAGAGCCTCTACCACATAAGAGATAAAAAATAAAATAAAAACCTCCTAAAAGTAGAAAGAAGCAATAATAAAAAAAGGGGAAATTAAGATAAGGAAGGCGGATAAAATGAAATCATAGCACAAAATAACTTGAGATCAAAAAGGGGGGGTAAATTAATAAAAGAAGCCATCGGATACAAAAATAGGACTAAAGACCAAAATATGAAGAGGAAGGAAACAGAAGCATGGAGGGGGAAAGAATGGAAAAAGAGAAAGGAGGAAAGGCATAAAATATCTATGGAAGGACATGTATAAATAAGTGGTACATAGAAAAATAAGTAAATATATATATATATATATATATATATATATATATATATATATATATATATATATATATATATATATATATATATATATATATATATATATATATATATATATATGAGTAATAAAGGCACAAATAGAAGATATAAAGGTACAAAAACTTATAAGCAACATGAATAGATTTTATGAATGATAAATATAAAAGAAAGAAAGAATATAAGGAATAACCACTCAAAATACACAAGGGATAAGAAAGAGTGGACCAAGGTTAAAGATTGAAAAATTATTCAATCTTTAACCCTGGTCCACTCTTTCTTATCCCTTATGTATTTTGAGTGGTTATTCCTTATATTCTTTCTTTTATACTTATTCATTTATAAAATGTATTCATGTTGTTTATATGTTTATAAGTTTTTGTACCTTTATATTTATTTCTATCTGCATTTCTTCTATTTGTACCTTTATTACTCATATATATATATAAAATCTATTTACTTATTTTGCTATGTACCACTTATTTATACATGTCCTTCCATAGGATATTTTATGCTTTTCCTCCTTTCTCTTTTTCCATTCTTTCCCCCTCCATGCTTCTATTTCCTTCCTCTTTATATTTTGGTCTTTAGTACGATTTTTGTATCCGATGGCTTCTTTTATTTATTTACCCCCCCTTTTTGATCTCAAGTTATTTTGTGCTATGATTTCATTTTATCCTCCTTCCTTATCTTAATTTCCCCTTTTTTATTATTGCTTCTTTCTACTTTTAGGAGGTTTTTATTTTATTTTTTATCTCTTATGTGGTAGAGGCTCTTTTTCTCATCCCTCTCTTAATCTCATCTTATCAGAATAAACTTCGTTCCCACACTTCTCTCTCTTTTTAAGGAACTATCTCTGCAAGCACATCTCACTATTTCTCTTCTTTTCATCCTGATGATGGATCATGGAGTGTGATCCAAAACGTTGATTCAATAAAAGCAATGCAGTAATAGCCAAAAGCTCTATACATTTTTTTTTATCAAGACTATGATAATTTCAATCATTAAGAGTTCAACATTCTAAACTTTGTGCCCACACTTCTCTCTCTTTTTAAGGAACTATCTCTATAAACACATCTCACTATTTCTCTTCTTTTCATCTTGATGATGGATCACAGAGTATTATGCGAAACGTCAATTCAAAAAAAGCAACACAGTAATAGCCAGAAGCTCTATACATTTTTGATATCATGGACTGTGAAAATATCATGTCTATAATAGTCTTGATCGTTTCAAGCCACCTATTAGCATACTAAGAATAATAAATCTAGAACATCATATGGAAGAGCTGGTGGATCTTTTGGGTCTATTGTTATGGTTACCATAGAACTTTGAAACCTTAACTTGTTTGAAGTTTATTTCTAAATTCTATGAAAATGAACATAAAAACACAATGTAGATCATTAGAAAGAGTCATGCCTCCAATTGGGATGCCATGAGCAGGTTGAAATTTATTGAAGACCATAGACAAATTATGTTCCTATTACGAGCTACTTTATAAGTATAGATTTATATATCATCATCTCATTTTTCACACATCAAAACACTACCCAACATGTTTTTTTTTTTTTTTGAAATGAACGTGTAATAATATTAGGAATATGAAGGCTAGCATATAAAATCATGAAATTATGTGAAAAGAGTAGCCTTTTTACTTCGTTTAATTTACATCTAAGTGCATACAATCAAAGTAAGTGTATATTTAAATGTATCATCATCTCGTTTTCACACATCCAAACACTACCCAACATGTAAAATTTATTGAAATGAAGGTGCAATAATATTACAAATAGGAAAGTTAGCACATAAAATCATTAAATAGTGAGAAAGGGGCAATATTTTTCATTTAATTTACACCTAAGTGTCTACAATCAAAGGAAGTATAGATTTACATATTGTTAAGCTCTCCATAGTTGTTGTTCTCCTAATCATCGTTAGAAGATGCCTCTTATGGTAATAGTTTGTAATCACTATCATAGAGAAATATATTGATTTCAATTTAGATGGTGGATTTCATTGCATGAAGAGTCGAAGTGCCTAAGTGTGCATGTAAACATTTGAATGACAATGTTATAGAGGGAATGTGGAGTTTGATATAGTAGTTGCAATGGATATGTTGTTCAAGCCATTGTTGTGTTTGGATTAGTTGATTATCTTCCATTTCATTAGCCTTTACTAACTTTAGAAATTGTAAACTAAGTTTTCCTATTAGATTGATGTTGTTGATAACAACTAGGTAGATGATCATTACCTTGTATATGCAATTTCCAAGAAAGAGATCACAAAGTTCTTGGTATAAGCTATAAGACCATCCAGTTAGATCTCAAATTTATATTTTTTAAGGTTCATTGTGCAAATCAAGATTCATCCTAACCTTATGGTCATATTTGAATTTGAATAGCTCATTATAAGAGTGATTTTACTCTCTCTAGGGCCTTGTAATATTCTTGTCATCTTGTCTATAAGGAGATAAGGAACTTGGAGTTCTACAATTTTGAGGAGCACTTGATCTAGAAGTAGATTGTGATCAATTGATAGGAAGTTTGAAACCCATGATTCTTCATCTTGGTACATGGTAATTAATATTAGACCGTAAGGTTTGTATATTATCACCTACAACATAGGAAAAACAAGTTATGCAATGTTGTGCTTGTAAATGTGACAAAAGCATTTTTCCCAATTAAAATTACCTATAACATTGAATAAACAAGTTGTTACATGGTGTGGTTTTAAATGTAATAGAGGTAATTTTTCAAATAAACACACCAAATAACTATGTCTTGGGGTCCAATGAAAATAGTTAGACATGTAATGCTTGGAGATCAAGTCTTACAATAGCTAGTTAGAACAATATACAAATACATGAGTTCAATCACATGGCAAACAATACTTCAACCTAATATAATTGAGATTTGCATTTACTTTTTTGTATTGAATAACCAAGTTGTGCGTGCATGTGTGAATTGATTCACCCTTCCAATTTCCTTCAATGTTAACAAAAGTGATAGATGTATCAAGATTATGGTTGATTTGGCACCTAAAACAAACATTGGTCTATAAATGATTTGATATGTAAACCTCTAGACATATTGCTTGAAGTAAGCCATTGCTCTGTTGCTAGTTAAATGTTTATAATCTCAATAGAGATAACTCTAGTCCCAATTTCTATATGTGAGCTCTCCTTTAAAGAAATTCATTATCCTTTTTTCATTGCTTTAGGAATGTAGGCATAAGAGCACTTTTAGAGTTAGAGACCTCTATGACTATGTCAATGTTAAATTGAAATGTCTTTCTTGGATCAATCATAATGTATCACCTTAGCAAGTTAGGAATTTTATTGTGTGGTTGTCAAGTGACTTGGTTAATATACAATGCAAATAGAGGTAGACTAAAAATGGTTAACCTAACATTGGAAAAATATAATACAATTAATCCAAACAAAAGAATTATACAAAATGGCAAGGGTAATTTTCAACCCTCCTCTCCCATTTCCTATTGGTCAAGCATCTTTTTATTTACTCGAAGTGTTCCTCACCTTTTGTTTTTCTCTTTCTGTAGCTCCTCCAACATTTCATTTCATACATATATAGGTTTATGAAAACAATTCAATTAAACATCCATGCTATCATAAAATAAGTCTTTGAAAGATACCCCAATAGTGTATATAAGCAATGATCTCCATTTGCAATCTATGCATCTAATTCTACAAAGACGACATCATAGTCTAGATTGCCAAATATTCAAAACAGAAACAAAACCATTTTTTTTCTTTCTATAAACTGATAATAAAACCTTGTTCCTTCATTATTAGTGCAAGTATGATATGGTGCACACTATTATAGTGCAAGTAGGTATTTTTTGAAATATTGCATTTAGCATCACCAGTAATCTCCACAAGAACATTTTTGCCTATTTAAAATGATGCAAGTTCATTTCACATCTCTCACAACAATTTATCTTGCAACAATCTTGGAGATAAATTTTGTTACAATGTGGCATGAACACATACTTGCAGGTTCTTAACAACTCTAATAGTTGTTCTAGGGGACACATCTAACAAACCAAAAGCAATTTCCAACTTTTCATTATGGTGGCAGAGCAATAATTCTTTTTCCTCCTTTTCCACATCACTAAGTAAATGTCTTGAACTTGGAGAATACCCTATTGCGTTCATCTCTTGAGACAATTTCTCCAACTTTGCATAGATCTCTTGTGTAGATATGGATGCAATCTATCTCTTACACAAAAATTACATGTCATTTTATGGCCTTCAATCCAACTACATCCAAGGATCTTTTTAATTCCTTTTATCTTTTATCAATCTCCTTACCATTTGAACTTCACACCCACTACCCACTACTACATAGATGTTTGAGATCGAACATAAGTCACAACATTTTTAGGATCCAAATCAAAAAGCAATGTCACTGTAAATACTCCTAAGCCTATATCCATATGCGATATGGAGGCACCAAGAAAACACATCCACACAATCACCAAAAGTTTAATTGGCATCTTAATGATAAAGTTTAGGGTGTCCTCAAGATACCCAACATGAGCAAGGAGGTCAACCATGCACACATAATGATCAATTACAGATGTAATGTAATAAAGGTTGTGATTGAAGTATGTACAACCCTCATCTACTAAACCTGAATGACTATGTGCACATAGAACACAAGCAAATCTTATAATGTCAGGGTATGTTGCAAAGTGCTTCATTAATTTAAACATTTTGAGAGTATCCTTGTAAAATCCATTTTGTGCATATCCTGCAATCATCTCATTCCATGAGACCACATTTCTTTGAGACATTTTATCAAACAGTTCACGTGCCTTGTCTATGCTTCCACATTTTCCATACATGTCTACTGAAGCATTTCCAACTATAATATTTGACAAAAATCCCCCTTCCATTATGCTTTGATGGATGTCCATACCTATTCTAAAGCTCTCATTTTGGCATAGTAATTGCCAATTTCATTTGTTCGGAAGTCTCTAAAGCTTTGTCAACAAATCCATTTGTTCATATCTTGTAATCATGGCATCCCATGAGACCACATTTATTTGAGGCATTTTGTCAAACAATTCACGTGCCTTGTCTATGCTTCCATATTTTGTAAGCATGTCTACCAGAGGGGTTGCAACTACTACATCTGACAAAAGTCCTCTATCCTTTGTGCTTTGATGGATGTCCATACCCGATTCCAAAGATCCCTTTTTAGCACAGGCCGGAAGTATGCTAGGAAATGTAAACTGATAAGGTTGCAGACCTATTTGTTGCGTATCATTTTTTATGTGATAAGAAACCTTACCATCATCCCAAAAACTTCTGCAATGCGAGAACTTTGACAGTGAGTTGAGTTATGTGCACTGGGTGGGAGAAACAATTTAAAAAAACTTAACTTTACCATATGCTGAAGTGCGATGGGAAATGGAATGGGAGTGTAGGAATAAATGAAAGTTAGATGGTGGTGCTTTTTGGCTTAGTTTAAACTCAAATCAACTAGATATTACAGGAATTTCTTAATATTTTGAATATTACCGTGTTTTCACTGTAATTCTATTGTTTTGTGAAAAACAAAAGTAGGTATAGTTTTTGGTTTAGTTATGAGTCCAAGAGCAATCTATGTGTGGGCATTTGAAGATATGAATGAAAGAGAGGATGTGTATATCTACATCAATGTCTCCTCAGTCTCCTTGCATTTAAAACCTTTTGGATTGTCAAACATGCTCACCTCATTTTGGATTAGACTGATGGTTTACACATTTGGAACGAAGTAAATTTTGCATTAGAATGATGGTGATGGTGTTGACATTTGACATTGACATTGATTGAGACTATCAAAAAAAATTTCTACAATTTAGAAGAAGAGAAGATTTGATTGAATGGCATATGCTGACAGTCTGCTTTTAATGCGTACTCCAAAACTTTTGGATTAAACACTCCCGCCTTTACACAGTCTAATTTGGGATTGCCAACAAAAATTTAATTTAGACTATAGATGGTGTGTCGGCAATGTGAATTTATAATTCACTATAGAGTAATATGGTGTGGCATTCTTAATTTAATGCCAAAAGATTGTAACTCATATTGGTGGGTGAAATAGATAACAGGAATAAATGTTTTCCTTCTAGATTGTAGTTGGAGAGCATTTGTAATAGGACTAAATGTTCTCCATCTAGATTGTAGTTGCCAGAGAGTGTGGTGCAGCGAGTGTGATTACCGTACTTGTGGTTTACTATATAAATCAGATATCCAAACATCTAGAAGATTTCCAATGTAAATGGCAAAGAGGGTTCCTTTTAGATTTTTATTTGACATTAAATCTCATTACCTAATAGTTAGTCACCTCATTGTCTTGGTAGTTGCAGATGTCTTATCAAACCAAAGCACACTGTAAAGGTTACTGGTAGATATTGGCCTCACTTAATATGTTCATTGATTATCTTCATGTTCAAGGAAGTTTGACTTTTTACTACACTTTAGTTTCAAATTAGATCTCAAGCTCATAACTTAACGTATCTCTTACCATTAGTTTAAATTGGTAATCATTTCATGGTTACACCGACATTGTTTAAACTAGTAATCATTTCACCGTACGATGTTTGAATTACTTTAAAATTTTTAAAAGTATTTCAATATACAACAAAGTGATGCAAATAAATGGAGATCCGACCACCAAAGAAATGATTTGTAGGATATTTTATTAGTTCCTGCCACTGCCAGGATTACTTATGCATCGGTTAGATACAATTTTTCCAACCCACTCAACCAATTGTTAAGCAGAATTAAAAAAAAGAGCAAAGACACTATAGTTTGTAATTTATTTTATTTTATTCTAAAACTTGGAAAATGTTATTTATCTTGTTTTCTATTGGGCAAATCCTCAAACAGTAAGGGGGATTTTTTTTTTAATATTTAAAAGAAAAATAATTCCGTGGTGGACAATTAGAATTGCCATTAATGAAAAAACACAATTAGAATTGTCATTAATGAAATATTTATTCGTTATAAATGTATAGAGTACATGATGTGACAGAAATGTATCAAGACATTGAATGTTTTTGTAAAAGATCTTTGCTAAAATCTTCAAATTAATATGCCATGTTGAGAGCACTCTTATAGATGTTTAGAATGAACTGTCTGAGAACAGAACCAACTTGAGACACTGAGAACCAGTGGAGAAGCTGGTGAGAACCGGTGAAGAAGCTGCTAAGAACCTGAACTAGTAGTTGTTGAATCTCTTTGTGGGCCTGCAAAATAAGGTTTGTAATTTGTTAACTCCCTGAATGTGATTTCAAATTTTAGAAATTACCAATGGAGCAACTATTATCTAATCACCTCCTATTTACTAGATATATCTTTTTTTCATTAGAACCAATACCTTTTTTGAATTAATGTCTAAAATGATAGATAGATATTGAGACAAAAAAAAAAGTATTTTATAGTATTGTATTTTACCTGCAAGAACCACATCTGGCAGCTTCACAAGGTTCAGTGATATCAAGTCAGGGACCAATAATCTGGAGGGTAAAAAGTTTAGGTAAAAACATAGGGCTTATTACAGAGTAAAAGGGTAATTATCGCAGAAAGTCAGATAGTAATAATTAAAGATTCACATGTCCATACGCTTTTAAGAGAAAAAAACACAATGTATTTGTTGGATTTTTTTTCTGGTGTGTAACAGAATTACAAAGTTGTCAATTGACAATGACAGGATTAACATATGATGGAATTACTACTCCATTCTTTCTTCCATTTTCACTTCGCCTAGCTTAGGAAATTCAATTTCAGCGAGATCTTTGGACACATTCATTAACAAACTCCGTTAATTTGAACAAAAAAGAAAAACTTAAATCTAATTTAAAATTCTTTAAAAACCATTCATTTTGAAGCAAATTCGCACAAAATAGATCTAACATGAAAAGAGTTGGACAGAATGTAACCCTCGTGAGCTATTGCTACGATAAAAATGTTGTAATGCGTTCGAATCCTCAGGGCTTCCAAAAATCTCTGATTTTTAATTTTTCATCCACAACCACAACACACCCATAAACTCAAATCAAATGTTCTTCAAATGTAATGCTACAAAGCTTCATAGGTGTGCCAGCCAGGGTCTTTCACATTCAAAATTTTTCACAAAATACCCAATATTTCTCTAACGCCACTGGAAAAAGCAATGGAGGTTTAGGGTTATCAGCGACTGTCATCCTGAAATAAGATTCAAGTGGAATAGACGAGCTTACTGGTGTAAGGACAGAGATAAATGCAATTTCAAGCAAGGACATGCCATCCAAATTACTCACAAATCTGCAAACAAAAGGGTGTTAAAAACAAATTGAAAGAAAACCAATGTTCCCGCATTTACATATAACCTCAAAATCTATTTAGCATATACATTGTATATGGTTCGGTCAGTTCAGTTTCAACTGTCAGTTATATGTAACCATACAACTATTGTAACTGTCACTGTTAACTCCCTCTCATAGTTTATATACATGTTTGAATCTACAATTTGTTAAGAACATGTGTATAACCCTTCTCTTTACTTTGTTAGTATATTGTGGTTGGATGCATATGCTTTGTAAGTCATCTTGTGACTATAATGTATTATACCACATTCATGGGGAGTAATAGTTGTTTAGATTAGACTTAGTATATAAGTAAGTGTTGAAGCCAATGAAGGCATCCACGACTTTATTGTATTGAGCTTGTTCAAAGGAGGTTGGCCCATCAAAGTGGCTTATGATCAATAAATTCCTTTTGTGTTTTGATACTTCTATTATTTCATGTATTTTCATTATTTTGTTGCAGGAGATTCCTCTCATCTGGTATCAGAGCGCTTTCTTGGGCTCGTTGGGTGGAATTTTTGCCAATTTTTTTTTGCAGTGGCCTATGGGTGATGTGATTATTGCAGTAGTTCTTTTTTCTTTGCATCTTTATTATTCATTTCAATTGCAGGTTCAGATCATGGAATAATCCCTATCCGCTTAATTGTGGGAAGTGCCTGGGCATAGCCCTAAAACTCATTGTGAGGAGTACCACAAGAACCCTGAATTAGCTGGCCCATTGAGAGGACCTGCCAGCGAAAAGGGCAACACCCCCTACCTGATTGACTAGTTCCCATCCGTGAGGTAAACCAAGAGCTATCGTTTGTGGCAAAGCAGTCATCAGTTTTCCCTAAGCCGTGGAGTGAGGGGTACTGCCCCAATACGCAAGCCTTTAGACAACATTGGTAGCCGAGTGAATCCCCTGAACCTTTAGGAAACCAAACATACCTAGGGTCCATATCTATTGCTAGTTGATAAATCACAGATTGCATCTATCCAGATCTGTTACAGATCCTTTCCAGGAAAAAAAAAAAAACCATCCTACCATAATCTATTATGAATATATGAGTTGTGGCATGAAATTATTGCCACAACTACATTTCATAATATTATGAAGTTGGCACTTCTAAATCAGATAGAAGATGCTTGGATGATTAAGTTAGTACTTGATGTATAAAAAATAATAATAGTAGCCATAGTGGTTATTATAGATCACCCCACATCATTGATGTAGAAGAAGAAAATAAATGAAGACTTTAAAAAAACTTAATCTTTTGCAACAAATAAACTTGAGAATACATTTTCTAACATTATGGGTATATATTTGGACATCAAATATGTGACCATACCACTTGAAAGACATGACTTAAATTCTGAAATGGCCCCTTTCTCATTAATACAAACCTCAATTCAACCCTTCCAAGCATATCACACCACTCGCAGATACCTCCACAAATGTTATATGCAATAAGTATGCTTTACAAAGATATAAAATATACATAGATCTAGGAAAAAAGAATCATTGATTGCTTTGTATCTATACGGAGCCAATTGAAACACAAAATTTCAGCAAAGACATTTAAGATGTAACCAATTAACATTAGTTTTATAAACCATACCCTCTTCCACATTTTAACTGCAATGAAAAAGAAGCAAGATTCTGTGCTTCCTTTTTTAAATTAAAAGATTAGCTATAGGTGGCTATAAGGGTGCCTCATTCACTAGGATATGTTACCGAAAGAATTTAATTTTTTTACCCACTTTGTGAGATTATAATTGATATTTCAATACATCCCCATGACTAGAAAACCATGTCTAAAGTGTGGTGCTTGAGCACATGAACATCGTAAACTTTAGTTCTAGACTAAATTGTTCTTTGCATAAGGGGGATTCTCATGGTTTCAAATTGCTTAAGAAACCTAAACACAACAGAAGCACAAGAGTCTTGCATGTGTACAAGTGCTATGCTGAAATATATTTTTGAACATGTTTAAAAATGTGGTCACTAAAATATTTATAGTAGATTTGAGTTTATCGAATTCCAAAATTGTATTATTGAGCAACGGTTGTAGGGATGGTTGATTATAAGGCCCAAGTGAGGGTGCTAAGCTTTCTATCCAAAATGAAACCTTTCAGAAGGAATCTGTGGCATGTGGCCTAGCACCATAAATCAAATTTAAGTCTAAAAACAAATTCTCTTCAAAACATAAATATATAGCATTAAAGACATCTTTAGTTGGAAATTGGTTTGTATGCAGTGTATTGTGTTGTATAGTTCTTTTGGATCAGATTGTTTTGTTTGTTTGGAACTTAGAAAAAGTACAAAGTTTGTTCCAGAAGTGTTGTAGAAATTAATGATATCATTTGACTTTGATAATATTGTCTAAATGAGGGGAAAACTAATTATGGACATGAGAAAAAGTTGTAAGCAAAATATGTGTATCCTTGTATTAATATAGTTGTGATCGTATATTGGGTATTGCCATTATCAATGTCAAAACAATGTTCATATATTATATATTGCCATTATCAATGTCAATACAATATATTGGATATTGCTACAACAACATCGATTAGGAAAGAATAAAGAATACCCTAATGAATTTTAAGGTGTGTAGATAAATGAAACAAAGAAATATGTATATCGATATAAATTTACCTGACTAGAGTTGTAGTGCCAAGAAGGCATGGTGGAGAGCATGAAAGGGCTTCAAGAGGATATCTTGTGATGAATTAAAAAAAAAAAAATTGTAGTAACATAAATATGAAAAAATATACACTGAAACCACGGACCACCCCGGCAGGAAAGATGCCCTAAAAAATAATCAAAACAGAACACAGATTTTATTTGTTTTTTAACAACTTATCAGCCAGAATCATTTTAAAGATACTAAGACATCCCGATAACAACACTATGCTTCAATGTCAAGTGTCCCCTTCCTCTCATACGACCCATCACATTATTTGCCATTTTTACGCTCCATACTCCCTTGCTTATCAAAATATTCGCAGAGAAATGTCCATGCCCTATTCCAAAGCTCCCGTATTGGCGCAGTTAACAAACATGTTGGCGAAGGTTGCGGAATTTGGCTTTGCACCTGCCAATTGCATTGGTTGAAAATTTCCAAAGCCTTTTCAACAAATCCATTTTGTGCATATCCTGCAATCATTGCAGTCTATAACATAACATTTATTCCAGGCATTCTATCAAAAAAATAACCTGCCCTGCCTGTAGTTCTACGCAACTAAATCCCAAGCAAGTTTCGAGTAAATTTACGAGAAGAGAGACTTGTGTGCTGAGATGGTCATCACAAACAGGCCCAAGAAGCAAATATTTCAAAATCATAAACACATAAAAAAGGCAATTAAGCTTATTAAAAA
The DNA here is from genome assembly GCA_027924645.1 of Cunninghamia lanceolata. NCBI lineage: Eukaryota > Viridiplantae > Streptophyta > Pinopsida > Cupressales > Cupressaceae > Cunninghamia > Cunninghamia lanceolata. The sequence goes on from BSBN01000854.1 coordinate 14,421,512, forward strand.
CTTATTTTAGAAGTGTAAGAGTTGCATGATCTCCTCTTTGCATTTGAGGGCCGGAGATGGGCGTACGAGCCACACTGCCTGCCTGTGCCGAAATGGGCGCTTTGGAACACAGTTTGGAAAACCATCAAAGGATAGAATAAGGGGAATTTTTGTCAGATATTATTGTTGCAACTGCCCTCTGCCTGCAGCTCCCTGACTGGTGGATGGGTAATCCATGCCAGATACAATTGGCAAAGCATGCCACAAATGCCAATGTATGCTGCAAGTGATGTTATGCAAGTAATAACATCACAATCATACAATTCTAATCAAAACAAAACAGTACAACTAATTACCATATCAAAGCTGTGCGCCCATTAGTACATTATAAAATATTCACATCACAAACATACAGTTCTAAACAGACAAACTCCAATCATACTTATGGATCCAAGTAATCATGTTGTAAACGGACAAACTCCAATCATACATATGGATCCAAGTTATCAATCTATTATCAGCTATACGTTAAGTTGTAAAGACACAGTACATTGCCATAATCCCAAAACAAGTCATCTCAATGTCTGTTGTACCCACCCCATCGCATAGAGTTTTAAACAAAACAAACTGCAATAGTCAAGAAACAGTATATTGCCATAATCCCATAACAATCCATCTCAATGTTTGTACCCACCCCATCACATACAGTTTTAAACAAAACAAAACTCCTATATCATTTGCATGGCAAATATGTTAACCATAAATATCTATTCTAGGAGAGAAATTTACATCAATTATGTTAATGCCTAGTATACTATCATAATCCACAATAGAAAATACATGTAAAGATGACAATAAAAAGAAATCCGAATTCTAAATTTTATTGCCACCCAGGGCACAAATTCTAGCTTCATCTGGCTTGGCTGAAATACAAGGAAACCATATTCCATTTAATATAAATCCATGCTACGAAGGCACACATATAGAAGGTCTATATTAAAAGGTAAAAACTTATTTACCCACAACTCAGACACAAGAAATAAGCCCGCCAGATGCAATAGAACAGCCTAAAGCCCGCCACGAAGACGAAGCACAAGGTGGAGGGTTGACTCCTTCTGAATGTTATAATCAGCAAGAGTACGCCCATCTTCAAGCTGCTTACCAGCAAAAATCAACCTCTGTTGATCAGGAGGAATGCCTTCTTTGTCCTGTATCTTGGCCTTTACATTATCGATAGTGTCAGAGCTTTCCACCTCCAAAGTGATAGTCTTCCCAGTCAAGGTCTTAACAAAAATTTGCATACCACCTCTGAGTCGAAGTACAAGATGTAGAGTGGATTCCTTTTGAATGTTATAATCAGCTAATGTCCGACCATCTTCAAGCTGTTTTCCAGCAAAGATGAGCCTCTGCTGGTCTGGGGGAATTCCCTCCTTATCCTGGATCTTGGCCTTCACATTGTCAATGGTGTCTGAGCTCTCCACTTCAAGAGTAATGGTCTTCCCAGTTAGGGTTTTGACAAAAATTTGCATACCTCCTCTTAGACGGAGTACAAGGTGGAGAGTGGATTCTTTCTGAATGTTATAATCAGCCAATGTTCGTCCATCTTCAAGCTGTTTACCCGCAAAGATGAGCCTCTGCTGGTCAGGAGGGATGCCCTCCTTGTCCTGGATCTTAGCTTTCACATTGTCAATGGTGTCAGAGCTTTCAACTTCCAGTGTAATGGTCTTTCCTGTCAGGGTTTTCACAAATATTTGCATACCGCCCCTCAAACGGAGCACAAGATGGAGGGTAGATTCCTTCTGAATGTTATAATCAGCCAATGTTCTGCCATCTTCCAGCTGCTTTCCAGCAAAGATGAGCCTCTGCTGATCCGGAGGAATTCCTTCCTTGTCTTGGATCTTGGCTTTGACATTGTCAATGGTATCTGAACTTTCCACTTCCAAGGTTATGGTCTTCCCAGTCAAGGTTTTCACAAAGATTTGCATGCCTCCCCTGAGTCGGAGTACCAGGTGGAGGGTGGACTCCTTTTGGATGTTGTAATCTGCCAGGGTACGCCCATCCTCGAGCTGTTTGCCAGCAAAGATGAGCCTCTGCTGATCTGGGGGAATTCCTTCCTTGTCCTGGATCTTGGCTTTTACATTGTCAATAGTGTCAGAACTCTCAACCTCGAGAGTGATGGTCTTGCCAGTCAGTGTCTTGACAAAGATCTGCATCTTTAGGCTACACAGTAATACTGGAAACCTGCAAAATCAATATAATGAAACCTGAAAAACAGAAGCTTACGCTATGTGAATTGCGATAGAGATGATGGAATAGAATAATTACCGAAATGGAAGAGAGTTATATGTATTTATATCGCCGTGAAAGAGCAATCCCTTCGCCAGTCGGCGTGTAATAGAAGATTCGCTTCGACCGTTCAATGAGACGTGTCTACTAAGATTCCAAGTTTAATCAAACTTCTTTTGTAAGTAAAATACAATCAGATTTATCAAATCTAAAGAAATTTTTGGGCAAAGCATTTAACTAGCGAAATGAGCAAGATATCATGTAAACTAGTAATTGGATCTATAAGTTCAATGGGCATGCCGATAGTTTTATTATTATATTGAAATAGGGTTAGAGTTAAATAATTTTACAATAGTATGAGCTTGAGTTATAATAAATAAATTTCTTATAGCAAGTATTAATCATAGACATCTTTTTTATTTTTATTATTTGTTAATTTATTTTTATTTTATATTCTTGTAATGTTTTATATGAATCCCACATAATTGTTTTACTTCTTCATTATTGAGTTATAATAAGTTTGAGAAGAACATATATTATTATTATTATTATTATTTCTATTATTCCATGTAAGATAATGCCTATAACAATGTTTTTTTTAATATTTTATTATCCAATGACATTTAAAGGATGGACATAGGATAAAATTTCAATGATTTCACCAAACAATATATATGGAATAAATATTTAAATAGAAGAATTTTAAATTTAAATTTCTAAAATTTAAATACAACATATATAATGATTTTATTAGATTTATTATGAAGTTATTGTAAATATGTTAACAATGAATCATTTTAGATGGTATTTCATAGGTAATATTGGACAACAAACCCAAAATGATTTGAAATATATATTTAGTAGTTTGTTTTTTAGTGATTTTTTATAGACATTTTTTTTTGAGACGATCCTCATCTTGCTTATGTAGGGTTACATACATATTGTTTTACATACGTTTATATCTTTGAAATGAAAATGCAAGGATTATTTGTAGATTTGACAAACTTCTTACTATTGACATTGTTGTGAAGATGAGTCCTTGTCGTTTAGTGTTTCCAATGTCTATTGTTACTTTGTTCATAGTTAGACCTTGTGCTTTGTAGATTGTAAGTGCCCAATGTCTATTGTCAGTGGCAACCTTGTGTTACTAGTGCAATTGGAACCATTTTTTTTTTCATTTATGTTCCATGCAGGTCCAATGTACCTCTAAAAGTTAACGACAAAAAAATAGAGGTAGACTAGAAATGGTTAACCTATGGAACACAAAATTTAAAATTGTGTTTATGTATTCTAGAGTCCAATATTCTAGAGTAAGATGCCTTATAATAACATATATACAATTTGTGCTCATTGGATGAATAGTGATGGGAGCTTCTTCTAGTCCTAAGGCTTCTATTATGAAAATCATAACCTTGAATATTGATTTCCCAACAATTAAATTTATCATAGTCTCCATCATTTCAAGCCACCTGGTAGAATGCTGAACTCTCTATGATTGAAATTATCATAGTCTTGATAAAAAAAATGTATAGAGCTTTTGGCTATTACTGCATTGCTTTTATTGAATCAACGTTTTGGATCACACTCCGTGATCCATCATCAGGATGAAAAGAAGAGAAATAGTGAGATGTGCTTGCAGAGATAGTTCCTTAAAAAGAGAGAGAAGTGTGGGATCGAAGTTTATTCTGATAAGATGAGATTAAGAGAGGGATGAGAAAAAGAGCCTCTACCACATAAGAGATAAAAAATAAAATAAAAACCTCCTAAAAGTAGAAAGAAGCAATAATAAAAAAAGGGGAAATTAAGATAAGGAAGGCGGATAAAATGAAATCATAGCACAAAATAACTTGAGATCAAAAAGCGGGGGTAAATTAATAAAAGAAGCCATCGGATACAAAAATAGGACTAAAGACCAAAATATGAAGAGGAAGGAAACAGAAGCATGGAGGGGGAAAGAATGGAAAAAGAGAAAGGAGGAAAGGCATAAAATATCTATGGAAGGACATGTATAAATAAGTGGTACATAGAAAAATAAGTAAATAGATTATATATATATATATATATGAGTAATAAAGGCACAAATAGAAGATATAAAGGTACAAAAACTTATAAGCAACATGAATAGATTTTATGAATGATAAATATAAAAGAAAGAAAGAATATAAGGAATAACCACTCAAAATACACAAGGGATAAGAAAGAGTGGACCAAGGTTAAAGATTGAAAAATTATTCAATCTTTAACCCTGGTCCACTCTTTCTTATCCCTTATGTATTTTGAGTGGTTATTCCTTATATTCTTTCTTTTATACTTATTCATTTATAAAATGTATTCATGTTGTTTATATGTTTATAAGTTTTTGTACCTTTATATTTATTTCTATCTGCATTTCTTCTATTTGTGCCTTTATTACTCATATATATATATAAAATCTATTTACTTATTTTGCTATGTACCACTTATTTATACATGTCCTTCCATAGGATATTTTATGCTTTTCCTCCTTTCTCTTTTTCCATTCTTTCCCCCTCCATGCTTCTGTTTCCTTCCTCTTTATATTTTGGTCTTTAGTACGATTTTTGTATCCGATGGCTTCTTTTATTTATTTACCCCCCCTTTTTGATCTCAAGTTATTTTGTGCTATGATTTCATTTTATCCTCCTTCCTTATCTTAATTTCCCCTTTTTTATTATTGCTTCTTTCTACTTTTAGGAGGTTTTTATTTTATTTTTTATCTCTTATGTGGTAGAGGCTCTTTTTCTCATCCCTCTCTTAATCTCATCTTATCAGAATAAACTTCGTTCCCACACTTCTCTCTCTTTTTAAGGAACTATCTCTGCAAGCACATCTCACTATTTCTCTTCTTTTCATCCTGATGATGGATCATGGAGTGTGATCCAAAACGTTGATTCAATAAAAGCAATGCAGTAATAGCCAAAAGCTCTATACATTTTTTTTTATCAAGACTATGATAATTTCAATCATTAAGAGTTCAACATTCTAAACTTTGTGCCCACACTTCTCTCTCTTTTTAAGGAACTATCTCTATAAACACATCTCACTATTTCTCTTCTTTTCATCCTGATGATGGATCACAGAGTATTATGCGAAACGTCAATTCAAAAAAAGCAACACAGTAATAGCCAGAAGCTCTATACATTTTTGATATCATGGACTGTGAAAATATCATGTCTATAATAGTCTTGATCGTTTCAAGCCACCTACTAGCATACTAAGAATAATAAATCTAGAACATCATATGGAAGAGCTGGTGGATCTTTTGGGTCTATTGTTATGGTTACCATAGAACTTTGAAACCTTAACTTGTTTGAAGTTTATTTCTAAATTCTATGAAAATGAACATAAAAACACAATGTAGATCATTAGAAAGAGTCATGCCTCCAATTGGGATGCCATGAGCAGGTTGAAATTTATTGAAGAGCATAGACAAATTATGTTCCTATTACGAGCTACTTTATAAGTATAGATTTATATATCATCATCTCATTTTTCACACATCAAAACACTACCCAACATGTTTTTTTTTTTTTTGAAATGAAGGTGTAATAATATTAGGAATATGAAGGCTAGCATATAAAATCATGAAATTATGTGAAAAGAGTAGCCTTTTTACTTCGTTTAATTTACATCTAAGTGCATACAATCAAAGTAAGTGTATATTTAAATGTATCATCATCTCGTTTTCACACATTCAAACACTACCCAACATGTAAAATTTATTGAAATGAAGGTGCAATAATATTACAAATAGGAAAGTTAGCACATAAAATCATTAAATAGTGAGAAAGGGGCAATATTTTTCATTTAATTTACACCTAAGTGTCTACAATCAAAGGAAGTATAGATTTACATATTGTTAAGCTCTCCATATTTGTTGTTCTCCTAATCATCGTTAGAAGATGCCTCTTATGGTAATAGTTTGTAATCACTATCATAGAGAAATATATTGATTTCAATTTAGATGGTGGATTTCATTGCATGAAGAGTCGAAGTGCCTAAGTGTGCATGTAAACATTTGAATGACAATGTTATAGAGGGAATGTGGAGTTTGATATAGTAGTTGCAATGGATATGTTGTTCAAGCCATTGTTGTGTTTGGATTAGTTGATTATCTTCCATTTCATTAGCCTTTACTAACTTTAGAAATTGTAAACTAAGTTTTCCTATTAGATTGATGTTGTTGATAACAACTAGGTAGATGATCATTACCTTGTATATGCAATTTCCAAGAAAGAGATCACAAAGTTCTTGGTATAAGCTATAAGACCATCCAGTTAGATCTCAAATTTATATTTTTGAAGGTTCATTGTGCAAATCAAGATTCATCCTAACCTTATGGTCATATTTGAATTTGAATAGCTCATTATAAGAGTGATTTTACTCTCTCTAGGGCCTTGTAATATTCTTGTCATCTTGTCTATAAGGAGATAAGGAACTTGGAGTTCTACAATTTTGAGGAGCACTTGATCTAGAAGTAGATTGTGATCAATTGATAGGAAGTTTGAAACCCATGATTCTTCATCTTGGTACATGGTAATTAATATTAGACCGTAAGGTTTGTATATTATCACCTACAACATAGGAAAAACAAGTTATGCAATGTTGTGCTTGTAAATGTGACAAAAGCATTTTTCCCAATTAAAATTACCTATAACATTGAATAAACAAGTTGTTACATGGTGTGGTTTTAAATGTAATAGAGGTAATTTTTCAAATAAACACACCAAATAACTATGTCTTGGGGTTCAATCAAAATAGTTAGACATGTAATGCTTGGAGATCAAGTCTTACAATAGCTAGTTAGAACAATATACAAATACATGAGTTCAATCACATGGCAAACAATACTTCAACCTAATATAATTGAGATTTGCATTTACTTTTTTGTATTGAATAACCAAGTTGTGCGTGCATGTGTGAATTGATTCACCCTTCCAATTTCCTTCAATGTTAACAAAAGTGATAGATGTATCAAGATTATGGTTGATTTGGCACCTAAAACAAACATTGGTCTATAAATGATTTGATATGTAAACCTCTAGACATATTGCTTGAAGTAAGCCATTGCTCTGTTGCTAGTTAAATGTTTATAATCTCAATAGAGATAACTCTAGTCCCAATTTCTATATGTGAGCTCTCCTTTAAAGAAATTCATTATCCTTTTTTCATTGCTTTAGGAATGTAGGCATAAGAGCACTTTTAGAGTTAGAGACCTCTATGACTATGTCAATGTTAAATTGAAATGTCTTTCTTGGATCAATCATAATGTATCACCTTAGCAAGTTAGGAATTTTATTGTGTGGTTGTCAAGTGACTTGGTTAATATACAATGCAAATAGAGGTAGACTAAAAATGGTTAACCTAACATTGGAAAAATATAATACAATTAATCCAAACAAAAGAATTATACAAAATGGCAAGGGTAATTTTCAACCCTCCTCTCCCATTTCCTATTGGTCAAGCATCTTTTTATTTACTTGAAGTGTTCCTCACCTTTTGTTTTTCTCTTTCTCTAGCTCCTCCAACATTTCATTTCATACATATATAGGTTTATGAAAACAATTCAATTAAACATCCATGCTATCATAAAATAAGTCTTTGAAAGATACCCCAATAGTGTATATAAGCAATGATCTCCATTTGCAATCTATGCATCTAATTCTACAAAGACGACATCATAGTCTAGATTGCCAAATATTCAAAACAGAAACAAAACCATTTTTTTTCTTTCTATAAACTGATAATAAAACCTTGTTCCTTCATTATTAGTGCAAGTATGATATGGTGCACACTATTATAGTGCAAGCAGGTATTTTTTGAAATATTGCATTTAGCATCACCAGAAATCTCCACAAGAACATTTTTGCCTATTTAAAATGATGCAAGTTCATTTCACATCTCTCACAACAATTTATCTTGCAACAATCTTGGAGATAAATTTTGTTACAATGTGGCATGAACACATACTTGCAGGTTCTTAACAACTCTAATAGTTGTTCTAGGGGACACATCTAACAAACCAAAAGCAATTTCCAACTTTTCATTATGGTGGCAGAGCAATAATTCTTTTTCCTCCTTTTCCACATCACTAAGTAAATGTCTTGAACTTGGAGAATACCCTATTACGTTCATCTCCTGAGACAATTTCTCCAACTTTGCATAGATCTCTTGTGTAGATATGGATGCAATCTATCTCTTACACAAAAATTACATGTCATTTTATGGCCTTCAATCCAACTACATCCAAGGATCTTTTTAATTCCTTTTATCTTTTATCAATCTCCTTACCATTTGAACTTCACACCCACTACCCACTACTACATAGATGTTTGAGATCGAACATAAGTCACAACATTTTTAGGATCCAAATCAAAAAGCAATGTCACTGTAAATACTCCTAAGCCTATATCCATATGCGATATGGAGGCACCAAGAAAACACATCCACACAATCACCAAAATTTTAATTGGCATCTTAATGATAAAGTTTAGGGTGTCCTCAAGATACCCAACATGAGCAAGGAGGTCAACCATGCACACATAATGATCAATTATAGATGTAATGTAATAAAGGTTGTGATTGAAGTATGTACAACCCTCATCTACTAAACCTGAATGACTATGTGCACATAGAACACAAGCAAATCTTATAATGTCAGGGTATGTTCCAAAGTGCTTCATTAATTTAAACATTTTGAGAGTATCCTTGTAAAATCCATTTTGTGCATATCCTGCAATCATCTCATTCCATGAGACCACATTTCTTTGAGACATTTTATCAAACAGTTCACGTGCCTTGTCTATGCTTCCACATTTTCCATACATGTCTACTGAAGCATTTCCAACTATAATATTTGACAAAAATCCCCCTTCCATTATGCTTTGATGGATGTCCATACCTATTCTAAAGCTCTCATTTTGGCATAGTAATTGCCAATTTCATTTGTTCGGAAGTCTCTAAAGCTTTGTCAACAAATCCATTTGTTCATATCTTGTAATCATGGCATCCCATGAGACCACATTTATTTGAGGCATTTTGTCAAACAATTCACGTGCCTTGTCTATGCTTCCATATTTTGTAAGCATGTCTACCAGAGGGGTTGCAACTACTACATCTGACAAAAGTCCTCTATCCTTTGTGCTTTGATGGATGTCCATACCCGATTCCAAAGATCCCTTTTTAGCACAGGCCGGAAGTATGCTAGGAAATGTAAACTGATAAGGTTGCAGACCTATTTGTTGCATATCATTTTTTATGTGATAAGAAACCTTACCATCATCCCAAAAACTTCTGCAATGCGAGAACTTTGACAGTGAGTTGAGTTATGCGCACTGGGTGGGAGAAACAATTTAAAAAAACTTAACTTTACCATATGCTGAAGTGCGATGGGAAATGGAATGGGAGTGTAGGAATAAATGAAAGTTAGATGGTGGTGCTTTTTGGCTTAGTTTAAACTCAAATCAACTAGTTATTACAGGAATTTCTTAATATTTTGAATATTACCGTGTTTTCACTGTAATTCTATTGTTTTGTGAAAAACAAAAGTAGGTATAGTTTTTGGTTTAGTTATGAGTCCAAGAGCAATCTATGTGTGGGCATTTGAAGATATGAATGAAAGAGAGGATGTGTATATCTACATCAATGTCTCCTCAGTCTCCTTGCATTTAAAACCTTTTGGATTGTCAAACATGCTCACCTCATTTTGGATTAGACTGATGGTTTACACATTTGGAACGAAGTAAATTTTGCATTAGAATGATGGTGATGGTGTTGACATTTGACATTGACATTGATTGAGACTATCAAAAAAAATTTCTACAATTTAGAAGAAGAGAAGATTTGATTGAATGGCATATGCTGACAGTCTGCTTTTAATGCGTACTCCAAAACTTTTGGATTAAACACTCCCGCCTTTACACAGTCTAATTTGGGATTGCCAACAAAAATTTAATTTAGACTATAGATGGTGTGTCGGCAATGTGAATTTATAATTCACTATAGAGTAATATGGTGTGGCATTCTTAATTTAATGCCAAAAGATTGTAACTCATATTGGTGGGTGAAATAGATAACAGGAATAAATGTTTTCCTTCTAGATTGTAGTTGGAGAGCATTTGTAATAGGACTAAATGTTCTCCATCTAGATTGTAGTTGCCAGAGAGTGTGGTGCAGCGAGTGTGATTACCGTACTTGTGGTTTACTATATAAATCAGATATCCAAACATCTAGAAGATTTCCAATGTAAATGGCAAAGAGGGTTCCTTTTAGATTTTTATTTGACATTAAATCTCATTACCTAATAGTTAGTCACCTCATTGTCTTGGTAGTTGCAGATGTCTTATCAAACCAAAGCACACTGTAAAGGTTACTGGTAGATATTGGCCTCACTTAATATGTTCATTGATTATCTTCATGTTCAAGGAAGTTTGACTTTTTACTACACTTTAGTTTCAAATTAGATCTCAAGCTCAGAACTTAACGTATCTCTTACCATTAGTTTAAATTGGTAATCATTTCATGGTTACACCGACATTGTTTAAACTAGTAATCATTTCACCGTATGATGTTTGAATTACTTTAAAAATTTTTAAAGTATTTCAATATACAACAAAGTCATGCAAATAAATGGAGATCCGACCACCAAAGAAATGATTTGTAGGATATTTTATTAGTTCCTGCCACTGCCAGGATTACTTATGCATCGGTTAGATACAATTTTTCCAACCCACTCAACCAATTGTTAAGCAGAATTAAAAAAAAGAGCAAAGACACTATAGTTTGTAATTTATTTTATTTTATTCTAAAACTTGGAAAATGTTATTTATCTTGTTTTCTATTGGGCAAATCCTCAAACAGTAAGGGGGATTTTTTTTTAATATTTAAAAGAAAAATAATTCCGTGGTGGACAATTAGAATTGCCATTAATGAAAAAACACAATTAGAATTGTCATTAATGAAATATTTATTCGTTATAAATGTATAGAGTACATGATGTGACAGAAATGTATCAAGACATTGAATGTTTTTGTAAAAGATCTTTGCTAAAATCTTCAAATTAATATGCCATGTTGAGAGCACTCTTATAGATGTTTAGAATGAACTGTCTGAGAACAGAACCAACTTGAGACACTGAGAACCAGTGGAGAAGCTGGTGAGAACCGGTGAAGAAGCTGCTAAGAACCTGAACTAGTAGTTGTTGAATCTCTTTGTGGGCCTGCAAAATAAGGTTTGTAATTTGTTAACTCCCTGAATGTGATTTCAAATTTTAGAAATTACCAATGGAGCAACTATTATCTAATCACCTCCTATTTACTAGATATATCTTTTTTTCATTAGAACCAATACCTTTTTTGAATTAATGTCTAAAATGATAGATAGATATTGAGACAAAAAAAAAGTATTTTATAGTATTGTATTTTACCTGCAAGAACCACATCTGGCAGCTTCACAAGGTTCAGTGATATCAAGTCAGGGACCAATAATCTGGAGGGTAAAAAGTTTAGGTAAAAACATAGGGCTTATTACAGAGTAAAGGGTAATTATCGCAGAAAGTCAGATAGTAATAATTAAAGATTCACATGTCCATACGCTTTTAAGAGAAAAAAACACAATGTATTTGTTGGATATTTTTTCTGGTGTGTAACAGAATTACAAAGTTGTCAATTGACAATGACAGGATTAACATATGATGGAATTACTACTCCATTCTTTCTTCCATTTTCACTTCGCCTAGCTTAGGAAATTCAATTTCAGCGAGATCTTTGGACACATTCATTAACAAACTCCGTTAATTTGAACAAAAAAGAAAAACTTAAATCTAATTTAAAATTCTTAAAAAACCATTCATTTTGAAGCAAATTCGCACAAAATAGATCTAACATGAAAAGAGTTGGACAGAATGTAACCCTCGTGAGCTATTGCTACGATAAAAATGTTGTAATGCGTTCGAATCCTCAGGGCTTCCAAAAATCTCTGATTTTTAATTTTTCATCCACAACCACAACACACCCATAAACTCAAATCAAATGTTCTTCAAATGTAATGCTACAAAGCTTCATAGGTGTGCCAGCCAGGGTCTTTCACATTCAAAATTTTTCACAAAATACCCAATATTTCTCTAACGCCACTGGAAAAAGCAATGGAGGTTTAGGGTTATCAGCGACTGTCATCCTGAAATAAGATTCAAGTGGAATAGACGAGCTTACTGGTGTAAGGACAGAGATAAATGCAATTTCAAGCAAGGACATGCCATCCAAATTACTCACAAATCTGCAAACAAAAGGGTGTTAAAAACAAATTGAAAGAAAACCAATGTTCCCGCATTTACATATAACCTCAAAATCTATTTAGCATATACATTGTATATGGTTCGGTCAGTTCAGTTTCAACTGTCAGTTATATGTAACCATACAACTATTGTAACTGTCACTGTTAACTCCCTCTCATAGTTTATATACATGTTTGAATCTACAATTTGTTAAGAACATGTGTATAACCCTTCTCTTTACTTTGTTAGTATATTGTGGTTGGATGCATATGCTTTGTAAGTCATCTTGTGACTATAATGTATTATACCACATTCATGGGGAGTAATAGTTGTTTAGATTAGACTTAGTATATAAGTAAGTGTTGAAGCCAATGAAGGCATCCACGACTTTATTGTATTGAGCTTGTTCAAAGGAGGTTGGCCCATCAAAGTGGCTTATGATCAATAAATTCCTTTTGTGTTTTGATACTTCTATTATTTCATGTATTTTCATTATTTTGTTGCAGGAGATTCCTCTCATCTGGTATCAGAGCGCTTTCTTGGGCTCGTTGGGTGGAATTTTTGCCAATTTTTTTTTGCAGTGGCCTATGGGTGATGTGATTATTGCAGTAGTTCTTTTTTCTTTGCATCTTTATTATTCATTTCAATTGCAGGTTCAGATCATGGAATAATCCCTATCCGCTTAATTGTGGGAAGTGCCTGGGCATAGCCCTAAAACTCATTGTGAGGAGTACCACAAGAACCCTGAATTAGCTGGCCCATTGAGAGGACCTGCCAGCGAAAAGGGCAACACCCCCTACCTGATTGACTAGTTCCCATCCGTGAGGTAAACCAAGAGCTATCGTTTGTGGCAAAGCAGTCATCAGTTTTACCTAAGCCGTGGAGTGAGGGGTACTGCCCCAATACGCAAGCCTTTAGACAACATTGGTAGCCGAGTGAATCCCCTGAACCTTTAGGAAACCAAACATACCTAGGGTCCATATCTATTGCTAGTTGATAAATCACAGATTGCATCTATCCAGATCTGTTACAGATCCTTTCCAGGAAAAAAAAAAAAACCATCCTACCATAATCTATTATGAATATATGAGTTGTGGCATGAAATTATTGCCACAACTACATTTCATAATATTATGAAGTTGGCACTTCTAAATCAGATAGAAGATGCTTGGATGATTAAGTTAGTACTTGATGTATAAAAAATAATAATAGTAGCCATAGTGGTTATTATAGATCACCCCACATCATTGATGTAGAAGAAGAAAATAAATGAAGACTTTAAAAAAACTTAATCTTTTGCAACAAATAAACTTGAGAATACATTTTCTAACATTATGGGTATATATTTGGACATCAAATATGTGACCATACCACTTGAAAGACATGACTTAAATTCTGAAATGGCCCCTTTCTCATTAATACAAACCTCAATTCAACCCTTCCAAGCATATCACACCACTCGCAGATACCTCCACAAATGTTATATGCAATAAGTATGCTTTACAAAGATATAAAATATACATAGATCTAGGAAAAAAGAATCATTGATTGCTTTGTATCTATACGGAGCCAATTGAAACACAAAATTTCAGCAAAGACATTTAAGATGTAACCAATTAACATTAGTTTTATAAACCATACCCTCTTCCACATTTTAACTGCAATGAAAAAGAAGCAAGATTCTGTGCTTCCTTTTTTAAATTAAAAGATTAGCTATAGGTGGCTATAAGGGTGCCTCATTCACTAGGATATGTTACCGAAAGAATTTAATTTTTTTACCCACTTTGTGAGATTATAATTGATATTTCAATACATCCCCATGACTAGAAAACCATGTCTAAAGTGTGGTGCTTGAGCACATGAACATCGTAAACTTTAGTTCTAGACTAAATTGTTCTTTGCATAAGGGGGATTCTCATGGTTTCAAATTGCTTAAGAAACCTAAACACAACAGAAGCACAAGAGTCTTGCATGTGTACAAGTGCTATGCTGAAATATATTTTTGAACATGTTTAAAAATGTGGTCACTAAAATATTTATAGTAGATTTGAGTTTATCGAATTCCAAAATTGTATTATTGAGCAAGGGTTGTAGGGATGGTTGATTATAAGGCCCAAGTGAGGGTGCTAAGCTTTCTATCCAAAATGAAACCTTTCAGAAGGAATCTGTGGCATGTGGCCTAGCACCATAAATCAAATTTAAGTCTAAAAACAAATTCTCTTCAAAACATAAATATATAGCATTAAAGACATCTTTAGTTGGAAATTGGTTTGTATGCAGTGTATTGTGTTGTATAGTTCTTTTGGATCAGATTGTTTTGTTTGTTTGGAACTTAGAAAAAGTACAAAGTTTGTTCCAGAAGTGTTGTAGAAATTAATGATATCATTTGACTTTGATAATATTGTCTAAATGAGGGGAAAACTAATTATGGACATGAGAAAAAGTTGTAAGCAAAATATGTGTATCCTTGTATTAATATAGTTGTGATCGTATATTGGGTATTGCCATTATCAATGTCAAAACAATGTTCATATATTATATATTGCCATTATCAATGTCAATACAATATATTGGATATTGCTACAACAACATCGATTAGGAAAGAATAAAGAATACCCTAATGAATTTTAAGGTGTGTAGATAAATGAAACAAAGAAATATGTATATCGATATAAATTTACCTGACTAGAGTTGTAGTGCCAAGAAGGCATGGTGGAGAGCATGAAAGGGCTTCAAGAGGATATCTTGTGATGAATTAAAAAAAAAAAAATTGTAGTAACATAAATATGAAAAAATATACACTGAAACCACGGACCACCCCGGCAGGAAAGATGCCCTAAAAAATAATCAAAACAGAACACAGATTTTATTTGTTTTTTAACAACTTATCAGCCAGAATCATTTTAAAGATACTAAGACATCCCGATAACAACACTATGCTTCAATGTCAAGTGTCCCCTTCCTCTCATACGACCCATCACATTATTTGCCATTTTTACGCTCCATACTCCCTTGCTTATCAAAATATTCGCAGAGAAATGTCCATGCCCTATTCCAAAGCTCCCGTATTGGCGCAGTTAACAAACATGTTGGCGAAGGTTGCGGAATTTGGCTTTGCACCTGCCAATTGCATTGGTTGAAAATTTCCAAAGCCTTTTCAACAAATCCATTTTGTGCATATCCTGCAATCATTGCAGTCTATAACATAACATTTATTCCAGGCATTCTATCAAAAAAATAACCTGCCCTGCCTGTAGTTCTACGCAACTAAATCCCAAGCAAGTTTCGAGTAAATTTACGAGAAGAGAGACTTGTGTGCTGAGATGGTCATCACAAACAGGCCCAAGAAGCAAATATTTCAAAATCATAAACACATAAAAAAGGCAATTAAGCTTATTAAAAACTTATTTTAGAAGTGTAAGAGTTGCATGATCTCCTCTTTGCATTTGAGGGCCGGAGATGGGCGTACGAGCCACACTGCCTGCCTGTGCCGAAATGGGCGCTTTGGAACACAGTTTGGAAAACCATCAAAGGATAGAATAAGGGGAATTTTTGTCAGATATTATTGTTGCAACTGCCCTCTGCCTGCAGCTCCCTGACTGGTGGATGGGTAATCCATGCCAGATACAATTGGCAAAGCATGCCACAAATGCCAATGTATGCTGCAAGTGATGTTATGCAAGTAATAACATCACAATCATACAATTCTAATCAAAACAAAACAGTACAACTAATTACCATATCAAAGCTGTGCGCCCATTAGTACATTATAAAATATTCACATCACAAACATACAGTTCTAAACAGACAAACTCCAATCATACTTATGGATCCAAGTAATCATGTTGTAAACGGACAAACTCCAATCATACATATGGATCCAAGTTATCAATCTATTATCAGCTATACGTTAAGTTGTAAAGACACAGTACATTGCCATAATCCCAAAACAAGTCATCTCAATGTCTGTTGTACCCACCCCATCGCATAGAGTTTTAAACAAAACAAACTGCAATAGTCAAGAAACAGTATATTGCCATAATCCCATAACAATCCATCTCAATGTTTGTACCCACCCCATCACATACAGTTTTAAACAAAACAAAACTCCTATATCATTTGCATGGCAAATATGTTAACCATAAATATCTATTCTAGGAGAGAAATTTACATCAATTATGTTAATGCCTAGTATACTATCATAATCCACAATAGAAAATACATGTAAAGATGACAATAAAAAGAAATCCGAATTCTAAATTTTATTGCCACCCAGGGCACAAATTCTAGCTTCATCTGGCTTGGCTGAAATACAAGGAAACCATATTCCATTTAATATAAATCCATGCTACGAAGGCACACATATAGAAGGTCTATATTAAAAGGTAAAAACTTATTTACCCACAACTCAGACACAAGAAATAAGCCCGCCAGATGCAATAGAACAGCCTAAAGCCCGCCACGAAGACGAAGCACAAGGTGGAGGGTTGACTCCTTCTGAATGTTATAATCAGCAAGAGTACGCCCATCTTCAAGCTGCTTACCAGCAAAAATCAACCTCTGTTGATCAGGAGGAATGCCTTCTTTGTCCTGTATCTTGGCCTTTACATTATCGATAGTGTCAGAGCTTTCCACCTCCAAAGTGATAGTCTTCCCAGTCAAGGTCTTAACAAAAATTTGCATACCACCTCTGAGTCGAAGTACAAGATGTAGAGTGGATTCCTTTTGAATGTTATAATCAGCTAATGTCCGACCATCTTCAAGCTGTTTTCCAGCAAAGATGAGCCTCTGCTGGTCTGGGGGAATTCCCTCCTTATCCTGGATCTTGGCCTTCACATTGTCAATGGTGTCTGAGCTCTCCACTTCAAGAGTAATGGTCTTCCCAGTTAGGGTTTTGACAAAAATTTGCATACCTCCTCTTAGACGGAGTACAAGGTGGAGAGTGGATTCTTTCTGAATGTTATAATCAGCCAATGTTCGTCCATCTTCAAGCTGTTTACCCGCAAAGATGAGCCTCTGCTGGTCAGGAGGGATGCCCTCCTTGTCCTGGATCTTAGCTTTCACATTGTCAATGGTGTCAGAGCTTTCAACTTCCAGTGTAATGGTCTTTCCTGTCAGGGTTTTCACAAATATTTGCATACCGCCCCTCAAACGGAGCACAAGATGGAGGGTAGATTCCTTCTGAATGTTATAATCAGCCAATGTTCTGCCATCTTCCAGCTGCTTTCCAGCAAAGATGAGCCTCTGCTGATCCGGAGGAATTCCTTCCTTGTCTTGGATCTTGGCTTTGACATTGTCAATGGTATCTGAACTTTCCACTTCCAAGGTTATGGTCTTCCCAGTCAAGGTTTTCACAAAGATTTGCATGCCTCCCCTGAGTCGGAGTACCAGGTGGAGGGTGGACTCCTTTTGGATGTTGTAATCTGCCAGGGTACGCCCATCCTCGAGCTGTTTGCCAGCAAAGATGAGCCTCTGCTGATCTGGGGGAATTCCTTCCTTGTCCTGGATCTTGGCTTTTACATTGTCAATAGTGTCAGAACTCTCAACCTCGAGAGTGATGGTCTTGCCAGTCAGTGTCTTGACAAAGATCTGCATCTTTAGGCTACACAGTAATACTGGAAACCTGCAAAATCAATATAATGAAACCTGAAAAACAGAAGCTTACGCTATGTGAATTGCGATAGAGATGATGGAATAGAATAATTACCGAAATGGAAGAGAGTTATATGTATTTATATCGCCGTGAAAGAGCAATCCCTTCGCCAGTCGGCGTGTAATAGAAGATTCGCTTCGACCGTTCAATGAGACGTGTCTACTAAGATTCCAAGTTTAATCAAACTTCTTTTGTAAGTAAAATACAATCAGATTTATCAAATCTAAAGAAATTTTTGGGCAAAGCATTTAACTAGCGAAATGAGCAAGATATCATGTAAACTAGTAATTGGATCTATAAGTTCAATGGGCATGCCGATAGTTTTATTATTATATTGAAATAGGGTTAGAGTTAAATAATTTTACAATAGTATGAGCTTGAGTTATAATAAATAAATTTCTTATAGCAAGTATTAATCATAGACATCTTTTTTATTTTTATTATTTGTTAATTTATTTTTATTTTATATTCTTGTAATGTTTTATATGAATCCCACATAATTGTTTTACTTCTTCATTATTGAGTTATAATAAGTTTGAGAAGAACATATATTATTATTATTATTATTATTTCTATTATTCCATGTAAGATAATGCCTATAACAATGTTTTTTTTAATATTTTATTATCCAATGACATTTAAAGGATGGACATAGGATAAAATTTCAATGATTTCACCAAACAATA
Source organism: Cunninghamia lanceolata (assembly GCA_027924645.1). NCBI lineage: Eukaryota > Viridiplantae > Streptophyta > Pinopsida > Cupressales > Cupressaceae > Cunninghamia > Cunninghamia lanceolata. The sequence continues at coordinate 14,440,404 of BSBN01000854.1, forward strand.
TATATGGAATAAATATTTAAATAGAAGAATTTTAAATTTAAATTTCTAAAATTTAAATACAACATATATAATGATTTTATTAGATTTATTATGAAGTTATTGTAAATATGTTAACAATGAATCATTTTAGATGGTATTTCATAGGTAATATTGGACAACAAACCCAAAATGATTTGAAATATATATTTAGTAGTTTGTTTTTTAGTGATTTTTTATAGACATTTTTTTTTGAGACGATCCTCATCTTGCTTATGTAGGGTTACATACATATTGTTTTACATACGTTTATATCTTTGAAATGAAAATGCAAGGATTATTTGTAGATTTGACAAACTTCTTACTATTGACATTGTTGTGAAGATGAGTCCTTGTCGTTTAGTGTTTCCAATGTCTATTGTTACTTTGTTCATAGTTAGACCTTGTGCTTTGTAGATTGTAAGTGCCCAATGTCTATTGTCAGTGGCAACCTTGTGTTACTAGTGCAATTGGAACCATTTTTTTTTTCATTTATGTTCCATGCAGGTCCAATGTACCTCTAAAAGTTAACGACAAAAAAATAGAGGTAGACTAGAAATGGTTAACCTATGGAACACAAAATTTAAAATTGTGTTTATGTATTCTAGAGTCCAATATTCTAGAGTAAGATGCCTTATAATAACATATATACAATTTGTGCTCATTGGATGAATAGTGATGGGAGCTTCTTCTAGTCCTAAGGCTTCTATTATGAAAATCATAACCTTGAATATTGATTTCCCAACAATTAAATTTATCATAGTCTCCATCATTTCAAGCCACCTGGTAGAATGCTGAACTCTCTATGATTGAAATTATCATAGTCTTGATAAAAAAAATGTATAGAGCTTTTGGCTATTACTGCATTGCTTTTATTGAATCAACGTTTTGGATCACACTCCGTGATCCATCATCAGGATGAAAAGAAGAGAAATAGTGAGATGTGCTTGCAGAGATAGTTCCTTAAAAAGAGAGAGAAGTGTGGGATCGAAGTTTATTCTGATAAGATGAGATTAAGAGAGGGATGAGAAAAAGAGCCTCTACCACATAAGAGATAAAAAATAAAATAAAAACCTCCTAAAAGTAGAAAGAAGCAATAATAAAAAAAGGGGAAATTAAGATAAGGAAGGCGGATAAAATGAAATCATAGCACAAAATAACTTGAGATCAAAAAGGGGGGGTAAATTAATAAAAGAAGCCATCGGATACAAAAATAGGACTAAAGACCAAAATATGAAGAGGAAGGAAACAGAAGCATGGAGGGGGAAAGAATGGAAAAAGAGAAAGGAGGAAAGGCATAAAATATCTATGGAAGGACATGTATAAATAAGTGGTACATAGAAAAATAAGTAAATAGATTATATATATATATATATATGAGTAATAAAGGCACAAATAGAAGATATAAAGGTACAAAAACTTATAAGCAACATGAATAGATTTTATGAATGATAAATATAAAAGAAAGAAAGAATATAAGGAATAACCACTCAAAATACACAAGGGATAAGAAAGAGTGGACCAAGGTTAAAGATTGAAAAATTATTCAATCTTTAACCCTGGTCCACTCTTTCTTATCCCTTATGTATTTTGAGTGGTTATTCCTTATATTCTTTCTTTTATACTTATTCATTTATAAAATGTATTCATGTTGTTTATATGTTTATAAGTTTTTGTACCTTTATATTTATTTCTATCTGCATTTCTTCTATTTGTGCCTTTATTACTCATATATATATATAAAATCTATTTACTTATTTTGCTATGTACCACTTATTTATACATGTCCTTCCATAGGATATTTTATGCTTTTCCTCCTTTCTCTTTTTCCATTCTTTCCCCCTCCATGCTTCTGTTTCCTTCCTCTTTATATTTTGGTCTTTAGTACGATTTTTGTATCCGATGGCTTCTTTTATTTATTTACCCCCCCTTTTTGATCTCAAGTTATTTTGTGCTATGATTTCATTTTATCCTCCTTCCTTATCTTAATTTCCCCTTTTTTATTATTGCTTCTTTCTACTTTTAGGAGGTTTTTATTTTATTTTTTATCTCTTATGTGGTAGAGGCTCTTTTTCTCATCCCTCTCTTAATCTCATCTTATCAGAATAAACTTCGTTCCCACACTTCTCTCTCTTTTTAAGGAACTATCTCTGCAAGCACATCTCACTATTTCTCTTCTTTTCATCCTGATGATGGATCATGGAGTGTGATCCAAAACGTTGATTCAATAAAAGCAATGCAGTAATAGCCAAAAGCTCTATACATTTTTTTTTATCAAGACTATGATAATTTCAATCATTAAGAGTTCAACATTCTAAACTTTGTGCCCACACTTCTCTCTCTTTTTAAGGAACTATCTCTATAAACACATCTCACTATTTCTCTTCTTTTCATCCTGATGATGGATCACAGAGTATTATGCGAAACGTCAATTCAAAAAAAGCAACACAGTAATAGCCAGAAGCTCTATACATTTTTGATATCATGGACTGTGAAAATATCATGTCTATAATAGTCTTGATCGTTTCAAGCCACCTACTAGCATACTAAGAATAATAAATCTAGAACATCATATGGAAGAGCTGGTGGATCTTTTGGGTCTATTGTTATGGTTACCATAGAACTTTGAAACCTTAACTTGTTTGAAGTTTATTTCTAAATTCTATGAAAATGAACATAAAAACACAATGTAGATCATTAGAAAGAGTCATGCCTCCAATTGGGATGCCATGAGCAGGTTGAAATTTATTGAAGAGCATAGACAAATTATGTTCCTATTACGAGCTACTTTATAAGTATAGATTTATATATCATCATCTCATTTTTCACACATCAAAACACTACCCAACATGTTTTTTTTTTTTTTGAAATGAAGGTGTAATAATATTAGGAATATGAAGGCTAGCATATAAAATCATGAAATTATGTGAAAAGAGTAGCCTTTTTACTTCGTTTAATTTACATCTAAGTGCATACAATCAAAGTAAGTGTATATTTAAATGTATCATCATCTCGTTTTCACACATTCAAACACTACCCAACATGTAAAATTTATTGAAATGAAGGTGCAATAATATTACAAATAGGAAAGTTAGCACATAAAATCATTAAATAGTGAGAAAGGGGCAATATTTTTCATTTAATTTACACCTAAGTGTCTACAATCAAAGGAAGTATAGATTTACATATTGTTAAGCTCTCCATATTTGTTGTTCTCCTAATCATCGTTAGAAGATGCCTCTTATGGTAATAGTTTGTAATCACTATCATAGAGAAATATATTGATTTCAATTTAGATGGTGGATTTCATTGCATGAAGAGTCGAAGTGCCTAAGTGTGCATGTAAACATTTGAATGACAATGTTATAGAGGGAATGTGGAGTTTGATATAGTAGTTGCAATGGATATGTTGTTCAAGCCATTGTTGTGTTTGGATTAGTTGATTATCTTCCATTTCATTAGCCTTTACTAACTTTAGAAATTGTAAACTAAGTTTTCCTATTAGATTGATGTTGTTGATAACAACTAGGTAGATGATCATTACCTTGTATATGCAATTTCCAAGAAAGAGATCACAAAGTTCTTGGTATAAGCTATAAGACCATCCAGTTAGATCTCAAATTTATATTTTTGAAGGTTCATTGTGCAAATCAAGATTCATCCTAACCTTATGGTCATATTTGAATTTGAATAGCTCATTATAAGAGTGATTTTACTCTCTCTAGGGCCTTGTAATATTCTTGTCATCTTGTCTATAAGGAGATAAGGAACTTGGAGTTCTACAATTTTGAGGAGCACTTGATCTAGAAGTAGATTGTGATCAATTGATAGGAAGTTTGAAACCCATGATTCTTCATCTTGGTACATGGTAATTAATATTAGACCGTAAGGTTTGTATATTATCACCTACAACATAGGAAAAACAAGTTATGCAATGTTGTGCTTGTAAATGTGACAAAAGCATTTTTCCCAATTAAAATTACCTATAACATTGAATAAACAAGTTGTTACATGGTGTGGTTTTAAATGTAATAGAGGTAATTTTTCAAATAAACACACCAAATAACTATGTCTTGGGGTTCAATCAAAATAGTTAGACATGTAATGCTTGGAGATCAAGTCTTACAATAGCTAGTTAGAACAATATACAAATACATGAGTTCAATCACATGGCAAACAATACTTCAACCTAATATAATTGAGATTTGCATTTACTTTTTTGTATTGAATAACCAAGTTGTGCGTGCATGTGTGAATTGATTCACCCTTCCAATTTCCTTCAATGTTAACAAAAGTGATAGATGTATCAAGATTATGGTTGATTTGGCACCTAAAACAAACATTGGTCTATAAATGATTTGATATGTAAACCTCTAGACATATTGCTTGAAGTAAGCCATTGCTCTGTTGCTAGTTAAATGTTTATAATCTCAATAGAGATAACTCTAGTCCCAATTTCTATATGTGAGCTCTCCTTTAAAGAAATTCATTATCCTTTTTTCATTGCTTTAGGAATGTAGGCATAAGAGCACTTTTAGAGTTAGAGACCTCTATGACTATGTCAATGTTAAATTGAAATGTCTTTCTTGGATCAATCATAATGTATCACCTTAGCAAGTTAGGAATTTTATTGTGTGGTTGTCAAGTGACTTGGTTAATATACAATGCAAATAGAGGTAGACTAAAAATGGTTAACCTAACATTGGAAAAATATAATACAATTAATCCAAACAAAAGAATTATACAAAATGGCAAGGGTAATTTTCAACCCTCCTCTCCCATTTCCTATTGGTCAAGCATCTTTTTATTTACTTGAAGTGTTCCTCACCTTTTGTTTTTCTCTTTCTCTAGCTCCTCCAACATTTCATTTCATACATATATAGGTTTATGAAAACAATTCAATTAAACATCCATGCTATCATAAAATAAGTCTTTGAAAGATACCCCAATAGTGTATATAAGCAATGATCTCCATTTGCAATCTATGCATCTAATTCTACAAAGACGACATCATAGTCTAGATTGCCAAATATTCAAAACAGAAACAAAACCATTTTTTTTCTTTCTATAAACTGATAATAAAACCTTGTTCCTTCATTATTAGTGCAAGTATGATATGGTGCACACTATTATAGTGCAAGCAGGTATTTTTTGAAATATTGCATTTAGCATCACCAGAAATCTCCACAAGAACATTTTTGCCTATTTAAAATGATGCAAGTTCATTTCACATCTCTCACAACAATTTATCTTGCAACAATCTTGGAGATAAATTTTGTTACAATGTGGCATGAACACATACTTGCAGGTTCTTAACAACTCTAATAGTTGTTCTAGGGGACACATCTAACAAACCAAAAGCAATTTCCAACTTTTCATTATGGTGGCAGAGCAATAATTCTTTTTCCTCCTTTTCCACATCACTAAGTAAATGTCTTGAACTTGGAGAATACCCTATTACGTTCATCTCCTGAGACAATTTCTCCAACTTTGCATAGATCTCTTGTGTAGATATGGATGCAATCTATCTCTTACACAAAAATTACATGTCATTTTATGGCCTTCAATCCAACTACATCCAAGGATCTTTTTAATTCCTTTTATCTTTTATCAATCTCCTTACCATTTGAACTTCACACCCACTACCCACTACTACATAGATGTTTGAGATCGAACATAAGTCACAACATTTTTAGGATCCAAATCAAAAAGCAATGTCACTGTAAATACTCCTAAGCCTATATCCATATGCGATATGGAGGCACCAAGAAAACACATCCACACAATCACCAAAATTTTAATTGGCATCTTAATGATAAAGTTTAGGGTGTCCTCAAGATACCCAACATGAGCAAGGAGGTCAACCATGCACACATAATGATCAATTATAGATGTAATGTAATAAAGGTTGTGATTGAAGTATGTACAACCCTCATCTACTAAACCTGAATGACTATGTGCACATAGAACACAAGCAAATCTTATAATGTCAGGGTATGTTCCAAAGTGCTTCATTAATTTAAACATTTTGAGAGTATCCTTGTAAAATCCATTTTGTGCATATCCTGCAATCATCTCATTCCATGAGACCACATTTCTTTGAGACATTTTATCAAACAGTTCACGTGCCTTGTCTATGCTTCCACATTTTCCATACATGTCTACTGAAGCATTTCCAACTATAATATTTGACAAAAATCCCCCTTCCATTATGCTTTGATGGATGTCCATACCTATTCTAAAGCTCTCATTTTGGCATAGTAATTGCCAATTTCATTTGTTCGGAAGTCTCTAAAGCTTTGTCAACAAATCCATTTGTTCATATCTTGTAATCATGGCATCCCATGAGACCACATTTATTTGAGGCATTTTGTCAAACAATTCACGTGCCTTGTCTATGCTTCCATATTTTGTAAGCATGTCTACCAGAGGGGTTGCAACTACTACATCTGACAAAAGTCCTCTATCCTTTGTGCTTTGATGGATGTCCATACCCGATTCCAAAGATCCCTTTTTAGCACAGGCCGGAAGTATGCTAGGAAATGTAAACTGATAAGGTTGCAGACCTATTTGTTGCATATCATTTTTTATGTGATAAGAAACCTTACCATCATCCCAAAAACTTCTGCAATGCGAGAACTTTGACAGTGAGTTGAGTTATGCGCACTGGGTGGGAGAAACAATTTAAAAAAACTTAACTTTACCATATGCTGAAGTGCGATGGGAAATGGAATGGGAGTGTAGGAATAAATGAAAGTTAGATGGTGGTGCTTTTTGGCTTAGTTTAAACTCAAATCAACTAGTTATTACAGGAATTTCTTAATATTTTGAATATTACCGTGTTTTCACTGTAATTCTATTGTTTTGTGAAAAACAAAAGTAGGTATAGTTTTTGGTTTAGTTATGAGTCCAAGAGCAATCTATGTGTGGGCATTTGAAGATATGAATGAAAGAGAGGATGTGTATATCTACATCAATGTCTCCTCAGTCTCCTTGCATTTAAAACCTTTTGGATTGTCAAACATGCTCACCTCATTTTGGATTAGACTGATGGTTTACACATTTGGAACGAAGTAAATTTTGCATTAGAATGATGGTGATGGTGTTGACATTTGACATTGACATTGATTGAGACTATCAAAAAAAATTTCTACAATTTAGAAGAAGAGAAGATTTGATTGAATGGCATATGCTGACAGTCTGCTTTTAATGCGTACTCCAAAACTTTTGGATTAAACACTCCCGCCTTTACACAGTCTAATTTGGGATTGCCAACAAAAATTTAATTTAGACTATAGATGGTGTGTCGGCAATGTGAATTTATAATTCACTATAGAGTAATATGGTGTGGCATTCTTAATTTAATGCCAAAAGATTGTAACTCATATTGGTGGGTGAAATAGATAACAGGAATAAATGTTTTCCTTCTAGATTGTAGTTGGAGAGCATTTGTAATAGGACTAAATGTTCTCCATCTAGATTGTAGTTGCCAGAGAGTGTGGTGCAGCGAGTGTGATTACCGTACTTGTGGTTTACTATATAAATCAGATATCCAAACATCTAGAAGATTTCCAATGTAAATGGCAAAGAGGGTTCCTTTTAGATTTTTATTTGACATTAAATCTCATTACCTAATAGTTAGTCACCTCATTGTCTTGGTAGTTGCAGATGTCTTATCAAACCAAAGCACACTGTAAAGGTTACTGGTAGATATTGGCCTCACTTAATATGTTCATTGATTATCTTCATGTTCAAGGAAGTTTGACTTTTTACTACACTTTAGTTTCAAATTAGATCTCAAGCTCAGAACTTAACGTATCTCTTACCATTAGTTTAAATTGGTAATCATTTCATGGTTACACCGACATTGTTTAAACTAGTAATCATTTCACCGTATGATGTTTGAATTACTTTAAAAATTTTTAAAGTATTTCAATATACAACAAAGTCATGCAAATAAATGGAGATCCGACCACCAAAGAAATGATTTGTAGGATATTTTATTAGTTCCTGCCACTGCCAGGATTACTTATGCATCGGTTAGATACAATTTTTCCAACCCACTCAACCAATTGTTAAGCAGAATTAAAAAAAAGAGCAAAGACACTATAGTTTGTAATTTATTTTATTTTATTCTAAAACTTGGAAAATGTTATTTATCTTGTTTTCTATTGGGCAAATCCTCAAACAGTAAGGGGGATTTTTTTTTAATATTTAAAAGAAAAATAATTCCGTGGTGGACAATTAGAATTGCCATTAATGAAAAAACACAATTAGAATTGTCATTAATGAAATATTTATTCGTTATAAATGTATAGAGTACATGATGTGACAGAAATGTATCAAGACATTGAATGTTTTTGTAAAAGATCTTTGCTAAAATCTTCAAATTAATATGCCATGTTGAGAGCACTCTTATAGATGTTTAGAATGAACTGTCTGAGAACAGAACCAACTTGAGACACTGAGAACCAGTGGAGAAGCTGGTGAGAACCGGTGAAGAAGCTGCTAAGAACCTGAACTAGTAGTTGTTGAATCTCTTTGTGGGCCTGCAAAATAAGGTTTGTAATTTGTTAACTCCCTGAATGTGATTTCAAATTTTAGAAATTACCAATGGAGCAACTATTATCTAATCACCTCCTATTTACTAGATATATCTTTTTTTCATTAGAACCAATACCTTTTTTGAATTAATGTCTAAAATGATAGATAGATATTGAGACAAAAAAAAAGTATTTTATAGTATTGTATTTTACCTGCAAGAACCACATCTGGCAGCTTCACAAGGTTCAGTGATATCAAGTCAGGGACCAATAATCTGGAGGGTAAAAAGTTTAGGTAAAAACATAGGGCTTATTACAGAGTAAAGGGTAATTATCGCAGAAAGTCAGATAGTAATAATTAAAGATTCACATGTCCATACGCTTTTAAGAGAAAAAAACACAATGTATTTGTTGGATATTTTTTCTGGTGTGTAACAGAATTACAAAGTTGTCAATTGACAATGACAGGATTAACATATGATGGAATTACTACTCCATTCTTTCTTCCATTTTCACTTCGCCTAGCTTAGGAAATTCAATTTCAGCGAGATCTTTGGACACATTCATTAACAAACTCCGTTAATTTGAACAAAAAAGAAAAACTTAAATCTAATTTAAAATTCTTAAAAAACCATTCATTTTGAAGCAAATTCGCACAAAATAGATCTAACATGAAAAGAGTTGGACAGAATGTAACCCTCGTGAGCTATTGCTACGATAAAAATGTTGTAATGCGTTCGAATCCTCAGGGCTTCAAAAAATCTCTGATTTTTAATTTTTCATCCACAACCACAACACACCCATAAACTCAAATCAAATGTTCTTCAAATGTAATGCTACAAAGCTTCATAGGTGTGCCAGCCAGGGTCTTTCACATTCAAAATTTTTCACAAAATACCCAATATTTCTCTAACGCCACTGGAAAAAGCAATGGAGGTTTAGGGTTATCAGCGACTGTCATCCTGAAATAAGATTCAAGTGGAATAGACGAGCTTACTGGTGTAAGGACAGAGATAAATGCAATTTCAAGCAAGGACATGCCATCCAAATTACTCACAAATCTGCAAACAAAAGGGTGTTAAAAACAAATTGAAAGAAAACCAATGTTCCCGCATTTACATATAACCTCAAAATCTATTTAGCATATACATTGTATATGGTTCGGTCAGTTCAGTTTCAACTGTCAGTTATATGTAACCATACAACTATTGTAACTGTCACTGTTAACTCCCTCTCATAGTTTATATACATGTTTGAATCTACAATTTGTTAAGAACATGTGTATAACCCTTCTCTTTACTTTGTTAGTATATTGTGGTTGGATGCATATGCTTTGTAAGTCATCTTGTGACTATAATGTATTATACCACATTCATGGGGAGTAATAGTTGTTTAGATTAGACTTAGTATATAAGTAAGTGTTGAAGCCAATGAAGGCATCCACGACTTTATTGTATTGAGCTTGTTCAAAGGAGGTTGGCCCATCAAAGTGGCTTATGATCAATAAATTCCTTTTGTGTTTTGATACTTCTATTATTTCATGTATTTTCATTATTTTGTTGCAGGAGATTCCTCTCATCTGGTATCAGAGCGCTTTCTTGGGCTCGTTGGGTGGAATTTTTGCCAATTTTTTTTTGCAGTGGCCTATGGGTGATGTGATTATTGCAGTAGTTCTTTTTTCTTTGCATCTTTATTATTCATTTCAATTGCAGGTTCAGATCATGGAATAATCCCTATCCGCTTAATTGTGGGAAGTGCCTGGGCATAGCCCTAAAACTCATTGTGAGGAGTACCACAAGAACCCTGAATTAGCTGGCCCATTGAGAGGACCTGCCAGCGAAAAGGGCAACACCCCCTACCTGATTGACTAGTTCCCATCCGTGAGGTAAACCAAGAGCTATCGTTTGTGGCAAAGCAGTCATCAGTTTTCCCTAAGCCGTGGAGTGAGGGGTACTGCCCCAATACGCAAGCCTTTAGACAACATTGGTAGCCGAGTGAATCCCCTGAACCTTTAGGAAACCAAACATACCTAGGGTCCATATCTATTGCTAGTTGATAAATCACAGATTGCATCTATCCAGATCTGTTACAGATCCTTTCCAGGAAAAAAAAAAAAACCATCCTACCATAATCTATTATGAATATATGAGTTGTGGCATGAAATTATTGCCACAACTACATTTCATAATATTATGAAGTTGGCACTTCTAAATCAGATAGAAGATGCTTGGATGATTAAGTTAGTACTTGATGTATAAAAAATAATAATAGTAGCCATAGTGGTTATTATAGATCACCCCACATCATTGATGTAGAAGAAGAAAATAAATGAAGACTTTAAAAAAACTTAATCTTTTGCAACAAATAAACTTGAGAATACATTTTCTAACATTATGGGTATATATTTGGACATCAAATATGTGACCATACCACTTGAAAGACATGACTTAAATTCTGAAATGGCCCCTTTCTCATTAATACAAACCTCAATTCAACCCTTCCAAGCATATCACACCACTCGCAGATACCTCCACAAATGTTATATGCAATAAGTATGCTTTACAAAGATATAAAATATACATAGATCTAGGAAAAAAGAATCATTGATTGCTTTGTATCTATACGGAGCCAATTGAAACACAAAATTTCAGCAAAGACATTTAAGATGTAACCAATTAACATTAGTTTTATAAACCATACCCTCTTCCACATTTTAACTGCAATGAAAAAGAAGCAAGATTCTGTGCTTCCTTTTTTAAATTAAAAGATTAGCTATAGGTGGCTATAAGGGTGCCTCATTCACTAGGATATGTTACCGAAAGAATTTAATTTTTTTACCCACTTTGTGAGATTATAATTGATATTTCAATACATCCCCATGACTAGAAAACCATGTCTAAAGTGTGGTGCTTGAGCACATGAACATCGTAAACTTTAGTTCTAGACTAAATTGTTCTTTGCATAAGGGGGATTCTCATGGTTTCAAATTGCTTAAGAAACCTAAACACAACAGAAGCACAAGAGTCTTGCATGTGTACAAGTGCTATGCTGAAATATATTTTTGAACATGTTTAAAAATGTGGTCACTAAAATATTTATAGTAGATTTGAGTTTATCGAATTCCAAAATTGTATTATTGAGCAAGGGTTGTAGGGATGGTTGATTATAAGGCCCAAGTGAGGGTGCTAAGCTTTCTATCCAAAATGAAACCTTTCAGAAGGAATCTGTGGCATGTGGCCTAGCACCATAAATCAAATTTAAGTCTAAAAACAAATTCTCTTCAAAACATAAATATATAGCATTAAAGACATCTTTAGTTGGAAATTGGTTTGTATGCAGTGTATTGTGTTGTATAGTTCTTTTGGATCAGATTGTTTTGTTTGTTTGGAACTTAGAAAAAGTACAAAGTTTGTTCCAGAAGTGTTGTAGAAATTAATGATATCATTTGACTTTGATAATATTGTCTAAATGAGGGGAAAACTAATTATGGACATGAGAAAAAGTTGTAAGCAAAATATGTGTATCCTTGTATTAATATAGTTGTGATCGTATATTGGGTATTGCCATTATCAATGTCAAAACAATGTTCATATATTATATATTGCCATTATCAATGTCAATACAATATATTGGATATTGCTACAACAACATCGATTAGGAAAGAATAAAGAATACCCTAATGAATTTTAAGGTGTGTAGATAAATGAAACAAAGAAATATGTATATCGATATAAATTTACCTGACTAGAGTTGTAGTGCCAAGAAGGCATGGTGGAGAGCATGAAAGGGCTTCAAGAGGATATCTTGTGATGAATTAAAAAAAAAAAAATTGTAGTAACATAAATATGAAAAAATATACACTGAAACCACGGACCACCCCGGCAGGAAAGATGCCCTAAAAAATAATCAAAACAGAACACAGATTTTATTTGTTTTTTAACAACTTATCAGCCAGAATCATTTTAAAGATACTAAGACATCCCGATAACAACACTATGCTTCAATGTCAAGTGTCCCCTTCCTCTCATACGACCCATCACATTATTTGCCATTTTTACGCTCCATACTCCCTTGCTTATCAAAATATTCGCAGAGAAATGTCCATGCCCTATTCCAAAGCTCCCGTATTGGCGCAGTTAACAAACATGTTGGCGAAGGTTGCGGAATTTGGCTTTGCACCTGCCAATTGCATTGGTTGAAAATTTCCAAAGCCTTTTCAACAAATCCATTTTGTGCATATCCTGCAATCATTGCAGTCTATAACATAACATTTATTCCAGGCATTCTATCAAAAAAATAACCTGCCCTGCCTGTAGTTCTACGCAACTAAATCCCAAGCAAGTTTCGAGTAAATTTACGAGAAGAGAGACTTGTGTGCTGAGATGGTCATCACAAACAGGCCCAAGAAGCAAATATTTCAAAATCATAAACACATAAAAAAGGCAATTAAGCTTATTAAAAACTTATTTTAGAAGTGTAAGAGTTGCATGATCTCCTCTTTGCATTTGAGGGCCGGAGATGGGCGTACGAGCCACACTGCCTGCCTGTGCCGAAATGGGCGCTTTGGAACACAGTTTGGAAAACCATCAAAGGATAGAATAAGGGGAATTTTTGTCAGATATTATTGTTGCAACTGCCCTCTGCCTGCAGCTCCCTGACTGGTGGATGGGTAATCCATGCCAGATACAATTGGCAAAGCATGCCACAAATGCCAATGTATGCTGCAAGTGATGTTATGCAAGTAATAACATCACAATCATACAATTCTAATCAAAACAAAACAGTACAACTAATTACCATATCAAAGCTGTGCGCCCATTAGTACATTATAAAATATTCACATCACAAACATACAGTTCTAAACAGACAAACTCCAATCATACTTATGGATCCAAGTAATCATGTTGTAAACGGACAAACTCCAATCATACATATGGATCCAAGTTATCAATCTATTATCAGCTATACGTTAAGTTGTAAAGACACAGTACATTGCCATAATCCCAAAACAAGTCATCTCAATGTCTGTTGTACCCACCCCATCGCATAGAGTTTTAAACAAAACAAACTGCAATAGTCAAGAAACAGTATATTGCCATAATCCCATAACAATCCATCTCAATGTTTGTACCCACCCCATCACATACAGTTTTAAACAAAACAAAACTCCTATATCATTTGCATGGCAAATATGTTAACCATAAATATCTATTCTAGGAGAGAAATTTACATCAATTATGTTAATGCCTAGTATACTATCATAATCCACAATAGAAAATACATGTAAAGATGACAATAAAAAGAAATCCGAATTCTAAATTTTATTGCCACCCAGGGCACAAATTCTAGCTTCATCTGGCTTGGCTGAAATACAAGGAAACCATATTCCATTTAATATAAATCCATGCTACGAAGGCACACATATAGAAGGTCTATATTAAAAGGTAAAAACTTATTTACCCACAACTCAGACACAAGAAATAAGCCCGCCAGATGCAATAGAACAGCCTAAAGCCCGCCACGAAGACGAAGCACAAGGTGGAGGGTTGACTCCTTCTGAATGTTATAATCAGCAAGAGTACGCCCATCTTCAAGCTGCTTACCAGCAAAAATCAACCTCTGTTGATCAGGAGGAATGCCTTCTTTGTCCTGTATCTTGGCCTTTACATTATCGATAGTGTCAGAGCTTTCCACCTCCAAAGTGATAGTCTTCCCAGTCAAGGTCTTAACAAAAATTTGCATACCACCTCTGAGTCGAAGTACAAGATGTAGAGTGGATTCCTTTTGAATGTTATAATCAGCTAATGTCCGACCATCTTCAAGCTGTTTTCCAGCAAAGATGAGCCTCTGCTGGTCTGGGGGAATTCCCTCCTTATCCTGGATCTTGGCCTTCACATTGTCAATGGTGTCTGAGCTCTCCACTTCAAGAGTAATGGTCTTCCCAGTTAGGGTTTTGACAAAAATTTGCATACCTCCTCTTAGACGGAGTACAAGGTGGAGAGTGGATTCTTTCTGAATGTTATAATCAGCCAATGTTCGTCCATCTTCAAGCTGTTTACCCGCAAAGATGAGCCTCTGCTGGTCAGGAGGGATGCCCTCCTTGTCCTGGATCTTAGCTTTCACATTGTCAATGGTGTCAGAGCTTTCAACTTCCAGTGTAATGGTCTTTCCTGTCAGGGTTTTCACAAATATTTGCATACCGCCCCTCAAACGGAGCACAAGATGGAGGGTAGATTCCTTCTGAATGTTATAATCAGCCAATGTTCTGCCATCTTCCAGCTGCTTTCCAGCAAAGATGAGCCTCTGCTGATCCGGAGGAATTCCTTCCTTGTCTTGGATCTTGGCTTTGACATTGTCAATGGTATCTGAACTTTCCACTTCCAAGGTTATGGTCTTCCCAGTCAAGGTTTTCACAAAGATTTGCATGCCTCCCCTGAGTCGGAGTACCAGGTGGAGGGTGGACTCCTTTTGGATGTTGTAATCTGCCAGGGTACGCCCATCCTCGAGCTGTTTGCCAGCAAAGATGAGCCTCTGCTGATCTGGGGGAATTCCTTCCTTGTCCTGGATCTTGGCTTTTACATTGTCAATAGTGTCAGAACTCTCAACCTCGAGAGTGATGGTCTTGCCAGTCAGTGTCTTGACAAAGATCTGCATCTTTAGGCTACACAGTAATACTGGAAACCTGCAAAATCAATATAATGAAACCTGAAAAACAGAAGCTTACGCTATGTGAATTGCGATAGAGATGATGGAATAGAATAATTACCGAAATGGAAGAGAGTTATATGTATTTATATCGCCGTGAAAGAGCAATCCCTTCGCCAGTCGGCGTGTAATAGAAGATTCGCTTCGACCGTTCAATGAGACGTGTCTACTAAGATTCCAAGTTTAATCAAACTTCTTTTGTAAGTAAAATACAATCAGATTTATCAAATCTAAAGAAATTTTTGGGCAAAGCATTTAACTAGCGAAATGAGCAAGATATCATGTAAACTAGTAATTGGATCTATAAGTTCAATGGGCATGCCAATAGTTTTATTATTATATTGAAATAGGGTTAGAGTTAAATAATTTTACAATAGTATGAGCTTGAGTTATAATAAATAAATTTCTTATAGCAAGTATTAATCATAGACATCTTTTTTATTTTTATTATTTGTTAATTTATTTTTATTTTATATTCTTGTAATGTTTTATATGAATCCCACATAATTGTTTTACTTCTTCATTATTGAGTTATAATAAGTTTGAGAAGAACATATATTATTATTATTATTATTATTTCTATTATTCCATGTAAGATAATGCCTATAACAATGTTTTTTTTAATATTTTATTATCCAATGACATTTAAAGGATGGACATAGGATAAAATTTCAATGATTTCACCAAACAATATATATGGAATAAATATTTAAATAGAAGAATTTTAAATTTAAATTTCTAAAATTTAAATACAACATATATAATGATTTTATTAGATTTATTATGAAGTTATTGTAAATATGTTAACAATGAATCATTTTAGATGGTATTTCATAGGTAATATTGGACAACAAACCCAAAATGATTTGAAATATATATTTAGTAGTTTGTTTTTTAGTGATTTTTTATAGACATTTTTTTTTGAGACGATCCTCATCTTGCTTATGTAGGGTTACATACATATTGTTTTACATACGTTTATATCTTTGAAATGAAAATGCAAGGATTATTTGTAGATTTGACAAACTTCTTACTATTGACATTGTTGTGAAGATGAGTCCTTGTCGTTTAGTGTTTCCAATGTCTATTGTTACTTTGTTCATAGTTAGACCTTGTGCTTTGTAGATTGTAAGTGCCCAATGTCTATTGTCAGTGGCAACCTTGTGTTACTAGTGCAATTGGAACCATTTTTTTTTTCATTTATGTTCCATGCAGGTCCAATGTACCTCTAAAAGTTAACGACAAAAAAATAGAGGTAGACTAGAAATGGTTAACCTATGGAACACAAAATTTAAAATTGTGTTTATGTATTCTAGAGTCCAATATTCTAGAGTAAGATGCCTTATAATAACATATATACAATTTGTGCTCATTGGATGAATAGTGATGGGAGCTTCTTCTAGTCCTAAGGCTTCTATTATGAAAATCATAACCTTGAATATTGATTTCCCAACAATTAAATTTATCATAGTCTCCATCATTTCAAGCCACCTGGTAGAATGCTGAACTCTCTATGATTGAAATTATCATAGTCTTGATAAAAAAAATGTATAGAGCTTTTGGCTATTACTGCATTGCTTTTATTGAATCAACGTTTTGGATCACACTCCGTGATCCATCATCAGGATGAAAAGAAGAGAAATAGTGAGATGTGCTTGCAGAGATAGTTCCTTAAAAAGAGAGAAGTGTGGGATCGAAGTTTATTCTGATAAGATGAGATTAAGAGAGGGATGAGAAAAAGAGCCTCTACCACATAAGAGATAAAAAATAAAATAAAAACCTCCTAAAAGTAGAAAGAAGCAATAATAAAAAAAGGGGAAATTAAGATAAGGAAGGCGGATAAAATGAAATCATAGCACAAAATAACTTGAGATCAAAAAGGGGGGGTAAATTAATAAAAGAAGCCATCGGATACAAAAATAGGACTAAAGACCAAAATATGAAGAGGAAGGAAACAGAAGCATGGAGGGGGAAAGAATGGAAAAAGAGAAAGGAGGAAAGGCATAAAATATCTATGGAAGGACATGTATAAATAAGTGGTACATAGAAAAATAAGTAAATAGATTATATATATATATATGAGTAATAAAGGCACAAATAGAAGATATAAAGGTACAAAAACTTATAAGCAACATGAATAGATTTTATGAATGATAAATATAAAAGAAAGAAAGAATATAAGGAATAACCACTCAAAATACACAAGGGATAAGAAAGAGTGGACCAAGGTTAAAGATTGAAAAATTATTCAATCTTTAACCCTGGTCCACTCTTTCTTATCCCTTATGTATTTTGAGTGGTTATTCCTTATATTCTTTCTTTTATACTTATTCATTTATAAAATGTATTCATGTTGTTTATATGTTTATAAGTTTTTGTACCTTTATATTTATTTCTATCTGCATTTCTTCTATTTGTGCCTTTATTACTCATATATATATATAAAATCTATTTACTTATTTTGCTATGTACCACTTATTTATACATGTCCTTCCATAGGATATTTTATGCTTTTCCTCCTTTCTCTTTTTCCATTCTTTCCCCCTCCATGCTTCTGTTTCCTTCCTCTTTATATTTTGGTCTTTAGTACGATTTTTGTATCCGATGGCTTCTTTTATTTATTTACCCCCCCTTTTTGATCTCAAGTTATTTTGTGCTATGATTTCATTTTATCCTCCTTCCTTATCTTAATTTCCCCTTTTTTATTATTGCTTCTTTCTACTTTTAGGAGGTTTTTATTTTATTTTTTATCTCTTATGTGGTAGAGGCTCTTTTTCTCATCCCTCTCTTAATCTCATCTTATCAGAATAAACTTCGTTCCCACACTTCTCTCTCTTTTTAAGGAACTATCTCTGCAAGCACATCTCACTATTTCTCTTCTTTTCATCCTGATGATGGATCATGGAGTGTGATCCAAAACGTTGATTCAATAAAAGCAATGCAGTAATAGCCAAAAGCTCTATACATTTTTTTTTATCAAGACTATGATAATTTCAATCATTAAGAGTTCAACATTCTAAACTTTGTGCCCACACTTCTCTCTCTTTTTAAGGAACTATCTCTATAAACACATCTCACTATTTCTCTTCTTTTCATCCTGATGATGGATCACAGAGTATTATGCGAAACGTCAATTCAAAAAAAGCAACACAGTAATAGCCAGAAGCTCTATACATTTTTGATATCATGGACTGTGAAAATATCATGTCTATAATAGTCTTGATCGTTTCAAGCCACCTACTAGCATACTAAGAATAATAAATCTAGAACATCATATGGAAGAGCTGGTGGATCTTTTGGGTCTATTGTTATGGTTACCATAGAACTTTGAAACCTTAACTTGTTTGAAGTTTATTTCTAAATTCTATGAAAATGAACATAAAAACACAATGTAGATCATTAGAAAGAGTCATGCCTCCAATTGGGATGCCATGAGCAGGTTGAAATTTATTGAAGAGCATAGACAAATTATGTTCCTATTACGAGCTACTTTATAAGTATAGATTTATATATCATCATCTCATTTTTCACACATCAAAACACTACCCAACATGTTTTTTTTTTTTTTGAAATGAAGGTGTAATAATATTAGGAATATGAAGGCTAGCATATAAAATCATGAAATTATGTGAAAAGAGTAGCCTTTTTACTTCGTTTAATTTACATCTAAGTGCATACAATCAAAGTAAGTGTATATTTAAATGTATCATCATCTCGTTTTCACACATTCAAACACTACCCAACATGTAAAATTTATTGAAATGAAGGTGCAATAATATTACAAATAGGAAAGTTAGCACATAAAATCATTAAATAGTGAGAAAGGGGCAATATTTTTCATTTAATTTACACCTAAGTGTCTACAATCAAAGGAAGTATAGATTTACATATTGTTAAGCTCTCCATATTTGTTGTTCTCCTAATCATCGTTAGAAGATGCCTCTTATGGTAATAGTTTGTAATCACTATCATAGAGAAATATATTGATTTCAATTTAGATGGTGGATTTCATTGCATGAAGAGTCGAAGTGCCTAAGTGTGCATGTAAACATTTGAATGACAATGTTATAGAGGGAATGTGGAGTTTGATATAGTAGTTGCAATGGATATGTTGTTCAAGCCATTGTTGTGTTTGGATTAGTTGATTATCTTCCATTTCATTAGCCTTTACTAACTTTAGAAATTGTAAACTAAGTTTTCCTATTAGATTGATGTTGTTGATAACAACTAGGTAGATGATCATTACCTTGTATATGCAATTTCCAAGAAAGAGATCACAAAGTTCTTGGTATAAGCTATAAGACCATCCAGTTAGATCTCAAATTTATATTTTTGAAGGTTCATTGTGCAAATCAAGATTCATCCTAACCTTATGGTCATATTTGAATTTGAATAGCTCATTATAAGAGTGATTTTACTCTCTCTAGGGCCTTGTAATATTCTTGTCATCTTGTCTATAAGGAGATAAGGAACTTGGAGTTCTACAATTTTGAGGAGCACTTGATCTAGAAGTAGATTGTGATCAATTGATAGGAAGTTTGAAACCCATGATTCTTCATCTTGGTACATGGTAATTAATATTAGACCGTAAGGTTTGTATATTATCACCTACAACATAGGAAAAACAAGTTATGCAATGTTGTGCTTGTAAATGTGACAAAAGCATTTTTCCCAATTAAAATTACCTATAACATTGAATAAACAAGTTGTTACATGGTGTGGTTTTAAATGTAATAGAGGTAATTTTTCAAATAAACACACCAAATAACTATGTCTTGGGGTTCAATGAAAATAGTTAGACATGTAATGCTTGGAGATCAAGTCTTACAATAGCTAGTTAGAACAATATACAAATACATGAGTTCAATCACATGGCAAACAATACTTCAACCTAATATAATTGAGATTTGCATTTACTTTTTTGTATTGAATAACCAAGTTGTGCGTGCATGTGTGAATTGATTCACCCTTCCAATTTCCTTCAATGTTAACAAAAGTGATAGATGTATCAAGATTATGGTTGATTTGGCACCTAAAACAAACATTGGTCTATAAATGATTTGATATGTAAACCTCTAGACATATTGCTTGAAGTAAGCCATTGCTCTGTTGCTAGTTAAATGTTTATAATCTCAATAGAGATAACTCTAGTCCCAATTTCTATATGTGAGCTCTCCTTTAAAGAAATTCATTATCCTTTTTTCATTGCTTTAGGAATGTAGGCATAAGAGCACTTTTAGAGTTAGAGACCTCTATGACTATGTCAATGTTAAATTGAAATGTCTTTCTTGGATCAATCATAATGTATCACCTTAGCAAGTTAGGAATTTTATTGTGTGGTTGTCAAGTGACTTGGTTAATATACAATGCAAATAGAGGTAGACTAAAAATGGTTAACCTAACATTGGAAAAATATAATACAATTAATCCAAACAAAAGAATTATACAAAATGGCAAGGGTAATTTTCAACCCTCCTCTCCCATTTCCTATTGGTCAAGCATCTTTTTATTTACTTGAAGTGTTCCTCACCTTTTGTTTTTCTCTTTCTCTAGCTCCTCCAACATTTCATTTCATACATATATAGGTTTATGAAAACAATTCAATTAAACATCCATGCTATCATAAAATAAGTCTTTGAAAGATACCCCAATAGTGTATATAAGCAATGATCTCCATTTGCAATCTATGCATCTAATTCTACAAAGACGACATCATAGTCTAGATTGCCAAATATTCAAAACAGAAACAAAACCATTTTTTTTCTTTCTATAAACTGATAATAAAACCTTGTTCCTTCATTATTAGTGCAAGTATGATATGGTGCACACTATTATAGTGCAAGCAGGTATTTTTTGAAATATTGCATTTAGCATCACCAGAAATCTCCACAAGAACATTTTTGCCTATTTAAAATGATGCAAGTTCATTTCACATCTCTCACAACAATTTATCTTGCAACAATCTTGGAGATAAATTTTGTTACAATGTGGCATGAACACATACTTGCAGGTTCTTAACAACTCTAATAGTTGTTCTAGGGGACACATCTAACAAACCAAAAGCAATTTCCAACTTTTCATTATGGTGGCAGAGCAATAATTCTTTTTCCTCCTTTTCCACATCACTAAGTAAATGTCTTGAACTTGGAGAATACCCTATTACGTTCATCTCCTGAGACAATTTCTCCAACTTTGCATAGATCTCTTGTGTAGATATGGATGCAATCTATCTCTTACACAAAAATTACATGTCATTTTATGGCCTTCAATCCAACTACATCCAAGGATCTTTTTAATTCCTTTTATCTTTTATCAATCTCCTTACCATTTGAACTTCACACCCACTACCCACTACTACATAGATGTTTGAGATCGAACATAAGTCACAACATTTTTAGGATCCAAATCAAAAAGCAATGTCACTGTAAATACTCCTAAGCCTATATCCATATGCGATATGGAGGCACCAAGAAAACACATCCACACAATCACCAAAATTTTAATTGGCATCTTAATGATAAAGTTTAGGGTGTCCTCAAGATACCCAACATGAGCAAGGAGGTCAACCATGCACACATAATGATCAATTATAGATGTAATGTAATAAAGGTTGTGATTGAAGTATGTACAACCCTCATCTACTAAACCTGAATGACTATGTGCACATAGAACACAAGCAAATCTTATAATGTCAGGGTATGTTCCAAAGTGCTTCATTAATTTAAACATTTTGAGAGTATCCTTGTAAAATCCATTTTGTGCATATCCTGCAATCATCTCATTCCATGAGACCACATTTCTTTGAGACATTTTATCAAACAGTTCACGTGCCTTGTCTATGCTTCCACATTTTCCATACATGTCTACTGAAGCATTTCCAACTATAATATTTGACAAAAATCCCCCTTCCATTATGCTTTGATGGATGTCCATACCTATTCTAAAGCTCTCATTTTGGCATAGTAATTGCCAATTTCATTTGTTCGGAAGTCTCTAAAGCTTTGTCAACAAATCCATTTGTTCATATCTTGTAATCATGGCATCCCATGAGACCACATTTATTTGAGGCATTTTGTCAAACAATTCACGTGCCTTGTCTATGCTTCCATATTTTGTAAGCATGTCTACCAGAGGGGTTGCAACTACTACATCTGACAAAAGTCCTCTATCCTTTGTGCTTTGATGGATGTCCATACCCGATTCCAAAGATCCCTTTTTAGCACAGGCCGGAAGTATGCTAGGAAATGTAAACTGATAAGGTTGCAGACCTATTTGTTGCATATCATTTTTTATGTGATAAGAAACCTTACCATCATCCCAAAAACTTCTGCAATGCGAGAACTTTGACAGTGAGTTGAGTTATGCGCACTGGGTGGGAGAAACAATTTAAAAAAACTTAACTTTACCATATGCTGAAGTGCGATGGGAAATGGAATGGGAGTGTAGGAATAAATGAAAGTTAGATGGTGGTGCTTTTTGGCTTAGTTTAAACTCAAATCAACTAGTTATTACAGGAATTTCTTAATATTTTGAATATTACCGTGTTTTCACTGTAATTCTATTGTTTTGTGAAAAACAAAAGTAGGTATAGTTTTTGGTTTAGTTATGAGTCCAAGAGCAATCTATGTGTGGGCATTTGAAGATATGAATGAAAGAGAGGATGTGTATATCTACATCAATGTCTCCTCAGTCTCCTTGCATTTAAAACCTTTTGGATTGTCAAACATGCTCACCTCATTTTGGATTAGACTGATGGTTTACACATTTGGAACGAAGTAAATTTTGCATTAGAATGATGGTGATGGTGTTGACATTTGACATTGACATTGATTGAGACTATCAAAAAAAATTTCTACAATTTAGAAGAAGAGAAGATTTGATTGAATGGCATATGCTGACAGTCTGCTTTTAATGCGTACTCCAAAACTTTTGGATTAAACACTCCCGCCTTTACACAGTCTAATTTGGGATTGCCAACAAAAATTTAATTTAGACTATAGATGGTGTGTCGGCAATGTGAATTTATAATTCACTATAGAGTAATATGGTGTGGCATTCTTAATTTAATGCCAAAAGATTGTAACTCATATTGGTGGGTGAAATAGATAACAGGAATAAATGTTTTCCTTCTAGATTGTAGTTGGAGAGCATTTGTAATAGGACTAAATGTTCTCCATCTAGATTGTAGTTGCCAGAGAGTGTGGTGCAGCGAGTGTGATTACCGTACTTGTGGTTTACTATATAAATCAGATATCCAAACATCTAGAAGATTTCCAATGTAAATGGCAAAGAGGGTTCCTTTTAGATTTTTATTTGACATTAAATCTCATTACCTAATAGTTAGTCACCTCATTGTCTTGGTAGTTGCAGATGTCTTATCAAACCAAAGCACACTGTAAAGGTTACTGGTAGATATTGGCCTCACTTAATATGTTCATTGATTATCTTCATGTTCAAGGAAGTTTGACTTTTTACTACACTTTAGTTTCAAATTAGATCTCAAGCTCAGAACTTAACGTATCTCTTACCATTAGTTTAAATTGGTAATCATTTCATGGTTACACCGACATTGTTTAAACTAGTAATCATTTCACCGTATGATGTTTGAATTACTTTAAAAATTTTTAAAGTATTTCAATATACAACAAAGTCATGCAAATAAATGGAGATCCGACCACCAAAGAAATGATTTGTAGGATATTTTATTAGTTCCTGCCACTGCCAGGATTACTTATGCATCGGTTAGATACAATTTTTCCAACCCACTCAACCAATTGTTAAGCAGAATTAAAAAAAAGAGCAAAGACACTATAGTTTGTAATTTATTTTATTTTATTCTAAAACTTGGAAAATGTTATTTATCTTGTTTTCTATTGGGCAAATCCTCAAACAGTAAGGGGGATTTTTTTTTAATATTTAAAAGAAAAATAATTCCGTGGTGGACAATTAGAATTGCCATTAATGAAAAAACACAATTAGAATTGTCATTAATGAAATATTTATTCGTTATAAATGTATAGAGTACATGATGTGACAGAAATGTATCAAGACATTGAATGTTTTTGTAAAAGATCTTTGCTAAAATCTTCAAATTAATATGCCATGTTGAGAGCACTCTTATAGATGTTTAGAATGAACTGTCTGAGAACAGAACCAACTTGAGACACTGAGAACCAGTGGAGAAGCTGGTGAGAACCGGTGAAGAAGCTGCTAAGAACCTGAACTAGTAGTTGTTGAATCTCTTTGTGGGCCTGCAAAATAAGGTTTGTAATTTGTTAACTCCCTGAATGTGATTTCAAATTTTAGAAATTACCAATGGAGCAACTATTATCTAATCACCTCCTATTTACTAGATATATCTTTTTTTCATTAGAACCAATACCTTTTTTGAATTAATGTCTAAAATGATAGATAGATATTGAGACAAAAAAAAAGTATTTTATAGTATTGTATTTTACCTGCAAGAACCACATCTGGCAGCTTCACAAGGTTCAGTGATATCAAGTCAGGGACCAATAATCTGGAGGGTAAAAAGTTTAGGTAAAAACATAGGGCTTATTACAGAGTAAAGGGTAATTATCGCAGAAAGTCAGATAGTAATAATTAAAGATTCACATGTCCATACGCTTTTAAGAGAAAAAAACACAATGTATTTGTTGGATTTTTTTTCTGGTGTGTAACAGAATTACAAAGTTGTCAATTGACAATGACAGGATTAACATATGATGGAATTACTACTCCATTCTTTCTTCCATTTTCACTTCGCCTAGCTTAGGAAATTCAATTTCAGCGAGATCTTTGGACACATTCATTAACAAACTCCGTTAATTTGAACAAAAAAGAAAAACTTAAATCTAATTTAAAATTCTTAAAAAACCATTCATTTTGAAGCAAATTCGCACAAAATAGATCTAACATGAAAAGAGTTGGACAGAATGTAACCCTCGTGAGCTATTGCTACGATAAAAATGTTGTAATGCGTTCGAATCCTCAGGGCTTCCAAAAATCTCTGATTTTTAATTTTTCATCCACAACCACAACACACCCATAAACTCAAATCAAATGTTCTTCAAATGTAATGCTACAAAGCTTCATAGGTGTGCCAGCCAGGGTCTTTCACATTCAAAATTTTTCACAAAATACCCAATATTTCTCTAACGCCACTGGAAAAAGCAATGGAGGTTTAGGGTTATCAGCGACTGTCATCCTGAAATAAGATTCAAGTGGAATAGACGAGCTTACTGGTGTAAGGACAGAGATAAATGCAATTTCAAGCAAGGACATGCCATCCAAATTACTCACAAATCTGCAAACAAAAGGGTGTTAAAAACAAATTGAAAGAAAACCAATGTTCCCGCATTTACATATAACCTCAAAATCTATTTAGCATATACATTGTATATGGTTCGGTCAGTTCAGTTTCAACTGTCAGTTATATGTAACCATACAACTATTGTAACTGTCACTGTTAACTCCCTCTCATAGTTTATATACATGTTTGAATCTACAATTTGTTAAGAACATGTGTATAACCCTTCTCTTTACTTTGTTAGTATATTGTGGTTGGATGCATATGCTTTGTAAGTCATCTTGTGACTATAATGTATTATACCACATTCATGGGGAGTAATAGTTGTTTAGATTAGACTTAGTATATAAGTAAGTGTTGAAGCCAATGAAGGCATCCACGACTTTATTGTATTGAGCTTGTTCAAAGGAGGTTGGCCCATCAAAGTGGCTTATGATCAATAAATTCCTTTTGTGTTTTGATACTTCTATTATTTCATGTATTTTCATTATTTTGTTGCAGGAGATTCCTCTCATCTGGTATCAGAGCGCTTTCTTGGGCTCGTTGGGTGGAATTTTTGCCAATTTTTTTTTGCAGTGGCCTATGGGTGATGTGATTATTGCAGTAGTTCTTTTTTCTTTGCATCTTTATTATTCATTTCAATTGCAGGTTCAGATCATGGAATAATCCCTATCCGCTTAATTGTGGGAAGTGCCTGGGCATAGCCCTAAAACTCATTGTGAGGAGTACCACAAGAACCCTGAATTAGCTGGCCCATTGAGAGGACCTGCCAGCGAAAAGGGCAACACCCCCTACCTGATTGACTAGTTCCCATCCGTGAGGTAAACCAAGAGCTATCGTTTGTGGCAAAGCAGTCATCAGTTTTCCCTAAGCCGTGGAGTGAGGGGTACTGCCCCAATACGCAAGCCTTTAGACAACATTGGTAGCCGAGTGAATCCCCTGAACCTTTAGGAAACCAAACATACCTAGGGTCCATATCTATTGCTAGTTGATAAATCACAGATTGCATCTATCCAGATCTGTTACAGATCCTTTCCAGGAAAAAAAAAAAAACCATCCTACCATAATCTATTATGAATATATGAGTTGTGGCATGAAATTATTGCCACAACTACATTTCATAATATTATGAAGTTGGCACTTCTAAATCAGATAGAAGATGCTTGGATGATTAAGTTAGTACTTGATGTATAAAAAATAATAATAGTAGCCATAGTGGTTATTATAGATCACCCCACATCATTGATGTAGAAGAAGAAAATAAATGAAGACTTTAAAAAAACTTAATCTTTTGCAACAAATAAACTTGAGAATACATTTTCTAACATTATGGGTATATATTTGGACATCAAATATGTGACCATACCACTTGAAAGACATGACTTAAATTCTGAAATGGCCCCTTTCTCATTAATACAAACCTCAATTCAACCCTTCCAAGCATATCACACCACTCGCAGATACCTCCACAAATGTTATATGCAATAAGTATGCTTTACAAAGATATAAAATATACATAGATCTAGGAAAAAAGAATCATTGATTGCTTTGTATCTATACGGAGCCAATTGAAACACAAAATTTCAGCAAAGACATTTAAGATGTAACCAATTAACATTAGTTTTATAAACCATACCCTCTTCCACATTTTAACTGCAATGAAAAAGAAGCAAGATTCTGTGCTTCCTTTTTTAAATTAAAAGATTAGCTATAGGTGGCTATAAGGGTGCCTCATTCACTAGGATATGTTACCGAAAGAATTTAATTTTTTTACCCACTTTGTGAGATTATAATTGATATTTCAATACATCCCCATGACTAGAAAACCATGTCTAAAGTGTGGTGCTTGAGCACATGAACATCGTAAACTTTAGTTCTAGACTAAATTGTTCTTTGCATAAGGGGGATTCTCATGGTTTCAAATTGCTTAAGAAACCTAAACACAACAGAAGCACAAGAGTCTTGCATGTGTACAAGTGCTATGCTGAAATATATTTTTGAACATGTTTAAAAATGTGGTCACTAAAATATTTATAGTAGATTTGAGTTTATCGAATTCCAAAATTGTATTATTGAGCAAGGGTTGTAGGGATGGTTGATTATAAGGCCCAAGTGAGGGTGCTAAGCTTTCTATCCAAAATGAAACCTTTCAGAAGGAATCTGTGGCATGTGGCCTAGCACCATAAATCAAATTTAAGTCTAAAAACAAATTCTCTTCAAAACATAAATATATAGCATTAAAGACATCTTTAGTTGGAAATTGGTTTGTATGCAGTGTATTGTGTTGTATAGTTCTTTTGGATCAGATTGTTTTGTTTGTTTGGAACTTAGAAAAAGTACAAAGTTTGTTCCAGAAGTGTTGTAGAAATTAATGATATCATTTGACTTTGATAATATTGTCTAAATGAGGGGAAAACTAATTATGGACATGAGAAAAAGTTGTAAGCAAAATATGTGTATCCTTGTATTAATATAGTTGTGATCGTATATTGGGTATTGCCATTATCAATGTCAAAACAATGTTCATATATTATATATTGCCATTATCAATGTCAATACAATATATTGGATATTGCTACAACAACATCGATTAGGAAAGAATAAAGAATACCCTAATGAATTTTAAGGTGTGTAGATAAATGAAACAAAGAAATATGTATATCGATATAAATTTACCTGACTAGAGTTGTAGTGCCAAGAAGGCATGGTGGAGAGCATGAAAGGGCTTCAAGAGGATATCTTGTGATGAATTAAAAAAAAAAAAATTGTAGTAACATAAATATGAAAAAATATACACTGAAACCACGGACCACCCCGGCAGGAAAGATGCCCTAAAAAATAATCAAAACAGAACACAGATTTTATTTGTTTTTTAACAACTTATCAGCCAGAATCATTTTAAAGATACTAAGACATCCCGATAACAACACTATGCTTCAATGTCAAGTGTCCCCTTCCTCTCATACGACCCATCACATTATTTGCCATTTTTACGCTCCATACTCCCTTGCTTATCAAAATATTCGCAGAGAAATGTCCATGCCCTATTCCAAAGCTCCCGTATTGGCGCAGTTAACAAACATGTTGGCGAAGGTTGCGGAATTTGGCTTTGCACCTGCCAATTGCATTGGTTGAAAATTTCCAAAGCCTTTTCAACAAATCCATTTTGTGCATATCCTGCAATCATTGCAGTCTATAACATAACATTTATTCCAGGCATTCTATCAAAAAAATAACCTGCCCTGCCTGTAGTTCTACGCAACTAAATCCCAAGCAAGTTTCGAGTAAATTTACGAGAAGAGAGACTTGTGTGCTGAGATGGTCATCACAAACAGGCCCAAGAAGCAAATATTTCAAAATCATAAACACATAAAAAAGGCAATTAAGCTTATTAAAAACTTATTTTAGAAGTGTAAGAGTTGCATGATCTCCTCTTTGCATTTGAGGGCCGGAGATGGGCGTACGAGCCACACTGCCTGCCTGTGCCGAAATGGGCGCTTTGGAACACAGTTTGGAAAACCATCAAAGGATAGAATAAGGGGAATTTTTGTCAGATATTATTGTTGCAACTGCCCTCTGCCTGCAGCTCCCTGACTGGTGGATGGGTAATCCATGCCAGATACAATTGGCAAAGCATGCCACAAATGCCAATGTATGCTGCAAGTGATGTTATGCAAGTAATAACATCACAATCATACAATTCTAATCAAAACAAAACAGTACAACTAATTACCATATCAAAGCTGTGCGCCCATTAGTACATTATAAAATATTCACATCACAAACATACAGTTCTAAACAGACAAACTCCAATCATACTTATGGATCCAAGTAATCATGTTGTAAACGGACAAACTCCAATCATACATATGGATCCAAGTTATCAATCTATTATCAGCTATACGTTAAGTTGTAAAGACACAGTACATTGCCATAATCCCAAAACAAGTCATCTCAATGTCTGTTGTACCCACCCCATCGCATAGAGTTTTAAACAAAACAAACTGCAATAGTCAAGAAACAGTATATTGCCATAATCCCATAACAATCCATCTCAATGTTTGTACCCACCCCATCACATACAGTTTTAAACAAAACAAAACTCCTATATCATTTGCATGGCAAATATGTTAACCATAAATATCTATTCTAGGAGAGAAATTTACATCAATTATGTTAATGCCTAGTATACTATCATAATCCACAATAGAAAATACATGTAAAGATGACAATAAAAAGAAATCCGAATTCTAAATTTTATTGCCACCCAGGGCACAAATTCTAGCTTCATCTGGCTTGGCTGAAATACAAGGAAACCATATTCCATTTAATATAAATCCATGCTACGAAGGCACACATATAGAAGGTCTATATTAAAAGGTAAAAACTTATTTACCCACAACTCAGACACAAGAAATAAGCCCGCCAGATGCAATAGAACAGCCTAAAGCCCGCCACGAAGACGAAGCACAAGGTGGAGGGTTGACTCCTTCTGAATGTTATAATCAGCAAGAGTACGCCCATCTTCAAGCTGCTTACCAGCAAAAATCAACCTCTGTTGATCAGGAGGAATGCCTTCTTTGTCCTGTATCTTGGCCTTTACATTATCGATAGTGTCAGAGCTTTCCACCTCCAAAGTGATAGTCTTCCCAGTCAAGGTCTTAACAAAAATTTGCATACCACCTCTGAGTCGAAGTACAAGATGTAGAGTGGATTCCTTTTGAATGTTATAATCAGCTAATGTCCGACCATCTTCAAGCTGTTTTCCAGCAAAGATGAGCCTCTGCTGGTCTGGGGGAATTCCCTCCTTATCCTGGATCTTGGCCTTCACATTGTCAATGGTGTCTGAGCTCTCCACTTCAAGAGTAATGGTCTTCCCAGTTAGGGTTTTGACAAAAATTTGCATACCTCCTCTTAGACGGAGTACAAGGTGGAGAGTGGATTCTTTCTGAATGTTATAATCAGCCAATGTTCGTCCATCTTCAAGCTGTTTACCCGCAAAGATGAGCCTCTGCTGGTCAGGAGGGATGCCCTCCTTGTCCTGGATCTTAGCTTTCACATTGTCAATGGTGTCAGAGCTTTCAACTTCCAGTGTAATGGTCTTTCCTGTCAGGGTTTTCACAAATATTTGCATACCGCCCCTCAAACGGAGCACAAGATGGAGGGTAGATTCCTTCTGAATGTTATAATCAGCCAATGTTCTGCCATCTTCCAGCTGCTTTCCAGCAAAGATGAGCCTCTGCTGATCCGGAGGAATTCCTTCCTTGTCTTGGATCTTGGCTTTGACATTGTCAATGGTATCTGAACTTTCCACTTCCAAGGTTATGGTCTTCCCAGTCAAGGTTTTCACAAAGATTTGCATGCCTCCCCTGAGTCGGAGTACCAGGTGGAGGGTGGACTCCTTTTGGATGTTGTAATCTGCCAGGGTACGCCCATCCTCGAGCTGTTTGCCAGCAAAGATGAGCCTCTGCTGATCTGGGGGAATTCCTTCCTTGTCCTGGATCTTGGCTTTTACATTGTCAATAGTGTCAGAACTCTCAACCTCGAGAGTGATGGTCTTGCCAGTCAGTGTCTTGACAAAGATCTGCATCTTTAGGCTACACAGTAATACTGGAAACCTGCAAAATCAATATAATGAAACCTGAAAAACAGAAGCTTACGCTATGTGAATTGCGATAGAGATGATGGAATAGAATAATTACCGAAATGGAAGAGAGTTATATGTATTTATATCGCCGTGAAAGAGCAATCCCTTCGCCAGTCGGCGTGTAATAGAAGATTCGCTTCGACCGTTCAATGAGACGTGTCTACTAAGATTCCAAGTTTAATCAAACTTCTTTTGTAAGTAAAATACAATCAGATTTATCAAATCTAAAGAAATTTTTGGGCAAAGCATTTAACTAGCGAAATGAGCAAGATATCATGTAAACTAGTAATTGGATCTATAAGTTCAATGGGCATGCCGATAGTTTTATTATTATATTGAAATAGGGTTAGAGTTAAATAATTTTACAATAGTATGAGCTTGAGTTATAATAAATAAATTTCTTATAGCAAGTATTAATCATAGACATCTTTTTTATTTTTATTATTTGTTAATTTATTTTTATTTTATATTCTTGTAATGTTTTATATGAATCCCACATAATTGTTTTACTTCTTCATTATTGAGTTATAATAAGTTTGAGAAGAACATATATTATTATTATTATTATTATTTCTATTATTCCATGTAAGATAATGCCTATAACAATGTTTTTTTTAATATTTTATTATCCAATGACATTTAAAGGATGGACATAGGATAAAATTTCAATGATTTCACCAAACAATATATATGGAATAAATATTTAAATAGAAGAATTTTAAATTTAAATTTCTAAAATTTAAATACAACATATATAATGATTTTATTAGATTTATTATGAAGTTATTGTAAATATGTTAACAATGAATCATTTTAGATGGTATTTCATAGGTAATATTGGACAACAAACCCAAAATGATTTGAAATATATATTTAGTAGTTTGTTTTTTAGTGATTTTTTATAGACATTTTTTTTTGAGACGATCCTCATCTTGCTTATGTAGGGTTACATACATATTGTTTTACATACGTTTATATCTTTGAAATGAAAATGCAAGGATTATTTGTAGATTTGACAAACTTCTTACTATTGACATTGTTGTGAAGATGAGTCCTTGTCGTTTAGTGTTTCCAATGTCTATTGTTACTTTGTTCATAGTTAGACCTTGTGCTTTGTAGATTGTAAGTGCCCAATGTCTATTGTCAGTGGCAACCTTGTGTTACTAGTGCAATTGGAACCATTTTTTTTTTCATTTATGTTCCATGCAGGTCCAATGTACCTCTAAAAGTTAACGACAAAAAAATAGAGGTAGACTAGAAATGGTTAACCTATGGAACACAAAATTTAAAATTGTGTTTATGTATTCTAGAGTCCAATATTCTAGAGTAAGATGCCTTATAATAACATATATACAATTTGTGCTCATTGGATGAATAGTGATGGGAGCTTCTTCTAGTCCTAAGGCTTCTATTATGAAAATCATAACCTTGAATATTGATTTCCCAACAATTAAATTTATCATAGTCTCCATCATTTCAAGCCACCTGGTAGAATGCTGAACTCTCTATGATTGAAATTATCATAGTCTTGATAAAAAAAATGTATAGAGCTTTTGGCTATTACTGCATTGCTTTTATTGAATCAACGTTTTGGATCACACTCCGTGATCCATCATCAGGATGAAAAGAAGAGAAATAGTGAGATGTGCTTGCAGAGATAGTTCCTTAAAAAGAGAGAGAAGTGTGGGATCGAAGTTTATTCTGATAAGATGAGATTAAGAGAGGGATGAGAAAAAGAGCCTCTACCACATAAGAGATAAAAAATAAAATAAAAACCTCCTAAAAGTAGAAAGAAGCAATAATAAAAAAAGGGGAAATTAAGATAAGGAAGGCGGATAAAATGAAATCATAGCACAAAATAACTTGAGATCAAAAAGGGGGGGTAAATTAATAAAAGAAGCCATCGGATACAAAAATAGGACTAAAGACCAAAATATGAAGAGGAAGGAAACAGAAGCATGGAGGGGGAAAGAATGGAAAAAGAGAAAGGAGGAAAGGCATAAAATATCTATGGAAGGACATGTATAAATAAGTGGTACATAGAAAAATAAGTAAATAGATTATATATATATATATATGAGTAATAAAGGCACAAATAGAAGATATAAAGGTACAAAAACTTATAAGCAACATGAATAGATTTTATGAATGATAAATATAAAAGAAAGAAAGAATATAAGGAATAACCACTCAAAATACACAAGGGATAAGAAAGAGTGGACCAAGGTTAAAGATTGAAAAATTATTCAATCTTTAACCCTGGTCCACTCTTTCTTATCCCTTATGTATTTTGAGTGGTTATTCCTTATATTCTTTCTTTTATACTTATTCATTTATAAAATGTATTCATGTTGTTTATATGTTTATAAGTTTTTGTACCTTTATATTTATTTCTATCTGCATTTCTTCTATTTGTGCCTTTATTACTCATATATATATATAAAATCTATTTACTTATTTTGCTATGTACCACTTATTTATACATGTCCTTCCATAGGATATTTTATGCTTTTCCTCCTTTCTCTTTTTCCATTCTTTCCCCCTCCATGCTTCTGTTTCCTTCCTCTTTATATTTTGGTCTTTAGTACGATTTTTGTATCCGATGGCTTCTTTTATTTATTTACCCCCCCTTTTTGATCTCAAGTTATTTTGTGCTATGATTTCATTTTATCCTCCTTCCTTATCTTAATTTCCCCTTTTTTATTATTGCTTCTTTCTACTTTTAGGAGGTTTTTATTTTATTTTTTTATCTCTTATGTGGTAGAGGCTCTTTTTCTCATCCCTCTCTTAATCTCATCTTATCAGAATAAACTTCGTTCCCACACTTCTCTCTCTTTTTAAGGAACTATCTCTGCAAGCACATCTCACTATTTCTCTTCTTTTCATCCTGATGATGGATCATGGAGTGTGATCCAAAACGTTGATTCAATAAAAGCAATGCAGTAATAGCCAAAAGCTCTATACATTTTTTTTTATCAAGACTATGATAATTTCAATCATTAAGAGTTCAACA
The DNA here is from genome assembly GCA_027924645.1 of Cunninghamia lanceolata. Taxonomy (NCBI): domain Eukaryota; kingdom Viridiplantae; phylum Streptophyta; class Pinopsida; order Cupressales; family Cupressaceae; genus Cunninghamia; species Cunninghamia lanceolata. Next base: position 14,474,636 of record BSBN01000854.1, read on the forward strand.
TTCTAAACTTTGTGCCCACACTTCTCTCTCTTTTTAAGGAACTATCTCTATAAACACATCTCACTATTTCTCTTCTTTTCATCCTGATGATGGATCACAGAGTATTATGCGAAACGTCAATTCAAAAAAAGCAACACAGTAATAGCCAGAAGCTCTATACATTTTTGATATCATGGACTGTGAAAATATCATGTCTATAATAGTCTTGATCGTTTCAAGCCACCTACTAGCATACTAAGAATAATAAATCTAGAACATCATATGGAAGAGCTGGTGGATCTTTTGGGTCTATTGTTATGGTTACCATAGAACTTTGAAACCTTAACTTGTTTGAAGTTTATTTCTAAATTCTATGAAAATGAACATAAAAACACAATGTAGATCATTAGAAAGAGTCATGCCTCCAATTGGGATGCCATGAGCAGGTTGAAATTTATTGAAGAGCATAGACAAATTATGTTCCTATTACGAGCTACTTTATAAGTATAGATTTATATATCATCATCTCATTTTTCACACATCAAAACACTACCCAACATGTTTTTTTTTTTTTTGAAATGAAGGTGTAATAATATTAGGAATATGAAGGCTAGCATATAAAATCATGAAATTATGTGAAAAGAGTAGCCTTTTTACTTCGTTTAATTTACATCTAAGTGCATACAATCAAAGTAAGTGTATATTTAAATGTATCATCATCTCGTTTTCACACATTCAAACACTACCCAACATGTAAAATTTATTGAAATGAAGGTGCAATAATATTACAAATAGGAAAGTTAGCACATAAAATCATTAAATAGTGAGAAAGGGGCAATATTTTTCATTTAATTTACACCTAAGTGTCTACAATCAAAGGAAGTATAGATTTACATATTGTTAAGCTCTCCATATTTGTTGTTCTCCTAATCATCGTTAGAAGATGCCTCTTATGGTAATAGTTTGTAATCACTATCATAGAGAAATATATTGATTTCAATTTAGATGGTGGATTTCATTGCATGAAGAGTCGAAGTGCCTAAGTGTGCATGTAAACATTTGAATGACAATGTTATAGAGGGAATGTGGAGTTTGATATAGTAGTTGCAATGGATATGTTGTTCAAGCCATTGTTGTGTTTGGATTAGTTGATTATCTTCCATTTCATTAGCCTTTACTAACTTTAGAAATTGTAAACTAAGTTTTCCTATTAGATTGATGTTGTTGATAACAACTAGGTAGATGATCATTACCTTGTATATGCAATTTCCAAGAAAGAGATCACAAAGTTCTTGGTATAAGCTATAAGACCATCCAGTTAGATCTCAAATTTATATTTTTGAAGGTTCATTGTGCAAATCAAGATTCATCCTAACCTTATGGTCATATTTGAATTTGAATAGCTCATTATAAGAGTGATTTTACTCTCTCTAGGGCCTTGTAATATTCTTGTCATCTTGTCTATAAGGAGATAAGGAACTTGGAGTTCTACAATTTTGAGGAGCACTTGATCTAGAAGTAGATTGTGATCAATTGATAGGAAGTTTGAAACCCATGATTCTTCATCTTGGTACATGGTAATTAATATTAGACCGTAAGGTTTGTATATTATCACCTACAACATAGGAAAAACAAGTTATGCAATGTTGTGCTTGTAAATGTGACAAAAGCATTTTTCCCAATTAAAATTACCTATAACATTGAATAAACAAGTTGTTACATGGTGTGGTTTTAAATGTAATAGAGGTAATTTTTCAAATAAACACACCAAATAACTATGTCTTGGGGTTCAATCAAAATAGTTAGACATGTAATGCTTGGAGATCAAGTCTTACAATAGCTAGTTAGAACAATATACAAATACATGAGTTCAATCACATGGCAAACAATACTTCAACCTAATATAATTGAGATTTGCATTTACTTTTTTGTATTGAATAACCAAGTTGTGCGTGCATGTGTGAATTGATTCACCCTTCCAATTTCCTTCAATGTTAACAAAAGTGATAGATGTATCAAGATTATGGTTGATTTGGCACCTAAAACAAACATTGGTCTATAAATGATTTGATATGTAAACCTCTAGACATATTGCTTGAAGTAAGCCATTGCTCTGTTGCTAGTTAAATGTTTATAATCTCAATAGAGATAACTCTAGTCCCAATTTCTATATGTGAGCTCTCCTTTAAAGAAATTCATTATCCTTTTTTCATTGCTTTAGGAATGTAGGCATAAGAGCACTTTTAGAGTTAGAGACCTCTATGACTATGTCAATGTTAAATTGAAATGTCTTTCTTGGATCAATCATAATGTATCACCTTAGCAAGTTAGGAATTTTATTGTGTGGTTGTCAAGTGACTTGGTTAATATACAATGCAAATAGAGGTAGACTAAAAATGGTTAACCTAACATTGGAAAAATATAATACAATTAATCCAAACAAAAGAATTATACAAAATGGCAAGGGTAATTTTCAACCCTCCTCTCCCATTTCCTATTGGTCAAGCATCTTTTTATTTACTTGAAGTGTTCCTCACCTTTTGTTTTTCTCTTTCTCTAGCTCCTCCAACATTTCATTTCATACATATATAGGTTTATGAAAACAATTCAATTAAACATCCATGCTATCATAAAATAAGTCTTTGAAAGATACCCCAATAGTGTATATAAGCAATGATCTCCATTTGCAATCTATGCATCTAATTCTACAAAGACGACATCATAGTCTAGATTGCCAAATATTCAAAACAGAAACAAAACCATTTTTTTTCTTTCTATAAACTGATAATAAAACCTTGTTCCTTCATTATTAGTGCAAGTATGATATGGTGCACACTATTATAGTGCAAGCAGGTATTTTTTGAAATATTGCATTTAGCATCACCAGAAATCTCCACAAGAACATTTTTGCCTATTTAAAATGATGCAAGTTCATTTCACATCTCTCACAACAATTTATCTTGCAACAATCTTGGAGATAAATTTTGTTACAATGTGGCATGAACACATACTTGCAGGTTCTTAACAACTCTAATAGTTGTTCTAGGGGACACATCTAACAAACCAAAAGCAATTTCCAACTTTTCATTATGGTGGCAGAGCAATAATTCTTTTTCCTCCTTTTCCACATCACTAAGTAAATGTCTTGAACTTGGGGAATACCCTATTACGTTCATCTCCTGAGACAATTTCTCCAACTTTGCATAGATCTCTTGTGTAGATATGGATGCAATCTATCTCTTACACAAAAATTACATGTCATTTTATGGCCTTCAATCCAACTACATCCAAGGATCTTTTTAATTCCTTTTATCTTTTATCAATCTCCTTACCATTTGAACTTCACACCCACTACCCACTACTACATAGATGTTTGAGATCGAACATAAGTCACAACATTTTTAGGATCCAAATCAAAAAGCAATGTCACTGTAAATACTCCTAAGCCTATATCCATATGCGATATGGAGGCACCAAGAAAACACATCCACACAATCACCAAAATTTTAATTGGCATCTTAATGATAAAGTTTAGGGTGTCCTCAAGATACCCAACATGAGCAAGGAGGTCAACCATGCACACATAATGATCAATTATAGATGTAATGTAATAAAGGTTGTGATTGAAGTATGTACAACCCTCATCTACTAAACCTGAATGACTATGTGCACATAGAACACAAGCAAATCTTATAATGTCAGGGTATGTTCCAAAGTGCTTCATTAATTTAAACATTTTGAGAGTATCCTTGTAAAATCCATTTTGTGCATATCCTGCAATCATCTCATTCCATGAGACCACATTTCTTTGAGACATTTTATCAAACAGTTCACGTGCCTTGTCTATGCTTCCACATTTTCCATACATGTCTACTGAAGCATTTCCAACTATAATATTTGACAAAAATCCCCCTTCCATTATGCTTTGATGGATGTCCATACCTATTCTAAAGCTCTCATTTTGGCATAGTAATTGCCAATTTCATTTGTTCGGAAGTCTCTAAAGCTTTGTCAACAAATCCATTTGTTCATATCTTGTAATCATGGCATCCCATGAGACCACATTTATTTGAGGCATTTTGTCAAACAATTCACGTGCCTTGTCTATGCTTCCATATTTTGTAAGCATGTCTACCAGAGGGGTTGCAACTACTACATCTGACAAAAGTCCTCTATCCTTTGTGCTTTGATGGATGTCCATACCCGATTCCAAAGATCCCTTTTTAGCACAGGCCGGAAGTATGCTAGGAAATGTAAACTGATAAGGTTGCAGACCTATTTGTTGCATATCATTTTTTATGTGATAAGAAACCTTACCATCATCCCAAAAACTTCTGCAATGCGAGAACTTTGACAGTGAGTTGAGTTATGCGCACTGGGTGGGAGAAACAATTTAAAAAAACTTAACTTTACCATATGCTGAAGTGCGATGGGAAATGGAATGGGAGTGTAGGAATAAATGAAAGTTAGATGGTGGTGCTTTTTGGCTTAGTTTAAACTCAAATCAACTAGTTATTACAGGAATTTCTTAATATTTTGAATATTACCGTGTTTTCACTGTAATTCTATTGTTTTGTGAAAAACAAAAGTAGGTATAGTTTTTGGTTTAGTTATGAGTCCAAGAGCAATCTATGTGTGGGCATTTGAAGATATGAATGAAAGAGAGGATGTGTATATCTACATCAATGTCTCCTCAGTCTCCTTGCATTTAAAACCTTTTGGATTGTCAAACATGCTCACCTCATTTTGGATTAGACTGATGGTTTACACATTTGGAACGAAGTAAATTTTGCATTAGAATGATGGTGATGGTGTTGACATTTGACATTAACATTGATTGAGACTATCAAAAAAAATTTCTACAATTTAGAAGAAGAGAAGATTTGATTGAATGGCATATGCTGACAGTCTGCTTTTAATGCGTACTCCAAAACTTTTGGATTAAACACTCCCGCCTTTACACAGTCTAATTTGGGATTGCCAACAAAAATTTAATTTAGACTATAGATGGTGTGTCGGCAATGTGAATTTATAATTCACTATAGAGTAATATGGTGTGGCATTCTTAATTTAATGCCAAAAGATTGTAACTCATATTGGTGGGTGAAATAGATAACAGGAATAAATGTTTTCCTTCTAGATTGTAGTTGGAGAGCATTTGTAATAGGACTAAATGTTCTCCATCTAGATTGTAGTTGCCAGAGAGTGTGGTGCAGCGAGTGTGATTACCGTACTTGTGGTTTACTATATAAATCAGATATCCAAACATCTAGAAGATTTCCAATGTAAATGGCAAAGAGGGTTCCTTTTAGATTTTTATTTGACATTAAATCTCATTACCTAATAGTTAGTCACCTCATTGTCTTGGTAGTTGCAGATGTCTTATCAAACCAAAGCACACTGTAAAGGTTACTGGTAGATATTGGCCTCACTTAATATGTTCATTGATTATCTTCATGTTCAAGGAAGTTTGACTTTTTACTACACTTTAGTTTCAAATTAGATCTCAAGCTCAGAACTTAACGTATCTCTTACCATTAGTTTAAATTGGTAATCATTTCATGGTTACACCGACATTGTTTAAACTAGTAATCATTTCACCGTATGATGTTTGAATTACTTTAAAAATTTTTAAAGTATTTCAATATACAACAAAGTCATGCAAATAAATGGAGATCCGACCACCAAAGAAATGATTTGTAGGATATTTTATTAGTTCCTGCCACTGCCAGGATTACTTATGCATCGGTTAGATACAATTTTTCCAACCCACTCAACCAATTGTTAAGCAGAATTAAAAAAAAGAGCAAAGACACTATAGTTTGTAATTTATTTTATTTTATTCTAAAACTTGGAAAATGTTATTTATCTTGTTTTCTATTGGGCAAATCCTCAAACAGTAAGGGGGATTTTTTTTTAATATTTAAAAGAAAAATAATTCTGTGGTGGACAATTAGAATTGCCATTAATGAAAAAACACAATTAGAATTGTCATTAATGAAATATTTATTCGTTATAAATGTATAGAGTACATGATGTGACAGAAATGTATCAAGACATTGAATGTTTTTGTAAAAGATCTTTGCTAAAATCTTCAAATTAATATGCCATGTTGAGAGCACTCTTATAGATGTTTAGAATGAACTGTCTGAGAACAGAACCAACTTGAGACACTGAGAACCAGTGGAGAAGCTGGTGAGAACCGGTGAAGAAGCTGCTAAGAACCTGAACTAGTAGTTGTTGAATCTCTTTGTGGGCCTGCAAAATAAGGTTTGTAATTTGTTAACTCCCTGAATGTGATTTCAAATTTTAGAAATTACCAATGGAGCAACTATTATCTAATCACCTCCTATTTACTAGATATATCTTTTTTTCATTAGAACCAATACCTTTTTTGAATTAATGTCTAAAATGATAGATAGATATTGAGACAAAAAAAAAGTATTTTATAGTATTGTATTTTACCTGCAAGAACCACATCTGGCAGCTTCACAAGGTTCAGTGATATCAAGTCAGGGACCAATAATCTGGAGGGTAAAAAGTTTAGGTAAAAACATAGGGCTTATTACAGAGTAAAGGGTAATTATCGCAGAAAGTCAGATAGTAATAATTAAAGATTCACATGTCCATACGCTTTTAAGAGAAAAAAACACAATGTATTTGTTGGATTTTTTTTCTGGTGTGTAACAGAATTACAAAGTTGTCAATTGACAATGACAGGATTAACATATGATGGAATTACTACTCCATTCTTTCTTCCATTTTCACTTCGCCTAGCTTAGGAAATTCAATTTCAGCGAGATCTTTGGACACATTCATTAACAAACTCCGTTAATTTGAACAAAAAAGAAAAACTTAAATCTAATTTAAAATTCTTAAAAAACCATTCATTTTGAAGCAAATTCGCACAAAATAGATCTAACATGAAAAGAGTTGGACAGAATGTAACCCTCGTGAGCTATTGCTACGATAAAAATGTTGTAATGCGTTCGAATCCTCAGGGCTTCCAAAAATCTCTGATTTTTAATTTTTCATCCACAACCACAACACACCCATAAACTCAAATCAAATGTTCTTCAAATGTAATGCTACAAAGCTTCATAGGTGTGCCAGCCAGGGTCTTTCACATTCAAAATTTTTCACAAAATACCCAATATTTCTCTAACGCCACTGGAAAAAGCAATGGAGGTTTAGGGTTATCAGCGACTGTCATCCTGAAATAAGATTCAAGTGGAATAGACGAGCTTACTGGTGTAAGGACAGAGATAAATGCAATTTCAAGCAAGGACATGCCATCCAAATTACTCACAAATCTGCAAACAAAAGGGTGTTAAAAACAAATTGAAAGAAAACCAATGTTCCCGCATTTACATATAACCTCAAAATCTATTTAGCATATACATTGTATATGGTTCGGTCAGTTCAGTTTCAACTGTCAGTTATATGTAACCATACAACTATTGTAACTGTCACTGTTAACTCCCTCTCATAGTTTATATACATGTTTGAATCTACAATTTGTTAAGAACATGTGTATAACCCTTCTCTTTACTTTGTTAGTATATTGTGGTTGGATGCATATGCTTTGTAAGTCATCTTGTGACTATAATGTATTATACCACATTCATGGGGAGTAATAGTTGTTTAGATTAGACTTAGTATATAAGTAAGTGTTGAAGCCAATGAAGGCATCCACGACTTTATTGTATTGAGCTTGTTCAAAGGAGGTTGGCCCATCAAAGTGGCTTATGATCAATAAATTCCTTTTGTGTTTTGATACTTCTATTATTTCATGTATTTTCATTATTTTGTTGCAGGAGATTCCTCTCATCTGGTATCAGAGCGCTTTCTTGGGCTCGTTGGGTGGAATTTTTGCCAATTTTTTTTTGCAGTGGCCTATGGGTGATGTGATTATTGCAGTAGTTCTTTTTTCTTTGCATCTTTATTATTCATTTCAATTGCAGGTTCAGATCATGGAATAATCCCTATCCGCTTAATTGTGGGAAGTGCCTGGGCATAGCCCTAAAACTCATTGTGAGGAGTACCACAAGAACCCTGAATTAGCTGGCCCATTGAGAGGACCTGCCAGCGAAAAGGGCAACACCCCCTACCTGATTGACTAGTTCCCATCCGTGAGGTAAACCAAGAGCTATCGTTTGTGGCAAAGCAGTCATCAGTTTTCCCTAAGCCGTGGAGTGAGGGGTACTGCCCCAATACGCAAGCCTTTAGACAACATTGGTAGCCGAGTGAATCCCCTGAACCTTTAGGAAACCAAACATACCTAGGGTCCATATCTATTGCTAGTTGATAAATCACAGATTGCATCTATCCAGATCTGTTACAGATCCTTTCCAGGAAAAAAAAAAAAACCATCCTACCATAATCTATTATGAATATATGAGTTGTGGCATGAAATTATTGCCACAACTACATTTCATAATATTATGAAGTTGGCACTTCTAAATCAGATAGAAGATGCTTGGATGATTAAGTTAGTACTTGATGTATAAAAAATAATAATAGTAGCCATAGTGGTTATTATAGATCACCCCACATCATTGATGTAGAAGAAGAAAATAAATGAAGACTTTAAAAAAACTTAATCTTTTGCAACAAATAAACTTGAGAATACATTTTCTAACATTATGGGTATATATTTGGACATCAAATATGTGACCATACCACTTGAAAGACATGACTTAAATTCTGAAATGGCCCCTTTCTCATTAATACAAACCTCAATTCAACCCTTCCAAGCATATCACACCACTCGCAGATACCTCCACAAATGTTATATGCAATAAGTATGCTTTACAAAGATATAAAATATACATAGATCTAGGAAAAAAGAATCATTGATTGCTTTGTATCTATACGGAGCCAATTGAAACACAAAATTTCAGCAAAGACATTTAAGATGTAACCAATTAACATTAGTTTTATAAACCATACCCTCTTCCACATTTTAACTGCAATGAAAAAGAAGCAAGATTCTGTGCTTCCTTTTTTAAATTAAAAGATTAGCTATAGGTGGCTATAAGGGTGCCTCATTCACTAGGATATGTTACCGAAAGAATTTAATTTTTTTACCCACTTTGTGAGATTATAATTGATATTTCAATACATCCCCATGACTAGAAAACCATGTCTAAAGTGTGGTGCTTGAGCACATGAACATCGTAAACTTTAGTTCTAGACTAAATTGTTCTTTGCATAAGGGGGATTCTCATGGTTTCAAATTGCTTAAGAAACCTAAACACAACAGAAGCACAAGAGTCTTGCATGTGTACAAGTGCTATGCTGAAATATATTTTTGAACATGTTTAAAAATGTGGTCACTAAAATATTTATAGTAGATTTGAGTTTATCGAATTCCAAAATTGTATTATTGAGCAAGGGTTGTAGGGATGGTTGATTATAAGGCCCAAGTGAGGGTGCTAAGCTTTCTATCCAAAATGAAACCTTTCAGAAGGAATCTGTGGCATGTGGCCTAGCACCATAAATCAAATTTAAGTCTAAAAACAAATTCTCTTCAAAACATAAATATATAGCATTAAAGACATCTTTAGTTGGAAATTGGTTTGTATGCAGTGTATTGTGTTGTATAGTTCTTTTGGATCAGATTGTTTTGTTTGTTTGGAACTTAGAAAAAGTACAAAGTTTGTTCCAGAAGTGTTGTAGAAATTAATGATATCATTTGACTTTGATAATATTGTCTAAATGAGGGGAAAACTAATTATGGACATGAGAAAAAGTTGTAAGCAAAATATGTGTATCCTTGTATTAATATAGTTGTGATCGTATATTGGGTATTGCCATTATCAATGTCAAAACAATGTTCATATATTATATATTGCCATTATCAATGTCAATACAATATATTGGATATTGCTACAACAACATCGATTAGGAAAGAATAAAGAATACCCTAATGAATTTTAAGGTGTGTAGATAAATGAAACAAAGAAATATGTATATCGATATAAATTTACCTGACTAGAGTTGTAGTGCCAAGAAGGCATGGTGGAGAGCATGAAAGGGCTTCAAGAGGATATCTTGTGATGAATTAAAAAAAAAAAAATTGTAGTAACATAAATATGAAAAAATATACACTGAAACCACGGACCACCCCGGCAGGAAAGATGCCCTAAAAAATAATCAAAACAGAACACAGATTTTATTTGTTTTTTAACAACTTATCAGCCAGAATCATTTTAAAGATACTAAGACATCCCGATAACAACACTATGCTTCAATGTCAAGTGTCCCCTTCCTCTCATACGACCCATCACATTATTTGCCATTTTTACGCTCCATACTCCCTTGCTTATCAAAATATTCGCAGAGAAATGTCCATGCCCTATTCCAAAGCTCCCGTATTGGCGCAGTTAACAAACATGTTGGCGAAGGTTGCGGAATTTGGCTTTGCACCTGCCAATTGCATTGGTTGAAAATTTCCAAAGCCTTTTCAACAAATCCATTTTGTGCATATCCTGCAATCATTGCAGTCTATAACATAACATTTATTCCAGGCATTCTATCAAAAAAATAACCTGCCCTGCCTGTAGTTCTACGCAACTAAATCCCAAGCAAGTTTCGAGTAAATTTACGAGAAGAGAGACTTGTGTGCTGAGATGGTCATCACAAACAGGCCCAAGAAGCAAATATTTCAAAATCATAAACACATAAAAAAGGCAATTAAGCTTATTAAAAACTTATTTTAGAAGTGTAAGAGTTGCATGATCTCCTCTTTGCATTTGAGGGCCGGAGATGGGCGTACGAGCCACACTGCCTGCCTGTGCCGAAATGGGCGCTTTGGAACACAGTTTGGAAAACCATCAAAGGATAGAATAAGGGGAATTTTTGTCAGATATTATTGTTGCAACTGCCCTCTGCCTGCAGCTCCCTGACTGGTGGATGGGTAATCCATGCCAGATACAATTGGCAAAGCATGCCACAAATGCCAATGTATGCTGCAAGTGATGTTATGCAAGTAATAACATCACAATCATACAATTCTAATCAAAACAAAACAGTACAACTAATTACCATATCAAAGCTGTGCGCCCATTAGTACATTATAAAATATTCACATCACAAACATACAGTTCTAAACAGACAAACTCCAATCATACTTATGGATCCAAGTAATCATGTTGTAAACGGACAAACTCCAATCATACATATGGATCCAAGTTATCAATCTATTATCAGCTATACGTTAAGTTGTAAAGACACAGTACATTGCCATAATCCCAAAACAAGTCATCTCAATGTCTGTTGTACCCACCCCATCGCATAGAGTTTTAAACAAAACAAACTGCAATAGTCAAGAAACAGTATATTGCCATAATCCCATAACAATCCATCTCAATGTTTGTACCCACCCCATCACATACAGTTTTAAACAAAACAAAACTCCTATATCATTTGCATGGCAAATATGTTAACCATAAATATCTATTCTAGGAGAGAAATTTACATCAATTATGTTAATGCCTAGTATACTATCATAATCCACAATAGAAAATACATGTAAAGATGACAATAAAAAGAAATCCGAATTCTAAATTTTATTGCCACCCAGGGCACAAATTCTAGCTTCATCTGGCTTGGCTGAAATACAAGGAAACCATATTCCATTTAATATAAATCCATGCTACGAAGGCACACATATAGAAGGTCTATATTAAAAGGTAAAAACTTATTTACCCACAACTCAGACACAAGAAATAAGCCCGCCAGATGCAATAGAACAGCCTAAAGCCCGCCACGAAGACGAAGCACAAGGTGGAGGGTTGACTCCTTCTGAATGTTATAATCAGCAAGAGTACGCCCATCTTCAAGCTGCTTACCAGCAAAAATCAACCTCTGTTGATCAGGAGGAATGCCTTCTTTGTCCTGTATCTTGGCCTTTACATTATCGATAGTGTCAGAGCTTTCCACCTCCAAAGTGATAGTCTTCCCAGTCAAGGTCTTAACAAAAATTTGCATACCACCTCTGAGTCGAAGTACAAGATGTAGAGTGGATTCCTTTTGAATGTTATAATCAGCTAATGTCCGACCATCTTCAAGCTGTTTTCCAGCAAAGATGAGCCTCTGCTGGTCTGGGGGAATTCCCTCCTTATCCTGGATCTTGGCCTTCACATTGTCAATGGTGTCTGAGCTCTCCACTTCAAGAGTAATGGTCTTCCCAGTTAGGGTTTTGACAAAAATTTGCATACCTCCTCTTAGACGGAGTACAAGGTGGAGAGTGGATTCTTTCTGAATGTTATAATCAGCCAATGTTCGTCCATCTTCAAGCTGTTTACCCGCAAAGATGAGCCTCTGCTGGTCAGGAGGGATGCCCTCCTTGTCCTGGATCTTAGCTTTCACATTGTCAATGGTGTCAGAGCTTTCAACTTCCAGTGTAATGGTCTTTCCTGTCAGGGTTTTCACAAATATTTGCATACCGCCCCTCAAACGGAGCACAAGATGGAGGGTAGATTCCTTCTGAATGTTATAATCAGCCAATGTTCTGCCATCTTCCAGCTGCTTTCCAGCAAAGATGAGCCTCTGCTGATCCGGAGGAATTCCTTCCTTGTCTTGGATCTTGGCTTTGACATTGTCAATGGTATCTGAACTTTCCACTTCCAAGGTTATGGTCTTCCCAGTCAAGGTTTTCACAAAGATTTGCATGCCTCCCCTGAGTCGGAGTACCAGGTGGAGGGTGGACTCCTTTTGGATGTTGTAATCTGCCAGGGTACGCCCATCCTCGAGCTGTTTGCCAGCAAAGATGAGCCTCTGCTGATCTGGGGGAATTCCTTCCTTGTCCTGGATCTTGGCTTTTACATTGTCAATAGTGTCAGAACTCTCAACCTCGAGAGTGATGGTCTTGCCAGTCAGTGTCTTGACAAAGATCTGCATCTTTAGGCTACACAGTAATACTGGAAACCTGCAAAATCAATATAATGAAACCTGAAAAACAGAAGCTTACGCTATGTGAATTGCGATAGAGATGATGGAATAGAATAATTACCGAAATGGAAGAGAGTTATATGTATTTATATCGCCGTGAAAGAGCAATCCCTTCGCCAGTCGGCGTGTAATAGAAGATTCGCTTCGACCGTTCAATGAGACGTGTCTACTAAGATTCCAAGTTTAATCAAACTTCTTTTGTAAGTAAAATACAATCAGATTTATCAAATCTAAAGAAATTTTTGGGCAAAGCATTTAACTAGCGAAATGAGCAAGATATCATGTAAACTAGTAATTGGATCTATAAGTTCAATGGGCATGCCGATAGTTTTATTATTATATTGAAATAGGGTTAGAGTTAAATAATTTTACAATAGTATGAGCTTGAGTTATAATAAATAAATTTCTTATAGCAAGTATTAATCATAGACATCTTTTTTATTTTTATTATTTGTTAATTTATTTTTATTTTATATTCTTGTAATGTTTTATATGAATCCCACATAATTGTTTTACTTCTTCATTATTGAGTTATAATAAGTTTGAGAAGAACATATATTATTATTATTATTATTATTTCTATTATTCCATGTAAGATAATGCCTATAACAATGTTTTTTTTAATATTTTATTATCCAATGACATTTAAAGGATGGACATAGGATAAAATTTCAATGATTTCACCAAACAATATATATGGAATAAATATTTAAATAGAAGAATTTTAAATTTAAATTTCTAAAATTTAAATACAACATATATAATGATTTTATTAGATTTATTATGAAGTTATTGTAAATATGTTAACAATGAATCATTTTAGATGGTATTTCATAGGTAATATTGGACAACAAACCCAAAATGATTTGAAATATATATTTAGTAGTTTGTTTTTTAGTGATTTTTTATAGACATTTTTTTTTGAGACGATCCTCATCTTGCTTATGTAGGGTTACATACATATTGTTTTACATACGTTTATATCTTTGAAATGAAAATGCAAGGATTATTTGTAGATTTGACAAACTTCTTACTATTGACATTGTTGTGAAGATGAGTCCTTGTCGTTTAGTGTTTCCAATGTCTATTGTTACTTTGTTCATAGTTAGACCTTGTGCTTTGTAGATTGTAAGTGCCCAATGTCTATTGTCAGTGGCAACCTTGTGTTACTAGTGCAATTGGAACCATTTTTTTTTTCATTTATGTTCCATGCAGGTCCAATGTACCTCTAAAAGTTAACGACAAAAAAATAGAGGTAGACTAGAAATGGTTAACCTATGGAACACAAAATTTAAAATTGTGTTTATGTATTCTAGAGTCCAATATTCTAGAGTAAGATGCCTTATAATAACATATATACAATTTGTGCTCATTGGATGAATAGTGATGGGAGCTTCTTCTAGTCCTAAGGCTTCTATTATGAAAATCATAACCTTGAATATTGATTTCCCAACAATTAAATTTATCATAGTCTCCATCATTTCAAGCCACCTGGTAGAATGCTGAACTCTCTATGATTGAAATTATCATAGTCTTGATAAAAAAAATGTATAGAGCTTTTGGCTATTACTGCATTGCTTTTATTGAATCAACGTTTTGGATCACACTCCGTGATCCATCATCAGGATGAAAAGAAGAGAAATAGTGAGATGTGCTTGCAGAGATAGTTCCTTAAAAAGAGAGAGAAGTGTGGGATCGAAGTTTATTCTGATAAGATGAGATTAAGAGAGGGATGAGAAAAAGAGCCTCTACCACATAAGAGATAAAAAATAAAATAAAAACCTCCTAAAAGTAGAAAGAAGCAATAATAAAAAAAGGGGAAATTAAGATAAGGAAGGCGGATAAAATGAAATCATAGCACAAAATAACTTGAGATCAAAAAGGGGGGGTAAATTAATAAAAGAAGCCATCGGATACAAAAATAGGACTAAAGACCAAAATATGAAGAGGAAGGAAACAGAAGCATGGAGGGGGAAAGAATGGAAAAAGAGAAAGGAGGAAAGGCATAAAATATCTATGGAAGGACATGTATAAATAAGTGGTACATAGAAAAATAAGTAAATAGATTATATATATATATATGAGTAATAAAGGCACAAATAGAAGATATAAAGGTACAAAAACTTATAAGCAACATGAATAGATTTTATGAATGATAAATATAAAAGAAAGAAAGAATATAAGGAATAACCACTCAAAATACACAAGGGATAAGAAAGAGTGGACCAAGGTTAAAGATTGAAAAATTATTCAATCTTTAACCCTGGTCCACTCTTTCTTATCCCTTATGTATTTTGAGTGGTTATTCCTTATATTCTTTCTTTTATACTTATTCATTTATAAAATGTATTCATGTTGTTTATATGTTTATAAGTTTTTGTACCTTTATATTTATTTCTATCTGCATTTCTTCTATTTGTGCCTTTATTACTCATATATATATATAAAATCTATTTACTTATTTTGCTATGTACCACTTATTTATACATGTCCTTCCATAGGATATTTTATGCTTTTCCTCCTTTCTCTTTTTCCATTCTTTCCCCCTCCATGCTTCTGTTTCCTTCCTCTTTATATTTTGGTCTTTAGTACGATTTTTGTATCCGATGGCTTCTTTTATTTATTTACCCCCCCTTTTTGATCTCAAGTTATTTTGTGCTATGATTTCATTTTATCCTCCTTCCTTATCTTAATTTCCCCTTTTTTATTATTGCTTCTTTCTACTTTTAGGAGGTTTTTATTTTATTTTTTATCTCTTATGTGGTAGAGGCTCTTTTTCTCATCCCTCTCTTAATCTCATCTTATCAGAATAAACTTCGTTCCCACACTTCTCTCTCTTTTTAAGGAACTATCTCTGCAAGCACATCTCACTATTTCTCTTCTTTTCATCCTGATGATGGATCATGGAGTGTGATCCAAAACGTTGATTCAATAAAAGCAATGCAGTAATAGCCAAAAGCTCTATACATTTTTTTTTATCAAGACTATGATAATTTCAATCATTAAGAGTTCAACATTCTAAACTTTGTGCCCACACTTCTCTCTCTTTTTAAGGAACTATCTCTATAAACACATCTCACTATTTCTCTTCTTTTCATCCTGATGATGGATCACAGAGTATTATGCGAAACGTCAATTCAAAAAAAGCAACACAGTAATAGCCAGAAGCTCTATACATTTTTGATATCATGGACTGTGAAAATATCATGTCTATAATAGTCTTGATCGTTTCAAGCCACCTACTAGCATACTAAGAATAATAAATCTAGAACATCATATGGAAGAGCTGGTGGATCTTTTGGGTCTATTGTTATGGTTACCATAGAACTTTGAAACCTTAACTTGTTTGAAGTTTATTTCTAAATTCTATGAAAATGAACATAAAAACACAATGTAGATCATTAGAAAGAGTCATGCCTCCAATTGGGATGCCATGAGCAGGTTGAAATTTATTGAAGAGCATAGACAAATTATGTTCCTATTACGAGCTACTTTATAAGTATAGATTTATATATCATCATCTCATTTTTCACACATCAAAACACTACCCAACATGTTTTTTTTTTTTTTGAAATGAAGGTGTAATAATATTAGGAATATGAAGGCTAGCATATAAAATCATGAAATTATGTGAAAAGAGTAGCCTTTTTACTTCGTTTAATTTACATCTAAGTGCATACAATCAAAGTAAGTGTATATTTAAATGTATCATCATCTCGTTTTCACACATTCAAACACTACCCAACATGTAAAATTTATTGAAATGAAGGTGCAATAATATTACAAATAGGAAAGTTAGCACATAAAATCATTAAATAGTGAGAAAGGGGCAATATTTTTCATTTAATTTACACCTAAGTGTCTACAATCAAAGGAAGTATAGATTTACATATTGTTAAGCTCTCCATATTTGTTGTTCTCCTAATCATCGTTAGAAGATGCCTCTTATGGTAATAGTTTGTAATCACTATCATAGAGAAATATATTGATTTCAATTTAGATGGTGGATTTCATTGCATGAAGAGTCGAAGTGCCTAAGTGTGCATGTAAACATTTGAATGACAATGTTATAGAGGGAATGTGGAGTTTGATATAGTAGTTGCAATGGATATGTTGTTCAAGCCATTGTTGTGTTTGGATTAGTTGATTATCTTCCATTTCATTAGCCTTTACTAACTTTAGAAATTGTAAACTAAGTTTTCCTATTAGATTGATGTTGTTGATAACAACTAGGTAGATGATCATTACCTTGTATATGCAATTTCCAAGAAAGAGATCACAAAGTTCTTGGTATAAGCTATAAGACCATCCAGTTAGATCTCAAATTTATATTTTTGAAGGTTCATTGTGCAAATCAAGATTCATCCTAACCTTATGGTCATATTTGAATTTGAATAGCTCATTATAAGAGTGATTTTACTCTCTCTAGGGCCTTGTAATATTCTTGTCATCTTGTCTATAAGGAGATAAGGAACTTGGAGTTCTACAATTTTGAGGAGCACTTGATCTAGAAGTAGATTGTGATCAATTGATAGGAAGTTTGAAACCCATGATTCTTCATCTTGGTACATGGTAATTAATATTAGACCGTAAGGTTTGTATATTATCACCTACAACATAGGAAAAACAAGTTATGCAATGTTGTGCTTGTAAATGTGACAAAAGCATTTTTCCCAATTAAAATTACCTATAACATTGAATAAACAAGTTGTTACATGGTGTGGTTTTAAATGTAATAGAGGTAATTTTTCAAATAAACACACCAAATAACTATGTCTTGGGGTTCAATGAAAATAGTTAGACATGTAATGCTTGGAGATCAAGTCTTACAATAGCTAGTTAGAACAATATACAAATACATGAGTTCAATCACATGGCAAACAATACTTCAACCTAATATAATTGAGATTTGCATTTACTTTTTTGTATTGAATAACCAAGTTGTGCGTGCATGTGTGAATTGATTCACCCTTCCAATTTCCTTCAATGTTAACAAAAGTGATAGATGTATCAAGATTATGGTTGATTTGGCACCTAAAACAAACATTGGTCTATAAATGATTTGATATGTAAACCTCTAGACATATTGCTTGAAGTAAGCCATTGCTCTGTTGCTAGTTAAATGTTTATAATCTCAATAGAGATAACTCTAGTCCCAATTTCTATATGTGAGCTCTCCTTTAAAGAAATTCATTATCCTTTTTTCATTGCTTTAGGAATGTAGGCATAAGAGCACTTTTAGAGTTAGAGACCTCTATGACTATGTCAATGTTAAATTGAAATGTCTTTCTTGGATCAATCATAATGTATCACCTTAGCAAGTTAGGAATTTTATTGTGTGGTTGTCAAGTGACTTGGTTAATATACAATGCAAATAGAGGTAGACTAAAAATGGTTAACCTAACATTGGAAAAATATAATACAATTAATCCAAACAAAAGAATTATACAAAATGGCAAGGGTAATTTTCAACCCTCCTCTCCCATTTCCTATTGGTCAAGCATCTTTTTATTTACTTGAAGTGTTCCTCACCTTTTGTTTTTCTCTTTCTCTAGCTCCTCCAACATTTCATTTCATACATATATAGGTTTATGAAAACAATTCAATTAAACATCCATGCTATCATAAAATAAGTCTTTGAAAGATACCCCAATAGTGTATATAAGCAATGATCTCCATTTGCAATCTATGCATCTAATTCTACAAAGACGACATCATAGTCTAGATTGCCAAATATTCAAAACAGAAACAAAACCATTTTTTTTCTTTCTATAAACTGATAATAAAACCTTGTTCCTTCATTATTAGTGCAAGTATGATATGGTGCACACTATTATAGTGCAAGCAGGTATTTTTTGAAATATTGCATTTAGCATCACCAGAAATCTCCACAAGAACATTTTTGCCTATTTAAAATGATGCAAGTTCATTTCACATCTCTCACAACAATTTATCTTGCAACAATCTTGGAGATAAATTTTGTTACAATGTGGCATGAACACATACTTGCAGGTTCTTAACAACTCTAATAGTTGTTCTAGGGGACACATCTAACAAACCAAAAGCAATTTCCAACTTTTCATTATGGTGGCAGAGCAATAATTCTTTTTCCTCCTTTTCCACATCACTAAGTAAATGTCTTGAACTTGGGGAATACCCTATTACGTTCATCTCCTGAGACAATTTCTCCAACTTTGCATAGATCTCTTGTGTAGATATGGATGCAATCTATCTCTTACACAAAAATTACATGTCATTTTATGGCCTTCAATCCAACTACATCCAAGGATCTTTTTAATTCCTTTTATCTTTTATCAATCTCCTTACCATTTGAACTTCACACCCACTACCCACTACTACATAGATGTTTGAGATCGAACATAAGTCACAACATTTTTAGGATCCAAATCAAAAAGCAATGTCACTGTAAATACTCCTAAGCCTATATCCATATGCGATATGGAGGCACCAAGAAAACACATCCACACAATCACCAAAATTTTAATTGGCATCTTAATGATAAAGTTTAGGGTGTCCTCAAGATACCCAACATGAGCAAGGAGGTCAACCATGCACACATAATGATCAATTATAGATGTAATGTAATAAAGGTTGTGATTGAAGTATGTACAACCCTCATCTACTAAACCTGAATGACTATGTGCACATAGAACACAAGCAAATCTTATAATGTCAGGGTATGTTCCAAAGTGCTTCATTAATTTAAACATTTTGAGAGTATCCTTGTAAAATCCATTTTGTGCATATCCTGCAATCATCTCATTCCATGAGACCACATTTCTTTGAGACATTTTATCAAACAGTTCACGTGCCTTGTCTATGCTTCCACATTTTCCATACATGTCTACTGAAGCATTTCCAACTATAATATTTGACAAAAATCCCGCTTCCATTATGCTTTGATGGATGTCCATACCTATTCTAAAGCTGTCATTTTGGCATAGTAATTGCCAATTTCATTTGTTCGGAAGTCTCTAAAGCTTTGTCAACAAATCCATTTGTTCATATCTTGTAATCATGGCATCCCATGAGACCACATTTATTTGAGGCATTTTGTCAAACAATTCACGTGCCTTGTCTATGCTTCCATATTTTGTAAGCATGTCTACCAGAGGGGTTGCAACTACTACATCTGACAAAAGTCCTCTATCCTTTGTGCTTTGATGGATGTCCATACCCGATTCCAAAGATCCCTTTTTAGCACAGGCCGGAAGTATGCTAGGAAATGTAAACTGATAAGGTTGCAGACCTATTTGTTGCATATCATTTTTTATGTGATAAGAAACCTTACCATCATCCCAAAAACTTCTGCAATGCGAGAACTTTGACAGTGAGTTGAGTTATGCGCACTGGGTGGGAGAAACAATTTAAAAAAACTTAACTTTACCATATGCTGAAGTGCGATGGGAAATGGAATGGGAGTGTAGGAATAAATGAAAGTTAGATGGTGGTGCTTTTTGGCTTAGTTTAAACTCAAATCAACTAGTTATTACAGGAATTTCTTAATATTTTGAATATTACCGTGTTTTCACTGTAATTCTATTGTTTTGTGAAAAACAAAAGTAGGTATAGTTTTTGGTTTAGTTATGAGTCCAAGAGCAATCTATGTGTGGGCATTTGAAGATATGAATGAAAGAGAGGATGTGTATATCTACATCAATGTCTCCTCAGTCTGCTTGCATTTAAAACCTTTTGGATTGTCAAACATGCTCACCTCATTTTGGATTAGACTGATGGTTTACACATTTGGAACGAAGTAAATTTGCATTAGAATGATGGTGATGGTGTTGACATTTGACATTGACATTGATTGAGACTATCAAAAAAAATTTCTACAATTTAGAAGAAGAGAAGATTTGATTGAATGGCATATGCTGACAGTCTGCTTTTAATGCGTACTCCAAAACTTTTGGATTAAACACTCCCGCCTTTACACAGTCTAATTTGGGATTGCCAACAAAAATTTAATTTAGACTATAGATGGTGTGTCGGCAATGTGAATTTATAATTCACTATAGAGTAATATGGTGTGGCATTCTTAATTTAATGCCAAAAGATTGTAACTCATATTGGTGGGTGAAATAGATAACAGGAATAAATGTTTTCCTTCTAGATTGTAGTTGGAGAGCATTTGTAATAGGACTAAATGTTCTCCATCTAGATTGTAGTTGCCAGAGAGTGTGGTGCAGCGAGTGTGATTACCGTACTTGTGGTTTACTATATAAATCAGATATCCAAACATCTAGAAGATTTCCAATGTAAATGGCAAAGAGGGTTCCTTTTAGATTTTTATTTGACATTAAATCTCATTACCTAATAGTTAGTCACCTCATTGTCTTGGTAGTTGCAGATGTCTTATCAAACCAAAGCACACTGTAAAGGTTACTGGTAGATATTGGCCTCACTTAATATGTTCATTGATTATCTTCATGTTCAAGGAAGTTTGACTTTTTACTACACTTTAGTTTCAAATTAGATCTCAAGCTCAGAACTTAACGTATCTCTTACCATTAGTTTAAATTGGTAATCATTTCATGGTTACACCGACATTGTTTAAACTAGTAATCATTTCACCATATGATGTTTGAATTACTTTAAAAATTTTTAAAGTATTTCAATATACAACAAAGTCATGCAAATAAATGGAGATCCGACCACCAAAGAAATGATTTGTAGGATATTTTATTAGTTCCTGCCACTGCCAGGATTACTTATGCATCGGTTAGATACAATTTTTCCAACCCACTCAACCAATTGTTAAGCAGAATTAAAAAAAAGAGCAAAGACACTATAGTTTGTAATTTATTTTATTTTATTCTAAAACTTGGAAAATGTTATTTATCTTGTTTTCTATTGGGCAAATCCTCAAACAGTAAGGGGGATTTTTTTTTAATATTTAAAAGAAAAATAATTCCGTGGTGGACAATTAGAATTGCCATTAATGAAAAAACACAATTAGAATTGTCATTAATGAAATATTTATTCGTTATAAATGTATAGAGTACATGATGTGACAGAAATGTATCAAGACATTGAATGTTTTTGTAAAAGATCTTTGCTAAAATCTTCAAATTAATATGCCATGTTGAGAGCACTCTTATAGATGTTTAGAATGAACTGTCTGAGAACAGAACCAACTTGAGACACTGAGAACCAGTGGAGAAGCTGGTGAGAACCGGTGAAGAAGCTGCTAAGAACCTGAACTAGTAGTTGTTGAATCTCTTTGTGGGCCTGCAAAATAAGGTTTGTAATTTGTTAACTCCCTGAATGTGATTTCAAATTTTAGAAATTACCAATGGAGCAACTATTATCTAATCACCTCCTATTTACTAGATATATCTTTTTTTCATTAGAACCAATACCTTTTTTGAATTAATGTCTAAAATGATAGATAGATATTGAGACAAAAAAAAAGTATTTTATAGTATTGTATTTTACCTGCAAGAACCACATCTGGCAGCTTCACAAGGTTCAGTGATATCAAGTCAGGGACCAATAATCTGGAGGGTAAAAAGTTTAGGTAAAAACATAGGGCTTATTACAGAGTAAAAGGGTAATTATCGCAGAAAGTCAGATAGTAATAATTAAAGATTCACATGTCCATACGCTTTTAAGAGAAAAAAACACAATGTATTTGTTGGATTTTTTTTCTGGTGTGTAACAGAATTACAAAGTTGTCAATTGACAATGACAGGATTAACATATGATGGAATTACTACTCCATTCTTTCTTCCATTTTCACTTCGCCTAGCTTAGGAAATTCAATTTCAGCGAGATCTTTGGACACATTCATTAACAAACTCCGTTAATTTGAACAAAAAAGAAAAACTTAAATCTAATTTAAAATTCTTTAAAAACCATTCATTTTGAAGCAAATTCGCACAAAATAGATCTAACATGAAAAGAGTTGGACAGAATGTAACCCTCGTGAGCTATTGCTACGATAAAAATGTTGTAATGCGTTCGAATCCTCAGGGCTTCCAAAAATCTCTGATTTTTAATTTTTCATCCACAACCACAACACACCCATAAACTCAAATCAAATGTTCTTCAAATGTAATGCTACAAAGCTTCATAGGTGTGCCAGCCAGGGTCTTTCACATTCAAAATTTTTCACAAAATACCCAATATTTCTCTAACGCCACTGGAAAAAGCAATGGAGGTTTAGGGTTATCAGCGACTGTCATCCTGAAATAAGATTCAAGTGGAATAGACGAGCTTACTGGTGTAAGGACAGAGATAAATGCAATTTCAAGCAAGGACATGCCATCCAAATTACTCACAAATCTGCAAACAAAAGGGTGTTAAAAACAAATTGAAAGAAAACCAATGTTCCCGCATTTACATATAACCTCAAAATCTATTTAGCATATACATTGTATATGGTTCGGTCAGTTCAGTTTCAACTGTCAGTTATATGTAACCATACAACTATTGTAACTGTCACTGTTAACTCCCTCTCATAGTTTATATACATGTTTGAATCTACAATTTGTTAAGAACATGTGTATAACCCTTCTCTTTACTTTGTTAGTATATTGTGGTTGGATGCATATGCTTTGTAAGTCATCTTGTGACTATAATGTATTATACCACATTCATGGGGAGTAATAGTTGTTTAGATTAGACTTAGTATATAAGTAAGTGTTGAAGCCAATGAAGGCATCCACGACTTTATTGTATTGAGCTTGTTCAAAGGAGGTTGGCCCATCAAAGTGGCTTATGATCAATAAATTCCTTTTGTGTTTTGATACTTCTATTATTTCATGTATTTTCATTATTTTGTTGCAGGAGATTCCTCTCATCTGGTATCAGAGCGCTTTCTTGGGCTCGTTGGGTGGAATTTTTGCCAATTTTTTTTTGCAGTGGCCTATGGGTGATGTGATTATTGCAGTAGTTCTTTTTTCTTTGCATCTTTATTATTCATTTCAATTGCAGGTTCAGATCATGGAATAATCCCTATCCGCTTAATTGTGGGAAGTGCCTGGGCATAGCCCTAAAACTCATTGTGAGGAGTACCACAAGAACCCTGAATTAGCTGGCCCATTGAGAGGACCTGCCAGCGAAAAGGGCAACACCCCCTACCTGATTGACTAGTTCCCATCCGTGAGGTAAACCAAGAGCTATCGTTTGTGGCAAAGCAGTCATCAGTTTTACCTAAGCCGTGGAGTGAGGGGTACTGCCCCAATACGCAAGCCTTTAGACAACATTGGTAGCCGAGTGAATCCCCTGAACCTTTAGGAAACCAAACATACCTAGGGTCCATATCTATTGCTAGTTGATAAATCACAGATTGCATCTATCCAGATCTGTTACAGATCCTTTCCAGGAAAAAAAAAAAAACCATCCTACCATAATCTATTATGAATATATGAGTTGTGGCATGAAATTATTGCCACAACTACATTTCATAATATTATGAAGTTGGCACTTCTAAATCAGATAGAAGATGCTTGGATGATTAAGTTAGTACTTGATGTATAAAAAATAATAATAGTAGCCATAGTGGTTATTATAGATCACCCCACATCATTGATGTAGAAGAAGAAAATAAATGAAGACTTTAAAAAAACTTAATCTTTTGCAACAAATAAACTTGAGAATACATTTTCTAACATTATGGGTATATATTTGGACATCAAATATGTGACCATACCACTTGAAAGACATGACTTAAATTCTGAAATGGCCCCTTTCTCATTAATACAAACCTCAATTCAACCCTTCCAAGCATATCACACCACTCGCAGATACCTCCACAAATGTTATATGCAATAAGTATGCTTTACAAAGATATAAAATATACATAGATCTAGGAAAAAAGAATCATTGATTGCTTTGTATCTATACGGAGCCAATTGAAACACAAAATTTCAGCAAAGACATTTAAGATGTAACCAATTAACATTAGTTTTATAAACCATACCCTCTTCCACATTTTAACTGCAATGAAAAAGAAGCAAGATTCTGTGCTTCCTTTTTTAAATTAAAAGATTAGCTATAGGTGGCTATAAGGGTGCCTCATTCACTAGGATATGTTACCGAAAGAATTTAATTTTTTTACCCACTTTGTGAGATTATAATTGATATTTCAATACATCCCCATGACTAGAAAACCATGTCTAAAGTGTGGTGCTTGAGCACATGAACATCGTAAACTTTAGTTCTAGACTAAATTGTTCTTTGCATAAGGGGGATTCTCATGGTTTCAAATTGCTTAAGAAACCTAAACACAACAGAAGCACAAGAGTCTTGCATGTGTACAAGTGCTATGCTGAAATATATTTTTGAACATGTTTAAAAATGTGGTCACTAAAATATTTATAGTAGATTTGAGTTTATCGAATTCCAAAATTGTATTATTGAGCAAGGGTTGTAGGGATGGTTGATTATAAGGCCCAAGTGAGGGTGCTAAGCTTTCTATCCAAAATGAAACCTTTCAGAAGGAATCTGTGGCATGTGGCCTAGCACCATAAATCAAATTTAAGTCTAAAAACAAATTCTCTTCAAAACATAAATATATAGCATTAAAGACATCTTTAGTTGGAAATTGGTTTGTATGCAGTGTATTGTGTTGTATAGTTCTTTTGGATCAGATTGTTTTGTTTGTTTGGAACTTAGAAAAAGTACAAAGTTTGTTCCAGAAGTGTTGTAGAAATTAATGATATCATTTGACTTTGATAATATTGTCTAAATGAGGGGAAAACTAATTATGGACATGAGAAAAAGTTGTAAGCAAAATATGTGTATCCTTGTATTAATATAGTTGTGATCGTATATTGGGTATTGCCATTATCAATGTCAAAACAATGTTCATATATTATATATTGCCATTATCAATGTCAATACAATATATTGGATATTGCTACAACAACATCGATTAGGAAAGAATAAAGAATACCCTAATGAATTTTAAGGTGTGTAGATAAATGAAACAAAGAAATATGTATATCGATATAAATTTACCTGACTAGAGTTGTAGTGCCAAGAAGGCATGGTGGAGAGCATGAAAGGGCTTCAAGAGGATATCTTGTGATGAATTAAAAAAAAAAAAATTGTAGTAACATAAATATGAAAAAATATACACTGAAACCACGGACCACCCCGGCAGGAAAGATGCCCTAAAACATAATCAAAACAGAACACAGATTTTATTTGTTTTTTAACAACTTATCAGCCAGAATCATTTTAAAGATACTAAGACATCCCGATAACAACACTATGCTTCAATGTCAAGTGTCCCCTTCCTCTCATACGACCCATCACATTATTTGCCATTTTTACGCTCCATACTCCCTTGCTTATCAAAATATTCGCAGAGAAATGTCCATGCCCTATTCCAAAGCTCCCGTATTGGCGCAGTTAACAAACATGTTGGCGAAGGTTGCGGAATTTGGCTTTGCACCTGCCAATTGCATTGGTTGAAAATTTCCAAAGCCTTTTCAACAAATCCATTTTGTGCATATCCTGCAATCATTGCAGTCTATAACATAACATTTATTCCAGGCATTCTATCAAAAAAATAACCTGCCCTGCCTGTAGTTCTACGCAACTAAATCCCAAGCAAGTTTCGAGTAAATTTACGAGAAGAGAGACTTGTGTGCTGAGATGGTCATCACAAACAGGCCCAAGAAGCAAATATTTCAAAATCATAAACACATAAAAAAGGCAATTAAGCTTATTAAAAACTTATTTTAGAAGTGTAAGAGTTGCATGATCTCCTCTTTGCATTTGAGGGCCGGAGATGGGCGTACGAGCCACACTGCCTGCCTGTGCCGAAATGGGCGCTTTGGAACACAGTTTGGAAAACCATCAAAGGATAGAATAAGGGGAATTTTTGTCAGATATTATTGTTGCAACTGCCCTCTGCCTGCAGCTCCCTGACTGGTGGATGGGTAATCCATGCCAGATACAATTGGCAAAGCATGCCACAAATGCCAATGTATGCTGCAAGTGATGTTATGCAAGTAATAACATCACAATCATACAATTCTAATCAAAACAAAACAGTGCAACTAATTACCATATCAAAGCTGTGCGCCCATTAGTACATTATAAAATATTCACATCACAAACATACAGTTCTAAACAGACAAACTCCAATCATACTTATGGATCCAAGTAATCATGTTGTAAACGGACAAACTCCAATCATACATATGGATCCAAGTTATCAATCTATTATCAGCTATACGTTAAGTTGTAAAGACACAGTACATTGCCATAATCCCAAAACAAGTCATCTCAATGTCTGTTGTACCCACCCCATCGCATAGAGTTTTAAACAAAACAAACTGCAATAGTCAAGAAACAGTATATTGCCATAATCCCATAACAATCCATCTCAATGTTTGTACCCACCCCATCACATACAGTTTTAAACAAAACAAAACTCCTATATCATTTGCATGGCAAATATGTTAACCATAAATATCTATTCTAGGAGAGAAATTTACATCAATTATGTTAATGCCTAGTATACTATCATAATCCACAATAGAAAATACATGTAAAGATGACAATAAAAAGAAATCCGAATTCTAAATTTTATTGCCACCCAGGGCACAAATTCTAGCTTCATCTGGCTTGGCTGAAATACAAGGAAACCATATTCCATTTAATATAAATCCATGCTACGAAGGCACACATATAGAAGGTCTATATTAAAAGGTAAAAACTTATTTACCCACAACTCAGACACAAGAAATAAGCCCGCCAGATGCAATAGAACAGCCTAAAGCCCGCCACGAAGACGAAGCACAAGGTGGAGGGTTGACTCCTTCTGAATGTTATAATCAGCAAGAGTACGCCCATCTTCAAGCTGCTTACCAGCAAAAATCAACCTCTGTTGATCAGGAGGAATGCCTTCTTTGTCCTGTATCTTGGCCTTTACATTATCGATAGTGTCAGAGCTTTCCACCTCCAAAGTGATAGTCTTCCCAGTCAAGGTCTTAACAAAAATTTGCATACCACCTCTGAGTCGAAGTACAAGATGTAGAGTGGATTCCTTTTGAATGTTATAATCAGCTAATGTCCGACCATCTTCAAGCTGTTTTCCAGCAAAGATGAGCCTCTGCTGGTCTGGGGGAATTCCCTCCTTATCCTGGATCTTGGCCTTCACATTGTCAATGGTGTCTGAGCTCTCCACTTCAAGAGTAATGGTCTTCCCAGTTAGGGTTTTGACAAAAATTTGCATACCTCCTCTTAGACGGAGTACAAGGTGGAGAGTGGATTCTTTCTGAATGTTATAATCAGCCAATGTTCGTCCATCTTCAAGCTGTTTACCCGCAAAGATGAGCCTCTGCTGGTCAGGAGGGATGCCCTCCTTGTCCTGGATCTTAGCTTTCACATTGTCAATGGTGTCAGAGCTTTCAACTTCCAGTGTAATGGTCTTTCCTGTCAGGGTTTTCACAAATATTTGCATACCGCCCCTCAAACGGAGCACAAGATGGAGGGTAGATTCCTTCTGAATGTTATAATCAGCCAATGTTCTGCCATCTTCCAGCTGCTTTCCAGCAAAGATGAGCCTCTGCTGATCCGGAGGAATTCCTTCCTTGTCTTGGATCTTGGCTTTGACATTGTCAATGGTATCTGAACTTTCCACTTCCAAGGTTATGGTCTTCCCAGTCAAGGTTTTCACAAAGATTTGCATGCCTCCCCTGAGTCGGAGTACCAGGTGGAGGGTGGACTCCTTTTGGATGTTGTAATCTGCCAGGGTACGCCCATCCTCGAGCTGTTTGCCAGCAAAGATGAGCCTCTGCTGATCTGGGGGAATTCCTTCCTTGTCCTGGATCTTGGCTTTTACATTGTCAATAGTGTCAGAACTCTCAACCTCGAGAGTGATGGTCTTGCCAGTCAGTGTCTTGACAAAGATCTGCATCTTTAGGCTACACAGTAATACTGGAAACCTGCAAAATCAATATAATGAAACCTGAAAAACAGAAGCTTACGCTATGTGAATTGCGATAGAGATGATGGAATAGAATAATTACCGAAATGGAAGAGAGTTATATGTATTTATATCGCCGTGAAAGAGCAATCCCTTCGCCAGTCGGCGTGTAATAGAAGATTCGCTTCGACCGTTCAATGAGACGTGTCTACTAAGATTCCAAGTTTAATCAAACTTCTTTTGTAAGTAAAATACAATCAGATTTATCAAATCTAAAGAAATTTTTGGGCAAAGCATTTAACTAGCGAAATGAGCAAGATATCATGTAAACTAGTAATTGGATCTATAAGTTCAATGGGCATGCCGATAGTTTTATTATTATATTGAAATAGGGTTAGAGTTAAATAATTTTACAATAGTATGAGCTTGAGTTATAATAAATAAATTTCTTATAGCAAGTATTAATCATAGACATCTTTTTTATTTTTATTATTTGTTAATTTATTTTTATTTTATATTCTTGTAATGTTTTATATGAATCCCACATAATTGTTTTACTTCTTCATTATTGAGTTATAATAAGTTTGAGAAGAACATATATTATTATTATTATTATTATTTCTATTATTCCATGTAAGATAATGCCTATAACAATGTTTTTTTTAATATTTTATTATCCAATGACATTTAAAGGATGGACATAGGATAAAATTTCAATGATTTCACCAAACAATATATATGGAATAAATATTTAAATAGAAGAATTTTAAATTTAAATTTCTAAAATTTAAATACAACATATATAATGATTTTATTAGATTTATTATGAAGTTATTGTAAATATGTTAACAATGAATCATTTTAGATGGTATTTCATAGGTAATATTGGACAACAAACCCAAAATGATTTGAAATATATATTTAGTAGTTTGTTTTTTAGTGATTTTTTATAGACATTTTTTTTTGAGACGATCCTCATCTTGCTTATGTAGGGTTACATACATATTGTTTTACATACGTTTATATCTTTGAAATGAAAATGCAAGGATTATTTGTAGATTTGACAAACTTCTTACTATTGACATTGTTGTGAAGATGAGTCCTTGTCGTTTAGTGTTTCCAATGTCTATTGTTACTTTGTTCATAGTTAGACCTTGTGCTTTGTAGATTGTAAGTGCCCAATGTCTATTGTCAGTGGCAACCTTGTGTTACTAGTGCAATTGGAACCATTTTTTTTTTCATTTATGTTCCATGCAGGTCCAATGTACCTCTAAAAGTTAACGACAAAAAAATAGAGGTAGACTAGAAATGGTTAACCTATGGAACACAAAATTTAAAATTGTGTTTATGTATTCTAGAGTCCAATATTCTAGAGTAAGATGCCTTATAATAACATATATACAATTTGTGCTCATTGGATGAATAGTGATGGGAGCTTCTTCTAGTCCTAAGGCTTCTATTATGAAAATCATAACCTTGAATATTGATTTCCCAACAATTAAATTTATCATAGTCTCCATCATTTCAAGCCACCTGGTAGAATGCTGAACTCTCTATGATTGAAATTATCATAGTCTTGATAAAAAAAATGTATAGAGCTTTTGGCTATTACTGCATTGCTTTTATTGAATCAACGTTTTGGATCACACTCCGTGATCCATCATCAGGATGAAAAGAAGAGAAATAGTGAGATGTGCTTGCAGAGATAGTTCCTTAAAAAGAGAGAGAAGTGTGGGATCGAAGTTTATTCTGATAAGATGAGATTAAGAGAGGGATGAGAAAAAGAGCCTCTACCACATAAGAGATAAAAAATAAAATAAAAACCTCCTAAAAGTAGAAAGAAGCAATAATAAAAAAAGGGGAAATTAAGATAAGGAAGGCGGATAAAATGAAATCATAGCACAAAATAACTTGAGATCAAAAAGGGGGGGTAAATTAATAAAAGAAGCCATCGGATACAAAAATAGGACTAAAGACCAAAATATGAAGAGGAAGGAAACAGAAGCATGGAGGGGGAAAGAATGGAAAAAGAGAAAGGAGGAAAGGCATAAAATATCTATGGAAGGACATGTATAAATAAGTGGTACATAGAAAAATAAGTAAATAGATTATATATATATATATGAGTAATAAAGGCACAAATAGAAGATATAAAGGTACAAAAACTTATAAGCAACATGAATAGATTTTATGAATGATAAATATAAAAGAAAGAAAGAATATAAGGAATAACCACTCAAAATACACAAGGGATAAGAAAGAGTGGACCAAGGTTAAAGATTGAAAAATTATTCAATCTTTAACCCTGGTCCACTCTTTCTTATCCCTTATGTATTTTGAGTGGTTATTCCTTATATTCTTTCTTTTATACTTATTCATTTATAAAATGTATTCATGTTGTTTATATGTTTATAAGTTTTTGTACCTTTATATTTATTTCTATCTGCATTTCTTCTATTTGTGCCTTTATTACTCATATATATATATAAAATCTATTTACTTATTTTGCTATGTACCACTTATTTATACATGTCCTTCCATAGGATATTTTATGCTTTTCCTCCTTTCTCTTTTTCCATTCTTTCCCCCTCCATGCTTCTGTTTCCTTCCTCTTTATATTTTGGTCTTTAGTACGATTTTTGTATCCGATGGCTTCTTTTATTTATTTACCCCCCCTTTTTGATCTCAAGTTATTTTGTGCTATGATTTCATTTTATCCTCCTTCCTTATCTTAATTTCCCCTTTTTTATTATTGCTTCTTTCTACTTTTAGGAGGTTTTTATTTTATTTTTTATCTCTTATGTGGTAGAGGCTCTTTTTCTCATCCCTCTCTTAATCTCATCTTATCAGAATAAACTTCGTTCCCACACTTCTCTCTCTTTTTAAGGAACTATCTCTGCAAGCACATCTCACTATTTCTCTTCTTTTCATCCTGATGATGGATCATGGAGTGTGATCCAAAACGTTGATTCAATAAAAGCAATGCAGTAATAGCCAAAAGCTCTATACATTTTTTTTTATCAAGACTATGATAATTTCAATCATTAAGAGTTCAACATTCTAAACTTTGTGCCCACACTTCTCTCTCTTTTTAAGGAACTATCTCTATAAACACATCTCACTATTTCTCTTCTTTTCATCCTGATGATGGATCACAGAGTATTATGCGAAACGTCAATTCAAAAAAAGCAACACAGTAATAGCCAGAAGCTCTATACATTTTTGATATCATGGACTGTGAAAATATCATGTCTATAATAGTCTTGATCGTTTCAAGCCACCTACTAGCATACTAAGAATAATAAATCTAGAACATCATATGGAAGAGCTGGTGGATCTTTTGGGTCTATTGTTATGGTTACCATAGAACTTTGAAACCTTAACTTGTTTGAAGTTTATTTCTAAATTCTATGAAAATGAACATAAAAACACAATGTAGATCATTAGAAAGAGTCATGCCTCCAATTGGGATGCCATGAGCAGGTTGAAATTTATTGAAGAGCATAGACAAATTATGTTCCTATTACGAGCTACTTTATAAGTATAGATTTATATATCATCATCTCATTTTTCACACATCAAAACACTACCCAACATGTTTTTTTTTTTTTTGAAATGAAGGTGTAATAATATTAGGAATATGAAGGCTAGCATATAAAATCATGAAATTATGTGAAAAGAGTAGCCTTTTTACTTCGTTTAATTTACATCTAAGTGCATACAATCAAAGTAAGTGTATATTTAAATGTATCATCATCTCGTTTTCACACATTCAAACACTACCCAACATGTAAAATTTATTGAAATGAAGGTGCAATAATATTACAAATAGGAAAGTTAGCACATAAAATCATTAAATAGTGAGAAAGGGGCAATATTTTTCATTTAATTTACACCTAAGTGTCTACAATCAAAGGAAGTATAGATTTACATATTGTTAAGCTCTCCATATTTGTTGTTCTCCTAATCATCGTTAGAAGATGCCTCTTATGGTAATAGTTTGTAATCACTATCATAGAGAAATATATTGATTTCAATTTAGATGGTGGATTTCATTGCATGAAGAGTCGAAGTGCCTAAGTGTGCATGTAAACATTTGAATGACAATGTTATAGAGGGAATGTGGAGTTTGATATAGTAGTTGCAATGGATATGTTGTTCAAGCCATTGTTGTGTTTGGATTAGTTGATTATCTTCCATTTCATTAGCCTTTACTAACTTTAGAAATTGTAAACTAAGTTTTCCTATTAGATTGATGTTGTTGATAACAACTAGGTAGATGATCATTACCTTGTATATGCAATTTCCAAGAAAGAGATCACAAAGTTCTTGGTATAAGCTATAAGACCATCCAGTTAGATCTCAAATTTATATTTTTGAAGGTTCATTGTGCAAATCAAGATTCATCCTAACCTTATGGTCATATTTGAATTTGAATAGCTCATTATAAGAGTGATTTTACTCTCTCTAGGGCCTTGTAATATTCTTGTCATCTTGTCTATAAGGAGATAAGGAACTTGGAGTTCTACAATTTTGAGGAGCACTTGATCTAGAAGTAGATTGTGATCAATTGATAGGAAGTTTGAAACCCATGATTCTTCATCTTGGTACATGGTAATTAATATTAGACCGTAAGGTTTGTATATTATCACCTACAACATAGGAAAAACAAGTTATGCAATGTTGTGCTTGTAAATGTGACAAAAGCATTTTTCCCAATTAAAATTACCTATAACATTGAATAAACAAGTTGTTACATGGTGTGGTTTTAAATGTAATAGAGGTAATTTTTCAAATAAACACACCAAATAACTATGTCTTGGGGTTCAATGAAAATAGTTAGACATGTAATGCTTGGAGATCAAGTCTTACAATAGCTAGTTAGAACAATATACAAATACATGAGTTCAATCACATGGCAAACAATACTTCAACCTAATATAATTGAGATTTGCATTTACTTTTTTGTATTGAATAACCAAGTTGTGCGTGCATGTGTGAATTGATTCACCCTTCCAATTTCCTTCAATGTTAACAAAAGTGATAGATGTATCAAGATTATGGTTGATTTGGCACCTAAAACAAACATTGGTCTATAAATGATTTGATATGTAAACCTCTAGACATATTGCTTGAAGTAAGCCATTGCTCTGTTGCTAGTTAAATGTTTATAATCTCAATAGAGATAACTCTAGTCCCAATTTCTATATGTGAGCTCTCCTTTAAAGAAATTCATTATCCTTTTTTCATTGCTTTAGGAATGTAGGCATAAGAGCACTTTTAGAGTTAGAGACCTCTATGACTATGTCAATGTTAAATTGAAATGTCTTTCTTGGATCAATCATAATGTATCACCTTAGCAAGTTAGGAATTTTATTGTGTGGTTGTCAAGTGACTTGGTTAATATACAATGCAAATAGAGGTAGACTAAAAATGGTTAACCTAACATTGGAAAAATATAATACAATTAATCCAAACAAAAGAATTATACAAAATGGCAAGGGTAATTTTCAACCCTCCTCTCCCATTTCCTATTGGTCAAGCATCTTTTTATTTACTTGAAGTGTTCCTCACCTTTTGTTTTTCTCTTTCTCTAGCTCCTCCAACATTTCATTTCATACATATATAGGTTTATGAAAACAATTCAATTAAACATCCATGCTATCATAAAATAAGTCTTTGAAAGATACCCCAATAGTGTATATAAGCAATGATCTCCATTTGCAATCTATGCATCTAATTCTACAAAGACGACATCATAGTCTAGATTGCCAAATATTCAAAACAGAAACAAAACCATTTTTTTTCTTTCTATAAACTGATAATAAAACCTTGTTCCTTCATTATTAGTGCAAGTATGATATGGTGCACACTATTATAGTGCAAGCAGGTATTTTTTGAAATATTGCATTTAGCATCACCAGAAATCTCCACAAGAACATTTTTGCCTATTTAAAATGATGCAAGTTCATTTCACATCTCTCACAACAATTTATCTTGCAACAATCTTGGAGATAAATTTTGTTACAATGTGGCATGAACACATACTTGCAGGTTCTTAACAACTCTAATAGTTGTTCTAGGGGACACATCTAACAAACCAAAAGCAATTTCCAACTTTTCATTATGGTGGCAGAGCAATAATTCTTTTTCCTCCTTTTCCACATCACTAAGTAAATGTCTTGAACTTGGGGAATACCCTATTACGTTCATCTCCTGAGACAATTTCTCCAACTTTGCATAGATCTCTTGTGTAGATATGGATGCAATCTATCTCTTACACAAAAATTACATGTCATTTTATGGCCTTCAATCCAACTACATCCAAGGATCTTTTTAATTCCTTTTATCTTTTATCAATCTCCTTACCATTTGAACTTCACACCCACTACCCACTACTACATAGATGTTTGAGATCGAACATAAGTCACAACATTTTTAGGATCCAAATCAAAAAGCAATGTCACTGTAAATACTCCTAAGCCTATATCCATATGCGATATGGAGGCACCAAGAAAACACATCCACACAATCACCAAAATTTTAATTGGCATCTTAATGATAAAGTTTAGGGTGTCCTCAAGATACCCAACATGAGCAAGGAGGTCAACCATGCACACATAATGATCAATTATAGATGTAATGTAATAAAGGTTGTGATTGAAGTATGTACAACCCTCATCTACTAAACCTGAATGACTATGTGCACATAGAACACAAGCAAATCTTATAATGTCAGGGTATGTTCCAAAGTGCTTCATTAATTTAAACATTTTGAGAGTATCCTTGTAAAATCCATTTTGTGCATATCCTGCAATCATCTCATTCCATGAGACCACATTTCTTTGAGACATTTTATCAAACAGTTCACGTGCCTTGTCTATGCTTCCACATTTTCCATACATGTCTACTGAAGCATTTCCAACTATAATATTTGACAAAAATCCCGCTTCCATTATGCTTTGATGGATGTCCATACCTATTCTAAAGCTCTCATTTTGGCATAGTAATTGCCAATTTCATTTGTTCGGAAGTCTCTAAAGCTTTGTCAACAAATCCATTTGTTCATATCTTGTAATCATGGCATCCCATGAGACCACATTTATTTGAGGCATTTTGTCAAACAATTCACGTGCCTTGTCTATGCTTCCATATTTTGTAAGCATGTCTACCAGAGGGGTTGCAACTACTACATCTGACAAAAGTCCTCTATCCTTTGTGCTTTGATGGATGTCCATACCCGATTCCAAAGATCCCTTTTTAGCACAGGCCGGAAGTATGCTAGGAAATGTAAACTGATAAGGTTGCAGACCTATTTGTTGCATATCATTTTTTATGTGATAAGAAACCTTACCATCATCCCAAAAACTTCTGCAATGCGAGAACTTTGACAGTGAGTTGAGTTATGCGCACTGGGTGGGAGAAACAATTTAAAAAAACTTAACTTTACCATATGCTGAAGTGCGATGGGAAATGGAATGGGAGTGTAGGAATAAATGAAAGTTAGATGGTGGTGCTTTTTGGCTTAGTTTAAACTCAAATCAACTAGTTATTACAGGAATTTCTTAATATTTTGAATATTACCGTGTTTTCACTGTAATTCTATTGTTTTGTGAAAAACAAAAGTAGGTATAGTTTTTGGTTTAGTTATGAGTCCAAGAGCAATCTATGTGTGGGCATTTGAAGATATGAATGAAAGAGAGGATGTGTATATCTACATCAATGTCTCCTCAGTCTCCTTGCATTTAAAACCTTTTGGATTGTCAAACATGCTCACCTCATTTTGGATTAGACTGATGGTTTACACATTTGGAACGAAGTAAATTTTGCATTAGAATGATGGTGATGGTGTTGACATTTGACATTGACATTGATTGAGACTATCAAAAAAAATTTCTACAATTTAGAAGAAGAGAAGATTTGATTGAATGGCATATGCTGACAGTCTGCTTTTAATGCGTACTCCAAAACTTTTGGATTAAACACTCCCGCCTTTACACAGTCTAATTTGGGATTGCCAACAAAAATTTAATTTAGACTATAGATGGTGTGTCGGCAATGTGAATTTATAATTCACTATAGAGTAATATGGTGTGGCATTCTTAATTTAATGCCAAAAGATTGTAACTCATATTGGTGGGTGAAATAGATAACAGGAATAAATGTTTTCCTTCTAGATTGTAGTTGGAGAGCATTTGTAATAGGACTAAATGTTCTCCATCTAGATTGTAGTTGCCAGAGAGTGTGGTGCAGCGAGTGTGATTACCGTACTTGTGGTTTACTATATAAATCAGATATCCAAACATCTAGAAGATTTCCAATGTAAATGGCAAAGAGGGTTCCTTTTAGATTTTTATTTGACATTAAATCTCATTACCTAATAGTTAGTCACCTCATTGTCTTGGTAGTTGCAGATGTCTTATCAAACCAAAGCACACTGTAAAGGTTACTGGTAGATATTGGCCTCACTTAATATGTTCATTGATTATCTTCATGTTCAAGGAAGTTTGACTTTTTACTACACTTTAGTTTCAAATTAGATCTCAAGCTCAGAACTTAACGTATCTCTTACCATTAGTTTAAATTGGTAATCATTTCATGGTTACACCGACATTGTTTAAACTAGTAATCATTTCACCGTATGATGTTTGAATTACTTTAAAAAATTTTAAAGTATTTCAATATACAACAAAGTCATGCAAATAAATGGAGATCCGACCACCAAAGAAATGATTTGTAGGATATTTTATTAGTTCCTGCCACTGCCAGGATTACTTATGCATCGGTTAGATACAATTTTTCCAACCCACTCAACCAATTGTTAAGCAGAATTAAAAAAAAGAGCAAAGACACTATAGTTTGTAATTTATTTTATTTTATTCTAAAACTTGGAAAATGTTATTTATCTTGTTTTCTATTGGGCAAATCCTCAAACAGTAAGGGGGATTTTTTTTTAATATTTAAAAGAAAAATAATTCCGTGGTGGACAATTAGAATTGCCATTAATGAAAAAACACAATTAGAATTGTCATTAATGAAATATTTATTCGTTATAAATGTATAGAGTACATGATGTGACAGAAATGTATCAAGACATTGAATGTTTTTGTAAAAGATCTTTGCTAAAATCTTCAAATTAATATGCCATGTTGAGAGCACTCTTATAGATGTTTAGAATGAACTGTCTGAGAACAGAACCAACTTGAGACACTGAGAACCAGTGGAGAAGCTGGTGAGAACCGGTGAAGAAGCTGCTAAGAACCTGAACTAGTAGTTGTTGAATCTCTTTGTGGGCCTGCAAAATAAGGTTTGTAATTTGTTAACTCCCTGAATGTGATTTCAAATTTTAGAAATTACCAATGGAGCAACTATTATCTAATCACCTCCTATTTACTAGATATATCTTTTTTTCATTAGAACCAATACCTTTTTTGAATTAATGTCTAAAATGATAGATAGATATTGAGACAAAAAAAAAGTATTTTATAGTATTGTATTTTACCTGCAAGAACCACATCTGGCAGCTTCACAAGGTTCAGTGATATCAAGTCAGGGACCAATAATCTGGAGGGTAAAAAGTTTAGGTAAAAACATAGGGCTTATTACAGAGTAAAGGGTAATTATCGCAGAAAGTCAGATAGTAATAATTAAAGATTCACATGTCCATACGCTTTTAAGAGAAAAAAACACAATGTATTTGTTGGATTTTTTTTCTGGTGTGTAACAGAATTACAAAGTTGTCAATTGACAATGACAGGATTAACATATGATGGAATTACTACTCCATTCTTTCTTCCATTTTCACTTCGCCTAGCTTAGGAAATTCAATTTCAGCGAGATCTTTGGACACATTCATTAACAAACTCC
Source organism: Cunninghamia lanceolata (assembly GCA_027924645.1). Classification (NCBI taxonomy): domain Eukaryota; kingdom Viridiplantae; phylum Streptophyta; class Pinopsida; order Cupressales; family Cupressaceae; genus Cunninghamia; species Cunninghamia lanceolata. The sequence goes on from BSBN01000854.1 coordinate 14,513,349, forward strand.
GTTAATTTGAACAAAAAAGAAAAACTTAAATCTAATTTAAAATTCTTAAAAAACCATTCATTTTGAAGCAAATTCGCACAAAATAGATCTAACATGAAAAGAGTTGGACAGAATGTAACCCTCGTGAGCTATTGCTACGATAAAAATGTTGTAATGCGTTCGAATCCTCAGGGCTTCCAAAAATCTCTGATTTTTAATTTTTCATCCACAACCACAACACACCCATAAACTCAAATCAAATGTTCTTCAAATGTAATGCTACAAAGCTTCATAGGTGTGCCAGCCAGGGTCTTTCACATTCAAAATTTTTCACAAAATACCCAATATTTCTCTAACGCCACTGGAAAAAGCAATGGAGGTTTAGGGTTATCAGCGACTGTCATCCTGAAATAAGATTCAAGTGGAATAGACGAGCTTACTGGTGTAAGGACAGAGATAAATGCAATTTCAAGCAAGGACATGCCATCCAAATTCCTCACAAATCTGCAAACAAAAGGGTGTTAAAAACAAATTGAAAGAAAACCAATGTTCCCGCATTTACATATAACCTCAAAATCTATTTAGCATATACATTGTATATGGTTCGGTCAGTTCAGTTTCAACTGTCAGTTATATGTAACCATACAACTATTGTAACTGTCACTGTTAACTCCCTCTCATAGTTTATATACATGTTTGAATCTACAATTTGTTAAGAACATGTGTATAACCCTTCTCTTTACTTTGTTAGTATATTGTGGTTGGATGCATATGCTTTGTAAGTCATCTTGTGACTATAATGTATTATACCACATTCATGGGGAGTAATAGTTGTTTAGATTAGACTTAGTATATAAGTAAGTGTTGAAGCCAATGAAGGCATCCACGACTTTATTGTATTGAGCTTGTTCAAAGGAGGTTGGCCCATCAAAGTGGCTTATGATCAATAAATTCCTTTTGTGTTTTGATACTTCTATTATTTCATGTATTTTCATTATTTTGTTGCAGGAGATTCCTCTCATCTGGTATCAGAGCGCTTTCTTGGGCTCGTTGGGTGGAATTTTTGCCAATTTTTTTTTGCAGTGGCCTATGGGTGATGTGATTATTGCAGTAGTTCTTTTTTCTTTGCATCTTTATTATTCATTTCAATTGCAGGTTCAGATCATGGAATAATCCCTATCCGCTTAATTGTGGGAAGTGCCTGGGCATAGCCCTAAAACTCATTGTGAGGAGTACCACAAGAACCCTGAATTAGCTGGCCCATTGAGAGGACCTGCCAGCGAAAAGGGCAACACCCCCTACCTGATTGACTAGTTCCCATCCGTGAGGTAAACCAAGAGCTATCGTTTGTGGCAAAGCAGTCATCAGTTTTCCCTAAGCCGTGGAGTGAGGGGTACTGCCCCAATACGCAAGCCTTTAGACAACATTGGTAGCCGAGTGAATCCCCTGAACCTTTAGGAAACCAAACATACCTAGGGTCCATATCTATTGCTAGTTGATAAATCACAGATTGCATCTATCCAGATCTGTTACAGATCCTTTCCAGGAAAAAAAAAAAAACCATCCTACCATAATCTATTATGAATATATGAGTTGTGGCATGAAATTATTGCCACAACTACATTTCATAATATTATGAAGTTGGCACTTCTAAATCAGATAGAAGATGCTTGGATGATTAAGTTAGTACTTGATGTATAAAAAATAATAATAGTAGCCATAGTGGTTATTATAGATCACCCCACATCATTGATGTAGAAGAAGAAAATAAATGAAGACTTTAAAAAAACTTAATCTTTTGCAACAAATAAACTTGAGAATACATTTTCTAACATTATGGGTATATATTTGGACATCAAATATGTGACCATACCACTTGAAAGACATGACTTAAATTCTGAAATGGCCCCTTTCTCATTAATACAAACCTCAATTCAACCCTTCCAAGCATATCACACCACTCGCAGATACCTCCACAAATGTTATATGCAATAAGTATGCTTTACAAAGATATAAAATATACATAGATCTAGGAAAAAAGAATCATTGATTGCTTTGTATCTATACGGAGCCAATTGAAACACAAAATTTCAGCAAAGACATTTAAGATGTAACCAATTAACATTAGTTTTATAAACCATACCCTCTTCCACATTTTAACTGCAATGAAAAAGAAGCAAGATTCTGTGCTTCCTTTTTTAAATTAAAAGATTAGCTATAGGTGGCTATAAGGGTGCCTCATTCACTAGGATATGTTACCGAAAGAATTTAATTTTTTTACCCACTTTGTGAGATTATAATTGATATTTCAATACATCCCCATGACTAGAAAACCATGTCTAAAGTGTGGTGCTTGAGCACATGAACATCGTAAACTTTAGTTCTAGACTAAATTGTTCTTTGCATAAGGGGGATTCTCATGGTTTCAAATTGCTTAAGAAACCTAAACACAACAGAAGCACAAGAGTCTTGCATGTGTACAAGTGCTATGCTGAAATATATTTTTGAACATGTTTAAAAATGTGGTCACTAAAATATTTATAGTAGATTTGAGTTTATCGAATTCCAAAATTGTATTATTGAGCAAGGGTTGTAGGGATGGTTGATTATAAGGCCCAAGTGAGGGTGCTAAGCTTTCTATCCAAAATGAAACCTTTCAGAAGGAATCTGTGGCATGTGGCCTAGCACCATAAATCAAATTTAAGTCTAAAAACAAATTCTCTTCAAAACATAAATATATAGCATTAAAGACATCTTTAGTTGGAAATTGGTTTGTATGCAGTGTATTGTGTTGTATAGTTCTTTTGGATCAGATTGTTTTGTTTGTTTGGAACTTAGAAAAAGTACAAAGTTTGTTCCAGAAGTGTTGTAGAAATTAATGATATCATTTGACTTTGATAATATTGTCTAAATGAGGGGAAAACTAATTATGGACATGAGAAAAAGTTGTAAGCAAAATATGTGTATCCTTGTATTAATATAGTTGTGATCGTATATTGGGTATTGCCATTATCAATGTCAAAACAATGTTCATATATTATATATTGCCATTATCAATGTCAATACAATATATTGGATATTGCTACAACAACATCGATTAGGAAAGAATAAAGAATACCCTAATGAATTTTAAGGTGTGTAGATAAATGAAACAAAGAAATATGTATATCGATATAAATTTACCTGACTAGAGTTGTAGTGCCAAGAAGGCATGGTGGAGAGCATGAAAGGGCTTCAAGAGGATATCTTGTGATGAATTAAAAAAAAAAAATTGTAGTAACATAAATATGAAAAAATATACACTGAAACCACGGACCACCCCGGCAGGAAAGATGCCCTAAAACATAATCAAAACAGAACACAGATTTTATTTGTTTTTTAACAACTTATCAGCCAGAATCATTTTAAAGATACTAAGACATCCCGATAACAACACTATGCTTCAATGTCAAGTGTCCCCTTCCTCTCATACGACCCATCACATTATTTGCCATTTTTACGCTCCATACTCCCTTGCTTATCAAAATATTCGCAGAGAAATGTCCATGCCCTATTCCAAAGCTCCCGTATTGGCGCAGTTAACAAACATGTTGGCGAAGGTTGCGGAATTTGGCTTTGCACCTGCCAATTGCATTGGTTGAAAATTTCCAAAGCCTTTTCAACAAATCCATTTTGTGCATATCCTGCAATCATTGCAGTCTATAACATAACATTTATTCCAGGCATTCTATCAAAAAAATAACCTGCCCTGCCTGTAGTTCTACGCAACTAAATCCCAAGCAAGTTTCGAGTAAATTTACGAGAAGAGAGACTTGTGTGCTGAGATGGTCATCACAAACAGGCCCAAGAAGCAAATATTTCAAAATCATAAACACATAAAAAAGGCAATTAAGCTTATTAAAAACTTATTTTAGAAGTGTAAGAGTTGCATGATCTCCTCTTTGCATTTGAGGGCCGGAGATGGGCGTACGAGCCACACTGCCTGCCTGTGCCGAAATGGGCGCTTTGGAACACAGTTTGGAAAACCATCAAAGGATAGAATAAGGGGAATTTTTGTCAGATATTATTGTTGCAACTGCCCTCTGCCTGCAGCTCCCTGACTGGTGGATGGGTAATCCATGCCAGATACAATTGGCAAAGCATGCCACAAATGCCAATGTATGCTGCAAGTGATGTTATGCAAGTAATAACATCACAATCATACAATTCTAATCAAAACAAAACAGTACAACTAATTACCATATCAAAGCTGTGCGCCCATTAGTACATTATAAAATATTCACATCACAAACATACAGTTCTAAACAGACAAACTCCAATCATACTTATGGATCCAAGTAATCATGTTGTAAACGGACAAACTCCAATCATACATATGGATCCAAGTTATCAATCTATTATCAGCTATACGTTAAGTTGTAAAGACACAGTACATTGCCATAATCCCAAAACAAGTCATCTCAATGTCTGTTGTACCCACCCCATCGCATAGAGTTTTAAACAAAACAAACTGCAATAGTCAAGAAACAGTATATTGCCATAATCCCATAACAATCCATCTCAATGTTTGTACCCACCCCATCACATACAGTTTTAAACAAAACAAAACTCCTATATCATTTGCATGGCAAATATGTTAACCATAAATATCTATTCTAGGAGAGAAATTTACATCAATTATGTTAATGCCTAGTATACTATCATAATCCACAATAGAAAATACATGTAAAGATGACAATAAAAAGAAATCCGAATTCTAAATTTTATTGCCACCCAGGGCACAAATTCTAGCTTCATCTGGCTTGGCTGAAATACAAGGAAACCATATTCCATTTAATATAAATCCATGCTACGAAGGCACACATATAGAAGGTCTATATTAAAAGGTAAAAACTTATTTACCCACAACTCAGACACAAGAAATAAGCCCGCCAGATGCAATAGAACAGCCTAAAGCCCGCCACGAAGACGAAGCACAAGGTGGAGGGTTGACTCCTTCTGAATGTTATAATCAGCAAGAGTACGCCCATCTTCAAGCTGCTTACCAGCAAAAATCAACCTCTGTTGATCAGGAGGAATGCCTTCTTTGTCCTGTATCTTGGCCTTTACATTATCGATAGTGTCAGAGCTTTCCACCTCCAAAGTGATAGTCTTCCCAGTCAAGGTCTTAACAAAAATTTGCATACCACCTCTGAGTCGAAGTACAAGATGTAGAGTGGATTCCTTTTGAATGTTATAATCAGCTAATGTCCGACCATCTTCAAGCTGTTTTCCAGCAAAGATGAGCCTCTGCTGGTCTGGGGGAATTCCCTCCTTATCCTGGATCTTGGCCTTCACATTGTCAATGGTGTCTGAGCTCTCCACTTCAAGAGTAATGGTCTTCCCAGTTAGGGTTTTGACAAAAATTTGCATACCTCCTCTTAGACGGAGTACAAGGTGGAGAGTGGATTCTTTCTGAATGTTATAATCAGCCAATGTTCGTCCATCTTCAAGCTGTTTACCCGCAAAGATGAGCCTCTGCTGGTCAGGAGGGATGCCCTCCTTGTCCTGGATCTTAGCTTTCACATTGTCAATGGTGTCAGAGCTTTCAACTTCCAGTGTAATGGTCTTTCCTGTCAGGGTTTTCACAAATATTTGCATACCGCCCCTCAAACGGAGCACAAGATGGAGGGTAGATTCCTTCTGAATGTTATAATCAGCCAATGTTCTGCCATCTTCCAGCTGCTTTCCAGCAAAGATGAGCCTCTGCTGATCCGGAGGAATTCCTTCCTTGTCTTGGATCTTGGCTTTGACATTGTCAATGGTATCTGAACTTTCCACTTCCAAGGTTATGGTCTTCCCAGTCAAGGTTTTCACAAAGATTTGCATGCCTCCCCTGAGTCGGAGTACCAGGTGGAGGGTGGACTCCTTTTGGATGTTGTAATCTGCCAGGGTACGCCCATCCTCGAGCTGTTTGCCAGCAAAGATGAGCCTCTGCTGATCTGGGGGAATTCCTTCCTTGTCCTGGATCTTGGCTTTTACATTGTCAATAGTGTCAGAACTCTCAACCTCGAGAGTGATGGTCTTGCCAGTCAGTGTCTTGACAAAGATCTGCATCTTTAGGCTACACAGTAATACTGGAAACCTGCAAAATCAATATAATGAAACCTGAAAAACAGAAGCTTACGCTATGTGAATTGCGATAGAGATGATGGAATAGAATAATTACCGAAATGGAAGAGAGTTATATGTATTTATATCGCCGTGAAAGAGCAATCCCTTCGCCAGTCGGCGTGTAATAGAAGATTCGCTTCGACCGTTCAATGAGACGTGTCTACTAAGATTCCAAGTTTAATCAAACTTCTTTTGTAAGTAAAATACAATCAGATTTATCAAATCTAAAGAAATTTTTGGGCAAAGCATTTAACTAGCGAAATGAGCAAGATATCATGTAAACTAGTAATTGGATCTATAAGTTCAATGGGCATGCCGATAGTTTTATTATTATATTGAAATAGGGTTAGAGTTAAATAATTTTACAATAGTATGAGCTTGAGTTATAATAAATAAATTTCTTATAGCAAGTATTAATCATAGACATCTTTTTTATTTTTATTATTTGTTAATTTATTTTTATTTTATATTCTTGTAATGTTTTATATGAATCCCACATAATTGTTTTACTTCTTCATTATTGAGTTATAATAAGTTTGAGAAGAACATATATTATTATTATTATTATTATTTCTATTATTCCATGTAAGATAATGCCTATAACAATGTTTTTTTTAATATTTTATTATCCAATGACATTTAAAGGATGGACATAGGATAAAATTTCAATGATTTCACCAAACAATATATATGGAATAAATATTTAAATAGAAGAATTTTAAATTTAAATTTCTAAAATTTAAATACAACATATATAATGATTTTATTAGATTTATTATGAAGTTATTGTAAATATGTTAACAATGAATCATTTTAGATGGTATTTCATAGGTAATATTGGACAACAAACCCAAAATGATTTGAAATATATATTTAGTAGTTTGTTTTTTAGTGATTTTTTATAGACATTTTTTTTTGAGACGATCCTCATCTTGCTTATGTAGGGTTACATACATATTGTTTTACATACGTTTATATCTTTGAAATGAAAATGCAAGGATTATTTGTAGATTTGACAAACTTCTTACTATTGACATTGTTGTGAAGATGAGTCCTTGTCGTTTAGTGTTTCCAATGTCTATTGTTACTTTGTTCATAGTTAGACCTTGTGCTTTGTAGATTGTAAGTGCCCAATGTCTATTGTCAGTGGCAACCTTGTGTTACTAGTGCAATTGGAACCATTTTTTTTTTCATTTATGTTCCATGCAGGTCCAATGTACCTCTAAAAGTTAACGACAAAAAAATAGAGGTAGACTAGAAATGGTTAACCTATGGAACACAAAATTTAAAATTGTGTTTATGTATTCTAGAGTCCAATATTCTAGAGTAAGATGCCTTATAATAACATATATACAATTTGTGCTCATTGGATGAATAGTGATGGGAGCTTCTTCTAGTCCTAAGGCTTCTATTATGAAAATCATAACCTTGAATATTGATTTCCCAACAATTAAATTTATCATAGTCTCCATCATTTCAAGCCACCTGGTAGAATGCTGAACTCTCTATGATTGAAATTATCATAGTCTTGATAAAAAAAATGTATAGAGCTTTTGGCTATTACTGCATTGCTTTTATTGAATCAACGTTTTGGATCACACTCCGTGATCCATCATCAGGATGAAAAGAAGAGAAATAGTGAGATGTGCTTGCAGAGATAGTTCCTTAAAAAGAGAGAGAAGTGTGGGATCGAAGTTTATTCTGATAAGATGAGATTAAGAGAGGGATGAGAAAAAGAGCCTCTACCACATAAGAGATAAAAAATAAAATAAAAACCTCCTAAAAGTAGAAAGAAGCAATAATAAAAAAAGGGGAAATTAAGATAAGGAAGGCGGATAAAATGAAATCATAGCACAAAATAACTTGAGATCAAAAAGGGGGGGTAAATTAATAAAAGAAGCCATCGGATACAAAAATAGGACTAAAGACCAAAATATGAAGAGGAAGGAAACAGAAGCATGGAGGGGGAAAGAATGGAAAAAGAGAAAGGAGGAAAGGCATAAAATATCTATGGAAGGACATGTATAAATAAGTGGTACATAGAAAAATAAGTAAATAGATTATATATATATATATGAGTAATAAAGGCACAAATAGAAGATATAAAGGTACAAAAACTTATAAGCAACATGAATAGATTTTATGAATGATAAATATAAAAGAAAGAAAGAATATAAGGAATAACCACTCAAAATACACAAGGGATAAGAAAGAGTGGACCAAGGTTAAAGATTGAAAAATTATTCAATCTTTAACCCTGGTCCACTCTTTCTTATCCCTTATGTATTTTGAGTGGTTATTCCTTATATTCTTTCTTTTATACTTATTCATTTATAAAATGTATTCATGTTGTTTATATGTTTATAAGTTTTTGTACCTTTATATTTATTTCTATCTGCATTTCTTCTATTTGTGCCTTTATTACTCATATATATATATAAAATCTATTTACTTATTTTGCTATGTACCACTTATTTATACATGTCCTTCCATAGGATATTTTATGCTTTTCCTCCTTTCTCTTTTTCCATTCTTTCCCCCTCCATGCTTCTGTTTCCTTCCTCTTTATATTTTGGTCTTTAGTACGATTTTTGTATCCGATGGCTTCTTTTATTTATTTACCCCCCCTTTTTGATCTCAAGTTATTTTGTGCTATGATTTCATTTTATCCTCCTTCCTTATCTTAATTTCCCCTTTTTTATTATTGCTTCTTTCTACTTTTAGGAGGTTTTTATTTTATTTTTTATCTCTTATGTGGTAGAGGCTCTTTTTCTCATCCCTCTCTTAATCTCATCTTATCAGAATAAACTTCGTTCCCACACTTCTCTCTCTTTTTAAGGAACTATCTCTGCAAGCACATCTCACTATTTCTCTTCTTTTCATCCTGATGATGGATCATGGAGTGTGATCCAAAACGTTGATTCAATAAAAGCAATGCAGTAATAGCCAAAAGCTCTATACATTTTTTTTTATCAAGACTATGATAATTTCAATCATTAAGAGTTCAACATTCTAAACTTTGTGCCCACACTTCTCTCTCTTTTTAAGGAACTATCTCTATAAACACATCTCACTATTTCTCTTCTTTTCATCCTGATGATGGATCACAGAGTATTATGCGAAACGTCAATTCAAAAAAAGCAACACAGTAATAGCCAGAAGCTCTATACATTTTTGATATCATGGACTGTGAAAATATCATGTCTATAATAGTCTTGATCGTTTCAAGCCACCTACTAGCATACTAAGAATAATAAATCTAGAACATCATATGGAAGAGCTGGTGGATCTTTTGGGTCTATTGTTATGGTTACCATAGAACTTTGAAACCTTAACTTGTTTGAAGTTTATTTCTAAATTCTATGAAAATGAACATAAAAACACAATGTAGATCATTAGAAAGAGTCATGCCTCCAATTGGGATGCCATGAGCAGGTTGAAATTTATTGAAGAGCATAGACAAATTATGTTCCTATTACGAGCTACTTTATAAGTATAGATTTATATATCATCATCTCATTTTTCACACATCAAAACACTACCCAACATGTTTTTTTTTTTTTTGAAATGAAGGTGTAATAATATTAGGAATATGAAGGCTAGCATATAAAATCATGAAATTATGTGAAAAGAGTAGCCTTTTTACTTCGTTTAATTTACATCTAAGTGCATACAATCAAAGTAAGTGTATATTTAAATGTATCATCATCTCGTTTTCACACATTCAAACACTACCCAACATGTAAAATTTATTGAAATGAAGGTGCAATAATATTACAAATAGGAAAGTTAGCACATAAAATCATTAAATAGTGAGAAAGGGGCAATATTTTTCATTTAATTTACACCTAAGTGTCTACAATCAAAGGAAGTATAGATTTACATATTGTTAAGCTCTCCATATTTGTTGTTCTCCTAATCATCGTTAGAAGATGCCTCTTATGGTAATAGTTTGTAATCACTATCATAGAGAAATATATTGATTTCAATTTAGATGGTGGATTTCATTGCATGAAGAGTCGAAGTGCCTAAGTGTGCATGTAAACATTTGAATGACAATGTTATAGAGGGAATGTGGAGTTTGATATAGTAGTTGCAATGGATATGTTGTTCAAGCCATTGTTGTGTTTGGATTAGTTGATTATCTTCCATTTCATTAGCCTTTACTAACTTTAGAAATTGTAAACTAAGTTTTCCTATTAGATTGATGTTGTTGATAACAACTAGGTAGATGATCATTACCTTGTATATGCAATTTCCAAGAAAGAGATCACAAAGTTCTTGGTATAAGCTATAAGACCATCCAGTTAGATCTCAAATTTATATTTTTGAAGGTTCATTGTGCAAATCAAGATTCATCCTAACCTTATGGTCATATTTGAATTTGAATAGCTCATTATAAGAGTGATTTTACTCTCTCTAGGGCCTTGTAATATTCTTGTCATCTTGTCTATAAGGAGATAAGGAACTTGGAGTTCTACAATTTTGAGGAGCACTTGATCTAGAAGTAGATTGTGATCAATTGATAGGAAGTTTGAAACCCATGATTCTTCATCTTGGTACATGGTAATTAATATTAGACCGTAAGGTTTGTATATTATCACCTACAACATAGGAAAAACAAGTTATGCAATGTTGTGCTTGTAAATGTGACAAAAGCATTTTTCCCAATTAAAATTACCTATAACATTGAATAAACAAGTTGTTACATGGTGTGGTTTTAAATGTAATAGAGGTAATTTTTCAAATAAACACACCAAATAACTATGTCTTGGGGTTCAATGAAAATAGTTAGACATGTAATGCTTGGAGATCAAGTCTTACAATAGCTAGTTAGAACAATATACAAATACATGAGTTCAATCACATGGCAAACAATACTTCAACCTAATATAATTGAGATTTGCATTTACTTTTTTGTATTGAATAACCAAGTTGTGCGTGCATGTGTGAATTGATTCACCCTTCCAATTTCCTTCAATGTTAACAAAAGTGATAGATGTATCAAGATTATGGTTGATTTGGCACCTAAAACAAACATTGGTCTATAAATGATTTGATATGTAAACCTCTAGACATATTGCTTGAAGTAAGCCATTGCTCTGTTGCTAGTTAAATGTTTATAATCTCAATAGAGATAACTCTAGTCCCAATTTCTATATGTGAGCTCTCCTTTAAAGAAATTCATTATCCTTTTTTCATTGCTTTAGGAATGTAGGCATAAGAGCACTTTTAGAGTTAGAGACCTCTATGACTATGTCAATGTTAAATTGAAATGTCTTTCTTGGATCAATCATAATGTATCACCTTAGCAAGTTAGGAATTTTATTGTGTGGTTGTCAAGTGACTTGGTTAATATACAATGCAAATAGAGGTAGACTAAAAATGGTTAACCTAACATTGGAAAAATATAATACAATTAATCCAAACAAAAGAATTATACAAAATGGCAAGGGTAATTTTCAACCCTCCTCTCCCATTTCCTATTGGTCAAGCATCTTTTTATTTACTTGAAGTGTTCCTCACCTTTTGTTTTTCTCTTTCTCTAGCTCCTCCAACATTTCATTTCATACATATATAGGTTTATGAAAACAATTCAATTAAACATCCATGCTATCATAAAATAAGTCTTTGAAAGATACCCCAATAGTGTATATAAGCAATGATCTCCATTTGCAATCTATGCATCTAATTCTACAAAGACGACATCATAGTCTAGATTGCCAAATATTCAAAACAGAAACAAAACCATTTTTTTTCTTTCTATAAACTGATAATAAAACCTTGTTCCTTCATTATTAGTGCAAGTATGATATGGTGCACACTATTATAGTGCAAGCAGGTATTTTTTGAAATATTGCATTTAGCATCACCAGAAATCTCCACAAGAACATTTTTGCCTATTTAAAATGATGCAAGTTCATTTCACATCTCTCACAACAATTTATCTTGCAACAATCTTGGAGATAAATTTTGTTACAATGTGGCATGAACACATACTTGCAGGTTCTTAACAACTCTAATAGTTGTTCTAGGGGACACATCTAACAAACCAAAAGCAATTTCCAACTTTTCATTATGGTGGCAGAGCAATAATTCTTTTTCCTCCTTTTCCACATCACTAAGTAAATGTCTTGAACTTGGGGAATACCCTATTACGTTCATCTCCTGAGACAATTTCTCCAACTTTGCATAGATCTCTTGTGTAGATATGGATGCAATCTATCTCTTACACAAAAATTACATGTCATTTTATGGCCTTCAATCCAACTACATCCAAGGATCTTTTTAATTCCTTTTATCTTTTATCAATCTCCTTACCATTTGAACTTCACACCCACTACCCACTACTACATAGATGTTTGAGATCGAACATAAGTCACAACATTTTTAGGATCCAAATCAAAAAGCAATGTCACTGTAAATACTCCTAAGCCTATATCCATATGCGATATGGAGGCACCAAGAAAACACATCCACACAATCACCAAAATTTTAATTGGCATCTTAATGATAAAGTTTAGGGTGTCCTCAAGATACCCAACATGAGCAAGGAGGTCAACCATGCACACATAATGATCAATTATAGATGTAATGTAATAAAGGTTGTGATTGAAGTATGTACAACCCTCATCTACTAAACCTGAATGACTATGTGCACATAGAACACAAGCAAATCTTATAATGTCAGGGTATGTTCCAAAGTGCTTCATTAATTTAAACATTTTGAGAGTATCCTTGTAAAATCCATTTTGTGCATATCCTGCAATCATCTCATTCCATGAGACCACATTTCTTTGAGACATTTTATCAAACAGTTCACGTGCCTTGTCTATGCTTCCACATTTTCCATACATGTCTACTGAAGCATTTCCAACTATAATATTTGACAAAAATCCCGCTTCCATTATGCTTTGATGGATGTCCATACCTATTCTAAAGCTCTCATTTTGGCATAGTAATTGCCAATTTCATTTGTTCGGAAGTCTCTAAAGCTTTGTCAACAAATCCATTTGTTCATATCTTGTAATCATGGCATCCCATGAGACCACATTTATTTGAGGCATTTTGTCAAACAATTCACGTGCCTTGTCTATGCTTCCATATTTTGTAAGCATGTCTACCAGAGGGGTTGCAACTACTACATCTGACAAAAGTCCTCTATCCTTTGTGCTTTGATGGATGTCCATACCCGATTCCAAAGATCCCTTTTTAGCACAGGCCGGAAGTATGCTAGGAAATGTAAACTGATAAGGTTGCAGACCTATTTGTTGCATATCATTTTTTATGTGATAAGAAACCTTACCATCATCCCAAAAACTTCTGCAATGCGAGAACTTTGACAGTGAGTTGAGTTATGCGCACTGGGTGGGAGAAACAATTTAAAAAAACTTAACTTTACCATATGCTGAAGTGCGATGGGAAATGGAATGGGAGTGTAGGAATAAATGAAAGTTAGATGGTGGTGCTTTTTGGCTTAGTTTAAACTCAAATCAACTAGTTATTACAGGAATTTCTTAATATTTTGAATATTACCGTGTTTTCACTGTAATTCTATTGTTTTGTGAAAAACAAAAGTAGGTATAGTTTTTGGTTTAGTTATGAGTCCAAGAGCAATCTATGTGTGGGCATTTGAAGATATGAATGAAAGAGAGGATGTGTATATCTACATCAATGTCTCCTCAGTCTCCTTGCATTTAAAACCTTTTGGATTGTCAAACATGCTCACCTCATTTTGGATTAGACTGATGGTTTACACATTTGGAACGAAGTAAATTTTGCATTAGAATGATGGTGATGGTGTTGACATTTGACATTGACATTGATTGAGACTATCAAAAAAAATTTCTACAATTTAGAAGAAGAGAAGATTTGATTGAATGGCATATGCTGACAGTCTGCTTTTAATGCGTACTCCAAAACTTTTGGATTAAACACTCCCGCCTTTACACAGTCTAATTTGGGATTGCCAACAAAAATTTAATTTAGACTATAGATGGTGTGTCGGCAATGTGAATTTATAATTCACTATAGAGTAATATGGTGTGGCATTCTTAATTTAATGCCAAAAGATTGTAACTCATATTGGTGGGTGAAATAGATAACAGGAATAAATGTTTTCCTTCTAGATTGTAGTTGGAGAGCATTTGTAATAGGACTAAATGTTCTCCATCTAGATTGTAGTTGCCAGAGAGTGTGGTGCAGCGAGTGTGATTACCGTACTTGTGGTTTACTATATAAATCAGATATCCAAACATCTAGAAGATTTCCAATGTAAATGGCAAAGAGGGTTCCTTTTAGATTTTTATTTGACATTAAATCTCATTACCTAATAGTTAGTCACCTCATTGTCTTGGTAGTTGCAGATGTCTTATCAAACCAAAGCACACTGTAAAGGTTACTGGTAGATATTGGCCTCACTTAATATGTTCATTGATTATCTTCATGTTCAAGGAAGTTTGACTTTTTACTACACTTTAGTTTCAAATTAGATCTCAAGCTCAGAACTTAACGTATCTCTTACCATTAGTTTAAATTGGTAATCATTTCATGGTTACACCGACATTGTTTAAACTAGTAATCATTTCACCGTATGATGTTTGAATTACTTTAAAAATTTTTAAAGTATTTCAATATACAACAAAGTCATGCAAATAAATGGAGATCCGACCACCAAAGAAATGATTTGTAGGATATTTTATTAGTTCCTGCCACTGCCAGGATTACTTATGCATCGGTTAGATACAATTTTTCCAACCCACTCAACCAATTGTTAAGCAGAATTAAAAAAAAGAGCAAAGACACTATAGTTTGTAATTTATTTTATTTTATTCTAAAACTTGGAAAATGTTATTTATCTTGTTTTCTATTGGGCAAATCCTCAAACAGTAAGGGGGATTTTTTTTTAATATTTAAAAGAAAAATAATTCCGTGGTGGACAATTAGAATTGCCATTAATGAAAAAACACAATTAGAATTGTCATTAATGAAATATTTATTCGTTATAAATGTATAGAGTACATGATGTGACAGAAATGTATCAAGACATTGAATGTTTTTGTAAAAGATCTTTGCTAAAATCTTCAAATTAATATGCCATGTTGAGAGCACTCTTATAGATGTTTAGAATGAACTGTCTGAGAACAGAACCAACTTGAGACACTGAGAACCAGTGGAGAAGCTGGTGAGAACCGGTGAAGAAGCTGCTAAGAACCTGAACTAGTAGTTGTTGAATCTCTTTGTGGGCCTGCAAAATAAGGTTTGTAATTTGTTAACTCCCTGAATGTGATTTCAAATTTTAGAAATTACCAATGGAGCAACTATTATCTAATCACCTCCTATTTACTAGATATATCTTTTTTTCATTAGAACCAATACCTTTTTTGAATTAATGTCTAAAATGATAGATAGATATTGAGACAAAAAAAAAGTATTTTATAGTATTGTATTTTACCTGCAAGAACCACATCTGGCAGCTTCACAAGGTTCAGTGATATCAAGTCAGGGACCAATAATCTGGAGGGTAAAAAGTTTAGGTAAAAACATAGGGCTTATTACAGAGTAAAAGGGTAATTATCGCAGAAAGTCAGATAGTAATAATTAAAGATTCACATGTCCATACGCTTTTAAGAGAAAAAAACACAATGTATTTGTTGGATTTTTTTTCTGGTGTGTAACAGAATTACAAAGTTGTCAATTGACAATGACAGGATTAACATATGATGGAATTACTACTCCATTCTTTCTTCCATTTTCACTTCGCCTAGCTTAGGAAATTCAATTTCAGCGAGATCTTTGGACACATTCATTAACAAACTCCGTTAATTTGAACAAAAAAGAAAAACTTAAATCTAATTTAAAATTCTTTAAAAACCATTCATTTTGAAGCAAATTCGCACAAAATAGATCTAACATGAAAAGAGTTGGACAGAATGTAACCCTCGTGAGCTATTGCTACGATAAAAATGTTGTAATGCGTTCGAATCCTCAGGGCTTCCAAAAATCTCTGATTTTTAATTTTTCATCCACAACCACAACACACCCATAAACTCAAATCAAATGTTCTTCAAATGTAATGCTACAAAGCTTCATAGGTGTGCCAGCCAGGGTCTTTCACATTCAAAATTTTTCACAAAATACCCAATATTTCTCTAACGCCACTGGAAAAAGCAATGGAGGTTTAGGGTTATCAGCGACTGTCATCCTGAAATAAGATTCAAGTGGAATAGACGAGCTTACTGGTGTAAGGACAGAGATAAATGCAATTTCAAGCAAGGACATGCCATCCAAATTACTCACAAATCTGCAAACAAAAGGGTGTTAAAAACAAATTGAAAGAAAACCAATGTTCCCGCATTTACATATAACCTCAAAATCTATTTAGCATATACATTGTATATGGTTCGGTCAGTTCAGTTTCAACTGTCAGTTATATGTAACCATACAACTATTGTAACTGTCACTGTTAACTCCCTCTCATAGTTTATATACATGTTTGAATCTACAATTTGTTAAGAACATGTGTATAACCCTTCTCTTTACTTTGTTAGTATATTGTGGTTGGATGCATATGCTTTGTAAGTCATCTTGTGACTATAATGTATTATACCACATTCATGGGGAGTAATAGTTGTTTAGATTAGACTTAGTATATAAGTAAGTGTTGAAGCCAATGAAGGCATCCACGACTTTATTGTATTGAGCTTGTTCAAAGGAGGTTGGCCCATCAAAGTGGCTTATGATCAATAAATTCCTTTTGTGTTTTGATACTTCTATTATTTCATGTATTTTCATTATTTTGTTGCAGGAGATTCCTCTCATCTGGTATCAGAGCGCTTTCTTGGGCTCGTTGGGTGGAATTTTTGCCAATTTTTTTTTGCAGTGGCCTATGGGTGATGTGATTATTGCAGTAGTTCTTTTTTCTTTGCATCTTTATTATTCATTTCAATTGCAGGTTCAGATCATGGAATAATCCCTATCCGCTTAATTGTGGGAAGTGCCTGGGCATAGCCCTAAAACTCATTGTGAGGAGTACCACAAGAACCCTGAATTAGCTGGCCCATTGAGAGGACCTGCCAGCGAAAAGGGCAACACCCCCTACCTGATTGACTAGTTCCCATCCGTGAGGTAAACCAAGAGCTATCGTTTGTGGCAAAGCAGTCATCAGTTTTACCTAAGCCGTGGAGTGAGGGGTACTGCCCCAATACGCAAGCCTTTAGACAACATTGGTAGCCGAGTGAATCCCCTGAACCTTTAGGAAACCAAACATACCTAGGGTCCATATCTATTGCTAGTTGATAAATCACAGATTGCATCTATCCAGATCTGTTACAGATCCTTTCCAGGAAAAAAAAAAAAACCATCCTACCATAATCTATTATGAATATATGAGTTGTGGCATGAAATTATTGCCACAACTACATTTCATAATATTATGAAGTTGGCACTTCTAAATCAGATAGAAGATGCTTGGATGATTAAGTTAGTACTTGATGTATAAAAAATAATAATAGTAGCCATAGTGGTTATTATAGATCACCCCACATCATTGATGTAGAAGAAGAAAATAAATGAAGACTTTAAAAAAACTTAATCTTTTGCAACAAATAAACTTGAGAATACATTTTCTAACATTATGGGTATATATTTGGACATCAAATATGTGACCATACCACTTGAAAGACATGACTTAAATTCTGAAATGGCCCCTTTCTCATTAATACAAACCTCAATTCAACCCTTCCAAGCATATCACACCACTCGCAGATACCTCCACAAATGTTATATGCAATAAGTATGCTTTACAAAGATATAAAATATACATAGATCTAGGAAAAAAGAATCATTGATTGCTTTGTATCTATACGGAGCCAATTGAAACACAAAATTTCAGCAAAGACATTTAAGATGTAACCAATTAACATTAGTTTTATAAACCATACCCTCTTCCACATTTTAACTGCAATGAAAAAGAAGCAAGATTCTGTGCTTCCTTTTTTAAATTAAAAGATTAGCTATAGGTGGCTATAAGGGTGCCTCATTCACTAGGATATGTTACCGAAAGAATTTAATTTTTTTACCCACTTTGTGAGATTATAATTGATATTTCAATACATCCCCATGACTAGAAAACCATGTCTAAAGTGTGGTGCTTGAGCACATGAACATCGTAAACTTTAGTTCTAGACTAAATTGTTCTTTGCATAAGGGGGATTCTCATGGTTTCAAATTGCTTAAGAAACCTAAACACAACAGAAGCACAAGAGTCTTGCATGTGTACAAGTGCTATGCTGAAATATATTTTTGAACATGTTTAAAAATGTGGTCACTAAAATATTTATAGTAGATTTGAGTTTATCGAATTCCAAAATTGTATTATTGAGCAAGGGTTGTAGGGATGGTTGATTATAAGGCCCAAGTGAGGGTGCTAAGCTTTCTATCCAAAATGAAACCTTTCAGAAGGAATCTGTGGCATGTGGCCTAGCACCATAAATCAAATTTAAGTCTAAAAACAAATTCTCTTCAAAACATAAATATATAGCATTAAAGACATCTTTAGTTGGAAATTGGTTTGTATGCAGTGTATTGTGTTGTATAGTTCTTTTGGATCAGATTGTTTTGTTTGTTTGGAACTTAGAAAAAGTACAAAGTTTGTTCCAGAAGTGTTGTAGAAATTAATGATATCATTTGACTTTGATAATATTGTCTAAATGAGGGGAAAACTAATTATGGACATGAGAAAAAGTTGTAAGCAAAATATGTGTATCCTTGTATTAATATAGTTGTGATCGTATATTGGGTATTGCCATTATCAATGTCAAAACAATGTTCATATATTATATATTGCCATTATCAATGTCAATACAATATATTGGATATTGCTACAACAACATCGATTAGGAAAGAATAAAGAATACCCTAATGAATTTTAAGGTGTGTAGATAAATGAAACAAAGAAATATGTATATCGATATAAATTTACCTGACTAGAGTTGTAGTGCCAAGAAGGCATGGTGGAGAGCATGAAAGGGCTTCAAGAGGATATCTTGTGATGAATTAAAAAAAAAAAAATTGTAGTAACATAAATATGAAAAAATATACACTGAAACCACGGACCACCCCGGCAGGAAAGATGCCCTAAAACATAATCAAAACAGAACACAGATTTTATTTGTTTTTTAACAACTTATCAGCCAGAATCATTTTAAAGATACTAAGACATCCCGATAACAACACTATGCTTCAATGTCAAGTGTCCCCTTCCTCTCATACGACCCATCACATTATTTGCCATTTTTACGCTCCATACTCCCTTGCTTATCAAAATATTCGCAGAGAAATGTCCATGCCCTATTCCAAAGCTCCCGTATTGGCGCAGTTAACAAACATGTTGGCGAAGGTTGCGGAATTTGGCTTTGCACCTGCCAATTGCATTGGTTGAAAATTTCCAAAGCCTTTTCAACAAATCCATTTTGTGCATATCCTGCAATCATTGCAGTCTATAACATAACATTTATTCCAGGCATTCTATCAAAAAAATAACCTGCCCTGCCTGTAGTTCTACGCAACTAAATCCCAAGCAAGTTTCGAGTAAATTTACGAGAAGAGAGACTTGTGTGCTGAGATGGTCATCACAAACAGGCCCAAGAAGCAAATATTTCAAAATCATAAACACATAAAAAAGGCAATTAAGCTTATTAAAAACTTATTTTAGAAGTGTAAGAGTTGCATGATCTCCTCTTTGCATTTGAGGGCCGGAGATGGGCGTACGAGCCACACTGCCTGCCTGTGCCGAAATGGGCGCTTTGGAACACAGTTTGGAAAACCATCAAAGGATAGAATAAGGGGAATTTTTGTCAGATATTATTGTTGCAACTGCCCTCTGCCTGCAGCTCCCTGACTGGTGGATGGGTAATCCATGCCAGATACAATTGGCAAAGCATGCCACAAATGCCAATGTATGCTGCAAGTGATGTTATGCAAGTAATAACATCACAATCATACAATTCTAATCAAAACAAAACAGTGCAACTAATTACCATATCAAAGCTGTGCGCCCATTAGTACATTATAAAATATTCACATCACAAACATACAGTTCTAAACAGACAAACTCCAATCATACTTATGGATCCAAGTAATCATGTTGTAAACGGACAAACTCCAATCATACATATGGATCCAAGTAATCATGTTGTAAACGGACAAACTCCAATCATACATATGGATCCAAGTTATCAATCTATTATCAGCTATACGTTAAGTTGTAAAGACACAGTACATTGCCATAATCCCAAAACAAGTCATCTCAATGTCTGTTGTACCCACCCCATCGCATAGAGTTTTAAACAAAACAAACTGCAATAGTCAAGAAACAGTATATTGCCATAATCCCATAACAATCCATCTCAATGTTTGTACCCACCCCATCACATACAGTTTTAAACAAAACAAAACTCCTATATCATTTGCATGGCAAATATGTTAACCATAAATATCTATTCTAGGAGAGAAATTTACATCAATTATGTTAATGCCTAGTATACTATCATAATCCACAATAGAAAATACATGTAAAGATGACAATAAAAAGAAATCCGAATTCTAAATTTTATTGCCACCCAGGGCACAAATTCTAGCTTCATCTGGCTTGGCTGAAATACAAGGAAACCATATTCCATTTAATATAAATCCATGCTACGAAGGCACACATATAGAAGGTCTATATTAAAAGGTAAAAACTTATTTACCCACAACTCAGACACAAGAAATAAGCCCGCCAGATGCAATAGAACAGCCTAAAGCCCGCCACGAAGACGAAGCACAAGGTGGAGGGTTGACTCCTTCTGAATGTTATAATCAGCAAGAGTACGCCCATCTTCAAGCTGCTTACCAGCAAAAATCAACCTCTGTTGATCAGGAGGAATGCCTTCTTTGTCCTGTATCTTGGCCTTTACATTATCGATAGTGTCAGAGCTTTCCACCTCCAAAGTGATAGTCTTCCCAGTCAAGGTCTTAACAAAAATTTGCATACCACCTCTGAGTCGAAGTACAAGATGTAGAGTGGATTCCTTTTGAATGTTATAATCAGCTAATGTCCGACCATCTTCAAGCTGTTTTCCAGCAAAGATGAGCCTCTGCTGGTCTGGGGGAATTCCCTCCTTATCCTGGATCTTGGCCTTCACATTGTCAATGGTGTCTGAGCTCTCCACTTCAAGAGTAATGGTCTTCCCAGTTA
Source organism: Cunninghamia lanceolata (assembly GCA_027924645.1). Lineage (NCBI taxonomy): Eukaryota > Viridiplantae > Streptophyta > Pinopsida > Cupressales > Cupressaceae > Cunninghamia > Cunninghamia lanceolata. The sequence continues at coordinate 14,534,719 of BSBN01000854.1, forward strand.
GGGTTTTGACAAAAATTTGCATACCTCCTCTTAGACGGAGTACAAGGTGGAGAGTGGATTCTTTCTGAATGTTATAATCAGCCAATGTTCGTCCATCTTCAAGCTGTTTACCCGCAAAGATGAGCCTCTGCTGGTCAGGAGGGATGCCCTCCTTGTCCTGGATCTTAGCTTTCACATTGTCAATGGTGTCAGAGCTTTCAACTTCCAGTGTAATGGTCTTTCCTGTCAGGGTTTTCACAAATATTTGCATACCGCCCCTCAAACGGAGCACAAGATGGAGGGTAGATTCCTTCTGAATGTTATAATCAGCCAATGTTCTGCCATCTTCCAGCTGCTTTCCAGCAAAGATGAGCCTCTGCTGATCCGGAGGAATTCCTTCCTTGTCTTGGATCTTGGCTTTGACATTGTCAATGGTATCTGAACTTTCCACTTCCAAGGTTATGGTCTTCCCAGTCAAGGTTTTCACAAAGATTTGCATGCCTCCCCTGAGTCGGAGTACCAGGTGGAGGGTGGACTCCTTTTGGATGTTGTAATCTGCCAGGGTACGCCCATCCTCGAGCTGTTTGCCAGCAAAGATGAGCCTCTGCTGATCTGGGGGAATTCCTTCCTTGTCCTGGATCTTGGCTTTTACATTGTCAATAGTGTCAGAACTCTCAACCTCGAGAGTGATGGTCTTGCCAGTCAGTGTCTTGACAAAGATCTGCATCTTTAGGCTACACAGTAATACTGGAAACCTGCAAAATCAATATAATGAAACCTGAAAAACAGAAGCTTACGCTATGTGAATTGCGATAGAGATGATGGAATAGAATAATTACCGAAATGGAAGAGAGTTATATGTATTTATATCGCCGTGAAAGAGCAATCCCTTCGCCAGTCGGCGTGTAATAGAAGATTCGCTTCGACCGTTCAATGAGACGTGTCTACTAAGATTCCAAGTTTAATCAAACTTCTTTTGTAAGTAAAATACAATCAGATTTATCAAATCTAAAGAAATTTTTGGGCAAAGCATTTAACTAGCGAAATGAGCAAGATATCATGTAAACTAGTAATTGGATCTATAAGTTCAATGGGCATGCCGATAGTTTTATTATTATATTGAAATAGGGTTAGAGTTAAATAATTTTACAATAGTATGAGCTTGAGTTATAATAAATAAATTTCTTATAGCAAGTATTAATCATAGACATCTTTTTTATTTTTATTATTTGTTAATTTATTTTTATTTTATATTCTTGTAATGTTTTATATGAATCCCACATAATTGTTTTACTTCTTCATTATTGAGTTATAATAAGTTTGAGAAGAACATATATTATTATTATTATTATTATTTCTATTATTCCATGTAAGATAATGCCTATAACAATGTTTTTTTTAATATTTTATTATCCAATGACATTTAAAGGATGGACATAGGATAAAATTTCAATGATTTCACCAAACAATATATATGGAATAAATATTTAAATAGAAGAATTTTAAATTTAAATTTCTAAAATTTAAATACAACATATATAATGATTTTATTAGATTTATTATGAAGTTATTGTAAATATGTTAACAATGAATCATTTTAGATGGTATTTCATAGGTAATATTGGACAACAAACCCAAAATGATTTGAAATATATATTTAGTAGTTTGTTTTTTAGTGATTTTTTATAGACATTTTTTTTTGAGACGATCCTCATCTTGCTTATGTAGGGTTACATACATATTGTTTTACATACGTTTATATCTTTGAAATGAAAATGCAAGGATTATTTGTAGATTTGACAAACTTCTTACTATTGACATTGTTGTGAAGATGAGTCCTTGTCGTTTAGTGTTTCCAATGTCTATTGTTACTTTGTTCATAGTTAGACCTTGTGCTTTGTAGATTGTAAGTGCCCAATGTCTATTGTCAGTGGCAACCTTGTGTTACTAGTGCAATTGGAACCATTTTTTTTTTCATTTATGTTCCATGCAGGTCCAATGTACCTCTAAAAGTTAACGACAAAAAAATAGAGGTAGACTAGAAATGGTTAACCTATGGAACACAAAATTTAAAATTGTGTTTATGTATTCTAGAGTCCAATATTCTAGAGTAAGATGCCTTATAATAACATATATACAATTTGTGCTCATTGGATGAATAGTGATGGGAGCTTCTTCTAGTCCTAAGGCTTCTATTATGAAAATCATAACCTTGAATATTGATTTCCCAACAATTAAATTTATCATAGTCTCCATCATTTCAAGCCACCTGGTAGAATGCTGAACTCTCTATGATTGAAATTATCATAGTCTTGATAAAAAAAATGTATAGAGCTTTTGGCTATTACTGCATTGCTTTTATTGAATCAACGTTTTGGATCACACTCCGTGATCCATCATCAGGATGAAAAGAAGAGAAATAGTGAGATGTGCTTGCAGAGATAGTTCCTTAAAAAGAGAGAGAAGTGTGGGATCGAAGTTTATTCTGATAAGATGAGATTAAGAGAGGGATGAGAAAAAGAGCCTCTACCACATAAGAGATAAAAAATAAAATAAAAACCTCCTAAAAGTAGAAAGAAGCAATAATAAAAAAAGGGGAAATTAAGATAAGGAAGGCGGATAAAATGAAATCATAGCACAAAATAACTTGAGATCAAAAAGGGGGGGTAAATTAATAAAAGAAGCCATCGGATACAAAAATAGGACTAAAGACCAAAATATGAAGAGGAAGGAAACAGAAGCATGGAGGGGGAAAGAATGGAAAAAGAGAAAGGAGGAAAGGCATAAAATATCTATGGAAGGACATGTATAAATAAGTGGTACATAGAAAAATAAGTAAATAGATTATATATATATATATGAGTAATAAAGGCACAAATAGAAGATATAAAGGTACAAAAACTTATAAGCAACATGAATAGATTTTATGAATGATAAATATAAAAGAAAGAAAGAATATAAGGAATAACCACTCAAAATACACAAGGGATAAGAAAGAGTGGACCAAGGTTAAAGATTGAAAAATTATTCAATCTTTAACCCTGGTCCACTCTTTCTTATCCCTTATGTATTTTGAGTGGTTATTCCTTATATTCTTTCTTTTATACTTATTCATTTATAAAATGTATTCATGTTGTTTATATGTTTATAAGTTTTTGTACCTTTATATTTATTTCTATCTGCATTTCTTCTATTTGTGCCTTTATTACTCATATATATATATAAAATCTATTTACTTATTTTGCTATGTACCACTTATTTATACATGTCCTTCCATAGGATATTTTATGCTTTTCCTCCTTTCTCTTTTTCCATTCTTTCCCCCTCCATGCTTCTGTTTCCTTCCTCTTTATATTTTGGTCTTTAGTACGATTTTTGTATCCGATGGCTTCTTTTATTTATTTACCCCCCCTTTTTGATCTCAAGTTATTTTGTGCTATGATTTCATTTTATCCTCCTTCCTTATCTTAATTTCCCCTTTTTTATTATTGCTTCTTTCTACTTTTAGGAGGTTTTTATTTTATTTTTTATCTCTTATGTGGTAGAGGCTCTTTTTCTCATCCCTCTCTTAATCTCATCTTATCAGAATAAACTTCGTTCCCACACTTCTCTCTCTTTTTAAGGAACTATCTCTGCAAGCACATCTCACTATTTCTCTTCTTTTCATCCTGATGATGGATCATGGAGTGTGATCCAAAACGTTGATTCAATAAAAGCAATGCAGTAATAGCCAAAAGCTCTATACATTTTTTTTTATCAAGACTATGATAATTTCAATCATTAAGAGTTCAACATTCTAAACTTTGTGCCCACACTTCTCTCTCTTTTTAAGGAACTATCTCTATAAACACATCTCACTATTTCTCTTCTTTTCATCCTGATGATGGATCACAGAGTATTATGCGAAACGTCAATTCAAAAAAAGCAACACAGTAATAGCCAGAAGCTCTATACATTTTTGATATCATGGACTGTGAAAATATCATGTCTATAATAGTCTTGATCGTTTCAAGCCACCTACTAGCATACTAAGAATAATAAATCTAGAACATCATATGGAAGAGCTGGTGGATCTTTTGGGTCTATTGTTATGGTTACCATAGAACTTTGAAACCTTAACTTGTTTGAAGTTTATTTCTAAATTCTATGAAAATGAACATAAAAACACAATGTAGATCATTAGAAAGAGTCATGCCTCCAATTGGGATGCCATGAGCAGGTTGAAATTTATTGAAGAGCATAGACAAATTATGTTCCTATTACGAGCTACTTTATAAGTATAGATTTATATATCATCATCTCATTTTTCACACATCAAAACACTACCCAACATGTTTTTTTTTTTTTTGAAATGAAGGTGTAATAATATTAGGAATATGAAGGCTAGCATATAAAATCATGAAATTATGTGAAAAGAGTAGCCTTTTTACTTCGTTTAATTTACATCTAAGTGCATACAATCAAAGTAAGTGTATATTTAAATGTATCATCATCTCGTTTTCACACATTCAAACACTACCCAACATGTAAAATTTATTGAAATGAAGGTGCAATAATATTACAAATAGGAAAGTTAGCACATAAAATCATTAAATAGTGAGAAAGGGGCAATATTTTTCATTTAATTTACACCTAAGTGTCTACAATCAAAGGAAGTATAGATTTACATATTGTTAAGCTCTCCATATTTGTTGTTCTCCTAATCATCGTTAGAAGATGCCTCTTATGGTAATAGTTTGTAATCACTATCATAGAGAAATATATTGATTTCAATTTAGATGGTGGATTTCATTGCATGAAGAGTCGAAGTGCCTAAGTGTGCATGTAAACATTTGAATGACAATGTTATAGAGGGAATGTGGAGTTTGATATAGTAGTTGCAATGGATATGTTGTTCAAGCCATTGTTGTGTTTGGATTAGTTGATTATCTTCCATTTCATTAGCCTTTACTAACTTTAGAAATTGTAAACTAAGTTTTCCTATTAGATTGATGTTGTTGATAACAACTAGGTAGATGATCATTACCTTGTATATGCAATTTCCAAGAAAGAGATCACAAAGTTCTTGGTATAAGCTATAAGACCATCCAGTTAGATCTCAAATTTATATTTTTGAAGGTTCATTGTGCAAATCAAGATTCATCCTAACCTTATGGTCATATTTGAATTTGAATAGCTCATTATAAGAGTGATTTTACTCTCTCTAGGGCCTTGTAATATTCTTGTCATCTTGTCTATAAGGAGATAAGGAACTTGGAGTTCTACAATTTTGAGGAGCACTTGATCTAGAAGTAGATTGTGATCAATTGATAGGAAGTTTGAAACCCATGATTCTTCATCTTGGTACATGGTAATTAATATTAGACCGTAAGGTTTGTATATTATCACCTACAACATAGGAAAAACAAGTTATGCAATGTTGTGCTTGTAAATGTGACAAAAGCATTTTTCCCAATTAAAATTACCTATAACATTGAATAAACAAGTTGTTACATGGTGTGGTTTTAAATGTAATAGAGGTAATTTTTCAAATAAACACACCAAATAACTATGTCTTGGGGTTCAATGAAAATAGTTAGACATGTAATGCTTGGAGATCAAGTCTTACAATAGCTAGTTAGAACAATATACAAATACATGAGTTCAATCACATGGCAAACAATACTTCAACCTAATATAATTGAGATTTGCATTTACTTTTTTGTATTGAATAACCAAGTTGTGCGTGCATGTGTGAATTGATTCACCCTTCCAATTTCCTTCAATGTTAACAAAAGTGATAGATGTATCAAGATTATGGTTGATTTGGCACCTAAAACAAACATTGGTCTATAAATGATTTGATATGTAAACCTCTAGACATATTGCTTGAAGTAAGCCATTGCTCTGTTGCTAGTTAAATGTTTATAATCTCAATAGAGATAACTCTAGTCCCAATTTCTATATGTGAGCTCTCCTTTAAAGAAATTCATTATCCTTTTTTCATTGCTTTAGGAATGTAGGCATAAGAGCACTTTTAGAGTTAGAGACCTCTATGACTATGTCAATGTTAAATTGAAATGTCTTTCTTGGATCAATCATAATGTATCACCTTAGCAAGTTAGGAATTTTATTGTGTGGTTGTCAAGTGACTTGGTTAATATACAATGCAAATAGAGGTAGACTAAAAATGGTTAACCTAACATTGGAAAAATATAATACAATTAATCCAAACAAAAGAATTATACAAAATGGCAAGGGTAATTTTCAACCCTCCTCTCCCATTTCCTATTGGTCAAGCATCTTTTTATTTACTTGAAGTGTTCCTCACCTTTTGTTTTTCTCTTTCTCTAGCTCCTCCAACATTTCATTTCATACATATATAGGTTTATGAAAACAATTCAATTAAACATCCATGCTATCATAAAATAAGTCTTTGAAAGATACCCCAATAGTGTATATAAGCAATGATCTCCATTTGCAATCTATGCATCTAATTCTACAAAGACGACATCATAGTCTAGATTGCCAAATATTCAAAACAGAAACAAAACCATTTTTTTTCTTTCTATAAACTGATAATAAAACCTTGTTCCTTCATTATTAGTGCAAGTATGATATGGTGCACACTATTATAGTGCAAGCAGGTATTTTTTGAAATATTGCATTTAGCATCACCAGAAATCTCCACAAGAACATTTTTGCCTATTTAAAATGATGCAAGTTCATTTCACATCTCTCACAACAATTTATCTTGCAACAATCTTGGAGATAAATTTTGTTACAATGTGGCATGAACACATACTTGCAGGTTCTTAACAACTCTAATAGTTGTTCTAGGGGACACATCTAACAAACCAAAAGCAATTTCCAACTTTTCATTATGGTGGCAGAGCAATAATTCTTTTTCCTCCTTTTCCACATCACTAAGTAAATGTCTTGAACTTGGGGAATACCCTATTACGTTCATCTCCTGAGACAATTTCTCCAACTTTGCATAGATCTCTTGTGTAGATATGGATGCAATCTATCTCTTACACAAAAATTACATGTCATTTTATGGCCTTCAATCCAACTACATCCAAGGATCTTTTTAATTCCTTTTATCTTTTATCAATCTCCTTACCATTTGAACTTCACACCCACTACCCACTACTACATAGATGTTTGAGATCGAACATAAGTCACAACATTTTTAGGATCCAAATCAAAAAGCAATGTCACTGTAAATACTCCTAAGCCTATATCCATATGCGATATGGAGGCACCAAGAAAACACATCCACACAATCACCAAAATTTTAATTGGCATCTTAATGATAAAGTTTAGGGTGTCCTCAAGATACCCAACATGAGCAAGGAGGTCAACCATGCACACATAATGATCAATTATAGATGTAATGTAATAAAGGTTGTGATTGAAGTATGTACAACCCTCATCTACTAAACCTGAATGACTATGTGCACATAGAACACAAGCAAATCTTATAATGTCAGGGTATGTTCCAAAGTGCTTCATTAATTTAAACATTTTGAGCGTATCCTTGTAAAATCCATTTTGTGCATATCCTGCAATCATCTCATTCCATGAGACCACATTTCTTTGAGACATTTTATCAAACAGTTCACGTGCCTTGTCTATGCTTCCACATTTTCCATACATGTCTACTGAAGCATTTCCAACTATAATATTTGACAAAAATCCCCCTTCCATTATGCTTTGATGGATGTCCATACCTATTCTAAAGCTCTCATTTTGGCATAGTAATTGCCAATTTCATTTGTTCGGAAGTCTCTAAAGCTTTGTCAACAAATCCATTTGTTCATATCTTGTAATCATGGCATCCCATGAGACCACATTTATTTGAGGCATTTTGTCAAACAATTCACGTGCCTTGTCTATGCTTCCATATTTTGTAAGCATGTCTACCAGAGGGGTTGCAACTACTACATCTGACAAAAGTCCTCTATCCTTTGTGCTTTGATGGATGTCCATACCCGATTCCAAAGATCCCTTTTTAGCACAGGCCGGAAGTATGCTAGGAAATGTAAACTGATAAGGTTGCAGACCTATTTGTTGCATATCATTTTTTATGTGATAAGAAACCTTACCATCATCCCAAAAACTTCTGCAATGCGAGAACTTTGACAGTGAGTTGAGTTATGCGCACTGGGTGGGAGAAACAATTTAAAAAAACTTAACTTTACCATATGCTGAAGTGCGATGGGAAATGGAATGGGAGTGTAGGAATAAATGAAAGTTAGATGGTGGTGCTTTTTGGCTTAGTTTAAACTCAAATCAACTAGTTATTACAGGAATTTCTTAATATTTTGAATATTACCGTGTTTTCACTGTAATTCTATTGTTTTGTGAAAAACAAAAGTAGGTATAGTTTTTGGTTTAGTTATGAGTCCAAGAGCAATCTATGTGTGGGCATTTGAAGATATGAATGAAAGAGAGGATGTGTATATCTACATCAATGTCTCCTCAGTCTCCTTGCATTTAAAACCTTTTGGATTGTCAAACATGCTCACCTCATTTTGGATTAGACTGATGGTTTACACATTTGGAACGAAGTAAATTTTGCATTAGAATGATGGTGATGGTGTTGACATTTGACATTGACATTGATTGAGACTATCAAAAAAAATTTCTACAATTTAGAAGAAGAGAAGATTTGATTGAATGGCATATGCTGACAGTCTGCTTTTAATGCGTACTCCAAAACTTTTGGATTAAACACTCCCGCCTTTACACAGTCTAATTTGGGATTGCCAACAAAAATTTAATTTAGACTATAGATGGTGTGTCGGCAATGTGAATTTATAATTCACTATAGAGTAATATGGTGTGGCATTCTTAATTTAATGCCAAAAGATTGTAACTCATATTGGTGGGTGAAATAGATAACAGGAATAAATGTTTTCCTTCTAGATTGTAGTTGGAGAGCATTTGTAATAGGACTAAATGTTCTCCATCTAGATTGTAGTTGCCAGAGAGTGTGGTGCAGCGAGTGTGATTACCGTACTTGTGGTTTACTATATAAATCAGATATCCAAACATCTAGAAGATTTCCAATGTAAATGGCAAAGAGGGTTCCTTTTAGATTTTTATTTGACATTAAATCTCATTACCTAATAGTTAGTCACCTCATTGTCTTGGTAGTTGCAGATGTCTTATCAAACCAAAGCACACTGTAAAGGTTACTGGTAGATATTGGCCTCACTTAATATGTTCATTGATTATCTTCATGTTCAAGGAAGTTTGACTTTTTACTACACTTTAGTTTCAAATTAGATCTCAAGCTCAGAACTTAACGTATCTCTTACCATTAGTTTAAATTGGTAATCATTTCATGGTTACACCGACATTGTTTAAACTAGTAATCATTTCACCGTATGATGTTTGAATTACTTTAAAATTTTTTAAAGTATTTCAATATACAACAAAGTCATGCAAATAAATGGAGATCCGACCACCAAAGAAATGATTTGTAGGATATTTTATTAGTTCCTGCCACTGCCAGGATTACTTATGCATCGGTTAGATACAATTTTTCCAACCCACTCAACCAATTGTTAAGCAGAATTAAAAAAAAGAGCAAAGACACTATAGTTTGTAATTTATTTTATTTTATTCTAAAACTTGGAAAATGTTATTTATCTTGTTTTCTATTGGGCAAATCCTCAAACAGTAAGGGGGATTTTTTTTTAATATTTAAAAGAAAAATAATTCCGTGGTGGACAATTAGAATTGCCATTAATGAAAAAACACAATTAGAATTGTCATTAATGAAATATTTATTCGTTATAAATGTATAGAGTACATGATGTGACAGAAATGTATCAAGACATTGAATGTTTTTGTAAAAGATCTTTGCTAAAATCTTCAAATTAATATGCCATGTTGAGAGCACTCTTATAGATGTTTAGAATGAACTGTCTGAGAACAGAACCAACTTGAGACACTGAGAACCAGTGGAGAAGCTGGTGAGAACCGGTGAAGAAGCTGCTAAGAACCTGAACTAGTAGTTGTTGAATCTCTTTGTGGGCCTGCAAAATAAGGTTTGTAATTTGTTAACTCCCTGAATGTGATTTCAAATTTTAGAAATTACCAATGGAGCAACTATTATCTAATCACCTCCTATTTACTAGATATATCTTTTTTTCATTAGAACCAATACCTTTTTTGAATTAATGTCTAAAATGATAGATAGATATTGAGACAAAAAAAAAGTATTTTATAGTATTGTATTTTACCTGCAAGAACCACATCTGGCAGCTTCACAAGGTTCAGTGATATCAAGTCAGGGACCAATAATCTGGAGGGTAAAAAGTTTAGGTAAAAACATAGGGCTTATTACAGAGTAAAGGGTAATTATCGCAGAAAGTCAGATAGTAATAATTAAAGATTCACATGTCCATACGCTTTTAAGAGAAAAAAACACAATGTATTTGTTGGATTTTTTTTCTGGTGTGTAACAGAATTACAAAGTTGTCAATTGACAATGACAGGATTAACATATGATGGAATTACTACTCCATTCTTTCTTCCATTTTCACTTCGCCTAGCTTAGGAAATTCAATTTCAGCGAGATCTTTGGACACATTCATTAACAAACTCCGTTAATTTGAACAAAAAAGAAAAACTTAAATCTAATTTAAAATTCTTAAAAAACCATTCATTTTGAAGCAAATTCGCACAAAATAGATCTAACATGAAAAGAGTTGGACAGAATGTAACCCTCGTGAGCTATTGCTACGATAAAAATGTTGTAATGCGTTCGAATCCTCAGGGCTTCCAAAAATCTCTGATTTTTAATTTTTCATCCACAACCACAACACACCCATAAACTCAAATCAAATGTTCTTCAAATGTAATGCTACAAAGCTTCATAGGTGTGCCAGCCAGGGTCTTTCACATTCAAAATTTTTCACAAAATACCCAATATTTCTCTAACGCCACTGGAAAAAGCAATGGAGGTTTAGGGTTATCAGCGACTGTCATCCTGAAATAAGATTCAAGTGGAATAGACGAGCTTACTGGTGTAAGGACAGAGATAAATGCAATTTCAAGCAAGGACATGCCATCCAAATTACTCACAAATCTGCAAACAAAAGGGTGTTAAAAACAAATTGAAAGAAAACCAATGTTCCCGCATTTACATATAACCTCAAAATCTATTTAGCATATACATTGTATATGGTTCGGTCAGTTCAGTTTCAACTGTCAGTTATATGTAACCATACAACTATTGTAACTGTCACTGTTAACTCCCTCTCATAGTTTATATACATGTTTGAATCTACAATTTGTTAAGAACATGTGTATAACCCTTCTCTTTACTTTGTTAGTATATTGTGGTTGGATGCATATGCTTTGTAAGTCATCTTGTGACTATAATGTATTATACCACATTCATGGGGAGTAATAGTTGTTTAGATTAGACTTAGTATATAAGTAAGTGTTGAAGCCAATGAAGGCATCCACGACTTTATTGTATTGAGCTTGTTCAAAGGAGGTTGGCCCATCAAAGTGGCTTATGATCAATAAATTCCTTTTGTGTTTTGATACTTCTATTATTTCATGTATTTTCATTATTTTGTTGCAGGAGATTCCTCTCATCTGGTATCAGAGCGCTTTCTTGGGCTCGTTGGGTGGAATTTTTGCCAATTTTTTTTTGCAGTGGCCTATGGGTGATGTGATTATTGCAGTAGTTCTTTTTTCTTTGCATCTTTATTATTCATTTCAATTGCAGGTTCAGATCATGGAATAATCCCTATCCGCTTAATTGTGGGAAGTGCCTGGGCATAGCCCTAAAACTCATTGTGAGGAGTACCACAAGAACCCTGAATTAGCTGGCCCATTGAGAGGACCTGCCAGCGAAAAGGGCAACACCCCCTACCTGATTGACTAGTTCCCATCCGTGAGGTAAACCAAGAGCTATCGTTTGTGGCAAAGCAGTCATCAGTTTTCCCTAAGCCGTGGAGTGAGGGGTACTGCCCCAATACGCAAGCCTTTAGACAACATTGGTAGCCGAGTGAATCCCCTGAACCTTTAGGAAACCAAACATACCTAGGGTCCATATCTATTGCTAGTTGATAAATCACAGATTGCATCTATCCAGATCTGTTACAGATCCTTTCCAGGAAAAAAAAAAAAACCATCCTACCATAATCTATTATGAATATATGAGTTGTGGCATGAAATTATTGCCACAACTACATTTCATAATATTATGAAGTTGGCACTTCTAAATCAGATAGAAGATGCTTGGATGATTAAGTTAGTACTTGATGTATAAAAAATAATAATAGTAGCCATAGTGGTTATTATAGATCACCCCACATCATTGATGTAGAAGAAGAAAATAAATGAAGACTTTAAAAAAACTTAATCTTTTGCAACAAATAAACTTGAGAATACATTTTCTAACATTATGGGTATATATTTGGACATCAAATATGTGACCATACCACTTGAAAGACATGACTTAAATTCTGAAATGGCCCCTTTCTCATTAATACAAACCTCAATTCAACCCTTCCAAGCATATCACACCACTCGCAGATACCTCCACAAATGTTATATGCAATAAGTATGCTTTACAAAGATATAAAATATACATAGATCTAGGAAAAAAGAATCATTGATTGCTTTGTATCTATACGGAGCCAATTGAAACACAAAATTTCAGCAAAGACATTTAAGATGTAACCAATTAACATTAGTTTTATAAACCATACCCTCTTCCACATTTTAACTGCAATGAAAAAGAAGCAAGATTCTGTGCTTCCTTTTTTAAATTAAAAGATTAGCTATAGGTGGCTATAAGGGTGCCTCATTCACTAGGATATGTTACCGAAAGAATTTAATTTTTTTACCCACTTTGTGAGATTATAATTGATATTTCAATACATCCCCATGACTAGAAAACCATGTCTAAAGTGTGGTGCTTGAGCACATGAACATCGTAAACTTTAGTTCTAGACTAAATTGTTCTTTGCATAAGGGGGATTCTCATGGTTTCAAATTGCTTAAGAAACCTAAACACAACAGAAGCACAAGAGTCTTGCATGTGTACAAGTGCTATGCTGAAATATATTTTTGAACATGTTTAAAAATGTGGTCACTAAAATATTTATAGTAGATTTGAGTTTATCGAATTCCAAAATTGTATTATTGAGCAAGGGTTGTAGGGATGGTTGATTATAAGGCCCAAGTGAGGGTGCTAAGCTTTCTATCCAAAATGAAACCTTTCAGAAGGAATCTGTGGCATGTGGCCTAGCACCATAAATCAAATTTAAGTCTAAAAACAAATTCTCTTCAAAACATAAATATATAGCATTAAAGACATCTTTAGTTGGAAATTGGTTTGTATGCAGTGTATTGTGTTGTATAGTTCTTTTGGATCAGATTGTTTTGTTTGTTTGGAACTTAGAAAAAGTACAAAGTTTGTTCCAGAAGTGTTGTAGAAATTAATGATATCATTTGACTTTGATAATATTGTCTAAATGAGGGGAAAACTAATTATGGACATGAGAAAAAGTTGTAAGCAAAATATGTGTATCCTTGTATTAATATAGTTGTGATCGTATATTGGGTATTGCCATTATCAATGTCAAAACAATGTTCATATATTATATATTGCCATTATCAATGTCAATACAATATATTGGATATTGCTACAACAACATCGATTAGGAAAGAATAAAGAATACCCTAATGAATTTTAAGGTGTGTAGATAAATGAAACAAAGAAATATGTATATCGATATAAATTTACCTGACTAGAGTTGTAGTGCCAAGAAGGCATGGTGGAGAGCATGAAAGGGCTTCAAGAGGATATCTTGTGATGAATTAAAAAAAAAAAATTGTAGTAACATAAATATGAAAAAATATACACTGAAACCACGGACCACCCCGGCAGGAAAGATGCCCTAAAACATAATCAAAACAGAACACAGATTTTATTTGTTTTTTAACAACTTATCAGCCAGAATCATTTTAAAGATACTAAGACATCCCGATAACAACACTATGCTTCAATGTCAAGTGTCCCCTTCCTCTCATACGACCCATCACATTATTTGCCATTTTTACGCTCCATACTCCCTTGCTTATCAAAATATTCGCAGAGAAATGTCCATGCCCTATTCCAAAGCTCCCGTATTGGCGCAGTTAACAAACATGTTGGCGAAGGTTGCGGAATTTGGCTTTGCACCTGCCAATTGCATTGGTTGAAAATTTCCAAAGCCTTTTCAACAAATCCATTTTGTGCATATCCTGCAATCATTGCAGTCTATAACATAACATTTATTCCAGGCATTCTATCAAAAAAATAACCTGCCCTGCCTGTAGTTCTACGCAACTAAATCCCAAGCAAGTTTCGAGTAAATTTACGAGAAGAGAGACTTGTGTGCTGAGATGGTCATCACAAACAGGCCCAAGAAGCAAATATTTCAAAATCATAAACACATAAAAAAGGCAATTAAGCTTATTAAAAACTTATTTTAGAAGTGTAAGAGTTGCATGATCTCCTCTTTGCATTTGAGGGCCGGAGATGGGCGTACGAGCCACACTGCCTGCCTGTGCCGAAATGGGCGCTTTGGAACACAGTTTGGAAAACCATCAAAGGATAGAATAAGGGGAATTTTTGTCAGATATTATTGTTGCAACTGCCCTCTGCCTGCAGCTCCCTGACTGGTGGATGGGTAATCCATGCCAGATACAATTGGCAAAGCATGCCACAAATGCCAATGTATGCTGCAAGTGATGTTATGCAAGTAATAACATCACAATCATACAATTCTAATCAAAACAAAACAGTACAACTAATTACCATATCAAAGCTGTGCGCCCATTAGTACATTATAAAATATTCACATCACAAACATACAGTTCTAAACAGACAAACTCCAATCATACTTATGGATCCAAGTAATCATGTTGTAAACGGACAAACTCCAATCATACATATGGATCCAAGTTATCAATCTATTATCAGCTATACGTTAAGTTGTAAAGACACAGTACATTGCCATAATCCCAAAACAAGTCATCTCAATGTCTGTTGTACCCACCCCATCGCATAGAGTTTTAAACAAAACAAACTGCAATAGTCAAGAAACAGTATATTGCCATAATCCCATAACAATCCATCTCAATGTTTGTACCCACCCCATCACATACAGTTTTAAACAAAACAAAACTCCTATATCATTTGCATGGCAAATATGTTAACCATAAATATCTATTCTAGGAGAGAAATTTACATCAATTATGTTAATGCCTAGTATACTATCATAATCCACAATAGAAAATACATGTAAAGATGACAATAAAAAGAAATCCGAATTCTAAATTTTATTGCCACCCAGGGCACAAATTCTAGCTTCATCTGGCTTGGCTGAAATACAAGGAAACCATATTCCATTTAATATAAATCCATGCTACGAAGGCACACATATAGAAGGTCTATATTAAAAGGTAAAAACTTATTTACCCACAACTCAGACACAAGAAATAAGCCCGCCAGATGCAATAGAACAGCCTAAAGCCCGCCACGAAGACGAAGCACAAGGTGGAGGGTTGACTCCTTCTGAATGTTATAATCAGCAAGAGTACGCCCATCTTCAAGCTGCTTACCAGCAAAAATCAACCTCTGTTGATCAGGAGGAATGCCTTCTTTGTCCTGTATCTTGGCCTTTACATTATCGATAGTGTCAGAGCTTTCCACCTCCAAAGTGATAGTCTTCCCAGTCAAGGTCTTAACAAAAATTTGCATACCACCTCTGAGTCGAAGTACAAGATGTAGAGTGGATTCCTTTTGAATGTTATAATCAGCTAATGTCCGACCATCTTCAAGCTGTTTTCCAGCAAAGATGAGCCTCTGCTGGTCTGGGGGAATTCCCTCCTTATCCTGGATCTTGGCCTTCACATTGTCAATGGTGTCTGAGCTCTCCACTTCAAGAGTAATGGTCTTCCCAGTTAGGGTTTTGACAAAAATTTGCATACCTCCTCTTAGACGGAGTACAAGGTGGAGAGTGGATTCTTTCTGAATGTTATAATCAGCCAATGTTCGTCCATCTTCAAGCTGTTTACCCGCAAAGATGAGCCTCTGCTGGTCAGGAGGGATGCCCTCCTTGTCCTGGATCTTAGCTTTCACATTGTCAATGGTGTCAGAGCTTTCAACTTCCAGTGTAATGGTCTTTCCTGTCAGGGTTTTCACAAATATTTGCATACCGCCCCTCAAACGGAGCACAAGATGGAGGGTAGATTCCTTCTGAATGTTATAATCAGCCAATGTTCTGCCATCTTCCAGCTGCTTTCCAGCAAAGATGAGCCTCTGCTGATCCGGAGGAATTCCTTCCTTGTCTTGGATCTTGGCTTTGACATTGTCAATGGTATCTGAACTTTCCACTTCCAAGGTTATGGTCTTCCCAGTCAAGGTTTTCACAAAGATTTGCATGCCTCCCCTGAGTCGGAGTACCAGGTGGAGGGTGGACTCCTTTTGGATGTTGTAATCTGCCAGGGTACGCCCATCCTCGAGCTGTTTGCCAGCAAAGATGAGCCTCTGCTGATCTGGGGGAATTCCTTCCTTGTCCTGGATCTTGGCTTTTACATTGTCAATAGTGTCAGAACTCTCAACCTCGAGAGTGATGGTCTTGCCAGTCAGTGTCTTGACAAAGATCTGCATCTTTAGGCTACACAGTAATACTGGAAACCTGCAAAATCAATATAATGAAACCTGAAAAACAGAAGCTTACGCTATGTGAATTGCGATAGAGATGATGGAATAGAATAATTACCGAAATGGAAGAGAGTTATATGTATTTATATCGCCGTGAAAGAGCAATCCCTTCGCCAGTCGGCGTGTAATAGAAGATTCGCTTCGACCGTTCAATGAGACGTGTCTACTAAGATTCCAAGTTTAATCAAACTTCTTTTGTAAGTAAAATACAATCAGATTTATCAAATCTAAAGAAATTTTTGGGCAAAGCATTTAACTAGCGAAATGAGCAAGATATCATGTAAACTAGTAATTGGATCTATAAGTTCAATGGGCATGCCGATAGTTTTATTATTATATTGAAATAGGGTTAGAGTTAAATAATTTTACAATAGTATGAGCTTGAGTTATAATAAATAAATTTCTTATAGCAAGTATTAATCATAGACATCTTTTTTATTTTTATTATTTGTTAATTTATTTTTATTTTATATTCTTGTAATGTTTTATATGAATCCCACATAATTGTTTTACTTCTTCATTATTGAGTTATAATAAGTTTGAGAAGAACATATATTATTATTATTATTATTATTTCTATTATTCCATGTAAGATAATGCCTATAACAATGTTTTTTTTAATATTTTATTATCCAATGACATTTAAAGGATGGACATAGGATAAAATTTCAATGATTTCACCAAACAATATATATGGAATAAATATTTAAATAGAAGAATTTTAAATTTAAATTTCTAAAATTTAAATACAACATATATAATGATTTTATTAGATTTATTATGAAGTTATTGTAAATATGTTAACAATGAATCATTTTAGATGGTATTTCATAGGTAATATTGGACAACAAACCCAAAATGATTTGAAATATATATTTAGTAGTTTGTTTTTTAGTGATTTTTTATAGACATTTTTTTTTGAGACGATCCTCATCTTGCTTATGTAGGGTTACATACATATTGTTTTACATACGTTTATATCTTTGAAATGAAAATGCAAGGATTATTTGTAGATTTGACAAACTTCTTACTATTGACATTGTTGTGAAGATGAGTCCTTGTCGTTTAGTGTTTCCAATGTCTATTGTTACTTTGTTCATAGTTAGACCTTGTGCTTTGTAGATTGTAAGTGCCCAATGTCTATTGTCAGTGGCAACCTTGTGTTACTAGTGCAATTGGAACCATTTTTTTTTTCATTTATGTTCCATGCAGGTCCAATGTACCTCTAAAAGTTAACGACAAAAAAATAGAGGTAGACTAGAAATGGTTAACCTATGGAACACAAAATTTAAAATTGTGTTTATGTATTCTAGAGTCCAATATTCTAGAGTAAGATGCCTTATAATAACATATATACAATTTGTGCTCATTGGATGAATAGTGATGGGAGCTTCTTCTAGTCCTAAGGCTTCTATTATGAAAATCATAACCTTGAATATTGATTTCCCAACAATTAAATTTATCATAGTCTCCATCATTTCAAGCCACCTGGTAGAATGCTGAACTCTCTATGATTGAAATTATCATAGTCTTGATAAAAAAAATGTATAGAGCTTTTGGCTATTACTGCATTGCTTTTATTGAATCAACGTTTTGGATCACACTCCGTGATCCATCATCAGGATGAAAAGAAGAGAAATAGTGAGATGTGCTTGCAGAGATAGTTCCTTAAAAAGAGAGAGAAGTGTGGGATCGAAGTTTATTCTGATAAGATGAGATTAAGAGAGGGATGAGAAAAAGAGCCTCTACCACATAAGAGATAAAAAATAAAATAAAAACCTCCTAAAAGTAGAAAGAAGCAATAATAAAAAAAGGGGAAATTAAGATAAGGAAGGCGGATAAAATGAAATCATAGCACAAAATAACTTGAGATCAAAAAGGGGGGGTAAATTAATAAAAGAAGCCATCGGATACAAAAATAGGACTAAAGACCAAAATATGAAGAGGAAGGAAACAGAAGCATGGAGGGGGAAAGAATGGAAAAAGAGAAAGGAGGAAAGGCATAAAATATCTATGGAAGGACATGTATAAATAAGTGGTACATAGAAAAATAAGTAAATAGATTATATATATATATATATGAGTAATAAAGGCACAAATAGAAGATATAAAGGTACAAAAACTTATAAGCAACATGAATAGATTTTATGAATGATAAATATAAAAGAAAGAAAGAATATAAGGAATAACCACTCAAAATACACAAGGGATAAGAAAGAGTGGACCAAGGTTAAAGATTGAAAAATTATTCAATCTTTAACCCTGGTCCACTCTTTCTTATCCCTTATGTATTTTGAGTGGTTATTCCTTATATTCTTTCTTTTATACTTATTCATTTATAAAATGTATTCATGTTGTTTATATGTTTATAAGTTTTTGTACCTTTATATTTATTTCTATCTGCATTTCTTCTATTTGTGCCTTTATTACTCATATATATATATAAAATCTATTTACTTATTTTGCTATGTACCACTTATTTATACATGTCCTTCCATAGGATATTTTATGCTTTTCCTCCTTTCTCTTTTTCCATTCTTTCCCCCTCCATGCTTCTGTTTCCTTCCTCTTTATATTTTGGTCTTTAGTACGATTTTTGTATCCGATGGCTTCTTTTATTTATTTACCCCCCCTTTTTGATCTCAAGTTATTTTGTGCTATGATTTCATTTTATCCTCCTTCCTTATCTTAATTTCCCCTTTTTTATTATTGCTTCTTTCTACTTTTAGGAGGTTTTTATTTTATTTTTTATCTCTTATGTGGTAGAGGCTCTTTTTCTCATCCCTCTCTTAATCTCATCTTATCAGAATAAACTTCGTTCCCACACTTCTCTCTCTTTTTAAGGAACTATCTCTGCAAGCACATCTCACTATTTCTCTTCTTTTCATCCTGATGATGGATCATGGAGTGTGATCCAAAACGTTGATTCAATAAAAGCAATGCAGTAATAGCCAAAAGCTCTATACATTTTTTTTTATCAAGACTATGATAATTTCAATCATTAAGAGTTCAACATTCTAAACTTTGTGCCCACACTTCTCTCTCTTTTTAAGGAACTATCTCTATAAACACATCTCACTATTTCTCTTCTTTTCATCCTGATGATGGATCACAGAGTATTATGCGAAACGTCAATTCAAAAAAAGCAACACAGTAATAGCCAGAAGCTCTATACATTTTTGATATCATGGACTGTGAAAATATCATGTCTATAATAGTCTTGATCGTTTCAAGCCACCTACTAGCATACTAAGAATAATAAATCTAGAACATCATATGGAAGAGCTGGTGGATCTTTTGGGTCTATTGTTATGGTTACCATAGAACTTTGAAACCTTAACTTGTTTGAAGTTTATTTCTAAATTCTATGAAAATGAACATAAAAACACAATGTAGATCATTAGAAAGAGTCATGCCTCCAATTGGGATGCCATGAGCAGGTTGAAATTTATTGAAGAGCATAGACAAATTATGTTCCTATTACGAGCTACTTTATAAGTATAGATTTATATATCATCATCTCATTTTTCACACATCAAAACACTACCCAACATGTTTTTTTTTTTTTTGAAATGAAGGTGTAATAATATTAGGAATATGAAGGCTAGCATATAAAATCATGAAATTATGTGAAAAGAGTAGCCTTTTTACTTCGTTTAATTTACATCTAAGTGCATACAATCAAAGTAAGTGTATATTTAAATGTATCATCATCTCGTTTTCACACATTCAAACACTACCCAACATGTAAAATTTATTGAAATGAAGGTGCAATAATATTACAAATAGGAAAGTTAGCACATAAAATCATTAAATAGTGAGAAAGGGGCAATATTTTTCATTTAATTTACACCTAAGTGTCTACAATCAAAGGAAGTATAGATTTACATATTGTTAAGCTCTCCATATTTGTTGTTCTCCTAATCATCGTTAGAAGATGCCTCTTATGGTAATAGTTTGTAATCACTATCATAGAGAAATATATTGATTTCAATTTAGATGGTGGATTTCATTGCATGAAGAGTCGAAGTGCCTAAGTGTGCATGTAAACATTTGAATGACAATGTTATAGAGGGAATGTGGAGTTTGATATAGTAGTTGCAATGGATATGTTGTTCAAGCCATTGTTGTGTTTGGATTAGTTGATTATCTTCCATTTCATTAGCCTTTACTAACTTTAGAAATTGTAAACTAAGTTTTCCTATTAGATTGATGTTGTTGATAACAACTAGGTAGATGATCATTACCTTGTATATGCAATTTCCAAGAAAGAGATCACAAAGTTCTTGGTATAAGCTATAAGACCATCCAGTTAGATCTCAAATTTATATTTTTGAAGGTTCATTGTGCAAATCAAGATTCATCCTAACCTTATGGTCATATTTGAATTTGAATAGCTCATTATAAGAGTGATTTTACTCTCTCTAGGGCCTTGTAATATTCTTGTCATCTTGTCTATAAGGAGATAAGGAACTTGGAGTTCTACAATTTTGAGGAGCACTTGATCTAGAAGTAGATTGTGATCAATTGATAGGAAGTTTGAAACCCATGATTCTTCATCTTGGTACATGGTAATTAATATTAGACCGTAAGGTTTGTATATTATCACCTACAACATAGGAAAAACAAGTTATGCAATGTTGTGCTTGTAAATGTGACAAAAGCATTTTTCCCAATTAAAATTACCTATAACATTGAATAAACAAGTTGTTACATGGTGTGGTTTTAAATGTAATAGAGGTAATTTTTCAAATAAACACACCAAATAACTATGTCTTGGGGTTCAATGAAAATAGTTAGACATGTAATGCTTGGAGATCAAGTCTTACAATAGCTAGTTAGAACAATATACAAATACATGAGTTCAATCACATGGCAAACAATACTTCAACCTAATATAATTGAGATTTGCATTTACTTTTTTGTATTGAATAACCAAGTTGTGCGTGCATGTGTGAATTGATTCACCCTTCCAATTTCCTTCAATGTTAACAAAAGTGATAGATGTATCAAGATTATGGTTGATTTGGCACCTAAAACAAACATTGGTCTATAAATGATTTGATATGTAAACCTCTAGACATATTGCTTGAAGTAAGCCATTGCTCTGTTGCTAGTTAAATGTTTATAATCTCAATAGAGATAACTCTAGTCCCAATTTCTATATGTGAGCTCTCCTTTAAAGAAATTCATTATCCTTTTTTCATTGCTTTAGGAATGTAGGCATAAGAGCACTTTTAGAGTTAGAGACCTCTATGACTATGTCAATGTTAAATTGAAATGTCTTTCTTGGATCAATCATAATGTATCACCTTAGCAAGTTAGGAATTTTATTGTGTGGTTGTCAAGTGACTTGGTTAATATACAATGCAAATAGAGGTAGACTAAAAATGGTTAACCTAACATTGGAAAAATATAATACAATTAATCCAAACAAAAGAATTATACAAAATGGCAAGGGTAATTTTCAACCCTCCTCTCCCATTTCCTATTGGTCAAGCATCTTTTTATTTACTTGAAGTGTTCCTCACCTTTTGTTTTTCTCTTTCTCTAGCTCCTCCAACATTTCATTTCATACATATATAGGTTTATGAAAACAATTCAATTAAACATCCATGCTATCATAAAATAAGTCTTTGAAAGATACCCCAATAGTGTATATAAGCAATGATCTCCATTTGCAATCTATGCATCTAATTCTACAAAGACGACATCATAGTCTAGATTGCCAAATATTCAAAACAGAAACAAAACCATTTTTTTTCTTTCTATAAACTGATAATAAAACCTTGTTCCTTCATTATTAGTGCAAGTATGATATGGTGCACACTATTATAGTGCAAGCAGGTATTTTTTGAAATATTGCATTTAGCATCACCAGAAATCTCCACAAGAACATTTTTGCCTATTTAAAATGATGCAAGTTCATTTCACATCTCTCACAACAATTTATCTTGCAACAATCTTGGAGATAAATTTTGTTACAATGTGGCATGAACACATACTTGCAGGTTCTTAACAACTCTAATAGTTGTTCTAGGGGACACATCTAACAAACCAAAAGCAATTTCCAACTTTTCATTATGGTGGCAGAGCAATAATTCTTTTTCCTCCTTTTCCACATCACTAAGTAAATGTCTTGAACTTGGGGAATACCCTATTACGTTCATCTCCTGAGACAATTTCTCCAACTTTGCATAGATCTCTTGTGTAGATATGGATGCAATCTATCTCTTACACAAAAATTACATGTCATTTTATGGCCTTCAATCCAACTACATCCAAGGATCTTTTTAATTCCTTTTATCTTTTATCAATCTCCTTACCATTTGAACTTCACACCCACTACCCACTACTACATAGATGTTTGAGATCGAACATAAGTCACAACATTTTTAGGATCCAAATCAAAAAGCAATGTCACTGTAAATACTCCTAAGCCTATATCCATATGCGATATGGAGGCACCAAGAAAACACATCCACACAATCACCAAAATTTTAATTGGCATCTTAATGATAAAGTTTAGGGTGTCCTCAAGATACCCAACATGAGCAAGGAGGTCAACCATGCACACATAATGATCAATTATAGATGTAATGTAATAAAGGTTGTGATTGAAGTATGTACAACCCTCATCTACTAAACCTGAATGACTATGTGCACATAGAACACAAGCAAATCTTATAATGTCAGGGTATGTTCCAAAGTGCTTCATTAATTTAAACATTTTGAGAGTATCCTTGTAAAATCCATTTTGTGCATATCCTGCAATCATCTCATTCCATGAGACCACATTTCTTTGAGACATTTTATCAAACAGTTCACGTGCCTTGTCTATGCTTCCACATTTTCCATACATGTCTACTGAAGCATTTCCAACTATAATATTTGACAAAAATCCCCCTTCCATTATGCTTTGATGGATGTCCATACCTATTCTAAAGCTCTCATTTTGGCATAGTAATTGCCAATTTCATTTGTTCGGAAGTCTCTAAAGCTTTGTCAACAAATCCATTTGTTCATATCTTGTAATCATGGCATCCCATGAGACCACATTTATTTGAGGCATTTTGTCAAACAATTCACGTGCCTTGTCTATGCTTCCATATTTTGTAAGCATGTCTACCAGAGGGGTTGCAACTACTACATCTGACAAAAGTCCTCTATCCTTTGTGCTTTGATGGATGTCCATACCCGATTCCAAAGATCCCTTTTTAGCACAGGCCGGAAGTATGCTAGGAAATGTAAACTGATAAGGTTGCAGACCTATTTGTTGCATATCATTTTTTATGTGATAAGAAACCTTACCATCATCCCAAAAACTTCTGCAATGCGAGAACTTTGACAGTGAGTTGAGTTATGCGCACTGGGTGGGAGAAACAATTTAAAAAAACTTAACTTTACCATATGCTGAAGTGCGATGGGAAATGGAATGGGAGTGTAGGAATAAATGAAAGTTAGATGGTGGTGCTTTTTGGCTTAGTTTAAACTCAAATCAACTAGTTATTACAGGAATTTCTTAATATTTTGAATATTACCGTGTTTTCACTGTAATTCTATTGTTTTGTGAAAAACAAAAGTAGGTATAGTTTTTGGTTTAGTTATGAGTCCAAGAGCAATCTATGTGTGGGCATTTGAAGATATGAATGAAAGAGAGGATGTGTATATCTACATCAATGTCTCCTCAGTCTCCTTGCATTTAAAACCTTTTGGATTGTCAAACATGCTCACCTCATTTTGGATTAGACTGATGGTTTACACATTTGGAACGAAGTAAATTTTGCATTAGAATGATGGTGATGGTGTTGACATTTGACATTGACATTGATTGAGACTATCAAAAAAAATTTCTACAATTTAGAAGAAGAGAAGATTTGATTGAATGGCATATGCTGACAGTCTGCTTTTAATGCGTACTCCAAAACTTTTGGATTAAACACTCCCGCCTTTACACAGTCTAATTTGGGATTGCCAACAAAAATTTAATTTAGACTATAGATGGTGTGTCGGCAATGTGAATTTATAATTCACTATAGAGTAATATGGTGTGGCATTCTTAATTTAATGCCAAAAGATTGTAACTCATATTGGTGGGTGAAATAGATAACAGGAATAAATGTTTTCCTTCTAGATTGTAGTTGGAGAGCATTTGTAATAGGACTAAATGTTCTCCATCTAGATTGTAGTTGCCAGAGAGTGTGGTGCAGCGAGTGTGATTACCGTACTTGTGGTTTACTATATAAATCAGATATCCAAACATCTAGAAGATTTCCAATGTAAATGGCAAAGAGGGTTCCTTTTAGATTTTTATTTGACATTAAATCTCATTACCTAATAGTTAGTCACCTCATTGTCTTGGTAGTTGCAGATGTCTTATCAAACCAAAGCACACTGTAAAGGTTACTGGTAGATATTGGCCTCACTTAATATGTTCATTGATTATCTTCATGTTCAAGGAAGTTTGACTTTTTACTACACTTTAGTTTCAAATTAGATCTCAAGCTCAGAACTTAACGTATCTCTTACCATTAGTTTAAATTGGTAATCATTTCATGGTTACACCGACATTGTTTAAACTAGTAATCATTTCACCGTATGATGTTTGAATTACTTTAAAAATTTTTAAAGTATTTCAATATACAACAAAGTCATGCAAATAAATGGAGATCCGACCACCAAAGAAATGATTTGTAGGATATTTTATTAGTTCCTGCCACTGCCAGGATTACTTATGCATCGGTTAGATACAATTTTTCCAACCCACTCAACCAATTGTTAAGCAGAATTAAAAAAAAGAGCAAAGACACTATAGTTTGTAATTTATTTTATTTTATTCTAAAACTTGGAAAATGTTATTTATCTTGTTTTCTATTGGGCAAATCCTCAAACAGTAAGGGGGATTTTTTTTTAATATTTAAAAGAAAAATAATTCCGTGGTGGACAATTAGAATTGCCATTAATGAAAAAACACAATTAGAATTGTCATTAATGAAATATTTATTCGTTATAAATGTATAGAGTACATGATGTGACAGAAATGTATCAAGACATTGAATGTTTTTGTAAAAGATCTTTGCTAAAATCTTCAAATTAATATGCCATGTTGAGAGCACTCTTATAGATGTTTAGAATGAACTGTCTGAGAACAGAACCAACTTGAGACACTGAGAACCAGTGGAGAAGCTGGTGAGAACCGGTGAAGAAGCTGCTAAGAACCTGAACTAGTAGTTGTTGAATCTCTTTGTGGGCCTGCAAAATAAGGTTTGTAATTTGTTAACTCCCTGAATGTGATTTCAAATTTTAGAAATTACCAATGGAGCAACTATTATCTAATCACCTCCTATTTACTAGATATATCTTTTTTTCATTAGAACCAATACCTTTTTTGAATTAATGTCTAAAATGATAGATAGATATTGAGACAAAAAAAAAGTATTTTATAGTATTGTATTTTACCTGCAAGAACCACATCTGGCAGCTTCACAAGGTTCAGTGATATCAAGTCAGGGACCAATAATCTGGAGGGTAAAAAGTTTAGGTAAAAACATAGGGCTTATTACAGAGTAAAGGGTAATTATCGCAGAAAGTCAGATAGTAATAATTAAAGATTCACATGTCCATACGCTTTTAAGAGAAAAAAACACAATGTATTTGTTGGATTTTTTTTCTAGTGTGTAACAGAATTACAAAGTTGTCAATTGACAATGACAGGATTAACATATGATGGAATTACTACTCCATTCTTTCTTCCATTTTCACTTCGCCTAGCTTAGGAAATTCAATTTCAGCGAGATCTTTGGACACATTCATTAACAAACTCCGTTAATTTGAACAAAAAAGAAAAACTTAAATCTAATTTAAAATTCTTAAAAAACCATTCATTTTGAAGCAAATTCGCACAAAATAGATCTAACATGAAAAGAGTTGGACAGAATGTAACCCTCGTGAGCTATTGCTACGATAAAAATGTTGTAATGCGTTCGAATCCTCAGGGCTTCCAAAAATCTCTGATTTTTAATTTTTCATCCACAACCACAACACACCCATAAACTCAAATCAAATGTTCTTCAAATGTAATGCTACAAAGCTTCATAGGTGTGCCAGCCAGGGTCTTTCACATTCAAAATTTTTCACAAAATACCCAATATTTCTCTAACGCCACTGGAAAAAGCAATGGAGGTTTAGGGTTATCAGCGACTGTCATCCTGAAATAAGATTCAAGTGGAATAGACGAGCTTACTGGTGTAAGGACAGAGATAAATGCAATTTCAAGCAAGGACATGCCATCCAAATTACTCACAAATCTGCAAACAAAAGGGTGTTAAAAACAAATTGAAAGAAAACCAATGTTCCCGCATTTACATATAACCTCAAAATCTATTTAGCATATACATTGTATATGGTTCGGTCAGTTCAGTTTCAACTGTCAGTTATATGTAACCATACAACTATTGTAACTGTCACTGTTAACTCCCTCTCATAGTTTATATACATGTTTGAATCTACAATTTGTTAAGAACATGTGTATAACCCTTCTCTTTACTTTGTTAGTATATTGTGGTTGGATGCATATGCTTTGTAAGTCATCTTGTGACTATAATGTATTATACCACATTCATGGGGAGTAATAGTTGTTTAGATTAGACTTAGTATATAAGTAAGTGTTGAAGCCAATGAAGGCATCCACGACTTTATTGTATTGAGCTTGTTCAAAGGAGGTTGGCCCATCAAAGTGGCTTATGATCAATAAATTCCTTTTGTGTTTTGATACTTCTATTATTTCATGTATTTTCATTATTTTGTTGCAGGAGATTCCTCTCATCTGGTATCAGAGCGCTTTCTTGGGCTCGTTGGGTGGAATTTTTGCCAATTTTTTTTTGCAGTGGCCTATGGGTGATGTGATTATTGCAGTAGTTCTTTTTTCTTTGCATCTTTATTATTCATTTCAATTGCAGGTTCAGATCATGGAATAATCCCTATCCGCTTAATTGTGGGAAGTGCCTGGGCATAGCCCTAAAACTCATTGTGAGGAGTACCACAAGAACCCTGAATTAGCTGGCCCATTGAGAGGACCTGCCAGCGAAAAGGGCAACACCCCCTACCTGATTGACTAGTTCCCATCCGTGAGGTAAACCAAGAGCTATCGTTTGTGGCAAAGCAGTCATCAGTTTTACCTAAGCCGTGGAGTGAGGGGTACTGCCCCAATACGCAAGCCTTTAGACAACATTGGTAGCCGAGTGAATCCCCTGAACCTTTAGGAAACCAAACATACCTAGGGTCCATATCTATTGCTAGTTGATAAATCACAGATTGCATCTATCCAGATCTGTTACAGATCCTTTCCAGGAAAAAAAAAAAAACCATCCTACCATAATCTATTATGAATATATGAGTTGTGGCATGAAATTATTGCCACAACTACATTTCATAATATTATGAAGTTGGCACTTCTAAATCAGATAGAAGATGCTTGGATGATTAAGTTAGTACTTGATGTATAAAAAATAATAATAGTAGCCATAGTGGTTATTATAGATCACCCCACATCATTGATGTAGAAGAAGAAAATAAATGAAGACTTTAAAAAAACTTAATCTTTTGCAACAAATAAACTTGAGAATACATTTTCTAACATTATGGGTATATATTTGGACATCAAATATGTGACCATACCACTTGAAAGACATGACTTAAATTCTGAAATGGCCCCTTTCTCATTAATACAAACCTCAATTCAACCCTTCCAAGCATATCACACCACTCGCAGATACCTCCACAAATGTTATATGCAATAAGTATGCTTTACAAAGATATAAAATATACATAGATCTAGGAAAAAAGAATCATTGATTGCTTTGTATCTATACGGAGCCAATTGAAACACAAAATTTCAGCAAAGACATTTAAGATGTAACCAATTAACATTAGTTTTATAAACCATACCCTCTTCCACATTTTAACTGCAATGAAAAAGAAGCAAGATTCTATGCTTCCTTTTTTAAATTAAAAGATTAGCTATAGGTGGCTATAAGGGTGCCTCATTCACTAGGATATGTTACCGAAAGAATTTAATTTTTTTACCCACTTTGTGAGATTATAATTGATATTTCAATACATCCCCATGACTAGAAAACCATGTCTAAAGTGTGGTGCTTGAGCACATGAACATCGTAAACTTTAGTTCTAGACTAAATTGTTCTTTGCATAAGGGGGATTCTCATGGTTTCAAATTGCTTAAGAAACCTAAACACAACAGAAGCACAAGAGTCTTGCATGTGTACAAGTGCTATGCTGAAATATATTTTTGAACATGTTTAAAAATGTGGTCACTAAAATATTTATAGTAGATTTGAGTTTATCGAATTCCAAAATTGTATTATTGAGCAAGGGTTGTAGGGATGGTTGATTATAAGGCCCAAGTGAGGGTGCTAAGCTTTCTATCCAAAATGAAACCTTTCAGAAGGAATCTGTGGCATGTGGCCTAGCACCATAAATCAAATTTAAGTCTAAAAACAAATTCTCTTCAAAACATAAATATATAGCATTAAAGACATCTTTAGTTGGAAATTGGTTTGTATGCAGTGTATTGTGTTGTATAGTTCTTTTGGATCAGATTGTTTTGTTTGTTTGGAACTTAGAAAAAGTACAAAGTTTGTTCCAGAAGTGTTGTAGAAATTAATGATATCATTTGACTTTGATAATATTGTCTAAATGAGGGGAAAACTAATTATGGACATGAGAAAAAGTTGTAAGCAAAATATGTGTATCCTTGTATTAATATAGTTGTGATCGTATATTGGGTATTGCCATTATCAATGTCAAAACAATGTTCATATATTATATATTGCCATTATCAATGTCAATACAATATATTGGATATTGCTACAACAACATCGATTAGGAAAGAATAAAGAATACCCTAATGAATTTTAAGGTGTGTAGATAAATGAAACAAAGAAATATGTATATCGATATAAATTTACCTGACTAGAGTTGTAGTGCCAAGAAGGCATGGTGGAGAGCATGAAAGGGCTTCAAGAGGATATCTTGTGATGAATTAAAAAAAAAAAAATTGTAGTAACATAAATATGAAAAAATATACACTGAAACCACGGACCACCCCGGCAGGAAAGATGCCCTAAAAAATAATCAAAACAGAACACAGATTTTATTTGTTTTTTAACAACTTATCAGCCAGAATCATTTTAAAGATACTAAGACATCCCGATAACAACACTATGCTTCAATGTCAAGTGTCCCCTTCCTCTCATACGACCCATCACATTATTTGCCATTTTTACGCTCCATACTCCCTTGCTTATCAAAATATTCGCAGAGAAATGTCCATGCCCTATTCCAAAGCTCCCGTATTGGCGCAGTTAACAAACATGTTGGCGAAGGTTGCGGAATTTGGCTTTGCACCTGCCAATTGCATTGGTTGAAAATTTCCAAAGCCTTTTCAACAAATCCATTTTGTGCATATCCTGCAATCATTGCAGTCTATAACATAACATTTATTCCAGGCATTCTATCAAAAAAATAACCTGCCCTGCCTGTAGTTCTACGCAACTAAATCCCAAGCAAGTTTCGAGTAAATTTACGAGAAGAGAGACTTGTGTGCTGAGATGGTCATCACAAACAGGCCCAAGAAGCAAATATTTCAAAATCATAAACACATAAAAAAGGCAATTAAGCTTATTAAAAACTTATTTTAGAAGTGTAAGAGTTGCATGATCTCCTCTTTGCATTTGAGGGCCGGAGATGGGCGTACGAGCCACACTGCCTGCCTGTGCCGAAATGGGCGCTTTGGAACACAGTTTGGAAAACCATCAAAGGATAGAATAAGGGGAATTTTTGTCAGATATTATTGTTGCAACTGCCCTCTGCCTGCAGCTCCCTGACTGGTGGATGGGTAATCCATGCCAGATACAATTGGCAAAGCATGCCACAAATGCCAATGTATGCTGCAAGTGATGTTATGCAAGTAATAACATCACAATCATACAATTCTAATCAAAACAAAACAGTGCAACTAATTACCATATCAAAGCTGTGCGCCCATTAGTACATTATAAAATATTCACATCACAAACATACAGTTCTAAACAGACAAACTCCAATCATACTTATGGATCCAAGTAATCATGTTGTAAACGGACAAACTCCAATCATACATATGGATCCAAGTTATCAATCTATTATCAGCTATACGTTAAGTTGTAAAGACACAGTACATTGCCATAATCCCAAAACAAGTCATCTCAATGTCTGTTGTACCCACCCCATCGCATAGAGTTTTAAACAAAACAAACTGCAATAGTCAAGAAACAGTATATTGCCATAATCCCATAACAATCCATCTCAATGTTTGTACCCACCCCATCACATACAGTTTTAAACAAAACAAAACTCCTATATCATTTGCATGGCAAATATGTTAACCATAAATATCTATTCTAGGAGAGAAATTTACATCAATTATGTTAATGCCTAGTATACTATCATAATCCACAATAGAAAATACATGTAAAGATGACAATAAAAAGAAATCCGAATTCTAAATTTTATTGCCACCCAGGGCACAAATTCTAGCTTCATCTGGCTTGGCTGAAATACAAGGAAACCATATTCCATTTAATATAAATCCATGCTACGAAGGCACACATATAGAAGGTCTATATTAAAAGGTAAAAACTTATTTACCCACAACTCAGACACAAGAAATAAGCCCGCCAGATGCAATAGAACAGCCTAAAGCCCGCCACGAAGACGAAGCACAAGGTGGAGGGTTGACTCCTTCTGAATGTTATAATCAGCAAGAGTACGCCCATCTTCAAGCTGCTTACCAGCAAAAATCAACCTCTGTTGATCAGGAGGAATGCCTTCTTTGTCCTGTATCTTGGCCTTTACATTATCGATAGTGTCAGAGCTTTCCACCTCCAAAGTGATAGTCTTCCCAGTCAAGGTCTTAACAAAAATTTGCATACCACCTCTGAGTCGAAGTACAAGATGTAGAGTGGATTCCTTTTGAATGTTATAATCAGCTAATGTCCGACCATCTTCAAGCTGTTTTCCAGCAAAGATGAGCCTCTGCTGGTCTGGGGGAATTCCCTCCTTATCCTGGATCTTGGCCTTCACATTGTCAATGGTGTCTGAGCTCTCCACTTCAAGAGTAATGGTCTTCCCAGTTAGGGTTTTGACAAAAATTTGCATACCTCCTCTTAGACGGAGTACAAGGTGGAGAGTGGATTCTTTCTGAATGTTATAATCAGCCAATGTTCGTCCATCTTCAAGCTGTTTACCCGCAAAGATGAGCCTCTGCTGGTCAGGAGGGATGCCCTCCTTGTCCTGGATCTTAGCTTTCACATTGTCAATGGTGTCAGAGCTTTCAACTTCCAGTGTAATGGTCTTTCCTGTCAGGGTTTTCACAAATATTTGCATACCGCCCCTCAAACGGAGCACAAGATGGAGGGTAGATTCCTTCTGAATGTTATAATCAGCCAATGTTCTGCCATCTTCCAGCTGCTTTCCAGCAAAGATGAGCCTCTGCTGATCCGGAGGAATTCCTTCCTTGTCTTGGATCTTGGCTTTGACATTGTCAATGGTATCTGAACTTTCCACTTCCAAGGTTATGGTCTTCCCAGTCAAGGTTTTCACAAAGATTTGCATGCCTCCCCTGAGTCGGAGTACCAGGTGGAGGGTGGACTCCTTTTGGATGTTGTAATCTGCCAGGGTACGCCCATCCTCGAGCTGTTTGCCAGCAAAGATGAGCCTCTGCTGATCTGGGGGAATTCCTTCCTTGTCCTGGATCTTGGCTTTTACATTGTCAATAGTGTCAGAACTCTCAACCTCGAGAGTGATGGTCTTGCCAGTCAGTGTCTTGACAAAGATCTGCATCTTTAGGCTACACAGTAATACTGGAAACCTGCAAAATCAATATAATGAAACCTGAAAAACAGAAGCTTACGCTATGTGAATTGCGATAGAGATGATGGAATAGAATAATTACCGAAATGGAAGAGAGTTATATGTATTTATATCGCCGTGAAAGAGCAATCCCTTCGCCAGTCGGCGTGTAATAGAAGATTCGCTTCGACCGTTCAATGAGACGTGTCTACTAAGATTCCAAGTTTAATCAAACTTCTTTTGTAAGTAAAATACAATCAGATTTATCAAATCTAAAGAAATTTTTGGGCAAAGCATTTAACTAGCGAAATGAGCAAGATATCATGTAAACTAGTAATTGGATCTATAAGTTCAATGGGCATGCCGATAGTTTTATTATTATATTGAAATAGGGTTAGAGTTAAATAATTTTACAATAGTATGAGCTTGAGTTATAATAAATAAATTTCTTATAGCAAGTATTAATCATAGACATCTTTTTTATTTTTATTATTTGTTAATTTATTTTTATTTTATATTCTTGTAATGTTTTATATGAATCCCACATAATTGTTTTACTTCTTCATTATTGAGTTATAATAAGTTTGAGAAGAACATATATTATTATTATTATTATTATTTCTATTATTCCATGTAAGATAATGCCTATAACAATGTTTTTTTTAATATTTTATTATCCAATGACATTTAAAGGATGGACATAGGATAAAATTTCAATGATTTCACCAAACAATATATATGGAATAAATATTTAAATAGAAGAATTTTAAATTTAAATTTCTAAAATTTAAATACAACATATATAATGATTTTATTAGATTTATTATGAAGTTATTGTAAATATGTTAACAATGAATCATTTTAGATGGTATTTCATAGGTAATATTGGACAACAAACCCAAAATGATTTGAAATATATATTTAGTAGTTTGTTTTTTAGTGATTTTTTATAGACATTTTTTTTTGAGACGATCCTCATCTTGCTTATGTAGGGTTACATACATATTGTTTTACATACGTTTATATCTTTGAAATGAAAATGCAAGGATTATTTGTAGATTTGACAAACTTCTTACTATTGACATTGTTGTGAAGATGAGTCCTTGTCGTTTAGTGTTTCCAATGTCTATTGTTACTTTGTTCATAGTTAGACCTTGTGCTTTGTAGATTGTAAGTGCCCAATGTCTATTGTCAGTGGCAACCTTGTGTTACTAGTGCAATTGGAACCATTTTTTTTTTCATTTATGTTCCATGCAGGTCCAATGTACCTCTAAAAGTTAACGACAAAAAATTAGAGGTAGACTAGAAATGGTTAACCTATGGAACACAAAATTTAAAATTGTGTTTATGTATTCTAGAGTCCAATATTCTAGAGTAAGATGCCTTATAATAACATATATACAATTTGTGCTCATTGGATGAATAGTGATGGGAGCTTCTTCTAGTCCTAAGGCTTCTATTATGAAAATCATAACCTTGAATATTGATTTCCCAACAATTAAATTTATCATAGTCTCCATCATTTCAAGCCACCTGGTAGAATGCTGAACTCTCTATGATTGAAATTATCATAGTCTTGATAAAAAAAATGTATAGAGCTTTTGGCTATTACTGCATTGCTTTTATTGAATCAACGTTTTGGATCACACTCCGTGATCCATCATCAGGATGAAAAGAAGAGAAATAGTGAGATGTGCTTGCAGAGATAGTTCCTTAAAAAGAGAGAGAAGTGTGGGATCGAAGTTTATTCTGATAAGATGAGATTAAGAGAGGGATGAGAAAAAGAGCCTCTACCACATAAGAGATAAAAAATAAAATAAAAACCTCCTAAAAGTAGAAAGAAGCAATAATAAAAAAAGGGGAAATTAAGATAAGGAAGGCGGATAAAATGAAATCATAGCACAAAATAACTTGAGATCAAAAAGGGGGGGTAAATTAATAAAAGAAGCCATCGGATACAAAAATAGGACTAAAGACCAAAATATGAAGAGGAAGGAAACAGAAGCATGGAGGGGGAAAGAATGGAAAAAGAGAAAGGAGGAAAGGCATAAAATATCTATGGAAGGACATGTATAAATAAGTGGTACATAGAAAAATAAGTAAATAGATTATATATATATATATGAGTAATAAAGGCACAAATAGAAGATATAAAGGTACAAAAACTTATAAGCAACATGAATAGATTTTATGAATGATAAATATAAAAGAAAGAAAGAATATAAGGAATAACCACTCAAAATACACAAGGGATAAGAAAGAGTGGACCAAGGTTAAAGATTGAAAAATTATTCAATCTTTAACCCTGGTCCACTCTTTCTTATCCCTTATGTATTTTGAGTGGTTATTCCTTATATTCTTTCTTTTATACTTATTCATTTATAAAATGTATTCATGTTGTTTATATGTTTATAAGTTTTTGTACCTTTATATTTATTTCTATCTGCATTTCTTCTATTTGTGCCTTTATTACTCATATATATATATAAAATCTATTTACTTATTTTGCTATGTACCACTTATTTATACATGTCCTTCCATAGGATATTTTATGCTTTTCCTCCTTTCTCTTTTTCCATTCTTTCCCCCTCCATGCTTCTGTTTCCTTCCTCTTTATATTTTGGTCTTTAGTACGATTTTTGTATCCGATGGCTTCTTTTATTTATTTACCCCCCCTTTTTGATCTCAAGTTATTTTGTGCTATGATTTCATTTTATCCTCCTTCCTTATCTTAATTTCCCCTTTTTTATTATTGCTTCTTTCTACTTTTAGGAGGTTTTTATTTTATTTTTTATCTCTTATGTGGTAGAGGCTCTTTTTCTCATCCCTCTCTTAATCTCATCTTATCAGAATAAACTTCGTTCCCACACTTCTCTCTCTTTTTAAGGAACTATCTCTGCAAGCACATCTCACTATTTCTCTTCTTTTCATCCTGATGATGGATCATGGAGTGTGATCCAAAACGTTGATTCAATAAAAGCAATGCAGTAATAGCCAAAAGCTCTATACATTTTTTTTTATCAAGACTATGATAATTTCAATCATTAAGAGTTCAACATTCTAAACTTTGTGCCCACACTTCTCTCTCTTTTTAAGGAACTATCTCTATAAACACATCTCACTATTTCTCTTCTTTTCATCCTGATGATGGATCACAGAGTATTATGCGAAACGTCAATTCAAAAAAAGCAACACAGTAATAGCCAGAAGCTCTATACATTTTTGATATCATGGACTGTGAAAATATCATGTCTATAATAGTCTTGATCGTTTCAAGCCACCTACTAGCATACTAAGAATAATAAATCTAGAACATCATATGGAAGAGCTGGTGGATCTTTTGGGTCTATTGTTATGGTTACCATAGAACTTTGAAACCTTAACTTGTTTGAAGTTTATTTCTAAATTCTATGAAAATGAACATAAAAACACAATGTAGATCATTAGAAAGAGTCATGCCTCCAATTGGGATGCCATGAGCAGGTTGAAATTTATTGAAGAGCATAGACAAATTATGTTCCTATTACGAGCTACTTTATAAGTATAGATTTATATATCATCATCTCATTTTTCACACATCAAAACACTACCCAACATGTTTTTTTTTTTTTTGAAATGAAGGTGTAATAATATTAGGAATATGAAGGCTAGCATATAAAATCATGAAATTATGTGAAAAGAGTAGCCTTTTTACTTCGTTTAATTTACATCTAAGTGCATACAATCAAAGTAAGTGTATATTTAAATGTATCATCATCTCGTTTTCACACATTCAAACACTACCCAACATGTAAAATTTATTGAAATGAAGGTGCAATAATATTACAAATAGGAAAGTTAGCACATAAAATCATTAAATAGTGAGAAAGGGGCAATATTTTTCATTTAATTTACACCTAAGTGTCTACAATCAAAGGAAGTATAGATTTACATATTGTTAAGCTCTCCATATTTGTTGTTCTCCTAATCATCGTTAGAAGATGCCTCTTATGGTAATAGTTTGTAATCACTATCATAGAGAAATATATTGATTTCAATTTAGATGGTGGATTTCATTGCATGAAGAGTCGAAGTGCCTAAGTGTGCATGTAAACATTTGAATGACAATGTTATAGAGGGAATGTGGAGTTTGATATAGTAGTTGCAATGGATATGTTGTTCAAGCCATTGTTGTGTTTGGATTAGTTGATTATCTTCCATTTCATTAGCCTTTACTAACTTTAGAAATTGTAAACTAAGTTTTCCTATTAGATTGATGTTGTTGATAACAACTAGGTAGATGATCATTACCTTGTATATGCAATTTCCAAGAAAGAGATCACAAAGTTCTTGGTATAAGCTATAAGACCATCCAGTTAGATCTCAAATTTATATTTTTGAAGGTTCATTGTGCAAATCAAGATTCATCCTAACCTTATGGTCATATTTGAATTTGAATAGCTCATTATAAGAGTGATTTTACTCTCTCTAGGGCCTTGTAATATTCTTGTCATCTTGTCTATAAGGAGATAAGGAACTTGGAGTTCTACAATTTTGAGGAGCACTTGATCTAGAAGTAGATTGTGATCAATTGATAGGAAGTTTGAAACCCATGATTCTTCATCTTGGTACATGGTAATTAATATTAGACCGTAAGGTTTGTATATTATCACCTACAACATAGGAAAAACAAGTTATGCAATGTTGTGCTTGTAAATGTGACAAAAGCATTTTTCCCAATTAAAATTACCTATAACATTGAATAAACAAGTTGTTACATGGTGTGGTTTTAAATGTAATAGAGGTAATTTTTCAAATAAACACACCAAATAACTATGTCTTGGGGTTCAATGAAAATAGTTAGACATGTAATGCTTGGAGATCAAGTCTTACAATAGCTAGTTAGAACAATATACAAATACATGAGTTCAATCACATGGCAAACAATACTTCAACCTAATATAATTGAGATTTGCATTTACTTTTTTGTATTGAATAACCAAGTTGTGCGTGCATGTGTGAATTGATTCACCCTTCCAATTTCCTTCAATGTTAACAAAAGTGATAGATGTATCAAGATTATGGTTGATTTGGCACCTAAAACAAACATTGGTCTATAAATGATTTGATATGTAAACCTCTAGACATATTGCTTGAAGTAAGCCATTGCTCTGTTGCTAGTTAAATGTTTATAATCTCAATAGAGATAACTCTAGTCCCAATTTCTATATGTGAGCTCTCCTTTAAAGAAATTCATTATCCTTTTTTCATTGCTTTAGGAATGTAGGCATAAGAGCACTTTTAGAGTTAGAGACCTCTATGACTATGTCAATGTTAAATTGAAATGTCTTTCTTGGATCAATCATAATGTATCACCTTAGCAAGTTAGGAATTTTATTGTGTGGTTGTCAAGTGACTTGGTTAATATACAATGCAAATAGAGGTAGACTAAAAATGGTTAACCTAACATTGGAAAAATATAATACAATTAATCCAAACAAAAGAATTATACAAAATGGCAAGGGTAATTTTCAACCCTCCTCTCCCATTTCCTATTGGTCAAGCATCTTTTTATTTACTTGAAGTGTTCCTCACCTTTTGTTTTTCTCTTTCTCTAGCTCCTCCAACATTTCATTTCATACATATATAGGTTTATGAAAACAATTCAATTAAACATCCATGCTATCATAAAATAAGTCTTTGAAAGATACCCCAATAGTGTATATAAGCAATGATCTCCATTTGCAATCTATGCATCTAATTCTACAAAGACGACATCATAGTCTAGATTGCCAAATATTCAAAACAGAAACAAAACCATTTTTTTTCTTTCTATAAACTGATAATAAAACCTTGTTCCTTCATTATTAGTGCAAGTATGATATGGTGCACACTATTATAGTGCAAGCAGGTATTTTTTGAAATATTGCATTTAGCATCACCAGAAATCTCCACAAGAACATTTTTGCCTATTTAAAATGATGCAAGTTCATTTCACATCTCTCACAACAATTTATCTTGCAACAATCTTGGAGATAAATTTTGTTACAATGTGGCATGAACACATACTTGCAGGTTCTTAACAACTCTAATAGTTGTTCTAGGGGACACATCTAACAAACCAAAAGCAATTTCCAACTTTTCATTATGGTGGCAGAGCAATAATTCTTTTTCCTCCTTTTCCACATCACTAAGTAAATGTCTTGAACTTGGGGAATACCCTATTACGTTCATCTCCTGAGACAATTTCTCCAACTTTGCATAGATCTCTTGTGTAGATATGGATGCAATCTATCTCTTACACAAAAATTACATGTCATTTTATGGCCTTCAATCCAACTACATCCAAGGATCTTTTTAATTCCTTTTATCTTTTATCAATCTCCTTACCATTTGAACTTCACACCCACTACCCACTACTACATAGATGTTTGAGATCGAACATAAGTCACAACATTTTTAGGATCCAAATCAAAAAGCAATGTCACTGTAAATACTCCTAAGCCTATATCCATATGCGATATGGAGGCACCAAGAAAACACATCCACACAATCACCAAAATTTTAATTGGCATCTTAATGATAAAGTTTAGGGTGTCCTCAAGATACCCAACATGAGCAAGGAGGTCAACCATGCACACATAATGATCAATTATAGATGTAATGTAATAAAGGTTGTGATTGAAGTATGTACAACCCTCATCTACTAAACCTGAATGACTATGTGCACATAGAACACAAGCAAATCTTATAATGTCAGGGTATGTTCCAAAGTGCTTCATTAATTTAAACATTTTGAGAGTATCCTTGTAAAATCCATTTTGTGCATATCCTGCAATCATCTCATTCCATGAGACCACATTTCTTTGAGACATTTTATCAAACAGTTCACGTGCCTTGTCTATGCTTCCACATTTTCCATACATGTCTACTGAAGCATTTCCAACTATAATATTTGACAAAAATCCCCCTTCCATTATGCTTTGATGGATGTCCATACCTATTCTAAAGCTCTCATTTTGGCATAGTAATTGCCAATTTCATTTGTTCGGAAGTCTCTAAAGCTTTGTCAACAAATCCATTTGTTCATATCTTGTAATCATGGCATCCCATGAGACCACATTTATTTGAGGCATTTTGTCAAACAATTCACGTGCCTTGTCTATGCTTCCATATTTTGTAAGCATGTCTACCAGAGGGGTTGCAACTACTACATCTGACAAAAGTCCTCTATCCTTTGTGCTTTGATGGATGTCCATACCCGATTCCAAAGATCCCTTTTTAGCACAGGCCGGAAGTATGCTAGGAAATGTAAACTGATAAGGTTGCAGACCTATTTGTTGCATATCATTTTTTATGTGATAAGAAACCTTACCATCATCCCAAAAACTTCTGCAATGCGAGAACTTTGACAGTGAGTTGAGTTATGCGCACTGGGTGGGAGAAACAATTTAAAAAAACTTAACTTTACCATATGCTGAAGTGCGATGGGAAATGGAATGGGAGTGTAGGAATAAATGAAAGTTAGATGGTGGTGCTTTTTGGCTTAGTTTAAACTCAAATCAACTAGTTATTACAGGAATTTCTTAATATTTTGAATATTACCGTGTTTTCACTGTAATTCTATTGTTTTGTGAAAAACAAAAGTAGGTATAGTTTTTGGTTTAGTTATGAGTCCAAGAGCAATCTATGTGTGGGCATTTGAAGATATGAATGAAAGAGAGGATGTGTATATCTACATCAATGTCTCCTCAGTCTCCTTGCATTTAAAACCTTTTGGATTGTCAAACATGCTCACCTCATTTTGGATTAGACTGATGGTTTACACATTTGGAACGAAGTAAATTTTGCATTAGAATGATGGTGATGGTGTTGACATTTGACATTGACATTGATTGAGACTATCAAAAAAAATTTCTACAATTTAGAAGAAGAGAAGATTTGATTGAATGGCATATGCTGACAGTCTGCTTTTAATGCGTACTCCAAAACTTTTGGATTAAACACTCCCGCCTTTACACAGTCTAATTTGGGATTGCCAACAAAAATTTAATTTAGACTATAGATGGTGTGTCGGCAATGTGAATTTATAATTCACTATAGAGTAATATGGTGTGGCATTCTTAATTTAATGCCAAAAGATTGTAACTCATATTGGTGGGTGAAATAGATAACAGGAATAAATGTTTTCCTTCTAGATTGTAGTTGGAGAGCATTTGTAATAGGACTAAATGTTCTCCATCTAGATTGTAGTTGCCAGAGAGTGTGGTGCAGCGAGTGTGATTACCGTACTTGTGGTTTACTATATAAATCAGATATCCAAACATCTAGAAGATTTCCAATGTAAATGGCAAAGAGGGTTCCTTTTAGATTTTTATTTGACATTAAATCTCATTACCTAATAGTTAGTCACCTCATTGTCTTGGTAGTTGCAGATGTCTTATCAAACCAAAGCACACTGTAAAGGTTACTGGTAGATATTGGCCTCACTTAATATGTTCATTGATTATCTTCATGTTCAAGGAAGTTTGACTTTTTACTACACTTTAGTTTCAAATTAGATCTCAAGCTCAGAACTTAACGTATCTCTTACCATTAGTTTAAATTGGTAATCATTTCATGGTTACACCGACATTGTTTAAACTAGTAATCATTTCACCGTATGATGTTTGAATTACTTTAAAAATTTTTAAAGTATTTCAATATACAACAAAGTCATGCAAATAAATGGAGATCCGACCACCAAAGAAATGATTTGTAGGATATTTTATTAGTTCCTGCCACTGCCAGGATTACTTATGCATCGGTTAGATACAATTTTTCCAACCCACTCAACCAATTGTTAAGCAGAATTAAAAAAAAGAGCAAAGACACTATAGTTTGTAATTTATTTTATTTTATTCTAAAACTTGGAAAATGTTATTTATCTTGTTTTCTATTGGGCAAATCCTCAAACAGTAAGGGGGATTTTTTTTTAATATTTAAAAGAAAAATAATTCCGTGGTGGACAATTAGAATTGCCATTAATGAAAAAACACAATTAGAATTGTCATTAATGAAATATTTATTCGTTATAAATGTATAGAGTACATGATGTGACAGAAATGTATCAAGACATTGAATGTTTTTGTAAAAGATCTTTGCTAAAATCTTCAAATTAATATGCCATGTTGAGAGCACTCTTATAGATGTTTAGAATGAACTGTCTGAGAACAGAACCAACTTGAGACACTGAGAACCAGTGGAGAAGCTGGTGAGAACCGGTGAAGAAGCTGCTAAGAACCTGAACTAGTAGTTGTTGAATCTCTTTGTGGGCCTGCAAAATAAGGTTTGTAATTTGTTAACTCCCTGAATGTGATTTCAAATTTTAGAAATTACCAATGGAGCAACTATTATCTAATCACCTCCTATTTACTAGATATATCTTTTTTTCATTAGAACCAATACCTTTTTTGAATTAATGTCTAAAATGATAGATAGATATTGAGACAAAAAAAAAGTATTTTATAGTATTGTATTTTACCTGCAAGAACCACATCTGGCAGCTTCACAAGGTTCAGTGATATCAAGTCAGGGACCAATAATCTGGAGGGTAAAAAGTTTAGGTAAAAACATAGGGCTTATTACAGAGTAAAGGGTAATTATCGCAGAAAGTCAGATAGTAATAATTAAAGATTCACATGTCCATACGCTTTTAAGAGAAAAAAACACAATGTATTTGTTGGATTTTTTTTCTAGTGTGTAACAGAATTACAAAGTTGTCAATTGACAATGACAGGATTAACATATGATGGAATTACTACTCCATTCTTTCTTCCATTTTCACTTCGCCTAGCTTAGGAAATTCAATTTCAGCGAGATCTTTGGACACATTCATTAACAAACTCCGTTAATTTGAACAAAAAAGAAAAACTTAAATCTAATTTAAAATTCTTAAAAAACCATTCATTTTGAAGCAAATTCGCACAAAATAGATCTAACATGAAAAGAGTTGGACAGAATGTAACCCTCGTGAGCTATTGCTACGATAAAAATGTTGTAATGCGTTCGAATCCTCAGGGCTTCCAAAAATCTCTGATTTTTAATTTTTCATCCACAACCACAACACACCCATAAACTCAAATCAAATGTTCTTCAAATGTAATGCTACAAAGCTTCATAGGTGTGCCAGCCAGGGTCTTTCACATTCAAAATTTTTCACAAAATACCCAATATTTCTCTAACGCCACTGGAAAAAGCAATGGAGGTTTAGGGTTATCAGCGACTGTCATCCTGAAATAAGATTCAAGTGGAATAGACGAGCTTACTGGTGTAAGGACAGAGATAAATGCAATTTCAAGCAAGGACATGCCATCCAAATTACTCACAAATCTGCAAACAAAAGGGTGTTAAAAACAAATTGAAAGAAAACCAATGTTCCCGCATTTACATATAACCTCAAAATCTATTTAGCATATACATTGTATATGGTTCGGTCAGTTCAGTTTCAACTGTCAGTTATATGTAACCATACAACTATTGTAACTGTCACTGTTAACTCCCTCTCATAGTTTATATACATGTTTGAATCTACAATTTGTTAAGAACATGTGTATAACCCTTCTCTTTACTTTGTTAGTATATTGTGGTTGGATGCATATGCTTTGTAAGTCATCTTGTGACTATAATGTATTATACCACATTCATGGGGAGTAATAGTTGTTTAGATTAGACTTAGTATATAAGTAAGTGTTGAAGCCAATGAAGGCATCCACGACTTTATTGTATTGAGCTTGTTCAAAGGAGGTTGGCCCATCAAAGTGGCTTATGATCAATAAATTCCTTTTGTGTTTTGATACTTCTATTATTTCATGTATTTTCATTATTTTGTTGCAGGAGATTCCTCTCATCTGGTATCAGAGCGCTTTCTTGGGCTCGTTGGGTGGAATTTTTGCCAATTTTTTTTTGCAGTGGCCTATGGGTGATGTGATTATTGCAGTAGTTCTTTTTTCTTTGCATCTTTATTATTCATTTCAATTGCAGGTTCAGATCATGGAATAATCCCTATCCACTTAATTGTGGGAAGTGCCTGGGCATAGCCCTAAAACTCATTGTGAGGAGTACCACAAGAACCCTGAATTAGCTGGCCCATTGAG
Organism: Cunninghamia lanceolata; assembly: GCA_027924645.1. Classification (NCBI taxonomy): domain Eukaryota; kingdom Viridiplantae; phylum Streptophyta; class Pinopsida; order Cupressales; family Cupressaceae; genus Cunninghamia; species Cunninghamia lanceolata. The sequence goes on from BSBN01000854.1 coordinate 14,578,453, forward strand.
AGGACCTGCCAGCGAAAAGGGCAACACCCCCTACCTGATTGACTAGTTCCCATCCGTGAGGTAAACCAAGAGCTATCGTTTGTGGCAAAGCAGTCATCAGTTTTCCCTAAGCCGTGGAGTGAGGGGTACTGCCCCAATACGCAAGCCTTTAGACAACATTGGTAGCCGAGTGAATCCCCTGAACCTTTAGGAAACCAAACATACCTAGGGTCCATATCTATTGCTAGTTGATAAATCACAGATTGCATCTATCCAGATCTGTTACAGATCCTTTCCAGGAAAAAAAAAAAAACCATCCTACCATAATCTATTATGAATATATGAGTTGTGGCATGAAATTATTGCCACAACTACATTTCATAATATTATGAAGTTGGCACTTCTAAATCAGATAGAAGATGCTTGGATGATTAAGTTAGTACTTGATGTATAAAAAATAATAATAGTAGCCATAGTGGTTATTATAGATCACCCCACATCATTGATGTAGAAGAAGAAAATAAATGAAGACTTTAAAAAAACTTAATCTTTTGCAACAAATAAACTTGAGAATACATTTTCTAACATTATGGGTATATATTTGGACATCAAATATGTGACCATACCACTTGAAAGACATGACTTAAATTCTGAAATGGCCCCTTTCTCATTAATACAAACCTCAATTCAACCCTTCCAAGCATATCACACCACTCGCAGATACCTCCACAAATGTTATATGCAATAAGTATGCTTTACAAAGATATAAAATATACATAGATCTAGGAAAAAAGAATCATTGATTGCTTTGTATCTATACGGAGCCAATTGAAACACAAAATTTCAGCAAAGACATTTAAGATGTAACCAATTAACATTAGTTTTATAAACCATACCCTCTTCCACATTTTAACTGCAATGAAAAAGAAGCAAGATTCTGTGCTTCCTTTTTTAAATTAAAAGATTAGCTATAGGTGGCTATAAGGGTGCCTCATTCACTAGGATATGTTACCGAAAGAATTTAATTTTTTTACCCACTTTGTGAGATTATAATTGATATTTCAATACATCCCCATGACTAGAAAACCATGTCTAAAGTGTGGTGCTTGAGCACATGAACATCGTAAACTTTAGTTCTAGACTAAATTGTTCTTTGCATAAGGGGGATTCTCATGGTTTCAAATTGCTTAAGAAACCTAAACACAACAGAAGCACAAGAGTCTTGCATGTGTACAAGTGCTATGCTGAAATATATTTTTGAACATGTTTAAAAATGTGGTCACTAAAATATTTATAGTAGATTTGAGTTTATCGAATTCCAAAATTGTATTATTGAGCAAGGGTTGTAGGGATGGTTGATTATAAGGCCCAAGTGAGGGTGCTAAGCTTTCTATCCAAAATGAAACCTTTCAGAAGGAATCTGTGGCATGTGGCCTAGCACCATAAATCAAATTTAAGTCTAAAAACAAATTCTCTTCAAAACATAAATATATAGCATTAAAGACATCTTTAGTTGGAAATTGGTTTGTATGCAGTGTATTGTGTTGTATAGTTCTTTTGGATCAGATTGTTTTGTTTGTTTGGAACTTAGAAAAAGTACAAAGTTTGTTCCAGAAGTGTTGTAGAAATTAATGATATCATTTGACTTTGATAATATTGTCTAAATGAGGGGAAAACTAATTATGGACATGAGAAAAAGTTGTAAGCAAAATATGTGTATCCTTGTATTAATATAGTTGTGATCGTATATTGGGTATTGCCATTATCAATGTCAAAACAATGTTCATATATTATATATTGCCATTATCAATGTCAATACAATATATTGGATATTGCTACAACAACATCGATTAGGAAAGAATAAAGAATACCCTAATGAATTTTAAGGTGTGTAGATAAATGAAACAAAGAAATATGTATATCGATATAAATTTACCTGACTAGAGTTGTAGTGCCAAGAAGGCATGGTGGAGAGCATGAAAGGGCTTCAAGAGGATATCTTGTGATGAATTAAAAAAAAAAAAATTGTAGTAACATAAATATGAAAAAATATACACTGAAACCACGGACCACCCCGGCAGGAAAGATGCCCTAAAACATAATCAAAACAGAACACAGATTTTATTTGTTTTTTAACAACTTATCAGCCAGAATCATTTTAAAGATACTAAGACATCCCGATAACAACACTATGCTTCAATGTCAAGTGTCCCCTTCCTCTCATACGACCCATCACATTATTTGCCATTTTTACGCTCCATACTCCCTTGCTTATCAAAATATTCGCAGAGAAATGTCCATGCCCTATTCCAAAGCTCCCGTATTGGCGCAGTTAACAAACATGTTGGCGAAGGTTGCGGAATTTGGCTTTGCACCTGCCAATTGCATTGGTTGAAAATTTCCAAAGCCTTTTCAACAAATCCATTTTGTGCATATCCTGCAATCATTGCAGTCTATAACATAACATTTATTCCAGGCATTCTATCAAAAAAATAACCTGCCCTGCCTGTAGTTCTACGCAACTAAATCCCAAGCAAGTTTCGAGTAAATTTACGAGAAGAGAGACTTGTGTGCTGAGATGGTCATCACAAACAGGCCCAAGAAGCAAATATTTCAAAATCATAAACACATAAAAAAGGCAATTAAGCTTATTAAAAACTTATTTTAGAAGTGTAAGAGTTGCATGATCTCCTCTTTGCATTTGAGGGCCGGAGATGGGCGTACGAGCCACACTGCCTGCCTGTGCCGAAATGGGCGCTTTGGAACACAGTTTGGAAAACCATCAAAGGATAGAATAAGGGGAATTTTTGTCAGATATTATTGTTGCAACTGCCCTCTGCCTGCAGCTCCCTGACTGGTGGATGGGTAATCCATGCCAGATACAATTGGCAAAGCATGCCACAAATGCCAATGTATGCTGCAAGTGATGTTATGCAAGTAATAACATCACAATCATACAATTCTAATCAAAACAAAACAGTACAACTAATTACCATATCAAAGCTGTGCGCCCATTAGTACATTATAAAATATTCACATCACAAACATACAGTTCTAAACAGACAAACTCCAATCATACTTATGGATCCAAGTAATCATGTTGTAAACGGACAAACTCCAATCATACATATGGATCCAAGTTATCAATCTATTATCAGCTATACGTTAAGTTGTAAAGACACAGTACATTGCCATAATCCCAAAACAAGTCATCTCAATGTCTGTTGTACCCACCCCATCGCATAGAGTTTTAAACAAAACAAACTGCAATAGTCAAGAAACAGTATATTGCCATAATCCCATAACAATCCATCTCAATGTTTGTACCCACCCCATCACATACAGTTTTAAACAAAACAAAACTCCTATATCATTTGCATGGCAAATATGTTAACCATAAATATCTATTCTAGGAGAGAAATTTACATCAATTATGTTAATGCCTAGTATACTATCATAATCCACAATAGAAAATACATGTAAAGATGACAATAAAAAGAAATCCGAATTCTAAATTTTATTGCCACCCAGGGCACAAATTCTAGCTTCATCTGGCTTGGCTGAAATACAAGGAAACCATATTCCATTTAATATAAATCCATGCTACGAAGGCACACATATAGAAGGTCTATATTAAAAGGTAAAAACTTATTTACCCACAACTCAGACACAAGAAATAAGCCCGCCAGATGCAATAGAACAGCCTAAAGCCCGCCACGAAGACGAAGCACAAGGTGGAGGGTTGACTCCTTCTGAATGTTATAATCAGCAAGAGTACGCCCATCTTCAAGCTGCTTACCAGCAAAAATCAACCTCTGTTGATCAGGAGGAATGCCTTCTTTGTCCTGTATCTTGGCCTTTACATTATCGATAGTGTCAGAGCTTTCCACCTCCAAAGTGATAGTCTTCCCAGTCAAGGTCTTAACAAAAATTTGCATACCACCTCTGAGTCGAAGTACAAGATGTAGAGTGGATTCCTTTTGAATGTTATAATCAGCTAATGTCCGACCATCTTCAAGCTGTTTTCCAGCAAAGATGAGCCTCTGCTGGTCTGGGGGAATTCCCTCCTTATCCTGGATCTTGGCCTTCACATTGTCAATGGTGTCTGAGCTCTCCACTTCAAGAGTAATGGTCTTCCCAGTTAGGGTTTTGACAAAAATTTGCATACCTCCTCTTAGACGGAGTACAAGGTGGAGAGTGGATTCTTTCTGAATGTTATAATCAGCCAATGTTCGTCCATCTTCAAGCTGTTTACCCGCAAAGATGAGCCTCTGCTGGTCAGGAGGGATGCCCTCCTTGTCCTGGATCTTAGCTTTCACATTGTCAATGGTGTCAGAGCTTTCAACTTCCAGTGTAATGGTCTTTCCTGTCAGGGTTTTCACAAATATTTGCATACCGCCCCTCAAACGGAGCACAAGATGGAGGGTAGATTCCTTCTGAATGTTATAATCAGCCAATGTTCTGCCATCTTCCAGCTGCTTTCCAGCAAAGATGAGCCTCTGCTGATCCGGAGGAATTCCTTCCTTGTCTTGGATCTTGGCTTTGACATTGTCAATGGTATCTGAACTTTCCACTTCCAAGGTTATGGTCTTCCCAGTCAAGGTTTTCACAAAGATTTGCATGCCTCCCCTGAGTCGGAGTACCAGGTGGAGGGTGGACTCCTTTTGGATGTTGTAATCTGCCAGGGTACGCCCATCCTCGAGCTGTTTGCCAGCAAAGATGAGCCTCTGCTGATCTGGGGGAATTCCTTCCTTGTCCTGGATCTTGGCTTTTACATTGTCAATAGTGTCAGAACTCTCAACCTCGAGAGTGATGGTCTTGCCAGTCAGTGTCTTGACAAAGATCTGCATCTTTAGGCTACACAGTAATACTGGAAACCTGCAAAATCAATATAATGAAACCTGAAAAACAGAAGCTTACGCTATGTGAATTGCGATAGAGATGATGGAATAGAATAATTACCGAAATGGAAGAGAGTTATATGTATTTATATCGCCGTGAAAGAGCAATCCCTTCGCCAGTCGGCGTGTAATAGAAGATTCGCTTCGACCGTTCAATGAGACGTGTCTACTAAGATTCCAAGTTTAATCAAACTTCTTTTGTAAGTAAAATACAATCAGATTTATCAAATCTAAAGAAATTTTTGGGCAAAGCATTTAACTAGCGAAATGAGCAAGATATCATGTAAACTAGTAATTGGATCTATAAGTTCAATGGGCATGCCGATAGTTTTATTATTATATTGAAATAGGGTTAGAGTTAAATAATTTTACAATAGTATGAGCTTGAGTTATAATAAATAAATTTCTTATAGCAAGTATTAATCATAGACATCTTTTTTATTTTTATTATTTGTTAATTTATTTTTATTTTATATTCTTGTAATGTTTTATATGAATCCCACATAATTGTTTTACTTCTTCATTATTGAGTTATAATAAGTTTGAGAAGAACATATATTATTATTATTATTATTATTATTTCTATTATTCCATGTAAGATAATGCCTATAACAATGTTTTTTTTAATATTTTATTATCCAATGACATTTAAAGGATGGACATAGGATAAAATTTCAATGATTTCACCAAACAATATATATGGAATAAATATTTAAATAGAAGAATTTTAAATTTAAATTTCTAAAATTTAAATACAACATATATAATGATTTTATTAGATTTATTATGAAGTTATTGTAAATATGTTAACAATGAATCATTTTAGATGGTATTTCATAGGTAATATTGGACAACAAACCCAAAATGATTTGAAATATATATTTAGTAGTTTGTTTTTTAGTGATTTTTTATAGACATTTTTTTTTGAGACGATCCTCATCTTGCTTATGTAGGGTTACATACATATTGTTTTACATACGTTTATATCTTTGAAATGAAAATGCAAGGATTATTTGTAGATTTGACAAACTTCTTACTATTGACATTGTTGTGAAGATGAGTCCTTGTCGTTTAGTGTTTCCAATGTCTATTGTTACTTTGTTCATAGTTAGACCTTGTGCTTTGTAGATTGTAAGTGCCCAATGTCTATTGTCAGTGGCAACCTTGTGTTACTAGTGCAATTGGAACCATTTTTTTTTTCATTTATGTTCCATGCAGGTCCAATGTACCTCTAAAAGTTAACGACAAAAAAATAGAGGTAGACTAGAAATGGTTAACCTATGGAACACAAAATTTAAAATTGTGTTTATGTATTCTAGAGTCCAATATTCTAGAGTAAGATGCCTTATAATAACATATATACAATTTGTGCTCATTGGATGAATAGTGATGGGAGCTTCTTCTAGTCCTAAGGCTTCTATTATGAAAATCATAACCTTGAATATTGATTTCCCAACAATTAAATTTATCATAGTCTCCATCATTTCAAGCCACCTGGTAGAATGCTGAACTCTCTATGATTGAAATTATCATAGTCTTGATAAAAAAAATGTATAGAGCTTTTGGCTATTACTGCATTGCTTTTATTGAATCAACGTTTTGGATCACACTCCGTGATCCATCATCAGGATGAAAAGAAGAGAAATAGTGAGATGTGCTTGCAGAGATAGTTCCTTAAAAAGAGAGAGAAGTGTGGGATCGAAGTTTATTCTGATAAGATGAGATTAAGAGAGGGATGAGAAAAAGAGCCTCTACCACATAAGAGATAAAAAATAAAATAAAAACCTCCTAAAAGTAGAAAGAAGCAATAATAAAAAAAGGGGAAATTAAGATAAGGAAGGCGGATAAAATGAAATCATAGCACAAAATAACTTGAGATCAAAAAGGGGGGGTAAATTAATAAAAGAAGCCATCGGATACAAAAATAGGACTAAAGACCAAAATATGAAGAGGAAGGAAACAGAAGCATGGAGGGGGAAAGAATGGAAAAAGAGAAAGGAGGAAAGGCATAAAATATCTATGGAAGGACATGTATAAATAAGTGGTACATAGAAAAATAAGTAAATAGATTATATATATATATATGAGTAATAAAGGCACAAATAGAAGATATAAAGGTACAAAAACTTATAAGCAACATGAATAGATTTTATGAATGATAAATATAAAAGAAAGAAAGAATATAAGGAATAACCACTCAAAATACACAAGGGATAAGAAAGAGTGGACCAAGGTTAAAGATTGAAAAATTATTCAATCTTTAACCCTGGTCCACTCTTTCTTATCCCTTATGTATTTTGAGTGGTTATTCCTTATATTCTTTCTTTTATACTTATTCATTTATAAAATGTATTCATGTTGTTTATATGTTTATAAGTTTTTGTACCTTTATATTTATTTCTATCTGCATTTCTTCTATTTGTGCCTTTATTACTCATATATATATATAAAATCTATTTACTTATTTTGCTATGTACCACTTATTTATACATGTCCTTCCATAGGATATTTTATGCTTTTCCTCCTTTCTCTTTTTCCATTCTTTCCCCCTCCATGCTTCTGTTTCCTTCCTCTTTATATTTTGGTCTTTAGTACGATTTTTGTATCCGATGGCTTCTTTTATTTATTTACCCCCCCTTTTTGATCTCAAGTTATTTTGTGCTATGATTTCATTTTATCCTCCTTCCTTATCTTAATTTCCCCTTTTTTATTATTGCTTCTTTCTACTTTTAGGAGGTTTTTATTTTATTTTTTATCTCTTATGTGGTAGAGGCTCTTTTTCTCATCCCTCTCTTAATCTCATCTTATCAGAATAAACTTCGTTCCCACACTTCTCTCTCTTTTTAAGGAACTATCTCTGCAAGCACATCTCACTATTTCTCTTCTTTTCATCCTGATGATGGATCATGGAGTGTGATCCAAAACGTTGATTCAATAAAAGCAATGCAGTAATAGCCAAAAGCTCTATACATTTTTTTTTATCAAGACTATGATAATTTCAATCATTAAGAGTTCAACATTCTAAACTTTGTGCCCACACTTCTCTCTCTTTTTAAGGAACTATCTCTATAAACACATCTCACTATTTCTCTTCTTTTCATCCTGATGATGGATCACAGAGTATTATGCGAAACGTCAATTCAAAAAAAGCAACACAGTAATAGCCAGAAGCTCTATACATTTTTGATATCATGGACTGTGAAAATATCATGTCTATAATAGTCTTGATCGTTTCAAGCCACCTACTAGCATACTAAGAATAATAAATCTAGAACATCATATGGAAGAGCTGGTGGATCTTTTGGGTCTATTGTTATGGTTACCATAGAACTTTGAAACCTTAACTTGTTTGAAGTTTATTTCTAAATTCTATGAAAATGAACATAAAAACACAATGTAGATCATTAGAAAGAGTCATGCCTCCAATTGGGATGCCATGAGCAGGTTGAAATTTATTGAAGAGCATAGACAAATTATGTTCCTATTACGAGCTACTTTATAAGTATAGATTTATATATCATCATCTCATTTTTCACACATCAAAACACTACCCAACATGTTTTTTTTTTTTTTGAAATGAAGGTGTAATAATATTAGGAATATGAAGGCTAGCATATAAAATCATGAAATTATGTGAAAAGAGTAGCCTTTTTACTTCGTTTAATTTACATCTAAGTGCATACAATCAAAGTAAGTGTATATTTAAATGTATCATCATCTCGTTTTCACACATTCAAACACTACCCAACATGTAAAATTTATTGAAATGAAGGTGCAATAATATTACAAATAGGAAAGTTAGCACATAAAATCATTAAATAGTGAGAAAGGGGCAATATTTTTCATTTAATTTACACCTAAGTGTCTACAATCAAAGGAAGTATAGATTTACATATTGTTAAGCTCTCCATATTTGTTGTTCTCCTAATCATCGTTAGAAGATGCCTCTTATGGTAATAGTTTGTAATCACTATCATAGAGAAATATATTGATTTCAATTTAGATGGTGGATTTCATTGCATGAAGAGTCGAAGTGCCTAAGTGTGCATGTAAACATTTGAATGACAATGTTATAGAGGGAATGTGGAGTTTGATATAGTAGTTGCAATGGATATGTTGTTCAAGCCATTGTTGTGTTTGGATTAGTTGATTATCTTCCATTTCATTAGCCTTTACTAACTTTAGAAATTGTAAACTAAGTTTTCCTATTAGATTGATGTTGTTGATAACAACTAGGTAGATGATCATTACCTTGTATATGCAATTTCCAAGAAAGAGATCACAAAGTTCTTGGTATAAGCTATAAGACCATCCAGTTAGATCTCAAATTTATATTTTTGAAGGTTCATTGTGCAAATCAAGATTCATCCTAACCTTATGGTCATATTTGAATTTGAATAGCTCATTATAAGAGTGATTTTACTCTCTCTAGGGCCTTGTAATATTCTTGTCATCTTGTCTATAAGGAGATAAGGAACTTGGAGTTCTACAATTTTGAGGAGCACTTGATCTAGAAGTAGATTGTGATCAATTGATAGGAAGTTTGAAACCCATGATTCTTCATCTTGGTACATGGTAATTAATATTAGACCGTAAGGTTTGTATATTATCACCTACAACATAGGAAAAACAAGTTATGCAATGTTGTGCTTGTAAATGTGACAAAAGCATTTTTCCCAATTAAAATTACCTATAACATTGAATAAACAAGTTGTTACATGGTGTGGTTTTAAATGTAATAGAGGTAATTTTTCAAATAAACACACCAAATAACTATGTCTTGGGGTTCAATGAAAATAGTTAGACATGTAATGCTTGGAGATCAAGTCTTACAATAGCTAGTTAGAACAATATACAAATACATGAGTTCAATCACATGGCAAACAATACTTCAACCTAATATAATTGAGATTTGCATTTACTTTTTTGTATTGAATAACCAAGTTGTGCGTGCATGTGTGAATTGATTCACCCTTCCAATTTCCTTCAATGTTAACAAAAGTGATAGATGTATCAAGATTATGGTTGATTTGGCACCTAAAACAAACATTGGTCTATAAATGATTTGATATGTAAACCTCTAGACATATTGCTTGAAGTAAGCCATTGCTCTGTTGCTAGTTAAATGTTTATAATCTCAATAGAGATAACTCTAGTCCCAATTTCTATATGTGAGCTCTCCTTTAAAGAAATTCATTATCCTTTTTTCATTGCTTTAGGAATGTAGGCATAAGAGCACTTTTAGAGTTAGAGACCTCTATGACTATGTCAATGTTAAATTGAAATGTCTTTCTTGGATCAATCATAATGTATCACCTTAGCAAGTTAGGAATTTTATTGTGTGGTTGTCAAGTGACTTGGTTAATATACAATGCAAATAGAGGTAGACTAAAAATGGTTAACCTAACATTGGAAAAATATAATACAATTAATCCAAACAAAAGAATTATACAAAATGGCAAGGGTAATTTTCAACCCTCCTCTCCCATTTCCTATTGGTCAAGCATCTTTTTATTTACTTGAAGTGTTCCTCACCTTTTGTTTTTCTCTTTCTCTAGCTCCTCCAACATTTCATTTCATACATATATAGGTTTATGAAAACAATTCAATTAAACATCCATGCTATCATAAAATAAGTCTTTGAAAGATACCCCAATAGTGTATATAAGCAATGATCTCCATTTGCAATCTATGCATCTAATTCTACAAAGACGACATCATAGTCTAGATTGCCAAATATTCAAAACAGAAACAAAACCATTTTTTTTCTTTCTATAAACTGATAATAAAACCTTGTTCCTTCATTATTAGTGCAAGTATGATATGGTGCACACTATTATAGTGCAAGCAGGTATTTTTTGAAATATTGCATTTAGCATCACCAGAAATCTCCACAAGAACATTTTTGCCTATTTAAAATGATGCAAGTTCATTTCACATCTCTCACAACAATTTATCTTGCAACAATCTTGGAGATAAATTTTGTTACAATGTGGCATGAACACATACTTGCAGGTTCTTAACAACTCTAATAGTTGTTCTAGGGGACACATCTAACAAACCAAAAGCAATTTCCAACTTTTCATTATGGTGGCAGAGCAATAATTCTTTTTCCTCCTTTTCCACATCACTAAGTAAATGTCTTGAACTTGGGGAATACCCTATTACGTTCATCTCCTGAGACAATTTCTCCAACTTTGCATAGATCTCTTGTGTAGATATGGATGCAATCTATCTCTTACACAAAAATTACATGTCATTTTATGGCCTTCAATCCAACTACATCCAAGGATCTTTTTAATTCCTTTTATCTTTTATCAATCTCCTTACCATTTGAACTTCACACCCACTACCCACTACTACATAGATGTTTGAGATCGAACATAAGTCACAACATTTTTAGGATCCAAATCAAAAAGCAATGTCACTGTAAATACTCCTAAGCCTATATCCATATGCGATATGGAGGCACCAAGAAAACACATCCACACAATCACCAAAATTTTAATTGGCATCTTAATGATAAAGTTTAGGGTGTCCTCAAGATACCCAACATGAGCAAGGAGGTCAACCATGCACACATAATGATCAATTATAGATGTAATGTAATAAAGGTTGTGATTGAAGTATGTACAACCCTCATCTACTAAACCTGAATGACTATGTGCACATAGAACACAAGCAAATCTTATAATGTCAGGGTATGTTCCAAAGTGCTTCATTAATTTAAACATTTTGAGAGTATCCTTGTAAAATCCATTTTGTGCATATCCTGCAATCATCTCATTCCATGAGACCACATTTCTTTGAGACATTTTATCAAACAGTTCACGTGCCTTGTCTATGCTTCCACATTTTCCATACATGTCTACTGAAGCATTTCCAACTATAATATTTGACAAAAATCCCCCTTCCATTATGCTTTGATGGATGTCCATACCTATTCTAAAGCTCTCATTTTGGCATAGTAATTGCCAATTTCATTTGTTCGGAAGTCTCTAAAGCTTTGTCAACAAATCCATTTGTTCATATCTTGTAATCATGGCATCCCATGAGACCACATTTATTTGAGGCATTTTGTCAAACAATTCACGTGCCTTGTCTATGCTTCCATATTTTGTAAGCATGTCTACCAGAGGGGTTGCAACTACTACATCTGACAAAAGTCCTCTATCCTTTGTGCTTTGATGGATGTCCATACCCGATTCCAAAGATCCCTTTTTAGCACAGGCCGGAAGTATGCTAGGAAATGTAAACTGATAAGGTTGCAGACCTATTTGTTGCATATCATTTTTTATGTGATAAGAAACCTTACCATCATCCCAAAAACTTCTGCAATGCGAGAACTTTGACAGTGAGTTGAGTTATGCGCATTGGGTGGGAGAAACAATTTAAAAAAACTTAACTTTACCATATGCTGAAGTGCGATGGGAAATGGAATGGGAGTGTAGGAATAAATGAAAGTTAGATGGTGGTGCTTTTTGGCTTAGTTTAAACTCAAATCAACTAGTTATTATAGGAATTTCTTAATATTTTGAATATTACCGTGTTTTCACTGTAATTCTATTGTTTTGTGAAAAACAAAAGTAGGTATAGTTTTTGGTTTAGTTATGAGTCCAAGAGCAATCTATGTGTGGGCATTTGAAGATATGAATGAAAGAGAGGATGTGTATATCTACATCAATGTCTCCTCAGTCTCCTTGCATTTAAAACCTTTTGGATTGTCAAACATGCTCACCTCATTTTGGATTAGACTGATGGTTTACACATTTGGAACGAAGTAAATTTTGCATTAGAATGATGGTGATGGTGTTGACATTTGACATTGACATTGATTGAGACTATCAAAAAAAATTTCTACAATTTAGAAGAAGAGAAGATTTGATTGAATGGCATATGCTGACAGTCTGCTTTTAATGCGTACTCCAAAACTTTTGGATTAAACACTCCCGCCTTTACACAGTCTAATTTGGGATTGCCAACAAAAATTTAATTTAGACTATAGATGGTGTGTCGGCAATGTGAATTTATAATTCACTATAGAGTAATATGGTGTGGCATTCTTAATTTAATGCCAAAAGATTGTAACTCATATTGGTGGGTGAAATAGATAACAGGAATAAATGTTTTCCTTCTAGATTGTAGTTGGAGAGCATTTGTAATAGGACTAAATGTTCTCCATCTAGATTGTAGTTGCCAGAGAGTGTGGTGCAGCGAGTGTGATTACCGTACTTGTGGTTTACTATATAAATCAGATATCCAAACATCTAGAAGATTTCCAATGTAAATGGCAAAGAGGGTTCCTTTTAGATTTTTATTTGACATTAAATCTCATTACCTAATAGTTAGTCACCTCATTGTCTTGGTAGTTGCAGATGTCTTATCAAACCAAAGCACACTGTAAAGGTTACTGGTAGATATTGGCCTCACTTAATATGTTCATTGATTATCTTCATGTTCAAGGAAGTTTGACTTTTTACTACACTTTAGTTTCAAATTAGATCTCAAGCTCAGAACTTAACGTATCTCTTACCATTAGTTTAAATTGGTAATCATTTCATGGTTACACCGACATTGTTTAAACTAGTAATCATTTCACCGTATGATGTTTGAATTACTTTAAAAATTTTTAAAGTATTTCAATATACAACAAAGTCATGCAAATAAATGGAGATCCGACCACCAAAGAAATGATTTGTAGGATATTTTATTAGTTCCTGCCACTGCCAGGATTACTTATGCATCGGTTAGATACAATTTTTCCAACCCACTCAACCAATTGTTAAGCAGAATTAAAAAAAAGAGCAAAGACACTATAGTTTGTAATTTATTTTATTTTATTCTAAAACTTGGAAAATGTTATTTATCTTGTTTTCTATTGGGCAAATCCTCAAACAGTAAGGGGGATTTTTTTTTAATATTTAAAAGAAAAATAATTCCGTGGTGGACAATTAGAATTGCCATTAATGAAAAAACACAATTAGAATTGTCATTAATGAAATATTTATTCGTTATAAATGTATAGAGTACATGATGTGACAGAAATGTATCAAGACATTGAATGTTTTTGTAAAAGATCTTTGCTAAAATCTTCAAATTAATATGCCATGTTGAGAGCACTCTTATAGATGTTTAGAATGAACTGTCTGAGAACAGAACCAACTTGAGACACTGAGAACCAGTGGAGAAGCTGGTGAGAACCGGTGAAGAAGCTGCTAAGAACCTGAACTAGTAGTTGTTGAATCTCTTTGTGGGCCTGCAAAATAAGGTTTGTAATTTGTTAACTCCCTGAATGTGATTTCAAATTTTAGAAATTACCAATGGAGCAACTATTATCTAATCACCTCCTATTTACTAGATATATCTTTTTTTCATTAGAACCAATACCTTTTTTGAATTAATGTCTAAAATGATAGATAGATATTGAGACAAAAAAAAAGTATTTTATAGTATTGTATTTTACCTGCAAGAACCACATCTGGCAGCTTCACAAGGTTCAGTGATATCAAGTCAGGGACCAATAATCTGGAGGGTAAAAAGTTTAGGTAAAAACATAGGGCTTATTACAGAGTAAAGGGTAATTATCGCAGAAAGTCAGATAGTAATAATTAAAGATTCACATGTCCATACGCTTTTAAGAGAAAAAAACACAATGTATTTGTTGGATTTTTTTTCTGGTGTGTAACAGAATTACAAAGTTGTCAATTGACAATGACAGGATTAACATATGATGGAATTACTACTCCATTCTTTCTTCCATTTTCACTTCGCCTAGCTTAGGAAATTCAATTTCAGCGAGATCTTTGGACACATTCATTAACAAACTCCGTTAATTTGAACAAAAAAGAAAAACTTAAATCTAATTTAAAATTCTTAAAAAACCATTCATTTTGAAGCAAATTCGCACAAAATAGATCTAACATGAAAAGAGTTGGACAGAATGTAACCCTCGTGAGCTATTGCTACGATAAAAATGTTGTAATGCGTTCGAATCCTCAGGGCTTCCAAAAATCTCTGATTTTTAATTTTTCATCCACAACCACAACACACCCATAAACTCAAATCAAATGTTCTTCAAATGTAATGCTACAAAGCTTCATAGGTGTGCCAGCCAGGGTCTTTCACATTCAAAATTTTTCACAAAATACCCAATATTTCTCTAACGCCACTGGAAAAAGCAATGGAGGTTTAGGGTTATCAGCGACTGTCATCCTGAAATAAGATTCAAGTGGAATAGACGAGCTTACTGGTGTAAGGACAGAGATAAATGCAATTTCAAGCAAGGACATGCCATCCAAATTACTCACAAATCTGCAAACAAAAGGGTGTTAAAAACAAATTGAAAGAAAACCAATGTTCCCGCATTTACATATAACCTCAAAATCTATTTAGCATATACATTGTATATGGTTCGGTCAGTTCAGTTTCAACTGTCAGTTATATGTAACCATACAACTATTGTAACTGTCACTGTTAACTCCCTCTCATAGTTTATATACATGTTTGAATCTACAATTTGTTAAGAACATGTGTATAACCCTTCTCTTTACTTTGTTAGTATATTGTGGTTGGATGCATATGCTTTGTAAGTCATCTTGTGACTATAATGTATTATACCACATTCATGGGGAGTAATAGTTGTTTAGATTAGACTTAGTATATAAGTAAGTGTTGAAGCCAATGAAGGCATCCACGACTTTATTGTATTGAGCTTGTTCAAAGGAGGTTGGCCCATCAAAGTGGCTTATGATCAATAAATTCCTTTTGTGTTTTGATACTTCTATTATTTCATGTATTTTCATTATTTTGTTGCAGGAGATTCCTCTCATCTGGTATCAGAGCGCTTTCTTGGGCTCGTTGGGTGGAATTTTTGCCAATTTTTTTTTGCAGTGGCCTATGGGTGATGTGATTATTGCAGTAGTTCTTTTTTCTTTGCATCTTTATTATTCATTTCAATTGCAGGTTCAGATCATGGAATAATCCCTATCCGCTTAATTGTGGGAAGTGCCTGGGCATAGCCCTAAAACTCATTGTGAGGAGTACCACAAGAACCCTGAATTAGCTGGCCCATTGAGAGGACCTGCCAGCGAAAAGGGCAACACCCCCTACCTGATTGACTAGTTCCCATCCGTGAGGTAAACCAAGAGCTATCGTTTGTGGCAAAGCAGTCATCAGTTTTACCTAAGCCGTGGAGTGAGGGGTACTGCCCCAATACGCAAGCCTTTAGACAACATTGGTAGCCGAGTGAATCCCCTGAACCTTTAGGAAACCAAACATACCTAGGGTCCATATCTATTGCTAGTTGATAAATCACAGATTGCATCTATCCAGATCTGTTACAGATCCTTTCCAGGAAAAAAAAAAAAACCATCCTACCATAATCTATTATGAATATATGAGTTGTGGCATGAAATTATTGCCACAACTACATTTCATAATATTATGAAGTTGGCACTTCTAAATCAGATAGAAGATGCTTGGATGATTAAGTTAGTACTTGATGTATAAAAAATAATAATAGTAGCCATAGTGGTTATTATAGATCACCCCACATCATTGATGTAGAAGAAGAAAATAAATGAAGACTTTAAAAAAACTTAATCTTTTGCAACAAATAAACTTGAGAATACATTTTCTAACATTATGGGTATATATTTGGACATCAAATATGTGACCATACCACCTGAAAGACATGACTTAAATTCTGAAATGGCCCCTTTCTCATTAATACAAACCTCAATTCAACCCTTCCAAGCATATCACACCACTCGCAGATACCTCCACAAATGTTATATGCAATAAGTATGCTTTACAAAGATATAAAATATACATAGATCTAGGAAAAAAGAATCATTGATTGCTTTGTATCTATACGGAGCCAATTGAAACACAAAATTTCAGCAAAGACATTTAAGATGTAACCAATTAACATTAGTTTTATAAACCATACCCTCTTCCACATTTTAACTGCAATGAAAAAGAAGCAAGATTCTGTGCTTCCTTTTTTAAATTAAAAGATTAGCTATAGGTGGCTATAAGGGTGCCTCATTCACTAGGATATGTTACCGAAAGAATTTAATTTTTTTACCCACTTTGTGAGATTATAATTGATATTTCAATACATCCCCATGACTAGAAAACCATGTCTAAAGTGTGGTGCTTGAGCACATGAACATCGTAAACTTTAGTTCTAGACTAAATTGTTCTTTGCATAAGGGGGATTCTCATGGTTTCAAATTGCTTAAGAAACCTAAACACAACAGAAGCACAAGAGTCTTGCATGTGTACAAGTGCTATGCTGAAATATATTTTTGAACATGTTTAAAAATGTGGTCACTAAAATATTTATAGTAGATTTGAGTTTATCGAATTCCAAAATTGTATTATTGAGCAAG
Organism: Cunninghamia lanceolata; assembly: GCA_027924645.1. Classification (NCBI taxonomy): domain Eukaryota; kingdom Viridiplantae; phylum Streptophyta; class Pinopsida; order Cupressales; family Cupressaceae; genus Cunninghamia; species Cunninghamia lanceolata. Next base: position 14,595,728 of record BSBN01000854.1, read on the forward strand.
GGTTGTAGGGATGGTTGATTATAAGGCCCAAGTGAGGGTGCTAAGCTTTCTATCCAAAATGAAACCTTTCAGAAGGAATCTGTGGCATGTGGCCTAGCACCATAAATCAAATTTAAGTCTAAAAACAAATTCTCTTCAAAACATAAATATATAGCATTAAAGACATCTTTAGTTGGAAATTGGTTTGTATGCAGTGTATTGTGTTGTATAGTTCTTTTGGATCAGATTGTTTTGTTTGTTTGGAACTTAGAAAAAGTACAAAGTTTGTTCCAGAAGTGTTGTAGAAATTAATGATATCATTTGACTTTGATAATATTGTCTAAATGAGGGGAAAACTAATTATGGACATGAGAAAAAGTTGTAAGCAAAATATGTGTATCCTTGTATTAATATAGTTGTGATCGTATATTGGGTATTGCCATTATCAATGTCAAAACAATGTTCATATATTATATATTGCCATTATCAATGTCAATACAATATATTGGATATTGCTACAACAACATCGATTAGGAAAGAATAAAGAATACCCTAATGAATTTTAAGGTGTGTAGATAAATGAAACAAAGAAATATGTATATCGATATAAATTTACCTGACTAGAGTTGTAGTGCCAAGAAGGCATGGTGGAGAGCATGAAAGGGCTTCAAGAGGATATCTTGTGATGAATTAAAAAAAAAAAAATTGTAGTAACATAAATATGAAAAAATATACACTGAAACCACGGACCACCCCGGCAGGAAAGATGCCCTAAAACATAATCAAAACAGAACACAGATTTTATTTGTTTTTTAACAACTTATCAGCCAGAATCATTTTAAAGATACTAAGACATCCCGATAACAACACTATGCTTCAATGTCAAGTGTCCCCTTCCTCTCATACGACCCATCACATTATTTGCCATTTTTACGCTCCATACTCCCTTGCTTATCAAAATATTCGCAGAGAAATGTCCATGCCCTATTCCAAAGCTCCCGTATTGGCGCAGTTAACAAACATGTTGGCGAAGGTTGCGGAATTTGGCTTTGCACCTGCCAATTGCATTGGTTGAAAATTTCCAAAGCCTTTTCAACAAATCCATTTTGTGCATATCATGCAATCATTGCAGTCTATAACATAACATTTATTCCAGGCATTCTATCAAAAAAATAACCTGCCCTGCCTGTAGTTCTACGCAACTAAATCCCAAGCAAGTTTCGAGTAAATTTACGAGAAGAGAGACTTGTGTGCTGAGATGGTCATCACAAACAGGCCCAAGAAGCAAATATTTCAAAATCATAAACACATAAAAAAGGCAATTAAGCTTATTAAAAACTTATTTTAGAAGTGTAAGAGTTGCATGATCTCCTCTTTGCATTTGAGGGCCGGAGATGGGCGTACGAGCCACACTGCCTGCCTGTGCCGAAATGGGCGCTTTGGAACACAGTTTGGAAAACCATCAAAGGATAGAATAAGGGGAATTTTTGTCAGATATTATTGTTGCAACTGCCCTCTGCCTGCAGCTCCCTGACTGGTGGATGGGTAATCCATGCCAGATACAATTGGCAAAGCATGCCACAAATGCCAATGTATGCTGCAAGTGATGTTATGCAAGTAATAACATCACAATCATACAATTCTAATCAAAACAAAACAGTACAACTAATTACCATATCAAAGCTGTGCGCCCATTAGTACATTATAAAATATTCACATCACAAACATACAGTTCTAAACAGACAAACTCCAATCATACTTATGGATCCAAGTAATCATGTTGTAAACGGACAAACTCCAATCATACATATGGATCCAAGTTATCAATCTATTATCAGCTATACGTTAAGTTGTAAAGACACAGTACATTGCCATAATCCCAAAACAAGTCATCTCAATGTCTGTTGTACCCACCCCATCGCATAGAGTTTTAAACAAAACAAACTGCAATAGTCAAGAAACAGTATATTGCCATAATCCCATAACAATCCATCTCAATGTTTGTACCCACCCCATCACATACAGTTTTAAACAAAACAAAACTCCTATATCATTTGCATGGCAAATATGTTAACCATAAATATCTATTCTAGGAGAGAAATTTACATCAATTATGTTAATGCCTAGTATACTATCATAATCCACAATAGAAAATACATGTAAAGATGACAATAAAAAGAAATCCGAATTCTAAATTTTATTGCCACCCAGGGCACAAATTCTAGCTTCATCTGGCTTGGCTGAAATACAAGGAAACCATATTCCATTTAATATAAATCCATGCTACGAAGGCACACATATAGAAGGTCTATATTAAAAGGTAAAAACTTATTTACCCACAACTCAGACACAAGAAATAAGCCCGCCAGATGCAATAGAACAGCCTAAAGCCCGCCACGAAGACGAAGCACAAGGTGGAGGGTTGACTCCTTCTGAATGTTATAATCAGCAAGAGTACGCCCATCTTCAAGCTGCTTACCAGCAAAAATCAACCTCTGTTGATCAGGAGGAATGCCTTCTTTGTCCTGTATCTTGGCCTTTACATTATCGATAGTGTCAGAGCTTTCCACCTCCAAAGTGATAGTCTTCCCAGTCAAGGTCTTAACAAAAATTTGCATACCACCTCTGAGTCGAAGTACAAGATGTAGAGTGGATTCCTTTTGAATGTTATAATCAGCTAATGTCCGACCATCTTCAAGCTGTTTTCCAGCAAAGATGAGCCTCTGCTGGTCTGGGGGAATTCCCTCCTTATCCTGGATCTTGGCCTTCACATTGTCAATGGTGTCTGAGCTCTCCACTTCAAGAGTAATGGTCTTCCCAGTTAGGGTTTTGACAAAAATTTGCATACCTCCTCTTAGACGGAGTACAAGGTGGAGAGTGGATTCTTTCTGAATGTTATAATCAGCCAATGTTCGTCCATCTTCAAGCTGTTTACCCGCAAAGATGAGCCTCTGCTGGTCAGGAGGGATGCCCTCCTTGTCCTGGATCTTAGCTTTCACATTGTCAATGGTGTCAGAGCTTTCAACTTCCAGTGTAATGGTCTTTCCTGTCAGGGTTTTCACAAATATTTGCATACCGCCCCTCAAACGGAGCACAAGATGGAGGGTAGATTCCTTCTGAATGTTATAATCAGCCAATGTTCTGCCATCTTCCAGCTGCTTTCCAGCAAAGATGAGCCTCTGCTGATCCGGAGGAATTCCTTCCTTGTCTTGGATCTTGGCTTTGACATTGTCAATGGTATCTGAACTTTCCACTTCCAAGGTTATGGTCTTCCCAGTCAAGGTTTTCACAAAGATTTGCATGCCTCCCCTGAGTCGGAGTACCAGGTGGAGGGTGGACTCCTTTTGGATGTTGTAATCTGCCAGGGTACGCCCATCCTCGAGCTGTTTGCCAGCAAAGATGAGCCTCTGCTGATCTGGGGGAATTCCTTCCTTGTCCTGGATCTTGGCTTTTACATTGTCAATAGTGTCAGAACTCTCAACCTCGAGAGTGATGGTCTTGCCAGTCAGTGTCTTGACAAAGATCTGCATCTTTAGGCTACACAGTAATACTGGAAACCTGCAAAATCAATATAATGAAACCTGAAAAACAGAAGCTTACGCTATGTGAATTGCGATAGAGATGATGGAATAGAATAATTACCGAAATGGAAGAGAGTTATATGTATTTATATCGCCGTGAAAGAGCAATCCCTTCGCCAGTCGGCGTGTAATAGAAGATTCGCTTCGACCGTTCAATGAGACGTGTCTACTAAGATTCCAAGTTTAATCAAACTTCTTTTGTAAGTAAAATACAATCAGATTTATCAAATCTAAAGAAATTTTTGGGCAAAGCATTTAACTAGCGAAATGAGCAAGATATCATGTAAACTAGTAATTGGATCTATAAGTTCAATGGGCATGCCGATAGTTTTATTATTATATTGAAATAGGGTTAGAGTTAAATAATTTTACAATAGTATGAGCTTGAGTTATAATAAATAAATTTCTTATAGCAAGTATTAATCATAGACATCTTTTTTATTTTTATTATTTGTTAATTTATTTTTATTTTATATTCTTGTAATGTTTTATATGAATCCCACATAATTGTTTTACTTCTTCATTATTGAGTTATAATAAGTTTGAGAAGAACATATATTATTATTATTATTATTATTTCTATTATTCCATGTAAGATAATGCCTATAACAATGTTTTTTTTAATATTTTATTATCCAATGACATTTAAAGGATGGACATAGGATAAAATTTCAATGATTTCACCAAACAATATATATGGAATAAATATTTAAATAGAAGAATTTTAAATTTAAATTTCTAAAATTTAAATACAACATATATAATGATTTTATTAGATTTATTATGAAGTTATTGTAAATATGTTAACAATGAATCATTTTAGATGGTATTTCATAGGTAATATTGGACAACAAACCCAAAATGATTTGAAATATATATTTAGTAGTTTGTTTTTTAGTGATTTTTTATAGACATTTTTTTTTGAGACGATCCTCATCTTGCTTATGTAGGGTTACATACATATTGTTTTACATACGTTTATATCTTTGAAATGAAAATGCAAGGATTATTTGTAGATTTGACAAACTTCTTACTATTGACATTGTTGTGAAGATGAGTCCTTGTCGTTTAGTGTTTCCAATGTCTATTGTTACTTTGTTCATAGTTAGACCTTGTGCTTTGTAGATTGTAAGTGCCCAATGTCTATTGTCAGTGGCAACCTTGTGTTACTAGTGCAATTGGAACCATTTTTTTTTTCATTTATGTTCCATGCAGGTCCAATGTACCTCTAAAAGTTAACGACAAAAAAATAGAGGTAGACTAGAAATGGTTAACCTATGGAACACAAAATTTAAAATTGTGTTTATGTATTCTAGAGTCCAATATTCTAGAGTAAGATGCCTTATAATAACATATATACAATTTGTGCTCATTGGATGAATAGTGATGGGAGCTTCTTCTAGTCCTAAGGCTTCTATTATGAAAATCATAACCTTGAATATTGATTTCCCAACAATTAAATTTATCATAGTCTCCATCATTTCAAGCCACCTGGTAGAATGCTGAACTCTCTATGATTGAAATTATCATAGTCTTGATAAAAAAAATGTATAGAGCTTTTGGCTATTACTGCATTGCTTTTATTGAATCAACGTTTTGGATCACACTCCGTGATCCATCATCAGGATGAAAAGAAGAGAAATAGTGAGATGTGCTTGCAGAGATAGTTCCTTAAAAAGAGAGAGAAGTGTGGGATCGAAGTTTATTCTGATAAGATGAGATTAAGAGAGGGATGAGAAAAAGAGCCTCTACCACATAAGAGATAAAAAATAAAATAAAAACCTCCTAAAAGTAGAAAGAAGCAATAATAAAAAAAGGGGAAATTAAGATAAGGAAGGCGGATAAAATGAAATCATAGCACAAAATAACTTGAGATCAAAAAGGGGGGGTAAATTAATAAAAGAAGCCATCGGATACAAAAATAGGACTAAAGACCAAAATATGAAGAGGAAGGAAACAGAAGCATGGAGGGGGAAAGAATGGAAAAAGAGAAAGGAGGAAAGGCATAAAATATCTATGGAAGGACATGTATAAATAAGTGGTACATAGAAAAATAAGTAAATAGATTATATATATATATATGAGTAATAAAGGCACAAATAGAAGATATAAAGGTACAAAAACTTATAAGCAACATGAATAGATTTTATGAATGATAAATATAAAAGAAAGAAAGAATATAAGGAATAACCACTCAAAATACACAAGGGATAAGAAAGAGTGGACCAAGGTTAAAGATTGAAAAATTATTCAATCTTTAACCCTGGTCCACTCTTTCTTATCCCTTATGTATTTTGAGTGGTTATTCCTTATATTCTTTCTTTTATACTTATTCATTTATAAAATGTATTCATGTTGTTTATATGTTTATAAGTTTTTGTACCTTTATATTTATTTCTATCTGCATTTCTTCTATTTGTGCCTTTATTACTCATATATATATATAAAATCTATTTACTTATTTTGCTATGTACCACTTATTTATACATGTCCTTCCATAGGATATTTTATGCTTTTCCTCCTTTCTCTTTTTCCATTCTTTCCCCCTCCATGCTTCTGTTTCCTTCCTCTTTATATTTTGGTCTTTAGTACGATTTTTGTATCCGATGGCTTCTTTTATTTATTTACCCCCCCTTTTTGATCTCAAGTTATTTTGTGCTATGATTTCATTTTATCCTCCTTCCTTATCTTAATTTCCCCTTTTTTATTATTGCTTCTTTCTACTTTTAGGAGGTTTTTATTTTATTTTTTATCTCTTATGTGGTAGAGGCTCTTTTTCTCATCCCTCTCTTAATCTCATCTTATCAGAATAAACTTCGTTCCCACACTTCTCTCTCTTTTTAAGGAACTATCTCTGCAAGCACATCTCACTATTTCTCTTCTTTTCATCCTGATGATGGATCATGGAGTGTGATCCAAAACGTTGATTCAATAAAAGCAATGCAGTAATAGCCAAAAGCTCTATACATTTTTTTTTATCAAGACTATGATAATTTCAATCATTAAGAGTTCAACATTCTAAACTTTGTGCCCACACTTCTCTCTCTTTTTAAGGAACTATCTCTATAAACACATCTCACTATTTCTCTTCTTTTCATCCTGATGATGGATCACAGAGTATTATGCGAAACGTCAATTCAAAAAAAGCAACACAGTAATAGCCAGAAGCTCTATACATTTTTGATATCATGGACTGTGAAAATATCATGTCTATAATAGTCTTGATCGTTTCAAGCCACCTACTAGCATACTAAGAATAATAAATCTAGAACATCATATGGAAGAGCTGGTGGATCTTTTGGGTCTATTGTTATGGTTACCATAGAACTTTGAAACCTTAACTTGTTTGAAGTTTATTTCTAAATTCTATGAAAATGAACATAAAAACACAATGTAGATCATTAGAAAGAGTCATGCCTCCAATTGGGATGCCATGAGCAGGTTGAAATTTATTGAAGAGCATAGACAAATTATGTTCCTATTACGAGCTACTTTATAAGTATAGATTTATATATCATCATCTCATTTTTCACACATCAAAACACTACCCAACATGTTTTTTTTTTTTTTGAAATGAAGGTGTAATAATATTAGGAATATGAAGGCTAGCATATAAAATCATGAAATTATGTGAAAAGAGTAGCCTTTTTACTTCGTTTAATTTACATCTAAGTGCATACAATCAAAGTAAGTGTATATTTAAATGTATCATCATCTCGTTTTCACACATTCAAACACTACCCAACATGTAAAATTTATTGAAATGAAGGTGCAATAATATTACAAATAGGAAAGTTAGCACATAAAATCATTAAATAGTGAGAAAGGGGCAATATTTTTCATTTAATTTACACCTAAGTGTCTACAATCAAAGGAAGTATAGATTTACATATTGTTAAGCTCTCCATATTTGTTGTTCTCCTAATCATCGTTAGAAGATGCCTCTTATGGTAATAGTTTGTAATCACTATCATAGAGAAATATATTGATTTCAATTTAGATGGTGGATTTCATTGCATGAAGAGTCGAAGTGCCTAAGTGTGCATGTAAACATTTGAATGACAATGTTATAGAGGGAATGTGGAGTTTGATATAGTAGTTGCAATGGATATGTTGTTCAAGCCATTGTTGTGTTTGGATTAGTTGATTATCTTCCATTTCATTAGCCTTTACTAACTTTAGAAATTGTAAACTAAGTTTTCCTATTAGATTGATGTTGTTGATAACAACTAGGTAGATGATCATTACCTTGTATATGCAATTTCCAAGAAAGAGATCACAAAGTTCTTGGTATAAGCTATAAGACCATCCAGTTAGATCTCAAATTTATATTTTTGAAGGTTCATTGTGCAAATCAAGATTCATCCTAACCTTATGGTCATATTTGAATTTGAATAGCTCATTATAAGAGTGATTTTACTCTCTCTAGGGCCTTGTAATATTCTTGTCATCTTGTCTATAAGGAGATAAGGAACTTGGAGTTCTACAATTTTGAGGAGCACTTGATCTAGAAGTAGATTGTGATCAATTGATAGGAAGTTTGAAACCCATGATTCTTCATCTTGGTACATGGTAATTAATATTAGACCGTAAGGTTTGTATATTATCACCTACAACATAGGAAAAACAAGTTATGCAATGTTGTGCTTGTAAATGTGACAAAAGCATTTTTCCCAATTAAAATTACCTATAACATTGAATAAACAAGTTGTTACATGGTGTGGTTTTAAATGTAATAGAGGTAATTTTTCAAATAAACACACCAAATAACTATGTCTTGGGGTTCAATGAAAATAGTTAGACATGTAATGCTTGGAGATCAAGTCTTACAATAGCTAGTTAGAACAATATACAAATACATGAGTTCAATCACATGGCAAACAATACTTCAACCTAATATAATTGAGATTTGCATTTACTTTTTTGTATTGAATAACCAAGTTGTGCGTGCATGTGTGAATTGATTCACCCTTCCAATTTCCTTCAATGTTAACAAAAGTGATAGATGTATCAAGATTATGGTTGATTTGGCACCTAAAACAAACATTGGTCTATAAATGATTTGATATGTAAACCTCTAGACATATTGCTTGAAGTAAGCCATTGCTCTGTTGCTAGTTAAATGTTTATAATCTCAATAGAGATAACTCTAGTCCCAATTTCTATATGTGAGCTCTCCTTTAAAGAAATTCATTATCCTTTTTTCATTGCTTTAGGAATGTAGGCATAAGAGCACTTTTAGAGTTAGAGACCTCTATGACTATGTCAATGTTAAATTGAAATGTCTTTCTTGGATCAATCATAATGTATCACCTTAGCAAGTTAGGAATTTTATTGTGTGGTTGTCAAGTGACTTGGTTAATATACAATGCAAATAGAGGTAGACTAAAAATGGTTAACCTAACATTGGAAAAATATAATACAATTAATCCAAACAAAAGAATTATACAAAATGGCAAGGGTAATTTTCAACCCTCCTCTCCCATTTCCTATTGGTCAAGCATCTTTTTATTTACTTGAAGTGTTCCTCACCTTTTGTTTTTCTCTTTCTCTAGCTCCTCCAACATTTCATTTCATACATATATAGGTTTATGAAAACAATTCAATTAAACATCCATGCTATCATAAAATAAGTCTTTGAAAGATACCCCAATAGTGTATATAAGCAATGATCTCCATTTGCAATCTATGCATCTAATTCTACAAAGACGACATCATAGTCTAGATTGCCAAATATTCAAAACAGAAACAAAACCATTTTTTTTCTTTCTATAAACTGATAATAAAACCTTGTTCCTTCATTATTAGTGCAAGTATGATATGGTGCACACTATTATAGTGCAAGCAGGTATTTTTTGAAATATTGCATTTAGCATCACCAGAAATCTCCACAAGAACATTTTTGCCTATTTAAAATGATGCAAGTTCATTTCACATCTCTCACAACAATTTATCTTGCAACAATCTTGGAGATAAATTTTGTTACAATGTGGCATGAACACATACTTGCAGGTTCTTAACAACTCTAATAGTTGTTCTAGGGGACACATCTAACAAACCAAAAGCAATTTCCAACTTTTCATTATGGTGGCAGAGCAATAATTCTTTTTCCTCCTTTTCCACATCACTAAGTAAATGTCTTGAACTTGGAGAATACCCTATTACGTTCATCTCCTGAGACAATTTCTCCAACTTTGCATAGATCTCTTGTGTAGATATGGATGCAATCTATCTCTTACACAAAAATTACATGTCATTTTATGGCCTTCAATCCAACTACATCCAAGGATCTTTTTAATTCCTTTTATCTTTTATCAATCTCCTTACCATTTGAACTTCACACCCACTACCCACTACTACATAGATGTTTGAGATCGAACATAAGTCACAACATTTTTAGGATCCAAATCAAAAAGCAATGTCACTGTAAATACTCCTAAGCCTATATCCATATGCGATATGGAGGCACCAAGAAAACACATCCACACAATCACCAAAATTTTAATTGGCATCTTAATGATAAAGTTTAGGGTGTCCTCAAGATACCCAACATGAGCAAGGAGGTCAACCATGCACACATAATGATCAATTATAGATGTAATGTAATAAAGGTTGTGATTGAAGTATGTACAACCCTCATCTACTAAACCTGAATGACTATGTGCACATAGAACACAAGCAAATCTTATAATGTCAGGGTATGTTCCAAAGTGCTTCATTAATTTAAACATTTTGAGAGTATCCTTGTAAAATCCATTTTGTGCATATCCTGCAATCATCTCATTCCATGAGACCACATTTCTTTGAGACATTTTATCAAACAGTTCACGTGCCTTGTCTATGCTTCCACATTTTCCATACATGTCTACTGAAGCATTTCCAACTATAATATTTGACAAAAATCCCCCTTCCATTATGCTTTGATGGATGTCCATACCTATTCTAAAGCTCTCATTTTGGCATAGTAATTGCCAATTTCATTTGTTCGGAAGTCTCTAAAGCTTTGTCAACAAATCCATTTGTTCATATCTTGTAATCATGGCATCCCATGAGACCACATTTATTTGAGGCATTTTGTCAAACAATTCACGTGCCTTGTCTATGCTTCCATATTTTGTAAGCATGTCTACCAGAGGGGTTGCAACTACTACATCTGACAAAAGTCCTCTATCCTTTGTGCTTTGATGGATGTCCATACCCGATTCCAAAGATCCCTTTTTAGCACAGGCCGGAAGTATGCTAGGAAATGTAAACTGATAAGGTTGCAGACCTATTTGTTGCATATCATTTTTTATGTGATAAGAAACCTTACCATCATCCCAAAAACTTCTGCAATGCGAGAACTTTGACAGTGAGTTGAGTTATGCGCACTGGGTGGGAGAAACAATTTAAAAAAACTTAACTTTACCATATGCTGAAGTGCGATGGGAAATGGAATGGGAGTGTAGGAATAAATGAAAGTTAGATGGTGGTGCTTTTTGGCTTAGTTTAAACTCAAATCAACTAGTTATTACAGGAATTTCTTAATATTTTGAATATTACCGTGTTTTCACTGTAATTCTATTGTTTTGTGAAAAACAAAAGTAGGTATAGTTTTTGGTTTAGTTATGAGTCCAAGAGCAATCTATGTGTGGGCATTTGAAGATATGAATGAAAGAGAGGATGTGTATATCTACATCAATGTCTCCTCAGTCTCCTTGCATTTAAAACCTTTTGGATTGTCAAACATGCTCACCTCATTTTGGATTAGACTGATGGTTTACACATTTGGAACGAAGTAAATTTTGCATTAGAATGATGGTGATGGTGTTGACATTTGACATTGACATTGATTGAGACTATCAAAAAAAATTTCTACAATTTAGAAGAAGAGAAGATTTGATTGAATGGCATATGCTGACAGTCTGCTTTTAATGCGTACTCCAAAACTTTTGGATTAAACACTCCCGCCTTTACACAGTCTAATTTGGGATTGCCAACAAAAATTTAATTTAGACTATAGATGGTGTGTCGGCAATGTGAATTTATAATTCACTATAGAGTAATATGGTGTGGCATTCTTAATTTAATGCCAAAAGATTGTAACTCATATTGGTGGGTGAAATAGATAACAGGAATAAATGTTTTCCTTCTAGATTGTAGTTGGAGAGCATTTGTAATAGGACTAAATGTTCTCCATCTAGATTGTAGTTGCCAGAGAGTGTGGTGCAGCGAGTGTGATTACCGTACTTGTGGTTTACTATATAAATCAGATATCCAAACATCTAGAAGATTTCCAATGTAAATGGCAAAGAGGGTTCCTTTTAGATTTTTATTTGACATTAAATCTCATTACCTAATAGTTAGTCACCTCATTGTCTTGGTAGTTGCAGATGTCTTATCAAACCAAAGCACACTGTAAAGGTTACTGGTAGATATTGGCCTCACTTAATATGTTCATTGATTATCTTCATGTTCAAGGAAGTTTGACTTTTTACTACACTTTAGTTTCAAATTAGATCTCAAGCTCAGAACTTAACGTATCTCTTACCATTAGTTTAAATTGGTAATCATTTCATGGTTACACCGACATTGTTTAAACTAGTAATCATTTCACCGTATGATGTTTGAATTACTTTAAAAATTTTTAAAGTATTTCAATATACAACAAAGTCATGCAAATAAATGGAGATCCGACCACCAAAGAAATGATTTGTAGGATATTTTATTAGTTCCTGCCACTGCCAGGATTACTTATGCATCGGTTAGATACAATTTTTCCAACCCACTCAACCAATTGTTAAGCAGAATTAAAAAAAAGAGCAAAGACACTATAGTTTGTAATTTATTTTATTTTATTCTAAAACTTGGAAAATGTTATTTATCTTGTTTTCTATTGGGCAAATCCTCAAACAGTAAGGGGGATTTTTTTTTAATATTTAAAAGAAAAATAATTCCGTGGTGGACAATTAGAATTGCCATTAATGAAAAAACACAATTAGAATTGTCATTAATGAAATATTTATTCGTTATAAATGTATAGAGTACATGATGTGATAGAAATGTATCAAGACATTGAATGTTTTTGTAAAAGATCTTTGCTAAAATCTTCAAATTAATATGCCATGTTGAGAGCACTCTTATAGATGTTTAGAATGAACTGTCTGAGAACAGAACCAACTTGAGACACTGAGAACCAGTGGAGAAGCTGGTGAGAACCGGTGAAGAAGCTGCTAAGAACCTGAACTAGTAGTTGTTGAATCTCTTTGTGGGCCTGCAAAATAAGGTTTGTAATTTGTTAACTCCCTGAATGTGATTTCAAATTTTAGAAATTACCAATGGAGCAACTATTATCTAATCACCTCCTATTTACTAGATATATCTTTTTTTCATTAGAACCAATACCTTTTTTGAATTAATGTCTAAAATGATAGATAGATATTGAGACAAAAAAAAAGTATTTTATAGTATTGTATTTTACCTGCAAGAACCACATCTGGCAGCTTCACAAGGTTCAGTGATATCAAGTCAGGGACCAATAATCTGGAGGGTAAAAAGTTTAGGTAAAAACATAGGGCTTATTACAGAGTAAAGGGTAATTATCGCAGAAAGTCAGATAGTAATAATTAAAGATTCACATGTCCATACGCTTTTAAGAGAAAAAAACACAATGTATTTGTTGGATTTTTTTTCTGGTGTGTAACAGAATTACAAAGTTGTCAATTGACAATGACAGGATTAACATATGATGGAATTACTACTCCATTCTTTCTTCCATTTTCACTTCGCCTAGCTTAGGAAATTCAATTTCAGCGAGATCTTTGGACACATTCATTAACAAACTCCGTTAATTTGAACAAAAAAGAAAAACTTAAATCTAATTTAAAATTCTTAAAAAACCATTCATTTTGAAGCAAATTCGCACAAAATAGATCTAACATGAAAAGAGTTGGACAGAATGTAACCCTCGTGAGCTATTGCTACGATAAAAATGTTGTAATGCGTTCGAATCCTCAGGGCTTCCAAAAATCTCTGATTTTTAATTTTTCATCCACAACCACAACACACCCATAAACTCAAATCAAATGTTCTTCAAATGTAATGCTACAAAGCTTCATAGGTGTGCCAGCCAGGGTCTTTCACATTCAAAATTTTTCACAAAATACCCAATATTTCTCTAACGCCACTGGAAAAAGCAATGGAGGTTTAGGGTTATCAGCGACTGTCATCCTGAAATAAGATTCAAGTGGAATAGACGAGCTTACTGGTGTAAGGACAGAGATAAATGCAATTTCAAGCAAGGACATGCCATCCAAATTACTCACAAATCTGCAAACAAAAGGGTGTTAAAAACAAATTGAAAGAAAACCAATGTTCCCGCATTTACATATAACCTCAAAATCTATTTAGCATATACATTGTATATGGTTCGGTCAGTTCAGTTTCAACTGTCAGTTATATGTAACCATACAACTATTGTAACTGTCACTGTTAACTCCCTCTCATAGTTTATATACATGTTTGAATCTACAATTTGTTAAGAACATGTGTATAACCCTTCTCTTTACTTTGTTAGTATATTGTGGTTGGATGCATATGCTTTGTAAGTCATCTTGTGACTATAATGTATTATACCACATTCATGGGGAGTAATAGTTGTTTAGATTAGACTTAGTATATAAGTAAGTGTTGAAGCCAATGAAGGCATCCACGACTTTATTGTATTGAGCTTGTCCAAAGGAGGTTGGCCCATCAAAGTGGCTTATGATCAATAAATTCCTTTTGTGTTTTGATACTTCTATTATTTCATGTATTTTCATTATTTTGTTGCAGGAGATTCCTCTCATCTGGTATCAGAGCGCTTTCTTGGGCTCGTTGGGTGGAATTTTTGCCAATTTTTTTTGCAGTGGCCTATGGGTGATGTGATTATTGCAGTAGTTCTTTTTTCTTTGCATCTTTATTATTCATTTCAATTGCAGGTTCAGATCATGGAATAATCCCTATCCGCTTAATTGTGGGAAGTGCCTGGGCATAGCCCTAAAACTCATTGTGAGGAGTACCACAAGAACCCTGAATTAGCTGGCCCATTGAGAGGACCTGCCAGCGAAAAGGGCAACACCCCCTACCTGATTGACTAGTTCCCATCCGTGAGGTAAACCAAGAGCTATCGTTTGTGGCAAAGCAGTCATCAGTTTTACCTAAGCCGTGGAGTGAGGGGTACTGCCCCAATACGCAAGCCTTTAGACAACATTGGTAGCCGAGTGAATCCCCTGAACCTTTAGGAAACCAAACATACCTAGGGTCCATATCTATTGCTAGTTGATAAATCACAGATTGCATCTATCCAGATCTGTTACAGATCCTTTCCAGGAAAAAAAAAAAAACCATCCTACCATAATCTATTATGAATATATGAGTTGTGGCATGAAATTATTGCCACAACTACATTTCATAATATTATGAAGTTGGCACTTCTAAATCAGATAGAAGATGCTTGGATGATTAAGTTAGTACTTGATGTATAAAAAATAATAATAGTAGCCATAGTGGTTATTATAGATCACCCCACATCATTGATGTAGAAGAAGAAAATAAATGAAGACTTTAAAAAAACTTAATCTTTTGCAACAAATAAACTTGAGAATACATTTTCTAACATTATGGGTATATATTTGGACATCAAATATGTGACCATACCACTTGAAAGACATGACTTAAATTCTGAAATGGCCCCTTTCTCATTAATACAAACCTCAATTCAACCCTTCCAAGCATATCACACCACTCGCAGATACCTCCACAAATGTTATATGCAATAAGTATGCTTTACAAAGATATAAAATATACATAGATCTAGGAAAAAAGAATCATTGATTGCTTTGTATCTATACGGAGCCAATTGAAACACAAAATTTCAGCAAAGACATTTAAGATGTAACCAATTAACATTAGTTTTATAAACCATACCCTCTTCCACATTTTAACTGCAATGAAAAAGAAGCAAGATTCTGTGCTTCCTTTTTTAAATTAAAAGATTAGCTATAGGTGGCTATAAGGGTGCCTCATTCACTAGGATATGTTACCGAAAGAATTTAATTTTTTTACCCACTTTGTGAGATTATAATTGATATTTCAATACATCCCCATGACTAGAAAACCATGTCTAAAGTGTGGTGCTTGAGCACATGAACATCGTAAACTTTAGTTCTAGACTAAATTGTTCTTTGCATAAGGGGGATTCTCATGGTTTCAAATTGCTTAAGAAACCTAAACACAACAGAAGCACAAGAGTCTTGCATGTGTACAAGTGCTATGCTGAAATATATTTTTGAACATGTTTAAAAATGTGGTCACTAAAATATTTATAGTAGATTTGAGTTTATCGAATTCCAAAATTGTATTATTGAGCAAGGGTTGTAGGGATGGTTGATTATAAGGCCCAAGTGAGGGTGCTAAGCTTTCTATCCAAAATGAAACCTTTCAGAAGGAATCTGTGGCATGTGGCCTAGCACCATAAATCAAATTTAAGTCTAAAAACAAATTCTCTTCAAAACATAAATATATAGCATTAAAGACATCTTTAGTTGGAAATTGGTTTGTATGCAGTGTATTGTGTTGTATAGTTCTTTTGGATCAGATTGTTTTGTTTGTTTGGAACTTAGAAAAAGTACAAAGTTTGTTCCAGAAGTGTTGTAGAAATTAATGATATCATTTGACTTTGATAATATTGTCTAAATGAGGGGAAAACTAATTATGGACATGAGAAAAAGTTGTAAGCAAAATATGTGTATCCTTGTATTAATATAGTTGTGATCGTATATTGGGTATTGCCATTATCAATGTCAAAACAATGTTCATATATTATATATTGCCATTATCAATGTCAATACAATATATTGGATATTGCTACAACAACATCGATTAGGAAAGAATAAAGAATACCCTAATGAATTTTAAGGTGTGTAGATAAATGAAACAAAGAAATATGTATATCGATATAAATTTACCTGACTAGAGTTGTAGTGCCAAGAAGGCATGGTGGAGAGCATGAAAGGGCTTCAAGAGGATATCTTGTGATGAATTAAAAAAAAAAAAATTGTAGTAACATAAATATGAAAAAATATACACTGAAACCACGGACCACCCCGGCAGGAAAGATGCCCTAAAACATAATCAAAACAGAACACAGATTTTATTTGTTTTTTAACAACTTATCAGCCAGAATCATTTAAAGATACTAAGACATCCCGATAACAACACTATGCTTCAATGTCAAGTGTCCCCTTCCTCTCATACGACCCATCACATTATTTGCCATTTTTACGCTCCATACTCCCTTGCTTATCAAAATATTCGCAGAGAAATGTCCATGCCCTATTCCAAAGCTCCCGTATTGGCGCAGTTAACAAACATGTTGGCGAAGGTTGCGGAATTTGGCTTTGCACCTGCCAATTGCATTGGTTGAAAATTTCCAAAGCCTTTTCAACAAATCCATTTTGTGCATATCCTGCAATCATTGCAGTCTATAACATAACATTTATTCCAGGCATTCTATCAAAAAAATAACCTGCCCTGCCTGTAGTTCTACGCAACTAAATCCCAAGCAAGTTTCGAGTAAATTTACGAGAAGAGAGACTTGTGTGCTGAGATGGTCATCACAAACAGGCCCAAGAAGCAAATATTTCAAAATCATAAACACATAAAAAAGGCAATTAAGCTTATTAAAAACTTATTTTAGAAGTGTAAGAGTTGCATGATCTCCTCTTTGCATTTGAGGGCCGGAGATGGGCGTACGAGCCACACTGCCTGCCTGTGCCGAAATGGGCGCTTTGGAACACAGTTTGGAAAACCATCAAAGGATAGAATAAGGGGAATTTTTGTCAGATATTATTGTTGCAACTGCCCTCTGCCTGCAGCTCCCTGACTGGTGGATGGGTAATCCATGCCAGATACAATTGGCAAAGCATGCCACAAATGCCAATGTATGCTGCAAGTGATGTTATGCAAGTAATAACATCACAATCATACAATTCTAATCAAAACAAAACAGTACAACTAATTACCATATCAAAGCTGTGCGCCCATTAGTACATTATAAAATATTCACATCACAAACATACAGTTCTAAACAGACAAACTCCAATCATACTTATGGATCCAAGTAATCATGTTGTAAACGGACAAACTCCAATCATACATATGGATCCAAGTTATCAATCTATTATCAGCTATACGTTAAGTTGTAAAGACACAGTACATTGCCATAATCCCAAAACAAGTCATCTCAATGTCTGTTGTACCCACCCCATCGCATAGAGTTTTAAACAAAACAAACTGCAATAGTCAAGAAACAGTATATTGCCATAATCCCATAACAATCCATCTCAATGTTTGTACCCACCCCATCACATACAGTTTTAAACAAAACAAAACTCCTATATCATTTGCATGGCAAATATGTTAACCATAAATATCTATTCTAGGAGAGAAATTTACATCAATTATGTTAATGCCTAGTATACTATCATAATCCACAATAGAAAATACATGTAAAGATGACAATAAAAAGAAATCCGAATTCTAAATTTTATTGCCACCCAGGGCACAAATTCTAGCTTCATCTGGCTTGGCTGAAATACAAGGAAACCATATTCCATTTAATATAAATCCATGCTACGAAGGCACACATATAGAAGGTCTATATTAAAAGGTAAAAACTTATTTACCCACAACTCAGACACAAGAAATAAGCCCGCCAGATGCAATAGAACAGCCTAAAGCCCGCCACGAAGACGAAGCACAAGGTGGAGGGTTGACTCCTTCTGAATGTTATAATCAGCAAGAGTACGCCCATCTTCAAGCTGCTTACCAGCAAAAATCAACCTCTGTTGATCAGGAGGAATGCCTTCTTTGTCCTGTATCTTGGCCTTTACATTATCGATAGTGTCAGAGCTTTCCACCTCCAAAGTGATAGTCTTCCCAGTCAAGGTCTTAACAAAAATTTGCATACCACCTCTGAGTCGAAGTACAAGATGTAGAGTGGATTCCTTTTGAATGTTATAATCAGCTAATGTCCGACCATCTTCAAGCTGTTTTCCAGCAAAGATGAGCCTCTGCTGGTCTGGGGGAATTCCCTCCTTATCCTGGATCTTGGCCTTCACATTGTCAATGGTGTCTGAGCTCTCCACTTCAAGAGTAATGGTCTTCCCAGTTAGGGTTTTGACAAAAATTTGCATACCTCCTCTTAGACGGAGTACAAGGTGGAGAGTGGATTCTTTCTGAATGTTATAATCAGCCAATGTTCGTCCATCTTCAAGCTGTTTACCCGCAAAGATGAGCCTCTGCTGGTCAGGAGGGATGCCCTCCTTGTCCTGGATCTTAGCTTTCACATTGTCAATGGTGTCAGAGCTTTCAACTTCCAGTGTAATGGTCTTTCCTGTCAGGGTTTTCACAAATATTTGCATACCGCCCCTCAAACGGAGCACAAGATGGAGGGTAGATTCCTTCTGAATGTTATAATCAGCCAATGTTCTGCCATCTTCCAGCTGCTTTCCAGCAAAGATGAGCCTCTGCTGATCCGGAGGAATTCCTTCCTTGTCTTGGATCTTGGCTTTGACATTGTCAATGGTATCTGAACTTTCCACTTCCAAGGTTATGGTCTTCCCAGTCAAGGTTTTCACAAAGATTTGCATGCCTCCCCTGAGTCGGAGTACCAGGTGGAGGGTGGACTCCTTTTGGATGTTGTAATCTGCCAGGGTACGCCCATCCTCGAGCTGTTTGCCAGCAAAGATGAGCCTCTGCTGATCTGGGGGAATTCCTTCCTTGTCCTGGATCTTGGCTTTTACATTGTCAATAGTGTCAGAACTCTCAACCTCGAGAGTGATGGTCTTGCCAGTCAGTGTCTTGACAAAGATCTGCATCTTTAGGCTACACAGTAATACTGGAAACCTGCAAAATCAATATAATGAAACCTGAAAAACAGAAGCTTACGCTATGTGAATTGCGATAGAGATGATGGAATAGAATAATTACCGAAATGGAAGAGAGTTATATGTATTTATATCGCCGTGAAAGAGCAATCCCTTCGCCAGTCGGCGTGTAATAGAAGATTCGCTTCGACCGTTCAATGAGACGTGTCTACTAAGATTCCAAGTTTAATCAAACTTCTTTTGTAAGTAAAATACAATCAGATTTATCAAATCTAAAGAAATTTTTGGGCAAAGCATTTAACTAGCGAAATGAGCAAGATATCATGTAAACTAGTAATTGGATCTATAAGTTCAATGGGCATGCCAATAGTTTTATTATTATATTGAAATAGGGTTAGAGTTAAATAATTTTACAATAGTATGAGCTTGAGTTATAATAAATAAATTTCTTATAGCAAGTATTAATCATAGACATCTTTTTTATTTTTATTATTTGTTAATTTATTTTTATTTTATATTCTTGTAATGTTTTATATGAATCCCACATAATTGTTTTACTTCTTCATTATTGAGTTATAATAAGTTTGAGAAGAACATATATTATTATTATTATTATTTCTATTATTCCATGTAAGATAATGCCTATAACAATGTTTTTTTTAATATTTTATTATCCAATGACATTTAAAGGATGGACATAGGATAAAATTTCAATGATTTCACCAAACAATATATATGGAATAAATATTTAAATAGAAGAATTTTAAATTTAAATTTCTAAAATTTAAATACAACATATATAATGATTTTATTAGATTTATTATGAAGTTATTGTAAATATGTTAACAATGAATCATTTTAGATGGTATTTCATAGGTAATATTGGACAACAAACCCAAAATGATTTGAAATATATATTTAGTAGTTTGTTTTTTAGTGATTTTTTATAGACATTTTTTTTTGAGACGATCCTCATCTTGCTTATGTAGGGTTACATACATATTGTTTTACATACGTTTATATCTTTGAAATGAAAATGCAAGGATTATTTGTAGATTTGACAAACTTCTTACTATTGACATTGTTGTGAAGATGAGTCCTTGTCGTTTAGTGTTTCCAATGTCTATTGTTACTTTGTTCATAGTTAGACCTTGTGCTTTGTAGATTGTAAGTGCCCAATGTCTATTGTCAGTGGCAACCTTGTGTTACTAGTGCAATTGGAACCATTTTTTTTTTCATTTATGTTCCATGCAGGTCCAATGTACCTCTAAAAGTTAACGACAAAAAAATAGAGGTAGACTAGAAATGGTTAACCTATGGAACACAAAATTTAAAATTGTGTTTATGTATTCTAGAGTCCAATATTCTAGAGTAAGATGCCTTATAATAACATATATACAATTTGTGCTCATTGGATGAATAGTGATGGGAGCTTCTTCTAGTCCTAAGGCTTCTATTATGAAAATCATAACCTTGAATATTGATTTCCCAACAATTAAATTTATCATAGTCTCCATCATTTCAAGCCACCTGGTAGAATGCTGAACTCTCTATGACTGAAATTATCATAGTCTTGATAAAAAAAATGTATAGAGCTTTTGGCTATTACTGCATTGCTTTTATTGAATCAACGTTTTGGATCACACTCCGTGATCCATCATCAGGATGAAAAGAAGAGAAATAGTGAGATGTGCTTGCAGAGATAGTTCCTTAAAAAGAGAGAGAAGTGTGGGATCGAAGTTTATTCTGATAAGATGAGATTAAGAGAGGGATGAGAAAAAGAGCCTCTACCACATAAGAGATAAAAAATAAAATAAAAACCTCCTAAAAGTAGAAAGAAGCAATAATAAAAAAAGGGGAAATTAAGATAAGGAAGGCGGATAAAATGAAATCATAGCACAAAATAACTTGAGATCAAAAAGGGGGGGTAAATTAATAAAAGAAGCCATCGGATACAAAAATAGGACTAAAGACCAAAATATGAAGAGGAAGGAAACAGAAGCATGGAGGGGGAAAGAATGGAAAAAGAGAAAGGAGGAAAGGCATAAAATATCTATGGAAGGACATGTATAAATAAGTGGTACATAGAAAAATAAGTAAATAGATTATATATATATATATATATATATATATATATATATATATATATATATATATATATATATATATATATATATATATATATATATATATATATATATATATATATATATATATATATATATATATATATATATATATATATATATATATATATATATATATATATATATATATATATATATATATATATATATGAGTAATAAAGGCACAAATAGAAGATATAAAGGTACAAAAACTTATAAGCAACATGAATAGATTTTATGAATGATAAATATAAAAGAAAGAAAGAATATAAGGAATAACCACTCAAAATACACAAGGGATAAGAAAGTGTGGACCAAGGTTAAAGATTGAAAAATTATTCAATCTTTAACCCTGGTCCACTCTTTCTTATCCCTTATGTATTTTGAGTGGTTATTCCTTATATTCTTTCTTTTATACTTATTCATTTATAAAATGTATTCATGTTGTTTATATGTTTATAAGTTTTTGTACCTTTATATTTATTTCTATCTGCATTTCTTCTATTTGTGCCTTTATTACTCATATATATATATAAAATCTATTTACTTATTTTGCTATGTACCACTTATTTATACATGTCCTTCCATAGGATATTTTATGCTTTTCCTCCTTTCTCTTTTTCCATTCTTTCCCCCTCCATGCTTCTGTTTCCTTCCTCTTTATATTTTGGTCTTTAGTACGATTTTTGTATCCGATGGCTTCTTTTATTTATTTACCCCCCCTTTTTGATCTCAAGTTATTTTGTGCTATGATTTCATTTTATCCTCCTTCCTTATCTTAATTTCCCCTTTTTTATTATTGCTTCTTTCTACTTTTAGGAGGTTTTTATTTTATTTTTTATCTCTTATGTGGTAGAGGCTCTTTTTCTCATCCCTCTCTTAATCTCATCTTATCAGAATAAACTTCGTTCCCACACTTCTCTCTCTTTTTAAGGAACTATCTCTGCAAGCACATCTCACTATTTCTCTTCTTTTCATCCTGATGATGGATCATGGAGTGTGATCCAAAACGTTGATTCAATAAAAGCAATGCAGTAATAGCCAAAAGCTCTATACATTTTTTTTTATCAAGACTATGATAATTTCAATCATTAAGAGTTCAACATTCTAAACTTTGTGCCCACACTTCTCTCTCTTTTTAAGGAACTATCTCTATAAACACATCTCACTATTTCTCTTCTTTTCATCCTGATGATGGATCACAGAGTATTATGCGAAACGTCAATTCAAAAAAAGCAACACAGTAATAGCCAGAAGCTCTATACATTTTTGATATCATGGACTGTGAAAATATCATGTCTATAATAGTCTTGATCGTTTCAAGCCACCTATTAGCATACTAAGAATAATAAATCTAGAACATCATATGGAAGAGCTGGTGGATCTTTTGGGTCTATTGTTATGGTTACCATAGAACTTTGAAACCTTAACTTGTTTGAAGTTTATTTCTAAATTCTATGAAAATGAACATAAAAACACAACGTAGATCATTAGAAAGAGTCATGCCTCCAATTGGGATGCCATGAGCAGGTTGAAATTTATTGAAGACCATAGACAAATTATGTTCCTATTACGAGCTACTTTATAAGTATAGATTTATATATCATCATCTCATTTTTCACACATCAAAACACTACCCAACATGTTTTTTTTTTTTTTCAAATGAACGTGTAATAATATTAGGAATATGAAGGCTAGCATATAAAATCATGAAATTATGTGAAAAGAGTAGCCTTTTTACTTCGTTTAATTTACATCTAAGTGCATACAATCAAAGTAAGTGTATATTTAAATGTATCATCATCTCGTTTTCACACATCCAAACACTACCCAACATGTAAAATTTATTGAAATGAAGGTGCAATAATATTACAAATAGGAAAGTTAGCACATAAAATCATTAAATAGTGAGAAAGGGGCAATATTTTTCATTTAATTTACACCTAAGTGTCTACAATCAAAGGAAGTATAGATTTACATATTGTTAAGCTCTCCATAGTTGTTGTTCTCCTAATCATCATTAGAAGATGCCTCTTATGGTAATAGTTTGTAATCACTATCATAGAGAAATATATTGATTTCAATTTAGATGGTGGATTTCATTGCATGAAGAGTCGAAGTGCCTAAGTGTGCATGTAAACATTTGAATGACAATGTTATAGAGGGAATGTGGAGTTTGATATAGTAGTTGCAATGGATATGTTGTTCAAGCCATTGTTGTGTTTGGATTAGTTGATTATCTTCCATTTCATTAGCCTTTACTAACTTTAGAAATTGTAAACTAAGTTTTCCTATTAGATTGATGTTGTTGATAACAACTAGGTAGATGATCATTACCTTGTATATGCAATTTCCAAGAAAGAGATCACAAAGTTCTTGGTATAAGCTATAAGACCATCCAGTTAGATCTCAAATTTATATTTTTGAAGGTTCATTGTGCAAATCAAGATTCATCCTAACCTTATGGTCATATTTGAATTTGAATAGCTCATTATAAGAGTGATTTTACTCTCTCTAGGGCCTTGTAATATTCTTGTCATCTTGTCTATAAGGAGATAAGGAACTTGGAGTTCTACAATTTTGAGGAGCACTTGATCTAGAAGTAGATTGTGATCAATTGATAGGAAGTTTGAAACCCATGATTCTTCATCTTGGTACATGGTAATTAATATTAGACCGTAAGGTTTGTATATTATCACCTACAACATAGGAAAAACAAGTTATGCAATGTTGTGCTTGTAAATGTGACAAAAGCATTTTTCCCAATTAAAATTACCTATAACATTGAATAAACAAGTTGTTACATGGTGTGGTTTTAAATGTAATAGAGGTAATTTTTCAAATAAACACACCAAATAACTATGTCTTGGGGTCCAATGAAAATAGTTAGACATGTAATGCTTGGAGATCAAGTCTTACAATAGCTAGTTAGAACAATATACAAATACATGAGTTCAATCACATGGCAAACAATACTTCAACCTAATATAATTGAGATTTGCATTTACTTTTTTGTATTGAATAACCAAGTTGTGCGTGCATGTGTGAATTGATTCACCCTTCCAATTTCCTTCAATGTTAACAAAAGTGATAGATGTATCAAGATTATGGTTGATTTGGCACCTAAAACAAACATTGGTCTATAAATGATTTGATATGTAAACCTCTAGACATATTGCTTGAAGTAAGCCATTGCTCTGTTGCTAGTTAAATGTTTATAATCTCAATAGAGATAACTCTAGTCCCAATTTCTATATGTGAGCTCTCCTTTAAAGAAATTCATTATCCTTTTTTCATTGCTTTAGGAATGTAGGCATAAGAGCACTTTTAGAGTTAGAGACCTCTATGACTATGTCAATGTTAAATTGAAATGTCTTTCTTGGATCAATCATAATGTATCACCTTAGCAAGTTAGGAATTTTATTGTGCGGTTGTCAAGTGACTTGGTTAATATACAATGCAAATAGAGGTAGACTAAAAATGGTTAACCTAACATTGGAAAAATATAATACAATTAATCCAAACAAAAGAATTATACAAAATGGCAAGGGTAATTTTCAACCCTCCTCTCCCATTTCCTATTGGTCAAGCATCTTTTTATTTACTCGAAGTGTTCCTCACCTTTTGTTTTTCTCTTTCTCTAGCTCCTCCAACATTTCATTTCATACATATATAGGTTTATGAAAACAATTCAATTAAACATCCATGCTATCATAAAATAAGTCTTTGAAAGATACCCCAATAGTGTATATAAGCAATGATCTCCATTTGCAATCTATGCATCTAATTCTACAAAGACGACATCATAGTCTAGATTGCCAAATATTCAAAACAGAAACAAAACCATTTTTTTTCTTTCTATAAACTGATAATAAAACCTTGTTCCTTCATTATTAGTGCAAGTATGATATGGTGCACACTATTATAGTGCAAGTAGGTATTTTTTGAAATATTGCATTTAGCATCACCAGTAATCTCCACAAGAACATTTTTGCCTATTTAAAATGATGCAAGTTCATTTCACATCTCTCACAACAATTTATCTTGCAACAATCTTGGAGATAAATTTTGTTACAATGTGGCATGAACACATACTTGCAGGTTCTTAACAACTCTAATAGTTGTTCTAGGGGACACATCTAACAAACCAAAAGCAATTTCCAACTTTTCATTATGGTGGCAGAGCAATAATTCTTTTTCCTCCTTTTCCACATCACTAAGTAAATGTCTTGAACTTGGAGAATACCCTATTGCGTTCATCTCCTGAGACAATTTCTCCAACTTTGCATAGATCTCTTGTGTAGATATGGATGCAATCTATCTCTTACAAAAAAATTACATGTCATTTTATGGCCTTCAATCCAACTACATCCAAGGATCTTTTTAATTCCTTTTATCTTTTATCAATCTCCTTACCATTTGAACTTCACACCCACTACCCACTACTACATAGATGTTTGAGATCGAACATAAGTCACAACATTTTTAGGATCCAAATCAAAAAGCAATGTCACTGTAAATACTCCTAAGCCTATATCCATATGCGATATGGAGGCACCAAGAAAACACATCCACACAATCACCAAAAGTTTAATTGGCATCTTAATGATAAAGTTTAGGGTGTCCTCAAGATACCCAACATGAGCAAGGAGGTCAACCATGCACACATAATGATCAATTACAGATGTAATGTAATAAAGGTTGTGATTGAAGTATGTACAACCCTCATCTACTAAACCTGAATGACTATGTGCACATAGAACACAAGCAAATCTTATAATGTCAGGGTATGTTGCAAAGTGCTTCATTAATTTAAACATTTTGAGAGTATCCTTGTAAAATCCATTTTGTGCATATCCTGCAATCATCTCATTCCATGAGACCACATTTCTTTGAGACATTTTATCAAACAGTTCACGTGCCTTGTCTATGCTTCCACATTTTCCATACATGTCTACTGAAGCATTTCCAACTATAATATTTGACAAAAATCCCCCTTCCATTATGCTTTGATGGATGTCCATACCTATTCTAAAGCTCTCATTTTGGCATAGTAATTGCCAATTTCATTTGTTCGGAAGTCTCTAAAGCTTTGTCAACAAATCCATTTGTTCATATCTTGTAATCATGGCATCCCATGAGACCACATTTATTTGAGGCATTTTGTCAAACAATTCACGTGCCTTGTCTATGCTTCCATATTTTGTAAGCATGTCTACCAGAGGGGTTGCAACTACTACATCTGACAAAAGTCCTCTATCCTTTGTGCTTTGATGGATGTCCATACCCGATTCCAAAGATCCCTTTTTAGCACAGGCCGGAAGTATGCTAGGAAATGTAAACTGATAAGGTTGCAGACCTATTTGTTGCATATCATTTTTTATGTGATAAGAAACCTTACCATCATCCCAAAAACTTCTGCAATGCGAGAACTTTGACAGTGAGATGAGTTATGCGCACTGGGTGGGAGAAACAATTTAAAAAAACTTAACTTTACCGTATGCTGAAGTGCGATGGGAAATGGAATGGGAGTGTAGGAATAAATGAAAGTTAGATGGTGGTGGTTTTTGGCTTAGTTTAAACTCAAATCAACTAGATATTACAGGAATTTCTTAATATTTTGAATATTACCGTGTTTTCACTGTAATTCTATTATTTTGTGAAAAACAAAAGTAGGTATAGTTTTTGGTTTAGTTATGAGTCTAAGAGAAATCTATGTGTGGGCATTTGAAGATATGAATGAAAGAGAGGATGTGTATATCTACATCAATGTCTCCTCAGTCTCCTTGCATTTAAAACCTTTTGGATTGTCAAACATGCTCACCTCATTTTGGATTAGACTGATGGTTTACACATTTGGAACGAAGTAAATTTTGCATTAGAATGATGGTGATGGTGTTGACATTTGACATTGACATTGATTGAGAATCTCAAAAAAAAATTCTACAATTTAGAAGAAGAGAAGATTTGATTGAATGGCATATGCTGACAGTCTGCTTTTAATGCGTACTCCAAAACTTTTGGATTAAACACTCCCGCCTTTACACAGTCTAATTTGGGATTGCCAACAAAAATTTAATTTAGACTATAGATGGTGCGTTGGCAATGTGAATTTATAATTCACTATAGAGTAATATGGTGTGACATTCTTAATTTAATGCCAAAAGATTGTAACTCAGATTGGTGGGTGAAATAGATAACAGGAATAAATGTTTTCCTTCTAGATTGTAATTGGAGAGCATTTGTAACAGGACTAAATGTTCTCCATCTAGATTGTAGTTGCCAGAGAGTGTGGTGCAGCGAGTGTGATTACCGTACTTGTGGTTTACTATATAAATCAGATATCCAAACATCTAGAAGATTTCCAATGTAAACGGGAAAGAGGGTTCCTTTTAGATTTTTATTTGACATTAAATCTCATTACCTAATAGTTAGTCACCTCATTGTCTTGGTAGTTGCAGATGTCTTAACAAACCAAAGCATACTGTAAAGGTTACTGGTAGATATTGGCCTCACTCAATATGTTCACTGATTATCTTCATGTTCAAGGAAGTTTGACTTTTTACTACACTTTAGTTTCAAATTAGATCTCAAGCTCAGAACTTAACGTATCTCTTACCATTAGTTTAAACTGGTAATCATTTCATGGTTACACCGACATTGTTTAAACTAGTAATCATTTCACCGTATGATGTTTGAATTACTTTAAAAGTTTTTGAAGTATTTCAATATACAACAAAGTCATGCAAATAAATGGAGATCCAACCACCAAAGAAATTATTTGTATGATATTTTATTAGTTCCTGCAGTTGGCAGGATTACTTATGCATCGGTTAGATACAATTTTTCCAACCCACTCAACCAATTGTTAAGAAGAATTGAAAAAAAAGGGCAAAGACACTATAGTTTGTTATTTATCTTGTTTTCTATTAGGCAAATCCTCAAACAGTAAGGGGATTTTTTTTTTAAAAAAATATTTAAAAGAAAAATAATTCCGTGGAGGACACTTAGAATTGCCATTAATGAAAAAATACAATTAGATTTGTCATTAATGAAACATTTATTCGTTATAAATGTATAGAGTACATGATGTAACAGAAATGTATCAAGACATTGAATGTTTTTGTAAAAAATCTTTGCCAAAATCTTCAAATTAATATGCCATGTTGAGAGCACTGTTATAGATGTTTAGAATGAACTATCTGAGAACGGAACCAACTTGAGAAGCTGAGAACCAGTGGAGAAGCTGGTGTGAACCGGTGGAGAAGCTGCTGAGAACCTGAACCAATGGTTGCTGAATCTCTTTGTGGGCCTGCAAAATAAGGTTTGTAATATGTTAACTCCCTGAATGTGCTTTCAAATTTTAGAGATTACCAACGGAGCAACTATTATCTAATCACCTCTTGTTTACTAGATATATCTTTTTTTCATTAGCAACAATACGTCTTTTGAATGAATGTCTAAAATGATAGATAGATATTGAGACTAAAAGAGAGTATTTTATAGTATTGTATTTTACCTGCAAGAACCACATCTGGCAGCTTCACAAGGTTCAGTGGTATCGAGTCAGGGACCAATAATCTAGAGGGTAAAAAGTTTAGGTAAAAACATAGGGCTTATTACAGAGTAAAAGGTTAATTATCGCAGAAAGTCATATAGTATCAATTAAAGATTCACATGTCCACACGCTTTTAAAAGAAAAAAAACATAGTGTATTTGCTGGATTTTTTTTTTGGTGTGTAACAGAATTACAAAGCCGTCAATTGACAATGACAGGGTTAACATATGACGGAATTACTACTCCATTCTTTCTTCCATTTTCACTTCACCTATCTTAGGAAATTCAATTTCAGCGAGATCTGTGCACACATTCATTAACAAACTCCGTTAATTTGAACAAAAAAGAAAAACTTAAATGTAATTTAAAATTGTTAAAAAACCATTCATTCTGAAGGAAATTTCACAAAAAATAGATCTAAGGTGAAAAGAGTTGGACAAAATGTAACCCTCGTGAGCTATTGCTACGATAAAAATGTTGTAATGCGTTCGAATCCTCAGGGCTTCCGAAAATCTCTGATTTTTAATTTTTAATCCACAACCACAACACACCCATAAACTCAAATCAAATGTTCTTCAAATGCAACGCTGCAAAGCTTCATAGGTGTGCTAGCCAGGGTCTTTCACATTCAAAAATTTTCACAAAAAACCCTATATTTCTCTAACACCGCTAGAAAAAGCAATGGAGGTTTAGGGTTATCAGCGACTGCCATCCTGAAATAAGATTCAAGTGGAATAGACGAGCTTACCGGCGTAAGGACAGAGATAAATACAATTTCAAGCAAGGACGTGCCATCCAAATTACTCACAAATCTACAAACAAAAGGGTGTTAAAAACAAATTGAAACAAAATCATTGTTCCCGCGTTTACATATAACCTCAAAATCTTGTTAGTGTATACATTGTATTACATTGTTATGGTTCGGTCAGTTCAGTTTCAACTGTCAGTTATATGTAACCATATAACTATTGTAACTGTCATGGTTAACTACCTCTCATAGTTTATATACATGTTTGTATCTTCAATTTTTTAGGAACCCGTGTTTAACCCTTCTCTTTACTTTTTTAGTATATTGTGGTTGGACGCATATGCTTTGTAAGTCATCCCGTGAGTATATTGTATTATCCCACATTCATGGGGAGTAATAGTTGTTTAGATTAGACTTAGTATATAAGTAAGTGTTGAAGCCAATGAAGGCATCCACGAGTTTATTGTATTGAGCTTCCTCGAAGGAGGTTGGCCCCTCAAAGTGGCTTGCGATCAATAAATTTTATTTGTGTTCTGATATATCTGTTATTTCGTGCATTTTTATTATTTTGTTGCAGGAGATTCCTCTCATCTAGTATCAGAGCGCTTTCTTGGGCTCGTTGGGTGGAATTTCTGCCAATTTTTTCGTAGTGGCCTATGGGCGATGTGATTATTGCAGAAGTTCTTTTTTCTTTGCATCTGTATTATTCATTTCAATTGCAGGTTCGGATCATGGAATAATCCCTATCTGCTTAATTGTGGGAAGTGCCTGGGCATAGCCCTAAAACTCATTGTGAGGAGTACCACAAGAACCCCGAAGTAGCTGGCCCATTGAGAGGACCTGTCAGCGAAAAGGGCAACACCCCCTACCTGATTGACTAGTTCCCATCCGTGAGGTAAACCAAGAGCTGTCGTTTGTGGCAAAGTGGTTATCAGTTTTACCTGAGCCGTGGAGTGAGGGGTACTGCCCCAATATGCAAGCCTTTAGACAACATTGGTAGCCGAGTGAATCCCCTGAACCTTTAGGAAGCCAAACATACCTGGGGTCCATATCTATTGCCAGTTGATAAATCACAGATTACATCTGTCCAGAGCCATTACAGATCATTTCTAGGAAAGAAAAAAAAAAGAAAAAAAATCCTACCATAATCTATTCTGAATATATGAGTTGTGGCATGAAGTTATTGCCACAATTACATTTCATAATATTATGAAGTTGGCACTTCTAAATCAGATAGAAGATGCTTGGACGATTAAGTTAGTACTTGATGTATAAAAAATAATAATAGTATGGTTTACAAAGATATAAAATATACATAGATCTAGGAAAAAAGAATCATTGATTGCTTTGTATCTGTACAGAGCCAATTGAAACACAAAATTTCAGCAATGACATTTAAGATGTAACCAATTAACATTAGTTCTATAAACCATACCCTCTTCCACATTTTAACTGCAATGAAAAAGAAGCAAGATTCTGTGCTTCCTTTTATAAATTAAAAGATTAGCTATAACTGACTATAAGGGTGCCTCATTGACTAGGATATGTTACCGAAAGAATTTAATTTTTTTACCCACTTTGTGAGATTATAATTGATATTTCAATACATCCTCATGACTAGAAAACCATGTCTAAAGTGTGGTGCTTGAGCACATGAACATCGTAAACATTAGTTCTAGACTAAATTGTTCTTTGCATCAGGGGGATTCTCATGGTTTCAAATTGCTTAAGAAAGCTAAACACAACAGTAGCACAAGAGTCTTGCATGTGTACAAGTGCTATGCTGAAATATATTTTTGAACATGTTTAAAAATGTGGTCACTAAAATATTTATAGTAGATTTGAGTTTATCGAATTCCAAAATTGTATTATTGAGCAAGGGTTGTAGGGATGGTTGATTATAAGGCCCAAGTGAGGGTGCTAAGCTTTCTATCCAAACTGAAACCTTTCAGAAGGAATCTGTGGCATGTGGCCTAGCACTATAAATCAAATTTAAGTCTAAAAACAAATTCTCTTCAAAACATTAATATATAGCATTAAAGACATCTTTAGTTGGAAATTGGTTTGTATGCAGTGTAATGTGTTGTATAGTTCTTTTGGATCAGATTGTTTTGTTTGTTTGGAACTTAGAAAAAGTACAAAGTTTGTTCCAGAAGTGTTGTAGAAATTAATGATATGATTTGACTTTGATAATATTGTCTAAATGAGGGGAAAACTAATTATGGACATGAGAAAAAGTTGTAAGCAAAATATGTGTATCCTTGTATTAATATAGTTGTGATCGTATATTGGGTATTGCCATTATCAATGTCAAAACAATGTTCATATATTATATATTGCCATTATCAATGTCAATACAATATATTGGATATTGCTACAACAACATCGATTAGGAAAGAATAAAGAATACCCTAATGAATTTTGAGGTGTGTAGATAAATGAAACAAAGAAATATGTTTATCGATATAAATTTACCTGACTAGAGTTGTATTGCCAAGAAGGCATGGTGGAGAGCATGAAAGGGCTTCAAGAGGATATCTTGTGATGAATTTAAAAAAAAAAATTGTAGTAACATAAATATGAAAAAATATACACTGAAACCACGGACCACCCCGGCAGGAAAGATGCCCTAAAAAATAATCAAAACAGAACACAGATTTTATTTGTTTTTTAACAACTTATCAGCCAGAATCATTTTAAAGATGCTAAGACATCCCGATAACAACACTATGCTTCAATGTCAAGTGTCCCCTTCCTCTCATACGACCCATCACATTATTTGCCATTTTTACGCTCCATACTCCCTTGCTTATCAAAATATTCGCAGAGAAATGTCCATGCCCTATTCCAAAGCTCCCGTATTGGCGCAGTTAACAAACATGTTGGCGAAGGTTGCGGAATTTGGCTTTGCACCTGCCAATTGCATTGGTTGAAAATTTCCAAAGCCTTTTTAACAAATCCATTTTGTGCATATCCTGCAATCATTGCAGTCTATAACATAACATTTATTCCAGGCATTCTATCAAAAAAATAACCTGCCCTGCCTGTAGTTCTACGCAACTAAATCCCAAGCAAGTTTCGAGTAAATTTACGAGAAGAGAGACTTGTGTGCTGAGATGGTCATCACAAACAGGCCCAAGAAGCAAATATTTCAAAATCATAAACACATAAAAAAGGCAATTAAGCTTATTAAAAACTTATTTTAGAAGTGTAAGAGTTGCATGATCTCCTCTTTGCATTTGAGGGCCGGAGATGGGCGTACGAGCCACACTGCCTGCCTGTGCCGAAATGGGCGCTTTGGAACACAGTTTGGAAAACCATCAAAGGATAGAATAAGGGGAATTTTTGTCAGATATTATTGTTGCAACTGCCCTCTGCCTGCAGCTCCCTGACTGGTGGATGGGTAATCCATGCCAGATACAATTGGCAATGCATGCCACAAATGCCAATGTATGCTGCAAGTGATGTTATGCAAGTAATAACATCACAATCATACAATTCTAATCAAAACAAAACAGTACAACTAATTACCATATCAAAGCTGTGCGCCCATTAGTACATTATAAAATATTCACATCACAAACATACAGTTCTAAACAGACAAACTCCAATCATACTTATGGATCCAAGTAATCATGTTGTAAACGGACAAACTCCAATCATACATATGGATCCAAGTTATCAATCTATTATCAGCTATACGTTAAGTTGTAAAGACACAGTACATTGCCATAATCCCAAAACAAGTCATCTCAATGTCTGTTGTACCCACCCCATCGCATAGAGTTTTAAACAAAACAAACTGCAATAGTCAAGAAACAGTATATTGCCATAATCCCATAACAATCCATCTCAATGTTTGTACCCACCCCATCACATACAGTTTTAAACAAAACAAAACTCCTATATCATTTGCATGGCAAATATGTTAACCATAAATATCTATTCTAGGAGAGAAATTTACATCAATTATGTTAATGCCTAGTATACTATCATAATCCACAATAGAAAATACATGTAAAGATGACAATAAAAAGAAATCCGAATTCTAAATTTTATTGCCACCCAGGGCACAAATTCTAGCTTCATCTGGCTTGGCTGAAATACAAGGAAACCATATTCCATTTAATATAAATCCATGCTACGAAGGCACACATATAGAAGGTCTATATTAAAAGGTAAAAACTTATTTACCCACAACTCAGACACAAGAAATAAGCCCGCCAGATGCAATAGAACAGCCTAAAGCCCGCCACGAAGACGAAGCACAAGGTGGAGGGTTGACTCCTTCTGAATGTTATAATCAGCAAGAGTACGCCCATCTTCAAGCTGCTTACCAGCAAAAATCAACCTCTGTTGATCAGGAGGAATGCCTTCTTTGTCCTGTATCTTGGCCTTTACATTATCGATAGTGTCAGAGCTTTCCACCTCCAAAGTGATAGTCTTCCCAGTCAAGGTCTTAACAAAAATTTGCATACCACCTCTGAGTCGAAGTACAAGATGTAGAGTGGATTCCTTTTGAATGTTATAATCAGCTAATGTCCGACCATCTTCAAGCTGTTTTCCAGCAAAGATGAGCCTCTGCTGGTCTGGGGGAATTCCCTCCTTATCCTGGATCTTGGCCTTCACATTGTCAATGGTGTCTGAGCTCTCCACTTCAAGAGTAATGGTCTTCCCAGTTAGGGTTTTGACAAAAATTTGCATACCTCCTCTTAGACGGAGTACAAGGTGGAGAGTGGATTCTTTCTGAATGTTATAATCAGCCAATGTTCGTCCATCTTCAAGCTGTTTACCCGCAAAGATGAGCCTCTGCTGGTCAGGAGGGATGCCCTCCTTGTCCTGGATCTTAGCTTTCACATTGTCAATGGTGTCAGAGCTTTCAACTTCCAGTGTAATGGTCTTTCCTGTCAGGGTTTTCACAAATATTTGCATACCGCCCCTCAAACGGAGCACAAGATGGAGGGTAGATTCCTTCTGAATGTTATAATCAGCCAATGTTCTGCCATCTTCCAGCTGCTTTCCAGCAAAGATGAGCCTCTGCTGATCCGGAGGAATTCCTTCCTTGTCTTGGATCTTGGCTTTGACATTGTCAATGGTATCTGAACTTTCCACTTCCAAGGTTATGGTCTTCCCAGTCAAGGTTTTCACAAAGATTTGCATGCCTCCCCTGAGTCGGAGTACCAGGTGGAGGGTGGACTCCTTTTGGATGTTGTAATCTGCCAGGGTACGCCCATCCTCGAGCTGTTTGCCAGCAAAGATGAGCCTCTGCTGATCTGGGGGAATTCCTTCCTTGTCCTGGATCTTGGCTTTTACATTGTCAATAGTGTCAGAACTCTCAACCTCGAGAGTGATGGTCTTGCCAGTCAGTGTCTTGACAAAGATCTGCATCTTTAGGCTACACAGTAATACTGGAAACCTGCAAAATCAATATAATGAAACCTGAAAAACAGAAGCTTACGCTATGTGAATTGCGATAGAGATGATGGAATAGAATAATTACCGAAATGGAAGAGAGTTATATGTATTTATATCGCCGTGAAAGAGCAATCCCTTCGCCAGTCGGCGTGTAATAGAAGATTCGCTTCGACCGTTCAATGAGACGTGTCTACTAAGATTCCAAGTTTAATCAAACTTCTTTTGTAAGTAAAATACAATCAGATTTATCAAATCTAAAGAAATTTTTGGGCAAAGCATTTAACTAGCGAAATGAGCAAGATATCATGTAAACTAGTAATTGGATCTATAAGTTCAATGGGCATGCCGATAGTTTTATTATTATATTGAAATAGGGTTAGAGTTAAATAATTTTACAATAGTATGAGCTTGAGTTATAATAAATAAATTTCTTATAGCAAGTATTAATCATAGACATCTTTTTTATTTTTATTATTTGTTAATTTATTTTTATTTTATATTCTTGTAATGTTTTATATGAATCCCACATAATTGTTTTACTTCTTCATTATTGAGTTATAATAAGTTTGAGAAGAACATATATTATTATTATTATTATTTCTATTATTCCATGTAAGATAATGCCTATAACAATGTTTTTTTTAATATTTTATTATCCAATGACATTTAAAGGATGGACATAGGATAAAATTTCAATGATTTCACCAAACAATATATATGGAATAAATATTTAAATAGAAGAATTTTAAATTTAAATTTCTAAAATTTAAATACAACATATATAATGATTTTATTAGATTTATTATGAAGTTATTGTAAATATGTTAACAATGAATCATTTTAGATGGTATTTCATAGGTAATATTGGACAACAAACCCAAAATGATTTGAAATATATATTTAGTAGTTTGTTTTTTAGTGATTTTTTATAGACATTTTTTTTTGAGACGATCCTCATCTTGCTTATGTAGGGTTACATACATATTGTTTTACATACGTTTATATCTTTGAAATGAAAATGCAAGGATTATTTGTAGATTTGACAAACTTCTTACTATTGACATTGTTGTGAAGATGAGTCCTTGTCGTTTAGTGTTTCCAATGTCTATTGTTACTTTGTTCATAGTTAGACCTTGTGCTTTGTAGATTGTAAGTGCCCAATGTCTATTGTCAGTGGCAACCTTGTGTTACTAGTGCAATTGGAACCATTTTTTTTTTCATTTATGTTCCATGCAGGTCCAATGTACCTCTAAAAGTTAACGACAAAAAAATAGAGGTAGACTAGAAATGGTTAACCTATGGAACACAAAATTTAAAATTGTGTTTATGTATTCTAGAGTCCAATATTCTAGAGTAAGATGCCTTATAATAACATATATACAATTTGTGCTCATTGGATGAATAGTGATGGGAGCTTCTTCTAGTCCTAAGGCTTCTATTATGAAAATCATAACCTTGAATATTGATTTCCCAACAATTAAATTTATCATAGTCTCCATCATTTCAAGCCACCTGGTAGAATGCTGAACTCTCTATGATTGAAATTATCATAGTCTTGATAAAAAAAATGTATAGAGCTTTTGGCTATTACTGCATTGCTTTTATTGAATCAACGTTTTGGATCACACTCCGTGATCCATCATCAGGATGAAAAGAAGAGAAATAGTGAGATGTGCTTGCAGAGATAGTTCCTTAAAAAGAGAGAGAAGTGTGGGATCGAAGTTTATTCTGATAAGATGAGATTAAGAGAGGGATGAGAAAAAGAGCCTCTACCACATAAGAGATAAAAAATAAAATAAAAACCTCCTAAAAGTAGAAAGAAGCAATAATAAAAAAGGGGAAATTAAGAAGCCATCGGATACAAAAATAGGACTAAAGACCAAAATATAAAGAGGAAGGAAATAGAAGCATGGAGGGGGAAAGAATGGAAAAAGAGCAAGGAGGAAAGACATAAAATATCCTATGGAAGGACATGTATAAATAAGTGGTACATAGAAAAATAAGTAAATAGACTATATATATATATATATATATATATATATATATATATATATATATATATATATATATATATATATATATATATATATATATATATATATATATATATATATATATGAGTAATAAAGGCACAAATAGAAGATATAAAGGTACAAAAACTTATAAGCAACATGAATAGATTTTATAAATGAATAAATATAAAAGAAAGAAAGAATATAAGGAATAACCACTCAAAATACACAAGGGATAAGAAAGAGTGGACAAAGGTTAAAGATTGAAAAATTATTCAATCTTTAACCCTGGTCCCTCTTTCTTATCCCTTGTGTATTTTGAGTGGTTATTCCTTATATTTTTTCTTTTATATTTATTCATTTCTAAAATATATTCATGTTGTTTATATGTTTATAAGTTTTTGTACCTTTATATTTATTTCTATCTGCATTTCTTCAATTTGTGCCTTTATTACTCATATATATATATATAATCTATTTACTTATTTTTGCTATGTACCACTTATTTATACATGTCCTTCCATAGGATATTTTATGCTTTTCCTCCTTGCTCTTTTTCTATTCTTTTCCCCTCCATGCTTCTATTTCCTTCCTCTTTATATTTTGGTCTTTAGTCCTATTTTTGTATCCAATGGCTTCTTTTATTTCTTTACCCGCCCTTTTTGATCTCAGGTTATTTTGTGCTATGATTTCATTTTGTCTGCCTTCCTTATTCTAATTTCCCTTTTTTCCTATTGCTTCTTTCTACTTTTAGGTGGTTTTTATTTTATTTTTATCTCTTATGTGGTAGAGGCTCTTTTTCTCATCCCTCTCTTAATCTCATCTTATCAAATTAAACTTTGTGCCCACACTTCTCTCTCTTTTTAAGGAACTATCTTTACAAACACATCTCACTATTTATCTTCTTTTCATCTTGATGATGGATCACAGAGTATTATCCAAAACGTTAATTCAAAAAAAGCAACACAGTAATAGCCAGAAGCTCTATATATTTTTGATATCATGGACTGTTGAAATATCATGTCTATAATAGTCTTGATCATTTCAAGCCACCTATTAGCATACTAAGAATAATAAATCTAGAACATCATATGGAAGAGTTGGTGGATCTTTTGGGTCTATTGGTATGGTTACCATAGAACTTTGAAACCTTAACTTGTTTGAAGTTTATTTCTAAATTCTATGAAAATGAACATAAAAACACAATGTAGATCATTAGAAAGAGTCATGCCTCCAATTGGGATGCCATGAGCAGGTTGAAATTTATTGAAGACCATAGACAAATTATGTTCCTATTACGAGCTACTTTATAAGTATAGATTTATATATCATCATCTCATTTTTCACACATCAAAACACTACCCAACATGTATTTTTTTTTTGAAATGAAGGTGTAATAATATTAGGAATATGAAGGTTACCATATAAAATCATGAAATTGTGTGAAAAGAGTAGCCTTTTTACTTCGTTTAATTTACATCTAAGTGCATACAATCAAAGTAAGTGTATATTTAAATGTATCATCATCTCATTTTCACACATCCAAACACTACCCAACATGTAAAATTTATTGAAATGAAGGTGCAATAATATTACAAATAGGAAAGTTAGCACATAAAATCATTAAATAGTAAGAAAGGAGCAATATTTTTCATTTAATTTACACCTAAGTGTCTACAATCAAAGGAAGTATAGATTTACATATTGTTAAGCTATCCATAGATGTTGTTCTCCTAATCATCGTTAGAAGATGCCTCTTATGGCAATAGTTTGTAATCACTATCATAGAGAAATATATTGATTTCAATTTAGATGGTGGATTTCATTGCATGAAGAGTTGAAGTGCCTAAATGTGCATGTAAACATTTGAATAACAATGTTATAGAGGGAATGTGGAGTTTGATATAGTAGTTGCAATGGATATGTTGTTCAAGCCATTGTTGTGTTTGGATTAGTTGATTATCTTCCATTTCATTAGCCTTTACTAACTTTAGAAATTGTAAACTAAGTTTTCCTATTAGATTGATGTTGTTGATAACAACTAGGTAGATGATCATTACCTTGTATATGAAATTTCCAAGAAAGAGATCACAAAGTTCTTGGTATAAGCTATAAGACCATCAGGTTAGATCTCAAATTTATATTTTGGAAGGTTCATTGTGCAAGATTCATCCTAACCTTATGGTCATATTTGAATTTGAATAGCTCATTATAAGAGTGATTTTACTCTCTCTAGGGCCTTGTCATATTCTTGTCATCTTATCTATAAGGACATAAGGAACTCGGAGTTCTACAATTTTGAGGAGCACTTGATCTAGTAGTAGATTGTGATCAATTGATAGGAAGTTTGAAACCCATGATTCTTCATCTTGGTACATGGTAATTAATATTAGACTGTAAGGTTTGTATATTGTCACCTACAGCATTGGAAAAACAAGTTATGCAATGTTGTGATTGTAAATGTGACAAAAGCATTTTTCCCAATTAAGATTACCTATAACATTGAATAAAGAAGTTGTTACATGGTGTGGTTTTAAATGTAATAGAAGTAATTTTTCAAATAAACACACTAAATAACTATGTCTTGGGGTCCAATGAAAATAGTTAGACATGTAATGCTTGGAGATCAAGTCTTATAGTAGCTAGTTAGAACAATATACAAATACATGAGTTCAATCACATGGAAAACAATACTTCAACCTAATATAATTGAGATTTGCCTTTACTTTTTTGTATTGAATAACCAAGTTGTGCATGCATGTGTGAATTGATTCACCCTTCCCATTTCCTTCAATGTTAACAAAAGTGATAGATGTATCAAGATTATGGTTGATTTGGCACCTAAAACAAACATTGGTCTATAAATGATTTGATATGTAAACCTCTAGACATATTGCTTAAAGTAAGCCATTGCTTTGTTGCTAGTTAGATGTTTATAATCTCAATAGAGATAACTCTAGTCCCAATTTCTATATGTGAGCTCTCCTTTAAAGAAATTCATTATCCTTTTTTCATTGCTTTAGGAATGTAGGCATAAGAGCACTTTTAGAGTTAGAGACCTCTATGACTATGTCAATGTTAAATTGAAATGTCTTTCTTGGATTAATCATAATGTATCACCTTAGCAAGTTAGGAATTTTATTGTGTGGTTGTCAAGTGACTTGGTTAATATACAATGCAAATAGAGGTAGACTAAAAATGGTTAACCTAACATTGGAAAAATATAATACAATTAATCCAAACAAAAGAATTATACAAAATGGCAAGGGTAATTTTCAACCCTCCTCTCCCATTTCCTATTGGTCAAGCATCTTTTTATTTACTTGAAGTGTTCCTCACCTTTTGTTTTTCTCTTTCTCTAGCTCCTCCAACATTTCATTTCATACATATATAGGTTTATGAAAACAATTCAATTAAACATCCATGTTATCATAAAATAAGTCTTTGAAAGATACCCCAATAGTGTATCTAAGCAACGATCTCCATTTGCACTCTATGCATCTAATTCTACAAAGCCGACATCATAGTCTAGATTGCCAAATATTCAAAACAGAAACAAAACCATTTTTTTTCTTTCTAGAAACTGATAACAAAACCTTGTTCCTTCATTATTAGTGAAAGTATGATATGGTGCACATTATTATAGTGCAAGCAGGTATTTTTCAAAAAATTGCATTTAGCATCACCAGTAATCTCCACAAGAACATTTTTGCCTATTTAAAATGATGCAAGTTCATTTCACATCTCTCACAACAATTTATCTTGCAACAATCTTGGAGATAAATTTTGTTACAATGTGGCATCAACACATACTTGCAGGTTCTTAACAACTCTAATAGTTGTTCTAGGGGACACATCTAACAAACCAAAAGCAATTTCCAACTTTTCATTATGGTGGTAGAGCAATAATTCTTTTTCCTCCTTTTCCACATCACTAAGTAAATGTCTTGAATTTGGAGAATACCCTATTGCATTCATCTCCTAAGCCAATTTCTCCAACTTTGCATAGATCTCTTGTGTAGATATGGATGCAATCTATCTCTTACACAAAAATTACATGCCATTTTATGGCCTTCAATCCAACTACATCCAAGGATCTTTTTAATTCCTTTTATCTTTTATCGATCTCCTTACCATTTGAACTTCACACCCACTACCCACTACTACATAGATGTTTGAAATCGAACATAAGTCACAACATTTTTAGGATCCAAATCAAAAAGCAATGTTGATGTAAATACTCCTAAGCCTATATCCATATGTGATATGGAGGCACCAAGAAAACACATCCACACAATCACCACAAGTTTAATTGGCATCTTAATGATAAAGTTTAAGGTGTCCTCAAGATACCCAACATAAGCAAGGAGGTCAACCATGCACACATAATGATCAATTATAGATGTAATGTAATAAAGGTTGTGATTGAAGTATGTACAACCCTCATCTACTAAACCTAAATGACTATGTGCACATAGAACACAAGCAAATCTTATAATGTCAGGGTATGTTCCAAAGTGCTTCATTAATTTAAACATTTTGAGAGTATCCTTGTAAAATCCATTTTGTGCATATCCTGCAATCATCTCATTCCATGAGACAACATTTCTTTGAGACATTTTATCAAACAGTTCACATGCCTTGTCTATGCTTCCACATTTTCCATACATGTCTACTGAAGCATTTCTAACTATAATATTTGACAAAAATCCCCCTTCCATTATGCTTTGATGGATGTCTGTACCTATTCTAAAGCTCTTATTTTGGCATAGTAATTGCCAATTTCATTTGGTCGGAAGTCTCTAAAGCTTTGTCAACAAATCCATTTGTTCATATCTTGTAATCATGGCATCCCATGAGACCACATTTATTTAAGGCATTTTGTAAACAATTCACGTGCCTTGTCTATGCTTCCATATTTTGTAAGCATGTCTACCAGAGGGGTTGCAACTACAACATCTGACAAAAGTCCTCTATCCTTTGTGCTTTGATGGATGTCCATACCCAATACCAAAGTTCCCATTTTAGCACAGGCTGGAAGTATGCTAGGAAATGTAAACTGATAAGGTTGCAGACCTATTTGTTGCATCTCATTTTTTATGTGATCAGAAACCTTACCATCATCCCCAAAACTTCTGCAATGCAAGAACTTTGACAGTGAGTTGAGTTATGCGCACTGGGTGGGAGAAACAATTTAAAAAAACTTAACTTTAGCGTATGCTGAAGTGCAATTGGAAATGGAATGGGAGTGTAGGAATAAATGAAAGTTAGATGGTGGTGGTTTTTGGTTTAGTTTAAACTCAAATCAACTAGATATTACATGAATTTCTTAATATTTTGAATATTACCGTGTTTTCACTGTAATTCTATTCTTTTGTGAAAAACAAAAGTAGGTATAGTTTTTGGTTTAGTTATGAGTCTAAGAGCAATCTATGTGTGGGCATTGGAAGATATGAATGAAAGAGAGGATGTGTATATCTACATCAATGTCTCCTCAGTCTCCTTGCATTTAAAACCTTTTGGATTGTCAAACATGCTCACCTCATTTTGGATTAGACTGATGGTTTACACATTTGGAACGAAGTAAATTTTGCATTAGAATGATGGTGATGGTGTTGACATTTGACATTGACATTGATTGAGAATCTCAAAAAAAATTTCTACAATTTAGAAGAAGAGAAGATTTGATTGAATGGCATATGCTAACAGTCTGCTTTTAATGCATACTCCAAAACTTTTGGATTAAACACTCCTGCCTTTACACAGTCTAATTTGGGATTGCCAACAAAAATTTAATTTAGACTATAGATGGTGTATTGGCAATGTGAATTTATAATTCACTATAGAGTAATATTGTGTGGCATTCTTAATTTAATGCCAAAAGATTGTAACTCAGATTGGTGGGTGAAATAGATAACAGGAATAAATGTTTTCCTTCTAGATTGTAGTTGGAGAGCATTTGTAACAGGATTAAATGTTCTCCATCTAGATTGTAGTTGCCACGAAGTGTGGTGCAGTCAGTGTGATTACCGTACTTGCAGTTTACTATATAAATCAGATATCCAAACATCTAGAAGATTTCCAATGTAAATGGCAAAGATGGTTCCTTTTAGATTTTTATTTGACATTAAATCTCATTACCTATTAGTTAGTCACCTCATTGTCTTGGTAGTTGCAGATGTCTTATCAAACCAAAGTACACTGTAAAGGTTACTGGTAGATATTGGCTTCACTTAATATGTTCATTGATTATCTTCATGTTCAAGGAAGTTTGACTTTTTAC
Source organism: Cunninghamia lanceolata (assembly GCA_027924645.1). NCBI lineage: Eukaryota > Viridiplantae > Streptophyta > Pinopsida > Cupressales > Cupressaceae > Cunninghamia > Cunninghamia lanceolata. The sequence continues at coordinate 14,639,338 of BSBN01000854.1, forward strand.
TACACTTTAGTTTCAAATTAGATCTCAAGCTCAGAACCTAACGTATCTCTTACCATTAGTTTAAATTGGTAATCATTTCATGGTTACACCGACATTGTTTAAACTAGTAATCATTTCACCATACGATGTTTGAATTACTTTAAAAGTTTTTAAAGTATTTCAATATACAACAAAGTCATGCAAATAAATGGAGATCCAACCACCAAAGAAATGATTTGTATGATATTTTATTATTCCTGCTGCTGCCAGGATTACTTATGCATCGCTTAGATACAATTTTTCCAACCCACTCAACCAATTGTTAAGCAGAATTAAAAAAAAGAGCAAAGACACTATAGTTTGTAATTTATTTATTTTATTCTAAAACTTGGAAAATGTTATTCATCTTGTTTTCTATTGGGCAAATCCTCAAACAGTAAGGGGATTTTTTTTTTAATATTTAAAAGAAAAATAATTCCGTGGAGGACAATTAGAATTGCCATTAATGAAAAAATACAATTAGAATTGTCATTAATGAAATATTTATTCATTATAAATGTATAGAGTACATGATGTGATAGAAATGTATCAAGACATTGAATGTTTTTGTAAAAAATCTTTGCTAAAATCTTCAAATTAATATGCCATGTCGAGAGCATTGTTATAGATATTTAGAATGAACTGTCTAAGAATGGAACCAACTTGAGACGCTGAGAACCAGTGGAGAAGCTGGTGAGAACCGGTGAAGAAGCTGCTAAGAACCTGAACTAGTGGTTGTTGAATCTCTTTGTGGACCTGCAAAATAAGGTTTGTAATCTGTTAACTCCCTAAATGTGATTTCAAATTTTAGAGATTACCAATGGAGCAACTATTATCTAATCATCTCCTGTTTACTAGATATATCTTTTTTTCATTAGAACCAATACCTTTTTTGAATTAATGTCTAAAATGATAGATAGATATTGAGACAAAAAGAGAGTATTTTATAGTATTGTATTTTACCTGCAAGAACCACATCTGGCAGCTTCACAAGGTTCAGTGATATCAAGTCAGGGACCAATAATCTGGAGGGTAAAAAGTTTAGGTAAAAACATAGGGCTTATTACAGAGTAAAAGGGTAATTATCGCAGAAAGTCAGATAGTAATAATTAAAGATTCACATGTCCATACGCTGTTAAGGGAAAAAAACACAGTGTATTTGTTGGATTTTTTTTCTAGTGTGTAGCAGAATTACAAAGCTGTCAATTGACAATGACAGGGTTAAGATATGACGGAATTACTACTCCATTCTTTCTTCCATTTTCACTTCGCCTAGCTTAGGAAATTCAATTTCAGCGAGATCTTTGCACACATTCATTAACAAACTCTGTTAATTTGAACAAAAAAGAAAAACTTAAATCTAATTTAAAATTGTTAAAAAACCATTCATTTTGAAGCAAATTTCGCACAAAATAGATCTAACATGAAAAGAGTTGTATAGAATGTAACCCTCGTGAGCTATTGCTGTGATAAAAATGTTGTAATGCGTTCGAATCCTCAGGGCTTCCGAAAATCTCTGATTTTTAATTTTTCATCCACAACCACAACACACCCATAAACTCAAATCAAATGTTCTTCAAATGTAATGCTGCAAAGCTTCATAGGTGTGCCAGCCAGGGTCTTTCGCATTCAAAAATTTTCACAAAATACACAATATTTCTCTAACGCCGCTAGAAAAAGCAATGGAGGTTTAGGGTTATCAGCGACTGCCATCCTGAAATAAGATTCAAGTGGAATAGATGAGCTTACCAATGTAAGGACAGAGATAAATGCAATTTCAAGCAAGGACGTGCCATCCAAATTACTCACAAATCTGCAAACAAAAGGGTGTTAAAAACAAATTGAAAGAAAATCAATGTTCCCGCATTTACATATAACCTCAAAATCTTGTTAGCATATACATTGTATTACATTGTTATGGTTCAGTCAGTTCAGTTTCAACTGTCAGTTATATGTAACCATATAACTATTGTAACTAACACTGTTAACTCCCTCTCATAGTTTATATACATGTTTTTATCTACAATTTGTTAGGAACCCGTGTTTAACCCTTCTCTTTACTTTGTTAGTATATTGTGGTTGGACGCATGTGCTTTGTAAGTCATCTTGTGAGTATATTGTATTATACCACATTGATGGGGAGTAATAGTTGTTTAGATTAGACTTAGTATATAAGTAAGTGTTGAAGCCAATGAAGGCATCCACGAGTTTATTGTATTGAGCTTGTTCAAAGGAGGTTGGCCCGTCAAAGTGGCTTACGATCAATAAATTCCTTTTGTGTTCTGATATTTCTATTATTTCATGCATTTTCATTATTTTGTTTAGGAGATTCCTCTCATCTGGTATCAAGGCACTTTCTTGGGCTCGTTGGGTGGAATTTCTGCCAATTTTTTTGTGCAGTGGCCTCTGGGCGTTGTGATTATTGTAGTAGTTCTTTTTTCTTTGCATCTTTATTATTCATTTCAATTGTAGGTTTGGATCATCGAATAATCCCTATCTGCCTAATTGTGGGAAGTGCCTAGGCATAGCCCTAAAACTCATTGTGAGGAGTACCACAAGAACCCCGAAGTAGCTGGCCCATTGAGAGGACCTGCCAGTGAAAAGGGCAATGCCCCCTACCTGATTGACTAGTTCCCATCTGTGAGGTAAACCAAGAGCTATCGTTTGTGGCAAAGTGGTTATCAGTTTTACCTGAGCTATGGAGTGAGGGGTACTGTCCCAATACGCAAGCCTTTAGACAACATTGGTAGCCAAACATACCTAGGGTCCATATGTATTGCCAGTTGATAAATCACAGATTGCATCTGTCCAGAGCCGTTACAGATCGTTTCCAGAAAAATAAAAAAAATCCCACCATAATCTAGTCTGAATATATGAGTTGTGGCATGAAGTTATTGCATCAACTATATTTCATAATATTATGAAGTTGGCACTTCTAAATCAGATAGAAGATGCTTGGACGATTAAGTTAGTACTTGATGTATAAAAAATAATAATAGTAGCCATAGTGGTTATTATAGATCACCCCACATCATTGATGTAGAAGAAGAAAATAAATGAAGACTTTAAAAAAACTTGATCTTTTGCAACAAACAAACTTGAGAATACATTTTCTAACATTATGGGTATATATTTGGACATCAAATATGTGGCCATACCACTTGAAAGACATGACCTTAAATTCTGAAATGGCCCCTTTCTCATTAATACAAACCTCAATTCAACCCTTCCAAGCATATCACACCACTCGCAGATACCTCCACAAATGTTATATGCAATAAGTATGCTTTACAAAGTTATAAAATATACATAGATCTAGGAAAAAAGAATCATTGATTGCTTTGTATCTATACGGAGCCAATTGAAGCACAAAATTTCAGCAATGACATTTAAGATGTAACCAATTAAAATTAGTTTTATAAACCATACCCTCTTCCACATTTTAACTACAATGAAAAAGAAGCAAGATTCTATGCTTCCTTTTTTAAATTAAAAGATTAGCTATAAGTGGCTATAAGGGTGCCTCATTCACTAGGATATGTTACCGAAAGAATTTAATTTTTTTACCCACTTTGTGAGATTATAATTGATATTTCAATACATCCTCATGACTAGAAAACCATGTCTAAAGTGTGGTTCTTGAGCACATGAACATCGTAAACATTAGTTCTAGACTAAATTGTTCTTTGCATAAGGGGGATTGTCATGGTTTCAAATTGCTTAAGAAAGCTAAATACAATAGTAGCACAAGAGTCTTGCATGTGTACAAGTGCTATTCTGAAATATATTTTTGAGCATGTTTAAAAATGTGGTCACTAAAATATTTATAGTAGATTTGAGTTTATCAAATTCCAAAATTGTATTATTGAGCAAAGGTTGTAGGGATGGTTGATTATAAGGCCCAAGTGAGGGTGCTAGGCTTTCTATCGAAAATGAAACCTTTCAGAAGGAATCTATGACATGTGGCCTAGCACCATAAATCAAATTTAAGTCTAAAAACAAATTCTCTTCAAAACATAAATATATAGCATTAAAGACATCTTTAGTTGGAAATTGGTTTGTATGCAGTGTGATGATTTGTATAGTTCTTTTGGATCAGATTGTTTTACTTGTTTGAAACTTAGAAAAAGTACAAAGTTTGTTCCAGAAGTGTTGTAGAAATTAAGGATATCATTTGACTTTGATAATATTGTCTAAATGAGGGGAAAACTAATTATGGACATGAGAAAAAGTTGTAAGCAAAATATGTGTATCCTTGTATTAATATAGCTGTGATGACATATTCGGTATTACCATTATCAATGTCAAAACAATGTTCATATATTAGATATTGCCATTATCAATGTCAATACAATATTCAATGTCAAAACAATATATTGGATATTGCTACAACAACATCAATTAGGAAAGAATAAAGAATACCCTAATGAATTTTAAGGTGTGTATCAAGACATTGAATGTTTTTGTAAAAAATCTTTGCCAAAATCTTCAAATTAATATGCCATGTTGAGAGCACTGTTATAGATGTTTAGAATGAACTGTCTGAGAATGGAACCAACTTGAGAAGCTAAGAACCAGTGGAGAAGCTGGTGAGAACCAGTGAAGAAGCTACTAAGAATCTGAACTAGTGGTTGCTGAATCTCTTTGTGGGCCTACAAAATAAGGTTTGTAATCTGTTAACTCCCTGAATGTGATTTCAAATTTTAGAGATTACCAATGGAGCAACTATTATCTAATCTCCTCCTGTTTACTAGATATATCTTTTTTTCATTAGAACCAATACCTTTTTTGAATTAATGTCTAAAATAATAGATAGATATTGAGACAAAAAGAGAGTATTTTATAGTATTATATTTTACCTGCAAGAACCACATCTGGCAGCTTCACAAGGTTCAGTGGTATCAAGTCAAGGACCAATAATCTGGAGGGTAAAAAGTTTAGGTAAAAACATAGGGCTTATTATAGAGTAAAAGGGTAATTATCGCAGAAAGTCAGATAGTAATAATTAAAGATTCACATGTCCACACGCTTTTAAAAGAAAAAAAAACACTGTGTATTTGTTGGATTTTTTTCTGGTGTGTAACAAAATTACAAAGCCGTCAATTGACAATGACAGGATTAACATATGATGGAATTACTACTCAATTCTTTCTTCCATTTTCACTTTGCCTAGCTTAGGAAATTCAATTTCAGCAAGATCTTTGCACACATTCATTAACAAACTCCGTTAATTTGAACCAAAAAAAAAAAACTTAAATCAAAGTGCTTTCCTGGGCTTGTTGGGTGGAATTTTTGCCAATTTTTTGTTTTGCAGTGGCCTATAGGCGATGTGATTATTGTAGTAGTTCTTTTTTCTTTGTATCTATATTATTCATTTCAATTGCAGGTTCAGATCATGGAATAATCCCTATCCGCTTAATTGTGGGAAGTGTCTAGGCATAGCCCTAAAACTCATTGTGAGGAGTACCACAAGAACCCTGAAGTAGCTGGCCCATTGAGAGGACCTGCCAGTGAAAAGGGCAACACTCCCTACCTGATTGACTAGTTCCCATCCATGAGGTAAACCAAGAGCTGTCGTTTGTGGCAAAGCGGTTATCAGTTTTACCTGAGCCATGGAGTGAGGGGTAATATCCCAATACACAAGCCATTAGACAACATTGGTAGCCAAACATACCTGGGGTCCATCTGTATTTCTAGTTGATAAATCACAGATTGCATCTGTCCAGAGCCGTTACAGATCAATTCCAGAAAAATAAAAATAAAAAAAATAAAAAAAAACCTACCATAATCTAGTCTGAATATATGAGTTGTGGCATGAAGTTATTGCCACAACTACATTTCATAATATTATGAAGTTGGCACTTCTAAATCAGATAGAAGATGCTTGGACGATTAAGTTAGTACTTGATGTATGAAAAATAATAATAGTAGCCATAGTGGTTATTATAGATCACCCCACATCATTGATGTAGAAGAAGAAAATAAATGAAGACTTTAAAAAAACTTGATCTTTTGCAACAAATAAACTTGAGAATACATTTTCTAACATTATGGGTATATATTTGGACATCAAATATGTGGCCATACCACTTGAAAGACATGACCTTAAATTCTGAAATGGCCCCTTTCTCATTAATACAAACCTCAATTCAACCCTTCCAAGCATATCACACCACTTGCAGATACCTCCACAAATGTTATATGCAATAAGTATGCTTTACAAAGTTATAAAATATACATAGATCTAGGAAAAAAGAATCATTGATTGCTTTGTATCTATATAGAGCCAATTGAAGCACAAAATTTCAACAATGACATTTAAGATGTAACCAATTAACATTAGTTTTATAAACCATACCCTCTTCCACATTTTAACTGCAATGAAAAAGAAGAAAGATTCTGTGCTTCCTTTTTTAAATTAAAAGATTATCTATAAGTGGCTATAAGGGTGCCTCATTCACTAGGATATGTTACTGAAAGAATTTAATTTTTTTACCCAATTTGTGAGATTATAATTGATATTTCAATACATCCTCATGACTAGAAAACCATGTCTGAAGTGTCGTTCTTGAGCACATGAACATCATAAACATTAGTTCTAGACTAAATTGTTCTTTGCATAAGGGGGATTCTCATGGTTTCAAATTGCTTAAGAAAGCTAAATACAATAGTAGCACAAGAGTCTTGCATGTGTACAAGTGCTATGCTGAAATATATTTTTGAACATGTTTAAAAATGTGGTCACTAAAATATTTATAGTAGATTTGAGTTTATAAAATTCCAAAATTGTATTATTGAGCAAGGGTTGTAGGGATGGTTGATTATAAGACCCAAGTGAGTGTGCTAAGCTTTCTATCCAAAATGAAACCTTTCAGAAGGAATCTGTGGCATGTGGCCTAGCACCATAAATCAAATTTAAGTCTAAAAACAAATTCTCTTCAAAACATAAATATATAGCATTAAATACATCTTTAGTTGGAAATTGGTTTGTATGCAATGTAATGATTTGTATAGTTCTTTTGGATCAGATTGTTTTGTTTGTTTGAAACTTAGAAAAAGTACAAAGTTTGTTCCAGAAGTGTTGTAGAAATTAAGGATATCATTTAACTTTGATAATATTGTCTAAATGAGGGGAAAACTAATTATGGACATGAGAAAAAGTTGTAAGCAAAATATGTGTATCCTTGTATTAATATAGCTATGATCATGTATTGGGTATTGCCATTATCAATGTTAAAACAATGTTCATATATTAGATATTGCCATTATCAATGTCAATACAATATTCAATGTCAAAACAATATATTGGATATTGCTACAACAATATCGATTAGGAAATATGTATATCGATATAAATTTACCTGACTATAGTTGTATTGCCAGGAAGGCATGGTGGAGAGCATGAAAGGGCTTCAAGAGGATATCTTTGTGATGAATTAAAAAAAAAATTGTAGTAACATAAATATGAAAAAATATACATTGAAACCATGGACCACCCTGCCAGGAAAGTTGCCCTAAAAAAAATCAAAACAAAACATAGATTTTATTTGTTTTTTAACAACTTATCAACTAGAATCATTTTAAAGATGCTAAGACATTCCCATAACAACACTATGCTTCAATGTCAAGTGTCCCCTTCCTCTCATATGACCCATCACATTATTTGCCATTTTTACACTCCATACTCCCTTGCTTATCAAAATATTCATAGAGAAATGTCCATGCCCTATTCCAAAGCTCCCGTATTGGCACAGTCAACAAACATGTATGTTGGAGGATGTCATTTTTATTCATTTCAATGAACCTATCTACAAAGCTATGTCTTTTTTGAGAATTTAGGAATTGGTTATAATCAAAAGTGTACTCAGGTTGGTTGGGGGCCTCGCTATCATTGTCATTGTCATGAGGGTGTGATGGCCCTCCAACATGGGGTGGAAGGTCAAAGGAAGGAGTGGGTTCTCTTCATTGAACTCCAACCTCAACTTGTCTTGTTGCCTTGTAATAGGGGACATGAAAGAAAGTGTTAAGGACATGGTTTGGGAGGGTTAATTTTGTTTTGATTTGGACCTTTGGTCTTAGCTAAGGATTGATTCTTTGGATGGGGGACCTTGGATTTGGGGGACCTTGGATTTCTATCAAATTCTCCAAAAGGGAACCACTTTGGAAAACGACTAGGATAATTGTGTTTTTGGATGATCAACATTGGATGATTTGATTTAGATAGTAAAGTGGGATGATAATTCCCAAGGATATCCAAAAGATTGGATTAAAATATTTAGATTGATTGGGTTGGATTTTGGGATGAGTGTTGTTGGAACCTAAGAGTATCCTAGGGTTTAAAGGATAATTATGGGATAGTTAGAGTTGTGGATAGGATAATTGATTGATCTAGACAATGTTAGGGAACTTAGACTATTGGATAGTCAATCTTTGGATCATTACAATAATTGTTGATTGATTTGATTTTGGGGCCTAATGATGATTAGGGTCCCAAGGGTGGATTGATGATGATTTGATTTTTTGGAGTGTAAGGATGATTAGGGTTACAAGGATAAATTAATTTTGAAGGCCTAAGGATGATTAAGGCCCCAAGGATAAATTGATTTTGTTATGTGGTTTAGGGATCCAAAGGTGATTTTAAAAGGGTCCAAGATGGATTTTTGGTTTAGGATATCCTAAGGAGTGTGAGGGTGATTTGGAATAGAAAGGTGATTTGGGGATGGTAGGATTCAGGGTGTTGGGACTAGATTTTCTTAAGGATGAAGGGGTTTAAATGTTGGATCAAGGGTTGGGGATTTGAAAGGATGCAATGATTTGGCTTGAGATGGAGTTGTTTCAACTTGAGGAAATGATTTGATGATATAGAATGTTCAAGAATTTGAAGGTTTGATAGGTTAAGGGTCCTTGGATTCAAAATTTTTCATAGGATCTATGTTTAAGCAAGGTAATGTTATGAATTTGGGAGATTAGTTTGGTTTAAGGTTTGCAGGCAAGCATGCGTCTTTCATAATAGAAAGCAAATTAGACACATCAACAACCTAGATTAGTAAACAGGGTGTGTATACAATTGTGGGCCCACCTTGCTACCTTTATTTAGTCACAACGTGCAAGTCCCAAGATGAGTAAACTAACCAATTTTGATCACCCTAGATCACTCAAAAGGTCGGAGGGGAGAGCATGCATGACATGCACATCTAATTCTAAAGGGCATAAACACTTGCATCTTGTGAGTAACTTTCTAGGCTAACTGCTTACCGATGCATTACAAGTATATCCAACTAATAGTCTTAAACAAGACTTTATGAGCTTCTAGGGTTGTCCTCAATATACACTAGGTATGCAATGCTAATGTTCATGAATGGGAGCCCATCTACAAGCATGTGTTCATAGGTGAACCCAATCCCACTTCACCTTGACTCCTTACAAAAAGGGGTACCAAGGATGTGCTAGACATGATGTTGACTCCTTTGAGGTACAAATTTCACTCTCCCCCTTTGTATACCCCACCAAAACACATGACTTAGGTCATCCACTAATGTGATGAAATCCTTAGGTAGGCCTCTAAAGGGAAAGAATTCCAAGTTCTTTTAATTCCCAAGATCGCCTTGTGATGTGAGGGAAGAGAATACACAAATTGGATTCTTCGAATAAACAAAAGTGAGCCAAGAGGTGTTTTTGATCCCTAAGATCACCTTTCAATGGGAGGGGAGAGCATACACACTCGCTTGGTCCACACAAGAACACCAAACAAGTTTAATAACCTTAGAAATTAAAATGTGTGGTGTAAAAATCAATGTCTTTAAAGGTTTTTTTTATTCCCAAGGTTACCTTTTGGCACAAGGAAGAGTATACACACACCTCGAAACACACCAAATGCACCAAACAAAGTTAATTTTAAGATCCCAAGAAAGATGTGAAACTGACACACAAGTAAGGTTCTAATGAAAGGTCTTCTTCAAGTGAACCTACAAGAAACTTGTTGGTAGTATGAAATTTTAGGGCTTCTACCAATGAACCTACAAGTGGTTAGTAATCAAATCACAAGATAATACAATCCATAAGCAAAGGGATGTTAGCAAAAATGACCAAAAATAATGCTAGAAAATATATAGGAATGCACAGATGCTAGGACATAGAGCACAAATGCCACGCACAACACAAAAAAAGTAGACCTAGAAGGTAGAAAGTACAAATTATGCATATATGACATAGGAAATGCACAGGTGCCATAAAGGTGTGGAATTTGTGCAAATGACACGTAGCATGTTGTCTATGCCTGAATGGACCTGGATAAAGCTAAAAATGCAAAAAATAGTCCAAAAGCACTCAAAACCTTGCAAGAAAAAGTTTAGCCAAGAGTTCCAAGGACACAAAAAAGTAATACCTACAAGTCAATCTCAGTGCCAAAGAAAGATAAAGATAGTAAAAAATTAAAACCTTATAGAAGATAAATTTAGTAAAAACCTAACTAAATGATTGATAAAAACCACCAACAAAATGACCAAAAAGCCCTAAGAAGGACTAAATGACATAGAGGATGACATTAGATGACCTATAAAACTCGAACACCTACAAGGAAATAGAGTTAGTACCATGGAAATGCATAAAATGTAGGATTTCTACAGATCGGGGCACATGTACCTCAGGACTGACAAACTGCTTGTTGTTTGCACTGAAAAGACCCACATGCATGCAAACACAAAAATTACTCTGAAAATCACTCAAAATCCTACAAGATAAGAGTTATCCAAGACCTAAAAGAACATAAACAAGTGTACCCTGCAAGCCAAGGTTAATGCAAAAGATTTATAAAGCTACAATCTTGAAAAAGGATAATTAAAATCTAACAAAGAGAAAATCTCACAAATCTTAGCTAAAGATAGGTAAAACAACCAACAAAATGATGAAGAAACTCTAAGAAGACCAAGACAACATGAGGAGAAATGTTAGAGGACCCCCAAAACCTAAAAACCTACAAAGAAATAAGGTTAAAAACATAAAAATGCCTAAACTTCAAGGACGCTATGGGCCAGGGTGCAAGCACTATGGGCACAAGCACCATGAGACTGACAAACTATGTGTCATTTGCATTGAAAGGGGTCAAACAGGCCTCAAAAAAGGCAAAAATACCATAGGTACTTGCACATATGTCAATAAATAGGGTGGAAATGTTTTAGACCTTGAAACATGTCTAAGAATGTCGATAACCTACAAAAACACACAAAAAACACTGAAGGAACAAAGGATTAGTATGGGACAAGTGTCCAAGTGGGTGTGCCAGAAATGTAAAGGTCGTGATTGGATTAAAACAATGCAAGCAAGACAAAAGCAATGTAAAGAAGCTCACAATCAAAATCTAACACCTACTTTCAGTTTGAGCAATAATGAAAACTAAACTATAATGCAACTTGACATAGAAAACAAACACATTATACCTCCATTATTATTGTAGATGGCTCCAAAGATCAAATTGATATGCTAAGATGTAATGTGGATGCTCAAGAATTAGGATATTACTATGAGAATGCATGATGAAATCTTTTGGATAAGCCTCCTTAAATAGACTTTCCCATGGGATAATAGATGGTTGTGATTGAAAGATGAAATCAATAGTTGGGATTGATTTCATGAGGATACTCATTAGCCTTGTGACAAGTGGCATTATGAGAGGCCTCATTGAAGATGGAGGGTCAGGATTACCTTAAAGTGTAGGATGAAAGGGGATAAAAACATGTGGAAGAAGGTGAATATTGCAAGTGGATGGTGGGGATAGAAGGATGAAATCAAGGGTCAAGATTAACCCATGTAATATGCTCACACGTGTGAGAAAAGAGTGGGGGAAAGTGGCATGTGTGAAAATAGAGGGTACACGTTGATTTTGGCATTTGAAATTGATGGTGGAGATTAAAAGATAGTCTTTTGGCTTTTTGTGGAATGAGGTGGAATTTTTAATTAGAAGAATTGGAGAGTGCATGATTAATTAGACTAAGGTTAATCAATTGTGTGTATTTAATTAATTAACCTTAGAGATGGGAATAAGGGTTAATTATGACATGGAGGCATAATTAATTAGGTTAGTCATATTAATTAATTATGACATTAAATTAGTTGCATGGGATTAAATGGAAGAAAATGGTTAATTTGGGAATAATTGTGGGAAATTGATGAGGTGAATTTGGGGTGACTACAATAGCCTTTATGGACATATTTCACTTTATGCTAAATGACAACCTTTCTAAAATGAGTTTTACCTAAGTTATTACCACTATGTAAGATCCACGTGTTGTAGCTTCTGCGGAAGGGAAAGAGAAATGACAGAATAATGCTTTGTAAATCTTAACACACAAACATTACTTTATAAGTAAGTTTGATGCACTATACAATTCTGAAAGGTGGTAGAAAATAATAAAGAGGGGATGGTGTTTAAATTCCTTTCAAGTTAGTTTTAATGGAAACAAGTTTGCATGCTTTGAGTAGTTGGGCTTCATTTCCAAAATGTGCTAGTGTGAAGATATAATGAATTTCATTTGATTTCCTAGTTTACTCTGCATATATGATTTCCCAACATCTAGAAGATTTTCTATCAAAAATCAAAATAAACAAACTACCTATTTGGCGTTAAATTTGTCACATTTAAATTCTAACTTAAATTGCCAAATATTTTTAGTGGATAGTTGGCATACTAGTTTGTCCCATGCACTCCACATAAATATGGCCACATTAGAAAACAAAAAGTAGAAACACAAGGAAACATAGAAGAGTTAGGTAATTTCATAATTAGAGTGTAGAAATTCCTCCACCCATCTGATGAGAAAAATGATTCTGCATTTGTGGCCAATGACTTTTTCTCCAAATGGGCCTAACAAATCATGCTTTACCACCTATGTCCAACAAGTGAGGCAACAATTTCTGCATCTTTACTATGTGACCCAGTTCTAAGCAGACCTTCCCATCCTGACCAAAAATCCATGTCATCAAGAGAAGTTATTTACAAGTTTGTCTGTTAGCAGTGTATAGAGTGGACATAGCAAACTTCTTTTGTTGGATCTGAGTCTTTTGGCTTGCCACCAAATATCAACACCTCATAGACATATGGTCCAAAACTCAAATAAATTTAAAGGGGTTATTTATTGTTAGTTGGTTATGGAAACCCAAGTGGGCTAGCTTGATTTGTCTTGGAGTGATCAATTCTTTTTTGTTTTTTATTTATTACCTGTTTGAAAAAATCAATGGCTAAGATCAATTTCATAGCGTTCCTTTTAATTTTGACCATCGATCTATGTATTTCATGTAGTGCTCCTCACTAAGGGAATGCCTACCGGTGTAAAACTTACATTAAAAAATTATATTCATTCAAATGGTTTTATCTCATTTATTATGCATTTCTTCTAAGTATGGCAATCATAAATAAATTTAGAAAGTATCATACCATTCCATAAAGTACAAACAATAACATGTTTTGACATCATCTACTAGCTCAAAAGTTACAGTTACACTTAATTCACATTTTTGTTCAATGATGACAAAATGCAACAAATTAGCTAAATGAAATGTGTTTATTTATGTGAAGACTAAATAGATTTCTTATCTCCATCTAAATAAATTTAAATTCAATAGAGAGATAAACGTAAGTTCAAGATCTTATTGATTCCCCATCTTTTATGACTATTTAAATAAGATTATTTTTAAAATGTAATAAATTTAAGGCCAAGATATTTTCCATAAGTCCAAATATGGATTTATTGCAACATGACAAGGTTCCATGTCACAATCATGTATTTATTGAAAATTGTATGGTCAAGGATTGTTTGATGGTAGTCCTTTTAATCTTCACCATCAATGTATGTATTTCATCTTACAGAAATCACAAATCTAATCCCAAGCAGCTCGGGCTTTGGGACCAAACCAAAATAGGTGGTTGAAAATCTCCTACTTTCCATAAAATGGATAGAAATGATTGAAAATGCCCAACTGAGTTAACCTATTACTAACAAAAAGACCTTGATAGAGAATACACCAAGCAAAATCATGGGTAAGCTTTGGCTCAAGGAGAGCTGACCAAATAGTCTAAAATCTATAGTGCCACGAGCTCAAAAAAGACTCAAGTAACCATCTATGATTCAATTTTGAAACCATATAAAGGTATGGAAAAATCCAAGTATATCCCTTGCATGTTCTATAATTCAGAAATGATATATATAATCATTTATAATATTTCCACTAAGGATTGAAACTTCTCACCCTAATTTTGTGAATGATATGGGGAGAAATGACCTCAATAATAGTTTGGAATGACTCAAAATTCTAAACAAAAAACATGTACTTTAATTTGTCCTTTGGCCAAGGTAAAAGACTCATGGCAACCTTAAAGAAAATATCAAGCAAAGACTTGATTCCTCTATGATAGAATTTCAAAGTACACACCCAAGGAGTCTTAGAGAGGAGTCGATCTCAACAAGAAATTATAGGAGACCACTATGTTGATTAATAGAAACACCATTTCAAAAGTCATTTCCATCACACAAAAACCCTAGCTTAATATCCTCCCAAGATTTCCATATGCTTTTGATGACAAAAATGTCGTGTATCTAGATAGGATCCTTCATGATAAAAATATTGTGAAAACCAAGTCCCTTCCAATCTTGTCACCCATTGGCCACCCCTATAGAAATGCATTGCCTAATCAAGACCTTCCATGCTTTATTTCTTTATAGGGACTTGATAATCCATTTAGAACATAGAGTTATACCTTTTTGTTGGATAGAAATTAAGACAAGCCCACCAAAGTCTTGAGGAAGACAACAAAACTTCTAGACTACTCAATGAAATCATTTGCCTTGGTCATTTAGGAACCTCATCTCAGGAGTTTTTCAAGATTTAGATACAAGGATTTGGAAGGAAACCAACAAGAGGAGTAATAAACATGTGTAGCAATAAGGATTTTAGAACACATTGGAAATTTCCCTACTAAAGAAAGAGTCTTAGTAATCCAATAGGCTAATTTTTCTCAACTCTAGAAATGACAACTTGTCATAAAGAGGAAGGAGAAGCCTAAGAAATAGGGATTCCTAAGAATTTGAACATTTCCCCATGATCAACCCACTTCCAACCATAGGAATTGAGCCAAGTAGTCTTGGTTGAGAAAAATTTCCTATAGCATTTTTTGCCACTATAAATGCTTGACCCTAAAACTTTGCAAAAAATGACTAGGCAATCTAGTCATTCTAACGACAAGGACATGGCTCCAAATTCTAGACACATAAGATGTTTCCCATCATGGCTTCATGAGTTAGTAAGGACATGTTTTAGAAAGAATGAGTATTTTTTTCATTTGGTTTAAAAGGACAATGTTTGGTAGATGTTCAACAAGCAATGATAAATACTAATAAAGGAAAAGAAAGATTAGGCTATCATTATGGCCCTATCAATTCATTTGTAAACTCTATTATATTCGACGCAAATATTTCTCGACATATACATGTAGGTTGGTTATGACAATGACCAAACTTGGAACCAAAAAACCCCAATTTATTGTGCATGTAGTATCAAGTCTCTTTTGTCAACTATCCAACACATAGGCAAAGTACCACATTTATCATTTGCTACTTCCACCATATTAAAATTATGTGTATAACACAAGTGATTACAAGAACTAAATTAGTAATCCATCTCCAAAGAGATATTTCAACATTACTAATAGCATAACAATTGATTACTCCAAAAGAATGATAGTCAATATTAAAAAGAGCACATAAAACCTTGTTATTGAGGTCACATCCCTAGTCAACTAAATGCAACTATCATTTACAATATGGAAAAGTAACCATACCATCATGACCAACTTCATGATTACCACACAAAAATGACTTGTTGGCCATATGACATGACAAATGTAACAAAAAAATTAACTTCTTGCAAACAGAGAATGTTCAAGCCTAAAAATATTTATCGAGTGTGTTGCATGTAATATATTTCAAACCTTAAAATTTATAGGAGACAAAATCCATTGAGGATAATCAAGAGACATATCTTCACTCTCTAGAAGGGTATTTAAGCTACCCAATCGAATTGTTAGTTGATTATGCCTTCTTTTGTTAGGAACATACTCACCTTCCTCTAAATGCTCAGTCATACTACACAAATATCATGGAGCCACTAGAGGGGAAGAGGAGGGTGAGGGAAAAAATATTCTAGTTGAGAAGATAAAATATAGGCTAAAAGTGGAGCTCTTGTAAACTTTTATTTTCTTATTAGATGATTCTCCACTAGAGAGAGCAATCTTTTACCATGTCCTAAGGCTTTGACACCACACAAACTTAATTTTTTTTGGTGGAGCACCATTAATAGTTGAGTTTTTAGGTGGAAACCCACCGTTAAGTTATCATTTCAGTTATTCTTATGGTCAAGGAGTGAACTTACTATGAGGAAAAGCAAGATGACAATATCTAATCTTATGATCAAAGGACTGGCACTTGTAATAGGTGTTTCAAGTATGTTAAGATACATGACGCACTAGATGTGTCTCATCTATTCAATTTAGATATCAACCAAATCCTTCATATCACTAAATAGATCAATCTCAACATGAACATATTTTCATAGGCAAGCTAAGAAAAACTTATTCGACTTGACACAAACAACATTATCTAAAGAAGCAACTAATTTAAACAAAAAATTCCAACATGGAAAAGTAATCTAGGAAATTCCACCCAAACATAGTCATGATGATCTCTCTCCATGAATACTACAAAGCCTTGAGTCTAGGTCATGAAACAAGAAGAGACACATAGACAAAACCAAGGGTCATGTTTGAGATTGACTTTCAAATGGTTAGTTTTAGCAAAGAAAAAGAGAAAAAACCCTTTCATACAGTTTTTGATAGCATCAAGGTGGACTCCATATAGGACATAAGATAAATTCACCCATTCTTTAAGCATACTTTCAAGGGAAATCCTCCCAACAAAGTATCCTATTAAAGTAATTTATAGACCATCTACAAGCACTATCAAATTTTGACATAAGAGGGAACATATCTAGAAGTGTTTCAGAAGAAATACCTCATGAAATAACTTGGTACAATAAACTTCTTGGGTCATTTTTGTAATGGATCCATCTTCATGCATTATCAAACTATTACCAACAATAGCTACTAGATTTATAAAGTTTTATAACATTTAAAAGAGAAATGAATCTGTAAATGTGAAAAACTAAAAGACCTCACAGTAAATGCAAAAGTAATGAAGATCATGTTCCAAAAAGTAGCATGACAAAAAGAACAATAGAAGCTAACAATAAAAACTAAAACCTAAAACTTTGGTAAAGCCCTCTCCTCAATTATTATAAATGAAATGTAAGCATTGTAAACAAGGGTTGCATTGTGGTTGGAGTCCCTACCACATGCTATTAGAATAGATTGCAATGATAATTGTAGGTGACAAATAGAAGGCACACTATTTTGGTGATGCTTGTAACTTTTGAACATAGAATTTGAAGACATGTATAGTAGAAGAAGAATGTAGAGTTGTTTATTGTAGTTAGCACCTAGGATTTATCTATGTCTACATGGATCCAAATGAGACACAAAATTGTACCAATGAGATTTAACACACAAATATAACCCATATAAACTCTACTAGCTTAGCAAAAAATTTATTGGCATATGACGTGTTTTCTATGCTTGGTTTTCAATATTTATTTTTTAATGTTTAACACATCATAGCCCATCTCAAGCCTAAATGATAGAAATTCACTCTCATGAAATGCAATGATTGTTGTACATGAACAAAATGGACTTGTTGAGAAATTGTTAGAAGCTTCAAGCTACTCACCCAAAGCAACAAATGTAGTTTTATTGAAAAAAACTTTCAAAAATTTGTAGCAAATACATTTGACAACTGTAATTTCAATATCTACAACCTTTGCATGTGCTTTTACAGTTTGCATACACCATTTTTGCATACACTACAATCATTATACTTCATGAAGTTAGAATTCTTTGAGCCATTTTACAAAACAATTCACATTTATTGTATATGTTTTTACATTTTGCAAACATGTCCACCAAGGTACTTTTAACCACAATATGTGACACAAATCGAGTTTTGATTATGCTATGATGGATGTCCATGCCCTTTTCCTAATCTCAAGTTTTTCCATAAACTTTTTCTACCTTGTATAGCTCCCAAGGCATGTAGGTTATATACATACTCAAAATCAATGTAACTACATGTTTTTCTTTGCTGGATTTGTGTGGATAGGTTGGATTTAGCAGAAGGGTTTGCTACATGTTTTATTCTGTGTAATCTTCCTTGTCTTTTTAAAATGCTATTTTCTAAACCCCACAAAAAAAATGTTTCATTATGTTCTAATAGACATTTACTATGCTTTGATGAATATCCATGCCTGATGGAAACTATTTCACACCTACCCTCTAATAGTAAAATGATGGCAACCCGGATAGGACAATGTTGACAGGAAATTCCCATACTCGATTTAGTGATAGGAACTCTCTAGATTAGAATCAATGACAGGAAATTTCAAATTAGAATCAGTGACAGGAACCTTAAATGAAACTAATTACAGTGACAGGAACCTTCTAGTGATAGGAACTCAAACAAATAAATGAAATACAATTTGACAAGAATGTCTCAGCATTCAAGTGATTGAAATTTGATTACAAAAACTATGTTAACAAAAATCTTTTATTCAAATTTAGTATTAGACATGAGTACAGAGACAACACAATCATCTATTCTTAGCCTTATCAGTCTTTACACAATTTGATATACCTTGGCTTTCAATCCCTCAGCCCAATTCCCAAAGCTCTCCTCTCTTTCTATTTTGATCCTCCTTTTCCCTTCCCTGATAGCGACCTCCAACTAGTGGTTCCTTCTTTGCCTCGTGCCTGTTATTTGTTGTTGGCAGTTTTTGTTCACATCTCTCCTTTCACAGGTGGGAATTTACTCTACCCTTCACAATGGTGAACTCCATTTTCCTTAGCGTTGGCTTATCTCTTTTCCACTCTCTTCACAGTCCCCTTGATCCTCCTTTGTTCATCCTTCTTCCTTGACCATTCGAGGTTCATACTTGCTAACTAGCCTCCTACTACCACTGGTAGTTTTCCAACCTCCTCTCTTTTTCCCTCTATGGTGACAAGAATCCACACATCCATTTCAAATGGTGGCGATGACAACTACCAACAACCCAAACATCCTTCTTAACCAATATATAACCACCTCTAAGAGTTTGATACAACCAACAATGTGAGGAGAACAAATAGCCCCAAAATGCCAATAATCACTTAACAAAAACTAAAACAACAACTAAACAAAAACCAAAGTTTGATAATACTGCTACATCAGGCTCCTTGGGAGACAAAAGAAAGCATGTGCTCCTGCACATGAGGTTAGCATTAGAAATATTCCTCGTGGTTCTTTTCTTCTGCTTCTTCCAACATCGTTCTAGAACTAGTATCATCTTTCTCTAGTATCACTGCACACCTTCTACCTTTACACTCATGGATTTACAACCATTGTTTACCATCCTCCCCTAAGGTCTCCTTGCCCAATCATTGATAGAAACAAATTTATGGAAATTAAAGATTTCCATATCTTTAAACTCATTCACCCCATCCATTTGTCTTTTAGCTGCATCAAAATCATCGACATTCTTATATAAATATGCACTTACTATCCTATACTCTTCTGCATGTTCTGGAACTTTTATCATCTCAAATGGAAATAAAACATCTTCTTCACAATTTGCCAAGAAATTTACCTTTTGATCATGTGTGATAATGTTCAACTTCCCACCTTTATCATCCTTGGTTTTACCATTCACATTACAACCCACAACAGCTACACTAAAATCTGCATATACTTCTCCATACTTGTTCCCAGACTTCTCAACATTCGACATAGCAAATGAAACAATATCCTTACTTAAGACCAATAAATTTACCTCTTTCTTTTTCACTACAATAGCTTCTTTATCATCAGCTTCCAACTTCATCTTTGTATCCTTCGCTGCCCCATTTGTCTTCATACCTTCACTAGCAAGTTTCTCCATCCACTCATGTTCTATTGCTAAAAATTGTTTCCACAAGTCTTCTGCACTTGCTGCTCCTTCAAATTCCATCTCTGTAACTTCTTCACCATGTATTTCTTTGCCTTCCACTACTAAACTAACATTTGCTTCTTCATTTTCAATTGCACCTTCTTTTTTCTCTTCATTCTTCAATCCTTCATCATACCTTATGTTCGCTTCCCACTCTTGCTTTCCATTTCTCTTGGCCAACTCCTTCTTTGGATCCACTCAATACTTATATTTGTTCATTCTAAGTTTTTCAATATACTTTCATTTGTTTTCCTTTTTCTTTTTGTATCTTCTCCTTCTTATGTCTTTTTCATCTACAAGCCTCTAAAACTCCATCTCATGTTCATATATATCATTGTCACTATTTGATTCTACATCCTTTTTATCTTCTTCTTTTAAACTCTTCCCTTCAACAATTTCATTCAAAGATTCAAAAGCATCATTATTTAAATCATCAACTTGCTTACCTTTAATCTTTCTTGTGTTCTCCTCAAGCTTCTTCCAAGTTTCTCTTAGACATCTGTCAATCTTCTTGGGCTCTTCTTCATAATCTCCAGTTTGTTTTCTTGGACTATCATGCTGCAATATCATCTTTTCATCCTTGGATGGTTCAACCATGATCTCATGTTCATTAGAATTGACCTTTCTTTCATATCTTATCCTCTCTTGAAGTGTTTCCTCATCACTATGCCTTGCAAAACCATTTTCCTCTACTTCCTTCAAGCTCTTGACCAACCACACTTTTCTCTTCATAGATTTGGATTGATATTTGTTCATTATTGCACTTGTTCTCTTTAATGCATAAAACGACCTCCTTTATGCTTCCATTCTTGACAATTTACTCGATGGTCCTGATTCTTCTTGAACCCTTTTGTGACTTCCATCTTTTGTACCGATTTGCTGTCATAAACTTCCTCATATGCACCCTCTAGATTACACTTTGTATGTTGCCCCTCAACAACTGGTTTCCTTTGCCAGCTTGGCACCTTGTATCCATGATCCTTGACAATATTTGAAATCTTTAGATTTCTCTTTTCCCTATTAACTTGTATTTCTACATTCATATTTCCACATGCATGACTAAAAGTAACATTTATACCTCCATATACCCATGCAATACTCTGTTGTTTGGATTTTCCCTCATCCTTGACTTCTTTGCTTGTCAACTCTTCCCTTTCGTGGGTTTCCTTTCCTTCTTTTACAATAATTCCTAATGCATCATGAAATTCTAAAGCATCCTCTACATCTTTACTATCATATAGTAAAATCTCAACACCATTCTTATCTTCATGTGTAGTACTTTACAATGTACCTTTTCTTGATGGACTACTGCAAATTGTCCTTGTATACCTTCTTCATAAACTGCTGCAACTTGTTTCCACTTTCTTTCACCTTCATCTCCATCTACGGGTGCTTTACATACCCCTTCTCTCATCAATTTCAAGGTCTCATCCATGACCCCTCCTATGAAGTCTCGCATACCTGCATATTCATATTCAAATGCAACATTAACAAATAAAACAAGAGACCAAAATGTCTCCATGAATGCCTCCTTCATGGACATTCTCCTCTGTTCTTTACTTTTCTCTTTGAGTATTTCTTTTTACACTGCTTTGCCTCTCCATTCTTTCTTGCATTTCCTCATGTTCTCCTCAATGAGAACTTTCTTCACATCTTCCGGTGCACGTTGCTCACTTGGTAACTCTCTACTATCCAAACCTCTTTCATCTTCTCTTTTCAAGGCAGCCATATTTTGCCCTCTTCTTTTCTTAACAATCATCTTCATAGGCCACTTCAACTTCCTTTTCAATGGCCAACACCAACCATATCCTCGGCTTCTTTCCTCAAGCCACTGCTTCACCAAGAGCTTACACTTCTCAAAATCTCTCCTCAACTCTGTTATTTCTTTATCCCACTCCGTATTTTGCATCTCCACATTCAGTTTCATTTTGTTTTTATTATTGAGGCTTTCTTTTATGGCATACTGCTGCATCTTTTATCTTTCTTCTTGGCTTCTTGATACCTCACCTAGGGTTTCTCTCCTTTTCCTCTGCCCAGTCATTTGGTACCCAAGTTCTTATTAACCTGTCAAACTTTTGCCCACATACTTATGCAAAATCATATAACCTATTTCTCCTTCCAGATCTTTTTCTAGGCTCTCCTAGATCTTTTAGGCTCTAATACCAAAATGATGGCAATTGTTTCACACCTACCCTCTAATACTAAAATGATGGCAACCCGGACAGGACAATGTTGACAGGAACTTCCCATACTCGATTCAGTAATAGGAACTCTCTAGATTAGAATCACTGATAGGAACTTTCAAACTAGAATCAGTGACAGGAACCTCAAATGAAACTAATTACAGTGACAGGAACTTCAAATGAAACTAATTACAGTGACAGGAACTCAATAAAATAAATGAAATACAGTTTGATAAGAACATCTCAACATTCAAGTGATTGAAATTTGATTACAAAAATTGTGTTAAAAAAAATATTTTATTCAAATTCAGTATTAGACATAAGTACAGGGATGACACAATCATATATTCTTAGACTTATTAGTCTTTACACAATTTGACATACCTTGGATTTCAATCCCTCAGCCTGATTCCCAAAGCTCTCCTCTCTCTCTATTTTGATTATCCTTTTCCCTTCCCCAATAGTGAACTCCAACTAGCGGTTCCTTCTCTGCCCCATGCCTATTATTTGTTGTTGGCAATTTTTGCCCACATCTCTCCTTTCATAGGTGGGAATTTACTCTACCCTTCACAATGGCGAACTCCATTTTCCTCAGCATTGGATGATCTCTTTTCCACCCTCTTCACATTCCCCTCAATCCTCCTTTGTTCATCCTTCTTCCTTCATCATTTGAGGTTCATACTTGCTAAATGGCCTCCTACTGCCATTCAGGTAGTTTTCCAACCTCCTCTCTTTTTCCCTCTATGGAAACAAGACTCCACACATCCATTTCAAATGGTGGCGACTCCAACTACCAACAACCCAAACATCCTTCTTAACCAAATATAACCGCCTCTAAGAGGCCAATATAGCCAATGATGTGAGGGGAACAAACAACCTCAAAATGCTAACAATCACTTAACAAAAACTAAAGCAAGAACTAATAAAAAATTAGAGTTTGACGATACTCCTACATCAATGCCCTACTCCAAACCTTCAATATTGCCACAAATTAGAAGGATGTAAGAAAAGCTTGTGGAAATTGATTTTACACATATCAAAACATCCTTAACAACATGATTTTGTGCATATGTTGTAATGGTTGTAGTCAATGGGGCCAAATATTTAAGAAATAACTAGTCTCATTGACAAAATGGTGTACTTAATGATGCTCTAAGGCTTCCCAATAAAATGCATAAACAAATTCACTCTCATGAAATGTAATGATCACAAGATATGCACAAAACGGGTTTGTCAAAGAGCCTTTGAAAACTCCTTGGCAAATGCAATTGGCAAGAGTAGAGCCAATCTCCACAACCTTTTCTAACATCATTCTAGTCTATAGAAAAATTACACGCTTGAAGGGGGCATGTAGATTCATCAAACCATAATTGAAAAAGAAGATTATTGCCAGACATTATGCTTCCAACAGCATTGGCAAGCATTTATTCAAAATGTAAGAGAATATACAACACAGGTAAATTGTTTTGTAAAATGACTCAAAGAAATGTAGCCTCATGGATTGCAAGCAACATCCAACATGATCAATGGAATACAAGACTCAAATTTGATCAAATACGTTGAGAACATTTTATTCATATATTTGCAATAAATAAGCCTAACAAGTAATATAGGCTATGAAAGAAGATTGCTTGTATAACATGTCATGTAAGAAATACTTTCTAACTACATATTGCAAAGCTTTTGTAATTATTGTTGGAGGATGTGAAACATCACTATTTTGATGAAACGAGTTACACCTTAATGCATTGTACAACCATGTGATTCCAATGTTCTAGTTGCCTATTTTACAAATGAAAAAATGAAAACCTTTCAACAAACAATAGAGTAGCCGATCACATTTTTTGAAACAAATTAAGGAAAAATGCTAAATAATAAAACCAGCCCTATGAGTGGACCACCCCAAAAAATCCAAATTCATCGCCATAAAAATAAAAGAATAGTTGTTAATTTTTTAATTATTGATATGTGACATTTATGCTCCACTAAGCACCCCTGCCTAGCAGTTTCTCAAATGTAATTATTTAGTTTTAAGACTTAATCTCAGATTAGCAAGTCAAAAAACTATTTTTTAAAGAATGATTAACAACTCCTATGCATGTTATTAAATTTTTATATATTAATTAAGACTAGAACTTAAAACCCCTTATAAAATGTTAGGATTCTTTATTGACTCAACGTAAATTATTTTTCAACACTAACCAAATTTTTCTCAAAAGTTTTTTCATTATATAAACAAAGGAAAGTTCTATTTTCCAACTTCTCTCTTTCATGTATTATATGTGAGATTTATTTTCCAACTTTTCTTGCAACCTTTTCAGAGAAGTAGGATGGGGACAATGAGCACTAGTTATAGTGCTCATTGTGATGAGGAAAAATAAATATTTTCCTACATTGCTTGCTTCTTCATTGGAGAAGAAAAAACATGTCTCGTCAAGTTTGTTGGAAATGCTTGTACAAGATGGTAGACACTACTATATCTAATCTTTCAATGAAGTTACTGATAATGATTGAAAATAAAGGAGTAATTGATATGCTGGACTATTTGAGAGATAGGAGGCAAACCTTTTTTTAAAAAGAAAAAAGTTAGTACTTGACTATGGTGGGTTGTCCATTTAAGCATTGTATCCAACAACATAAATTTATTTTTCCTTCTACTCAATGGATGCAAGCCACAAAGGCTAAAAATGTTGTACAAATCTAATCTTCCCTATCTCCATCGAAGGTGACTTATATGCTAGACATTACAAGAGGGCCAAAATAAATAAAATTAAAAGAGATCTTTAAAATAAAAGATTAATGTAGACTATAATATAAATATGAATATATGTGTGTGTGTAGACATTTTAGATTTTGGATATGTAATGTGTATATTGTTTAAAGAAGTGGTAAATGTTTCAAGGAGGAGAAATGATTGATCGGTTTGTATAATAGTCCACACCTTCCAATATCTATCTTTATTATTAGTTTTATTGTTAATTGATAGATTGCATTGCTACTAACGCATATCCATTCATCTATTCTTTTGAGGCCTCTCCAAATGCTTTGATAATATATGGAATAGAGACTTTAGATGGAGAGCTTTGGCTAAATTTGGAGGAGAGAGTCCACATAAGGCTTTCCTTGCATGATCTCAATAGTCTTTGGTGTTTGAGGAAACTTAATGCTACTAAAGTTGTATACCACAGGAGGAGACATAGTTATGGCAAGGTATGGGAAGAGAAACTTGCATTCCATTACTTTGCAATGGTGTCCCACCTCCTCTCTTTAACTCATTCATTTCGTTGTAGTCTAGATAGGAAATGACACATTGGGGGAATGACATGAATGCCATGAACTCTAGGTCACAACCCGTTTAAGAGAGGTTTGGTCAAGGGTGTGAGGAGGAGGCTAGAGTTAGATCGAGGAACATATATCTTCACTTTATTTTTTCTTCTCTCTTTCTTCCTGTGAGTTTCAACTTCTATGCAAATTGGTTGCTTTCAAAACTACATAAAATAGATGCAAAAATATTCATTAGATACGAAGAATTGATGGGATTTGTTTTTGGAAGGAAGCTGTATTTTGTAACCTAGATTATGTAGTTTATTTTATTCATTTTGGGAAATATGGGATCCCTTGTGATCTCTAGACGAGCTCTCAAGATAGGAGGTTGGCATGGAGGTAGAACACATACAAAGCATAAAGGATAGAAGAATCTCAAGGGGTCTGGTTGCTGCCAAATTACCTTGGTAGAGATTTGAAGTAGAGTTAATATTTCATCACAACCATTGAAGTAGCTACCTCATGGAGCATGTGTGCTATCTATCATACTCAATCCTATGACCTTCAAGACATTAGTTCCTAGCAAAAGAAGACTCAGGACTGGTATTTATTGTCTCAAGATAGATTGGGCATTAAAGATGATCCTTTCTCCTTTGTAAAACAAATAGATAATATTACCTACTCAATGAATGCTCATTCCCTTGATATTACTAGGATGATTGTTTACAAAGTGATGTTAGGAGATGTATGACAGTGATGGTCCGAGGGAGGAGTCCTATGCAACATAAGGCTAATTCATGTTTTAAATGACCTCATATTTAAACATGAATGGATTCTTGAAAACATTATAGTTTTGGGTATAGTTGGGAGGTTGGATAAATTGTTGCACTCATAGTCAAGAGACTAGTAGTGACCTTGAAAGAGAGGATATTTATCTTTGATGTTCTCTCATTCCCAGTCATAGGCTAGCTACCAATTAAGTATTTAAGGTTTGGTATTAAAGAATTTGGTAGCTGTTGTAGGATGTTAGTGAATAGATCCTTAAAAT
The DNA here is from genome assembly GCA_027924645.1 of Cunninghamia lanceolata. Taxonomy (NCBI): domain Eukaryota; kingdom Viridiplantae; phylum Streptophyta; class Pinopsida; order Cupressales; family Cupressaceae; genus Cunninghamia; species Cunninghamia lanceolata. The sequence continues at coordinate 14,665,966 of BSBN01000854.1, forward strand.
CTTTTAAGTGAAATGTTTTTGATAATATAAGGCGGAAAAACAAGGGGCCGAACCCTTACAAAAAGTAGACAGGCCACAAAGGCAGTAAGCACAAAAAGTGCCTTAAACCAGAACCATCAAAACAGAAAACCCATCATAACCAGCACACCCAGCCGATAACCATGATAGTAAAAACAGAGTAGTAGAGAAGCAGAGTAGCAACAAAATATAAATAGAAACTAAGGAGGCAAATTCTCTAATTGCTTAACCATGGACTTAACAATGTCATCCAAATTCTTAGCAAGATCATCATTGTCAGCATTGACAGGCACCCCCAGGTTTTTCAGCATAGAAATGTTAAGGAAAATAGAACTCCTGAGCACAGTGGAGAGATTCTGCTCCAGCTTCTCAATACAAGCCCTCAAACCCACCAGACCAGCCCCCAGACCAGCATCAGTGTCCATATCATCATCAGCCTCTTCCACGAACATTTCACCCGCTTCGTTAGCATTGTCGGTAGAGTCAGCAACTTCCTTAGTGGTAGCCCCCGTATCATGAGTCTCCTACTTGCCTTTAGCATCCCCAGATATGTCCTGAACCTCAATTTCCTTATCCTCTTCCCTCCGAGTGGATTCTTCCGAACCGCTCTCAGAGTACTCAATTAGTTTTGTTTTAAGAGCGGGTTTGCCAGCGATATGCCCAGACCCCCTAACACCAGAGGGGAGACTATCCTTAAAAACCTTGGCAGAAGAATGAGACCTGCTTGGGCCCACTGGGGTCCTACCAGGATTTTGAGGGGTCCCAACCACAGCCCTACTAGTGCTTATATCCCCAACAATAGTCTTTCTCTTTTTGCCCTTCGTACTGACAATAGAACCTAGAGTATCAGCAGGAATATCCTTAGGAGTGGAGAAGGCAATGTCTTTGGTCTTAGTAGGAATAGGGGATGGCCTAGGTTCATCACCAGGAGTATCCTTAGGGTTAGAGGAGGGTTCCCCACTGTTGGTTTGAATGGACTTAGCAGGTTCAAGGGCAAGATGATAATTATAGAGGCAGAGAATAAGGCCCTGGTGAAGAGGGATGGGTCTTTTAGTAGGGTTTTTCCCAGTTTAACCCTAACCCTAAGGACAGAATGTTCAAGGGAGGAAAGCAGATAAAATAGAAAGCTAATATGAACATTGCGATGGAAATGATTTAAAAGGGGGAGGTGGTAGTTATATAACCTGGTGAAGTGCCCCTCTAGGGTGAAGTACTTCATGAGGAGAAAACAAACATTGTCCCATGGCTCAGGTAGCTTGGCTCTGTCAAATCCCCCCTGATAAGGGACTAATTCTTCTCCATCTCCAAGGAAGAGCTTCTGACTTGAAAGGTCTGCAATTTTAGTTTTCCTCTGCAGTTTCAAACCCTGGGTAGACATACCAGTGGCCATAGTGATCACTCTTTCAAAAATTTCAAAGCTAATGCTGCCCACCGAAACCCACCAGTTCTGCCAAGACCTGGCGAATTGTTCAGAGATATTTTCATTATAACCGTTGAGCCGCTCCAGATAGGGAGTAATCCCACCCTCTTTGCAATAATGCCAGACCACCAAGTTATCTTTGAACTCACAGCAAGAGACGGGCTCGATTCTAATTTGGTCTCCACCCATGTCAAAATTACAGAGTATGTCACAAAAACCCCCAATCTCTGCAGTCGTGTTTATAGTAGCATTACTGGCATGATCAAGGCTAATAATGCTGGTGATAACATCGCACGCATTATCATAAATATGAGAGACCTTGCAATGCTTACCCATCCCATACTTAATCATAATCACACGGCATACGCCATGATGATCTAGCTGCCCACTCGCCTTATGAAAGCAAGGAGCAGAAATGACAATGGAGAAGGTACAAAAGTACCCGTACTTCAAGAACCACATCAGCCCCCTCCCAAAGAGTTGACAATATGAGCTGGCTTTCCAACAAATCTGACTCATGAATACCCCGACACTTCTTTAAGAATGAGCGCCTTAAGATTAGGAGGGATATGATCAAATTGGCGCCAACACCACCAATTTGAATACCGTTGTCCCAGATTGGCGCAGGCGTCTGCAACTCCATTGCCCTCACGGTAAATATGGGAGATATTCACACTGGGAATCTTCTGCAGGAGAATTTGTATATCCCTAATAACATCTTTCAACTTGATGCCAATAGCTGACACATTATTGACTGCATCAATCACCATTTTTGAGTCCCCTTGGATGTTCAAATTCCTGATACCAAGGGATATGGCCAATTTAATCCCCCAAAGAAGAGCCATGGCCTCAGCATAGACAACAAACATCCACCCTTTGTCATCTCTTATGACCCCTCCCCCACTAGCTATACCGTCTATCTTAGAAGCCCCATCAAAGTTAAGTTTCATCTAGTTAGGAGTTAGAGGACTCCATCTAGTATTAATCCTCTGCAACAATTTGACATTGTTATGAATAGGGATATGATTGAGAATTTTCCAATTTGCCGCAATTTGTTCCTCTGCATGGGTCAGCGGTTTCTCCGCAGGTCAGATATGGGTCGTAGTGACACTTTCCAGAAGAGTCTTAATGAAGGTGTGAGCAACCTGAGAGGCATCTCTAGCAGTATCCCTAAAAATCCTATTATTGTGCTCTTTTCACAAAGTCCAGCTTAAACACGGCAGAGTTTGATTTCATAACTCAACAAGCCAAGGATGAGAAGAGGGGGGATACCAGCTGCTAATAACTTCCTTGATATCAGAATTGCAAACCCACTGAATACCAAAATTACTTAGGATCAAATTCTAGATGTCCCTGGCAAAGTCACAATGGAGGAATAAATGGGAAACAGTTTCCTCCTTATCACAGCATAGACAGCATCTATTGACCAAAGTGAAACCTCTCTTCTGCAAGTTGTCTTGAGTTAGAATTTTGTTGTGAATAGAGGCCCACTAGAATATGTTGATTTTCAGAACAAGTTTGTGATTCCAAGCTTTTCTCCATATCTCCTTTCTATGACCCTCAGGAACCAATAAGTGATAGGCAGACTTAATAGAGAAACATCCATCCTTATCTGACCACCAAAACTACTCATCTTCACGAGGGAAGAGAGGGATTCTAACTTCCTGAATCAACTTTTGAACAACCTGAACTCTAGAGGTAAGATCGGGGCGATGTATGCAGAGTCCAATAAATTTTTCTAGCTCCTGTTACCATTATTATTTAACATGTAATCGTTGACTTTATTGCCAAAAAACTGAGTAGCAATGTCAGCAATTTCACCATAATCCCCCTGAGTAATGATAGCCTTATCTTTTATCCAAGTATCAATCCAAAACTTGATAGACATACCATTACCCAGTTTCCATCAAATCCCTTACGAGAGAAGGCTTCTGGATTTCAGCATTTTGTTCCATATGACAGACCCCTTAGGTAAGCCTTCCTGTTGGAGGAAGTTGGACCAGTCAGTGACATGCAGATATTTGGCTTGCATGATTTCACCCTAGTCTTTATGTTGATGAATCAGGTTCCAGTTGATTTTTGTGAGCAGGGCTTTATTCATATTACGAATGGATCTAACATTGAGACCTCCATGGGATTTAGGGAGACAAACTTTTTCCCAGCTGACCAAGGACATTCTCTATTTGTCTTCTACTCCCGTCCATAGAAATTTTCTTTGAATCTGTTCCAGGTTTTTAGCAATCGAAGTAGGAATTTTAAAAAGAGAAAGGAAACAAGTGGGTATACTTTGCAGGGAGGCCTGAAGAAGCTGTAATTTACCGGCACTACTAAGGCCTTTCCCCTTCCAACCGATCAATTTCCTCTGGGTTCTTTCCAATAGGTTGTTCCAAAAATTTTGAGAAACCTCTTTAACCGTAAATGGGAGACCCAGATAGATTGCAGGAAGATCATCTTCAGCACAGTCCAGGATATGAATGATTTGCTACCGGAGAGCAGTAGGAGTATTAAAAAAATATACATTACTCTTTTGGAAATTAATGGTTTGTCCAGAAGCCATGGCATAAAGGTTTAAAATATTCTTCCATCTCTGAGCTTCTAGCACATAAGAGACGCCAAAAAGGATGGTATCATCAACAAATTGCTGCACCGACATAGGGGCAAGGGAGGAAGCAGGTTTGATGCCCGCAAGATGCTTAGAGGCCACATTAGCTTGAATGAATCTCCCAAGAGCCTCCGCCATTATGATAAACAAGTAAGGAGAGAGGGGATCCCCCTGCCGGAGTCCTCTCGAGGAAGAGAAGAAACCCCTAGGAACCCCATTGACAAGGATTGAGAATTTGGCGGAAGAGACGGCCCTCCACATGAGGAGGTAAATTTTACCATTAAACCCAAATTTCCTAATAACTTGAAATAGAAAAGCCCATGAGACCCTATCATAGGCTTTTGAGATATACAGCTTAAGGGCCATGCCAGGAATTCTACTCTTATCCATAGAATGAATAGTTTCATGAGTGGAGATCATAGCATCCAAAATTTGACGACCTGGGACAAAACCTTTTTGAGAAGGGGAAATAATTTTATCTAAGAAAGGTTGCAGTCTCATGACAAGAACTTTGGTGCAAAGCTTGTAGACAGTATTGCACAAGCTAATAGGTCTGAATTCTAAAATATTGGTGGGTTTCAACTTTTTGGGGACAAGGGCAATAAAGGTGTTATTGAGTTGTTTTAAAATTTTACCAGTTTTGAAAAAATTTTGAATCGCAGCGGTGAGATCAGCCCCCACAATATCCCAATATTCCTGGAAGAAAATAGGAGGGAAGCCATCTGGACCCGGAGCTTTGAAGGGACCCATAGAGAATAAAACAGCACGAACTTCCTCCTCAGATATAGGCCTTAGTATTTCCAGGTTATCTTCCTCAGTTATCAAACAGGGGATTTTGTTAGTGAATTGATTTATAGCACTGCCATTGTCAACAGTATTGGCTGGTGTAGTCAACAAAGTCTGGAAGAACTTCACAGCTTGTTCTCCAATCTCCTTATCTTCAGTGATAGCATCTCCATTTTCCAAACATAATTTTGAGATGGAGTTACCCTTCCTATGTTTCATGGCAGAAATATGGAAAAAAGTTGTATTCCGATCTCCCTCCTTGAGCCACTGAATCCTAGATTTCTGCTTCCAAAAGACCTCTTCACGGCACATAAGATTCCGCTAGTCGACCCTCAGATCATGTTCTTTCTTAGTAGTGTCTTCTGAAACATCTCCCTGATCAATCCGCTGCTGAATCTCTGCTAGTTTTCTAGTTATATTTTTCTTCTGACAAAACACATGACCAAAACTATATCTATTCCATTCACGTACCTCCTGTTTGATATGCATGAGCTTTTTAACAAGTCTAAACATAGGAGTACCCTGGATAGAAGTTTGCCACCATTGAGACACAAGTTGTCTAAAGTCCTTATGCTTAATCCACATTGCTTCAAAGCGGAAAGGGAAGGGGGCCCGTTGACATTGATCTTGCCAATGAAGGAAGATAGGGCAGTGATCAGATATAGTTCTGGGAAAAGCCTGCAAATGCATATGATGGTAATTCTCCCAGTTACTAGATAAAAGAACCCTGTCTAATTTGACCTGGATCATATGGTCACCTTGTCTTCTGTTAGACCATGTATAAATCTGATTTTGCAGCTCCACATCAAGCAATCCCCAATCATTAATAAATTCTGCAGAGTCAAACATGCTATCAGAGTAATCAAAGATCCCACTAGATTTCTCAGAGGGATATAAAGGAGTGTTGAAGTCACCAGCCAACATCCATCTAGAGCATGGGGAATTAGACAGAATGCTACTCAATTCAGTCCACAAGGATTGCCTCAGGACTCTAGTATTAGGAGCATAAATATTGATTAAATACCAATTGACTGAAGGCAAGGAGAAGTTGGTAACTAGGAAATGCTTGCTGGAAGTCATAAGAGAACCCTAAATTTTTGCACTGTTCCACATTGTAACAATCCCCCCTGAAGCCCCGATAGTCAGACTAATGCAAAACTCAGCCTTAGGCCATATGTACTCAGCAATCTTCTTGAAGCTTTCCTCATTCATCTTGACTTCCTGAAGAAGTGGGATATCTAATTTATTTTCCAAAACGCAGTTTTTGATCTCGAACTATTTTGAGGGGATGATAAAACCCCTCAGATTCCAGGATAAGATCCTCATTTGGGAAGTTTGAGGGAACTGACCTCCAGTGTTTTATGTTTACCACTGGCAATTTCCCTGGCAATCTCTCTTTGTCATGTTTCCCGTAGGGTCGGTCTTCCTTGTTTGGAGTCAATGCCAACATCAGCAGTCTTTTTGCTGTTACGAGTTTTTTTCTTTGGGGTAATCCAGCCCTCTTGCTCATTCCCACTACCACTTGGACCGATATCTACTGTCAATGGAGGATCCGCTATGCGGTCCCCAGTTTCCAAAGCATTGTTCCAGGTTGACTCAAGAGTTATTTTTCCTGTAGTATCTGCTGACTCTTGAGTAAGAACCTACGGATCCATCTGTAAAACTTTACCTTCTTCAGCATCCCCATCTATCAATTGGTCCCATATTTCTCCCTCCTCACAACCCCTGGTGGTCTGTTGATCTGTATAATCCCCTATGTTTAAAACAACATTATAGGCTTTGTTCAGAACCTTCTCAGTATTATCCTCTAGGTAAGCATTATCCTCGTTAGCTGAAGCCGTTTGACAGTCTTTTTCCATAGCCAGCTCAGTATTGTCATCTGGGGAAACGTTTTCTGCATTACCCCTCATGCCCAGATTGTCAGGGGTAACCTTTTTTTGTGAATGATCCTCCCCCTCAGTATGGAGGTCAGTCTTCCTGGCCATTTGCTTTACTTTACATTGGGTCATTATATGGCCCTTCTTCTTGCATATTTGACAGAAAGTGGTAGCATTTTCATAAAGGATTGGCTGGGTCCAAATCCCGTATTTAGAATTTAACTCAATAGACATTGGGAGGGTTTGGTTGCTCTCCACATTGACACAAAATTGAGCAAAAACACAACAGGATTGAGTGCGGGTAGTCTGGTCCATGGTAACATATTGGCCAAAGGAGTTGCCAATGGCGGTAAATACTTTTTCATCCTAGAATTCCAAGGGGAACCTGGGTAATCTAACCCAAACCAGAGTAGACTTATTGAGGTCCGAGCTAGGGTCAAAACCAGGTTTCCAAGGGCACAAAGCAAACAAATGTGATCCATAAAGCCAGGGTCCCCCAGCAAGAGTAGCTATCATATCTTCCCTATTCGTAAATTTAAATAGGAATAGTCCTCTTGCCATAGCAATGACCGTTACACTACCTTTGATTCTCCATCTAGATATCACCCATTGTCAGACCATCTCAATATTGCGACAGAAGGAAAAGAACTTACCTACCAGAGCAAGATCCATGGTCGCCATGATTTCTTCAATCAAAACATCTGGAATATCCAGAGCTGTACCTTCTGTGGAATCTTTTTTGCCAGGGAGTCCCAGTGTGCGATTAGAAGACCCCATCTTTTCCCCTGTTAATGCTTGCTTCCATCCATTGGAAGGGACATCCTCATCCAGGTTCGCAGTTCCAGAGGCACTGCCCAAGGCAGTAGCCTCCATTGACGCCGAAAGCACTCCGAGCCCTTATTTTTCCAAAACCCTAGATAAGTTAAATGTTATTCTTGATAAGTCAAAGGGATTAAATGTTGAGCCCTTATAATAGATAATTTAAAATTAGACTATAAATCCTAAGATTTCAGGGGTAATAATCATTGATGTATCTCCTATTATTGTGAATTAAATCTTAATATCAACTATTAGAATGGAAATAGATATCATGGGTAATTATTCTAGCCATGATAGGAATTACCGATCCACCCTTTCTCATAATGGATAGAATCATAAGTAAGATCCCAATTCTTAGGAATTATGGGTAACTATTTCAATTGGGATTGTTTATGCATAAAAACATTGTCTTTCTAAATTACTAAATCATAAACTTTTACGTTAACAAACTTCCCTAAACATTACTGGTATATATATTCACTCAGATCTAATTTGTGAGTAAATTGTATCTTAGTGGGAAGGTTATACCACTATGTGCTAATGGTAAAGAGAACATTTGATATTTAGCCCTAGAGTATGACATATATAAAGAATTTAAAGGGATTGATTTAAAATTATTATCTCTGCCTAGATGACACCACTATCTTGTCTTACATATTGGGCTTAAGTATGTGATGGTATCATTGTGGAATCATTGATTACATCTATTGGGAGTTTATATATATGGCATAGAATGTTATTTAAAAAAAAAAATCTTATTAGTATTATCTTACTTGTTCAATATCTACTTAATATGAGTTTTGGCTTATGGCTGCTTAATAATGTAGGTGATAATGACTTCATTAGTGGAACTAGAACATATTGAATTCATATTTTTAATGTTGCAAGTTGATATTGGGACTTTCATAGGAACTAAGGGAAGGGTACTATAGTTGTTCTAAATTGTTACATGATTGCATTATAAATAAAAGGAAAAATGTCTTTCACTTCATCTTTGTCAACCCACTTGCAAGTGGACTATGTTATTGTATTGAATACATGGTGTATCCTCACCATTTGTTTATAGTGGATGTAGGATGATAGGTTTGGTCATCTAAGAATCTTGGGGCTTGGGTCAATTACCCAAGTCTTGGACTAGCCTTGTAGCTCTCACTAACATGCAATGATTTAGAGAGTAAACTATCTCAATAAAATGGCATGTTAATAATGTTACTTTTAGATACCAAGGATTTATCTTTCTACCCCTATTATGAGGTGGAAAGGTTCACTAACTATCAACAAGGTATCACTAGCTTGTAAAAATAAATATTTGAGGGAGGTTGCTGCCCTTGTATGATGTTATGCATATTTTGGTGTATGGGTTTGATTTTGGCAATGTTAGTAAATGTTAGTATAAAATTGGGTGACAATCAAACTTGACAATTAGTGAAGCCCCTATGTCAATAAGTTCAACCTGTAAGGGATTTTGGAATGTTCATGTTGAATTGTGAATCAAAATAGTGGAAAGATCTAATTTGAGATCTATCTCCTTTATTGGAAGTGTTTTAGTATAGTTTTACTAAATTGGGAACTTGGTTGAGTTTCCTTGCATACCATTCGGCGTTATTAATTATTGGTAATCCTTAGAAGGAAGCCTATTGGGGTATGAAATAGTAATCCTAGAATTTGGAGTTTTGTTATAAATCATTAAACTTTTAGAGTTGTGGCTTTGTTATGGAAAGGGTATTGGTAAATAGTATAAAGTTACACTATTTGGTCATAAACCCTTCTATACTTTTCCTTCTATAGTATTCCTTCTAGTTCACTTCCATGAGGAAGTAACTTGAGTGACTATGAAACCTTGGTATAAGAATCTATGTATATTCCTGAAGAGATAGAGGTTAGGAGAACTACATAGTACTTCAATCCTATTTGAAAGTGGGTATGAAGGCAGTCCTTGGGCAAAGGATGCCCCTGGACCCAAGTCCATAGGGGAAGGGTTGAGGGAATAGATCCAAGGTTGGGCTGTTCCTAAACTTGATCAACCTTCCCTCTTTAGTACATTTCAGCTTGAGGTTAAAATTGCATCAGATGGCTATAAACTCACCTTCCAATTAATTTATCCTCACTATATAGGTCTAAGCCAATAAAGGGCACTCTATCAACACTAAACTCATCTAATGTAAGGTTTTTGGGTTTCGCTTTCTTATATCTACTCCAATCTTGGATGAGATTTTAGAATCATCATCTTCATGATTTGTCTCTAATGTGAATGTACGGAGATGCCTTTGGACTTGTCTAAATTAAAATAGTCAGTGTTTTGCATGTTAAACACTATGGGCAATTGATAGTGAGATTTACCAACTATGTATGGTGTTTTTCCTTTACATTTGGTTAGTGGATAATTGTATGCTAAGCTTTGTGATTGATAATATGCAATTGTTATGCACTTAGAAATATAAAATTATCTAATATTACTATTGTGGGTTTAATTTCTATATAATGTATACTGTGTTTCCAAGTAACAATTTGAATGTATGGAATGGCCATTGAGATTACTTTATGAGAGTTTGTATTTGTTTATACATGTGTGACTAAATATAATTCAGCTCATGAGGGTTCAATGTGTTTCTTGTGTATTGAATAGTAATTTAAACCCTAGGACCTATAAGACCATGTGAATAGGTTTATGAACCTTTATGTGGCATGTAACCAAATCAACCTGCCCATTTTTTTTGAATCCTTGTGATGTCTTGATTATGTGTGCTTAGCCATAAGATGACCCCATATGTCGTAACTAAGTCTAATATAGGTGCAGATAGCTAATTGTTGTTAGGATTAAGGTTCCATCAACCTTGTAAATCCTATGTAATTTATTATTCCTATTATTGTTTATAAATCACCCATAAAGGATGAAATGTTTCACCAAGTAGTGATCTTGTTTCAGCCGCATGTTTGATCCCGGTATGTGACAGATGTTGGGTATGGAGCACATTTCATTTCGAGGGGGTGTAGGTGGGTACCCCCCTCCAGGGTCCAAGGGGACCATCCCCCCGGTAGGGAGTTCAAGGGCCACACACCCTAGCAGGGATTCAGGGGCAACGCCTCCAAAAGCCACATTTATATATATTTTTCATTGTAAATCTGGACCATTCATTATTAGTTCACAGATCTAATGGTAGAGATTATGTTGGCCTTTGTTTTCCTATAAGGCAACCCCTTTATGAGGATATTGTAGAGAGTTGAGACTAGAAAAATAGGCGTTGCTGGATTGAAAACTAAAGAGGAGGTTGATAATGTTATACATTGTAAACTCTTTTGAAGTTAATATGGATTGGCGCATCTTTTCTTGTGTGGATCTTTTTCCTGAAAGGGTTTCTCCACATAAACATTGTGTTATGTGTTTGATTTTTTGTTCTATTATTTTTGTGTTGATTTCATATTATCTCTAATTTGGTTTTGCACAGTTAAATATCTATGTTACAATTGTAACCAAGTTTCCATTGATAGTTGTTTACCTTCATTTCTAACAACTACCATTAGTACTGTGCAGGTGATAGAAGTTAGGTGCTATTTGTCATATTTTAGTCAATGATACACAAAGGTGACGAATGCCAAGAGCTATATATATTATGATACAAGATCATTTTAGTCAATTATTACTAGTACTATGTAGGTGATAGATGCTAGGTGCTACCCATTGTATTTTAAGGTTTAGCTAAATGCTACTAGTAGCACGAAGGTGACAGATGATAGGAGCCACCCAATGATATGATAGGGATTAGCTAACTTTCACTAGTACCATGCAAGTGATAGATGCTAAGATCTACTCCATACAAAGTTGAACCAACTTTTTCTAGTGGCATGGAGGAGATAAATGTCAGGATCCAACAACTCAACATGTTTAGTGGGCTATGGAAATATTATTAATCACCTCATGTGTTGTATGTTGTTTCACTTACACCTTAACCAATGATGATGTAAGTAGTATGGGATGCTTGTTTGTCATCATAGTTGGTTGTGAACTAGGAAAAATGGGACCCACAGTGTAGCATGAGATACATCGACATTCCTTTTTGTGGTTGGGATGTACTAAAAGGGTAAGTGCTAGTAAACTAGGTGATAGGGAGATGTATGCAATAGCTTGCATCCACTTCCTATTGTTGATTGGTCAATATATGTGTGTAAGCCAATCACTATGTACATGTGTATTGATAGCCTCATCTGTTTTTCATTATCACACTTGTGCCCTTAACTAGTGATGACAACAAGTAGTATGGGATGCTTGCTTGTCATCACAATTGGTAATGAATTGAAAAAAAGGATGGGACCAATGTTGTAGCATTAGATGCACTGACATTCCTTTTTCTTGCTAGGAGGTATTTATGGGCTTATGCATTAGTGAACTAGGTATTGAGAAGATGCATGCAATAGGATGCATGCACTTCCTATTACTAGTTGGTCACTATGTGTGTGTGAGTCAATCATTATGTGCATCTACATTAAGGACCTTATGTGTTGTGTATTGTTACACTTGAACGCTTTCCAATGACAACCACAAGTAATATGGGATGCTTGCTTGTCGTCACAATTGGTACTGAACCAAAAAAAGATGGGACTCAAGATGTAGCATGAGATGCACTAGGATTCCTTTTTCTAGATGAAATATATTTGAGGACTTATGGGTTAGTGAACCAGTTAAAGGGGAAGATGCTTGCAATAAGGTTGCAACCATTCATTTTTGTTAACTCGTCACTATGTGTACCTATGATATGTGTATGAGACAATCACATTGTGTATATGTGATGTCTACATGAGCTATTCATATTGTGTATATGTGAAGTTTAAGTGAATTGGTCACATTGTGTATATGTGATGTCTGCATGAGCTATTCACATTGTGTATATGCAATGTATGTGTGAACTAATCACCTTGTGGATATGTGTTGTATGTATGAGCTAGTCACTTTATGTGTATGCAATGCATGCATGAGTTAATCACATTGTGTATATGTGTTGTAGGCATGAGCTAGTTGCTCTGTGTGTATGTGACACATGCATGAGTTATTCACACTATGTATATGTGGTATGCATGAGCTAGTCATATTGTGTATACATGACACATGCATGAGTTATTCACTTTGTGTATGTGTTGTACCCATGAGCTAGTCATATTATGTATGTGACACTTGCAAGACTTAGTCACATCATGTACATGTGGTGTATACTTGAGCCAATCACTATGTGTGAACAAATGATATTTACATGAGCTAATCACTATGTAGTTTTGTGTGTGTTCATACACTCATATTGGCCTTGAACTATCATTTGATTAGATTACATTTGATAGCATACTATTCTATATAGATTGAATTGGAAGCATAAGATTCCTTTAAAGCCTATGACTTAAATGTGAGATTAGAGATCTCATATTAGAGGAGAGGATGAATTCTCTATTATTGGTGTTCGAACTATGAAGCCTCTGATTCCCAAGAAGGGATACATAGGTAGGGCCATTACATATGAACCATCAAGGTTTAGGCCTAGGTCTAGGTCTAGGGATGAACCTAATATTGGAATCCTACCATAATCTATTCTGAATATATGAGTTGTGGCATGAAGTAATTACACAATTACATTTCATAATATTATGAAGTTGGCACTTCTAAATCAGATAGAAGATGTTTGGACGATTAAGTTAGTACTTGATGTATAAAAAATAATAATAGTAGCCATATTGGTTATTATAGATCACCCCACATCATTGATGTAGAAGAAGAAAATAAATGAAGACTTTAAAAAAACTTAATCTTTTGCAACAAATAAACTTGAGAATACATTTTCTAACATTATGGGTATATATTTGGACATCAAATATGTGGCCATACCACTTGAAAGACATGACCTTAAATTCTGAAATGGCCCTTTTCTCATTAATACAAACCTTAATTCAACCCTTCCAAGCATATCACACCACTCGCAGATACCTCCACAAATGTTATATGCAATAAGTATGCTTTACAAAGATATAAATATACATAGATCTAGGAAAAAAGAATCATTGATTGCTTTGTATCTATATAGAGCCAATTGAAACACAAAATTTCAGCAATGACATTTAAGATGTAACCAATTAACATTAGTTTTATAAACCATACCCTCTTCCACATTTTAACTGCAATGAAAAAGAAACAAGATTCTGTGCTTACTTTTATAAATTAAAAGATTAGCTATAAGTGGCTATAAGGGTGCCTCATTCACTAGGATATGTTACCGAAAGAATTTAATTTTTTTACCCACTTTGTGAGATTATAATTGATATTTCAATACATCCTCATGACTAGAAAACCATGTCTAAAGTGTGGTGCTTGAGCACACGAACATCGTAAACATTAGTTCTAGACTAAATTGTTCTTTGCATAAGGGGGATTCTCATGGTTTCAAATTGCTTAAGAAAGCTAAATACAACAGTAGCACAAGAGTCTTGCATGTGTACAAGTGCTATGCTGAAATATATTTTTGAACATGTTTAAAAATGTGGTCACTAAAATATTTATAGTAGATTTGAGTTTATCGAATTCCAAAATTGTATTATTGAGCAAGGGTTGTAGGGATGGTTGATTATAAGGCCCAAGTGAGGGTGCTAAGCTTTCTATCCAAAATGAAACCTTTCAGAAGGAATCTGTGGCATGTGGCCTAGCACCATAAATCAAATTTAAGTCTAAAAACAAATTCTCTTCAAAACATAAATATATAGCATTAAAGACATCTTTAGTTGGAAATTGGTTTGTATGCAGTGTAATGATTTGTATAGTTCTTTTGGATCAGATTGTTTTGTTTGTTTGGAACTTAGAAAAAGTACAAAGTTTGTTCCAGAAGTGTTGTAGAAATTAAGGATATCATTTGACTTTGATAATATTGTCTAAATGAGGGGAAAACTAATTATGGACATGAGAAAAACTTGTAAGCAAAATATGTATAGCCTTGTATTAATAAAGCTGTGATCGTATATTGGGTATTGCCATTATCAATGTCAAAACAATGTTCATATATTAGATATTGCCATTATCAATGTCAATACAATATTCAATGTCAAAACAATATATTGGATATTGCTACAACAACATCAATTAGGAAAGAATAAAGAACACCCTAATGAATTTTAAGGTGTGAAGATAAATGAAACAAAGAAATATGTATATCGATATAAATTTACCTGACTATAGTTGTATCGCCAAGAAGGCATGGTGGAGAGCACGAAAGGGCTTCAAGAGGATATCTTTGTGATGAATTAAAAAAAAATGTAGTAACATAAATATGAAAAAATATACACTGAAACCACGGACCACCCCGCCAGGAAAGTTGCCCTAAAAAATAATCAAAACAGAACACAGATTTTATTTGTTTTCTAACAACTTATCAGGCAGAATCATTTTAAAGATGCTAAGACATCCCCATAACAACACTATGCTTCAATGTCAAGTGTCCCATTCCTGTCATACGACCCATCACATTATTTGCCATTTTTACACTCCATACTGCCTTGCTTATCAAAATATTCGCAGAGAAATGTCCATGCCCTATTCCAAAGCTCCCGTATTGGCGCAGTCAACAAACATGTTGGCGAAGGTTGTGGAATTTGGCTTTGCACCTGCCAATTGCATTGGTTGAAAATTTCCAAAGCTTTTTCAACAAATCCATTTTGTGCATATCCTGCAATCATTGCAGTCTATAACATAACATTTATTCCAGGCATTCTATCAAAAAAAATAACCTGCCCTGCCTGTAGTTCTACACAACTAAATCCCAAGCAAGTTACGAGTAAATTTACGAGAAGAGAGACTTGTGTGCTGAGATGGTCATCACAAACAGGCCCAAGAAGCAAATATTTCAAAATCATAAACACATAAAAAGGGCAATTAAGCTTATTAAAAACTTATTTTAGAAGTGTAAGAGTTGCATGATCTCCTCTTTGCATTCGAGGGCCGGAGATGGGCGCACGAGCCACACTGCCTGCCTGTGCCGAAATGGGCGCTTTGGAGCACAGTTTGGAAAACCATCAAAGGATAGAATAAGGGGAATTTTTGTCAGATATTATTGTTGCAACTGCCCTCTGCCTGCAGCTCCCTGACTGGTGGATGGGTAATCCATGCCAGATACAATTGGCAATGCATGCCACAAATGCCAATGTATGCTGCAAGTGATGTTATGAAAGTAATAACATCACAATCATACAATTCTAATCAAAACAAAATAGTACAACTAATTACCATATCAAAGCTGTGCGCCCATTAGTACATTATAAAATATTCACATCACAAACATACAGTTCTAAACAGATAAATTCCAATCATACTTATGGATCCATGTAATCATGTTCTAAACAGACAAACTCCAATCATACATATGGATCCAAGTTATCAATCTATTATCAGATATATGTTAGTTGTAAAGACACAGTACATTGCCATAATCCAAAACAAGTCATCTCAATGTCTGTTGTACCCACCCCATCACATAGAGTTTTAAACAAAACAAACTGCAATAGTCAAGAAACAGTATATTGCCATAATCCCATAACAATCCATCTCAATGTTTGTACCCACCCCATCACATACAGTTTTAAACAAAACAAAACTCCTATATCATTTGCATACGAAATATGTTAACCATAAATATCTATTCTCGGAGAGAAATTTACATCAATTATGTTAATGCCTAGTATACTATCATAATCCACAATAGAAAATACATGTAAAGATGACAATAAAAAGAAATCCGAATTCTAAATTTTATTGCCACCCAGGGCACAAATTCTAGCTTCATCTGGCTTGGCTGAAATACAAGGAAACCAGCAAAAATAATCAGCAAGAGTACGCCCATCTTCAAGCTGCTTACCAGCAAAAATCAACCTCTGTTGATCAGGAGGAATGCCTTCTTTGTCCTGTATCTTGGCCTTTACATTATCGATAGTGTCAGAGCTTTCCACCTCCAAAGTGATAGTCTTCCGAGTCAAGGTCTTAACAAAAATTTGCATACCACCTCTGAGTCGAAGTACAAGATGTAGAGTGGATTCCTTTTGAATGTTATAATCAGCTAATGTCCGACCATCTTCAAGCTGTTTTCCAGCAAAGATGAGCCTCTGCTGGTCTGGGGGAATTCCCTCCTTATCCTGGATCTTGGCCTTCACATTGTCAGTGGTGTCTGAGCTCTCCACTTCAAGAGTAATGGTCTTCCCAGTTAGGGTTTTTTCAAAAAATTGCATTATCGATAGTGTCAGAGCTTTCCACCTCCAAAGTGATAGTCTTCCGAGTCAAGGTCTTAACAAAAATTTGCATACCACCTCTGAGTCGAAGTACAAGATGGAGGGTAGATTCCTTCTGAATGTTATAATCAGCCAATGTTCTGCCATCTTCCAGCTGCTTTTCCAGCAAAGATGAGCCTCTGCTGATCCGGAGGAATCCTTCCTTGTCTTGGATCTTGGCTTTGACATTGTCAATGGTATCTGAACTTTCCACTTCCAAGGTTATGGTCTTCCCAGTCAAGGTTTTCACAAAGATTTGCATGCCTCCCCTGAGTCGGAATACCAGGTGGAGGGTGGACTCCTTTTGGATGTTGTAATCTGCCAGGGTACGCCCATCCTCGAGCTGTTTGCCAGCAAAGATGAACCTCTGCTGATCTGGGGGAATTCCTTCCTTGTCCTGGATCTTGGCTTTTACATTGTCAATAGTGTCAGAACTCTCAACCTCGAGAGTGATGGTCTTGCCAGTCAGTGTCTTGACAAAGATCTACATCTTTAGGCTACACAGTAATACTTGAAACCTGCAAAATCAATATAATGAAACCTGAAAAACAGAAGCTTACGCTATGTGAATTGCGATAGAGATGATGGAATAGAATAATTACCGAAATGGAAGAGAGTTATATGTATTTATATCGCCATGAAAGAGCAATCCCTTCGCCAGTCGGCGTGTAATAGAAGATTCGCTTCGACCGTTCAATGAGACGTGTCTACTAAGATTCCAAGTTTAATCAAACTTCTTTTGTAAGTAAAATACAATCAGATTCATCAAATCTAAGGAAATTTTTGGGCAAAGCATTTAACTAGCGAAATGAGCAAGATATCATGTAAACTACTAATTGGATCTATAAGTTCAATGGGCATGCCAATAGTTTTATTATTATATTGAAATAGGGTTAGAGTTAAATAATTTTACAATAGTATGAGCTTGATTTATAATAAATAAATTTCTTATAGCAAGTATTAATCATAGACATCTTTTTTATTTTTATTATTTGTTAATTTATTTTTATTTTATATTGTTGTAATGTTTTATATGAATCCCACATAATTGTTTTACTTCTTCATTATTGAGTTATAATAAGTTTGAGAAGAACATATTATATTATTATTATTTTTTCTATTATTCCATGTAAGATAATGCCTATAACAATGTTTTTTTTAATATTTTATTATCCAGTGACATTTAAAGGATGGACATAGGATAAAATTTCAATGATTTCACCAAGCAATAGATATGGAATAAATATTTAAATAGAAGAATTTTAAATTTAAATACAACATATATAATGATTTTATTAGATTTATTATGAAGTTATTGTAAATATGTTAACAATGAATCATTTTAGATGGTATTTCATAGGTAATATTGGACAACAAACCCAAAATGATTTGAAATATATATTTAGTATAGTTTGTTTTTTAGTGATTTTTAATAGACATTTTTTTTTCAGACATCCTCCTCTTGCTTATGTAGGGTTACATACATATTGTTTTACATACGTTTATATCTTTGAAATGAAAATGCAAGGATTATTTGTAGATTTGACAAACTTCTTACTATTGACATTGTTGTGAAGATGAGTCCTTGTCGTTTAGTGTTTCCAATGTCTATTGTTACTTTGTTCATAGTTAGACCTTGTGCTTTGTAGATTGTAAGTGCCCAATGTCTATTGTCAGTGGCAACCTTGTGTTACTAGTGCAATTGGAACCATTTTTTTTTTTCATTTCTGTTCCGTGCAGGTCCAATGTACCTCTAAAAGTTAACAACAAAAAATAGAGGTAGACTAAAAATGGTTAACCTATGGAACACAAAATTTAAAATTGTGTTTATGTATTCTAGAGTCCAATATTCTAGAGTAAGATGCCTTATAATAACATATATACAATTTGTGCTCATTGGATGAATAGTGATGGGAGCTTCTTCTAGTCCTAAGGCTTCTATTATGAAAATCATAATCTTGAATATTGAATTCCCAACAACTAAATTTATCATAGTCTCGATCATTTCAAGCCACCTAGTAGAATGTTGAACTCTCAATGATTGAAATTATCATAGTCTTGATAAAAAATGTATAGAGCTTTTGGCTATTACTGCATTGCTTTTTTTGAATCAACATTTTGGATCACACTCCATGATCCATCATTAGGATGAAAAGAAGAGAAATAGTGAGATGTGCTTGTAGAGATAGTTCCTTAAAAAGATAGAGAAGTGTGGGCACGAAGTTTAATCTGATAAGATGAGATTAAGAGAGGGATGAGAAAAAGAGCCTCTACCACATAAAAGATAAAAAATAAAATAAAAACCTCCTAAAAGTAGAAAGAAGCAATAATAAAAAAGGGGAAATTAAGATAAGGAAGGCAGATAAAATGAAATCATAGCACAAAATAACTTGAGATCAAAAAGGGGGGGTAAATAAATAAAAGAAGCCATCGGATACAAAAATAGGACTAAAGACCTCTTTCTTATCCCTTGTGTATTTTGAGTGGTTATTCCTTATATTCTTTCTTTTATATTTATTCATTTATAAAATGTATTCATGTTATTTATATGTTTATAAATTTTTGTACCTTTATATTTATTTCTATCTGCATTTCTTCTATTTCTGCCTTTATTACTCATGTGTGTGTATATATATAATCTATTTACTTATTTTTCTATGTACCACTTATTTATACATGTCCTTCCATAGGATATTTTACACTTTTCCTCCTTGCTCTTTTTCTATTCTTTCCCTCTCCATGCTTGTGTTTCCTTCCTCTTATATTTTGGTGTTTAGTCTTATTTTTGTATCCAATGGCTTCTTTTATTTATTTACCCCCCTTTTTGATCTCAGGTTATTTTGTGCTATGATTTCATTTTATCTGCCTTCCTTATTTTAATTTCCCTTTTTTATTATTGCTTCTTTCTACTTTTAGGTGGTTTTTATTTTATTTTTTATCTCTTATGTGGTAGAGGCTCTTTTTCTCATCCCTCTCTTAATCTCATCTTATCAGATTAAATTTTGTGCCCACACTTATTTCTCTTTTTAAGGAACTATCTCTACAAGTACATCTCACTATTTCTCTTCTTTTCATCCCAATGATGGATCACAGAGTATTATCCGAAACGTCGATTCAAAAAAAGCAACACAGTAATAGCCAAAAGCTCTATACATATTTGATATCATGGACTGTGGAAATATCATGTCTATAATAGTCTTGATCATTTCAAGCCACCTATTAGCATACTAAGAGTAATAAATCTAGAACATCATATGGAAGAGCTGGTGGATCTTTCGGGTCTATTGTTATGGTTACCATGGAACTTTGAAACCTTAAATTGTTTGAAGTTTATTTCTAACTTCTATGAAAATGAACATAAAAACATAATGTAGATCATTAGAAAGAGTCATGCCTCCAATTGGGATGCCATGAGTAGGTTGAAATTTATTGAAGATCATAGACAAATTATGTTCCTATTACGAGCTACTTTATAAGTATAGATTTATATATCATCATCTCATTTTTCGCACATCAAAACACTACCCAACATGTATTTTTGTTTTTGAAATGAATGTGTAATAATAGTAGGAATATGAAGGTTAGCATATAAAATCATGAAATTGTGTGAAAAGAGTAGCCTTTTTACTTCATTTAATTTACATCTAAGTGCATACAATCAAAGCAAGTGTATATTTAAATGTATCATCATCTCATTTTCACACATCCAAACACTACCCAACATGTAAAATTTTATTGAAATGAAGGTGCAAAATATTACAAATAGGAAAGTTAACACAAAAAATCATTAAATAGTGAGAAAGGGGCAATATTTTTCATTTAATTTACACCTAAGTGTCTACAATCAAAGGAAGTATAGATTTACATATTGTTAAGCTCTCCATAGTTGTTGTTCTCCTAATCATCATTAGAAGATGCCTCTTATGGTAATAGTTTGTAATCACTATCATAGAGAAATATATTGATTTCAATTTAGATGGTGGATTTCACTGCATGAAGAGTCGAAGTGCCTAAGTGTGCATGTAAACATTTGAATGACAATGTTATAGAGGGAATGTGGAGGTTGATATAGTAGTTGGAATGGATATGTTGTTCAAGCCATTGTTGTGTTTGGGTTAGTTGATTATCTTCCATTTCATTAGCCTTTACTAACTTTAGAAATTGTAAACTAAGTTTCCCTATTAGATTGATGTTGTTGATAACAACTAGGTAGATGATCATTACCTTGTATATGCAATTTCCAAGAAAGTGATCACAAAGTTCTTGTTATAAGCTATAAGACCATCCAGTTAGATCTCAAATTTATATTTTGGCAGGTTCATTGTGGAAATCAAGATTCATCCTAACCTTATGGTCATATTTGAAGTTGAATGGCTCATTATAAGAGAGGTTTTACTCTCTCTAGGGCCTTGTAATATTCTTCTCATCTTGTCTATAAGGAGATAAGGAACTTGGAGTTCTACAATTTTGAGGAGCACTTGATCTAGAAGCAGATTGTGATCAATTGATAGGAAGTTTGAAAGCCATTATTCTTCATCTTGGTACATGGTAATTAATATTAGACTGTACGGTTTGTATATTGTCACCTACAGCATAGGAAAAACAAGTTATGCAATGTTGCGATTGTAAATGTGACAAAAGCATTTTTCCCAATTAAAATTACCTACAACATTGAATAAACAAGTTGTTACATGGTATGGTTTTAAAAGTAATAGAGGTAATTTTTCAAATAAACACACTAAATAACTATGTCTTGGGGTCCAATGAAAATAGTTAGACATGTAATGCTTGGAGATCAAGTCTTACAATAGCTAGTTAGAAAAATATACAAATACATGAGTTCAATCACATGGCAAACAATACTTCAACCTAATATAATTGAGATTTGCCTATACTTTTTTGTATTGAATAACCAAGTTGTACATGCATGTGTGAATTGATTCACCTTTCCCATTTCCTTCAATGTTAACAAAAGTGATAGATGTATCAAGATTATAGTTGATTTGGCACCTAAAACAAACTTTGGTCTATAAATGATTTGATATGTAAACCTGTAGACATATTGCTTAAAGTAAGCCATTGCTTTCTTGCTAGTTAGATGTTTATAATCTCAATAGAGATAACTCTAGTCCCAATTTCTTTATGCGAGCTCTCCTTTAAAGAAATTCATTATCCTTTTTTCATTGCTTTAGGAATGTAGGCATAAGAGCACTTTTAGAGTTAGAGACCTCTATGACTATGTCAATGTTAAATTGAAATGTCTTTCTTGGATCAATCATAATGTATCACCTTAGCAAGTTAGGAATTTTATTGTGTGGTTGTGAAGTGACTTGGTTAACATACAATGCAAATAGAGGTAGACTAAAAATGGTTAACCTAACATTGGCAAAATATAATACAATTAATCCAAACAAAAGAATTATACAAAATGGCAAGGGTAATTTTCAACCCTCCTCTCCCATTTCCTATTGGTCAAGCATCTTTTTATTTAATTGAAGTTTTCCTCACCTTTTGTTTTTCTCTTTCTCTAGCTCCTCCAACATTTCATTTCATACATATATAGGTTTATGAAAACAATCCAATTAAACATCCATGTTATCATAAAATAAGTCTTTGAAAGATACCCCAATAGTGTATATAAGCAATGATCTCCATTTGCACTCTATGCATCTAATTCTACAAAGCCGACATCATAGTCTAGATTGCCAAATATTCAAAACAGAAACAAAACCATTTTTTTTCTTTCTATAAACTAATAATAAAACCTCGTTCCTTCATTATTAGTGCAAGTATGATATGGTGCACATTATTATAGTGCAAGAAGGTATTTTTCAAATCATTGCATTTAGCATCACCAGTAATCTCCACAAGAACATTTTTGCCCATTTAAAATGATGGAAGTTCATTTCACATCTCTCACAACAATTTATCTTGCAACAATCTTGGAGATAAATTTCATTACAATGTGGCATCAACACATACTTGCAGATTCTTAACAACTCTAATAGTTATTCTAGGGGACACATCTAACAAACCAAAAGCAATTTCTAACTTTTCATTATGGTGGCAGAGCAATAATTCTTTTTCCTCCTTTTCCACATCACTATGTAAATGTCTTGAATTTGGATAATACCCTATTGCATTCATCTCCTAGGCCAATTTCTCCAACTTTGCATAGATCTCTTGTGTAGATATGGATGCAATCTATCTCTTACACAAAAATTACATGCCATTTTATGGCCTTCAATCCAACTACATCCAAGGTTCTTTTTAATTAGTTTTATCTTTTATCACTCTCCTTACCATTTGAACTTCACACCCACTACCCACTACTACATAGATGTTTGAGATCGAACATAAGTCACAAGATTTTTAGGATCCAAATAAAAAAGCAATGTCACTATAAATACTCCTAAGCCTATATCCATATGTGATATGGAGGCACCACGAAAAGACATCGACACAATCACCACAAGTTTAATTGGCATCTTAATGATAAAGTTTAGGGTGTCCTCAAGATACCCAACATGAGCAAGGAGGTCAACCATGCAGACATAATGATCAATTATAGATGTAATGTAATAAAGGTTGTGATTGAAGTATGTACAACCCTCATCTACTAAACCTAAATGACTATGTGCACATAGAACACAAGCAAATCTTATAATGTCAGGGTATGTTCTAAAGTGCTGCATTAATTTAAACATTTTGAGAGTATCCTTGTAAAATCCATTTTGTGCATATCCTGCAATCATCTCATTCCATGAGACCACATTTCTTTGAGACATTTTATCAAACAGTTCACGTTCCTTGTCTATGCTTACACATTTTCCATACATGTCTACTAAAGCATTTCCGACTATAATATTTGACAAAAATCCCCCTTCCATTATGCTTTGATGGATGTCCATACCTATTCTAAAGCTCTCATTTTGGCATAGTAATTGCCAATTTCATTTGCTCGGAAGTCTTTAAAGCTTTGTCAACAAATCCATTTTGGTCATATCTTGTAATCATGGCATCCCATGAGACCACATTTATTTGAGTTATTTTGTCAAACAAATCACGTGCCTTGTCTATGCTTCTATATTTTGTAAGCATGTCTACCAGAGGGGTTGCATCTACTTCATCTGACAAAAGTCCTCAATCCTTTATGCTTTGATGGATGTCCATACCCAATTCCAAAGCTCCCATTTTAGCACAGGCTGGAAGTAGGTTAGGAAATGTAAACTGATAAGGTTGCAGACCTATTTTCTGCATCTCATTTTTTATGTGATCAGAAATCTTACCGTCATCCCCAAAACTTCTGCAATGGGAAATAGAATGGAAGTGTAGGAATATTACCGTGTTTTTGGTTTAGTTTAAACTCAAATCAACTAGATATTACACGAATTTCTTAATATTTTGAATATTACCATGTTTTCACTATAATTCTATTGTTCTGTGAAAAACAAAAGTAGGTATAGTTTTTGGTTTAATTATGAGTCTAAGAGCAATCTATGTGTGGGCATTGGAAGATATGAATGAAAGAGAGGATGTGTATATCTACATCAATGTCTCCTCAGTCTACTTGCATTTAAAACCTTTTGGATTGTCAAACATGCTCACCTCATTTTGGATTAGACTGATGCTTTACACATTTGGAACGAAGTAAATTTTGCATTAGAATGATGGTGATGGTGTTGACATTTGACATTGACATTGACTGAGACTCTCAAAACATTTTTCTTCAAAACATTTTCTACAATTTAGAAGAAGAGAAGATTTGATTGAATGGCATATGCTGACAGTCTGCTTTTAATGCGTATTCCAAAACTTTTGGATTAAACACTCCCGCCTTTACACAGCATAATTTGGGATTGCCAACAAAAATTTAATTTAGACTATAGATGGTGCATTGGCAATGTGAATTTATAATTCACTATAGAGTAATATGGTGTGGCATTCTTAATTTAATGCCAAAAGACTGTAACTCAGATTGGTGAGTGAAATAGATAACAAGAATAAATGTTTTCCTTCTAGATTGTAGTTGGAGAGCATTTGTAATAGGACTAAATGTTCTCCATCTAGATTGTAGTTGCAAGAGAGTGTGATGCAACGAGTGTGATTACCGTACTTGTAGTTTACTATATAAATCAGATATCCAAACCTCTAGAAGATTTCCAATGTAAACGGCAAAGAGGGTTCCTTTTAGATTTTTATTTGACATTAAATCTCATTACCTAATAGTTAGTCACCTCATTGTCTTGGTAGTTGCAGATGTCTTATCAAACCAAAGCATACTGTAAAGGTTACTGGTAGATATTGGCCTCACTCAATATGTTCACTGATTATCTTCGTGGTCAAGGAAGTTTGAATTTTTACTACACTTTAGTTTCAAATTAGATCTCAAGCTCAGAACTTAACGTATCGCTTATGATTAGTTTAAACTGGTAATCATTTGATGGTTACACCGACATTGTTTAAACTAGTAATCATTTCACCATACGATGTTTGAATTAATTTAAAAGTTTTTAAAGTATTTCAATATACAACAAAGTCATGCAAATAAATGGAGATCCAACCACCAAAGAAATGATTTGTATGATATTTTATTAGTTCCTGCCATTGGCAGGATTACTTATGCATTGGTTATATACAATTTTTCCAACCCACTCAGGCAATTGTTAAGCAGAATTCAAAAAAAGAGCAAAGACACTCTAGTTTGTAATTTATTTATTTTATTCTAAAACTTGGAAAATGTTATTTATCTTGTTTTCTATTGGGCGAATCCTCAAATAGTAAGGGGATTTTTTTTTTTAATATTTAAAAGAAAAATAATTCCCTGGAGGACAATTAGAATTGCCATTAATGAAAAAATACAATTAGAATTCTCATTAATGAAATATTTGTTCATTATAAATGTATAAAGTACATGATGTGATAGAAATGTATCAAGATATTGAATGTTTTTGTAAAAAATCTCTGCCAAAATCTTCAAATTAATATGCCATGTTGAGAGCACTGTTATAGATGTTTAGAATGAACTGTCTAAGAATGGAACCAACTTGAGAAGCTGAGAACCAGTGGAGAAGTTGGTGAGAACTGGTGGAGAAGCTGCTGAGAACCTCAACCAGTGGTTGATGAATCTCTTTGTGGGCCTGTAAAATAAGTTGTGTAATCTGTTAACTCCCTAAATGTGATTTCAAATTTTAGAGATTACCAGTGGAGCAACTATTATCTAATCACCTCATGTTTACTAGATATATCTTTTTTTCATTAGCAACAATAGCTTTTTTGAATTAATGTCTAAAATGATAGATAGATATTGATACTAAAAGAGAGTATTTTATAGTATTGTATTTAACCTGCAACAACCACATCTGGTAGCTTCACAAGGTTCAATGGTATCAAGTCAGGGACCAATAATTTGGAGGAAAAAAAGTTTAGGTAAAAACATAGGGCTTATTACAAAGTAAAAGGTTAATTATCGTAGAAAGTCAGATAGTAATAATTAAAGATTCACATGTCCACATGCTTTTAAGAGAAATAAAACACAGTGTATTTGCTGGATTTTTTTTCTGGTGTGTAACAAAATTACAAAGCCATCAATTGACAATGACAGGGTTAACATATGATGGAATTACTACTCCATTCTTTCTTCCATTTTCACTTCGCCTAGCTTAGGAAATTTAATTTCAGCGAGATTTTTGCACACATTCATTAACAAAGTCCGTTAATTTGAACAAAAAAGAAAAACTTAAATCTAATTTAAAATTGTTAAAAAACCATTCATTTTGAAGAAAATTTGACACAAAATAGATCTAACGTGAAAAGAGTTGGATAGAATGTAACCCTCATGAGCTATTGCTGCGATAAAAATGTTGTAATGCGTTCGAATCCTCAGGGCTTCTGAAAATCTCTAATTTTTAATTTTTAATCTACAACCACAACACACCCATAAACTCAAATCAAATGTTCTTCAAATGTAGTGCTACAAAGTTTCATAGGTGTGCCAGCCAGAGTCTTTCACATTCAAAAATTTTCACAAAAAACCCAATATTTCTCTAACGCCGCTGGAAAAAGCAATGGAGGTTTAGGGTTATCAGCGACTACCATCCTGAATTAAGATTCAATTGGAATAGATGAGCTTACCAATGTAAGGATAGAGATAAATGCAATTTCAAGCAATGACGTGCCATCCAAATTCCTCACAAATCTGCAAACAAAAGGGTGTTAAAAAAATTGAAACAAAATCACTGTTCCCGCATTTACATATAACCTCAAAATCTTGTTAGTGTATACATTGTATTACATTGTTATGGTTCAGTTAGTTTAGTTTCAATTGTCAGTTATATGTAACCATATAACTATTGTAACTGTCACTGTCAACTCCCTCTCATAGTTTATATACATGTTTGTATCTGCAATTTGTTAGGAACCCGTGTTTAACCCTTCTCTTTACTTTGTTAGTATATTGTGGTTGGACACATATGCTTTGTAAGTTGTCCCATGAGTATATTGTATTATCCTACATTCATGGGGAGTAATAGTTGTTTAGATTAGACTTAGTATATAAGTACGTGTTGAAGCCAATGAAGGCATCCACGAGTTTATTGTATTAAGCTTGCTCAAAGGAGGTTGGCCCCTCAAAGTGGCTTGCGATCAATAAATTCCTTCTGTGTTCTGATATTTCTGTTATTTCGTGCATTTTCATTATTTTGTTGTAGGAGGTTCCTCTCATCTGGTATCAGAGCGTTTTCTTGGGCTCATTGGGTGGAATTTCTGCTGATTTTTTTTCACAGTGGCCTCTGGGCGATGTGATTATTGCAGTAGTTCTTTTTTCTTTCATCTATATTATTCATTTCAATTGCAGGTTCGGATCAAGGAATAATCCCTATCCTCTTAATTGTGTGAAGTGCCTGGGAATAGCCCTAAAACTCATTGTGAGGAGTACCACAGGAACCCCGAAGTAGCTGGCCCATTGAGAGGACCTGCCAGTGAAAAGGGCAACGCCCCCTACCTGATTGAGTAGTTCCCATCTGTGAGGTAAACCAAGAGCTGTCATTTGTGGCAAAGCGGTTATCAGTTTTACCTGAACCATGGAGTGAGGGGTACTGCCACAATACGCAAGTCGTTAGACAACATTGGTAGCCGAGTGAATCCCCTTAACCTTTAGGAAGCTAAACATACCTAGGGTTCATATCTATTGCCAATTGATAAATCACAAATTGCATCTATCCAGAGTAGTTATAGATCATTTGAAGAAAAACAAAAAAGAAAAAAAAAATCCTACCATAATCTAGTCTGAATATATGAGTTGTGGCATGAAGTTATTGCCACGACTACATTTCATAATATTATGAAGTTGGCACTTCTAAATCAGATAGAAGATGCTTGGACGATTAAGTTAGTACTTGATGTATAGAAAATAATAATAGTAACCATAGTGGTTATTATAGATCACCCCACGTCATTGATGTAGAAGAAGAAAATAAATGAAGACTTTAAAAAAACTTAATCTTTTGCAACAAATAAACTTGAGAATACATTTTCTAACATTATGGGTATATATTTGGACATCAAATATGTGGCCTTTCCACTAGAAAGACATGAGCTTAAATTCTGAAATAGCCCCTTTCTCATTAATACAAACCTCAATTCAACCCTTCCAAGCATGTCACACCACTCACAAATACCTCCACAAATGTTATATGCAATAAGTATGCTTTATAAAGATATAAAATATACATAGATCTAGGAAAAAAGAATCATTGATTGCTTTGTATCTATACGGAGCCAATTGAAACAAAAAATTTCAGCAATGACATTTAAGATGTAACCAATTAACATTAGTTTTATAAACCATAGCCTCTTCCACATTTTAACTGCAATGAAAAAGAAGCAAGATTCTGTGCTTCCTTTTTTAAATTAAAAGATTAGCTATAAGTGGGTATAAGGGTGCCTCTTTCACTAGGATATGTTACCAAAAGAATTTAATTTTTTTACCCACTTTGTGAGATTATAATTGATATTTCAATACATCCTCATGACTAGAAAACCATGTCTAAAGCGTGGTGCTTGAGCACATGAACATCGTAAACATTAGTTCTAGACTAAATTGTTCTTTGCATAAGGGGGATTCTGATGCAGAGGTAATAGGTAGTAGTGGATAAAGTTCACACAATGAACTTGGATGTCAAAGCTTCCTTCTAAAGTGTTATAAAGGTGATGTGATATCAGCCTACACAAGGCTACTAAGGAGATTGACTTAGCCTACGACCACATCCTAGTGTCCACCACACAGGCCACTCAACTCTCACTTGGGGAGTCACTGCTCAACCCAACCTATACGCACAATCTACCTTCAAGAACTCACAACCTACTACCAATCTACTCTACCAATCAGGACCTTTACACTACCATCAACATATGCTTGTCTAGAACATGACTAACACTAGGTCTCTAACCAAAAAACTAAGTGTTACACTTGCAAGGCAGAGGACAGTAAGTTGTAGCATGACTGTCCTACGACAGTGCTTAATGAAGGCTTATTTCTTGTAGCCTTTATGAACAACTAAACCATGGATAACTTTCCAAAGTTCCAAATGACCCTCAAGACTTGGTTTATATTCAAGCACCCATTATGGACCTACAATCATCCACCCACATACAAGTTTGTACTATTTCTCAAGCGTTGAGGATAGCAAACTGTCTTTACCTAGGAATTAGGCCTAGTTTCGAAACTCTATGAAGAAAGTACACCTAATCTGCATGCTCTTGATCAACCAAGTAGTTATACAGGCCTGTCTTCACCACAAAACATCAGAACCACCATCTATTCAATCTTTCCTTTGACTGTTCTCTACATTTACAATACTGTCTACTACTTCATGCTAACTAGTCACTGTTATTGACTAGTTAGAGTCATACCAAATGCTTTGAAGAGGAGCCTTCAACCTGCAGAACAATGAAAAACATAAAATCTAGCCTAGCTTCCTCCATCCTTCTAAAAATGGGTGATAACTTTCAGAGGATAGAGGAAAAATTCATGATTTTGGACACAAACCCTAGTTTAGAGGGTTTCAAAATAGTTCTTGCAAAATGAATTGGTTCTCCCTCCTACAGAAATGTCAAGAGCTCTAACTATATGCAAAAGAAAGGTGATTCAACATACAAACATATTTTCTAGACCTTGGACCCCTTACTATCCATACCAGGCCATACAGAATGACTATTTCTTGCAGAACACAGAAAATCACTATTTTTTCAATCCAAAAAACTCCTCTTCTCATTCCTGTCAGCATGTTTAAACAATATTTAGTTTATAGAAGGTTTTGGAAACCTTTCCTCTTCTTATTCCACCCGTACAACTACCCATTAAGGGCAGTGAAGCGTTGGAAACTGCCTTTTTACAAAAAACACAAAGTTTCCAAAAGACAAGTACCTAGAAAATAAGCCTTCACTAACACTATAATAAACTAGTCAATCAAAATGACTAAGTCTTTATTACAAAACATGAGAATGGCTTTCAAAGCCTTAGAGGAAAAGAGAAAAACATGATGACAAACTAGGAAATAGCCAAAAAAAATGACTAAACTGGGAGCTCCTGCACCATACTCCCCCTGTAGGAAGAACTCAAGTCCCTTCAGTTGCCAATTGTTGAAGTGTCATGCCATGCTTCAAGATATCTAATTCAGTCATCCAAGTGGCCTCTGAATCAGGAAGATCCTTCCATTTCACCAAGTAGTCTTTATAGACACCTCTCCTAGTCTTCTTGACAACTTTGGAATCCAGAATGCACTCCAACTGTAAAGGTTTGCTTGGAGGCAAATCCTTGATCCAATCAGCATCTTCACCCACCACATCTGATCCACTTTCACCAGGTAATGGAGGTCTGAAGGAAAAAAGATCACAAACATTGAAAATTAGAGAGATACCAAGGCCGGATGGTAACTCAATCTCATATGCATTTGGACCGAACTTATGCACAATTTTGCATGGCCCAATCTTCTTCATCAGGAGTTTAGTTGGCTGACCTTTTGGTAGTCTTTCTTTCCTCAGATATGCCATAACCAAGTCACCAACTTTGAATTACACTTCTCTTTTCTTTAAATCTTTCTTTTCCTTGTACATTATGACTGATTTTTCTAGTTGCAACTTGACTTGATCATGGACTATTTTCATGGAGGCAGCAAACTCTTCACTAAGTGCACTCCTTCTATCCCATCCTTGGAGATCCTTCAATTCAAGTGGTGCCCTTGGAGGAAAGCCATATACTACCTCAAAAGGACTTTTACCAGTGCTTCTATTCCTTGAATCATTGTAGGCATATTCAACCTGACTAATAACCAAGTCCCATGCCAAACCATGCAGCTTTGTAAGGCATCTTAGAAGGTTTCCAAGTGATCTATTAACCACCTCAGTCTGACCATTAGTTTGTGGATGGTAGGCTGATGAAGAGGACAACTGTGTGCCCAACTTCTTCCACAAGGTCCTCCAGAAGTGACCTACAAACATAGAATCCCTGTCAGTTACAATGGACAATGGCAAACCATGAATTCTTATTACCTCTCTAAAAAATAGACCTGCAACATGAGATGCATCATTTGTGCATTTACATGGCACAAAATGAGCCATCTTGCTGAACCTATCAATAATAACAAACACACTACCCACCCCTCTGGCTATCCTGGGTAACCCAAGCACAAAATCCATACTGGTACTTTCCCAAGGTTTGTTGGGAATGGGAAGGGGCTGGTATAGACCTGCATTTGAAGACACACCCTTGGCCCTTTGACAGATTGCACAACTAGCTACATACTTCCTCACATCTGATTGAACCTTTGGCCAAAAATAGAACCTTGTGACTTGTTCTAGTGTCTTGTCTAAGCCAAAATGTCCTCCTAAAGACCCATTATGCTTCTCCTTGATGATGTTGTCCCTCATGGAACACTTAGGAATACACAACAAATTGCCCTTAAACAAGAGGCCTTCTTGCAAAACAAAATCTGCATACTCTCCATCGAATGTGTTAGCCAAGTTCACACAAACATCATAAGCCTTTTTGAAATCTAAATCCTATTTATACAACTCCTTTAAACAGTTAATACCCATGCTTTCTAATTAAATTTCATGAACAAGAAGCAACCTCCTACTCAATGCATTAGCCACCTTGTTAGAGACACCTTTTTTGTGCTTAATTGTGAAGGTATAAACTTGTAACTGTTCCATCCATTTGACATGTCTATGGTTCAATTTTTCTTGACTATTTGGAAAGCTTAAAGCATGATTGTCAATAAACACAATAAATTCTTTGGGCAGAAAATAATGTCTCCATTTCTTAAGAGCTTGCACCATTGCATAGAGTTCTAAGTCATAGGTAGAATACCTTTGCTTGGCTTCATTCAACTTTTTTGAAAAGAATGCCACCAGATGTCCTTCTTGGCTGAGGACAACACCAATAGCTTGCTGACTTGCATCACACTCAACAACAAACACCTATTCAAAATTAGGGAGTACTAAGGTAGGCAACTCAGCCACCTTTATTTTCAACAACTCAAAACTATCATCAGCTTCCTTTGTCCATTGGAATCTACATTTGACTGCACCCTTGATGGTGTTGAGGATGAGAGCACTAATGTGACTAAAACCTCTGATAAATTTCCTATAGAAAGTCACCAATCCATGGAAACATCTCACATCTCCCACTTTTTTTGGGGTAGACCAACTGAGAATAGCCTCAACCTTAGAGGGATCCATCTTCAAACAACCATTAGAAATGACAAATCCAAGGTATACAAGCTTAGTTTTCATGAACTCACATTTGTCTAAGTTGATCATAAACTTGTGCTCATGTAGCCTCTCCAACACCTGACCAACATGCTTCACATGCTCTTCTCTTGTCCTGCTAAAGATTAGTATGTCATCAAGATAAACAATAACAAATTTACCAATGAATTTAACTAATACCTCATTCATCAAGTGCATAAATGTACTTGGAGCATTGCTAAGACCAAATGGCATAACAAGCCATTCAAAAATACCTTCATTAGTCTTGAAAGTAGTCTTCCATTCATCTCCCTGTCTGATCCGAATTTGATGATAACCAGATTTCAAATCAATCTTTGAGTAATAGCATGATCCTCCAAGGTAATCCAAAAGATCTTCAATCCTTGGCATTGGGAACCTATACCTTATGGTGATCTTGCTTATGGCCCTTGAATTTGTACATAGCCTCCACTTTCCATCCTTAGGAGCAAGTACACTTGGAACTGCACAAGGACTTAAACTCTTCCTAATCAGCCCTTTCTCCAAGAGATCTTGAATTTGCCTTGCCACTTCTTCATTTTGTTGTGGTGTCAGCTTATAGGTAGCCTTATTAGGAAATGTAGCACCAGGTATTAAGTCAATTTGATGACTTATGTCTCTCATAGGTGGTAAAGAGTTAGGAACTTCCTCTACCACAAGATCTTGATACTTGTCTAGAAGTTGCTGCACTTCCAATGGAATCTCCTTTTGTTTTTTATCTTGCTGATCTGATCCACTCTTGGGCTTCATGACCAAGGCATACCCCTGAGAATCCTTCTCCTTCAAGAGGTTTAGGAACTCTTTGCCATTCACCAACATGACACTGCTGTCATTTTTCTTCCCCCCGGGCTGCTCCAACATAGGATCCATCTTGAATGGTCTTCCATTCTTGGTGATGACATAAGTGTTCTTCTCACCATCATGCTAATCTTTAACATCATATTGCCATGGGCGGCCAAGAAGCAAATGACATGCATCCATAGGGATGATTTCACATAGCACTTTGTCCTTGTAGTCACCAATTGTAAATTCAACCCAAGTTTGTTCTTCCACCATGAAACTTTGGTTCTTGTTCAACCAAGAGATCTTGTGAGGACTGATATGAGGTAGCCTCTTCAGCTTGCACTTCTCCACCATCTCAGTGGATACCACATTCTTCGTAGATCCTAAATCTACTATGATCTTGCAAAGCTTCCCATAGGCTAGGCCTTGGGTTCTAAACAGATTCTTTCTCTGAGGTGGCTCTTGTTCCAATGGTATCTTCAACATGGACCTTTTGATCATCATACTCTCTCCATCTAGAATAGGTGTAGTGCTTCCCATTGGTGAATTTACACTCTCACAATCATCATCCTTTACCAACTGATTTCTCTTTCCACTGTCATGAGAATTGTTGGCTTTCCCTAGGCATTTGTTCATTGTATGGCCAAATTGGTTGCAGCCATAACACCTTCCAGTGAAGACTCCTGGTCCTCTACCTTCTCCACCATTTCTGCCCCTGCCATTAGGACTTCTCCAACCTCTGAAGCCTCCTTTATGCTCTGTTTCTGATTGTGTTTCTTGCTGACTGTTATTTTCAGTTTTGTTGAACTGTCCATGGCCAAAACTGCCTCTTCCTCTTTGGTTTCTGCCACCTCTTCCTCTGGTACTTTGTTCACCCTTCCTTCTCAGCTTTTCCTCTGCTCTGGAGGCCAATAAGAAGCATTCATCCACTATTTTTGGTATCACTAATCTGATCTCATCTTGCAGATTGTATTTCCGACCATTTAGGTACCTAGCCACTATCCCTTTTTCATCTTCATTATGATTGGCCCTCATACTGAGTCTATGAAATTCTTCTATGTAGGCAGCCACATCCATGTCTTTTTGTCTCAAATTCTAAAATCTCCTTATGATTTGAATCTCATAGTCAGGTGGCATGAACTTGCTTCTGAGCATAGCCACCATTCTACTCCATTTAGTGATGGGACTCTTCCCAATCTTCTCCCTCTCACTTTGCATATAGTTCCACCACACAAGTGCAAAACCTCTTAGCCTTGTCTTGGCAAACTTAAACCTTTTGCTATCATTAAACTCCTTGTAATCAAAGAATTTGCACATAGCTTCTATCCAATCGGTGAGAGAATCTCCATCCAACTTTCCATGAAAGGTAGGCACATCCATCTTGGGATCACCACTGTCTCCATGAGCACCCTTAAGGGCATTCAAGAAAGCTTTCTGTTCTGCAAATATGTCCTGCTCTTGAGAACTCTCTTCTGCCTCTACTTCTTCATTTGTGTCAGAAGAACTTCCCTCTTCTTTGGTCTTGCCCTTAGACTTTTTTTCTTCTTGCAATATTGCTTCTTGCAATCTTTCTTCAACCATCTCTTCCACCAACTTCTTGATGGCATCTTGACTCATTGTCTTGGGAGGCATTGTACTAGCCTCTGTTTCAATCTCCTTGTCTGACATACACTGTTTCCAACCAGATATTGGCTCTGATACCAATATGATGCAGAGGTAATAGGTAGTAGTGGATAAAGTTCACACAATGAACTTGGATGTCAAAGCTTCCTTCTAAAGTGTTATAAAGGTGATGTGATATTAGCCTACACAAGGCTACTCAGGAGATTGACCTAGCCTAGGACCACATCCTAGTGTCCACCACACAGGCCACTCAACTCTCACTTGAGGAGTCACTGCTCAACCCAACCTATATGCACAATCTACCTTCAAGAACTCACAACCTACTACCAATCAAGACCTTTACACTACCATCAAACATGACTAACACCAAGTCTCTGATCAAAAAACTAAGTGTTACAATTGCAAGAGTAGAGGACAGTAAGTTGCAGCATGACTGTCCTATGACAGTGCTTAATGAAGGCTTATTTCTTGTAGCCTTTATGAACGACTAAACCATGGATAATTTCCCAAAGTTCCAAATGACCCTCAAGACTTGGTTTATATTCAAGCACCCATTATGGACCTACAATCATCCACCCACATGCAAGTCTGTACTGTTTCTCAAGCGTTGAGGACAACAGACTGTCTTTACCTAGGAATTAGGCCTAGTTTAGAAACTCTATGAAGAAAGTACACCTAATCTGCATGCTCTTGATCAACCAAGTATTATACAGGCCTGTCTTCACCACAAAACATCAAAACCACCATCTATTCGATCTTTCCTTTGACTCTTCTCTGCATTTACAATATTGTCTACTACTTCATGCTAACTAGTCACTGTTATTGACTAGTTAGAGTCATACCAAACGCTTTGAAGAGGAGTCTTCAACCTGTAGAACAATGAAAAACATAAAATCTAGCCTAGTTTCCTCCATCCTTCTGAAAATGGGTGATAAATTTCAGAGGATAGAGAAAAAAATCATAATTTTGGACACAAACCTTAGTTTAGAGGGTTTCAAAACAGTTCTTGCAAAATGAATTGGTTCTCCCTCCTACAGAAATGTCAAGAGCTCTAACTATATGCAAAAGAAAGGTGATTCAACATACAAACATATTTTCTAGACCTTGGACCTGTTGTGTGGCTACACAACACGCCCCATTTTGACTTGGCAAAACAGGGACCCAACTTTTTGTTTGGCTTGTTCTGTGCTTTCCGGCGATCTGGTAAAAGTAAGTCATGCATATCATCATGCAAGAAAGGCTGGGTAGGTTAGCATCATGAGGTTAGTTTGTCAAAATTCATATTTCAGTCCAGTAACCTCATATTCAGAAAGAGCATCAAATTTCATGTAGGTTTGCCTTTTACATCACCTTGATATTCATCAGGATGCAAAAGTTATGAATGGTCAAAGTTTGAGTCAAACCTAATATTTCCAGGGGAGGATCATATTTCATAACATCAGTCATATTTCAAAAGATCACCCCAATCTACTTTATCACCCGACAAATCATGCGGTCTAAATATCCGGACGTCAATTTTAGGTGATAGTAGCCTTTACCCGTCGGCGGCCTTATGCATTTCACGAGGATCATATTTTTCAATGTAACCCAATATTTCCTAATAGCCTCCTGCTGTGAAATATTCCCCTAAGCCAATATCCTGATGATGTCATTCAAGTCCAATAAACAAAAAAATGATATGATGATGACATCATCATCACATTTACCTCTCGGCAGGATATTTCATAAACATGATCCTGTTAGCATAACATGACGATGACGTCATCATGCCTTAGCGATATAATAAATGAATATCTGGATGACATCATCCTAATATCTCGAGAGGAAGAAAGAATGACTTCGGTCATCATTATCTAAACATCACCCGATATCTAAACATCACCAAATATTTTTCAAATATCATCCTGCCGTTTAGATATCACCCCGCTCCCATTGCCGCCATTAACATTAAATGCACACCAAGGTGGTAGGTATTTCCTGCCGATCATTAAACCCGATGAACCACCTGGCGAAATCCTGACTTTCCGTGTGGAAAATTAACGAATAAGATCCAATCTGTCAGGGTTTGCCCTAATTTCACCCTAATTGCAAGGTTAAAAGGTAAATCTAATGTCATTTTTACATTTACCTTGCGAAGAAATTACTTTTACAGAGCACTAGCTTCCATATCCTCAAACAGGCGATACAACGACGAATGGACTTTGCAGGCAGTAAGAAGTGTGTGATTATCAGCCGAATTAAGGGCATTTTCTAGGAATTCACTGGTATAAAAGAAATTTGCATATCCAGGTAAGTAAATGAAACCCTCATCATGCTTTTTCTGTAATAGTCAGGTATGGGCTGTTAATCTGAGGTTCTGGTTTATGCACCCCCATGATGGGCTTATGCTGAATAAATGTAGAAGGCATGATGAATATTAAAGATAAATTGCTATATGCATGCATGTGAGAACCCATTGTAAGACAAGGTTGTGTTAATTGTAGGCATCCATGGCTGACAAGAGCTTGGCTAAGTGTGAGTCTGAATTTAGTAAGCCTATGTTTTCATCTCAGAGGGGCGTCCTGTTCAAATATGGTGCAATTACAGATACCCATCAGGGGAATACTAATTTGGAAGCCTGGTGAGCTAAGCTGAATGATGAGAAGAACAGAAGTCCTGTGTTGGATGCCGTATTCGTGTCTAGAATGTGGAATGCCGCTGGTTATCAAGTGTGCCCTGAACTATAACCTAGAGACCCGGTAGGTGATGAAGCATGGGAGGATATATGCAGATCTATCCATCAGGGGTCTCTCCTAGACATTTAGATTGCCATTGGGTAGGAAGGTCAACAGTGTAGACCTGAAGAAATCAGAGAGAGAATATGAGAAAAACAAGAAACAAGCCAGGAAAAACATGTACCAATGGAGGGCTGAGAACAACACATATCTTGCAGCCGCCAAACTTCCTGTGCACTTATTCAAATATGATTTTAGTGAGGAGTACCAGTACATGATTGCACTATTGAGTAGAGTCACAGGCCAGCCTGATGCTGGTAGTTTTAAGGACTGGATGTATGGTGTGATTATGATGTGTATATATTCAGACATCAAGCCATTGTGGGGTGAACTAATAAGTGATGCTGTGCATGAGTAGCTGATGAACCTAGGAGGTCCAAATTGTACTTTCTATATGATGTCATACATTGTCTACTCCTGTGCTTATAAAGGCACATTTGATGCATTAGTTACAGATGGAAAGCTTCTAGGCACAGTCAATGCTATGCACATTTGGGATCATCATCCTCAGCTGCAAAGAGCCAATTACCTCCAAGATTACAAACTGGTAAATGATGCATTCTCTATGCATCTGGTCAGAACCATGGAGGAGGATACAACAAAATGATTGAGCATGGAGGCTCAAGAGCTAATCTACAGGCATGGAGCCTCGTATATACAATTTGCCACATTTTCCTACATGAGGATTGAGGGTTTTGAAGGACATCCCCTCATGCTGCCAAGGTATCCCACTGATGCAATGATACTTATGGAGTTCATAAGGCAGAGCTCCACAATGTTAAAAGCATACAAGGATGCAAAGAAGTTGCCACCAATTTTGTTTCTAGTCACCATTGGATGGTACATGTGCCCAGATTCAGAGAACATAAAGAAGGTGATGGTCACCTTGAATAAAATGAAGTTGCAGCCTTTTCCACTGATAAGACCATATGATCCTTATGGCAGGATGCAAAAAATAATAGGAAAGCCTATTCATCATAGGCACCTAGAAGACTTCTAGGCTGACTGTGAAGATGAAGCAGAAGCAAGAAGAAGAAGGTATTAAAGGCTAACATTGAATCAAGTCAGAACCTTTGATTGCATCCCCATCCCTCAACAATTGAAGAAAGATGATGGCAGGATAATTGCAGACGAGTATGAGGAGAAGAAGATATATAATGATACCATCTCTGCACCTGACCTCACCATACAAGAAGACATATCCTTGGACCCCTTCATTGCTAGGACCATACAGCTAACCCAAGCCTAGGTTGATGAACAGATAGAGGCTTTGAAGAAGAAAGGTGTTTTCATTACTATGGACAACAAAAAGAAGGGGCGGGATATTGCTGATGGGGAATATGATGACTTCATAAATGAGAAAAGAAAGTCTAAGGGAGATAGGCTCCCTTCACAACAACAACAGAGTAAAAGACCCCCAAGGGGCAAGAAAATAGATCATGAACCCAAAGGGGTTATTATTGAACAGGCAGTGTTCATAGCTGAAGAGGCAGCAACATCAGGATCAGGACCAGGATTAGGATCTGCATCACCTCCATGGACAAGAAAACAAAAGTCCAAGAAAGAAAAGATAGCA
The DNA here is from genome assembly GCA_027924645.1 of Cunninghamia lanceolata. Classification (NCBI taxonomy): domain Eukaryota; kingdom Viridiplantae; phylum Streptophyta; class Pinopsida; order Cupressales; family Cupressaceae; genus Cunninghamia; species Cunninghamia lanceolata. The sequence continues at coordinate 14,705,315 of BSBN01000854.1, forward strand.
GAGGCTGGAATCATTGAGACCCAAGAAGAGGGTCAATCCTCAAGGAAACCAAATAAAGAGGATATCCTCATGGAGGAAGAGCCTGACGAAGAAGAGGCCCCTTTGTTATTTATAAGGAAGAGAAGAGATCCACAGGTGGTGGTGTCTACCCCACCTAAAAGACCAAGAGCCTCCATGAGAGGTGAAATAAGACAACCCCCTACATTGTTACAAGGGGCAGGTAGCGAAGTGCATAAGGAACTTCAGCACAATGTTCCACTTCCTACCATCATCAAGTTTAAGACCGAGCTCGCAAAAGAGCAGATGAAAGAAACCTCCCAGACACATGCAGAAGGTCACATCTCGCTAGACGAGACAATAAATTTGTCTGATGATGAAGTTGTGCAGGAAGTGGCTTCACAAAAGATGGAAACCCTTGCTGCAGGTACACACATGACCCCTCACAAGATTCCACCAGTTCAAACTATACTAGAGGAGATAAAGCAAGTGGAAACTGAGAAAGAAAAGAGCCTAGAGCAGATAGCCCAAGAAATGGGGTTAGATACACTGATTGCAGAGGTGACAAATCCTGCGGTGATAGATGTAACAGAGAAACAGGATGTGAATCCTGAACATCCAGCAGGATTACCTAACAAAGGGCACCCTGCAGAGGAAGTAAAGATGGCAGAACCAGAGGGCCATACTTCAGAACTGAGCCAGCAAAGCCAACAGGATACATTAGTGGAACCTACTATAGTAGAGGTTCAAGAAAAGAAAGCTGATGAGAAATATGTGGTAGAAGATCTTGCCACCAAGGTTCAAGAAGTAAGTAGCATAGTTGCAGAAGAGATAATGGCTTCAGAACAAATGCCAGCACCTAAGGAGGATTCTGCAAGATCCAGTGCGATGAATGTTCCACAGTAGGATCCTCCACCTCAGGAAGATGCTCCTTCGGAGAAAGAAGTTCCTCAACAGGAGGATGTGCCACAAGATCAACGTCAAAGTGAACATCATGAAGAAGAAATAAGGAAATCACCTTCTCCATCACATCTGCTGATAGAAACCAGAGATAAAGGTGAACATCATGATGATGTAGAGAAATATGATCAGATACCTCCGTGGTTGGAGAAAGAGGTAAATGCAGAGGAAGAATTTGAAATTCAAGAATTTGATGTGTCTACATTATTTTCTGAGAATATAATAAAACCTAAGAGGAAGGCCAGAATGACTTTGGCCATCAAGAGAGATCCAACAACTGGGAGAAGGACTGCATAGATTACAGTACCTACTATAGAGAAAGAAAAGGGTAAGATTACCTTAGATGAGTTTTAGATCAGCACAGTGGACTTAGGATTTGCCAATGAAGACCAAGAGGGTCAAGAGGGCAAAGATATTATTGATTCTTTAATTCAGAAGGTGAAAAGAGAGAAGGAGAAACATAAGCAACACAAAGAGCACATTGCTCAGTTGCATGCCTACATAGGAAGGCTGACCAATACTGAAGATACTTCAACTGAACATGCAGTCCCATTGACTGCTATTTCTCAAGAGAAGGTGAATAAATTAGATCTCATGAAACATGAGGCATCTATACTAAGGAAGTGGATGTTATCCACATTGGATAATGTGGAGGAAGTGGTAAAGGCCTCTTTGAAGAGGTGGAATACTCTTAGTGACTCTAGGTCAAAGGTAGATAAATTGTAGATACAGACAGGCAAAAGGTCTTACAGATTGGAAAAGATATTAGACATCCTGGGAGAAATAAGGAGGATAAATCCTCAGTTGCTTATTAACAAATAGGTATTGAACAATAATATTGCCTTGTTGGTTGATATATGGTATAAGGACATTCAATTTGAATGTGGAGTACTTAGAAGATGCAATAATAAACTGAGAGATATCAGCATGAAGTGGCATGATTTAATGTTTGTTGAGGCAGAAATGTTGGAAACACTGGAAGGAAAAGTGGAAGGGAAAGTAGAAAATCATGATGAAGAGTTTGCCATCAAAGCTTTACACAGCAACTTCCAATTAGTAGCTGATGATCCACTTGTCCACTTGACAGAAGAAGTCATAGATAAAATAATGAGAATCAAAATCAAGATAGAAAATTACAATGAGATGCTGCAAAGCAGGAAAGACAAACTAGACAGCAGTAGACACAAATATGAGGCACACAAGCACGCCATCATCAAAGCAAAGACTCAAGATGGCGGAGAAATAGATAGAACTGTGCAATTATATGAGCAGATCTGAAGCAACATGCAGCCTTATATGCGAAGTCATCATCATTAGGATGATGAAAGTTCAGGGAGTGATACACATGATGATGATGCACATGAATCAGATAAGGTAAATGATGATGTAGCATAAAGTAAATATCAACATCAGATACTTAGTGGAAATAAGTTTTTTAGATAGTTGCCAGCTGGCAACTTGTGCCATTTTGTAAGGTTGACATAGTCAAAGGGAAATCTTGACCATAGCTATTCATAGACAAATCAAGATCATTGATCTTCTTGTAATGGATTCCTCACCTTATTCTATAAAATGTGCTGGAATGCCTCTTTTCTATTATTCGAAACTTAATTGAAATCTGTCTGTTGAAACATTTAGGGCTTATTTCAAAGCTTTTTGTATACATCTATATCTTTGCATACTTAATGAATGAGAAGACTTGTTTGATTACAATTCATAGTAAATCTTGAGTAATCAATGTGTGAATTCTGGATATATGCTGTGATTTGCTGCGTCCCTTGGAGTGCATGTCTACTTGCATATGTTGCTTTCATACAAATTCCTTTGAAGTTAGCATCAACTGTATCTAGCTATGGAATGTCCCAGTGAACATATGGTTTGGTTTTCTTCTCTTCATGACTGTATCTGATGTGCATGTGATTCAAAAGCTAAAGGTTCAACTTTAATTTGAAGCATTTCTTTTAATTTCTTTTAAATTTCAGAACATTTCACTACCACAATTGCAAATAACTGATAATCTTAAGCAAATATTGAAAATATGTTGACATCTCGTAGATAATTGCAAATATTTAGCATATTTGAAGCTAAAGCATGTATAATTGGTAAATATCATGTAAAGATTTGAATATCCCTACATCATTTGATCAAGCAACTGTGTAAAATGACCTCTCTGTGAAGAATCTTTGCAGAAACAATGTCGTGATGATGAACTTTATGTAAGGCCCCAAAATGGAAACAGCAACACACATCAACCTCTGAGTAATGTCAGAAGATTAAGACCTAATCACCGGAGACTTGGGATCATGAATTCTCTGAATTCATCGTATCTTTCAAGATGAATAAAGGTTAATGTGTACTTTTATTCTATGCTTGTTTATGACTAACATCATGACCAACATAAATCTGTGCTAGAAGGAGGGCGAACTGGAAAAGACACCATTGCTTCAGTCATCATTCATTTTATGCAGGCTCCTCGCTCCTAACGCAACATAAATTGGCACTAGAAGGAGGGCCTTTATCTGAAAGTGGATGCTCATCATCATTATTTTTAGGTTTGATGATGCAGAGAGTAAGGTAACCCCAGTGCATTTGTGAATTCCAAATATTGTCTAAATATTTACAGTAACAAGCTTGTAGATGCTCATTCTATGTAAAGATTTTCAGATTTAACACAAATATTGCAAGCTTTACAGTAGATCATCATGAATTCACAAATATCAGCCAATGTTAAGTAAATTTGTTCAAATTTTGAGAAGTTTTGCCTTAGAAACTTGATATCTTGTGGTAAGAGTCGTTATACCCTATTAACACCTCATATTTGCACTATCTTTGCAAATATTTCGTAAATATCTAGTCAGATCAGTCATCCGACCGCAAATATCACCTCAGCCAGTGAAATCCAGCCAATATTTGCAAAGTTTCAGCCAATTTGCCTCAAAATTGAGAAATCCTAGCTCACAAGATAAATACCAGGTCTAGATCTAGCGGAATCTTTGAAGAATTGCCTGTTAGAGGTTTCAGACCTAGAACTGTGGACATCCATCATACTCCCGGGTCCAGTGCATCAGGAGCTTCACCAAAACCTCTTCCTGTAATTCCTGTTAGTTTGCAAATACCTTCTGGGATATCTGTGACACCTCCTATTCAACCTCAACTCCAGGTCCAACCTTAACCGGCTGTACCACAGGCTTAACCTCCTCCAGTTGCAATGTCTTTCTTTGTAGCAGAGTCACCTTTAACCTTCACTGCATATCGCGAGTTGCCAAAGAATTTAGATAAACTTTGTCCAAAATATCATCCTTATTAGGATGCTGATGATCATATCAAGACATTTAAAGAAGCTTGTTGCAGAGCCAGGATAGAACATCAGGATTTAGTATGCAGATTATTTCCTTTTTCCTTAGGGGAAGAGGCTTATAATTGGTTTATTAGTCTTGGTCAAGCTTCCGTTGGTTCATGGGTTGTCCTAGAGAAAGCCTTTCTTGATAGGTTCAAGGTTCCTATTGATCCATCTATGAATTACCACATATTTGCTACAATCAAAAGATTCAAGAATGAACCTATTACCAATTTTAATGCTAGGTTCCAGAAAATGCTATCCAAGTTAGTTGCTCCATATCTAGTGGCAGATGCTTCTGCTAGGAGTATCTATTATTCAGCCCTGGATCCATTGACTTCTATGTTCATCAGGAGAACACACCCTGAAATCACTACCCTAATAGGAGCTTTTCAAGAAGCTATCAAGGTGAATCAATAGCTAGTCCCAGCTCCTACTCAAAATATTGCATTCCCTACACTGCCTGGCACGTATCCAACTTATCCTGCACAATATCCTGCATATCCGGCTCAGCAATATCTGGCACAACAATATCCTAGTGGAGCTATGATACCTCCAGTAGTCATGCCTGCACCTTTGCAAGTGCCTCCATTAAGTATCATGCCACCTCCTAATGGGAATGGCTAGATGTCACAATATCCTATACAAACATCAACACCTCAAGGTGTAGATCAGAACGATAACCATGGATCCTCTTTCTTCAAGCCTCAAAGTGAGAATGTAGTAGCCAAAGCTTAAGAAGAGAAGGAAGAAATTAAAGAAATCTCTGCTCAACTAAGAAAACTCACTACAGAAGTGACACATTTGAGAAATCAAAGTTTCTATTCCCAGTCAAATCAGAATAGAAATTATTCCAATGACAGACCAAATTATCCTGACAGAGGATACAATAACAATAGTAATTTCAATAATAGTGGTGGAAATAATAATAATCCTCCCAGACAGCCTAGAGTATGGAACTCCAAGCCAAATAATGGCTCATTGCCATCACCCTTGGATAATCAATCATCTGGTGAAGCCAAATAGACTACTAGAGTCAATCTTGCTGAGGCAGCCCTCACTAACTGGTGTAGGATCCACAACACAAATACTCATGTAGAGCTAGAATGTCCATAATTTCAAATTGCTGTCAGCATTTTTCAAACAAAAGTGTCTAATACTGCAGGACATCCACCTCAGGTGGAAGGTAATGATATAGTTCCTTGTCGATATGATTCAGCCCTAGTACTAGAGAGTTATATTGATCATCAAAATTATTCTTACACATGTGAAGAATCTGCTTTAGCCTTTGAATCAAACTATGTCTTCCCCTTTGAAGATGAGAATGAACCATCTACTGAACATGAGGAGGTGCATGCATACCAACAGCAATATCCTAGCAAACATAACTATAACTTGAGAAGTAGCTCCAATAGACCTACTGGTCCATTGACCTCATCTCTACCTCCAAATAATTTTAACACACCTCCTGATCCCAAAGCAAGAAATAATCCAGGATTTCCCAAGGTAAATGCCCAATATCTGTCACCATAGAATACAACATCAAAAGCTATTGCCTTACCTCAGGAGTCTGATAAACTTGTCACATACTTGGCTGATGAGATTAAAAAGATAAAGATTAGCCTATCTTTATCAGAGTTATTAAAGACTCCTGCAATTAAGAAAGCTTTTATGAAGTCACTGGATGATCCTGCTCCTAAAGAGGATATTCCTTCTCCAGGTCATCTTAGCAATAAAGATCATGCTGCTAGAGATAATAATATCAAGCCTAAGGTGCTAGCTACTGTCCAAGCTGCTGAAACATCACATATGACATTGTACAGAGATAAGAGTGAGTCACCACCTTTCCTCCTTACCATAAGGATGTTTGGCAAGAATTTACACAACTGTTTAGTAGATTCTGGTGCATCTACAAATATGATGCCCTTGTCCATATGCAACGCATTAGGACTACATCCTGCTAAATCCCTAAAGAAGGTGACATAGCTAGATAAGACAGAGGTGAGTGTAATAGGAGAACTGACTCATATACACATGCAGCTAGCATCTGATCCCAGGATCCAATATTACATTGATATCTAGGTAGTTGACATACCTGATACATATGGGATGCTGCTTAGCAGGGACTGGTCAAAAACTTTGAATGGATATATGTCCACTGACTTCAGTCACATGTGGTTACCTTGGAAAGGTATACCAAACTAGATAAGAATAGATGCTGAACCCAGAATGAAGCACATGATAACTGAATATAACAAAACGAATGAGATCATGTATGTTGACGTTGAGCCTAGAGTTTATGTCGTTAGACCACAGGCTATCAGGATAGAAGAGATCTTGATGCTTGACTTTCATCATCAGCATGATGATGATCATCAGGAGGATGTGCTAGTTGTAGAACCCAATACTGATTTTGAGAATGAAAATGAAATAGATCACTTCAGAGACTTTGAGATGCATCTGTCCAAGCAAGTAAAGCGTTGTCAATTGTTAAATATACCTGCTAATGATATTTTGATTGATGGATGGTGCAGATTACATGACGAAGCGCATTCAGAAAAGACGTGTGAAACATGCTTAGACATGATGATGCTAGAGTAGACATGCAGTGAGGCATCATCATCATATTCTGAGGTAAGTTCTACATCTGGTGATGATGATGATACTGATTCTTTTTTGTCTTCTACAGGAACCATAGAAAAGGTGATAGATCATGATGAAGGTCATGTATAGAGAACAGAGGAGATTCTGGTGTATGATCAAATAAATGTTAATGAAAAAGAAAAGATCACCCCAGGGAGTGATTGTCTAATGGAGTTAGACTATGAACTGTCTGATGAAGACAGAGGCAGTAATCTAACCAGGTTTGAAGAGTTCTTATCAAGAGAAATTAAGAAGATGATAAGGCAAAAGAAACATCCACAGGATGCACTAACTGAAGGTTGGTGTAGGCTGCATGAGGCACCTCATTTGGAGACCGCCTGTTCGTTGTGTTTACACATTTTAAAGAAACATACAGAGCCTAATCCAAAAGATCATCCTCCTAATGATGGAAAACAAGAAGAAAAATCAGCTTCTCAGAAAGAAGAAAAGATGAAGTCTGCCCAGGCTGACATTCCTAAGTTAAAATGGATATCAGGTGGAGCAGCTGCCAGAGCTGCAAAGAAAGAGCTGCAAAGAAAAGAGAAGGTTTAGCTAAACCTCATGCTGAAGATAAATCCTGGATCCTTAGATTTGATGGATCCAAATCCAAACAAGGAGTTGGAGTAGGGATTGACCTCATTGATCCATCAGGAAAATCCTACTTAGCTGCATACAGATTACAGTTCCCCTGTACTAATAATGTGACAGAGTATGAAGCTATAATCCATGGGATACTATTTGCTCTCAAAAAGAAAGTGAAAATTTTGCATGTCTTTGGAGACTCAGAATTAGTTGTCAGACAGGTAAGAGGAATATACTCTTACAATTATAAAAGATTGTCAAATTATAGACATAGAGTGTGGAATTTGATTGAAGACTTTGATGCATTTAACATCACCCACGTTCCTAGGGAACAGAACCACAGGGCAGATGCACTTGCCCAGGCTGCTAGTACATTGTAACCATTATCCATATCAGTTCTAAAGAGATTTTCAGTAGAGCTGGTATCTGTACCATCAATACCTGATAATGTTACCAATCTTCAGGTCTTTAATGATGACCAGCACATCCTTGATTTCATCTCTAATAAGGATATATTTGATGCTCAGATCATAGATGAGAACAGTATGGAAGACCATGTTTGGGAAGAAAATGAAATATTAGAGTTGCCTAGCAACAGAATTCCCAAAGGCATGATTGAATTAGAAAGAGCCTTTGATTTGGATAATATGCTGAAATAGAAGGATCTTCCCAAAGCTGATGGAGGTCAGGTTTCACAAGTGAATATTGGACAGGATGATAACAAGAAAAATGTCTTGACAGGTAAGGTTTGCACACCAAAAGAGTTAGAAGGAATAACTCAAGCCCTTAAGGATTACATCCATGTAATTGCATGGACTTATGATGAGCTGAAGACATATGACACATCTGTCATAACTCATACTATACCTCTCAAGCAAGATGCTAAACCTTTCAGACAAAAGCAAAGGCCAGTCAATGCTTTGCTTGAACCAATAATTTTTGAAGAAGTCAAGAAGCTGTTAAATGCCAGGATAATCTTTCCTGTGAGGCACTCCACTTGGGTGGCTAATCTAGTTCCAGTCAGAAAGAAGAATGGAGACATCAGGCTATGTGTAGATTTTAGGAATCTGAATAGAGCATTAGAAAAGGATAATTATCCTCTACCCTCATTAGATGAAGTTCTGCAGATTGTAAATGGAGCCAAAATGATGTCATTCCTGGATGGCTTCTCAGGATATAACCAAGTGATGGTTGATAATATTGATAGATTGAAAACTGCCTTCACCACCAAGTGGGGGATATTTGCATATAGACGTATGCCATTCGGACTTATAAATGCTGGAGCAACATTCCAGTGAGCAATGGACATAGCCTTCAGAGGCTTAATAGGAAAATGTATAGTCATCTACATGGATGACTTGACAGTATTCTCCAAAGAAAGGGGAAACCATGTAGCAGATCTCAGAAATGTGCTGAAGAAATGTGAAGAGTACAGAATATCATTGAACCCCAAGAAATGCATATTTGGGGTGACAACAGGAAAGTTACTAGGCCACCTGATAACTGTAGATGGAATCATCATTGATCCTGACAGGGTGGAGTCTATCATGAAAATACAACTCCCTGGAAGTAAGAAAGAACTTAAGTCTTACTTTGGTAAGATTAACTTTGTGAGAAAATTCATCACTGGTTTTGCAGAAATAGTCAGACCACTAAATGCTATGCTGAAAAAAGATGCCAAGATTGAGTGGACAGCAGAAGCTAAAGCTGCTTTTGAGGACATAAAGAAAGCCATATTAGATGCTCCTATCCTCATCAGTCTAGATTACACAAAGGACTTCTACATCTATTCATTTGCCTCAGAACATACCTCTGCAGCAGTGTTGACTCAAAGGAACGAGGAAAAAGAAGAGAAACCAATAGCCTTCATGAGCTATCCTTTCAAGGATGTTGAGCTGAGATATGTAGATGTTGAAAGACAAGCACTTGCATTGGTCAGGGCAGTAAAGAAATTCAGGCATTATATACTGAGAAGCAAGGTGATTGCAGTAGTACCTGATGCAGTAGTGAAGATGTTGCTCATGCAGAGTGAACCTAGCGAGAAAAGAGCCAAGTGGATTACTGTATTACAAGAGTATGACATGGAAATTGCACCAATGAAGCTGGTAAGAGGACAGGCTTTGAGCCAGATGATATTTGAAATTGACCCAAACATCACAAGTTAGCAGTATGTTATCAATGACAAGGACGATAAGGAATGGTATTCAGATATCAGGCACATCCTAATTACTGGAAGATGTCCTCCGAGATTGCAAGCTTCACAGAGAAGAGCCTTGAAGATAAGGTCACAAAGATATATGATGAAGGGAGGAACCTTATTCAAGAAGAATTATGAAGGAATATACCTCAGATGCCTAGAGAGGCCAGAAGAAAATAAGGTTTTGTTAGAACTACATGACAAGTTTGGAACTGCACATGGATCAGCCTTGGCCACAACACATGCAATCCTCAGAGCAGGATATTATTGGCCCATAGTTTTTAAAGATATAGCTGATCATGTTAAATGTTGTCATGTATGTCAGGTTGCTGCCAACAAAGAGAAGTACGCTGCACAACCCTTGCAGCCAGTGATGGAAGAGCGCCCATTTGCACAATGGGGCATGGACTTCATAGGACCAATCAATCCTCCATCCTCCTCAGGCCATAGGTATGTCTTAACAATTACTAACTATTGTACCAGATGGACTGAGGCTATCAGCAGCAAGACTTGTACCATAGATGATGTCATTAAATTTCTGGAGAGCAACATTGTTACCAGGTATGGAACTCCTTATGCTCTGGTGAGTGATAATGGTTTTGCCTTCACTTCAACTAAATTGTCAAGTTGGGCTTTTGATCATGGGATCATACTTAAGTTTTCATCCAACTACTATCCCCAAGGGAATGGATTAGCAGAATCCACCAACAAAAATTTGTTGAATATCATAAGAAAATTAATAGAGAAGAACCCTAGGGAATGGAACTCATTTCTGAAATATGCCTTGTGGGTAGACAGAACTAGAATGAAAACTGCACTAGGAAACTTGCTTTTCCAACTAGTATATGGGGTGGATCCTATCCTCCCTATAAACTTGAAAATTCCTACATTGCAGTTTGCCCAAGAGTACCTAGGCATTGATAATAAACAAGAGGTCAGGTTGCTTCAGTTGATGCACTTGGAAGAGAAAAGGAGTCAAGCAATTGACCAATTTGCAAAACATCAGGCTGTTGTCAAATGCTGGTTTGACAAGAGAGCCAAAATCAAAGCCATCAGGATATCTGATTTAGTCCTGATGTGGGATAAAGCCCATGAGAGGAAAGGTGACCATGGCAAATTTGACAGATTATGGATAGGTCCCTTTCAAATTTTTGAGATACTAGGAGACAGCACTTATAAGCTTAAGAACCTGACAGGTGAGGATGTCCCATTGCCAGTCAATGGACAATTCCTCAAACATTATTTACAGGCCTGAGTGACTTCATGACAGTCATGTGTATCATATTGTACATTTGTATAGTTGTTTGTACAGTTTGTTTTGTTTTTGTTTGTTCTGTTTTGTTTGTTGAGACCTTGTTCTGGTTAGTCAAGATGATGTACTCCATCACCACATAAAATAACTAAATTATTAGGATTCAAGTGATGCGATCAGATTTAGACATAGGTTATGATTCATTCTAAGAAGTATTCATGATCAAGTCTGTGATATCCTTTCATCAGGGTGCCTTTTCTTGATCAAAGTGAATCAATCACAATGAAACACCTAATAGCCTTGGGTTTGTTGAACACACAAGTATAGGTGTTAAGTGAAAAATCTAAAAGGACTCCCTTGCTACCAATACAATCTCCAACCTAAAGCTGCAAGTGACTGTACCTTGTACAAATGAGCTGACATGATGATATCAGATTCAAATTTTAAAGAGAAAATAAAAAAAGAAATAGAATTAGACATTCTAAGTAACTCTACCGGGGCTATAGATGCCTGCTAGTAGTGGGGCTCTACTTAGGGAGATTGTATAGATAACCTTGTCGGGGCTATAGACGTCTGCTAGCAACAAGGCTTTATCTAGGTTAGCTATGAGGGATGATCTCCAACTATGTAGTTTAACACCAGTTACTTATGTTTTCAACTTGCTTTCAAGATGAGGATAATTAATCATTTGCACACACATGATCCTTTGTTAGCATTGTTATCATGATGAAATTTTATCATTCAGAAGACCATGATACTTATGCTTAGGAAGAATTAGAATACTATGAAGAAATAGGATCACATCACTTGAATCATTGGAATTTGTTTGTTTTCTTTGGTGGCAAGTTGTTGTGTGGTTACACAACAGGCCCCATTTTGACTTGGCAAAATAGGGACCCAACTTTTTGTTTGGCTTGTTCTATGCTTTCTGGCGGTCTGGTAAAAGTAAGTCATGCATATCATCATGCAAGAAAAGCTAGGTAGGTCATCATCATGAGGTCAGTTTGTCAAAATTCATATTTTAGTCCAGTAACCTCATATTCAGAAAGAGCATCAAATTTCATGTAGGTTTGCCTTTTACATCACCCTGATATTCATCAGGATGTAAAAGTTATGAATGGTCAAAGTTTGAGTCAAACCTGATATTTCCAGGGGGAGGATCATATTTCGTAACATCAGTCATATTTCAAAAGATCACCCCAATCTACTTTATCACCCGATAAATCATGCGGTCTGAATATCCGGACGTCAATTTTAGGTGATAGTAGCCTTTACCCGTCGGCGGCCTTATGCATTTCGCAAGGATCATATTTTTCAATGTAACCCGATATTTCCTAATATCCTCCTGCCGTGAAATATTCCCCTAAGCCAATATCCTGATGATGTCATTCAAGTCCAATAAACGAAGAAACGATATGACGATGACATCATCATCACATTTACCTCTCGGCAAGATATTTCATAAACATGATCCTATTAGCATAACATGACGATGACGTCATCATGCCTTAGCGATATAATAAACGAATATCTGGATGACGTCATCCTGATATCTCGAGAGGAAGAAAGAATGACTTTGGTCATCATTATCTAAACATCACTCAATATCTAAACATCACCTAATATTCTTCAAATATCATCCTGCCGTTTAGATATCACCTCGCTCCCGTTGCCACCATTAACATTAAATGCATGCCGAGGTGGTAGGTATTTCCCACTGATCATTAAACCCAATGAAACACCTGCAAAATCCTGACTTTCCGTGCGAAAAATTAACGAATAAGATCTAATCTATCAAGGTTTGCCCTAATTTCACCCTAATTGCAAGGTTAAAAGGTAAATCTAACGTCATTTTTACATTTACCTTGCGAAGAAATTACTTTTACAGAGCACCAGCTTCCATATCCTCAAACAGGCGATACAACGACGAACAGAGTTTACAGGCAGTAAGAAGTGTACGATTATCAGCCGAATTAAGGGCATTTTCTAGGAATTCACTGGTATAAAAGAAATTTGTATATCCAGGTAAGTAAATGAAACCCTCATCATGCTTTTTCTGTAATAGTCAGGTATGGGCTGTTAATTTGAGGTTCTCGTTTATGCACCCCCATGATGGGCTTATGCTAAATAAATGTAGAAGGCATGATGAATATTAAAGATAAATTGCTATATGCATGCATGTGAGAACCCATTGTAAGACAAGGTTGTGTTAATTGCAGGCATCCATGGCTGACAAAAGGTTGGCTAAGTGTGAGGCTAAATTCAGTAAGCCTATGTTTTCATCTCAGAGGGGCATACTATTCAAATATGGCGCAATTACAGATACCCATCAGGGGAATACTAATTTGGAAGCCTGGTCAGCTAAGCTGAATGATGAGAAGAACAGAAGTCCTGTGCTGGATGCCGTATTCATGTCCAGAATGTGGAATGCCGCTGGTTTCCTATACTCCATGGAGTCTCTGGAGCTAGTTATCGAGTGTGCCCAGAACTATAACCCAGAGACCTAGCAGGTGATGAAGCATGGGAGGATATATGCAGACCTATCCATCAGGGGTCTCTCCTAGACATTTGGACTGCCATTGGGCAGGAAGGTCAATAGTGTAGACCTGAAGAAATCAGAGAGAGAATATGAGAATAACAAGAAACAAGCCAGGAAAAACATGTACCAATGGAGGGCAGAGAACAACACATATCCTGCAGCCGCCAAACTTCCTGTGCACTTATTCAAATATGATTTTAGTGAGGAGTACTAGTACATGATTGCACTATTGAGTAGAGTCACAGGCCAGCCTGATGCTAGTAGTTTTAAGGACTGGATGTATGGTGTGATTATGATGTGTATATATTCAGACATCAAGCCATTGTGGGGCCAACTAATAAGTGATGCTCTACATGAGCAGCTGATGAACCTAGGAGGTCCAAATTGTGCTTTCTATATGATGTCATACATTGTCTACTCCTATGCTTATAAAGGCACATTTGATGCATTAGTTACAGATGGAAAGCTTCCAGGCATAGTCAATGCTATGCACATTTGGGATCATCATCCCCAGCTGCAAAGAGCTAATTACCTCCAAGATTACAAACTGGTAAATGATGGATTCTCTATGCATCTGGTCAGAACCATGGAGGAGGACAGAACAAAACGATTGAGCATGGAGGCTCAGGAGATAATCTACAAGTATGGAGCCTGGTATATACAATTTGCCACATTTTCCTACATGAGGATTAAGGGTTTTGAAGGACCTCCTCTCATGTTGCCAAGGTATCCCACTAATGTAATGATACTTATGGAGTTCATAAGGCAGAGCTCCACAATGTTAAAAGCATACAAGGATGCAAAGAAGTTGCCACCAATTTTGTTTCTAGTCACCATTGGCTGGTACATGTGCCCAGATTCAGAGAACATAAAGAAGGTGATGGTCACCTTGAATAAAATGAAGTTGCAGCCTTTTCCACTGATAAGACCATATGATCCTTATGGCAGGATGCAGAAAATAATAGGAAAGCCTATTCATCAGAGGCACCTAGAAGACTTCTGGGCTGACTGTGAAGATGAAGCAGAAGTAAGAAGAAGGTATCAAAGGCTAACACTGAATCAAGTCAGAACCTTTGATTGCATCCCCATCCCTCAACAATTGAAGAAAGATGATGGCAGGATAATTGCAGACGAGTACGAGGAGAAGAAGATATATAATGATACCATCTCTGCACCTAACCTCACCATACAAGAAGACATATCCTTAGACCCCTTCATTGCCAGGACCATACAGCTAACCCAATCCCAGGTTGATGAACAGATAGAAGCTTTGAAGAAGAAAGGTGTTGCCATTACTATGGACAACAAAAGGAAGGGGCAGGATATTCCTGATGGGGAATATGATGACTTCATAAATGAGAAAAGAAAGTCTAAGGGAGATAGGCTCCCTTCACAACAACAATGGAGCAAAAGACCCCCAAGGGGCAAGAAAATAGATAATGAACCCAAAGGGGTTATTATTGAATGGACATTGTTCATAGCTGAAGAGGCAGCAACATCAAGATCAGGATCAGGATCAGGATCCACATCACCTCCACGGACAAGAAAACAAAAGTCCAAGAAAGAAAAGATAGCAGAGGCTGGAATCATTGAGACCCAAGAAGAGGGTCAATCCTCAAGGAAATCAGATGAAGAGGATATCCTCATGGAGGAAAAACCTGAGGAAGAAGAGGCCCCTTTGTTATTTAAAAGGAAGAGAAGAGATCCATGGGTGGTGGTGTCTACCCCACCTAAAAGACCAAGAGCCTCCACGAGAGGTGAAATAAGACAACCCCCTACATTGTTATAAGGGGCATGTAGCGAAGTGCATAAGGAACTTCAGCACAATGTTCCACTTCCTACCATCATCAAGTTTAAGACCGAGCTCACAGAAGAGCAGATGAAAGAAACCTCCCAGACACATGTAGAAGGTCACATCTCGCTAGACGAGATAATAAATTTGTCTGATGATGAAGTTGTGTAGGAAATGGCTTCACAAAACATGGAAACCCTTGCTGCAGGTACACACATGACCCCTCACAAGATTCCACCAGTTCAAACTATATTGGAGGAGATAAAGCAAGTGGAAACTGAGAAAGAAAAGAGCCCAGAGTAGATATCCCAAAAAATGGGGTTAGATACATTGATTGCAGAGGTGACAAATCCTGTAGTGATAGACGTAACAGAGAAACAAGATGTGAATCCTGAACATCCAGCAAGATCACTTGACAAAGGGCACCCTATAGAGGAAGTAAAGATGGCAGAACTAGAGGGCCATACTTCAGAACTGAGCTAGCAAAGCCAACAGGATACATCAACAGAACCTGCTATAGTAGAGGTTCAAGAAAAGAAAGCTGATGAGAAAGATTTGGTAGAAGATCTTGCCACCAAGGTTCAAGAAGTAAGTAGCATAGGTGCAGAAGAGATAATGGCTTCAGATCAAATGCCAACACCTAAGGAGGATTCCGCAATATCCAGTGCGATGAATGTTCCACACCAGGATCCTCCACCTCAGGAAGATGCTCCTCTGGAGAAAGAAGTTCCTCAATAGGACGATGTGCCACAGGATCAATGTCAAAGTGAGCATCATGAAGAAGAACTAAGGAAATCACCTTCTCCATTACATCTATTGACAGAAATCAGAGATAAAGGTGAACATCATGATGATGTAGAGAAACATGATCGGATACCTCTGTGGTTGGAGAAAGAGGTAAATGTAGAGGAAGAATTTGAAATTCAAGAATTTGATGTGTCTACATTATTTTCTGAGAATATAATAAAACCTAAGAGGAAGGCCAGAATGACTTCGGCCATCAAGAGAGATCCAACAACTAGGAGAAGGACTGCATAGATTGCAGTACCTAATGTAGAGAAAGAAAAGGGTAAGATTACCTTAGATGAGTTTCAGATCAGCACAGTGGACTTAGGATTTGCCAATGAAGACCAAGAGGGTCAAGAGGGCAAAGATATTATTGATTCTTTAATTCAGAAGGTGAAAAGAGAGAAGGAGAAAAATAAGCAATACAAAGAGCACATTGCTCAGTTGCATGCCTACATAGGAAGGTTGACCAATAATGAAGATACTTCAACTGAACATGCAGTCCCATTGATTGCTATTTCTCAAGAGGAGGTGAATAAATTAGATCTCATGAAACATGAGGCATTTGTACTAAGGAAATGGATGTTATCCACATTGGATAATGCAGAGGAAGTGGTCAAGGCCTCTTTGAAGAGGTGGAATACTCTCAGTGACTCTAGGTCAAAGGTAGATAAATTGCAAATGCAGACAGGCAAAAGGTCTTATAGATTGGAAAAGATATTAGACATCTTGGGAGAAATAAGGAGGATAAATCCTCAGTTGCTTATCAACAAATAGGTATTGAACAATAATACTGCCTTGTTGGTTGATATATGGTATAAGGACATTCATTATGAATGTGGAGTACTTAGAAGATGCAATAATAAACTGAGAGATATCAGCATGAAGTTGCATGATTTAATGTCTGTTGAGGTAGAAATGTTGGAAACACTGGAAGGAAAAGTGGAAGGGAAAGTAGAAAATCAAGATGAAGAGTTTGCCATCAAAGCTTTACAAGGCAACTTCCAATCAGTAGCTGATGATCCACTTGTCCACTTGACGGAAGAAGTCATAGATAAAATAATGAGAATCAAAGTCAAGATAGAAAATTACAATGAGATGCTGCAAAGCAGGAAAGATAAACTAGACAACAGTAGACACAAATACGAGGCACACAAACACACCATCATCAAAGAAAGACTCAAGATGGTGGAGAAATAGATAGAACTGTGCAGTTATATGAGCAGATCTGGAGCAGCATGCAGCATCATATGAGAAGTCATCATCATCAGGATGATGAAAGTTTAGGGAGTGATACACATGATGATGATGCACATGAATCAGATAAGGTAAATGATGATGCAGCATAAAGTAAATATCAGCATCAGATACTTAGTGGAAATAAGTTTTTTAGATAGTTGCCAGCTGGCAACTTGTGCCATTTTGTAAGGTTGACATAGTCAAAGGGAAATCTTGACCATAGATATTCATAGACAAATCAAGATCATTGATCTTCTTGTAACAGATTCCTCACCTTGTTCTATAAAAGGTGTTGGAATGCCTCTTTTCTATTATTCAAAACTTAATTGAAATCCGTCTGTTGAAACATTCAGGGCTTATTTCAAAGCTTTTTGTATACATCTATATCTTTGCATACTTAATGAATGAGAAGACTTGTTTGATTACAATTCATAATAAATCTTGAGTAATCAGTGTGTGAATTCTGGATATATGCTGTGATTTGCTGCGTCCTTTGGAGTGCATGTCTACTTGCATATGTTGCTTTCATACAAATTCCTTTGAAGTTAGCATCAACTGTATCTAGCTGTGGAATGTCCTGGTGAACATATGGTTTGGTTTTCTTCTCTTCATGACTGTATCTAATGTGCATGTGATTCAAAAGCTAAAGGTTCAACTTTAATTTGAAGCATTTCTTTCAATTTCTTTTAAATTTTAGAACATTTCACTACCACAATTGCAAATAACTGATAATCTTAAGCAAATATTGAAAATATGTGGACATCTCATAGATAATTGCAAATATTTAGCATATTTGAAGCTAAAGCATGTATAATTGGTAAATATCATGCAAAGATTTGAATATCCTTGCATCATTTGATCAAGCAACTGTGTAAAATGACCACTCTGTGAAGAATCTTTGCAGAAATAATGTCATGATGATGAACTTTACGTAAGGCCCCAAAATTGAAACAGCAACACACATCAACCTCTGAGTAATGTCAGAAGATTAAGACCTAATCACTGGAGACTTGGGATCATGAATTCTCTGAATTCATCATATCTTTCAAGATGAATAAAGGTTAATGTGTACTTTTATTCTATGCTTGTTTATGACTAACATCATGACCAACAAGACCCCTTACTGTCCATACCAGGGCGTACAGAATGACTATTTCTTGCAGAACACAGAAAATCACTATTTTTTCAATCCAAAAAACTCCTCTTCTCATTCCTGTCGGCATGTTTAAACAATATTTAGTTTATAGAAGGTTTTGTAAACCTTTCCTCTTCTTATTCCACCGTACAATTGCCCATCAAGGGCAGTGAAGCATTGGAAACTGCCTTTTTACAAAAAACACAAAGTTTCGAAAAGACAAGTACCTAGAAAATAGGCCTTCACTAACACTATAATGGACTAGTCAATCAAAATGACTAAGTCTTTATTACAAAACATGATAATGGCTTTCAAAGCCTTAGAGGAAAAGAGAAAAACATGATGACAAATTAGGAAATAGCCAAAAAAAATGACTAAACTGGGAGCTCTTGCACCAGATTCTCATGGTTTCAAATTGTTTAAGAAAGCTAAATACAATAGTAGCACAAGAGTCTTGCATGTGTACAAGTGCTATGCTGAAATATATTTTTGAACATGTTTGAAAATGTGGTCACTAAAATATTTATAGTAGATTTGAGTTTATCAAATTCCAAAATTGTATTATTGAGCAAGGGTTGTAGGGATGGTTGATTATAAGGCCCAAGTGAGCGTGCTAAGCTTTCTATCCAAAATGAAACCTTTCAGAAGGAATCTGTGGCATGTGGCCTAGCAACATAAATCAAATTTAAGTCTTAAAAAAAAATCTCTTCAAAACATAAATATATAGCATTAAAGACATCTTTAGTTGGAAATTGGTTTGTAGGCAGTGTAATGATTTGTATAGTTCTTTTGGATCAGATTGTTTTGTTTGTTTAGAACTTAGAAAAAGTACAAAGTTTGTTCCAGAAGTGTTGTAGAAATTAAGGATATCATTTGACTTTGATAATATTGTGAAAATGAGGGAAAAACTAATTATGGACATGAGAAAAAGTTGTAAGCAAAATATGTGTATCCTTGTATTAATAAAGTTGTGATCGTATATTGGGTATTGCCATTATCAATGTCAAAACAATGTTCATATATTAGATATTGCCATTATCAATGTCAATACAATATTCAATGTCAAAACAATATATTGGATATTGCTACAACAACATCGATTAAGAAAGAATAAAGAATACCCTAATGAATTTTAAGGTGTGAAGATAAATGAAACAAAGAAATATGCATATCGATATAAATTTACCTGACTATAGTTCTATTGCCAAGAAGGCATGGTGGAGAGCACGAAAGGGCTTCAATAGGATATCTTTGTGATGAATTAAAAAAAAAAAAAAAAATTGTAGTAAAATAAATATGAAAAAATATACACTGAAACCAGGGACCACCCCGCCAGGAAAGTTGCCCTAAAAAATAATCAAAACAGAACACATATTTTATTTGTTTTTTAACAACTTATCAGCCAGAATCATTTTAAAGATGCTAAGACATCCCCATAACAACACTATGCTTCAATGTGAAGTGTCCCCTTCCTCTCATACGATCCATCACATTATTTGCCATTTTTACATTCCGTACTCCCTTGCTTATCAAAATATTCGCAGAGAAATGTCCATGCCCTATTCCAAAGCTCCCGTATTGGCGCAGTCAACAAACATGTTGGCGAAGGTTGTGGAATTTGGATTTGCACCTGCCAATTGCATTGGTTGAAAATTTCCAAAGCCTTTTCAACAAATCCATTTTGTGCATATCCTGCAATCATTGCAGTCTATAACATAACATTTATTCCAGGCATTCTATCAAAAAAATAACCTGCCCTGCCTGTAGTTCTACACAACTAAATCCCAAGCAAGTTTCGAGTAAATTTACGAGAAGAGAGACTTGTGTGCTGCGATGGTCATCACAAACAGGCCCAAGAAGCAAATATTTCAAAATCATAAACAAATAAAAAAGGCCATTAAGCTTATAAAAAACTTATTTTAGAAGTGTAAGAGTTGCATGATCTCCTCTTTGCATTTGAGGGCCGGAGATGGGCGTACGAGCCACACTGCCTGCCTGTGCCGAAATGGGCGCTTTGGAACACAGTTGTGCCGAAGTCAGATATTATTGTTGCAACTGCCCTCTGCCTGCAGCTCCCTGACTGGTGGATGGGTAATCCATGCCGGATACAATTGGCAATACATGCCACAAATGCCAATGTATGCTGCAAGTGATGTTATGCAAGTAATAAAATCACAATCATACAATTCTAATCAAAACAAAATAGTACAACTAATTACCATATCAAAGTTGTGTGCCCATTAGTACATTATAAAATATTCACATCACAAACATACAGTTCTAAACAGACAACTCCAATCATTCTTATGGATCCAAGTAATCATGTTCTAAACAGACAAACTCCAATCATACATATGGATCCAAGTTATCAATCTATTATCAGATATATGTTAAGTTGTAGAGACACAGTACATTGCCATAATCCCAAAACAAGTCATCTCAATGTCTGTTGTACCCACCCCATCACATAGAGTTTTAAACAAAACAAACTGCAATAGTCAAGAAACAGTATATTGCCATAATCCCATAACAATCCATCTCAATGTTTGTACCCACCGCATCACACACAGTTTTAAACAAAACAAAACTCCTATATCATTTACATACCAAATATGTTAACCATAAATATCTATTCTCGGAGAGAAATTTACATCAATTATGTTAATGCCTAGTATACTATCATAATCCACAATAGAAAATACATGTAAAGATGACAATAAAAAGAAATCCGAATTCTAAATTTTATTGCCACCCAGGGCACAAATTCTAGCTTCATCTGGCTTGGCTGAAATACAAGGAAACCATATTCCATTTAATATAAATCCATGCTACGAAGGCACACATATAGAAGGTCTATATTAAAAGGTAAAAACTTATTTACCCACAACTCAGACACAAGAAATAAGCCCGCCAGATACAATAGAACAGCCTAAAGCCCGCCACAAAAACGAAGCACGAGGTGGAGGGTTGACTCCTTCTGAATGTTATAATCAGCAAGAGTACGCCCATCTTCAAGCTGCTTACCGGCAAAAATCAACCTCTGTTGATCAGGAGGAATGCCTTCTTTGTCCTGTATCTTGGCCTTTACATTATCGATAGTGTCAGAGCTTTCCACCTCCAAAGTGTTAGTCTTCCCAGTCAAGGTCTTAACAAAAATTTGCATACCACCTCTGAGTCGAATTACAAGATGTAGAGTGGATTCCTTTTGAATGTTATAATCAGCTAATGTCCGACCATCTTCAAGCTGTTTTCCAGCAAAGATGAGCCTCTGCTGGTCTGGGGGAATTCCCTCCTTATCCTGGATCTTGGCCTTCACATTGTCAATGGTGTCTGAGCTCTCCACTTCAAGAGTAATGGTTTTCCCAGTTAGGGTTTTGACAAAAATTTGCATACCTCCTCTTAGACGGAGTACAAGGTGGAGAGTGGATTCTTTCTGAATGTTATAATCAGCCAATGTTCGTCCATCTTCAAGCTGTTTACCCGCAAAGATGAGCCTCTGCTGGTCAGGAGGGATGCCCTCCTTGTCCTGGATCTTAGCTTTCACATTGTCAATGGTGTCAGAGCTTTCAACTTCCAGTGTAATGGTCTTTCCTGTCAGGGTTTTCACAAATATTTGCATACCGCCCCTCAAACGGAGCACAAGATGGAGGGTAGATTCCTTCTGAATGTTATAATCAGCCAATGTTCTGCCATCTTCCAGCTGCTTTCCAGCAAAGATGAGCCTCTGCTGATCCGGAGGAATTCCTTCCTTGTCTTGGATCTTGGCTTTGACATTGTCAATGGTATCTGAACTTTCCACTTCCAAGGTTATGGTCTTCCCAGTCAAGGTTTTCACAAAGATTTGCATGCCTCCCCTGAGTCGGAGTACCAGGTGGAGGGTGGACTCCTTTTGGATGTTGTAATCTGCCAGGGTACGCCCATCCTCGAGCTGTTTGCCAGCAAAGATGAGCCTCTGCTGATCTGGGGGAATTCCTTCCTTGTCCTGGATCTTGGCTTTTACATTGTCAATAGTGTCAGAACTCTCAACCTCGAGAGTGATGGTCTTGCCAGTCAGTGTCTTGACAAAGATCTGCATCTTTAGGGTACACAGTAATACTGGAAACCTGCAAAATCAATATAATGAAACCTGAAAAACAGAAGCTTACGCTATGTGAATTGCGATAGAGATGATGGAATAGAATAATTACCGAAATGGAAGAGAGTTATATGTATTTATATCGCCGTGAAAGAGCAATCCCTTCGCCAGTCGGCGTGTAATAGAAGATTCGCTTCGACCGTTCAATGAGACGTGTCTACAAAGATTCCAAGTTTAATCAAACTTCTTTTGTAAGTAAAATACAATCAGATTTATCAAATCTAAAGAAATTTTTGGGCAAAGCATTTAACTAGCGAAATGAGCAAGATATCATGTAAACTAGTAATTGGATCTATAAGTTCAATGGGCATGCCAATAGTTTTATTATTATATTGAAATAGGGTTAGAGTTAAATAATTTTACAATAGTATGAGCTTGAGTTATAATAAATAAATTTCTTATAGCAAGTATTAATCATAGACAACTTTTTTATTTTTATTATTTGTTAATTTATTTTTAGTTTATATTGTTGTAATGTTTTATATGAATCCCACATAATTGTTTTACTTCTTCATTATTCAGTTATAATAAGTTTGAGAAGAACATATATTATTATTATTTTTTCTATTATTCCATGTAAGATAATGCCTATAACAATGTTTTTTTTAATATTTTATTATCCAATGACATTTAAAGGATGGACATAGGATAAAATTTCAATGATTTCACCAAACAATATATATGGAATAAATATTTAAATAGAAGAATTTTAAATTTAAATTTCTAAAATTTAAATACAACATATATAATGATTTTATTAGATTTATTATGAAGTTATCGTAAATATGTTAACAATGAATCATTTTAGATGGTATTTCATAGGTAATATTGGACAACAAACCCAAAATGATTTTAAATATATATTTAGTAGTTTGTTTTTTAGTGATTTTTTATAGACATTTTTTTTTGAGACATCCTCGTCTTGCTTATGTAGGATTACATGAATATTATTTTACATACATTTATATCTTTGAAATGAAAATGCAAGGATTATTTGTAGATTTGACAAACTTCTTACTATTGACATTGTTGTGAAGATGAGTCCTTGTCGTTTAGTGTTTCCAATGTCTATTGTTACTTTGTTCATAGTTAGACCTTGTGCTTTGTAGATTGTAAGTGCCCAATGTCTATTGTCAGTGGAAACCTTGTGTTACTAGTGCAATTGGAACCATTTTTTTTTTCATTTATGTTCCATGCAGGTCCAATGTACCTCTAAAAGTTAACAACAAAAAATAGAGGTAGACTAAAAATGGTTAACCTATGGAACACAAAATTTAAAATTGTGTTTATGTATTCTAGAGTAAGATGCCTTATAATAACATATATACAATTTGTGCTCGTTGGATGAATAGTGATGGGAGCTTCTTCTAGTCCTAAGACTTCTATTATGAAAATCATAACCTTGAATATTGAATTCCCAACAATTAAATTTATCATAGTCTCGATCATTTCAAGCCACCTAGTAGAATGTTGAACTCTCAATGATTGAAATTATCATAGCCTTGATAAAAAAAAATGTATAAAGCCTTTGGCTATTACTGCATTGCTTTTTTTGAATCAACGTTTTGGATCAGACTCTGTGATCCATCATCAGGATGAAAAGAAGAGAAATAATTAGATGTGCTTGCAGAGATAGTTCCTTAAAAAGAGAGAGAAGTGTGGGCACGAAGTTTAATCTAATAAGATGAGATTAAGAGAGGGATGAGAAAAAGAGCCTCTACCACATAAGAGATATAAAATAAAATAAAAACCTCCTAAAAGTAGAAAGAAGCAATAATAAAAAAGGGGAAATTAAAATAAGGAAGGTAGATAAAATGAAATCATAGCACAAAATAATTTGAGATCAAAAAAGGGGGGGTAAATAAATAAAAGAAGCCATCGGATACAAAAATAGGACTAAAGACCAAAATATAAAGAGGAAGGAAACAGAAGCGTGGAGGGGGAAAGAAAAGAAAAAGAGCAAGGAGGAAAGGCATAAAATATCCTATGGAAGGACATGTATAAATAAGTGGTACATATAAAAATAAGTAAATAGATTATATATATATATATATATATATATATATATATATATATATATATATATATATATATATATATATATATATATATATAACAAAGAATATAAGGAATAACCACTCAAAATACAAAAGGGATAAGAAAGAGTGGACCAAGGTTGATGATTGAAAAATTATTCAATCTTTAACCCTGGTCCCTCTTTCTTATCCCTTGTGTATTTTGAGTGGTTATTCCTTATATTCTTTCTTTTATATTTATTCATTTATAAAATGTATTCATGTTGTTTATATGTTTATAAGTTTTTGTACCTTTATATTTATTTCTATCTATATTTCTTCTATTTGTTCCTTTATTACTCATATATATATATATATAATCTATTTACTTATTTTGTTATGTACCACTTATTTATACATGTCCTTCCATAAGATATTTTACGCTTTTCCTCCTTGCTCTTTTTCTATTCTTTCCCCCTCCATGCTTTTGTTTCCTTCCTCTTCATATTTTGGTCTTTAGTCCTATTTTTGTATCCAATGGCTTCTTTTATTTATTTACCCCCCTTTTTGATCTTAGGTTATTTTGTGCTATGATTTCATTTTATCTACCTTCCTTATTTTAATTTCCCTTTTTTCTTATTTCTTCTTTCTACTTTTAGGTGGTTTTTATTTTATTTTTTATCTCTTATGTGGTAGAGGCTCTTTTTCTCATCCCTCTCTTAATCTCATCTTATCAGATTAAAATTTGTGCCCACACTTCTCTCTCTTTTTAAGGAACTATCTCTACAAGTACATCTCACTATTTCTCTTCTTTTCATCCTAATGATGGATCATAGTGTATTATCTAAAACATTGATTCAAAAAAAGCAACATAGTAATAGCCAGAAGCTCTATACATTTTTGATATCATGGACTATGGAAATATCATGTCTATAATAGTCTGATCATTTCAAGCCACCTATTAGCATACTAAGAGTAATAAATCTAGAACATCATATGGAAGAGCTGGTGGATCTTTTGGGTCTATTGTTATGGTTACCATAGAACTTTGAAACCTTAACTTGTTTGAAGTTTATTTCTAAATTCTACGAAAATGAGCATAAAAACACAATGTAGATCATTAGAAAGAGTAATACCTCCAATTGGGATGCCATGAGTAGGTTGAAATTTATTGAAGACCATAGACAAATTATGTTCCTATTATGAGCTACTTTATAAGTATAGATTTATATATCATCATCTCATTTTTCACACATCAAAACACTACCCAACATGTATTTTTTTTTAAATGAAGGTGTAATAATATTAGGAATATGAAGGTTAGCATATAAAATCATGAAATTGTGTGAAAAGAGTAGCCTTTTTTACTTCATTTAATTTACATCCAAGTGCATACAATCAAAGTAAGTGTATATTTAAATGTATCATCATCTCATTTTCACACATCCAAACACTACCCAACATGTAAAATTTATTGAAATGAAGGTGCAATAATATTACAAATAGGAAAGTTAGCACATAAAATCATTAAATAGTGAGAAAGGGGCAATATTTTTCATTTAATTTACACCTAAGTGTCTACAATCAAAGGAAGTATAGATTTACATATTGTTAAGCTCTCCATAGTTGTTGTTCTCCTAATCATCATTAGAAGATGCCTCTTATGGTAATAGTTTGTAATCACTATCATAGAGAAATATATTGATTTCAATTTAGATGGTGGATTTCACTGCATGAAGAGTCAAAGTGCCTAAGTGTGCATCTAAACATTTGAATGACAATGTTATAGAGGGAATGTGGAGTTTGATATAGTAGTTGGAATGGATATGTTGTTCAAGCCATTGTTGTGTTTGGATTAGTTGATTATCTTCCATTTCATTAGCCTTTACTAACTTTAGAAATTGTAAACTAAGTTTTCCTATTAGATTGAAGTTGTTGATAACAACTAGGTTGATGATCATTACCTTGTATATGCAATTTCTAAGATAGAGATCACAAAGTTCTTGGTATAAGCTATAAGACCATCCAGTTAGATCTCAAATTTTCTATTTTTTTGCCATATCTTCCTTATTTTAGGTCTGTTTCCCCTAAAAATTCATTGGAACTCCTGAAATTTCATTCTGCATATTTCTTTTGTTGAGGACTCTATCCAAAATTCCACTTATCGAAGCCAAAATCCCACATTTGTCTATTTTTAGGGTTTTCCATAACTTCTTTGATTCTCACCCAATTGCCTTCAAATTTTTCCATAGTGTTCATTTCCTATTTCTGCTCCTTTGTCCCTCTTGGGCAAATTTTTCCATTCTTTCACCCCACTTCTGAAATCCCCATTTTCTACTTCCCTGTCCCTCAAAAAGTGTCCAAAACCTAGTCAAACCCCAATTAACCATCAGAGTTTTTCCCAAATCTAAATTTTCCTTTACTAAAAGAGTTTCTATTTTTGTTTTTCTACCCATTCCCAAAAAAAAAATCTTGGTTATGGCTGTCACCCACGTAGGAGAAAAAAACATGGAGGATGAACTTGCAGCCCTTAAGACCAAACTCCAAGATCTGGATGAAAAAATTCTCGGCCTCAATCTTCAGCATTCAACCATGAACAATAGCCAGAGTCTTTTGCAGACACTGGGTTCTCTTCTTCCAGCAATTTTCGTGGGCTGAAGCTTGATTTTCCTCGCTTCAATGGTGATGATCTGACTAGATGGATATACTAGGCAGAACAATATTTCAGTCTGCATAATACTTTTGATGTCAACAAAGTCCCTCTTGCATCCTTTCATTTGGAACATGAAGCCCTTCAATGGTTCCATTGGTACATCAACGCTCATGAAGAGCCAAAATAGACAGATTTTTGCAAACTCTTTTTGCAACAATTTGGCCCTAGTGCTTTTGATGACTTCATAGGAGCAGTCACTAAACTTCACCAAACTAGCACTGTGAGAGAATATTAGACAAAATTTGAGAAACTAGCCAATCACACAGAGCGATTGTCTGATGAATTCTTCAGGAGTTGTTTTGTCAGTGGTCTAAAGGATGCAATCTAATCTGAGGTTAAAATGTTCTATCCCAGCATTATGATGGAAGCCCTAGGGTTGGCTAAGTTGGCTGAGGACAAGATCACAACTCAATAGCGCTCCAAATCCACTTTTTTTCCATTCAAAAATATGGTTTCTCAAAGACCTCCAATCACACCAACTCCTAGAACAACTCCTATCAAGCATTTGTCTAAAGCAGAGATGTGGGCACATAGAGAAAAAGGGCTCTGTTATAATTGTGATGAGAAATTCACTCAGGGACATAGATGTGTTGAGAAAAATCTCTATCTCTTGGATGTGGATTCTCCACCTACAACTAAAGTTCATGAAGATACTCAGGATATAGTAGATGATCAGGTCGACATTCAGTAGCCGCCTGTTGACCCTCCTTCTCAGGACGACCACCCAGAGATATCTCTCCATGCTTTAGCAGGAGTCACCAGCCCACAAACCATGTGGGTCAAGGGTTACTTCAAGAAGCTCCCTCTTACAATACTCATTGATTCTGATAGCAATCATAACTTCATTGACCCTCAGATCGCCAAACAGGCTGATTGTTTTGTCCATCCTTGCTCTAGCTTTGAAGTCATGATTGCCAATGGGGGCAGCTTACCTTGCAAAGGGAAGTGTCGAAATGTGCGTATCTCTATTGGAGATTATAACCTACCCTCTGACATGTTTTCCTTGCCATTAGGTGGATGTGATGTGGTTTTGGGTGCTCAATGGTTACGCACACTTGGACCCATCTTATGGGATTTTGCTAAACTTTAGATGCAGTTTTTAGATAATGGGCAAAAACACACATTAAAGGGCTTACAACTAGGGTCTCTCATCATCATCAATTCACATCACATGGAAAAGCTCCTTAAGAAGAACTCACATGGTGTCATTGCTCAGCTCCATTCCATTCAGATGCAACCATCAGCGGTCTCCACTACTCCTTCAGATCTACAACAAATTTTGGATAGATATGCATGTCTTTGTTGAACCAGTGGGATTGCCACCTTCATGACCAGAGGACCATCATATTCAACTCCTTCCTGGAAGTGTTCCTCCCAACATTAGGCCTTATTGCTACCCATTTCACCAAAAGATAGAGATTGAGATGCTCGTTCAGGACTTACTGAAGCAAGGTATTATTTGCCCTAGTACCAGTTCCTTTTCTTCACCAGTTCTTCTTGTCTAGAAAAAAGATGGGTCATGGCACCTCTACATTGACTTTTGAGCACTTAATCACATCACAATCAAGGATAAGTTTCTGATTCCTGTTGTTGATGAGCTTC
This sequence comes from Cunninghamia lanceolata, assembly GCA_027924645.1. Classification (NCBI taxonomy): domain Eukaryota; kingdom Viridiplantae; phylum Streptophyta; class Pinopsida; order Cupressales; family Cupressaceae; genus Cunninghamia; species Cunninghamia lanceolata. The sequence continues at coordinate 14,734,239 of BSBN01000854.1, forward strand.
ATGGCGCTCATTTTTTCTCCAAGTTGGATCTTCATTTTGGGTATCACCAAATTCGGGTCCATGAGGATGATATCCCTAAAACAGCTTTCCGCACACATGATGGCCACTATGAGTTTTTGGTCATGCCCTTTGGCCTCACTAATGGTCCTTCCACATTCCAGGCATTGATAAATAAAATATTCCGGCCCTACTTGCAGAAATTCATTCTGGTCTTCTTTGATGATATCCTCATCTATAGTGAAACATGGGCTGAGCATCTCCAACATCTAGATATTTTACTGCAACTTCTCTCTGATCATCATCTTTATGCAAAATAGTCTAAATGTATTTTGGGCAGGAGGAAGTAGAGTATCTCGGGCATATTGTTTTAGCACAAGGGGTTCGCATGGATCCTGCCAAAATAGATGCCATTAAAAATTGGCTTCATCCTTAGACACTCAAGAACCTCTGTGGTTTTTTGGGACTGACTAGCTACTACCGCAAGTTTGTCATGGATTATGGGAAGATTGCAGCTCCATTAACAACTCTGTTGAAAAAGGATGCTTTTACATGGACACATGCTGCTGAGTGTACATTTGAAAAACTGAAACAAGCTATGTGTACTACACCTATTCTAGCTATGCTAGATTTTTCCAAGACCTTCACTATTGAGAGTGATGCTTGCAGCAATGGACTTGGTGCTATTCTTTTTCAAGATGAATATCCCATTGCGTTCACCAACAAAGCCCTTTCATGTAAGAATTTAGTACTCTCTACATATGAGAAGGAAATGATGGTTATTTTGCATGCAGTACATAAGTGGCGGCGATACCTATTAGGGAATCATTTTTGCATCAAGACTGATCACCAGAGTCTGAAATATTTCCTAGAACAATAGCTCTCCTCCCCAGCACAAAAAAATGGGTTAGTAAACTCATGGGTTATGACTATGAGATCACTTACAAGAAGGGTAAGGACAATATTGTGGCAGATGCTCTTTCTCGCACATTTGATGACCAATCTTCTCTTTCAGCTATTTCTATGCCTATTCTAAATTGGTTGGGATCTATTCAACAGAGCTATGTCAATGACTCTTCATTATCTCAAATCATCCAATAGTTGGCCAATAACCCTTCTATTGTACCACATTACTCTTGGGATGGTGCTTCTCTGAGATACAAGGGTCATCTGGTGCTTCCCTAGAGCACAGATCTTCAATAGGCTATCTTCTATGAACTCCATGCTTCTCCATCGGCAGGGCACTCTGGGTTCTCAAAACTTATGAGCGGTCACAACGTAACTTCTTTTGGAAGGGAATGAAAAGGGAAATTCAATAGATGCTGGATGAATGTGATACTTGCCAGTGCAAAACAGGTGAAATGACACTCCTTCCTGGATTGCTCGAACCCTTGCCCATCCCTACATGGATTTGGACAGATATTTCTATGGATTTCATTGAAGGGCTCCCTAAATCTGGAGGGAAGACAATGATCTTGGTTGTGGTTGATCGCCTCTCCAAATATAGTCATTTTTGTGCCCTCAGCCATCCCTATACCACCTCCTCAGTCACATAGATTTTTATGGACCAGATCTTCCGTCTTCATGGAATTCATTCTTCCATTGTCTCAGATCGTGATGCAACTTTCACCAGTCATTTTTGGACATAACTATTTCGCCACACTCGCACCAAACTGAAGATGAGCTCAGGGTATCACCCACAAATAGATGGTTAGACTGAAGTTATCAACAAATGTTTGGAAACTTATCTTCATTGCTTCACCTCAAAACAACAGCATCAGTGGGCAAAGTGGCTCCCTCTTGCTGAATGGTGGTACAATACCTCCTACCACACTACATCTAAAATGACTCTATATGAAGTAGTCTATGGTCAGGCACTACCAGTGCTCCTTCCATACACCCCTAGCAATTCACCAGTTCAAACAGTTGACACAGTTCTCCGAACCCGAGATTAGATTCTTCACATTTTGCAGGACAATCTTCACATGGCAAGAAATTGAATGAAACAACAAGCTGATCAGCACCGTTCTGAGCACACTTTTCAAGTAGGTGATATGGTTTTTCTTCGTCTATAGCCATACAAGTAATCCTCCCTGAAACTCAAAGGGTGTCATAAGCTAGTTCCAAAGTTCTATGGGCCATAAAAGGTTCTTCAGAAGATTGGGTCAGTTGCTTATAAATTGGAGCTTTCTCCTTCTCACATTCATCCAATATTTCATGTCTCTTGTCTAAAGAAAGTTCTTGGCACCAACATCAGAGCACAAACTATTTTACCAGAACTGGATAATGAAGGATCCATCATTTTGGAGCTAGAGGCCATCCTCAACAAGTGCACTCGTCAACTTCGCTCTTGATCCATCACAGAGGTATTAATTCAGTGGCACAGAATGCAACCAGAGGATTCTACATGGGAACCACTCCTTCAGATTCAACAAAAATTTACACATCTTAAGCTTTGAGGACAAAGCTTTTCTAAGAGGGAGGGGACGTTAGGAACCCGTGTTTAACCCTTCTCTTTACTTTGTTAGTATATTGTGGTTGGATGCATATGCTTTGTAAGTCATCCTATGAGTATATTGTATTATTCCACATTCATGGGGAGTAATAGTTATTTAGATTAGACTTAGTATATAAGTACGTGTTGAGGCCAATGAAGGCATCCATGAGTTTATTGTATTGAGCTTGCTCAAAGGAGGTTGCCCCCTCAAAGTGGCTTCCGATCAATAAATTCCTTCTGTGTTCTGTTATTTCTGTTATTTTGTGTATTTTCATTATTTTGTTGCAGGAGGTTCCTCTCACAATTTGATTATCAAATAACAAAGAATTCTATGCTTCTCTTCATTTGGTATCAGAGCATCTGATCTTCTGCGATGTGAGGTGTATCAGAGTTTGTTGCCAGCAAGTGCCATATGAACGAAGAAATGTCTGGAGCAATTTAGATGGTATGAAGATGGCAAAGGCATGAGAAGTTATGATGTTTGAGAAACATCTAGGTATCGAAACATCTTCTCATGGAATTTGTTGGGAATACAAAGCAAAGTCCTTGGCAACTTTTTTGCATGATCTATGATTTGTCTGGGAGTCGTCCAACAATGGGAGCTATTTAAAAACATTCTATATGCTACTGAGTAGAGTTCAAGTGTGCTATTTGCACTCTAGAAAGTTTTTTTGTTTCATATGAGCCGTTGGCCTAAAATTTTGCCCTCTGATTTGGTTAGTGTAAACAAGAAATAGAGAAAGGTGCTTCAGATTTTTGTAGAAGAGGTTTTTAAACCGGTTATAAATGCATTTCATTCTTCATTTCTAGTGCTGGGGTTTTTGATGATCATTTATCCATGTCAAAAGAAATCATGTCAGCCATGTTTGGGATATGAGTTTAATCAAATGCACTAAGGAAAGGATTATTTTTTAGTAGAAAAGAGACACCAAGAGGAGGTCATCAGATCTGTATTTATTTTTGCCCTATCCGTCATCATTTCTTGCTGATCTGAGCCGCCCAACTATTGGAAAGAGGTTGTAGGATTTTGAGAAAAGAGCCTTGTGCAAATGTGAAGGAATCATGAAGATCATGAAGGAAAACTTATTAAGTTGTTGAAGAAGGCATTCACATCTGCATTGATAAAGGTATCCATATTCATTTCCAAGTGTCTATTATTTCTATTTCAAGGCATATAGAAATATTTCAAATTAATTGTTGCATCTAGCATGAGTGAAAGACAAATAGAGGAGAAGGTGTTTTGTGAAGGCATTTAAATGTGAAGGTGTTTTTTTCCAAAGCATTGGAAGAGCCCACTTTGTTGGTTGAAAATTTCCTACTGGAAAATCTCAGACCATGAATCAAGATTGCTGAGGCTAAACCGTGGAAGAAGTACGGAAATAGAAAGCAAACATGCAAGAATAATCCATTTGAAATGAGACGTGAGATTCGTGGAACCATGAAAAATTAAAAAATCCATTTACAAAGAGGTATTTTGGAGAAAGGTATATTTTTCAATTGAAATCTGAAACCTTGATTTTTGTAATGTTCAATTGCATTATGTTATCAAATGCTTGTGCTCTCGGGATCATTCATGCCACATCTGACGAGGCCTCTAAAGACTCATCAAAGATATCATATGGATAAAGTGTAACAAGGTCATATTGGAGGTAGGCAGCATTAGAGGATGGAGGATTTTCCATCATCTCAAGTTAGCTTCTCACTTTGAGATGATGCTTTGCATGAGAAGTGTTTTTGATTTTGGTTGTTTTATTTTTCTTTGTTGATGCTGATGGATTTGAAGAATGTATGTTTTGTGAAGATTTTGTTTTGGAGACAGGTGTGGGATTTGGTGTTGAGCTCAATATGGATTGTTATCCAGTGAGCTTCAAAGAGTATATGATCTTGAATTATACCCTTTCGCAGTCAATAGACAATGACAGAGATCTGTCGTATCTCTTAGGGTTCATTGTTGAATAATTCAAGACTCTGTGATTTGAGAGCTTGGGACTAAAGAGGTCAAGAACACAACTTGAAGCTACACCTTTCCAAAGGTAGATGAGATAGCATGATGGAGCTCTGCTTGGTTCAGGATTTGTTCTTTGGGAGAAGATCTTCTATAAAATATGTATTCATATTATGTAATCAGCTTTGTTGAGTATTTTAGTATTTTAGCATTAAGGGGCGGTCCCTTGGTACTATTGCAAGAATAATGTAATAAGGGGGGAATGTTAGCGTAATACATTGTATTACATGGTTATGGTTTGGTCAGTTCAGTTTCAACTGTCAGTTATATATAACCATATAACTATTGTAACTATCACTGTCAACTCCCTCTCATAGTTTATATACATGTTTGTATCTACAATTTGATTATTAAATAACAAAGCATTCTATGCTTCTCTTCAAATCTTTAGTGCTTCAAAATCTATGGACAAAATTTAGGGAGATGGTAATTCAAATAAAAATCTTAGACAAGGAAGAGATAATGGGTGCTTAAGAAACAATTTACATTTTACCAAGGATAAATACTCTAGAGATGTTGTAAATCTTTAGTGCCCCATCCTACCTATCTCTAGAAATCAAGATCTGAAACAACTTCCACTGGGAATTTTTAGGTAAAGATGTTTTTTTCCTTGAGGTTTTATAGTTTTGTAGTAGGCTAGCAACATGAGACTACCAAAGACAAAATAAGATGAGCTACAACCAAATTTTTTTGGAATGTTAGGATTGTGGTTAACATCTTAAATGGCCAATCGTATGGCTACATTTGATTGTTTACCTCAATAGCTTCCCATATCAAATACTCCCCCAACCCTCACCTATGGAGGCCTTGCATCACACAATTCCACAAAGAGAAGGAATAAAATCAGGAGTCCCATAGCATTTCTCTATACATCACAACTACTACAACTACACAATTCTTTGGCAGGTGATTATTTTGTTTTCTGTCGATGCTCCCCTTCATCTCACCTCATATCTTCCAATTTGATATGCTCACCTGAGTTATTTTCTTTCAACTATTTTCCATTTTCTTTTCCTTTAAAAAAATAAGTCAAGGCACATTTAAACAGCATGAAACTATTTCTTAATAATCACAACATCCCACTAACAGAGACTGCCAGATGGAATGCATGCAAGAGTGAATGGTGTCTTATAGATATCCACTCAAGTTTGTAACTAGCTTTGAATAGTGGCTACCTTGTTTAACGCACCTTTCCCTATTTCATACTTACAATTGTTTATGCAATTAGATATTGTGGTTGTTCATTTTCTTTTTTTTTGGTCTTTTTCAATGTCTTTGAGGGATATAAAAATCCATGAAAAATTCAACATCGTCTTAAAAATAAGTATTTATTTGTAAATGTTAGTGAAAGGAGTTTAAAAAGAAAACGTTGAAAGAATGGTATTTTAGATTTGGAAGTTTCATTGTTTAAGTTTTAATATGTACAAATTTAGGAATTTACCTTTTTGTGGTGAAATCCAAGACAAGCAAGCATTTTCTTATGATGGGAGTGCTATATATATCGTGTATATGTAGTGTCATAAAAGCAGATTGAGAGTCAAAATGGAGAGATAGTAAATCTACATGGTGGTCTATTCTTTTTTTGTGAGGTTTTATTAAATAATGTCTTTTTAAGTGCAACGTTACTTGGTGCAATATGGATGATATGGATCCATCAGATTTTGTAAGGCATTGCACAAGGAGGTGAAGAGTCCCAAAAAGGAGGCGCTCCTCATACTGACTGCTATGGTTTTGTTCCAAGGTCATCAATCTGGAAAGCTACCATTCAAACCTAACGTCTGCTTTCTACACTCAATTATTTATAAGAAGTTGACCTTTTCATGGAAACATTTATGTAAGCTACCCACTACTTATTTTATTTTTCTAATGTTTTAATTTATTTATCCTATTTCTAAGGAGTTTATTATATTTGTGGTTAGTAATTGTTGAGGGAGGTATTTTTAATTTTCATGATGATTATTAAAATTTGATCTTTTTTAATTCTTTATTGCTCATCTATGTGGGATGGAGGGACCAAACACACCTTTTAAGATACTTTTATTATAATATAAAACTAAAAGTTGTGAATTTTGCATATCCATAGAATTTTTCATTTTAGATTTTTTCAAATTAATTTTAAGATAATATTTTAATATATGTAAACAAATATTTTAAATACATTTATCTAAATTTAAACAAATAGATAATTATATAAATGAGAAAAGGATACGAAACTAATTTACTTATTTTAAAGTTATTTTGTTTTCCTTCACAACTATTTTCTTTACTACATACATATATGGACACATATTTTTTTTTTAATTTTAGGTAATACACTTGTTTTACTTTTGTATATAACCTTTACTTTTAGAAAAGCAATTTGAATTCTTTTGTCAGCAATCCAAGATTCCATGTCAAGGAGTATCTTTATCATCTAGCTTCCAAAAATCTATTTTAGGGTTACAAACTTGTCCTCTAGTAGGACAACAACCTAGCACAAAATTCCAAGCAGTTAAAGTATAGAAGTCTAAGGTAAAAGATATTTTAAAATCTTATTTCCAAACAATTAAACTAAAGGGAAGCACTATTTCCATATCTAACCTCAAAGATATTTTAAAATCTTATTCCCAAACAATTAAAATATAGGCAAGCACTATTTCCAAGTCTAACCAAATTTCAAACAATTAAACTATAGGGAAGCACTATTCCCAAGTCTAACTTCAAAGATATTTTAAAATCTTATTCATTTAACATCATTCTTCAATTATCAAATTAAATATTATCCTCTACATTTAATTTTCTTTAAATAAACATTCAATAATTAAAATACACAAATTTCAATACCATCAACTCTATTTCTAAACTAAATGTACTTGTTTGCTCACATTTATTTAATTAATCTAACCCTCCCAAAGAAAACCATCATTTTCCTTTCCAATAAACATATATTGTTTTTGTTCTTAACAAATGGAACCAAGAAGAAAATACACAATTGCATTAATTTAGTCTTTTTGGCTTTGTAATGTAAGACCACCATGTATATATTAATTTATTGATTTTGGCTCTGCCGATGTTATACATAATTACATTAATTTAGTATTTTTGACTTTTTAATGTAAGATCACCATATATATTAATTTAGTGATTTTGGCTCTGTGATGTTGATCCTTAATTTTGATAAGAAAGCATAATTTTTAGTTGATAACTACCTTAAATTTGTCTTCAGAGAGTAATGTCCCTCTAATCCAAGAAAGTTTGAGGGAATGATTAATATGGAGGTTAATTGACATTTTTTAGTGTATTTGGTTCTGCCATTTTTTGGTAATGGCTCTCTTTGTAAACATTAGTATTTTAAATTTTAGAAATTCGCATGTCTATATTTTTATCATCTATTAATCTCCTTCTTTTGAAGAATTCAAAATGCATAAACATAAGTTTTATGGGTAGTCTTAAGATTTGTGGAAATAGGTTGTTGTTATTTTTAATGGATATAAGTTTCTGACTAACTTGTGGATCTAAAATTCTATCTAATTTATGCTAGGGTATAAATAATGTGTTCTGAATGATTTTATTTTTTCATTTAAAATTCTGGTGTTGGGCTAGGCTATGAATAGTGTGTTCTATTGCAACTCTCTTTGCCTTAGTTTAAGTAATTAGTGTTTACATGTAAATTAGTTGATGTATTATTTTATTGCTTGGGTAATTGTTTGTATTTGCCACCTCAGTATTTTCTGGGTTCTTGATGGATTTGTTATTTTAAATATCATGTTTATATTTTTTTTTTCTGAAAATGGATGCTTGTATCAGCAACGATAACCTCAAGTGCCTATAGGATCAGTTTCTGAGATTGATATCCGTTATTGAATTGCTATAACCTTGCCTCTTATTTTCAATGATATGCAGATTAATGGAGAGCACCAAGCAGTCACATAAAACAACAACCTTCCTACCATCTATGTCCATCGAGACAACTGATAAAGGTAATCCTTACACTATCTTTGTAACTTACAACAATATTTAATATAATTAAATTCTATGTAAACATATAATATCACAATCATTTACAAAATTTGTATCTTTTGCAACCTTGTATCCACTTTACATATTGTCTTCGTAATGTAGATGATGGCAAATAAACATTCCTGATCACACAAACCGCCACATACAGATATGCAGTGACCAAACTATGTAATTGATTATTCAGTAATTGATAAGTTCTATTGGCCTCCTTTGTCTACCAAACTTGTAGTGGCGATCAATGAGTGTGTTGAATGTGAAATAGTTGGTTTATATTTCTATCTTCCTTACAGAGTTGGTTTGTTAATTTGCTGGTTTGTTTTCCTAACTTGTTTACTAAATTGGCTTTATTTTCAATTCTTCCTAGGCATGTCGTCATCAGGTAGCAATCACAATGAAACTTATTCATGTGAACAATCTTGAATAGAAATTGGTTTGACAAAACTACTGATATGTTGGTGACCAAATCCAAAGATGTAGTAACTGAATCTAACAACTTACACCAAATGTGTTACCAGTTTGATAGATGCACATTCATGAGTACATCCCTAGTTCATGATAGTGATGTTAAAAAAATTAAAGATATACAAGCCAAGATTTTTGAAGCAATCAATGCCTTGACAATTGTGAAAGAAAGATTGGATGGAACATATTTCTTGCTACGGGACAAGTTTTATGCCGACTACTATCTAGTAGCGATGTGCATGCCAGCATGTTTCCATTTATCAATGTATAACATATTTGCATTGTGATAGTTTTTCTTTATACATATGTCAATGAAGAACTACACAAAAAAAACTTGCTATGTATATATTGGTTAGCTTTTGAACAAATATAGTTGCATTCCCAATTGGAAAATGTGATCATTGATCAGTGACTAAATTGCATCTTTTTCTCGTGTTTTTCTTCCACCATTCCCTACTGCCTAACAAATTGTAAACCCAGATACGTGAATTCTTACTATGCACACTGCTATGTTAATTATTAAAATCATTTCATTCTAATTAGTATTGAAATTATTCTTTTCTCTTTAGCATGAATTCTGATTTGCATTTTCTTTCCAAAGTCTTGATGATTTCTAAATAGTATAAAATATGGTTAAAAACTAGCTGGCTATTTTACCCACAAATGCTTTGGAAATTATTTTATCAAATTTGTTGATTAATTTTGTCTTTAAATTTTAGCCATGATTCACTTCAATTTATTTATTTATTTCAAGAAAATGTGTAATGTCTTATTTAATTTCTAAATATTATGTATATAAATGGAAATAAATGATTTGTTTCTTAGAAATTTTTTAATCGACCTGCTGTAAAAGTTGTCAAAGTTGCTCTTACCAGTAGTTTTTTATCTAATATTTGTTTCTAGCTACCATTACATATCAGGCCTCTATGTTTATAGTTGTATTAGAAATGCTTATAATTAAAGTATTATAAGTTGTTTTAACAATTTTAATAATGCCTTCAAATTAAGATAACTTTGTTTGCAATGAGCAGTTGACAAAATCGCCTTGAACCTTAAAATTACTTTGGATGGGATAATTAGCATATAATATTATAAAATTTATGCATATAATAATATAGATCAATATATTTTCTATTGATGTCATAAACCCTAGTTTATGTGGCATAGTATTATATTTTAATTATATTTTAAATGTCCCAATACCAGTCTTTATAATATTTTAATGTGTAATTTTAAATGTGCACAAATATAATTATGCATATTCATAACCAAATTCCTACAAAAGTTGATTCACTCATAAAAATATTTAAAAAATTATTTGGATACTTAGCAGACTTAAATTGCTACCAATATTAGTTTCAACATCAACTAACAAATCACACATCTAACGGCAAGAACCTGACGCAATGCGTTATTGGTAACAGATGATCATAACGTGCTTCAACAACTATGTATGTTTGATTTCTAACTTTTTATAAAAATGGGGAATGTGCTTTCAAGATGGTCATTGTTTATCAAATAACCATTCCAAACAGTAGAGTTTGTCTTATAGTCTGGCTCTTTGTTTGAGTAAAAAAGTAAGTAGAATGCCAACAACTTTTCTTTAGGTCTTTTATCATTTATTAACTTTTCCAACAAATCAATGGTTCAGATTTATTCTATAGTAGTCCTTTTAATCTGGACCATTGGTTTATCTATTTCATGTAGTCTTGCTCACTAAAGGAACGCCTATTGACATAAACATAATACAAACAAGAGACACATTGCGTCACGTTCCTACCATTGTAGTGGTAAATAAAATGAATGATATTGTAATTAATTAATGTAAAGATTGGTTTTAATTTGTTGATTCTTGTAGTACCTAAACAATCCAATGCAACAAATGGTGTGTCTTCTAGATTATGCTTCTACAAAATCACTAACATGACATGCATATCTATATGACATCTACTCAATGGTACCAATAAACTATTTTAATATACTATGAGAAAAGAATTTAAACAAAGTATTGAGAATGAAAAGATGTTATTTTAGAGAGAATTAACATATAGCTATCATGATTTTGTAAAGCTATATTGATTGTGATTTTGGGATAAGGAATTTATGCATCTAAGGGAAACTTGTCTAGTAATTTTTGAGGGATAGAAATGAACATTGTTTTTTTTCAATGGTGATGCATGTAAGCACCAATCATGCATAGCCATGCATAGCCTCCACTCCATGAGGACCCTGATGATAACTCACAATCCTTGTCACGTACATGTAAGTGTGGAATAATGTCCTCTTACATGTCTTAAATAAATTGAAGTGATTCATTGCTAAAATAAGGTTTGTAATCTGTTAACTTCCTGAATGTGATTTCAAATTTTGCTAAAATAAGGTTTGTAATCTGTTAACTTCCTGAATGTGATTTCAAATTTTAGAGATTAAAAGTTTAAGTAAAAACGTAGGGCTTATTACAGAGTAAAAGGTTAATTGTTGCAGAAAATCAGACAGTAATAATTAAAGATTCACATGTCCACACACTTTTAAGAAAAAAAAACACTATGTATTTGCCAGATTTTTGTTCTGGTGTGTAACAGAATTACAAAGCCATCAATTGACAACGATAGAGTTAAACATATGATGGAATTACTACTCCATTCTTTCTTCTATTTTCACTTCACCTAGCTTAGGAAATTCAATTTCAGTGAGATCTTTGCACACATTCGTTAACAAACTCCGTTGATTTGGACAAAAAAGAAAAACTTAAATCTAATTTAAAAGTGTTAAAAAACTATTCATTTTGAAGCAAATTTTTGCACAAAATAGATCTAACCTGAAAAGAGCTAGACAGAATGTAACCCTCGTGAGCTATAAACTCAAATCAAATGTTCCTCAAATGCAACGCTACAAAGCTTCATAGGTGTGCTAGCCAAGGTCTTTCACATTCAAAAAATTTCACAAAAAACCCAATATTTCTTTAATGCCGCTGGAAAAAGCAATTGAGGTTTAGGATTATCAGCGACTGCCATCCTGAAAAAAGATTCAAGTGGAATAGACAAGCTTACCGGCATAAGGGCAGAGATAAATGCAATTTCAAGCAAGGAAGCTCCATCCAAATTACTCACAAATCTGTAAACAAAAGGGTGTTAAAAAAAATTGAAACAAAATCACTGTTCCCGCATTTACATATAACCTCAAAATCTTTAGTGCTTCAAAATCTATGGACAAAATTTAGGGAGATGGTAATTGAAACAAAAATTTTAAACAAGGAAGAGATAACGGGTGCTCAAGAAACAATTTACATTTTACCAAGGATAAATAGTCTAGAGCTGTTGCAAATCTTTAGTGACCCATCCTACATATCTCTGGAAATCCTCATCTAAAGCAGCTTCCACTAGGAATTTTTGGGTAAAGATGTTTTTTTCCTTAAGGTTTTATAGTTCTGTAGCAGGCTAGCAATGTGAGACTACCAGAGACAAAATAAGCTGAGCTACAACCAAAATTTATTAGAATGTTAGGATTGTGGTTAACATCTTAAATGGCCAATCGTATGGCTACATTTGATTGTTTACCTTGATAGCTTCCCATATCAAAGACTCCCCCAACCCTCACCTGTGGAGGCCTTGCATCACACAATTCCACACAGAGGAGGAATAAAATCAGGAGTCCCATAGCATTTCTCCAAACATCACAACTACTACAACCAGGCAATTCTTTGGTAGCTGATTATTTTGTTTTTTGTCGGCATTCTCCTTCAGCTCACCTCATAACTTGCAATTTGATATGCTCACCTAAGTTATTTTCTTTCAACTGTTTTCCATTTTCTTTTCCTTTAAAAAAATAAGTCAGGGCACATTTAAACGGTATGAGACTGTTTCTTAATAATCATAACATCCAACTGACAGAGACTGCCAGATGGAATGCATGCAGGAGTGAATGGTGTCTTATAGATATCCACCCAAGTTTGTAACTGGCTTTGAACAGTGGCTACCTTGTTTAATGCAACTTTCCATAATTTGTACTTACAATTGTTTGTGCAATTAGATATTGTGGTTGTTCGTTTTCTTCTTTTTCAGTCTTTTTCAATGTCTTCGAGGGATATAAAAATCCATGAAAAATTCAACATCATCTTAAAAATAAGTATTTATTTGTAAACATTAGTGCAAGGAGTTTAAAAAGAAAACGTTGAAAGAGTGGTATTTTAGATTTGGAAGTTTCATTGTTTAAGTTTGAATATGTACAAATTTAGGAATTTACCTTTTGTGGTGAAATCCAAGACAAGCAAGCATTTTCTTGTGATGAGAGTGCTATATATATGGTGTATATGTAGTGTCATAAAAGCAAATTGAGAGTCAAAATGGAGAGATAGCAAATGTACATGGTGGCCTATTCTTTTTTTGTGAGGTTTTATTAAATAATGTCTTTTTAAGTGCAACGTTACTTGGTGCAATATGGATGATATGGATCCATCAGATTTTTTAAGGCATTGCACAAGGAGGTGAAGAGTCCCAAAAATGAGGCGCTCCTCATACTGACTACTATGGTTTTGTTCCAAGGTCATCAATCTGGAAAGCTACCATTCAAACCTAACTTCTGCTTTCTGCAGTCAATTATTTATAAGAAGTTGACCTTTTCATGGAAACATTTATGTACGCTACCTACTGCTTATTTTATTTTTCTAATGTTTTAATTTATTTATCCTATTTCTAAGGAGTTTATGATATTTGTGGTTAGTAATTGTTGAGGAGGTATTTTTAATTTTCATGATGATTATTAAAATTTGATTTTTTTTATTATTTGTTGCTCATCTGTGTGGGATGGAGGGATCCAACACATCTTTTAATATACTTTTATTATAATATAAAACTAAAAGTTGTGAATTTTGCATATCCATACAATTTTTCATTTTAGTTTTTTCAAATTAATTTTAAGATAATATTTTAATATATGTATATAGATATCTTAAATAGATTTATCTAAATTTATACAAATAGATAATTATATAAATGAGAAAAGGATACAAAACTAATTTACTTATTTTAAAGTTATTTTGTTTTCCTTCACAACTATTTTCTTTACTACATACATATATGGACACATATTTTTTTAAAATTTTAGGTAATACACTTGTTTTACTTTTGTATATAACTTTTACTTTTAGAAAAGCTATTTGACTTCTTTTGTCAGCAATCCAAGATTCCATGTCAAGGAGTATCTTTATCTTCTAGCTTCCAAAAATCTATTTTAGGGTTACAAACTTGTCCTCTAGTAGGACAACAACCTAGCACAAAATTCCAAGCAATTAAACTATAGGGAGGCACTATTTCAAAGTCTAAGGTCAAAGTTATTTTAAAATCTTATTTCTGAACAATTAAACTAAAGGGAATCACTATTTCCATATCTAACCTCAAAGATATTTTAAAATCTTATTCCCAAACAATTAAACTATAGGCAAGCACTATTTCAAGGTCTAAGCAAATTTCAAACAATTAAACTATAGGGAAGCACTATTTCCAAGTCTAACTTCAAAGCTATTTTAAAATCTTATTCATTTAACATCATTCTTCAATTATCAAATTAAATATTATCCTCTACATTTAATTTTCTTTAAATAAACATTCAATAATTAAAATACACAAATTTCAATACCATCAACTCTATTTCTAAACTAAATGTACTTGTTTGCTCACATTTATTTAATTAATCTAACCCACTGAAAGCAAACCATCATTTTCCTTTCCAATAAACATATATTGTTTTTGTTCTTAACAAATGGAACCAAGAAGAAAATACACAATTGCATTAATTTAGTCTTTTTGGCTTTGTAATGTAAGACCACCATGTATATATTAATTTATTGATTTTGGCTTTGCCGATGTTATACATAATTACATTAATTTAGTCTTTTTGACTTTTTAATGTAAGACCACCATATATATTAATTTAGTGATTTTGGCTCTGTGATGTTAATCCTTAATTTTGATAAGAAAGCATCAATTTTTAGTTGATAACTACCTTAACTTTGTCTTCATAGAGTAATGTCCCTCTAATCCATGAAAGTTTGAGGGAATGATTAATATGGAGGTTAATTGACATTTTTTAGTGTATTTGGTTCTTCTATTTTTTGGTAATGGCTCTCTTTGTAAACATTAGTATTTTAAATTTTAGAAGTTCGCATGTCTGTATTTTTATCATCTATTAATCTCCTACTTTTGAAGAATTCATAATGCATAAAGATAAGTTTTATGGGTAGTCTTAAGATCTGTGGAAATAGGTTGTTTTTATTTTTGATGGATATAAGTTTCTGACTAACTTGTGGATCTAAAATTCTATCTAATTTATGCTAGGGAATAAATAATGTGTTATGAATGATTTTTTTTTTTCATTTAAAATTCCGGTGTTGGGCTAGGCTATGAATAGTGTGTTCTAATGCAACTCTCTTTCTCTTAGTTTAAGTAATTAGTGTTTACATGTAAATTAGTTGATGTATTATTTTATTGCTTGGGTATTTGTTTATATTTGCCGCCTCAGTATTTTTTGGGTTCTTGATGGATTTGTTCTTTTTCATATCATGTTTATATTGTGTTTCTGAAAATGGATGCTTGTATCAGCAATGATAGCCTCAAGTGCCTACAAGATCAGTTTTTTGAAATTTATATGCGTTATTGAATTGCTAAAACCTTGCCTTTTATTTTCAATGATATGCAGATTAATGGAGAGCACCAACAAGTCGTCGGAAACAACAACCTTCCTACCATTTACCTCCATCAAGACAACTAATAAAGGTAATCCTTACACTATCTTTGTAACTTACAATAATATTTAATACAATTAAATTCTATGTAAACATATAATATCACAATCATTTACGAAATCTATATCTTTTGCAACCTTGTATCCACTTTACATATTCTCTTCGTAATGTAGATGATGACAAATAAACATTCTTGATCACATAAACCGCCATATATAGATATGCAGTGACCAAACTATGTAATTGATTATTTAGTAATTGATAAGTTCTATTGGCCTCCTTTGTCTGCCAAACTTGTAGTGGTGTGATCAATGAGTGTGTTGAATGTGAAATAGTTGGTTTGTATTTCTATCTTCCTTCTGAGTTGGTTTGTTAATTTGTTGGTTTGTTTTCCTAACTTGTTTATTAAATTGGCTTTATTTTCAATTCTTCCTAGGCATGTCATCATCAAGCAGCAATCATGATGAAACTTATTCATGTGAACAACCTTTAATAGAAATTGGTTTGACATAACTATTGATATGTTGGCGACCAAATCCAAAGATGTAGTAACTGAATCTACAACTTACACAGAATGTGTTGCCAATTTGATAGATGCACATTCACGAGCACATCCCCAGTTCATGATAGTGATGTTCACAAAATTAAAGATATACAAGCCAAGATTTCTGAAGCAATCGATGCCTTGACAATTGTGAAAGAAAGCTTGGATGGAACATATTTCTTTCTATGGGACAAGTTTTATGCTAACTACTATGGTAGCGATGTGAATGCCAACATGTTTCCATTTATCAACGTATAACATACTTGCATCGTGATAGTTTTTCTTTATATATATGTCAATGAAGAACTACACAAAAAAAAATTGCTCTGTATATATAGGTTAGCTTTTGAACAAATATAGTTGCATTCCCAATTGACAAATGTGATCGTTGTTCAGTGACTAAATTGCATCTTGTTCTCATGTTTTTTTTCCACCATTCACTACTGCCTGACAAATTGTAAACCTAGATACGAGAATTCTTACTATGCACACTGCTGTGTTAATTATTAAAATTGTTTCATTCCAATTAGTATTGAAATTATTCTTTTCTCTACACCATGAATTCCATATTTGCATTTTCAAACCAAAGTCTTGATGACTTCTAAATAGTATAAAATATGGTTAAAAATAGCTAGCTATTTTACCCACAAATGCTTTGGAAATTGTTTTGTCAGATTTGTTGATTAATTTTGTCTTTAAATTTTAGCAATGATTCACTTCAGTTTATTTATTTATTTCACGAAAACATGTAATGTCTTATTTAATTTCTAAATATTATGTATATAAATGAAAATAAATGATTTGTTTCTTAGAAATTTTTTAATCAACCTACTATAAAAGTTATCCAAGTTGCTCTCACCAGTAGCTTTTTATCTTATATTTATTTCTAGCTACCATTACATATCAGGCCTCTATGTTTATAGTTGTATTAGAAATGCTTATAATTAAAGTATTATAAGTTGTTTTAACAATTTTAATAATGCCTTCAAATTAAGATAACTTTGTTCGCAATGAGCGGTTGACGAAATCGCCTTGAACCTAAATATTACTTTGGATGGGATAATTAGCATATAATATTGTAAAATTCATGCATATAATAATATAGATCAATATATTTTCTATTGATGTCATAAACCCTAGTTTATGTGGCATAGTATTATATTTTAGTTATATTTTAAATGTCCCAATACTAATCTTTACAATATTGTAATGTGTAATTTTAAATGTGCACAGATATAATTATGCATATTCATAACCAAATTCTTGCAAATGTTGATTCACTCATAAAAATATTTAAAAAATTATTTGGATACTTAGCAGACTTAAATTACTACCAATATTAGTTTCAACATCAACTAACAAATCACACATCTAACAATAGGAACCTGACACAATGCGTCTCTTGTTCTCTTACATTTTGGTAATGGATGATCATAACATGCTTCAACAACTACGTATGTTTGATTTCTAACTTTTTATAAAAATGGGGAATGTGCTTTCAAGATGGTCATTGTTTATCAAACAACCATTCCAAACAGTAGAGTTTGTCTTATAGTCTAGCTCTTTGTTTGAGTAAAAAAGTAAGTATAATGCAAACAACTTTTCTTTAGGTCTTGTATCATTTATTACCTTTTCCAACAAATCAATGGTTTAGATTTATTCTATAGTAGTCCTTTTAATCTGAACCATTGGTTTATCTATTTCATATATTCCTACTCACTAAAGGAACGCCTATCAACATAAACATAATAAAAACAAGAGGCACATTGCATCACGTTCCTACCATTGTAGTGGCAAATAAAATGAATGATATTGTAATTAATTAATGTAAAGATTGGTTTTAATTTGTTGATCCTTGTAGTACCTAAACAATCCAGTGCAACAAATGGTGTGTCTTCTAGATTATGCTTCTACAAAATCACTGACATGCATATCCATATGACATCTACTCAATGGTACCAATAAACTATTTTAGTCTACTATGAGAAAATAATTTAAACAAAGTATTTAGAATGAAAAGATGTTATTTTAGAGAGAATTAACATATAGCTATCATGATTTTGTAAAGCTATATTGATTGTGATTTTGGGATAAAGAATTTATGCATCCAAGGGAAACTTGTCCAATAATTTTTGAGGGATAGAAATGAATATTGTTTTTTTTCAATGGTGATGCATGTAAGCACCAATCATGCATAGCCTCCACGAGGACCCTGATGATAACTCACAATCCTTGTCACGTACATGTAAGTGTGGAATAATGTCCTCTTAGTAGCAATTCTCTTGGTAACATTTCGTCTTTTCCTCCTCTTTTTATTTCCCCTTTGTCGTGCTAACCTTCTCCCCGCTTTCAATGCTTTTCAACACTTGTCGATTATGATTTCCTGTGCTTGCGAGTTTGTCCCTAAGCCTTGTATTCATCTATTTGTTGTGATTTGACCTTTCCCTAGTGTTTTTCATCCATTACCACCCCTAGGAGCTCTCTAGAGGACCTCCCAAGCCATCTCCAACTTTTAATTTTCAGTTTTGGCCAACCAATACAAATCTCCCCCTATTATTTTAGGATCTCCCCCAAGAGATTTGACTTTTGCAAGTGGAGATTTGGATTTTGACCCTCTTTTGACTAGTTTTTGATGGCAGTTCACCTCCTTTTCCCCTAAATTAAAGGAAGAAAGGTAAGTGGAAACAACTTCCTACACCAATCTAATGAGGGATAGTAGTGCAAATTTTTCTTAGATTTTCTAGTTATAGTTTAGATACACATTAACAAAGAGATTAACACACATTCAAAATAAGTACAAATGCAACAAACACAATGTACACATGGGGGAAACCCTTTTGGGTAAAAAACCCTACACTCCAAAGCATAGCCCAATGTATTATTCAGTAGACAAGGAATGGTTACAATACAATTACAGAGCCAAGCTCTTCTAGGAGTTCCTAAGATTTCAATTCTAGAGCAATTTCAACAGTATTTCTGTACCTACAAATGAACCATACACAACTCCACTCTAAGCACTTGTTTTATAGAGATATGAAGCAAGAATGTAAACTTTTAGAGGTTGGGTGTCCAAGAGGCCATATGGAAAAATATCCAATTCCTCTTGCATGCAAACACACTTGTCTACATCAAGGAAATATGCCTTACAACCTCTTACAGTTGTAAGAAGAATCTGTCATCTTACAGGATTGACAGATGTAAGAGAATCATCATAAATGACTAAATATAGAATATGCCTCTTACAACATGTCCTTATCCTTCCTTGGACATCCAAATTTGACCTTATGCTTTACAACACTTGTCCAACCTATCATAGAATCTAGTCCTTATGCGACATAGTTTGTCATAGGAATCTATCATATGTCATAGGAATCTGTCATAAGGACTTACACACGTTACAACTAGCCAACACGTCACAAATGTCCTATTCCATGGTGGGACACCTACATCCTCATGTGAGGACAAAAATATATCCTTGTCACCTTCCATGTCACCTCCCAGTAATTGACAACTCACAATGTCAAATTTACTAGATGGCAAAGCATGGTAAACCAGAAAATTACAACACAGTAAAAAATAATTACCACAATAAAACATTAATGCTAGGAAATTACAAAGTTTGAGATACCTTAATTCCCAACATTCTCCCACTTGTCGAACACCTTATAAGAACTAATCTAAATAGGTAATTAATTGCTAGGGGCCAAGAGGCCCATAGACTCTGAACACCATCTAAACTTCTGTATGCTCACAGGCTTTGTCAATGAATCAACAACATTCGCCAAAGTATCAATCTTCTCCAAATTCACCTTCCCATCCTCTACCATATCACCTACAAAGTGGTACTACACATAAATGTGCTTGGTCCTTGTATAGAAAGTAGGATTCTTCGCCAAACATATGGCACTCTAGTTGTCACAAGAAATGGTAATCTTCCCTGCATCAAACCTAATGTTAGAACATAATCTCTTAAGCCAAATGGCTTCCTTACAAGCAAGAGTAGCTACCATGTACTCTGCTTTAGTCATGGACAAAGAGACCACAAGTTGCCACTTACTCATCCAGCTAATAACACCAACAAACATAGTAAACACATAAGCACTGGTGGATCTCCTGATGTCAATGTTACCTGCCCAATCTGAATCCACAAATCCACAAATATCCACAGAATGCTAAGAACCAATAGGATAACCATGATAGCATAAGGAATACTCAGAAGTACCCCATAGATATCTGAAAACTCTCTTTACTACATCCCAATGTATCCATCCAGGATTAGCCATGAATTAGCTAAGGACTCCCACTGCTTGGGCAATGTCTGGTCTTATACAAACCATCGCATACATCAAACTACCAACTGCACTAGCATAAGGTACTTTGCTCATATCCTCCATCTCAGAAGGAGACTTCAAACAATCCTTAATAAATAATGTTGTCCCCATCGAAATAGGAACACTCAAAGGTTTGTAATCTGTCATGCTGAATCTCTCCAACATGGTCTTCACATACTTACTTTGGCTTAACCAAAGTTTTCTATTTGCTCTATCTCTTCTGATCTCCATTCCTAGAATGTACCTAGCTATCTCTAAATTTTTCATTTCAAACTATGCTGACAACTAAGACTTCAAATCAGAAATCAAACGTTTACCATTCCCAATCAGTAACATATCATCGACATGCAATGCTATAATGAGAATGTGATCATTATCAAACTTGAAGTAAACACAATGCTCCAATTTCAATCTCATAAATCTAATACTCAACACAAAGGCATCAAAATTTTGGTACCACATCCTAGGAGACTGCTTACTTGACCATACAAAGACTTTTTCAACTTGCAAACTAGATTTTCTTTACCTTTCACAATGTAGTGCTCTAGCTGTGACTTATAAATCTTCTCCTCCAAATCACCATGAAGGAATGTTGCCTTCACATCCATCTACTCCACCTCTAAGTCATATGTTGTTGTAAGAGATAACAGGGACTGAATAGATGTCAGCTTTGCAACTGGAAAGAAAATCTCACCATAGTCAATTCCCTCCACCTGTAAATACCCCTTCATGACCAACCTTGCCTTATATTTCTCAATGCTGCCATCTAAACCAAACTTTTTCTTAAACACCCATTTGCATCCAACAGGCTTTCTTCCTTCCAGAAAAGGTACTAGGTCCCAAGTATTGTTCTTTTC
This sequence comes from Cunninghamia lanceolata, assembly GCA_027924645.1. Classification (NCBI taxonomy): domain Eukaryota; kingdom Viridiplantae; phylum Streptophyta; class Pinopsida; order Cupressales; family Cupressaceae; genus Cunninghamia; species Cunninghamia lanceolata. The sequence goes on from BSBN01000854.1 coordinate 14,755,670, forward strand.
CAAAGAAGCCATCTATTATTCCATGGCCTCCTTCTAGGAACCTGCATCTTTCATACCCATAGCCTCCCTTACGGTCCTAGGCTCATCAGCATTAGAAATCAAAGCAAAAATACAACTCGAATCATGTAACAAATAACTAAACCTTTTAGTTTGTCGCCTTATTCTCGTGGACCTCCTCACAAGTTGAGGTTGAGGTTCTTCTTCTTCTTCTTCCAAAATTTTAGAGAAGCTAGAGCTCTCCTCATCATTAGATCTAACTGGTGTCTTCGATTCAACTTTCTCAGGGGTGAGAGCAAGCTGAACCACATCATCTTTCTTTTCTTCTTTCTCTAGCTGTAGAACAATAGAAGAAGGATTGAGCTCTTTGAAGATCACACTTTGGCTATACATAATTCTTTCGACCACTAGATCCCATAACTTGTACCCTTTCAAACTAATGCTATAACCAATGAAGATACATTCAACTGTCTTGTTCTCTAACTTGGACCTCTTCTCCTTAGGCACATATGCATATGCCTCACAAACAAATATTTGAATGTGTCTTAATGAAGGCATCTTACCAGACCATGCCTCCATAAGGGTCTTGTTAATGAGCACTAATGTAGGAGACCTATTAACGAGGTAACAAGCGGTAGCAATAGCTTCAACCCAAAACTTTTGTTCTGGGTCGGCTCCACTTAACATGCTCCTAGCCCTTTCTATCAATGTTATATTCATTCTTTCTGCAACTCCATTTTGCTAAGTATACAAAGTTGTCTTATGCCTCTCAATACCCTATTCTTTATAGAACTTGTCAAAATCTGTTGAGCAAAACTCACCACCATTATCAATTCTCAAACATTTAATCTTTCTATCCTTTTGATTCTCAACATAAGCCTCAAACGCTTTGAATCTTGCAAAAACTTCAAATTTACTCATAAGGAAATATACCCATGTCCTTCTACTGTAGTCATCAATAAATGAAACAAAATACATAGATTTCTAAATTGAAGGAACATTAATAGGACTGAAAACATCAGAGTGAACTAGATCCAACACCTTAGAAGATTTATGAGAACTATGGTAAAACAGAACATGATTTTGTTTTCCATATATGCAATGTTCATAGAAATCAAACTCAAGCTTACAATCATTCATACCCTCAATGAGGTTTCTATTTTTTAGGGTCCTCAAACCCTTTTCACCAATATGGCCAAGTCTTTGGTACCACAACATTATTTTCTCAACAGGAAGTTTCATCTCCATAGAATAAGCACCCTTGGGTACCCAAAAAGCATGACCATCAGAAGTAGATGCTATAGTCTTCTTGGTTGCTGGTTCCAATGGTGGGGATGAAGCAACTGAAGCTTTCTTCTTCAAAATAGAGGCACTATTGCACTAAACCGCACATGCATCAAATTGAAATAGAGTGCCAATCCAAACACCCTTAGCCAACACCATAGCTCCTCTCGTCATCTTGCATCCTCCATTTGAGGAAACAACCTACACACCCACATCATTTAGTTTTCTCATAGATAATAGGTTTCATGCCAACCCAGGGATATGCAGTACACCATTGATCCCCTTCACTCAACCATCAAGGAATCTGATCAGGACTCTTCCACGAACAACTATTTTTAGGTGAGAGTCATCACCTAGGTAGACCTTCCCACCATCAAACTCTTCATACATCGAAAACTAGTTTTTATGGGATGTCATATGAAATGATACACCAGAATCAATTAACCACACATCCTCAGATGCATGTGTTGCCAATGCAATGACAAATGCTTCTCCATCACCTTGATAGGACTTGTCAGAGTCAGAATCATGGTTTTTCTTCTTCTTCTTCTTTTTCTCCTCCTTGCAATCCTTTCAGAAATGATTAGGTTTTCTACAGTTCCAACATAAGGCCTTGGACTTTCTAGGACACTTTGATCTCCCACAGGATTTGGATCTTCCTTTGTCTTCTTTCTTCATGTCCTTCTTCTTTCCTTTTTCCTTGGACCTACCACGAACTAAAAGAGCCTCCTTAGTTGTTTCGGAAGACTTTCTCCGCGTTTCTTCAGACAACAATGAAGAAACCACTTCATCCATCTTGAAGGTGGTAGTGGTACTTCCAATGGCCATCACAAGGTGGTCCCATGAATCTGGTAAAGAACACAACAATGTCATGCAACGATCCTCCTCTTCTATCTTCACACCAACAAAGGTCAACTGAGCAACAAACATATTAAAAAGATTGTGATAATCTACCACAGATCCTCCATCTTCCATCCTTAGGGAGTATAGCTTCTTTCTTAGGAATAGCTTGTTTACCAAGGACTTAGCCTAATAAACATCACCAAGCATCTTCCACAACTCTTTTGTAGTTTTCTCCTCGTGGAAGTTCAGGAGCACAGAATCAACCAAACATAGCCTTATGAGATCCTTGGCCTTCTAATCCATCTAATTCCAATCTTCTTATTTCATGCTCTAGGGTTTGGTGTCAAATATCACGAGCCATAAATCTCTATCCACTAGCATATCCTCCATCTTGAGTTTCCACAACTCAAAGTTGCCTCCATTGAATTTTTCAATCTCAAATCTCCTAGATGTGCTTGCCATCTTCTCACTACAACAAGATCACAAAATGATCTGTAAGATAGTACAAAAAACCCTTTACCCAACAATTAGGACCAAAACTAGCTAGGCTTTGATACTAACTAAAAGGAAGCAAGGTAAGCGGAAAAAATTCCTACACCAATCTAATGAAGGATAGTAGTGCAAATTTTTCTTAGATCTTTCTAGTTATAGTTTAGATACACATTAATAAAGAGATTAACACACATTCAAAACAAGTACAAATGTAATAGACACAAGGTATACGTGGGGAAAACCCTTTCGGGTGAAAAACCCCACTCCAAAGCATAACCCAATGTATTATTCAATAAACAAGGAATGGATACAATACAATTATAGAGCCAATCTCTTCCAAGAGTTCCCAAGATGTCAATTCTAGAGCAATTTTGGTAGCATTTCTGTACCTACAAATGAACCATACAAAACTCCACTCCAAGCACCTGTTTTATAGAGATATGAAGCAAGAATGGAACCTTCTAGAGTTTGGGCATCCAAGAGGCCATATGGCACAATATCCAACACCTCTTGCATGCAAACACACTTGTCTACATCAAGGAAAGATGCCTTACAACCTCTCATAACTATAACAAGGATCTATCATTCTTACAAGACTAATAGCTGTAAGAGAATCATCATAAATGACTAAATATAGAATATGCCTCTTACAACTTATCCTTATCCTTCCTTGGACATCCAAATTTAACCTTTTCTCCATTCAAATATGCTTTACAAAACTTTTCCAATTTGTCATAGAATCTAGTCCTTATGCATCATAGTTTGTCATAGGAATCTGTCATCTGTCATAGGAATTTGTCATAAGGGCTTACACACCTTACAACTAGCTAGCATATGTCACAAATGTCCTATTCCAAGGTGGGACGCCTACATCCTCATGTGAGGACAAAGATATATCCTTGTCACCTTCCATGTCACCTCCTAGTAATTGAAAACTCACCATGTCAAATTTACTAGATGACAACGCACGGTAAACCAGAAAATTATGGCACAATAAAAAATAATTACCACAGTAAAAAATTAATGATAGGAAATTACAAAGGTTGAGACACCTTAATTCCCAACACTAACTAACAATCTCCAACCCCTTTTATCAACCCAGGGCCTCCCCTTTCAGGGTCGCCCATGGGTTGCCCCTGGGCAACCATGATTGGTGAAAGGGGTGACCCATGGGCGACCCTATCATCTTTTCCAACCATGAAACAACTTGAGTTTTTGACTTGAAAAAGCTCCATTTGACCTATTTTTCTTCCTATTTGCATGAGTTTTTGGTCTATACATAGAGTTAGCTATTCCAAGCCTAAAAGTATGCATAATTAGCTCCTTTTTATCTCAACTTGTCAAATTTCATACATTCTTGTCAACTCCATTTCTTCTTCAATGATAAGATATATTGGCTTGATCACTCACTAATTAGCCCAGATCACTCCTTTGTCTTCTAAGTTAACTCTCCAATCAAGGAAATTAACTCTCTATCCTCTCCCACCTCTCTTAACCTCTTTCAACCTATAAATACCCCCCTCCCTCAAGCACAAAGGGAGGCAATTTCATTTGTACATCCAGTCTTTATATGGTTTTTCTCTTCAACTAGCATCCGTATGCTCATATAGGACATTCAATCCTTTTGATTTTATTTTTATTTCATCTAAGATTTGCTAAAAGCTTCATATTGCATTGATACGTTGTCCAAATCACAAGCCATGGTGCTCACAAGCTCACATCGAGCTAATGTTCAAGCTTTCAAAAGTTCTTTTTGCATTCCCTTTCTTATTGTTGCCAAGACGATATCCTAACTACTACAAGAGGACAAAGAGGTTTTTGACACAAAGATTTCTAAGGGTAGTGGAGGCTCACACTCTCATATTCCAAGTTCCTTAGTGTTTTTTTTATATAGTAATTAGAAAATCTAAATTTGTTCTTGGGAATAGTAATTTAATAGTGTAATTTCCTCTAGAGGCTAAATAGGATTTGCATTGTTAGATTAGTTTTCTTCAAAAGTTCTTTAGATTAGTTTGTTTTCAAAGTAATTTCATTTTCCTAGAGTAATTGTTCCAAAAATCCAGAAAAAAAACATAGATTAGATTGCATTAGTTAACTACATACTAGATTGCATACACATTTCAATTCCTAGATTAGAAAAAGCACTTTATTTCCATAAAGATCTAAAAAAGCACAAAAATATTGTTTTGCACTCATATAGGCTTGTATGCATCCAAAAACCAAAAAGCATAAAAATATTAGCATCACAAAGCGATTACAAACCCTTGATTCCAACACAAGGTCAACATTGGTCAAACCCTTGATTCCAATGCAAGGTCAAATACAAAGTCAAACCTTAGGTCAAAGAAACCCTAAGACAAACCCTAAGTCAAATCAAGGTTAAACTCTAGCCAACTCTCTCGATTTGGGTTCACAAATGTGCCTTGTGTTGCACTTGTGTTGTCATTGATGTCAACATTGTGAGATTCAAATGTGTTATCAGAAGCAATAGAATGAAGAAGGCCAGAAGTAAAGTGAAAAAGAGGTTACTGTCAAAGGAAGTTTGTGGCAATATGGTTAGAGAAGAAGACAAAGAAGATAGATCAAAGATGAGAAGGCTAAGACAATGAATGCCATCAATATCTCTTGAAGTAGTATAGACAAAGAGTGTACTAACATGAAGATTCTTGCTTTATGAAAAGAGTTTTTTGTTGTTGTATGAAGTTAAGAATGAAGCCTCTGATGTGGCAAATATTGTATTCATTATTTCCTGAGGAAACACATTGTTTTAATTTTGAAAGAAAGATTCAATGTATCCAAGACACTGAAGTTGTATAGAATAAGCTTGGGAGAATGTTCTGCATTCCTCCACATTTAATGGTACAACCTTGCATTTGTGAGTTGGTCAAAGACATGTGTGAAGATTGTACATTCCTAATTTCAGAGCTTGAAGATTAACACAGAACATTCTAGAGCTCAGAGAGTGAAGATAATTGTTTAGAGTTGATGCAGTCAAGATGCATCTGGGAAATGCTCCGCATTTCTCTACTTTTAAAGTTGAGATATTGTGGCTTGAAGGATGATCATTTATAGATGAGAAGACAATAATACTCAAGATTTAGATGCTATGATGTACCACAGAGGTTCTCTGGGGTCAGAAGAATAAAGATACATCTTGCTGCTGACTAGGGTTCTCTAGAGGAGAAAGTAGAAGCCACCGCATTTCACTGCAATTCATCTTTTGGCTTTGATGTTTGGAGGATAAGTTTGGATATTTAGATGGATGATTCAATTCAGGTTTTAGGTGTTGAAGTGCACCGCAAGTTGGTTTTTTAATGTTCTATCTTAAGATTGTGTGTTAAGTGTTCGTTTGTGATACCATGCTCAGTTTATGCTTGCTTGCACCAAAAAGAAAACATATATCTCAGAAGAAGGATTGATTGGGAAGGTTTGTGTAAGTCTTATTTTACTTGTGTGATGATCTGCATGATGTTAATTGATCCTTCTAATACCACTTTTGGTCTAGAGATTTCAGGTGGAAGGATGAGTGTTTGTTGGGCTGACTTCATGTGTTTTTAGTATTCCACCAAATGATTTAAAGTGTGCACTAGCTTGGAAGAATGTGATAATGAAGAATAGGTCCTAGTTATCACTTGGCTAATATCACGTTCATTTTCTACATCTTTTGGATGCCGAATTAGAGTGGCCTTGAACATTCATGATTACATATTTCATCTTGGCCAACTTGGGAGAAGGAATTTGGAAATTGTAGAAGGTATAAATGAAAGATCTTGTGTGTGGAGGATAGTATGAGTATGTGAGGGTGTATGAAGATGTGTGAGCATATGTGAGCATGTTTATGAAGGTGTGTTGGAGGTAGCAATGTTCACTGAGCAAAGAAAGTGAAGTTTTGTGACAAAGTGAAGTGTACAGATGATGTGGAATGGTTTTGTTTAATAAGATTGATTGAATGTAACATCCAGAGGTTTTAACCTCATTAGGTAAGTGTCATTGCATTGAATTTTAGGGAGTTGTAGCTTCCTTTGGGTTGTAGCCCATAAATAGTATTGTAATCCTATTTTATCTTTATTTGTGAGGCTGGATTTAGACAGTAGATCCAAGCAGCTTACTCACCATGGTTTTTCCCTTCTTGGGTTTTCCACATAAATTTGGTGTTGTGGATGTGTGTTTATGTGTTGTGACTTTTACTCATCTTCTGGTTAAAACAAGTTAGAAGCTTTGACTATTAATGATAAACTAAAATGAGTTTTGATATATACTGATTCACCCCCCTCTCAGTATATCCTTGTGTTCTAACAATTGGTATCAGAGGAAGTTTCCTTGGTGCATTATAACAGTTGAAGGTAGATCTTGGCTCAAAAAGAGTCCTCTTCTAAAGCTCCTATGTTTGATGGAAATAACTATGATTAATGGAGTGTAAGGAAGGAAGCTTATCTTACCTCACTAGGGTAATGACCTTGCAGTTTGGGAGTTAGTTAGAGACATGTGTGAAGATTGTAAATTCTTGATTTCAGAGCTTGAAGATTAACATAGAAGATTCTAGAGCTCATAGGGTGAGGACAATTGTTCAAAGTTGATGCAGTTAGGATGTGTCTGGGAAATACTTTGCATTTCTCTACTTTTAAAGTTGAGGTATTGTGGCTTGAAAGATGATCATTTATAGATGAGAAGATGGTAATACTTCAGATTTAAATGCTAAGATGTATCGCAAAGTTTCTTTGGGGTTAGCAAAACAAAGACACATCTTGCTATTATCTAGGGTAGTCTGGAGGAGAAAGTAGAAGCCACCGCATTTCACCATAGTTCATCTTTTCGCTTTGATGTTTGGAGGATAAGTTCAAAAATTCAAATGGATGATTCAATTCAGGTTTAAGGTGCTAAGTGCACCGCAAGTTGGTTTTTCAATGTTCTATCTTAAGACTATGTGTTAAGTGTTCATTTGTGATACCAGGCTCAGTTTATGCTTTGTTGTGCTAAAAAGAAAACAAATATCTTAGAAGAAGGATTGATTGAGAAGGTTTTTGTAAGTCTTATGTTGGTTGTGTGATGATCCGTGTTAGGTCTTGAAAATGCAGGTTGCAAATCCTAAGAGGATGCCAGAATCTATGATAAGATTGGCAATGTTTTTGAACTAATGCGACAGAGTTAACCTATAGGGTTAATGACTCCCTGCACTTTAGGCACTTCCATACCTAGGCAGGTAGACCTTGAAAGTTAAGGTAGATTAAATGAGTGTAAGTTTTGTGACTAGGTTAATGGATCTACCCATAGTGGCAACTGGTGTGGAATAGATGAAAGTTTGCTAACTAGTTCTATTTCTAATAGCTGAAAGATGATTGGTATAAATTGTATAAGCAATATCAAGGTAAGAGCTAATAAATGAATTTAACTATTAAAAAAGTAAGACCAGTGCCTTCTTGGGTAAATATAATTAAGTGAGAACATAAGATCAATGGTGTATACTTGGCAATAACTCTAATTGTTTGGCACAACACTTTAGTTTATAACTTGTATAAACGTGCAAGGGAATGATTCATAGATTCTTCTTAATATCCAGCTGACAAAATCAGGTTTCTTGTTATTCACCAAAAGGAATTTTAATCCTTTCTTGAACGAACCAATTGAATGAACTATGCAAGAACAGCAGATAACATCAACTTGAAGAAAGAATGCCAATCCTAATTACGTGGTGCTTCTTAGTGATCCAAATCAATACTTCCAGATTACCGTGACTGACCAAAAGGATTTAAATTCGTCTTTAAGGAAACCAATTAATCAAATCACACACATATAGCAAATGTGCATTGACAAATTTAATATATACTTGATATATCAATTTGAATAATAAAGAAATACTGAATTGGAGACAACCAAATAACTGAATAATTTCAACAAACAATTGATGCCAGTATAAATCCTCATAATCAAAGATCTCCTACTAACTTCTTCAATATAATACTTGCAACATGGTCTTTTAAAATATTATGGACTTCTTCTATTATCTCCTACTATAGATGATCCATTGACCATCATATGTCCAACTTATATAGAAATATTTGTGAAGAGACATAACTCTTCAAAATGTCTCTTTAAAATTAATAGGATTAACATAACAATAAACAAAGATAATGATACTTAGCTCTACTAAGCCATAGGTATATCTAAGCAACATGATACAGGTACTCTTGGCTCTGATGTGTATCAACAAATTCTATAGAATTCCTTGTAATCACATCTATTGTCACCATCTTTTCCAAATGCTTGCAGGCCTCCCCAGATGTCAAGTCTTTATCTTTGAGAGCTTCTAGAGCCTCCTATAATATCACCTGGCATTCTTTAATCCATTCATCTTTTCTCTTCAACTCCTTATCAATTCTAAACATCATAGGTACACCAGTCTTTGAAGCCTCAACACATTCCTTCGCATCATTTTGAAGCTGGTCATGATATTTCTTATGTTGTTCGATCAAATCTTGGGCACTGGAGATACCTATATTGTCAGGGGTATCCCTACTCTATATTTCATGGAGTTTCTCTTGGAGCCTATTATTTAACCTCTCATGTTCTTGGATAACCTTATGATTCTCAGAGTAGACATCCCAGAATTTATTCACCCAATGCATCATATGGATATGCCTATTCTGTAGTACTACTACAAGTGTGTCAATTTGAACCTGGGCTATTTGATCAATAGATGGTGACTGGGCACTTTGTGAACTTTCTCCTTGGGTTAATCTTTTAATTGATCCTCCAAAGGCATTCTTGACAGTATCTTTTAGGAAATTATTTTCCTTTATCAATCTTTCACAACTCAGTTTATATGCATCTCGTTCCTTGATCAACAATTGAGCCTGTACTTTATTTAGTCTTGCAACATTATACCAATATCTGTAGCAATCAAAGGATCAGTCTCTCCTGCTTTCAAAGTGATAACATGCCCAAAGGTCTTTCCAGTATCTATAATGGCAATCTTCTTATGAGGAGGGTATAGGGCCCATATCATGAGTGAGCTTTCATCATTGTTATACTTGGTACTCATGTATATCTTTGTTACACCTTCAGGAGTGAGTTTGTATTTATTATCAATATTGTGCAAAAAACTATCAAATACCAAGGCAAAATTTATGTCAAGTCCAGGAAATATCATGACACCCACTTCTCTAAGCAACTGTCTACCTCTGTTAGGAGTCATAGCCCTCAACTCATTATCTATTGTTGTCTTTAACACATCCATCAATTATTTTTCATTATCAGCTATGACATCATCAACTGATTCTCTAAGTTCCTTTCCTTTACATTTATACAAAAATGATTTAAATTCCTGAGAATGAATGAATTCATCATATGCATTGAAAGAATCATATGCCAACTGTCTGGGATCCTCATCACCATGCTCCTCTTCATCCTACTCTCTACTAGGGAGTTGATAACCTTCCATTTTTTGTCTAGACATTCTACTTGTCTATTCATGGAGCTCCTCTTCACTTGTGGATTCCTAATCACTAGAAGACAATAACTCTATTTCTAAAAGTTGTTATCTTTTCTCATCTAATTCTCTATTATATTTTTCAATTACCAATTCGACTTCGGCTTCTTCCATGTTCCTAATAATATCATCATGTAGATATGGAATGTGTGTGTATCCACTGAGATTTTGTTTTCTTGTAGCAAAATCAATGAAGCCCTTAGGATAAAATCCTTTTCTTGTCTCAACACACCTCATGTTGTAATGCATTAATTTATCTCTGATGAGACCATAACATTCCTTAGACACCGCAGTAAAATCCCCAAAGCAAAGAGTACTAGGCATGAAGGATTGTTTGTCATAGGCACTTAAGTTCATCACATTGGAATAGTTCATCTACCTGACTATCTCCAAGTAAGCAATCCTATCAAGCACTGTCTTGGGTAGTATAAATGGGGTATCTTCAAAACCATAAATTCTAACCATAGTTGAGTCTTCAAAGCAATACCAATCTCCCCAATTGTTTGTGACAGTTGGGGGGCCACCAAAGTCTTTTGGTCTGAGAAACCTTTTTATTTCATCTGACAATGAATATTCACAGGGATGGTTAAAGTATCTATACTACACTTTTACAAAATATTCTTCAAAATAAATGTAACTGGAGTGGGCAAACCTACTATCCCATACCCTTGTCCACATCTGTATAGGCAACTTTTGTCTCCTTTTCTCTACTTGAGCAATTCTGAGTTCATTTGGCCATATTCCCATTTCTTGGCCATAGTATAATACCATGTGCATGAGGAGTGAATAATGCTCAAAAGAAACTATTGGGGTATTGTTCTTAATTGCAATTAAGATAGAATCAATCTTTCTGAAAATATAAGTAGCATAGTCAAATTGCCTGGCCTTATGACATTGGATATCTGTTACTATCACCATTAATGGAATTGTCATGAAATTAGGAACTTCTGACCCTAGGACTTGGCCAATGGAATAATATGTGTATTTCATATTAGGTTGAAGCAAGGACACATGGAATGGAGGTCCATCATTATCATCAAAAGGTATTGTTTTTTCATTTGCCCTAGGCATGTGGAGAAGCAATCTCCATCCATTGTATGTGGTGTTCATCCTCCAGTATTCTTTGTCTAAATCCTCATATACTATGGGATGTGTACATAAGTCATCCAAATCAAATACTTCACAAACGACATTTTTGGATAAGTGTATAATACGCTCTCCTTGTGGATTGCATATGGATTTGAGGCTAGGATTGTAATATTTAGCCAAAAGTTTTAGGAGTTCCACATTCACAAACACATCCGAGACAACCAATTTTCCCAAATTCAAATTCTATGGATTAGACACTGAGACATTTCTAAATCTTCTATCATAATGGAATTTAAACAAATCATAACCTCTGATTGGTGTCCATACATTTCCCATGTATTTGTATTTGTCTTCTAACTTCTCCACCTCTACCCTAAGTTGTGCAGACCTTTGAGCTTTAGGGGTAGACCCAAGAAATTGATCTATCAAATCCTAATTTAGTTTTCTCTCTTTCACCTTTTCATTGGGACCTTTATCAATTTTTTGTTTCTTAGGTTTACTAGTTTCACCCTATTGTTTTAGATACCCTTGCCTTTTACTGGTGTCTCCATTAGTTATAATTCTAAATAGAAAATACAAATTGTAAGTCACCACATAGAGGTTTTATGTGTCTACCTGTTTCTTGAGATGATCACCAAATTCCTTTATTTTCTCCTCCAAATTTTTGCTTGCGTGCTCTTCTCAGACAATTCTTTTGAACACAATTGTAATGATTTAGAATGACCTCTCAGGGGATTTCTTCTCGGCCTGTAATTAATACTTCTAATGCATTAATGTTCATAATCATTTTGAAATGTCACATCACCATAACGTCCTTCATCAGTAGGATTTTTGTAATGTTAGTGCGATCTAAATACTACTCATGGCACAAATATTTACAGATGACTCAATCGCTATGACCTTTTATTTTATTTCCTCGATGTCACTTTTCATGAAAGCATATATATGTTTATATCATCATGACGTTTCAATGCCTATCCGATATAAGAATGAGCATAGAAGCTATTCTCGGCCTGACTTACACTATCATTGTGAGAACAGCATCCTACTCTGATATTTCAAATCTCTCTGATATTAATTATTTATATCGGTATGAGTCTTCCCGAAATGTTTATCAATTTCTCTTTACAAGGAAGATTAGTGAAATCGGTAAGACCCAAGAAATTGATACCGATATCACTTGTCTTTCTGACACATGTGATCTGTCGGAAAGAGTCTCATCGATGTGTGTGGTTATTGTCTTCATCAGAACAACATATGCTATTAGGATGACCTTATTTGATTTATCTGATCCTTGTTGTTTCCTCAATGCCATCCTTTCTATTCTTTCTTTATCAGAATGATCACAGTCATATGTCACCAAAGTCCTCTATCGTTGTGACTATAGACTCGGCATGACCTATACATCCTACTCCGATCTGCTTCCTTTTGCCGATGAGTTATATCCTTCACATATATCGATATGATTTTTGCTGAAACTGCCTTATGGTCGCTGAGACATCATAAGGTCAAAGAAACATTAAATTTTTGTTCTGATGTGCATCTTGTCCCAATGAGTGGATAGTTCAATATGTTCCTTGAGTTGTTCGGTAGGACTCTTGTCAAATTTCCCCATCGGTGTGATCTACATTGTCAGGGAAATGTTCAGAGTATTTTTTGACAATGCTTTCTCATCCCAATGGTCCTTGTATTTGATTAATTCGGTGTGACTGGGGATTCTCTTTCTGATAAGGGATCATCGGCATAACTTCCTTTATCGAGGCTTCTTGAAATTCTTATTCTGACTTTACTACTAATGTCGATACACATCTAATCTACTTCAAATGGAACATGGGCTAGTATGAAAAAACTGAGGTCTTGCTGAAATTAGAGAACTGAAGGTTTTTTCAGATTATGGTTTGGGAGGTGAGACAAATAGTTATGGTAGGGATCTTGTCATACAAATCATGTTATGTTTGTAGAATTTATTGACTGTTATTATGATTTTGGGGGTATAATGTTCTGATTTGGTTGGACAGGGGATGGATAAGAGTATAGGAAAATTTTGAAAATTTCATGTCCCAACAGTGGCTCTGTCTGTGATGTATACCCCTTGCAGGTATAACAAGAATTTAGATCTCTGGGAGAGTAGACTAGGTATTTTATTTGTTGGGGATGAAAATTTTACAGGATTTTAGGAATATATATGGATGAAATGAGAATGGGTACTAGAAATGACAATAATGTAAAATGGGGATGATCCTATACTACTGTACATGGAAAAGATTTTTGTTATTGTTGAGGGATTCCTAGGACTGTCCATGTACCGGCAGATCCTAATCTCTCTTGATTTCCCTAAACTATTGTGCATGGAATAGGATTACTTTGAGAATTATTTAAGAGTTGTCCATGCACTGGCAACACTTATCTCTCTTTGTGCATGATTTTTATGCTTTCATGAAAAGAAAGGTTTCAAAAACTGCCCATGCATTGGCAGTTCCTGCTCTTCTCCAAACATATTTTACAAATAGTAGGAATCTTCTCCTCCTTTGCTAATGACAACTAAAGGACCCAACCACAAGGTTTCAAACTTTCCATGCTTTCCTTTCTCTTGGCATCTAACATTCCACATCAATACCAAGTCATCTATCTCAAATTTTATATCCTTGGATTACTTGTCAAAAAGGTATTTTACTTGTGATTGCAATTTGATGTTCTGCTTTTGAGCCATTCTCCTTGTTTCATCAAGTTCTGCAAGATGTTCTATTCTTTCCTCCATTGGTCTAGGAATGTCTAAATCCTCTTGAAGAACAAATTTGTAAACTGGTAGAAGATTTTCTAATGGCATCCTTGCTTGTATTCCATACACCAATTCAAAAGGGGATCTTCCAATTTCTCTCCTCATAGTAATCCTATCATCCCACACAGCCATTCTCAACTTTGAATCCCATACTTTTTTGTTTCCTTCCAACATTCTTTTTATAATTTTCAAAAGATTTTAATTACTAGATTATGCCTGGCCATTTGCTTATGGGTGATAAGGGGCATCATAAGACATAATGATGCCATATATATTACAAAATTTTTTGAACTCATCAGACCTAAAGCAGATTCCATTGTCTATAATCAACCTCACTGGTGTGCCAAATCTAAATATAATGTTTTCCATTAAAAAAATTGATCACCACTTTACTTGTTTCTTGTTTAGTTGGGATTGCTTCCACCCATTGTGTGAAGTAATCCGTTGCCACTAAAATCCATTTGTGTCCTCTGCTTGATTTTTTTGCAATCTCTCCTATGAAGTCAATTCCCCATTGATGGAATGGAGCTTCCACCTGCATAGGTTTCAAGGGTAATGCTCCCTGATATTTCAATTTTCCTAAAAATTTCTGGCATGCCTCACATTTTCTTGTACAATGATATGAATCATTGAAAACTCTAGGCCAATTGTATACAACCCTTGGGATCTTGTGAGCTATAGTGTTTTCCGAGAAGTGTCCTCCACACACTCCTTCATGTAACTCTTTCAGGACATGTTTTGACTAATGTTCATCTAGGCATAGTAGTAGAATACCATCCCTATTCTTCCAATACAGATCCCCATCGATAAACACATACTTTGAAGCCTATAATTTAAGTGTCCTTTTCTTGTTGTCATCATATCCTTCAGGACATTTCATAGGTTTTAGTTAATATATGATATCAATATACCATGGAGTATGCTCAATGCTAGAAAGCATGTTATTAACATCATTAGTATTACATATCTGAGAAGCCTCAAGATTATTTTTGGCCATTAGTCTAGAAACACCCTGTCCTCTTACTAGTTTGGTGATTTGGATTTCAATATTAAACTCCTAAATTTTATTAATCCATCTGCACCTTCTGGCCATGACCTCAGTTTGAACTAATACATCTTTCACTGCAGCATTAGGCACATATGCTATTATTTCAGCTCCAACCAAGTATGGCCTAAAAGCTTTGACTGTTTTCACCAATGCATATGCCTATTTCTCAACTATGTCATATTTTAACTCTGCATTTTGAAGAGACTTGCTAAAAAATGAAATGGATTGTTCATGTCCCTCATTATTTTTCTGCAACATTACTACTGCAATTGTATGGTATGAGGCAAATGAGAACAACATAAATGGTTTACTAAAGTCAGGAGATATCAGAACTAGGGCTTCCTTGATTGCCTTCTTAATGGTAGCAAATGCCTCTAATGTTTCCTCTATCCAATTCACTTTTGTATTCTTCTTTAACATTCTTGATATGGGATTAACAATCTCTGCAAAATTTGATATGAATCTCCTAACAAAGTTGATTTGGCCAAAGAATGACTGTATAGCTTTCACATTCTTGGGAATGGGAACTTGGTCAATGGCTCTTCCTCTTTCAGGATCTATTCTTACTCCATCTTTTGAGACTATGTGACCAAGTAGCTTGCCCTCTGTTACTATGAAATGACACTTCTTAGGATTCAATGAAATTTCATATTCTAAGGCTTTAATAAAAATTTGCTCTAAGTGTGTACAACAATCTTCAGCCCTTTTGGAACATGTTGTCATGTCATCCTGATATACTACCATGATTTTGTTAATCAATTTTGCAAAGGTCACATCCATCACCCTTTGGAATGTTGCTCCAGCATTTGTGAGTCCAAATGGCATTCTTAAATACACATGCATTCCCCATGGTGTGGTGAATGTAGTCTTATATTGTTCTGATTCTTTGACTTTCACCTAATTATATCCTAAGAAACCATCCATCATGGACAATAGTTCACACCCTATGACTTTTTGCAGTACTGCTTCCATGTTAGGAAGGGGATAGTTATCCTTAAGAGAGGATTTATTTAGATTCCTGAAGTCCACACCAAATCTAATATCACCATTTTTTTTTCTAACAAGCACCAAATTAGAAACCCAAGAAGAGTGTCTAATGGGTTCGATAATAGGTCCATCCCTTAGCTTTGTGAGTTCTTCGAACATTTTAGGGGCCAGTGTGGGATTAATAGGCCTCTACTTTTTCCTGAATGGTTTAGCATCTAGTTTTAATGGTATTTCATGCTAAAAAAGATCCTCCCTATATGCTTTCAAGTCATCATATGACCATGCAAACACATGTCTATACTTTCTGAGCAAGTTGATGAGTATGCTCCTGATTTTGGGATTCATCTTCTTTCCAATGTATACATTCTTTGGGGCCGTCTACGTCCCCAAATTAATTTCTTCAAGATCATTCTATACTGTGGGTGTGTCTTTCCTTTTAAATCTGTCACATCCATCAAACACTTTCTCCAATGCTATGAATCCCTTAGGTATTTTGTTTATTTTTAGCTGAACTATCTCTTGACCAAAGGGAGTTTCTTTTCCATCACGTTCCTCCACAAACGCATTGAAATCAATCTCTTGGTCTTCATAGTGATCGATACAATGTAAGAATTTGATTATATCGGTGTCATTATTAAACACTTGCCAGTTATGGATATTATCTGGAATAGTGGGTCTGGTTTTGAATTCAATTTTTGTAATACCCACCAATGTGATTGTAGACACCTAAAAATGTCTTTTACCATCAAACCACCTCCCGACATCCCTAAAACTACCATTTTCCCTCTGAATCAATTAATTAAATTTTTATTTAATTAATCATCCCTTCATCATCTAATTTTTTATTATTTTATCCCCAACAATTGAATTAATTTCATTAATTCAATAGTCTAAACCTTAGCCAATTGATTTAATAAATATGCAATATTTATTTAATCAATTTCCCCCTTTTCACTAAATCTAATTAATTAGCTAAACCATGTTTAACTAATTAATTTAGCCTATTAATTGACCTATCCCTACCCTAGACAATTAAATAGCTATTATTTAATTGCCTACCCTAGCCTACCTCATCCTAGCCCTAGGATTAATTAAATAAAACCTATGTTTAATTAATCCTAACCTCTCATTTGGATGGTCAAACCTAGTTTAACACCCTTCGCCACATCCTCCAAATAAAAAATTGAAATAAATTTACAGAAGTCAATTTTTTATTTAAAAACATCCCACATCACAATTAATTCTTCTTACAACCCCTTACCTCACCCATGCTCATTTATTTCCACTTATCCCCAAATAAATTTTTAATTCATTTTACATTCCCCATATGAATCTTTAATTCAAAAATAATCCTTCACACCCATGCTCATTTAATTACTCTTTTTCTCAAAAATGAATAAAAGATTTACTTTTATTCCTAACCCTCCATTTCTCCAAGATCAAATCTAGGCCCTCCACATCACTTTTATCCTCCACCATTGATCTTCTAAATCAATCTCCACCCTTGGATCAAAATCCCTTCCAAAAATCTATAAATACAACATCTCTCAACCCATTTGAGGATCCAATTTTTCAAGTAATGTTACCATGTCTAAATGTCTATTGAGCAAGAGTTGTGAGTTGTATAATTAGGATAGCATTTCACATTTGAATCATTATCTAGGGATTATCATGTCTTAGGAGCTCTTGGGTGCAAGCTTCCTCTTCCCTTGATGAGATTAGGTCTTCTTGTTGAGGTCTAACTATTTGTTTTGTTATGCATCTTAGTTTATGTTTAACCTTCAATTTAATTTCCTAATCTACATTGGCACGCCCGGAGGGACCCACAAGGTCTGAATCTAATCTATTTTTGTGAGTTTTAGTGTTAGATACGTGTTTTTGCAGGTCTGGCGCTATCTTATCTACATAGTGGCACTATCTCTGACATCTTTTAGCACTATATTATGTGTTAGCGCTATTTTGCGTAGCAACTTTCTTTCTTGAAAGTCACTCATAAGTTCATTTTTCTATGCTCTTTTTGTTGTTTGTTCCTATTTAGTTGCTCTCTATTTTTGCAGGGATCTTGAAGGAACAAGGGGAGGTCATGCCAAATTTTTCATAAAATCTAAGCATGTATTTTGGCTTCTATTTTGTCTTTTTTTTACTTCTCAAGACTAACAATGCTAACAGGACCTCTTCTATGTGCAGCCTAACCTCCTATTTCACTTGAAAGACCTCTATTTGTAGGATGGACACTTTTAGGCCCGTATCAACGCTATTAGAGACCAGATTGGCGCTATCTGTAAACTGCGACCAGACCGCTTGATAACTTGCGCAGTGGCACCATCTTAGACCCATTTTAGCGCTATTACCTGTTTTAGCACTTTCTGTATATTGTAGTAGCACTATTTATTTTTATGGCACCTTCTGTATGATTTTGTAGTGCACACTTGTATTCTGGCACCTTCTGGGTCTGATATTAGCGCTATATGATAAATTGGCACTATCTATATAGGGTGTCAAGTTTCTAGTTTGTTTTCTATCAGTGTCACCATTTTCTGACCACAGTGGTGCCATTGGGCCCCTATATTAGCGCTATTTTCTGAGACTAACTTTGTTCTCTGTGTAGGGACTGACAGCTTGTGTGCAGGTCATCACTATCATTTTGTGGACACTAACAAGCTTTTTGCAGGATGTTTTTATCTCTAGTTTAGCAAAGATTTCAATTGGAACTTAAAACGAACCCTTGCATGCTAGTTTACACAACATTTCAATTTGGTGTTATAAAAGTGATCAACAAACAAACAAATCTTTGTGTGTGTGTGTGTGTGTCAAACATTTAAATTTGGTGTTCTAAAATTCACAAATTATGTGCCAACAACTATCAAAACATTTTGACTTTGGGCTTTAAAAAGAACCACAAATTGCATCAATCAAATCATTAGATTAAAAAGAATAACAATTTGCATTCTTCACTCATATAATCAAGAAAACCAATCTAATTTGTGTGAAGTGTTTTCGTAGTTTGTGTTTGTGGTGCGAAAGGTGTATGCTCTTCCCTTGCACCATTTGGTGACCTTGGGAATCAAAAGCTTCTCACAACACTTGCATTAATCATCCCCAACATAATCCAAAGAAATAAAATGAACCATGTTTAGTGTGATGCAAGCATAAAGAATACGTATGCTCTCCCCTCACATCTTTGTATGAACTTGGGGATCAAAAGTATTTTTGTGGTTGTGTTACTTTTGTTAATCCTTAGAGGGCCTACCACCCCACTTCGAAAGGTGGGAATAACCCAAGCAGCAACAAGCTAAAGCCAAGCTCTTTCAAGTTGTTATATAAAATAAGGTGTTTGTGACGAAAGTCATAGACAACAGGTGTTGTTGTGTTATACCGATAGCCAACCTCCCCCAAAACCCTCCAAGGCATAACCCTTGGAGGCTGGGAGACTCCATAACGGAGAGTAGTGTTGCCGCACGTATAACCACCTGAATGAAAGCACTTACTATGAACCTTTGTTTAGCAAGCCAAAATCCTTCTATTTGTTGACGCAGAAGGGAAACTTTTGAAGTGGCCCTAATTCATGCAGTTCTTAGCCAAGGTAGCAGGGACAATCCAAAGGCTTGGTGAGGGACAAGCCTTATAGGAAACTCAGATCTTGGTATGCATGAGAAGTGTGCGTAATTGTAAGGAGGAGCCGGTGCTACCAAGATCTTGGAGCTACCCGCTTTGAATAGGCGCAACTAAGGGATTCAACAAATAATGTCATATCTTCACCTTAGGTTGTGCAAAGTGCTTTTTAACAAAATCATACATCATTTCACAAACAAAAATCTTGGTTATTGTGTGTTCATGTACTTAATTGTGTGTTAATGTGCTTAGATTATTTTCAAACAACTTTCCAAGAGACATTGAAAACCATTTGATCAAATTTCAATCAAAATAAATCCAAATTTGCCATCAAAATCTATCTTTTTCAGGACCTCGACCAACACTGCCCTGTATCAGCGCCATCTCTATCTGATTTTGGTGCCATTTCACTTGTGGATTGGTGCTATTTTCAGATTGACTTGCCTGAGACTAAGACCCATTTCATTGTGATCTTCACCATCTACTCTGCCATAATCCATATTCACCTTCCAAAAATCTAACAACAGTCCATCCATTTTCTTCTCAAAATTTTCCAAATCATACCTTCATTTTGACCTTAGACAATCAATCACTATCATTGTTGGACCCTTTGCTATATCAAACCCACTCAAATTCATATCCACTCATCCTCATTGATCTTTGCATACCTTTTTGACCAAACAAATTCTTGTCACAAGAAATCATTCCAAAAATCCAAAAACCTACCCAAAATCTTCCAAATCAAAACACCCATCCAAAAAATCATCATCAACCAAAAACTCATCATCCCTTTGAGCTAAAGCTAGATCTAGATTTCATCCTACACATCATATTTTGCTTGGAGAGTCAATAGTCTACCTTTCAAGTGAAATAATCATCCTTCTTTGCGTAAGGTCATTCTA
The DNA here is from genome assembly GCA_027924645.1 of Cunninghamia lanceolata. NCBI lineage: Eukaryota > Viridiplantae > Streptophyta > Pinopsida > Cupressales > Cupressaceae > Cunninghamia > Cunninghamia lanceolata. The sequence continues at coordinate 14,776,189 of BSBN01000854.1, forward strand.
CCCCAAACAAAGAGAAACATCCATTTGTGCGACACAAATCTAGATCTTACCTAAGCTCAATTTGTTGACCATCAAATCCTTTTGAAAAACATCATCCTAATCTCTCATATCAAACATCAAAATCAAACATAAACAATCTCCTCAAAACAAACATCATCCATCATCTACCTTTTGGTCCAAAATTGCGTAAAAAGTCAATACCGTCCACTCATACCACCCTTAGATTAATACCTTAAAAAGACATATCGATCTTCCATCACATCCTCTCTTCTACTCCATCTCCATCTTTGGGTCCAACAATTTAATCCAAATTCTCTAAGGTCTCCATCCCCATTTCACCCCATCTCCAAAATCAAATCCATATACTTGCATGCCCATAACTAGATCACAACACAAGAAAAACCAAGCAATGGCAGAACAATATAATGACATAGGAATACCTAACACCAACAACAACAACATACCCATCAACCAAACATACAACCCACCTACGTTCTTTCACATCCCCACATATAATCCCAATGAAAATCCCTTCCATTTCTTACAACAACCACCACCACCACAACAAAACATCCCCACCATATCCCAAGATGATCTAGATGTCTTGACCTTCACACAAGATGTTGATAACATGGACATGCTTAACAAAGTCCTAAGGTCAGATCCAAATAGATTTCTTGATTATCTCCTCAAAATTGGTGCCCAACCACCCCATAACACGACCTCATCACAACCATCCACCTCTAACACCATTCCTACCACATCAAACACCCAAACATCCACATCAAACACCCAACCTACCATCCCAAAAATATCAACTCCCACCGTATCTACCACCAACACAACCTCTAATGTCATCACACCTACAATCTCTGCAAGTGTCTCCAATCCTATCACCTCCCAACCTGTCATCACATCCACCACCACAACTACCATAAACCCTTCCATCCCACAAATCACTTTAGGCATACAAGGGAATATCACGCATGCAAGTACCTCCACAAGTGTGCCTCCACCCAACCCTCAAACCATAGCATACCTATGATAATTATTCTCCAAACCACCTTATAATGCGTCCAACCCATCCAACATCCACCTATCCAACGCCAATCCGTCCAATGTCACGTATCCACATAACCCCATAACTTCATCAACACAACATCAAACCAATTCCCAAATACCCCCACACATTCTCCAACAACTCTATGCTCATCAACAACACCTCGCATAAAACACCACATCACAATACCAAAATGCAACCTCCCAAAATCTTCAACATCAAATACCACCCAATCTCCAACATCTTATCAACCAGCAAACCCACACACCCCAACCACAACCAACACAGGATCTCACAACCATTGTATAGGCCTTGATCCAAAAGGTAGATGACATGCAAACTGGGGGCAAGCGCAAGCACTATTCCTTTGAGGACATTTGCCCCTATCCATTTGATTGCACATTGTACATTCCCCCTTTCCCCAAGAACTTTAAGACGCCTAAATTTGACAAATACAAGGGAAAGGGAGACCCTAGGGATCATCTTAGGGAGTTTTACCTCGCTTTCTTAGAAGTCTCAAATAACGATACATATCTTATGAGACTCTTTCCAAGAAGCCTCGATGGTCAAGCCATTGAATGGTTTGCACATCTACCCCCAGGCATTAGGTCTTTTCCTGAGCTCGCGGAGAAATTTGTCAACCATTTCTCCTACAACTTCGAACATGAGATATCTATGACCGACCTTTGCAACACAAAATAGAAAAGCAGAGAATCCTTCGCTTCCTTCTTGCAGAGGTGGAGAAGCTTAGCAAACAAACTCCCATGGCCAATCCCTGAAAAATAACTCGTCACAATGTTTGTGACCAACCTCAATCAGGAAATAGGGTTTCATTTACAAATCCTTTGTGCGTCTACCTTTGAAGAGGTCATCAACAAAGGTACCACCATCGAACGGGCCCTCATCGCCAAGGGCTCCATCAAATTGTATGACTACAAATCCAACAACAACAACAAACCCCATGTTAACACCCCCAATACAAACAACAACGCCAACATGCAATCAAATGACAAGTCACGCTATTGGGGGAAGAACAAGAACACTTTGAATGACGGCATCACAGATGTGAAATCCATCCAACATATATAGAATCAAACACCTGCACATACCTATACCACCAATGTGAATATCCAAAGGGGGCAAACTAAACCACGCAAACCTTGAAGACAATTTACACCCTTAGGGGAACCCATCAAGGACATCATCGACAGATGTCTCAAGAAAGGTTTGATCACACTCCCACCTGTTAGACCCCACCAAGAGAATGAGCTCAAAGCCGTGTGGTACAATGAAAATGACTATTGTGAATACCACCACATTGCGGGTCATAAAACCGCTGACTATATGCAACTAAAACATTGCATCCAAGACCTTATAGACCAAAATCAAGTCAGCCTTGATCAAAGCACCCAACCATTGCCAAATGCCAACCTCAAAGTTTACAAGGATCCACTGCCCAACCATAATAAAGCCTCCTCATCTAATCAAGCATACAACATCACCCCACCACCCGCATCCTATGACTCTATCATAGGGCAGATAGAACCATCATCTCACCATGTTAACATAATCACCATTCAAGCACAACCACTTGATTGCGTTGTCATAACCCGTCATAGCCGTGTATCCATCCGAATAGCCCCTACCACTAAACAAACACCTGCATCCACATCTGATCCCCTACCCCCTCATCCAACCACATGTCCATCACCTACCAAACAGTATAACCTCCTAGAGCATCTAGGAAAAACCCCTGCACAAATATCCATACTTGAGTTGCTCCGCACATCACCCCTTCACAAAGATGTCCTTGACAAAGCACTCTTGGAAACTCAAGTTCCCACCAACTTGAATGTGACCCAATTCCAAGCCATGGTAGGACATATCGCCACACCGCATCATCTCACATTTTTAGAAAAGGATCTTCTCACTTCTGAACACCTACACAACGACGCCTTACACATCGAAGTCCGTATCCACAAACACATAATCAAAAGAGTCTTAATAGATGGTGGATCTGGCCTAAACATATGCACTCTTAAACTATTAAAACACTTGGGGTACTCTAATGTGGTTGTAGACACCAGTGAGTGCATCACAATCAAAGGCTATGATGACACCAAACCGCTATCTGAGGGCACCATCAAGCTTCCTATTCAAGTAGGACAGAAAATACTGGAAACAAAATGTCAGGTCCTGATCTTGACCTCCCCTACAACATTCTTCTTGGCTGACCATGGATCCATTCCATGCAAGCCGTCCCATCCACATTCCATCAATGCCTCAATTTCCCTCACAATAGTACAGAAGTAACTGTCTATGCCAATCCTTGCCCGTTCCAATACTACAGTTTCTTGGAAGGCCACAACCACACCTGCTGCCCATACAACAAAGCCACCACCAAAGCCAATCCAATAGCTTCCACCTCATACATTGACCCCGCCAACATTGCCACCACTTCATCCCAAACACCACCACCACCCAAGGTCAAGATCAAGCTCAGCGACATGGGATGTGGGGAATATGACCTGCATGGTACATTTTGTGTAGGCACATTACCCAATCCTAAAACGTTTGGCATCCCAAAGATAGAAGCAGCCAACACAGTAGTCATCAAGTGTAAACCATCACCCATCTTTGAAAATAAACATCTCCTAGATCAGGATGTGCTCGAAGATATCTCATCCTGGCTATATAAAGATGAAGAATCCAAGCAAGGAATTCCTACCATACCAACAGAAATCTATGGTAAAGGGTTTGAAATTGTCAAAAACATGGGTTACAAAGGACAAGGCAATATCGGCCTTCATGAACAAGGGATTGTGGAACCAATCCAAGTGACAAGAAATCCCTATACTCAAGGGTTAGGATATGATCAACAACAATGTATCCTCACTACCAGCGAATGTATCTTAGCCGAGGTCGCTATGGTCTCCCTTGAAAACAACAACGTCAACGAAACAGACCATCAAGACTCTTTTAGCGACTTTGCTGATTTCTTTGACTCATCCATATGCACCATCCACATAGTCACCACCCTAGCCTCGTCATCCAATGACTTACCACTTGTATACCCAGACTTCGTAGACTAGGACCAATGAGGACCTCTTGTCTTCGACATAGCACCTAATGATGAGGCCATCGCTAAAATGATGGGGGTTAGAGATCACTTCCCCTTGGGAGATCACAGAGTAGGATACATCATGGAACTTGATACGCATGCCTATTTTAGGGAGACAACCCCTGCTTCTAGTCATAAAAACATAAAAATCAAAAATGGATCTAATGGTGAAAACCGTTCTACGGTAGTGTCAGATACCAAAAAAGTAAAAACAAAAGACGTATCTCCTGGTGAAAACCTCCACAAGGCGCTAGGAGATGGAAGCATGGGCCTTCCTAAGATAGACAAGGTTTATCTAGACATATCACTTGTCTTAGTCGAGCCAACCCAAGAAATGAATCTTGGGACAAAAGAAGAATCAAAAATCACTTTCAGGGCAAAATCTCTCAACACACAAGAATAGCAAAACTTCTTGGCATTCTTCAAATGCTAAAATCACAATTTTACATGGACCTATGTAGACATGCTGGGGCTAGATCCCACTTTGGTTGTCCATCATCTCGCAGTATGCCCTGATGCGAAACCAATAAAGTAGAAACTCAGAAAAATGAATCCTTAGGTGGCCCTCCTTGTCAAAGCAGAGCTAAAGAAACTTCTAGATGTTGGGTTCATTCGCCCAATTGATTATCCTGAATGGGTTTCCAACTTACTACCAGTAGCTAAACCAGATGGCTAAATCCGCTACTGCACCGACTTTAGGGATCTCAACAAAGCCTGCCCAAAGGATGACTTCCTGTTGCCTAACATTGACATGATAGTAGACCTCATAGAAGGACATGAGATGTTATCCCTCATGGATGACTTTTCAAGGTACAACCAAATTTGGATCGCAGAAGAGGACTAGCATAAGACAGCCTTCATATGCCCATGGGGGCCGTACTGCTAGGTCGTAATTCCATTTGGCCTGAAGAATGCCGGAGCTACAAATCAAAGAGCTATGACTGTCATCTTCCATGACCTTTTCCATCACATCATGCAAGACTATGTGGATGATTTGCTAGGAAAATTGAAGACAAGGGAAGAATACCTGGATGTCTTGGCAAAAATCTTTGACTGATTAGAGCAATACAATGTCCGCCTCAATCTAAAGAAATATGTCTTCGGAGTCACCCTTGGAAAACTCTTGGGATACATAGTCTCTAGAAGAGGAATCGAGGTAGATCCCGCAAAGGTCAAGGCCATCACTAAAATGCCTCCTCTGAAAACATTGAAACAACTGAGAAGTCTACAAGGAAAACTCCAATCTATCCATCGGTTCATTGCCTAGCTTGTCGATAAGTGCCAACCATTCCAGCATCTACTCCAAAAAGATATAGCTTTTGTCTAGAACACTCAGTGTCAGGATGCCGTTGATCAACTAAAACAATACATGGCTAATCCCCCTATTCTAACTCCATCAAGGCAAGGAGAACCCCTCCTACTATACATCTCTACAACAGAGACAACTATCGAAGCCCTATTAGCATAGCACGATGAGCATGGAAAAGAAAGAGCCATCTATTACATCAGTCGTACTCTAATATCCTATGAGATCAACTATACACAAATTAAACGAGCATGTCTAGCCCTAGTTTCACTTCACAAAAATTAAGAGATTACATGCTCAATCATAAAACCAAGCTCATCGCCAAGATCGACCCATTGAAATATCTACTAAACAGAGCCATTGTTACTGGGAGAATGGCAAAATGGGTCATGATTCTCACTGAATTTGACATTGAATACACTGAGAGAAAGGCCATCAAAGGACAGGTTATAGCTGATTAGCTGGCTGAAGCACCCATTTCGGTAGAACATCCTACACTGGCAGAATTTCTTGACGAAGCTATCTTAACAATCACACCAGCCACAGAAGCATGGAAGATGTACTTCAATGGATCGTACACACATAGAGGCTTGGGGGTAGGCATCCTGTTTGTTACCCCTCAAGGTGACACCATCCCTAAGTCCTTCAAAATCACATTCCCATGTACCAATAACGGGGTAGAATATGAGGCCCTCATCACAGGTCTCCGCATGGCAATAAAATGGAAAATTGAGCACCTGACTGTGTATGGAGATTCTCAACTGGTCATCTGACAGGTAAACAATGAGTACAAGACCAAGGATGATAAGCTCTTGCCCTACAAAAAGATGGTCGATGAATTAAAAGACTACTTTAATGACATCCACTTTGAGCAAATCCCAAGGCTCAACAATAAAGCTGCAGATGCCATGGCTACCATCGGATCTCTGGTTGACATGAAAAAAGATAGCAAGAAGTGTGAGTTCCTGATAGAAGAACTCCCCATCCCAGCATATGATGTTCCTCAATCAGAGCTAGTGTATGAGGTCGTTGGTCCCCTATCTCTGTGGTATCAAGAAACCTACCTATACCTCCATGATAATATCATCCCCCCTAACCTATCCACCTCACAAAGAAAATCTTTCATGCGCTAAGCCTCCCGCTTCATCCTTGTAGGTGACACCCTATATAAAAGGAGTCTTGATGGCACGCTTCTATGATGTTTAGACTCTAGGGAAGCTGAGGTGGCCTTGGAAGAGGTACACATAGGTATCTGTGGGGCACATTCAAGTGGACCTTCTCTTTCTAAAAAGATCCTAAGGACCGGATACTATTGGCCAACTATGGACCGAGACGCCTACCAGTTTATCAAAAAATGCCTGCCATGTCAATAGCATGGGGATCTCATTCATGCACCAACACAGGAGTTGCAACCCATCACAATGTCGTGGCCTTTCTCATAGTGGGGACTCAACCTCATAGGGAAAATACATCCCCCATCCTCTAATGGCCATAAGTTCATAATCACTGCTACCGAGTACTTCACTAAGTGGGTGGAAGCAATACCACTCACCTTCACCACTAGCACCCAAATCTCCAAGTTTATCCTCCATTACATCATCTGCCACTATGGTATCCCTCATTCCATTGTCACCAATAATGGAAAGCCATTCAAGAACCAAGAAGTTCACACCTTGTGCAAAAAATTTGAAATCAAACACCACTTCTCCACCCCATATTACCCTCAAGGAAATGGTCAAGCAGAGGCTTCTAATAAAACCATCCTTCACATTCTCAAGAAGACAGTCAATGAAGCTGGTCATGACTGACACCTCCAACTCAACACTGCCCTATGGGCCTATCGTACAAGCATCTGTACCCCCACTGGAGCCACTCCATTTTCCCTAGTATTCAGATCTGAAGCCATTTTACCTATTGAGGTCGAGCTCCCATCCCTACAAGTATCCTTGCAAAACATAATCTCTGATGAGGAATATTGAGTCGCAAGGTTGTATCAACTAGAACTTCTAGATGAGAAATGCCTGAATGTGTTGAACCACCTGCAGGCATATCAAAACCACCTCAAAAGAAGCTACAACAAGAGGATCAGAAACCAAAAATTTGAAGCAGGTGACCTTGTCCTTATGGAAAATTAGAAGAACTTGCAGGAGCACCCTAAGCAAGGAAAGTTTGAACCCAATTGGCTAGGACCTTATGTCGTCACAACCGACTATAGATCAGGAGCATATCATCTTGCAACACCTGAGGGGCAGCCTTTGGATGAGTCTATGAACATCCTACATCTTAAGGAATTTTATGCATAACCCATCAGGTACCCCAAGTCAAAAAATCAAAAAAAAAAATTTTTAAAAAAAAACTTGAGTGCAATAAAAACTTCCAATGGTGAAAATCACTTCGGTGACACCTTGGATAAGTACCATGGTGAAAACCTGTTTCAGGTGCCATGCGTAGTGGCCAGTTCTACCATCTAATAAGTCCTCTTTCCATCACAACACTCCATATCCCACACATCCCATGGCTTGGAATTGTGAAACATCGAATCCTATTGCCCACCCCACACTATCCCATCAAAAGGCTAACTCATGGAATGAGGATCCTTGTAAGCTCCCCTTTGTACAGCCAAAAATAAAAAAATCCAAAAATAATCAAAATCAAAAAATCCAAAAATAATCAAAATTAGAAAATCCAAAAACAACACAAGATCACCCCCCATACATCACTTTCACTATAACTCAGAACCATCAACATCTATCAACCCCTCACCAAAACACAACCATCCCAAACCATTCCCACATCATCAAGTCTTACTAGAACTACATACTCATTATGCCCGCATCTTGAAGGTACCTTGATCTCGTGGATACAAGGTATGTAGGCATTCTGGAATACGAAGGATGTTTCTAGTACTCAGGTACCAAAGATGCACCCATCCACCCTGTTTGGATGGTCCCCACTCACTGAGCTTGCTAGACCCATCATATGATACACACGCTAAGTATACACTTGAAGCCTATCCCCTCACGTAAAAATCATCAATCAACATACCAACCATAATCTTACACATAGCCTAACTATTCTTTTGCCCACCTTTCAAAAATTCCCCAATCAAATCCAATTGATCTGCATCCTAGGATATATCTTTCCCACAATGGACAAAAATATGTCATCCTATCAACACGCCTCTTGGCAAGAGCACACAAAGGCTATTTGTATCTTTTTGTTGGTCTTTTTTATTATTGATTTTTATCTTTTGTCTCACTCTAAGTCATCTCCAAAGCTACCTTGATTTCATTATATCATGGTAAGTGGTGGACAACACCTGGAGTAGACATAGTCATTGTTTCTATATGTTGTGCTAGAGGGTTGCTTTCATTACTCCAGAAATAGTATTCATATCTTGAGGCCTGGGCCAGTTCTAGCATGATGTGTCCCATTTGCATATATAGGCATCAAAACCTTATATGTACTATTTGCACTCATCGCTATGAGTCCCCTTTCTAGACTAGGCAAGATTATACTACCTTGGGCATGCATGAAATCAACCTATTTTTTGTGGGTCTAGTCCATGCAATCGTAGGATATATATCATCACCTAGGTCATTTCATACCTTCGTGAACTATATCCTACATTGCTATATTAAACTAAGAAATGCTCTCAATTAATCTTATGTAACTACTGTTACTAGCTCAAAATCACCATCCTAATCACTCATTCAACTATACCATCTGGGCCTAGATTTCGTAATCACCTACCCTATCTCCCCCCATCTAAAATCCCCTCACTAATCCACCTCCCCCATCTTACTCCCACTTAACACATCCTGAACCAAAGTAAATCCCCCCTCAATGACATGGTATCGTAGGACCTAATCATTCCCCACTCCATCACTCCCAATCCTACCCATTCCCCATCCACCCACCCTTATCCTCTCCATTTTCCCTAGTATTCGGATCTGAAGCCATTTTAGCTATTGAGGTCGAGCTCCCATCCCTACGAGTATCCCTGCAAAACATAATCTCTGATGAAGAATATTGAGTCGCAAGGTTGCATCAACTAGAACTTCTGGATGAGAAACACCTGAATGCATTCAAATAACCCTCTTTCTTCTAATGTTGAACACCCAAATTACTTGGCACCAAAACATTCCATGCTTTGCGCCATTTTTCCAAATAGTGCTATTACTTCTTTCAAATGATGCTATTATAGATAATAGTGCCACTGCGCAAGATACTTTGTGATACTCCCACACATTGCGCTACTGTGTAGCTTACTTGGTGCCACTTTACCAAATGGCATTGCCCTGCCACTTAGCACTAATCCAGTGAATAGCACCAATTCAACCAAAAGCACAAATATCATATATTGTGCTGATCCCCTTTATAGCGCTAAAATGAAAAATAGTGCTATAACCCAAAATTGCGCTAGTTCACAACATAGTGCTACCCTAAGATGCATTTGGCACTAAAATGCCAAACCCTAACCACTTTCCAACATTGCACTATTTTAGAAAATAGTGCTAAAATGCTAGGCAAATGGTGACGAACCACCCTAATGCTACCCTGGCGGATAGCGCCAATCCAGAGGATGGCGCTAATTTGCTTAACTTTTGATGCTATGTGATCTAACCCCAATTCCTGAACACAAAAAAGTGACAAAAACACAAAAATCAAAAAGTCAGGGATAGACCCTACTTGGGGTCCAGCCTCCGGTGCTCGGCCAAATGATCGGAACCGCTCAGAAATGTGTCAAAGTTGAGGGAATTGGGGGTTACGCTCTACCATCTCTCATTCGCTCCTTCTTCTCAAAAGTCAATGTGTACAAATGTGGCACTCTGAGGGCCCACTTCTCCTCATATAGCATGCCATGTCATCCCCCCATCCACTCTTTTTCCCATCCAGAGTGCAAATCTTAGCCTTTTTCCTCTATTTTTCTTCCTGCCATCTTCTTTTTCCATCCCCTATCCAACTTTCACTCCCGTCACGTCCTTTCGAGAACTCACCTAGAAAATTTTTATTTTCTCGCCAACCTCTCGAGGGGGCATCTCTCACCCATCTCATTCCTTCCCGGTAGCTAGGGCATATTTTTCTTCAACATGACGCCACTTTCCTCCTATGTCCTGACGCCACGTCAAAGAGGGGCAAATGTAGACACCTAAAAATGTCTTTTACCATCAAACCGACTCCCAACATCTCTAAAACTACCATTTTCCCTCCTAATCAATTAATTAAATTTTTATTTAATTAATCATCCCTTCATCATCTAATTTTTTATTATTTTATCCCTAACAATTGAATTAATTTCATTAATTCAATAGTCCAAACCTTAGCCAATTGATTTAATAAATATGCAATATTTATTTAATCAATTTCCCCCTTTTCACTAAATCTAATTAATTAGCTAAACCATGTTTAACTAATTAATTCAACCTATTAATTGACATATCCCTACCCTAGACAATTAAATAATTATTATTTAATTGCCTACCCTAGCCTACCTCATCCTAGCCCTAGGATTAATTAAATAAAACCTATGTTTAATTAATCCTAACCTCTCATTTGGGTGGTCAAACCTAGTTTAACACCCTTCCCCACATCCTCCAAATAAAAAATTGAAATAAATCCACATAATTCAATTTTTTATTTAAAAACATCCCACATCACAATTAATTCTTCTTACAACCCCTTACCTCACCCATACTCATTTATTTCCACTTATCCCCAAATGAATTTTTAATTCATTTTACATTCCCCGTTTCAATCTTTAATTCAAAAATAATCCTTCACACCCATGCTCATTTAATTACCCCTTTTCCCAAAAATGAATAAAAGATTTACTTTTATTCCTAACCCTCCATTTCTCTAAGATTAAATCTAGGCCCTCCACATCACTTTTATCCTCCACCATTGATCTTCTAAATCAATCTCCACCCTTGGATCAAAATCCCTTCCAAAAATCTATAAATACAACATCTCTCAACCCATTTGAGGATCCAATTTTTCAAGTAATGTTACCATGTCCAAATGTCTATTGAGCTAGAATTGTGAGTTGCATAATTAGGATAGCATTTCACATTTGAATCATTATCTAGGGATTGTCATGTCTTAGGAGCTCTTGGGTGCAAGCTTCATCTTCCCTTGATGAGATTGGGTCTTCTTGTTGAGGTATAACTATTTGTTTTGTTATACATCTTAGTTTATGTTTAACCTTCAATTTGATTTCCTAATCTATAGTGATATCATCCTTTTTTAATGCAATGTTTGCTAGAAAATCTGCCATAATATTTTTTGATCTGTCAATCCAGTTGATTGAGAAGGCATAAAACAACTCAACATCATCCCAAATAGTATTTCTATATTGCTTCAACCTCTTATTTTTGGACAAATATTTCTCTTTTACTTGAGAGGTAACTAATTCTGAATCCCCGTATATAGCCAGATTTCTTATCTTATGCTTGATGGAAATATTTAAACCAATGAGAAGAGCCTCATATTCTACTACATTATTTGTGCATTCAAATGTCAATAAGAATGAGTATTTGAAAGTTTTACCTGTTGGTGAAATAAATAGTACTCCTGCCCCATTTCCCATTTTGCTACATGCACCATCAAAATACATTTTCCACACATCATTTTCCTCTTTCTTCGATTCTAGATACATTTGATCAGTATTTTGCAATTCTGGCTAATTTGTTTCAATTTTGAAGGTTCCTAAATCTGTATCATAGAATAGATTTATTTGATTTTGATCTAGGCATTCTATGATGTTCTCATATCTTGGCTCCCTACATAGCTTGATTTCTTTGCCTCCCACTGGTATTGTGGCATATGATAAATCTAATTGGACATTCCCTCCTGCCATTGCAGCCCATTGTCTTGATAAGAGAATTCCATAATATGGTGGAATATCAACCACAATGATATCAATATTATAGGTTGCTTCAGGGTAGGAAGCTAGTTTTATTTCCATGTCCTTCATGATGCCTACAACTAGGATAGACCTATTGTCCATCGCATAACACTTACCAAATGTAGTGTCAACCCACATTCCCAGTTCTTTCATGACTGCTATTGGCATGATATTCATGGCTATGCCTGAATCAATCATGCAGTTCCTCACTAGCCTATTTCTGATTAATAAGGTGGTGTAGAAAGGGTCCACTTGTGAGGGATTCTTTGTTAGGGTATCACCCAGATAAACTTCAAGAACTTGGATTGTTTCTTGTTGAACATTATTTGTTCTATTCTCTAATTCCTTATATTTTTTATTTGGTATATCTGAAATCAATTTAACCACTGTACTTTTGTATTTATCTATCTTCATCATTTCCAAAAGTGGTACTGATATCTTCACCTGGGATATCACATGACCAATGTCAAATGAATGGGCTATAGTCTGATCATTCCTTTCTGATCTTATATGCTCTTTTTCTTAAATTGGTGATTTGTCTTTTGTTTTATTTTGCTCAATCTTTTCTGGTTCTTTAAGTGAGGACTTTGTGTTATTCCTTTTGTAATCTTGATCTTTTATAAAGACACTCCCAGGTGTTCCATGTTCTGAACTTACTACCCTGTTCCTTAGATTATAGCCATTTTTAACTTGGGCTACTGCAGCTATTGTAAGAACTTCTCTTTCCTTTTTAGTGGCCTTTCTCCATTGATCATATGGTGATTTATTATGATAACAAGTAGGTCCCTTGTAGCTGTCCTCCTGATCTAAGAATACTTCTTGTTTTCCCATGTTGATATGATGTTTCTAATTCCCCACATCATACTCATATCCCTCTTCTTTTGTAGAAGAATAGTCTTCATTTAGCAAGTATGGTGTATTTTGCATCATGTTTATTGTGTGGTTGTCTCTGTTATAGTCATACGATGCTTCTTCCTGTTGTATTATTTTAGCCACCACACAATATTTAGGTGAGTGTGGTAATTTGCACACCAAACACGAGGGATTATCTTCTACCATATATTCCACATTTCTCTTTAGAGGATCAGGAGTGTCTTTTCCATAATGTTGATTTTTGTTGCTTTTAACAGGTCTCCCATCCTTCCAATTTGTATTATATGGCATATCATGCAACCTAGGTCTTTCATTTCTATGTTGACTTTCTTGTTTATTCTATTGAATATTTAGACTTTGAGGAATTCTGAGATTATCTCTTTTGCTGACCATGTCTGCAGCTTTTCTATTGTTTTCAATAGTTAACGCTACTTTATGTGCTTCAGCTAAGCTCCTAGGGCACCGGTTTCTAAGTTCATACCCTGTCTTAGGATCAAATGCTTTCAAATAAATACTTAATGTTGTTGGGTCGGTCAATTTAGATCCATGTGGTATTTTATTGTGCAATTTGGAGAATCTCATATTAAAGTCATACACTGACTTGTTTTGGTACTTTTGGATACTTATCAATTTGTGCAATGCAAACTCAGGGGCATACTAATTGCCATACTGCTCCTTAAATTGACTATGGAAAGCTGTTAGGGAATAGATTGAGGCATCCGGTAATCTACTGAACTAGTCTCTTACATCCTCAGTCAGAGCCATCATGAATAATCTCATTTTAACATCTTCATATTCCATACTAATATCTTGTACAAAGGCATTGAAGCTTCTGATATGATCCTCAGCTAATACTACATTGTTTCCAGGAAACTTGGGAACTATATTCCTCCAACTACTGTAAATGGGGTATGGATACAATTAATATCTAGTCAGATCAAATTGCCCACATATGTTCATTAGGTTTTGTGGAGGAACGTTCATGGGTGCTGGGTTAGGGTAGTAATGATACCTGCATGGAGGCTGATGATAAGCATGTTGCTATTGTGGGTTCATGTGGGGATTCATATGATGATATTGTGGTCTACAATACTGTTAGCTAGGGGGTGGGTATGGATTAGCCATATGTTGAGATGTGTTATGTATGAGGGGTGGTCTAGGATTATTCGGGAGGGTATTTTGATGAATATAACTTCTGGATGCTTGCAGATTAGAAGCACCACCTGTATTTTGGTGCAAGTTTTACTGTGTGTTCCTCAAAGCATTTCCTCTATGTGGAGGTATATATTTTGGGGCAGCTATTTTAGTCCTATTCTTTATCTGTTGAATCTCCTATTTTAACAGCATCTCAGTTTCCTCTATCTTGATCATTTCAAGTTCTTCCTGGAGCTTAAGTACATTATGTTGCATTTCATTCATTTTCCTTGTATCCTTTGGAATTTTATTCACCTCTTGATTCGTGAATCCATATTTTACCCCTTCTCCCTGCTGTAGTGATATTTTATAATCATACTCAACCTGCCTTTGATCAATTTCCTTCATGGCCTGTGCTTCAAACTAAAGCTGTTCTTGAGGATTAGGTCTATATTTTGCCAATATATAATCAGTTACTCCATTGATTTGAGACAAATTCTCATTTGATTCATGCATAGGGGTAAAACTATTGAGTTATGATAATTTGTTCTACATTATCCTCTTAGGCCTCCTAATTATTACTCTAATGAAAATAACTTGATGCTCCATTTTTCTTGGAAAGGGCTCTAAGTGGTGGGGATGATTGTAACTTCTTCCCTTCCGTCTTGGATCTTCTACCATCCATTTGGTACTAACTTTTGGTTATAACATGTCTTAGAGTCGCCACCTATTTTTTGTAAATAGGAAGAGGTTGCAATTTATCTTTCTGGGTTCTTCTTGCCAGCAGAGTTACCAATTTGTATTCTTGAAATTAATGACTCTATAAAAGAATGGTCTCTTACCAAGGTTCTTTGTATTTGGTTCCCCAGCAGAGTCACCAATTTGTTAGGTCTCAAAAATACAAGTTGCAAATCCTAATAGGATGCCAGACTCTATGATCAGATTGGCAGCATTTTGGAACTAACGCGACGGAACCTATAGGGTTAATGACTCCCTACACTTTAGGCACTACTATACCTACGCGGGTAGACCTTGAAAGTTAAGGCAGATTAAATGAGTATAATTTTTGTGACTAGGTTAATGGATCTACCCATAGTGGCAAATGGTGTGGAATAGATGAAAGTTTGTTAACTAGTTCTATTTCTAATATATGAAAGATGATTGGTATAAATTGTATAAGCAGTATCAAGGTAAGAACTAATAAATGAATTTAACTATTGAAAAAGTAAGTCCAGTGCCTTGTTGGGTAAATAGAGTTAAGTGAGAACCTAAGATCAATGGTGTATACTTGGTAATAACTCTAACTGTTTGGCACAATTCTTTAGTTTATAACTTGTATAAACGTGCAAGGGAATGATTGACAGACTCTTCTTAATATCTAACTAACACAATCAAGTTTCTTATTATTCACCAGAAGGAATTTCAATCCTTTCTTAAAGGAACCAATTGAATGAACTATGCAAGAACAGTAGATAACATCAACTTGGAGACAGAATGCCAACCCTAATTATGTGGTTCTTCTTAGTGATCCAAATCAATACTTCCAGATTACTGTGACTGACCAGAAGGATTTTAATTCCTCTTTAAGGAAACCAATTAATCAAATCACACAAGTACAACAAATGTGCATTGACAAATTTAATATATACTTG
This sequence comes from Cunninghamia lanceolata, assembly GCA_027924645.1. Lineage (NCBI taxonomy): Eukaryota > Viridiplantae > Streptophyta > Pinopsida > Cupressales > Cupressaceae > Cunninghamia > Cunninghamia lanceolata. The sequence continues at coordinate 14,792,242 of BSBN01000854.1, forward strand.
ATATATCAATTTGAATAATAAAGAAATATTGAACTGGAGACAACCAAATAACTGAATAATTTCAACAAATAATTGATGCCAATATAAAGCCATAGAATCAAAGATCTCCTATTAACTTCTTCAATATAATACTTGCAACATGGTCTTTTAAAATATTATGGACTTCTTCTATTATCTCCTACTACTGATGATCCATTGACCATCATATGTCCAACTTATATAGAAATATTTGTGAAGAGACATAACTCTTCAAAATGTCTTTTGAGAATTAACAGGACTAACATAACAATAAACAAAGATAATGACACTAAGCTCTGCTAAGCCATAGGTATATCTGAGCAACATGATCTGGGTGTATCAGCAAATTCTATAGCATTCCTTGTAATCACATCTATTGTCACCATCTTTTCCAAATGCTTGTAGGCCTCCCCAAATGTCGATTCTTTATCTTTGAGAGCTTCTAGAGCCTCCTATACTATCACCTGGCATTCTTTAATCCATTTATCTTTGCTCTTCAACTCATTATCAGTTCTGAACAACATAGGTACACCTGTCTTTGAAGCCTCAACACATTCCTTGGCATCATTTTGAAGCTGGTCATGATATTTATTATGTTGTTCGATCAAATCTTGGGCACTGGAGATACCTATACTGTTAGGGGTATCCCTACTCTGTATTTTGTGGAGTTTCTCTTAGAGCCTATTATTTAACCTCTCATGTTCTTGGATAACCTTATGATTTTCAGAGTATACATCCCAGAATTTATTCACCCAATGCATCATATCGATATGCCTATTCTGTAGTACTGCTGCAAGTGTGTCAATTTGAACCTAGGCTATTTGATCAATAGATGGTGACTGGGCACTTTGTGAACTTTCTCCTTGGGTTAATCTTTTAATTGATCCTCCAAAGGCATTCTTGACAGTATCTTTTAGGAAATCATTTTCCTTTTGTCAATCTTTGACAAATCAGTTTATATGCATCACTCCTTGATCAGCAATTGAGCTTGTCCTTTATTCAATCTTGTAACATTTATACCAATATCTGCAGTAATCAAAGGATTAGTCTCTCCTACTTTCAAAGTCATAACATGCCCAAAGGTCTTTTCAGTATCTATAATGGCAGTCTTCTTATGAGGAGGGTATAGGGCCCATATCATGAGTGAGTTTTCATCATTGTTATACTTGGTACCCATGTATATCTTTGTTACACCTTCAGGAGTCAGTTTGTATTTATCATCAGTATTATGCAAAAAACTATCAAATACCAAGGCAGAATTTATGTCAAGTACAGGAAATATCATGACACCCGCTTCTCTAAGCTACTGTCTGCCTCTGTTAGGAGTCGTAGCTCTCAACTCATTATCTACTATTGTCTTTAACACATCCATCAATTATTTTTCATTATTAGTTGTGACATCTTCAACTAATTCTCTGAGTTCCTTTCCTTTACATTTATACAAAAATAATTTAAATTCCTGAGAATGAATGAATTGATCTTCTGCATTGAAAGAATCATATGCCAACTGTCTGGGATCCTCATCACCAGGCCCCTCTTCATCCTGCTCTCTACTAGGAAGTTGATAACCTTCCATTTTTCATCTAGAGATTCTACTTGTTTGTTCATGGAGCTCCTCTTCACTTGCGGATTCCTTATCACCAAAAGACAATAACTCTATTTCTGAAACTTGTTTTCTTTTCTCATCTAATTCTCTATTATATTTTTCTATTACCAATTCGACTTCAGCTTCTTCCATGTTCCTAATAATATCATCATGTAGATATGGAATGTTTGTGTATCTACTGAGGTTTTGTTTTCTTCTAGCAAAATCAATGAAGCCCTTGGGATCAAATCCTTTTCTTGTCTCAACACACCTCATGTTGTAATGCATTAATTTATGTCTGATGAGATCATAACCTTCCTTAGACACCATAGTAAAATCCCTGAAGTACAGAGTAATAGGCATGAAGGATTGTTTGTCATAGGCACTTAAGTTCATCACATTGGAACAATTCATCTACCTGACTATCTCCAAGTAAGCAATCCTATCAGGAACTGTCTTAGGCAATATAAATGGGGTATCTTCAAAACCATAAATTCTGACCATAGTTGAGTCCTCAAAGAAACACCAATCTCCCCAATTATGTGTGATAGTTGGGGGCCACCAGAGTCTTTTGGTCTGAGAAACCTTTTTATTTCATCTGACAATGAATATTCATAGGGATGATTAAAGTATCTATACAACACTTTTACAAAATACTCTTTGAAATAAATGTAACTGGAGTGGGCAAACCTACTATCCCATACCCTTGTCCACATCTGCATAGGCAACTTTTGTCTCCTTTTGTCTATTTGAGCAATTATGAGTTCATTTGGCCATATTCCCATTTCCTGGCCATAGTATAATACCATGTGCATGAGGAGTGAATAATGCTCAAAATAAACTGTTGAGGCATTGTTCTTAATTGCAATTAAGCTAGAATCAATCCTTCTGAAAATATAAGCAACATAGTCAAATTGCCTAGCATTATGACATTGGATATTTGTTGCTATCACCATTAATGGAATTGTCATGAAATTAGGAACTTCTGACCCTAGGACTTGGCCAATGGAATAATATGTGTATTTCATATAAGGTTGTAATAAGGACACATGGAATGGAGGTCCATCATTGTCATCAAAAGGTATTGTTTTTCCCTTTGCCCTAGGCCTATGGAGAAGCAATCTCCATCCATTGTATGTGGTGTCCATCCTCTAGTATTCTTTGTCTAAATCCTCATATACTATGGGATGTGTACATAAGTCATCCAAATCAAATACTTCACAAATAGAATTTTTGGATAAGTGTATAACACACTCTCCTTGTGGATTGCATATGGCGTTGAGGCTGGGATTGTAATATTTAGCCAAAAGTTTTAGGAGTTCCACATTCACAAACACATCCGAGACAACCAATTTTCCCAAATTCAAATGCCATGGATTAGACCCTGGGACATTTCTAAATCTTCTATCATAATGGAATTTAAACAATTCATAGCCTTTGATTGGTGTCCATACATTTCCCATGTATTTGTATGTGTCTTCTAACTTCTCCATCTCTACCCTGAGTTGTAAAGACCTTTAGGATTTAGGGGTTGACCCAGGTAATTGATCTATCAAATCCTGATTTAGTTTTCTCTCTTTCACCTTTTCATTAGGACCTTTATTAGTTTTTTGTTTCTTAGTTTTACTGGTTTCACCCTATTTTTTTCTACCCTTGCCTTTTACTGGTGTCTCCATTAGTTATAATACTGAATAGCAAATACAAATTGTAAGTCACCACATAGAGGTTTTATGTGTCTACCTATTGCCTGAGATGATCATCGAATTCCATTGTTTTCTCCTCCAAATTCTTGCTTGCGTTCTCTTCTCAGAGAATTCTTTCAAACATAATTGCAATGATTTAGAATGACCTCTTAGGGGATTTCTTCTCGGCTTTTAATTAATACTTCCAGTGCATTAATGTCCATAATTATTTTGAAATGTCACATCATCATACCATCCTTCATTGGCAAGACTTGTGTAATGTCAATGCAATCTAAATGCTTCTCATGGCGTGAATATTTGCAGATGACTCAATTGTTGTGACCTTTTATTTTATTTCCTCGATGTCACTTTTCATGAAAACATATATATGTTTATATCGGCGAGATGTTTCAATGCCTATCCGCTATAAGAATGAGCATAGAAGCCATTGTCGGCCTGACTTACACTATCGTTGTGAGAATAACATCCTACTCTGATATTTCAAATCTCTCCAATATTAATTATTTATATCGATATGAATCTTCCAAAAATGTTTATCGATTTCTCTTTACAGGGCAGATTAGTGAAATCAGTAAGACCCAAGAAATCGATACCGATATCACTTGTTTTTCTAACACATGTGACCTATCGGAAAGAGTCTCATCGATGTGTGTGGTTATTGTCTTCATCGGAACAACATATGCTATCAGGATGACCTTATTTGATTTATTCGATCCTTGTTGTTTCCCTGATGCCGTCCTTTCTATTCTTTCTTCATTAGAATGATCACATTCATATGTCATCGAAGTCCTCTGTCATTGTGACTATAGACTCGACAGGACCTATAAATCCTACTCCGATCGGCTTCCTTTTTTCGATGAGTTATATCCTTCACATATATCGGTATTATTGTGGCCGAAACTACCTTATGGTCGCTGAGACATCGTAAGGTCAGAGAAACATTAATTTTTTGTTCCGATGTGCATCTCTTCCCGATGAGTCGATAGTTCAATTTGTTCCCTGAGTTGTTCAATAGGACTCTTGTTGAATTTCCCCATTGGTGTGATCTACACTATCAGGGGAATGTTCAGAGTATTTTCTGACAATGCTTTCTCATCCAGGTGGTCCTTGTATTTGATCAATTCGGTGTGACTGGGGATTCTCTTTCTGATAAGGAGTCATTGGCATAACTTCCTTTATCGGGGCTTCTTGAAATTCTTATTCTGACTTTACTCCTAATGTCGATACACATCTAATCTGCTTCAAATGGATCATGGGTCAGTATGAAAAAACTAAGGTCTTGCTGAAATCAGAGAACTGAAGGTTTTTTCAGATTATGGTTTGGGAGGTGAGACAAATAGTTATGGTAGGGATCTTATCATATAAATCATGTTATGTTTGTGGAATTTATCGACTATTATTATGTTTTTGCAGGTATAATGTTCTAATTTGGTTGGACAGGGGATGGATAAGAGTATAGGAAAATTTTGAAATTTTCCTGTCGCAACAATCCGCATGATGTTAATTGATCCCTTTGGTGTTGCTTTTGGTCTAGAGCTTTTGGGCAAAAGGATGAGTGTTTGCTGGGCTGACTTCATGTGTTTTTAGTATTCATGCCAGATGATTTGAAGTGTGCACTAGCTTGGAAGAATGTGATAATGAAGAATAGGTCCTTGTTATCACTTGGCTTGAACCACATTGATTTTCTACATTTTTTGGATGTGGACTTGGAGTGGCCTTGAATGTTTCATGATTGCACGTTTCATCTTGGCTAACTTGGGAGAAGGAATTTGGAAATTGCAGAAGGTATAAATGAAAGATCTTGTGTGTGGAAGATAGTATGAGTATGTGAGGGCATGCAAAGATGTGTGAGAAAATGTGAGTATGTTTGTGAAGGTGTGTTGGAGGTAGTAGTGTTTGCTGAGTATAGAAAGTGAAGTTTTGTGACAAAGTGAAGTGTGTGTATGATGTGAAGTGGTTTTGTTTAGTAAGATCCATTGAATGTATTATCCATAGGTTGTAGCCTCACTCTATAAGTGTCTTTGCATTGAATTTTAGGGAGTTGCATCTTCCTTTGGGTTGTAGCCAATAAATAATATTGTAAATCTATTTTATCTTTATTTGTAAGGCTGTATTTGGATAGTAGATCCAATCAGCTTTCTCACCATGGTTTTTCCCTTCTTGGATTTTCCACATAAATCTGGTGTTGTGGCTATGTGTTTATGTGTTCTACTTTTTGTTGATCTTCTAGTTAAAACAAGTTAGAAGCTTTGACTTCTAATGATAAACTGAAATGATTTTTGATATATAATTATTCACCCCCCCTCAAGTAGTATATCCTTGTGCTCTAACAATTGGTATCAGAGCAAGGTTCCTTGGTATATTCTAACAATTGAAGGTAGATCTTGGAATATAACACATGGCTCAAAAGGAGTCATCTTCTAAAGCTCCTATATTTGATGGAAATAGTTATGATTTCTAAAGTGTAAGGATGGAAGCTTATCTTACCTCACTAGGGTATGATCTCTAGCGGGCAATTGAGACTGAATATGTTGAACCCAGTCATCCCATTACATATTCAGATGTGAAGAAGGCCCATGAGAATAATACCACAACTAAGAATGCAATCTTAAGTGGTCTAACCAATTCAAAGTTAGTCAAGGTTGTGCAGTGCAAGACTACAAAGGAGATATGGGATAAACTCAAAGGTCTCTATGAAGGAGATGACACCATAAAGGAAGCCAAACTACAATCATATAAAAACAACATTTGAGAATCTAAGGATGAAAGAAGAAAACATTGCTGGGTACTTACACCGAGTTGATAAAGCTATGAGTGGAATCAAAGGCATGGATGAAGATATTGTTGAATCAATGGTAGTAAAGAAAATCCTAAGATCCCTCCCTCATAGATTTGATTCAAAAGTTTCTGCAATAGAAGAAGCTAAAGATCTAAAGAAACTCACCATGGTAGAACTATTTGGGTCTCTTACTGCCTATGAAATGAGAAATGAAGTCATAGGTCCATGCCAAAAAGAAGTTGCTTTTAATGTTGTGAATAATGAATGAACATCTAACATATTCAATGAAGCTGAGGAAGAAGAATCAAATTTTGTAAGAAAGCTGAAAAGAGGGTCAGGTAAATATAAAGGTAAGATACCTTTCAAATGTTCTAAATGTGGTAGAATTGGTCATTATGCCTCTAAATCTCCTTTTGGAGAAGGTGAGAATAGCAGCAAGGGGTTCAAGAGAAATAATTTTCAAAGGAACCTTCTTTCAAAGGAAGACTTCAGCTTCGTAAAAGAAGTAGATCACTATTCATTTAATGAAGATAGAGTGGAACATCTATTCATGGGCATGGTGATCTTAGATGATTTAGAGAAGACTATAGATAAAGAAGAAAGTGAAGTTGATTTTGAAGGTGAACTTGTTTCCACTCTTGAAGACTTAGACTGTGCAAGGAAGGAAAACCAAGAACAAAGAGTTGTGATTGAAGCCAAGACAAAAGAATGTATAAAACTTGAGAAAGAAATTTAGTTACTCAAGAAGGAGTTGAAGATGGAAAATCTTGGAAGTTTGGATGATACAAAATGTATAGATCTCATCTTGTCTCAAGGAAGATCACTTCATGCAAGACAATTATTCATGAACATGTTCAATCATGTCTTTTTTGGTGGTTGTTTTATCTACAATAAATTTGGTCATAAGGCTATGAATTGCAAGTCTGTAATGAATGAAAGAAATATTGTGGATGTCAATATGGTGTGTCAAATTTGCAACAAGTTTGGACATATAGCAAGATACTACATATATGGTCTGGTAAATTTAGATCCTTTGGTAACTGATGTCACTAAGCAAGACAAGGAAAGTAACAATGGAATTGAGAACTCAATGATTCTTCAAACAACATTTCATGCTCAAGGAAAAACCAATCTCTAGGTAATAGATAGTGGATTTACAAATCGCATGACATGTGATAAGAGCAAGTTTATTAATCTTGGCAAGTGGGATGGTGGACTGGTTAGTTTTGGAGATAACTCTTCTACAAAGATCACTGGAGAAGGCCCTATAAGCATTGATGGAAAGTCTCAGACACATGATGTTTTCTATGTAAAAGGTCTTAAGAATAATCTTCTCATTGTGAGTCAAATGTGTAGCAAAGGATATAAACTCACATTTTATGATCAAGGGTGTGAAATTAGAAAAGATGGAAAATTTGTGGCAGAAGGCTTTAGGACAGAAGGTAACTTGTATAATCTGAAAGGGGTTAATGATAAGATCTACCTACTAGGGAAAGCAAATGAAAGCTAGATATGGCACAAGAGAATGGGGCACATCAACTTTGACGATCTAGTGAAGATTAGTTCCATGAAAGCAACAAGGGACATTCCTAAGATCATCAAGCCTACAAACATAATATGCAAGGAATTTCAGATTGGTAAGCAAACAAGAATAGCCTTCAAGTCCAAGGAATACTCTACTACAAGGCCCTTGGATTTGTTTCATATAGACCTATGTAGATCAACTAGGACAAAAATCTTACAAGGTGAGATGTATTTCATGTTGCTTATTGATGATCTCTAGAATGATATGGGTTACCTTTTTGAAATAAAAATTAGAAGCTTTTAGTAGATTCAAAATCTTCAAAATAGTTGAAAATGAAATGAATTCTAGAATCAAGTGCTTAAGATCTGATAGAGGTGGTGAGTTCACTTCAAATGAGTTTGTAGAGTTCTGCCAAGAACATGGAGTCAAAAGGCACTATGACCTGCTAGAACTCCTCAACAGAATGGTGTTATAGAGAGAAAGAATAGGATTGTCCAGGAGATGGCCAAGACAATGTTGAGTGAAGCTAAACTTCCTGATATATATTGGAAAGAGCCAATTCATACCACAATCTATATTCTCAATAGGGGACAACTAAGAAAGCACAACACCAAGACCCCTTATGAACTATGGAATGGAAGACCTGCAATAGTCAAGTATTTTAGAGTTTTTGGAAGCAAATTCTATATCAGAAGAGATGAAGAAAGTCTAGGAAAGTTTGACTCTAGAGAAGATGAAGTTATTTTCCTTGGCTACTCAACTACAAGCAAAGCCTACAAATGCTACAATAAAAGACTAAGGAAGATAGTTGAGAGTGCAAATGTAAAAGTGGATGAAGAATCATGTCAAAGTTTAGTTGAACAAGAGGACAATTGGTTAGATGAACCTACCTACATAGAGGAGATTGAATAAGTTGAAAAAATGAAGAAACTTTTGAAAACACTACTAAGACCCCAGCTAAGTATGTTCAAAAAAATCATTCAGAAGACCAGATCATTAGAGACAAGAATGAAGGAGTTTAGACAAGAAGAATTTTTGCAAGAACAAATAAACATGTAAACTTTGCTTTGTTGTCAAGTATAGAACCTAAAATTTTTAATGAAGCCAACAAGGATGAAGGATGGATACAAGCCATGGAAGAAGAATTGAATCAAATAAAAAAGAATCAGACTTGGGAGTTGGTACCAAGGCCTACAGACAAGAATGTGATAGGAATAAAATTGGTTTTTTATGAACAAGATGAATGAAGATGGAGAAGTGGTCAGGAACAAAGCAAGGTTGGTTTGCAAAGGATATTTGCAAGTTGAAGGATTTGACTATGAGGAGGCATTTGCTCCAGTGGAAAGAATGGAAACAATAAGAATGATTCTTGCCTTTACAGTACATAAGGGATTCAAGGTATATCAGATGGATGTTAAATCTACCTTTCTGAATGGTGACTTGGAAGAAGAGATCTATATAGAACACTCGGATGGTTTTCAGTTATTAGAAGATCCAAGCATGGTGTGTAGACTCAAGAAGGCTTTATATGGTCTCAAACAAGCCCCTAGAGTTTGGTATGCAAGGTTGGAAAACTACTTGCTTCAACAGGGTTTCAAGAAAGGTACCACAGATAGTAATCTTTACATCAAAACAGAAGGTGAACAAATTCTAATTGTTGATGTGTATGTTGATGATATAATATTTTGTGGATGTGATGAGATGTGTAAGAAGATTGTAGGAGAGATGTAGAAAGAATTTGAAATGTCTATGTGAGGAGAACTATCATTCTTTCTTGGGCTCCAAATTTCTCAATCAAATGAAGGCATCTTTATCTCTCAAGCAAAGTATGTTAAGGAAATGTTGAAGAAGTTTGGAATGGAAGATTGCAAGCCTATGAGTACTCCTATGGAAACCAATTGTCACTTGAGTAAAGATGATGAGTCACCTGAAGTTGATCATACTCAATACAGATCTATGATTGGGGGCCTACTATACCTAACAATATCAAGGCATGATATTATGAAAGTTGTATGTTTGGTTGCAAGATTTCAATCTGATCCTAAGGAAACACATGTGAAGGTAGTCAAGAGAATATTTAGATACTTCAAGAGCACTCTAGAACATGGATTGTGGTATAAAAAAGGAAATGACTTTTCTCTAAGTGCTTATATTGATGTTGATTGGGCTGGCAATGTTGGTGATAGGAGAAGTACCAATGGAGGAGCTTTCTTTTTGGGAGATAGATTGGTCTCATAGATTGGAAAGAAGAAGGATTTAGTGCCCTTATCAACTGTAGAAGAAGAATATATTGTTGTAACAACCTATTGTACTCAAGTGTTGTGGATGAAGCAAACATTAAAGGATATCAAGGTTGTATATGATGAGCCCATTCCTATTCTTTGTGATAATACAAGTTCTATAAATATTTCAAAGAATCCAATGATGCATTCTAGGACCAAGCACATGTCTATTAGGTATCACTTTTTGAGAGAGAAGGTTGCAAATCAAGAAGTCAGACTAGAGTATGTGCATACAAAGGACCAAGTTGTAGGCATCTACACAAAGGCACTTTCTAAGGATACTTTTGGGTATCTTAGACATAAGTTAGGGGTTGTTGCCCCTCCTTCTAACTACATGCATAGATGATGCATCTATCTAGGGGTAGAAATTCAAGATATATTTCTTATCCTTGGATTGATGTTGGCTACCTCTCAGGGGGAGTAGGTAGGAAAGAGGTTTTGAAGAATAACAAGAATTAATCAGTCAAGGGGAGCTGATAGATAAGGAGTAGTGAAAGAAAAAATCAAGAAGAATGTATTCTAGAGGAAGACCACAAGCCCTTTTTCCTTGATGTCAAAAGGGGAGAAAATTGCATATCAGGTCAAGTGTTGTCATCAATGCTAAAGGGGGAGATTGTTGCAGTTGTGTTGTCATTGCTGTCAATAATGTGAGATTCAGATGTGTTATTAGTAGTACTAGAATGAAGAAGGCTGGAAGTAAAGTGAACAAGAGGTTAATGTCAAAGGAAATTTGTGGCAATATGGTCAAAGAAGAAGACAAAGAAGATATATCAGAGATGAGAAGGGTAAGACAATGAATGCCATCAATATCTCTTGAAGTAGTATAGACAAAGAGTGTTCTAGCATAAAGATTCTTACTTTATGAAAAGAGTTTATTGTTGTTGTATGAAGTTAAGAATGAAGTCTCTGATGTGGCAAATATTGTATTCATTGTTTCTTGAGGAAATGCATTGCTTTAGTTTTGAAAAAAGATTTAAGGTATCCAAGGCACTAAAGTTTACACATAATAAGCTCAAGAGAATGCTCCACATTCCTCTAAATTTGAAGGTACGGTCTTGTGTTTTGGAATTTGGTTAGAGACATGTGTGAATATTGTACATTCCTAACTTCAAAACTTGAAGATTAACATGGAAGATTCTAGAGCTCATAGAGTGAAGACAGTTGTTCAAAGTTGATGCAATCAAGATGCGTCTGGGAAATGCTCCACATTTCTCTACTTTTAAAGTTGAGGTACTGTGGCTTGAAGGATGATAATTTATAGATGATAAAGTGGAAATACTCAAGATTTAGATGCTAATATGTACCATAGAGGTTCTCCGGGGTCAACAGAACAAAAACACATCTTGCTGCCGACTAGGGTTGTCTAGAGGAGAAAGTAGAAGTTACCGCATTTCATCTTTTGGCATTGATGTTTAAAGGATAAGTTTAGATATTTAGATGGATAATTCAATTTGGGTTTTAGGTATTGAAGTACACTACAAGTTGGTTTTTCAATGTTCTATCTTAATACTATGTGTTAAGTGTTCATTTGTGATACCAGACTCAGTTTATGCTTGCTTGCGCTGGAAAGAAAACATATATCTCAGAAGAAGGATTGATTAAGAAGGTTTTTATAAGTCTTATTTTTCTTATGTGATGATCTACATGATGTTAATTGATCCCTCTGATACCGCTTTTGATCTAGAGATTTTGGGCGAAAGGATGAGTATTTGTTGGGCCAACTTCATGTGTTTTAGTATTCCCACCAGATGATTTGAAGCGTGCACCAGCTTTGAAGAATGTGATAATGAAGAATAGGTCTTGATTATCACTTTGATTAAACTGCATTGATTTTCTACATATTTTGGATGCCGACTTGAAGTGTCCTTGCACGTTTCATGATTACACGTTTCATCTTGGCTAACTTGGGAGAAGGAATTTGGAAAATACGAAAGGTATAAATGAAAGATCTTGTGTGTGGAGGATAGTATGAGTATATGAGGGTGTGTGAAGATGTGTGAGAAGATGTGAGTATGTTTGTGAAGGTGTGTTGGAGGTAGCAATGTTTGTTGAGTAGAGAAAGTGAAGTTTTGTGACAAAGTGAATTATGTCGATGATGCAGAGGGGTTTTGTTTAGTAAGATCCATTGAATGTAATATCCAAAGGTTGTAGCCTCATTCTATAAGTATCATTGCATTAATTTTAGGGAGTTGTAGCTTCCTTTGGGTTGTACCCCACAAATAATATTGTAATCATGTTTTATCTTTATTTGTGAGGGTAAATTTGGATAGTAAATCCAAGCAACTTGCTCACCATGGTTTTTCCCTTCTTGGGTTTTCCACGTAAATCTGGTATTGTGGTTGTGTGTTTATGTGTTGTTCTTTTTTTTGATCTTATGGTCAAACAAGTCAGAAGCTTTGATTGTTAATGATAAATTGAAATGAGTTTTGATATATACTGATTCACCCCCCTCTCAATATATCCTTGTGTTCCAACACCCTAGGCTTAGGGGCAAGTGGGTGAGGGAAATCATCGAAGAGATTAAGGAAATTCACCCTAAACCACAACACATGTTGAGGTTATTCCAAACACAAGTTATCATCCAACAATTTGAAGAACAACTCTGACTCGACAGAAGAATCAACGATAATAATCATCAACCTACACAACGTTGGAATCTTTGGAATGCAAACAGAAGGATGGTGACTAGTGACCCTTCGGGTCATATAGTTATTTCAACCACAATGATCATAGAACATCATATCAAAATCAACACACAAGAAAGGCCCCAGGACCAGCTGACCACTCTCTACGAAGTCTAGCTCTTAAGTGATCTAGACCGCCTCTGTGTCTCACCTCCTCTTGACTGGCTACTCCCATAAGAGCAAGAGTGACGTGGAGGTTCACCCCATGGCAAGGAGAGGGGTCCATGTGCGCACCAAAGCTGACTCAATTGCCCCAAGCTATTGAGTCATGTTTTTGAGTGTACATATTTTAGTGAACCTGACATGAACTGCAAAGCCTCTTGGTTATATTTTTGCATTCCCATTGCTTGGATCCCATTTTCATCATCACTATCACATGTCATATCAGATTAACCACATATTTTGGTGAACCTGACGTGAAGAGCAAAAACTTTTTGTTATGCTTTTCATGTGTCCTTGGAGAGTCTAGCCATTCTTTCTTTTGCGACCATCTTTGTTGTCTTCACTGCTTTCACTCTTGCCATCTTCGCCTTCGCTTGTTCCATTTATTCTGTGGTGTTTACGACACCCCTAAATATGATGGAAGCAGACTTGAACTTAGGGAATATCCCCTCAAGGGAGCTAGAAAATGCCTCTTTCGATAGGTATGTGCCACCTAATCCAAATGCACCAGTCTTAAACTGTTATGATTCTAAAGATTCAAATTATGAACAAGACTGAAGAGAACCTAGACGTTCTCTGTCATTCAACAATCTCGCATGGGAACATAATCCTGTAATTCCAAACACACCTCATAAAGAAAGAAGAATACAAATGAGGTCAGAAGTCCACTGCATGGAGAAACCCTTTACAAGTAATTTAAGTACTCATCTTGATGAAGTAGGAAGATTTGAGAGAAATTTACAAGAGGCCAAGGATGCTCAAGAAGCCCTAAAATTGGCTCTACGAGAAGAGAAAAGTGAAAATACTATGCTAGAAGAGGTACAAAATCATGACAAGATTTAAAATGAAGTGTCAAGATGTCCTACAGGTCGGTAGATCTCATTACAACACTGGTGCAAACAATTAGGACTCTGGAAGCAGAGAAACACTTTCCAAATAAAAGACAGAAATCATATGAACACATCAGAGTTGAAAAAGACCAGGGGGCATCTCAGAATCCCCCTTACCTCAACTACTACTCACAAAATGGGAGTAATGGTAGGGTTAGTGCAAGAAGTTGGGTCCACTTTTTGGCCAAAAAGTGGAAGTGTTTTCCCTGATTTTTAAAATTTGTCACATTTGACCTTAAAATTTGAAGCACTTAGAGATGGAATCTTTAAAAAAGTCGCTAAATATAAAATGTAGTACTCAAAGTCTAGTTTCTAGATATGTAATTTATTTCAATACCCAGATGATACAAATTGATTTTCAATAGGCATTTCTAAAAACCATTGTTTAAAAGTCACTTTTTTTTAACCATACCATGAACGTGTATGACCAACATAATTTGACCTAAATAAAATTATTTTTCAAAATCCTTTTGGAAAAAGATGTGTAGTACAGTCAAGTTTGATGATATTTTTTATAATTTTTTTCCAAATAATTTTTTTAATTAATTTTTTATTAGGCCTAATTGCTACTTTTGAAAATCCCTCGTGTATGGCCAACATAATTTGGGAAAAAAATCATAATTTTTTTTTTTTCATTGTGTAAAGAATGATGTGTAGATTGATGACATAATTTTTTTAAAAAAAATTAAAAATTAAAAGTTATTAAAAAAATACAGACACCTGTCATTTCAAATTTTTAGACCAGTTTGCTCATAAATTAAACAATAAATAGAAAAACATGTCCAATAACAAAAAAAAATTACATATTTGAAAACTAGACACTGTCATCTATAATGGGTTTTCATTTCGTAAAAAAATTTAGAAAAAAGGTCGTCAGCCATATAGGTAAACTCAGTCTTTCCTCTTGTTCTGTACTTCGAAAAAAACTTGCAGGTCCAAGGCTCAAGGTTGGCTAACCATGCCTATCCTGAGCCTAAAACCCAAGCAAAGGGAAGGGAAAAGGCGGTCGGTGATTTCAAAATTCATATAATAGGTACCTTTTATAAACAAAATAGGTACCTGTTATATAACGGGTACCCATTATTTTTAAGATCGGGTACCCGTTATATAATGGGTACCCATTTTTACTATATCTATTATATAATGGGTACCCATTTAGGCTCGGGTACCCGTTTAGCTTCGGGTGCCCGTTCCTATTGAGAATTTTTTTGCCCACGCAACTTCCCCTACATGTGGACCGAGTTTCTTGCTTTTACCCGACATGTTCCCAAATGGGAATCCTCCTATTCAAAACACTTAAGCAATACAGGGAAATCAAGAAAATCAAGCAATGGCACTGGGTTATCAAATCCCACCCATGAGGTTAATGATGTCAACTGTATAATCACAAAGTGCCTTTTTGGGCACATACTTGGAGTATTTAAAAGAGTCGCTCAACAAGGCTATAAGAAGTGTTCCATTACTATGACCATTATTGAATCTCCCAAAGTTCAAAGGAGAAGGATACCCTAACTCACACATCAAGGAATATACAACCGCTATAAGAGAACTCCTCCCTTAGAATGGGATCGTCGCAAAAATCTTCCCAAAGACACTAAAAGGAATAACCCTGGATTGGTATTATCGTTTGCTAGAGGCCTCAATACACTCATTCAGAAAGTTAATAGGAGAGTTTGTCATGGCTATCGACATGAACAAACTCATAAAGATAGGGATCTGAGAATTTATGACCATGAAACAAGAACCTAACGAGTTGATGGCCCATTTCATCACTTGATGGAGACAAGTTCTCTATTCTTCAACAAGTGCTCTGAATAAAGATCACTGCAAGTTGTTTGATCTCATCCTACATGCTTTTAACAGAGATACATGGGAATAAGTCTGAAAGTTACCTTATAAGTCTTATGAGGAAGCTTTGGAAAGTGCCTTACAAATTGACCAAGCAACCATTAACAATGGCTGAAGAATATATGACACCAATGGAAAACGCAAAGTCTCAAAGGGCGCTAACAAGAATGCCTCAAACATCTCAATAGATAAAGACATCAATGTCATAAGAAATTTGCCCAATTACTATAAATGGCACCAAAAAGGAAATCAAGGACCAAGTTGTTTCTCTTACAATCCTGAGACATACTATTAGTTCCATGGAACGAAAGATCATGATACAAAGACTTGTTACGGGTACAATAAAGTTACTTCAAAGCTTACCTCTAAGCAACAACAAAAGTTACTCATTTTCCTAGAATCCCAAATAAAGGAGAAAGAGCCTCAAAACAAAAAAGGAAACACTGATCAAAGAAGTTCAAATCATGTGCAATTAAATCAAGAAGTATTTGTGATCCAAGAAATGAAACAAATAGACCAAACTGAAAGTGTTTTCTCGCAAGTAGTAAACCTATTAAAAACTTCCCCTTCATACCGAAAAACCTTCTTGGAATAATTAGAAGTGGGATTTTCAACACAAGAAGAATTAGAAGACTCTTAAACGATGAAGGAAATAAGAAACAAGATTCACTATTATATATACAGGTTTAGGTCAAAGAGGTCATCATAAAGAGAGTGATAGTGGATGAACGACTAGTGGTCAACCTCTTATCAATTTCCTTCCTATGAAGAATGGGATACAGTAAAATAGGCATAAAAACAATAAACTGCCACCTTAAGGATATATGATAGTCAAGACATCCAAACAATTGGGAAAATTATTTTGCCACTTAATTTAAGATCCAAGACACTTCCAACAGACTTCTATATCATCAACAAGGAAACTAATTACAATATGATCCTTGGAAGACCTTGGGTTCATGAGATGAAGGTTGTCACCTCCACATTGTTTCAAGAAATTCACTTTCATCACCTAGGAAAAATGCATATCATAAAGGTGGATCCTGATCCTTTCAGTGTCTATAAGAAGGAGCAGGAAAAAAAGGATAAAAAGATAAGCACACAGGAGAAAACAATGGAAGAAGCGTAAATTCCTCAGCCAATCACAAATACTTCCAACATATCATATATCAAAATATGGACCACCTCAAAGAGTACCCCTTCAACCTCCACACCACAAAGTCTCATGCTCCACTCAGCTTAGCATCCATTCCTTGTATGAACGATCATGACGTCAAAAATCTCTCAATTGGGACAATATAAATCATTGAAGAAGGGGAAGAGAAGGAAGAAAAGTGAAAATCAAAGTTAGTTCTGAAATCAGGGAAACTTCAAAATCATAGGATATTCAAGATTTATGGACCCTCCACTTTAATGGAGCATGTTGTAAAATGGGGCAGGGGCAGGAATAATTCTCACCTCATCAATGGGGAAAGTTCTCTCTTTTTGCATTTAGACTCTACTTCTTCTGCACAAACAATATTGCTGAGTATGAAGCTCTGTCCTTAGGGGTTATGCTAGCCATGAGAATAGGAATCAAGAAGAACTCTACCTTTGGGAACTCCCATCTTGTAATCAGCCAAGTCGCAGAAAACTACGAAAATAAATTAGAATGACTACAGCCATACAAAGAAACCATTAGAAAGTTGGTTCAATTCTTTGACTTCTTTTCGATAAGAGTCATACCTAGGGAAGAAAACCAAGTCGCAGACTCAATGGCCACCTTAGCTACCCTATTCTCACCCCACGCTCAACTCTAGAATTTAGAGTTTATTGTGTCAATATGAGGAGAACCACTATTATAATGTCAAGAGTTACTAAACATTTTAGACCACGTCACAAACCAAATGGAAAAGCCAACCCAGGATTATGTCGAGAACGATGAAGCCATCCTAGAATATTTAAACGCTTATGATGGGCTCCCAAAAGTGTACCATAAGAAAGGATACATGCTCCTTCCTCATCCAGATGATTATTTTGGAAGAGAGAAAGAGATCCTCTAGATCGAGGGAAACTCATATTTACCACCTGCACCTCAAAAATTTGAAGAGGGACATTCGTCACTAACAAGAGACACCATTGGTGTCAATGTAGGAACCCCTGAAAATACAAGAATGTTGAAATTGGGAAGAGAACTAGATGATGAAGAATTGGAAGAATACATTGATTTTCTTATTGAATACTCTGATGTCTTTGCTTGGACATATTTGGACATGCCTTGGATAGAACCAAAAATTGTACTGCATAATTTAGTAATGAAGCCTGATGCAAAACCCATAAAGCAAAAATTGAGGCCCATAAAACCTCAGGTAGCTGAAATGGTAAAGGAAGAATTGAAGAAATTGTTGAATATAGGTTTTATCAAACAAATAGACTATTCAAATTGGGTATCAAACATTGTCCTAGTTTTAAACAAGAATGGAAAAATTTGAATATGTCTCGATTTTAGGGATATAAATCATGCTTGTCCAAAAGATGACTTCCCCTTACCATCCATCGATCAAATTGTAGATTCAATTGCAGGGTATGAAGTTCTCTCCCTCATGGATGGGTTCTTAGGATACAACCAATTCAAGATCTCAAAAGCAGATCAAAACAAGATGACATTCACAACCCCTTAGGGAACATTCTACTATGTGGTTATGCCATTTGGGTTGAAAAATGTGGGGGATACCTATCAAAGAGAAATGACACATATTCCACGATTACATTCACAAAATAGTGGAAACATATGTTGATGAAGGGGAATAGACATGGATCTAGCCAAGGTTAAATTAGTTCTAAATGCCACTTCACTAACTAGTGAGACGACGGTAAGGACTTTCTTGGGAACATTAGGTACAATCAGGCATTTCATACCAGATATGACTTTCAAAATTCAGCCAATTAATTAGCTATTGAAGAAACAAGTTGGCATAACTTGGTCAGTAGATTATCAAAACACACTCAAGAAAGTAAAGAAATTCCTGTTGACCCCACCTACACTAATGCCACCAAGACATGATAAGCCTTTCATCTTGTATTTTAGGGCCACCAACATTTCCATAGCCTAGATGTTGGATCAAGAAGATGATGATGGAAGGGAAAGAGAGATATACTTCATAACTCAAACCTTGTTGGAGTATGAGAAGAACTACACTCAAGCTAAAAAGGAGTGTCTGGCCATAGTTTTCGTAACTCAGAGACTTCGACTTTACATGTTGAACCAAGAAACTAGAGTCATTGTATGATCTCAAGAGTTGAGTACATTCCTAAACCAACCAGTGCTATCAAGAAGGGCAGGGCAATTTGTAACATTATTAAGTTTGAACTAGCATACATCAATAAAAAATCAATCAAAGGACAAGTAATAGTAGATTGGCTGGCAGACAACCCAACTCCTCAAGAGGAGCCCATAAATGAAGAAGGATGACAAGGTATTTGGATGAAAATATGATACAATTAGATTTGGTAAGCTTGCCACAAGACTTTGTTAGACACACAAGAATACTGAGAGGGGGGGTGAATCAGTATTCAAACGATTTCCAATTCAACTTCAACTTATTTAGAGCAGATTAAAACTTAAACATCACAATATCAACATGAATGAATAACATAATGCACATGAACACACAACACTAGATTTATGTGGAAAACCACAGTGGGGATTAACTCACAATATATAAAGCTCAAATAATAACTTTCTTTTAGGGGCTTTAACCTAAGGAAGCTGCTACTCCCTAAGTAACTTTGATTTAGGGTCACTCCCAAGGAAGTTTCTACTCCTTGATGACTTTGTTTTAGGGTCACTCCCAAGGAAGCTTCTACTCCCTAAAATCAAAACACATTTGTAAAGGATTACATTAATGATAGTCTTTCTACTATCTGAAAATTGACATTGAAGCTTAGACCTTTGATAATATACACTTCTACCTCTTCACACTTTCTTCTAATGATCTGACCAATCAGGAACACTCTATACTTACTCACTATCACAAATATATCTTCAAAATGAATCAGGATAGCATCAACAACTTTTGCTCTTTCTCCTTCAGTTGCTCATCAACAATGCATTCAATATGCATTTTATCTATTTGAGAGATTTTTCAATCCAATTATGATCACATCTCACCTCACTCACTTTGGTTCACTATTTATACATGATATTGCATTGATTACATTGCTAGTCAACTAGATACAACATGAAAGAATACGTTTACAAGTCGGATAGACAACACACAATATGAAACGTGTAGAAGATACATCCTAAGTGAAGCCACACATTACACTAGCAGAAGATCTAGGCCTTGCAGACCCCAAAACTTGCTTATCTTAGTCTAAAACATCCTCAATAGCTTCAAACATCAAGGAATTACATCTGTACACTCTGCTCATTTGGAAATAGGAAAGATTTAAGGAAGACACATGAAGATTTGAAGTATAACGGTCACATCAACTTCAGAAACCTTGAGCGGTACTAAAAACAAGAAATATCTTCATGAAACTTTTCCAGATGAGTCCACATGACTCATATAACATCCCAAAACACTCCTTTTCCACTATACATCAAAGAATTGTGCCGTATAGCTTCAAACATTTACTCTAAAAACACTTTATCATCCAGAACACACTGCAACATGCTATCAATTGAAAAAATGAGCTGCGGACCACCAAGAAGCTTGAAACTGAAAAAGAGGCATGCAATGCACATCCAAGAACATGTCCACAAAATTGCAATGGAAATCATTAACTTCTAGAGGAATGTAAAGTATTCCAGTAGGTCTTCGTTACTACTTCATTCTGCCAGAGCACATACCGGTGTTCTATCATACATAACTTTCACAACGGAGGGAAATATGATTTGAAACTTTGGAAACAACACCTTCACTGCCCTTTTGACACAATTCTAGAACCGCATAGCAAAATCTATAACTTTAGAGGAATATGAAGCATTCCATCACCCTAGTGGGAACAGCTTCATAGAACCAATGCTATATTCAAGCTATCAGCAGAAAAACATCCTTTCGGTGATCAAAACATCATAAAACTTAGAACATACATAGAATGACATTGTATGAATCTATGTTCCAATCCATAGAAGAACAACATCAATATAATGAGAATGTGGAGCAATCTCCCAGATAGTCTTTAAAGAGCAGTCATCCTGAAACAAAAATTGTCACAACTTCGAGAGGCCAAAATTACTTTGTACAAACACATACAACTATGGAACATTTAACATGCTTCAGGCCACCAATAACACATCTGATCCTCTTGGTGCTTCTAATTCCCATCTCAATTCTGCACTGATCAAGGTGCATCTCAATTTTGTACTAATCAAGGCATGACATCCAAATATGAACACCATCACACTTCCATGATAGTGTTGGCATCAATGACAACTTCAATGACAGCCTTAAAAATCTTGTCAACCTTGTGACAGTGTTGACATCAATGAAAAAAACCTTAGGCATTATATGTGCAACAATCTCCCCCTTTAGTATTGATGGCAACACATACTTTCTCATTCTCCCCCTTTGACATCAAGGACAAAGGGCATCCAAAGCCTTCTCATTAGCAACCACTGCTTTCTCATTCTCCCCATTTCAACAACAACCACATATCTGTACACTTATTAAAGCAAAAATAAACTCCCCCTATCATCATCAACTACTACCTACTCCCCCTAAGAGGTAGCCATCATTAGTCCAAGAAACAAAGATATAACATGAACTCCCCGTGGATAGATACAACACTATGCATCTCTAGAAAGAAGAAGGAAGGGCAATTACCCCTAACTTCTACCAGAGATCCTCAAAGGTGCCCTTTGCAAGAGCCTTAGTAAAGATATCTACAATTTGATCCTTTGTTGGAACATATTCCAACTTTACTTCCTTATCTACAACCTTCTCTCTTAGAAAGTGATACCTAATTGCTATATGCTTGGTTCTAGAATGCATCACTAGATTTTTGGAAATATTGATAGCACTTGTATTATCATACAAAATAGGAATAGGTTCATCATACAATACCTTGATATCCTTTAGAGTTTGCTTCATCCACAACACTTGTGTACAACAGGAGGCTGCTGCAATATACTCTACCTCTGTAGTTGATAAAGACACTGAATCTTGCTTCTTTCTTTGTCATGAAACCAATCTGCTTCCTAGAAACAAAGCACCACCACTTGTACTTCTTCTATCATCAACACAACCAGCCCAGTTAACATCAGTGTATGCACTCAAATCAAAGTCATTACCTTTTGGATACCATAGACCATAGTCAGAAATTCCTTTCAAGTATTTGAATATCCTTTTCACTGCCTTCTCATGTGTTTGCTTAGGATTGGATTGATATCTAGAAACCACACATACTACGTGCATGGTGTTAGGTCTAGAAGTAATTAGGTAAAAAAATGCTCTAATTATAGACCTATAGATAGTCTGATCCACTTCTAGAGACTCATCATCTTTGCTCAAGTGACATCCAATGACTATGGGAGTACTCATTTTGAATCCTCCATACCAAACTTCCTAACAACTTTTTGACATACTTAGCTTGAAAAATAAAGATACCACCATCTAGCCGGGAAATTCAAAGTCCAAGGAAGAAAGACATTTCACCAATCATGGACATCTCAAACTCTTTTTGCATCTCCTCTACAAACCTTTTACACATATCATCATCTCCACCAAAGATAATGTCATCAACATATACTGTAACTATCAAAATCATGTCTCCTTCTTCCTTTATATAAAGATTATATCTTTGGTACATGTTGGAACCTAAAATTTCCTTCAATTTTTACAAAATTTTAGGTTCCCATGATGAGAAATTTTATCGCAGCACTTAGAAATGCACCTGAAAAAACTTCCCCAGTGACCTACTTTGGAGGGTCATAATTCAAAGCCTATTCAATTTCATGCCAAATCACTTGACAAGCATGTTTATATACCATATATTAGTGTGCATATCTAATTTCAGCCTCCCATGAGCATATTTGACTGGGTTTTTTAAGCATCAAGTTGAAGGGTTCTGGAAAGGTTTGTTGTCTGCACAGTGTGAAATCTGCCTGGGAGGTCAATTTTGGAGGACAATATTTATGAGCTGGATAATTTTCATGATGAACCATTTGGTGTTTTAGATTGTCCCCATGCTAGTGTACTTTCATGTCAGTTTTCAAAACTCCAACATCTCATTTGGTATTTTTCCAAAATCAAAAGTAAATGCAGTTAGTTTTGTTTTTACATCTACATTTCTAGAAAGTTCCAGAGGTCAAATTTGGCCTTTAATATTTCATGAAAGAAGTGGATTGGAAAGAAACCCTTTTGCACACATGCTCATTTGACTTAAATGAATTAATCCCTCAAGTGGCCGCCCCCAGGAAGAGGATTGATATTTTTTCAAAATGGCAAGTTGGTGAGCCCTAATTAGGTTTTGATATATGCAGTTTCAGAAAAGGCTAAGTGAGCCACTTTGAATGATTATATCTTGCACCTCGAGATGTGTAGTGCCAAGATGCTTATTGTACTGAGTTCTTGGGTCAAATGTCTATATGCCTATACATTTTCATAACTTCAAGAGATGGTTTGACCAGTTTTCCAGGACCAATCTGAGGCTACTTGGCTTGTTTTGGGTCATTGTGCAAATTGCCAAAAAGTAGATTTGGATGATTACCCAGTTCATTTTTTTACCTTAGAAGCATGTTGAAGCAATGTCAAGACAATTTGGGACAAAAAACTTGTTTCAAAATGAAATTTTTTTAGTCAGGCCCACAAGGGGACCTGACATGTGTCACACAATTTGAGGAAGCTTCTATCCAGTTGGTTCAAGAAGTTGGATATGGTGAGAACACAGTCCAAGATGAAAATAAAGATCATTCAAGGAATCTAGATACCTGGATACATAATTCAAAGATGATGATTATGGTCACTAAAACATGACAAACATATTGCAAGCTCTAGCATCATAATGAAGCTTGTCAAATTTGATAGAGATCTATTCATATTTATGGAGGTACGTGTTGATGGTGTTTTTGGCACACAACAATGCAAGTGAAATAAGGGATATCCCACCTCTCTTGAAAAAGGTATCCTATGCAAGATAAGACTACCCCAAGGATTATTTTCAACTAGGTCTTAGCTTGTGTAGAATATGTCAATGGGATGTACTAGTTGTGCCAACAAGGGGTCTTACATTTGATAGGGTTTATAAGATATGAAAGAAGTATGTATGCAGAAACCCTATGATTCTTTCAGTAGATTTGTAATGTAGATGCTTCTTATAACCTAACCTAACAAATCTTGACTAAATAAAATGTAAAAGGTAAAGGGGGGAGAGAAAAGGGATAATAAATCCTATAGATAACTACACAAATGATCAACACATAGATAGATAGATTCCCACTAATAAACAGATCTCTGCTTAACTAGGTAGCCCACAATGGCACAGAGATTGTGCAATTTTCTAAAGAAATGCAATGATTTTCAAATTGTAGAGGGTTCATCAAACACCCAATTCTTGGCACAACTCAATGAATTCACACAATCGAACTCAACTCATGAAAATATGCCCAGACTAGCCATGCACAATGACATACAATCAGCAAGCCATTAATGGTATGGACAAGAAATCCATCAAATATCTGAATCATTAACCACAAATGCACCTAAATGTTAACTAATTTCAGATTGACATGAACCATGAAATCCAAAATGAGACAACATAGAAATACAAATTCATAGTAACATGCAAAACTTGCTTTGTATTGACTAAATTTTGGCAGTCTTAGCAATTCATTATCAAATCTTACTTACAATGAGCGAAGAGGATGGCCCTGTTATAGACAAGGTACCATACCGAGTTTTTCAATGGATAGTGGAGATTAACTCAACACCAGTGGTCCAGATTACATGGCATTTAATTTTGGACAGTGGGTAGTACAATCTCGGATTTGTTTTTGTCTTGTAGGAAAAAGACAAAAAAATAGCTTTTTAGCTCATGAGAACAAGATGAAATAGCAACCTTTTGAGTTGTCTAATGGGACAAATGACTTTTCAAATGTGTCGACTGGTCAAGAGGAGTATGTGACACATTTTTTGTGAAAGCACATCCAACTAGATGCTTATTGGATACAACTTTTGATGACTGGACCACTGGAACAGTTGTGAACATGTCTTGGACATTGGGCTAGATCTATAGGAATAGCTATGAAAGCACATCCATCATCTTGAACATCGTATTAACTTCCTCTTGCATGTGCATCATCAATTTGGTTGATAAAATGAAGGTTCTACATGTTTGGATCAGCACTGCACTTGTGTGTGTTCATCCTTCCAAGATAGCTCCAACAAGCTCCCTTGTCCTCTTAGATCTACAATTGACAATGCAAAGCATCAATTTCATCTTAAACAATCATTTTCCATCAAGAAAAGTCAAAATATATCTATTTGTAGCCTTGGATTCATCTGAAACAACTCATTGTCAATGTTGCTTCCTTATGAAAACTCCACAAATCCAATGATTTTCACATGATTTTCTAAGTTTTTCATCATTTTCAAGTACCCATTTGGCCTATATAGTGACTGGGATGTTTTCGTAGCCATTTGGAAACTTTTATTTTGCATTTTTATAGCCTTTTTACAAAAAGCAGGATTTTGGGGGGTACTGCATATTCAGGTTTAGTGACATTAATTGATTCCAAACATGATTAAAATCCACAGTAGCATGGTAAAAATGTCCATCATGATATGATCAATGGATGTGCAATTCAAATTCATCAAGAAA
Source organism: Cunninghamia lanceolata (assembly GCA_027924645.1). Classification (NCBI taxonomy): domain Eukaryota; kingdom Viridiplantae; phylum Streptophyta; class Pinopsida; order Cupressales; family Cupressaceae; genus Cunninghamia; species Cunninghamia lanceolata. The sequence goes on from BSBN01000854.1 coordinate 14,817,522, forward strand.
GTCCAAGTTTCACCTTCAAAAAATGAGTTTTTGGGCAAAAAATGGCAAAAAGCGCTAATTTTTGGTGTCACTGACCTAGTGCTAATTTTGGTTGTCATTGACCTATGTGCAATGCAGTGCAATTATAGCACTAGGTAGTAGGTAGGTTTTCTAGTGCAAGATGTTTGAAATGCCCGGTGGGGATTTTTTATGCAACCGACTAGCACGGATTTTACCCCCTACCAACCAAGTGTAGTAGGTGCTCCTTTTAGCACAAGGTGATAGGTGAGATTTTTAGTGCTTTTCTTCCAAATTGTCTCAGCAGGGTTTTGAAGGGTGCCAAACATGTGCAGCAAAGCCAATTTTTAGCGTAAGGCAGTGAAGTGGGTTTTTAGTGCTAATCTTGTGCGAATGGATTCTAGCGCTAATATGCAATTCTACTAGATTTTAGCGCAAAAGGTAGTAGGAGGCATTTTTAGCGCCAGTTTTTGAATTGCCTAGGATGACAGTATATTTCAAAGTATATTTAAGTATATGTTTAATATACTTTAAATATTTTGAAATATACTGTTAGGATGTTTGAAATAGGTTCCAAATCCATAGGATTTAAAATGCAGATTCTAGATTTTTGAGGTTCCACCAGATTTTAGACTTAGCCATTTTCAGGGTTTTCAGGGTTTTAGACTTAACCAAATTAGGGTACCAGAGCTATACATCAATATGAAAGTATATGGACCCCTTAGTGAAACCTTGTGGAATTTGACATGATTTTGCAACTCTAAGACCTAGAAACTGGGAATTTCAACATGACACATCCTACAGAAGAAGTTTCAAGGACAATATCCAGTGACAGGATTTTTTAGCAAAGTGCAATAACACCCAGTTTCAGTGCAAAAGGAAACAAGTGACTGCTTCTTAAGCACAAACCCACTCAAGACACCTCCAAATCAGTCATGAAAGATATCAAATGACTTCAAACATGTGAAATACTCAAATTTGAAGCAAATCTTGCATTCTAAGCACAAATCCACCTTCTCATTGTCATAAAGAAGAAAGTTTGAGACTCAAAGCCAAAGCCAAAAAGGAGGTCTCCATTTGGCAAAATGGGGTGTGTGTGTGAGGCACTATAGTATGTATTATTCAGGGGGTTCACAAAACTCTTTAAAGGATCAAAGGGAATCCTATTATGCTATTAAGGAAATCAAAAGGACTGTAACACAAAAAAGTGTTGTTGTTTGGCGATGGTCTTCAAGTGGTGCTCCTGCATGACTGTGCTTTCTAGGTCCAAATTTGAAAGGAAGGAAGGTGTTGACCTGTCCTATCAATAGAAGCTCATACTCAACATAGTAGTTCCATCTGGATCAAGAGGTAATATAGGTTTTGTTGATATGCTAACCGAGAAGGTACAAGATACTTTGAATGGTAAAATTAGAGTTTTTGAGGAGCCACCGAGAATTAAAATGTATAAATCTCCTACATATGTGTTCTATGCACTACATTATATAAAAGGTGCCAACCCAACTAGAGGAAATTATTGTAGAGACAAGTAAATGTGAAGAATATAGTGATAAAATTGTGGGTACCTATGCTAGGTTATGGGATAAAAAAATGGCAAGCCAATAGATATAACACAGCCTAAATATTGCCCCTATGGTTCTAAGTCAAGATGGCCATTCTAGAATGGGTATTATTGAGAAAATAAAAGGAAAGAGAAATATGGTACATTGCTTACAATTTATTGATAGTTGGTTGAAAGAGTCTTATACATGCTAGAGAAAGTGGGTTTTCGGTCATTTGATTTGAAGGAGAATATCAAGTCTTGTTGTGGAGTTCCAACTAACATAGAGTTGGGCGATAATCATTCAATGTAGTTTGTGGTGACGAGGATGATGATAGGGCTCTGTACTATTTTCGTGCATGCAAGCCTCCATATGTGATTTGGCAAACATTAAAACTAATTGGACATCCTGACATTAAAAAACTTGATATGGAATTATACAATGATTGTAGTTGTGATGTTAAGAATGTTTATATCAGATTCTTGGATATGCCTAAAGGGATGACCAGGAACTGTTAAAATAGATGAGGTTATCAAAGGACAAATTGGTGATCCATTTCATGGGGGTGATCCCAGTTTTGATGTGTAGATAGTATCTACTGAATTTATCAACTACAAGTGTGTGCTCAGAGACATTAGAACTTGTTGGGTATACCTTATTCCCAAAGATACTTATGAGATTTATGTACACAATCATTGTAATTGTGATGCCAAGAATATTTATGGTGATTTGTTGGAAGTTTCCAGTGGACAATTTATCAATCCCTTCTTAACAGGACTAACTATTAATGCGGACAATATTTATGTAGCCCCAATTTATAATCCATTTCCTGGGGGTGGCGTCTCTTTGTAAATGAAAATAACAATTGCTAAATTTTTCAAACTACAAATGAAGAAAACATAGTGGTATTAGATTCAAACTACACAGAAGAAGCAGTGATGGGTAGAAAAATGACTATCACAATGAACACACATGGAGATGTATGTGCAGCTCAAAAGGAAAGCATGTTACTAGTATGGTTTTTGGGCGTGATGGGCTTGTTGAGACTTCTGTAAAAACATCTTGAAGTGGCTATTTGTAGCATTGCCTTATAAAGAATCTTGAATGTTTGAAGGTGTACTATGATTATACTATGGCTCTATCATCTAGTTTCATTATGTAGAAGATGGAGAGGAGAGTGATAGAAGGAAAGATCAATCAACAGGTGGTTTCTTATCTTCTCTTAGACGAGCAGCCAATGCTCACCAGGAGGAAACATATATATTCCTAAAAGGAATATTAGAAGGCTCAATTATTATGCATATGTAGTTCTTATTGGATTGTGGTAGTGGACACCTTTCTTATAGAAGGGATTATGATCCATTTGGTGTTCTATTGTTGTATTTGATGGTAGGAAACCCTAATATTTCTTGCATCACCAGTGTAAACCCTAAAACCAGTGCAGCAAAATATGAAGTGGATATTTATCAGGGAGAAAACAAAATGTCAGAGTGAGTGATATGGACGTCCCTTCGATGTCTCGACAAGATAAGCCATTGGTTTGAAAAATGTATCAAAGAGAGACATTGATTTTGATAGGAGTTAAAAACTAGTCCCTTCAATATTCTGAAAGGCATAAAATATTGCAAAGAAAAAAATCTATCAAGAGGAATAATGAATATCAGGAAGATCCCAAAATTAGTCCCTTTGATAGAACGAAAAATGGAAAATGTGTGAATTGCATAAAGTGCAAAGAAGAAAAAATCAAGGTGAATTTGATGTTACTTTGGGGGGTATTATTTTAATAATACAATTACAAATGTTTTCCTAAGAAGTAAAACATTTTTACCTTGGAAATTAAGAGAGCATAAAATTTTTGGGGTAGGTAGTTATCTTGCCCAAAGAACATTTCAGGGTAAAAATACATACAAATAAATATGAAATGAAATTGCCAGCAAAGAGGATGAATAATAATTATCATTCATTTGGATGGGAGTGCAAAGGTTAATGAGAAATTAAAATTAGAATATAATTAATTAAGTGAAGAGTTGCATTGGATGGATGTGTGAAGGGTCATAACCCTAGAAAATATGAAGTATTTATGAGAGATGAAAATCAAGAGGAAGAATCAATAGGAAGCAAGAATCAATAATCAGGGAAGCAACAATTAGTAGATTAGGAAATAAATAAATAAACACTTCTAGCATGAATTGTAAAATCTTTTGAAGCAATTTAACAGAGAGGAATATTATAATCTGGTGTCCAAAAATTCAGGTGTTCAATTATTTGTTAATTTTCATTCATATGTGTTATCTGTGATGTCTCCAAAATAGTTTTCCTTTTTTATTTAAATTGGATATTGTTACTAATTTTTTGTTCACACTTAAAATTAGTTTGACCTAAGTGTAATTGTTCAGAAGGAATAAAAGAAAACTTCAAGGTTATGCATTTATTGAACTGATTGATATCTTGACAGAGCAGAGAAGGAGATTCAGTTGACAAGAGAGCCCATCAGTCTAATCAAAACTAATGAGTTATCATGACAAGATAATAAGATTGCCAAGGTACCAGTCATTCAAGAAATATAGTTGTTTTTTGCATCATGTTATCTTTCAAGAGTTATAAGTTAGATTCATTAGTCAATTAATCAATTTTGAATAAAAGAAAGAAAGATATTTGCATTGAACTATTATTTCATGTCATGTTTTGAACATACATTCAAGTATCTATTACTTTATCTTATGTATTGATCAAAAATGGAAATACACATACATCATATGCATAAGAGAAATTAACTGATCACGTTTAAAGGAAGTGTTTAAATGTGTCCCACATAAGCCGTGGGAGTAACTTGACTGAGCAATTGCATACATGCAAGCTATGCATCTGTTTGATCAAAGAAAATAAATGAACACATGATAAAATGAAACATCCGTCATTGCCTAAGCAAGAAGGTTGTTTATCAATGCCGACCTTCAAGTCTTTAGTCTTCAGTCTTTACTTTCAGCTCCCATCATTAGTTGCACCTGCAAAATTTTGGGGATAGCCCTGTTTGCACTTCAGATGTTTTAGGTTATCATATGCTTTTATCAAATAGATATATATTCTTATCACATCATGCATTTCATATGAAGATCAGATCAGACATGTACTACAAGACATAAATCATGAAGAGGATCAATCAATATCCAAAGGTACTTTTTATGATTAACATGTGTGTTCCATGTACAAATACAGATAAACATTCATTTTCAAATTCTTTTCATAGCATGTGGAGGAAATGTGGCTCCCATGAGGGTTGATCCCAGCATGCTTAGGCACTATTATTAGTGACAGTTTCTGACTAAGAAGCATGTTCTTTCAACCCAAATGAATGGCCAAGTCATATGGAACAGTGATGAAGAACATATCATGCTATAACAGAGGTATTTCTCTCATCCTTTATCATGAAAACAACAATTTAGAATCAAATGATAAAGCCATGTATAGTACTATAGATAGATGAACAACCCTATGCCATCAAATGAATTCCAAAGTACAATCAAGGCATATGAGGTAGCAATACCAAATGATTAGATTATATGATTGCATCATGAGGATGCCCATGTGTTTTTTATATTTCATACATTGCAAACTTCATGTTCAAAGAACACATCTATCACTGTATAGGTGCAACAAGTTTATTGTGTGCCTTATGCATTAAAGCAACTAGATTAGTACAATTATGATCACATATAGAACAGCCATCAACAAATGCATAGGACAGTCATAGTTGTAACAGACATTCATAATGCATAGAGGAGTAGTCATGTGTTTGTAATCAAAGGACAATTGTCTCAAACAAATACATTATCTAGGTAGCTACAAGATGATCAATATCATGAAACAGTATATGTGGAACGGCTATGCCATAGCATACAAGATAAAATAGCCAAGTCAAATTCCATATGATTAAGTCATCAATAAAGAGCCCATATTTCCAGTTAGCTGTACAGTCCCAATATAATCAAATGTTCAACATTTAGACAGTTAAGTGACACATGGAAATCATAGCATGATCACAATATCATCACTGTATTGGAGAAACAAGCCTTATCATATGCCTTGGAACAGTGAGAAGACAAGTGCAAATCAGCAAAGTGAGCCATAAAGTACAGATAAGGAGGTCATAATGAGGATAGAACAGTTCAATTGATGAAGGACTGCCACCACTGATCAAACAATGTCTTAGTCATCAATTATAAATGTTAATACAGTCATGAAGAGCTACTTATAGAAGGCATAGAAGAACAGCCTACAAAAGATGTAATCACTTGGGGGTAGGCATTTAAGAGTCAAGATGAGAAACCAATGCCATGAAGGACAAGAGGTATAATGACTAAGATTACAAGGCACAACCATAAAAGGTACAAGGCACCAATGATTCCCATATGAACATAGTCATTATGATTAGAGGGGGCAGTTCTAATGATACAGTAAAGATACAATAAATTTCCTTAAAACAGAGCATAAGAACAAAGGCAGTAAGAGCAGTCACAAAAATGATAGTAGAGGTCAAAGAACAATTCTTAACTACAGATGATTGCATAATAGTCATAAAGATCAATCAATAATGACTGTAATAAATAGTCCTAGATGACTATCAGAAAGTTGAGAGAGATAGCCACAAAGATATCATGCAATGGTTAAGAGTTTGAAGACAGTTAAAATGTTAAATATTCCATCAAGGTACATTCTTTCAAGTACAGGCAGAGGACAACAATCTAAAAATGCAAGGTTCCATGCTTTTGACTTAACATTGTTGTTTTCTCTTTAGCATGTGACTATCCATAATTCCAAACATGCCAATATACACAAGTCAAATTGAAATATTCAAAACTATGTACAAACACCTCAAAAATATGATAAATATTTACCATTACGGTTGCATTTGAAGTGTAAGCTTGCTATTGACTGTTTGACCATTGAAATGGATGATGTTTACATAAAGTGACTGTCACCAACCTGATCAAGGGCCAATCATGTATTCGGGTTTTTTTCATAATGGGTGACATGTGACAGACAACTGGGACTACATGAACAATCAATGAGAGTGTAAAGATCTTTGAAGGAATGCCCAGACAAGTATAGAAATGTCATACCACAGTCAAGAATGACTATTTTTTGAAAAAATATCATATCAAGTTGTAGGAAGAGGGTGGAATCATTGTTAAAAGCATTGAAGGATTTCTTATCACTCTGTTTATCTTATCGTGAAATCATAATAATCTCTACAGTCTTCAAAATAATGAACATGGAACTGTCATAAAACTTCCCATTTGAAGCATTGAAATGGAGTAACAAGAACGCATGACTATACTGGGGCACTCACCAACATGGAGAAAAAACATATTGGAAGTAGTAAAAACAAGGGTTTTACATTGTTTTGAGAGCTACAGCAAGTCTAGATAGCGGCATAAAAAGTATTGTCATATTGCTTATCAGTGGAAGCAACAAGAAGACCATCTTAAGCAGTCTATGGAAACCCTCAAAATATCATGATGAATTTCAAACCCTTAGTATTAACAGAAGGAGCTTCTACTTCAATAATGCTTTCAAACCCTTATTATCATCATAGTGAAAGTTACAGTATAAGGAAAACAACGATATGTAGAGGAAGAGATAGCAAAGAAACACCAAATTCTTATGGTCGTGGCTGCAAGGCCTTTTTCTTTAGGAAACATCAAAGATCTGTGTGTATATTTAAAAAACCTTTATCATCAAAGTGAGCTAAAGTCAAGAAAAGGTGCCTTAGAAGGAAAAGTAGTGAACTTACCTCCACTTTCCCACTCAGACCTTGTCAAGAAACCTAAGAAATCACATGGAGAACTAGTGAAAGGTTCAAACCCTCTACAACATCATGGTGGCGCAGAGCAACATATGAAGAAATGTGTGATGCAAGAATGAACACTTTATGGTTTTGTTTTCTTTTTACTACCCTAGCCAAGCTTAAAAGTGTTTTGATTTTTATTTTACTAAAATCATTGAAGGCCTTATCCAAACCATGGTCAACAACCTTGAATGCCACCGAACCTAATGAATAAGCATAGAGGGGCTGTGGACTAAAAGAAAATAATTTTTTCTCTTTTTCATTTGAAACTCTATCAAGTCAAAAAATTGAAATCATTGAAAGGTAGGGTCTAGTGCCTTAATGCCTTTTATTTCCCTTGGTCTCATGGAGGTCAACAAAACATGGTCGAAGATCCCCTTTTGCCATAATGCAAAACCAAGTCAACATTTAAAGATTCCTCATCATGCATAATGACTGAATGTGGTCTAATTTATTCCTTATACATTATGATGTAAAAGACAAAAACAAGAACATGATATAAAGGTAAAGTTGAGGTGGCAGGAATATGGATGTGATAAAAAGTGTTATCTCCATGAAGATATCAAGACAAATGAAATCCAAGAGATAGTGAAATACATGCAAGGTGGATATAGGCAAAATGATGGAAGGTAGTAGGGGGTTATGTTTGAGTTTATCTTTGGCATGAGTGAGATTATGTGGCAATGAGGTGATATTTTATGCATTGTAAATGGAGTAATAAGACAAAGAGGGATGTTTGTTTTCTTTTGATACAAATGTGGAGAGATAAGGATATCTTTTTCCCCTAAGGCAAGTTGTCATGCAAGAGGTTTTTTCTTTCTCTCATAGGAGTTATAAGGATTCTATTTTTCCTCTAAAGTCCTATTTTTTGCTCAAATCATGCAAAATAGGAATATTCTATAAATTACTTTATTATTTTCCACAAATTGTAAAGTCAAAATTAGAACAAGTTGTAACCAATAATAAAGTAAATATTCTTTTTACTTTATTTTTTACTCATAATCAATTTTGCCAATGCAAAATCATGCAAATTGATTAGTTGAGTTAACTAGGCCACCTAGGAGGTTATTTGCATGATTTGAGGAGTATTTTTAGGGTTCTTGGTCAACTTTTGGGTCAACCATATGGAGAGACCCAAATTGGAGCTATTTTTGCTCAATTTGTGGCAGTTTTCAACCCCAATTTTGAGGATTTTGGAGGTTGCTCGTGAGAGATTATTTTTAGAGGCAGTTATCTACAAGTTCATATTTTGCCTCTTTGAGAGAGCAAGCCTATATATTGGAAAGAAAAGGTTTGTTTTAGTTAGTTCTTGATTCTCATTCTAATTCAGACAGATTGGAGAATTTTGTAGCTCATTTTTACAATTTTTATTGAGAGATCGATAGGTTACAGGTTCTATTTTTGTCTTCTTTGTAGTGTTTCCTTTGTTTCTTTGAGATCAAATAAGTTACCTTTCCATTTAGTGCTAATTATTTGAAGTGATTTGATGAAATTTTGTTGTGTTTAACCTTTAAACCTTTAAAAGTGTTGTCTCACCTTCTTACTTGCGACATTAAGCATATAATCATCATAGGTCTTAGGTTGTGTTAACTAGAAATAATCTTTTTGTGTTGTGAAAAACTATTTTCCTTCATAGAAAGCCTGTTTTCAAACCTCCCTTAGAATCACTTTTGTGATATTTTATACCAATATTGGATTGTGTAAAAGTTATATTTCTGAGTTATATTATGAGCCAAATTGCATATTATTATCCAACTTAGGTGCATCACTAAATTTTACAATTTTCATTTCATATAGTTTCTTTCTTCCCTTTTCCAAAACAAAATACATACATTCCAATAGAACATTTGAAGGGAACTAGCCCATAATCTGGAGGCCTAATTTCATTATAGGGAACCCACAACCTGAAATTAGTCCCATGTTACATGGAATTGTAGAGCTTTTAAGCCTTGCATACGGGTGCAATTCCCAGTGATAACAGATATATCAAAAGTATTCTTAATTTATCAGGGCACATTTGTTGCTTCTATGTGATCAGCTTGATTGGTTTATGAGAGAAGTTTATTTAAGTCCTTCTAAGTGGTTTATGTTTATTAGTCTCTACCCAAAGTTAAAACCCTTTAAATAAATCATCTTGGTTGGTTTCCTTCACACCAAAATTAAAAGTCATTTCAATTGATCATAGTAACCTAGGAAAATATCATTGGGATCGATAAGAAGAGACTCATAACCAATATTCTTGCATGTTTATACAAGGTATAAAAATTTGAAAAGTGCCAAATAATTTGAGTTAAGCCAAGAGGGAGGACACATTTACCATACATATCTTTACTCTGTTGGACAAAGTAGATATAAAGCACTGGTCATATTCACCATAAAAGAATATTTTATAAAACTTTATTCACATATTTAAGATTCAAAAATTTGGAGTAGGAATAATTTTCAGCCTTACATCTATCTCACATCGATATGCCACTGTGAGTAGATCACTAAGATCACACAAATCTACATTAGCTATCAAGGTACACTCACGTAGGTCTGGTAGAGCCTAAAGAGAAGGGGGTTTTCAATCATATCAACCCTGTTTCATTAGCCAAAAGAGTTAAGGGATCTTGGCGTCCTCTTAAGGTTTGCAACCTACATTTTTGAGACCTAACAGTACCTTTCTTGAAGCCCTACTGAAGTAAGTACTTGTCCAATCTTGCATACCAAGCCCTAGGTGCTTTCTTGAGACCATACAAAGCTTGTTTGAGTTTGCATACCATGTCTAGATCTTCTAATATTTAGAAACCATCTGGTTGTTCAATGTATACTTCTTCTAGATCACTATTTAGAAATGTTGACTTGATATCCATTTGATATACTTTGAAATTCTTATGAGCAGCAAGAGCAAGGAACATTCTGATTGTCTCCATTCTTGCTATTGGAGCATAAGTCTCCTCAAAACCAATGCCTTCTACTTGAGTGTATCCCTTGCATACTAATCTTGCTTTGTTCCTCACAACTTCACCTTCTTCATTCAGTTTGTTCCGAAAGACCCATTTTGTTCCTATAATATTCTTCTTTACTTGTCTGGGAACCAGTTCCCATGTTTGATTCTTTTCAATCTAAGCCAATTCTTCTTCCATGGATTTTATCCATTCATCATCCTTACTAGCTTTAGTAAATGTCTTAGATTCTACTTTTGATAACAAACATAAGTTTTCTTGCTCATGTGTCTTGCCAAACCTTCTCCTTATCTGCACATCTTCATTCTTGTCTCCAAGGATCTGCTCTATTGAGTGATTCTTCTGAACATACTTTGTTGGGGTCTTAGGCATCTGCTATGGTACTTGTTCCTTTTCTTCTTTCACTTCTTCTTCTTCATTATCAATGCAAGGAATGATATCAGCATTAGAAAGACGGTTTCCATTGCACCAAAAGATCGACCTATTAATTCCCAATACAACTGCCAGAGTTAATGAATTCACAGGAGGTGATTAAGCCTTGTCATGAACCCAAGTGCTATACTGCACAACACAAGGAGACCAAGAGTGTACACCTTGCAACAATCCCCCCAACACAAGTGAGGGGTTCAAACTATTAGAATCTGAAAAGATTATTAACCTAGAAAACTAGTGCAAATGAATAGATATCTAAACTATGAATGCAAATGATACGAAATCAAAATAGCAACACAGAGTTAGTCTCTAAGAAAGTAATACAAATTCTATAAGAAAAATAGCATTAAGAGGATACAAAAGCAAGAGATACAAAATACAAGCCAGGTAGCATGCTTATATAGACTAGGAAGAGGGAGGAGGTAGCAACACCAACCAATCAAGAGCAACCATCTATCAGACTAAAGCTAGCAAAGTATCTTCCCAAGATAGCTAATGGATGCTCACATGTAGGAAGGTGACACCTCTCAACCACTCACCTAATAAGACATGCTTTATTAACCTAAGCGAGTTTAATAGAAGTGTAGGAAAAACCTAAGAATATAACAGAGGGAGGTCTTCCATACCACAACTCATAAGGGTTCTTTGTGCTATTGACCCTTAATTGCACTCTGTTAGTTAGATAGATATGTTGATAACTGAGAGGGGGGGGTGAATCAGTTATACTAATTATTTCCCTTATTGAACCTTCCTTTTAATTGATGCAGCATAAAATCAAACATAAAACATTAACCATAAAACAAGAAACACATGACACAGTATTTTTGACGTGGAAACCCTGTTAAGGGAGAAAACCACGGGGTGATTAACCCAAAATTATTCTCTGTTAGAAGAATAGGAAATTACAAAGATGGCACTTGCCAATTAGGGCTCACTGCCCGAGCACACTGCTCACAAGAGGCCCACTGCCTACAAGAAGACACACTGTCTACAAAGTGATGAGAATCACAGTCTTGAACTGATTGGAAGCATCTGCATATGCTGGAGTTCAGTTCCGGTTAGGCTCAGTACACTGATCTGCTGCACTTCATCTTTCCTCTGTTCTTTATTCTGCTATCTTTCACATACCGGATCCTTTTTGCTACCTCTGCTCTTTCTCTGGACTTCTTCGCATATCTCTCCACACCCACACCACACTTCACAACTAAATCCATCCTCTATATATATCCGCACAAGTAATTTCATCACCTTTCTAGTCGGCATCCGGAACAGTCTAGTTTCTTATAAACTTTTCATTCTGTCGGCTGAATCCTTCCTCACCAAGCAATGCGGATCAAGCATATACTTGTAGATATCATTAATCATGTCTGCCAAACATGATTCATGCCTTCACAACCTCTATTATCAACAGTAACCCATCCGGAAAGCAGTCTGATACTCTGCCAGTCAGTTCTTCCTCTGTTTTCACTGTCTCTCAGGAATCCGGTACTCAACCATTCATATCTTTTTCCTCGTCCATCACCGGAGGCTAAATCCTTGGAATATACCACTCAAGGTAGTCCTCTTGACTTCCCCAAATCCGCACTGCACCAAGACACTTCCTCTGAGAGATCCGGACCAATCTGTCGGACCTTGCCACATGCTCTGTTCTTCTTCACCGGACCACAACATTCTTTATTCTGACTTCCGGTAGAGACACATTATGACTTGAGGATATGTGGGATGACCTTTGTTGCCATCAATGACAACAACCATGAATCCATATAGTGTCTCTTGCCAACAATCTCCCCCTTTGGCATTGATGGCAACACTTAGTGAAAAATGACTAAGTGTTTTCACTATGCTCCCCCTTTGCTGATGCTCTGTCCTTATATACAGTTTTCGGAACTCCCCCTTAGTTGGATCCCTCATTTTTCACTGCTCCTCACTCCCCCTTTGACATCAATGGCAAAGGGTAGGGTCTGCACACCAAAATTTTCAAAAATTTCCTATACATAGCCGCATATTTACATACTTACATATACTGAAGAATGTCTGCAAAGGATGTCTGCAATTGAATCATTTCTGTAGCCCAACTTTGCTTCATTCTGTCCAAAATTGAAATGTGACCACTTAACAAAAATGCAAACGCTTCTGCCTGCTTGAGATCTGTCGGATCTTTTGTTTGGGCGGTGGTCTGAGCATCACTGATGGCCTCATGCATTGTTTCCAACTTAGGGATTATAATCCTTCTAAGTTCTCCCATCCGGTTGGTGATGTTCTTCCTTTCCTTCTCAAGATTTTTTATTTCATTCAAGACTGCAATGGTCTGACATTCTTGATTTATTATAGAGGAAGAGAGAGGATCAAAACTTTGAGATAAGCTTTGTAGCTTATCCTGTTCCTCTTTTATTTTCTTGTCAAATGCTGCTGTTGCCTTTGACCAGGATATACAAAATTTGTAGATGTCACCGCCATCCTTAAGAGCATTCTCTAAGCTCCTTATTCCAATGCTTACAATCTTCCTATCCTTAGAGATTAATTCTAATATTTCTGAAAATCTTTTATCCAAAAATTCTTTTCGGACCTTTTCTTCAGCTGATTTTTCTAGAGAATCAAAATGTGTATCAACACTGCTGACTAAGGTTTTTAGATTACCGGAAGTGGAGGCTGTCGGATCTATCTGGATTGATGGCATGATTTTTACAAGTACTCCGGAAGCAGCCTCTATCAACTCACAGTCTTCCATATGAGACTTCAGGAGCTTTTCATTTGCCTTGGCATTTGCAAATGAAGCTATCTTCATTGTTTGTACCGGAGAGAGAGAGTCAAAATCAAATGGACCTTTTAGAAGCTCCGGTTCATCAATCTCTAGAGTTTCTTTACTCAAAAATTGTTGAACAGTTTGTGCAGTGTCTCTTGCCGGAGACAGATGTTTCTTTTCTTCTGCAGTCTTAGAACTGTCAACCTCTTTGTCTTTCACCACTGCTTCCTTCTCCTGTAGTTGCTCTTCTTCTTTGGATCCAGAGACTGTAGGGGAAACCGGAGGAGAGATGCTAGTTTGTTCATGAGCCACTTCTTCTGGAGCAGAGGGTCCCAAGTCCTCAGCTGTTTCTGTACCTAAATCCTCTACAACTGGAAGATTGAACCTTTTGAAGGCCTTCCGGAGGATCTCTTCTGTTTCTTGGGCCACTTTGTCAGTCTCGCCAAGCATGAGTTGATTCATCCTGGCTTTGCTTCTGAACTCATCTTTGCAGTCTTTGAAGATAATGTTCATGGTCTTGGGATCAATTTGAGGATATAGCTGAATAGCTATCTACTCCCGGATCTCAAGATCTTTAGCATGAGCATTATTCTTTCTTACTTCCATTTCCTTTTCTAGGCTTTTAGGAATAAGAGATATTATTTCAATGAAAGCCTTATTATATATGTTAAGATATTTTACTGTGGCCTCCTCCAGAGTCTTTTGGTCGGCCTCACTGAAGTCATCATATGATTCAGTCATTGGTTGAAGGTTTCCATCCACCGTGACCGACTTGATTATGCTCTCTAGTGACAGAGTGGGCTTTTCAACAGTTACCTCTGCCATTTCCTCCTTGTCTTGGCCTGTGGAGGGCTTACCGGATCCTTTCTTTTTCTATTTCTTTACTTCTCTTACTCCCTCATCTGATTATGTTTCCTCTTCATCCTTTTGGCTTCCATAAGCCCTTGTGGCTTTTGTCTTGGATCTCTTACCGGATGCCTGAACTTCCGGTTTTGAACTTTTGGTTGTGGGAGGTGCAGGTCTCTTTGATGATCTGGTCCGGGTGGGAGCTTCAACCGGAACACTTTCTTTGCTTTTCTCTTCTTCCTCGGCCTTCCTCCTCTTTTCCCGGCTGGCATCAAGTGCCTCCTTTGAGATACCTAGGCCTTGAGCAATGTGCTCTACTTCTTTTCTTACCTTTCTTTTAATCTCAGGTTCCCTGAGTTCTACATGTATTTTTATACTCAGCTCCTCAAAGGTTCCAAACCTCTCTGCCTTAGGATCTTTGGGCTGACTTAGCATGTGTTGAACATGCAGCTCCACTATCTGTTCATCCACCTCATACCCCATGGGCATGATCCAGACAGTCCTAGGCTCTACTGCCTCCATTAGGCACTGATCAGTGTCAACCATAAAGCACACTGAGTCCTTGTATTTCTCAATGAGAGACTGGGGAATTCTCTCTCTTGCTTGCATCATGCTCTGAAAGTTTTTGAAGTATCCCCATAGAGCTGTATTTCTCACTTTTGCATCCCCAAGTCCATGCAAATAGTCTCTTATCTGGACTGCAACTGGTTTGTCATTCTGCCATACCCATCCACTTGTTCCGGGTAGCTCATTCATGAAGTAGAAGAATAGACATACAATAAGAGTACCATACTTGAAGGAATTCTTCTTATCCTTCTTGATTTTCTGTATATTTTCCATCAATTGGCTTAGCAGTAGTTCGCAGAGGTCATATTCTGCATTCTTTCTTAGCATTTCAAAGGCAGTGTATACTGCAGTTCCGGATACAGAATTCTCCCTGCTGGAGTGATAGATCTTGTATCCTATTATCATTGATGCATATTTGATATCCGGATCCGAAATATCTTCAATGGTCATTGCCCTCTTGTCAAATTTTGATCCGGTGGCCTCAGTTACAATGTTGTTCTTGACAGATTTGAGGATAGGTACCCCTCCGGAAGAGTATAGACCAGTTACTGCTCTAATTGCCTCTTTTGTGATCTTGCAGGGTCTATCTAGCCATAAAAAGTTGTCATGCATCCTGCTCAGTACATACCGGACCCATTCATCTTCTTCAAAGCAGGGGAAATGAATAAATTGCTCAAATTGTTTCTTCTGAATATCCTTATACTCTGGTTTAAGCTCAAAAGCATTGTCAATCAGCTGCTTGTGATAGAGGTCTCTTAATTTGAATTCCCCAAATTCCTCAATGTTTGCATGTATGTAAACCCTAATGTCTTCGGTGTGTAAAACTCCGTGAGGAACACTAGAGAAGGCTCCTAGTGGGTCTACCTCCAATGATTTGTAGGGATGTTTCTTGAATGAGGGGCGAGGTCTATCAGAGATCTTAACTATGTTTGGAGTAGCCATTCTTCAAAGATTTGCAGTGAGGTAATGAAAAACGGAGAATACCTTATGCGCCTTCGGTTTGCACGGAATGGTTGGATTGATTTCTTTATGCAATAGCTTCAGCAGGAGATCCTTGGTGTGCTTGATGAACCTTGTTGCAGAGCTCCACTTTTCGCTTCTTCTCGAGTGCAGAATGAGCAAATGTCCTTTGAGAAATTCCTTAAATTGCTCCGCGAACCCTAATATTTGTCTGCAATAAATGCTTCACCTACATCATTCCAGTTTGCCTTGTCTGGATAGCTTGGAGTATCCCGGATTAGTCCTGATCTGTGGATATCATCTGGATCTTTCAATCATGAATAAATCGAGGTAACATACTACAAGAACATCCCAAACACTCTGTCCAATCCGCAGAACAAGATAGTGCATTTCCGGATCTTTCCGGACCTTTTTGTAATCCTTTATCATACCGGAGCATCTCCCTGAACAGGTCTTATTTGATCGATCACAGCTTCTTCATAACTTCATGCGGACCTCTGAAAACTTGACTGAAGTATCTCAAGACTCATATCTACAAACCCTTTGATCCGCATCTTGTGCCACATCCGGTACCACTTGTTTGGCTGGGGGAACAAGATTTTCTTTGAGTCTCCCCCTGAGCCTGAGCTCACTTTTTAATTTCCGGAAGAAATATCAGCACCAGAGTCTGGTGCGGATCCAACCTCTACATTCTCTGAACTTTTCTTCACCCAAATCTTGCTCATCTGATTCCTAACCTCATCCGCATTCATCTTTTGTTTACCCTTGTCTTGATTCTGATTATACACCGGACCTCTTTTGTCCTGATTCTTGTTTCTGCAAATTTTAGCATTATGACCGGACCTATTGCAGATTTGGCAAATAACATTTCTTTGCATATTTGACTGATATCCTCTTGATCTGCATTGATTAGCCATATGACCTACTCTATTGCATGTGAAGCATCTACCTTTGAATGATTTGTTTACTTGCATACTTCTGCATTCATGGGATTTGTGTCCATACCTTTTGCAGTTGAAGCACTGTCCGGAGAAGGATGAATTAATCTGATTCATTCTCATTCTGCACTGATTAGCTTTGTGACCAAAGTGGTTGCAGCTGTGGCAGTATCCATTGAAGGATGGATATCTTTGAGCATTTGGCTGTCTTACCGGAGGTCTTCTAGGCCTGCTTCTTGGATTTTCTGATCCAAGATTCTTCTGACCGGATCCGGAGCTTTCTCCTTTCTCATATCCCAAACCATACTTGTCATCTTTCCTCTTTTGACTTCCAAGAAGAACTTCAAGTTGAGCAGAACTTATCTTGAATTTCTCTTTATATTCATTTGCTGTTTGAAGGTCTCTTTTGAGAGAGGCAATTTGATCCTCAAGTTTTCCTTCATTATCTTTGGCATCTTCAAGATCAGATTCAAGATGTCTGATAATCCTGTCCATCTGGTGGCATTCTTCTAATTTTTCTTTAAGAGATTGTCTTAGATTGTCTTCAGCCTTTCTTTTTTCTTCAATCTCTTGAGTAAACTTTATAGTTCCTGATTCCATTTCATGTCTTAACATAATGACTTCTTTTGATAACTTTTCACATAACTTGGTTTGCTCAGTCAATTCTTCATTTGTATTGCTTTCTTCACTTTGTCTTGCCAACTGTTGAAGCAGCTCCTTTCTCTTTTTCATAGAGAGACTTAATTTGTCTTTTAATTCTCTCATGAATTCATCAGCCTGTTTGAGTCTTTCCTTTAATTCACTGACTTCAGAATTCGACTGTTCAAGATCCTCAAGAGCAGTCTTGAGTTGCTCCCTTAAACCATATGCATCCATTTGAAATCCCAGATCTTCCTCAAGTTGTTAGGCTCTATTAGGAGGAACTTAGCTCTGATACCAATTGTTGATAACTGAGAGGGGGGGTGAATCAGTTATACTAATTATTTCCCTTATTGAACCTTCCTTTTAATTGATGCAGCATAAAATCAAACATAAAACATTAACCATAAAACAAGAAACACATGACACAGTATTTTTGACGTGGAAACCCTGTTAAGGGAGAAAACCACGGGGTGATTAACCCAAAATTATTCTCTGTTAGAAGAATAGGAAATTACAAAGATGGCACTTGCCAATTAGGGCTCACTGCCCGAGCACACTGCTCACAAGAGGCCCACTGCCTACAAGAAGACACACTGTCTACAAAGTGATGAGAATCACAGTCTTGAACTGATTGGAAGCATCTGCATATGCTGGAGTTCAGTTCCGGTTAGGCTCAGTACACTGATCTGCTGCACTTCATTTTCCTCTGTTCTTTATTCTGCTATCTTTCACATACCAGATCCTTTTTGCTACCTCTGCTCTTTCTCTGGACTTCTTCGCATATCTCTCCACACCCACACCACACTTCACAACTAAATCCATCCTCTATATATATCCGCACAAGTAATTTCATCACCTTTCTAGTCGGCATCCGGAACAGTCTAGTTTCTTATAAACTTTTCATTCTGTCGGCTGAATCCTTCCTCACCAAGCAATGCAGATCAAGCATATACTTGTAGATATCATTAATCATGTCTGCCAAACATGATTCATGCCTTCACAACCTCTGTTATCAACAGTAACCCATCCGGAAAGCAGTCTGATACTCTGCCAGTCAGTTCTTCCTCTGTTTTCACTGTCTCTCAGGAATCCGGTACTCAACCATTCATATCTTTTTCCTCGTCCATCACCAGAGGCTAAATCCTTGGAATATACCACTCAAGGTAGTCCTCTTGACTTCCCCAAATCCGCACTGCACCAAGACACTTCCTCTGAGAGATCCAGACCAATCTGTCGGACCTTGCCACATGCTCTGTTCTTCTTCACCGGACCACAACATTCTTTATTCTGACTTCCGGTAGAGACACATTATGACTTGCGGATATGTGGGATGACCTTTGTTGCCATCAATGACAACAACCATGAATCCATATAGTGTCTCTTGCCAACAAGATAGTAGTGTGAATTTCTTCCTTCTAGTATATATTAGGTAGATCTACATCTTTCAACATTTTCCCTAGACATTTCTTGCATAGTCCTATTATTTCTTTCCACTACCCCATTTTACTGAGGGGTTCTAGGAGTAGACAAATGCCTCCTATTACCATGATCTTCACAAAACTTTTCAAATTCATTTGAAGTAAACTCACCTCCTCTATCTAACCTTAAACATTTGATCTTAGTATCCATTTCATTGTCAACCAAAGATTTGAAAACTTTAAACTAATCAAGGGCATCATATTTTTCTCCTAAGAAAGTAACCCAAGTCATTCTAGAATAATCATCAGTAAGAAACAAAAAGTACCTTTCACCTTTTTTACTCTTTACTCTTGTAGGTCCACATAGGTCTGTGTGAATAAGCTTTAATGGCTTTGAAGAAGAGTACTCCTTGCTATTAAAACCTGGCTTTGTTTGCTTTCCCATTTGACATTCCTTGCATACAATTTTTGTAGGCTTGATCATCTTAGGCAAATCTCTCACTGAATCAGTAGAGATGATTCTTACCATATTATCAAGGTTGTTGTGTCCCATTCTATTGTGCCACAACCAAAACTCACTATATTGAGTCAATAGACATGTTCTTCCATTTGCCTCTTTCAAGTGATAAATATCACCACATGTCTTGATACCTTTTGCAACTAGCTTTCCAAATCCTGCCTTCTTGATTTCACAACCATTGGCATGAAAAGTAAGATTGTAACCTTTCCTACACATTTGATTGACACTGAGAAGATTGTTTTGTAATCCTTTGACATAGAGAACATCCTTAGTCATGTTCTTTCCATCAAAAGTTGTGACACCTTTTCCACATATTTGAGCTGAGTCATCACCTCCAAAGTTGACAGCTCCACCATCCCACTTCTCAAGGTTGATAAACTTTTCTTTATCGCTAGTCATATGATTTGAACAACCACTATCAATAACCCAAGCTTTGGTTTCTTATTTTGTATGGAAGGCAATCTATAAAACCATTGATCTTTCATTGTTTTGGATTGTTTGCAAGGTATCAATTTTTCCACATTTTGTAACATCATCCTTTTTATCACCAACACTCGTGGCCTAGAAAAGTGTTTCATTATTTGAATCATCATGACCCTCATCATCTAAATAACAACTATCTTCTATGGAAAAAAGACTCCTTTTGAATTTACTATTTTTGTTGCTTCTCCTAGCTTCTTTAAGAGGACATTTAGAAGTAAAGTGACCAACATTCCATAATTGAAACATTTAAATGGCAACTTACCTTTATATTTTCCAAATCCTTTCTTTAGTGTTCTTACAAAATTCTCTTCAACATCATCATGGATTCCATCTTCATCAACAATTTTTTCCTTTGCCTTTTTACTAACTTTGAAAGCAGCTTCTTTCTTTGGAATATCATTGTCAAACTCTCTCATTTAAAAAGCAGTAAGGGTACCAAACAATTGGTCTAAAGTGTATGTATCCAAGTCTATAGTATCCTCAATAGAAGATACCTTAGGACTATAAGATTTGGGAAGAGATATTAGAACTTTTTCACAACCTCATCTTCTTTTACTTCTCCACCAAGGCCTGTGATACCATTGACCACTGCATTCACCTGAAGCATGAAGCCAACAATGTTTTCATCCTTTGACATCTTTAGGGTTTCAAATCTATTTTTGAATATTTGCATCTTAGCTTTCTTTACATTTTAATCTCCTTCATAAATAGTTTCAAGTTTATTCCAAACTTCTTGAGCAGAGCTACAACCCATCACCTTTGAAAGTTTTGAATAAATTAATCCACTCATGATAACAAACTTTTCCTTGGCATTATTATTATACTTCTTGATTTCATCTACATCTATGGGAATAGTAGTAGGGATAGTGTAACCTTTCTTGATAGAATCCCAAACACCACATCTTAGTGAATTGATGTAGCCTTCCATCCTTACCTTCCAAAAAGCATAATTTGTTCCATCGGACCTAGGTATATTACTGGACCCACCCTGTGCCATCCCAGATCTTCCTCAAGTGGTTAAGATTCATTTAGAGGAAATTGGATCTGATACCAATTGATAAACACATAAGAATACTGGTAGGGGGGTGAATTAGTATTCAAACAATTTTGAATTTCAACAAATTTAACTTATCCAGAGCAGATTAAACCTTAAGCATCATGTTATCAACATGAAAGAATAACACAATGCACATCAACACACAACACTATATTTACGTGGAAAACCCTTGAAGGGAAAAACCACAGTGAGGATTAATTCACAATATATGAAGCTTAAATAATAACTGTGTTTTAGGGGCTTTAACCCAAGGAAGCTGCTACTCCCTAAGTAACTTTGATTTAGGTTCACTCCCAAGGAAGCTTCTACTTCCTGATGAATTTGTTTTAGGGTCACTCCCAAGGAATATTCTACTCCCTGAAATCATAACACATTTGTAAAGGATTACAATAATGATAGTCTTTCTACTGTCTGAAAACTGACATTGAAGCTTACACCTTTGATGATTACACTTCTACCTCTTCACACTTTCTTCTAATGATTTGATCAGTCAAGAACACTCTATACTTAATCACTTTCACAAATATATCTTCAAAATGAATCAGGGTAGCATCAACAACTTTTGCTCTTTCTCCTTCAATCACTCATCAACAATGCATTGAATCTACCTTTTATCTACTTGCAATCTTCTTCAATCCAATTGCAATCACACCTCACCTCACTCACTTTGATTCACTTTTTATACATGATATTACATTGACTACATTTCTAGTTAGCCAAATACAACATGAAAGAATACATTTACAAGTCAGTTAGACAACACACAATACGAAATGTGTAGAAGATTAGTCCTAAGTGAAGTGACACATTACACGAATGGAAGATCCAGGCCTTACAGACCCCAACACTTGCTTATCTAGGTCTAAAACATCGTTCATAGCTTCAAACATCAAGGAATTACATTCACATTTGGAAATAGGATAGCTTTAAGGAAAACACATGAAGATTTGAAGTATAACGACCACATCAACTTGGGAAACCTTGAGCGGTACTAGAAACAATAAATATATTCATGAAAATTTTCAAGATGAGTCCACATGACTCATACAACATCCCAAAACACTCCTTTTCCATCGCACATCAAATAATTGTGCCGCACAACTTTAAACATTTACTCTGAAAACACTCTATCATCTAGAACACATTGTAACATGTTGTCAATTGAAGAACTGGGTTGCGGACCACCAAGAAGCATGAAACTGAAAAGAGGCATGCAATGCACATCCAAGAAAATGTCCACAAAATTGCAATAGAAATAATTCACTTTCGAAGGAATGTGGAGCATTCCAATAGGTCTTCATTACTACTTCAAAGCACATATCAGTGTTCTATCATACATAACTTTCACAGTAGAGGGAAATATGATCTGAAACTTTGGAAACAACACCTTCACTACCCTCTTGACATAATTCTAGAACCATATATCCAAATCTATAACTGTGGAGGAATGCAGAGCATTCCATCACCCTGCTAGGAACACCTTCATAGAACTAATGCTATCTTTAAGATGTCAGCTGAAAAACATCCTTTCAGTGATCAAAAAATCATGAAACTTGGAACATATATAGAATTTCACTATATGAAGCTATGTTCCAATCCACAGAAGTACAAAATCAATATAATGAGAATGTGGATAAATCTCCTAGACAGTCTTCAAAGAGTAGTCATCCTAAAACAGAAACTATCACCAACTTTCGGAGGCCAAAACTACTTTGTACAAACACATACAACTGAGGAACATTAGGATGGAACATTCAACGTGCTTTAGGACACCAACAACACATCTAATCCTCTTAGTGCTTTTAATTCCCATCTTAATTCTACACTAATCAAGGCACATCTCAATTCTGCATTGATCAAAGCATGACATCTAAATATGAACACCATCACACTTCCATGATAGTGTTGACATCAATGACAACTTCAATGACTACCTTAACAATCTCCTCAACCTTGTGACAATGTTGACATCAATGTCAACAACCTTAGGCATTATATGTACAATAGACTTATGATTTAGTAAATGGATTCCACACAAGATAGATATGAAACTGTTACTTGGATAAAGAGATGTGCTTTTTCCAAGAAGAATTCAGTTACAATCTAGGAAAAGTGAGATGTTTTGGTTTGAATTCAAGTTTAAGGTTTGGACTTTCAAGGACTTGTTTGCAAGATTGATTCAAGGACTCAATAGGATTTAACAAGAAAATAAAACACTTTTGGATGTATGCAAGGATGATCGCTAGTTTCACACAAGTAGACATATCAAACACATCAATAGCTTATATTAATCAGATAGGTGTGTCAATTTTTATGGGCCCACAAGTATGTTATCTACTAATGTAGATAGCTAGGGAATGCAAGGTCATGTACAACCTATGCACCCCTTATTGTGGAGGATGAATCCTTTCCCACAGTGAGCTCTATCTCAACATGCTCAGAAACACGACATGAGTAACTTCCCAGGCCTAACTGGTATCTAGTGCACAACAAAAAAGATGGTTGAAGGCTCCTAATCTAGGCTTAAACAAGCCTCTAATGATATCCTTGTTATACACGTGGTACATGAGGCTCGAATCCATGAAAGAGTGTGTTTTCTAAGGTGTGTGATTAATCAGTTTGCTAAGTCTAGTGGACTCAATGTTGGCCAAAAATGATAGCTCCACTATTGGGATACAACTTTCATTCTTCCCCCTTTGTATGCCCCACCAAAACACATGGTTGAGGACATCCCGTAGGGTGATGAAATCCCTAGGCAGCCCTCCTAAAAGAAAAGAAATATAAGTACTTTTGATCTTCAAGATTGCTTTGCAACATGAGGAGAGAACATATTGTTGATGATGTTTTTAGCACACAGCAACGTAGGTGAAATAGAGGTATCTCACCCTCTTGAAAAAGGTATTATATCTGAGATAGGACTACCCCAAGGATAATACAACTAGGTCTTAGCTTTGCATGGAATAACTTTACTGGAATGTACTAGCTATGCCAACAAGGGGTCTTACATGAAATGTAGGGTTTATAAAATATGACAACAATGTATATGTAGAAATGCTAGATGGTTTAGACTATGAAGTCTAAAATTTTAGCAGATAATCAATGTAATGCTACTCAAACCCTAAATCTAACAAACTTTATATAAATAAAATGCAAAAGAAAAGGGAGAGAGAGAAAAGGGATATGATATATCCTATAAACAATTATAGAAATGATCAATACATAGATAGATAGATTCCCAATAATAAACAAAACTTTGCTTAACCAGGCAGCCCATAATGCCATAGAGATTGTGTAATATTCTAAGGAAACATAATGATTTTCAAATTGTAGAGGGTTCATCAAACACCCAATCCTTGGCGCAGCTCAATGAAATCATACAATCAAACTTATCTCATAAAATATGCCCAAACTAACCATGCGTGCAATGACATACAATCAACAAGCCATTAATGGTATGGACAGGAAATCCATCAAATATCTAAATGATTAATCACAAATACAACTAAATAACTAATTTCAGATTGACATGAACCATGAAATCCAAAATGAGACAACACATAAACACAAATTCCTAGCAACCTGCAAAACTTGCTTTGTATTGACTGAATTTTGACATAGTGTAAACAATTCATTATCAAATCTTACTTACAAACGAGAGAAAAGGATGGCCCTTTTATAGATAAGACACCATACCAAGTTTTTCAATGGAAGGTGGAGATTAACTCAACACCAATGGTCCATATTACATGCAATTTAATGAGATACATCGGTTGGTTGTATTTTTGGATTTACATTTGTCCTTTAGGAAAAAGAAAAAATATAACTTACAAATACATTGAATCTGGACAAAATGGATACCCATTTAGTCGTATATGATGGAAAGTCAATTTTCAAGGCCTAATAAAGCCAAAATAGAGTCACATGATGCTTGAAAGCTTGACCTGATGTGGATTCACGTGATTCCAAGTGCTGACTAGATCAAGAGGAGTACGTGGCACATTTTAGTGAAGGTATATCCAATTGGATGCTGGTTGGACTGATTCTTGATGACTTGACTGGTGGGACAGTGTAGATAGCTATGAACGTCTCCTAGACATTGGATTGGATCTGTAGGAACTACCATGAAATAGGCATGATCTTCAATGTCTCCCAAATCCTGAGGCCTCATCTCCATCACCTTGGACATCATACTGACTTTCTTTTGCATGTGCAACATCAATTTGGTTGGTAAAATGTCAATTCTGCATTTTTGGGTTAGCACTACATCTCCATGTGTTCGCCTTCCAAAATAGCTCCAATTGGTTCTCGTGTCCTCCAAGACCTATAATTCACAATACAAAGCATCAATGTTATCTTAAACAATCAATTTCCATCAATTTCGATCAAAACATGTCTATTTGCAGTCATGGATCAGTCAAAAATAACTCAAACTCAATGTTGCTTCCTTATAGAACTCTTCACAAATCTAGTGATTTTTGCATGATTTTCTGATTTTTGCCATTTTCAAGTACCCATTTGGCTAATATAATGATTTGGGAAGTTTTTGTGGCCATTTGGAGGATTTTATTTCATGTTTTTATAGCCTTTTTTGTAAAAAACATGATTTTTGGGGGTACTGACTTTTCAGGTGCTATAGGATTAATTGTTGTAAAACATGCCCAAAAATTCATAAAAACATGCTAAAATGTTCATAATGATGTGACAAATAGTTGTGCAATTCAAATTCACCAGGAAAATCCAAGTTTCCCCTTCAAAAAATTAGTTTTTAGGCCAAAATGTCAAAAAGCATTAATTTCTAGGGCCGCTGACTAAAAGCGTTGATTTGAGGTCTCACAGACTAAAAGTGCTAAATTTGATCTCTACTGACCTAGTGCTGATTAAGGCTCTTACCGATCTAGCATGACATTTTGGGGGTACTGACTAAAGTCAGTGAGGATAGTTTTTGGTGCAGGTCAGTTAGGTTTTTAACGCAGAATATATGGTGAACAACAACTAATTTTAGCGCTACTTTTGAGGGGCATGGACCTACACTGATTTAGAAGGTTACTGACTAAATTCGGTCAATGTTGAATTTAGCGCAAGTTAGTCGAAAGGATTTTTAATGCAAAAGTGATGATTGGGATTTGACGCAGAATTTCAATAGCGTAGATTTAGCGGGCACTGCACAAAGTCGGTCGGGGATGATTTCGGTGCAAGTCGGTAGGTGCCTTTTTTAGCACTAGGTAGTGTAGTAGGTTTTTAGTGCTTTTGGCAGTAGGAGGCATTTTTAACACCAGTTTTTGAAAGTCCCTGGGTGACAGTATATTTCAAAATATATTTAAGTATATGTTTAGATATTACTTTAAATATTTTGAAATATACTATCATGATGTTTGAGATAGGTTGCAAATCCATAGGATTTGATATGTAGATTCTAGATTTTTGAAGTTCCACCAGATTTTAGACTTAGCCATTTTTCAGGGTTTTCAGGGTTACAGACTTAGCCAAATCAGAGCTTCAGGACCATACGATAGGATGAAAGTATATGAACCCTTTAGTGAAATCTTGTGGAATTTGACATGATTTTGCAACTCTGAGACCTAGGAACTAGGAATTTCAATGTGACACAACCAGTTGAAGCAATTTCAAGGACATTATTCAATGACATAGGATTTTTGAGCACAAAAAGGCAGTAACACCTAATTTCAATGCAAAAGGTGACAAATGGTTACTTCCTAAGCACACACCCAATCAAGATTCCTCCAAATCAATTATGAAAGACATCAAATGACTCCAAACATGTGAAATAACTAAATTTGAAGCAAATCCTACACTCTAAGCACAACTTCACTCTCTCATTGTCATAAGGAAGAAAGGATGAGACTTCAAGCCAAAGCAAAAGAGGGGAGTCTCCATTTGACAAAATGGAGCGTGTGTGCAAGGCACATCAAATGGTGACTTTGCGGGGAAAATGCTCCAGAGCATTTCAAAGATAAATGTTAGTTTCAAACCCAGAATCTCTGTGTTTCCCACATATCAAACTAGATTTCATGATACAAGATCAAAGGAGCAGAGATCACTAACTCAGTACAACTCTTCATATCCTAAAAGTCTGAGTGTTTGCAGTTGCATTCATTCCCATCCTTCTTCAACCAAGATCATCAAGGTTTACTTGCATTAAGCTACATAAAGATACACATCTTTTGGACTACCTAGACATTTCCCTACTCCCAGCAAGTGTCCATAGCCCCGACAGAGTTGCCTTGTAAACCCATCAGCTCAATTGAGTTGTAGTGTGTGCTAGATCCAATTAGATTTTTTTTTTAAACTTTATTGTTGGTAGAGTACAATGTAGTACCACCTACCCTTCCAATTTTGTTGACAAAATTTACAATGGTGGTAGAGATGACGATCTTTAGATTTTTCACTTAATACAATATCACCCAGAATCCTTTAGTTACTTCAGGATCATTAAAAGATGTGAAAATTATATGACTAGAAAATACTTCAAGTGCACCGAACTAATGACTCTTTTCTGATGAACAAGCATCATACCATCTAAGAATAACAATGGAACCCACAGGAAGACCTAAATAGAAAACTATAGTTTCTTAAAGAAATATTCCAGATTACTTACCCAACAAAGGACTGCTTGTAGATCCACACAACTATCATCACATTCAAGAAATGGAGAACCCCAAAAAAGCAAGCGCGGAAAGTAGAGGCAAAGAAAGCAGAAAGAAACTAACCCAAACAAAGAAAAATGCTCTAACCAAAGTAGAATGAAAGCAACAACCAACAACTAACCACTACAGCTAACAACTAAGGAAAATAGAAAATAGAAAGCAAAAGTTAAACTAAAACAACTAACAACTAACTAAAACCTAACTAGAAACAAGAAGAACTATGCACAAAAGCTTTGGACAGTAAGTATTTACATTTCCCCATGATTTATTTCTTAGGACAAGAAGAAGTAACAAGGTGCAGGTTAATGTCCTAAGTCTGGCAAATTCATCCTTGTATTATAAAAAGTGAGGTAGAGGTATTCTAGGTTCATGTTCAAGGTACCAATCATACAGAATCAGTAGTTGGGGAAATTCATTAGGTCCATGATCAATCCAAATGCAAGTTGTCTTACCCAAGATACCATAATCAAATTGATAACCATTAAAACCAAGTAAATATAGGGAAGATACAACTTGATTTGTAGTACCATCAGTCGAGAATGTAAGTTCATTACCTTGCTACTTCATACCACCTTCTTTCTCATCCTCAGGGGGTCTTAGTTCATGGTGGATCTTGTCTGGTGCATCAGATACCTCTGGGTCACTAAATGCTATAGCAACTTCCCAATCAAACAAGAAGTCTGGACAACCTTCTTTAGGATGTGGATCATGTAGATGAATTCTACATGAATTGGTGAAAGCAAAGTCTGACATGTATGGTGAATTCCCATGTAGTAGCATATCTTTTCTCATTGTTGACACCAACTCAATGATGTGATCAAGTGACTGACATGAAAAAGATTCCAAGCCATCACTCTTCTTGATTATATGATTTCTATTCTCAGATTGTAGACTTTTTCCCTCATTTGTCATTACCAAGTTAGCATCAACCATGTGGAGGTCTTCTTTATTGCAAGTATGGATGGGACCAACCTGATGAATATATGATTTGCTTGAATGATCTACTTTATCAAAACCAATCACATGTTTTGAGAAAACTTCCTCTACACCAATCAGTACCCTTCTTATTTCAATTAAGAGCTGGTATTGGGTTCACAATTTATTGTCTGCAACAAGAACATAGCCTTTTTCTTCCTCTATATCAACCAACAACCCTTTTGTTTGGACTGTATATCCATTGTCTGCAGCAGCAACAAGGTCCTCTTCTTCTTGCATGATTTGATCCGTGATGTCAATGTTACCTTGAAGTGATGTATTTTTCTAATTTTCTCCATTTGACTCAGCTAAAAACTCTGTGGGAGTAATTGTAGTGATATGATATGACTGATCATGATAATACACTATGCTGATATACTTAGAAGCTTGATCATTTTACACTAGACAATCTGATGGTTGCTCCTCCTGCAAGGCTATCCATTACTATTCTTCATCTAAGGGACTAATTTCTTCTTGTTCTTTCACACATCCAATTTCATCTAACTACTGTTCAAACTTAGAATTATCAACCACTTGATATGAACTACTATTCTCTGCCTCTACAACAGTAATTTTAGGCTTAGAACCTGATATTTGTGAATCATTTGGTTTTTGACCTACATCCTCAGCATGACTATTGTTGAGGTATAATTCATCATGCATCTTACCAACATCCTCAGTAGTAGAAATCTGATTGTGTATATTACTTTGTTTTTTGTCCTATGATAGAAAACTAAGTTTTAACCAAGCTAGAACAACATATTCTTCTGATTTGTCCGATTGACAAAGAGATTTTAACAAGTCGTGGATCTCATATAAATTAGTTGGCTGATTTGCAGACCATATGTACTCCCTGTATTTATCATCTAGACATGTATTTTGATGAGCAACTTGAGGGACTTCAATTTTTTCAATGTACATACTCCCCTTTTGAAATGGATTTGGAGCTTCTACAACCTCAACTCCTTGTATGCTCTCAACTGGGACATGATTGTAGTAATGTGTATTCATCTATACTGCATCCCCTTGTGTGATTTTGCTCTGAATATGTCTACCATGCATATATCCCACTTCAGGCTTGTATATTTCAAAAATGGAGAGAAATCCCTTCAGATGCAGATCCAACCTCTGGAGGAAAGTTAAACAGTCAATCTTGTCATGCAATTCTTCAGGATGTATAGTGCAAACTTGAGGTGAGCTAAAATCAGTAAAGTGAATGGAGGATACTTTTCCCTAATCTTCCTATCCAATACTTCTTTGAAAAGTGGGATGTCGACTTGGAAGTTCTCTTCATGATATGACTATTGAGATGGTCCTCTAAAGAATGAAGGTATCCCATGATGGAAACCCTTATGTGTATCCATTGGATCAGAATCTCCTAAACTTTAAGTCATTTTTAGCATGTGCAATGCAACAAAACTACAATCTCTTGGTTCAACAGTGTTTTTGTTCAACAATGGCTTTGGTCTGCCCTCCTTCTAGCGCCAATTTTGTTGATGGTGTTTTTAGCACACAACAATGTAGGTGAAATATAGGTATCTCACCCCTCTTGAAAAATGTATCCTATCTGAGATAGGACTACCCCAAGGATAATACAGCTAGGTCTTAGCCTTGCATGGAATAACTTCAGTGTAATGTACCAGTTGTGCCAACAAGGGTTCTTACAAGAAATGTAGGGTTTATGAAATATGACAACAATGTATATGCAAAAACCATAGATGGTTCAGACTGTGAAGTCTGAAATTTCAACAGATGATTAATGTAATGCTGCTCAAACCCTAAATCTAACAAACTTTATGTAAATAAAATGTAAAAGGTAAAGGGAGGAGAGAAAAGGGATAAGAAATCCTATAGATAACTACAAGAATGATTAATACACAGATAGATAGATTCCCGATAATAAACAAATCTCTGCATAACTAGGCATCCCACAATGCCACAGAGATTCTGCAATATTCTAAGGAAATGTAATGATTTTCAAATTGTTGAGGGTTCATCAAACACCCAATCCCTGGCTCAACTTAATGAAATCATACAATTGACCTTATCTCATAAAATATGCCCAGACTAACCATGCACAATGACATGCAATCAGCCAACCATTAATGGTATGGACAGGAAATCCATCAAATATCTGAATGATTAATCACAAATGTAACTGAATAACTAATTTCAGATTGACATGAACCATGAAATCCAAAATGAGACAACACAGAAACACAAATTTCTAGCAACCTACAAAAATTGCTTTGTATTGACTAAATTTTGGTAGAGTGTAAACAATTCATTATCAAATCTTACTTACAAATGAGAGAAAAGGATGGCCCTTTTATAGACAAGGCACCATACCAAGTTTTTCAATGGACAGTGGAGATTGACTCAACACCAATGGTCTAGATTACATGGCATTTAATGAGATACATCAGTTGGTTGCATTTTCGGATTTGCATTTGTCCTTTAGGAAAAAGACAAAATACAACTTGCAAATACATTGAATCTAGACAAAATGGATACCCATTTAGTTGTATATGATGGAAAGTCAATTTTCAAGGCCTAATAAAACTAAAATAGAGTCACATGACACTTGAAAACTTGAGCTAATGTGGATTCACAAGATTCCAAGTGTTGATTGGATCAAGAGGATTATGTGGCACATTTTAGTGAAGGTATATCTAATTAGATACTTGTTGGACTGATTCTTGATGACTGGACTGTTGGGATAGTGTAGATAGATGTGAACGCGTCCTAGACATTAGACTGGATCTGTAGGAATAGCCATGAAATAGGCATGATCTTCAATGTATCCAAGCTCCTGGGGCCTTATCTCCATCACCTTGGACATCATACTAACTTTCTTTTGCATATGCAACAGCAATTTGGTTGGTAAAATGTCAATTCTGTATTTCTGGGTCAGCACTACACTCCATGTGTTCACCTTCCAAAATAGCTCCGGTTGGTTCCCGTGTCCTCCAAGACCTGCAATTCACAATGTAAAGCATCAATTTCATCTTAAACAATCAATTTCCATCAATTTGGATCAAAACATGTCCATTCGTAGTGATGGATCAGTCAAAAACAACTCAAACTCAATGTTGCTTCCTTATGGACCTCTTCACAAATCCAATGATTTTTGCATGATTTTATGAGTTTTTTTCCATTTTCAAGTACCCATTTGGCCAATATAATGATCTGGGAAGTTTTTGTGGTCATTTGAATCCATTTGGAGGCTTTTATTTCATAATTTATAGCCTTTTGTAAAAAGCAGGATTTTTGGGGGGTACTAACTTTTCAGGTGCAATAGCATTAATTGTTGTAAAACATGCCCAAAAATTCATAAAAACATGCTAAAATGTTCATCATGATGTGGAAAATAGTTGTGCAATTCAAATTCACCAAGAATATCCAAGTTTCCCCTTCAAAAAATTAGTTTTTAGGCCAAAATGTCAAAAAGCGCTGATTTATAGGGTTGCTGACTAAAAGTGTTGATTTGAGGTCTTACAAACTAAAAGCGCTAAATTTGGTCTCTACTAACCTAGTGTCGATTAAGGCTCTTACCAATCTAGCATGAGAATTTGGGGGTACTGACTAAAGTCAGTGAGGATAGTTTTTGGCGTAGGTCGGTAAGTTAGGTTTTTAGTGCAAAGTATATAGTGAACAACAACTGATTCTAGCACTACTTTTGAGGGGCACGGACCTGTGTTAATTTAGAAGGTTACAGATTAAAGTCGATCAATGTCCAATTTAGCATGAGTTAGTCGAAAGGATTTTTAATGAAAAGGTGACAATTAGGGTTTGGCATGGAATTTTGATAGCATGGAGTTTCGCGGGCATTGCACAAAGGCAATCAGGGATGATTTCGGCACAAGTTGGTAGGTGCCTTTTTAGTGCCAGGTAGTGTAGTAGGTTTTTAGCACTTTTGGCAATAGGTGGCATTTTTAGCACCAGTTTTTGAAAGTCCTTGGGTGACAGTATATTTCAAAATATAGTTAAGCATATGTTTAGATATTACTTTAAATATTTTGAAATATACTATCAGGATGTTTGAGATAGGTTGCAGATCCATAGGATTTGATATGTAGATTCTAGATTTTTGAGGTTCCACCAGATTTCAGACTTAGCCATTTTTTAGGGTTTTTTAGGGTTTTTAGGGTTTCAGACTTAGCTAAATCAGGGCTTCAAGACCATGCAATAAGATGAAAGTATATGAACTCTTTATTGAAATCTTGTGGAATTTGACATGATTTTGCAACTCTAAGACCTAGGAACTAGGAATTTCAATGTGACACATCCAGTTGAAGCAATTTCAAGGACAATATTCAGTGACATAGGATTTTTGAGCACAAAAAGGAAGTAACACCCAATTTCAGTGCAAAAGGTAACAAATGGTTACTTCCTAAGACAAACCCAATCAAGACTCCTCCAAATCAATTATGAAAGACATCAAATGACTCCAAACATGTGAAATAACCAAATTTGAAGCAAATCCTACACTCTAAGTACAACTTCACTCTCTCATTGTCATAAGGAAGAAAGGATGATACTTCAAGCCAAAGCAAAAGAGGGGGTCTCCATTTGGCAAAATGGGGCGTGTGTGTAAGGTACAACACATACGTACTTAGACTCTTGGGATAACACAAGATAAAATAGAGCATAAAGAGTGCTTTTGATCTCCAAGATCACCTTTCAATGTGAGGAGAGAGAATATATACTCTAAAATCTCACAAGCATGGCAAATAAAAGTAGATTCCCTTTAGAAAATTAAATGTTCCTAAATTATTGAGTAAAAATTGTCTTTGACATGCGAGGTTGTAGAAAATGCATTAGTACAAAATGAGAAATCTTACAAAAACTAGAAGAGGATGTAAAAAATATAAAAAATAATGACACCACAAAATTTATTGTGAATTTATATGAAATTTTAAAATAAATTTCATTTTTCTATGAAAAAGTTATACATGTTTGAAGTTTG
Source organism: Cunninghamia lanceolata (assembly GCA_027924645.1). NCBI lineage: Eukaryota > Viridiplantae > Streptophyta > Pinopsida > Cupressales > Cupressaceae > Cunninghamia > Cunninghamia lanceolata. The sequence goes on from BSBN01000854.1 coordinate 14,851,071, forward strand.
GAAGGAAAGGCTAAGTTCAAGAAGGTATATCTCAAAATATGGATCAAATCAATAGAAATGGTTTTCTACATTGTGTAGTGCTCCAAGTCATCTTTTCAATTCCTGCAATAACTCAAAAATCTGATAACTTGGTAAAAAGTTTCATGCGATTGAAAAAAAGGGCTAATTTGGGCTAGGGGGTCTATCACTGGCAGTTAATCTGACCACTAGTTGTCAAATTCTTTGTGATTACATGGATAGTCTCAAACTAGTGGTTTAGGGTAGGCAATTAATATAACTAGTAGCTAAGGTTGAACCTATCAATTAGGTTTAATGCCATTGTTAAATTTAGTGCTAATTTTGGCAGTTAACCTTTATACCATGATCAAAGCTCTCCTATTCATGTGGAGTGGTTTGCATTATTGTTGGTTAAGATTAATGTTCATATACTAGTACCTATGATTATAGTTAGGTGCTAATGGTTATATTTGATAGTTTGTATAATTGTTAACATTAAATAGCCAAGATAACTACAACCTACCATGCAGTTAAAACAACTATTAGTGATAAATTCAATATTAAGCTAACAATAAAGGTTAGCAATAGATTTAGCCATTAACACTAGCAACAAATGTTTAGTGGTGGATATTGCACCTATGGTTTAATAGTAGATAGTATTAAATTTTATTTTAACGATCAGCTAGCAAATAGCATTTAAATCCAACAATTGTGGTTACCCACACATATAACAGTTTATGCTCAGCATCCGACAGTTGCCATAACCATCTCCTGTTATGATAACAACTAAAGTCAAAAATTATGATAACCATCATAAGAATAAGGGTGATAGGATCCTTTGTCCAGTGGACAACAAAAAATATCCAGAAAAAACTATTAAGATCAGCAATCGAAAGCCTAACTCGCAAGCAAAAATACCATGGACCAGCAAACAAAGCCTATACACAACAAACAAAAATTCCTTTTACATTGCAAACAAAATGATTTCCCAATGAATAAAAAACTAGAAGATAGAGACTGGACATGTTGTATGGAACATACCATACAATATGGTCATATTGTCATACTAGGGGTGGGGCTCGAAAACTTTTAAAAATTTCAAAAAATTTATGTTACTAAAATATTAAGTGTTATATGTCAATCTTCACATGTTGGCTGCTTCAGATGCAATGATGAGGTCTATTTTAGCTGAGGAAGTCTCCTATGAAATTTGACCCCCAAGATTTTTTCAAAAATCACACAAAACCTATAAAAACACAACACAAACACTTGCAAACGAAGATTAATAGGGACAAGGGGTCCCATCGGGCATGGCCAAAATGTGAATAGAAAAATATGATATATAAACAAGATTTAGTCCAAAATGCAAAAACCTTATTTCATTCTAGCTATCAACTCAGTTAAAGCAAGAAAACAAAATACAAATGACTATAAACACAAGAGATTACCCAACTTTGATTCCTATTGCACTATGAAGGTGATTTTTCTCACAATTATGAATGTGGTTGCTTAAACCAACAACATGATGATGAATGATGGTTGATCCATGAAAATGGCTCTTGATATGACAATTTATAGACTACTTGTTGAATGCACAAGACAACTAAGGGGGGGTGTGAATCAGTTGTATCAAAAACTTAAGCCTTCACAAACATAATCACATCCACATCAATTCACATAAACCCTAATTTTGTTATGATGATTAAACATGAAAAGAAGATAACATAAACTTGATCACATCAACACCATGCACAAGAGGACACTAAATTTACGTGGAAAACCCTAGAGGGAAAAACCACAGTGAGGATTAGATCACAATATATAGTAGTATCAATACCGAATTACAAAGAGGCTCACTGCCAAAGGGGCTCACTACCCAAAGAGGTGGCTAACTACCAAGAGGGGTGGCTCACTACCAAAAAGGCTCACTGCCAAAAGAGGTGGCTCACTGCCAAGAGAGGTGGCTCACTACCAAGAGAGGTGGCTCACTGCCATGAACTGATATGATAGAATCTACCACATGCCTGAGTTCAGTTCCAATGAAGAACAATACATATCACCTTCGCTATCTCACAACACAAACATCTTCATCTATGCATCTTCACACACCTCACCCAAACAAATGAATCCTTTTCACTTATTTATATCAATCATCAACCTTGTAACATACATCAAGGTCGGCAATACATTCTACAACCTTTGGAATAGTCTTCAAGGTTGGCAAACATACACAATTCAAATTAGGTCTAGAATTTAACATTCTTGCGAGGCAAAGTAATGAAGGTAGAACATTTCATAGATTAGTTTGGACCTAAATACATCTTCACATGCTTCAACATGCTTCCACAATCCACGAATCACATCCGCAAAGAGTGTAAACAACCAAGTCAGCCAAAACTAGTGTTAACACTAAGATCTTTAGGCGCACGCTTCCAAGAACACAACCATAACTTGTGGACCAAGCACAAGCTTTCAACATGATATGGAGACATCCACAAACAACATAAAATCACCTAGGAGCCAACAAATCTCACTTGAAGACAACTTACAATCAACACTGCTAAGCTCTACTACTCAATAACTTACTTTTTGGAGCATGAATTCACAAATCCTTAAATTGAAGATAGCTAAGGACCTTATAAACATATGTCTAGAACTACATCACTTGAAACCACTTTACAGAGAAAAGCGAAGAAAAATACTTTCTTCCAAATACCTCTGCATAACCCAGAAACTCTGTCAATTGTAGTCTTCAAACTGGTGAACATAAATTCTACTGCACAGTGATCTAGACCACTAAATTTTGGATTTAGTATCTTCAAACACTTCTCTAAAATATTTCCAAATCTCACACTTTGTTCTTCAACATAGAAGAAATGTGGAGCAAAAACTCAGATAGCATCTTGCATGCCCGAACACTTTGTAACACATTGTTTCCTCTAGAGAGAAAATTTTCTCAAAACCACTTGGAAACTCAGCAACAAGAGCACTATACCAACATCATCGGCACTTCTATAAGGCATTCAAATCACTTTAATATGACAACTCAATCAAGGAACAATCAACAATATTAGAAGACACAGTTGACACCAATGACAACCTAAGCATGTTGACATCAATAACAACACCAGTTAGCACATACTTGCAACAATCTCCCTTTGTCATTGATGGAAACATATGATGTGAAAAACCATCATGACACAATTCTACACTTATCTCATTCTCCTCCTTTATTTTATACATCTTACTCTCCCTTTGTTTTTCACATGAACTCTCTCCCCCTTTAACATCAATGGCAAAGGGTGACACACCTTCTTCAAAATTTCTCCCCCTGAATATGATACTACACATACTTGCAATTGTTCTTAACTGCTCTAAATACTTCCTTCTGACTTCAACACTCTCCAATGTCACTACTTGCTCCCCCTAGGAGGTAGCATCCATCATCAGTCTAGAAAAGAATGACTCTTGAATCACACTGGACCAATGCACTTCCTTATGCATCTATCTCAACAAAGGAGGGGTAATAACCCCTAAGTTCTCTTGGAGATACTTAAATGTGTCCTTAGGAAGAGCTTTGGTGAATATGTCAGCAACTTGATCTTTTGTAGGCACATACTCAAGCTTCACTTCTTTCTCTGCACCCTTCTCTCAGAAAGTGATATCTAATAGAAATATGCTTTGTCCTTGAATGCATCATTGGGTTCTTTGAAATGTTAGTGGCACTGGTGTTATCACAAAAAGTAGGAATTGGATCTTCATACTCAACTTTGATATCCTTTAGATTTTGTCTTATCCGTAGCACTTGTGTGCAACATGATGCTACTGCAATGTACTCTACCTCAACAATAGATAAGGATACTAAATCCTACTTCTTTCTTTTCCATGACATAGCTTTGTCTCCAAGAAAGAACACACCACCACTTGTATTTTTTCTATCATCTACACATCCAACCCAATTTGCATCTTTGTAGGCACTTAGGTTGAATTCATTATTCTTTGGATACAACAAACCATGATCAGGAGTGCCCTTCAAATACCTGAATATCCTCTTTACTACCATGACATGTGACTCTCTAGGATTTGTTTGAAATCTTGCCACAAGACATACTACATGCATGATATCTAGTCTGGTAGCAATTATGTATAGCAATCCTCCAATCATTGATCTATATTTTCTCTAATCAACCTTAGGAAATTCATCATCTTTACTCAGCTTATGACTAATTGTCACGGGAGTACAAATTGGTTTAGATTCTTCCATTCCAAACTTCTTTAACAACTCCTTGACATACTTTGATTGTGAAATGAAAATGCCCTTAGTTGTTTGATTAATTTGCAGTCCAAGAAAGAAGTTCATCTCACCACACATTAACATATCAAATTCTTTTTGCATCTCATCTGCAAAGTTCTTACACATACCTTCATTTCAACCAAAGATTATATCATCTACATAGATTTCAATAATCATAATTTGATCTTTGCTTACCTTGATATACAAATTACTGTCTGTAGACCCTTTACTGAATCCCTGCTGCAACAAATACCTATCCAATCTAGCATACCAAGCTCTAGGAGCTTACTTCAGTCCATACAATGCCTTCTTCAATCTGCATACCATGTCTAGTTTATCTGATAATTGAAATCCATCTAGTTTCTCTATATATACTTCTTCTTCCAACTCACCATTTAGAAAAGCAGACTTTACATCCATTTGATATACCTTGAAATCTTTATGTACTGCACAAGCTAAAAACAACCTAATAGCTTCTAGTCTTTCAACTAGAGAAAAAGTTTCCTTATAGTCTATTCCTTCCTCTTGTGAGTAGCCTTTGCATACAAGTCTAGCTTTGTTTCTTACCACTTCTCCATTCTCATTCAACTTATTCCCGAAAACCCATTTTGTTCCAATCACATTCTTATCTGTAGGCCTAGGGACAAGTTCCCAAGTCTTGTTCTTCTCAATTTGCATCAGTTCTTTGTTCATTTCCTTGAACCAATGTTCATCTTTACATGCTTCAGAGATAGTCTTAGGTTCAACCTTTGAAATTAATCAGAGATTTACTTGTTCTTCTACAACTCTTCTTCTTGTCAAAAATTCTTTTTTTTTGTCACCAATGATTTGATCCTCTAAGTGATTCTTTTGCACATATCTGGGGGTTTTAGGAACTCTTTCTGGAGCTTCTTCTTCATCAATCTAAACTTCCTTGTCTTTGTCTTCCTCAAGTATTTCTGTATCAAGAGACCCATCTGACTCATATCCATCAAGCTCTGAGACTTCCTAAATATCTTCATCTACATTTGCACTTTGAATGATCTTCCTCAACCTTTTTTTGTAACACCAGTAAGCTTTGCTTTTAGTAGAGTATCCAATAAATATGCCTTCATCACATCTAGCATCAAACTTTCCCAACTCTTTGTCTCTTCTGATATAGCATTTTCTTCCAAAAACTTTGAAATACCTAACAATAGGAGTTCTTCCATATCACAACTCATAAGGTGTCTTTGTTCCATTTACTTTGACTTGCACTCTGTTCTGAATGTAGACACCAATATGAATAGCTTCTTTCCAATATACTTCTAGAAGGTCAACTTCTTTGATCATTATTCTAGCAGCTTTTTGAATTGTTCTATTCTTTCTTTCAACTACTCCATTTTGTTGAGGAGTTCTGGGGGAAGACAATTCTCTCTTTATCCCATGTTCTTCACAAAAACCATTTAATTTATTTGAAGTAAACTCACCACCTCTATTAGATCTCAAACACTTGATCCTCAAATCCATTTCATTTTCAACCATTGCTTTAAATTCCTTGAACTTGTCTAGGGCTTCTTATTTTTCTTTAAGAAAAGTAACCCAAGTCATTCTTGAATAATCATCAATTAGTAGCATGAAATACCTGTCACCTTGTAGACTTCTTATTCTTGTAGGACTACATAAGTTTGTATGCACCAACTCCAACAGGCTGGTAGAAGTTTGTTCTTTGCTCTTGAAACTTGTCTTTGTTTTCTTCCCAAATTGAAATTCTTTGCAAATGGCATTAGCAAGCTTCATAATCTTAAGCAGGTCTCTTACATCTTGAACTGAGCTTATTCTCACCAGATTGTGAAAGTTAATATGACACATTCTTCTATGCCATAACCAACTGCCATTTGTCTAAGCCAACAAACAAAAATTGTCAGTACCTTTCAAATGATAAACATTACCATGAGTCTTCTTACCACCAATAATTATTGTTCCAGAGCTTTTTCTTATCTCAGATCCATTGTCCTTAAACATCAGATTGTATCATTTGTTACACATCTATCCAACACTTAGAAGATTATGCTTTAAGCCTTTGACATAAAGAACATCATCTATATTATGCTTTCCATCAAATGTAATTGTCCCTTTTCATCAAATCTTACCAGCTACATCATCACCAAATCTAACTAGTCCTCCATCATACTTTTCTAATTTAACAAACTTACTCTTATCTCCTATCATGTGAATTGAACATACGCTGTCAATGACCCATTCATCTTTTTCCTTTCTAGAATGAAATGTAGACAACTCTTTCTTTTCTTCCAGACTTTCTTCTTTCACACAGCTTGCAAGGTTAGCAGAAACATGTTCTTCTTTTATAGCAATAAAAAAGCATTCACTAGCATTACCATCTTCAAAATCAGATTCATCATTAGTTACACCTTCACAATATTTAACATAGTAACTTTTCCTTACCATATTTCCTCTACCAAGTCTCTATTCTTGATCTTCAAAGCTCTATCAGGACATCTTGAAGCATAATGGCCAATCTTACCAAAACTAAAACATTTGAAAGGTAACTTACCTCTAAACTTTCTAGTTCCCTTCTTCATTATGTTTACAAAGTTTGCCTCAACATCAAAGTCTTCCTCATCTGATTCCACAACATACTTATCTGATCTAACAATTTTTTTTATTTATCTTTAAAAGTAGTCTCAACTTTCATAGGACCATCAATAGTACCAAATTCTCTCATCTCAAAAGCAGTCGGTTTACCAAGCAATTGATCTTTTGAAAGCTTGCTTGTATCTAGAAATTCTTCAATGGCAAACACTTTATGTCTATAAGATTTGGGAAGTGTTCTAAGTACCTTATTCACGACTTCTTCATTAGTTAGAGTTCCACCAAGACCTTTGATGCCATTGACAACTTCATTAACCTTCTGCATATAGCTTGTTATGTTCTCATCTTTAGACATCTGCATAGTTTCATTTCTTGACTTTAAGTTCTGCATCTTGGCTTTCTTAACAGATTTATCACCTTCATAAATACTCTTCAATTTTCCCAGATCTCATGAGTAGTTTCTAGATCCAAAACTTTCGCCATTTTAGTGTTAGATAGAGCATTCAATAAGGCATTTCTAGCTTTGCCATTTGTCTCATAATCCCTTATCTCACTTGCAATCTCCAGATCATCTTTAGGTATAGTGTACTTATTTTCAACCATTTTTCACACATGATAACTAAGAGAAATATGATAACTTTACATTCATACCTTCCAGAAGGCATAGTTAGTTCCATCAAACTGAGGAATGTCTTTCTTATGCACCATCCCATATCTACCTTAAGTTGTTAGGCTTTATTCCAAGGAACCCTCACTCTGATACCAATTGTTGAATGCACAAGATAACTAAGAGGGGGTGAATTAGTTGTATTATAAACTTTAATCCTTCACAAACATAATCACATCCACATCAATTCACATAAACCCTAGTTTTGTAATGATGATTAAATATGAAAAGTAAATAACAAAAACGTGATCACATCAACACCATGCACAAGAGAACACCTAATTTACATGGAAAACCATGATGAGGATTAACTCACAATATATAGTAGTATGGGTAAGTGCAAGAAGATGGGTTCACTTTTTGACCAAAAAGTGGAAGTGTTTTTCCTTTATTTCAAATTTTGTCGTACTTGGAGTGACAATTTGAAGCACTTGCACATAACATATTAATATGATGTAAAAAAAAGAAATGTAGGATTTTGTTTCTAGTTTTTAAATAAGTAATTTTTTCAAATACCCAGATGATGCAAGTTGGGTTTTAATTGGATGTACAAAAAGTGGCTTTTTAAAAGTCCCCTATTTTTTGCAAAAGCATGCATGTGTATGGCCAACATAATTTGACCTAAATTAATGTGTTTTTCTAATTCCTTTTGTGGAAAGATTCTTAGGATGTTGAATTTTGGTCATAATATTTTTTTTTGTAATTTTTTGATAAATATTTTTTTTATTAATTTTTTAATGAGCCTAATTAGTGTTTTTTAAAACCCCTCATGTACGGACAACATAATTTGAGCTCAACTAATCAATTCAGTAAAAAAAAAAATTCATCATGTAGAGAATGATGTCTAGTTTGGTTAGACATAATTGTTTTTTCAAGAAACTTTCATAGTCAAAAGTTACTAAAAAAATAGTAACCTGTGTTATTTCAAATTTATGAGTTAGTTTGTTTAGAAAATAATTAATAAATAGAAAATTATGTTCAATAGTAAAAAAAATTACATATTTCAAAACTAAACATTCAAATCTATAATGGGTTTTAATTTTGTTAAAATATTTTAAAAAAAAAGTCGTCAGCCACAGTGGTGAAACTGATTTTTTCTCTCATTATTTTCATGGCTTCTTAGTTGCAGGTTGGTTGTAGGTCCAAGGCTTAGGCTCAAGTTTCCAAGCCTTTACCAATCCTAAAACCAAGGCAAATTGGCAGGTGTCATATTTCAAAAAAAAGAAACGGGTACCCGTTCGCAAATGGGTACCCACTCATAACAGGTACCCGTTTTATTTTCCTTTTCACAAAACGGGTACCTGTTTTAAAACGGGTACCCATTTCTTCTTTTTTAGAATGGGTAATCATTTTAAAATGGGCACCCATTTCTATTTTAGCCGTTATTTTTTTTTCATAAATTCGTAGTACGACCTGAAACCTGCAACATTCCCTTTTACCAGTACGATGAACAACGATAGATTCTACGATTTTTTTATGTGCAAAGTGTTGATTCAAGCTCTCAACGAGGCATATATTATGCATTTTTTACAGGGATTTAATCATAAGGAGAATTTTCAGATGGAATGAAGTAGAAAATTTATTTTTTTTACAAGCATTCAACTTCTTGGAGAAACATTCATTTTTACCAATAAATTGACAACGACAAATTCTGTGACTTTTTTATATGCAAAGTGTTAATTTGAGCTTTTAAGAGGACATATTTTATGTAATTTTTACAGGGATTCAATCATTAAGGGAATTTTCAGATGCGATGAAGTAGGAAATCCATTTTTTAGAAGGATTCATTTTCTTGGAGAGATCAAACAATTATCAAGCAACTATCATATTGAACAAAGGATCTATTTCTACTTGTATTTCATACATTTTTTTAAGAAGAGATCCAACACATTTTGATATTCATGGGATCAAATAAATGTCAACAAAAAAGGAAGAGGAATGTTATGACAGTTGAAGAAATTGAAGCACATCGAGAGAAGGAGGCAAAACGTCAAAGAGATAGAGAGAGAGGATTAAAAAAATGAAGAATGATGTAGCATCTAGTTCGAGGACTATTGAAGAGGAGAACATTGAGGAGGAGAACATTGAAGAGGAGACCAATTTGAATGAAATGAATGTAGAGTATGCAAATGTGGAAGAGGTCAAGAACATGGAAAATGCAAATATAAGAATGAATCCAGGTATGTCTTCGAATGATCCATTCAATGATAATGAGATTAAAGATTTAAAGAAAGCTAGATATAATGTTGATGACATAAATGCTTCAACTAAAAACAAGACAATAAAAAATGAAAATGAGAACCCTTGTATGCATGAAAATGAAAATGTTTTTTTTTTTAAATTAAAAGTAATTTTTTGAAGGATCTTTGCAGTAAGATATTTTGGAGACAAATTCGAACACATGCAAATAGATTGTACAAACAATTTTTTTATAGAAAAACTCTTATATTTCAATGTCAACTTATATTACAATTGATGAGAATGACAAAAATAAGAAAAGTAATGAAAAAATTAGGCATTTTTGTAAAACCCAAAAAGGTGGATGAATCAATGAAATAAGTTATGTCTAGTGTTGCTAATGCTATTGGTTCTATAGGAAAAAAATATTCGATCTAAGGATAAGAATGCAGCATGTAGAGCAATAACAACTACTTTAGTTAATAAATCAGTTGTGAGCAAAAGAATGATACGTAAAACAAGTGGATATTTAAATGTGCATGCTATAGCTTTAAGAAGAGCATCAAAGAGAAGACTAAGTATTGAAGAGGATCCAATCAACTAATGTTGGACTTTTAGTGGTAGACTCCCAAGGTCTGACATGAAATTAAATAATGAAATTAGGTCTTTGATTGAAAAATATTGGCATGATAATACAAGGGTTTCATCAAATGCTCAAGATATTTTGAAATTAAGGGTGGGGTCAAAAAATAGTGATCCTCATCTAAAACATCTTTTAGACATGACTCAAATAGAATTATATAGAAAATTTCTAGATGATTCGGTTATAGAAAATTTTAGTATAAGTCAAAGATCATTTGAGAAATGCGAACCTTGGTATGTCAAGATTAATAAGCAACGAATCTCTTGTTGTTGTAAAACTCATGTGCAATTTCATTATTTTTATGATGTTTTTTGAAATATACATTGTACTTTGCATACTAACCAAATTATGTAGGAATGTGGTATTAATATGCTACCTACAATAGTTAAGGATTTTATAACAAGTATACTTTGTGAAATAACTGAGGGGCAATTCTATTTTTTAAAACCATGTGTTTCAGGACAATGCAATAGATGTGGTAACCTTTCGTTAGGAGAATGCATGCATGAGAGTAGTTCACATGATTTTGGACAATAGTTCGTGGAGGTGAAGAGGTTCACCAATGTTTAATATCCATTAAAGGATGGAAAAATTGGAAAGTGTTGTGAATTAGTCACAAAATAAAGTAGTGTACATGCATTCATCACATAGTTCAAGAATAAGATTATGTATAAATATGTCAAACATTATCAATATGCTTGGTGGCTTGATGAATAATTCCATAGATGTAAGAACACATTTCCTAGTGGAACTATACTTTCAGTGGTTGACTTTGCAAAAAACTATACACTTGCTTTACAAGAGGAGATTCAATCACAATATTATAACTCAGTACAGGTGGCCATATTTGTTCATATTGTATATAGACATGCAGTTGACAGTACAAAAGATGATAGAAAAATTTTGAGAGAGTACCATTTCTATGTGAGTGATAACCGATTACATTCATCAAAGTTTGTACAGTATTGTTTCAAAGTATTTTACAACTTAAAAGAAAGACAAATCTAGATCACACAACATTTCATCTAGTCAGACAATTGTACAGGACAATTCACAAATTCTTGAATATTTTTGTGGTTAAGTAGGGTCCATAAAGAAAACAATATCCAACATATTTGGAGTTTCTTTGAAGCTAGACATGGTAAAGGAGAACATGATGGAGCTGCAACATGTGTGAAAAGGGCTTTTGCTAGGGAGCAACTAAAATTTCATGATGCAGGAAAGTTTCAAGATGTACGTGCAATTGTGGATTGGTGTAATGAAAAATTGACTATAGGATCAAGTGAGAACTCTAAAGTTCAACAATTTTTTTGGTTGGTTGAAGAAGAAAACATTCCTCCCCAATTTGATTGCGATACAATTAGTGGATCAGCAAAATGGCATTCATTTAAGAGTTCAAATGCAAGTACATGAAGTCTATGGACTAGGGAACTTGCATGTTTTTGTCAGTTTTGTATCGCAGGTGAGTGGGAAGCATGTGAAAATACAGATTGTGTTGAAGAATGGCAACAAAAGTCCTTAACACCTCTACAAACACATGATCAAAATGAGATAACATTTGAGGAGGATAATCATTTGCAAGCATCAGATGACTATGACCATATTTTAGACCTCGTACAAGAAGGTACAAATTCATTCAATATTTCTTTTCGATACATTTTTTTGAAATATATATTTAATTGTACATATGTATGTATGTATATTTTTATGATTTATTGAATTTGAAATGTTTTGTTAGGACATGTGTATGTTGTTGTTGCACCCGAGGGTAATTAAGAGGAAACAGAGTATTGGTTGGCTCGGTGTGTTGAAGCAAAACATAAGTTGTTACAACCTAGAGTAGATGATGATAACTTTGAGTGTCCAACAGGTTATGTGGTTGTTACCGGCACTTGGCTATGTAAATATTTTATAAGGAGGAATGGTATACCTGCATTTGAAGATTATGAAATACATAAGAAAATTTTGCACTACTCGCATCTGATTGTGGCAACAAATATACAATTAGTGAGATATAAAGGGAAACCTGTCACAAAAGAATTATGGACACTTTCTATGGAAGAGCATGAGACAATCATAGATGCAATACAAAAAAAAGAGGATGCAGATGGTACAATGGAGTAAATTTTTTAAATGATTAACAGGTATGTAGAAATTTTTAAACTTTTAATCTTTGTCTAGGATGTGAGTTTAGGATTTAATATGATTGATAACTTAACTAATTGATTACATCTCCCCTTAAGCCATCCTCTTAAGTCCCCTTAAGACATCCCTTAGTTATGTTCCATAAGTTAGGTAAGTCATATCCCTAATTGATTGCATCTCCCCTTAAGCCATCCCCTAGCTAAATGATATAAGTTAGTGTATGTACCCTTACCAAAAATACTATAGTTGATTGGACCATCTCCCCTTAAGACATTCTCTTAACTCCCCTTAAGCCATCCCCTAGCTAAATGATATAAGTTAGTGCATGTTCCCTTACCAAAAATACTATAGTTGATTGGACCATCTCCCCTTAAGACATCCTCTTAACTCCCCTTAAGCCGTCCCCTAGCTAGATGATATAAGTTAGTGCATGTACCCTTACCATTTAAATACTACAGTTGATTCCATCCCCCCTTAATCCATCCTCTTAACTCCCATTTTAAATATTCCTCTTAACTCCCCTTAAGCATTCATATTAATATTCCTAATTCTCTTAAAGATCATTACACATTCTAACTTTTTTACAATACATTACATGGTGCAGGAGATGTTTTTTGCATTCATAATAGAGGCTAGAAACATATAACCTGTGTTAAATTTCACTTACACTTTATTTCAGGTATTCACTAGACCTATACTATTAATTATTTTAATTTATGCTTCAATAGTTCTTTCCTTTCATTATAATTTAAATGGAACTTATTAACAAATTACATCTTTAAATAAAATGATCTCTACAGACCTTCTAAATTTTTATATATGTTTTATCGTGGCCCGACCTCTATATTTGTTTTTGCAAATTTTCACATGTAGTGTTGAAAGGATTCAAATCTATTGTTTCGTGTTGCACAGGTATGATCTCTACACATGTTTCATATCTAGAGTCTTCTTTTTCTCTAGGTGTCAAGTATATAATCTCAGATGATCTAGACTTAGAGAATAACATTGTATAAAATCTAGGTGTCTCTAGGTGTATTGGGTTCTAACTATATAATACATATGTCTCTACCTGTGTCTTAGGTATTCTATATGTCAACTAGGTAGATAGAGACTAGAATAAGTGATGGGGAGGCCTATGGGTTTAGTCACTCTATCTTGACACAACACTTCAAGACCTATGTCAATCCCAAGTCTCCCTACCAATTCAAGTGCTCATAGACATTTTCTACCCCAAAATGCCTAATTCAACCTAAACAGTCTATTACAGAGGTGAAAGGTTTACTAGTCTGTCATTCTCTATATAGACATTACTTTCTTGGTGTGAGGCATTCTTCTTTGTCCCCACTACTTCCAAGATTCTCAATTCTCAAGGCTTATAGCCTTCTTGAGCCCGTTATCAACCCTCCTCTCTGGGTCCAGGGTTCTGATGGCTTGGTGCTCAACTCCCTACTCTATTTTTCACCCCTGTCTTCTTAGACTGTAACTTGCATGCCAAGCCGGGCTATAGCACAGCTCACCTAGTACAAGTTCACATGGCCTCTCTCTGACAATCCATTCACTAAAACAGAAAGAAAAACAAAAAAAGAGACTCTACTTGATGCCCCCTCCATGACTGTACAGAGGATATATGAGGACATCAAACCAGAGCCATTATGTACAAATAGGAACAAAGAAATACAGGAAAGAAAACTGACTACTTTGTTTTAGACTAAGAAATGTACACTCCACAGAATTTCACAAATGAATCAGAAAATCCAAGTTTTCTTTATTATTTCTATGAAAGTGCTTATTACATTTGCAGCATTCCAAAACTTTTGAACTTCCAACCACTTCACAGAATGAATTTGGCCTTTTATAATTTCTACCCTTGTCTGTTATTAGACAATTAGGGTTTCTTACATTAGTGTTGCTCCTGGTCATTCCATCGGCCTAACACATTGGCATCGCTGGCATCCTTTCTGCAGTTAGGGTAATAACCTGATCCCTTTTACAAATAACTGATAGTCTACTTACTGTGGTTTGCTTTTGCTGGTAGTCATTGGTGAAACAATGCCTATCGGCATCCTCACATCTCATTCCCCCGATAGTTTACTTCCTACCGATGAGCCCAACGAAGTTTTGACTTAGTTTACTTTCACTAACTGTCATAGGTGTGACAAACACCATTGGCACACTCCAGGGACTTCACTCTGATCTCCCTTTTCTCACCAATGCCTCCACCCTATGCTTTATCTTCGGTAAGACATTCGTTATCGGTGGTGTCCTCTTATCTCTGGTCGATACCCATCTTCTCCCCGATGAGTCCTCCCTTCACACTTGTCGGTGTGACTTTCAACATTGGTCAACGTTCAACTTCTCCTGCCGATATCCTTAGTCACTCTGATGAGCCTTCCCTTCACACTTGTCGGTGTGACTTTCACCATCGGCCAACGTTCAACTTCTCCTACTGATATCCTCAATCACCCCGATGGGAACTCTTCCCTTCGCCTTTGTCAGTTTGACCTTCAACATTGGTGAAACCTTTCACCACTCCACCGATGCGCCCACTCTCTCTGATGGATAGGATCATCGGCCAAACTTATCCTGTCGGTGTAACTTTCCTTTTGTTCACTGATCTCAATACTCTTGCCGATATGCATTGTTTGCAGTTTGTGGTCAACCCAATACACTAGAGCCAAAAGAAAAGAAAAGAAAACTTTATGACCAACATAGTTTATGACCACTAAGGTCATCACACCAAAATACAAACATATATACATGGGCTCCAAGCCCTTGGTGCTCCTGCACCATACTCCCCCTGCGCAGAGAAAGTCAAGTCACCTCTGGTGACAACAAGGCAAAATCAATGCCCCGCTTCTTGAACTTGGACTCAGTGATCCAAGTAGCCTCTGCTTTAGGCAACTGTCTCCATTTGATTAGATGTTCCATGTACATGCCATGTCTGGTCTGTTTCTGCACTCGAGAATCTAGAATTCTCTCAGCTTGTGGTTTGAGTTTTGGAGGCAAGGTCACATCACTCAATGTCTATGCAGCTTCTAAACTAGACTCCCCTGCTACTGGATGAGGACCTTTATATGGCACTAGGTCCTGAACGTTGAACACTGGTGAAATTACCAAGTCTGCTGGTAAATCAATCCTATAAGCATTGCTGCCATACTTGTTCAGAATTCTGCAAGGACCAATCCGTCTCATCTGCAATTTGGTTGGTATCCCTTTCTGCAATCTGGCTTTGTTCAAATGAACCATGACTAAATCACCAACTTCAAACTGAACATCCTTCCTATGTGCATCTACCCTATCTTTGATCTTCAGGGTATTTTCCATCAATGTCTTCTGTACCTGTTCATGTATCTCCTTCATAGACTATGCAAAATCCTCAGCATGACCACTTCTATACTCCATGTCTCCAAGATGTCAGAGTTCATATACACCTCTAGGATGCATTCCATACACTATCTCAAATGGACTTTGTCCAATAGTCCTATTCACACTGTCATTATAGGCAAATTCTACCTGATAAATGACTTGATCCCAACTCTGTCCATATTCTTTTGTCAGACACCTTAACAAGTTGCCCAACGTTCTATTCACCACTTATGTTTGGCCATCTGTCTGTGGATGATATGCTGATCCAAAAGACAGGTTTGTTCCTAACCTCTGCCATAGAGTTTTCCAAAAATGTCCCATGAACTTAGCATCTCTATCAGACACAATGCTTGCTGGAAGTCCATGAATTCTTATGACCTCTTTGAAAAACAAATGAGCTATATGACTGGCATCATGAGTCACCTTACAGGGAATTAAATGACTCATCTTGCTGAATCTATCAACAACTACAAAAATACTATCAAAACCAATCTTAGTCTTTGGTAGACCAACTACAAAATCCATACTTACACAATCCCATGGTCTAGAAGGTATGGGTAATGGTTGATACAGTCTAGCATTTGAAGAAGTTCCCTTGGCCTTCTGACAGATGATACACTGCTCCACATACTTTCTGACATCTTTGTGTATCTTCGACCAATAGTAGAACCTCTGGACTAACTCCAATGTTTTATTCAGACCAAAATGTCCACTCAAACTACCATTATGCTTCTCTTGTATGAGATTTTCCCTCATGGATCCTTTTGGTACACATAACTGTCCACCTTTGAACAGTAATCCCTGTTGCAAAGTGTAATCTGTAAATTCACTATGAAAGTGATTTTCAAAGTCTTGACAGACCTTGTATGCTTCAGCAAAATCTTCATCCTCTTTGTAGAGGGCTCTAAACTCTTCCATTCCTATGCTTCTTAACTGCACCTCATGCACTATGAGCAGCCTCCTACTTAAAGCATCTACTACTTTGTTGAGTTGTCCCTTCTTATGCTTAATTGTAAATGTATAAGACTGCAAGTACTCCATCCACTTGATATGCCTGTGGCTCAACTTATCTTGTGAGTTTAAAAAATTCAAAGCTTGATTGTCTGTATACACAACAAATTCCTTCGATAGGAGATAATGCCTCCATTTTCTAAGTGCTTGGACTAGAGCATAGAGCTCCAAGTCATATGAAGAGTATCTACTCTTTGCTTCATTTAGCCTCTCACTAAAAAAGGCTACTGGCCTATTCTCTTGGTTGAGTACTGTACCTACTGCAATATTGCTAGCATCACATTCTAAGGTGAATAACTTATCAAACTAGGTAGCACTAACACTGGCTGTGTGGCTACTGCTTTCTTCAACATTTCAAAGCTCTTATCAGCTGTTTGTGTCCATTGAAACTTTGTTTTTATCCCACCATTTATTGTATCAAGCATGGGTGCACAAATAGCACTGAAATTCCTTATGAACTTTCTATAAAACTGAGCTAAACCATGAAAACTTCTCACCTCAGTTGCTGCTCTAGGAGTAGGCCAATTCAATATGGCTTCTACCTTTGACTTGTCCATTTTCAGTTCTCCTTTGGACAACACAAAACCAAGGTACACCAATTCCTGCTTCATGAATTCACACTTCTCCAAATTGATGGTAGTTGTTCATCATGTAACTTTTTCAAAATAGTATTTACATGTTCAAGATGCTCTTCTTTAGTTTGACTAAAAATCAAGATGTCATCTAAATAAACAACTACAAATTTACCCGTATAGTCCTTGAGGACTTCATTCATGAGCCTCATGAATGTGCTGGGAGCATTTGATAAACCAAATGGCATAACAAGCCATTCATACAGTCCTTCAGTGGTTTTAAAGGTTGTTTTCCACTCATCACCTTCCTTGATTCTGATCTAGTGGTAACCACTTTTCAGATCTATCTTAGTGAAGTACTTAGCTCCTCCTAAACAATCCATAAGATCTTCAATTCTGGGAATTGAAAATCTGTACCTTATGGTGATCTTATTGATAGCTCTGAAGTCTGTGCACAATCTCCATGTTCCTCCTTTCTTTGGTGCCAACACTATAGGCACTGTAAGGAGCTTTACCAAACCAATCCTTGGTCAAGTAACTCTTGTACTTGTCTGGCTATTTTCTTATGTTGTGCTAGAGTCATCTTGTAAGGAGCTTTGTTAGGTAACGATGCTCCTGGAATCAGATCTATCTGATGACTTATAGTTCTTTATGGAGGTAGTGTTGCTGGTGTTCCATCACTAATGATGTCCTTATACTATTCCAGTATAGTTTGTACCTCTTTTGGGATCACTACCTTTTTGTCTTTCTGCTCCTCCTTAGGTTTCACTATGATAGCATAGCCAATACCATCCTCCTTAAGAGTGTTCAAAAACTCTTTACCACTCACAATTAAGACACTAGGACTTTTTGTCTTATTTGCTTCTTCATCATCCAATGACTGAATTTTATAGGTGACACCATCTTTTTGAAAAGAATATGCATTCTTCTCACCATCATGTATGGCCTTCCGGTCAAACTACCATGGTTTGCCCAATAACAGATGACATGCCTCCATGGGTAGGATATCACAGAGTACCTTGTCTTTGTATCCACCTACACCAAACTCTACCCAAGTTTGCTCATTGACTATCACATGCTGACCTTTATTTAACCATGTAACTCTATATGGATTTGAATGAGGTATTCTTCACAAATTTAATTTTCTAACTGCTTCATTAGACACTATGTTATCAGTAGACCTTGAGTCTATAATTACTTGACATACCTTATTCATAATCTTGCATCTGATTCTGAATAATGCTCTCCTTTGGCTTGGTTCAGGTTTCACTGGTTCTTTGATCAAGGTTCTCCTTACCATGATGTTCTCCCCCACTTCTGAGGCTAGACTAACTTCAGGTGATTTGCTGCTTGAAGCATCATCTTGTACATAATGATTTCTTTTATCAACTCCTTGAGAAGAAGATGTGCCCTGTTGTTTTTTTCCCAGACTAGATGCTTATTCCCAGATTTCCCTACAAGGTAGCCATCAATGATCAACAGGATCTCTGGGCCAGGGGCCAACAGTGTAGGAGATAGACTCTATATTTTATCTCCTCTTCTTCTTCAGGCTCTACAAAACCTAGGGGGTATTCCCTACTCAACACCCATGAGGATATACATACAAGGCTGGGATGCTGACAGAAAGCAGATAAGTCCTTCTGTAAGTAGACCAAAACTGTAAGATAAGAGCAAAGGGGCTAGCTTTGGGCCTATTTCCAGTTGTAGACAGAGGACTTGGATCCTAAAACTAATTCTACTGTCCTAATGGTTGTTTTAGAGTTTGATTTTGATTTTAAGTTTGGATGCAAAGCTGGACATGGTTGTAACACAAACACAAAGCTAGATCAGTGCCTATCCAGGGCCTGGAGTCAGTAGACATACACCTATGAATGATATGCATGAACAACTAAAACTGGATTTCAGGGGGACACATATGATACCTGCCTTAAAGATATCTCTCAATACAGAGTGTTAAGCTATCTATACTTATGGCATCCCTACTACAGTATACCCTTCCCAATGTTTAATCTGAGAACAATTTAATCTACCCCTTGAGCAGAAGTTAAGAGATCAGACATTCAACACAGGAATTCTATGTTCTAGAGTCTCAAACATTGCTTAAATATCCAGACTCAGAAGAAAGATACATGCAATACTGGAGACAGAATTAACAAAACACATGCTAACATAGCATTTCTCATATAAAATTAACCATGAAATCAGTGGATTCATGCAAAAACGTACAACAAGAGATACATAAACTCACAGGTTTTGCTGTACAGAGCAACCAAATCAGCTATATTGTATTATAGAGCCAAATGTTCAACTTTCAACAACCTAAACAATGGTAACACAGTCTACTTATATCAGCCAGAAAGTGTACCGCAGCAATTAATTACAAGGCTTTTACAAAAATCTGCCAGATACAGATCCTTCAAAGGAATGGCACTCAGAATTTATTAATGTAGTAGACAAAGGGGGGCCTCGAGCCATGCACCATCATCTGGGGTCTTCATTCAAAAATTAGGCGACCTGACCATGTGTACCATTGCCCACATCCCTGCATCATCGCCATTAAGGGTCTCAACCACCCGCGGCCGCTTGAAAACCGTCGCTGCATTCAAAAAGGATTTCCCACCAAAACATGCTTCTCTGCAGGTTAAAAATACATAGGGGAATAATCCCACATGTACGGTGAAGAGATCACTTTATTAGTTTAAAAACGGGGCTGCATGCATCCTAAGTGTCGAGCGCTTTTGCCACGCTCGACACACAAGCCTTCGCCCAAGAGCCCATCGCCAAGATCAACACCATCGGCCAAGCCCACGAATCTCCTACTGACCTCAATTGTCCTACCAACCGCTACATTACAATCCCCTCCATCGGCCAGAGATGCACCATCTGGCCAACTCTTCAGATCTCCACCGATAGTATGAGTCTCTCCGATGACCAGCTCCGTCGGTGTGACTTACATTGTCAGAGCAACCAAAATCTCCCCAGCCGATCTCACTAGTTACACCGATAGACATCGGCCTCCCATCTCCGTCGGTATGACCAAAGCCATCGGCTAACCTCAAAATGCCTATGTCGATACTCAATCTCACTCCGATGGCATACCACATCCTAGGTCTTCGGCGAGACCATCCTCCCTCGGAGCAACAAGAAAATCCCTGACCGATAGCACAAGCCCTGCCGACGACCACCTTGAACATCCCTCATCGGCCAGACACCTTACATCGGCAGCCCAAAAATTCGCTTCTCCGATAGCCAAACACACGCCGATGACCACTCCAAATCCTCATCGGCCTGACACTACCCCATCGGCGGACCCTCCAACAGCTAGCCCAATATAAAACCTCACTCCGATGGCATTCCCCATCGGGGTGACCTCCTTCCATCGGCAAACCACAAAAGACTGCTGCTGATATGCCAAAGCTCGCCGATGAACACCTAAGATACCCTCATCGGCATGACCAATACCATCGATGGAACCACAAACTCCATCGCCGATAGATCAAGCTCCTACCGATGGACAGGAATACCTAGGGTTTGAATGAAGAAACCCTCCAACAAACAAGCTCAGCCTCCAGGTCAAAATTAGTGCCAACACTGGCTCTGAATGGGGACGTACAGGTGAAAAACCTGCAGTGAGAACCAGATCTTCAGGCAGACTAGGCAAAAAAAAGCCAAAAAAGCACGAACTGTATAGAACATTTATACTATATACATATTTTTACAAATGTGCACAGTGACAAGTCATCTATGCAAAATAGAACTTAAGGAATTGGCCATGCACAGGCAATTCCAGAAATTCACCATCTAGGGCCTGGAGGAAATAAGAATCCTCCCCATGAATACTGCAAATCTGATATGGGCCCATCCATAAGGGTTCAAACTTACCATGTTTACCCTTGTCCTAATTTTTTGCATTCCAGATGAGCACCAGATCATTGACTTGAAACTTCCTTTTTGTAGCTCTCCTATCAAACTGATATTTCATATCTTGTTGTCTCTTGAGGTTAATCTGGTGTGCTTTCCTTCTATTCTCATCCAATGCAACCAGCTGATTCACTCTTTCTATCATGGAGTCTTCAATCTCCTCATCATTTTCCTGGATGAATCTGTAAACTGGTAGGAGATTGTTTATGGGCAATCTGGCTGATGCACCATATACTAGCTCAAAGGGTGACATTCCAATAGCCTTTTTTACTGTCACTCTGTCAGCCCATATTGCTAACTTTAATTTTGAGTCCCAAGCTCTCTTGTTCTTGTCCAGCATCCTCTTGATAATTTTCATGATGCTCTTATTGCTTGATTCTACTTGACCATTTCCTTGTGGGTGGTATGGTGATGCATATGATAGATTGATCCCATATTTGTTGCAAAAATCAACAAATTCACCTGATCTGAAACACATAGCATTATCAGTGACTATCTTGAATGGTACTCCAAACCTGATGATAACATTTTCCAGTATGAAATCCATCACCACCTTACTTGTAGCTCTCTTAGTTGGAATGGCCTCAATCCATTTGGTAAAGTAATCAGTTGCCACTAAAATCCAACTGTGTCCCCCACTTGACTTGTCTGCAATTTCACCTATGAAGTCAATTCCCCATTGCTGAAATGGAGCATCCACAATTACAGTTCTGAGAGGTAAAGCACCATCATATCTCAATTTTCCTGAAAATCTTTGGCAAGGGTCACACTTCCTCACTAACCTTTGTGCATCTAAAAAGAGAGTGGGCCACCAATATCCTGCTCTGAGAGTCTTATGAGCTGTTGTTTGAGCAGTATAATGTCCACCACACAATCCCTTATGCATGTCAATCAAAACATTGTTAGCCACATCTTCATCCACACATCTCAGCAGCACACCATCAGGATTTTTCCAGTATAGCTCACCTTGAACAATAACATACCTGATTGCATGTAATTTTAAAGTCCTCTTTTGACTGTCACTGAAATGGGAAGGACAATTCAGATTTTGCAAGTAGTAGATAATATCCTTGTACTATTCAGATCTTGATACATTTACACTCTCATTTTGGACTACATTAACTTGGCATGCTTCCAAGTTTGACTATGCCATCATCTTGGCGAATCCTTGTCCTCTTACCAACTTGGTAATTTGTATGTCCATGTTGAACTCTTGCAGTTTGTTTATCCATCTGCACCTTCTTCTGGTCACCTCCTGCTGAGTAAATATGTCTTTGACTACTGCATGGGGTACATATGCAATTACATGTGATCCTACCAGGTATGGTCTGAAACTTTTGATGGCTCTGACTAGTGCATATGCCTATTTTTCCATAATATCATACTTCAACTCAGAAGCCTGCAAGGACATACTGAAGAAAGCTATGGGCTGTTCAAAACCATCTTCATTTTTCTGTAGCAAACATGCAGCAACAGTGTGAAAGGAAGCAAATGAAAATACTTGGAATGGCCTAGAAAAATCAGGAGATTTAAGAACAGGGGCCATCTTGATTGCCTCTTTGATACTCTGAAATGATTCTATTGCTTCACTTTCCCAATTGACAGTTGCATCCTTCTTCATCATCTTAGAAATGTTCCTTGTAGTTTTTGCAAAGTTGGGAACAAATCTCCTAACAAAATTTATCTGTCCAAAGAAGGACTGAACTCCTTTTACAGATTTTGGCATTTGAATTCTGTCAATAGCAGCCACTCTCTCTGGATCTATCCTGACTCCATCCTTGGAAACAATGTGCCCTAGGAGTTTTCCTTCAACCACCCCAAAAGCACACTTCTTTGGATTTAAAGAAATGCCATACTCCAGTGCTCTTATGAAAAACTGCTCTAGATGCAAACAATGCTGCTCCTCCTTCTTTGAATAGGCAGTCAAGTCATCCTAATATATAGCCAGGATTGAATCAATCAATCCTGTAAAAGCAACATCTATTGTTCTTTGAAATGTAGCACCTGCATTTGTTAATCCGAATGGCATTCTAACATATACATAAGTTCCCCATGGAGTGGTGAAGGCAGTCTTATACTATTCTGATTCCTTTACCTTCACCTGATTATAACTTGAAAATCCATCCATCATGGATAAGAGTTCACAACCAGTCACTCTCTGCAACATAGCTTCCATATTAGTCAGTGGATAGTTATCCTTTAAAGAGGATACATTCAAGTTCCTAAAATCAACACAAAGCCTAATATCACCGTTCTTTTTTCTGACTGGGACAAGGTTAGACACCCAAGTTGAATGTCTGATTGGCACAATTATTCCAGCTTCCCTAAGCTTTTTAAGCTCTTCTTGCATCTTTGGAGCTAAGATAGGATTAATAGGTCTTTGCCTCTGTCTGAATGGCTTAGCTCCAGGCTTCAATGGGATCTCATGCTGGAATAGATCTTCCCTATAAGCTTTTAGGTCCTCATATGACCAAGCAAAAACATGTTTATATCTTTTTAGTAATGCAATCAGCATACTCCTGATGTGTGGTTTGAGCTGTTTACCAATGTATACCTTCTTGGGGGCCTGAGATGTCCCCAAATTTATCTCTTCTAAATCTTCTTTATTTGTGGGAGATGTCCTTGTGACCAATTTGTCTCTACTGTCAAAAGCTCTTTCCAAAGCTACTAACCCTCTAGGGATTTTATTAGTCTTCAATTGAATTATCTCTTTTCCCACAAGAGTTTCTATTCCATCTATAGTTTGTACAAAAGCTTAGAAATCAATTTCTTGATTCTCATATTCATCTATGCAGTGCAAAAATTTTAACAAATCACTATCATCATTAAACACTTGCCAACTGCATATATTTTCTGGTACTGCAGGCCTGATTTTAACTTCTACATTTGTAACATCTGATAGAGTGATGTCATCTGGCCTTATTGCAACATTAGCTAAGAAATCAGCCATAACATTCTTTGATCTCTCTACCCAGCCTATTGAAAATGCATCAAATAGTTCAATGGTATCCCAAACAGCATGCTTGTATTGTTTCAATATTTTGTTTTTTGAAGCATACCTATCTCTAATTTGGGATACAATCAGCTTAGAATCCCCAAATACTCTTAGCATTTTGATTCCATGTTTGAGAGCTATATTTAGGCCTAAGATTAAAGCCTCATATTCTGTAATGTTGTTTGTGCAAACAAACCTCAGCAAGAAAGAAAATTTGAGGAGCTTACCAGTTGGAGATAGGAAAACAACTCCAGCTCCAGAGCCTTCTTTTGCACAAGCTCCATCAAAATACATGGTCCACAGACCCTACTGGTCTAGCTCTTTAATGCAGACGTTTCTCTTTTTATCTTCTCTATCATCTGAGACAACATTGAAGTTATCATAGTCAGTGTTTACAAAGCATATCTGTTCCTCTGCTTCTTGGTCTTCCACTATCTCTGATGATCTTTGTTCTCTGATTAGCTTAACATCCCTGCCATTTATTGGAATCATGGCATATGACAGGTCCAGCTGCATACTTCCACCAATTAGTGCTGCCCATCTTCTTGACAGCAACATACCATACTGTGGCTTGATGTCAACCACCATTATATTCATTTTATATCTTTTCTCAGGAAATGCTGCCAGTTTGAAATCTACATCCTTCATGATTCCAATAACTGGTACCTCTCTAGCATCCATAGCGTAACATTTTCCACATGCCTTGTCTATTTTCAATCCAGCTTGTTGCATGACGGCTAAAGGCATGACATTTGTAGATGCTCCAGAGTCAAGCATACAATTTCTGATTATTTTTCCATTTATAACCAGGGATACATAAAATGGTTCCACTTGTGAAGGACACTTTGTCATAGTCACTCCTAAATAGACTTCAGGAGCCTCATCTTCTTCATTACACATGACATGCTTCTCACCCTGGATCTGAACATTTTGTTTAGCTTGAAAAGGCACCCCTGAAATTAGGGATATTGTCCTATTCTTGATCTCTTCAACCTTCATCAGTTCCATAAGTGGAACAGAGACTTTTACCTGGGAAAGGACTTGAGCTATATCAAATGGAGCATAATTTTGTATAACAGTTGTAGCTTGCTCCACAATCTTGTTTTTATCCTAAGCTGATTTAGCTTTTACTTTCATAGTTCCCTGATCATTATTCTTGTCTTGGGAACCTCTACTTTGATCTTCAGCCTGAGGGATTCTATTTTTTGGTCCTTGAGATTCATGCCCTGTTCTATGTCTAAAATTCTGTTTACTATTACCCCACTACCTTTTTTGTGATTCAATCCCCTTATGACCATGCACTAGCTGACCTGCAGAAATACCTTCTAGCTGATGTGGGCTGCTTACTTTATTTTTACCTCTAAGATTGTAGTTGCTCTTGACTTGAGCAACTGCTGCAGCTGTGAAGGCCCTAATTTCCTCATCAGAAGGTCGTTGTAAGTTACTCAGAAAATTGTGTGACCTCTGAGCATACACATAGCTCTCTTCATTACCTTCATCATAAAAGTCCTGTTGACAGGCCCGAATTCCATCATCTATACTCTCATCAGCATCATAAATGGGGTATCCACTGCTTGTGGACATCATATTAACATCATCATCTTGCACATAATGTGGCTCATTGCATTCATTACAAGATGTAGCATTATCACACAAGGACTAGGCAATCATACACTGTGACTATGAATGTGGCATCTGACAAATTATACACCATGGAGTATCATCAACAATATTTACAGCTTTCTTTAGAGGATCAGGAGTTTCTTTGACATATTGAGCTCTCTGATTTGTGCTGTTATGTGGGAATATAGGCTTACCATTATGCCAATTGGTATTATAAGGCATATCATGCAATGATGGCCTCTTTTCCTGCCTTTGATAGACTTGCCTATCAGGACCTATCCCTTTTTCACTTCTAGCTAGTCTATAACTTAGGTCCTTAACAACATTTGCCAATTTGTCTATCTTATCTTCAGGGGCAGATGTATTACCTTGAGTGTTCTGAGGCTTGTTTGGATTCTGTAGAATTTTCACATCATCCCTTCTGTTAGTCTTGCCTGATGCTTTCCTGTTGTTCTCAATATTCACTGCAATTCTGAAAGCATCCCTGATAGTGGCAGTAGTTTTATCTCTTAATCCATATGCAGTTTTTGCATCAAAGGCATTGATATACAATATTATGCACATTGGTTCATTTGGCCTCATGTGATGTGGCAATTTGTTTAACACTTTAGTAAATCTTGCATTAAAATCTGCAACCTGCTCATTTGACCCTTTAGTGATACTGGTAAACTCATTTACAAAAAAGCTAGGGTCAGTTTTGTCACCATACTGTTCCTTGAACATCCTTTTAAAATCATCCCATGATGAAATACTCCAGTGAGGCAGATTCTTATACCATTCCCTTGCCTCATCTACTAAAGATTGCATGAATGACTTCATGAAAACATCCTCATGTTCAACCTCAAAGTTATCCATGACATTTTGAAAGGCCTTTAGATGATCTTCTCTTGACATTGTGTTGTTTCCTGAAAATTTAGGCACTTGCAACCTCAGATGCCTGTCAATGGGGTTAGGATACCCAGGAATACCATCAAATACCAGCTGTCTGAATCTATCTAACTGCATGGGCTGTCTATCAAACTGATTAATATTAATATTTATGTTTGCATTCTGGTTTCTTACATTGTTCAGTGGTATCCTAGCATCATTCACATTTTGTCTCTCATCATTATGCTGATGTTGCACTTCATTTCTCTGTTGATGTCTCTGCACATTTGCATTCTCAAGGGTAGGAATTGAATTATTTTGGGCAGCCCTTAAAGCTTGCACTTTCTTCCTCAGGTCATCTCTAATTGTTATTGCCTGCTGATATTCAAACTCGGCCCTTAAGCTCCTAATTTCATTAGCTAGTTCTTCCTCGCTAGGCCTAGAGGAGGATGGTTTTACTATATTATGATCTTCATCTTCATCATCCCTCAGAGACTCTGCCTCTTCAAACCTTTCACTAGGGTCTAGAAATGGGCATTCTTGGAACACCTCTGACCTCATTCTCATGCTACCACCCTGTTGCCTCTCATATGCACCCTGAATATCAGCTTCTACATTTGAAAAGTAAGGCACATGCTATCCTGATGGCCTAGGGTTATCTTGCATATCATCATTTTTTCTAGGGGAACTCTCATGACTAATTGAGACAGCTCCCTTTCTTTTATACATCATTCTTCTTGTTACTGGTAACTCTTCAAATAAAGGATTTTGTTGGGATCTTCTCCCCTGCATATAAATTTTACTTTGACTGGTTGGGAGATTACTTCAAAGTCGCCACCTATTACTAGGAACTATTTTCTTTTGTAAATCAGGGTTCTTTCACAAACTCCCCAGTAGAGTCGCCAATTTCTGTTGTTTTTTTCCCAGACTGGATGCTTATTCCCAGATTTCCCTACAAGGTAGCCATCAATGATCAACAGGATCTCTGGGCCAGGGGCCAACAGTGTAGGAGATAGACTCTATATTTTATCTCCTCTTCTTCTTCAGGCTCTGCAAAACCTAGGGGGGTATTCCCTACTCAACACCCATGAGGATATACATACAAGGCTGGGATGCTGACAGAAAGCAGATAAGTCCTCCTGTAAGTAGACCAAAACTGTAAGATAAGAGCAAAGGGGCTAGCTTTGGGCCTATTTGAAGTTGTAGATAGAGGACTTGGATCCTAAAACTAATTCTACTGTCCTAATGGTTGTTATAGAGTTTGATTTTGATTTTAAGTTTGGATGCAAATCTGGACATGGTTGTAACACAAACACAAAGCTAGATCGGTGCCTATCCAGGGCCTGGAGTCAGTAGACATACACCTATGAATGATATGCACGAACAACTAAAACTGGATTTCAGGGGGACACATATGATACCTGCCTTATAGATATCTCCCAATACAGAGTGTCAAGCTATCTATACTTATGGCATCCCTATTGTGGTATACCCTTCCCAATGTTCAATCTGAGAACAATTTAATCTACCCCTTGAGCAGAAGTTAAGAGATCAGACATTCAACACAGGAATTCTATGTTCTAGAGTCTCAAACATTGCTTAAATATCCAGACTCAGAAGAAAGATACATGCAATACTGGAGATAGAATTAACAAAACACATGCTAACATAGCATTTCTCATATAAAATTAACCATGAAATCAGTGGATTCATGCAAAAACGTACAACAAGAGATACATAAACTCACAGGTTTTGCTGTACAGAGCAACCAAATCAGCTATATTGTATTACAAAGCCAAATGTTCAACTTTCAACAACATAAACAATGGTAACGCAGTCTGCTTATATCAGCCAGAAAGTGTACCACAACAATTAATTACAAGGCTTTTACAAAAATCTACCAGATACAGATCCTTCAAAGGAATGGCGCTCAGAATTTATTAATGCAGTAGACAAAGGGGGGGCCTCGAGCCATGCACCATCATCTGGGTTCTTCATTCAAAAATTGGGCGACCTGACCATGTGTACCATTGCCCACATCCCTACATCGTCGCCATTAAGGGTCTCAACCCTCGGCCGCTTGAAAACTGTCACTGCATTTAAAAAGGATTTCCCGCCAAAACATGCTTATGGCATCCCTACTGCAGTATACCCTTCCCAATGTTCAATCTGAGAACAATTTAATCTACCCCTTGAGCAGAAGTTAAGAGATCAGACATTCAACACAGGAATTCTATGTTCTAGAGTCTCAAACATTGCTTAAATATCCAGACTTAGAAGAAAGATACATGCAATACTGGAGACAGAATTAACAAAACACATGCTAACATAGCATTTCTCATATAAAATTAACCATGAAATCAGTGGATTCATGCAAAAACATACAACAAGAGATACATAAACTCACAGGTTTTGCTGTACAGAGCAACCAAATCAGCTATATTGTATTACAAAGCCAAATGTTCAACTTTCAACAACCTAAACAATGGTAACACAGTATGCTTATATCAGCCAGAAAGTGTACCACAGCAATTAATTACAAGGCTTTTACAAAAATCCACCAGATACAGATCCTTCAAAGGAATGGCGCTCAGAATTTATTAATGCAGCAAACAAAGGGGGGGCCTCGAGCCATGCGCCATCATCTGGGTTCTTCATTCAAAAATCGGGCGACCTGACCATGTGTACCATTGACCACATCCCTGCATCGTCGCCATTAAGGGTCTCAACCACCTGCGGCCGCTTGAAAACCGTCGCTGCATTCAAAAAGGATTTCCCGCCAAAACATGCTTCTCTGTAGGTTGAAAATACACATGGGAATAATCCCACATGCATGGTGAAGAGATCACTTTATTAGTTTAAAAATGGGGCCGCATGCATCCTAAGTGTCGAGCGCTTTTGCCACGCTTGACACAAAAGCCTTCGCCTAAGAGCCCATCGCCGAGATCAACACCATCGGCCAAGCCCACGAATCTCCTGCCGACCTCAATTGTCTTGCCGACCGCTACATTACAATCCCCTCCATCGGCCAGAGATGCACCATCGGGCCAACTCTTCAGATCTCCACTAATAGTATGAGTCTCTCCGATGACCAGCTCCGTCGGTGTGACTTACACCATCAGAGCAACCAAAATCTCCCCAGCCGATCTCACTAGTTATGCCGATAGACATCGGCTTCCCATCTCCGTCAGTATGACCAAAGCCATCGACTAACCTCAAAATGCCTATGCCGATACTCAATCTCACTCCGATGGCATACCACATCCTAGGTCTTCGGCGAGACCATCCTCCCTTGGAGCAACAAGAAAATCCCTGACCGATAGTACAAGCCCTGCCGACGACCACCTTGAACATCCCTCATCGGCCAGACACCTTACATCGGCAGCCCAAAAATTTGCTTTGCCGATAGCCAAACACACGCCAATGACCACTCCAAATCCTCATCGGCCTGACACTACCCCATCGGCAGACCCTCCAATGGCTAGCCCGATATAAAACCTCACTCCAATGGCATTCCCCATCAGGGTGACCTCCTTCCATCGGCAAACCACAAAAGACTGTTGCCGATATGCCAAAGCTCGCCGATGAACACCTGAGATACCCTCATCGGCATGACCAATACCATTGGTGGAACCACAAACTCCATCGCCGATAGATCAAGCTCCTACCAATGGACAAGAATACCTAGGGTTTGAATGAAGAAACCCTCCAACAAACAAGCTTAGCCTCCAGGTCAAAATTAGTGCCAACATGCCCTTATCAGGACACCTATATGCTGGATGGCCTAATTGTCCACAATTATAGCATTGCATAGTGTTAAAGTAGGATCCTATGCCTGATCCTCCTGATCTTCCTCTGTTAGATCCCCTTCCTTGGTAGTTTCGTCTACTACTAGTCTCCCCACTCTGCTCTGTGAGTTTGGATTCTCCTTGGGGTCTTTGATCAGTATTCCTACCACCATAATTTCCTCTTCCTCTACTGTCTCTACCTCTTCCTCTTAATCTATTATTTGACTCTTGTTTCTTCTTGCCCTTCTCCTCTACCTTCAGTGCTAGCTGATAGCTTTGTTGTACTATTGTAGGGCTGAACAAGCTGATTTCCTCTTGAATACTCCACCTCAAACCATTTAGGTATTTGGCTACCTTTACATTTTCATCTTCCATCACCTTAGACCTCAAGCATAGTTTTTGAAACTCCTCAGTGTATGCGTTGACATCTAATTCTCTTTGTCTCAAATTCTGTCTTTTCTTGTGCAACTGAACTTCATAATCCCCAGGCATGTAGACTTCTTTGATTTTAGCCACCATACCTTTCCAAGAAGCTATAGGTTTCTCGCCTTCTTTTTCTCTTTCTGTTTGAACAAATTTCCACCATGTCAAAGCAGCTCCTCTGAGTCCCTATTTAGCCACCTTCACCTTTTGTGCTTTACTCACTCCATCACACTCAAAATGGTTTTCTATACCTTCTATCCATTCCATAACCAAATCAGGTTCCATCTTTCCACTAAAAAAAGGAACTCCTTCCAATGACTTGCCACTCATGGCTTTCAAGGCCTTCAAGAAAGGTTCTTCTTCCATCTTAGGATCAGGTGTGGGCTCTTCATCTTCTATAGACACACCTTTTTCCTTACATTTAGAACTCTTAACTTGCCGACTGACTTCTTCAGTCTTTATTATCATTGCACCTAGCTTACTTTCCATTTCAGCTAGTCTTTCCTGTAGGAGCCTATTCTCCTCTTCTTGATCATCAACTTTCTTTGCTAACTTTGCATTAGTCACCATCTCTTTGGTTGAGCCTACAGACTCACTCAAACTCAGTGATAACATACAACTTCTTCTATTCCAAGTTAGGAATAGCCCAAATCTATAACTAGCTCTGATACCAATTTGATGGGGAGGCCTATGGGTTTAGTCACTCTATCTTAACACAACACTTCAAGACCTATGTCAATCCCAAGTCTTCCTACCAATTCAAGTGCTCATAGACATTTTCTACCCCAAAATGCCTAATTCAACCTAAACAGTCTATTACAGAGGTGAAAGGTTTACTAGTATGTCATTCTCTATACATACATTACTTTCTTGGTGTGAGGCATTCTTCTTTGTCCCCACTGCTTCCAAGATTCTCAATTCTCAAGGTTTATAGCCTTCTTGAGCCCATTATCAACCCTCCTCTCTGGGTCCAGGGTTCTGATGGCTTGGTGCTCAACTCCCTACTCTATTTTTCACCCCTGTCTTCTTAGACTGCAACTTGCATACCTAGTCGGGCTATAGCACAGCTTGCCTAGTACAATTTCACATGGCCTCTCTCTAACAATCCATTCACTACAACAGAAAGAAAAATAAAAAAAGAGACTCTGCTTGATGCCCCCTCCATGACTATACAGAGGATATGCGAGGACATCAAATCAGAGCCATTATGTACAAATAGGAACAAAGAAATACAAG
This sequence comes from Cunninghamia lanceolata, assembly GCA_027924645.1. Taxonomy (NCBI): domain Eukaryota; kingdom Viridiplantae; phylum Streptophyta; class Pinopsida; order Cupressales; family Cupressaceae; genus Cunninghamia; species Cunninghamia lanceolata. Next base: position 14,883,368 of record BSBN01000854.1, read on the forward strand.
AAAGAAAACTGACTACTTTGTTTTAGACTAAGAAATGTACACTCTACAGAATTTCACAAATGAATCAGAAAATCCAAGTTTTCTTTATTATTTCTATGAAAGTGCTTATTACATTTGCAGCATTCCAAAACTTCCAAACTTCCAACCACTTCACAGAATGAATCTGGCCTTTTATAATTTCTACCCTTGTCTATTATTAGATAGTTAGTGTTTCTTACATTAGTGTTGCTCCTTGCCATTCCATCGGCCTAACACATTGGCATCGCTGGCATCCTTTCTGCAGTTAGGGTAATAACTCGATCCCTTTTACAAATAACTGACAGTCTACTTACTACGGTTTGCTTTTGTTGGCAGTCATCGGTGAAACAATGCCTATCGGCATCCTCACATCTCGTTCCCCCGATAGTTTACTTCCTGCCGATGAGCCCAACAAAGTTTTGACTTAGTTTACTTTCACTGACTGTCATCGGTGTGACAAACAGCATCGACACACTCCAGGGACTTCACTCCGATCTCCCTTTTCTCACCAATGCCTCTACACTATGCTTTGTCTTTGGTAAGAAATTTGTTATCGGTGGTGTCCTCTTATCTCTGGCTGATACCCATCTTCTCCCCGATGAGCCCTCCCTTCACACTTGTTGGTGTGACTTTCAACATCGGCCAATGTTCAACTTCTCCCGCCGATATCCTTAGTCACTCTGATGAGCCTTCCCTTCACACTTGTCGGTGTGACTTTCACCATCGGCCAACATTCAACTTCTCCTGTCGATATCCTTAGTCACCCTGATGGGAACTCTTCCCTTCACCTTTGTCGGTGTGACCTTCAACATCGGTGAAACCTTTCACCACTCCACCAATGTGCCCACTCTCTTCAATGGATAGGATCATCAGCCAAACTTATCCTGTTGGTGTAACTTTCCTTTTGTTCACCGATCTCAATACTCTTGCCGATATGCATTGTTTGCAATTTGCGGTCAACCCGATACACTAGAACCAAAAGAAAAGCAAAGAAAACTTTATGACCAACATAGTTTATGACCACTAAGGTCATCACACCAAAATGCAAACATATATACATGGGCTCCAAGCCCTTGGTGCTCCTGCACCAATAAGGTTTTAATTTAATCAATATAGGTTAGGTAGATACTAGATATGTCAACTAGGTCTACCATGTAATAGGTGTCTAGAGCCTGTGTCTTAGGTAGAAAGTTATAATTTCTAGGTGTCTATACAATATGTGTCTTAGGTGTCCTACATAGAACTAGAATACATGTGTCTTAGGTCTTAGGTGAGGCCACATGAGCTTCCACCTTCACATGGTTGGCCTTGTCAGTATAGAATATTTATATTTCTTGAAGCTAAGGGGAGCTCTTTTTATTATACATAGAAGTTATGAAAAACTAACAAATGCAATTTGATTAAAAGTTATTATTTAGTGTAGATTGATGAAATTATATTCAAAATGCTAATTTTTGAGTTTGTTACTTTCTTTGACATGAATAAGCTGGTTAAAAGTACACAATTAGAGAATTCCCTATTGTCAAATAGGACCCAAATGAGTTAGTGGCCCATTTCATAACTAGGTGGAGACTGTTGCTTTACTCTTCAACTAGTGTGCCACACATGGACCACAAGGATCTTTGTGATCTTTTCTTGCATGCCTTACATAGGGAGACACAAGAGGAGGTTCAAAATCTCCCATATAAATCCTACAAGAAATCTTTTGAGTGTATTTTGAGAATTGATGGACATATAATCATCAAAAGAAAAAAACTTATTCATGGACGTATAATCATCTCTAGGACACCTCAAACCATAATTTCCTATAGCCCTTCGCCACTCAAATCTCCAATTTGTGGATCTACCAAAATTGCTTCCCACCATGTAAGCACAAGAACACTTTGAATCATCCGAATCATCCTAATCCCTCCACATCTAGATCAATAGTCGTCTCTCACCTAGAAGGATCTAACACCCTTCAAATGGGGATAAAGGGAGAGACCAAAATGTTTGGATTAGTTGAATTAGTTCAAAATGATGAAAACAAAGAACCTTGGGCATCTCCAAAATTGGAGTATCACATGCATGCAGTCTCCATGGTTGACCCCACTCCTAATTCTATTGGTCCTTGCAACTTAGTGGATGATCTCAAAAAGATGTTCACAAAAAACTTGTTCATTGAACAAAAATCTTCATCATACCATGTATCCCTTCTAGAGGCCATCGAATTGAAATATGTAAACCATATAACACCACCACCAAAATATCCTATCAACCAAGTTGACCTAATTTGAGCCCACCCAACATTGAGTTACACAATCTAGGTTTCTTTTGAAACCTCAAGAAAATCCCTACAAAGGTTGAGCTAGCTAGAAGAGGAGACCCCTCAACCTATATTTACAAGTATGGATCTATGATAATTGTTTTAAGAGGATCCTCATGGATGATTGGGCCATGGTCAACATCATTCCCTTATCCCTCTTGGAGAGTGGGATATTACCACACCAATATCACTACATGTAGAGAGACCTTATGTGGCTCCAACAACCTAAAGGTAACCACTATTGGAAAAATTAGGATTTTGATTTCCACTTTGATGGAGCAAGATGTAGGACAAGAGCTAGAGTTGGGGTAGTTCTAACTTGAGAAAATGGGAGAGTAGAACTCCCATCCCCCTTTTAGTTAGACTTCCAAAAATGTTGTTGACTAAAAACCTCTTTCCTTGGAAGTCATGTTAGCTTTGAAATTGAGAACTCGAAACATTTGCCTTTGAAGATTCTTAGCTACTAATAAATTAGGTTTCTGAGAACTATGAGATGAAGTTGGAATGATTACAACCATACAAAGACATGATTTTAAAGCTAATCCAATAGTTTGTCTACTTCAGGAATCTTATTATTTAATGCTCTTGATGAAATTGATTAAGTTATTATTATGTTACATGTAAATTGCTCTATTTTTCTTTTGATGTAATTGAGGGTAGACTAAATAATTTCTCTAATTTTTAAAATTTCTTAAATTTTAAATTTAAATGGTACAGGTATTTCTCTAATTTTATTTAAATTCTTTTCATAAATTTATAGGGAAGGTATTGATCTATGAAAGGTTTAATCTAGAATTAAAAATAAATTGATTAAACATGGTTAGTAGATTGAAAAATCTAATCAATAAAATTTTCATGAATATTTAACTCAATTAAATTTTAACACAAGTGTCCCAACATTTGACTCATGTAAATCCAAACATATTCATTCTAGTTCAACAACTTGTTAATTTTCATTTTATTTTTTAAATTTATTTAGGGAAGGTACATTTAGTCTATAAACTATCCAACCTAGCTCGTCTGTATCTAATAAATCTTTAATAAATTAAATCAATTGAATTTTTTCTCTTATCTAATTAGAATTAGTAAATTTATAATTTTATGTAATTAAACACGTGATTTAATTTGAAGTGTTAAATATGAGATATATGAAATTAAAGTTTGAATATAGACATGTATATAGTGGAAATTCAATAAATAGGAAAATCTAGTCTAGATGAAATAGTCTACGAGATATAAATACTGACATAATAACAGTCCATGTAAAAATAGTGAAATAGTCACAAAACATATACATATCTAGTCAATACTGAAATAGTCATAAACAATCTAATACATCATGTCATCATCGCCATCCATCATCCATCCATCAATCTAAAACATGTGTGCACACTAAGTTTGATCATCATCCATTTCAAGCCGCCTTTTGGTCCCATGTGGCTGAGAGGGCAACTCATGCTGTGTACAAGAAAAAGAAGCTTCAAATTAATTTTAATGTCAAAACTGCATCCTAAATAAATTTAAATCAAATATTTAAAACCAAACCATCAAATTAAATTTTTAAATCTAAACTTCAAAATGTCTAAGCATACCACAACAAGCTCATCATCTCTCCTGCCATGCTCATGTGCAACAGATGGTGTTGATTTAGATGACAGATTGAATGTGTGTTGCCAATTCCTTTATTTCAATAAAACACTTGAATGAACTAGTTAGGCTCTAGAGTATAGATACAAAAGACTTTGAAATCACATAGGATTTAACTATAGGACCTGAAATATGAGAGAAGACTCATGCACCTATGCAAGCTCATCAATGATATGATGAATTGAGCCTGCACCTAAACTAATCTCATCCTACATATATATGTGTACATGTATATATAAATTCAACTTTAAAGACATGAATTTAATAAAATCATGAAATTACACTAGAAATTCAAATTCAAACTAAAAATGTACAATTTTAAGATACAAACCATGGCATATGAAGTAGGCTCCTCTATAGATGATGTTGTCACTGGTCCTGGATGACTAGGTTGGTTTGACACAAGAGTGTCAGGACCTCTCATCTGCTTTAAATTAAAATGTCACATTTCTGTATTAAATTATATATTATTAAATTAGATATATCCAATTAAATAATCTTTAGAGGTTCTAATTTTATACCTCGTCCGTATAAGGTCTACCCATCTCTACTATCCTTGACACTAAATGGTCCAGCCATGATGAAGTGGCAGTAACTGATGGAGTCATATGTACCAATCAGCATGAACATATATATATTTATTAATATATATTTAAATTATTTTTTTTAAAGATTGATAATTAAAATTGTCTAAATCTATATGAATTTGTATTAATTTTAATTTTATTAAATGTGGCATACATACCAAGTCCATAGGAGCGAATAATGTAGCCAAAAAGGACTCCTCCTCTGAAGTAGATGTAGGACCAAAACATGGTTGATGACAATTCTGACAAAAATGTAGTGTGGACCGCAATGGTGTTAATCTAGATGATGCATCAGGACCAGCATCAGATGCTCCTCCAGGCTGTGCAGGTTCTCCAAGATTGACTTCATCTGCCAAGTGAGTAGCTTGGTCAATTAATTTTCCTGAGAGCGATGATAACACTTTGAGTGCTGAGACAGCTGTCCGCTAGTGAAAGGGCATGGGAACAGAGGGTGGAGAAGGTACAATAGGTGCAATGGGCAAACATTGATTTGGATCCACACGTGCTCCTGGTCTATGATGTAGCATTCCACCACCCATGCCCTAAAATGATCTCATATCAAAATAATTGGGCTTTTGGCCCATCTCAAACTCTGCCCATAATTTCTTTAGAAAATAAAAGGGAACCTCAAAATTAGCATGAAATGGATAATCAAAGACCATCCACCATCGATCCCAAAAATTTTCAGCTATCTCCTGATGTGTGCACCATCTTATTGAAATTCTCTTTTTAGTTGGTGCTATTTGTTGACCTGTGGAGGGATCAATGAAATATGGGGCAATTGTAGTTTTGGTAATATGTAAATCATTGATCTATTTATATGAGAGACCATATGAATCAAATGGCCTCCTCTCTTCCCTCCATGAGCAGAACGTGTCTAGATCTATGTGGATATCTCCCACTGAATCAACAATAGTTTGCATCATAGATGAAAACCGTGAAATGTGTGGAGGGGTTTGGATTTGGCTTTGCAATAAATTGATTTTTTCTTGCAAAACATGTATGTTTTCATCAATTGTGGCTCGCAAATGAGCCTCATCATGTGGTGGTGGTGGTGGTGGGGGGGGTATGTTGGGGTGGGGGGTCCTGTGGGGGGTCATGGGGGGGAGGGGGGGGGGGGGTTTATAGGCTAGATTGGCCATGTGTAGAAATAAGGTCTACAAGTAGAGCTGCAATTACAAAAAAATATAGATTAAATTGCATGCACAACATATGTTTAAATATATACATATACATATAAATTGAAAACTTGGAAATATAAAAATTTGTGTGGTTTAAACAATATACATTAAAACATTTAATTTAACATATACATGCATTCAAAATTTAAACTTACATTATAAAATGTTTAAAATCAAAATTTATACATTTAAGAATCATGACATGAATAAAAAATTTATGTCCTAGTATCTAGTCAAAATTTATACGCTCATGTATTACATTCAAACTCCTAAACATGTCACTAAGTTCATGACCTATTGGCTACAACTACTCCTAAACACATGTCACTAAGTTCATGTCGACCTATTGGCTACAACTACTCCTAAACATGTCACTAAGTTTTTTGTCAACTTATTCAATCTTTGAACCCATTCTATGTACACTCAACATTATTTTAATTTTTTTCTGGATTGTTGTTGTCTCCTAAATACCCCTTTGTTAAAAGCATCAAGTTCTCATAGATATATGTATATATGTTTAAATTAAAGATTTAAACATGATAAAATGACTTCTAGTTTTTAGGTTTAATGGTTTAATATAAGTCATTTAGGTTAGGTCTACAAAAAGATATATTAGGGTCCTATCCTGTCTAATGTGTAGGTTTTTAGCTTCATGTGAAAAGAGTTTTACAAATGGTTAATTTAGGATTATGAGACGAGCATCAGGAACATTAAAAGCCTAGAAGACTAAAGAATAAGGGGAAAAGACCTAGTAGGTGAGATATAGGGGAAGAACATTATAAGAACGTATAACTAAGTTCTAACTTTCTTTTTTTATGTTTGTGCACGTCAAAGTCAAATTAAAATATAGCTTGGTTAGACATTTTACTTTCTTTATGTGTTTTTTGTTAAATGGATAGCTATATTTAAATGCTTTCTTCTTTTTTATTATCATTTGTAGGTCAACTTTCTTTCAAGAATAATTTCTTCTGATAAATTTGAAAAAACATAGATCTATAGGTACTCTTCTAATACCTCAAAATGTTTTAATCAGTTATTACCATTACCATTACAAGATACCTTCTTCTAGTGGATAAACTACTAATTTTGCAAAATTTAGTTCATGCTTAGAAAATAACCAATAATCTTGCAATACTTTCTTATGAATTGTTATTTCAAATTTATATAGAGGAAAAAAGAATAGATCATAATTGTGTGAAATATAGTTATCAGTTTCGAGTAGTTGTAAATACCTTCTTCTTCTCTTGATATATTTCAATCTAAGAAGAAGATGGAAAATCTATATTATTTGTCTCTATGTATGTTTTTTCCAATATATTAATAATAATTGAACTTACATTCACTTTACATATATTGAATTCCACCTAAAAAGAACCTAACAACCATCCCTTTCATACTAAAGTTGTAAATCAGTAGAGCCACCAGTGAAGCCACTTGTATTATTCTTTCAATAAAGAAGAAATAAGTATTCATCATAGTATGCAAAGCATTAAGAAATGACTGCCACAAAAAATACATCCACCAATAACTACCAATGCAACAAATGGTCCTTCAAACCAAACAAAACCTATAACACAATATGAAAATTCAAATTCCAACAAGGAGATCAATTATCCACAAACTTCATGGCAACATCTAAATTTTTTGGCATAGAATAAATGTACTTTCAATCTTACAAACATGCACTATATGTAAATAAAGCTGCCATAATATGCATGTTTTTTCATTAAACAACTAAATTATTTGAAATAGATGCTTCAATGACATAAGCATACAAAAATTGTCTACATCTAACAATATGGAACCAAGTGAACAACTGTGTCTTATTCAATCTCACTCAAGTAGAAGAAATGCCGATAGTGTGCATAAATCCAATATTACAGGTGACCCATGCTCATGCGAACCAGGTATATGAATATTGAACGTTTAAATTAAAGATTTAAATGTAATATATATATATATATGTCCATATGTTTAAATTAAAGATTTAAGCGTAATAAAGTGAAGTTTCCAGGTTTTAGGTTTAGGTTTAATAAGTCATTTAGGTTTTAAAGAATAGGTCAGTTTAGTTTATGAATTAGGGTTTCTAGTGTTTATGAATTATAGTTTAGTGTAAATATGAATTAGGGTTTTATGTTTTACTATTTTTGAAACCCTAGTTTATGAATTAGGGTTTTACAGTTTAGTCTTTATGAAATAGCTCAGTTTACCATTTCTAAATTAAAGGTTTATAGTTTATGCATTAGGGTTTACTTGTTTTCAATTTCAGGTTGAATATATATAGATAAACATTGCAAAAACAACAAAATACAAAGCAAAAAATAATATAAATCAACATAAATGGATGGGCAACCAACCTAGGGCATTGCAGAATTGATCTGAGGAGGTAGGGATGCTATGGAGGCTGAAAGTAGGGTCAACAAATGTGGGTACCAATTTTTTGGTGTCACTTTCCCTGATCTCTCGCGGCCTTTAGCTGTTAAAATGAAGCTACAGGCCTATTTATTAAAAAAATTATACTTTTCAAAAATAGGTACCCGTTTCATAACGGGTACCCATTTTTGCTTCGGGTGCCCAATCATAAATGGTTACCTGTTTCGTAATGGGCACCCATTCCAAGTGGCATTTTCCACCCATGGAAAACTTCCACAAAATGTATACTCATCTCCTTGCTACAACCCGTATCAACACCAAATTACAAAAAGGCTCACTACCCAAAGAGGTGGCTCACTGCCAAGAGGGGTGGTTCACTGCCAAAAGAGGTGGCTCACTTCCATGAACTAATATGATAGCATCTACCACATGTCTGAGTTCAGTTCCAATGAAATACAATACATATCAGCTTCGTTATCTCACAACACAAACATCTTCATCTTTGCATCTTCACACACCTCACACAAACACATGAATCCTTTTCACTTATTTATATCAATCATCAACCTTGGAACATACATCAAGGTCGGCAATACATTCTACAACCTTTGGAACAGTCTTCAAGGTCAACAAACATGCACAATTCAAATTAGGTCTAGACCTAACATTATTGTGAAGCAAAGAAATGAAGGTAGAACATTTCATAGATTATTTTAGACCTAAATACATCTTCACATGCTTCAACAAGCTTCCACAATCCATGAAGCACATCTGCAAAGAGTGTAAACAACCAAGTCGGCCAAAACTGGTGTTAACACTAAGATCTTTAGGCACACACTTCTAAGAACACAATCATAACTTGTGGACCAAGAACATGCCTTCAACAAAATTTGGAGACATCCACAAACAACATAAAATCACCTGGGAGCCAACAAATCTAGCTATAACAAGTTTCACTTGAATAGAACAAATCTCACTTGAAGATAGCTTACAATCAATACTGCTAAGATTTGCTATGCAATAACTTGCTTTCTAGAGCACCAAATCACAAATCCTTTAGAATGAAGATAGCTAAGGACCTTACAAACATATGTCCAAAATTGCATCACTTGAACCCACTCTGCGTAGAAATGTGGAGCAAAATACTTTATCCCAGATACCTTTGCACAACCCAAAAACTTTGTCAATTGTAGTCTTCAAACTAGTGAACATAACTTCTACTACACAGTGATCCAGACCACCAAATTCTAGATTTAGCATCTTCAAACACTTCTCTAAAACATATCCAAATCTCACACTCCGGTCTTCAACACAGAAGAAATGCGGAGCAAAAACTTAGACAGTAACCTGCAAGCCAAAACACTATGTAACACATTAGCTCCTTTGGAGAGCAAATCTTCTCAAAAGCACTTGGAAACTCAGCAACAAGAGCACTATACCAACATCATCAAAAATTCTATAAGGAATTCAAATCACTTTAACATGACAACTCAATCAAGCAACAATCAGCAATATCAGAAGACACAGTTGACACCAATGACAACCTAAGCATGTTGACATCAACGACAAAACCGGTTAGCACATACTTGCAACACTACTAGGAAGGGGGATCAATGGTGAGGATCTGATGAGAAATTGACGGCTTAGATTAAGTTGGTTGGGTAGTTGGAGGATGGAGGGAGGAAATTAATTAGGAATTTTAAATGATTTTTGGAATTTTTGAGAGATGGTTATGGAATGGGTGGATGAGAATAAAAGATATTTTTAGTTCTTTTATTCAATTTCAAGTAGTTATGAGTGGAATTTAATTAATTAAATCATGTGGAAAATGGACATTATGAATTAGGAAAATGATTTAGGGTTTAGGGAAAATTAGGATAAAAGATGGTATGATTAGGATAAATTAGGGAATCAAAACTTGATAATTTGGATGATTAGGATAAATTGATCAATTTAAGGCATCGAGACTTGGTTTTGAGCAATTTAGGTCTTGGTAATTTTTAAGTGTCCATAATAATCTAAAATAGAAAATATAGATATATTGATTTATAAATGTTCTACATACATGAAATTTGTTGGTTTATCATTGTTTATGAAAGAGGTTTGAGAGTACATTTCATTAACATATGGGTGACTTATTTTATATATACTATTGTGTCATTATCCTTGGGTGAAAGTTTGGAGTTGTGTCCCACTTTCAGCGAATTAAATAGTTCTGAGCAGATAGTTTCCAGGTGGTAAATTTCCACCTGGCTTCATTCCACCTGGAACCACATGGCCCCTACAAGGTGCCTACGTGGTACACATTTTGAAGCGTTAATGAATTGAGTGGTACGTTTATGTCTAGTAAGGTTCTAGGTGGAACCAAATAAAATAAAAATTAAAAAAAGGTGAAAATGTCATTTTCGCCCAAATTGGTGTCAGAGTAAAAAATTTCGCCTAGAGCCCACAACAGCTAGTGAGCACACAGGCCCACTGACCACCACCTTCAGGTACACATTATATATTTCTCGTGGGATCCAGGATTATGATCTATTGAAACATTTTGATATATTTACATTCTCTGGTGTATGGCCTCGAAAGCTTATTATCACTTGAACTTGAAACCCTACCCAGAACTCAGTTTCAAACCTTGATCAGAAGTCAAACAATGTGCAGTGGGTATTTGAAACATTAAAATAAATAAAATTTTGACACCATACAAAATTCTATATAAATTTTGATAGTCCATACAAAATTTCTCATTTCATGTGATTGAAACACTAAAAATTTTGACTGTATTTTACTTCAAAAATGTCTAAATATAGCCATACGACCATCACATTTAGGCCCTGATGGAGATGTTGTCATTATACATGTATTATAATATCATATGAAAGGAGAGATTTTGGACAAACTATCAAAATTCATATAGGATTATGATGATATATATATATATGGTTTTTATGTAATTTCAAACCCTAGCCTAATAGTCGACCTTGCCTATCAATCAATTGTTTAATGACAGCTTCAAAGGTGCCCTTAAATTACTATGATAAAATTTATATATATATATATATATATATCAATCATCATGATTCTATATAAATTTTGACACTCCATACAAAATTTCTCCCTTCATGTGATTGAAACACTTAAAAATTTGACTATATTTTATGACAAAAATGTCTAAATATAGCATATGGACTGTCAAAATTTATATAGAATTATGATATATCATATATATATCATAATTCTATACATACATATATATATATATATATATATATATATATATATATATATATGTATAGAATTATGATATATATATATATATCATAATTCTATATAAATTTTGACAGTCCATACAAAATTTCTCCTTTCATGTGATTGAAACACTTAAAATTTTGACTATATTTTACAACAAAAATGTCTAAATACAAAGTATGGACTATTTAATCTAGTCTAGAAACAATCTAGATTTAAAAAGAATAAATTATGGGTGATCCTACAATAATGGGTTACACTTTTTGGCCAAAGTTGGCATTGAAATGAACATTTTGGAAAAAATCTTCACTTTTAAACACCTATAGTTGCTAAACCGTGAGGAATTTGGAGATGATGTAAACTACTTATTTGTCACATTTTGTCTGTAGATTCTAAATATATTTTTTTAAAAATTTTTGGAATCAAATTGCATTTATTTTTCCATCTCCTTCAATAACTAGTTTTTAACAGTAAACACCATTTTTAAAGAGTGATGTGAACTATGTAAAACATAACTTTTTTTCTATGAAGGATAAAATTCTAATTTTTTTGAATTTAGATTTTTAACTATGATATCTAGAGGATACATTTGGTTGCATAATGTTTTATTGAATATTTTTCTTCTAATTAACTTTTGAAGTCAAACCAAATACAATTTAGACATAGGTGTACTGTGTAAAGCATAACTTTTTTGTATGTATCAGAATTCATTTTTTTTCTATTGGATCAAGGACATGAATGCCAAGAGGATAGATATTTTTCATAGATTTGTTTTGGTAATATACTATTTTTCCACATGTGTAGAACAAAGAGCTTGATTTTCGGTGAAAAACCTATGTTTAATTAAACTAAACAAACTATATAATAAAACCAAAATATATTAAAATTATACTTGATAGAAAGCTCGTTTTGAGGACTATAATCTTCCAGATGGGTTTGTCAAATTGATTCCATTTTGATCCTCAAACTAGGCCTCGAAACCCAAAAATATGCATAAAATTGCAGTTGGAGAGGGGCAAGGGCAAAATAAGGGGGTTCAATCAAAAGGGGTTCGAACAAACCCATAGAGAGGGGGTTCAAATGAAAGGGGGTTCGATTGAACCCCCTTTCATTAGCACCCCCTAAAAATAACATTAAAATTTTAAAATAACATTAAAGGGAGTTTGATCGAACCCCCTTTCATTAAAATAATAATATAAAAGGGGGTTCGATTGAACCCCCTATTTTATTAAAAAAAAGCTCGACATAAAGTGGGTTCATTCAAATGGGGGGGTTCGAATGAACCCATTTTTGGTTTCGTTCGAACACCCCTGTTCAACCGAACCCCTCCAAAACATTTTTTGGTGCATGGGCATTTTTCCTTCGTCAATGCAATTGTAACCCAGTATTGTGGGTTCATCCTTAAATACTTACAAATGTTTTCAAATACAAATGTAGAAAAGACAATGAACATGAATAGAACTTGGATATCTCATACATTAATACTCAAAATAAAACATACACACATACATAGCCTCTTAGATGAATGCGTTATTGTGGTAAGTATCTAAGAGGAGTGTTGCTAACTTGACAACTCGAGGCAATAATGAAACCTAAAGAGCTAGTGGTGGCATATGAGGAGGTAGTGGTGGTAGCCAATTTTCTTCAATCAAGGAAGCAAACATGTTCTTATTAGCTACCTATGAAAACACTTATTTGCATAAGTAAATTTAAATAAAAGAGGTGTAATATAAAATATTGCACCATCATTAGTCAACATCACTCCATGAGACAAATAAGATCACATGACTTAATCCATGGGCCTCTTGTCAAGTTAACACTCCCTCAAGAATCACAACCACAACTGTCATGAAGATCATATGTGAGAAATAATTCATTCTTAACAAATCAAAGTTTGACCTCTTAAGTTGACTAGTACAAAAAGGAAAACCCTAAGCTACCACAAATAGAGGAGGGTGGAGAAAAAGAGATTTAGGAGTGGTTGTAAAGCACCCAAGAAAAGTTTAGACTAGATACTAAGATAGCCACTATATTAGCACATGACAAATTGGAAGAGGAACAAAACAAAATGAGGTAAAAGACAAGAAGGCTAGAGAAACTATTGTTCAATAAGAGAAAGCCATAGAAGCTACCACACAAAAGGATAAAGAAGCTAATGTAATAGCCACATAGAAGGAAGAAATGTTCTTCAAAAAAACTATAGCATAAAAATGAAAGCAGATTATGATGACCACTCAATAAGAGACTTCATGAGAGCTAATTGAAAAGATCCACACCTTCTTGGCCCAACAAAGACAAAAATTTCCTATCCTCTTAGTAGCCCCTAGTAACCTTCAACCATTGAATAAGGGATAGCAATTTGACTTACATAAACAAAATCCCATTCAAAAATAGACCTTGGGGAATGCTCTTCAATATAGTGCTCAACTAGACTAGATGAACCCCTATGTGGAGAATGAAGAGATGATCAATCTCTTAATCAACAAAATTAGTAAATTTAGACCCTAATATGAACTAGATCCTATATTAATTGTTGAATTCTATCTCAATCATTTGACACAAACTTTATTGGCATGCATGTAAATTATGGCCAAGAAATAGCAAAAGATTTGAGCAAGTGTAGTATGGGAATATAAGGAAACTCTTTTAAAAATAATGTGCACTAAGATTAAGAGATAATAAATGTCTATCTAGGGTAGATAAGTAGTTAGAATTAGCACATGACAATACAAAAACATATTTCTCCTACATACTTAGTTGGCCAACAACTATGTAAAATCTCTAAAGAATGAAATCAATAATATTGAGGTACACCTCCTAGTTAAATAAACTTTGAACAACATACAAATGGATCCAAATGGTACAAAGAGGAATAAATTATTGTAGCATATTATGGACTTGTTAATATAGCATAAAAAGGAAAGTAGATTATGATGACCACTCAATAAGAGACTTCATGAGAGCTAATTGAGAAGATCCACACCTTCTTGGCCCAACAAAGACAACAATTGCATATCCTCTTAGTAGCCCCTAGTAACATTAAACCATTGAATAAGGGATAGCAAGTTGACTTGCATAAAGCAAATCCCATTCAAAAATAGACCTTGGGGAATGCTCTTTAATATAGTGCTCAACTAGACTAGATGAACCCCTATATGTAGAATGAATGATCAATCTCTTAATCAACAAAATTAGTAAATTTAGACCCTAATATGAACTAGATCCTATATTAATTGTGGAATTCTATCTCAAGCATTTGACACAAACTTTATTGGCATGCATGGAAATTATGGCCAAGAAATAGCAAAAACTTTGACCAAGTGTAGTATGGGAATATAAGGAAACTCTTTTAAAATGATGTGCACTAAGATTAAGAGAGAATAAATGTCTATCTAGAGTAGATAAGTAGTTAGAATTAGCACATGACAATATAAAAACATATTTCTCCTACATACTTAGTTGGCCAACAACTATGTAAAATCTCTAAAGAATGAAATCAATAATATTGAGGTTCAACTCCTAGTTAAATAAACTTTGAAAAACATACAAATGGATCCAAATGGTACAAAGAGGAATAAATTATTGTAGCTTATTATGGACTTGTTACTATAGCATAAAAAGGAAAGTAGATTATGATGACCACTCAATAAGAGACTTCATGAGAGCTAATTAAGAAGATCCACACCTTCTCGACCTAACAAAGACAACAATCACCTATACTCTTAGTAGCCCTAGTAACCTTCAACCATTGAATAAGGGATAGCAAGTTGACTTACATAAACCAAATCCCATTCAAAAATAGACCTTGGGGAATGCTCTTCAATATAGTGCTCAACTAGACTAGATGAACCCCTATGTGTAGAATGAAGAGATGATCAATCTCTTAATCAATAAAATTAGTAAATTTAGACCCTAATATGAACTAGATGCTATATTAATTGTGGAATTCTATCTCAATAATTTGACACAAACTTTATTAGTATGCATGGTGTTAGGAATTGCATGCAGAAGATATCAATTAAATGAAAATAAAGATTAACTAGAGGAATGAAAACACATAGAAATAATAACATCAAGAGACAATTTTTAACGTGGTTCACCCAAACTCAGGCTGCATCCACCAATAGAGAGTCTAATATTATTATCTAGCAAATCAAACCGATTACAACCAGCAATCCTTGCAACTCAATATCGCTGCAAAATGCTACAATACAATGTGAACAGATACCCCAACCGTTAGCCATTTTTTATCAATACTTATGTCAGTTATAAAATAGGAGATTTTTATGTTAGCCAATAGAAAAATAACTCCTGACACCTTTATAAAATAATAAAATTTGATTGAGGTTTCAAAGGAGCTACCCCTTGACCCCGCAAGGGGTACTACCCCTTAACCCTGTCTTGGGGACGCTGCCCCCAAACCCCCATTAAATAATTTGGGGGGGAACTGCGTCAATAAAAGTGGGAAAAATTTAACCTCTGAGTCTAATTAGGCTCCATATAACAACAATCTCCCACTTGGAAACTAATCAGACTCCACAAAATATCATCTCCCACTTAGAGACTGATCATAACACCACTGACCCTGTAGCTCCCACTAGAAATAAACACCCTGGACCCTATTGTTCTAATTTTATTGTTTTCAATCTTAAAGACCAATAGAAGCTGAAGAGGAGCTCAGTTTCTCGCTTGTCACTACCTTCGTAAACATATCTGTTGGATTTTCATCTATATGTATCATTTTTAGCCGTAACTATCCATCATCCAACACCAACCAAATGAAGTGATACCTTAGCTACATGTGTTTGGTCTTTGAATGTAAGGTAGAATTCTTTGCAAGATGTATGGCACTCTGACTATCTGTAAACAAATAATTGTTAGCCTATTGTTTGCCCAATTCTTCCATGAAAGATTGTAGCCATATCATCTCCTTGCTTGCCTCTATTGTAGCTACATACTCTACATCTGTGGTGGATAAATCAACCACCTTTTGCAACCTAGAGATCCAACTCACCATTGTCCCACCTACAATAAAGACATAACCTGTAGTACTCCACTGGGTATCAATATCTCCTGCCAAATATGAGTCCACATAGCCTGCTAAATCAGTATTAGATCCCTCAAAACATAAATATTTATTGGATGTACCTCTCAAATATTTGAGAATCCATTTTACCGCATTCCAATGCTCCAATCTGAGATTACTCATACACTTGCTTACAACTCCTACAACATATGCAATATCTGGTCTTGTGCATACCATGGCATACATTAAGCTTCATACAGCTTAAGCATATGGTACCTTAGACATTTTTTCTTCCTCCTCTTGTGTCTTAAGACACATCTCCTTAGTCAATTTCAAATGACTAGGCAAAGGTGTGCTGACAACTTTTGCATTCTTCATATGGAATCTCTGCAACACCTTTTCAACATAATCAGCCTAAGATAGAGTCAATTTTCTATTCTTCCTATCTCTGCAAATTTTCATACCAAGGATTTGTTTTTCTGCCCCCAAATCCTTCATAGTAAATGATTGTGCTAACTACTATTTTAAATCTCTTATGTGATCCATGTTAGACACTGCTACAAGCATGTCATCAACATATAAACATAAAATAATGTAGCCATCAGTATCCAACCTATTAAAATAAACACAATGGTCAGAATTACACCAGATGTAGCCTTTCTCGGCCATAAAACTATCAAATTTCAAATACCATTGCCGAGGTGCTTGTTTTAAGCTATATAAACTCTTCTTCAATTTGCATACTAATTTCTCCTTACCTTTGACCTCAAATACCTATGGTTGTTCCATATATATCTCATCCTCCAAATCAGCATGGAGAAAGGTAGTTTTCACATCTAGCTATTCCAAATGTAAATCTTCAGCAGCCACAATACTTAAAGCAGTACGAATAGAAGTCATCTTAATAACCAAAGAAAAAATCTCATCAAAATCAATATCTTTTTTCTGTGAAAATATTTTTACAACTAACCTAGCTTTTAATATTTACTTACCTCCAGCTTCCTCTTTCAACCTATAAACCCTTTTACATGTAGACAACTTACATAATTCCCAAGTCTGAATTTTTAGCAAGAAGTTCATTTCTTCTTTCATTGCAAACTCCCACGGAACCTTTATATCCACCTGCATAGCTTCATCATACCCTTCCAGTTCACCAACATCTGTTAACAAAATAGAATGCAAAGAGGGACAAAAACCTTTCAGGAGGTCTACTTAGCTTTGTTGACCATCTAACATTCACTAGAGTTTGTGGTATTTCTTGTTGCTATTGCAATGCATGAGGAACCACTAGAACATCACTATTTGAAGTATCATCTAGTACCACATGATTCTTTTCTTTCTTGTCATGCTGCTACAACTAATCTTTGTACAACACCTTCTCATTGAATACAACATCCCTGCTTCTCACAATTTTTAGATTTTCAACATCCCAAAGCCTATAACCAAATTCATCAATGCCATATCCAACAAAGATACACTTTTTTTATTTTGCATCCAACTCGGTTCGATTTTCAAAATCTATATGTGCAAATGCTTCAGATCCGAAGGTTTTGAGAAAAGAATAACTCACCTTACCTGTCCATGCTTCCTCTGGAATACCATAGCCCAAAGGAACTAAAGGACCTCTATTAATTAAATATATAGTGGTATTGACAGCTTCTACCCACATGTTTAAAGGCATCCCAACATGCAATCTCATGCTCCTTGCACACTCCATTATTGTCCTATTCATGGACTCAACCACTCCATTTTCTTGTGGAGTCCCTGGAATCAATTTATGCCTACAAATTCCATTAAAGGAACAATAATCCTCAAATTCTTTGCTGCAATACTCACCACCATTATCAGATCTAAGACATTTTAATCTTTTACCCGTCTCATTTTCAACCAAGTTTCTCCATTTCTTAAATGTTTCAAATACATCAGATTTCTACCTAAGGAAATAAATCCAAACCTTCCTAGTTGCATCATCTATGAATGTAACATAATACTGAGAGCCACTAAGAGAAGATACTTGAGCCAGTCCCCATACATTTGTATGCACAAGCTCCAACTTTTCATCTTTCTTTTGCTTCCCATCCTTGAGAAAACTAACTCTTTTTTGTTTGACATACACATAACTTTCACAAAAATCCATATTAATACATTTCAGACCTAGTAAAAATTTCTTAGAATGAAGTACCTTCATACATTTTTCACTCATATGCCCAAGTCTGTTATGTCACAGTGTTGTCTTGGAACTTGCAGTAACTATTTCAGTCTCTTCCTGTGAACCCGTAGCAACTACTCCTAAACCAGTTTATTTTTTTCTACAACAACTAAAGTAGAAGGAACAGTATGACCTATACAAAAATATAAGGTGCCTACTTTCACACCTTTTGCTAGTATTAAGGTACCTCTTAAAACTTTCCAATTTTTATCATTAAAAGTAACTATGCAACCTTCATCACCTAGTTGCGTTGCTGAAATTAAATTCCTACTTAACCTTGGAACGTGTCTTACCTCTTGTAGTAGCCAATGATTCCCATTCTGTAACTTAATCTTAATTTGTCCCTTTCCAACAATCTGACAGGGTTCGTTATCTCCCAAATAAACTAGTCCAAAATCCCCTTAGACATAATCAAGAAAATAATTTCTATGGGGTGTAGCATGAAATAAGGCCCCTAAATCTAAACCCATGAATCATCAACATTATTTGGGGAAAGAATCAAAGCATCATCTTCAGATTTATTACTTACCGCATTTTCCTCCTTATTGCCTTCTTGTTTGTCTCCTTCTTTATTCTTCTGAGACCAACAATCTTTCTTCAGATGACCTAGTTTCCCATAGTACCAGCAATCCTTCTATCCTTTGGATTGGGACCTCTTGTCCTTTGATTTTCCTCATGACTTCCCATGACCTCCAAAACCTTTTCCTCTCTCCTTTGATCTACCCCTACTTTTTGCATTCAAAACACTACCTGATATGGACCCTCCTGAGCTTTTCCATCGCATTTCCTCATTGAGGATAACACCAACAACATCATCAAATTTTAAAGTATTTGAACTAGAGACAGAGTTACTTACAACCATTACCAAGCTATTAGCCCTCACGTCTTCATCAAATTTCACTTTTACAAAAGTTAACTGACTGGTAATCATATTAAACTCATTTAGATGATCTGTTATAGATCCACCTTCAATCATTTTCAGATTAAACAAATGCTTCATGAGAAATACCTTATTTGAGGTTGAGGGTTTTTCATACAATTTAGCCAAAGCTTTCATCATTTTATTTGTTGTCTTTGCTTCTATTATATTGAATGCCACATATGGTGCTAGGCATAACTGAATTGTTCTCAGTGCCTTTCTGTCTATAAGTTCCCAATCCTCATCAGTAATTACTACTAGTTTCTTGGCTATTCCTTCCAATGGACTCCATAAATCCTTCTGATAGAGATAATCCTCCATTTGCATCTTCCATTATTGATAGTTCTATTGGCAAGAGACAATTTTAGGCATGTCAGGTGTTGTCATTGATGGCAACTAAATCTATCTTACACATCCGCATTGCATCATTTGATCATACCGAAAGTCAGATTATAGATTTGTCTAAGTCTAGATAGACAAGAACAAAGCATATGATAGGGTTCAACATTTTGGTCTGCATTTCTCCACTGGTAATCATATTGTGTTGTGGATCTGAGGGAAGGTTAAGGGATGTCAGAGCTACCTAAATCCAAAGATTTAGCCTCCAGTGATGAAGGGATTGAAAGTTACAAGTATCTGAGTATCAGGTTGTGGTTAGACAATTCAGTCTAGTAAAGAACATGCTGACTTGGTGTTTGATCCCTGTGCGAATTAAGAGAAGTGGTTGGATGAGTAATTTATGAGATCCAGTGGTATTATCCGACATGTGTGATGACTTGAATACATAGGTTTTGTTTTGCATTGTTGTTTGTGCATGGATTCAACTGACAGAACAATGTTCTTGAAAAAGTTTCTTAGTTTTCTTGAGGCCGACTACAATTGATAAAATTTCATGTTGTGGATATATATAATCGATTGGTTTGAGCATTTTGAAGTGTGGTTGTGGGAATAGGAGGTGAGAAGTGTGAAGTGTGGTAGTAACAAGTGTGAAGCAAAGAGATCTAAGGTTTGGATCATGGTAAAATAGTGAAACAGACCAGTGAGAAATGAAGTGTGTGAAGTCTGTATATTAAGCCTAACTGGAACTGTAATCTTGCATTGTTAGATGCTATTCTTCAATTCAAATATTTCAGTGAACTCTTGTAATTTATCTTGTAGGCAGTGAGCCTCCCTTGAGCAGTGAGCTCTGGGCGGTGTGCCCGAAGGCATGTGCCTTCCCATTTGTAATAATTTTAATAGAGTATAAAATCTTGTGAGTTAACCCCCACCGTGGTTTTTCCATTAACCGGGTTTCCACATAAAAATCTTGGTGTTCATGTGTGATGATCTTGTTGTTGCTGTTCTTATGTTATTATTCCTTTCTTTTGAATGTATATGGTAAATATATAAAGGAACATAATAATAAGTTTTGCAGAACACTGATTCACCCTCCCTCTCAGTGTTCCTTAATTTCAACAATTGGCATCAGATCCTGGTTCCTTGGAAGAAGTTTAGCAGCTTAAGGAAGATCTAGGAAGTTATTTCAGTGGGTTCATTCAGGTATTCTGATGGTATCAATGAACAACTTCAAGTTTCTTTAGAAGATCTTGATCAATCCAGAGCGGAAGTCAAAGAATTGAAAGAGAACCTTAAAGATTCTGTGGATTTCATTTAAACTTTAAAAGGGCAACTGAGAAAATGTATAGAAAAGAGGAAGGAGCTACTTCAGCAGTTAACAAATCAGAATGAAGACAATGACATGGATGAGGCTCTAAAGGAGAAGAAAAAGGAATGTGAGAAGCTGGCAAAATAAGTTGTTGTCCTAAAACATGAGATGGAATCTGGGGTGATGAGACTAACCAAGGAAATCAAGGAAAGGAAGAAGACTAAGGAAAACTTGAATCAGTCTCTAAAAAAAAGAACATAAGAGTGCTGCAGATTGGATAGAACAATTGGTCATCTAGAATTTGATCGACAAGAAACTAGGTATAATGAGGAACAACTTGAAAGGCAAATTGTCATTCTCAAGCATGACCTAGAAGTTGCAAATGAATACAAAGAGAAGTTCAAGATAAGCTCAGCTAAACTTGAGGTGCTGCTTGATAGTCAGAAGAAGGTAGATGATAAGCATGGTCTAGGATATGAGAAAGGTGAAAGCTCTGGATCCAGTCAAAGAAATCCTAAAGCAAGAAATCAAAGAAGGAATCCTAGAAGGCCTCTGATAAGACAACCTAATGCTCAAAGATATCCATCTTTCAATGGAAATTGTTTTAATTGCAATAAATTTGGTCATAGATCTACTCAATGTACAAGTAGACTGAATCAAAGTGGTCCATCCTTCTCTGGCCAATGCTTCAATTGTAAAAGGTATGGTCATAGATCCAATGAATGCAGAAGTATGATGATGATTAACTCTAATAACAAAGGAAATGTCAATTCTTTCAATGGAAAATATTTTGCATGTAATAGATTTGGACACATGGCCAATCAGTGCAAATCAATAGGAAATCAAGTAAATGAGCAAAGAAATGTTGTGTGCTTTAATTGCAATAGATCCGGTCATATAGCAAGATTCTGCAAAAGAAGGAATGATTATAGAAAAGGTCCAGTAAATAGAAACTAGAATATGCAGAGACAAGATAAAGGCAAGGGAAAAGTAGACGTGAATGAGATTTAGAATAAAATGAACAAGACATGGGTAAAGAAAGGTGAAATGAATAATGGTGATGGGTCCGCACTGGAATCCGGTGCTGATAATTCCTCTGGGAATTGAAATTGGAGCTCTGGCTCAGGGGGAGCTACGTTGAAAATCTAATTCCTCCTGCCAATAAGTGGGTGCCTGAATCTGGCATGATGAGAGAAGATAGAATGGCCCATTGTAGATCATGTGAAGGAATTTATGGAAAAAAAAAAAGGTTGATGTGGCAAATTGTGAAGCAATCTATGAGAAACTGTATCAAGAAACATGGTATCCAGAAGAGTTAGGGCAAAAGCATTTATTATATCAAAAAGTAGGTGTGTGGAGATTAAAAGGAAACTCAAGTGACTTCAAAATCACTTTGCATCCAAGAAGAAAGAAGAAAGGCGAGCTCTGTACGAAGGATTTCAAGAGATTGAAGTGCAAAGAAGATTTCCAAGCAAAAACCCTAACTGGCGAAACAAGATATTCTCTGTAAAGCTTTCTAAATCTGTAATTTCTGAATATAGCTACTTTTTTTGTTGTTGATGTCACTGAAAGGCCCTGACCTAAATTTAAAAAGCATCCACACAAATCTGTAGAGGTTGATCTGTTAAGTGCTTTCTCTAATGTTCTACATGGAGTGTTGCACGTAGAAGATATTCGGACCTACATTCATGCTAGCATAGATGAGTTTGGGGATTCAAAGTTACTAGATTTATTTAAGAATCAACTGAGGGGTGAGATTTATGGTCTTAAACCTGATTATAAGGTGCTGCAAGACAAACATTTCATTCAAATTATAGGGTTCCCATCCTTCGATGAGGATGAGTGGGTCTGGGGTGTACTGAGTTAGATGCATGATGAATTTATGTGGTTGAAGAAACCTTTTAAGATCACAAAGGATGCCATCAAGGCTATAATAGGATTGAACTCATCTAGTGGACTGTCAATGCTAAAATCAGTGAAGAACCAGACTATAACTGAAACTACCAGTTCAAAGTTTGATAAGAGGGCAATGACAATAGATGATATAAGTGATCTGAATGTCAAATTTTCTCTATGGTGATTGGGTATAAGATATACCACTCTAGCAGGGAAAACTTAGTGTCTGGTACAACCATTTATGCTCCTTATTAGATGTTAAGAGAAAATGCTGACTATGACCTGTGTGAGCTTCTAAAAAACTAGCTAATGGAGAACATGAACAAGATCAAGAAGGATAAGAAGAACACATTCAAGTATGGTACATTGGTCTTTTGCTTGTTCTTTTATTCCATGAATGAGTTTCTCGGGATGAAAAGCATGTGTTGGACCGGTGACAAGCATGTTGCCATACAAATAAGAGAGCACTTGCACAATATTGGTGACTCCAATGCCCAAAAGACTACTCTTTGGGGATATTTCAAGAATGTTTAGAATATGATGAAATCAAGGGAAAGAATCCCTAAGTCTGTGGTGGAAAAGTACAAGGATACAATCTATTTCATGGTAGAAATAGATCAATGCTTGATGGAAGCAGTTGAACCAAGGACTATATGGATCATGCCCATGGGGTATGAAGTTGATGATCGAATACTGGATATGTATGTTCAA
Organism: Cunninghamia lanceolata; assembly: GCA_027924645.1. NCBI lineage: Eukaryota > Viridiplantae > Streptophyta > Pinopsida > Cupressales > Cupressaceae > Cunninghamia > Cunninghamia lanceolata. The sequence goes on from BSBN01000854.1 coordinate 14,907,131, forward strand.
CACCTTCTGAGCAAACCAAAAGACACCTCAGTTGAGAGATTTGGTACATATGATGAGCTCAATTGGAAACTGCATGTCGAACTTCAAAGATCTAAATCTAAGAGAAAGATCCAAAGGCAAGTTGAAATGTATGCAAAAAGTATTGGAATAACTAAAGAAGTTGTGAGACAAAATAGGGAAAGGATAGAGAAAGATAAGAAGGAGAAGTAGGACAGCGAACAGGGAAGTGTTCCAGTAGAATTCCCTTCTAAATCAAGGACTACTAGGAGTTTTGGTACAACCTCTGGTGCATCACCTTCTCCTATTGCAGAGAAATTCAAAGAAAAACCTACCGGTAAGAAAGGAAAAAAAACAAAAGTAATGGGCAAAAGGTCATATGTTAGTGTGAAGGAGGATGAAGAAGAAATGGATTCAGATGATGAGGTTAAAGATTTGAAGGCCTCGGGGCAATAAGGTTGCTAAAGTATCTAAGGAGAAGCCTTCTGGAAGCATAAAGTCAAAGAAAGTAGAAGCATCAAGGGTTGTCCAAGACAAGCCCTCCAGAAGTGTAAAGGTGAGTAAAAGACAAAAGACTAAGACTCATGTTGAAAAATCTACCTTGTCAATTGAAGATATTGTGAATGATGTAACTGTTCATGGGAATTTGAAGCCCATAACATAATATTATGATAGATTTGATGATGTTAACAAGAAAATCTTGGAGGATTCTATTGTTAAGTACTTGAACACATTTAAAAGAGCACTTGTGGAAATTTTGTTAGAAATTCCTAAGAGTCTAGATAAGTAACATTTTGGAGATGAGAAAAGAAGTTGCCAAAGCAAAGGATTTGGAGGTAAGGAAACATGTGTTGTCCAGTAATCTCTAGAAAGGAATTAGATAAAATTTTCAAAGAAGTTAAAAATGAGTTCATAAGCAAACTTAGAATGAATAAGCTGATGATTGGAGACATTGATGAAGTTGTCAAAGAAACAAAATAAATTTTAAGAAAGCCCTGGACAAGAACAAGTTTTATGTGGTCACTGAAGAACCTGTTGATGATGATACATCCACTCCAGATGATGAAGAGTTGCAGAAAAATGAGCAACAAGTTAAGGTAGATGATTTCTCTATTCCAGAAGAAGAAATATTGAATAAAGGAGATGAAGATATGATGAAGCAAGATAATGTTGATTGTGCAGAGGATATTCAAATTCCTCCGAACCAATCTGGTAAAGAAAATACAGAGATGAATATGGAAATGAATGCTCCTACTAAAGGTGATTTTAAGAATAATAAAGAGTAGAAAGCAGAAGTCAAGGATAAGGAAGATCAAGAAAAAGAAACTGATGATGGAATTGATTCCTCCATTCCAGATGTTGAGGAATTTGATAATGTTGCTGCTAAGGATACACAAAATCCTCCAGTAAAGAATGCAGAATGCATTTCTGATAAAGATAAAAGGGAGGATGCCTCTGCTAATGATGTAGAGAAAAAGAATGAAAATGATAAGCAAGACAATGTAGTTGACTCCGAAAAGGGAGAAGATGCAGGCCCTAAAGAGCATAAAACTGAAACATCATATTGGGCAAGAGACACTGCAGAAGCAGTGAAAGAAATTTTGGAGAAGGATAAACAAGTTATAGAAGATTCTGATATAATATAAGGTCTAATTAATTTTGATACTCTATCACCAGTACAAAAGATGAAGTTGGCCTCTTTTACTCAAGCTAAGGCCAGAGAGGAAATCTTGAAGTACCATATAGAAGACAGTGAGTTGCTTGGTCTTGCATCCAGAATTTTAATGAAAATCATGCCTACATTTCAGAAGGATTCATCAGCATCCCCCTCTGGTCAGTTGAAGAGTCTGATAAACTCTATAAGTACTCATTTTGAAACTTTTCAGAAGTCAGCAGAAGTTAAAGTCTGAAATGAATTTAATGAGAAGAGGTTTGTTGAATTAAAGAGAATAATTAGTTATGATATATCAGTTCTAGATATTAGTGTAAAGAGTATTCAAAATACCCTCACTGAAGGAGGAGATGTGTATAAATTTTGTTTATTTTGTCCAAAAGTTGTAGAGGATATTAAGATAAAAATAAAGGAGTCCAAGCAAAAATTGTCAAATGTATCTCAATCCTTTGATCCTTTGACAGTATTTGTGGCAAGTCAAGAATGTCAAGTAATTAGCTTGATTGATGAAATAAAGAAATTGGTGAAAGAAAAAGAAAACATTGAGGCAAGGATGTGTGAACTCTAGGGACTGATTTCCCCTAAGTTAGAAATAATGTTCAATGCTTTGATAGAAGCTCAAGCTACTTCTCTAACAAGTGATCCCACTGATCTATAGAAGCCATAATCACAGGCATTTTTATTCAGTGGTCATATTTTAGTTTTGAATAGCATGAAGACAAGTTGGGACAGTGAATTGGCACTACTGAAAAACATTTTTGGTGATGTGTTTAAGTTTATATAGATAAGACATAAGGATTGCTTGTATATATATGCCCATGTACATAGAGTTTTTGTGAGAATTTTGGTATACGAATCTCAGCCTTTGCCATTGATGTCAAAGGGGGAGTGAAAAGCAGTGAAAACTGAGGAATTCATCTAAGGGGGGTCAATGGAAATCACAAGTGTACATAGTAAGGGGGAGTTGTTCTAAAACTTAGTCATTTTTCACTAAGTGTTGCCATCAATGCCAAAGGGGGAGATTGTTGGAAAGAGACACTGCTAGGCATGCCAAGTGTTGTCATTGATGGTAACTAAATCTATATTACACATCTACATTGCATCATTTGATCATACTAGAAGTTAGATTACAGATTTGTCTAAGTCCGGATAGACAGGAATAGGGCATATGACAGGGTTCAGCATTTTGGTCCACATTTCTCCACAGGTAATCATATTATGCTGTGGATCTGAGGAATGTTAAGAGATGTCAGAGATACCTAAATCTAAAGATTTAGCTTTCGGTGATGAAGGGATTGAAAGTTACAAGCATCTAAGTATCAGGTTTTGGTTAGACAATTCAGTCTGGTAAAGAACAGGCCAAATTGGTGTTTGATCCTTGTGTGGATTAAGGGAAGTGGTTGGGTGAGTAATTTATGAGATCCAGTGGTATTGGCCGACATGTGTGATGACTTGAATACACAGGTTTTGGTCTGCATTGATGTTTGTGCATGAATTTAGCTAATAGAATAGTGTTCTTGAAAAAGTTTCTTAGTTTTCTTGAGGCCGACTACAGTTGACAAAATTTTATTTTGCAGATATATATAATCGATTGGTTCAAGCATTTTGAAGTGTAGTTGTGGGAATAGTAGGTGAGAAGTACGAAGTGTGGCAACAACAAGTGTGAAGCAAAGAGATCTAAGGTTCAGATCATGGCAAAATAGTGAAACAGAGTAGTGAGAGATGAAGTGTGTGAAGTCAGTATATTGAGCCTAACCGAAACTATAATCTTGTATTGTTAAATGCTATTCTTCAGTTCAAATATTTTAGTGAACTCTTGTAATTGATCTTGTAGGCAGTGAGCCTCCCTTGAGTAGTGAGCTCTGGGTAGTGTGCCTGAAGGCATGTGCCTTCCCATTTGTAGTACTTTCAATAGAGTATAAAATCTTGTGGGTTAACCCCAACCGTGGTTTTTCCCTTATCCGGGTTTCCACATAAAAATCCTAGTGTTCATATATGTGATGATCTTGTTGTTGTTGTTCTTATGTCCTTATTTCTTTCTTTTGAATGTATATGGTAAATATATAAAGGAACATAATAATAAGTTTTAAAGAACACTGATTCACCCCCCTCTCAGTGTTCCTTAATTTCAACAAGTTCTACCCATTGAATTTATCTACCTTCAATTTACCCTCATCTGCCATTTCTCCCACTTAATTGTGAGACTCCCACTCAACTGTGAGACTTTCCTGTAGACGATAATCAAACACAACCCACTCTGATACCGCTTGTTAGGATTTGCATGTAGAAGATATCAATTAAATGCAAATAAAGATTAACCACAGGAATGAAAATACACAGAAATAATAACAACGAGAGAAAATTTTAACGTGGTTCACCAAAACTTGGACTACATCCACTAATAGAGAGTCCAATATTATTATCCAGCAAATCAAAACAATTACAACCAGCAATCCTTTCAACTCAATACCACTGCAAAATGCTACAATACAATGTTAACTAAAACCCTAACCCTTAGCCATTTTTATCAAGACTTATGTTAGTTCTAAAATAGGGTTTTTTTAATGTCGACCAATAGAAAAATGACTCCCAACACCTTTATAAAATAATAAAAGTCATTTGAGGTTTCAGTGGTGCTGCCCCTGGACCCCACAAGGGTCACTGTCCCCAAACCCCTGTTAAATAATTTGGGGGGAAACCATGTCGATAAAAGTGGGGAAAATTTAACCTCTAAGTCTGATTAGGCTCCATATAACAACAATTAGAAATTATGGCCAAGAAATAGCAAAAACTTTGACCAAGTGTAGTATGGGAATTGTTATCAGTCAGTTTTGCACCCTTACATGTGGCTGTGAAACCTTCGCAAACTGGAGTAACATGGGACTAATCTCTAAGTGTGGGACTTTGCTAAATGAGATCAGACCTCCGGAGAAAGCCAGCTTCCTTGTCTAGCTATCACTTGAAACTGCTGAATTTTGAGGGAAAAGGGAGAGAGAATGCTTGTAATGAAAATAAGTAAAAGCTTGAAAACATCAAAGGGTGATACACCAGATAGATTTAAAGAAACTTCCACAGAATTGAAGGATACACAATACAATCAGAATATGGCAAGTAGGCATACACAGGTTAGATGACTCTAGCAGAGGTGAGAAGCAATATGATTGAGAGGAATAAAACATTCACAGATAAACCATATGCAGATTCACACAGAACCAAAAAAAACTCAATAAAGAGGTGAAATTAACTTGCATATATTTGACAGAAAGGCAAGGTTACAGTATATGAAAACCCTATTTGGAAATAGAAAAAGCCTGTATGCTAAAAAGTTCCCACCTTATTTACAATATTTGAATGCATATATATAGCATTCCAAAACTATCCTAAGTCAGTTACAAAAAATCACTCAAAGAGTTGTCATAGAAAAAGATCTCCATCGATAACTGTCCAGCCGCATCAGTTATGGCGTTGAAATCTAGAACTGGGCGAATGGGGAGATTTTTTGGAGACTTGAATGCAAGCAGTTTACTCATTGTTCTGCAGTAGAAAAGATGAAAATATTTGGAAGAGGAAGGCGGGAAGATATTTCTGACCATCAATGCGAGCTGCATCATCTTTGTGCAGCAATGAATGCCCCAAAAATATCTCCATCTGTTGAAAGTCGTCGATGAAATGTCCAGTCGCCCAAAATATGCAATTCTAGATCTAAAAATTGAAAAATGATAAAACTCCTAAAAAAACCCTACCAAATGAAAGAGGGGACCAAAATATGCAACTTTGCCTCTTACAGCATGCCAAAATTTGCCAAAATGAAGGAGATATAGGCGGTCAAACTTTCGGTCAACTGCCTATATATATCGCTTTTGCATTTCTATGTATATCGATGCATCTTGGCGCCTGAATTAGCATTCAAATACTCATCCTGCAACTCCATCTACACATGCATGGCACTTTGCATATCGGCCCCTGTACATGCCTTGTATGTTCGAAATTGTATATACATACAATTTCCCCTTGTATATGCAGGCCCCACCTCTTTGAAAATGCCCAGCGTATAACTTTGTATCTGCTCCTTTGTATGTCTGAATATACAAGCCGCGGACCTCAAAACACCACTGAGTTGTGTTTCATTGTTCTGCTAGGTCCGGCTTGCATATTTTCTACTTGTACATTTCTTTATATATGCAAATATACAAACACCCATATACACAAGGCGGACTCCAAACTCTTATGTGCTGAAACTGATCCTTGATTCAAATCCACCTTGTATATGCAACACATCATTGACTTGTATATTGCTGATATACAAATTCCATATACGTACAAATCGGACCCCAACTAACCTTTAAGTATATTTGATTACCTGTCAGGTCCGGCTTGCATATTGGCTTGTATATTTGCTTTGTATATCACAACATACAAGCTACTGTTCATGTGACCCTTTGTATGTTAAAACATACAATCCTTCTTGTATATGCGTGGAACCCACCATTTGTATCTCCCCCTCTGAATATGCAAACATACAAGCCGCAGACCTGAAGCCTGAATGTGCCAGAATTGATTTTCACATCGGATCCATCTTGTATAACTCTTCTGCATCTTTGGCTTGTATATCGCAATATACAATTGCCATACACATACAAGCCACGGACTTAGCGCTGCATTCTACCAAACTGTACCTGTCTTGAAATCCGGCTTGTATGTGTCTTTTGTATGTCAAGACATACAAACACCTTTTATACAAGGTGGACCCGAGAGCCTTATAGAACCAATTGAAACTTCTATTCGGGTCCGGACTGTATATCGGCTTTGTATATTGGTTTGTATGTGCAAACATACAAGCCAGTATACAAAGCACTATTCATGTGATCCTTTGTATCTCCACTGGCGATACTATAGCAAATGCATATCTCTTTGTATATGCAGATATACAAACGCAATATACAAACCCTCTCACATACAAACAAGTATCTTTGATGGAATACACCCGCGATGCATATCTTTCAATTGTATATAGCCGATTGTATGTGCGAACATACAAAGCAATATACAAGCCCTTTTATGCATACAAGCACGGAATATTCTGAGGAATCTTCAATGTATACTTGCCTTGTACATTTAGCGAATGTATATTTGCTTGTATGTTTGAACATACAAGGCAAACATACAAGCTGCCACATGCAAAGATAGAATCTTTGAGGAATATTCCCTGAATGTATCTTATAGCTTATATGTTTCACTTGCATCTCCACTTGTATATCACCGATATACAAACCCGAAATATTCCCGGGAATCTGCGAAAGATTCCCAAAATGTATATGCATTTCCCTGGCCCGATATACATCAAAAAAATGTATATAACTTAATTTTTTCATTATTTCCTAAGGCCGATGGAGATTTTCAAGCCTGCCAAATGCATATTTGAACTGTATGTTTGACCAAACTTTGACCATGGATAACGTCTTCATTTGGCTGAATTTCAGGGTACTGTAAAAAGCAAACTACCTATTTTTTCAAGCTCTTTCCAATGGTAAGGTTTTTTTGGGCAATTTGGCACTTTTCATTTTTAGGCAACATTTTCCAAAGGCTTTTCAAGGAAAATAACAGGTTGACTGTTTGGCTCTGGTCAGAGGAAAAATTGGGTCAACAATTTGGTGACTTCTATGGGATGTTTGCCTGCTAAACAGTTAGATCAGTGGTCTATACATCTATTGGGCATAAAGTCACATAGAGACTAAAATATGGATATTTCTGACCTTAGCAAAACAAGATAGAAGTAATGAAGAACACTTGGAAGGCCAAACCAAAACAAAATGTTGAAAGCAAACTCTTTCAACTATGCTAGATAGCATTTAGGGAAAGCAAAAGCAGATCTAAACTAATGTGCAGCAGCACTTATTGAAAGCATAGACACCTAATTTACTGATTTACAAGGCACTTATACCTCAAAGCACCTCTTTAGGTGTATCCCATTGACTGGGATTGGCAGATTTTGTCCATCTATCTTTGATAACTGAAATGCATTGTGCTCCTTGCATTCAGTAATGAGAAATGGACCACTCCACATGTTGTCAAATTTGGAGTGCTTTCCAGGCCTGCTCTTCAATTCATCCCATTTGAGCACCATATCACCTTCTCTAAAGATCCTGGGAGTGACCTTTTGATCAAAACTTCTTTTGGTTTGTAGCTGATGATATTCCATAGTCTTCATAGCCTTGTCTCTGATTTCTTCAAGCTCCATGAGCTGAGCATATCTGACAGCCATGGGATCTTCTTCTTCAAACATTTCTAGCTGATTCATGATGTCTAGTGCTGGCAGTTCTACAGAGATAGGCAATCTTGCTTCCTTCCCATACACTAACATATATGGAGAGTTTCCAATGGACCTCTTAGGAGTTATTCTGTCTGCCCATAAGGCATATTTCAAATTAGTGTGCCAGGTCCTCTGGTTGTCCTCCATTGATCTTTTAATAATCCTTATGAGATTTTTGTTGGTAGACTCAACCAAACCATTACCCTGTGGGTAATAATTAGAAGAAGTATTCAGATAGATCCCATTTTTGATAGCCCAATTAGTTATCTTTAGGCCAACAAAGGCTAAAGCATTGTCAAAAATTATTGACTTGGGCACTCTAAATCTAGAAATCAAGTCATGATAAATATTTAAAATAACATTTTCATTTGATTCCTTTAGAGCTACTGCTTCAGTCCATCTTGTGAAAAAATCTGTAGCTGTAAGAATCCACTTGTGGCCTGCACTTGATGGTGGATTAATGGGTCCTACAAAGTCAACACCCCATCTCATGAAGGGTTGCTCTATTTGAATTGGTCGTAAAGGTAAGGCTGGCAGCCTCTCCTTTCCTACAAAAATGGCACACTTTACACATTTCCTTGCCCATGCATGGGCATCCTTAAATAGGCTAGGCCAGTAATAGCCAGCTCTCATTATCTTCCAGGTAGTAGTCTTCGGGGAAAAATGACCCCCTGCTGCTCCATCATGAAATTCATGTAGTACCTTGTCAGTCTGATCTTTATCAATGCACCTTAACAATACACCATTAAAGTCCTTTCTGAAAAGGATGCCATTTATTAAAACATATGGAACTGATTGCAGTTGTGATCAATGAAATCAAAATGAAAGATTAGAAATGTAAATCAAATGCAAAATACAAAATGATTATACCTTCATAATGACCCATAAATCCAAGAGGGAAGGAGTTGCACCCGATAGAGCTCCTTAGATTTTACCCATGATTAGAATGACTAATGTGGATTGTTCAAGTGCTCAACACAATGTAAATGAGATGGGGATTCGATAGATTAGATGGGATTAAGGCTAGATTTTGACATTAGGATGGTAGGATGAGGAGATTGTGGGGAGATTTTGGCAGAGGTTTGATGCATGAAGAGGTCTCTCGCAAAATGTCTTGGACAGGGTTTCATTTATAGATTTTTTGAGAGGAGGATGGAGGGTGAGGATTGAAATATGAGATCAAGGGCTATGAATAAAAGTGAATCTTTTATTCATTTTTGGGAAGAGGGGTGATAAATGATGTATGGGTGTGAAAGAATGTGAAATGAATTAAAAATTCATTTGGGGAATGGGAAATGAATTACGAATTCATTTTGGGGATAAGAGGTAATGAATGAGTATGGGCTTGTAAGGGAAGTAAATGTGATGTGTGACTTATTTCAATTTTTAATTTGGGGGATGTGGGGAAGGGTGCTAAACTAGATTTGACCACCCACATGAGAGGTTAGGACTAATTAAATAGAGGTTTTGCTTAATTGATCCTAGGGCTAGGATGAGGTAGGCTAGGGTAGGTTAGGGTAGGTCAATTAGTAGGCTAGATCAATTAGATAACCATGATTTATCTAATTGATAAGGATTAGGGAAAAGGAGAATTGAATCAAATAAATATTGGGAATATTTATTTGATTAATGAGGGATAGTGTTGTAATGTCTTAGTGATAAATTAAGTGGGTTAATTGATCACAAGGGATAGGTAAATGGTCAAGGTAGATAATGAGGGATAAATTAATTAAATAAAATGAATTTATTTAATTAATAGGAGGGATAATGAAGGTGTCGAGACATGGGAAATTGTTTTGCGAAGCAAGCCAATCTTAGGTGTCTACATTTGCCCCTCTTTGAGATGGTGCTGCGACTAAGTAACATCATTTCAAAGAAGTTAAAACATAGAGTTGGATTGGATAGAAAAAAGATTTTGGCTTAGAAGAATAGGGTAAGGTTTGGGGATAATTGGTAAGGGTGATGCCCCCTCGAGAGGATAGGTGGGTTGCAAGAACACGGTTGTGCTCTCGAAATGGATAGAAGAGATTGGTTGAAGTGGTTAGAGGATAAGTGGTGAGATGAAAGGATGATGGTGGTGGGAGATTGATTGGTGGATGATCATTGTGTTGAAAAATGATTTAGAGCAATCCCAGGTTTGATATAGCAAAGTGGATATGTTTTCACCAAGGTATAGAAGACCAGGGTGATGATGTTTATCCAACATTTTTACGGACTAGACACGTAAACAAAGGGATGATCCCATGCATGCCCAAGATAGTACAACCTTCTCCTGACGAGAGAAGGGGACTCATAGCATAAGTCCTTAGTACATAAAAGGTATGATGAACCTTAGATGCATAAGGAGATCAATATGCTAGAACCGACCCTATGATCAACAAGATATGAATACTAGCTTGGAGTAATGAAACCAACCCATAAGTACAGCAGACAAAAGTAAGACTATGCCCCATTCTAGATGTTTTCGCCACATACCATGATATAGTAAGATCAAGGTAGCTTTGATGTGATCTTCGAATAGGACAAAAGATAAAAATAAAAAATAAAAAGACCAACGAACCAAAAAAGTAACCATTGTATCTCTTGCCAAAATGGATAATGATTTGATAGATTCTGCCTATTGTAGGAAAGATATATCCTAAGGCAGGAATTGATTGATGATTGGATCATGATTAGTTGATGTTGCAAGATTGGCTCAAGATATGATGGTGACAAGTTGTGGTTGATGTTGATTTGATAGTTGATGATTTTTGTTAAGGGATGATGCTTTGATAGGTGATGTGGTGCTTGGATCTAGTGTAAGCTCAGCAAGTTGGATGGGTGCATCTTATGGACCTGAGTACTGGAAACTTCCTATGTATTCCAGACTGCCTACATACCCTGTATCCACGGGATCAAGGCACATTAAGATGTAGGTGATTATGATATGTAGTTCTGATTTGTGATGATGATGTGGGATGATGATAGATGTGATGATGTTGGAAGATGATGTGTTGGATGATTTTGAGGATTTTGAGGATGTTGGAAGATGATGAGATGTTGATGCAACAATGTTGATTTTGTGATGGATAAATTATTTTTGGATAAAAAACAAAAAGACCAACGAACCAAACAAGTAACCATTGTATCTCTTGCCAAAATGGATAAGGAAAGATATATCCTAAGGTAGGAATTGACTGATGATTGGATCATGATTAGTTGATGTTGCAAGATTGGCTCAAGATATGATGGTGACAAGTTGTGGTTGATGTTGATTTGATAGTTGATGATTTTTGTTAAGGGATGATGCTTTGATAGGTGATGTGGTGCTTGGATCTAGTGTAAGCTCAGCAGGTTGGATGGGTGCATCTTATGGACCTGAGTACTGGAAACTTCCTGTGTATTCCAGACTGCCTACATACCCTGTATCCACGGGATCAAGGCACATTAAGATGTAGGTGATTATGATATGTAGTTCTGATTTGTGATGATGATGTGGGATGATGATAGATGTGATGATGTTGGAAGATGATGTGTTGGATGATTTTGGTGATTTTAAGGATGTTGGAAGATGATGAGATGTTGATGCAACAATGTTGATTTTGTGATGGATAAATTATTTTTGGATAAAAAACAAAAAGACCAACGAACCAAACAAGTAACCATTGTATCTCTTGCCAAAATGGATAATGATTTGATAGATTCTGCCTATTGTAGGAAAGATATATCCTAAGGCAGGAATTGACTGATGATTGGATCATGATTAGTTGATGTTGCAAGATTGGCTCAAGATATGATGGTGACAAGTTGTGGTTGATGTTGATTTGATAGTTGATGATTTTTGTTAAGGGATGATGCTTTGATAGGTGATGTGGTGCTTGGATCTAGTGTAAGCTCAGCAGGTTGGATGGGTGCATCTTATGGACCTGAGTACTGGAAACTTCCTGTGTATTCCAGACTACCTACATACCCTGTATCCACGGGATCAAGGCACATTAAGATGTAGGTGATTATGATATGTAGTTCTGATTTGTGATGATGATGTGGGATGATGATAGATGTGATGATGTTGGAAGATGATGTGTTGGATGATTTTGGTGATTTTGAGGATGTTGGAAGATGATGAGATGTTGATGCAACAATGTTGATTTTGTGATGGATAAATTATTTTTGGAATTTTGTGTGTTTTCTATTATTTTTGGTATTTTTTATTTTTATTTTTTGTGATGTTTTTAGATTTTTTGATTTTGTGATGTTTTTAAATTTTTTGATTTTGTGATGTTTTTGGATTTTTTGATTTTGTGATGTTTTTGTATTTTTTGTTATGTTTTTGGATTTTTTGATTTTGGAAAAGGAATGATTTATTATGAGATGGTTGCATTAGATTTCATGTGGGTAACCTTGGCGCTAGATACCAATGACAAGGGAACACCAAGTTTAGGGGTGAAGGTGATGGGGTTGGATAAGGGGATTGGATAGCTAATTCATGATAGATGAATTTAGGATTTTCTCCAAGGGCTAGGTTGCAAGGAATCATATGCCCCAATGCTTAGGATTTTACATGATGGGTTCATGTTTGAATGGATGGACTTTACAATAGATGGATGGAGGATATACTTTTAAAAGGGAGTATGCTAAGAGGTTTCCAAAGCATGTTGTTGATATTTTGCCCCTTGTCTTCATCAAGATCTAAGGAGGAGGATATAGTGGATAGAATGGATGGGGAATGACAGGATGAATAGGGGATGGTAGATAGGAATATGATAAGATAAATAGGGGATAGTGGATAGGATATGCAAAATGATGTTATGGATGTGGATGATTAGATGGTGTTGTCCCCAAGTGTAGGGATACAAAATGGATGGAGAATGGATTACGCATGACGCCCACAAGGGGTTTTCATCAAGGTACTTGCCCAAGGTGCCACAAGGAGTGGTTTTCACCATTGGACGGATTTTTTCTCTTTACTATTTTCTTGAATTTTTTATTTTTTTGCTTTTTTGATGGAAGGGGGACTCTAGCATCTGTTTCCATAGCAAGGTGAAGATGGTCCCATGTTGGATAGAATTTTGGATGATGATTGCATAGATGTTGGTAGATAGGAGAAGATGGAATGAATGGTGGATAATGAATTATGATGTGGATTATGTGGATTTATGCAAAAGCATGGACCATGGGAATGTGATGAGGAAGATATGTAGGATAGTGAACTAAAGATGGAGAGATGGGGGTATGTGGGAATGTTAAGTGGTGGAGGGGAACCAAGACCAATGGTCACACACACCATGATGTATTTGGAAGCTTGTACTTTGGATGTGGAGTTGGGAGTAATGGGGATCAGGATGGGGCATTTTTGGATGGTTGATTTGGGGTTTTAGGGACCCAAATAGACTTAGGAATTATGGGATTTTTAGATGGGGAGCGAGATGTTTGGGATTTTACAGTAGATTGGGATGTGGATGCCTCATTAGAGTTGAGTGATCTTTGTTTGGGGACCCACACCATTTTTGTTTTTGCTTTTTCTTGTGATGGTGTGGGCTTTGATAGCCTTTTGGATTTTTCATTTTGATTGGAAGGGATAATATCTTTAGGCTTTTGTACTTTATGAGTTGAGGCATTCAAATTTTTGAATCCCATGGATTTGGGGGAAGATTCATGTTTGAAAGGTGTGTGCTTTTGTTGGTCTTGATTGGAAAATTTAGGGGGTTTGTGGGTGGAGGGGTAAAAAGTGGATTTATGGATAAATGACTGAGGGGATTTGAGGATGGGGATGTTAGGAGTTGGTAGGAGTGGAGGTAAAGTGGATTTGATAGGGATATTTGGAGTTGGAAGTAGTGGAGGTAAAGTGGATTTGATAGAGATATTTGGAGTTGGAAGTAGTGGAGGTAAATTTGATGGAGGGAGATGGATGGTCACATGCTTTTGCAAATGATAGGATGATGGAGGAGGGATAGCAACATATGCTTTGGGAGTGCAATGAGATGCACCATGTTTGGGAAATGCTGAATGGATTTTGCAGGATGTGTGGGTGGTATCAACATGTTCATTTTGTTTGTCTTGGGATGTATAGCCAAGCCCATGCAAGGATGGATGGAATGTGGTGTGGATGGGCTCCAAGATGCCTTGTTCATGAAGGCCTAAGCCTTTTCCTTGATAGTTCATATGTTGGAGCATGCGACATGCAATGGGATGTTGGGTGCTTTGGAAACAAGACGCGAGTCCATTATTTGTTGGAGAAAGATAGGTGGTGGATGGAAGTTGTTTGCCCCCTACAAGGGAGTCACCACGGATGAAAGTGCTTGTGCCAAGTGGATAAGGGGATGGATTTGGGATGGGATTGGTAGATGGAGGTGAAGGATACATGTGGGATGGTAAAGGGGTGGTAGAAGATGGTGTGAGATCAATAATTTGATCAATGGATGGGAGGGGATCAGGGATGGGATTAGATGGGATGGTTAGATCTTGATTAGGAGAAGGGGTTGATGTTTCAACATGCTTTGGATTTGATTCTTGACATGGCTCATGTGTTTGGATAGAAGTGGGAGTGACTTGGATAGATGTGGTGGGTGTTTAGATGGATGTGATAGGTGCTTAACTTATGTGTTCTTGAACATGGCTACATAATGGTTCTTGAGTTATGATAGGAGATTGTTCAAGAGGTTTGGTGGGTGTTGGATTGCATGAGGGTGTGCCAATGTGATCAATGAAATAAAAATGAAAGATTAGAAATGTAAATCAAATGCAAAATACAAAATGATTATACCTTCGTAATGACCCATAAATCCAAGAGGGAAGGAGTTGCACCCGATAGAGCTCCTCAGATTTTACCCATGATTAGAATGACTAATGTGGATTTCTCAAGTGCTCAACACAATGTAAATGAGATGGGGGTTCGATAGATTAGATGGGATTGAGGCTAGATTTTGACATTAGGATGGTAGGATGAGGAGATTGTGGAGAGATTTTGGGAGAGGTTTGATGCATGAAGAGGTCTCTCTCAAATGACTTGGAGTGGGTTTCATTTATAGATTTTTTTAAAGGAGGATTGAGGATGAGGATTGAAAGATGAGATCAAGGGATATGAATAAAAGTGAATCTTTATTCATTTTTAGGAAAGGGGGTGATAAATGAGGTATGGGTGTGAAAGAATGTGAAATGAATTAAAAATTCATTTGAGGAATCGGAAATGAATTAAGAATTCATTTTGGGGATAAGAGGTAATGAATAAGTATGGGCTTGTAAGGGAAGTAAATGTGGTGTGTGACTTATTTCAATTTTTAATTTGGGGGATGTGGGGAAGGGTGTTAAACTAGGTTTGACCACCCACATGAGAGGTTAGGACTAATTAAATAGAGGTTTTGCTTAATTGATCCTAGGACTAGGATGATGGAGACTAGGGTAGGTTAGGGTAGGTCAATTAGTAGGCTAGATCAATTAGATAACCATGATTTATCTAATTAATGAGGATTAGGGAAAAGGAGAATTGAACTAAATAAATATTGTGAATATTTATTTAATCAAATGAGGATAGTGTTGTAAGGTCTTAGTGATAAATTAAGTAAGTTAATTGATCACAAGGGATAGACAGATGGTTAGGGAAGATACCGAAAATTGATTTGCAGAGCAAGCCAATTTTAGGTGTCTATAGCAGTCTATAATATCTTCTCCTAGTTCTATCCAGACCCACTGGACATTTGCCAGTTTGCAAAAATTTAGTCATATCAGTAACCCAGCCTGTGCTCGCTACTGCTGCATTATCTTGAGGTGCATCCTCAATGGTAAAAAGTGTCTCATCCTCCTTGTTAGAATTGGTAGCGAGCTGCTCGCTGAGTCCTCTGCCTCTGACAAGCTTGGTTACTTGGATATCCACGTCATATTCCATGACCTTGGTGATCCAACCGGCTCTTTTCTCATTTATATCTTTGCTCAATAGGAACTCCTTCACACTTGGATGAGCCACCATCAAATGTATCTTGTTATTGGAAACAAGATGCCAAAATTTCTTGAGGCTCCTTATCACTGCAAGGACGTGCTTCTCAACAAAGCTATACTTCTGTTCATATTCTTGTAGCCCCTGACTGAAAAAAGTAATTGGCTGCTCAAAGCCACCACTCTGCTTCTGCACTAAAATCACAGAGATTGTATCTAGGCCGCCATAAGCATATAGGATAAAATCTTTGGAAAAGTCAGGATGCACCAAAGTTGGCGCAACTGACAATGCTTCTTTTATAGACTCAAAACTGAGTCTGGCCTCTTTTGTCCAATTAAAGACTATTCTTTTTCAACATGGATGTCAAAGGTTTCAAAAGGTTTGCGATATCAGGGATGAACCTTCGCAGAAAATTAATTTTGCCAATAAAACTTTGTAATCCCTTCTTATGACTCGGTAAGGGTAGCTCCAAAATGGCCCTTACTCTTTCAGCATCAATAGTAATTCCTTCTTTTGAGACAATGTGCCCTAACAGCTTGCCTTCATGGACAACAAAAATGCATTTGTTTGGATTAAGGGATATCCCAAACTCTTGGCATCTCTCAAAAACTTGCCTTAAGTGGGATAAATGCTTAGATGCATTCTTGGAAAAAATTGTTATATCATCTAAGTATACCAGCACCAGTTTGTATAGCAAACCCTTGAACACCATATCCATGGCTCTTTGAAAGGTTGAGCCAGCGTTAGAGAGACCAAAAGGCATCCTCCTGTAGGCCATGGTGCCCCACTTGGTAGTGAAAGCAGTTTTGAACTGATCCTCCTCCTTGACCAACACCTGATTGTAACCAGAAAATCTGTCAAGCAAAGAAAATCTCTCCGAGCTAGCCACTACTTGTAAAATCTGCTCCATTGATGGAAGTGGGTAGTGGTCTTTTAGGGAGGCTCTGTTTAGGTCCCTAAAATCAACGCACAGGCTGATTTCTCCATTCTTCTTCCTCACAGGGACAAGGTTTGAGACCCAAGAAGTATGCTTGATGGGAAAGATGATCTTTCCCTCAATTAGCTTAGTCAATTCTTTAATCATTAGGGGCTCTAGCTTTGGATTTAGGGGCCTCTGCCTCTACCTTATAAGCTTTGTACCTAGTTCCAATTCTATGGTGTGCTGGGCAATATGAGGATCAAATCCCTTTAGGTCTAAATAATCCCAAGCAAATACCTCCTTAAATTCCTGACAAAGAGCAATAAAAGCTCTCCTGTCCTCAGCTGAACATATTTTACCTATTCTGAGGAGTTTTGCCTTAAAATTTTCTAACTCCTCATAATGTTCCTCTTTTATTTGCATACCGGTCTTAGTCTTCTTCATCTGATCATCGGTGCCAAAAATAGACTCCAAAGTCACCAATCCCTTGGGCAGCTTGTTTGTCTTCAGCTGAATAATCTGATCATTGCCATACTGTTGTTTAAGTTTATCCTGATTCATCATGGAAAACTCATCTTCCTCTAACAGGAATCTCAGAATTTGTTCATCACTTTCAAAGACCTGCCAATGAACATTATTGTCAGGGATAGAGGGTCTGTCAACTATTTTTACATGAGGCTGCATTTTCTCCTTTTGAATGTCACTAGGGATGTAAAACTGTGCCCTAATTGTAGCTAATCTATCAGCATGGGAGTTCTAATTTCTTGGAATGGAAATCAGATTAAAAGCATCAAACTCCTTAATCATGTTCCAGACCCTATGCTTATAGCACTTCAAGGTATCATCTTTGGTAAGATGCAGTCCTCTTACCTGATTTACAATTAGTTCACTATCCCCAAATACTTGCAAGCAACCTATTTGCTTCTTTCTTGCCCACTACAAACCCTGAATTAACCCTTCATATTCAGCAGTGTTATTGGTGCATGAGAAGGCAAAACAAAAAGTAGCATAATATTTTCCACCCTGTGGTGACAGTAGCATTACACCACCACCGGATCCATTTCTGCTCCTTGAGCCATCAAAGTACATTTTCCATACTTCTCCTCACTGCTTTTTCTACTGTTCTGAATCCTTTACCATACTTGGAATTGCTACCTCAGGCTCATGGAGTATATAGACCCCCATACCATTTTCTTGAATATGTGCTTCAGGATCATCTACAACATCTTCTGAGGACCATTCCTTTAATAACATTTCTAGTATACTCTCATCTTGTAACTCTTGAGCTGCCAAAAGTTTAGGATCATTAGAAATAATGTGATTTGCATTAACCACATTTGGTGTATAGGGCTCTATGTGATGATTTGAAAGCAATTCAGATCTTAGGGTCACCTTAGTGCCATATCTGGTCCTAAAAAACATATGGGACCAGTCAAAGGATAGGTATCCTCCTATTTTGGCTGTGAATTCTCTTGATAGGCACATGGCAAAATAGGGAGGCAAATCAATAATGGATACCTCTTGGAAGATGGAAACAATGGGACAAGTATATAGAGTAAGACCTAGGTCTTTTATTACACCCACAGTACTAACAGCTGTGCCATCTAATTGGAGTACACCCTTCTCAAGAGGCTAGTACTTGAGCCCTAATTGGTCTGCAATTTGTTTAGGCATCACAAAACTACTTGCTCCACTATCCACCATGTAGTTATGAACTAATTTATCTCCAATTATCAATGATATATAGAATGGGAGTGGCTTAGTACTTTTGTTAGGCTGTTTGTTGTTATCCTCAGAGGAATTAGTAAGGACAGCCTTATTTAGGTCAACAGTTGTATCTTTGGACACCTTCAAATCAGACAAGGCGGATTGCAATATGTCTTTTTGGCCCGGGATGGCTAAAGAACCCCACATAGACATTGTCACATTCATCTTTTTCATATTTTCAATAATATTGAAAGGTGGAATGGCACTCACCTTCTGATTTGATTTTGTAGCAGCGACGTCTGGTTGCAAACGAGGCATCTCCCTTGCTTTTGCTAAGTCATTTCTTTGTAGAATATGGGGAATTTGGGGTGCAGGAACATCAACAAATGCTTTTCCTTTATTTGTTGCTTGTTCTACCTCATAACCCCTTTTTTGCTCTTGTATTTGCTGCAACTAAGGTGTTATCGCTGTTTATGCCACAAAATTCACCCTGCTGCCAATTCATGAAAGTAGAATCACTCTGAGGTTATTCCTATTGTTGCACAACCCCATCATTTGGTGTACTTGGCTGTGAGGCTGACATATTTTGCACCATTAAAGCCTGATTTATGACTCCATTTGAGCAGGTTGCTTGACTATGTGGCTGATTGCATGGGTAGCACCACTCATATTCAGCTACTAGGTTGTTCTGAGCAGGGACAAGGTCCCTTATGGTGTTAATAGGTGCTAGATTATAAGGCAGAAAAGGCCTTTGATTTACATTCTATCTGGCACCTTGATAGTTGCTTTGATAAGGCAGCCTATTAGCTTGATACGGCTGATTGTGGCCTTGAAATGGTTGATTCTGCCCCTGGCTAGATTGTTGATAAGGCTGAAAGGGCCTCTGGGGTTGTTGCCTCTTTATGTTTACCAGTTCATTTCTAAAAGTTTGAAGGATACCCTCAATCTTTTGTTGACTATTTTTAATCTCTTTCAACTCTTGAGATGAACTAGAGGCAGCAAGTTCAGAATTGACAGTGTTAGGTAATGCTGCGATAGTAGGAACAGGGGGAAAACATGGAATTGGCAAAGGCATAGAAGCCTAAATCTCAGGAAAGATAGGTACTGGTGTCTGGGTGCTATTTTTTTGGCCTGAATGAGATTATTCTCTGCCCTAATTGCTAATTCATACGCATCTGGTAAACTATTCCCTCCTAGTGATTAAATCATTACTAAAATATCACTATTTAGGGCTTTCAAAAAATATAGAAATGCATATTCAACTGGAGGTCTTACCATGGTAGGGATTCTGTCCCATGTCTTTTGAAATCTAAAGTTAAAATCCATCATTTGCTCCTAAGGAGCTCTCTTTATAGTGGTCATCTGTTCAACCAATGATAGATTATCTGATTTGTCTTGAAATTGTCTGTTTAATTTCTCTCCTAGATCATCCCAGGATCCTATAGTCTGCACTGGTAGACTCCTGAACCACTATAATGCCTTCCCCTTGAAAGAGGCAGCTAGCAATCTGATGGCTACATTCTCCTGAGTGACATGATGAACCCCACATAGAGAAGCTATGTCTCTTATGTGCTCAATAGGAGTAGTTTTATTTTCCCCTGTGAAATAGGGCAAACTCTTCAAAGCTGCCATTGGTATGACATCATGTACCGTTAGATTCAAAGGGCTACCCCCATCAAAAGTTACAAATGGTTGATTTCTTGCCATCTGAAGAGCTGTAGGTAGATTCGCTTGAGTTACCACAGGAACTACAGAAGCAATTGGTCTAAAACTTGGTGGAGTCGACTGTACTCTTTTGGAAACTGGAGTCCTTGCTACTGCTCTGCTCTGTCTTCTAGGTGGAGAGAGCTACAAATATTTGAATGGACTTGAACTTGAACTCCTAGTTGCTATCTTTCTCATAAAATATGTATCAACAAAACTAATCAATTTGTCTTTCCTCAGTTTGAGTCGCTAGATGTGTAAATTTTAACCTCTTAAAGGTCTACAATTACTGGTTGCACATCAAAACCAACAATAATGGCTGTTAATTTGATTGTCACTTTGACTTCTTGCATCCCACTAGGCATGCCAAAGTTGTTATCACTTAGTTTTGCACCCTTGCATGTGGCTGTGAAACCTCTGCAAACTAGAGTAACATGGGACTGATCTCTAAGTGTGGGACTTTGCTAAATGAGATCAAACCTCTGGAGAAGGCTGGCTTCCTTGTCTAGCTATCACTTGAAACTACTAAATTTTGAGGAAAAGGGAGAGAGAATACTTGTAATGAAAATAAGTAAAAGCTTGAAAACATCAAAGGGTGATACACCAGACAGATTTAAAGAAACTTCCACAGAACTGAAGGATGCACAATACAATCAGAATATGGCAAGTAGGCATACACAGGTTAGATGACTCTAGCAGAGGTGACAAGCAATATGATTGAGAGGAATAAAACATTCACAGACAAACCATATGCAAATTCACACAAAACCAAAAAAAATCAATAAAGAGGTAAAATTAACTTGCATATATTTGACAGAAAGGCAAGGTTACAGTATATGAAAACCCTGTTTGGAAATAGAAAAAGCCTGTATGCTAAAAAGTTCCCACCTTATTTACAATATTTGAATGCATATATATAGCATTCCAAAACTATCCTAAGTCAGTTACAAAAAATTGCTCAAAGAGCTGTCATAGAAAAAGATCTCCATCGATGACTGTCCAGCCGCATCAGTTATGGCATCGAAATCTGGAACTGGGCAGATGGGGAGATTTTTTGGAGACTTGAATGCAAGCAGCTTACTCATCATTTTGCAGTAGAAAAGATGAAAATATCTGGAAGAGGAAGGTGGGAAGATATTTCTTACCATCAATGCGAGTTGCATCATCTTTGTGCAGCAATGAATGCCCCAAAAATATCTCCATCTTCTGAAAGTCGTCGATGAAATGTCCAGTCGCCCAAAATATGCAATTCCAGATCTAAAAATTGAAACATGATAAAGCTCCTAAAAAAAACCCTGCCAAATGAAAGAGGGGACCAAAATATGCAACTTTGCCTCTTGCAGCATGTCGAAATTCACCAAAATGAAGGAGATATAGGTGGTCAAACTTTCGGTCAACTACCTGTATATATCACTTTTGCATTTCTGTGTATATCACTGCATCTTGGCGCCTGAATCGGCATTCAAAAACTCATCCTGCAAATCCTTCTACACATACATGGCATTTTGCGTATCAGCCCCTGTACATGCCTTGTATGTTCAAAATTGCATATACATACAATTTCCCCTTGTATATGCAGGCCCCACCTCTTTGAAAATGCCTAGCATATAACTTTGTATCTGCTCCTTTGTATGTCTGAATATACAAGCCGGGGACCTCAAAACACCATTGAGCTGTGTTTCATTGTCCTGCCAGGTCCGACTTGCATATTTTCTACTTGTACATTTCTTTGTATATGCAAATATACAAACACCCATATACACAAGGCGGACTCCAAACTCTTATGTGCTGAAACTGATCCTTGATTCAAATCCTCCTTGTATATGCAACGCATCATTGACTTGTATATCGCCGATATACAAGCGCCATATACATACAAATCGGACCCCAACTGACCTTTAAGTATATTTGATTACCTATTAGGTCCGGCTTGCATATTGGCTTGTATATTTGCTTTGTATATCGCAACATACAAGCTACTGTTCATGTGACCCTTTGTATGTAAAAACATACAATCCTTCTTGTATATGTGTGGGACCCACCATTTGTATCTCCCCCTCTGAATATGTAAACATACAAGCCGCGGACCTGAAGCCTGAATGTGCCAGAATTGATTTTCACATCGGATCCATCTTGTATAACTCTTTTGCATCTTTGGCTTGTATATCGCAATATACAATTGCCATATACATACAAGCCACGGACTTAGTGCTGCATTCCGCCAAACTGTCCCTGTCTTGAAATCCGGCTTGTATGTGTCTTTTGTATGTCAAGACATACAAACACCCTTTATACAAGGCAGACCCGAGAGCCTTATAGAACCAATTGAAACTTCTATTCGGGTTCGGATTGTATATCGGCTTTGTATATTGGTTTGTATGTGTGAACATACAAGTCGATATACAAAGCACTATTCATGTGATCCTTTGTATCTCCACTGGCGGTACTGTAGCAAATGCATATCTCTTTGTATATGCAGATATACAAACGCAATATACAAACCCTCTCACATACAAACAGGGTATCTTTGATGGAATATACCAATGATGCATATCTTTCAGTTATATATAGCCGATTGTATGTGTGAACATACAAAGCAATATACAAGCCCTTTTATGCATACAAGCGCAGAATATTCTGAGGAATCTTCAATGTATACTTGCCTTGTACATTTAGCGAATGTATATTTGCTTGTATGTTTGAACATACAAGGCAAACATACAAGCTGCCACATGCAAAGATGGAATCTTTGAGGAATATTCCCTGAATGTATCTTATAGCTTGTATGTTTCACTTGCATCTCCACTTGTATATCGCCGATATACAAACCTATAATATTCTCGGGAATCTGCGAAAGATTCCTGAAATGTATATGCATTTCCCTGGCCCGATATACATCAAAAAAATGTATATAGCTTAATTTTTTCATTATTTCCTAAGGCCGATGGAGATTTTCAAGCCCGCCAAATGCATATTTGAACTGTATGTTTGACTAAACTTTGACCATGGATAACTTCTTCATTTGGCCGAATTTCAGGGTACTGTAAAAAGCAAACCTGCCTATTTTTTCAAGCTCTTTCCAATGGTAAGGTCTTTTTAGGCAATTTGGCACTTTTCATTTTTAGGCAACATTTTCCAAAGGCTTTTCAAGGAAAATACCAAGTTGACTGTTGGGCTCTGGTTAGAGGAAAAAATGGGTCAACAGGAACATAAGGAAACTCTTTTAAAAATGATGTGCACTAAGATTAAGAGAGAATAAATGTCTATCTCAAGTAGATAAGTAGTTAGAATTAGCACATGATAATACAAAAACATATTTCTCCTACATACTTAGTTGGCCAACAATTATGTAAAATCTCTAAAGAATGAAATCAATAATATTGAGGTTCAACTCCTAGTTAAATAAACTTTGAACAACATACAAATGGATCCAAATGGTACAAAGAGGAATAAATAATTTAGACTTATTATGGACTTGTTACTAGACTAAATTTAAAAATCGATTTGAAATAAACTCTAGAATTCTCAATTTTTTTGAAATAATATGATTGGTCAACTTTATTTTTAATGAGCTAAGGGTATATCAATCTTGAGTGAGCTAAGGATATATCAATCAATTTTTGAAGTCTTTGAGAACTTGAACAAGTCTAAAAACTTTAAAATATTATCCAAGAAGAGAATTAAATACAATGGGATTTAGAGATAGTACTCTTCAAGGAGAACTATTGAAGAGATAGATCTAGAATTTCATCTTGTAGGAACATTCTATTTATTATGCCTAGAGTATGTAAATGACAATCACATCCTACATATGCAAATTTTGTTTGAATATGTTCTTTCAAATAACATGCAATTGATTGGTTTTATTCAACTCCTTGTTGGTGTACATCTAGACATCCTCATAATTTAAATCATTGTATGGACATTGGTCATACATTTCCCAAGATTAAAATAGGATCTACAAAATAGATCTTTAAATATGCTTAGGTTTTCCAGTTTAAACCAATCTTCAATATGTGTTACAACATGTTCCTTGTATATAAGTTAAATCATAAATGTTATCCATTCAAGAATTAAAAGAGGTCTTCTTTTTTAATCTTGTAGGAACATTCTATTTCTTATGCCTAGAGTATGTAAATGACAATCACATCCTACATATGCACAAATCATTTGAATATGTTCATTCAAATAACATGCAATTGATTGGTTTTATTCAGCTCCTTGTTGGTACATCTAGACACATTTGACATCAATTATATTTTTTAGTTTTGTCAATATAAATATATTTAATTTTTTAATTTTAAATGTTTATAATTTTGTAACTAATTTAATGTGTAGATTGTTCGTGTGTATTTAATTAGATTAGATATTAGATATTTTTAGTTTTGTTAATTTAAATGTAAAAATTGAATGTATTTTCATTTTATAAATTAAATGTATGTTTAATTTTTTAAAATGCAGATTTGCATACATGCACGTATATATTTTTTTCATATAGATCACATGGATGATATGGCATCCCATCATAGTGATGGGACTCATACACATGATAGTGAGCATAATACTGTTGATACACATACTGCTAGGAGTGACTTATATGCTGGCACTCTTTATAGATTGAATAATGCTTTGACACATTTAGATCAAACGATCCATAGTACACTGAACCTGTCTAATAGAGACAGGTTGGTGGGAATTAGAGCACAATTTTCCTAGATGATTGACATTGTCAAATCCTATAATCCATATGATGATTTGAGTATTGACGATTTCTATCTATCACTTGCTACTACTATTACTGGGATAGTGAAATGGTCAGTGGTTAATAGGGTCATTTCATTGGATATGGTGCATTCTATGTTTCCATATTATCAAGGAAAGGATAGAGTTCGGGGCTATCTCATCACCAGGTGTATAGATGTTGTTGTTGCACCACTTATATATCCTAAGTGGTTAGCAACACATCATAGATGGTCACATAATGATGAGTTGCCCTTGTATTTTTAGAAATAATTATTTGCTATAGTTCATTTAGGACTTGATGTTGATTTCACATCTATCCCTCCTCATGTAGAACAAGGTCCTGGGAGGTTTTGAGTGCGTCCCAACCTTTTGGTACTTCCCAAAAGATTGAATCTAGGATGATCAGCTGAGTCGGTAGTTGCATCATCGAGACAACATATTTTTGAGAGTTTGGATTCTATTTCTAGTGACATTGACCACCTTGCATCAGATCGTGTTGGTAGATATATGTTGCATCCACGCAATAACATAGGATCAGTTGATTCGACTTCCACCAGTTATGATCCTTACATACGTTTTGACATAGTTTCACCACGTGATGTGGCACAAACTTCTGGAGAGAGTGCACTATGCAGATTGAGTACATGTATGGTGTAGGATCTATTATCAATATATCAGTTTGTCAGTTCAGAATATAGGATCCCTCTCGAGTCTATGGCCACATTTGTCAATCAGCATAGTGATCATCAAGATACACATATGAATGACATGGTGCCTTCACAGTAGATTTCATCACAACTTGATAGTGGTATTGTGCCACCTTACCTAGTAGGATCATTCCATGGACTTTTGTTTGAGGAAGAGATTATGATGACCCTCAATTCATCTGACCTTATTGGGATTGGGAGGGTCATCCATGGAGCTACACAGATTACTGATGATGAGGTATATATTAAATTTTGTGTTTAATCTAGTGTAATTTAGTCAAGTGTGCATCATGTGTGTTGACTCTTATTTAATCAATCTTACATCAGGGACCGACTAGAGTGTTGCTAGGACATGACACTGTGCAGCAGACACCAAATGTGGTTGAGGCTGGATGCAAGGTAAAGTATTTAATTATATAAAATTTAAACACATGTACTTGAGATTCCATATTTTTTAATATATAAATTTAATTGAATAGAGATAATTTTTATGTTTAGGGATCTACACATGACTTAGATATTCATAGATGGATGAGATTAGATACACAAAGTTTAGGACAGGGATCAGTACAGGGCTCAGGACAGGGCTTAGCACGTCATTCTAGTTTTGGGTTGAGTGAGGCCCATTTTGCCCATAGGAGGCACGAGTCATGATGTTATAGTTAGACATTCATATTCTTTGTTATGTCTTCCCAAACTCTCGTGATGTTGCATAGTTAGACTTGATGTTATTGAGAACTTACATGTTGTTGAGTTTAGTTGTTGCAGTTAGTGTTGGCAAGAGACACTATATGGATTCATGGTTGTTGTCATTGATGGCAACAAAGGTCATCCCACATATCCACAAGTCATGATGTGTCTCTACCGGAAGTCAGAATAAAGAATGTTGTGGTCCGATGAAGAAGAACAGAGCATGTGGCAAGGTCCGACAGATTGGTCCGGACCTCTCAGAGGAAGTGTCTTGGTACAGTGCGGATTTGGGGAAGTCAAGAGGACTACCTTGAGTGGTATATTCCAAGGATTTAGCCTCCGGTGATGGACAAGGAAAAAGATATGAATGGTTGAGTACCAGATTCCTGAGAGACAGTGAAAACAGAGGAAGAACTGACTGACAGAGTATCAGACTGCTTTCCGGATGTGTTACTGTTGATGACAGAGGTTGTGAAGGCATGAATCATGTTTGGCCGACATGATTAATGATATCTACAAGTATATGCTTGATCCGCATTGCTTGGTGAGGAAGGATTCAGCCGACAGAATGAGAATTTATAAGAAAGTAGACTGTTCTGGATGCCGACTAGAAAGGTGATGAAATTACTTGTGCGGATATATATAGAGGATGGATTTAGTTGTGAAGCGTGGTGTTGTTGTGGAGATATATGCGAATAAGTCCAGATAAGAGCAGAGGTAGCAAAAAGGATCCGGTATGTGAAAGATAGCAGAATAAAGAACAGAGGAAAGATGAAGTGCAGCAGATCAGTGTATTGAGCCTAACCGGAACTGAACTCCAGCATATGCAGATGCTTCCAATCAGTTCAAGACTGTGATTCTCATCACTTTGTAGACAGTGTGTCTTCTTGTAGGCAGTGGGCCTCTTGTGAGCAGTGTGCTCGGGCAGTGAGCCCTAATTGGCAAGTGCCATTTTTGTAATTTCCTATTCTTCTAACAGAGAATAATTTTGGGTTAATCACCCCGTGGTTTTCTCCCTTAACAGCGTTTCCACGTCAAAAATACTGTGTCATGTGTTTCTTGTTTTATGGTTAATGTTTTATGTTTGATTTTATGCTGCATCAATTAAAAGGAAAGTTCAATAAGGGAAATAATTAGGATAACTGATTCACCCCCCCCTCTCAGTTATCAACAATTGGTATCAGAGCTAAGTTCCTCCTAATAGAGCCTAACAGCTTGAGGAAGATCTGGGATTTCAAATGGATGCATATGGTTTAAGGGAACAACTCAAGACTGCTCTTGAGGATCTTGAACAGTCAAATTCTGAAGTCAATGAATTAAAGGAAAGACTCAAACAGGCTGATGAATTCATGAGAGAATTAAAAGACAAATTAAGTCTCTCTATGAAAAAGAGAAAGGAGCTGCTTCAACAGTTGGCAAGGCAAAGTGAAGAAAACAATACAAATGAAGAATTGACTGAGCAAACCAAGTAATGTGAAAAGTTATCAAAAGAAGTCATTATGTTAAGACATGAAATGGAATCAGGAACTATAAAGTTTACTCAAGAGATTGAAGAAAAAAGAAAGGCTGAAGACAATCTAAGACAATCTCTTAAAGAAAAATCAGAAGAATGCCACCAGATGGACAGGATTATCAGACATCTTGAATCTGATCTTGAAGATGCCAAAGATAATGAAGGAAAACTTGAGGATCAAATTGCCTCTCTCAAAAGAGACCTTCAAACAGCAAATGAATATAAAGAGAAATTCAAGATAAGTTCTGCTCAACTTGAAGTTCTTCTTGGAAGTCAAAAGAGGACAGATGACAAGTATGGTTTGGGATATGAGAAAGGAGAAAGCTCCGGATCCGGTCAGAAGAATCTTGGATCAGAAAATCCAAGGAGCAGGCCTAGAAGACCTCCGGTAAGACAGCCAAATGCTCAAAGATATCCATCCTTCAATGGATACTGCCACAGCTGCAACCACTTTGGTCACAAAGCTAATCAGTGTAGAATGAGAATGAATCAGATTAATTCATCCTTCTCCGGACAGTGCTTCAACTGCAAAAGGTATGGACACAAATCCCATGAATGCAGAATTATGCAAGTAAACAAATCATTCAAAGGTAGATGCTTCACATGCAATAGAGTAGGTCATATTGCTAATCAATGCAGATCAAGAGGATATCAGTCAAATATGCAAAGAAATGTTATTTGCCAAATCTGCAATAGGTCCGGTCATAATGCTAAAGTCTGCAGAAACAAGAATCAGGACAAAAGAGGTCCGATGTATAATCAGAATCAAGACAAGGGTAAACAAAAGATGAATGCGGATGAGGTTAGGAATCAGATGAGCAAGATTTGGGTGAAGAAAAGTTCAGAGAATGTAGAGGTTGGATCCGCACCAGACTCTGGTGCTGATATTTCTTCCAGAAATTAAAAGGTGAGCTCAGGCTCAGGGGGAGACTCAAAGAAAATCTTGTTCCCCCAGCCAAACAAGTGGTGCCGGATGTGGCACAAGATGCAGATCAAAGGGTTTGTAGATATGAGTCTTGAGATACTTCAGTCAAGTTTTCAGAGGTCCGCATGGAGTTATGAAGAAGCTGTGATCGATCAAATAAGACCTGTTCAGGGAGATGCTCCGGTATGATAAAGGATTACAAAAAGGTCCGGAAAGATCCGGAAATGCACTATCTTGTTCTGCGGATTGGACAGAGTGTTTGGGATGTTCTTGCAATATGTTACCTCGATTCATTCATGATTGAAAGATCCGGATGATATCCACAGATCAGGACTAATCCGGGATACTCCAAACTATCCAGACAAGGCAAACCGGAATGATGTAGGTGAAGCATTTATTGCAGATAGATATTAGGGTTCGCGGAGCAATTTAAGGGATTTCTCAAAGGTCATTTGCTCATTCTGCACTCAAGAAGAAGCGAAAAGTGGAGCTCTGCAACAAGGTTCATCAAGCACACCTAGGATCTCCTGCCGAAGCTATTGCATAAAGAAATCAATCCAACCACTCCGTGCAAACCGAAGGCGCATAAGGTATTCTCCGTTTTTCATTACCTCACTGCAAATCTTTGAAGAATGGCTACTCCAAACATAGTTAAGATCTCTGATAGACCTCGCCCCTCATTCAAGAAACATCCTTACAAATCATTGGAGGTAGATCCACTAGGAGCCTTCTCTAGTGTTCCTCACGGAGTTTTACATACCGAAGACATTAGGGTTTACATACATGCAAGCATTGAGGAATTTGGGGAATTCAAATTAAGAGACCTCTATCACAAGCAGCTGATAGACAATACTTTTGAGCTTAAACCAGAGTATAAGGATATCCAGAAGAAACAATTTGAGCAATTTATTCATTTCCCCTGCTTTGAAGAAGATGAATGGGTCCGGTATGTACTGAGCAGGATGCATGACAACTTTCTATGGCTAGACAGACCCTGCAAGATCACAAAAGAGGCAATTAGAGCAGTAACTGGTCTATACTCTTCCGGAGGGGTACCTATCCTCAAATCTGTCAAGAACAACATTGTAACTGAGGCCACCGGATCAAAATTTGATAAGAGGGCAATGACCATTGAAGATATTTCGGATCCGGATATCAAATATGCATCAATGATAATAGGATACAAAATCTATCACTCCAGCAGGGAGAATTCTGTATCCAGAACTGCAATATACACTGCCTATGAAATGCTAAGAAAGAATGCAGAATATGATCTCTGTGAACTACTGCTAAGCCAATTAATGGAAAATATACAAAAAATCAAGAAGGATAAGAAGAATTCCTTTAAGTATGGTACTCTTATTGTATGTCTATTCTTCTACTTCATGAATGAGCTACCCGGAACAAGTGGATGGGTATGGCAGAATGACAAACCTGTTGCAGTCCAGATAAGAGACTATTTGCATGGACTTGGGGATGCAAAAGTGAGAAATTCAGCTCTATGGGGATACTTCAAAAACTTTCAGAGCATGATGCAAGCAAGAGAGAGAATTCCCCAGTCTCTTATTGAAAAATACAAAGACTCAGTGTGTTTTATGGTTGACACTGATCAGTGCCTAATGGAGGCAGTAGAGCCAAGGACTGTCTGGATCATGCCCATGGGGTACGAAGTGGATGAACAGATAGTGGAGCTGCATGTTCAACACATGCTAAGTCAGCCCAAAGATCCTAAGGCAGAAAGGTTTGGAACCTTTGAGGAGCTGAGTGTAAAAATACATGTAGAACTCAGGGAACCTGAGATTAAAAGGAAGGTGAGAAAAGATGTAGAGCACATTGCTCAAGGCCTAGGCATCTCAAAGGAGGCACTTGATGCCAGCCAGGAAAAGAGGAGGAAGGCTGAGGAAGAAGAGAAAAGTAAAGAAAGTGCTCCGGTTGAAGCTCCCACCCGGACCAGATCATCAAAGAGACCTGCACCTCCCACAACCAAAAGTTCAAAACCGGAAGTTTAGGCATCCGGTAAGAGATCCAAGACAAAAGCCACAAGGGCTTATGGAAGCCAAAAGGATGAAGAGGAAACAGAATCAGATGAGGGAGTAAGAGAAGTAAAGAAACAGAAGAAGAAAGGATCCGGTAAGCCCTCCACAGGCCAAGACAAGGATGAAATGGCAGACGTATCTGTTGAGAAGCCCACTCTGTCTCTAGAGAGCATAATCAAGTCGGTCACGGTGGATGGAAACCTTCAACCAATGACTGAATCCTATGATGACTTCAGTGAGGCTGACCAAAAGACTCTGCAGGAAGCCACAGTTAAATATCTGAACATATACAATAAGGCTTTCATTGAGATCATATCTCTCATTCCTAAAAGCCTAGAGAAGGAAATGGAAGTAAGAAAGAATAATGCTCATGCTAAAGATCTTGAGATCCGGGAGCAGATAGCTATTCAGCTATATCCTCAAATTGATCCCAAGACAATGAACATTATCTTCAAGGACTGCAAAGATGAGTTCAGAAGCAAAGCCAGGATGAATCAACTCATGCTTGGTGAGACTGACAAAGTGGCCCAAGAAACAGAAGAGATCCTCCGGAAGGCCTTCAAAAGGTTCAATCTTCCGGTTGTAGAGGATTTAGGTACAGAAACAGCTGAGGACTTGGGACCCTCTGCTCCAGAAGAAGTGGCCCATGAACAAGCTAGCATCTCTCCTCCGGTTTCCCCTACAGTCTCCGGATCCAAAGAAGAAGAGCAATTACATGAGAAGGAAGCAGTGGTGAAAGACAAAGAGGTTGACAGTTCTAAGACTGCAGAAGAAAAGAAACATCTGTCTCCGGCAAGAGACACTGCACAAACTGTTCAACAATTTTTGAGTAAAGAAACTTTAGAGATTGATGAACCGGAGCTTCTAAAAGGCCCATTTGATTTTGACTCTCTCTCTCCGGTACAAACAATGAAGATAGCTTCATTTGCAAATGCCAAGGCAAATGAAAAGCTCCTGAAGTCTCATATGGAAGACTGTGAGTTGATAGAAGCTGCTTCCGGAGTACTTGTAAAAATCATGCCATCAATCCAGATAGATCCGACAGCCTCCTCTTCCGGTAATCTAAAAACCTTAGTCAGCAGTGTTGATACACATTTTGATTCTCTAGAAAAATCAGCTGAAGAAAAGGTCCGGAAGGAATTTTTGGATAAGAGATTTTCAGAAATATTAGAATTAATCTCTAAAGATAGGAAGATTGTAAGCATTGGAATAAAGAGCTTAGAGAATGCTCTTAAGGATGGCGGTGACATCTATAAGTTTTGTATATCCTGGTCAAAGGCAACAGCAGCATTTGACAAGAAAATAAAAGAGGAACAGGATAAGCTACAAAGCTTATCTCAAAGTTTTGATCCTCTCTCTTCCTCTATAATAAATCAAGAATGTCAGACTATTGTAGTCTTGAATGAAATAAAGAATCTTGAGAAGGAAAGAAAGAACATCACTAACCGGATGGGAGAACTTAGTAGGATTATAATCCCTAAGTTGGAAACTATGCATGAGGCCATCAGTGATGCTCAGACCACCGCCCAAACAAAAGATCCGACAGATCTCAAGTGGGCAGAAGCTTTTGCATTTTTGCTAAGTGGTCACATTTCAATTTTGGATAGAATGAAGCAAAGTTGGGCTACAGAAATGATCCAATTGCAGACATCCTTTGCAGACATTCTTCAGTACATGTGAGTATGTAAATATGCGGCTATATATAGAAAATTTTTGAAAATTTTGGTGTGCGGACCCTACCCTTTGCCATTGATGTCAAAGGGGGAGTGAGGAGCAGTGAAAAATGAGGGATCCAACTAAGGGGGAGTTCTAGAAATTGTATATAAGGACAGAGCATCAGCAAAGGGGGAGCATAGTGAAAACACTTAGTCATTTTTCACTAAGTGTTGCCATCAATGCCAAAGGGGGAGATTGTTGGCAAGAGACACTATATAGATTCATGGTTGTTGTCATTGATGGCAACAAAGGTCATCCCACATATCCGCAAGTCATGATGTGTCTCTACCGGAAGTCAGAATAAAGAATGTTGTGGTCCGGTGAAGAAGAACAGAGCATGTGGCAAGGTCCGACAGATTGGTCCGGACCTCTCAGAGGAAGTGTCTTAGTACAGTGCGGATTTGGGGAAGTCAAGAGGACTACCTTGAGTGGTATATTCCAAGGATTTAGCCTCCGGTGATGGACAAGGAAAAAGATATGAATGGTTGAGTACCGGATTCCTGAGAGACAGTGAAAACAGAGGAAGAACTGACTGACAGAGTATCAGACTGCTTTCCGGATGTGTTACTGTTGATGACAGAGGTTGTGAAGGCATGAATCATGTTTGGCCGACATGATTAATGATATCTACAAGTATATGCTTGATCCGCATTGCTTGGTGAGGAAGGATTCAGCTGACAGAATGAGAATTTATAAGAAACTAGACTGTTCCGGATGCCGACTAGAAAGGTGATGAAATTACTTGTGCGGATATATATAGAGGATGGATTTAGTTGTGAAGCGTGGTGTTGTTGTGGAGATATATGCGAATAAGTCCAGATAAGAGCAGAGATAGCAAAAAGGATCCGGTATGTGAAAGATAGCAGAATAAAGAATAGAGGAAAGATGAAGTGCAGCAGATCAGTGTACTGAGCCTAACCGGAACTGAACTCCAGCATATGCAGATGCTTCCAATCAGTTCAAGACTGTGATTCTCATCACTTTGTAGACAGTGTGTCTTCTTGCAGGCAGTGGGCCTCTTGTGAGCAGTGTGCTCGGGCAGTGAGCCCTAATTGGCAAGTGCCATTTTTGTAATTTCCTATTCTTCTAACAGAGAATAATTTTGGGTTAATCACCCCGTGGTTTTCTCCCTTAACAGGGTTTCCACGTCAAAAATACTGTGTCATGTGTTTCTTGTTTTATGGTTAATGTTTTATGTTTGATTTTATGCTGCATCAATTAAAAGGAAAGTTCAATAAGGGAAATAATTAGGATAACTGATTCACCCCCCCTCTCAGTTATCAACAGTTAGACTTGATGTTCTTGAGTTTACATGTTTACATGTTTAGTTATTTCTTTATATATATGATATGTATATGCACATTTAGACATTTAGTTATAGATTTATGGATGTTTTCCTTCATATACCAGTCTTAATTTGGATAAAATCAAGTTTTAGTTAACTTATAATTTAAATTATATAGGTAATTAGCCCTCATTGTTTTCTTTCTAAAAAGTATAATTGTAATTATCTTTTATTTAAAAATATATTTATTAATTTTATAATCAACATAGGCATGCTACAAAAATAATGACCCAAGGTATTCAAGGAAATGGGAAAATAACAAAATATGTCAGAAAATGTCAAAAAATGTGTTGCACTCCATGTTGATGTCCTTGTTTCAATGAAAAATAAAATTCAATTTAGATATATAGGCAAAGAGAAATGCTTGAATATGATAAAATATAGGTCTAAGTTTCAATTCTTACCAATTAAAAATTAAATAAAAAATATTCAAAAATATTTACCAAAAAATATCAATGCATAGATATTGGAGTTAAGATCTATTTCCAAGAAATCATGTGAATATTTTATTTGTAGTTCAAGTTATGTGTTATGGGAAATTTTATTACTGAATAAAAAATACTATTTAAGTATAATAAATATTTTATTGAAACACAACTCCTTTCATTTAGTGCTAATCATGTTTAGCTAATATATGTACATGGTTATCACTTGATGCTTCTAGATTAAACTGTGTGATGGTTGTGAATTGATGCTTCTTGATGCCAAATCCATGATTCCATCAACTATAAATGCTAATCAATTAAAAACTATTATAATTAGTTAGTTTGTTCAATGTCCTTTATACTTCATAATTCCTTGTTTTAATTTTTCAACAATATGATATATATATGTCAATCAAATTTATTGAATAAAATGATAAAATTACATAAAAAGGTAAAGATCACAACTCTAGTTCTATTAATAAACTAAAAGCAATAGGATTAAGCTATGCTAGTAGTTTGAACATCATTCTAATCATAGATTCGATACACATGGTTACTTTCAATTAACCTCATTAGTCACACAAATGAGATATAGATACACTTTCTTATCTCTTTTCCTAAGTTGTCAATTATTATTTCACAATGTCATGTTAGTGACACAACTTCTTTCATTTAGTACTAATCATGTTTAGCTAATATATGTACATGGAACTTGTCACTTGATGCTTCTAGATTAAATTGTGTGATGGTTGTCACTTGATGCCAAATCCATGATTCCATCAACTATAAATTCTAATCAAATAAAAACTATTTATAATTAGTTAGTTTGTTCAATGTCCTTGATACTTCATAATTCCTTGTTTTAATTTGTCAACAATATGATATATATGTAAATCAAATTTATTGAATAAAATGATAAAATTACATAAAAAGGTAAAGATCACAACCCCAGTTCTATTAAAAAACTAAAAGCAATAGGATTAAGCTATGCTAGTAGTTTGAACATAATTCTAATCATAGATTCGATACACATGGTTACTTTCAATTAACCACATTAGTCACACAAATGAGATATAGATACACTTTCTTATCTCTTTTCCTAAGTTGTCAATTATTATTTCACATTGTCATGTTAGTGACACAACTCCTTTCATTTAGTGCTAATCATGTTTAGCTAATATATACATGGTTATCACTAGATGCTTCTAGATTAAACTGTGTGATGGTTGTCACTTGATGCTTGCTAATGCCAAATCCATGATTCCATCAACTATAAATATTAATCAATTAAAAACTATTTATAATTAGTTAGTTTGTTCAATGTCCTTGATACTTCATAATTCCTTGTTTTAATTTGTCAAAAATATGATATATGTCAATCAAATTTATTGAATAAAATGATAAAATTACATAAAAAGGTAAAGATCACAACCCTAGTTCTATTAAAAAACTAAAAGCAATAGAATTAAGCTATGCCAGTAGTTTGAACATCATTCTAATCATAGATTCAGTACACATAGTTACTTTCAATCAACCACATTAGTCACACAAATGAGATATAGATACACTTTCTTATCTCTTTTCCAAAGTTGTCAATAATTATTTCACATTGTCATGTTAGTGACACAACTACTTTCATTTAGTGCTAATCATGTTTAGCTAATATATTTACATGGTTGTCACTTGATGCTTCTTGATGCCAAATCCATGATTCCATCAACTATAAAAGCTAATCAATTAAAAAATATTTATAATTAGTTTGTTTGTTCAATGTTCTTGATACTTCATAATTCCTTGTTTTAATTTGTCAACGATATGATATATATGTCAATCAAATTTATTGAATAAAATGATAAAATTACATAAAAAGGTAAAGATCACAACCCTAGTTCTATTAAAAAACTAAAAGCAATAGGATTAAGCTACACCAGTAATTTGAACATCATTCTAATCATAGATTCGATACACATGGTTTCTTTCAATTAACCAAATTAGTCACACAAATGAGATATAGATACACTTTCTTATCTCTTTTCCTAAGTTGTCAATTATTATTTCACATTGTCATGTTAGTGACACAACTCCTTTCATTTAGTGCTAATCATGTTTAGCTAATATATGTACATGGTTGTCACTTGATGCTTCTTGATGCCAAATCCATGATTCCATCAACTATAAATGCTAATCAATTAAAAAATATTTATAATTAGTTTGTGTGTTCAATGTTCTTGATACTTCATAATTCCTTGTTTTAATTTGTCAACAATATGATATATATGTCAATCAAATTTATTCAATAAAATGATAAAATTACATAAAAAGGTAAAGATCACAACCCTAGTTCTATTAAAAAACTAAAAGCAATAGGATTAAGCTACACCAGTAATTTGAACATCATTCTAATCATAGATTTGATACACATGGTTACTTTCAATTAACCACATTAGTCACACAAATGAGATATGGATACACTTTCTTATCTCTTTTCCTAAGTTGTCAATTATTATTTCACATTGTCATGTTAGTGACACAACTCCTTTCATTTAGTGCTAATCATGTCTAGCTAATATATCTAAGGTTGTCACATGATGCTTCTAGATTAAACTGTGTGATGGTTGTCACTCGATGCTCCCTGATGCCAGATCCATGCATTCAAGATTGAATTTAAAAATTCATTTGGAGTTTAATTAGAGTCAAATTTTGAGATAATGGTCAAAGTTGTACTCCTTTATAGGCTAAATTAGACCTCTCTATTAGCTCTTCCACTTGTCTATTTTGCACTCATGTTAGGACTCATGATGTGAAAAGTGTCTTACTAAGTAAGATAGAACTTGGAATCAAACTCATTTAGTAGTCACAATCTAAGTTTTTTATATAATAATAAACTTTAAAACTATTAAGTTAAAAATAGTTTAAAAAATATAGTATGGTTTGAAGGGGGTATCACATATATATGTTGTAACTAGGCACTCTTGATTAAAATATTATATTCAAATTTGGTTATGAGGTTAATATTTAAAATCATAAAATTAGAAACTATTTATAAAATAAATAGAATTAAAAGGAAATTATTTTTGTATATTCAACATTAAACATAAAAATAAGTTACATAAACATTACACATAAACAATATTATGATGACCAAGAATGTTCAATAAGATACCTTTAAGATCAATATGTGTGATACTACAACCAAGTAGAAGAGATTTAAACTCAAAATGTGTGAGACTTACAAACATGTTAATTTGTTGATAGGTTTAAAAATATAGTCTTCAAACCCATATTGACATAGAAATTACTACAACCAATATAGTAAATAATGAAACTAAATTGTATCTAGCATAGTCCCTCAAAGTACATGGTTCAAATTCAATTACATGCACTAATTAATACAACTATTACATATAATGATCAAAGAAATTCAATGAACTTGTGGATGTGTAGGAACCTCTAGAAATTGTAACATTTTATTGTGAACATATTTCGTACAAATTGATGCATGTACAACATGTAATTTAAATAAATTTAACTTAGTTCTTGGTACATAAAATTTGGATCCTCTCTATCCTTTATTATCTCTAAAATTCTTTCATGGTCTTCAATGCTCAACTTCTATTTTTGTCGGCTACGTCTTATTTTTCCCAAAGTTTCCAAATTTAACCGTGTTGCTATAACTAAGCGATTGTAATGTAGAACATTTTTTCTTGGCAAATAATCAACAAATATAATACCACTTTTATCTATCTTCATTTGTTGATAATAAGTACCTTCAACCACTACAGATCCAATGGGATACTCTTGTCCATCACCATCTATCATAGATTCTATCAACTTGCATTTTGGTTGCGTGCATTTGAGTAGATGATAATCTACACTTTCGGTATTATCAGGATCTTCAATCACAACAAAGATATCTCCTACAACAAATACACAAATTCAAAAGTCAATTCAAATACAAGTAGTTACTTACACAATTTAGACAAAATTTCACTATTTAAATAATCAATATACATGTAAATTCACTATTTGAATAACAATATACATGTAAATAGTTTATTTACCTGCAACAACTAGATCGGATACACATTCAAAATTAGTTGAATATAAAGGATCATGGAGATCTATCTTATCATCTTCATAAGGAGACATTGAAACTAATTGTTTCATCTCCCATTCTGAAACATATCCATCAATAATATGTTGACATTGTAGAACATTTGCATTGTTCTCAATGCAATCAACACAAAAACATGATTTTCTCTAATTTGGATTGCAAGTGGTTTACTATGTCCAGTCATCATCACTTGATGAAGTCTTCTAATACCGACAATCTTTTGACAATTATAGAGATTTGATCG
Organism: Cunninghamia lanceolata; assembly: GCA_027924645.1. Taxonomy (NCBI): domain Eukaryota; kingdom Viridiplantae; phylum Streptophyta; class Pinopsida; order Cupressales; family Cupressaceae; genus Cunninghamia; species Cunninghamia lanceolata. Next base: position 14,945,807 of record BSBN01000854.1, read on the forward strand.
ATCGATATCTACAATCATGGAAATTTAAATTTGTATGAACAAAATATGTACATGTACTAAACATAAATAAATGTAGATCTGCAAGAATTACAAGAAATACCTTTGACTTCCCAAAAATAGCATTTGGTACTTATTGAGCCATTTTTTCCTTCATGAGCCCCAAAATGAGTCTTACACCATTCAAAAATTTCTTTTACACTATGAATGGTGTTACCAGCAAGCTCATTGATGCCAGAGCATCCGGGTGGACAAGTTATCCCTTATCGCCCAAAAAAAATGCATAGTTTAGTTTCTCTACTTTTGGTGTGTTTTGCAGAGTCGTTTCTGTTCTGGTTCCTTTTGATGGTCGGGATTCAACTAGGGGACATATTGGTTTGAATTCAAAATGTGCTTGGAAGTGCTTTTGGCGGGAGGAGTTCCTTACTCTTTCAGCTAGACTCTGATATCGGTCTCAGTGACAGCCTTTATTGGTGGGACTGGCCTATTCGGTAAGACTCTTGGCAGGGTCGCTTGTTATTTCGATGGTATTCTTTTGGCCAAACCCATTCCAATTTCTATCTGTCTTCCCAATAATGCTTCATGTGGTTGGCATATACTCATTGGCGGGACCTTTTCTGATGCTTGTGATCGGTAAGACCTTCCTCTTCGGGATGACTCTTTCCAAGTCTCTTGGTCATTCTGATGGCACTTGCTCTTGGTCTTCGTATGCTTTTGGTGTGATCATGCTTCATCTCTTCTCGATAGTGCTACTCTTTGGTGAGACTTGCTTCATCAGAAGATAGTTCAAATATCTCCCCGTCACCCTGATGCCTAGCATTCGACGTAACTTTTCTTGGTCTTTCCGATAGCACGTTTGTTGAAGACTCTGCAATGCTTTTCAACGTTGGCCTAACTTGATCTGGGTCTTCCTGATATCGTGATCCTGTGTGTTTGACATTTCCAAATCTTGTTGACCTTCTTGGTTTGAACACTCTCTACATTCATTGGTACAACCATGACATTCTAGCACCAATAATGAAAGAGATAAATATGGTGGACTGTTTCATGCATGAAGAATTATGCAGAGATCGTGGAAGGAGTGGCGGCCAATTTGAGAATCCATCATCGTGTTACAGGGATCCTTTATGAGTAGTGGATCTATGTTGAGTAACACTTGGTGAGGGTAGAAATAACAGATGAACTGAATAGAGAAGGGGGAGGTGTGAGAGAGAACGGGATGAGAACAGAAGAATAGGGAATTTGGGCCTCTATTGTAATGTTGGTCTTTTGATCACTGAATGTAAAGACTTTTCAATGTTGTAATGTCCTCTACATGATAATTTAAATAAAGAGTTTATGTTTTCCCATTGACTGTTGAGTTTTAGCTATGAGATTGGACAGCCTGATAAGGCCCTCCACTCTTGACTGTGTCAAGTGATATCAGAGCCAAGTTTTTTCTCCTAAGGAAGGTGTCAAGAGAATTACGAAGTCCTAAGAGAAATTGTTGTGGGGTAAGTGAGAAGAGGGAGAAGACCTACAACTGTAGAGGACTTGTGTAAAATGGCACAAAGAGGATGAGGCAAAGGAAGAGGGGCAAGAAGAGATGCAGACCCCGTACTAGTGGAGATGCTGAGAGGAATTACAGCCAAATTGGAAGCTGTTGAGACTGCACAACAAAGAGGTCACCCTATTGAAGACGTGAGTGATACTAAAGAAGAGCAAGTTGTAGCTAATGGAGAAGAAGGCCAACCTGGGCTTGATCAAGGTGAAGAGAGGTTCATTAGAGCCATAACTAGAATCAATACCAGACCCCGTTTTGATCCTCCAAACTATGCTGGTACTTTGAATTCAGATGAACTACTAGATTGTATCATTGAGATGGAGAAGTACTTTGATTTTGAAGGTACTGAAGAAGACAAGAAGGTGAAATATGCCTGTACTAAGCTGAAAGGGCATGCATCTATTTGGTGGGATCATTTGCAAACTGATAGACAAAGAAAAGGTAAGGAGAAGATAAGATCATGGGATCGAATGGTGAATAAATTGAAGGCAAAATTCATGCCTTCAGACTATTTGATAAGTTTGTTTAGAAAATTGCAAAACTTGAAGCAGAAAGACTCTAGTGTCAAGGAGTACACAAAAGAATTTTATAGATTAAGTAGTCGAGAAGAGCACATAGAGGATGAAGCAAAGCAAGTTGCAAGGTACCTAAATGGCTTGCAGATATCCATACAAGATGAAATTAATTTTCTCATATTGTAGAGCATGGAGGAGACTTATCAATGTGCTTTGAAGGCCAAGGAGAAGCTAAACTAGAAACAACAAAATAACAACCAGGGCAGAGGCATAAATTCTCATGGCAGAGGATAGAGTAGTGGTGGAAGAGGATATGATGCAAAATAGAATGCAGATGGTACCTCTCAGACTCAGGAAGCTGGAGGTAGAGGAAACTTCAAAGGAAGAGGAGAATCGTTTCAAGGGAGAGGAAACTTTGGAAGAGGAAGAGGTAGAGGCTTCACTGGTACATGCTATCAATGTGGAGAGATTGGGCATAGATCTTTTGAATGTCCACAAGTTCAAGGTGGAGGTAAAGGAAAGGAAGCCAAAGTACATGTGGCCCAAGCAGAAGAAGAGGAGATTGTAGAATCTTCAAATAATGGAGAAGATGTAGAGAACGGAGAGTCCTTGATGATAAGGAAGATTTTATTAAGCCCTGAGAAGGTAGTGACTGAACCAATACAAAGGAGAAATTTGTTCAGAACCAAATGCAAGTCTGGTGGCAAATGTTGCAAGGTGATTGTAGATAGTGGGAGCACAGACAACATTGTGTCTAAAGAAATGGTAAAGAAGTTAAAGCTAAAAAGGATAAAACATCATAGCCCATACAAGGTTTCATGGTTGCAGAAAGAGCATCAATTAGTGGTAAGAGAACAATGTTTAATCAATTTTTAGATTGGTAGATATAAGGATGAAATACTTTGTGATGTAATGTCGATGGATGCCTGTCATCTCTTGTTGGGAAGGCCATGGCAGTTTGATAGACAAGTTGTTCACGATGGTAAGAACAATACATATACTATTCAGAAGGATGGACAAAAATTCATATTGAATCCTCTGAAAGACAAAGATGAGGAAATTGAAGGCCCTTCTAGGGTGTGTCTTTTCTCAGGAAAGAAGTTCCTAAAGGACTTAAAGAAGGATGGTGTTTGTTATGCATTTGTGGCTCAACCGTCACAAAACTTGACAGCTGAAAAGGAAGAGGAGCTACTAGCAGAAGTTCAAGAGCTGATTAATGAGTACTCTAACATAATGATGAAAGAGTTGCTAGATGGACTTCCGCCAGTAAGAGAAATCAGTCATTGCATGGATCTGATTCTGGGTGCAAGTTTGCCAAACAAGGCACCGTATAGAATGATACCACAAGAGAACAAGGAGATAAATAGACAAGTTCAAGAGTTGTTAGACAAGGGGCTGATCAAAGAAAGTCTTAGTCCATGTGTTGTACCTGCAGTACTAGCACCTAAGAAAGGAGGTGAATGGAGAATGTGTATAGACTCTCGTGCAATTAATAAGATCACCATCAAATATAGAATCCCATTGCCCAGAATGGATGATTTAATGGACTGTTTAAGTGGAGCAAAATACTTCACAAAGATTGACCTAAAGAGTGGATATCATCAAATCAAAATCCGTGAAGGGGATGAGTGGAAAAAAGCCTTCAAGATGAAGGATGGATTGTATGAGTGGCTGGTCATGCCATTTGGATTGACAAATGTACCCAGTACATTCATGAGGTTGATGAATCAAGTGTTGAAGCCCTATCTTGGTAAGTTTGTGATAGTTTATTTGGATGATATTTTAATTTTCAGTAAAACAAAAGGGGAACATCTAGAACATATTAGGGTTGTCTTGCAAAGGTTGAAAGAAGAAAAGTTGATGGTAAATATGAAGAAGTGTACTTTCATGAAGGAGTTAGTATACTTGGGATTTGTAATATCAGAAGAAGGGTTGAAAATGGACTCGGAGAAAGTAAAGGCTATAGTTGAATGGCCATCACCAAGGAATACTTTTGAGGCCCATAGTTTTCATGGGTTAGCAAGATTCTATAAGAAGTTCATAAGGAATTTAGTGGGATTTGTGCTCCCATAATTGAGATAATGAAAGGAGTAAGAAGAGATTTCAAGTGGATAGCTATAGCAGAGAAAAGTTTTCAATTTTTGAAGACTAAGGTGACAAAGCAGCTGGTGTTAGCACTGCCAGACTTTGGAAAAATTTTCCAAGTTGATTGTGATGTGAGTGGAATAGAAATAGGAGGAGTTCTCAGCCAAGAAGGAAGACCAATTGCATACTTTAGTGAGAAGCTGAATGAGGCAAAAAGAAAGTATTCAGTTTATGATGAGGAATTTAATGCTATGGTCCAAGCATTGAAGAAATGGAGACATTATTTGCTACCCAAGGAGTTTGTTTTATACAAATACCCTCATGCTTTGCAGTTCATTAATAGCCAAGGTAGGCTAAATCAAAGACACATGAAGTGGGTTGAATTCTTGCAAAGTTACTCTTTTGTATTGAAGCATAGAAGTGGGAAATCTAATATGGTAGTTGATGCATTAAGTAGAAAATTTCTCATGACAAATGAAATGCAAGTGAATGTAGTTGGTTTTGATGCCATGAAAGAATTGTATGAAGCTGATACTAATTTTAAGGAAGCTTGGAATGGTTGTAACAATCCTCTTGAGAAGGATATGACACCTTGGTTAGATTATTTTGTTCATGAAGGTTTGTTGTTCAAAGGAAGGAGATTATGCATACCTCAAGGTTCCATGAGGGATAATTTGCTGAAGGAGAAACACAACGGAGGTTTGAGTGGACATTTTGGTGTGGACAATACACTAGCACTTCTCAGTGAAGCCAGGAATGGTTGCAGATGTGAAGAAGATGGTGTAGAGATGCAAAGTATGTCAATATGCCAAGGGCGTGAGGTAGAACATTGGGTTGTATCACCCATTACCTATTCTAGAAAGACCATGGGAACACATCAGCATGGATTTTGTTTTGGGGTTGTCTTATACACAAAGAGGTAATGACTATATTTTTGTTGTTGTGGATATATTTTCCAAGATGGTACATTTTATTCCCTATCAGAAAGGTAATGGTGCTTCACATATTGTTGCTATATTTTTTAAAGAAGTTGTGAGATTGCATGGTTTTCCCAAGAGCATTATGTCTGATAGAGATGTTAAGTTTGTTGGTCATTTTTGGCGTACTCTATTGAAGAAATTGGGTACTAATTTGGGTTTTAGTTTAGCATACCATCCACAGAGTGATGGCCAAACTGTAGTAGTGAACAAAATTTTGAGAAATTTGTTAAGATGTCTTGTGGGGAAGAAGCCAAACCAGTGGGATATGGTATTGGCCTAGGCAGAATTTGCTTACAATAAATCTATAAACAGGAGTATAGGAAAGAGTCCCTTTTGCATAGTATATGGTTTTAGTCCTAGAGGAGTTGATGAACTTTGGGATAGTACTGATTTGGGAAGGAAGAGTGCTGTAGTAGAGGATTTTACTGAATACATTTATGATCTACATAAAGAAGTACAGGAGGAATTGATAAAAAATGTAGCCAAGTATAAACAGCAAGCTGATTTGCATAGAAGAGAGCTAGAGTTTGAAGTAGGAGATCTAGTCTTGGCACACTTGAGGAAAGAAAGGTTCCCACAGGGAACATACAATAAACTAAAGTGGAAAAAGTTGGACCTTGGAAGGTCTTGAGGAAGTTTTCATCCAATGCATATGAAATAGAACTACCACCTGGCATAGATATTTCACCCATATTCAATGTGGCAGATCTGGTAAAATACTATGAAGAAGAGTCAAGTATGCAAGGAGAAATTGTTTCAGACATACAGGATGCAAGTGATTGGATTGATAAAATGTCTAAAAAGAAGTTTGAACAGATTGATCAAGTGATTGACTCTCGTATAGCCAAGAAAACTAGGGGTAGAGAATATCTAGAGTATCTTGTTAGATGGAAGGATAAACCAATTGAAGATTCAAGTTGGATGATAGCTACCGAGTTGGTCAAATTTGGTATTTCACTGCCAAATTGGTCCAAATGTTCTTGAGTCTTAGCCTCAAGGCACATTTCACTTACCTGGTGTGTCTGATGCAGGAGCATTTGGGTGGACAAGTTATTCTGCATCGCCCAAAAAAAATACATAGTTTAGTTTCTCTAATTTTAGTGTGTTTTGCAGAGTCGTTTCTATTTTGGTTCCTTTTGATGGTCGGCATTCAACTAGGGGACATATTGGTTTGAATTCAAAATGTGCTTGGAAGTGATTTTAGCGGGAGGAGTTCCTTACTCTTTCGTCCAGACTCTAATTTTGGTCTCGGCGACAGCCTTTATCAGCGGGACTAGCCTGTTCAGTAAGACTCTTGGCGAGGTCACCTATTAGTCTGATGGTATTCTTTCAACCTAACCCATTCTAAGTTCTATCTATCTTCCCAACGACACTTCATGTGGTTGGTATATACTCATCGGCAAGACCTTCTCCGATGCTTGTGATCGGTAAGACCTTCCTCTTCGGGATGACTCTTTTTGAGTCTCTCAGTCATTCTGATGGCACTTGCTCTTGGTCTTTGTATGCTTTCAGTGTGGCCATGCTTCATCTCTTCCTGATAGTGCTACTCTTTGGTGAGACCTACTTCATCAGAAGATAGTTCAAATGTCTCCCTGTCACCTCGATGCCCAGCATTCAGCGTAACTTTTCTTGGTCTTTCCGATAGCACATTTGTTGAAGACTTTGTAATGCTTTTCAATGTTAGCCTAACTTGATCTAGGTCTTCCCAATATCGTGAGCCTGTGTGTTAGACATTTCCAAATCTTGTTGACCTTCTTAGTTTGAACACTCTGTGCATTCAATGGCACGACCGTGACATTCTGATGCTAGTAATGAAAGAGCTAAATATGGTGGACTATTTTGGGCATAAAGAATTCTGCAGAGATCATGGAAGGAGTGGCGGCCAATTTGAGAATCCATCATCGTGCTACATGGATACTTTATGAGTAGTGGAGTTGTGTTGAGTAACGCTTGGTGAGGGTAGAAATAACAGATGAATTGAATAGAGAAGTGGGAGGTGTGAGAGAGAATGGGATGAGAACATAAGAATAGGAAATTTGGGCCTCTATTGTAATGTTGATCTTTTGATCACTGAATGTAAAGACTTTTCAATGATGTAATGTCCTCTACATGATAATTTCAATAAAGAGTTTATATTTTTCCATTGACTGTTGAGTTTTCGCTGCAAGATTGGATAGCCTGATAAGGCCCTCCACTCTTGACTATGCCACTCATGTTGGCAAAGTGCATGCTTCACACATACACCAGCTCCATCATGCTCACCTTTTTCCATGTCCACTTTCAAAAAAATTCCACATAAATTTTCTGGAACATCTCGCATGTTGTTGGCTCAACCAATTAAATGCTTTAGAGGATTTGAATTGTCCTATAAAGTAAACAAATAAACATTAAAAGTTGTTTAAAAGTTGGAAATAATTTTTAAAAAATTGAAATATTTAATAAATTCAATACTTACCAGTACATCCATCTGACCAAATCTAGTGACTTGAAGCATGTATGCCACATTGTCTCAAATCATCAAAAAAGATTCCAAAACAATGGGCTACATAGCTTCTATCATGATCAGTATCACCACTGATAAAAAAATGAACCTCTTTGATAATATTTCATTCATGCAGGCTACTTTGTACACCATCCAATTGCAACTTAGCATGTCTATAACAAACATGTACGAAGATTGCAACCTGCTCTGAATGATAATACTAACTTTGAATCTATGTTTGAGGACTAAATGTATAGTTCTCAGCAAAATCCACAATCAAAAGAATACAACCTTGTGGAAAGCAATTCTTTGCCTCACAAAACTAATTTGTTTGTCATCTTGCACCATGACAATGTTGGATGTGCGGATATATGAGACTATAAAATTTATCCAAAAATGCATTGCAGGGCAATGCACTTTCTTTCATAACATTTTTTTTTATTCCACTCCTAACCTGGTTTTGTATTTCTCATATTCAAATCTCTTCCATATAATTTCTATTGATTGATCAATATTTTCGATCAAAGGAAGCTTCTTCAAATCTCCACAATTTTCACAACTATTTTTGATACATTACACACTAAATTCATCGAAACCTTCTATTTTTTCACATAAGAGGGACTTCATAAATTGTGTTGTACTTGCATGGATGATAACATCTAGATGAGTCATTTCCATAAATTTTTTATACAATTGAAGATGTAGATGAAATTCCATGTGATTTTGACAAGTTTCATGCACTTTATTTATGCGTACAAAATAGGGAGGAAACTTTTCAAACACCCTTTAAGATATCTTTACCTGTGGAGATTCTTGTTTGAATGCTTTAAAACATTCACTCTGTGTTGTATCTATAAAATGTTTTGGATGAGGATACTTTCAACCATCTTCACCTATTATTTGTATAATATCCCTTCTATTAGAGGAAACATGAGAGTGGTTGACCCAATATTTAATGACTTGTTTCTTCACATCTTTTGAGATTCTATCTTTTTTGGGAACCCTGACAATATTTATCCAATTTTTTTCTATGTTTTCATCAAGCTTATTTCTCTTTGAAATATATCTGTGAACAGTTTTGCTGAATACATGCAGTAACTTTCCAATTGCTTTCAGCTGTCTCATCAGTGATAATTTTTCACTTGAAATCATGGTCATCAATGCCGTACATGATGCACTTAAATCACTTGTTCTACTTATACTTTGAATAGAGTTCAAAGCTTCTTGCAAGTTTTCAACTATTATGTTTTTTACTAGATTTTTTTCTCCCTATAATCAACCCCTAGCAACTCCAAAACAGGGGTCATTTCTTTTTGCCAAAATAACTTGGCACATAATTGTGCTCTTCCAATCAAACATTTGTCTTCCAAAAATTCATCCCAAATTCTTTTGGAATGAAGTTTTATTGTACTATCAAGTAACATTTCCTGGGGTGAAATCTTACTAAAAAGCACATCTTCATCTAAATCTACTAGATTTTCCATATCCTTAAAATATGTCCTGTTCTCAATTTCCTCCTCGGTCACAATGTTTTATGCACCTTGTTCAATTTCTTTGATTTGATCAAACCCAAGATGTCCTTCCTCTTGTTCATTAGTAATTTGATCGTGTGCTTCTTGACTATGTTCAACCAATCCTTCTAAGGTTGAATTTCTCTCAATTCTTCTTCTTAGATTTTTATCTTCGTCAGACCTTTTTCTATCTAAATCCTTGACCTATTCCTTTTGTTCCCCATCACAAATTACCTTTTAATTCAAGTCTACACAAATATGTATAAACCCTAATTAACAAATAATCAATGAAACCACACCATTTCTGATTTCCAAGATTGTCCTACAATGCAAGGAAAGAGCATACGTGGATATGAATAGGGAAGTTCACATAAATTTAATTTTTTTTTTTGTTAATTTATACATTGATTTTTTTGTTATTAATCTAGGAGTTTTTTGTATAGTATTTATCAATTTTTAGAAACCCTAATTAACAAATAATCAATGAAACCACACCATTTCTGATTTCCAAGATTGTCTTATAATGCGAGGAAGGAGCATATGTGGATATGGATGGGGAAGTTCACATAAATCTAAGTTTATTTTTTGTTAATTTCTATTGATTTTTTTGTTATTAATCTAGGTGTTTATTTGTATAGTATTTGTCAATTTTTAGAAACCCTAATTAACAAATAATCAATAAAACCACACCATTTTTTATTTCCAAGATCATCTTATGATGTGAGGAAAGAGAATACATGGATATGGATGGGGAAGTTCACATAAATTTAAGTTTATTTTTTGTTAATTTGTATTGATTTTTTTGTTATTAATCTAGGTGTTTATTTGTATAGTATTTGTCAATTTTTAGAAATCCTAATTATCAAATAATCAATTAAACCCTAATAAAAAAATTTAATTAAAACCCTAAGATAGTATTTTAAAAAATTTAAACCCAAATAAAATTGAATTAAACCCTACTTAAATAAAAATTTAAACCTAACTAAAATAAATGATTAAACACTAATAAAATTAAATCAATTATAAAATAATGAACTTTATTATTGTTTATTAAAAAAATTACGCTTGCTTGTTAATTTTTTGTCTTGTATTTGCCTTGTAAATTTTGTCTGCCTGCTGTCGTATGTTGACGCTGTCCTGACCCTGTTATTTTGTATTATATGGAATCCACATTAAAAAATAATTATTTATAAAAGTTTAATTAAAAAAAGAGTTCCGAGTGGTAAGGTTCTGCCCTCATTTGACTTGCCCTGCATGGTTACGGGCGTTACCTTGCCGAGCGAAACCGTACCACCCGATAAAGTTATGCTTGAAACTGCTTATGTGGCATCCTATGTGGTAGTCCACCCACCTTTCCCATAGTTTAAAAAAAAATCATCTTTTGCTATTAATTTATGTCATTAAAATACACTTTTTAAAAAATTGACGAATACCCTTTTGTAGTACTCAGAACATAGATTGTAGATATATGTTTTTCTTTTTCATATTTTGATTTTTTTAAATTTATTGTAAATAAGTTTTTCCCATCAAACATGAAGCTAATTATAAGATAGATATCAATAGACAAAACATATTCAAAAAAATTGAAAATTATATGGTTCACTAGAGATTGGAATCCTCTCCAAGAGGGTTTTTTTTTTTTAAATTATGTAAAAAGTTGACATCCCATGGAAACTACTATGTTCTGATTAAAATTGACTTTAAAAAAAAATATTTATCAAAAATTAAAAACTTTTTTTCCATGCACTAGATATTTGAGTTGACTAATTAAGAAAAAAATTAAAGAAAAAAAAAAAAAATTTGCTATATTTTTCTTGATGTCCCATCGATGTCACTTTTTTCAAAAAATATGAGCATTTAAAATTCATCAATTAAATTTTATAAAAAATATCCAACTATTTAAAAAATAAATAAAATTATAAGTATAAACTACATTAAAAATTCTACATTTCATTATTTTAGGTCATTTTAAAATTCATAACATACATATGACTTTTTTGACATTTAAGTTGGAAAAATATGTTTGTGTTGGTCATTTTCTGATAAAAGTGGGACACAGTTCTAAACTTTCACCCCCTTAATTTTTGTAAGATACAAACTCTCCAACAAAAATGATTTGGTGATTTCCTTCTCTTATATTTTTAAGGCACATATGTATAATTGTGCATGTAGATATGCATATATACACACTTATAAATATATGTATACATTATTATTTCACAATTATTTTATGAAAACTTAATTATTTTTTATAATAAATGTAGTTAGGATCGAGGAACCAACAAAACAAAGGACTTAACCCCTAGATGTTGGTGGCAATCAACCACTAGGTCCATTATGAACCATCTATATAGAAGACTAATGAGATATCGACCAAAAAAACTAGTAACTATTATAACCCCTACATCTTATGCATTTATATTTAGAATTGTCCATACAACTAGTAGACACCTAAAATCGTTCACTCATTGTTTCATCACTATTCATCCATAATCAAGACATCTAGACCATTTCTTCTATAATTAATTGGATAAATCCCTATTTAGATAATTAATTATCCAATTCCCCTTCTGACCTTAATTAAATAATATTTTATTATCTAATTAATAAAATCACTATTCATTGAACTATTCACCTATACCTCTTCCTAGAATAAATCAATAACTAATCATGTTTATCATCACTCTTCCATAGTCCAACATTAGATAAATATTTATTTATCTAAAATCCTCATCCCCATCCCAAAAATTAAATAAATATTTTCATATGTATTTAATTCATGTTTTGTTCACTTTTCATTAAATTACTTAAAACCAATTAATCAACTTAATCACACACTTACACATTCCAAATCCATGTTTAACCCATTCAAACTTCTCACATTCCACAAAATGTACAAAGGCATGGATCCTTGTACAAATCTGATGCAAGAGGATCCAGTGGTGTAAGGGCAATCTTGCATCACCCAAAAAAAGATGTGTTTCAAAATTGTTGATGTTCTTTCCATTTCTTTTCAAAATTTGTGGTTCTAGTTCCATAATTGATTGCATAATGATGCAGAACTTTCAGTTTTTCCAAACTACTAAAAATAGGAACCTACTATTTTAGGAAAGTTTGCATTTGGGCACAGATTGACGTGAAAATTTACAGAAAGCTTCATAACTAAAAAATAAGACCTTTGGTGAAGGAATCACACAAAAATCATTTGCGAGCTGAAAGATATTAAAGTTTCTGCTTCCTGAAAAAATGCCTAAAAATTATTCAAACTCAGGTTTCAAGCACTAAATGGCCTCGTACGGGTCTAAAAATGGCCAAAACTAGTAGGGCGGGTTTTTGGCATGTAGAGCACTCCGTAAGCTTTCCAACGCATAAAACGGTTTGTCAATTGGACACCTAGATCAAAAGTTATGGCTCCCGGAAGTTGACCTATTTTTGGAGGGAGATGCAAATTTTAAAATTAGGTTGTTGGCCAGCAAAAAAGGCTATTAATAACCATTTTTGGGAACCCTGGGTAGTAGTAGAGTTAAGGGGAAAAGTGTAGAGTCAAGAATAGGCAGGAAGATAGAAACCCTAGTAGATTTGGGGTTACAGATGGCAGTGATTCCAAAGTCTTGTGAGAGGAAGCTATAATGTGTTGCAGCTTGTGGAGGGTTGATTCCTCTTATTGTATCTGAGCTTCTGTAATGTAATAAGTTGTCCAAATCAATAAAGAAAGTTCTATTTTCTGTGTGCAATTTTTGTTGTTGTGTGTTTATGATTTACCTCCTTCATCAAGTGGTATCAGAGCAAGGGTTCCTGAGTGTGTAGACAGGTCGCCGACTGTGAGGCAGTTTGCACCAGGACCTGAGGTTGTCAGTTTGCTGTGCAAATCAAGATGCCTCCACAAAGAAATCGTATTGGGAGGAATGCTTTGATGAAAGAGGGTTTTAGAGCCCTACAAAGGCAAATCTATGCATTGCAAGATGAGCTATGAAGAGGGTTTGAGCCGAGAACAAGAGAAGAAAGTGAAGATGAAGCTGAAGAAGAGCTATCTGAGGAAGAACAAGAAGCTGCAGGAGATCCTGTAGAAGTTAGGTTGTTGAGGGCCATTTCTAAGATTGGAAAGAGGCCTAGGATCAAAGTTTCTACATATTCTAGAGATTTGAATCCAGAACAACTTATTGATTGGATTAATGACATGGAGGAGTATATCGAGTATGAAGACGTGGAGGACCTAGATCGAGTTAAGTTTGCAAAAACAAAGTTGAAGGGCTATGCAAATATTTGGTGGAAGGAGGTCCAATTAGAGAGGAATAGAAGAGGAAAAGGAAAGATCACCAGATGGGATCGGATGGTGGAGAAACTGAAGAAGTAGTTCATTCCTGTGGACTATGAGATGGAGTTGCTGAAGAAGCTATAAGGACTGAAGCAAGGTAACAAGTCTATTAAGGAGTATACAGAAGAGTTTTATAAGATTACTATTAGGACAGGCCATGCAAAGGCCAACAAGGAGAAGGCATCCCATTACATTAATGGGTTGAGGCCAAGTATTCAAGAGGAGTTGATCTTGGTCAGAATGACCACCATAGAAGATGTGTACCAATTTTCCCTGAAGGTGGAAGAGAAGATAAATAAAATATTCGATAGAAAGTAAAGGGGAAGAGGTCAAGGTGGAAGGACTGGTGGAAGACCCTATGGAGGCTGTAATGAAGATCAAAACAAAAATGACGAAGTTGGCACCAGTTGGAATTAGAGAGGAGATAATACCTATCGCCCTCGTGACCAGAACAATGGTGAGCAAAGAGGAAGATAAAGAGGTAGACCTGGGCAAGGACCTAGAAGAGGAGGTTTTAGAGGAACCTATTTCCAATGTGGAGAAGAAGGGCATCGAGCATACGAGTGTCTGCAACATCAAGGAAGGATAAATAGAAGACCTGAAGGTAATGCACGAGTTGCACATGCAGATGAAGATGCACAGTCTGAGCATTCTGAAGATGCTGAAAGGGGAGAAAACCTAGTTGTCAGAAGAACTTTGTTGAATGATGAGAAAGAACTGAATCAGAGGAAGAGTTTATTCTGCACAAGGTGCTAATGTGAAGGTAAGTGTTGTGATATTATTATTGACAGTGGAAGCACTGATAATCTTGTTTCAGAGGAGATGGTTGACAAGTTGAAGTTGACAAGAAGAAAGCATCGGCATCCATATCGGATTGCATGGTTGCAGAAGGACCATAGAGCTTTGGTCAATGACCAGTGTCTAGTGAAGTTCAAGATTGGAGACTACCATGATGAGGTGTTGTGTGACATCATACCAATGGATGCATGTCATATGTTATTAGGGAGGTCATGGCAGTATCATAGGAGTATTGTCTATAATGGTTGTGCAAACACATATTCCCTAACAAAGGATGGAGTTCGTCATAAGTTGAAGCCCTTGAAGGAGGTGGAAGGAAAGGTATGTAGTATTGCTAGAATTTGTTTGGTAGATGCCAGGAAATTTTTGGAGGGAATGAAGAAATTTCCTGGCATCTACCAAACAAATTCTAGCCATTATCTATACTAGAGAAGCCATGGGATGATATTAGTATGGATTTTGCTCTTGGTTTACCAAGGACACAGAGATGACATAATTCCATTTTTGTTGTGGGGTAAGTGCACAAAGAGGAGGGACCAAAATGGGGTCTTAAGTTGCCATTTTTTTTCTGAAATCAGAAAAAATTGATGTTGGATGAGAAATTGAAGATAGCTACACTCAAAATTTGAACATGGAACAAAAACAAGAGTTGTAGTGCTCCGAATCTAGTTTCTAAACTACTATTTTTTTCTAAAAATGGTTGAGATTAAGGGGTTCAAAAAGGGGAAGCACACAAATTGGTCTTGTTTTTCTCAAAAAAACATAACATAGTGTCTGGTGTGCTCCCCCTAAAATGTTAACTTTTTTTTAGTATTTCAATAATCGCTTCAGTGAGAAATTAGGTAACACCATGTAGTTTATCCCTGATTTTTTTGATAATTTTTTAATGAATTTGATTTTTTAGTAATTTTTAAAGTGGACACATCTCAAAAAATAGAAATTTGAGTGTGCTCCCCCCTAAAATGTTTGAAAACTAATCGAAAATTGAATTTTTTTTAATTCGTGTAGAATGAAGTCTAGTTTCTAAAAATGTAACTTATTTCATTTTTTTATGAATGGTTAAAAAAAAGTCAAAAATACTAGACACTGGTTTTTGACAAAAACTGGACACACTTACAAAATAAATTCAAGATGAAACACTAAACGTACTCAAAATGTGAAAAAAATTATATGGTTAGATAGCTAATAGAGATCTTAAGATTATGGTGGTATTTTTTTTGAGTTTTCATTGAAAAAAGTGCCATCCTAATGGGGAGCACGCTCCTGATTATCTCCAGATTTTGCTAAAAACTGATAAAAACACATCAAACAAAGTTGACAATAATGCAAGTGTGTTATAATGTGCTCACGTTATGATGAGCATAATTGGAAATACACATGCCAATTGCATTTGTTTGAAAGTTTATAAAGCCTTTTCAACAAATCCATTTTTTGCATATCTTGCAATCATTGCATTCCATTATAGAACATCTCTTTGAGGTGTTACATCATACAATTGACATATCTTGTCTATGCTTCCACACTTTACATACATGTCTACAAGGGCAGTTGCAGTTCCTATCATCTCTCTCACTCTATTTCTCTCCCCTCTCTATTCCCTACCCTTTCTCTGAGTCTCTGCTTCCCTCCCCTCTCTACCTCCCACCTCTCTCACTCTCTTCTTCCCTCCCCTATCTACCTTCTACCCTCTCTCTCACTCTCTACTTTCCTCCCCTATCTACCTCCTACCCTCTTTCTAAGTCTTTACTTCCCTTGCCTCTCTACCTCCTACCTTCTCTCTCACTCTCTTCTCCCCCCTCCATCTCTACCTCTTACCCTCTATCTCACTTTCTACTTCCTTCCCCTATCTACCTTCTACCCTCTCTCTCAATCTCTACTTCCCTCTCTCTCTTCTTCTTTCCCCTATCTACCTCCTACGGTCCTCTCCCACTCTCTACTTTCCTCCTGTCTCTATCTCCTATATTCTCTCTCACTCTCTACTTCCCTCCCCTCTCTACCTCTCCTCCTCATTCTTCCCATCCAATGAATTTTCATAAATTATCTTGTTTCCATTTCATCATCCCAATTTATATCCTCATCCATCTTATCATGTCCTATTTTTCTTGTTTCCATGTTCTTTGTTGAGAAGGGATGGAGATGGAGGGGAGAGAAAGGGGAGAGATACCTGGTGATAGGGAGAGAGAGAGAGAGAGAGAGAGTCCTAGTTTTCTTGTTTTGGGGAGAGAGAGAGAGGGTGGGTTGAGTTTATGAGTTTAGGGTTTAGGGGAATTATTTAGGGTTTAGGGGTTTAGAGTTGTTCAAGTTTATGGTTTAAGGGTTAGGATTTAGGGGCATTATTTAGAGTTTAGGGGTTTTGGGAGAGAGAGAGAGAGAGAGAGAGAGAGAGAGGTTTAGAGTTGCTCAAGATTAGGGTCATTATTTAGGGTTTATGAGCTTAGGGTTGCTTAGAACTTTAGGGGCATTATTTATGGTTTATGAGTTTAGGGTTGCTCAAGTTTAGAGTTTTGGGTTTTGGGTTAGGGTTTAAGGGAATTATTTAGGGTTCAGGGGTTTATGATTGCTCAAGTTTATGGTTTAGGGTTTAGGGGTTAGGGATTTAAGGTTGCTCAGGTTTAGGGTTTAAGGGTTAGGGTTTAGAGAGAGAGTGAGGGGATCGATAAATATTGGGAGATCTAGGGAGATAGAGGTTAGAGTTTCTTCCAAGGTTTATGGTTTAGAGGTTTGAGGTTTAGGGAATTGCTCAGTTTTAGGGTTTAGGGGTTAGGGGTTAGGCTTTAGGGGCATTATTTAGGGTAACTTAAGGTTTATGTTTTAGGAGTTAGGGGTTAAAGTTTAGAGGTTTAGGTTAGGGTTTAGAGAGAGAGGACCAATAGGGAGATGTAGACTGAGGGGAGACATAGGGAGATAAAGGGTGAGGGACATGGCCAGAGACATAGGCAGAGCGACTGAGAGGTAGAGGGATGATAGAGACAAGGAGATAGGGTTTAGGGTTGATCAGATTTAGGGTTTAGCCTAGTTAGGAGTTTAGATAGGGAGAGATATGGAGATAGAGGGTGAGGGACATGGCCAAAGACATAGCCAGAGAGATTGAGAGGTAGAGAGATGATAGAGATAAGGAGATAGGGGTTTAAGGTTGATCAGGTTTAGAGTTTAGGGGTTAGGAGTTTAGAGAGGGAGAGATAGGGAGATAGAGGGTGATGAACATGGCCAAAGACATAGGCAGAGAGATTGAGAGGTAAAGAGATGATAGAGACAAGGAGATAAGGGTTTAGGGTTGGTTAGGTTTAGGGTTGATCAGGTTTAGGGTTTATGGTTGGTATATATGATGTATAGAATGGTTTAAACAACTAACATATTAGTGCTTATGATGTTCTGATGGCTCCTGTGGTTGGTAGAGGGTAGAATAACACTTGTGACTAGCTAGGTGTATAATGATGTTTGTGATCAACAGGTAGGTGCTACTAAGAAGCATATTGGCACATACGTTAAACAAAATGGTGCAAATGAGTAACAGATTGGCACTATAATCTTCTAATGGCTCCTGGTGAGGTATTTGTTTGATTTTGATTATTTTTGGGATCGTTTGAGATGGAGCTTAGATTGATTTGGGATGGAGTTGGGATGAAATGGATTTGTGTAGGGATGATGAGATGTGAAAAGGACTAGATTAGGAATGATTTGGGAATGATTAGAATGGTTTTAGGGATGGTTTGAAGTGGTTTAGTGCTGATTAGGGAATGATTAGAATGATTTAGGAATAGTTTAGGGATGGTATTTGAGATGAAATCTAGGTTGATTTGAAAATGATTATGGATTCAAAGTTAAATTGCTTTGGAAGTGATTTGGGATAGTGTGAAGTGGTTTAGGGCTGATTAGAAGTGGTTCAGGGATGATTAGAGAAGAAATTGAATGGATTAGCGATGATTTGGGATTGATTAGGAATGAACTTGGTTGGAATGAAAGCTTAATGTTTTCATGAACTTTCACATTATAGAGATTGGGAGAGATGGGGAGATAGAAGTTTAGGGTTGCTTCTAGCTTTTATGGTTTAAGGGTTAGGGGTTTAGGGGTTTAGCCTATTGCTCATTTTTAGGGTTTAGGGGTTAGGGGTTAGGGTTTAGGGGCATTATTTATGGTTTAGGGTTTAATGTTTATGGGTTAGGGGTTAAGGTTTAGAGGTTTAACTTTATGGTTTAGGTAGAGAGGCGAATAAGGAGATACAGAGAAGACCGAGCCTGGGAGAGATATCTATGTCTCCTCTATCACTCTTTCTAACTATACCTACCTCTCTATCTCTCTCTCTCCCTATCTCTCTATCTTACTAGATTGGTTTTGATCCCCTCTTTCTAACTCTACCTTTGTATCTCTCCCTCACTATTTCAGGTTTACATGAGTTAAGGGTTGCTCAAGTAAATAGGGTTTAGTGTTTTGGGTAAGGGTTTAGGGGAATCATTTAGGCTTTAGGGGTTTAGGGATGCTCAAGTTTAGGGTTTAGGGTCTAGGGGTTAGGGTTTAGGGTTTACGAGTTTGAGGTTTAGGGTTTAGGTTTTAGGGGTTAGGGGTTAGGGGTTAGGGTTTAGGGGCATTATTTAGGGTTTATGGTTTATGCTTTATGGTATATAGGTTTAGGTTTATGGTTTAGGTAGAGAGGAGAATAGGGATCCCTATCTCTCTCTAGACATATGGATCCCTATCTCTTAATCTATCCCTTGCTACCTCTCTCTTCTCCTCTTTATCTCTCTCCCCATCCCTCTACCTCTTGAAATCTCTCTCCCTATGTCTCTAGACATCTCTTGATCTCTTTCCCTATTGAGCTATCTATCCTCATAACCCTATCTCTTAATATACCCGTCTCTACCTCTCTCTCTCTGTATTTCCCTATCTATCTCTCCCTTTCTAGATCTATCTCCCTATATCTCCCCTCTCTCTCTATATATGTATCTCTATCTTTCTCCCTCTATAGACCCCTTTCTCTATCTCAATCCCCATCTCTCCCTCTCCCCATCTCTATCTCACCTATCCTCTCTATCTCCATGTCCCTCTCTATCTCTCCATGTCTCCCGATCCCTCTTTATATATAGGATAGAGAAATGAAGAGAGAGAGAGAGAGACTCTCCCATGTTACAATGTTACCTATCATGCTTCCCAGAATGTGCTCGCGTTATAATGTGATGTATTATAACACGATCTCATTCTGGGAAGCATGGAAAACGGTAAAAAAGCATGTGGGATCTGTGTTTCAGACCCCACATGATTGGTATGTAGGAGTTCAGGACAACACTGAGAGGGGGGGTGAATCAGTGTTGTATAAATTTTAACCTTTTGCAAATTTAACTTTCAAAACATGAAGAAAGAAAGATATCATTTGTTACACACATGTGCACATAACTGAGAATGAATGATGAGATTAAAATCTCATGAATAAATCATACACACAAACAGAGAGAAAATCAATACAAATCAAGACACAAGAATTGCACGAGTGGAAAACCCTCCTGGGGTAGAAAAACCACTCCAAAACTGCCTCACTGGCTTAACCTTAAAAAATATCTTTACAAGCCTCACTGGCTAATGCGAGTGTCTCACTGACCTATAAGCCTCACTGGCATACTGTGCCTCACTGGCTTTTCTCAATCAATCAAACAAGAATCTCATGTGCAAGAAGTGATTGCTGTTCAATATGATTTGCACCATTTAAATCAACTCATCTTTCTTTTCAAAAAGGTTTTTCTCTGCATATCATAACTTCATAACATACATAACATTATTTGCTCATCTCTATTTTTTTCATCAACACACACTCGTCAATGTACCTAAATAACCATTATATACAAGTTGAATGTCTTTTCATATTCCTGTAATCCCATTATTTCACAAAGCACCTGCAATAAAATTATATACAAAAAATCTCTTGAAATTCCTCTCCTCTACATATTCATCTTCTTCAATTGTCTTTCCATTTCCTTTCAATCTATAAAAATCATCTGCAAAAATATTTTCATATTCATGTGCAAAAATAAAATCAATCTTTGCAAAACAATTTCCGTCCATCATTCCAATATGAAAATCTTCTCTATATTTTGTTAATCTCTCTTGCCATTTTATTATCTTGACCCTTCATAATCTGTAAAAAATCTCTTTGTCTTCTTCAAAAATTCGTCAATCTGCATCAAATGAATTTTCAAAAAAATATGTGCCACCTGTTCAATTTCATCTTCCCCTATAACAAAATCAATAAATATTCTTCAAATTCTTTTATCATTTTATTTCAGCTTCAATGATTTTCATCTTCAATAAATTCTAATCAATTTTTGTCCCCGTCAAAAAAAATAAAAAGTTTCTCTTCAATTTGCCCTTAGAGAGAATAAAATCTCTTTTTAGCATGATCTCCATTATTTTCATCTTCATGTGTAAAAATAAAATCAGTTTTCTGCAATAAAAACTCTTCAACCTCCTCACAAAAGGATTCTTCAAATCTTCAATAATATGACCAATCTACCTTTGAAAATAAAACAAAACTTCAATTTATCTTCTCCAATCTGTAGCTCAAAAGTCTTCTTCATAAAAAATCCTCATAAAAATAATATCAAAAAAAACTTTATACATCTCTTAAACTTTCCAAAAAAAATCAAAGCTTTTATAAAGCAATTTTTGTTTACTTATAAGTCTCCTTCATAATAGCCTTCCAATATGCCACTATATGCCATTGAGAATAGAAATAAATCTCCACCAAAAAAATCCACAAAAATCTCCACAAAAAAATCCTTAAAAATCTCAGCAATTTTGCCTTAAAATCTCCTTAAAAATAGGCTTTTAAATCTCCTTAAAACTTCCTTATTTTAAGGCAAAAAAAAAAACTTTTATAAAGCATTTGCTGATAATAAAAAGCCCACTCACTCATAATAAATATTAAATTTTGATATAATATTTATTGCTGCTCACAAATATTAAATATTAAATTTTGATATGATTTTTTCTTTTCTTTTTGCTGCTCACAAATTTATAAGAGGTGACCTCTTTGAAAGGTAAAGGGGCAGGTCACAAATGTTATAAACCCCTTTAGCAGGTAACCCATGACCTATACTAGTAGGTCAACTAGAAGTTAAAAGAAAAGTGTATGACTTTTGTGATGGGCAAAGTGGAGTCTAGAGAATTAAGTCTTTTAAACTTAATTCAAAAAACTTTTATCACATTAATACATATGATTTATCAAAGCACCATAATATATCTGCCAAGACTAATATAATTTCTCTGAAATGATAATACACTGTCATTTTGTACATCATACCTTTGATACATAACCTGAGCACGAACAATGCTTAAACTTCTTGAAATGATTAACACAAACAAGTATGAACCAGGTATGATCAAGAAAGAAACAATATGAACACCAAACCATGAATATATCCTGATGACATCTCTTATCAATCACTGATTCCGATGGCATGAAAAACTCCTATCAATACCAACACCTTTTTGACATCAATGACAATCTACTACCATCAATCTCCCCCTTTGTCATTGATGGCAAAACTCCATGATGCAATTTTTCTTTCTCCCCCTTTTTGACATCTAATGACAAACCCTGAATTAACTCCCCCTGAGAACAACTCTACTGGAAAGATGATATAGCTTGATCATAACATTTACAAACATATTGCATTATGAGGGCTTTGAAGACATAAACTCCTGTTATCTTGTTATCCTCAACCAAAAAAAATTAGAACCACTTACCAAAATCTTTGATACCACTTGTTTTTCAAAGTATTGAAGGCACTAAATGCAATTTTGCTGAACTTATCCTGAACATCAATATTTCAAACTTAAGAACAAAAAGATACCATGAAACTTACATCTGATGAAAATACCACTTCTTATTACAATACCACTATGAAGATAAAGACTGACACACTCCTGATGACATCACAAACTTTCAAAACAAACAATTCTTCTTCAATCAACAACATTTTTTTTTTTTTTTACCCACATGACAAATCTCCAATAAATCTATTTGCTTCCCCTGTGTTAAAGTTCACAAACAAATCACTGCTCATAAATACCACTGATTGACAAGAACAAACATCACTGTTACACAATCTGCACAAAGAAGCACTATCCTGCTAGAAAGAAACATGTATGTCAACCTCAACATAATACCACTTCCAAATATGATGATGAAAACTTGGCAAAACTCTGCACTCAAATATATGCTCCTTTGTTGAACTTAAACTCTGTGCAAGGATGTCATAATCATATCTCAACATATGAAGACCACTCTTGAGAAAACCTTCCCAAAAAACTTTTCTTTAACTACCTCTGATTGAAGAATTTGATGAAACACAAGACTCACCATCAATGTCATAAACAACTCTAGATTGATATAGTTTGAAGCACATACCTAATAACACAATTTGCACATACCTTCTTGAACCATATTAATGACGAAGATCAACAAAGAACATGTCAAATTATTACACCAATAATCACTTCTAAATAAACATTCATTCTGCAACCAAGAATGAAGATCGTCCTTCTGCACAAGATACCTTTACAACTTCATGTCAAATCTGATATAAACATAACCACTATCAACACCTTTGCAAAAATAAATGAATTGACTTATTTCATTTGCAACTTCCTTAGCCCACATAAGCAAACATCTGAAGATAACTTCTTGAATATACCCAAGATCTAGTATTCAAATCAGCCCATCAATTTTGCATACCAACAAACCAACTGCATCAACAAGTTCTTCCTGAATCACTATCACATACTGAAGATCAACTTAGTTAGCAATATCATAATAGAATTCATTTGACAAGAATTAATATGACAAGATCATCATTCAAATGATCTCCTTCCTAAAACTTCTTGGGGATAATTGATAGATCAAGAACAACTCCCCCTTACTTCATGCTATCTATTATGCAACTGATGAAGTGACTTGTGCAAGATGCACAAGTTTAGAATTTATCTTCTCTTGTCTTTGTTTTTGCCTCCAAACTTTCTCAGGTTCTTGCTTCTGTTCAGATTTCTTTATCCAGACCTTTTCAACCTTGTTCTTTTTCCAATCCATCAAACCAGGTAAAGCTATTCTTCCAAACCTTCTGCAACTATATGCTTTGTGACCAAGATAATTACACTTGAAACAAACAATATTAGTATTCTTGATTGAAGCAAAATGATTTCTTCTGCAATTAACTGATTTATGTCCAAATTGATTACAAGTATAACAATATCCATTAAATGAATAATTATACCTATACATATATGCTTGTCTTGCAGGGGCATTTCTTCTAAATTTTCTCCTTTGATTATGCATTTTATCTTCAGGGGCAGCAGTATGACAATTTAAATCAATCTTCCTTTTAAGAGTCTCTCTGATTTTTGAACATTCTCCCTTTTCATCAAATTTGAGATTCTTTTCCAATTGATTTCTAACATCCTCAATTTCTTTACTTAAAGAAATTATTTCTTTTTCTAGTTTTTGACATTCAACCTTTTTAGCCTCCAACTCAGATTTTGTTTCATCAGTGATCTTCTTAGCTTTCTCAACCTCTGTCTTCAAACTGACAATCAATTTGTCTGATTCACCTGCTTGATTCTTTAAGTCTACAATCAGGTTTCTTGCCTCTTCAAGATCTAAAACAACTTTGTCCTTGAATTCTTTCTCTTGTTTAAGCTGATCTTTTAATCTCCTATTTTCTTTACTAAGTTGCTTAATTGTATCCAGGGCACATAGAAGCTCTCCTTCAAAACCAACCTCACAAATATCTTCATTAAACTCCTGTTCATCTTCATCATTAGTCTCAATAGCAAAGACATCTTTTCTTTCTTTAAATTTATCAAAATTCTCAACTACATGACCATTCTTTGTATCAATTATCAAGGGTGACAAATGCAACAAATCATTGCTGGGCACAACTGAGGCTTGTTTTACCATCTTTTGATCAGCATCTTTATTTGACATCTTAATTCTATTCTTCTTACCCATTTTACTCCACTACCAAGACCTACCCGAGCCTATTAGACTTTAAAAACAGAACCTGGGCTCTGATACCAATTGTAGGAGTTCAGGACAACACTGAGAGGGGGGGTGAATCAGTGTTGTATAAATTTTAACCTTTTGCAAATTTAACTTTCAAAACATGAAGAAAGAAAGATATCATTTGTTACACACATGTGCACATAACTGAGAATGAATGATGAGATTAAAATCTCATGAATAAATCATACACACAAACAGAGAGAAAATCAATATAAATCAAGACACAAGAATTGCACGAGTGGAAAACCCTCCTGGGGTAGAAAAACCACTCCAAAACTGCCTCACTGGCTTAACCTTAAAAAATATCTTTACAAGCCTCACTGGCTGATGCGAGTGTCTCACTGACCTATAAGCCTCACTGGCATACTGTGCCTCACTGGCTTTTCTCAATCAATCAAACAAGAATCTCATGTGCAAGAAGTGATTGCTGTTCAATCTGATTTGCACCATTTAAATCAACTCATCTTTCTTTTCAAAAAGGTTTTTCTCTGCATATCATAACTTCATAACATACATAACATTATTTGCTCATCTCTGTTTTTTTCATCAACACACACTCGTCAATGTACCTAAATAACCATTATATACAAGTTGAATGTCTTTTCATATTCCTGTAATCCCATTATTTCACAAAGCACCTGCAATAAAATTATATACAAAAAATCTCTTGAAATTCCTCTCCTCTACATATTCATCTTCTTCAATTGTCTTTCCATTTCCTTTCAATCTATAAAAATCATCTGCAAAAATATTTTCATATTCATGTGCAAAAATAAAATCAATCTTTGCAAAACAATTTCCGTCCATCATTCCAATATGAAAATCTTCTCTATATTTTGTTAATCTCTCTTGCCATTTTATTATCTTGACCCTTCATAATCTGTAAAAAATCTCTTTGTCTTCTTCAAAAATTCGTCAATCTGCATCAAATGAATTTTCAAAAAAATATGTGCCACCTGTTCAATTTCATCTTCCCCTATAACAAAATCAATAAATATTCTTCAAATTCTTTTATCATTTTATTTCAGCTTCAATGATTTTCATCTTCAATAAATTCTAATCAATTTTTGTCCCTGTCAAAAAAAATAAAAAGTTTCTCTTCAATTTGCCCTTAGAGAGAATAAAATCTCTTTTTAGCATGATCTCCATTATTTTCATCTTCATGTGTAAAAATAAAATCAGTTTTCTGCAATAAAAACTCTTCAACCTCCTCACAAAAGGATTCTTCAAATCTTCAATAATATGACCAATCTACCTTTGAAAATAAAACAAAACTTCAATTTATCTTCTCCAATCTGTAGCTCAAAAGTCTTCTTCATAAAAAATCCTCATAAAAATAATATCAAAAAAAACTTTATACATCTCTTAAACTTTCCAAAAAAAATCAAAGCTTTTATAAAGCAATTTTTGTTTACTTATAAGTCTCCTTCATAATAGCCTTCCAATATGCCACTATATGCCATTGAGAATAGAAATAAATCTCCACCAAAAAAATCCACAAAAATCTCCACAAAAAAATCCTTAAAAATCTCAGCAATTTTGCCTTAAAATCTCCTTAAAAATAGGCTTTTAAATCTCCTTAAAACTTCCTTATTTTAAGGCAAAAAAAAAAAACTTTTATAAAGCATTTGCTGATAATAAAAAGCCCACTCACTCATAATAAATATTAAATTTTGATATAATATTTATTGCTGCTCACAAATATTAAATATTAAATTTTGATATGATTTTTTCTTTTCTTTTTGCTGCTCACAAATTTATAAGAGGTGACCTCTTTGAAAGGTAAAGGGGCAGGTCACAAATGTTATAAACCCCTTTAGCAGGTAACCCATGACCTATACTAGCAGGTCAACTAGAAGTTAAAAGAAAAGTGTATGACTTTTGTGATGGGCAAAGTGGAGTCTAGAGAATTAAGTCTTTTAAACTTAATTCAAAAAACTTTTATCACATTAATACATATGATTTATCAAAGCACCATAATATATCTGCCAAGACTAATATAATTTCTCTGAAATGATAATACACTGTCATTTTGTACATCATACCTTTGATACATAACCTGAGCACGAACAATGCTTAAACTTCTTGAAATGATTAACACAAACAAGTATGAACCAGGTATGATCAAGAAAGAAACAATATGAACACCAAACCATGAATATATCCTGATGACATCTCTTATCAATCACTGATTCTGATGGCATGAAAAACTCCTGTCAATACCAACACCTTTTTGACATCAATGACAATCTACTACCATCATGGTATTCCTACTTTTCATGAGTATATCAGATAAAAGAGTGTTTTTCATGTTGTTTGACTAATTGAGAATCATTTTTACATGAATCCACCACCTTTTTTTGGTTTTTCAACGTAGAAGAAGTGATTTTTCATGTTTTTGGAGAAACTTTGATTATTTAAACTGAAAGTTTCATGTTTCATGTGTGATTTTGTTTCAAAGCTAATTACCATTGATATATAGAGTGAATTTGATAATATATGTTTGTTTTTTCCATAAATTTTACTAATCCTATTCTAGAATTATATAGAATTTATAATCAAACTTGAGAAAAACAAGAATTTGAGGATTTTGAAGCCATCTTTTGGAGAATTGGTTAATTGCAATATTGAATTCTAAGGTATGTTTAATTTAAATGTCCATTTTAATTCACATATATATGTTATTATGTTCTTGATGTCTTTAAATGTATTTATGTCTTTATGTTTTTTATGTTCTTTATGTTCTAAGATAAATATGTGTCTACATATATCAGTTAGTTCAGTTAAATAGACTCCAAATTCCTCATGTTTCCACCTTGTTTCGACCCTTCATGCCTTCATTTCTCCTATTTTCAGATATACAAGAGAAAAAATTATCAAATACTTCATAAAATAATTTTAGTGAACAATTGTTTGTCATACTCATATTCGAGTGTATACATGGAGCCAAAATTGATTTTGGAAGACTCTTAATTTTTGCCCTAGGATGATATAAAAGGATTTATTCCTTAATACATGCATAATTCAATTCATTTAATGGAACCATGCATGAAATGATAGTTTTCTTACAAAAATGGAGGAAATGAGCACCACAACCTATTTGACAAATTGTTACAACTCACTTTGATACCACTCAATCCATAAAAAATATGATGGAGATTATGTATTTACTTCATCAACATAACAAAATTTTAGAGAAGATAGTTATATACAAATATGTATGGACATACAAGAATCATGACACAAGATGATACGAAGGGAGTTACAAGGAGATAAAACACTAAAAAGGAGGTTTTCATGACTATAGGATAGTCACAAGTCTATATAACAGTCCACTATCATAGTCATGACCATCATGAAGTTGTTTTTAATTTATGCATTACTTAAGATGTCTTTGATCTTTTGTCACGAGTATCCAGAAGGTTATCTTCAATTGTTAATGTTCTTTTGACTATCACAAAGTTTTGGAATGGTTTAAGACTATTAGGATAGTCAACTTATGTTGATTACAGTCCCCTTCGATGGCATTCATTTTGTCATCCTTCAAAATCACCTGGACATACAACTCATATATGTAAAAAATTAACCATACAATTCATGATTTCCAAACCTAAAATAGTGATTTAATACTCACATAAGAGTCCAAACAATGGCCTTAAAAGGGAAAGACAGTCAAGAGTAGTCAAGGTGATGTTCTTAAGAGTTGATAGGGTCAAAGGGAGGCTTAGTATTAGAGATATACCTTTACATAGCACGATCTCTCAACACCTTATGGTCTCCACAAACTCTTGCAACAAAAAAGTTTCACAAACTTGTGTTCTAGATTAAGTATGTTGAAGTCATGTAATAAGTCCTAGAGTCATTTAAAGGGATCAAGTAGTTAAGTTTTCATAATATTGCTTATGTAAACTTCATGTTTTGATCATTTTAGAAGAAAACCAACAATCCTATCACCAAAAAATTGGTTGAATCAGTTGTAAGACAGTTTGGAATTGATGTATTAAGACTTCCATTGGTGAAACAAGGTGGGACATGAATTTGGAAGAAGAATTAATGACTGAAACTCTAATTTTTTGCTGGAAAACTTGTTTTCTTCTGTATTCTCTCTATTTCAGACTGTACTACTCCCTTGTATGGTACTGTCAAGACTGGAAATACATTTGATGTGATAGAGAATTGTTTTACCTTTCATTTGCATCAAATTTGAGAGGATTTCATAGGGTTTTGAGGGATATTTAATCGTTGTTCTGAAAACTGCCTAGTTAACTGTCAAAACAGGGTTTTAAGGGTAGAAATGGGAAAATAGGGCATTCCATCCTCTATGGTCACTGTTATTAGGTGGAATGACCCCCATTAGACATGTTATAGGTTACTTTTCTGTTTCCAATGCAGAGAATGTGGTTGGTAGGGTTTTAGGAGCATGATCTTGTATGATTTGAAGTGTTTTCATGATGAAATGAAGGAAGCAAAGTAGAGTTTTGACAAAATATTGATGGGACTAGTCTTGTGATGATTTCTTAAGTTTTTGTAGGGTATTTGAAAGGTATTGGATGCATTGATTTGGTCTGAGAAGTCCGGATTATATGATTTTCAATAAACCCTTGGTAATTGCATTGAAAAGTGAGGGTTTCCTTATTTGCCTTGTAAATGATCACGCCACTTGAATTTGATTGTGGTTTTGGATGTTTTGGGACCTATTGAAAGATTTTTTGGGGGTGTTGGGGTTTATCTTGATGTTTTGAGAGTAGTTTCTTTTTAAAAGTGGCATAATAGGCCTAGTCCAAAGAAGGTCTGTCATAGGATTTGAAGCCTTTTGTCCAAAACAATCTATACCTATCTTCAGATATGTTGTCAAACCTGATAATGTGTACTCTAAACTGGTTTTGTTTCATTGGCATCATGCCCATGGTGAGAGTTAAGGCCTGACAGACCCTTAAGTAGGGCTACTAGAATATCTAGGCTTGGGCAGACTTGGTCAAGAAGGAATCTTAGTGAGTTGAGAGTGATTTAGGTGTGTTTGGTTAGTGGATTTAATCTTGTTAGATTCCTCTTCAATCCCATATGAAGGTCTGAACCCTTGAGTGCTAGTTGGTGACTTGGAGACTTAGTTCATTGAAGGGTCATAGTGAGAGTTTTTGAAGCCAATCTAGAATACAAGTTTGTGGTACGTTGTACAAATAAAATTGTTTCCACCTTGCAGTACATTAGAAACAGTCACCTACATACCAAATCATCCAACTGATCTAAACACATTTTTGGAGGATATGACCATTGGATTTTTTTTAAAATAGACAAAACATCTAATTTGCATAGGCAATATTATGACACTTGACAAAACTTAACTACTTGACCCCCCTAAAGGACTCTAAGAAATACAAATGGTCTTTTATAGACGTTATTACATCAAAATAGGATTCCACACATGGAAAGAAACATTTGAACTCATTTACATTGCATTTTCTATAATTGGCCTTAAGGGACTAGGTGCTCCTGTACCATTTATGACTTTGTATGTTCAAGTGTATACTACATGACTCCGTATGTTCAAAATAGGATTATAAAATTTTTAATTATCATTGTCTTATTCTTCATGCTTGTATAAATCATCATCATACCAAGGAAATGAACAAAGACTCTAACATCAGAAGAGCGAGAAGTTAAGAATGAGAGGAAAAGAAAAAGAATGAGGCAAATTCAGGAAAGTAGGAAATTGTCAACCATACAAGAAGACATTCCACCATTGTCAATTGAAGAGGAATGTGACACGTCTAACGAAGCTAAGAGAGAGATGGAATTGGCAGCATAAAGGGAACGAATGCAAAACTTTTGTGTAATGAGGAAAGTGAATCTCCAAGTTGGAGACACTCCATCATCCATAGGTCAAGTTGAAGGAACACCATCATTAGCTTCTCGAATTGGAGACACTCCATCTTTCACAGGTGAAGTAGAAGGCACATCTACATTTTCTTCTCAAGTTGGTGAAATGCCATCATTCACACCTCAAGTTGAAGGTACGTCATTTTCAACCTTTTCACCTCCAATCAAAGGTACATCATCTATCCCATCTCAAGTAAATATTGAATAAATTCCTAATGTTTAGTCTACTTTACCAAATAAAAAGCCTCCTAGAATTTTGCAAAGGAGTCCTAAGTTTCTAATTGATATTGATGAGAATGTATTAGAGCCCATGCAGGATAAGATTCCCATGCACACTTGACAAAGATATGCAAATAAGATATGGAAATTATTCTTTGAGAATTTAAATGAAACCAGAAGATGTCAACTCTTTGTTGAACTGATGAGAAATCTGAAATTTAGGCCCACTATGAATATTCTTGGCCTAAGAACATCGAATATGTCAAGTGAAAAATCAATTGTTAAGAATCTAATGAGTGCATATGAGAGTGTGGGTTCCACCTCATGCACCAAGTATAGTAATGTCACACGACGTGTCATTACATCGACAATTGTAAGCCAACAAACAAAAAAATCTTGCCTCATTAGAAAGATAAGTCAAGCATTGAAAATAAATAGAAAAACTCTAATGAGAGTTGTTGGAAGTCAAAGAGTTGAAGATCCAAACACTAATGAATTGTGGGCATTCTCTGGGAGACTCCCACGAAAATACAAAGTTGTTGTCAAAGCTTTGGGGTCACTAATTGAAGACTTTTGGAAGAATTACACAAGGGTATCTCCGAATCAAAGGGATGTGGTAAGGAGAATCGATAGTCGAAACCGTGAGCCACATCCAAAGCATTTTTTGGATATGACTCAAACACAGTTTTTTGGTAAATTTCTAGAGGAGTATCCTCAAATTAAAATTTCTCAAAGATATTTTGAAATGCTAAAACCTTTCTTTGTTAAAATAAATCACACACACACACTACTTGTTGATGTAGATTACATATTGAATTTTCTAACCATTTTGATGTAGATTACATATTGAATTTTCTAACCATTTTGATGTTTATCGGTCTATATGTTTAGATTTGCATACTAACAATGTTTTGCAAGATTGTGGCATATGTGCCCCACCAACTACCTCAAGAGACTTCATATCAATGATTTTATGTGATAGAGAGGAAGGTCAATTATTCTACAGGAAATTATGCTTGGATGGCACATGTGAGCATTTCGGTGGCTTGTAACATATGCCAATATGTGAACATATGGAAAGAACACATGCGGTTGGAAACAAACTAGTAGAGTTTGGCAAGTATAAAATAGTGGCATACAATACAAGAGATGGTAAAGAAGCAAAAAGATGTGAATATGTTATTCAGAAGATTCCAATGTATCAGTTTATGCCTATATTTTGTGACAACATAGTGTATGAGTATGTAAGACATGCCCATAGATCTCGATGGTTGGACTTGCAATTTAAGTTATGCAAGGACACATTTCTAGTTGGTAGCATTGTTTTAGTCGTCGACTTTACAGAGAACTATAGTCTACAGCCACAGTGTGAGGTGTAATCCCAATATTATAACTTGACACAGGTTTCTATATTTGTGCACATCACATTTATTCATGTGAATGATAGTACAAAGGATGACAGAAAGATCATAAGGGAGTATCATTTTTATATAAGCGATGATTGTATGCATTCCACAAAGTTTGTGCAAGGTTGTTTTTAGGTGT
Organism: Cunninghamia lanceolata; assembly: GCA_027924645.1. Taxonomy (NCBI): domain Eukaryota; kingdom Viridiplantae; phylum Streptophyta; class Pinopsida; order Cupressales; family Cupressaceae; genus Cunninghamia; species Cunninghamia lanceolata. Next base: position 14,977,722 of record BSBN01000854.1, read on the forward strand.
TCTACAATGATCTGGCTAGAAGGGGCATATCATTCAGTCAACATATCATATGGTCAAATAACTGTGCATCACAATTCAAGAACTCATGAAATTTCTATTGGCTGAGTAGGAGGCATAATATTATAGGTGTTTAGCATGTGTGGACCTTTTGTGAGGTCGAGCATGGAAAGGGGGAGCATGATGGTATAGGAGCATGTATCAAAAGAGTCATAGCATGAGAACAGTTAAAGTATAAAGACAATGCAAAGCTGATAGATGTAAAATCAATCGTTGAGTGGTGTAATGCTTTGATGGGTCCAGGTAATGAAGGTAAGTCTTTAGTTTGTAGATTTTTTTGGTTGATAGATGATACTAACATTGCACCATATGAGGACTATTATACACTGACAGAATCAAGTGAACTACACTCTATTAGAAGCTCAATTGTAGGTTCATGGAGTATACATACGCGGAAGATGTTGTGCTTTTGTTCTCCATGTACAATTCAAGCCTGGAATGAGTACGAGTCAATGGAGTCGGTTGATGAATGGCAGTTCAGTTATCTTTGCCCACTTGACACGTATCAACCCCTGACGACACTGGAATTGACAGAGATGGAATCATCAGTTGACTTTGACCCATATCCTGGATCTAGTTCAACCAAGTAATATATCTACTTGCATAGTTAAATTTGAAATTCCTAATGTTATCTTAAACTTTGTAGTATTTTTGTAATGTTGACTAATTTCATCTAATTTGCTGCACATATCATTGTAGGGCATGTTTATGCAGTTATTGCAGATGAAGATAATGAAGAGGGAACATATTATTACTTGTGTCATTGTGCTAAGGCCAAAAAGAAATTGGAGGTGCCAGTTATAGATGGAGAAAACATCTAATACCCTATAGGCTCAGTGGTTGTCACTGGAACATGGCTTCGAAGGTACCCACATAAGAGTGTTAATGTTTGGCTATTTGAGGACTTTGACACGCATCAGAAGATTCTTCATTACTCCAACCTTGTCATGGCAACCAATGTTCATTTGATACAATATCGAGGTAGATCTTTGAACAAGACCTTGTGGAAGGTGCGTGACTCTAACCATGAGGCAATACTTGACACAATAAAGAGTAAAGAAGACCCAGATGGTTTGTTGGATTAATTTGTAAGTATGCATAAAACTTTCCTAGATGGTTGCATGTACTTTGTTTTGTATATAAATAGTAGTATGAATTTCTTCCCTCCAATATATTTATGTTTAGTCAATTTTACTTTTTTATGCTTCTCACAGGAGGTCACAACTCTAGTCCGTCCAACTATGGACAAAGAAGCTTGAGAAAAGATGATGGAGAGTGATCATCAGATGGCAGTAAGTGATTGATTACATAAGTGATGTTATATATTTCATGTACATTTTGTTATAGTAATGTACATATTGTATGATTGTATTAATAAGTGGAGCTGTATGAGCTTGAACTATCAAAGAGGTCTACTCGACGACAGTGGTATGAACTATGGGCAGTGAAGGCCTCATGTTTCATTTGATTTGTTTTGTATGGTATACATTTGATGTTTGCATCATCATCATGTTACGCTTCATGGGGTTAGATCACACGGTTTCGATGTTAGTTCATAACATTCATGTTTATCATGATACAATAGTAGGACATAGTTGCATATGTCATTGGTTCATGCCATTGGATCTTTGGATTTGGTTGTGGTTCTTCATCATAACATGTCATGCTTTCAGGAGTTAGATTGGGTTGTGGTTCTTCCTCATGAAAGGAGTTTGTTCATGTCTTCATGCTTCTTTGTTCTCCATGTCTTCAATGTTCTCAGTGTCTTCATGTGTCAAGGATTTCTTCAAACGCATTCTTGCAACATGCTTCAGTTTCATGTAGTGGAAAGGTGCTAGGAGTGACATTTTGCATTCCATAGCTCTTGGGTCTAAACGGATTTTGCCAACGCAATGGGGTGGGTGGGTAAATGCTAGTGGAGGTCTCATTTTGTGTGCCAAGCATCATAGTCATTCGAGGTAGTAGGCTACCGGCAAAGTCCCTTAAGCTCCCTAAGATGAAAAAAATGTCAAACTCTGACGAGATAGTTCTTATAATTCATGGTAGTTGGGAACATTCTGTTTAGACCTAAAGCTGTACATGGGGTCCGTCTACAATAACCTCTCTCAGTTTCATTCGACTCCTGTCCGTTTGACCGTGCCAGAATCAAACACATTCTTCCAAAATGCTTCAGTTTCATGCAATGGAAAGGTTGCCAGGTGCCAAATTTTTTGTTCTACTCATCGTGGGGCTGAACGAACTTCACAAACACATTGGGGTGGGCTAATAAATGCCAAGAATGTCTCATTTTATGTGCCAAACATCGCAGTCATTTGGGGCAGAAGGCTACCGGCAAAGTCCCTTAAGCACCCTAAGACGAAAAATTACCAAACTTTGATAGGACAATTATCATAATTCATGGAAGATGGGAATGTTTTTTTAGACCTATAGGTGCATGTGGGGTTCGTCTACAATAACCTCTCTCAATTTCGTTCAACTCCTATCCTTTTGACCGTGCCAGAATCAAATGCATTCTTGTAAAATGCTTCAGTTTCATGCAGTGGAAATGTGCTAGGAGTGACATTTTATATTCCATAGCTCGTGGGGCTGAACAGACTTCTCCAACGCATTGGGGTGGATGGGTAAATGCTAGGGGAGGTCTCATTTTGTGTGCCAAGCATCGCAATCGTTCGGGATAGCAGGCTACCGGCAAAGTCCCTTAAGCTCCCTAAGATAAAAAAATTGCCAAACTTTGATAAGACAGTTCTCATAATTCATGGCAGATGGGAACATTCCATTTGGACCTACAAGCGCACCTGGGGTCCATCTACAATAACCTCTCTTAGTTTCATTCGATTGATGTCTGTTTGACCGTACCAAAATCAAACGCATTCTTGCAAAATGCTTCAATTTCATGTAGTGGAAAGGTTGCCAGGTGCCATATTTTTTGTTCTGCTCATCGTGGGGCTGAACGGACTATGCCAACATGTTGAGGTTGGTGGGTAAATGGTAGGGAAGGTCTTGTTTTGTGTGCCAAGCATCCCAGTTGTTCTGGCCTGCAAGCTACTGAGACCTAGAACTTTTTGAGTTTGTTGGTAGCTTGCAGCCCAGAACGACTGAGACACTTGGTACATGAAATGAGACCTACCTTAGCATTTAAGCACCCACCCTGATGTGTTGGCATAGTTCATTTGGCTCCACAATGAGCAGAACAAAAAATATGGCACTTGACAACCTTTCCATTGCATGAAACTAAAGCATTTTGCAAGAATGCATTTGATTCTGGCACGGTCAAACAGATAGGAGTTGAACAAAACTAAGAGAGGTTATTGTAGACAGACCCCACATGCACCTGCAGGTCCAAATAGAATGTTCCCAACTACCACAAATTCTGAGAACTATCCCATCAAAGTTTGGTAGTTTTTTCTTCTTAGGGAGCTTAAGGGACTTTGCCGGTAACCTGCTGCCCCGAATGACTGCGATGCTTGGCACATGAAATGAGACCTCTCCTGGCATTTACCCACCCACCCCAACATGTTGGCAAAGTCCATTTGGCCCCATGAGCTATGGAATGCAAAATGTCACTCCTAGCACCTTTCCACTACATGAAACTGAAGCATTTTGCAAGAATGCGTTTGATTCTGGCACAGTCAAACGGATAGGAGTTGAACGAAACTGAGAGAGGTTATTTTTGATGAACCCCATGTGCACCTGTAGGTGCAAACAAAATGTTCCCAGTTACCACAAATTCTGAGAACTGTCTCATCAAAGTTTGGTATTTTTTTGTCGTAGGGAGCTTAAGGGACTTTGTCGGTACCCTGCTGCCCCGAACAACTGTGACGCTTGGCACATGAAACAAGACCTCCCTTGGCATTTACCCACCCACCCTGATGTGTTGGAAAAGTCTGTTCAGCTCCATGAGCTATGGAATGCAAAATGTCACTCCTAGCACCTTTCCACTACATGAAACTGAAGCATTTTGCAAGAATGTGTTTGATTCTGGCACGATCAAATGGATAGGAGTTGAATGAAACTGGGAGAGGTTATTGTAGATAGACCCCACATGCACCTGTAGGTCAAAATGGAACCTTCCCAGCTACCATGAATTTTGAGAACTGTCCCATCAAAGTTTGGCAGTTTTTTCATCTTCGGGAGCTTAAGGGACTTTGCCAGTAGCCTACTACCCCGAACAACTGCGACGCTTGGAACATGAAACAAGAACTCCCCTAGCATTTACCCACCCACCCAATGTGTTGGTGAAGTCCATTCAGCCCCACGAGCTATGGAATGCAAAATGTCACTCCTAGCACCTTACCACTGCATGAAACTGTAGCATTTTGCAAGAACGTGTTTGATTCTGGCACGGTCAAACAAATAGGAGTTGAATGAAACTGAGAGAGGTTATTGTAGACGAACCCCACATGTACTTGTAGGTGCAAATGAAACATTCCCAGCTACCATGAATTTTGAGAACTATCTCGTCAAATTTTGGTAGTTTTTTCATCTTAGGGAGCTTAAGGGACTTTGCTAGTAGCCTGCTGCCCCGAATGACGACGATGCTTGGCACATGAAACAAGACCTCTCCTAACATTTACCCACCCACCCCAATATTTTGGTGAAGTCCATTCAGCACCACGAGCTATGGAATGCAAAATGTCACTCCTAGCACCTTTTCACTATATACATGTTGACAACTTTTGTAAAAGGAACTCAAAATGACTCTTTTGACCTTGCACATGGCCTAGTTTGTGAAGAAACATACCTCTAAACATCCAATAACCCCCTAGACTTGATGGGCAGCATCTTCCATGTGTCCAAACTCTCAAAACCATAATTAGTTTCAAGAGAAACCCTCACTAACATACCAAACCCCAAAAATCCTTAGTCTAGGCCAATTTAAGGAGGGTTTATTGAAACTCTACCTTCCACACACTCTCAGACTTTGAAAACACTTGGAACACTTCAAAAATGGTCTATATATTCTTTAGGAACTGTCTCCCAATACTTTCCAACCTTCTTTTAACAAACCCTAGCCTAAAACCACCCTTTCTTGCTTGGAAACAAGGCAAAACTTGCCTAGGACAACACCATAGTTTGGTCAAACTCCATCTCTTGCTTCCCTGACTTCATGGGCATCTAAAACACATCCAAACCAAACCATTCCATTGAGTTACAGGGTCATACAACAAGTGGAATGGTCTAAAACATCCCTTTACACACTCAAACCCTTGTTTTGAGGGTTACATAGGCAGTTTCAGAAGAACGAAGATATCTCACTCAAAACTCAATGGTTTCTCCTCAAACCAAGTGCATTTGAAAGTTAAGACATACCACTACCACTTCCAATATATTTTAGCACATGTCTAGGCTGTACAAGGTTATGGTACAGCTTGGAACAATATTTTTGTAGAAAAAATTTAAAAAACTAATTTTTTATTCAAATTTTATAATACAAAACTCATCTCCCTTCTCTCCTCAAGGTATGTGAGGGATTTAATACATGTTTTAAGAATTTTAAAATGACCTACAACTACCACAACCAACCACATGGTCATTTTCCAACTCTCCAATACATGTATACATTGCATTTTCAAAACAACCCTTAGAAACATTTGCATTACATGACTTTTATTTGACTAAACATGACTCAACATGACTCCAAAACATAGAAAATTGGTCATCTTGACCTTATTACATATATCATGGTCTACAATGACCTTATTTGATGCAAAAAGACTCAAATTACTTCAAAACATTCTAGACTCAACCTGTCAAGACCTTCAAATAACCTAATTTTGTAAAAGATGGTGTTGGTGCTCCTGCACCAAAAGCCAAATTCCAAAACCTTTGAAATGGTATCTTTGGAACATAGTATAGACATCCATCAAAGCATAAATCATATAGGAATTTATCAAATGTTGTAGTTGTAAGTACCCTTTCAGACATGTATGCAAAGTGTGGAAGCATATACTTGACAAACATGAACTGTTTAACATGATGCCTCAAAGAAATGTTGTCTCATGGAATGAAATGATTGCAAGATATGCATGAAATGGATTATTTTAGATAGGAGGCTCCAAATTCATGACAGTTCACTTTGAGACTAGGCCTAATTAGGCCTCCTTTACAAGGAAACTACTATGCCAATGCAAACCCACCACACCAAACCACTTGGGAATCCTAGCATGCATGAAAAAGGAACCAAATTCACTAGTTTTGGCCTTTGAAACACTTGTTAAGGCACTATTGTATGGACTACACCCTCTTTTTTCCTAATACATGGTCATATTAGGCCATTGCATCCTCATACTCTGCTATATTCTTGTTTCCTGACCTAGGGCTTATTGTGAACAGTGATCCTACCTTATTTCATCCCATTCCACCAATCTAGAGTGATTAACTTGGTGGAATGGAAAAGAAATACATAGTTTTTAGCCTCAAAACCCTAGTTCAGGGTTTTATGACAATTTCCATAAAAACATGATTTTTTCCCTCCAAATTCAATGAAAATGCCTTAAACAAGATGCAAATGAAAGGTCATTCACTCCCCTTCACAATGCTGGTGGTTTTAGACCATGACAATACTATACGGATGAGCAGTATGTCTTGGAACAGTCTAATTTCAGGAAATTAGTAGAAAACTTAGTTTTATTCAACTTTGCCCTTCAAAACCTTCTTCACCAACCCCTCCTCGGCGTGTGTGAAGGTTTTTATACATGTTTACAATAGTTCCAATCAATCATAACTAACTTTCAACATGTTTGATCATTGAGTAACCTCCTTATTACATGATTTGTTAAGTTGACAAAGCAACTTCTTACCACTACTTGCATTATTAGACTTTTTGTTTGACAACAACATAAAACATGACTCCAAACACAAATGACATTGGTCATTTGACCTTATTACATGCAAAATGATGACACAAGACCATCAACTTGTCCTATGATGTCCTCGAACCTTGTTATGACATGCTCCTAGCCAAGATTGGTTATGGCTAAGGTGTTCCTGCACCATGAAATATGTTTCCATGGTGTTGAGTCGTCCTCCTTACCTCCTGCATCACCCTTGTAGACATGTATGCAAAGTGTGGAAGCATAGACAAGGCACATGAACTATTTGGCATGATGCCCCAAAGAAATGTCACCTCATTAGATGCAATGATTGCAAGATATGAACAAAATGGATTTTTTGATAAGGCATTAGAAACTTTAAAGCAAATGCGATTGGTAGGTGCAAAGCAAAATTCCACAACCTTAGCCAGTATCCTCCTTGGACATCCATCAAAAGGATAAAACATATGGGAATTTTGTTAGATGATGCCTCAAAGAAATGTCGCCTCATGGAATACAATGATTGCAAGATATGAACAAAATGGATTTACTGATAAGCCTTTAGAAAGTTTCAAGAAAATGCAATTGGCAAGTGTAAAGCCAAATTCCAAAACCTTATAAATGGTATGTTTGGAGCATGTTATAGACATCCATCAAAGCATAACGGATATAGGAATTTTGTCAAATGTCATAGTTGTAAGTACCCTGCAAGACATGTATGCAACTTGTGTGGAAGAATATATAACAAACATGAGCTATTTGACATGATGCCTCAAGTAAATGTTGTCTCATGGAATGCAATGATTGCAAGATATGCACGAAATGGATTTTTGATAAGGCTTTAAAAACTCTCAAGCAAATACACAAAAATAAATTTCAACCATTTTCTAGAATTTTGGCACATCTAAAACTAAATTGCACAACCTTAACCAACTTCCTCCTTACCTATGCTATAATGGGATCTAGAGAACATGGTGTGGACAACCATCAAAGCATAAATGATATAGGAATTTTGTCACATGTATTGTATTTGCAAAGTTGCCCTTGTAGACATGTATGGAAAGTATGGAAGCATAGACAAGGTAAGTGAACTATTTGAAATGATGCCTCAAAGAAATGCACAGTCCCGTAGAATTCAATGATTGCAAGATATGCACAAAATGGATTATTTGAAAATAATTTATAAACTTTCAAGCAAATACAATTGGCACTTGTAAAACCAAATTCTTGTAACAATAATTAATTATCATATTAAATATTTAATATAAATTGTCATATACATAATGTCATGAACATAACATCTAGTTTATATAAAAAGCCATATAGGCATGTCTAAACAAAGCCATACATGAAAATATACAAAATTATACATCAGATTAACATACAAAAGTATGTATACAAAGCCATCTAGGCATACAAAAAAGTTCCCAAAAACTAGTTTCCTATGGACTTTTAGGAAATAATTGGCAGCCCTTCTTTGACTGTGAAGATGGAGAGCTAGTCAATGACACATCCTCTCTCTGCCATTGAGTAGAACTCTTCGATTAAAGTTCATCTAGCTGGAAATATTAATACAAACAAACAATATGTGCATTAGTATAGAAAATGTATGAAATATATAACATCACATATGTAATTGATCGCTTACCGCCAACCGATGATCACTCTCCATCATCTTCTCTCTCTCTTCATCCATAATTGGATGGACTGGAGTTGTGACCTCCTATGAGAAGCATCAAGAAGCAAAATTGACTAAACATAAATATCATTTATGTACATCAAATGACATGAGATGAAAAAAGAAATACAAAATTATGATATTTTCATGTTATTGGGTCATACCTCAGTTAAAGGATTTGTAGACATCATGGCTGCATCAATGCCTATCTATGCTGACTCATGAAGATGAGGAGGAGTCTCCATTGTATTCAACATCTAAAAATCAAGTTCAAGATTATTCAAACAAAATAAATACATAACATTATTTTAAAAATGCATAATGATTAGAAATGGTTAAATTTACCTCCATAAAAGTGGTGGTTTGGCGTCCAGGGGACCAAGGAAACCATGGAGGTGCTGGTAACTATTGAAATCATCAAATTGTCACAAAATAATATTACCATTGGCATATCTAGAATAATTATGAATATGTGATAAATTACATGTACTTGTTGACTTGACCTCCTCTCATAACCTACCAATGGATGGCTAACAGAGGTAGGATGAAGACTCTGGCCCTGGAATTTCATTACACAAACAATTACATACATTATTTTTGACTTATGATATAGATAGTCATATAAAATTAATTACAAATTTTAAATAACAATATACTAAATCAAGATGAAACTTGTAACAAATTACTTGAGAGTCAATACCAATTGTATGTTGTAAGAGATCATCACTGAGAACAAGATCATCCAATATGTCCTTCCCCTATGTCGCATCATGCTACACTTGTGTCACATCATGCTGCACCTGTGTCGCAGCATGCTGCCCTGTGTCGCAGAGCCCTGTCGTGCCTCCTGCATCCCATAATCACATAGGTTCCCACATGTACTACACAAATATGGGGACACATGATGCCTACTACTCTCACCCTCATCGCCCTAGGTAAAATCATCTGCATGCTATGATAGAGTTTGGGTGAGAGTAGTCAGTGAATGTAAAGTCTCCAGCTCAACACTCTCCTTCAAATCCAAAGGGAGTGACCTACTTTCTGGCCTCACTCGGGGTATAGGCACATGCTGTTCATCTTGGTGAGCCTCAGATCTATCTTGGGCAAAGCCACCACCTCTGCCCTAGAACTCACGAATGTCAAAATAATTTAGAATCTTGTTGAGGACAAACTCGCAATAGAGTTTCCTCAAAAAATATTTTGGTACCTCATCATTGTTGCATGGTTGCTCATCGAAGACCATGTACCATCTATCCCATTTTTTTTGGGATATGTCATCATTCCTACACCAACGTATAGGAAACCGTTTGCAACTTTCCTCTAATGTTTAGCTGGTTTTGGGATTAATAAATTGTGCACATAATTGAGATTTTGTATTTTTTTCTTTCTTGACTTGTTCATATGACAACTTGTTGGCATAATATTGCCAACTCCTCTCCCTATAGTCTTGGAATTTGGTGATTTGTTTCGTCACCAAATCCGTGTGGGAAACAATCTCCTGTAGTGATTTTGCAAGTGCCCTCCTATTCTCAGTGGTTCCATGTGGATTGTTTAGGGTTTGAATAATAGTTTCAAGATGTTTCTTATTTTCTTCTATTATCCCTAGGTAATGTTCTTGATCATCCCTTGCATGAAAAGGAGGTGAAGGTGGGTTTGGAGGGTTTTGGGGGTTGTTTTCACCCTCCTCAACTAGATTTAGGTTTTCTACTTCTCCAGTAAATGCAAATGCAATATAAAAACAAATCAAACATTGCAACACTAAAAATTTGTTCTAAAACTAACAAAATCAAACAAACCCTACCTTCTTCTTATGCTAGAGCCTCCAATTTTGCACGACGATGCCTTTGGCGGTGAGGAGGCATTGTGAATTTCTTGTTTTCTCAGGTGCAATTGATTCAATGTCCTCTTTTCAACACAATCACATTTTTGCTTTGTTTATTTGCTGCTGTGAGGAGAAAACCCATGCGGTGAATGAACAGAAAGTATTTTTTTATTTTATTAAAAGCAAAATGTGAGCGCATTATAATGCGCTCATGTTATAATGTGCACGCATTTTAAAATGTGTGCGTGTTATAATGCGCTTGCATTTTGTTTTAATTTTGGAGATGGTGGCAACTTTTTGGTCCCCCATCTCCTTGCATTTACCCGATGATGGATAGATTCTCGAAGATGGCACATTTCATTCCTTGCAAGAAGACTAATGATGTTCATATTGCTGAATTATTTTTTAGAGAGGTGGTGAGATTACACGGTCTACCAAAGAGCATAGTTTCATATATCGAGATACCAAGTTTGTGTTAGACTTAGGGCACACAACTGAGAGGGGGGTGAATTAGTTGTTTAAAACTTTCTCCAAATTAAACACTTAAGTCTTCTTAGTGATTAGTTGTGTATTAATCATAAACCATAATGCATTCAAATCAAGAGCAGAAACATATCAACACATAAGACACCAAGATTTTGATGTGGAAAACCTGGTTAAGGGAAAAACCATGGGGTGATTAACCCAAGATTGTATTCTTTGTTAGAAGAATAGAAAGAACAAAATGGCACATGTGAATTAGGGCTCACTGCCCGAGCACACTGCTCACAAGAGGCTCACTGCCTACAAGAGACACTGTCTATAAAGAAATAAGTATCACATACATGAACTGGAGAATAACATCTTCACCATGCTTGAATCAGTTCCATTAAGCTCAATACTTCTGCTCTTCCTTTCTCTCTCCTCTTCACTACCACACCCTCATCTCCACACAAAAAGGTGAGTTCAAACTAACTTTGCAATCCCTTATTTATACAAGGCATCAACTTGGGAATGATCATCTAAGTCAGAAAACATTCATAAGATCATCCGACAGATGCATAACTCATCATGTTGGCCTATCTCAAGAAGAACACCATCATACAAAAGTTACTCTTCAATTGCGAGCTCCAACTTCAATGCGGACCACCAACACGAACTAGACACAATCCAGAGACCTCCACAAGCTTGCCTAAAACATCAAGAACATCCACACTTCTTCTGCTTACTAATATCCTTCTCTCCTTCATCCGGAACCTCAAGAACACAATCTGTCATAACTGTCACAAAGGAATAGATGCTTGTGGACCTTCAAACCATGATCCAATCAAGTTGATACACCACAAGGACTTCCTCAGTACTCCCTTAAATCCGCAGAACAGGAAACTTCATTTCCAGATCTCACCGGACCTTTCTTGTTACACACTGTCACCTCTAAACACCTACCGGAACCGGTTTTACTTGAGTGGCCACAACTTCTTTATATATTCATGCAGACCTCTGAAATCTCTACTAGATCACCTACAGACACATATCTACAAACCCTTTAATCTGCATCCTCTGATCATCATCCTATCTTGGACTTTTGTCTTACATTCATCACTGTTCTTCACTGTTCCTGATTGAGACTAATTTTCTCAATATCCTCAGCTCATGGCTCATCCAAACCTTATCATTAATGCAACAAGAGTATGTTGACATCAATGACAACACCGGTTAGGCCCATACTTGCAACAATTTCCCCCTTTGTCATTGATGGTAACATATGATGTGAAAAAACATCAAGACAAGAACTTCTCCTTACTGTCACAACTCCCCCTATCAACAGCAACCATTCACATGTCTTCTCTCCCTTTACCGCTCCCCCTTTGATCAAAAACCACTTATTTTTCACATGTCTTCTCTACCCCTTTGACATCAATGGAAAAGGGCACATACTTGCAATTTCACCACTTTAGAATCATACCTGCTGCTCCCCCTGAGTAGCAGCTCCCATCAATCCAGATCACAAGATATGACTGTGATATCAACCAGACTGATGCACCTTAGTGCACCTTAGTTCATCATCGGAGGGGCAATAACCCCTAACTTCTCCCTGAGATACTCAAAAGAGTCCTTAGGTAGAGGTTTAGTAAAGATGTCTACAATCGGATCCTTGGAGGGTACAAACTCCAATCTGACTTCATTCTTGTTCACTTGCTCTCTCAAAAAGTGAAACTTGATGGATATGTGTTTAGTCTTTGAATGAAACACCAGATTCGTAGATATACTTATAGCACTTGAATTATCACAGAAGATTGTGATAGGTTCCTCATACTCTACTTTGATATCTCTTAGCATCTGCTTCATCCACAAAACTTGAGTGCAACTACCTACTGCTGTAATATATTCTGCTTCAGTTGTAGACAGAGATATTACCTCTTGTTTCTTGCTTAGCCAAGAAACCAATCTTTTCCCCAAAAAGAATGCTCCACCACTGGTACTCTTCTGGTCATCCACATCTCCTACCCAATCAGCATCTGTATATGCATGAAGAGAGAAATCATGATCTCTAGAATACCACAGACCATACTCAACCATCCCTTTTAGATATATAAAAATCCTCTTGATTACCATGACATGGGATTCTCTAGGATCAGCTTGGAATCTAGCAACAAGACCAACAGCTTGCATAATATCTGGTCTAGTTTGAGTGAGATACAACAATCCTCCAATCATTGATCTGTACTTTGTCTAGTCTACCTTAGGAGAGTCATCATCTTTTCTCAACTTACATTTGGTTACCATGGGAGTATTCATTGGCTTTGAATCTTCCATCCCAAATTTTTTCAACAATTCTTTCACATATTTGGTCTGAGAAATGAAGATTCCTTTCTTGGTTTGAGTAATTTGCAGACCCAAGAAGAAATTCATTTCACCAAGCATAGACATCTCAAACTCACTTTTCATTTGATTTGCAAAAGCTTTACACATACTATCTCTTCCTCCAAAGATGATATCATCAACAAATACTTCAACAATCAAGATGTTTTCATGATCAATTTTGAAATATAAGTTACTGTCAGCAATACCTTTGTTGAAACCAATCTTCAAAAGATGCTTATCTAATCTTTCATACCAGGCTCTTGGGGCTTGCTTTAATCCATATAGTGCCTTCTTCAACTTGCAGACCATATCACCATGATCAGACAACTGAAATCCATCTGGTTGCTCTATATACACTTCTTCTTGCAAGTCGCCATTTAGAAAGGCAGACTTGACATCCATCTGATATACCTTGAAATCCTTGAAGGCAGCAAAGGCAAGAAATAATCTGACTGCTTCAATTCTTGCTACTGGAGTAAAAGTTTCTTCAAAATCAATTCCTTCTATTCGAGAGTAGCCCTTGCAGACCAATCTGGCTTTATTTCTGATTACTTCACCAACTTCATTTAGTTTGTTCCAGAAGACCCATTTGGTTCCAATCACATTCTTGTTTCTAGGTCTAGGAACAAGATCCCAAGTGTGATTTTTCTCTATTTGCACCAGCTCTTCCTCCATTGCTTTAGTCTAGTTTTCATCATTGCAAGCTTCATTCACTATCTTAGGTTCAATCTTTGAAATCAAACAATACTCTTCTGAATCTTGAGAAATTCTCCTTCTTGTTAGTACTCCTTTGCTTTTATCACCTATGATCTGATCTTCAGAGTGGTTCAGTCTTACATACCTGGGAACTTTAGGAATTTCTTGCACTTCTAATTCTTGATCAGGCTCATTAAGACTCATTTCTTCTTCCTGGTTTACCGGATTAGCTTGAATCTGACTGACAGATGAGGCTTGGGCTCCTTGAGTTAGAACACCATTCTAATCATCTTCATCATATTCATAAAACATTGAGGGTTTCTCAATTCCCTTATCAACCTTCACATTTGTACTTTCTATCATCTTTCTCAGTCTTTTGTTATAACACCGGTATGCTTTGCTTTGAGTAGAGTAACCCAAGAATATTCCTTCATCACTTCTAGCATCAAACTTTCCTAGATCTTCATCTCTTTTAATGTAACATTTGCTACCAAAAACTCTGAAATATCTTACAGTAGGAGTGATGCCAAACCAAAGTTCATAAGGAGTCTTACTAGTATTGCTTCTGATTTGAACTTGATTGAGAGTATAGACTGCAGTGCTGACAGCTTCTCTCCAATAGATATGATGAACATTAGCTTCCATCATCATGGTCCTAGAAGCTTCTTGTATGGTTCTTTCTTTCCACTACTCCATTCTGCTGTGGAGTCCTAGGAGCAGACAACTGTCTCTTTATTCCATGTTTCTCATAGAACTCTATGAACTCACCAGATGTGAATTCTCCACCTCTATCAGACCTCAGACATCTCAACTTTAATCCGGTTTCATTCTCTACCATAGCCTTGAATATTTTGAATTTCTCAAAAGCTTCTAATTTCTCTTTCAGAAAAGTTACCCACATCATCTGGGAATAGTCATCAATTAGTAACATGAAGTATCTATCACCTTGCATACTCCTGATTCTTGACAGGCCACAAAGGTCAGTATGAACTAAGTCCAATAATCCAGTAGAAGATAGTTCCTTACTCTTGAATGTGATTCTACTCGGCTTACCCAACTGACATTTTTTGTACAAGCTATTAGTAGGTTTCACCAATTTTGGAAGATCTCTCACAACCTGAGTATTGCTTATCTTGATGATATTATCAAAATTCAAATGACACACTCTCCTATTCCATAACCAACTTTGATCAACTTGAACAAATAAGCAACTTTTACCAGTGCCAACCAAGTGGAAGATATTACCTTTAGTTTGGGTACCAGATGCAATCTCTGTTCCAGAGCTTTCAAAGATCTTGCATTTTCCATTCTTGAACTGGAGATCATAGCCTTTGTCCACCAACTGTCCAACACTAAGAAGATTGTGCTTCAAGCCTTCAACATATAGAACATTACCAATTTTGTTCCTTCCATCAAAAGAAATAGTTCCTCTTCCTCTGATTCTACCAGCAGAATTATATCCAAACTTCACCACTCCTCCTTCATACCTTTCCAAATCTATGAACTTATTTTTGTCACTTGTCATATGGTGAGAGCAACCACTATCAATGACCCAATCATCCTTTTCTTCAACTTGGGCAGCCAGGGCTCTTTCTACAACTTTATGATTGACAGATACAGAGGATATTGGTTCTTCTTCCTTGATGGCAAGAAACACCCATTCATTTCCTGATTTGTTTCCAGTCTCTGATTCATCATCTGTTACTCCTTCATTATCATCTTCTTCATGAACATAGTAACAATTCTTTTAGAACTTTGATCTGTTAGGATTTGGCCTTGAAAATCTTTCCAGACATCTTGAGGCAAAATGACCAATCTTATTGCAGTTAAAACACTTAAAAGGCAATTTTCCTTCATACCTACCAGATCCTCTTGGGAGTCTCTTGCAATGAGGGCTTCAAGTTGAGTAGTTTCTACTTCTTCTTCTTCTAGGTCTTTTCTTTCTTTTTCATACCATGATAGTTTCCTTGATGAGTTCTCTCCCGGATCAAACCTTTGTTTACCTTTTACAGAGGCACTGGCTTTGAATGCAAATTCAGTCTTGGGGGGATCATCTCCAAACTCAGTCATTTCAAATGCAGCCAATTTGCCAGCCAATTGGTCTCTTGTGACAATTGTATGGGCTCTGAATTCATCAATGGAAGCAACCTTGATTTTGTAAGAGGCAGGAAGGGATCTGAGAATTTTGCCAACAATCTCATTTTCATCCAAGACTCCACCAGCATTTCTAATTCCACAAACAAGCTCATTTACTCTTGGCATAAAAGCAGTACTATTTTCATCATCTCTCATCTTCAATTTTTCAAATTTCCCTTTCAAACTCTATAACCTTGCACATTTAACATACTAGTCTCCTTCATGCAAAAGTTCCAGTTTATTCTAAATCTCAAAGGCAGTTGGTAGGTCAATAACATTTGAGAGCTCTGAGTCAAATAATGCGCTTAGAAGAGCCTCTTTGGTCCACATATTGTTTTCAGCATCTGTGATTTTATTTAGGGTTGTCAGACCACCCTGTGGAGCTACATACTATTTTGTAACCATGGACCAGTACGCCATTCCCATACACTGCAAGTGACATTTCATGCGACCTTTCCAAAGAGCAAAGTTGGTTCCATCAAACTTTGAACTATCCTTCTTGTAAGATGACATCCTGGATCTCCTCAAGCAGTTAAGCTCCTTTTAGAGGAACTTAGCTCTGATACCAATTGTTAGACTTAGGGCACACAACTAAGAGGGGGGTGAATCCGTTGTTTAAAACTTTCTCCAAATTAAACACTTAAGTCTTCTTAGTGATTAGCTATATATTAATCATAAACCATAATGCATTCAAATCAAGAGCATAAACATATCAACACATAAGACACCAAGATTTTGATGTGGAAAACCTGGTTAAGGGAAAAACCACGGGGTGATTAACCCAAGATTGTATTCTATGTTAGAAGAATAGAAAGAACAAAATGGCACATGCCAATTAGGGCTCACTGCCCAAGCACACTGCTCACAAGAGGCTCACTACCTACAAGAGACACACTATCTACAAAAAAATAAGTATCACATACATGAACTGGAGAATAGCATCTTCACCATGCTTGAATCAGTTTAATTAAGCTCAATACTTCTGCTCTGCCTTTCGCTCTCCTCTTCGCTACCACACCCTCATCTCCACACAAAAAGGTGAGTTCAAACTAACTTCGCAGTCCCTTATTTATACAAGGCATCAACTTAGGAATGATCATCTAAGTCGGCAAACATTCATAAAATCATCTGACAGATGGATAACTCATCTGGTCAGCCTGTCTCAAGAAGAACACCATCATACAGAAGTTACTCTTCAATTGTGAGCTCCAACTTCAATACGGACCACCAACATGAACTAGACACGATCCAAAGACCTCCACAAGCTTGCCTAAAACATCAAGAACATCCACACTTCTTCTGCTTACTGAAATCCTTCTCTCCTTCATCTGGAACCTCAAGAACACAGTCTCTCATAACTGTCACAAAGGAATAGATGCTTGCAAACCTTCAAACCACACACCAATAGAGTTGATACACCACAAATACTTCCTCAGCACTCCCTTAAATCCACAGAATAGGAAACTTCATTTCTGGATCTCACCGGGCCTTTCTTGTTACACACTGTCACCTCTGAACACCTACCGGAACTAGTTTTACTTGAGCGGCCACAACTTCTTCATATCTTCATGCAGACCTCTGAAATCTCTACTGGATCACCTATAGACACATATCTACAAACCCTTTAATCCGCATCCTTTGATCATCATCCTATCTTGGACTTTTGTCTTACAATCATCATTGTTCTTCACTGTTCCTGATTGAGACTAATTTTCTCAATATCCTCAGATCACGGCTAATCCAAACCTTATCATTAATGCAACAGGAGTATGTTGACATCAATGACAACACCGGTTAGGCCCATACTTGCAACAGTTTGTTGGTTATTTCTGGAGGACATTGTGGAAGAAGTTGAAGACAGGTTTGAAGTTTAATTATGCACACCATCCACAGACTGATGGATAGATGGAAATGGTGAATAGGAGCTTGGGTAACCTGCTACGATGCTTAGTAGGAGATAAGCCCAAGGGATGGGATTTGATTTTACCACAGGCAGAATTTGCTTAAAACAATTCTGTCAATAGGAGTACTGGTAAATCACCATTCTAGATTGTATATGGCAATAGCCCAAGAAATGCTTCTGAGTTAAGGAAGCATGACAAAGGAGAAAAGACAAGTGCCGAGGCTAAAGACTTTGCAGAACACATGAAGAATTTGCATGAGAGGTGAAAAAGCACATTAATAAGATGAATATTCAATACAAGGCTAAGGCAGATCAGAAGAGGAGATATAAGGAATTCTAGGTAGGAGATGAAGTCATGGTTCACTTCAGAGAAGAAAGGTTCCCAATTGGAACATACAATAAGCTGAAATTGAAGAAATTTGGACCATGCAGAATTTTAAAGAAACATGATTCAGGAAATGCATATGAGGTGGAGCTGCCGAGTGGGATCAACATTTCCCCATGTTTAACCCATTCAAACTTCTCACATTCCACAAAATGTACAAAGGCATGGATCCTTGTACAAATCACATGTGTCCTCTTACAAGGGTATGGGAAAGTACCTTGCACATCCCCTTAAAAGGTTTGTTTGTCCTCCTTTGATCTCATCCACCCCCTTCTTCCAAGACCATCCTCCACCATTGATCTCCCCTTAATCCAATGACTCCACTTGTCCTCCAATCCCATCATGCCACTTGGTGGCCTCTCATCAACCCATTCGTCTCAACCAATATTAGCCATTGATCTCCCAAATCAATCTCAACCCTCTAATCACCCATCCAAAAATCTATAAATTCAACTCAACCCAAGCCATTTTAATAAGAACTTGGAATGCAATGTTTGTTGCATGTTGGACGAGAAATCATATATCCAACACCAAGGAACATTCCTTATTTTCTCAATCAAAGGTTGCATTATATTATGAATGAAATAGGCTAAGATAGTTTAGTTTATTTCTTTATGTTTATTTTCTTATGTAATACACAACCCAACTAGACTAGCTATATATTAAACCATACCTACCAAAATCCCAAACTTTTAAACCACCACTAACTGAAAACACAAACAAAAAAACATATAGACACCTACCATGGTCAAGGCAAATTACACAAGCCTTAGCACCCCATTATTATGACATTTTTCACAAGACACAGTATTGCCAATAGGAGAAACTTTAGTCATGTCATCTGACTCATCTTCATCACAATAATTTAAGAAGCCTAGTATGGCATCGACAAGAAGCGTAACCTTTACTCCATTTGTAATTTCTTCCACCACTAGTTGTAGACATGTTTGTCTCCTCTTCATTGCATGGAGGTGATCCAACAAACTATACTTAAAATAAACTTTATAATGATGAACAACCTCTTTAATGTCATCATGCAGAAGAAAGGAACCTACAACATTTGAAAGCATTTAGGCCGCATCAAACACATTCCTCTGACCCTGTGTATTCTTAGGTTCTAATAGAAGATTAGTTGTGGTTGAATTAATACCCACACTAGGAGTGCCATCCATGCCCTTGGCCAACTATTAGATGCAAACCACCTAATGTCATAATTTTCGGTTCTTGATCTACTTTTCCATGAATTCCATGAAGTCCACAATCATCTCTTCACTAGACACCCTACGGTTATACTACCTTCCCTTATTCACTGGCATGGTATATTTCCCCTTCAAACTCTTAATCTTTCTAGCCTTCCCTAATCTATCCCCTGAGGAGGATGCCATCATTCTTATAGGAAACATGACACTATACTAGTCTTGAAAACCTCATCACACTAAATACATCGAATCCATTGCCACCATCCTTTATGTAGAATTAATTAGGCTACTCAAAATTAATGATCTTTGTCCTAGCAATTAAGCTACCACTGTCCCTTAAATCACTAAAAATTCATCCTTGCCAACCCATTATTAGGTCTATGAAAACTTAATTATATATAACACATTTATATATCTTTAATCTGTAAATTTATATGTATATGTACTTATGTAAAATCTACATATAAATATTTATAATACCATTACAAATGTTTACATATTCTTACTTTTATATTTTAACCAAAAAAATATATATCATAACATATATGTATGTATATGTTAAAAGGGAAAAAATTTGTATAGGTTGATATATAGTATATATAATGTAATATAAAATAAAATAAATAATAAATAAATTAAATTAAACTAAAAAATATAAGATGCAAGAGGTGGTGTAGCCCTCCCCCACTTGGCCACAACCATAGAGGCTTGACATTTGTGGGGTTAGAGGGTTGCAACTCATATGGGTGTGGCCTCTTGTGGGTGTTACAACCCACATAGGGCATGACCCCAAAGTACGGATTGCCACCCTCCCAAGGGTTATAAAACCCTAATCAATAAATAAATTAATATATAAATATAGTTGACTACTATTTTATTTTAAAATTAATTAATTAATTAATATGTATTTACTTATATTTTACTATGATTTCATTTTTAAAAAAATACAAAAATAAATGTTAATATTTATATATATATTCTCATATATGTATATTTTAATTTGTTTTAGATATGTGTTTATTCAAATTTTTAATTGGGTATATAAATATAAACACATTTTGTTTAGTTATATATCCAACAAATAAATAAAACAAACAATATACTGAAGAGGATAAGTGTGTCTTTGTGGCTTGATGGAGTTGATATTCCAATCTACATACTCATCTCCTTCCCTTCAACTTGCATAAAGAGGCAAGGAAAGTGAGAAAATTTCTTTAATGATTGTTTTTAAGATTTTTTGTAGTTTCCCTAAATCTAAGGGTGAGTATAGAATTCATCCAATGGATTCAATATTTAATGTTCAACTCTTTTGAAACTCTAATCATTTAAATTAGGAACATTTTTTTAGTTAATTAGATGTAATTAAAAATTTTAAGTGGGGAACCATGAGACTTAAGACCCATAACTTAAGTTACAACTTAAATTACTTTTGGAAAATGAAATTTATAAAGTGAGATTAATTTTATAATTTACTTGATGGTAATAGTAACTCATTTAAATTTGATAATCTTATCTATAGAATAGTAATTGATTTAAAATCATATTTGAATATATAACAAAATTTCATTTACTTGTGTATAAAATCATTCTATTATATTTTCTAATGTCATAATGAACATTATTAGATTATAATTTTAAGGGTATTAATGATAAATCTAATAATAAAAATGTGTTATTAAATTTAGTTGATCACATAATACCTTGTTATTTTAATACCTCCAAACATAATGTATCAAATATTAGATTTAATAATTCAATGACTCATGTTATCATGACAATAGGATTCAATTTCTAGTTAAACAATGTGTTTCAATCTATAAGTCAACTTCTTTTGGAGTACCTCACTCAAGGGTATGAATCTTTATTTGTAAGACTCCATCTTACCTGAGCCTATCAACTTCACTTTACCTAGATGTTTGATTATATGAATTGTTCATGTAAATTTGGTTTTATCTTGATACAACTATGTTGATGTTTCATCTTGTTGTCACAATAGTGTGTCCCACTTATGGGACATCCTGATTTTTGTCTGAAATCACATATTTTTTAGATAAATTAATGATTTAAGCCTTGAGGGGTTCCATCTAAAGGGGTTTAATTGAAGGGTTTGATAAAACCCCATTAGATCAAATCTCCTTGGAAAGAAGCCCCCTTGTCTTAAATCAAACCCTCGGTGGAGTCTCCTCCACACCTATCAAAATGCTAACAAAAACAAATTTTGCTTCACCTTTTGGGGGATGAAATGAAGTCATTTAGAATTTCTATTTTGTAAAAAATGTATCCCTTAGTATAAGTTTTCCAAAAAGTATGATTTTGAATATGTTTCATTTGATTTTATATTTATTTTCTAGTTTCTAGTGAACTTAGGTTTTTCACCAAACATCAATGTCTCTATTCCACACACACTCAGAAAAATAAAAAAATAGAGAAAACAATTCTGAAAAATATTTGTGTACTAGGTATTGATGTCCTTGTTTCACCAAAAAAAAATGAATTTCAATATATACACAAGTTATGCTTGACGACATACACCTATGTCCAAATTATAGTAACCCTAACTTCAAAATTTAATTAAAAAATATCTAACAAAAAATTATGAAAAAATATCCATTCACTGTATATTGATGTTAAAAATCTATATTTTAAAAAATTAGAATTTTATCCTTTCTAAAAAAAAAGTAATGTTGGATGACATAAACATTACTTTCTGAAAATGTTTTTTACTATTAAAAACTAGTTATTAAAAGAGATATTGAAATATTCATGATTTATTTAAAAATAAAAAATAAAAAATATATTTAGAATCTACACACAAATCACCACAAATCACTAGTTTTCATCATCTCCAAATTCTTAATGGTTTAGCTACTATAGGTCTTAGGAAGTGAAGATTTAGTTAAAAATGTTGATATCAATGTCCATCTTGGCCAAAAATTGGGACTCATTATTGTGGGATTACCACTCATTTTGTACACATTATCAATGTGTAACTTCCACGCATATCTAGCAATGACCCATGTGTACAATCCTTTCTTTAAAAATGGATTTAACTAAGTTTTTCCTCCTTGATTTTGTGATGGGCATTATAACATGCCATATTACAAATTATGCATGGCATAAAGTGCCACCTCAAGTAGGACACACTTTTCCATTTGGGTGCATAAATATTATAAAATAAATAATAAATATGAGCATAAGGATTTGCAAGGTATGTAACAACTATTTCCAACATGTGTGGTATATCTACCAAAGTTTTTAGATCAAATATGAGATGACTAAATCATGAATTGTTTCAAATTAACACTAGGGTGTTGTATAAAAGGACATGTCCTAATGCATTCAAACCCAAAAAGGCATGCTAGTTATCATAAAGAAACATTCCACTAGTACAAAAACAACAATATACGATTAAAAGAACTACTAAAAACTAATTATAAATGACTAAACTTGGTCATGTGACCATTAGTAGTTTATTGCCAGTCATTTATAACACAACCAAATTTATGACTAAACCAATTTTAGTCATTTATTTGGTTATTTTGATTGATCAATGTGGTAGTATATTTAGTCGTTAATTTAGTCATTGATTTAGTTATATTATTCACTGAGCTTGGTCATGTGACCATTAGTAGTTTATTGCCAGCCATTTATTTGGTTTTTTGATTGATCAATTTGGTAGTATATTTTTAGTCATTGATTTAGTCATATTTATTTACTGATTTTTGTCAATTGGTAGTATATTTATTCGTTGATTTCTATCAACTGGTAGTATATTTAGTCATATATTTTTAGTTATATTTATTCACTAATTTCTGTCAGTTGGTAGTATATTTAGTCAATTGGTAGTTTATTTAATTGGTTTTG
This sequence comes from Cunninghamia lanceolata, assembly GCA_027924645.1. Taxonomy (NCBI): domain Eukaryota; kingdom Viridiplantae; phylum Streptophyta; class Pinopsida; order Cupressales; family Cupressaceae; genus Cunninghamia; species Cunninghamia lanceolata. Next base: position 15,001,118 of record BSBN01000854.1, read on the forward strand.
TTCACTAATTTCTATCTAAAAGTGCTAGAAATGAGACAATGCTTTTGAGGTTTAAACATAAAACATAGAAAAACATAATCAATCATTCATTTGCACATAATGAAACAGCTATTAAGAAGGCAAGATATTGAAATTTTATTGAGAAAAGGTGTGCTTACAACAGATACAAGATATAAATATGTGTCTTTGCTTTGAAAAATGTGTTACAAAGTGTGTTTCTCAGTGCCATGACTGAGAAAATTGAGTTACAATGCTCCATTTTTTTCTTATACAACTCAAAAACATGAAAGAACTACTTGAAAAATGAAGCCTAAGAGTCCTATGAAAGACTGCTCTGCAGACTTCACACCATGAATACTCGGTATGGACTAAGAACTATGTTCTACATATACCTTGAATGATAAGCTTTACTGAATATGATAGTGGACAAATCCAAACCAATCACAAACATTTATCAGTGGAAGAGCATCTAGAAGTCTTTCTTCCATAAGAAAGTTCTTTTTCTTTATAGCATCATAGAAGTTTGACTCTCTGGTTACACACTGCACCTCCTTGATTTGTCTAGTTTTGGCTACTGCTTCAATGTATTTGAAGTTAATGTCAGGATCCTCATTACCAATGACATTGAAAATATAGTTTACCATATAAGTACAAGGTTCCCAAGTTACTACAAAATCACCTCCTCAAATAGATCAATGAATATCAGTGACAAAATGATACAAGTGACAATCCAAAGTCAAATCACCTAGAGATCAAACATGCACCCAAGAAGAAATATAGCCCTTCATAAGACTTGAACTGTTCAAACAACTTGATGAATGCACCTACACCCAATACATGCACTACAAGATATAATCATATAACAAAACAAATTACATTGAGAGCAATAGTTTAATAATCACCACAACTTCAGAGTTCCATATCAAAAACCATAAGCTATTTATCAATAGGAAGAAGATATATGAATTTACAACAACTAGAAAGTAATTACCTGAAGAAAGAGATCTGTGATGACATTGTAGTCAACTGGATAACCACCCTCCATTTGAGACATCATCAGTGCAAAGTTTACAGTGCCCTACAAAATTTACTCAACAAATAAGCCTCTCTTCAAAACATCTTCAGATTCAACATTAGAAATATATTTCTATCAATTGATAATACCTGGGGATCAGAGCACAAAATTGTCTGGAGGAGGAACAAGTAATCAGGAGTGTAGTAAGGACATGGTCCATGTGAGATGCTGTCAATAGCCACCCAGCCAAAAGGGAAAATAGTTCCTCAAATCAGTATTATACACAAAACCATAAAAAATGAATGAGAATAATCACTAAAATTTGAAATAAAATGCACATCTTGTTTGTTTGACATTCTTGGGTAGGATCTTTCATGAGACAATGTCTTTTCAAGTCTATTACAAAATGTAACAAAAAACATTAAATTCCCTACAATAAAGTAGACAATCTTCATAACACTATTAACCAATAGCCTCTATATATGTTACTCATGTTTGGAATCTAGAAAATTGGTTAAAGAACCAGGCATTTTGCCATTTTCTTACCCCACGTGAAGAAAACTGTATTTGATTCACCTGTGCTTAGAGGTATGGCAAGGTCTACAGATACAACTTCCTAGAATGTTGAAGATCACATCCAATAAGAAAATTGAACATCAATTAGAATTGGATAAAAGCAAGGTCTACAGATACAACTTTAGAATAAAAGCAATCTACCACGTCAAAATTAACTAAACCCAAAGAGACCACAACCAACACAAAATTTTTAATTTTACCATAACACCGCAAGGTTTTTTGGACCTTGAGGTTTTGCGGTGGAAGCTTCTAATGATGCCAATGACAGGCCTAGCAAGAAGTGAAAATGGTGATGTGGATAGACAACTACCAAGCTTCTAGTTTTTGCTACAAACAAATACTCTACCTCAAAACACAAGAGCTCTAATTCCTGGCATTAGATATCAAACATAACAAACAAGCATCATTCAAAAGAGAATAAATTTTAGTTTTACCACAACAGCGCAAGGTTTGTTACTGGGCCTTGTGGTGATGTGGGTGACACCCGCATCACCACAAGGCCCAACAACAAACCTTGTGGTGTTGTAGTGGAAGCTTTTAATGATGCCGATGATAGGCCTAGAAAGAAGTGAAAATGGTGATGTGGATACACAATGACCAAGATTCTAGTCTCTGCTGCAAATGAATACTCTGCCTCAAAACACGAGCTCCAATTCCTAGCGTTAGATATCAAACATAACAAATAAGCATCATTCGAAAGAGAATTTGTGCATAAATTCTTCATTATCAACTTAGCTCTACAGATTCTACATATTAACTCTATAAATCATACAATATATTTACACATCTTAAAAATCTGTAGGTTGATATTAAATCCATTGAGTATACAATATGTGTAAGCTTGGAAAATATGTACTAATTTAACATAACATATTTTACAATGTGTACCCAACTCAAAAAATTAATTCAGTTTGCACAATGTTTACGTGCCTCAGAAAATTAACTTATGGTTTCCACAAATGTGTATGCTTAAATTTTTTTTACATTGATATCATACTACAGATTTTACATATTCTCGAGCATTGATGTCAGAATAAACAAATTTTGCATAATCCAAATCATGTAGATTCTATGTCAACCAATATTGTTGGGATTTTATATGCATTTAATTTCACTTGATTTAAGTGTACTTAATATCATGATTGTTATCACAAGAAGGGCAGTCATAACCAATCTTAAATTTACATCCTTAGGACTACAAGTCCATGAGTCACTTCAATCCCCATTTTGATGGAGCTGAGCTTGCTTCCCATTTCACAAGGCTAAAGGTGTGTGGGCCTATGATTGTGGTTTGGAACACCAATAAGGCCTTTGATCCTTTTATAGAAGGAATTTATAATTATGGAATTCATCTTGCTTACCTTTGGAGAGATAAGCAAGTACCATGTGTTGTAAGAGTATACTTTGAATAGGTTTTTAGAAGAAACTTAAGATTCTCATAGAGTATCTTCACAATGAAAAGGACAGGCCCAACTTCACTCAAGGATGCACCATGTGTTGTAAGAGTGAAATGCTTGCTTAAGTGAAACTAAATCCAAAGTATATGTGTGCTCTTAGAATGGTTGTAAATGAAGAGCATATGTTCAATTTATGTTTTTGTGGTTGTTGTCAAAACAACATTGATTATTCATGGGTAGCTGGGGATGATACAGTACACTCTATTTTTTATTGCTTCTCAGTTGCGAAGTCTATAATTTGAAACACATTTCAAAATTCCTCTTCAAGATCTCAAGAGATTGAGGATGAGGATGAACCTGTAAGTATTGCATTATTACTTGATTACAATAGTGTTATCATTTTAGTTTGTCTCCTTTAACACAATTCAAATCAGATATCTAAATCACCCTCTCATCAAATTATATGGGGAAGCTCCCTAATATCTAAACTATCCTTGACACTAAACTATAGATAAAATATATAGTTATTCACACTATACAATGTTTCTTTAGGGGCTTTGTATATGTGAAATAGTTATCTGTATTCGTTTTTCTTAGGTACAAGCACAAGATTGATAAATCTTGTCTTACAAGCAAGATTTTTAGATATAAAGAATGAAATCAGCTAATCTAAGCACACATATGACACCACTTTCTTGTTGGCTAAAACAAAGACCAATAATCTAATGCAACCAAGATTTCAAATGAATAACAATTGGATCATTAACAACACATGACCTCAGGACTCAAACACCTATTCTACATGCAAGGATACAACTTACATGGATAGATATTGCCAACTTATATATTCTGTTATATATTTCAATACATAAATATATTCTATATTTACTATGTACTTGATAGGTACACTACATATAGATTGAGTCAGAATGAATGCAGTGGCTTCCAAAAAGTTTTGTTAGCATTACAAAAAAATCTAAGCTATATCTAGAGTTACAACTTTGGAAATATATGGGTTCACCGACTGATAAACTTGTTTGTTTTATGGATGCACATGATGATCTCCTAGTAGTTGAGTTATCAGAATTTATTGAGTAGATTCCAAAAATATTTAGTTAGCATTATAAAAGAGACTGAGCTATGATTAGGTCTACAACATTTACATATATGGGTTTGTGAGCGAACAAACACATTAAATGAGACAAAAACACCATGATCTACATGATAAGTTGTTGCCTTCATTTGAGAACATTGAATCTGTTGAAATGAACCAGATAACTGAGAGGGGGGTGAATCAGTTGTCTTAAATCTTTAACTAATTCTGTACCTTAAAATATTAAACACTTGTCCACTATTTGTTATGATTAAACCATGAAAGCATGAACTTAGAAACATAAACACAATTGCAAGATCATACACAAGAGACACCATATTTTTACGTGGAAAACCTTGTTAAGGGAAAAACCACGGTGGATGTTAGTCCACAAGATATATAAGTTATAACAATACCAAAAATTAGAGGCTGACTACCAATAGGGTTCACTACCCAGAAAAAGGCTCACTGCCAAGGGGTGGCTCACAGCCAAAGGTTTTGAACTGATATAATAGTATCTACTCCATGCCTAAATTTAGTTCCATTGAAGTGCAATACTCTTCCTCTGCTCTGCTCTACCTTCTACACTTATTCACTTAACTTCACATCTTCACACATGGACATATTTTCCATGACCAAATTACAAGTATATATATCATTCATCAACCTTGGAATGTACATCAAGGACAGCATTACATTCATCAACCATTGGAACAATCTCCAAGGTTAGTATTACAAACATTTACAAACTAGGTCTTAACCTAATACAAAATTATGCTAAGGAAATGTAGTAAAGATGTATGCAGATCATGCCATGCCTTAGCTGGGACTCAAACATGATCTTCCATGCCACAACACGCTTCTACAATCTTCAATATATCTCCACAATCATTGGAATTAACCAAGTCAGCTAAGACTGTTACATGCTATGTTATCTAGGAATAATCTTCAAACATGATCTCAATTCCTTAATGCAGACCAATGTAAAGGCAGGAACATGATCAAAAGGCTTCCACAAGCACGTTGTAATCACCAGGAGAAACCGCACAAACTCTAACCACTTTATCCATGAGATTCTTCACACCAGAGCACATGAACTTCATTGTCTTCAACTTTCATAAAAGAAAGATAGCTTGCAAATTGCCAAATCATGAACCATTGTAGTTGTAGGCACTTATCATCATCCCAGACTTCCCTCTAGAACTAAAGATAAAAATATTTTAGTGCAAAGGAATGCGGAGCAAAATACTCCTTATCACAAGTGAATAATAAAAAAAAGCAGGTTTTACTCTAGTGAATGTAACTCACTTAATTCTTCATACTGGAGGCTCAAACTCAGGATGTAGCATCTTCAAAAACACCTTTAAATAACTTCCAATCCACATACCAAGATCTTCAATCTACAAGAAATGTGAAGCAATCTTCTAGATTGTTCTTCAATATGCAACTCACTGTCTTCACTGTGATTCACTGTTTCCTTTCTGATTCTTCCGGAGGGACTAATTTTCTCAATGTCCTCAACATATAAGGATTCTAATCAATCAAAAGATAAGGATAGAGTTGACACTAATGACAACACAAATATGTTGACATCAATGACAACACCGATTAGGCACATACTTGCAACAATCTCCCCCTTTCTCATTGATGGCAACATATGATGTAAAAAACTATAACTACCATCAAGACAAGATTCTCCCCCTTACTCTTCACACATCTGCATTCTTTCCTACCTGACCTTTTCACATGAATTCTCTCCTCCTTTGACATCAATGGCAAAGGGCACATATTTGCATTCTACTTCTATGATAGAACCAAACTTTTCTCTGACCTTACTTTTCTTTATTACTCCCCCTATCAACAATACTGCAATACTTACTAATCTCGTTAGCTAGTCCCCCTAAGATGTAGCTACAAAATCATCAATCTGGTTTAAATAATGAAACTACAAGCACCACCAGATTGATGCACTTTTGTGCACCTTAGTTCAGAGCAGGAGGGGTGATGACCCCTAAATTTTCTCTAAGATACTCAAAAGTATCCTTAGGTAGAGGCTTAGTAAAGATGTTTGCAATCTAATCTTTTGTAGATACATACTCCAACTTGACTTCATTCTCTGTCACCTTTTCCCTCAAGAAAATGATATCTTATGGATATGTGTTTTGTCCTTGGGTGCATCACCAGATTGTTGGATATGTTTATGGCACTTGTATTGTCACAAAAGATTGCAATTGGATCTTCATACACAACTCTGATGTCCTTTAATGTCTACTTCATCCATAACACTTGAGTGCAACTACATGCTACTGCAATGTACTCTTCTTCTATAGTGGACAAGGAGATTGAGTCTTGCTTCTTGCTCAACCATGAAACCAATGTGCTTCCCAAGAAGAATGCACCTCCACTAGTACTTTCATGTCATCCATATCTCCAGCCCAATCAACATCTGTGTATGCTCTGAGGGTGAAATCATTATCCTTTGGATACCACAAGCCATGCTCTGGTGTGCCCTTCAAATATCTCAATATCCTCTTGACTACCATCACATGTGACTCTTTAAGCTCTGCTTGAAATCTTGCCAAAAGACAAACTGCATGCATTATGTCAGGTCTGGTTTGAGTCAAATAAAGCAATCCTCCAATCATGGATTTGTACCTTTTATGATCTTCCATAGGTGAATCATCATTTTTTCTTAGTTTGCAACCATTCACCATGGGAGTGCTTACCAGTTTGGAGTCCTCCATCCCAAACTTCTTCAACAACTCTTTCAAATACTTAGACTGAGAAATGAAGATACCTTTACCTGATTAATTGATTTGCAGACCTAAGAAGAAATTCATCTCACCAAACATAGACATTTCAAATTCATTTTGCATATCACCAACAAACTTCATGCACATACCTTCATTGCCTTCAAAGATAATGTCATCAACAAAGACTACAATAATTAGGATTTGCTCAGCATTGATTTTGAAATAGAGATTGCTATCCACATTACCTTTATTAAACCCCAATTGTAACAAATTCTTATCTAACCTTGCATACTAGGCTTTGGGAGCTTATTTCATACCATACAATGCTTTCTTCAATCTACACACCATGTCACCCTGATCTGATGATTAAAATCCTTCTGGTTGTTCAATGTAAACCTCTTCATCTAATTCTCCATTCAAGAATACTGACTTGACCTCCATCTGATATACCTTGAAATCCTTGTAGGCTACAAATTCTAGAAACATTCTTACTACTTCAATCCTTGCCACAGGTGTAGAAGTTTTCTCAAAATCTATTTGTTCAACTTGAGAGTATCCCTTGCATACCAACCTTTCTTTATTTCTTACCACTTCACCATTCTCATTCATTTTGTTCCAGAAGACCCATTTGGAACCAATCATATTCTTGTCTGTCGGTCTAGGGACAAGATCTCAAGTTTGATTCTTTTCTATCTGCATCAATTCTTCTTTCATAACATTTACCCAATTTTCATCACATCACTACATGCTTCATTTACATTTTTAGGTTCCACTTGAGAAATCAAACAATAATTAACATGTTCTTCAGTAGCTCTTCTTTTGGTCTGAACTCCTTTACTCTTATCTCCTATGATTTGATCTTTAAAATGATTTAACTTCACATACCTGGGTGTCTTGGTAATGATTTTTAGAGCTTGTTCTTCTTCTTCCTCTGAGTTTTCTTCTTGTTGCACCACTACTTTGCTTACAGGGACATCTTGTTCATCAAATTCATATCCACTTGATACCTTTCCTTTCTTTCATCAACTTTGACATTTACACTCTCAATGATCTTCTTCAACCTGTTATTGTAGCACCAATAGGTCTTGCTCTTGGTAGAGTATCCAAGGAAGATACCTTCATCACATCTTGCATCAAACTTACCTAGATCTTCATCTTTTCTGATATAACACTTACTACCAAAAACTTTGAAATATTTCACAGTAGGAACTTTACCATGTCACATTTCATAAGAAGACTTAGAAATGTTACCTTTGACTTGGACTCTATTTAGGATGTATATAGCAGTGTGAATTGCCTCTCTCCAATATACTTCTAGTAGGTCAGCCTCCTTCATCATTGTTCTAGCAGTCTCTTGAACTATCATGTTCTTCCTTTCAACTACTCCATTTTGTTGTGGAGTCCTAGGTGCAGATAATTGTCTCTTTATCCCTTGTTCCTCACAGAAGAAGTTAAACTCATTTGATGTAAACTATCCACCTCTATGAGACCTCAAGCACTTGATCTTCAAATCTAGCTCGTTCTCAACCATTGCCTTGAATGCTTTGAACTTTTCTAGGGCTTCTACTTTTTTCTTTTAAGAATGTAACCCAAGTCATTCTAGAATAATCATCAATTAACAACATGAAATACATGTCTCCTTGTAGACTTCTTACTCTGGTAGGTCCACATAGATATGTATGCACTAATTCTAGTAGTGCATCAAAAGATTGGTCCTTGCTCTTGAAACTTGTTCTTGTCTGTTTTCCAAATTGGCACTCGCACAATGTATCAACAGGCTTCACAAGCTTGGGCAAATCTTTTACAGCCTAAGTAGAACTTATCTTCACAATGTTGTAAAAATTGATATGACAACCTTCTATGCCACAACCAACTTTCATCATTCTGAGCTAGCAAACAAGATTCATTAGTCCCTTTCAAATGATAAATGTTACCTCTTGTCTTTTTACCAGTTGCAACAACTGTTTTGGAGCTTTCTGAGATCTTGCATCCATTCTCCTTGAATCTAAGATCATAACCTTTGCCACACATCTAACCAACACTCAAGAGATTGTGCTTTAATCCCTTCACATATAAGACATCATCAGTGTTATGCTTGCCATCAAAAGAAATAGATCCTTTTCCACAAATCTTACCATTTGTATCATCACCAAACCTAACCAGTCCTCCATTATATCTTTCCAAACTTATGAACTTACTTTTTTCACCAGTCATGTGATGAGAGCATCCACTATCAATAACCCATTCATCTTTGTCTTGTACAACCTAAACATCCAAGGCACTTTCCTCCACTAATTTTTCTTCCTTCACACAGCTAGCAGGATTAGTAGACACGGGTTCTTCTTTAATAGCAATGAACAAGCATTCATTTCTAGTAGTACTACATTTATATGACTCATCATCTATTACTCCTTCATCATCAAAATCTTTAACATAATAGCATTTCTTTGGAATCCTAGGTCTATTCACAAACCTTTTTGGAAATCTCTCAAGACATCTAGAGGCATAATGACCAATTTTACCACAAGTAAAACATTTGAAAGGTAATTTGCCTTTGAACTTACCAATACCTCTAGGCAGACTGGTGACAAAATTTGCCTCCATTTCTTCAAGCTCATAATCTAGTTCCACCTTGTACTTATCAAGTCTGGAAGGCCTTTGTGACTTGTGCTGGCCTTAAAAGCAGTCTCTGATTTAGGAAGTGAATCACTTAGTTCCCTCATCTCAAAAGCTGTTAGCTTCCCAAGAAACTAATCTTTTGTAATTGTTGTCATTGTCATTATTTCTTCAATTGCAGCCACCTTATGACAATAGGATTTAGGCAATGATCTCATAATTTTATTCACAATTTCAGGTTCTTCAATCTTACCTCCCACACTTTTGATGCCACTTAAAAGATCATCAATCTTTTGCATATAGGATGAAATGTTCTCATCTTCACTCATCTTCAAACTTTCATATTTCACATTCAAGCTTTGCAACTTGGCACTTTTCACATATTCATCTCCTTCATACATGTTCTTCAACTTCTCCCAGATTTCACGAGCAGTATCTAGCTCAATGATCTTTGTCATGTATGTGTCAGATAGGGCATTCAATAGGGCATCTTTAGCTTTGATATTCAACTCATACTCCTTGATCTCATCTTCAGTTTTAGGACCATCCTTTGGTACTTCAAACTTTGATTAGGTTATTTTCCATATATCAAAACCTAAGCAGATGAGATGGGTTTGCATGCAGATCTTCCAAATAGAATAATTTGTTCCATCAAACCATGGACTTTCCTTCTTGTTAGACATCCTGGATCTGCCTCAAGTGGTTAAGCTTGCCTCCGAGGAGCCTTGCTCTAATACCAATTGTTGAAATGAACTAGGCAACTGAGAGGGGGGGTGAATCAGTTGTCTTAAATCTTTAACTAATTCTGCACCTTAAAATATTAAACACTTGTCCACTATTTGTTATGATCAAATCATGAAAGCATGAACTCTAAAACATAAACACAATTGCAAGATCATACACAAGAGACACCATATTTTTACGTGGAAACCCTTGTTAAGGGAAAAACCATGGTGGATGTTAGTCCACAAGATAAATAAGTTATAACAATACCAAAAATTAGAGGTTCAATGCCAATAGGGCTCACTGCCCAGAAAAAGGCTCACTACCAAGGGGTGGCTCACTGCCAAAGGTTTTGAACTGATATAATAGCATCTACTCCATGACTAAATTTAGTTCCATTGAAGCGCAATACTCTTCCTCTGCTCTGCTCTACCTTCTACACTTCTTCACTTAACTTCGCATCTCCACACACGGACATATTTTTCATGACCAAATTCCAAGTATATATCATTCATCAACCTTGGAATGTACATCAAGGTCGGCATTACATTCATCAACCGTCGGAACAATCTCCAAGGTCGGCATTACAAACATTTACAAAACTGGTCTTCACCTAATACAAAATTATGTTAAGGAAATGTAGTAAAGATGTATGCAAATCATGCCACGCCTTAGCTGGAACTCAAACATGATCTTCCATGCCACACCATGCTTCTATATTCTTCAATAGATCTCCACAATCATTGGAATTAACCAAGTCAGCTAAGACTGGTTACACGCTACATTATCTGGGAATAATCTTCAAACATGATCTCAATTCCTTAACGTGGACCAATGTAAAGGTAGGACCACAATCAAGAGGCATCCACAAGTACATTGTAATCACTAGGAGAAACCGCACAAACTCTAACCACTTTATCCATGAGATTCTTCACACCAAAGCACATGAACTTCATTGTCTTCAACTATCATAACAAAAAGATAACTTGCGGACTGTCAAATCATGAACCATTGTAGTTGTAGGCACTTATCATCATCCCAGACTTCCCTCTAGAACCACAGAGCAAAATACTTCAATACAGAGGAATGTGGAGCAAAATACTTTCTCCCTGTCACCAGTGAATAATTAGAAAAAGTAGGTTTTACTCTAGTGAATGTAACTCACTCAATTCTTCATATCAGAGGCTCAAACTCAGAATTTAGTATCTTCAAACATGCCTCTAAATAACTTCCAATCCATATACCAAGATCTTCAATCTACAAGAAATGTGGAGCAATCTTCTGGATTGTTCTTCAGTATGCAACTCATTATCTTCACTGTGATTCACTGTTTCCTTTCTAATTCTTTCGGAGGGGCTAATTTTCTAAATGTCCTCAACATATAAGGGTTCTAATCAATCAAAAGAGAAGGATACAATTGACACTAATGATAACATAGATATGTTGACATCAATGACAACACCGATTAGGCACATAATTGCAACAAAATCCATTTGTTAATTATAGAGAGAAATAAACACTTCAAGCTGTCATACCATGAGTTGGGGCACCTTCACCATTTGTGGTCTTGTTATTTTAAGTAGTAGAGCCTTTTCTTGGTTCAAAAATGTCTTTAATCTTTTTTGAATATGTGTCACCATATAGAATCTGCAATATTTTCAAAGACATGCTTTCATTTGGGTCTGCAAGATGAGTTGTCACAGAATGACTTTTAGTATCATTCCATCTCATTGAATCTATTCAACATGGCCACACTTTGACTTTATCAGTGGCCTTCACTGCATTGCAATGACTTGGTATGTGTTTACTAGGAAAGTACAGTTTACAAACAAGGACCATGTCCTTGTCTTAGTTACCCATAATTGTTTGTGACTATATATATATTATAGTCATATCCTTATTCATTTACTTATGTCTACTAATTTTAATGGCGAACACATCCCGTACTAGTACACATGCCCCGATGTCTATAAGTATATATGTTCATAATGTATTAAAGGCTCCAAAATGGATTCAAAACCTTGAATCTGCTAAGTTTGGTCCATTGCTTATGTCCAGTACTTGCTAGAAGCATATGAATTCCACATATAGTTTGTTGGTTGCAAAATTGTAAGCACCAAAGGTGTCAACTTCCATCAACAACAGGAGAAATTATGAACAGATAGCAATGTTGTTTGGCACCAAACACATTTTTTTGGATGTAAATTGTAATATTCTAACAATGCCTTATCCAACATCTGGCCATCAAGGCATTTTTGGTTATAATGAAGTCCACATTTGTGACTTGAACACTTGGAAGATGACATTGGGTATATCAAGAAAATTAAATATGTATGCATAATAATTGCATAAAACAAAAACAAGACACAATAACTAAAAAAATATCTTACGACACAACAAGAAAATGGAAGATATGTGGCAATAATTGTAAAAAACTTTGGATATAACAAGAAAATGAAAAATGTGTGCCTCTTTGTACCAAGTTGGCATTAAAGCTAACAATAAACCTTCTTATTTAGATTTAGGGCATCATGAACTATAATGGAGAATCCAAGAATCCAAGTGGAAGTATGGTTTCAGTTGATATATTGCACTATAGACTCTATAGTGGTGATAATATGAAAATAAAACCTGCCATAATTATTACCATCAACATGCACCTAATTGTATGCCAAGTTCAAAAAAAGACTAAAATTAAAACTCTGATGATTATGATAGTTGCCTCATCCTCATACTATTGAGTCCTTGTATTCCAGCTCAAAGAATTTAACCATAGTTCCTGGTGACAAATTTTTTACACCATTTCAAAAATTCAATGTATCAGTCCTCATATTCATAGTGTAGCCGAATAGACACCATAAGATGCAAGGAGATCAATGGAGGCTGTGGAGTTTAAAAAAAGAAAAGGTAAGCATTGGAAGTCACCGGAAGAACCCACGTGTTAGAGATAGAGGCATAAGAAAAAAGCTCAAGAAGGCACCGGAGTGATGCACGTGGAAGCTACGGGAGTTGAGGAAAATAAAGATAAAGTGAACCACGTGGTTGAGCCTGAAGAGAGAAAAATAAAATGTTTTAATTCATTTTATAAAAATGCTATGGGAGTCACGTGAATATTTAGAGAGGCTAAGTCTTTTATTAAAATATTGAGTTTATTTTGATACAGTGGGCCCTCTCTTCATAAAATTAAAATGCCTTATTTTAATAAATGCATAAGGTCTCATTTGCAACACGTGAGATAAAGGCAGATTTAAATATGATTAAGTATCATTTTAATGATGTGAGTTCCAGTAAATAATAAAGTGAAAGCTTTATTAAAATTTGATTCTTACTCCTCACTATGAACATAAGAGGAGCAGCAATAAAAGTTTCTAAAAAGGCACCGAGAGCACCATGTGGCTCAAGCGCTGCAGAGACTAAAAGGGATACACCGGAGTCTGCCACATGGTTGAGCCCGAAGAGAGATAAATAAAATGTTTTGTTTCATTTTATTTAATGCATCATATGTCACTGGAAGACTAAAAAAGTTAAAATATAATGAAGAGCCTCATTTTAATATAAATGGTCGGGCCCCTATTACATAAAGCTTAATGTTTTATTTCATAAGGGTTTCTCAAATTTTAAAAAGGCCACGGGAAGATTATTTCAGTTTTAAGTAAAGATTGAGATCTTTATTAAAATAGAAACATATGATGTGGGTCCCTCCAACTAATAAATTTATGAAGCAAACCACAACAAAGATTAAAGTGAAGTTTCATTAAAATAAGAGTTTTGACTCTCTTTCACGGGAAATATAAGAGGTGAAACCCTAAAAACAATGCAGCCATTTTTTTTATTTTCAGGCAAGCTACAGGAAGGCAGCGGGAGATTTATTTTCTTCATGCCATAGATATTTTTCCAGCAATTGAAAGTTTCAATTGCCTTTTCAGATATAGTTGCCAGATGTCATTGAAGTCAAATTTGTGTTAGATTTTGTGGGTAGTTGTAGATTTTGGAGGCCGTTGAAGATATTTGGTTTGGTTTTCGGGTTATAAAGATGTAAGTCCAGGAGAGTTCTATATAGAGTTACATTCATAGATTAGAGACATAATTGGAGTAGCAGACAGATGTTTTATTCTTTGCCTTAGCAATGTCTTTTCGTAAGGATTGTAATAGTTTATTCTGTGTAGCAATCTTGCCTTTGTAAATTTATTCTTCCATTCAAATATGAGATGGTGTTCTATGCATATCTAAATCTAAATCTGTTTCTTATTTCCAAATTCTTTGTTTCTTTTGCCTCTGTTAAATCTGTTTACAAACTGGGTAGTTAACCATGCATTTTGCTCTTTAATCTCTTAGTTAAATCTTTCAAGATTGGACATTGTTCAATTGGGTATTTGTTTAAATCTAGCCTATCGCCATAGATTTAGGATATAATATTGTATTTGTAATCTTGTTTTCTCATATCTTTTTCCAAACCCCCACTGAAAGAACAGAAGAGCTAGCTTTCCTAAAATCTAAAGGTTGTATCTGGGGTCAATCCCACATCTCAGAAACTTCCCATGTTGCTACTAGATTAAACCCATAGATTTATGCATCAACAATTTTTGGCACGCCTAGTTGGACTAGATTCAAAGACTTAGGTCTTTGTTTTCCTTGAATCTTTGCCCTATATTCTATGGTTTTGGTAGTAAATCACAAAAATATCTTCACATTGGAGCATGAATCATCCATCTGGTGACTCTACTGAAGGCTCTTTCTTAGATCTTTGCACCTACAGATCATGGAAGCCCCTGGTATCTATGTGCATCTGAATATTCAAAGAGATCTACCTTTTGTGACTTGGGATTCAAGTCCTCTTATTCTTCAGTAGCAAGGTCAAGTTCCTGATACAGCATGGAAGGCACTGCCTCACTTTCTTGGAGATGGCTCAGTTTCTCCTGTAGACCACATTCAAGATATTGCCAGTTTATGCTCCATCCATAATGTCATAACTGAGAATCATGCTCTCTTGTTGCTAGCATCCTCCCTTAAAGGAAAAGAAAAAGGATGGTACAGAAGTTTGACACTTGGTCCAATCACTAGATGGGATCAACTTGGTGGGCTCATCTACAATCAGTTTAAAGAGAGGACAGATGTTAGCACCCTTACCCAGAATCTCATCACCATCAAAAGGCATCCAAGGGAAAGCATTTGTGACTTCAACTCAAGATTTGATAAGGTATGGAAGAAATTCTCTATTGATATCAGGCCTCCCCCAGCCTTCGCATTTCTATATTATTTGAAAGCTTTAGACTCTGAAATATTAGTTATGATACGAGCCCTAGGAGGTGATACTCTACCCCAATCATATGATCTAGCTATTAGGGCTGAAAACAACCTCATAGATGCTGGTAGACTACCTCCTTTGCCTTTAAAACCACTTATGCCTCATACAAATATCTCATCCCAAACTCTTTCTTGCAGCCAAATGCATAACTGTTTGAATCCACCCACCCTCCCTGCTGATTTGTTGAATCATAAGGAGATGATGGATGTAAAGAACTCATAAAATCTTTTGCCCAAGAGCTTAATGAGCTAAGAAACAATCCCTGTATCATGATGAACTGAGTTTCATGCATCAAAGCCTGTATGGATAGCAATATCAGTCTAACCAGTTTATTGAAGAGATCCTTCCTCAGTCTCAACACAGACCCACTTACCTTGAAAATTGTGTGTTACAAAACTCTATAGCTTCAAATCAGCCAATAAAAGCCATAGGTCAAGTACTTTGCCATTTTGACATTAATGAAGATTTGAGTCCCAAAGATCAAGATACAAACAAGAAGGTGGCTCCCGTCTATTCAATGTGTCCTTCTGGTGATTAGTAGCATGCACCTGTGACAACATATAACTCAGAGATTATGTCAAGTCATGAAGAAGATTCAGAAGATACTTATGAGGTGATACTTCTAGAAGCTGAAAGGTACTTCAAGAGGGGATTTGAAGCTGAAAAGTACTGGGAAAACAATAATACATCATCCGTATCACATCTGGAGGTAGGAGTTGTAAAAGAAGTTACTGCTGAATCTACAAATAAGAGGCAATATTTTTGTCAAAAATTTTCACATCTTGAAGGAGATGATTCAGAAATGTAGTCACACAAAGAAGAGGCTGAAACAAATGGTAATGAAAAGAATATAGGGGTTGAAAGGAGTTGGCAATAAAAGGATACAAAATCTTTGCTACAACTAGTAGAAGAACAGAAGGAAAGTCCTCTTGTGCAAAAGATTGAAGATGAGTCTGAGAATGATTCTTTTTGGGACAATCTAGAAGTTTTTTGTTTAAATTTGGATGATCATGATAAAAGGAAAAGTGGCCCCCATGATAATGATGCATCAGGAGACATAAGTGGTGAAGAGTCGAACATAGATTCTCATCATACTCTATTCTTCATTCAAGAAGAAGTGCCGATTAGATTCAAGACAATTCTTGCCATCTCTGCCACCTTCCAGCTAGAGTTTGCAACCAATATGGATTATGAGCATATAGAAGTGCAATCAGGAGAAGTCATTAAGAAGCCCAAGATCATAAATGCTCTCACATACAATTAGAGAAGTGAGCTACATCACTTGATTTTCCCTTCCTAACATCCACTCAGTCAAAAACATCATGCAGATCAGCCAGCCTGACTAGTATTTTAATGCAAATGGTGAGCCTCTAGAATGCAAAAAGGCAAAAAGGTACAAATTTTGGCTATTTTTCTTCATGAATTTTGTTTGGACAATTCGCAGTGCAATGTGGATCCATTAGAGCAATATCATCAGATCGGGCAGTTATTTCTCCATTCTGGTGAATGGGCATGTCCCTGTGTGTTTCAATTGCTAGTAATTTAGTTTTAGTTTTCAAAATAAGCTACAGTAGTAGTATTAGTTTTCAGATTTCATTTGTTTTGTTTTCAATAAGTCTCTACTGCAAAAGAGCTCATGTGATACAGTTCATCATGGTCAGTTTCTATGGTTCAACCATGTTTCAAATTTAATGGTCATTTTTAGTGGTTATCAGTATTGGTTTCAGTTAAGAGAGACATTTTGTTCAATAGTGCTTCATTTTTAGCTTCAATGATGTTTTTGGGCAGCTGTGTATCAGTTATGGTGGCACATGGTCTGGGAGCCACTCTGTTTTCAGTTGGATGTTTCAGTTTTAGACATTTGACTCTATTGCCCAATAAATAAGGTACTAATCTACAAATCCAAAGATTCTAAGATTCAAATAGGTAGGCCTATTTTTCCATCCAGGCACCAAGAACTGGTGACAAATTTTTTACACCATTTCAAAAATTCAATGTATCAGTCCTATTCATAGTGCAACCGAATAGACACTGTAAGATGCAAGGAGATCAATGGAGGCTACAGAGTTTTAAAAAAACAAAGGCAAGCATTGGAAGTCATCAAAAGAACCCACATGTTAGAGATAGCAGCATAAGAGAGCAGTTTAAGAAGGCACCAGAGTGATGCACATGGAAGCTGCGAGAGTTGAGGAAAATAAAGATAAGCAGAGTGAACCACGTGGTTGAGCCCGAAGAGAAAAAATATAAAATGTTTTATTTCATTTTATAAAAATGCTATGGGAGTCACGTGAATCTTTAGAAAGGCTAAGTCTTTTATTAAAATATTGAGTTTCTTTTGATGTGGTAGGCCCTCTCTTCATAAAATTAAAATGCCTTATTTTAATAAATGCATAAGGTCTCATTTACAGCACGGGAGATAAAGGGAGATTTAAATATGATTAAGTATCATTTTAATGATGTGGGTTCTAGTAAATAATAAAGTGAAAGCTTTATTAAAATTTTATTCTTACTCCTCACTGTGAACATAAGAGGAGCGGCAATAAAAGTTTCTAAAAAGGCACCGAGAGCACCACGTGGCTCAAGCACTGCAAAGACTAAAAGGGATACACTAGAGTCCGCCACATGGTTGAGCCCAAAGAGAGATAAATAAAATATTTTGTTTCATTTTATTTAATGCATCATATGCCACCAGAAGACTAAAAAACATTAAAATATAATGAAGAGTCTCATTTTAATATAAATGGTGGGGCCCCTGTTACATAAAGCTTAATATTTTATTTCGTAAGGGTTTCTCAAATTTCAAAAAGGCCATGGGAAGATTATTTCAGTTTTAATTAAAGATTGAGATCTTTATTAAAATAGAAACATATGATGTGGGTTCCTCTAGCTAAGAAATTTATGAAGCAAGCCACAACCAAGATTAAAGTGAAGTTTCATTAAAATAAGAGTTTTGACTCTCTTTCACGGGAAATATAAGAGGTAAAACCCTAAAAATAATGCAGCCATTTTTTTTATTTTCAGGCAAGCTACAGGAGGGCGGCGGGATATTTATTTTCTTCATGCCACAGATATTTTTCTAGCAATGGAGAGTTTTAGTTGCCATTTTAGGTACAGTTGCTAGATGTCGTTGAAGTCAGATTTGTGCCAGATTTTGTGGGTAGTTACAGATTTTGGAGGCCGTTGAAGATATTTGGTTTGGTTTTTGGGTTATAAATATGTACGTCTGGGAGAGTTCTATATAGAGTTACATTCACAGATTAGAGACATAATCAGAGTAGTAGACATATGTTTTATTCTTTGCCTCAGCAGTGTCTTTTCATAAGAATTGTAATAGTTTATTCTGTGCAGCAATCTTGCCTTTGTAAATTTATTCTTCCATTCAAATATGAGATGGTGTTCTATGCATATCTAAATCTAAATCTATTTCTTGTTTCCAATTTCTCTATTTCTTTTGGGTCTGTTAAATTTGTTTACAAACTAGGTAGTTAACCATGCATTTTGCTCTTTAATCTCTTAATTAAATCTTTCAAGATTGGACACTATGTAATAGGGTATTTGTTTAAATCTAGCGTATCGCCATATATTTAGGATTTAATATTGTATCTGTAATCTTGTTTTCTCCTATCTTTTTCCAAACCCCCACTAAAAGAACGGAAGAGCCAACTTCCCTAAAATCTAGAGGTTGTATCTGGGGTCAATCCCACATCTCAGAAACTTCCCATGTTGCTGCTGGATTAAACCCATAGATTTATGCATCAACACTTCCCATGGAAAGTCATTAGATAAACAGTCATACAAAAGAAGAAAATAATAATCCATGCAAGACAAAGAAAAATGGATGATTGACCATGTCAACTA
This sequence comes from Cunninghamia lanceolata, assembly GCA_027924645.1. NCBI lineage: Eukaryota > Viridiplantae > Streptophyta > Pinopsida > Cupressales > Cupressaceae > Cunninghamia > Cunninghamia lanceolata. The sequence continues at coordinate 15,020,454 of BSBN01000854.1, forward strand.
AAGAGAAACACTTCATTAAGATGTTTTACTTTTAATTGAACTTATCAAAAAGTTGCCTTGGATCAATGTATGTTTATAAGAAAAGCTACACATAATAGAATAAGGGAAATTTACAAATAAACATACCCAGTTTTCAATGGAATAGGCACTGGAAAGCTATGGCATTCATTGTGTTCTCCAGCCTCTCAAACTCTTGCAGAAGACAATATTACACTTGAAACACTAAATTAAGATTCCAACAAGAAATCATCATTGAATATAGATCATTGACAAATATAACTCCAGTAGAATTGATAGCAACCTTGCTGCAAAACTACAGACAAGAGTCTAATTCAATAGCAAGTCTCTAGTAAGTTTCAGATAGGAAATTCTAATGGTCGACTATGCCAAAAAATGAAGGCAATTTATATGGTTTTGTCTATTCTCTCAATATTCAGACATATACGATGAAAATAAAATCAAATTGGAAACAATGCAACAATAAGGGAATTGACAACACACACAGACGGATTATAGAGCGACCATTTGTAATTATTAGCAAAGAATTTCTTTTATTGATTTCTCCAGTGATCTGTTACATTGCATTCTCATTCTACATTACATTCTCATTCCCCATCGTGCCTCCTTCTACTTCCTAGCACTTCCTTTTCTTTCATACATAAGGCAACGACCACCCAAGAATAACGACACTTCCCCTTTTAGTTCAACTGTCTGAGATGGTTTACAACAACCATTTTGACAACTGTCCATGATCCATGATGACTATTAAACAAACTACCCCATAGTGAAGAGAAATCTATAGTTGTTCATGTCCCTATGGCAACAAAAAGTGCATCAAAGATGTAAATATAGTCACCAAAGCAGAGAAAACAAAAATTGCTAAACAGACAACAGAACAAACTAAATACTAAGAGAGGGAGAGAGAGAGAGAGAGTGATGCTCCCACATCAAGAATACACCAATTTTCAACCAAGAACATGGAAACATTAAATCCCTCACAGCCATTTGAGTCTAAAATCCCTATATATCTAACACATTACCATTGGATGTGGACATAATATGAAATGATATGGGTGTTTTATAAGAAACAAGCAAATTTTGTCATGCCAAGTTTACATTTAAAATTGTTTGATCTTATCTTTCATTATACTGCATGCCTACCCAGACAAATCTTAAAATTTTCAATCTTAAGATAGCATCTACAAAGACCTATGAAACTAACATCAGAAAGAAAACCTACATGCGTAAAAGCAAGAAACTTGAATATACTTGTTTGTAGTCATGGGTTCCAAATGGAAGATGATTTTATTGATCTTCAATGACAACTTAATCAAGAATATGAATGATATGATCTCTTCATGTCTCAATAATAAAACACAAGTTGTAGAATAAAATTTGAGAAAATAGTATCAAGAAAATACACTTTCCATAAGAAAACTTAGTCCTTGTCCTACCAAGGTAGCATTTCACTAACAAATTACAGGCTTCACTATAGAAATTCAGGCATCATTAGTGCACAAAAATTTTAGTTTCCATTCTACAAGATTAAATTCCAATTAGAAAGTGCAAATTGCACTTCAAAAGTCAGAAATATCTTACTCAAGATTCAATATTACTCAAAAGCAAATTAACATAAGATCGTCAATGCTAGCCCAAAGTCTTTGAACTGACAAAATGATAAAGTCTTTGAACTGAATTTCTATTTTTTGAGCTTCCCAAAAGCTATACATTCTTGGATCACAACATGAAGCCCCATCCCAATAGAGACCTTCCAAGCCATAATGGGTGTAATCTATTAGTCATTTAGAAGTTGTCCCAACATTGTCTCCAAAATTTTTAATACAAATAAGTAAGCAGAATTGGGTCAATGTAGCTAACTTTGCATTCATGCATTGTTACAAGAAAGTGAGAAATATCTTCAACTTTGATCTAAAACATCTTTGTGAAGTTTGCCTCTTGAAGTGGGATTTCGATCTGTTAACAATACATGCATATTGAAGATTTAAAATTCTAAACATGTGAGGTTAATGGATATTTGTTTTAGAGTAAGTCCAAATCTATTCAACTTTTGTGATTGGCCAAAGTGGACATAACTCTATGTTTGTGTATCAAAACAGGAAGATTTAATGATAAGTCCTTCCATAAATGCTTTGTAGCCAAAATGCTTTTGCTTTGATGTCTTATTTCAAGAATGCATTAAATGACCAACCAAATAAGAAATTGGGGATGGCACCACTGGTTCATCCCCTCATGCTGAAGACAATTCCCTATATAACATGACATTCTCCTTTTTTTGTCCAATTCCAAGAGAAAGGCTCAAGCTTAGGTCTCAAACATGTATATCTTTCTTAACATGAATAACATAAAATAGTCCATATGAAACTATCAGCAATCACTTATGCACTCTATCTCACATTTAAATCTAGTTGTGCTTATGAATCTTAAACAAAAGAAAAGCCATTAAGTCAAGCGATCAAACTCCTATTGCTAATGGTGAAAAAATGCACACATTTCAATGAATCTTAGGAATTGTTGGCTAAAAAAAGTTTGGTAGTAGGATACTAACATGTGAAAAATTCCATTACTTGTATCTACTTGCATGGAAATTGTTAGTATTTTTTCTAATGAAATGGTGAACAACAGCTTTTGAGGATGCCTAAAGAATTAATTGAAAGTTGTGTCAATGTATGTTTTAGGCAGACTCGTCTCCAGGAGGTGAGTGATGTCCCCATGTAAGAGAAACTCATATGCATTGACTCATGTACAGGGTATGTGGTGGATAAACCTTTGCATTCCCCAACATTCCTTGATGTCCTCTGTAGTATTGAACTTGATCAAGCTTCTGATTCTGCATCCATTGCAAAAATAAAAGTTCATTGCACTAGAAAAGAAAAGAGGTCTCATAGGCTGTGTCTAGAGTTTGAGATAGAAAGTCACTACAATCCCCAAGGTTAACCTAGAGTTCCATGTGTTTTTTCACCCACAGATATAGAATGCAAGATAAATAATAGAAGAGGAGAAGAAAAACCACTTATTATGCACCTTACTGCATCACACTTGTTGCAAGTTTCATAGATGTTGTGTTTTGTTGTCTTACATTGTTCTCTAAGCATCCCTTCATCTAAATTGTTTCTATGTTGCAATGATTTTGGGTAAAACATTAGTGTGATGATGAGTGAAACTATGGCCACTTTTCATTTTCTCTTTAAATCTGAACATGTCATAGCAAACATCATTTTTCATCTTAATCTTAAGTGATGTTACGTTAGTTGATTTCCTGGTAAATATCTAGTTGCAGGACCATTTTTGTAAGTTCCTCCTGTAGAAAATTAGTCCACAAAGTTTAAGCTGTGTACAGAAGCTGTTTACTGAACCAGGTAACTATTTTCTAGATGGACAAGGATTTCAAAACTGCTTTTTGAACTAGGTTTTCTCTCCCTCCACAATTTCATGTCTTAGATAATAAGTGTCTAGTGTGTTGAATTATATTTCTTCTCACACACAACGCTATAGCTCCTGCATGAAAAGATACCTAGGGTGACAGTATATGTAAGTCCTCTCTAGGCTTTTAGAGGATATTTCAAAAATCTTCCCTGAATTCATCATGGAGACTGGGTTGCCACATTTCTCATGTTTGTACCCTTTCACACAAAAAATGTTTCTATTAATACTTTTTTTTGCATAACTGGGTTCATATATTGAAAGAGTCCAAACCAACTCTTATAAGGGATAAAATGGAATTATATATTGCTATGATGAAATATATTCATCGTTTTGTCAGTTCAAAGACTTTGGGCTGGCATTGGCGATCTTATGTTAAAGTGCAAGGTAAAGAATAGTGCCAAACAAAGTGGTCAACCAAGGGTATTTAGAGAATGACATTCAGTGTAAGAGGCAATGCATTTTTCATGGTGTAAGGCAAAGAAGTGCAATCATGTTGTAGGGAAGTGCGGTCATGTTGTTAAAAATAATAATCCTTAGTCTTGGTCTTATCTATGTTCACATTTGTTTTTCTATCTCTAGGATATATCATTTAAATGGATTTTGTGAAAGCAGTACCTTTGAAGCTGGAGCGATTTGAAGAGAAAAAATGGAATGGAGAGATTGTTGTGTGAAACACCATTTGAATAAAAGATAAATACAACCTATAAAATATAAAACCAACTATTATTAATGCTTGAATAAGGGACAAAGTATCTCCTATTTCATTGCTTTACTAGCGAAAGAACAAACAGCAATAAATATTGCATTCCAAAATACGTTATTAGGGTTCACGCAGGAATTTTATACATTCTTACATTTTGCATAAAATCACTCATGAAATCCTTATATAACATCACATAAACTCAGTCATCTCAAGGAATAAGAGTATAAGTTGTAGAATAATATGATTTACATACCTCTATAAAAGATCTCAAAAAAAATCACAGAAGTCACACCTCTTGTTATTTTCATCTACACAGATTGAGCTACCCCGTCTTCCCTCTCCAAGCCTCAAGATTTGTTAGTTTCCTCGCTCAAACAGTCTCCTTTAACTAAGTCTTCACATCGAAGCGGAACAGATCGAGGAAGGAGAAATGACATGGAATGGTGTGGCAGAGGAAACATTGAGGCCTTGAACTCCAAAGAGAGCAAGAGGGAGTCAATCTATGATGCATGAATTTGTCGAAGTCAAAACTGAAACCCTCCTTCATTTCACTTTTGGCACCCATATTTTCTTTTTTATTTTCTGCTATTTCCCCCCATTTCACTTTTGGCGCCCATATTTTCTTCTTTATTTGTGTGACTAACTATTTAGTCATTTTTATTTGTGTGACTAATTATTTAGATGTGTTTTTTACCCAACGATCAAATTAGTCATTTATTTAGTCATGTATAACTGTGTTGTAAAAAATTAGTAGAATTTAGTCATTTTTAATTGTCGTGACTAAAAGTTTTAGTCACGTAGTCATTTATTTGCCAAAATTCTACTAGTGTTGACATGAATGCATCATAGGGTATCATAATTGAATTATCTTGTATCATCATCTTAAGCATATTGCAACCTTGCTTGCTATTTTTTTACCCTTGTTCATCTCTATTAAATCAACATGCATAGGAGTTTGATCAAAAGTGAATTAATTACTGCCTAGCAAGCTACTCAACAATGTCCCTAGACACCGCCTCTCTTTAGACATAGGTACAACAAGCTAAGACACATCTACAATACTCATGAATTTTTTTGCCAGCTCACTTTCTCAAGTCAAGTTAATTTTTACATTCTAGGGTTCACTTTCACAAGCACACATATGAACCAAAGTGAGAGATAGTCAAATTATAGATTCTAAGGCATTTGTCCAACAAGACCTAATTTTCTAGTACCATGGTGAATTGTTTTATATCTATCATAGTCATTTCGTCATCAAATCTAAAACTAAATACATTATTTTATTTCCCATAGTATTTATTTATCAATCTAAACTCTAAATTCTAAATTTTTTATTGATTATTTGCTCTAGTTAAAATTGTAGTAGAAGCATTTATTTTCATTACACCATGATATTGGCAAAATAACTGCAAACAAAAAGGGTTGGCCATATTTATCATGTACATTCACAATACATAAATAACAATATATTATGTTTGTATCTATCTAAAATAAACAAGCATGATTTTAAAAAATGTACCAAATAGAACATGCACTACAGGGGAGAGGGCCCAATTGGTGCACCCAAATTTTAGGGGTTTACATAGCAATGTATGTGTAATTTTGACACTAAAAAATTATATGCCAAGTAGTTAGGGATGTGGACAATATGAATATTTTGTTTCACCTCCATATATCAAGGAAAAATGTGTCATGAAAATGCTTTTGGTTGAAATGTCATAATAGACACAAAGAAAAAGTTGGACCAATAGTTGTAAGTTAAGTTTTTTAGTGTGTCAATATGACAGCATATAATTTGTTGCTTTTTGAATCTAATGGTATTCAACTATTAAGTCCTCTCTTACAGCCATTAGTACTATACTATTAAAATATTGAATTTTCAATGGGTTATTCTATCACAACAATTAATACCCACCACTTACTATTGGACCATCTCCCCTATTAAAATTCCAAGTAGCGGTGTCGAGACCACAAACGCAGTAAGCTACATAAAACTTCCGTGTCACACATACTTTGTTATAAAAGGCTATAAGTTGATCTTGTATTGCACCGACTGGACTGTAATGCCTCCACCTTTTCTTTTTCCCAATAGTCCCAAAGCCTTTCCTCAAGATATGGAATCGCAGGTATTATTGAAAGGCAATGGCTGGCACATCAAAGAAATTTGGAGAGCGGAGGACGTCGATGGTCTTTTAATGATGGTTACGATAGTGGTTTGTTTGAGCTTTGTAAGCATATTTACAGTGCCCATTGGGCTTGAAAAGGAGCGGGGTTTGGCAGGGGCAAGAGAAGCCATGGAGAGCATGGAGTTTGCGGTATTTGTAGTGATGGATAGTGTGAGCTTTTTCTCGTCGCTGGGGGTGGTGTTAGTATTGTTGCATAGCATGGCTATGCACAACATTTCAGAGAGTGGTATAAAGAGGGTGATGAGGAAGTGTAGTATAATGGCGCAAATCGCAATGGGATCTGCTACCATTGCCTTCGTTTCTGCAGCGACCACATTTATGAGGCATCTCTAATGTTTATAGCTGGAGATCAGTTGTACTAAGATTGAAATAGAATAATTACATGTTTTGTTTCTCTTGTCTGCAATCTTCTATAAAATGTGTATTTATCGGTTTGTACTGTATGGACTCCTTTTGCAGCCCGTGTTCTCGCCTACAGAGGCACCATCGTTTCAATCTACAATGTAAGGCGTTCTTTCCTCTAGAAAGAGAATGCATGAAAGTTTCTTTGGTATGCGTTGGCATTATACAGCTCTTAGAAGAGAATTATATAAAAAGATTTTGAGTTTTCATGGATCCTAGAAGAAAAAATTAGTGAAATACAGAAAATGGATGGTTGATTCAAACGGACCTTAATGGTGGTGTTTCAAGGTCTTAGTTTGATATCCTTTCATCATCTCATACATGTATATATCTATTGGCGATTCTCACACATATAATATATATGATAAATTTGGGTAAACTTTACTTAGTTGGTACAGTGTAATTACAAAGTTTGTTGAAAGCATACTACTGAAAGTTATAAATAATTGCACTTTTTTACTTGAAAAGTGCATGTTACAAGTAGATTTTTATTTTGCTAAGGTCAGTTTGCGGCCTTGGTGGTAATAAAAGCATTTCTTTAAAAAGACATGGAAAGGGAAAAATATATATATATATTGTAAATTAAATGTCATTTTTTTGGTAGGTCGAACATAACAAAAAAGAAGTGAAACATTATAATAATTGTAAGTGATCAAAATAGGTTTTATGGGATTGAAAAAGTGCAACTAGGATTAGAATAGACAAAAATGTAATTAAAAAGCTCTTTCAATGCTTAACAAGTTATTAGAATACATAAATAATAGATTCAATTAACTCTAAAAAGTTTAAGGTGCACTTAGCTTTTGAACAAAAATGATCCAATAGACTTTAAAAATTAAAAATATAGTTATCACCTACGAAACATGCCTTAAAAAATGTAAGAATTATAGGAAGACTAATTATCTCATAAAGAAGAACTATTCTATATAAGAATATCTACTATTCATTGCAATCCACATCTCAAGGGTTATGCTACTAGAATAACTTCAGATAAAGTTAGTTATGCTACATGTTAATTATGGAATATACACTAAGGATCCTTTATTTCTTGATATTTTCCTAGAAGGATTTTCTTAGAGTATACATGGAATTATCACTATTTTTATGGTGTTGCATGCCTTTGCATAATAATGCATATGTGATGTATCTATCTAAAGTTGTCATATATTTATTGTTTAGCACTACTCTCCCCATTTATTAAGTAGGAAATTTTTCCTAACTTTATTTCATTTGGTATTAGAGTCTAGCCAACTTCTGAGATCTTAGTTAGGGAAAAGTTTTTTGGGTTTCTATTAATCTTGGTTTGAGTTGGAGTTATGCATAGGAGAAATCTTATTTCAAGAAATTTGGCCATACTATCATGGTTGGAGATGGATCGACTCAATGGCACAAATTTTGAGTTGTAGAAGCTTGAAATGGAGGATTTACTCATAGATCAAGATCTATGGATTGTGGTATTTAGAAGCAATCCTAAGGATGAAAGAATAGTTGGTATTGGACTAGAAAGATAGAATCCGAATTGGGCTTTGTTTGGTAGGCTTAGTGTTCGAAAATGCATCAGGAGAAACTTCCCCAAACAACCCTTAGAAGAAGTTGGGTAACATGTACTAGGCTAAATCCTTGTTAAATAAGCCTTTTCTACAAAAACAAGTTATATTATTTAAGGATGAATAATTAATTTTATATACATTTTAAAAACTTTGCAACTTTATGAGAAAAGTTGTATTAAATGTGAGTTAAATATTATTAAAATATAATAAAAAGATTTAAAATTTTATAACAAGTTGGAGTTTGGAGAATGTGTTAGGAACCTGTGTTTAACCCTTCTCTTTACTTTGTTAGTTGTTGTTGGATGCATATGCTTTGTAAGTCATCCCGTGAGTATATTGTATTATCCCACATTCATGGGAAGTAATAGTTGTTTAGATTAGACTTAGTATATAAGTATGTGTTGAGGCCAATGAAGGCATCCATGAATTTATTGTATTAAGCTTGCTCAAAGGAGGTTGCCCCCTCGAAGTGGCCTACGATCAATAAATTCCTTCTGTGTTTCTGCTATTTTTGATATTTCGTGCATTTTTCATTATATTGTTGTAGGAGGTTCCTCTCATCTAGTATCAAAGTGCTTTCTTGGGCTCACTGGGTGGAATTTCTGACAAATTTTTTTTCGCAGTGGCCTACAGGCACTGTGATTATTGCAGTAGTTCTTTCTTTTTCACATCTATATTGTTCATTTCAATTACAGGTTCGGATCAGGGAATAATCCCTATCTACTTAACTGTGGGAAGTGCCTAGGCATAGCCCTAAAATTCATTGTGAGGAGTACCACAGGAACACTGAAGTAGCTGGCCCATTGAGAGGACCTACCAGTGAAAAGGGCAATGATCCCTACCTGATTGATTAGTTCCCATCCGTGAGGTAAACCAAGAGCTATCATTTATGGCAAAGCGATTATCAATTTTACCTAAGCAGTGGAGTGAGGGGTACTGCCCTAATACACAAGTCGTTAGACAACATTGGCAGCTGAGTGAATCCCCTGAACCTTTAGGAAGCTTAATATACCTAGGGCCCATATCTATTGACAGCTGGCAAATCGTAGATTGAATCTGTCCAGAGCAGTTGGAAGATAGTTTCCAGAAAAGAGCTAGTATGGTATAGGCCCAGACAAGGAGTTGGACGAGACATTGATTCTTTCAAGAGTGAGTATGCGGGAGAGAGGCAGGAGGCATTAACAGAAAGAGTCATAGGCCAAGTCCAAGGAAACAACAAATAAAGAGCAATAGCAAGAAACTTTTTGGACCAGTTGCAGCATTCCAGTCATCCCCATGACTGGAAAGTGGACAAATTAGCTTTGATTACAGTTGAGAACTCTGCAAGCGCCTCTCTCTGCTCTGCTGAACAACACCACACATGGAATTGTCAGGCATCCCACACACGAGAAATATGGCTTGGACACCCATTATGGTGATATAATGAAACACACCACAAGAATCAAGTATATATATACACTGCATTCATCAGAGTCAATTATTACAATTATATTTACATCTCCCTGCGAATGCTTCCAAGTCAGCAACAATAGTTATATTCTGCACAACAACTTGACTGGTAAATGCATGAATTAATTAATTGCTGGTGGTTTCAACGAAAACATGACTAAGAGGCAAATGTGACATATTTTTAAGGACCACTAAGTCCTAGGAAATGCTGATCTGTGGGCTGTTTTTCTATTTTTGGGAGTATTTTAGGGCAATGTGTATCAAGAAATCATTAATATTTATGGTTAAATGTATATTCAGTATTTTGGATAGACTTGTACAGTCATGAGGCTAGCCTCCGATGTGGCTCCGTACGGCACTAGTGATCTCTAGGGGTGACTTCCCTTGGTGAAAGGGGCAACCCACTTCCCGAAAGGGGAAACCCAAATCATCTTTTAACATGTGTGATTTCTCCTAGCTCTAGCCCAAATTTTCTCCAAATTGAGCCCTGATTGTGTGAGTCACCTTTCCTAACTGATCATCAACTCCTTCTAACTAACTCAAGACTCCTAATCACTCCATTCTAACTCCAAATCAATTCAACTCATCTCCCAATCAATCACATGTTAACTCCATTTCTTCTTCTATGATAGGCTATCAAAGCTAGTTCACTCCTAATCAAACCCAGCTCACTATTCAATCAATCATGTTAACTCTTCAATCAAATGAGTTAACTCTCCAACACCTCAACCATTGTTGTTCTTCTCACATGTATAAATACCCGCTCCTCTATGCATTTGGGGAGACAAATTTAGTATTATTGCTCTTTCTCTTGCTCTTGCTCTTGGTTTGTTTTGTCTCCATAGCATTGTATGCTCATGTAGGACCCTGTGAGCCTTTTCAATTTTTGCATTAGCTTTCATAGATCCAAGACATTGTGATTCATAGGCATTATAATGCCCAATTCTTATCCAAGCTTCAAGCCATTGTGGTTCATAGGCATTTTAATGCCCATTTGCTATCCAAGCTTCCATAGCTTCCATTCTATTCATTTTTCTCCCATCTTCACTTATGTCACCAAGGGGAGGACCCTGCTATTGCAAAGGAAGAGATAGGGTTTCTAAAAGGACTTTTGAGGGATCAAGCTAGGCGTTGCCATCTTTGTCATATCAAGTTTTTCATGTTTTCAAATAGTAATTAGCTCACACTCTAGTTCTTGGGAAAGTAATCATTGTGTTTCTCTTTCCTTAATAGGTTTTGCTTTGATTCAATTAGATTAGCATTACTTTGATTCAACTATATTACATTTATTTCAATTCTTGCAATTTCAATTTCTTAGATTAGATTCAAAATCAATCCACAAAAACATAGGACTAGATTGCATATGGGAAAACACATATAGGGGTAAATGCAAGAAGATGGGGGACCAAAAAGGGGTCTTAAGCGGCCACTTTTTTCTGAAATCATGAAATATTGACCTTGGATGCAAAATTGAGCATAGTTACACTCAAAATTTGAAGATGCAACAAAAAAGAATGTTCATAGTGCTCCGAGTCTACTTTCTAAACTACTATTTTTTTTTTAAAATGGTATAGATTAAGGGGTTCAAAAAAAGGAGCCATAGAAATTGGTGTTGTTTCTATCAAAAAAATATAACATAGCATATTTTGTGGCTTCCTCAAAAGGTTAACTTTTTTTGGTACTTTTAAAATCATTTCGGTGAGAAATTAGTTAACGACATGTATTTTATGCCTGATTTTTCTGATAATTTTTTAATGAATATTTATTTTTTACTAATTTTCAAAGTGGACACATCCTAAAATACAAAATTTTGGCCATGCTACCCCTATAAATTTTGAAAACTAATTGAAAATTATTATTTTTTAATGTGTAGAATGGAGTCTAGTTTATAAAAATATAATTTATTTGAAATTTCAATGAACAGTTAATTTATAATGAAAAAAAAGACCAAACATTGATTTTTGCCCAAAAACAGATACACAAACAAAAGAAATTAAAGATGAAAGGCTTAACATTGTCAAAATGTGAAAAAAATTACATCGTTAAATAGCTAAGAGAAAGCCTAACATTACCCAGGTGTTCAATTTGTTTAACCTTGAAACACGTGCAAATATGAGGGTTAGCATGAACAAAATTATGTGAAATCCTGTAGAATATGCAAAAACACATCTTTAGACATTGGGAAGGCACTCCAAGCCTTTGGGTTGGAAATCCAAAGCAAATTATAAAATATAACGCGAGCGTGTTATAACACGCTCGCATTACGTTTTGTATTTTTTTCTTTTTTGCAATTTGCCGATGTTTGCCCAGTTCGACATAAAACGAGCACGTTATAATGTGCTCGCATTATTTCTCCCTTTGAATGATTTATGTTCAAGTTTCTTAAGTATGTTTGATGTATGTATACATGTATATATGTATATATGTATGCTTGTAGGTATGTATGTATGGTTGTATGTATGTATGTACATGGATGCATGCTTGTATGTATGTATATATGTATGCATGTTTGGATGTATGTATGTATGTACATGTATGTATGTATGTACATGTATGTATGTATGCTTGTATGTATGTATGTATGTAAGGGTTTTAGATTTAGGGTATATAAGGACCTGAGCCCGTATAGTTTTTAGGGTTGAGGGTTGAGTTATTTGGGTTTAGGGTTTAAGGTATAGGGTTGAGGGTTGAGGGATTAGGGCTTAAGGAATAGATAGAGGGTAGAGGGTAGAGGGTAGAGGGTTACATTTGAGGGATAATATTCAGCTTGTTAAGTGTATAAGATTAAGTATGTAAGGCATGGGGATTAGGGTTTAGGATATTGGGTTTAGGGTTTACGATATGGATTGAGGGTATATAAGGCATAGGGTGACTTGGGTTGAGAGTGTATGGTTTAGTTTTTAAGTATAGGGTTGAGGCACAATATTTAGGGTTTAGGGTGTAAGGGTGAGGTTATAGGGTATAGGGATGAGGGTTTGTAGGTGTAGGCTTCAAGGTTTAAGGTATAGGGTTGAGGATTGAGGGATTAACGCATAAATATATGGTTAAGGGTATAGGATAGAGGGTCGAGAGTTTATAGTTGAGGGATAATGTTCAAGGTTGAGTGTCTAAGATATAGGGTTTAGGGTTTAAGGTTGAGGGTATAAGGCATATGGATGAGGGTTGAGGGTTTAAGGCATAAGTATAGGATTGAGGGTATAGGGTACAGGGTAGAGGTTTGAAGGTTGAGGGATAATGTTCAAGGTTGAGTGTCCAAGGTTAAGTGTAAAGGGTATAGAGTTTAAGGTTTAAGGTTTTAAGGGTATCTAAGGGTTGAGAGTTTACAGTTTAAGGTTTTAAGGTTTGAGGGATTAAGGGTTTAAGGGTTGATGGATTACAGATAGGGTTTAGGGTTGAAGGTTTAAGGATTGAGGGTTGAGGCTTTAAGGCTGAGAGTTAAGGGATTAGGGTTTAAGGTATAGTGTCGAGGGTAGAGGGTTTAGGGATAAGGTTTAAGGGTTGAGGCTTTAGGGATAGGGTTTAGGGTTAAGGGTTAAGGGATTAGGGTTTAAGGTACATAGTGTTGAGGGTTGAGGGTTTAGAGATAGCATTTAGGATTTAAGGTTTAAGGGTTGAGGGTTGAGGCTTTAGGATAAGGTTTAGGGGTTAACGTTAAGTGAGAGACCTAGATGGCTAAGGACAGATGGAGAGGCAGACAAGGAGTGACTGAGAGACATCAAGAGGGGAGAGGTAGAGAGGTGAGGGGAGAGATATAATAAAATGAGAGAGTGAAGTTGACAACTTGAGGGAAAGATTGGTAAGGAGGGAGAGAGGTGGAGAGGAAGGGAAATATCTAGAGAGCTGTGAGAGATGTACAAGTGAGAGACCTATAACCTAGGGAGACAGGGGTGAGAGAAATAGGGCAGAGATGGGGGTGAGGTAGATAGGAGAGGAGAGGGGTGGATAAGGGTTGAGGGTTTAAGGGTTTAGGTTTTAAGGGTCAAGGGTTTAGGGTTTAAGGGTTGAGGTATTAAGGGTTTAAGGGTTAAGGGATTAGGGTTTAGGGTTGAGGGATTAGGATTTAAGGTATAGTGTCGAGGTTTGTGGGTTTAAGGATAGGGTTTAAGATTTAAGGTTTAAGCATTGAGGGTTAAGGCTTTAGGGATAGGGTTTAGGGTTTAGGGATAAGGGATTACAGTTTCAGGTATAGTGTCGAGGGTTGAGGGTTTAGGGATAGGGTTTAGGATTTAAGGTTTAAGGGTTGAGGCTTGAGGCTTTAGGGATAAGTGAGAGACCTAGATGGCTACGGGTTGAGAGATAGGGGAGAGATGGGGTGAGGCAGATACAGGAGGAGAGGGGTGGATAACAGTTGATGCTTTAAAGCTTTAGGGTTGAGGGATTAGGGTTTAAGGTATAGTGTTGAGGGTTGAGGGTTTAGGGATAGGGTTTAGGATTTAAGGTTTAAGGGTTGAGGGTTGAGACTTTAGGGATAGGGTTTAGGGTTTAGGAATAAGGGATTAGGGTTTAAGGTATAGTGTCTAGGGTTGAGGGTTTAGGAATAGGGTTTAGGATTTAAGGTCTAAGGGTTGAGGGTTGAGGCTTTAGGTATAGGTTTTAGGGTTTACGAATAAGGGATTACAGTTTAAGGTATAGTACTGAGGGTTGAGGGTTTAGGGATAGGGTTTAGGATTTAAGGTTTAAGGGTTGAGGGTTGAGGCTTTAAGGATAAGGGTTAAGGGTTTAGGGATAAAGGGTTAGGGTTTAATGTATAGGATCGAGGGTTGAGGGTTTAGGATTTAAGGTCTAAGGGTCGAGGGTTGAGGTTTTAGGGATAAGGTTTAGGGTTTAGGGATAAGGGATTAGGGTTTAAGGTATATAATCTAGGGTTGAGGGTTTAGGGATAGGGTTTAGGGTTGAGGGATTAGGGTTTAGTGTTGAGGGTTGAGGGTTGAGGGTTTAGGAATAAGGTTTAGGGTTTAAGGTTTCAGGGTTGAGGGTTGAGGCTTTAGGAATAGGGTTTAGGGTTTATGGTTTAGGGTTAAGGGATTAGGGTTTGAGGTATAGTGTAGAGGGTTGAGGGTTTAGGGATAGGGTTTAGGATTTAAGGTTTAAGGGTTGAGGGTTGAGGCTTTAGGGATAGGGTTTAGGGATAAGGGATTAGGGTTTAGGGTTGAGGGATTAGGGTTGAGGGTTGAGGGATTAGGGTTTTAGGTATAGTGTTGAGAGTTGAGGGTTTAGGGTATAGTGTTGAGGGTTAAGCATTTAGGGATAGGGTTTAGGATTTAATGTTTAAGGGTTGAGGCTTGAGGCTTTAGGGATAGGGTTTAGGTTTTAGGGATAAGGGATTAGGGTTTAGGGTTGAGGGATTAGGGTTTGAGGTATAGTGTTGAGGGTTGATGGTTTAGAGATAGGGTTTAGGATTTGAGCTTTAAGGGTTGAGGGTAGAGGCTTTACGGATAGGGTTTAGGGTTTAATGTCGAGGGATTAGGGTTTAGGGTTGAGGAATTAGGGTTTAGGGTATAGTGTTGAGGGTTGAGGGTTTAGGGATAGGGTTTAGGATTTAAGGTTTAAGGGTTAAGAGTTGAGGCTTTAGGGATAGGGTTTAGGGATAAGGGATTAGGGTTTAGGGTTGAGGGATTAGGGTTTGAGGTATAGTGTTGAGGGTTGAGGGTTTAGGGATAGGATTTAAGATTTGAGGTTTAAGGGTTGAGGCTTTAGGGATGGGGTTTAGGGTTTAGGGTTGATGGATTAGGGTTTAGGGTTAAAGGATTAGGGTTTAGAGTATAGTGTTGAGGGTTGAGGGTTTAGGATTTAAGGTTTAAGGGTTGAGGGTTGAGGCTTTCGGGATAGAATTAGCATTTAGGGATAAGGGATTAGGGTTTAGGGTTAAGGGATTAGGGTTTAGTGTTGAGGGATTAGGGTTTGCAGTATAGTGTTGAGGGTTGAGGGTTTAAGGATAAGGTTTAGGATTTAAGGTTTAAGGGTTGAGGGTTGAGGCTTTAGGGATAGGGTTTAGGGTTGATGGTTGAGGGATTAGGGTTTAGGGTATAGTGCTGAGGGTTGTGGGTTTAGGGATAGGGTTTAAGATTTAACGTTTAAGGGTTGCGGGTTAAGGCTTTAGGGATAGGGATTAGGGTTTAGGGTTGAGGGATTAGGGTTTAAGGTATAGTGTTGAGGGTTGAGGGTTTAGGGATAGGGTTTAGGATTTGAGGTTTAAGGGTTGAGGGTTTAAGGATAGGGTTTAGGTTTTTGGGTTGAGGTATTAGGGTTTATGGTATATTGTTGAGGGTTGAGGGTTTAGGGATAGGGTTTAGGATTTAAGGTTTAATGGTCGAGGGTTGAGGCGTTAGGGATAGGGTTTAGGGTTTAGGGATAAGGGATTAGGGTTGAGGGTTGAGGGATTAGGGTTTGAGGTATAGTGATGAGGGTTGAGGGTTTAGGGATAGGGTTTAGGATTTGAGGTTTAAGGGTTGAGGGTTGAGGCTTTAGGGATGGGGTTTAAGGTATAGTGTTGAGGGTTGAGTGTTTAGGGATAGGGTTTAGGATTTAAGGTTTAAGGGTTGAGGGTTGAGGCTTTAGGGATAGGGTTTAGGGTTTAGGGATTAGGGATTAGGGTTTAAGGTTGAGGGATTAGGGTTTAGGGTTGATGGATTAGGGTTTGAGGTATAGTGTTAAGGGTTGAGGGTTTAGAGATAGGGTAGTGGATTTGAGGTTTAAGGGTTGAGGGTTGAGGCTTTAGGGATAGGGTTTAGGGTTTAGGGATAAGGGATTAAGGTTTAGGTTTGAGGGTTTAGGGTTGAGGGATTAGGGTTTAGTATTGAGGGATTAGGGTTGAGGGATAGGGTTTAGGGATAAGAGATTAGGGTTTAGGGTTAAGGGAGAGATAGAAGAAATACATGAGAGAGTGTATAATATAGTGTTTCATATAGAAAGCCATAACATGCTCACATTATAACGTGAGCATGTTTTGTCTTTCTATTGAAATAGTAAAAAGGCTAGGATACCCATGATCCAAACCCACATGCTCTATTTTCTTCTAGTTATGCGTGTGTTCTGACAAAAAAAAAAGCTTTTTCATGTTGTTAGGAAGTGCACATGCACATTTTTCACATTCTACCACCTTTGCATGAACTTTCCACCACCTTTTTCTTGTTTTACAACTTAAGGAGGAAGAAATAACATAGTTTTCACATCAAATTTGATATATATCAATTCAAGTTTCAATTTTTGTAGTGTTGCAATGTTAATTATGATTGAATTGTAGGAATTTAACATTATACATTGGTTAATTGTATTGTTGTTAGTAATTCTATTTGAGTGTTATTCGATTGAACATTGAAAAGGAAGCAAGTGGTGAAAAACTCAAATTGTTGAGAAGTTTGATGCAAGAAGAAAAAAAGTCTACATGTAATTGGGTACTCTCTCCATTCGAATCTCCATTTTTTAGGTATGTCAAGTCTTTACACATGATCTAAGTTACATTTTCCTTAATTCTATTTGAATTACTTTATCATGCCTCATTAAATACATGTTTATATCACTTGTATGTTATATATTATGTGTTTATATTTTGTGTTTATAGTTCATGTGTCTTGTCTATGCTTCCACAATTTCCATACATGTCTAATAGGGAATTTGTAGCCCGATCTCTAAATTTCTCCCCAAACAATTATAAATTTCTATTGCTTTGAATTTCTTCTTTATACCTATAGACTTGTAGCTTCTCATGAAAGATATCATTAATCCAAAACATGAATTTATCAAAATGATCAATAGGAACATAGTATCCTAGCTACAAAATTGAGTTCCTTTATTCAAATTCAAAAAGTAAAAAAATGGAATTAAAATACACTCCTCTCCAGCATAAACTAGTCAAGACAACCATAGAACATCTAATAATGATTTGACAACTATTCAACAAACATAGCTACCAACCAAAGAAATAGAAAAACCTAAAAAATTTCCATACAACCAAAACTAAGTTCTTACTTGTGAAGATACTTTCTAGTGGTGCTAAACACATACCTTCAAAGTGGCTTGGGAGTACAAACTTGAGAAGCCTTAACCACCATTTCATTAAAGGTATGAAAGTAGCTAGATTTTCCATAAAATCACTTCTAATATATGCTTTAAGTCTCAATGCACTCATCATCCACACCCCTTCCTTAGATATAGCTTTGACAAACTTTAAGGTAGTTAGAGAGGAGCAATTAAAAATTAAAGATAGTTTATTGTTTGACATTACATATTTCTTAAAAGAGTCGTGAGGTCTACCTTCATTAGACTTAAGAGACATTACCCTTAGCTGAGTATGCACTTGTAATGTTGATATCTTATAGACATAAAAGTAGTAGCAATTTATAGGGCCTCTTATGTAAAGTGCTTTAACCTTGAATTTTAGCAAGAGCCCTTTAAAAGTGAATTGAAAACTCTTCTTTGAATAGCTGAGAACACTTCAACAATGGTAATGGGATGAAAAATCCTCCACCATGTGATTGAAAACTCTTCTTTGACTGCAAGAAAAGTGTGGGAAGTGCTGGAAATGTTGAGGCAAATAGACCTAAAATTTGGAACCATATTCATTTTTTAGGAACCAATATTTGTCTCTTTATCATGCTACAGATAAATTCTCCATCATGCTGAGGAAATGATCAAGGATTAAACCAACATAGGAAGAGAAAGAAGCTAAGAATGCAAAGAAAGAAGCGGCTATGAGGGAACTTTGTGAGAAGAGGAAATTGAACACGATTATCGAAGACATGCCAATTGAAGAGGAACCTCAACCATCAACAAGAGATATGGTATTGGTGGCACAAAGGGAATGAATGCAAAAACTTTGTGCTATGAGAGAATTGAATACCACAATTGGAGACACGTCCTCTACCACAAGTCAAGATGGAGGGACACCATCTACCACATCTCAAGTTGAGAGTACATCATCACTCACATATGAGGAAGGAGGTACTCCATCGTTCCCACCTCAACCTCAAGGTATGTCATCTATTCCATCTCCAATCGAAGGTATGTCATCTATTCCATCTCCGATCGAAGGTATGCCATCTAGCCCATCTCATTTAAATATTGATGAAATTCCTAATGTTGAGATGAATTTACCTTTCTTAACACCACCTAGAATTTTTTATAGAAAGCCAAAGTATTTGATTGATATTGATGAGAATATTTTGCAGCCAATGGAAGGTAAGATTCCAAAACACACTTGTAGAAGATATGCTCATAAGATTTGGAGAGTGTTCTTTGAAAAGTTAAATGAGACCGCAAGATGTCAACTATTCGTTGAAATGATGCGAAGTATAAAGTATAGGTCCATCATGAAGATTCTTGGATTGAGAACATCAAAGGCTTCAAGTAAAAAATCTATTATCAAGAATCTAATGAGTGCATATGAGAGTGTTGGTAACACCTCATGCACAAAAGATAGTAATGTCACATGATGTGTCATTACATCAACAATAGTAAGTAATCAAACGAGGAAAGCTCATCTCATTAGAAAGACAAGTCAAGCATTGAGAATTAATAGAAAAACTTTATCAAGAGCCGTTGGAAGGTGCCAAAGAATCAAGGACACCGATGCCAATGAATTATGGACTTATGGACATTCTCGGGGAGACTATCATGAAAAGATAAACCAATTGTTGAAGCATTGAGATCACTAATTGAAGACTTTTGGAAGAATTACACAAGGGTATCTCCAAATCAAAGGGATGTGGTACAAAGGAGAATCGGTAGTTGAAACCGTGAACCACATCCAAAGCATTTTTTGGATGACTCAAACATGATTTTTTGGTAAATTTCTAGAGACGTATCCTCAAATTAAAATTTCTAAAAGATATTTTGAAATGTTAAAACCTTTCTATGTAAAAATAAATCAATCACGCACTACTTGTTGTAGATTACATATTAAATTTTCTAACCATTTTAATGTTTATCAGTCTATATGTTTAGATTTGCATACTAACAATGTTTTGTAGGATTGTGGCATACATGCCCCACCAAAATCTTTTTTTAAATATAATGCACCTAGTAAACTTATTAACATGACCAGTGACGCTGGTGCGGCATGGCCTCTGGATCTATAGTAACGCTTTTGCCCAGAGCTATGAACTGGTGAGGCCACAACATGAGGGACCTCATCCCCTAGCAAGAACACTTCAAACCTGCGAGCACATTGGCCCAGCGAAGGCGTAAAGCTTGCGAGATCGTTGGCCCAGTGGGGGTTTGAACTCTGGTGGCCACCACTACAACTGAGCGACTTAACCACTGAACCACACCCTTATTGGCAGCCCCACCAACATCTTCAAGAGACTTCATATCACCAATTTTATGTGAAAGAAAGGAAGGTCAAATATTCTATAGGAAATTGTGCTTGGATGGCACATGATAGCATTGTAGTGGCTTGCAATGTATGCCAATATGTGAACACATGGAAAGCACACATGTAGTTGGAAATGAACTAGTAGAGTTTGGCAAGTATAAAATAGTGGCCTACAATACAAAAGATGGTAAAGAAGCAAAGAGGTGTGATTTGGTTATTCAAAAGATTCCAGTGTATCAGTTTATGTCTAGATATTTCATGATAGTATAGTGTATGAGTATGCAAGGCATACCCATAGAGCTCGATGGTTGGACTTGTAATTCAAGTTATGCAAGGACACATTTCCACTTGCTAGCATTGTTTTAGTCATCAAATTTGCAGAGAACTATAGTCTACAGCCAAAATGTGAGGTGCAATCAGAATATTACAACTCCACATAGGTTTCTATATTTGTGCACATCATGTGTTCTACAATGATTTGGCTAGAAGGGGCATATCATTCAGTCAGCATATCATATGGTCGGATAACCGTGCATCATAATTCAAGAACTCGTAGAATTTCTATTGGCTAGGGAGGAGGAATAATATTACAGTGTTCAGCATATATTGAACTTTTGTGAGGCCGGGCATGGAAAGGGGGGGCATGATGGTGCAGGAGCATGTATCAAAAGAGCCATAGCATGAGAAGAGTTAAAGTATAAAGACAATGCAAAGTTGACAGATGCAAAATCAATCATCGAGTTGTGTAATGCTTCGATGGGTCTAGGTAATGAAGGTAACTCTTCAGTTCGTAGATTTTTTTGGTTGATAGATGATACTAACATTGCACAATATGAGGACTATTGTACACTAACAAGATCAAGTGAGCTACACTCTTTTAGAAGCTCAATTGTAGGTTCATGGAGTATCCATACGTAGAAGATGGCATGCTTTTGTTCTTAATGTACAATTCAAGCTTGGAATGAGTGTGAGTCAAAGGAGTGGGTTGACGAATGGTGGTTAAGTTATCTTAGCCCACTTGACATGTATCGACCCTCGACGACACTGGAACTGACATGGATGGAATCATCAGTTGACTTTGACTACATATTAGATCTAGTTCAACTAAGTAATATATCTACTTGCATAGTTTTTGAAATGCCTAATGTTATCTTACTTTGTAGTATTTTTGTAATGTTGACTAATTTCATCTAATTTGCTACACATATCAATGTAGGGCATGTTTATGCAATTAATGCAGATGAAGACAATGAAGAGGGAACAGATTATTTCTTGTGTCATTTTGTTGAGGCCAAAAATAAATTGGAGGCCCTAGTTACAAATGGAGAAAACATCAAATACTCTACAGGCTTGGTGCTTGTTACTGGAACATGGCTTAGAAGGTACCCACATAAGAGTGTTAATGTTTGGAAGATTCTTCATTACTCAAACCTTGTGGTGGTATCTAATGTTCATTTGATACAATATCGGCCCGTAGACCTTTGAACGAGACCTTGTGGAAGGTGCATGAGTCTAACCATGAGGCAATACTTTACACAATAAAGAGTAGAGCAGACCCAGATGATTCGTTGGATTAATTTGTAAGTATGCATAAAACTTTCCTAGATGGTTACTTTTACTTTGTTTTGTATATAAACAGTAGTATGAATTGCTTCCCTCCAGTATACATCCAGTATGTTTGTTTCTCTTACCATTTTTAGGTTGCAACTTCTTGAACAGTCTTATTATTTCTTTCAACCACTCCATTCTGTTGAGGATTCCTACACTTTGACCGAGGTATGAGCCAATAATATGAAAATGTCATAATTTTGTATTTTTTATTTTATCTCATGTCATTTGATGTATATAAATGATATTTATGTTTAGTCAATTTTGCTTCTTGATGCTTCTCACATGAGGTCACAACTCCAGCCCGTCCAACTACAAATGAAGAGAGAGACAAAATGATGGAGACTGATCATCAGGTGGTGGTAAGTGATTGATTACATATGTGATGTTATATATTTCATACATTTTTCTATATTAATGCACATATTGTTTGATTGTATTAATAGGTGGAGCTGGATGAACTTCTGTCGAAGAGGTCTACTCAACGACAGAGAGAGGATGAGTCACGGATTGGCTCTCCATCTTCACAATCAAGCAAGGGTTGTCGATTATTTTATAAAAGTCCATAGGAAACTAGTTTTTAGAACATTTTTTGTATGCCTAGATGGATTTGTATACATACTTTTGTATGTTACTGAAGTATATTTTTGTATATATGCATGTATGGCTTTGTTTGGATATGCCTATATGGCTTTGTATATAAACTAGATGTTATATTCATGACATTATGTATATGATAGTTTATATTAACTATATAATATGATGATCAATTATAGTTACAGGAATTTGGTTTTACACGTGCCAATTGTATTTACTTGAAAGTTTATAAATAGTTTTCAAATAATCCATTTTGTGCTTATCTTGTAATCAAAGCATTCTGTGGGACTGTGCATTTCTTTGAGGCATCATTTCAAATAGTTCACATGCCTTGTCTATGGTTCCACACTTTCCATACATGTCTACAAGGGCAGTTGTAAATACAATACATGTGACAAAATTCTTATATCATTTATGCTTTGATGGTTGTCCACTTCATGTTCCCTAGATCCCATTTTGGCATAAGCAAGGAGGAAGTTGGATAATGTTGTGCAATTTGATTTTAGATGTGCCAAAATTTGCGTTTGGTTGAAATTTACTTTTGTGCATGTGCTTGAGAGTTCTTAAAGGCTTATGAAAAATCCATTTCGTGCATATCTTGCAATCATTGCATTCCATGAGACAACTTTTCTTTGAGGCATTGTGTCAAATAGTTCATGTTTGTTGTATATGCTTCCACACTTTGCATACATGTCTTGCAGGGTTCTTGTGAAACATGAACACACCATCCTAAAGCATGAAAGACATGTGAGCTCTGTGAATGAAGGCATCTTATGAAGACCATACCATGAAAAATGAACACAAAAACTGAGCATCCTAATTCTTTGACAACAACACCAACAGGGATATGATCAACACCTCCTAACCTTTTGACATCAATGACAAACAACTTTCAACACATTGTACCGGTGATATCCCTTTAGAGACCAAAGTGCAAGAATGCAGCAATCTTTGATGAGTTGTTACTCAAAAACTGTGTCACATAGAAACATTCCATCTAAGGCTACGAGATCATGTAGGGTCCCTCTACAATAACCTCTCTTAGTTTTTTATATCTTTGAGGCATTTGCCCATGGTGAAAGTTTCTTTGCTACTCTAAAAATGGTCAGATGCATGCAGTGTAAAGTTGCAAATGGGTGTAACTTTTGTTATGCTCCTCATGCAGCCAAATGAATAGTTCCAATGCATTTGGATGGGTAATTTTAGGCTATGCATGGTCTTGTTTCATACCCAAACATGTTGAAATAGTCTGAGCTACATTGTACTGGTGATATCCCTTAAGAGACCAAAGTGCAAAAAGGTAGCAACCTTTGACAAGCTGTTACTCAGAAATTGTGTCACTTAGAAACATTTTGTCTGAGGCTATAGGATCATGTAGGGTCCCTCTACAATAACCTCTTTTAGTTTTTTATATCTCTGAGGTGTTTGCCTGTGGTGAAAGTTTTTATGTTGCTCCAAAAATGGTCAGATGCATGCAGTGTAAAGTTACAAATGGGTGTAACTTTCATTCTGCTCCTTGTGCAACCAAATGGATAGTTCCAATGCATCTGGATGGGTATGTTTAGGCTAGGCATGGTCCTTTTTCACACCCAAACATGCCAAAACAGTCCAAGCTACATTGTACCAGTGATATCCCTTAAGAGACCAAACTCCAAAAAGGCAGCAATCTTTGATGAGTTGTTACTCAGAAACTGTGTCACTTAGAAACATTATGTTTGATTCCATGAGATCATGTAGGGTCCCTCTACAATAACCTCTCTCATTTTTTTATATCTCTAAGGCATTTGCCCGTGGAAAAAGTTTTTTTGCTGCTCCAAAAATGGTTAGATGCATGCAGTGTAAAGTTGCAAATGGGTGTAACTTTTATTTTTCTCCTCATGTGGCCAAACTGATAGTTCCAACATGTTTGAATGGGTACATTTAGGCTATGCATGGTCCTATTTCACACCCAAACATGACAAAACAGTCCAAGCTACATTGTACTAACGATATCCCTTAAGAGACCAAAGTGTAAAAAGGCAACAATCTTTGATGAGTTGTTAATCAGAAACTATGTCACTTAGAAACATTCTATTTGAGGCTACATGATCACATAGAACCCTTCTACAATAACCTCTCTCAATTTTTGATATCTCTAAGGAATTTGCTCGTGGTGAAAGATTTTTTGCTGCTCCAAAAATTGTCAGAAGCATGTAGTGTAAAGTTGCAAGGTAGGCTACTTTTTATTTTGTTCTTTGTGGGGCCAAACCATTAGCAGAAACACGTCTAGTTGGGCACATACATGCTACACATGGTCACTACCTTTCATTATAAAAGGGTCATAGTCTTTCCTATTCGAAGGGTCACAACTTTTTGCCTTTGAAATGTCATCAGTATTCGTGAGAACATCAAGATAACACTTTCTGCAAATGTTCTCCATATATTATCA
The DNA here is from genome assembly GCA_027924645.1 of Cunninghamia lanceolata. Taxonomy (NCBI): domain Eukaryota; kingdom Viridiplantae; phylum Streptophyta; class Pinopsida; order Cupressales; family Cupressaceae; genus Cunninghamia; species Cunninghamia lanceolata. The sequence continues at coordinate 15,045,133 of BSBN01000854.1, forward strand.
TCATTTTTATTTCTTATCCCAATAAATTGGATTGCTTTCAACATCAATGCATCAACCATTCATCTAGCACTTGACATACTAGTAAAAGACATTAGCCCTCTTAAGGGTTAAGCTCTTTCAACTTATCAAGAAAGCATTATTTCATTTGTTGCTATTTCAATAGTTGCTATTTCAACTCAGAAGTCACATGATAGAGCTTTATGGCGGTGGCCTTGTATGAACAATAGTGAACATGCACCAACTAGCACCCATAAATGTGAATAAAATGGCATGTATGCTTCATAGTATTATTTCACCATTCAATCTAACTAGTCTAATGAGGAGGATGTTGCTCCAAATTCTAGTAAACATGTCATAAATGGTTGTTCAAGCCCTTTGAAAACCCTTACATATTCTAAGTGGAGATTATTCCACATATACCATGGAGAGTGATTGTGACATCATACAATATTGAGATAAGAAAGCCCCAATCTATTGTGCATGTAGGACTAAGCTTCCATCTCACTAGTTGTCTATTACATGGGGAGAAATTACCATACTTGTTTGATGCCACTTCCACTATATTAAATTTACCACACACAACCCAAGTTTTTATGACTTTAATATACAATCTCATGTTGATATTCAACATGATGATTCATTTTTATTTTAAAGGACTCTTTTGTTGGGTGTCTTCAAAGGATTAGCTTTGTGTGCTAAGTGGATTATGAGAGCCATAGAGAGGATTGAATTTTAAAAAATCCTACTATGTAATACAACTAGACTTTAAATATTTGAAGTAAATCATCTACAAATATCCATTGAAGCATGGATTTATAATATAAATATGGACACCATCAACAAAAATGATTTGTATTAACCAAATATCCATATAGGCATATATCAATATCTGTCGATATAAGTATAACATATATACAAAATAGCCATATAAGATTACAAGAATGCCATATAGGCATACAATGTCAACTATATGCAATACAAAATATATGTCCATAAATGCCATATAGGCATACAACAAAGGAACCCAATAAAAAGTCATTCCTCTCTGTCCAGTGAAGAGAATAGATCACAAGCAGCCTTTGATCTTCGAGGGGATGGAGACATGTATGAGGGTGGTCTACTATGAACCTAAGGGTTTCTCCTCCTATTTAGTTGTCCATGGATCTGTAGTTGTTACAATAAAAAGTATAGACATTAATATATAGAAATTACATTATAAAAAATGAAACATTTAACAAAACAATCACTTACTGCTACCAGAAAATATGTCTCCTCATTTGCCTCAGTACCAGGATTAGGTTGTCACGATGTCATGTCCTATAGAAACCATCTAGATAGAAATTAAACTTCAAATCAATAATCATTTATTTTTTAAAAATAAACAACTATAACAACGAATGTAATTTGAAATTTACTAATCTACCTCATACCCCCGTCAAAGGTGTGGAGTTATGAATCGCAGAGGACACACCATGCTCCATTGCCCTATGAAATTTGAGATGTGTCTCCATAGCCTACACACAAGTCATGTTCATAATAAAGTACACAAGTCATGTTCACCTAAATTATACTAAAAGTGATAAAAACTCTGACTATGCAGAAAGGACTCCAACCAAGCAGATAAATGTAAAAGGGCTCCATCTAAATACATAACATGATCTAACTCTACAACTAACATGTTAAAGGTATACAACTATGCAGAATGTACTTTGTCTAGATATTCTAATTAAGCTTTGTGTTGTACCAAAAAAAGATATTCATTGTCACCAATGCATCACTATGATAAAACTAGACACATAATACACATTCTTCACCATCAATTCCCATAGTAAAGTCTTGGGTATGGGCATCAAAAACATCACAACCAAGAGTTTAATCTATTGATCTAGTTTCTTGGGTTGAGAACTATGAATGTTGGAGGTAACAATCATTGAAATTGTAAATAAGTTCTTTCTTATTTTGGATAGGGAAGATAGGATCGACTCCCTTATGGATAGAAATTAGAACCCTACTAGGCTCCAAGTATGTAAAGTATATTACATGAGGGAACTTTGATCATTTCAAAGGTTAAGGGGTCTGTAGAAAAGGTGGTTGTGTATTTAAAGAGGTGTTTTACTTTGCCCTTAAGAAGAATAAAGGAGCCATGAGCATTTGTATGATATCAACACCTTGGAAATATGGTGGTATGTTTAGTTAGGGTAAGGGGTTGTGCTACTTTAACCCTAAGGTTTTATAGAGTCTTGTGCTTTTTGGTCTATTGATATTAATTATTAAGTTGTAGATATTAATGTTGGTTAGGTTGATTGGTTTAAACATAGTGTTATTGACAAAAAAAATATTAAATTTTAATTTTTAGTGGGTTGAAAGTTTTTAAAATTTTGAAGTGAGGAGTTTGATAATTTTAAGAAAAGTTCATGGTTCCCTTAAGAAGTTAGAAATTAGCAAAAGAAAATACTAGGTTGTAGATGTTGAAATGGTTCTATTTTATTGGAAAATATATTGGTTCATGAAAATTTGTTTAGTTTAGGTGTTAAAATAGTCATGGTTTATTGATGTTTAGACATAAATTGCATGGACCTTAGTGCAATTTTGTAATAATCATGGTTCATTGGTGAAGTTATCAACCCATTAAGTAATTATTAAATTATAGGCTTGAAACAATGGTGGTTCATTGGTGAAGATATTTGTGTCAAAATAGTCAAGTTTCATTTATAAACATATCAAACTAATGAAACATTATCAGGTTGTAGGAATGGAAATGGTCATGGTCCATTGTTAGAATATATTAGACTCATGATTCAAGATTCCAGTAACACCTCTTTATAGCTCAGAATATCTCTATTTTGACTCTATCTCTAGGTTTTCCATCTCATGTGGTGGATTTTTAAATTTTACTTTTGATTCTAATGCATTCTATGGTGAACTCTCTTGGATCTTCAACTAGTTGTGAAATCTTGTGAAGATTTAGCTCTCTTGGTGATATACTATAGCTCTTTCTTATGCTTCCTCAAGTCTCCATTGCTATTGTGCTCTTTTGGTACATGTTTATGTGAGTTTTTGGAGGATTTTGTGCTCTCTTTCATCTCAAAGAATATAGTAGTATTAAATGTAGGATCATAAGTAGGGATGGAAGAAATTGAGCTAATAGGATTGACATAGTTTGTAAGGGAATGGGTTAGTATAGATTTGAAGATTTTGGTTAGGGATGACTTGTTGCCCCCATAATTAATACCTAAAACCTAGATGATGTTGTAGTCAATCATATGCTATATAATATGTCATAGGCTCGTGACCCTCTTTGGTGTCATGTCCAAGGGTCTAATTGGTGGTAATTGGATGAGTTTATTAGAGAGAATTTATCGAAGAATAGTGTGGAGGGGATCAACAAGCTTTGCTAGACATGTATGGAAAATGTGGTAGCATAGACAAGGTAGTGAACTGTTTGAAAAGATGCCTCAAAGAAATGTGGTCTCATGGTGATGTCCTTGTCTATACATCTACTTGTCATGGCATTCCATGAGACCACATTTCTTTGAGGCATTTTTTCAAATAACTATATTGTAATTGAAATTTTGTCATCTATTAACATCTAGTTATTAGTTATGCAATGTCTAGTAATGCTTTGAGTTTGAAAGATGTGCAATGCAATGTAATCAACGATATGAATATAAAATACAAAAATCTAGTAAGTACAATTCATTAGTTAAACTATTTATTTTATTCCCTGAGTGAAGTTTTGAACTCCACCACCACTGGCATGTGTTGCCGTGAAATCTCCAAGATTAACCTATTCAACATCCAAAATCAAATATTAGAATATCATTCATATAACAATCCTATTCACATGTAATATTTATAATTGTTTACTAGTTACATACCCCAGTAGTAGATGTTGTAGTGTAATATGCAGGTGGAGAACAGCTGAAAACTGCATCAACGCTATGACCCTGAAATTTCATTAAAATTATCAAACTAAATTAGTTAATCTTGCATTTCAAAAATGAAATTTAATAAATTAAATTAAATGAACTTGCTAACGTATACCTGATTATCAAGGCCAAAAGCCTCACTCAGGAGAGCATTTTCCATCACCATCTGCTCAACTGCAGATGTAGCCTGCGCACCTATGTCCCAACTATCCATGGGGTCATAACCACAAGCTAACCCCCAAGCCTGACAAGTATGGGGTGGAACCCTACTCCTCGAACTCTCCCCGAGCCCATGTTGTGCTACAGGACTGACATGCTCTATGATGCTCTGGGTCAAGGCACTAATAGACTGAAGTGTCTCAACCTCAGCACTCTCCTTCACAACAGAAGGATAGACATGTGCTCATGGGTTGGTTTGACGAGTGCTCATCTCGCTGGCTGCTATGGGTCAACACGTGCCCCTGGTCTATCTTGTACTGAGCCCCCACCTCTACCCTGGAAGTCCCACATATCAAAATAGTTTGGCACTTTATTTTTGACAAATTCATAGTAGAGTTTCCTCAAAAAGTATTGTGGGAGCTCATTATTGTTGCATGGAGGATGGTAAAAAACCATCCACCACCTTTGCCTAAAATTGTCCCTTATCACTTGGTTGTTGCACCAATGGGCAGGGAACCTCTTGCATGTAAGGGGCAGAGGTTGATTTGTTCATGGGTCTATAAAAATGGAACACAAGTCCAATTTTGTAATTTGTTCATTTTTAACTTGTTCATAGGAGAATTTGTCTGCATGGAACTCTCTAAAATCTCTCCTCTTTTCTAACCAACTAGAGATTTGCTTGCTAATTGAATCTACATTTGATAACATAGATTCAAGAGATTGAGTAAGCATGGATCTATGTGAGGTTGAAGTTGCAGGATCTTTCAACCTTCCAATTATGTCCTCAATTTGTTTTTTATTATTTTCAATTTGCCCCATTATATTTTCTTGTGTTCCAGGGGCATATTGAAGAATGAATGGAGGTGTTTGTTGTTGGGGTTGTTCTTCAGCATGTATTTTTTGTTCAAGTGATAGAGGATTTTCAAGAGGAGGAGGAGGAGGAGGAGGAGGTGCATTATCAATTCTTGTGAATTAAATAAATTTACATCAAAAAACTACTTAAACCTACCTATTTAGCAACAAATTCACACAAGAAAGCAAATAGAACCTACTCCTTCAGCTTCCCCGACATCGTGGAAACATTTTAACAATGAATCAGTGACAAATTGTTGACGATATGCCCTTTGATAACGCGAGTGTGCTCTCCTTTGTCTACAAGCCATGGATTTGTTGTGAAATGTAATGAAACAATGAAATGAAATGCAAGTTTTTTTTAATAGCAGAGCATAACGCTAGCACGTTATGGCTTGGTGTAGGCTTGGCATCACCAATCCATAATGTGAGTGCATTATAATGTGCTTGCATTATGGCTTAGATATTTTTAAAAAAAAAAAAATTGGCCACTTTTTGGCCCCCCAACTTTTTGCACCCGCCCATAGTCGCATACATATTTCCATTCATAGATAATTAGGCAATATTTGAATTTTGGGAAAAAAGAACAAAAGTTGCTTTGCATACATTTAGAGTGCATTTTATAAGAAATTTACAAAAACATTAGGAAACTTAGAGAACAAAACCCTCAGTTCCATCACGAGATAAACATCAATTCAAACATCAAATGAGTTCAACAACAAACAAAAACATTTCTCCCTATTGTAAAGCATTCAATGTGCCCAGAAATTAGGGAAGATTGGATACAATCCATCCTCGAAGAGATTGAGGGGAACTTCCCCTATCCAATTCAACAATGGAACATAGAACAAGCAAGGGAAGAACAAGAACACCAACAATGAATTAGAGATCAACAACCCTTGATTCAACAAATCTTAAGAGATCAATAAAGGAGACTAGAATGTCAGAGACTTATCAACAAACAAAACAACCTTCATGCTACCTGAGATCATGAAAATCAACATGAAGGATAATAATAACAAAATGCAAAACAAACAATGCAATACCTTCACATTGATCCACAATCCATCAATAAGGTGGAGAGTGCCACACCTGAAGCACTCTATCTTTACCCAAAGAGATGAATGTTGATTACTCACAATTCAACAGCATAACATGAAGATATGGATTGATAGATGAATGATTGAATGATGCAAGATGGATGGATGATAGATTGATGATGGATGATTGAGAGGAAAATTCGACAGCATGAGGATACTAGAATAAGATTTGTTACAAATGGCTCAAGAGAGGCTACCTTTATAGAAAAGGCAAATTTGAATGGATGGTTGTGATTGAGAGTTATTTTTAATGATATGGACAGTTGCAATCGATTAGGGTTGATTAGGGTTTCCTTGCACCTCAAGAAATCGTAGTCATGTGACAAGTGTGCGAAGGAGAATGAAAGGAATCTAATTCAAGTATTTTATTTGAATTAGCTTGCAAATGTGAGTTGTATTAAATGCAAGATGTACTACCCCACATGAGACAAAAGGAAAGTGGACAAGTGTTCGATTGTGATAAAAGAAATCTAATTTAAATAAAATATTATTTAAATTAGTTTGACATGTGAAGGGATTAAGTGGATGATGTAGCATGTGACACTTGTTTGAATAAGACGAAAGGTGAGTGATTTAATTCAAATATTTAATTTGAATTATGTGAGGACATGTGAATGGGGAGATTAATTAAATAAAGTGGATTTATTTAATTAATTAGGAATGTGATTGAGTTCAAATTATGAGTGGGATGACCTAGGACCTAGGGCAAAACATTACAAGGTCATGTCGACTAGGTGTTGTGTCAAGACATGGACAAATTTTAGTGTCTACATTTTGCCCCTCTTTGAGATGATGTTCGAGATGATAAGACTTGTGTCGAGTAACATCATTTCAAAGAATCCAAGGAAATGAATAGAGGAAAAGGATAGGGTGATGATGCCCCCTTGAGAGGATAGGTAAGTTGGACAAACACGGGTATGCACATGTGAGTTGTATTAAATGCAAGATGTACTACCCCACATGAGACAAAAGGAAAGTGGACAAGTGTTTGATTGTGATAAAAGGAATCTAATTTAAATAAAATATTATTTAAATTAGTTTGAAATGTGAAGGGATTAAGTGGATGATATAGCATGTGACACTTGTATGAATAAGATGAAAGGTGAGTGACTTAATTCAAATATTTAATTTGAATTATGTGAGGACATGTGAATGGGGAGATTAATTAAATAAAGTGGATTTATTTAATTAATTAGGAATGTGATTGAGTTAGAATTATGAGTGGGATGACCCAGGACCTAGGGAAAAACATTGCAAGGTCATGTCGACTAGGTGTTGTGTTGAGACATGGACAAATTTTAGTGTCTACATTTTGCCCCTCTTTGAGATGATGTTCGAGATGATAAGACTTGTGTCAAGTAACATCATTTCAAAGAAGCTAAGGAAATGGATAGAGGAAAATGATAGGGTGATGATGCCCCCTCGAGAGGATAGGCAGGTTGGACAACACAGGTATGCTCTCAAGATGAAATAGATTGGTTAAGAAAGATAGGTAAGGGAATGGATAGAAGAAATCAATGATGCGTTATGTTGTAATGAAAGTGAGCAACCATGATGTTTGATATAGCATGAGACGTTATGCACCAAGGTATAAGGAACAAGGTGACGATGTGTCTCGTGCCCCAACATAATACAACCTTGTCTAGATACAAGATATGAATATTAGTTGGGTTTGATTTAGATACAAATGCAAGTTGAAAATGATAGTAGACTTAGGATTTTTTAGGACAATGCTTAAGGCAAGAGGATGATAGGATTTGACATGACAAAGATTATGACTTGGATGATAGGGTTCATTCAGAAAGGATGAGGTATGTCAAGGGATATCCAAAACACTTGTCAACAGTTGCCCCCAATCTTTGTCAAGATCAAAAGAGGAAGGGAGGATGAATGGATGCAATGTGATAGGTATGTATATGGAAATAGTATGATAGTTTGGAAAAGAGATGAGACAAGGTGCCCCTAAGTGTAAGTGACATAGAAGATCGACCTACACATGACGCCTATTTACCAGGTTTTCATCATGGTACTTATCCAAGGTGCCTACTTACCAGGTTTTCACTATTGGACGAAAGGATTTCTCTTTACTTTTTTTGATTTTTTTCTTTTCTTTTTTGACTTTTGAATGGGAAAGGGGGGATATGGATGGATGGGACTCAGGTGTCTACTTCCATGTAATGTGATAGTCCCATTAGAGAAGGATGTCATCACAAATAAACCATGTCAAGTCATTATGCTCAAGATGTTGGTAGGGTGATTGCATGAAAGTGAGATGGATAAAGTAGATAGAGGATTATGATGTGGATTATGGAGGGATTGAAAGTGGATTATGATGTGGATTATAATGGACTTATGCAAAAGCATGGACCATAGGAAGTTGATGGGGGAAATATGTAGGATAATGAGCGAATGGTGAAATGATGGAGGTATGGAAAGGAATCGTGACCAACGGCTGCACACACCATGTTAAACATGGAAGCTTTTGATTGGATGGTGGTGTAGGAAGAAATGGTGATGTTTTCTTAGGAGATGGATGATTTAGTACTTTTGGAACCCACATGGACTTAGTATTTTTCTGATTTTTTCTTTTCATGTGGGATGTTTGAAATGTTTGAATGGAATGACATTTTTGAATGGAGGGGGATGCTTGGGGTTTTGATAGGTGGATGCCTTATTTGACTTGATTGATTTTTGTTTAGGGATCCATATCATTTTAGTTTTTGACTTTGCTTTTGGAGGTATGGGCTTGGATGGATTTTTTAATGTACCTTGCTTTGAATTTTTGGATTGATTTCCTAAGGCATTAGGACCCTTAGGATTTGTGGATTTTTTAATGGAGGCATCCAAATGTTTATTTTTGAATCCCATGTGCCAGATGAAATGAGTTGAAGCTTCATTTTTATACAATGTGTGCATTTGTTGGTCATGATTAGGATATTTAAGGTATTTATGAATGATTAGGTAAGGGGGTGTTGGTAGAAATGGTGGCAAAGCAGATGGAGGGATATTAGGAGTTGGAAGGAGTGGAGGTAAAGTGGATGGTGGAAGGTGAATGGTCACATGCTTTTGACATTTGTAGGATGAGGGAGGTGGAATGGCAACGTATGTTTTAGGAATATGATGGGGTTTATGATGGAAGGAAGTGGATTTAGGAAGTATGGAGGAAGTACCAACATCGTTAGATTGTTGACCTTGGGGTGTGTATCCAAGGCCAAATGAGCGAAGAGGGACCTTGACATGGATTGGTTCCAAAATGCCTTGTTCATGTGGGCCTAAACCTTTGCCTTGGTAGTTCATGTTTTGGAGCATGTGATTGACTATAGGACTAGGTGTAGCTTGGACACTAGAATTAAGTTGATTATTGGATAGAGAAGGTAAAGTGGATAATGGTTGTTTGTGTTCTAAGGAGTAACACTCATGAATGAATGTGGATAGACTAGTAGGATATGGTGGATTTGAAATGGGATCAATGGTGGATGTGGAAGGATCATTAAGATCTTTCTTATGTTCATTGGGATCCAAATTACTTGTTCAATCTTCTATGTTTTCTTTGGAGGCACATGTCTCATCATGACAAGTGGAAGGTGTAGGATCATAGATTGGCCTAGATGGAGGATGACTAGGAGCAATTTAGATGTCTTGCTCATGGATTATAGGATTATGGATAGGATCAAGGTGCTCATGGATAGCTTCTTCATAGGTATCATCTTGATCATAAAGAAGGTACCATTTATGGATAGATTGGATGGGGATGATTTGATCTTGATTAGATTTATGGGCTATTGTTTCTTCATGCTTAGGATCGTGCTCTTGACATAACTCTTGGTTTTCTTGAATGGAAGTGGAAGGCTCTTTAATAAGCTTGATAGCTTGTAGATCACATGATGGGGTTAGAAGACTAGACAAAGTGTTTAAGGACTCATGGGGAGGCTCAAGAATAAGTGTTTGATGACATGGCAATGTTTTATTGCTTGCTAGTAGCTAATGGATAACATCCTTTACAAGGATATGGGCGAATGGGCAATATAGTCAATGGATGATAATAGTGGAAGTTAAAGGCTTAGGATTAGGATTTGTTGGATGGATAATGGGATTAGGATTTGGGCTAGATGGAAGATAATGGAATTAGAGGGATTGGTTTTATCCAAGACAATCTTACCACAATCTTCTAGGTTCTTGACTAATCTTTGAAATCGGACACAAGTGGATATGGTATGGCCCCTATACCTATGGTATGCACAATATGCATCATCTTTAGACCAACTAGGTTTAAACATAGATGGAGATTATGCTCTGAATGGGTCTACCTCAATCAAATTTGCTTGGACCAATTTCTCTAAAAGTATCTCCATGGAATCTTTTAATGAAGGATTAGTGGAACATGGGGATGAAGGTGATGAAGGTGATGAAGGGCTTGATAAAGGTGTTGGGATAGGACTAGTTGGCTTATGTGTTGGCATATGATTGGATGGTGAAGGTGACTCAAAGGAGATACTTGCTAGGTTGGTTTCTCCCTTGTCAAAGGATTTTAGGTCTTGCATAAGATCACTTAAGTCTATCAATGATGTTTGTTTCAAAAGTGAACTTGGGCTTGCTTGGTTCATGTACATAGGGCCATTTGGACTTGCATGTTGTTCTTCTAAGGACATTTGATTATCATGTGGATAGGTTTAGTGATGAGGTGGCAAGATAGGATTTGAAGGTGAAAGGTTTTGTGAGGTGGATTGTTGTGGACATTAGTTGATGTTGGAAATTTGTTGAGAAATTAATTGTGATATGAAGGCAATGGAGTTAGGATCATTGGATGGTATGCTTATGGAAGCACTTGTGTTTGTGGTGCTATTAGGAATAGTGAGGGTGATTTATGGTATGGATGTGGTAGCATTAGTGTTTGGATTATGTGCTTGTTAGGCTTGTGATTGAAGGTGGGATCGTTGATATTGGCCTAGGACTTGATGTTGTGGGAATTTGTCATATCCCTTAATTTCAGCCCATAATAGCTCAAAGTTTTCAAATTAAATATTGGAAAGAAGACTAGTTTATGATGGTTCAGTGTGATCTTGATGGTTGCATATGTTTATGATAATCAATTCTCTTTATGTTTAATTTCATAACTTAGCCAAATTTCATGGCAAGAGGAAAAGACAAAATAGAATAAGATAAAAGATGACTTGGCACTAAAAGACAAATCATATTTTAAAGGCAATAAAATGCAATTATCAAGGGATCGAATAATTCACTAAGGACCTGATCATCATTAAGAGATAAATATAATTAAGTTAATGAAGAGGCATGAAGGCCTAAGGGACTCCACTAATGACTCCTCAATACCATAAAAGGAGGAGATGAAACCAAGAAGAGCATCATTGATCACAAAGAGAAATATACATCTGAATATCAAAGTACGGCAGAAGCAGTAGCAAGTAATTCCTAACTCTTCCAAGCATTGATCCAAGCATTGGATATTATCATTAGTTCATACAAGATTATCCTTCAAGGATGCCATCCAATTTACAATAGAAAGTAAGCATCTTCATATTATTCTTATTCTCTTTGTCTGATTGGCTGTCATACTAGCCCAGGTATGAAGAAAATGATGTTTCCATTTCATTCATAACTATGATAGCATTTGTTCTTATACAGTCAATCACTGATAACATAATATGTAGACAGTTATATTCATTTGCTCATGATAATGTATTTATATCAGTTATGATAAACTCTAATTTATGAACAATCATATGCTTGTTCTCATAAATGTATTGATTATGATATCTCTGATTTATGAACAGCAATCATATGCTTGTTCTCATAAATGTATCTATCATGATAAATTTAATTTATGCACAGCCATTCTGAATAATGCAATGTGTACATTCTATTATCCATGATGATATAATCATTATGAATAATGAAATGTAGACAGTCATATAGAATGATCATCTAGTAGGCAATAATACAAATGATATATCTTGTAAACAATTATGTATAATATTATGTGATTTGCTAACCTCATATGAGAGGTGAAAGGGAAAGTACCAGGAGGCCACTCATGGCTATTATAGAGGCCTTCGTCACATGAGGTATAAGGTACCCATGATGCGAAGGATGTTTATCACATAGAGGCCTTGTCACATGAGGTATAAGGTACCCATAGTGCAAGGATAGTGATGTGTAGGCCTTGGTTACTTGATGTAAGGCATCATAAGCGTACCAAGGAGTATCATAGAGGCCTTGACTCTAAGGTATTAAGGATACCATATTGAGTCTAAGGATAGAGACATTAGAGCCCCATGGTGGATAATGGTAACTCTCCTCCACTCTCCCATAGGGTGTTAACAAATGACATATGAATAGATAAATAGATTGCAATGTATATTAATGGAAATCATAGATCATGTGAAATGTCATGGTAAAGAATATGCAAGGCATATTGATAATGATCATGAGAGTAACATTAGAAATGTTAAATGATTGCAAGGCATATGAATAGTGGTCATAAGAATAACATATGAAATATGAATGATAGATAATGTGCTTTGAAAGCAATCATAAGTTTAGCAATAATGATATGCATAGAAAATGATCATAGATGAATAATAGTGATTTGCATAGTAATGTGTATTGATAGAAATCAATGATGAACTAAGTTATGAATTGCCAATTAATCATAGAAATGATAAAGTAATGCTCTATTATATATATTGGCTTTAAATGAAAATAGACTAATGTTCTTTTGTTGCAAGTCAAAATTTGTGAACAAGGGAAAAATTCTGATTTGTGACAAGGGGACATTACAATTGGTATCAGAGCCATTGTTCTTGCCCTCATGTGAGATAGTTTTATGCAAGCATACACTAGAAGGAACCGACAACTCCTAGAAGAGAAAATGAACAACGAAATGATGGCCTTCATGGAAGCCACCACCAAGGCCATGATGGAACAAAATGAAAGAATCACCAAGGCCATGATGGACCAAGGTGAAAAGACAATTCAAATGTTCTTAGAGACACTTCAAAAGGTGGGTAACACCACGGATCAACCAAACTCCACAAATGCAATAGACATAGGATCCAATCATGTCGAGAACAGACCAACTTCATCAAATCTGAGGATTCCTGTGCCATCTTTCCTTCCGGAAGAAGAAAACTCAAGAGTTGATGAACCTATTACAAATGCATTAGGCACGGATGACATTGCAAGGTCTTATGCAAGCCTAGAACCAGAGGTAAGGAGAGTGATATCATTTAATGATTATAGCAATTCTAGAAGGAATGAAATAGTAAGAAGGGAGAGAAGACCTCCTAACAAGGACTTAAAAAATAAAACCAACCAAGTAAACCTCCCTAATTTTGATGGGACAAATAAGATCACACCACATGCATGACTCCAAAAGCTAAATGACTACTTCTCACTTAGCCCTATGACAGAGAAAGATGCACTCCAATTTGCCATCTTACATTTGGAAGGCTTAGCATATGAATGGTGGCATAATGGGAAACATACCCAAGGTTACAATTCCATCACGTCCTATGCAAAGTTCTCTAAGAAGTTCATTAAGAAATTTGAGAGATGACAGCCGCAATAAGACTTCAAGGATTTAACCCAAGTAAGGCAACAGGGAACCGTAGATGAATATATCAATGAATTTGAGAAGGCTGCCATACATGTCACCAGAATTGAAGGTGAAAGACTTACATTCCTATTCATAGAAGGGTTGGATGAAAAACTAAGAGGATTAGTAGGAGCACTCAAACCTACCTCCTTAGATGATGTCGTTGAAATGGCCATTCACCTAGAGAAAAGCAAATCTTATCATTCATCTCCAAAACCATTCCATAAGAAAGGTAAATATGACAAGTCCTACTGCTGCAAGGATGAGAGGAGACATAGAAAAAATTATTTCTCATGCAGATCTACATGGACACAAGACCACAAATGTCAAAAATGCCAAGACTTGAAGGAGAAAGGCTTGTGTTTTAGATGCAAAGACAAATGGGAACCGAGTCATAGATGTGGGCAAACTCATACCATGGAAGCAATAAACCATGAGGAGGAAGAGGAAAATCCTCTAAAGAAAAGGAAATGTGAACCTGAGGAAAAAGTTAGCCTAGCTTCCATGTCTAAGGTATCTAGACATCGTCATTTTAAACTTAGGTGCAAACTAAAAGGAAACAAACTAGCAGCCTTAGTGGATAGCAGGGCCACTCATAATTTTATAGATGAGTCCCTAGCAAAAAGACTAAAACTAGGTCCACAAGATTTTGAGGGGTTTACGGTCTCACTAGCCGATGACTCTACAAGGGAATGTTCAAAAATCATACCTCAACTAGAAATGACCATAGGGAAACATCAAGTTAAGGAAGATTTCTATGTGGTCAATTTGGGAGACATAGATATTGTCCTAGGGATGCCATGGCTACACTCCCTAGGGTGAGTCACTATTGATTTTCCAAAATTACAAATCCATTTTGAGGACCAAGGAAACAAGGTCATCCTACATGGACTTTCCAATGGGTCACCTCAGGTAGTGTCATCCAAAAGAATAGCAAAGATCTGCCGATACAATCAAGTAGAGTGGGCTGCTCAATGTATGATTTTAGAAAAATCAATTAAAGAGGGGCAAGCCATCCACATATTTATTCAACCCATCCTTCAAAAACATAAGAAAATATTTGAAGACTTTCCACCAGGTTTGCCTCCCAAGAGAGGGTTTGAACATGTCATAGAAATGGAAAAAGGGCCAAAACTAGTTCTTACCACCCCATATAGACACCCTCTAAAGTTTAAGGAAGAAATAGAGAAGACCATAAGTGAGCTCTTAGAAATGGGCCATATACAACCGAGCTCTAGCCCATTCGCATCTGTCGTGGTACTAGTGAAAAATAAAGATGGAACCTTGTGAATGTGTGTAGACTATAGAGCTTTAAATAAACAAACCATAAAAAACCAGTACCCCATACCCAGGGTAGATGAACTAATTGATGAACTTCATGGGGCCAAATACTTCTCAAAAATAGGCCTTAGGTCCAAGTACCACCAAATCTAAATGCGAGAAGAAGATATACCCAAAACTGCCTTTCGATGTCATTATGGCCATTTTGAGTTCTTAGTCCTACCATTCGGACTAACCAATGCCCTGAAAACTTTACAATCATGCATGTACCATACTTTCTAAAAGCAACTAAGAAAGTTCCTCCTAATCTTCTTTGATGACATATTAATATTTAGTAAAACTTGGGAGGAACACTTGAAACATATTGATGAGGTCCTATCCATACTAGAACAAGAATCCCTTTATGCTAAAGCTTCAAAATGAGAATTTGAATGGAAGAGGTTCTTTACTTAGGGCACAAAATTAGTGCCAAGGGAGTTAAGGTTGATGAAGAGAAGATTAAAACCATTAAGGAGTGGCCTAGACCTAAGACTTTAACTCACTTAAGAGGATTTCTAGGACTATGCAGCTATTACCAAAGGTTTGTAAGACATTTCTCCAAGATTGCATCACCTTTATCTGACCTTACAAAGAAAGGGTTATTTCAATGGAATGATGCCGCTAAAAAAGCCTTCGAAGAGTTAAAAAGGGTTATGAGTTCTTGCCCTGTATTGGCCATACCCGACTTCTCTTCACCTTTTGAACTAGAATGTGATGCCTCTGGTGAAGGTATTGGTGCAGTTTTGATGAAAAATAGACATCCCATAGCATTTGAAAGCCGTAAATTGACAACCACAAAAAGATTGTACTCAACTTATGATAAAGAAATGTTGGCCATCATGCATGTCTTAGCCAAATTCTGCCAATATATAGTATGTCAAAGATTTGCCATCAAAATAGATCATAAGAGCCTGCAACACTTCCTTAATCAGCGTGATTTGAATGATAGGAAGCAAAAATGGGTGAGAAAACTCCAAGCATATAACTTTAATATTAGCTACATGAAAGGGAAAAATAATGTGGTAGCATATGCACTATCAAGAAGGCCACACTTATGTGGTATGTCATGCATATCTCCTGATTGGAAAAGCAAGATCACCACATTGAAGATGAAAGTTATGTAGTCAAGGAAGAACTCATCCTATATAAATATTGAATATTCTTAGCCACAAAGTCCAAGATGAAGGATCAAATCATCCAAGAATTCCATGATAACCCACTAGCAGGACATCAAGGCTATTACAAAACCTATAAGCAAATTCGGGAGAAGTTTGCATGGAAAGATTTGAAGAAGGATGTACTCCAATATGTCCAAGAATGTGTCACTTGCCAAAGAAATAAAATAGAACATACTCATCCTGCAGGGTTATTACAACCCTTACCCATCCCAAAACAAAAATGGAATAGTATCACCATGGATTTTATTACCGGGCTCCCTAAAGTTCAAGGGAAAGATTGCATTTATGTGGTCATGGATAGACTTACTAAATATGCACATTTCATGGCCATATCTTGTGATTATAAAGCACCGCAAGTAGCTGAATTGTTCTTCAAAGAAATATTCTGACTCCATGGTCTACCACAAAATATAATTAGTGATCGGGACAATCAATTCATGAGTCTCTTTTGTCAAGAATTATTCAAATTGGTGGGTACACAACTTACACCAAGCACAAGCTATCATCCCTAAATGGATGGTCAAAGAAAGATTGTAAACAAGTGGATCGAAGGATATCTCTGAAATTATGTCACCAGGCAGCAAAAGGCATGGATTAAATGGTTACACCTTGGAGAACAATGCTACAATACAACATATCATATGTCAATCAAGATGAGTCCTTTCAAGGCTCTATATGGATATGATCCCATTTCATTTGGAAATTTGATTCTCCAAGAAAGTAGAAGTCCCAAAGAAAAAGACTTCATTCAACAACATGAAGATATCATAAGGGTACTTAGAGACAATCTACATCATGCCCAAAATCAGCAAAATATATATGTTGATCGAAAGCGTGTGGAGAGGACATTTGAAGCAGGAGACATGGTATTCCTAAGATTGCAGCCATATAAGCAATCCTCCTTAAAGTCCAATGGTGCCGAAAAACTTAAACCACGATTTTATGGGCCTTACAAGGTAAAAAGAAGAATTGGTGAGGTTGCATATGAGTTAGAATTACCAAACAACAGCAAGATCCATAATGTGTTTCATGTCTCTAGACTCAAAAAGGTACTTGGTCAAAAGATCACACCATGTGAAGATCTACCCCCCCTTGATGATGAAGGGCAATTGATACTAGAACCTGAGGTGATTTTGGACACTAGAGAAAGAAGGCTAAGAAATAGAACCATTATAGAGCATCTTGTTAAATGGGTGAACCTGCATAATGATGATGCTACATGGGAAAGGCTAGAATACTTAGACTCCCAAGCACACAAATTGCTTGAGGACAAGCAATCTTAAGGAGGGAGGCATGTCATATCCCTCAATTTCAACCCATAATAGCTCGAAGTTTTTCAATTAAAGATTGGAAAGAAGACTAGTTTATGATGGTTCAGTGTGATCTTGAAGGTTACATATGTTTATGATAATCAATTCTCTTTATGTTCAAATTCATAACTTATCCAAATTTTATGGCAAGAGGAAAAGACAAAATAGAATAAGACAAAAGCTGACTTGGCACTAAAAGACAAATCATATTTTAAAGGCAATAAAATGCAATTATGAAGTGATCAAATAATTCACTAAGGACCCAATCCTCATTAAGAGATAAATATAATTAAGTTAATGAAGAGGCACAAAGGCCTAAGCGCCTCCACCGATGACTCCTCAATACCATAAAAGGAGGAGATGAAACCAAGAAGAGCATCATCGATCACAAAGAGAAATATACATCTGAATATCGAAGTATGGCGGAAGCAGTGGCAAGTAATTCCTAACTCTTCCAAGCATCGATCCAAGCATTGGATATTATCATTAATTCATACAAGATTATCCTTCAAGGCTGTCATCCAGTTTACAAAAGCAAGTAAGTATCTTTATATTATTCTTATTCTCTTTGTCTGATCGGCTAGCATACTAGCCCAGGTATGAAGAAAATGATGTTTCCATTTCATTCATAACTATGATAGCATTTGTTCTTATACAGTCAATCACTAATAACATATTCATTTACTCATGATAATGTATTTGTATTAGTTATGATAAACTCTAATTTATGAACAGTCATATGCTTGTTCTCATAAATGTATCAATTATGATATCTCTGATTTATGAACAGTAATCATATGCTTGTTCTCATAAATGTATCTATCATGATAACTTTGATTTATGCACAGCCATTCTAAATAATGCAATGTGTACATTCTATTATCCATGATGATATAATCATCACGAATAATGAAATGTAGACAGTCATATAGAACAATCATCTAGTAGGCAATAATTCAAATGATATATCTTGTAAACAATTATGTATAATACTATGCGATTTGCTAACCTCATATGAGAGGTGAAAGGGAAAGTACCAAGAGGCCACTCATGGGTATTATAGAGGCCTTTGTCACATGAGATATAATGTACCCATGATGCAAAGGATGTTTATCACATAGAGGCCTTGTCACATGAGGTATAAGGTACCCATAGTGCAAGGATAGTGATGTGTAGCCTTGATTACTTGATGTAAGGCATCATAAGAGTACCAAGGAGTCTCATAGAGGTAGGCTTGACTCTAAGGTATTAAGGATACTGTATTGAGTCTAAGGATAGAAACATTAGAGCCCCATGGTGGATAATAGTAACTCTCCTCCACTCTCCCATAGGCTGTTAACAAATGACATATGAATAGATAAATAGATTGCAATGTACATTAATGGAAATCATAGATAGTGTGAAATATCATGATAAAGAATGTGCAAGGCATATTGATAATGATCATGAGAGTAACATGAGAAATGTTAAATGATATGCAAGGCATATGAATAGTGATCATAAGAATAACATATGAAATATGAATGATAGATAATATTCTTTGAAAGCAATCATAAGTTTAGCAATAATGATATGCATAGAAAATGATCATAGATGAATAATAGTGATTTGCATAGTAATGTGTATTGATAGAAATCAATGATGAACTAAGTTATGAATTGGCAATTAATCATAGAAATGATAAAGCAATGCTCTATTATATATATTGGCTTTAAATGAAAATAGACTAATGTTCTTTTGTTGCAAGTCGAAATTTGTGAACAAGAGAAAAATTCTGATTTGTGACAAGGGGACATTACAGAATTGTTGATGTTGTGGTGACACAGGGTCTTCTTCCTTTCTATATAACCACCTAAGTTGATCAAGCATTCTTTTGGTGCCATAAGGATCATTCTCATAGGTTTTATTTAGAAATGCCATGTCCATGTTTACAAGTGGTAGATTAGGATGCATGGATGTGGAGTGATTTAGATGAATATTTGATGATTGGATGATGTGTATGATGTTAAGTTGACTTAGTGAGTCTTCTAGATGTCTCTAGTTGTCACTAGTTGAGTCTAGTTGTGTGTTGAGTTGTTGATAGTTGGAGTGAGTTGTCTTATCCTCCACATGTGCAATTAGTTATCATCCTCTAATTGACACATGTTGTAGGAATATCTCCACTTTCCACTCCACCTTTCACTCCACCTTCTAGCTCTCACCTTGCCTTTATAAGCAAGGCTCACTTATTGTATTTCATATAGCTTCATATGATCTTTATATAGATTCTTTGCTCCATTGTTTTAGCATCTTCTCTTGTCATCTCTGTGTGGAAGGTTGTCTTGATTGCAGGTGATCCTAGCTTGCTAGGTCACATTGACTCTTACATGGTATCAGAGCCTAATCTGCAATTTCCTTCCCTCATTAAAGAGGTTTTGTGAGGAGCTATGTCATAGGAGCATCTTGGAGCAAATCCGACATCACGGTTGCGATCAGGAGGCCCAAATCTGTATAGATCCGTTGTTCATTCGCTGAATTTCGTCATCAAAAATTTGGCAAAATTTTTTGCCCCTGGTTAGCCTTAGCGAAATCCATACGGCTGTATCCTGTACCATCACTGTGCCTATGTACTTTGTCTGCACTAGTAGCATACCATCCTGCATCATCAGTCAAATCAATCATACTCGAGTAAAAAAAATTGTATTCACTAGATTTTTTTGTTAAAATCTGCAGATTTGTTTTTTTTGTTCTAAATAAAAATTTTAAGGTACTAGGGTACCGACAGGCCTGCAGGCACTGTTGGCCCCGTACTAACAGTTAGCGAATTAGGGTAATACCCTACAATCCTTCAGCCACGTGGTAGGGTTTGCACCCACCACAATCCCTTGCCCTTTGAGCAAAGGCTTCGGCCTTAAACTAAACATATCTGTAAATTCAAGGTTTCAGTCAACAATCCGGCGGGGGTCATTAAGATCTAGTGGTTTTTACTAGTCAAGTGGCTTGTTTTTTGGTAGTCAGCGACCATCATTTAGATCTTGATCCTCAGAATTCACAAATCTTTGCATTTGTTGTTATCTTTCGCAACCTCCATTAACTCTCAGCGGTATCTGCTACCCTGCCAGCGATCAACAATTGGAGATCCACCCTTAGCGGTATATATTTTTTATTCGTAGGTCAAATTCATTTCCTGTAGTGATCTCTATTTATAATTTTGGTCAGTGCATATCTAAAAACATTAGCGGACACCAAATCTTGGTTGTCTTCTTACAATCGCCAGTGACCAAAACCTTTATCGTCGACCAACAAACAATCTCTGGCAGTTGTAATTGGCAGGGGTTTCCTCATATATCAGCAATTTCCTCTCCTATTCAACTATTGCAATCTATTGTCCACCATCTCCAGTCGGCATCGAAGCTTCCAATGGTTGTTTGGATCAAACATTTGGTGGTCTGTGAAACTTTGACTCCCGGTCTTCATCAGCATTCTTTCTGCTATCATTTTCAATAGTCTGCAATTGGCAAGCTTTCAGTCGATAGTTTAGTTGGCATTTTTACAACTTCCAAACAGCAGTTAAAAGGCTTCGTTGACCCTCATTCAACTCAACTATTAAGAATTTTTGGTGACCAATTCAACGGTAGCAGTGTTAAACAATAGTCGATGGTTTAATGGTGTTTGGCTTGTTTAGCTTCCACCGTGACTTTAACTCAAAGGATTACAACTAAAATATGGGTGTCTTCAAATGTGATCTCTGCCCAACCTACCGTCTTTGCTACAGCTTTGGCAGTTGACTTGTCCATTGGCAATTTTTTGAATAGCGACCAAGATCCGTGGTTTTTGCCAGCGGTTTCAGCCTTTAGAAGGTAGTTTTCCCGCGACAAAGGTTGTTTTTTGGCCATTGGAAGGCGGTTTTCAGTCAACAATGATTTTCTGCCCCAGAGGAGTTTTTCTGACCTTATAGACTATTTTTCAATAGTAGTTTTGCGGCAGGAGGAATATTCTAGCCAGAGGAGAATATTCTGTCGTCAGGCGGCGTGTTTTGCCCCTAAAAGTCCTAAAGTAGGGTTTTTTTTACTTTTTGCATAACTTTTGTCCACAATGTCAAAATCAGGAAAACAAGATATCAACAAAAATCTCTCAAAGAGCTCTTCATAGTGGTGTCAGAATTTTTCTCTAATTTTTATGTTTGATAGCATTTATTGCAGGTCGAAGACAAATCTTCCTTTTTGGCTCCCGAGCTCATAACTTTTTGCCACGATCTCTGATTTTTGTGATTCAAGTGGCATCGGAAAGGTATTCAGAATCTCTACATAGCCATCCATGCACTTTTCTTAGATTTTTCTCTAGGTTTATTTTATTCAATTTGTCAATTTTTTGGCATTTGATTGATAGCTTGGGCATATTGATATTTGAGGAGGTGAAA
Organism: Cunninghamia lanceolata; assembly: GCA_027924645.1. NCBI lineage: Eukaryota > Viridiplantae > Streptophyta > Pinopsida > Cupressales > Cupressaceae > Cunninghamia > Cunninghamia lanceolata. Next base: position 15,066,995 of record BSBN01000854.1, read on the forward strand.
TTTGTTTTGACAGGATTTGTTTGTTGTAATACATCATTGTGAATTATTGTAATCTCACTCGGATATCTTTTTTAAGAGATTTTGATTATTTTCCCAATTTTTGGTCCCTTGAGGACAATTGTAAAACGCACTAAGTATAAAGTGCCAAAACAAATTGAGGGGCTCTCTTACATAGTAAAGGGGTGTTGTTGTGTTGTTGTCTTTCTTTTTCATTATGGATGTGCCTCAATTTCCACTTTTAACTCCATATAATTATCTTGAATGGAAGAAAAACATGGAGTTTGTATTGTATAAACAAAAGTTACATAGGATAACTTTAGGCATAGATCCTAAACCCACAGGTGCTACTGATAGAAGAAAATAGTTAGATAGAAGAGATAAGGCTTTTGGCACACTTTGTCTTTCTATTTCTCCAGATCTAAGATTTCATGTTGAGTCTTGTACAACACCAAATGAGATATGGACAACACTGGACAATCTATTTGGCAAACAAGATAAAATAAGAAGGTTCAAATTGGAGAATGAGCTAATTGCACTTAATCCTCAATATTTTGATCAAATTGAAGACTTCTTCACCAAGTTTAAGTCTCTCAGGCTGTAACTCAAACAATGTGGTCTTGAGAAAGAAGATGAACAATTGATTCTATCTATTCTTGCAAAATTGGGTCCCACATATTTAGTTTATGTTTCTACCTTTTATGCTACACTGGATGCCTTTGGTAGTAAGTTTGCTATACTTTAACTTGAGGAGTTTGCTGCACAACTCACTAGAGAACAAGTGAAGCTACTACACATAGGCACATTAAAGTCTCCTAGAAAATAGGCTCTAGTTGCAACACAAAGCACAAAAGATCCTAAGGCTTCACATAATAAGGGAAAGAAACAAAAGGATTCAAATTCTATGGAGTGAGAGAAAGAATCAAAGAAAACCCCCAACTCTTCTTCCAAAGAGGTGTCCAAGAAGAGAAAGTGTTCTTATTGTAAGAAATTGGGTCATGATGAGACTAAATGTTATGAGAAAAAGTTTGAAGAGATGTCACAACTTCTTCAAAAACATAACATTGAGTATTCTCCATCAACAACAGTTTTACCCAAGTCTTCTTCTTCGCCACCATCATCATCTACATCTACAGGGACAACAAGTATTGCTAATGAGTCATACAAAGGAAAAGGACAGGCACTCTTTGCTTCAACAAGTCTACAGTCAAAGAGATGGCTTCTTGATTCTAGAGCTTCTCATCATATGGCGTCTTCACAGGGGATGTTCTCTTCATTTTAGTCATGTACTTCACCACCTTTTTTGATGGGTAACAATACATACATGCATGAAACTGGAAGAGGAAATATTGATGTTGGTCAAAATATATTCAACAATATGTTGTGTGTATCTTCCTTGACAACCAATCTCCTTTCCATCTACCAGATTACTCATTGTGGTGCAGGTAAGACAGTTGAGTTCACTCCTAATTCTGTGATCATACGGGACTTTGAGAGTAGAGATATCATTATTGTTGGGATGGCTAATCATTCATCTCGCTTGTACACTTTCTCCCATTTTGTTTCTGATGATGATGTAGATCCATTGTTTGATATTCACACTCATGCATCAAGTGTGAATCATGTTTCCAAGGAGAAGTTTGGTCACTTGAACCTTGGTGTTCTTGCATCTACTTCAGTTCCTAAGACTAGTTTTGAGCTTCCTCCTTCTCCTACTTCTTCAGACATTGGCATTGACATAGCTTCATCCACTTCAGTTGAGTAGGGTATTCTTTGTCTTCCAGATATAGGTTTACGGGATGAGTACTTGATAGGTATTTCAGACTTGTTTCGTGAGTCCTATCTTGATGACTTGGTGGACATCATTGATGATATTCATCTCCTCTTTGAAGGAGTTGATTCTTCTACTTTGGATGACCAGGCACCTTCTCTTCACTTGTCATAGTTTGGCACTGAGTTAGAGCATCTTGAACATCATTTGGAGGATACTTTGTCTTTGGAGATTGATGATCTTGAGTTTTCATCTTGTCCTGGATTGTCACATTCTTTGATTAGGCATGCAGCACCTGATCATGTGACATCTTTTGGTTGTGACATGTGGACACTTGAGCAATTTTCAAAGACATCATACATCATGAGGCTTTTTCCCTCATACCTTGAGATGGAGTTTCTTCGACATCAGGGCTTCGACTTGTTTCTTCCTAAGGGGAGGAATATTGTTTGTAGGTACATGACACTTTCCAGTGTTCAACTTCAGGCATTCACCATCGGCACACGAGCTACTTCATTGTGGAGGGGACTTATAGTCTCACACTTGCTCTCTTATGGGGGGTAATTGATTGTATATATGTGTTGGATGTAGTTCTTGGGGGGTCTTGAGTCCTCCTTCCATCACATCTTTTCTGCATTCTCACTTTTGGAGAGGAGTTTTATCCCATGAGGTTTTCTCCCTTTCTCCACTTGAGATTTGTTGTACATGGGTACCTAACATGGCCTAGTAGCTAGGACCCATCCATAATTGCATCTTTGTTTTAGTCAACTACTCCCTAAGTTGTACTTAAGGGAGGTTGTTGGTGTGAACACATAATTCACACATGTTAAGTTGACTTAGTGAGTCTTCTAGATGTCTCTAGTTGTCACTAGTTGAGTCTAGTTGTGTGTTGAGTTGTTGATAATTGGAGTGAGTTGTCTTATCCTCCACATGTGCAATTAGTTATCATCCTCTAATTGAGACATGTTATAGGAATATCTCCACTTTCCACTCCACCTTCTAGCTCTCACCTTGCCTTTATAAGAAAGGCTCACTCATTGTATTTCATATAGCTTCATATGATCTTTATATAGATTCTTTGCTCCATTGTTTTAGCATCTTCTCTTGTCATCTTTGTGTGGAAGGTTGTCTTAATTATAGGTGATCCTGGCTTACTGAGTCACATTAACTCTTACAGTGTAATGCTTAGGATGATGTTGATGTGAAGGGATGATGACTTGGATATGATTTGGGTTTTGTTTAGGATGGAGGTGAGTTAAAATGAATTGATGAATTGGGTGATTAGGATTGGATGGTGTGGATGAGGTGGTCTAAGATATGTGTTATTGGGAAATCAGATGAAGATGATGTGGCAAGTGTTTATTGGAAGCTTGCTTTAGGGCAATATCAAACACAAGATTTCACAAGCAAATAGATGAACACACACACCAAACAAGATGATGAATTTGCCTTTCAAGGTTTAAATGTTATGATTAAGCACACACTTGAAGACACAACAACAAGCCTAATATCTAGTTTGAAATAGGGTATGGCCAATTAGGCTTTGGGCTATGTTTACATGAGGTTGACTAGGAATTTGAAAGTGAAATCCTGCCACACAGTTGAGAGAAATGGGTAACCCACCCTTCACCTTCACTTCCCAAAGGTATAAAGTTCTTTGGGGCTTAGCCAAGAGTGACAAGATTCCAACTCCCAATAAGGGTGTCTTTCGATTTAGCCTTGATTGAGGTTGTCCCTTAGAGTGGTGTGTCTCCAAGCAGGCCTCCTAAGCAGGGTAAACAAAAGTGAACCAAGTGAGGTGTTTTTGATATCCAAGATCACCTTGCGGTGCAAGGAGAGAGAATACACACGCACACTTGACTCACACTCACAATCATAAATTAACCCTTAGAAAATGACAAGTATGTTGGAAGACAAGGAAGCACTTGTTCTTTTTAGACCCAAATCCAAATGTGTGATGGAAGACACTTGTTGATTTTATGCCCAATTTTTTATGTGTGATTGCAAACAAGTTGTTCATTTTTAAGTCCAAAGTACAAATGTGTGGTCAAATAATGATTAACAAATGAAAAGATGAATGAGTACACCTGATTAGTATCACTTTCCAAATTGTTGTAGATGATGATGCTAGTGCTGCTTCAACTCCTTAGATTGCCCCGAAAAGTCACCAAGACAAGAGAAAACCAAACTTGCAAGCCAAAAGGGGTTAAGTCCAAAATATGCAATCTAGTAAAATCTGATAAAAAATGGCTTGATACAAACAAATTAATGGCATAGACAGAAAGTATGCAAAATTCTAAGCAATTTCAAAAAAAAATCATGAAAATCGAATAAAACTTGCAAAAGTTATGCGCATTTGAAGTTTCTATGAAAATAGTGCCACTACAGAGGAAAATGGTGCCACTACAAAGGAAAATGGTGCCACTATAGAGAAAATGAAATCTAGGGAGAGATGGTGCTAATATGTTTTTTACCTTCTTTTACCTTGTTACCAGTTGCAGATAGCGTCGATCTGAGTGCGGAACACGCTAATACGACATATGGAGCAAAATAAGCTTGAAAGAAAGGATTTTATAAACCAAACATGGCCTGATATAGAAAAATGAATGGCATGGATAGAAAGTACATGAAATTCTAAGCAATTTCAAAAAAAACTTCACAAAAATCAGATAAAAATTGCAAAAGTTATGCTCATTTGAAGTTTCTGTGAAAATAGTGCCAATACAGAGAAAAATGGTGCCACTATAGAGGAAAATGGTGCCAATATAGAGGAAAATGGTGCCAATATAGAGAAAAAAGGTGTTGATACCTGTAATAGATGATTTTCATAGAAAACACATGCAAAAATTAGTAAAAGTTAGTAGAATCAAGACCTAGCAGCCCCACCGAGCGTGCCAAATGAGATCATGGAAATCAATATGAAGGAAAACAATAACAAAATGCAATACCTTCACATTGATCCACAATCCATTGATAAGGTGGAGAGTGTTGCACCCGAAGCACTCTAGCTTTACCCAAAGAGATGAATGTTGATTACTCACAATTCAATAACATAACATGAAGATAGGGATTGATAGATGAATGATTGAATGGTGTAAGATGGATGGATGATAGATGATTGAGAGGAAATTTGCCAACATGAGGATACTAGAATAAGATTTGGCTCAAGAGAGGCTACCTTTATAGAAAAGGTAAATTCGAATGGACGGTTGTGATTGAGAGTTATTTTGAATGATATGGACGGTTGAGATCGATTAGGGTTGATTAGGGTTTCCTTGCACCTCAAGAAATTGTAGTCATGTGACAAGTGTGCAAAGGAGAATGAAAGGAATCTAATTCAAATATTTTATTTGAATTAGCTTGCACATGTGAGTTGTATTAAATGCAAAATGTACTAACCCACAGGAGACAAAAGGAAAGTGGACAAGTGTTCGATTGTGATAAAAGGAATCTAATTTAAATAAGAGATTATTTAAATTAGTTTGACATGTGAAGGGATTAAGTGGATGATATAGCATGTGACACTTGTTTGAATAAGATGAAAGGTGAATGATTTAATTCAAATATTTAATTTGAATTATGTGAGGACATGTGAATGGGGAGATTAATTAAATAAAGTGGATTTATTTAATTAATTAATAATGTGATTGAGTTAGAATTATGAGTGGGATGAACTAGAACCTAGGGAAAAACATTACAAGGTCATGTTGACTAGGTGTTGTGTCGAGACATGGACAAATTTTAGTGTCTACACTACCTGCTAAGAAGACTTAAGACTAGTGACCCTTTGGGTCATATAATCATCACAAGTACAACACTGATCAAACATATCCGTAGGAATAACCATCAAAATATACACAGCACGAAACCCAAATTCCATACACAATGTTCTTCTCTCTAAAGAAAGAGAGTAGAACAACCCCTCAATCTCACCTCTGCTCGACCAGCTCTTGCCACATGAGTGGGAGTGACTAGGAGGCTTCCTTTAGCAAGGAGGATGGTTCATGTGTTATGTTATACTGTGAATCATGCGCAAAATCATCTGGGTTGCATAAACTAAATGATACAGGCACCTCAACTCCAAGTCTTATCTCCCTTGCACCCCTTGGGCACCATGCCTATGCATTGCCTTGAGAGCCTAACCTACCACCAACCTAGTTGCATAGGCACCTGACCACAAAGAGTCCCATACCTCTCAACCCTCCTTAACTCTATAGCTTTCACAAGTTACCATCATTCACCTTCAACTCGCCAACATCCTTCTGTTGTGCCACTCTGATTGTATACTACCCCATCAATGAGCACTCGTTGAGTCTAGTCCAACGTGTGTCATCCCAACCTAGAGCCCCAACTTCTCTTTTTCGACTCACCTCTTGTGTTTGATGTCTCCCTTGGTATTTTGTCAACTTGCCATCCTTGGATCAATTTGCAAACTCCCCAAGTTTTTCATGCACTTCCTTGAAGCCATGTTTTTTCTATCCATTCTTGACCTCATGACACCCCCATCTACCAAATCCCGTAGACCCACAAACCAACCTATCACCCGTGATCCCTTTGGCATGTCCTTGACACCCTTTCCATGTCAATTGCATCCTATGCAGGTGAGGTACTTTCCTTCCCTCAACTTGCCTTACCCTTGTGACTTAGCCATACTGCAACCATTGCCTAGCCAACCATACCTTTGCCTCTCATGAACCTTGTCATGATCTCCTGCCTTATGGTCTTACCACGCAATTCGACTCTTGTTTGCTCCTCAGATCAATGACCCAATCATTGTCCTACCCCTTGAACTTGCAGTCCACTGAAGCACCAATCCCCATAGCTCATCACTGCAGACCCCGCTACTTTAGTTCGCTTTATTAATGGAACATAATGAATTGCAAGGTGTGTGACAACTATTCCCAACATGTGTGGTATAACTACCTAAGTTTTTATAACTACCTAAGTTTTTAGATCAATTACGAGATGACTAAATCATGAATTGTTTCAAATTGGACACTAGGGTGTTGTATAAAAGGACATGTTTGATGCATTTAGACCCAAAAAGACATGCTAGGTTATCATAAAGACACATTAACATGAATGCATCATAGGGTATCCTAATTGCATTATCGTGCATCATCATCTTAGGCATACTACAACCTTGCTTGCTATCTTTGATCCTTGTTCATCTCTATTAAATCAACATGCATAGGAGTTTGATCAAAGGAGGATTAATTATTGCCTAACAAGCCACTCAATGATGTCCCTAGACACCACCTCTATTTAGACACAGGTACAACAAGCTAAGGCACATCTACAATAATCACTAATTTATCTTCCAATTCACTTTCACAAGTCAGGGTAATTTTCGCATGCTAGGTTCATTTTTGCAAACACAAATATGAGCCAAAGTGTGAGAGAGAGAGTCAAATTATAAATTCTAAAGCATTTGTCCAACAAGACCTAATTTTCTACTTGCATGGTGAATTGTTTTCATATATATCACAATCATTTCTTCATCAAATCTAAAACTAAATACATTTATTTTATTTCCCATAGTTACCAATATTTATTTATCAATCTAAACTCTAAATCCTAAATTTTTATTAATTATTTACCCTAAATAAAATTATAGTAGAAACATTTATTCCATTACACCATGATACTTACAAATAACCCCAAACAAAAAGGGATGGCCGTAGGGCTTAAATTTGACGGTCAACCTTGCTTGTCAAGCAATTTTTGTATGACAGTTTTCTATTCAATACTACCTTTAAAATACTATGACACACTTTAGTATAAGTAAATTATATAAATATATATATATCATCATAATCCTATATAAATTTTGAGATTTTGTCCAAAATCTCTCTTTTCATATGATACGGTCTTTTCAAAATTTTAGTTGTATTTTACAACTAAAATGCTTAAATACAGCTATACACCTGTCAAATTTAAGCCCACTTGGCCATATACATTATCAATACCAAAAGAACAATATATTACATTGCAATCTATCTAAAATCAGCATGCACAATTTTAAATAAAGTAACCTCCCAAAAAAAAAACTACTCATTTAAAAAATAAAATAAAAAAACACAGGGTGGTCTACCTAAGTTACATTAAAATCGTAGCGGTGTCGCGAGCAAAAATAGAGTCAGTGCGTGGATCAATGTTTGGTATGACAAGATATTATTAAAAAGGTGCAGCCCACACAGTACACTCACACAAATATATAATTCATGACGTTGAAAGTCTTGCAAAGGCAGAAGGCAACCTATAAACGCGTCTTCACCACGTAGAGAATGCCCAACTGCAAGGAAAGTGTCATTACGACTGACTTTCAACGTATGAAAGCTACATACAACTCACTTCTCACACATAATTTGTTATAAAAGGGAATAAGTTAATCTTGTATTGCACCGACTGGACTGTAATGGCTCCACCTTTTCATTTTCCCAACACTCCCAAAGCATTTCCTCAAGATGTGGAATCACAGGTCTTATTGAACTGCAATGGGTGGCACATTAAAGAAACTTGGAGAGCGGAGGGCCTCGATGGTCTTTTAATGATGGCTACGATAGTGGTTTGTTGGAGCTTTGTAAGCATATTTACAGTGCCCCTTCTGCTTCAAAAGGAGCAGGGTTTGGCAGGGGCAAGAGAAGCCATGGAGAGCGTGGCATTTGCGGTATTCCTAGTGATGGACATACTCAACTTTTTCTCGTCATTGTGGCTAATGTTGGTGTTGTTGCAGAGCATAGCTATGCACAGTTCATAGAGTGGTATAAAGACGGTGATGAGGATGTATAGAATAGTGGCACAAATCGCAATTATAGAATAGTGGTATAAAAGACAGTGATGAGGATGTATAGAATAGTGGTATAAAGATGGTGATGAGGATGTATAGAATAGTTACATCATCCTTTTACAATATTGTTTACAAGTAAAGAGGAGTTCATGATATAGATACAAGTCTTTTCATGTCTAATTAAATCAAAATTGCATAATGAATATCATAGATACACAAATTTGGATCCAATAAGGTACAATATATGTCTTCAAATACAGATATAGTACTGGAAACTGGAGAGGCACATCTGCTCACAACACGAACCATGCTGCCAAAGGACCAATGGAATAAAGCTCATCCACCCGACCATGTGGAACCCTGAAGTCCACCCCCCGAGCTAGAAGATAACAATGAGGTCCCATGACAAAATACAAGAACAAATGGGCTAACTGAATGCAAGACTAACTCAAGTTAACACAACACAGGCAAGACTGATATATCAATCTCCAAACATCTAGAGGCATAAAATCTCAAGAATGGGAAAGCTAGAATGCAGTAGGCGGGAGTGTCATCGCATGGTCCTACATGGGATACCCTAACAGTCTCTCTCTAGATGTCGGCCGCCATCTATGGTTACCCTGATAGTCTCTCTCTAGACGTCAGCCCCATAGAATGACACATGCAGTACCACAGACCATCTCATCCCACCCTTAGCCTGAACTAGCGCTATAGGTATGGGAGAGGAAATCACTTATCTTAATTAAGGTGAAAGACTACCCATCCCCTAGAAAAATTATTAGTTTAGGTTATCACTTATTAGCTATTTCCAATGGGTTACCCTGACAGCCACTTTGGGCGCCATCCCCTCATTGGAAGCCACTCCCCTACCTGCACCTAGATGACCCAACCATACAATCAAAGATAGACAAAATAATGGCAACACAAGGTGTCCCTCCTCATATAATGTAATAATCCATTGGCTCAAAATCAATTATTTTCCACAAAACCCAACTACAAGGTCCATACAATACAAGAGGAAACCAAAATCTCATCTTTGACACCAACATGATGCATGAGATCATAAATAATCCTAGGCCTCTGGAGTGAAATACAAAACAAAATAAAATAATCTAATTTCTAAAACTACTAGGAAAAATTACCAACACTGTGATAATATATAACAAGAGTATTAATCTAAATTTTATACCTTGAACATCTCTAGTCAAGTAACTATTGAACACAACAATAACACGATAAAAGATAATAGGACATAACACTGAAAACTAACTACATCACTAGATTAGGAGAAAGCATAATCCTATTACTCGCATAAAACTGTACTACATACCTACAGTTCCTTTTTGAAATAGAAGAAAAGTGCAAGGTAAAATCAATAGATAATGTTAATTCTAGTGATTGATAATTATTTATGATATGAAGAAAAATTTGTCGATTAAATATATATATATATATTCTTCATATCATAAATAATTATCAATCACTAGAATTAACATTATCTATTGATTTTACATATATATATATATATAATTACTTTACTGCTTTATTTATTTTTATTTTTTTTACTAATGAACTAACCTATATTTATCAAACTACTCAAAGAAAATTCATTATTTAAATAATCAAATGTCAAATCATTTACTAAACATACTAAACTTCCTTTTACTAATTCATCAATAATCTCTACTTTTTCATTGATCTAACAAGCCTATAAGCCAATTGACTGAGATAATATTTTATTAAATTTGAACTAACTAAAACTAGTCACATTAATTATAGAATCGACTATGAAACATTAAGAGTTTATATATATTTCTAAATTTAACTAGCATTCAAATGATTAAATTAGGTTTATATGAACACTTAGAAAAGGTATGCAGTTAGGTATAAACTAACTATTATGTAATATCGACGGCCTAGTAACAAATACCTCCACTAAAATCCTTCGTTCAAACTTTGAAATACTAGGGGAAAGAAAATTGAATCATTTCGGTTTGAATGAAATTTTAGAACAGAAATAAGACAAGTCACCCTTTCGAACACAGTAGAAGAATATAAACTCGTGGATTAAAGAAAGACACATTCTAAATCTACTACCAGGTAGATGACGTTGGTTAGAGTGAAATTTTTTGATATTAAAAAAAAACTACATAGAAATTCCAAGAGATACGATATCCTCATGACCGCGAATAGGGGAAACAATAGATTTGTTTCTATTAACAAGTGAAGGAAACTATGACTTGAATCAAAGTTAGAACTAAAGACCCTTACTAAAAAAAACTAGAGCCAAGTGCATAACGAATAGAGCAAACGGATCGCACAGGTTGGATTTGCAAGAGTACGGTGAGGGCATTGGACGAGACTGACAAATTGATTTACTAAAAGACATACGAATTCTTGATTGTAGGTTCTGGTGGCATCGCTGGATATACAAGAAAGCGGCCCAGACAAGATCTCTCTAAAATCACTAGCCAACGATTGGTGGGTTTGGTGAATGAGAATCAGGCAAGACTATCATAAGACGAGCATTTCCTATTTAAGGTCGATAAGGATTACCACAGCAAAATAACACTAAAGGAATTGACAATTCTCGAATAAATCCAGGCAGTGATAAATCAATTCACTGACGACCCTACACATGAAGACCCTTTTGGTGATTCGTATTTCACTTATAATAAAAAGAATGATGTGAATTGTCCAGAAGGTGTTAGGGAAAAGCGACAGAAAATTCCTGTGGTATTCCAAGAAGAATCGCTCTTCTGAAGGCGCCCTCAGTTTAAAGAAAATTGTGAATTTAATGATATAGATGAGAAGTTTGCAGATAATAAGTTTAAATTTGCATTTGTTGTGCCAGAGAATGAATGCCTAGGGGAAACTAGGCATAAGATTTTAAATTCAGGGAACCTATAATGGGAAAAGCTTAAATATTGTCCATAGAGGACTATAATAATAATTTCAATATGGTAGAAATCCAGAACTAGCTGCCAAGGAGAGCAATGGGCACATGGAATGCGTTAAGAACGGTTTCAATTTAGAGTTTTAGATAGAGATCAGCATACAGGGTCTTCGTGGTGTGCACAGCTAAAGATTAGATTTGTTGCAGGAAGATTTGTAGAGCATTTTTAATACTTTTCTACAGGCACATAGGATTGTAAGGAGACTTCAAATTATAAATGGTAACAAGGAATTTTAATTCCAGACATACACATCTGAGAAGAAAGAAAGATTCGCAAAACAAGACATAATTTTCACAATCAAAATTTACTTCATAGATCAAATTAACTTACCCGAACATATTCTTCTGACTCTTCTCCTGGTTGATTTCCCCCTTTTTCTCCTCTCTACTCTTCCTCTACAAAACCCCCCCCCCCCCATACTCCTTTTTCTTGTTCCCCTATAATTTCTTGTTCAAATAATCCTCTCCCAACACCAAAATAGATAATTTCATTAATTCCCACTCAAGATTCTTCCGTTACTAAAAATCCACTTCTCTCAAAAATTTTAAACGCAATAAATCTCCACTCACAGAGATTCCCACTAACCTGCCAGATAATTATTCACGAGCAGCCACTAAATCAAATTAATATCCAATATGAAATAATTATTTGTCATGCCAACAGAATAAATATTAATCAACTAATATAATATCAGATACTAATAATTACATTATAAATAAAATAATAACTATACTTAAGTTAACACCAATTCAAATTATTTACATAGTTTAATTACTCATGACTTATTTATTATTATTATTATTATTATTATTATTATTATTATTATTATTATTATCAACTACTTCATACAAGAAAATCAACTATTTATTATACCATAGATATCACATTATTTCTATCAAAGTAAATAAATATTGATATATATCTAAACTCATTACTATTTACTACGAAATAAATTACTAATTTACTTCTCACAAAGATAACTAATTTCTACCAAATGAACCATTAGAATAAAATAATCAATTCTAGACCACATACCCATCAGATACAGATAACAACATACCCAAGGATGACCGAGACTTATTGGCAAACTCCAACTGGTCAACAAACGACACCTACAAATGAAAACTCATCCTCATAACGGGTGTTGACAACTAAGGGAATTTGACTGACAGAAGGAACCTCATGCTATCTCTCTTCCATCATATCCATTGGTATAAAGGCACGCTCAGACCTGCTAATTCAGGTGGAGTTGATGCCTAGTACCTACAACCTGCATCAAACCAAAGTGTTGTATACGAACATATATATATAATCAAACACACTATGATAGGGAATTACAGCGTAGTAGGGTGCTCAGAATGAGCAATACTAAACTGTCCCTTTACAATACACATCACGGATATCCATAGTCAACAAATACATCACCAACTAAACAATAAAATACCATATCATCTAATGAGAACATAAAGCATAATAACACTAATTTACATAATCAATCAACCATCAACTGATCAAAACAAAGCATCATATAACATCAACAATCTCATCATAATGAGCATAAATAAGTATCAACAACTACATCAGTAAATCCATAATCCATAATTAGCATAAATGACATAAGTAAGTAATCCATCATCCACATGTGTCAAAATGTCTAAATATAAAGGAAACACTATCAAATTGACAGAAAGCCAAAATGAGGGGCACTACATCAAATTTCATTGGTCTTGTTAGAATGTTTTGTTGTCGATGAAAACCTCCCAATCCTTGTAAGGAAGACGAAGGAGGAACCTCAGCATAAATACCATCTCTCCATGGATGATGTGAGTTATGAAACTTTTCCTTATCCACATCTATCATGCCAATTATTTCATCATAGTCATAATAGTCTTGTTTTATTCTTGTTTCATCTTGTCTTTCTTTTACCAATTCTCTTATGTTATGAATAATAGGTATAGCTTCTTCCACTATCCTTTCATTTTCCACAAATGCTTGAAATTCGGCTAGCTCTTTATCAAATTTGTCTATTTGTTCATCAATTACATATGTTATCACATCAATAGGGTGTCCAATATCATTAAATATTTGTTCTTCTATTGTAGTTGTAGGAGGCATAATATCTTGCAAAATTTGTGTCTCTCCTGTTGTAGGGAAGGTGTCATTGATTACATTGTCTTGTACTAGTATATCCTCATGGGAAGAATCAATTTTGAAAGAATGATAGGAGGACAAGTTTATGTTATCATCACATGTAGCAGATATAAGAGATGTGCTATCACAATTATTGCTACTCATGGAGATGAATTCAGTTAAGCTTAGCTTTCTAAAATCGTAGGATGTTCACTCATGAGGGTTAAAAATTGTCAAAATCAAGATCTTTGATAAATGCATGCAAAGATAGCATAGAAAAATGACATGAATATATTATGTGTATGTTTTCAAATGAGTACCAAATCATATTTCACATATTTTCAAAACTTATGCAAGAAACAAGTGTAAAAAAATGCTCTAAAATGCTTGATTTTTTGACTTTTTTCAATGCAAATGAATGAACGAAAAGGTGTTGTGAAGAATTTAAAGGAGGACATAAAATTATATTCCAAATAACAGCCCAATTATGTAAAAATATCTTTCACAACATGCTTTTGATGCAACCCTAGAGAGTCAATAAGCCGAAACCTAGTGAAAATATGCCAAAATATGTGATTTTTCACAAATTCTTAATGCAAATAAGTAGGAGAAAGGGTGTTGTGAGGAAAATTGTTATGGAAAGAAAATTACAACAAAATAACAGCCACCTAATTCCAAAAAATCTGTCACAACAAACCTATAGTGCCAATCTAAGTCAAACCCTAGCGAAAATATAGCTAAAATATGCAGATTTTCACAAATTTTCAATGCAAAGGCCTAGAAGGAAGGGTGTTGTAAGGAATTTGAGGAGGGGTAGAAAATAACCCTGATAACATCTAATTAATATATAAAAATCCCTTACAACATGCTTGTAGTGCAAATCTAACAAGACGATAAGGCCAAATCTAGTGAAAAATGCAATTTTTCAAACCCTAGATTTGAATTTTCCAAGGTAGCCACTATGATGCAACACTACAATTAGAAATCAGTCCTAATGAGTATTTTAAAAGGGTAGTAAAATATGAAACAAGATTTTAACTACAAACCCTGGCTAATGCAAAACTAGGTTTTCATGAAAAATGCACAATTTCAAGCAATTTTTAACAATTTGAACATGAAAATGTAATGCAAATGAATTCTAAATGATGAATTTCTATAATTTAAATCAGATCTAATGAAAAATACATAAATTAAATGAAATTAAATGTCAATTAATCTAAATTATGCCAAAATGCAAGCCTAAGATGCCAATTTTTTCAAAATTTTAAATTTTTTCAATTTTTTTGTAATTTTTTAAAATGCAATAAGATGAATGAATGCAAATCTATCACACAACACTCAGCAAGCTGCAAAAAATTTAAAAACATGGGTTCACCAAAATGTTTAATAGGTAAAAAAGGAAGTTGAGTTTTGTTTGTTTATGTTAGATCCTCCTTTCACATCAAACATTCCAAGGGCATATCAATTGAGTTGAACCTCCAATTTGTGTAAGAGGATTCACCTAACAGATTGGGCTGCCACTTGGGACACTGTAAAAACTCAAATGTTGTCAAACAATGTTTCTATTTAATGCTTAAATGCTTGTAAAATCCTAATTAAGCAAAATAACAAGTTAATTAATGAATTACGACAAATCCTCTTAAGACAAGGTGAAGGAAAGAGATCCTTAACTCACTGTTTTTCAAAATTTGGAAGGCAAAAAAGTTGGGGACACCTCCACTAGTGCCTAAGTCCAAGGTACCTTTTTCTTTTGGAATCTGGATCTCCTACTGACGTTGATCTTCACTGTAACTTCTATTTATGCTCATTCAACTACGGAGGACACTACCACTAGCGCTCGTGTCCTAAAATGTTGAACACTATCCTCTCTCTTCTGGATCCTGAATCCTTGTTGTCTGCCAACCTTCTCTGTAACTCCACTCCATCCAAATGCGACACTTGTAACTTGCAATCACAAGGAGTGTTGGAGGGGGTTGTGGTGTTTAGAGGCTTGCCTCGGTCAAACCCCGGAGAGACATTCAAGTCTTCTGAACACCGTTGTCAGATAAGAGTGTATATCCATGTGGGATAGAGCCAAAAACTAAATGATAAATGATAACAAACACAATAGATGTCACCTTGATGATGAAGCTCTCATGGATGAAAGATGTTATTTCATGCCATAAGGAGAAGATGTACTCAAACTTGCAAATACAAACACAACAACAATGCTCTACTCTACGACACAATGAATATCATGAAAATCACAAGTATGCATAAAGTTCTCAATCATCTTCTAAAACATCCTCTCAGTTTACAAATGAAACACTAAATATGCTTATATATGCTACCAAAAAATTCCCGCTAAGAATTTCATAATTCAAACATGAGATCTCGGCATAGAACCTAAATAACAGTCACTAAACTAACATTTGAATTTAGGGCAGACCCAAAATAGGGTAGAACTAGGGTGCTAGCACCTAAGTCCACCCCCTCATTTTTGTTCAGGGATCATCAACATAGAACCCCCTAGGTCCTATTTACCATAACACTTAGGGGTTTTCTCATCGAGAGTCTAAATTAACATGCAAGATGCTCTAAATGCATTCTAAGGACCTGGGAGATAAACCTTAAGGGGAAAAAGCCCCCAAGGGGACATTTTCTGACATAGCAAGTATTCCAAGTGCTTTTGAGAAAATTTGTTCTCCTAGTGGAAATAGTGAGTTACAGAGTATCTTTGCTTACAGTAGAATAGTCCAGTATTTTGCTCTGCATATCCTGTAGATTTAATATCTTTGTCTATAGTTTAGAATTTATTTAGAGGGATGTCTAAAGAAGCTATGTTCTAAGTTTGAGCCTCTAGTATGAAGATTTGAGTGAGTTCTATTCACCAGAGTAAAAACAACTTTTTCTGAGTATCCAGTGGTGACAGGGAGAATGTGTTTTGCTCCACATTTCTCCACATTCAACTGTTATGGTCTGTGGTTCTACAGTTAAGTCTGGGATGATAATATGTGCCTACAGTTCAAATGGTTCATGATTTGGTGGTCCACAAGCGATCTTTTCTTTATGACAGTGGCTGACAATAGTGGTTAAGAGCTTCGATTTGAAGAATCTTCTTGATAGAGTGTTTGGATGTTGTACGAAAGTTTTAGATGATTATAACATGCTTGTCGATGTCTCCTGATCATGTTCCTATCTTTTGATTGGTCCACAAAGAGTAATTTGGATTGTGGATAAAGCTTGTTCCTAAAAGTCTTAGTGTTAACACCAATCTTGGCCGACCTAGTTGTTCTCACTACTTGCAGTGATGCCTTGAAGATTGTGGAAGTGTGTTGTTGCGTGGAAGATTGTATTTGAGTCCCATCTAAGGCATGGAGTGGTCCGCATACATCTTTTCCTTAGCAAATTCTGTTTGGGTCCAGACCTATTCTATTGTATGTTTGTAATGTCGACCTTGGAGATTGTTCCAATGGTTGATGATTGTAACATTTTCCAACCTTGATGTACATTCCAAGGTTGATGAATTGTATAAATACTTGAAATGAACTCGTGAAAAATGTATCCTTGTGAAAAGATGTGAAGATAAGTGTGAAGTGTAGGAGTAGAGCAGAGAAGATACATTGTGCTTTAATGGAACTAAACCCTGGCATGAAGTAGATGCTACTAAATTAGTTCACCAACCTTTGGCAGTGAGTCAATCTTAGCAGTGAGCCCTAACTTTTGTAGTGAACATTTTGGGCAGTGAGCCCTAAGGCAATGAGCCTCTGATTTTTAGTATTGCTATTGCACATTATATTGTGAGCTAACACTCACCGTGGTTTTTCCCTTATAGGGTTTTCCATGTAAAAGAATTTAGTTTCTCATGTGTTGAATGTACTATTGTGTTAAGTTTCTGATTTCATGGTTAAATCTTAATAACAGAGATTAAGAGATTGATGTGTTGTTGTTCATAACAAGTTAAGATTTTGTAACAACTGATTTACCCCCCTTAGTTGTCTTGTGCATTTCAACACTACAATTCTATTTAGGTTGCTATTTTTGTTCACATCACATATAGACATGCCCCTGAGAGTACAGAAGAGAACAGAAAGATTGTCAGAGAATACCATTTTTACATGAGTCATGATCGATCTCATTCATCAGAGTATGTGCAATATTGTTTTCAACAATTTTATGGGTTCTTACAAGAAAAAGATATTAGAATGGATCAATATCTCATTTGGTCAGATAATTGCACCAATCAATTCAAAAATTCTCGTATGTTCTATTGGTTGAGCAAAATGCATACAGAGAAGGGTATACCTTATATTTAGAATTTTTTTGAAGATGGGCATGGAAAAGGGGAACATGATGGAGAAAGTGCATGTGTTAAGAGAGCTCTTTTTAAAGAACAAATAAAGATTAGATGTGGTGCTACATTCAATGATGCATACACTATTGTTAAGTGGTGTAACTATGCATTGTCACAAGGAGTGGCTCTTGATTCAAAAGTGTGCAGGTTCTTTTGGTTGGCTGATGATGGGATAGAGAGCGAGAAATTGGATTGTCAGAGAATCAATGAATCGTCTAAGATGCATTCATTTCTAAGCTCATATTTAAGTGCATGGACTCTTTGGACATGAGAATTAGCTTGTTTTTGTCAAAGTTGTATTAAATGTGATTGGGATAATTGTGAGTCGAGTGAGTGGGTAGATGTATGGATTCCACAATATTTAACCCCTTTATATCAAGGTCAATCATCTTTAGTCAATGACATGGAGAGCTCATTTGACTATGAACATATTTCAAACCTTGTACAACCAAGTCATGTTTATGCAATTGTTGCACCACATGGAAATGAAGAGAGACCAAACTATTGGTTGGCACAATGTGTATAGGGAAAACAAAAGCTAACATGACATATGACAGATGATGATGGGTTCACATATCCTATAGGATCAATTGTTATTGCTTGGACTTGGTTGCAAACATATATGATTAGAAAGAATGCCATCACTACATTTGAAGACTTTGAGAAGCATAAAACCATATTGATGTATTCGCACCTAGTTGTAGCAACAAATGTTAAGTTACTAAAGCATCATGCAAAACCAAAAACAAAACAACTATGGACAATTAGTAATGTTGATCATGAAGCAATATTGGATACTCTGAAGGTCAAATATGACCCCTCAGGTACGTTTGACTAACATTTAAACTTCCAGATGGACAGGTATGACAATTTTTATCTTAACTTGTTCTTTTTTTTTCTATTTTTTATAATTGTTTTATTAAAAATCTTGTTTCTTTAACTATAATGCATGTTTTTGACTATACAAGACTGCAAATGAGGTTATTTTGCATGGCATTGTAGACGCGAGGTATAATTTTTAGTGTTTATTTGTGTTTCTTAATATTTTGCTTTCTAGCTTTTTGTACATACTAATTTCTAAATTCATTTTGTGCATATCTTGCAATCAATGCATTCCATGAGATGACATCTCTTTGATGTGTTCTTCCGAACAGTTCATGTACCTTGTCTATGCTTCCATATTTTGCATACATGTCTCACAGGGTAATTGCAACTACAACATCTGACAAAATTCTCATATCCTTAAAGCAACAAATCTATTTTGTGCATATCTTGCAATTATTACATTCCATCATAAAACATCTCTTTGATTTGTTTCTTCAAATAGTTCACGTGGCTTGTATATGCTTCCACACTTTGCATACATGTCTACCAAAGAAGTTGCAACTACAACATCTGACAAAATTCTCATATCCTTAAAGCAATAAATCTATTTGTGCATATCTTGCAATCATTGCATTCCATCAGAAAACATCTCTTTGAGTTGTTTTGTCAAATAGTTCATGTGGCTTGTCTATGCTTCCACACTTTGCATACATGTCTACCATGGAAGTTGCAGCTACAGCATCTGAAAAAATTCTCATATCCTTTATACTTTGGTGGATGTCCATATCATATTCCAAACATACCATTTTGGTATAGACAAGGAGCATGCTGGCAAAGGTTGTGGAGTTTGGCTTTGCACCCGCCAATTCCATTTGCTTGAAATTTTCTAAAGAAAGAAATCCATTTTGTGCATATCTTGCAATCATTTCGTTTCATCAAACAACATCTCTTGCAATCATTGCATTCCATCAAACAACAACTCCTCTAACAACATAGGTTCCTTAAGAATGCAATTTTCAAGGTGATGACTTGGTTAGGAAGGCATGTGTTGATCTAGAAACTTCTTCAAACCCCATATGTCATGCCTACTTACCATATGTCAAGCATAGATAACAAGATAGCTAATTTTGTTATCAATATTTCCCTTGTAGCATTAGGTTCTCATGTTTCAAAAATATATATTAATATGTAGCTATACTATGTGTAGTTTTGGCATCATGGCCTTCATGTGCAGCTTCTTGTTTTCCATTTTATCATCATTTCATCCACAAACAAATCTTCATCCATGTATTTCCATGAAATGATCAATCTAGACTGTAAGATCTTCATGATTGTCCTAGCTGCAAGTGAATAGCCACAAAGGTCTTAACATAATTTTCTTTTTGGCCTTAGGTCTCTTCACCATCCCTGTGTTTGATCTTTACATGCTCTAAGATAGCCTCTTCAGCCTTCTCCAGAGCTTAGGATAAAAAATCTTTGGGGACATCATGACCATGTTCATATGGACTAGTATAATAGTGAAGTTATGATAGTCCCTTGATGACTGCCTCTTATTGGCCCATCGTTGATGTGGGAGTGATGTAGAATGACTTCAGTAATACTTTGATCATAATGAGACCAAGACTATTCAAGTACATGCCACCAACCTCATCATAAAGGAACTCATTACTATTACCTTGAAATAACAAGTCATATGATGATTGTGGCAACCTTTCTTGACTATTATAATTGTGACTATCATGCTTTGATTAGATAGTAGTAATCACTTAATGGCAAGTCATGCTTTGTCTAGAACCACCAGTATACTAACACCAAACCCTAACATCCAATACTCAACCAAAATAAGAACCACCAGTATACTAACACCAAACCCTAACATCCAATACTCGACCAAAATAAGATTGCATCATCCTCAATTAGACTATGACAGTCCTAAACCTAAAAGGACCATTCTCTTGACAACATTGAAATATTTCATGAACTTTTCTGCTCATCTCTAGCTAGTGGTTTGATTTCATGATCATATTAATGTCTTGGCAAACACTCAATGTAAAAAAGTCCACATCTTCTTAGGTAGGCCTATGATGTCATGCCCAAGCCGTTATAATTGAACACGAACCACAAAACTTAGGTTATTTTCAAATTCCATTCATTAAATAGCTTAATCAGGTTTTAGAATTGTTAAATCACAAAGATCAAATTTTAAACTGATATGCATTATCATAGATTCAAATGAGCAAATTTTGTGCGTTATACGAAACTTTTTATATCAAGCACTATATTTAGAGATCAAGTTTAAACCATCCTTACATAACTACATAAAACAATAATAAGTACCATACAATAGTAAATTACAAGGTACAAAAAAAAATAGAGTTACAATTGATCCTTCATGAATGGAGAGAGAGGATTACCACACTCATATCTGAAGGCAAGTATACCACATCACCCATAGGTTAACTTTTGACATATAAACCTTACAACTTCTTTACGCATCACCGAATTAGAAACATAAGTGTCCAATATACAATTCAATCCCTATGAAATGAATAACTAATAATCACCTTAAGATTGTTCAGTTACCTTACACCATTCATATAATGCTTATCTTCACAACAATAACCTGCATAAGTCTTTTGGCATGAATCTACACAACTAGATATAAGCATTAGTCCCACCAGATCAATAATAACGTAATAGATATCAATGCACAAGGTGACAAGCCTATAGGCCCTAAGGGCCAAACCTAATACCTCAGGGGCTCATCTATGATGGCCTTGCCTATGTATGCACGGCACAGAGGCTTCGTAGTTCGTAGGGTGAACTCTCAACTTATTAGGGTTAACTTGTGGTCTCTGATTACAGTAGAGATAATAATAATAATAACTAGCTATACTAGCCTAATCTCTCTCAAGTCTAAAATCGTCAACTTATCATTAATGCACAATCATCAACTAAGTCCTTATTGTCTAAAAGAAGTCATCTCAAACAAAAAGATTAAGCATGTAATGCTATTAAAACCCCAAACAAAATCGGTTCCATGCATGCATAATGACTTTATGTTCACATAATACTTATTCTCCATGCGAAGGAGTGAGATAGTACAATTTTTTTAGTATTGCACCATTTCACCTATGTCTTTATATTTAACAAACACAATCCCTAATTTTCTACCAAGACCTAGGTTGGCATGATATTATAGAGTTTTAATACATTATACATACGAAAATAACATTTACTAAAACATATCACCAATTGATAAAGTATTATAATTATAGTTGCACAAGGATACTCTATATGCTAACCAATATTTATATTGGCAATAACTTACACAATAAAATTTACATAAAATACATGTTTAAACACTAATACAAAATTCCTATTTCTAATTCCACACATACTATTTCTAATAACAAATTTAATATCTTACTTTCTATTTATTACTATTTCTTGTTTGCTACATTTTCACCTAAACTATTTCTTCATGATAACATACTAGATAAAAACTTTCTAAATTAATTTCATCATAATCCTAAATAACTAAATTTATAGCAGTGACAACAATCATGCCTAACATTTCAAGACATCAATGTCGTGTCTTAACAACATTTTGAATTAATCCTCGATCAACAATATTCATATCATGTTGATAGCCATATTGATGCCCATATTAATTGATCACAATTCTAATAATGATGATGCTACTAAACATTCTATTGATCAAGAATGATCAGGCCACAATAATGACATGACACTACTAATCAATTATCATATGAAGATTACTAACCACATAAGGATAATTATGCCAAAGACAATAGTAATGATGACAACAATCTTAACTGATATAACATTATTAACGGTTGATAAGTAACAATGCAAATTTCCTAGTAATTACCTCAATAATAGTTACATTTATAAGTGAAGTAACAACAACAATATCCATTGATAAATAGAAATGACAGCAAGTAATTCTCAGCTCTAACATCTATGATGTATTAATAATGACGAGACCAAGGATAACCTAAATAATGACAAGAGTGTTCCTTGTTATCAACGAATCAATGGCCTCTTGTTATTTTTTTGAAAATAACCTTCCCAAGACAATGTAGTCAAAATCTCACATGAATCATACCATGCCTCACATTCCTCATGTAGGCTTCTACAATTTTACATACATATCTACCAAAGCAGTGACAACTACAACATTGTACAAAATTTCTCTAACCCTTATGTTTTAATGGATGTCCACACCCTGTTTCCTAGTTCCCATTTTAGCAGACTGAAGAATACAAGTCCACAATAATTGAAGTTATGTAGAGGTGTCACGACATAATCCAAGCCCTCGATAATTTGCATCTATAAGTTGAAGGAGAAAATGGGTCATTCTAATTCACATCCTTAAAAGACTGTTGTTCAAGAGTTCGGTTGCCTTGTGCATTCTGTTTTTTTTTTGGTGGTGATAATATACAAATATTTTCTTGATATCAAGGCATTCAATCAATAGATGAGAGGCATTTTTGAAATCATGACCCCCTAACTTAGATAATTTCCTGACTACAAACAGTATTTTGAAGAATTTAAATGGAAAAGATCCCTGGTATATCTGTTAGAAACACATACCTTTCTAGCAAAGATTTTTGTCAAATTTGACAGGGTAGCAGGTGAACCAGATGGATTTGTTGAAAAAGCTTCAAATGTTGCAGTCATAAGTGCCCTGTAGCCGCGCATGCACAATGTGGAAGCATAGACAAGGCATCGATCGGGCTTTTTTTATTTTCTCCTCAGTTTCCATTTTTTCTGTCAATAACAGCCCGGCACCATCCCATTCTTTCCCCACCATTCCGTATCTAACCGTGATTCAAACAAAACTCCTCCTCTCTCCCATTTATGCAACTTACAAGTTTAAAAATAAAATCCAAAAATCATGCGTGAAAGAAAACAAAAAGATCCATGAAGTAGATTTTCTTTAAAAAAAAAAGCAAAAGAAAAACATAGGAATTGCCTCGTTAACTTCAACTATTTCTAAACTTACCCTTACATGCCTATCTTTTAGGCATAGGTGAGATAAAGTTCTTTTTTAAAAGTTTTTTTTTTTTCTTTCCTTAAAGAAAGGAAATTTAATTCCTTATTAAACTTTTTTTTTTTAGAATTCTATATTATATATTATTAATTATAAAGTAAGAGAAATTTAATAATTTATATATACTTCTATTTTTACAAATATAATATAGATCATGATCATAACCTTTAATAAAATTATAATAAAATTAGGGTTAATATATGTATTATTGATTAATATTTACCTATTTAATATATTATATTAAATTATAATATATATACAAATAGGTTTGGATTTTAAAATAATTATATATGTAACATTTTTTTATAGTGTGAATAGGTTCATGAAATCATGTAGATCACACACATAAATGTTATTTACTAAATGTATGTTAATTATAAGATCTTTGTGTGTGGGGGTTCTCTCATTGTCAAATTACCTTCAAACCTATACTTGTCCTGCCAAAATACATTGAACTCAACTTATATGTAAAATGATAATAACAATCCTAAACTCTCAAAATTACTTACAATTTAACTTCATATCTATTAGTCTACTAGTTACTCTTCTTTTCCTACAAATATAACTTTGACTTAACACTATTATAATAACCTTCACTAAATTCTTATTACATGATTCTTAATAAGTCTAAACAATGTTAGATCTTTTGTCTAGTTGCTTAGAAATAAAAAAAAAAATGAAGTGTTCCATAACATCAAGGTCTTATAGCATACTAAAAAAAAGTTGGTGCAAGTAACTAGAAATAAAAATCTTACCTTAACACTCACTAGATTAGATGTAAGGGAAGAAGGTAACTAAACTATGGATTGGAAAGCATTAGTCCACTACCAAAGATTAGAATTAATTGTCTATAGTGTCATGGTTATAATAAGGAGTTGTGTTTTTAGGATTAAATGTCACTACCACAAAAAAAAGAGAATTGGAATAGAAGCAAATGCAATACAACTATCATTAGAGTTACTGGATAGGGTGTAGGTGGCCTTACATTCTCCCCCCCTAAGAAATGGACTTCCTCCTGGAAGTCGTCGAGAGAAACAAATACTCCCTACTTCAACACAACCAACCAAGGTTAAATATCATAGAAATATATTTGTACATCATTGAAATGAATTTAACGCTCTTAAACCTTTCACTATAGCTTCTTCATTATGGAATGTCTCTACAAACTGCTAAGTAATGTTCTCATTATACTCTATTATCCTGAGAAAATATTGCAACCGTCCTACCTGATGAAAAATCAGCAAGGACTCCATGTCAGCCAATAGTGCTGAATGAACAGTAGGCTCTCTTCTAATCAGGTCACCACCCATTATGATAACTCAAGAAAACACTCAATCCCCTATTCTCAATTCTCTATTCTCAATCATCTATTTGATACCCAATGCTACTCACTAGGACCTTATTACTAGTTGCTTTTGCCATTTGCTTGATCTATTTAGCTTGTATGTTATGCAGCGGATGGTAATAATTATGGAGTAAGGGGTTTTAAAGTTTGTATGTACGTACCCCAACTAAAATTTTATGTCCTCAAATGAGAAGATAGGCAATGGTACAGAGGAACAGGTTCAAAGCATGTCGAATTGATATAATATGGAAAATTAATTGTGTGCAAATAAATAAAGTCACAAAATAAGTAGAAATAAATGTTAATTAAATCAATGAGCGAGATGAATACTATTGAGGTGATGTCAAAATTGGAATTGTTGCATGTAAACATGATTTCATGGCGGATTGAGTTGATGTACTCAATGAACAAGATGGAGTGAATCACAATGATGTGATAGTGACAAAGTGTGCTGACGGAATGTAGTAGATGTATGACACATAGTAGAAAAGTACTATCCAGCGAAAAGATGGCAGCATGCGTATGCCATGAGAAAAGGTGTTGCAAGCAGCATTGGTTGCATGCATGCAATCAGAACATGAAATGAACAGGTCCCATCTGCATTGAAAAACCCTTGGCTGTAGGTGGAGCAAATACAAGTCCCATGGAAAAGTAGATTGCCTTTGGCTACAGGTCCCTTCAATGAAGTGATTGAATGCCAAAGGAAAGTTTTAGTGTAGAATAGTAACTGAAATGATGGAGCATGAACTTTCGATTGGAAGATCATCTTGATTTATTGCTATTGCTATGTCATGTGTGTGCTTTGTGATTTTTATTTATGTACAAAGTTTGTAGAACTTGAACTTCCTTATGGAACTTTAGTCAAGCTAGCAGCTTGATCTATTACTGGAATAGTATGATCAGCTAATAGTTGGATGGAATCCTCACCAAAGGCAAAGGGCTGTGGAACTTCAATCAAGCTGGCAGCTGGATTTGGTGTTGGGACATTGTTTTCAGTTTGGGACATTATTTTTAGTCGCTACCTAGATGGAGACCTCTTCTAAGGAAAGAGGTTGTGGACATTATCCATATCTGCCTAATTGTTGGAGAAATGCAACTTTACTTAAAGGCTTCTTATACAATTTCAATCGATGCCCATTAACCATTAGTGAGAATCTAACTTGGTCAATTGTAGTTAATTGGACTACACCATTTGGGAAAACTTCCTTGATCTCATAAGGGCCTAACCATCTTGTTTACAATTTGCCCTTATGATCTTTATACCTAGTCATAAAAAAGTGCCCAATCACCTGCCTGAAAGTCCTTGGTTTTGATATATTGATCATGCCATTTGATTCTCTAGTTTTGAACTAATTCAGTGTGATGAATTGCTTCCATCCTTAACTCCTCCAAGGCATTAAGTTGACGCGGTCTTTCCTTTTGATCTATTGACAAGTCCATACCAAGTTGGATAGTTGTTCTCAGTGTTTTATATTCAAACTCAATAGGAAGGATAGCCTTCTTTCCATAAATCAACTCATAAGGTATGTATTCTATTGTTGTCTTCCATGTAGTTCTATATCCCAAACTGCTTCAGAGAGTCTTGCTGCCCAATCTTTCTCATGCATTGTAACTCTCTTTGTCAATATTGCCTCAAGCTCCCTGTTGGTCACCTCAACTTGACAATTTGATTGTGGATGATAGGGATTGGACTTTTTATGCCTGATTTCATACTCCTAAACAAGGCTAGCAATTAGTGCAGATGTAAATTGTGGCCCTTGATCTATGACTATTTCCCTTGGGACCCCATACCTTGTAAATATTTCTTCATAGAGGAATGTAGCAACCTTACTATCCCTGGCTACTGTCAGGCTTTCACTTCTACCCATTTTGTAAGGTAGTGCAAACAAGTATATATTCCTTGTGGTTAGAAGGTGGATCTATGGGTCCAATAAAATCAATGCCCCATTTGTCAAATGGTGTGACCACCAGTTGTGGTTGTAGAGGCATTTCATCACTTCTTGTAGGTTTGCCCATTCTTTGACAGTGGTCACATCTTCTTGTATAGAGAGTTGTATCCTTATGCAATCTTGGCCAATAATATCCAGTATTTAGAATTTTGACTTTTGTCCTCTTGGCTGCAAAGTGTCGACCATAGGGTTCATCATGGCAAGCTCTGAGAATGTCATAAATGTCATCTTCTCTAATGGACCTGTTGGTTCCTGAATCGGCAGAGGGTTTGCCAGTTCCAATGCACAAGCAGATTCAGCCAACTAACAGATGGCGACTCCGCTGGGGAAGAGTCAAGTGTTTTGAAGGCTGGAAGACCCAGTTTCCAGTAAAGTTGTTGCAGCAATACCAAATAAAGACCATGTGGTGCTCTGCTAGTGTGATGAATCCAGAAAACAAAAGTACCTTGTTGATGTTTTGTCCTCTCTATGAGAGGTGGTGACTCTATTGATTGAACCTACCAGAAGCTGCAACATATTTCTAGGTATTCCATCTTTTCATTCAAAATGATGAGTTTAGAGTAGCAAACCTGGTTGTGCTCTCAAAGAAGACCATTTTTTATTGAAAGGTATAAGGCTTTGAATTTCAAAGGAATAAATGGTTACCCAAATGTTATTCCCAATAAGATTAAAAGATGTTTGCCAAAATATAGTGGATCAAATTCTGAGTCTGCAAACAAACATCTACAATTTTTTTTTAATTTGATAGAAGATTATGAGGTAGAGGATGAAGATGTAGTAATGAGACTCTTTGTTCAGTCATTAGAGGATGATGCTAGGGTCTAGTTTTCAGACCTCCCTATGTGTTCAGTTTCTTCATGGGTAGATTTAGAAATTGCATTCCTAGAGCAGTTTGGTGAAAGATTTGATTTGGACTCATTGATCATACATTTCATGAATATTTAAAAGGAGGATGAGGAACTGGTTCCAGCATTTAATCTTAGATTTATTAAGCCGCTCAAGCGGATCCCTGAATATATGAGACCCAATGATGCATTATGCTTGACAATTTATTTGGCTGCATTTGATAAGAAAATGAGTTATTTATTGAGAGATAAAGAACCAGCTACATTTCACCAGGCTTTCAGATTTGCTATGGATATTAAAAATAATCAGAAATATGGAATACCAGTAGGTTTCATGACTGCAAGTTTTCAAAATAGTTAACAAAATGAATATATTTCAGCCGTAGAGGGAAATATATTTCAGGCTAGTATGTGTAGTCATGACGTGATGCATGCACATGAAGCAAATGTTGTAGAAAATGTAGGCACATCCTATAATGATGAAGACAAAGATTGTTATTAGCCTCTAGAAGAGAAGCCTGCAAATGCAAAATGCCTTTCAAATGATGAAATGAAAGATATACATGAGGTTGTGTCTTGCAGTAATAGGCATATCCCAGTTGTTCATGATTATTTGTACAAGGTGGTGTTGTGATGTTCACAACACGCCCCATTTTACTCCTTAGCAAAATGAGGACCCCTACTGTGGCTGTTGCTTTTGCTTGTGTGTGTTTTGTTTTGTTTTGGTGGTAAAGGGAAAAAGAGGGTTAAAATTGTGAACTTTATTAAAAATAGAGAAAAAAATACATTTTCAATACCAGGGCATGATATGGTTGAATTCCTTGTGAAAAATGAGCTAGGGTTGCTTTTTGAACCATCTTAAAATTCACCATATTTTGCAAGTTATGATCATTTTGGTAAAATGTACAAGAGAAGGGTTTGATGTTTGCATATACAATGTCCTTTGTATATGCAAAGTCATTTTATACTTAGTCACATTTGCAATCGGGTTCATATAGTAGGGTTGCTTGCATGAACGGGTCATTTGAAACATACATACAATGCCCTTTGTATATCGTTTTTATATACAAGGCCGATTGTATGTCTTTTTTTCCTTGTATGCATTTCAAATAAAAGCATTATGTATACATACAAGATGGACCTGAAATACTTTTAAGTTGAAATGAATGAATGTTTAAAGTCTGTTGCATGTATCTCACATTTGTATGTTTGGCAGGTCAAAACATACAATGCACTTATACAAGGTGGACCTGAAGGTTTATGAAACATGGTTAATTCGTTGTATGTCTGCAGATTTGAAAAGAGGGTTTCGTAGTATACAAGGCCTGATATACAACGCGGACTTAAAAAATTTTTGAAACAATGTTAAATCGTTGTATAATTCTGGCTTGTATATTTACATGTACATTGCGATATACAACAGCTTATACAAGGACCGGAATCCAAATGAAATATGTTCTGATTTAATGCTTGTATCAAACCCGAATGTATATCTAAAAGATACAAGTGTTTTATACATTGGGCGGACCTAAAACATTATGAAATAAAGCTAATCGGTTACATAATTCCGCCTGATATGCATGTTTGAGATGCAAAGCAAAACATGCGTGGTAATTTATACATTGCGATGGGTATACAAGGTGGATCTCAGCGAAGGATTAAATTTGGTTAAATGCATGTATCACGCCCGACTTGTATATCAGAAAATACAAGGATTTAAACAAGGGAATGGGCGGGAAAAGGAAGTGATAGGAATTTGGGGCATTTCTTGAGGCCCGAATGCATATTTTCAGTCAACAATGATTGATCCGACTGGTTTTAATGCTGACAGTGCAGTTTGGACACACGATTTTCACTGATTCTGGGCCCAATTTCTGCATTTGCACGGTCATGCTTTGATTCGATAGGTGTTTTAAATTCCTGTTGTTTATTAGGTGAAATAATACTTATTGCCTATCCATTTTTTACAGGTTTGCAGTTGATGAAGGAGCTGAGGTTTGATGGCGATGACATCATGAAGAGAAAATCTGATCTCAGGAGCAGAGAAAGATAAGGATGAAAGGCGAGGAAGTCAAGGGTCTTCATTTATGAAGGCAAATAACAGCTAAAGACATCATTGCGGCAGATAGCAGAAGTTATTATTGAGCTCTAGGGTTTCCAGAAGGGCATATTTCACCCAGATTTGATGTACGCTCAGAGATATTTTGGGAGACTTGTTCTCCAGTATTTATTGCTGTAAACAGAGGTTTGAACCATTACTTAACTACAGTTTTGAGCTGTATTGAGGACAATCAAAAAGTCTATATATTGTGCCTCTCTACATTGTAATACTTTACATAGGGGCTACATAAAGATTTGTAGCAGTAGAGATTTGCAGAACATAACATTTAGAATAGAGGGACCTTTTAGTTTAGGAATAGAAGAAGGAGGTTGCCTGTGTCTGCAACAAGGAGCATGTGGAACATCCTGCCTCCTTGTTGTATATGTAAAGCTTGTAAGTTTTCTGTAGTTTGATCAATGAAGCTAAGAGTCATTCAGACATTGTAAATCTTATATGACTGTTTGTTTCTAATACCATTGAATCTGGAATTCTGCATCTATCTTCTGAGTGTTTTCTTGCTCTTCATTATGTTTGAAACATTTTCTCTTAGAGCTTGCAATTTTAGGTGTATGTTTGTGAAAATGCTCAGAACTTACACTTAGGGTTTTATCTGTGGATTTGATCAAATTGTTGAACAACTTATAAAGTGCATAGCAGAACAATTAGATCCTTGGGTAGATTGAATGAAATTTAGTTTAGATCTTTCTAACTTTTCCCAACCCATCTAAAAATACTTAGCTTAAAATACAGAAATTTAAAGGAAATTTGTCTCATATTTGGAAAAGGCATGCATAATAGAGTTAAAAGTAGATAGTTTTCATAAATATTTAAGAAAAAACAAGCTTGCAATAATATAAATCATTTAAAGCTTTGTAAACACAGTAACACTTTTATGCAAAAAGGAATGAACAACATACTGATATTTATAATCTTTTGCATAGTTTGAGTCCAGTAAACCAACAAGAAACCCTAAATCGCGTAAGGCCCCTTGAACATTACAGCTTCACATTAACCAACTGATTTTGCCCAACAGGTCAAGACCTGACCATATTAAACTTGGGATTAAGTGAATCTTAACCGATTCCTTCATATCTTTCAAGTCAGTTTAGGTTCATTTTATGTGAATTTTAACTAATTGTTATGATTGCATCGAAACAATCACCAATAGTTTTTCTGGCGCTATAAGGAGGGCTCGACTTGAGTTAGGGTTTGTTTCAAGAAAAATTGGCTAATAATAGTGGTAGAGTGACCAGGTCTAGATCTGGTTCAGGAGACGTATTTGTGCAATTACCTAATATAAGGTGAAGTAGAAGTCCTTTGATTTGGAACCCTAAAATAACACACCTAGGAAGATCATCTAACACACCCCCTGGATCACCTTATACTATTCATAACATTGTGAGTCCTGACATTTCTTCATTCAAATCTTTAAATCTTGGTTCAGGTACTCCTAGAGGTCCTAGTCCCCCCAGAGATCCTATCCCACCAGTAGATTCAGGTATTCCTACAGGTCCAGGTCAAGTACAAATACCTGCAATGGCTTATTTTAATGTCCATTCTCCCATATAGTTCAATGATTATAATGAGATGCCCAAAAATCCAGAAAAGATATGTCCCAAATACCTGTTGCACCAAGATCCGAAAGACCACATTAGAATATTCAAGGAAGCATGCTTTAGGGCCAAATTAGAACATGAGGACGTTGTATGTAGATTGTTTCCCTACACCTTTAATGAACAAGCATCTAACTGGTATATAAACTTACCCAATGGCTATATTTCTTCTTGGTCACTTATGGAAGAAGCATTTCTATCTAGATTTAGAGGACCCATTGATCCTTGCACCTTGTATCATAAATTGGCTACCATAAAAAGAGGTGAGGGAGAGTTGATTGATAATTTCAATGACAGATTTCAAAAGGCCTACTCTAGGTTGGTAGCCCCTTGCACCGTGGATGATGATACCTTGTTGGCTATGTACTATGTAGCCTTAGATCCTTTAACTACCATGTTTGTCAAAAGAAAACCTGACATAGATTCAATATCCAAAGCCTATAAAGAGGCAGCTTCAGTAAACCAAGAGATGAGGCATACAACCTATAGTCCATTTGTTAATGGAGGAAATCTTGGGATGCAAAATCAGGCACAACCTTGGAATGGAGTCCCTATGTAGCACACTCCATTATTAAATCTGGTTCCTTCCTACACACCTGTGTATAGTCCTACCCCAATCCAAACCATAACTCCTTACACGGGTAGCACTGCTAATAACAGTCAAAATAATGGTCAGCCTTTCTTCCGACCTCCTAGAGATACAACTATGGCAAACGCACAAGAGGAAAGGGAAGAAATCAAAGAGATCACTATACATTTGAAAAGATTGACCACCGAAGTGACACAACTAAGAAATGAGAATATTTATGGAAGAGGCAACCAAGGATACAATCAAAATCAGAATTATAACCAAGGCCAAAATCAAAATTATAGTTCAAATCAAAATCATTATTACAATCAGAACTATAATCAAAGCCATACCCAAAATAACAACCAAGGCCAATTTTTAAATCAGAGCCAAAACTATAATCAGCATCAAAGTCATAACCAAGGGGAACTAATGCAAAATAAAGGACCAGCGGTAGATAATAGGCCTGGGGCAACAATAACAGAAATCAAAATCAGCCTAGGCCACCCAAAACATGGAATACTGGACCAAACAATGGTACTCTAGCTTCTCCTTTTGAGAATATAGATAATCATGATGCAAAACAAACAGCTGGCATCCAAATGCCCAATTCATCACTTAAGAATTGATGTAGATTTCACAATACCAATGCCCATGCTGAGCTTGACTGTCCACAGTTCCATTTAGCAGCTAGTATTTTTAAAATAGATGTGCAGCCTCCTACTTCTAAATTTCTCATTCCCAAGGGTAATGAGGTAGTACCCTCAGGGTATGATACAGCTTTAGTTTTAGAAACCTTTACCTTTGCAACTATAGAAGAGAAAGAAGATGAATTGTTAGAGGATGAACCATACTTTTGTGAAAATCTTTATCCTGAATCAGCTTTTGTGTTAAATGCTTTTTAGTTTCCTTTTGAAACTGAAAATGAGGTATTGACTAAAACAGAAGAGGTGCAGGCCTTTCAATAGATTGATAAAAAACACACCTACAATTTAAGGAACAACACTAGGCTAGGAGGACCTTTCACCACTTCTATTCCTCCTAACAACTTCAATACACCCCCAAATCAGAATGCTAGCAACAATCCTGCCATACTTAAAGCTAATTGTCATGCAAACAATGGAACAATAGTAGTAGATAAGGCCCAAACAAGTAAAACTGAAACAGTAGAGACAGCAAGCTTAATGAGTTACTTGTCAGAGGAAATAAAGAAAATTAAGGTTAGTATACCTCTGAATGAATTATTGAAAACTCTAGGGATCAGAAATGCCTTTATAAAATCTCTGGATGTATCCATGACAAATGAGGTTGCTGCTGATATAACTGTTCCTAATAGAGATTCACCGCCTAAAGAGAAAAGTAAGAAAGTTGATCTGCCTTCCAATACAAATGTAGTAATGTATGCTGATAAGAAGGATGCTCCTCCTTTCTTGTTAAATGTTAGATTGTGTGGAAAGAACATACACAATTGCATGGTGGACTCTGGTGCATCAGCCAACATAATGCCCTTAGGGATATGTAAAACTCTGGGGCTGACTCCCACCAAATCTGCCAAGGTTGCAACACAATTAGAAAAAATTGAGGTTAGTGTGATAGGAGAACTAATGAGCATTCAGATGCAATTAGCTTTAGACCCAGGGTAAGCCAATTCATTGACATTCAATAGTGGACATACCTATAAATTATGGAATGTTGCTAAGTAGGGATTGGTCCAAGACATTAAATGGATATATGGCCACTAATTTTTCACATATGTGGCTACCTTGGAGAGGTGTCCCAAACCAGATTAGAATAGAGGCAGAACCCAGGATGAAACACATGATAACAGAGTATAATTGAACGAATGAAATATTATATGCTACTGTTGAACCTGGTGTTTATAGGATTACTAACAATGGGGTACAAATTGAAGAGATTATGATGTTAAACTTTAGAAAAAAACATGTCAACAAGGAGACGGCATTATTCATTGAGTCTGATGGAAATTCTTTGGATGAAGAAAATAGTGCGATGGATAAATTTGGTCATACCATTAGACAAGAGGTGGAAGAATGCATTAAACAAAATCTGCCAGTCCAATGTGAACTGTATAAGAGCAAATGTAGAGTTCACGATAGGCCACATTCTGAGGAGAGTTGTGGAATGTGCAAAGACATCATTGAATATGAATACAAAAAATGCACGAAGAGGGTAGGGTTGCAAGAGGGAAATGTGAGCCCTGATCAACCCCAGAGATACTTTCAGAGTAATGTAGATGCTCTAATTTCAGATTTAGAAGAGGGAATAAAAGACAAGGGTAGTTGTCTTTCTGATTTGCAAGCTAAAAATACGCATATATGAGTTGACCAAATGGAAATACCCATGAATAAACAGACCAGCACCTCACAAGTGATAGGAGAGAAAAAGCATGCCAAGGTAAAAGGTCAGAAAAGTAAAGATGGCATGTAGACACTAAAATGTGACGGATCCAAATCAAAACAGGGTGCGGGTACAAGTGTTGAACTCATAGATCCTCAGGGTAAATCATATGTAGCAGCATATAGACTGCAGTTTTCCTGTACTAACAATACTGCTGAATATGAAGCCTTAATTTTGGGACTTGTCATGGCCATCAAGAAAAGGGTGAAAGTGATTAAGGTATTTTCAGACTCTGAACTAGTAGTCAAACAAATAAGGAAACTATATTCTTGCAATTACAAGAAAATGATTAGTTACAGACATAGAGTATGGGGTTTAATAGATTCATTTGATGCTTTCAATATAGAGCATATCCCTAGAGAGCTGAACCACAGGCTGGATGCGCTAGCAGTTGCTGCTAGCACATTAGAACCCTTGACACTGTCAGGATTGGGGCGATTTGTTTTTGAATTAATTAATGTTCCCAGTATCCCAGACAATGTTACACACTTTTAGGTATTTGGAGGGGATTAGTAAATTATTGATTTTCTGACTTGTAAGGAGGTATTTGAGGCTCAAATCATTGATGAGCAAGAAAGGCCTGAGATAACATGGGACGAAGAGAATATAATCAACTTGAAGAGCAACTTATTACCCAAAGGGGTAATTGAATTAGAACATATTTTTGACTTCGATGGGGTAATAAGACAGAAGGACTTGCCCAAAACAGAAGGGGGTAAGTGTGATTTACACAACTTAGGGACAGAGCAAAATCTACAAAATGTACCGATCAGGAGGGCTTGCTCTGAGAAAATAAGAAAAGAAATTTTAGATGCTCTGAAAGATTACAAACACGTCATAGCATGGACATATGAAGACTTGAAAACATATGATGCATCCATCATAACTCACGTGATACCTTTGAGACCAGATCTTAAACCATTTAGGTAGAAACAAAGGCCTGTGAACGCCATTTTAGAGCCTTTAATCTTTGAGGAAGTTAAAAAATTGTTGTTTGCTGGAATAATTTTTCCAGTCAGACATTCAGCCTGGGTGGCTAACCTAGTACCAGTAAGGAAGAAAAATGGAGACATCAGGTTATGCGTAGACTTTAGAAATTTGAACAAAGCATCCAAAAAGGATAATTATCCTCTGCCCCCAATAGACGAAGTGTTGCAAACAGTAAATGGGGCAAATATGATGTCTTTTTTAGATGGTTTCTCAGGTTATAACCATGTTTTAATTGATAGAGATGACAGATTAAAAACCACCTTCACTTGTAAATGGGGGAATTATGCATATAGGAGAATGCCTTTTGGTCTAATCAATGCAGGTGCCACTTTTCAGAGAGCTATGGACATTGCGTTCCATGGATTATCAAGTAAGTGCATTGTTGTGTATATGGATGATCTAACTATGTATTCCAAGGATGCATCCACTCACGCTGAAGATCTCAGGAAAATACTTAAACGATGTGAGAGGTACAGAATTTCTCTTAACCCTAAGAAATGTTCATTTGGGGTAACTGAAGGTAAATTACTAGGGCATGTCATTTCTGAAGATGGAATATCGACTGACCCAAATAGAATAGAATCAATAAAAAGTTTGCAAATACCAAATAGAAGGAAAGAGTTGAAATCATTTTTTGGTAAAATTAATTTTGTTCGGAAGTTTATCATGGGTTTTGCAGAAATCATGCAGCCGTTAAATGCCATGTTGAAGAAAGATGCGTAGATGGAGTGGACACCTATGGCTAGGGCGGCATTCGAAGATATCAAGAAGGCCATTTCTGACGCCCCTATACTGACAAGTCCGGACTACGCTAAGTTGTTTTATATCTACCCCTTTGCATTCTCCCATTCAGTCGTGTTGCCTTGACACAGAAGGGTGAAGACAATGAGGAAAAACCCATCGCATTTATGAGCGCACCTCTAAAGGACGCACAACTGAGATATCCAGACACTGAAAGACAAGCATTTGCT
This sequence comes from Cunninghamia lanceolata, assembly GCA_027924645.1. Lineage (NCBI taxonomy): Eukaryota > Viridiplantae > Streptophyta > Pinopsida > Cupressales > Cupressaceae > Cunninghamia > Cunninghamia lanceolata. The sequence continues at coordinate 15,103,678 of BSBN01000854.1, forward strand.
TTAATAAAGGCTATGAAGAAATTTAGGCATTATATTCTACGCAACCAGATCAAGGCCATAGTGCCAGATGCAATAGTGAAGAGGTTGCTGATGCAGAATGAGCCTCGGGAAAAAAGGGCCAAATGGATCACCACGCTGCAAGAGATCACCACGCTGCAAGAGTTTGACATGGAGATCATTCACATGAAGCTGGTCAGAGGGCAGGCATTGGTGCAAACAATAGCAAACACAAACCCAGATTTGATAAAATAGCAGTATGTATTGAATTCCCAGAACGCATCAGATTGGTATGGTGATTTAAACACTTTTCTAATATCTGGAAAGTACCCTAATAAGATGAAAGCTTCTCAGAGGAGACCTTTGAAGATTAAAGCACAAAAATATATGGTGCAAGGAGGTCTTCTATTCAGGAAGAACCATGATGGAATTTATTTAAGATGTCTAAACAGAGCTGAGGTCGATAAGGTGTTAACAGAACTACATGACAAGTATGGAATGGGTCATGGTTCCCATCTAGCTACAACACACAAAATATTGAGGGCAAGCTATTACTGGCCCACGATGTTCAAAGATACAGAGAGTCACATCAAGAGTTGCCACACCTGTCAGACTGCAGCAGATAAAGGAAGAAATCAGGCCAATCCACTACAACCTATGATTGAATCAAGACCATTTGCACAATGGGGCCTGGATTTCATTAGAGTCATCAATCCTCCATCTTCTGCAGGACACAAGTTCATACTGACGGTGACAGACTACTGTACAAGGTGGACTGAGGCCACATGTTGCAAGTTCTCCACAACTGAGGTAGTTATCAAGTTCCTTGAAGAGAATATCATAACCAAGTTTGGAACTCCCTATTCATTGGTATGTGACAACGACCCTGCTTTCTCTTCTTTAAAGTTTTCTAAATGGGCATTTGAATATGGGATTATTTTAAATTTTTCTTCAAATTATTGCCCTCAGGGGAATGGATTAGCTGAGTCTACGAACAAAATTTTATTAGATATAATCAAGAAGCTTATTGCAAAGAGTCCTAGAGAGTGGAATACCTTGTTAAAATATGCATTGTGGGTAGATAGGACCAAGTTTAAAATAGCTTTGGGTAGCACACCTTATCATTTAGTTTATGGGATTGATCCCATATTTCCAGTAAATCTGAGAATACCAATCTGGAAGTTTGCCAATAAGTATTTAGGCTTTGATAACCACAGGGAAGCCAGGATAGTACAAATGCTACAACTAGATGAGAGAAGAGGTCAAGCCATCAAGAAATTTGCCAAACACCAAGCAGTAGTTAAGAGATGGTTTGATAAGAGGGCA